>CM066982.1:37114217-39614217 GCA_033977485.1 Hydrangea macrophylla
ACCCAACATGACATTCCCACCAGTATCAAATAATCTACTACCACGAAGATCTTTATCTCTATTAACTCTGGAAGTAGTATGTTCATAGCCATATTCATTTTTCAAACCAGAATTCAGATGAGCGTTGGTATCCACAAAATCATATAAATCATACCTTCGCCGGAGGTCACGAGAAGGCAAATCCTTAGCTGAGATTCCCTCATCATAGTGAGGCCTTTTGTGCACTTGCCCACCCAAATCCCAACCATAATCCCTCCTCTCCGCCGAATTGCTCCTTCGATTTCCACCAAACTCTCTCCTTGAGCCCTCTATTTTACGAGGGCTCAAGCTCCTCCTCCTAGACCGAGTCGATCTCTCCAACACATCGCGGCGATTCATTGAATAAGCATCTAAACCTAATTCAGTTCTACGATCCCAAAACTTCGCCGGGGGAGATTGGACCCTGAAATCTTCATGCCTTGGAGATTGCATATTTAATCAAAAATTTCCAGAAAAAAGCTGTGTCCAGAGCTTCGATTTTGTAATTTTTTTTTTATTTTTTATTTTTTTGGGATCAGAAATGAGTTTTTGTTAAAAAAAAAAAACCCTAAAAACTTCGCTAGATAAAGATGTTACAGAAACTGCGAATATGAGCAAATAGATGGAAACCTAGAACAGATGATCCAAAACAGGAACCCTAAACCTAGAAACGCTTATCAAAAAACAGATCACGGTATAACCTACACAAGTGGTGCCCACTGCTGGGGGGGAGAGAGAGAGAGAGAGAGAGAGAGAGAGAGAGTGCGAAAATCAAATCAAATCAAACAAAATTCCGAACCTCTTGAAGCGGAGTGAGAGTAGCCATGGAAAGTATATATCTAAAAGCCAATCAATGCATTATACACTCACATATACGTATATACATATATTTATATGAATAATCTGTTTCATGGATGGATGTCTGTCTGGCCTCTTGGATATCTGACGAAGAAGATGAAGAAGATTAGTTTATTGACAAACGGTTAAGAATAAGATAAGGGATATAAAATGATTGTGTTAGTAAAAAAAAAAAATCCACCTTTTTTTTTAATTTTGTTAAAAGTCTCTTTCGTATTTGTTGAAAAGTCCTTACTTCACAGATAACATTATCACTGATAATATACTCTGTGTACGTTTATCTACTATAACTCACTCATTTTTTTTATCTTTTTTGTTGATCTATTTTTTGATATCATGTATTTTTTTCGAGATCTACGCATTGGACTTGAAAATTGTACAAAAAAAGGGTAATTTGGAATTTCATTTTTCATTTTTATCTTTCAAACAAATAATATTATCTAGGGCAAATTACACTTTAATTCATTAAACTATAACATACTTTCAATTGGGTCCATAAGCTTTTTTTTTGCAATTGGATCCTTGAACTTCAAAAATTCATTCAATCAGACCCAAATTATAAAACTGTTAGCTTAAACTATTAAAAATTGTCATATACATTGCGCGTAATACTTACCCGTCATATGTTAGGTTAAGACAAATACGGGAGATTGTGAATAGTGCGAAAAATCGCAATCAATCAGATCTGAAATTGCGTTCAAAAAAATTCGGAAACACATTCGACTAGATCCAAAATTACATTCAATCATACCCAAATTTACATCATTTTTTAGCCATTCACAGTCTCCCATGTTTGCCTTAACCTAACATGTGACAAGTAAGCATTACGCGCATTGTACGTGACAATTTCTAATAATTTAAGCTAACAGTGTCAAAATTTGAGTCTAATTGAATGAATTTTTGAAGTTCAAGGACCCAATTGCAAAAAAAAAAAAAAAAAAAGTTTATGGACCCAATTGAAAACAGGTGTATAGTTTAATGGACTAATGTGTAATTTGCCATATTATCTAATATTATTTGTCAACTTTAAATCACCATAACTTTCTCAATTCTTGAGATTTTTACTTTTTTTTATTTTTTTTTATTTCATGTATTTTTTCAAGCTATATGCATATATGGTGTCAATTGTACGAAAGAACCACCACCCTCATAACAACACAGTTCACAACCACCGCCATCACAGCACCACCACGACCACAACCACCGGCACCACAATATTATCTATTTTTAAGAACAGATAATATTATCTGTTTTTTAAAACAGATAATTTTGCAGCACCACCACCATCATCGGAGCACCACCACCACCGCAACACCACCACCACCACCCCCATAACAGCACAGTTCACAACCACCGTCATCACAGCACCACAATGACCACCACCAGCAGTACCACAATATTATCTTTAAAACAGTTAATATTATTTGTTTTTTAAATTGATAATTTTGTAGCACCACCACCACTGCACCACCACCACCACCCCCATGATAGCACAGTTCACAACCACCGCCATGACAACACCACGACCACCACTAGCAAAAAATGCAATTTTTCATATTTGTTTGATGATTATGTTTTTTTTTCCCTCAATATTTCATGGTCAGTATTAAATTCGTTTGATAGATCTCATTTTGCTGATTCCAAAACATCAAATTTTATGAAAAACGGACTTGTATAACAAAATTTGTAGCAATTTGTGTGTAATAAGAGCTTAATGCGGTAAAGAAAAGTAATATATGTTTTAGCTTTGAGGAATTTTATTTGAGGGGGCTATGGTCGACGCTCCCCTTTGATAACTCATCTTCAACAGAGTACTAGTATTATTTTGGTAACTTAACACTTGACCACCAAGCTAGCCCCAACTATTTAACCACATATGTTAAATGGCAGCATTATTTTCACATAGGTGATTAATTCCAAAATTAACCTCATAAAGGTAAGTGTTAATATGTTTTGCCAATTTAAAATTTTCATCAGTTTTAAAGGAAATCTTAGCAGTTTCAATTTAGTTCGAAATCACAAGGGGATAAAGTAAAAATAAGACTAACCACAAAGGGTAAAATATATTTAACCCAAAATAAAATTTTAAAAAAATTTAACCTTCTTATAATCACTAGATTCATCTTATTGAGTTGAAAGCAGTTGTAAATTTCGGTATATTTTTTTTTTTTGATTTTTTTTTTTTGTGTATTTTTCCTATAATTTTCCTTTATAACTATATATATATATGAATTTGGCAGTCTTACCCTTTTGTTCTTATTGTGATTCTTATGGATGCATGTTTAACCCTTTTAAACCTTTGGAGGAAAGGGCAGCTCGAACCCGTGCGACTCGATCGCTCGAGCTGACCCTAGTACAGCTCAAGCGCTCGCGAGGTGTTTTACACCTGGGTGCACAGCAGCCTAACCTGGGACATTTGTCCTCTCCTTCAGCCTATATAAACATTCATTCTCTCCAGACTTAAACAGATTTTCAATTTAAGAGAGGGAGGGAGAGAGAACCATATAGAAAGAAAAAGTGAAACCACCTCCCTTCCCTTTACTCTCATTCATCTATTTCCATACACATGCACACATTGTGACTGAAACAAGAAAGAAGAAGATCAAAGAAGAAGACCAAGATTGAAAAGGAGAAGAAAAGAAGGAGAGGAGGACAATAATCAGCAATGGAGCTCCATCCAAGCTTCCACAAGATCACAACTCACGCATTCACTAGCACACTATCATCTAAGCTAGGTGAGTGTTTAAACTCACTTGGATTACTTAATTTACTATTTTCCTTGTGTTTTATATAATATGCGCGAGACCCCAAACAGACCCCCACCACCTTGCATGCATGCTGCCAAACCAGTGAAAAAGACAAAGCCTCAATCACTGCGGGACGTAAGCGATCGAACAAACTATCTTAACCTTTCAAGCGATCTTATAACTCAAGCGTTCGCATGCACCTTCTAACTGAGCCTTAAGCAATTACACGTAGCAAGCGTTTGCATGCATTTCTTTAACAGACCTCAAGTGATCGTACCTCATAAGCGCTCAAGCCAAATTTCAAAAGAAAGCACAAGTGATCACACAACTTGAACAATTGAGTGAAACTAAGGCAAAAACCCAAGTGCTCGATATACACGAGCGATTGCTTGAACCAGTCTTGTAATGACTTTTTATATGATGCATGTGCACTTTGGGTCTACATATGATACGTGATGTCATGCTTTAAAGTAGTACTTTGCCTTGTATGTATTTATATGATGGAAAAATTGGTTTAAATTAAAAGTTTAAATGCGCAGCGGAAAAGTCAAGTTATAAAAACTTATTGGTAGCCCAGGATCTACCACCCGTCAAATCCATAGATGCGTACTTACAAGAGGGAGAGGAAATATACCTCAGGTCTTGAACCCAATTTTGAAAACTTCTTTCTCCTTGATGGTGAGCAACTTCCACTAGGCTGTCTTCACTCTTATGACTCTTTCGGATTCATGCCGGAAGGAATATGGTTGGTGGGAACCCTAATTGGGAGGATAGGGAAGGTTTAGAGAAACCTAAATAGTTTCTGTAGCTTCTACGAATAAAACGACGATTAAAAACATTCAGTATGTAGCTGTCCTATTTATAGATTCCTAGAACAGACCTATCCTTCGAACGATCGAAGTGTATTCGATCGATCGAACCTTCGATCGAGCGATCGAACCTGCCTAGACTTCAATCGATCGAGCGATCGAACCTGCCTAGACTTCAATCGATCGAGACTCCTTCAATCGATCGAACCTGCCTTAACATGATCCTCATGTGCCCTTCCAAGCTTCCTAGCGGAGCTAAGAGTGGGACCTCCTAGGCTCTTTATTGTTGGCTCAGACCAGTTTGTTAATTACCGTGACCAAACCCTTTGATCAGCAAACTAACTAACTGGTCAGTTAACGTTTACTCCACTATAAAACGATAATTGAACTCCAACGCAAAAGAACATATCCGAAGCGATTACTAGACTTGTATGTGTACTAATGTCCCTCTACCTTTAGCATTTGTAATCATATTCAGGTAGTCGGATAACTGTTACTATCAACCTGAATCATGATTACTTCTTGTATTCCTTAAGTCTCATTCACCTCTCATGAGTACCAAACATGTTGATAACTCTAATCAACAAGACTACAGTACTCAGTAATCGACTTGGTGACATTCTCAAGGGAATGCTTACTCTGAAACAGAGGGTAGATTCAGTCTTGACAATATATGTTCACAACCCTATGAACATGACATACCCAAGATACCCAAGTGTTGATCTTCTCTAGACCTCACTGATTGGTAAGTCAAAGCATCCATATCTACATTCTGTGTTCATAATCGTTACAAGATTGAGAACACATACCTTATATAAGTTATGAGTTCCTATTGACTGTTTGATAGCATTAAGTGTCAATAGGAAAGCTTAGGTCCGTCAATGCACTATAAGCACTAGCATATTAACTAAGAGTGACACTCAGTGATTGAGATTAATCACTCCATCCAATGGGAGTTAATTATGCTATAGTGTATACCTGATGAGATATCTAGTCTCATCATCCACCGTGACAAGCTTTAAGTATCAAAGGATGGTAATTCATATCTCACTTTTATGTATCTCATACACGCACGAATTACCTACTATGATACTTAAGGATTGAAAATCATCTCATGAAAGAAACATACATAATGAAATGTAAAACTGATGTCCATATATTAAAATGCTAATGTCATACATAAAGTAATGGTTTGAGGGCATAAACCCAACAAACTCCCACTTGCACTCACAACCATACATGACTACATCTGAGACCTAGACTATCTAGATGATGATCAAAGACCTTCTGTGGCAAGGCCTTTGTAAACGGATCAGCAAGATTGTCAACGGTGGCAATCTTGGTGACAGTCACATCTCCATGTTGAACAATATCTTGGATAAGATGATATTTCCGCTCTACGTGCTTTCCCTTTCCATGGTTCCTTGGCTCCTTGGACTGAGCCACTGCCCCACTATTATCACAATAAAGCGTAATAGGTGACTGCGACGCTGGTACCACCTCGAGCTCCATAAGGAACTTCTTGAGCCAAACAGCTTCCTTTGCAGCTTCACAAGCAGCCACATACGCAGCTTCTGTAGTTGAGTTTGTAACGCATTTCTGGTTAATGCTCCTCCAACTAACAGCACCACCTCCCAAGGTAAAGAGATGACCGGACGTTGACTTCCTTGAATCTTTATCTGACATAAAGTCCGAGTCAGTGTATCCTACTGGAATTAACTCACTACCACCGTACATAAGCATGTAATATTTAGTCCTTCTCAAGTACTTAAGAATGTGCTTAATGGTTGTCCAGTGCTCTAGACCCGGATTCGACTGATACCTGCTAACCATGCCAACGGCAAAACAAATATCTGATCTAGTGGACAACATCTCATACATGAGACTTCCCACCGTCGAGGCGTAGGGAATTCCTGACATGCGATTCCTCTTCTCCTGTGTCTTAGGACACTGTTCCTTAGAGAACATTAAACCATGCCTGAAAGGTAACAAACCTTTCTTCGAATTATCCATTGAAAACCTAGTCAGCACCTTATCAATGTAACCAGCTTGAGATAATCCCATTATCTTTCGCTTGCGATCCCGAAAGAGCTTTATCCCAAGAGTATAGCTCGCCTCTCCTAGATCCTTCATATCAAATGTACTAGCTAGCCAAACCTTGACCGTTGACAATGCCGCTACATCATTCCCAATGAGTAGAATGTCGTCAACGTAAAGCACAAGAAAAGCTAACACTTTCCCTTCACACTTCTTGTATACACAAGGTTCATCCAGATTCTGTATGAAACCAAACGACTTGACGGCTCAGTCAAATTGGATGTTCCAACTCCTGGATGCCTGCTTAAGCCCATAAATGGACTTTTGCAGCTTGCATACCAAGTTACCTTTCCGACCAGCTATGAACCCTTCTGGTTGCTGCATATAGATGTCCTCCTTAAGATTGCCATTTAAGAATGCAGTCTTGACGTCCATCTGCCAAATCTCATAATCTAGGTATGCATCAATGGATAAGAGTATTCTGATGGACTTGAGCATGGCTACCGGCGAGAAGGTTTCCTTGTAGTCAATGCCCTTCCTTTGTGTATAACCTTTTGCTACAAGCCTAGCCTTAAAGGTCTCAACCTTTCTATTAGATCCTCTTTTCCTCTAGTAGACCCACTTACAACCAATGGGTTTAAAATTGGCTGGAAGTTCTACAAGATCCCAGACCTGATTAGAATCCATAAATTCCAATTCAGCCTTCATAGCTTTAACCCAATGAACTGAATCAACATTAGCCATTGCCACTTCGTATGTGGCAGGATCAGATTCAGATTCTTTGGAGACAGCTTCAAAAACTTCTCCTAAGAACATGTATCTATCAGGCTGACTGATAATCCTCCAACTATGACGAGGTACTGGTACAGAAATGGGTGAAGAAGTGGTGTTTTCTTGATTTACATCGTTATTAACTGCGGGTTGGACTGAGGGCTCTCCTTCTATCTCTCTAAGATCTATCCTTCCCTTAGGTTTATGGTTCATGATATAATCATCTTCCAAGAAAACAACATTTGTACTAACAAACACTTTCTGTTCTCTTGGATCATAAAAATACCATCCATAAGTACCCTTTGGATATCCTACGAAGTAACATACTTCTGATCTAGAATCCAATTTGCTCGTCTTTCCTTTCAGCACATGTGTTGGACACCCCCATATCCGGAGATGTTGCAAAGAAGGCTTGCGCCCAATCCACATCTCTCGTGGTGTCCTAGGAATAGATTTGCTTGGTACTAGATTTAGTATGTATGCAGCGGTTTCCAAAGCATAACCCCAAAGGAATAATGGCAACTCAAAATAACTCATCATTGACCTAGTCATGTCTAAAAGAGTCCAATTCCATCTCTCCGCTACACCGTTCTGCTGAGGCGTACCAGGTGCAGTCAATTATGACAAAATCCCATTCTGCACGAGGTGATCAATAAACTCATTAGAGAGGTACTCGCCACCTCGATCAGATCGAATGGCCTTGATATGTGTGCCCAATTGCTTCTCCACTTCAGCCCTAAACTCTTTAAACTTTTCAAAGGCTTCAGACTTATGTTGCATTAGGTACACATATCCATACCTAGAGTGGTCATCAGTAAATGTTATGAAATACTCATAACCACCCCTTGCTCTAATATTTATTGGTCCACACACATCAGTATGAACTAATTCCAACAATGCATTGGTTCTATTGCCCTTTGCAGGAAAGGGACTTTTGGTCATCTTACCCTCTAAACAAGACTCGCAGACTTCCATTGGTTCGAGAACCAAATCGCTTAAGACCCCTTCTTTGACTAGTCTACCAATCCTATTTAGATTGATATGGCCAAGCCTCATATGCCAAAGCCTTGTTGGATTAGTGGAAGGTCCCTTTCTTTTAGATGGTACAGTTACCACTGAGTTATTAAGTTCCATGCAAGAGTCTTTTGAAATATTGGGAGTAATCACATACAAGCCATTCGATTTAACACCATAACATATAAAAGAACTATTTATTTTAATCACTACTTCAGTTCCAAAATGAAAGGAATAACCACTATTCGATAAATTAGAAACTGAAATTAAATTACGTCTCATTGAAGGGACGTAAAGTACATCTGATAAAATCAAAACTTTATTGTCTAAAAATTCTAAAGCTACGACTCCTATAGCAACCGCAGAAACGGTTGCGCTAGAACCTAGAGTAAGTACGATTTCCCCATCACTACACCTCCTGGTTGATCTGAACCCCTGCAATGAATTACAAATATGGTTAGTCACACCAGAATCAATGCACCAAGTGTTTGAAGTATCCGTTATAAAACTTACTTCAATCACATGTGATTCAATCATACCTTGAACTCTTGTTGTCACGACCCATCCCACTACGCGTGGAAATAGGACACGTGGCACGCCACCAAGGCTCATCCAAACAACACATAACTATACGCAGCGGAAAGAACTTTAAAACAACCCTGGGTATTTAAAACTTAGGGAACATTACCCTCAGAGTTTGTAAAATCCATTGAAATTAGAGTTATAAAAAGTTTTGGTCATTTGGATCTTTTCAAAAGAAAACTGTTTTGAAAACAGGGGACCAGTCGACTGATCAAGGGTCCGGTCGACTGGTGATCTCCAACAAAGAGGTTTCAAAATACCACAACCCATCCAGTCGACTGTGTCGGGGACCCAGTCGACTGGTGCCTAAAATTTTCAGTCGACTGAATACGTCCAGTCGACTGGTACCTTAACCAGCAGAATGCCAAGGTCTGAAGCCCCATCCAGTCGACTGTTTTCTTCAACCCAGTCGACTGAACCTCAGACGAAACAAGCAGAAACCAATACAACACAGTGATCCAGTCGACTGGATCAAAAACCAGTCGACTGATTCCTATCAGCAAAGCTTAAAACTGCAGCTTTACAAATCAAGGTCCTCCCAATTCCAAACCAACATATATCTACTCTATTCCATCATTCAAAACATAATTACAGACGTCCAATTACAAGATTTCCATACTGCAGAACTAATCCAAGGATCTATTACAACATATTACAATATTCAAATCCTTACACAAGTTTTAGAATTTAAAACAAAAACATATACAATGTGATTCCCCGGTGTTCCTCAACGGCCTCACTCCTCACGCTTCTTCTTGTCTTTCTTTTTACCTGCAATGGAGTACATCTCCACTGCTCAGCTATATGCTGAGTGTACAAGTCTAACATGTTCAATATATGATAAAACATGCTTTAATCTCATAAATCATACAATAGTCTCTAGAGAGAAAAATACGCATTCATCCGGTAGCGGCAAGTCCAAGCCTTAAACCGCGATACCAATGGCAAGTCCAAGTCTATCAACCATTGTATCCACAAGTGCCATGGCAAGTCCAAGTCTATCAACCATGCACAGTAGCCGTCGCTACTAAATTCTCAAACATCGAGAAGCTTACTCCGGCATGAATTTGTATAAGACTCCCCTTTGACCCACATAGACAACTTAACGTGCTCGCATAGATTTAGACATGCTTTTCACAATTTAGCGCGTGCATAATTAACGGGCCTAAAATTAACACATGGATTTTGCCCGGATCACAATTTCGTCGTCGAAATATAAAACATGTATTTCTCTATATTTCACAAGTTAGGACTTCATACCTCGTGCGATTTCCCCCAAACTTTGAAGGATCGACTAGGAGGCTAATTAATCGCTGGATTTCGAATTTGAGGAAATTCCTACAAGTTTATACCTGTTTTTCCCAAAAGTCCAAAATTAAGATTTTTACAAAACTTGGCCAAACACGGCCTAAGTAGTACCAAAACGTAGATCTTACCTCCACGAGTTCAAATCTGAAATCTGGAGAAAATCTGACAGACGAACGGTCGTCGATCGGCGTCGCGAAGCTCGAAGAAACAAATCTCCTTTCTCTCTCCTCTATCTCTAGATATTTGTTTAGATTTTGGATGAGAATGAATCTCATCTTCATCTATATATAGGCAAGTTTTCAGGGAATTACGTTTACCTCCCCGCAAGTTTCTCAAAACTTCTAATTAACCCTTGAAACGTCGCACACGCTCATTTTATGCCTTTACGAGTGAAAATTATAAATTTCAAAAGTTTTCGACTAAGTCTCGTTTGGGTCCAAAATTAACGTCTGAAAACTAAATTCTGTGGAATCTCTACACAACCTACCTTTTTAATTAACGTGTTTCTCACGTTCTCACCACAGTTCTCAAAATGATAAAATCAATATCAAAGATTACCAGAATTATACTACACAGGTATAATTACTATTCACAAAATACCAGATAAAGTCAAATAACATTTAAATCATATAAATGCCATTTACTCATGCTCATGAAATGTGAACTGCCATGTTCCTGTGTCCTCATTGACACCTTACCGTTGACTCACTGTCAACCTCATCACCATTATCAATTAACATTGATAAACTCTCCATTTACAATCATGCATGATAAAACTATAAATTTTTGGAACGGGTGTGACAACTCTCCCCTCCAAAAAGGAAGTTTGTCCCCAAACTTATACCTCATTCGTCGAACAGGTACGGATACTCATTCCGCATGTCTTCCTCATTTTCCCACGTAGCCTCTTCAACAGTGTGACTACGCCATAGTACTTTCACCATTTAAATAGTCTTGGTTCTCAAAACTTGTTCTTTGCGATCTAGAATCTCGACCGGTTGTTCCACATAAGTCAAGTCTCCCTGAATCTGTAGCGGTTCAGGTACAATGATCTTACTTGCATCAGTCATACATCGTCTCAACATCGACACGTGAAATACGTTATGCACATGTTCCAACTCTGATGACAAGGCCAATCGATAGCCACTGGACCTACTCTCTCTAGGATTTCAAAAGGTCCTATAAACCTTGGATTGAGCTTTCCCCTCTTTCCAAATCGTACAATGCCTTTTGAAGGCGATACTCGCAAGTAAACAAAGTCACCTACTTCCAACGTCATCAGTCTCCGTTTCGAGTCCGCATAACTCTTATAACGGTTCTGAGCTACTTTGAGTCGCTCTTGAATCAACTTCACCTTCTCAGTAGTCACCTGTATTAACTCAGGTCCTAATAACTTCCTTTCTCCAACCTCGGTCCAACAAACCGGTGATCGACACTTACGGCCATACAGAGCTTCATATGGTGCCATACCAATACTTGACTGAAATCCGTTGTTATACGCAAATTCAATTAACGGCAAATGGTGCTCCCAATCATTCCCAAAGTCTAACACACACAATCTCAACATATCTTCCAAGGTCTGAATCATACGCTCTGACTGTCCGTCGGTCTGAGGATGAAATGCGGTACTGAAACTTAACTTCGTACCCATAGCTTTTTGCAAACTTCCCCAAAACCTTGTCGTAAAACTACTATCTCGATCGGATACAATCACAGCTGGAATTCCATGTAGCCTTACAATCTCTTTCACATATAATTCTGCTAACTTCGAAGGCTTAGTCGTCTTGATTGGTAGAAAATGAGCTGACTTGGTTAATCGGTCAACTATAACCCAAATCTTATCATTTTTATTGAATGATCGTGGAAATCCTGAAACAAAGTCCATTGTAATCTCATCCCACTTCCATTCCGACACTGGCAATGGCTGTAGTAACCCCGTGGGTACTTGTCTCTCTGCCTTGACTTGTTGACATGCCGAACATTCGGATACAAACTTAGCGACTTCACGCTTCATACCTTTCCACCAGAAGTTTTCTCGCAAGTTTCTATACATCTTATTACTTCCCGGGTGTACTGAATATTTCGTACTATGAGCTTCTTCTAGAATCCTCTCTTTCAAGTCTTTCACATTTGGTACACATAATCGATTTCCCAGTTTCAATGTTCCTTGTTCTAATACAAAGCCAGGTCGCTTTCCCAAAGGTATCTCATCTCTCATTTTGCACAAATAGACATCGTTAAATTGTTCCTTCTTGATCTCCTCGATAAAATCTGGGTGTGTGATCGGGAGAGAATAAATCCTATTTATACGCCTTAACGAGCATTTGTTAGTACCTTTTTATCCTGTTTTTGTATATTTTTACTTCGTTTTCTATTTTCTGACAGGTTTTGGAAGAAATCAAGTATATCAGGCTAAACAGAGTGAAAAAGCAGAAGAAAAGAAGCTGAAAAAGCCAAGTCGCGCGATCGAAAAACCGAGAATCGCTTGCGCGATCCGCGCGCGCGAGAACCCAGGAATCGCTCGTGCGATCCGCGCGCACGAATGACCAATTGTCGCGCTCGCGCGATATGTGTAAAAAGCAAAGTTGCGTATTTCAGTATTCTAAAGACTCCTGTGCAAACGAGATGTCCTAACTGCGTTCAGATTGTAAAATACAGCAGTTTTAGTGCGTTTCGAGTTGGGAAAGCTTCCAAAACTTGTTGTAATTCTATATATATCTTATTTTTACTTAAAATTAGGTTAGACATTATTAGACACATTATTATACACAAAAATATATACATACTTTCAGCCATTGAAGGGAGGGAAGCAAGGAGAAGAAGAAGAAGACCAAGGATTCCCATGGCCTCCTCCATCAACCTCTTGCTATCTACCACTTCTATGGACAGCTAGATCTTAGATCTAGGGTTTCAATGAAGCCCTAGACGAGTAATAGGGTTTTATTTATGTTTTATTTCAATTTTATTATGTCTGGATGACAGTCACATGTTTAGAGGATTTTTATAAATAAATCGTACTTCTAGTGATTAAATCATTGCTTTCAAAGTTTATTCTTGTCTTAGATCTATTTTGACTGTGATGTGCTCAATGATCTATTCTTGCTGTGCTTGTTTAGATTGTTTACATGTGATGGTGCTTAATTGATTCGTGCTATCAAGTATCCGAATAGTCCATGCCTAGGTTAGATGAATTAGATCACAACCCTAGTTTAGTGTGGGATAATTCGTGCTAACTGCAGATGGATTATGTTGGTGCTTGAACCATGATTATCTTCTTGTAGGAGGAATTGGGCTTGTAGCTACAATTCTCCATATTCATCCAACTTAATAAGCTAAAGTAATTCATAAATATTCCTATTATGAAGCTAGTGGTGGATTTGCAATCCTAGGTTCCCTTAAACATTATTTAAAAACAAATAATTAAATTGCTTTCATAGTTTAGATTTATTTTTATGTTCTTAGTTTAATTCAAATTAAAATCAAATCCGTTTTCTTAATTAACTAAATTTAGGTTTTAAAATTAAGTTGCTGTAGTAAATCAATCTCTGTGGGTTCGACCTTTACTTCCACACTGCAAATCTTTAGAAAAGTAAAGTATACTTTTACATCTTGATTCTGACAACATCAATTTTTGGCGCCGTTGCCGGGGATTGCATTACTACCTTTAGTTTTATAATCGTAGTTTAGTTAATTTGTAAATATTAGATTAGGTTTTCCTTTTCTTATTTTCCGTTTTTGTTTTAAAATTACTAACTTGTTTTTCTATTTTTTTAGGTTATCAAGTCATCAATCCTAACGTTTCCGAGTGGAGCAGCTAATTGCATCAAAGGAGCTTACGCAAATAAAAAAAAAGAAATAAAAATAAAAAATAAAATAAAGTGCTTCTTTTGAAACTCGCTTTAAACCACTGTAAGTCAGGGCGCTGTGACGCACTATTTGCATTAGTTTAGGGTTAATTGCACTGCATTAGCTAGGAAACCCGGGGCGCTGGGCTTGACGCGGTCATTGCATTACAGGATAATATTCATGCATCACAGTAGTCGAGTGCTTGTTATCTTAGTTGCGTGATTGCTGTTTGTTTCTTTTGTTTAGCCAGTCTTTGTTTTTAGTTTCTTTTATTTTGTTTTAGTTTATGTTAGATACACGTTCAAATAAACCGGAATTACAACCTTTCGACTCTGAACTTGAACGAACATTAAGACTTAACAAGTCTTCAAACTTAACTTCTAGAGCTAGGTTTTTAATAGACGACGATTTGACACCAAAACCAACGTCTTTATTTGAATCCGAAATACGTAGTACTCTTACAAGATTAAAGAAAACACGCTTTCATAACATAGAACCAATTAAAATGGCAGACATTGGAAATAATAACGACAATAACCAAAATAACGACGGAGCTAATATGAATAATCTTAATATACCGCCACCTCCTCCACTTATAAACTATTTTATTCCTACTACTTACACGCCACAAGCTGGTATCGAATTACCGGAGGCGACAGCATCTCACTTTGAGATAAAGTCGTCTACGATCTCGCTACTTCCGTCTTTTTATGGCCGTCTTAATGAAGACCCTTACCAACACTTAGGGGATTTTCAGGGTATATGTTCTACTTTGAAAATACAGAACCTAAATAATGATGAATTAAAATTGCGGCTCTTCCCATTCTCCTTAAGAGACAAAGCGAAGTATTGGCTTCAATCACTTGAGCCAAACACAATAAAAACATGGGAAGCCTTACACACCGCCTTTTTACAAAAGTTTTTCCCTATTATGCGTACAAATAAGATAAGAAAAGATATAACTAACTTTGTGATGCAAGATGGGGAGACTCTTTATGACACTTGGGAGAAATTTAAAGAATTATTACGCTCGTGTCCACATCATCAGGTTCCCAAGTGGCAATTGGTTCAAGTCTTCTACGAGGGGCTTATTTCCTCAGTTAGGAATACCGTCGATGCCGTTTGTGCAGGAACTTTCCTACACAAAAGCGCCGACGAGGCCTGGAAGATTTTCGAAACTTTGAGCGAGAATTCGATGCACCAAGCGGTGTCTGTCCTTAATGAGGGATATCATTCACAACCTAAGAGAGAGGTAAAGTTCGAGTCAAGTCAGTCAATTGAAATAAAAGAACTATCTAACAAACTTGACCGACTTTTAAAAATGAATCAAACGACAGCCCCACCCGCTCATGAAATTTGTGCATTATGTTCTGATCCTTCACATTCGATACTTGCATGTCCATCGGCGAGCCAATTTCCGGAATTCGTGGAGCAACACATTAATTCTATTCAACAATACCCACGAAATAATTATAATTCGACTAATAATAATCCGGATGCGCCTTAGAGAAACCATCCCAACTTCTCGTGGAAAAATAATAATAATAATCCTAATGAGGCGACTAATTTCCCTAACGCTTATAGACCTCAACAAGGTCAATACCAACACCCGCCTCCTAATTCGAATCCTTCAAGAGGTAATGCTTTTGAGGAAAAGGTGTTGGCGTCCCTTAAGACTATTGAAACGCAAGTCCAAGCACAAGCACAAATAGTGCACTCTCATACACAATCCATTGCGAAGCTTGAATCCCAAATGGGACAACTAGCTACTGTAGTGAGTCGTAGAAACGAGGGGACGTTGCGTAGTCAAACAATTCAAAACCCTAAGGGACAATATGAGGTTAAGGGGTCGAATGAACAAGTGAACGCAGTCTCAACTAGGTTGACTACACGAGAGGAAGAGGTAATAGAAATTCCGAATGAGAATGTGATAGATATGAACATCAACTCTAATAAAAAGAGGGGTGAGGATGTGAATCAAAATAAGAAAGATAAAGAACCGGTCCCAACGAACTATATTCCGAGAATGCCATATCCACCAAACGTTGAGGGACCGTCACATTTCACAAAGAATAAGTCAAAAATGGAGGATATACTCGAGGTGTTCAAACAAGTGAAAATCAATATTCCTTTCCTCGATGCTATAAAACAAATTCCCGCGTATGCTAAATGTTTAAAAGACCTTTGTACTCAAAAGCGTAAAATATGCAGTCACACTCCTAAAAAGGTCTTCCTCACGGAAAAAGTAAGCTCTATTTTCCAACACGCTCCTCCGAAGTATAAGGATCCTGGTACGCCTACGATTTCATGTGTCATAGGTGACACTATCATTCATAGGGCTCTCCTTGATTTAGGAGCTAGTGTTAATCTCCTACCTTATCACGTCTATAAACAATTAGGTTTAGGTGAATTGAAACCTACGGCCGCTACAATACAATTAGCGGATCGTTCTATTAAAATTCCTAGAGGAATCGTCGAGGACGTTCTGGTTAAGGTTGATAAATGTTTTTTTCCTGTCGACTTCATGGTCCTTGATACTGAACCCGTGCTAGATGCTAGGAAACACACTCCTGTCATTTTAGGCCGTCCATTCTTAGCAACCGCTAACGCACGTGTTAACTGTCGGACGGGGGTAATGAAAGTGTCATTTGGGAACATGAACTTAAAATTAAACGTATTTAATGCTATGGATCAACCTCCTAAAGACGACGATTACCTATGTGAGGCGGAAGGTGAGGTAAGAGGGAATATTGAACCTACTAATGTAATAAATAGAAGTGTGGGGAATAATATAGAAGATGATGAATGGATGAATCCTAATCCTTCGGCCCCTAACGATGAATTTACCCGGAAGGTGAAAAATCGACTTGACGATAATGGTGAGCGGTCAAATAAATTAACACAGAACAACCATGTTTCGACGTTTCACCAGAATTTCCCTAACGCCCTAAAAGGTACAAATTCTGATTTTCAGCCTCCATGAGTCTTGTGCTAGAAAGGTCTAGCTAAAGACGTAAAACAAAGCGCTTCTTGGGAGGCAACCCAAGCTTTATGTCGTTTGTTTTCTTTGTTTTTGGTCGTTTTTGAGTCCGTTTGAGTCTGTTTTGGACATTCTGGATAGGTTTGGGGTTGGAATAAAATTATTTTTAAGTTATACACATAAAATAAATGAAACAATGAAAAACACCATTCTCGCGCGCGCGGCCCGCTCGCGCGAGACATCGCTCGCGCGGCCCGCTAGCGCGAGAATGTGACTTAGTGAAAATTTTTGTTTTCTTTTTATATGAGGCCTCAGGTTCTCTTCGCGCCTGGAATCGCGGGCGCGAGGCACCTCGCTCGCGCGAGATTCAAAAAAAAAAAAAAAAAAAAAAAAATTTAGAAATTCGCGCGCGCGATTCCCCCATTTCTGCATATTTTCTTTTGTTTTCTTGTATCCTTACCCCATACCTGCTCCGGTAGTTTCTCTATTTCTGTTTCGTAGGTCCTTTTCCATCAGGTCTTTCATGATTTCTTAATTCTGGTTATGTTTTATTTTCTTTATAATATGTTTTAGTTTATTTTATTGCTGATCTTTATAGTTTTGTTTCTTTAGTTCATTTAGTTTAGCTTCGTTATAGTTCTTCTAGCTGCTTTTATTATTTTCTTTGTTAAGTTTTTTTTTTATCCAGAAGTAACAGGTAACATTGAACATTATTGCCATATTCCTTGGTGTTCACCTGTTCTATGTTTGCCGAGATCGAGGTATTATCGTTCCTTTCTTACCTACTTTCCTTTCTTTCATTTTATGGTTTCATTGGGGACAATGAAAGGTTTAGGTTTGGGGGTATGCACAGCACATTATTATGCACAAATTTAAAAAAAAAAAAAAAAAAATTTTTTTTTCAATAAGTGTGTTTAAATAAACGATGATTACCGACGTTTTTGCAATCTTAATTTGATACTTCTTGTTATGTAACTATGATTGTTATAGAATGGTAAACATGAGAATATGTGGTTGAATATTTGCTGAAGTCATGATATAATGTTTTAAGTTATGTATTGTTTGAATCGTAGTTTTATATCATAAATTTGCACACAAACCTATGCACTGCACGTAGTCACTTGAATACATGTTGGTTGTGAACTATAATATGATTCGGATTTCTAGATAACACAAGGTGGAGACTAAGCCCAGTGAGCTTTTGAGCCTATCTTTTCTGTTTAGAGGGTTATAAATACATTATATGTTTGTCGAATTTCATTGAAATAGCGCATTAACTTGTTGTTTAGTCTCATTATTCTTGTTTTGGTTGATAGTCAAGTTAAAATATTTGTTACCATGCTAAATAATCTTCCGTCGTGAATGTTGAAGAACCGTATTACCTTAGGACATGATTTTAGGCCTTCTTTGTTTAGTACCGACCGATAAATGATAAATTTCCTTAGTTCTCCCCTTTGAGCCGTTACAATGCCTCTTTTTCTTTGTTCACCATTATCCTCTTTAAAAGCTCCAATTTGATCAACTTGGAGTATACCACTGGAAGAGTGATCAACTTTTAGTAGTAGGCGATGTGTTGATTGAGAAGAAGAAAATAAGATGCTATTGGGGTAGTTGCTCGGTATTCGATGAATAATCATTTGAGAAGCAAGAAAAGAAAAAAGGAAAAGAAACATAATACAGAAGAGGAAGGTTGAAAAAAAAAATGATGAAAAATGAAATAAAAGAAGAAAAATGAATGAAAAGGAATGAAGAGAAAGAAAAAATGAAAGTTGGTAGAAGAGATGAATGAAAGAAATCGAACATGCCTTACAATGCCATTCTAAAACTACCTAACATATCCTTTCTATCCTTTTCCATTGTCTGAGCCACATTACAACCTTTAAAAAGTCCTATTTGATCCTATGAAACATGGTTTGGATATGAAAACGATGGAAGGGGATTAAAACATGGTCATGATTAATTTTTATCCATGAGACTAGTATTCTTTCGTGTTATGCGTCTTTTTCGTGTTGTATGTGAGCGTGATTCGTCTTGAAAACATAATTCCTTTGCTCACGTATACTAGAAAAATTACACCTGTTTCTGAGTGTTTCATTTTAGAGTGTAATTAACATTGTGAGATTCGTAGTCGAGACATAGTTAGACGGTTATCCGAGTTATATTCCAAGTTCATGACATGCGCGTATTCACTTGACTACCACATCACACACGTGCAATTTTATGAGAAACTCTATCGATTTATATGATTCATGTACTTGGGATTGTTTTTCATGATTTAAGTGGATGTTTCAGTATGTTTCTTCTTGTTCATTATTCTATTTCGAATCATCGTTCTACGATAAGAAGTATTGAATAGTATGTTTTTCGTTTTTAATAAAAGTTTTTAAATTTACAAGTTAATAAAGATGGTTGTGGGTGACTTGTTGACGAGAACCCTCACGAGACTTCACTCGTCCGACTAGGCACACCTAGGGGTTTAAAAGGCTTGTTACATATGCTAAATGTAATCGTGATCCATACGAAAATGGAGTAGTATTTGTAGTAGTAGTTTTTATTTTTGCTCGAGGACTAGCAAAATGTAGGTTTGGGGGTGTGATCGGGAGAGAATAAATCCTATTTATACGCCTTAACGAGCATTTGTTAGTACCTTTTTATCCTGTTTTTGTATATTTTTACTTCGTTTTCTATTTTCTGACAGGTTTTGGAAGAAATCAAGTATATCAGGCTAAACAGGGTGAAAAAGCAGAAGAAAAGAAGCTGAAAAAGCCAAGTCGCGCGCGCAAGGCGCGCGCGCGAAAAACCGAGAATCGCTCGCGCGATCCGCGCGCGAGAGAACCCAGGAATCGCTCGCGCGATCCGCGCGCGCGAAGGACCAATTGTCGCGCTCGCGCGACCCGCTCGCGCGATATGTGTAAAAAGCAAAGTTGCGTATTTCAGTATTCTAAAGACTCCTGTGCAAACGAGATGTCCTAACTGCGTCCAGATTGTAAAATACAGCAGTTTTAGTGCGTTTCGAGTTGGGAAAGCTTCCAAAACTTGTTGTAATTCTATATATATCTTATTTTTACTTAAAATTAGGTTAGACATTATTAGACACATTATTATACACAAAAATATATACATACTTTCAGCCATTGAAGGGAGGGAAGCAAGGAGAAGAAAAAGAAGACCAAGGATTCCCATGGCCTCCTCCATCAACCTCTTGCTATCTACCACTTCTATGGACAGCTAGATCTTAGATCTAGGATTTCAATGAAGCCCTAGACGAGTAATAGGGTTTTATTTATGTTTTATTTCAGTTTTATTATGTCTGGATGACAGTCACATGTTTAGAGGATTTTTATAAATAAATCGTACTTCTAGTGATTAAATCATTGCTTTCAAAGTTTATTCTTGTCTTAGATCTATTTTGACTGTGATGTGCTCAATGATCTATTCTTGCTGTGCTTGTTTAGATTGTTTACATGTGATGGTGCTTAATTGATTCGTGCTATCAAGTATCCGAATAGTCCATGCTTAGGTTAGATGAATTAGATCACAACCCTAGTTTAGTGTGGGATAATTCGTGCTAACTGCAGATGGATTATGTTGGTGCTTGAACCATGATTATCTTCTTGTAGGAGGAATTGGGCTTGTAGCTACAATTCTCCATATTCATCCAACTTAATAAGCTAAAGTAATTCATAAATATTCCTATTATGAAGCTAGTGGTGGATTTGCAATCCTAGGTTCCCTTAAACATTATTTAAAAACAAATAATTAAATTGCTTTCATAGTTTAGATTTATTTTTATGTTCTTAGTTTAATTCAAATTAAAATCAAATCCGTTTTCTTAATTAACTAAATTTAGGTTTTAAAATTAAGTTGCTGTAGTAAATCAATCTCTGTGGGTTCGACCTTTACTTCCACACTGCAAATCTTTAGAAAAGTAAAGTATACTTTTACATCTTGATTCTGACAACATCAGTGTGCTATGATCGCCATCATTAACCCACCACTAGTCTTTGGAACTACATCCAACTCTAATCGTTCCATCTCCTTTACCAATTCTTTTTGTTGTGTTAGCTTATCGGCTAAATTCCTCGACATCTTCCGGCTTAAGGCATCGGCTACTACATTCGCCTTTCCCGGATGGTACTCTATCGAAAGATCGTAATCCTTCATCAGCTCTAATCATCTTCGTTGTCTCATATTCAAATCCCGTTGGGTGAAAATGTATTTCAAACTCTTGTGATCTGTGAATATCTCGCACTTTTCTCCATACAGGTAGTGTCTCCAAATCTTCAAAGCATGAATTACTGCGGCCAATTCGAGATCGTGAGTCAAATAGTTAACCTCGTGTGTCTTTAACTGTCGAGAAGCATATGCAATTACTTTACCACCTTGCATTAACATGCATCCCAACCTTTGATACGACGCATCACTATAGATCACAAACCCCTCGGTTCCGGATGGTATGGTTAGAATAGGTGCTCTCGTCAACCGTGACTTCAACTCTTGGAAACTATCTTCACATTCCTGACTCCATTCAAATGTAACTCCCTTTCTCATTAACTTTGTCATTGGCAATGAGATTTTCGAGAAATGTTCAATAAAACGGCGGTAGTATCCCGCTAATCCCAAGAAACTTCGAATTTCAGATACAGACGTTGGCCTTTTCCAATTTGATACAGCTTCCACTTTGTGAGGATCAACTGATACTCCATTCTTGTCAATCACGTGACCAAGAAAGGTAATGCTAGTCAACCAAAATTCACATTTCTTGAATTTCCCGAATAACTGCTTTTCCCGCAGTCTCTGAAGTATCAACCTCAAGTGATTCTCGTGTTCTATCTCGCTCGGCGAATACACAAGGATATCGTTGATGAATACAATCACGAAGTCGTCCAAATAATCTTTGAATACTCGATTCATCAGATCCATGAACGCAGCTGGTGCATTGGTAACTCCAAATGGCATAACTAAGAACTCATAATGTCCGTAGCGCGTTCTAAAAGCTGTTTTCTCAACATCTTCGGCCTTCACTTTCAACTGATGGTAACCCGATCTCAGGTCTATCTTGGAGAACACTTGTGCCCCATGAAGTTGATCAAATAGGTCATCGATTCTGGGTAACGGGTACTTGTTCTTAATCGTTAACTTGTTCAGTTCCCTGTAATCAACACACATGCGCATCGAGCCATCTTTCTTCCTTACAAATAATACTGGAGCTCCCCACGGCGAAATACTTGGTCGAATGAAACCCTTGTCAAGTAACTCTTGTAGTTGAAGTTTTAGTTCCTTCAATTCTACTGGTGCCATCCTATACGGTGCTTTTGATACTGGTCTTGAGTCTAGCATAATCTCAATAGTGAACTCGACCTCTCTCTCAATGAGGACATCTGGTAGGTCATCAGGAAATACATCTGGATATTCTCGTACTATCGGAATGTCTCCTACTTTCAATTCGGTCGCTGAGACATCAGTCACTGAACATAGAAATCCCTGACATCCCGCTTTCAATAACTTTCCCGCTCGGATAGCTGAAATCAAGTACGGCGGCGGTATAACCCCACTCCCTTGGAAACAAAAATTCCCATGTATCGGTGATCGAAAATTAACCTCTTTCCGTTCACAGTCTATTGTGGCTTGATTAAGAGCTAACCAATCCATCCCCAATATCACATCGAAATGGTTCACCACAATAGGTATAAGGTCTACTGTCATTAACTTCTCACCTAATTGGATCTCACAGTTCTTATATACAGTAGATGTCATTATCGCTTTACTAAGTGGCACAGCAATAGTCAATTCATATCCTAACGGTGCCGATTTAACATTCAAATGTTCAACAAAAGCATGCGATACAAATGAATGCGTAGATCCCGAGTCAACAAGTATGCGTGCTAAGTGTGAACATACAAGCACCATACCTGAGACTACTGTCTCGGATGCAGTCATTCTCCTGGGTTCATCTGATACGCTCTTCCTTGACGTTGTTCCGTCCTTTGTCCCCCGTCATTGGATTGTTTAGGCTTCGACCCACTGGAAGCCATAGAACTAGCTCCTTGCTGAGGATACTTCCTCGGGCAATCCCTGGCTTGATGTCCAAACACTCCACAATCATAACACTTGCCTCTCATGTCGGGTGTCGAATTAGTACTACCCCCACCTTGGTTCCTGTTTTGGGGTTTGGTCATGAAACATCGGCCTGAGTGTGGTCTGTTGCAAAGCGAACACAATGGTATGTTACTTGGTGTTCTCTTGAAATCACTGAAACTAGAACCAGTGCCTCTTTGAAACGGCCTTTTGAAAAATCCGCTTTGGTTCCAATCCCCACTCTCATTGCTTCGTTTACCGGATTGATTTTGCCTCGACCTTTCCATCCCACTCTCGGCCACTAGCGCCGTTTGTTGTACTGCTGCCACAGTCAAATGTTCATAGGTTTCCACCCTTAGACGGATATTTTCTCGTAAACCCTCTTCGAATTTCCTTGCCCTATCTTCCTCCTCTGGCACAGAACCCTTCCCAAATCTCAACAAAGCGTTGTACTTGGAAGTATATTCGGTCACAGTCATCTCTCCCTGCTTCAAGTTATCAAATTCTCGCTTCTTCGCATTATAGGCAGCTCGCGGAAAGAATCGACGATTGAATTCTGCCTTAAACCCTTCCCAAGTAATCGGTGCTCCTTGATCTAGGACATTCACCCACCAGTTCTGGGCTTCACCCCTCAGTACGTCACTTGCGTTTTCAATCTTTTCTCTCTCTGTCATCGGAATAGATCGAAAAATTCGTTCCATGTCCATGACCCAATGTTCTGCTAACGTCGTATCGGGTGTTCCATGAAATTCCATCGGTTTCTTTCGAGTAAACTGTTCAGATATTGATCTCATACCTCTAGTTTCGGGTGCATGTACTACAGTGATTGGTTCCACTTCGATATGGGGTGTGTGAGGCAATCGCTCTGCTATATTCCGTATCATTTCCCCCATGTTCCCCATCATTTCTGCCATTTCATTCATACGGCGAGTGTGGGGTGATAACTCTCGGTCATCCATGATTACAATCCTGTAGTTCTCAATGCATAAACACTATGCATGCACAACAATAACAATATCATGTGTGTAAAACAACATCCATATGCATCAAACATCTCTAATATGTATGGATGCAATTTAGAACATGTGACAAATCACTCAACACTCCACTCGTCGTCGAACGTTCCCAAAGTTTTGTTACCTATAGCTCTGATACCAATAAATGTCACGACCCATCCCACTACGCGTGGAAATAAGACACGTGGCACGCCACCAAGGCTCATCCAAACAACACATAACTATACGCAGCGGAAAGAACTTTAAAACAACCCTAAACTTAGGGAACATTACCCTCAGAGTTTGTAAAATCCATTGAAATCAGAGTTATAAAAAGTTTTGGTCATTTGGATCTTTTCAAAAGAAAACTGTTTTGAAAACAGGGGACCAGTCGACTGATCAAGGGTCCGGTCGACTGGTGATCTCCAACAAAGAGGTTTCAAAATACCACAACCCATCCAGTCGACTATGTCGGGGACCCAGTCGACTGGTGCCTAAAATTTTCAGTCGACTGAATACGTCCAGTCGACTGGTACCTTAACCAGCAGAATGCCAAGGTCTGAAGCCCCATCCAGTCGACTGTTTTCTTCAACCCAGTCGACTGAACCTCAGACGAAACAAGCAGAAACCAATACAACACAGTGATCCAGTCGACTGGATCAAAAACCAGTCGACTGATTCCTATCAGCAAAGCTTAAAACTGCAGCTTTACAAATCAAGGTCCTCCCAATTCCAAACCAACATATATCTACTCTATTCCATCATTCAAAACATAATTACAGACGTCCAATTACAAGATTTCCATACTGCAGAACTAATCCAAGGATCTATTACAACATATTACAATATTCAAATCCTTACACAAGTTTTAGAATTTAAAACAAAAACATATACAATGTGATTCCCCGGTGTTCCTCAACGGCCTCACTCCTCACGCTTCTTCTTGTCTTTCTTTTTACCTGCAATGGAGTACATCTCCACTGCTCAGCTATATGCTGAGTGTACAAGTCTAACATGTTCAATATATGATAAAACATGCTTTAATCTCATAAATCATACAATAGTCTCTAGAGAGAAAAATACGCATTCATCCGGTAGCGGCAAGTCCAAGCCTTAAACCGCGATACCAATGGCAAGTCCAAGTCTATCAACCATTGTATCCACAAGTGCCATGGCAAGTCCAAGTCTATCAACCATGCACAGTAGCCGTCGCTACTAAATTCTCAAACATCGAGAAGCTTACTCCGGCATGAATTTGTATAAGACTCCCCTTTGACCCACATAGACAACTTAACGTGCTCGCATAGATTTAGACATGCTTTTCACAATTTAGCGCGTGCATAATTAACGGGCCTAAAATTAACACATGGATTTTGCCCGGATCACAATTTCGTCGTCGAAATATAAAACATGTATTTCTCTATATTTCACAAGTTAGGACTTCATACCTCGTGCGATTTCCCCCAAACTTTGAAGGATCGACTAGGAGGCTAATTAATCGCTGGATTTCGAATTTGAGGAAATTCCTACAAGTTTATACCTGTTTTTCCCAAAAGTCCAAAATTAAGATTTTTACAAAACTTGGCCAAACACGGCCTAAGTAGTACCAAAACGTAGATCTTACCTCCACGAGTTCAAATCTGAAATCTGGAGAAAATCTGACAGACGAACGGTCGTCGATCGGCGTCGCGAAGCTCGAAGAAACAAATCTCCTTTCTCTCTCCTCTATCTCTAGATATTTGTTTAGATTTTGGATGAGAATGAATCTCATCTTCATCTATATATAGGCAAGTTTTCAGGGAATTACGTTTACCTCCCCGCAAGTTTCTCAAAACTTCTAATTAACCCTTGAAACGTCGCACACGCTCATTTTATGCCTTTACGAGTGAAAACTATAAATTTCAAAAGTTTTCGACTAAGTCTCGTTTGGGTCCAAAATTAACGTCTGAAAACTAAATTCTGTGGAATCTCTACACAACCTACCTTTTTAATTAACGTGTTTCTCACTTTCTCACCACAGTTCTCAAAATGATAAAATCAATATCAAAGATTACCAGAATTATACTACACAGGTATAATTACTATTCACAAAATACCAGATAAAGTCAAATAACATTTAAATCATATAAATGCCATTTACTCATGCTCATGAAATGTGAACTGCCATGTTCCTGTGTCCTCATTGACACTTTACCGTTGACTCACAGTCAACCTCATCACCATTATCAATTAACATTGATAAACTCTCCATTTACAATCATGCATGATAAAACTATAAATTTTTGGAACGGGTGTGACACTTGTAGCTAAGAATTCTGGACAGTTCCTCTTCCAGTGGCCCTTGTTGTCGCATTGGAAACACTTTCGTTTGCTGACACGTGAAAAAAATCTTGTGCGCTCTTGTGCAATACCCAAGTGTAGGTAGACGTGCAAGTAGTAACTGGTAAGACCAGGTCGATCCCACAGGGAAGGTGTTGACCTATTGATTTAGACTATCCTCAAAGAAAACAAAATAAAATGAATAAGATTGAACGATGGTGCGGAACACAAAGTTCCACAAACTAGGATTACTACTGAAGATAATTAAAATTAACTGAACAATCTAACTAGCTAATTAAAACAGTACTCTAAATTGAGAAGTTTAACTTTTAAAAAGAAAGTGTTGGGATTACACGAATCCACAGTAATCTAGCTATCTACCATGCATTTGCCTTGAAGCACAAAGGAGTACATTACCCACAGTTTTCCGTATTCCTCTAAAGATGGAGAATCCATGGCCCTTTCATGACCGGGACCATATCATCACAATTAAATTAAAATACGTAAAAGCGGTTTAATTCAATAGTTAAGACTTGCATCCTCAATGGTGTTAGCATTGAAGATGGTTTGCAAAATTTATTGAAAGAAAATGCCTTAGGGCCTTAGTTTTAAAATCTGTTTTGACAAACTGAGCATTTATTTGGGACAGAATGATAACAAATCTTCAAACAAAAGGTCCTGGAATACTGCAGGGAACATCCTCAAGAATCAGGGAGTTCGATCGATCGACGCGCTTTCGATCGATCGAAGACCTTCATCCCTCAATCGATCGAACTTACTTCGATCGCTTGACTGTCTCTGGTTCGATCGATCGAACTAACTTCGATCGATTGAACACAGCGATTATTCTGCTGCATGGCAGAGGCTGGAGATCACTGTTTCATCGTGTTCTCCCAACCTGGGACTACTCAGACATCGTCTGGAGTGTCACAAAATGATATTTAACGTAAGAAAACATTAACACTTTGTTTGGTTGTGAGTTTTTCATAAAAAATCTAAAAACTATGGTTTTATAAATATTTAGCATGTAACACTATAAGACGAGCAATTAAACTACAACTACCAAGTGCAAGATATGAATAAACAATAAATATATAACCTGGAATGAAGAATACTCGTATTAATCTTAAGAAATCCGGTTCACAAATGAAACTTCAATGAAAAACCTACAAAACCAAACACAAACTCTATCTCTCTCTCTCTAAAAAACTGTAAAAATGTAAAGTGGGCGTCCTTCTGGACGTGTACAATACTCCTATATATAAGAAAACCTAAGAAATTAGGGTTAAAACCCGCATCTGCTGCGCACGCAAATGTTACTGGAAATACCCCGTTCGATCGATCGAACTGCTCTCGATCGATCGAACCCTTAAGACTCAATCGCTTCAACTCTCTTTGAGCGATCGAACTCTCGATCGATCGAACCTTCTTAGATCGATCGAACTCCACATTTCAGCTTTGGCTTCTTTTGTTTTCATTCCAGCATTCCATTTATTCTGATGTTCATCTGTTTAGTCCACACAGCAGTAATCTGCACAAACAACAGCTAAAACAATACAACTTATCATAGATTAATCATAGTGTATAGAAATTAGCCTTGCAATGCAAATTGCAGATAACACGGGAAGTTGTGATAAAAACTAATACAATTCTTCCTTTTAGCGCGGTTGTATTTTACAAATACCCCCGCTTTGCACAACCCCCAACTAGCTTATTGCTAGTCCCTAGCGATAAAGCGAAAATAAAATAAAATAAAAACTCCTAAACTAAACTACCACGACTAAGAAACAGAGAAAAACTAAAAACAACCTAACTAAGATAGAAAGAAAAATTCTAACTCACTTTCGCAGGAATCGCGGTTGCATTTAGCGAATGCAACAAGCCGTTAAACCCCTAGGTTCCCCCTAGTGGACGAGTGTTGTCTCGTGAGGGTTTGCAGTGAATATACCCACAAAATTCTCAAATTTTAAGCTCAAAAAGAATTAGAATAACTTGTAGAATTCCCTCTTCCATTAAATTGTTAATTCAGCTCTACAATAATATAATATCCTCTATCAACCCATGAAAGAGATCCACATGCTCCCCTATATCACCAAGTAAAATATACAAATGTATTACCATCATGCACCCGTGTGTGTGTGTGAAATTAACAACCATGCGTCCAACCCTTATTAAGAGTTATCTAGACTATTGTACTTTGGAAACTTGCAGTTTTAGCTCAATTCTCACATTGGTCACACTAAAAAAGAACGTCTCTCAGAAACTTGCTTTACAATGATCGCACATCGTATGAAAGCTTTGATAAGGATGATTTTCTAAGTGCTAATGCTTTCATACTTGACTCTATGAAAAACGAACATTTAAGAGTGTATAGTCTCATGAATGGAATACTACTTACTAGAGGAGCGAAATACCGTGGATAACTCAACTCACACTTTCACGTTTAAATCAATTGTTGAGAATCTTCAAGACTATGAATTACGGCTTTTATTTAGTAGGTGGGGGTGTTGTAGAGAAGAGTGTGTTTTTTAGTATGTGATGGAATTTCCACTTCTCTTTTTATTCTTTATTCTTTTCTCCATCCAATATCCCATTCATTTCTTATGCTCTTTTTTTTTTTTTTTTTTTTTTTTTTCTTTTTCATTCATCATTTTTTTTATTTTTTTTTTTATTTTTTTTATTTATTTATTTATTTATTTTTTTTTTAATATAACCTGGAACATCCCACAACAACTTCCTTCCATTTCACATACTTTGATGACTCATTCTCAACAAATTTATCAACGGCTCAATGAGATCAAGGTATAGATCAAGGATTTGGATTCTTGTGATTTCATTGGAAATATTTAATTGAGGTGGGATCAGGGGTGAAACGATTCAATGAATGTAGGTGAGCTATATTAGGTAAAGGAATGGGTAAACGATGGCTTGAATCATTTTCTCAACTTTCAATTTTTAGCACTTAAGTGTTCATCGAGTTTAATTGGTAAATCCTGAACGTTCTCCTCTAACAAGCAGTCAAAATTTTTAAAGAAAACTGAGATTTAACAACGAATTCACAAGTATATGCAAGAAAAACCATTCGACAATGTATGAGAATCCCCTCAGAAATGACGATTGGCTCAATAGCTCACAAAGGGTTATTAGCTTCCACTACTTGTTCTTTTCGCACAATATCCATATTAACTCAACTTTCAGGTTTTCTACATGGCTGCTAATTAGTGTGCAAAAGTATTGGGTACATAATAGCTTTATAGATGCAATTCATTTCAGTGATACAGAAAAACGCGTGGATTTAATCCATAAAAAGATGAGACTACTACAAATGTGTCATTGTCTTATTAACAAGCAGGAGAGGTTATTCAGAGTTATTCTATCAATACGATTCAAAAATTTTAACTGTGTTCTCATTTTAACAGACTGTGTTCTCATTAAATTTAAAACATTTCCAAGTGCAAAACCTGATCATTACGGGTGTATACTTATCTATTATCTCCTACCCCCAACTGAAAACAACAAAGTCCCCAGAAGTTGATTTTCAATAAATAAAATAGATGGGTATCATCTGTATGGAGCAAATTGATGATCTCAAGCAAGCAACCTAGCATAGAAAAGTAGAACACAATCTCCAAAACAAACAGGATCAATAGATAAAAGTAACATGATAAAACCATGATCCACACAAACTAAACCACTGTAATATGAACAGAATAAAATAAAAGCAGTGATACATAATGTCCATACAGAACCAACTAACCAAATAATCCAACCAAAACTACCAACATATATCCAACCAACCAAAAATATAACAAAAATCAGTACACTAACTAACCAAAAATACATAAACACCACCTCCCCAACTAAAACTAATCGACCCCGGATGGCGCATCATCAGCTATATCAGAAGGGATGTCGATGGGAGCAGGCGGCAATATGGTAGTAGCAGGGGCGGCAGCAGATGGCTCGGAAGCAGCGGTGGAAAAAGGATCAGCAGCCTCAGAATCTGGGGCAGCATCAGATGATGGAACAGTGGTAGGTGGTGCAGACGGGGCCATCGATGGATGCAGAGTAGAATGAACAGTCGACTCAACCCCAATCTGAATCAAAATGGACTCCAGTAAAGTCTGGAGATGGTCTATCCGGCCCTCGAGTCTAATCCTGGCCTCTCTCTCCTCCAATAGTAGCTCGTGAACTGTCGGGAGAGGCACAGAAGAAGAAGACTCTCCCTGGGCCTGAGTCTGCGACCGCTGTCGCAGCTCAAACTGCCGAACCGCAGCAACTGGATCCTCATCATCATCGGAATCAAGCTCCTCCACCTCGGTGGGTGTCCCTGAAGCTCCCGCCTCCGTGTCCGTCCCACCACACCTCTTCTTCCTCCCCCTCACCCTCGCTTTCCCTTTCCCCTTTCGCTTCCTCTTCTGGGCGTCGGAGCGGCGAGCAGCCGCCTCGTTAAATCGGCGGGGAGAAGGGCGGACATCATCTCCAGCGAGCTCGAGGAACCCGGCATCAGCCATAACCCTCTGAATAGCCCAAGCACCCTTCAGGTGCTTCTTGGACGAGATATAACGGGTGGGGTGGACCATAAAGTCAATATAGAGGCGTGGTATGCAAACTGGCTGTCCCGTCCCCACTGCATATAAGACTCGCGCATACCAAGCCGCGATCTTCTCTCGATACGAAGTCACTAGGAGGCAGTTGCTGAGGACCAAGTGGATCATATGGTAGCCATCAGTGAGAAAGTGGTCCTCAATCAAAGCATCGCCATCCCAAGACGGGACGGCGCCTCCAGTGATCTCACGGATAATAGTGGATGGTGGGGTCACTGGTGCATCAGGCCGGTGGGGGCAAACATAATCAGGTACCTCTGGTACCCCCAACGCAGCTGAGACGGTAGCGGGACTGATGATGAATGGGCGACTCCGGAAGAAGGCATGGTAGGTGAATGGTGCATACGGGTCGCTGATCATAGTCGCACACGCACCTCGAATCCAGGATAGATTGACACTCTTGGCCAATGAAAGGAGATGGAACCAGTGCGGCATAGAGCGGATCCGTGTAAGGAACCATGGGCTCTCCGTCCAGATGTGCTCAATAGGGCGCTCGACCATCACCATCCGTGTCTGAAAATACCTCTCGTACCATAGCCTGTCCTCGTCATTCCGGAACCCGTGTGCGGGTACCGGATCTGGTATAATACGGTTGAGGGGCTTAGACTTATGGTAGCCCGTCACTGGATTCATCTGGCAGCCCTGAAAAATAGACCACACAAGACACAGATAAGGACAGGGAGAAGAAGAAACAAAACTGCCACTGTTGGAGTTCGATCGATTGAACTGGGTTCGATCGATTGAACTGTAGTAGACTTCGATCGCTTGAACATTGTTCGATCGATCGAACATCTCCCATTCGATCGCTCGAATTCAGTTCGAGCGATCGAACACAGCGGTGTGCAAAGATCGCAGAAACGAAAAGGAAACAACAGTTACACTAATCAAAAGAAGATCCTAAGACCAAGGGGACACCCCCTTGGGATTTTCTAACACGAATATTAAGGAAAAGGAAGACACAAACAAGTGAGGCCTACCTCGGTGTAGAACACGCAGTGGAGATGGAGGGGATGATGATATGACGATGAGGATGATCAGAGGGGTGATCAGGGCGCCTTATTTAGTGCAAGGACACGAAAATTTCCGAGTTACCCCCCCCTCTGTGTTCGAGCGATTGAGAGTGAAAGTGAGGGAAATGAAGAGGTGTTCTGAAGACGCCTCGTTTAAAAGCTTCGTTCGATCGATCGAACTATGGTCGATCGATCGAACACAAATCCCTCAATCGATGGAACAGAAAAGACAAGCGCTTGAACCTCCAGGTTTCGATCGATCGAACTGGGTTCGATCGATCGAACACAAAAATTCCAGAATTCAATGGGAAACATGAACCACATCACACCTAACTATCAGAAACCATTCTGGACATGCAGAGAGACTGAAAAGCAGTAGAAGTACAGGCATGTGGGACAAAAATTCATCCTCAGAATAGAAAATTGCAATTTATTGTCAATCAAAATTTTATAAAAACATCCGCATTGCAACCAAAATCTCCCACATGGTAGTTAGGACCTTATTTAACTAAAGAAAACCAAACAAAATAAAACTAAAACTAAAACCAATAACATTCTGTCAAGGATTACATTCCAGTTGATAAATAAAAGATGAAATGAAACAGAAACAACTGAAATGTAGCACTAATCTTCGAGTATAAAGATTTCCTCTTCCACAATCTCTTCATAACCCGCCGAATCTTCAGAAGTGAAGTCCAAACTCGATGATTCCCTTTCCCAGAACAATCGAAAAGCAGCAAGGACATCATCAAACAAGTCTGGCGTCTCCAAGGAATTGAAAGCCCATGCAAGAGGTGATCCGGATGGAGACAAGGATAAAGGAGTGTGATTGCGCAACGGACTGTCCTCTCGCGGCGGAGTGAGTGGGGGCCTTATGTATGGCCCAAAACCATGAATCAGTTGATGTGGAAGGAATACCGGAATACCATTTAGGAACATAGTGACAATCCTGGACAAAAGACAACAAACTGAAATCAAAATAACAGAACACAAGAAACACGAATTAACACAAAAAGAAAAACAAAGAATAGAAACAAAAAATACAAAGAAATGTGACAAGTTCCAACCTCACTATTGGCATAGGTTCCCAAAATGCACTAGCTGGTAAGGGGCATTGGAGCCTGAATAGCAAGTAGCTCAGGTGCACATAGCGGTATGGGACCAACTCAGGAACAAGGAAGTCATCCACAAAAACAAAGACGGCATTGTGGCGGTCTGGGACGACATCCTGAAGGTCATGATCCTCCCATGGCTCCCACATCTCATCATTTTCCCACTGTGCCATGAGTGCATCATCCACCATTCGTCCCATGTACAGGTCTTCTTCCTCATCCACCTTTTCATAATCCTGAAATCCCATATTTTCGTATGGATTGATGTCCAGGAGGGCTGGTGGATATGGAATGTACCCTTGAGCAGCATCAATGAGAGAATGAGCTTCAGGATCTTGATGAAGCAAGGGGCAGGGTATGAGTTCACCCTCAGTCCAGGTACCACAGCGACATTCTGAATCAGCCCAAGAACCGACAGAATGAACATCATCACCTCGCATCTACGCACCTGCAACAGAGTGGTTTAAGGAATAATGGATTAGAACTAAATCACAAACACGAAAGAATAATAAAAAGTTAAAAACAAAAGAGAGAATAAAAACGCAGGGAAAGAAAAGAAATACAACAACAATTTGGAACTTCACTTTGGATTTTTAAGTATGAGAATAGCTGGGCTCATCCAGCTGGATGTGCTCAACTTCAGAGTGGAAGTTCTCCAAGAACGGTTTCAATCTTTGGCCATTGACCTTGAAACACTCATCGTTCTTTGGATTGACAATCTCAACCGCCCCATGTGGAAAAACAGTTTTTACGATGAACGGGCCTTTCCAACGGGAACGGAGTTTTCCTGGGAAAAGGTGGAGGCGAGAGTCATACAGCAAAACTTTCTGCCCCGGCTCAAATGCTTTACGACAAATCGTACGATCATGGCGAGCCTTCAACTTTTCCTTATGCAACTTTGCAGAGTCATACGCATCTCGTCGTATTTCCTCTAGCTCTGCAAGTTGGAGCTTGCGTAGCTGACCTCCCTCTTGAATATCAAAGTTCAATGAGCGTGTTGCCCAATAAGCTTTATGTTCAATTTCAACAGGAAGGTGGCAAGCTTTCCCGTAAACCAATCTGTACGGGGACATACCAAGATTCGTCTTATAGGCAGTACGGTATGCCCATAACGCTTCAGTCAATTTATATGCCCAGTCTTTTCGATTGGAGCTAACCGTCTTTTCGAGAATATGCTTGATTTCTCGGTTAGCCAATTCTGCTTGCCCATTTGACTGTGGATGATAGGCAAGAGCGATTTTATGATGGACCCCGTATTTCTTGAGAAGTGACTCCAAGGGCCTATTGCAGAAATGCTTGCCTTGGTCACTTAGTAAAGCTTTCGGAGTACTAAAACGAGACAAAATATGCTCTCTTAGAAATGACATGACCGTTCTGTGGTCATTTCGTCTCGTTGGTATCGCTTCTACCCATTTGGATACATACTCGACAGCAAGGAGTATGTATTCACAGTTATTCGACTTGGGAAATGGGCCCATAAAATCTATGCCCCAACAATCAAATATCTCAATTGTGATGATCGGGGTTAAAGGCATAGAATTCCTTTTAGAAATGGTTCCAAGCTTTTGACAGCGTTGGCATGTCTTACAAAAGGAATAAGCATCTTTGAAGACTGTGGGCCAGTAAAAACCGCTTTGTAAGACTTTTTGTGCGGTCTTTTGTGACGCGAAATGGCCACCGCATGCCTCAGAATGGCATGACGCTAATATTACGGTTATATCCTCGTTGGGGACGCAGCGCCTGATGACCTGATCAGCACAGTTCTTGAACAAGTAAGGGTCATCAAAGAAGAAATGGCGCGCGAACGAGAGGAACCGTTTCCTATCTTGGTTCGACCAATGAGTTGGTGTTTCTCCCGTAACGAGGTAGTTTACAATATCAGCATACCAAGGCAGACTACTTACTCCCAGTAGCTGTTCGTCTGGGAACTCGTCCTTAATGGATTGGGATTCAGTATTGTCAACAAAAGTCAACCGGGATAAATGATCCGCAACCACATTCTCTACTCCTTTCTTGTACTTGATTGTTAAATCAAACTCTTGGAGTAAGAGTATCCAGCGAATAAGCCGTTGTTTAGCGTCTTTCTTTGACAAAAGATACTTGAGGGCCGAATGATCTGTAAAACAGACGATTGGTGACCCTATCAGGTAAGACCTAAACTTGTCCAGAGCGAATACTACGGCCAGCAGCTCCTTTTCAGTAGTAGTGTAATTCATTTGAGCTTCATTTAAGGTTCGGCTGGCATAGTATATCACATATGGCTTATTGTCCTTCCTCTGGCCTAGGACTGCGCCAATGGCGTAATCACTAGCATCGCACATTAATTCGAAAGGCAAACTCCAGTCGGGTGCCTGTATTATAGGTGCGGAGGTGAGGAGATCTTTTAGATCCTCAAAGGACTTTTGGCAACTCTCTGACCACTCGAAAGGTGCATCTTTGACAAGAAGTTGACAAAGAGGTCGAGAGATTGCGCTGAAGTTCTGAATAAATCGACGATAAAAACATGCATGCCCCAAGAATGAACGAATGTCTCGCACTGTACGGGGGACAGGTAGATTTGAGATTATGTCGATCTTAGCCTTATCCACTTGGATTCCTTCATCGGATATTATGTGGCCGAGGACTATTCCCTTGGTCACCATGAAATGACACTTCTCCCAATTCAAGACTAGGTGTTTGTCCTCACACCTCATTAAAACCTGCTCGAGATTGCTGAGGCAATCTTCGAAGCTATGGCCAAATACTGAAAAGTCATCCATGAAAACTTCAAGGATGTTTTCGACCATGTCACTGAATATACTCAGCATGCACCGCTGAAAGGTAGCCGGTGCATTGCATAGGCCAAACGGCATTCGTCGGTAGGCAAAAGTACCGAATGGACACGTGAATGTGGTTTTCTCCTGATCTTCAGGAGCAATCTCAATTTGATTATATCCACTGTATCCATCCAAAAAGCAGTAATACTTGTGACCCGCCACACGTTCTAGCATTTGATCCATGAATGGCAAAGGAAAATGGTCCTTTCGGGTCACAGTATTTAACTTCCTGTAGTCAATACACATCCTCCATCCAGTGGGGACACGTGTTGGTACCAATTCACCATCTTTGTTTGGGATGACCGTTATGCCTGCTTTCTTTGGAACTACTTGGGTAGGACTAACCCAAGGACTATCAGATATCGGATATATCATCCCAACATCAAGTAGCTTTAGCACTTCCTTTTTAACTACTTCTTGCATGTTGGGATTCAGACGCCTTTGCATTTGCCTTGAGGGTTTAGCGTCTTCCTCCAGATATATCTTATGCGTGCATATGGATGGGCTTATGCCTTTGAGGTCAGCAATTGTCCATCCCATAGCATCCTTATGCTTAGTCAGCATTTCCACTAGCTTACTTTCCTGTTCATGAGTTAAAGCAGATGAAATGATCACAGGATAAGTTTTTCCAGTCCCTAGGAACGCATATTTTAGCTCTTTGGGAAGCTCCTTCAATTCTAACTCCGGGAACTGGAAACTAGAGGGCATTACCAACTTGGTTTTAGGAGGCAGTTGTTCATATGGCATTACCCACATGCAATCGGCTCTATCCTCCTCTATCGTATCCATCATAAGACACGTCTGGTTTAGGTCAGCATCCAATGGAGTTGACTCTGCAGGCTGATAGATATCGCCAAATTGAGTCATCACAACTTCCAAAGGATCTTTATAGTCGACCAAGTCAACTTCATCTTCAATGACCATGTCTATATAATGGATTTCTTCCTCATCATCGTATTCTTCAGGTCGGGGATTAGAAAAGATCTTGACATTCAATGTCATGTTCCCGAATACGATAGTCATGATACCACTTCTAATCTTGATTGTGGCATCAATGGTGTTGAGGAACGGCCGTCCAAAGATAACCGGGATATGTGCACCAGGATTAGACACAGGTTCTGTGTCTAATATCACGAAATCAACCGGAAAGACAAAAGAGTCTATTTGGACCAGGACGTCCTCTAATACCCTTCTAGGGTACTTCACAGATCTGTCTGCCAATTACAACGCGACTCGGGTGGGTTTGAGTTCACCCAACCCTAGCTGTTTATAGACTGAATATGGCAGCAGGTTCACGCTTGCTCCTAAATCGAGGAGTGCGTTGTCTATCTTTTGATTCCCAATTCGGCATGAGACAGTAGGTGTGCCGGGATCTTTGAGTTTTGGAGGCAACTCATTTTGAATGATCGCGCTTGCTTGGCACGCGACATAAGCATGTTTCTTCACGCTTTGCCTCCTCTTGACCGTGCATAGATCTTTGAGATACTTAGCATAGGCCGGCACTTGCTTGATAGCATCTAGGAGTGGAAGGTTAATCTTAACTTGCTTAAACAATTCCAGAAACTTCTGATTCTTTGTCTCATTCTTGGGTTTCTTCAACCGTTGAGGATAAGGTGCAGGAAAGGGGCATTTTGGTGGTTCCTCCTTAACAGACTCCTTTCCAGGCCTTCGCTCAACTTTTTCTTCTACTCTAGGAGCTTCAATGTTTGCCTTTATTGGTTCGTCATTAGTAGACGGCTCCTCCTCTCGAGTAGATGGTAGCTCAACTTCTTCATCCACCACTTCCTCCTCTTTGTACACTTCGGGAGTGGACAGAGGCATGCTTTTCTCTATGATTTTTCCACTTCTCAGTGTAGTCACAGCTTTAGCATGTTCTTGATTGTTAGGACCATTGTTATGTCCTTTGGGGTTCGGAAGTGGTTGGGCAGGGAATGTTCCTCCTGAGCCTTCTTGCCGTGCATCTATCCTCTCTAACGTGGCAGACATTCTACTCATCATTTGGATGAGTTGCTGCGTTAGATTGGCATTAGCAAGTGGCTCTTCTTCTTGTACCTTCTTGTGCGGTGGCACATAGGTATTAGTTTGTGGTGCATTGGAGGGTTGAGCTTGATTGTAATTATTGGTTCTGTTTTGATTGTAATGCTGGGCTGGCCTATTGTTTTGCCCTTGATATTGATTGTTGTTGTAGGGCTGCTGTTGATATTGATTTTGGGTTCCAGCATTATTTCTCTAATCAAAACCGGGGTGATTCCATCTATTGTTACTTTGAAAGTTATTGTTGGAATTCCCCGCCCCTCGAAAACCTTGCATGGCATTCATCTCTATAGGGGCTTGCTCTTGAAAATATGGCACATTAGGACAATATTGAGTTGTATGTCCCAACATGTTGCATGTGCCACATGGTTCTTCAGGCATGACTTGCCTAGAGCTCTCTCCTTTCATGCTTAACTCCTCTACCTTCTTTGCTAGCTCTGCATACTTAGTCATGAGGTGATCTTCATTGGTTAGCTGGTATAGGCTTTTCTCCTCTACACAGGATATCTGTGAGCGTGAGATATTGTCAGAATTTGACCATTCATGAGCGTATTCAGCTAACCATTCGAAATGGACTTCGGCCTCTTCAGTGTTTTTACGCAGAAATGGTCCAGAGCTCATTGTTTCCACCAACTTCTTTGTTTCACCATTCAATCCCTGATAAAAGAAGCTGATAGTTCGCCATTTCTTAAACCCATGGTGTGGGCATGAGAGAAGCAAATCTTTGAAACGCTCCCACGCTTGTGTGAAGGTTTCATTGCTCTTTTGTTTATAGGAATTGATTTGACGCTGAAGGTCTGTGGTCATGCGAGTAGGGTAGAATTTCTTTAGAAACGCGGTGCTCATCGCATGCCAGGTGAAAATTGAATTAGGTTTTAGGGAGTGGAGCCACGCCTTCGCTTTATCTTTCAAAGTGAAGGGGAATAGCATTAGATGCGTCACCTCCCTAGGACAATTTTGCGAGAATGTTTTACAAACATCCTCAAAATCGGTGACATGTAAATACGCCTTCTCGCTTTCCATCCCATGAAAAGTGGGAAGCAGTTGAATCATCCCATTGCGAAACTGAAATTCGCCATTATGCGGTGGGATTTGAATGCAAGAGGGCGTAGGTGCATGTTCTGGTTGCATAAGATCGCAAAGAGGACGGAGTGCCTCATCAATTGGCACCAAATTATTGTCACCATTTTCACTCTGATGATCATCCATTGATGCAGTTGGAGTGACTATTGGGTTGATGGAGCTATCAGAGTCAGACAGGTAAAAAGGATTTCCAAAAATTCCTTCAATAGAATTCTCGGACATGAACTGGGAGGATCCCTAGGGTGAGAACTTACCCAAAAGAACTGAAAAGAAAAGAAAATAAAAATAGAAAGAGATGAAGAGAGACTGAGGTAATCTAAGGAATTGATCGTCGCCTTCCCCGGCAACGGCGCCAAAAACTTGACACGTGAAAAAAATCTTGTGCGCTCTTGTGCAATACCCAAGTGTAGGTAGATGTGCAAGTAGTAACTGGTAAGACCAGGTCGATCCCACAGGGAAGGTGTTGACCTATTGATTTAGACTATCCTCAAAGAAAACAAAATAAAATGAATAAGATTGAACGATGGTGCGGAACACAAAGTTCCACAAACTAGGATTACTACTGAAGATAATTAAAATTAACTGAACAATCTAACTAGCTAATTAAAACAGTACTCTAAATTGAGAAGTTTAACTTTTAAAAAGAAAGTGTTGGGATTACACGAATCCACAGTAATCTAGCTATCTACCATGCATTTGCCTTGAAGCACAAAGGAGTACATTACCCACAGTTTTCCGTATTCCTCTAAAGATGGAGAATCCATGGCCCTTTCATGACCGGGACCATATCATCACAATTAAATTAAAATACGTAAAAGCGGTTTAATTCAATAGTTAAGACTTGTATCCTCAATGGTGTTAGCATTGAAGATGGTTTGCAAAATTTATTGAAAGAAAATGCCTTAGGGCCTTAGTTTTAAAATCTGTTTTGACAAACTGAGCATTTATTTGGGACAGAATGATAACAAATCTTCAAACAAAAGGTCCTGGAATACTGCAGGGAACATCCTCAAGAATCAGGGAGTTCGATCGATCGACGCGCTTTCGATCGATCGAAGACCTTCATCCCTCAATCGATCGAACTTACTTCGATCGCTTGACTGTCTCTGGTTCGATCGATCGAACTAACTTCGATCGATTGAACACAGCGATTATTCTGCTGCATGGCAGAGGCTGGAGATCACTGTTTCATCGTGTTCTCCCAACCTGGGACTACTCAGACATCGTCTGGAGTGTCACAAAATGATATTTAACGTAAGAAAACATTAACACTTTGTTTGGTTGTGAGTTTTTCATAAAAAATCTAAAAACTATGGTTTTATAAATATTTAGCATGTAACACTATAAGACGAGCAATTAAACTACAACTACCAAGTGCAAGATATGAATAAACAATAAATATATAACCTGGAATGAAGAATACTCGTATTAATCTTAAGAAATCCGGTTCACAAATGAAACTTCAATGAAAAACCTACAAAACCAAACACAAACTCTATCTCTCTCTCTCTAAAAAACTGTAAAAATGTAAAGTGGGTGTCCTTCTGGACGTGTACAATACTCCTATATATAAGAAAACCTAAGAAACTAGGGTTAAAACCCGCATCTGCTGCGCACGCAAATGTTACTGGAAATACCCCGTTCGATCGATCGAACTGCTCTCGATCGATCGAACCCTTAAGACTCAATCGCTTCAACTCTCTTTGAGCGATCGAACTCTCGATCGATCGAACCTTCTTAGATCGATCGAACTCCACATTTCAGCTTTGGCTTCTTTTGTTTTCATTCCAGCATTCCATTTATTCTGATGTTCATCTGTTTAGTCCACACAGCAGTAATCTGCACAAACAACAGCTAAAACAATACAACTTATCATAGATTAATCATAGTGTATAGAAATTAGCCTTGCAATGCAAATTGCAGATAACACGGGAAGTTGTGATAAAAACTAATACATTTCTTCCTTTTAGCGCGGTTGTATTTTACAAATACCCCCGCTTTGCATTTGCCTTGGCCACCCACCTTCCCTCTGCCCTTACCTTTTCCCTTAGATTTTGCAATCTTAAGGACCGGTTCAACACTTGAACCACCAGTGCCAGCCTTCTTCTTCCCTTTTTTTCCTTTCAGTGTAGATCAGGAAGAAGAAGTGCTTTTCTCAACGTTCAAAACGTTGACCCCAGGCTTGATCTCCCCTTCCGCTGTGAGTAAAGAACTCATTAATTTGCTCATTGAGAAATTCATTTGATTCATATTGTAATTAAGTTTGAATTGAGCGAATGAAGGCGACAGCGAATTGAGGATCATATCAACTTGGGTTTGTGCATCGATGTTGTCACCTAGGGTCTCCAGCTCGTTTAAATAACTAATCATTTTTAAAACATGTTCCTTGACTGGAGTCCCTTCCGACATCTTTGCACTCATTATCTTCTGCATGGCTACCTATCTGCCAGGCCTGCCATGCTCCCCAAACATCTTTTTCAGGGATGTAATAATGTCACTGGCAGAATCGTTCGATTAGAATTGGTGTTGCAACACGCCAGCCATTGAGGCCAGAATGTAGCAACGAGCCATTCCATTTAACTTTTTCCATTTGTCGAACTCGCGTATGGCAGTTGCCGAAGTATTTGCCGCGGGTTCTTTAAGGCTTGGGGTGGTGAGGACATATATGTGATCCTCCACAGTTAACACAATGTCAAGGTTACGTTTCCATTCAGTGTAGTTGTTTCCAGTTAACTTGTTTTGAGTGAGTATAGTGGCAAGTGGACTAAATGCAGATCCAGACATTATGATAACTGAAAATCAAACAAACAAAATAAATATGGATATCAGAATTTGACAGTTTGAAATAAAAGAATCCTTTAAAAACTCTTATTTTAAAACAAAGTCACCGGAATATCGAAACGAAAGAATAAAGCCTCCGTGTGGTGGTCAATGTTCGATCTTTCGATTAATCATGACTTATCCGCTATGCAACTCTTATAAAACAAGTTATGACTCCTGAACTTTTTTGATCTCTAAGTTTCTGAATAATGCCCCGTGTGGGATCCCTTATCCATAGTTTAGCTAGTGTATACCATTAACTAAGATCCAATCATAACCGTCTCAAGTAGCGCCTCCGTGTGGTGGTCACCCTCTAACACGTCTGATTGATCCTATCAAAGGAAGTTCACATCTAGTAACCAATGAGTAATGCACCCTCCGTATGGAATGATCACCCCTGGCGAGGTGACACAGAATGCACCAATCATCTTACAGTGAACCGTTAATGGAAGATCATGGGTGTTTATTAATACGACCCTCTTCCACTAGATTTAGTAAATAAGGATTTTGCTTTTGAAAAACAAATATTTCCACATATTACCCATAAACATCCAATGTTTATTAATGCGTTGGAATGGTTTTTGAATTTTATTTTAGAAAACTTGTTTTACGTGCATGCAAGTAGTAACAATGTAAAACGCCAATCACAAACCAAGCACATAAAACAAAAAACTAAAATAAAACAAAGGCATTCATATGCCTCTATCTCCCATGGCTCTATCTCCATAGAACCTCCTTCTTGGTTTGGTCGCCTCCAGCTCCATCTTCATGGACAACGGCTTGCTTCATCTCTATAGAATTTCTAATTCTAATACATTGGTCCTATGCTTCTTTCGAAGCTTACAATTTATCTAGAAACAGAAAAATAACTATAATATAAAAGGCTAGGGAAACCGGTGTGACTTTCTTTTTCGTAGAATTAAAGTCGCAGCGCCCTTTACATATGCCTTAAACCAAACCAATAATAAAACATAATATACACCAATCTCAAACAATTAAATACAAAATTTAAAAGTCTTGGTGTCATGGGAGATAGAGACTAAGCTTGCTGTAAAAGGGTTAGTCGTACACACTGTAATACCCTGTATTTTCAATAATTATTTAATGCAGAGAGATTCTATATACTTCCTCGGACCATTCATGAAATTTAATCTTCGATCGATCGAAGCTCGTTCGAGCGATCGAGCACCTTCAGTTCAAGCGATCGAACCCTGTTCGAGCGATCGAAACCCTACCGACCTGAATTTAATACGTGGACCCCATTTTCAATCGATCAAACCCTTTTTAATCGATCATAACCTGGCCGATCTGAGTTCGAGCGATCGAACTGCTTTCGATCGATCGAACATGAAAATATCAGAATCCCAGTTTCTGCGCAGAACCAGCCACCTTGCCCTCCCATTCTCTATATATACGTTAGTTTCGTGTGTGTGGTGAGGTTGCTGATATTGTAAGTTGAGAGAGAGATTGTGAGTGTGTGTTTATATATATATACTCATATATCCTTATATATATATCTATATACACATACACATATATATATACTCAGAAGAGAAGAGAAGAGAAGAGAAGAGAAGAAAGAAGCCGAGAAGAAGAAGAAGAACAGAAAGAGAGACAGAGACAGAAGGAGGAGGCAGAAAGAGGAGAGAGAGGAGGCCACCATTGGAGCCTTAAGCTCGAAGCTTAACCAAACGCACCCTAGGTGAGTTTTTACTCACTCGGTAGCTTTAATATAATGTTTTACGAGTTTTGGTATGTTTAGGAGTATTAAAACGTCCCCAAGACGCCTATTCTCGTGCTGTTCAGAATCTGCCGGAGAAGACGACGTTCGAGCGATCGAGCAGAGCTCAATCGATCGAAGGTTCGATAGTCGAGCGATCGAGCAGAGTTCAATCGATCGAAAGTTCGATCGATCGAACTGCTTTCGAGCGATCGAACTTCATTTTCCTCGATCGATCGAAATGACTTCAATCGATCGAGAAATGCAGAACATGGTTTATTTCTTTAGTTTATGTTATCCGAGGTTCGAATACTCGATTTACGATTCAGACTTCTATTATGCTATTATGGGTTTAGTTGGGAGAATGTGACAACACAGATAAGTATAATTAAGAATAATGGATTAATACAGTGACGATAGATATATGCGGTTCATGTCTAAGTTTGAGATCCGTTTATTTCAATCAGAGTAGTCAGGCCACATGGGAAGTCATGTATCGATAGAAGTACAGTGTTTAGGTAGGTTTGATAAGTTCTGGATATGGTACGTGGGCGGATGCCTGGTCATGATATGCTTTCGCATGCGGTGGATGGTTTATATCCTTAACGAGCAGCGAAAAGTGAGCAGGACCATGTAGCCCTAAGGTAGCCAGATGATCGACGATATATCCTTAACGAGCGGTGGATGGTTTATATCCTTAACGAGCGGTGGATGGGTGATCACTGGTATACTACGAGAAGTCGTGGCAATAGATTTGATATGCTGTTGTTCAAAGCGTTATATCCCTGACATGCGGTGGATGGTTTATATCCTTAACGAGCGGGGGATGGACTGACGTGGTGTTCATGAATGCGGTGGATGGTTTATATCCTTAACGAGCAAATGGACAGAATGATGGTATGTCTGCATATGTTAAACGATTGAGTCTGTTCTTCCTAGACAGAGGATGTTGATGTTTCGATCTAAGGATAATAAGACGATAAGGGTTGAGTTACGATATTGGAATACAGAGAAGATATTATGTAATAGAACTATATCTTAGACGTTTAAATAACTTGTTATACGTTATAACATTGATACCCTGTGAGTTTCTTTTCACTCAGCTCTCAGTAAGCTGACGGCCGTTATTGCCTGGACATTCCCCGTCCAGTTTTCCCTGTCCCTTTCAATACAGATAATGGAGCTTACAGTAGCGGTTACTACCCTGACGGAACTTATGCAGAGGATGGCCCCTCTGATGCCAGTTACGCTAGAGAAGGAGGGTACACTGATGACTATCCCTATGCCAGTTGAAGAACTGAAGATGTTATAGCTAGTTTATATTTCCGTTTCCTGTTGAACTCTATTTAGTGTTAGTTTGACGGGTACTTGGGCATATGTTGTCTCCAGACCTGTCGTGATCCTGTGGACCACACTCTGATGTTTTGTAATAATAATACTGTTTATATTTCAGTTACTTACTGTTCCTGTTTGGACTAGTACTGTGTGGTGTGGACATTAGTGACTTTCACTTGTCATTCCCTATGGACCCATAAAGGAAATTTATTTTTCTCTATTTATGCTGCTCCGGGGCGTGACAGGGTTTTTGGTATCAGAGCGTTTGGGTTCTGATATTGTCATTTACTGATGGATTCCACACCATCTGGTCCTAGTGTTGAGTTTCCTGAGATGAGATATGAGTATAAGATAAGTTCGTCTTCCTGACGATAGATAGTTTCCTTTGCAGGATAGCATGGATCCAGAGTTCCACCAGTTTGTTACCGATGCTTATGGAGGGCACGTGATCCATGGGGATACCGTGGAGCCAGCTGACCCAGAGTTTTATCAGGAGCGTGTGTGCCAGATAGCTAGTCGACATTTAGAAGAGGATATGTGGAGAGCGCTTTATGAGACCAGGAGGACTCACCCGACGCAGATGCGTATGGATGCTTACCATACTGCGAGGATTGGTAGAGATATTTGCCAGGAGATATTGCGATTAGTTCAGAGTAAGCCTGAGATGGATGAGATTGAGTTGAGAGCCATCATAGCTGGTCCACCAGAGCCTATAGTTGCACCAGTACCGGCAGAACCACCATCACCTGTACTCGACGTACCAGTCCCAGAGCCTGAGCCGATTCAGGAGGATGAGCATCCCGATGAGGATATGGACGAAGATGGAGAGGAGGAGCCGATAGATGATGAGGACCCAGTAGAGGATGAGCCTGCAGATGACGCAGACGAGGATGAGCCAGAGGATGACCCCGAGGAGCCAGAGTTCGAGCCAGAGGATCCAGTACAGGACCCAGAGGCGGTTGAGGCAGACATTGTAGTAGATGAGGATGCGCCCGATGAAGAGATAGTTGTGCCAGAGGTACCTGTTGTGCTTCAGATACCAGCCGGACCGATTATGCATATGGCAGCCATGGCTGATATGGCAGTAGGATGGATAGCTCAGATGATCGCTCAGCCAGCGGGTTTTGTTATAGGAGAGGCCGCGATAGCAGGAGCTCTTGATATAGCCGACGGATTCGCCGCAGTAGCAGTCGATGTCGCTAACCAGGCGATAGTGGACGTGATGGAGGATGACGATGCAGAGATGATAGAGGATTGGGATATAGGGGTAGTAGTTGGAGATCTTGTTGCACCAGTCGAGGATGATCCACTCGAGGAGATGGAGATTGATTCAGAGGACGAGGCGCCACCAGCAGGATCAGATGCTGACGACTTTTGAGTCAGGACCTGCAGGACTTAGTTTTTGTTAGTTTTACCAGGACATGTTGTCCACTAGATTTTTGGGAGCTTGAGAGATAGCTATTTGACCATAGCTTTGTATAGATAATTGCAGTAGTATTATATAGTTGACTTTAGTGCTGTTTCTGCTTATGTCCCACGTAGTACATGGTATGGTTACTGTGTACTCCATGGTACATCTTTTGATATCTATATATATTCGAGCAGTATTTTTGATTGTTGGTTGTTTGATGTGTGAGTTGTAGAACTGTTAGTTCTTGTTGCTTCTCGTTCTATCTCGGTTTCGTTTCTGCGAGAAGACTTTCAGCTAATCGATATGTCTCTTGTAGGCAATACTCGTTATTATCATGGTAGGACCCTTGAGAAATCACCAAGCACGAATTGGAGCACCTATTCCGGAAGGGATGGATCCAACGGGAATTTTTGAAGCATTTATGCAAAGGATGGAACATGTGGGGGATACTTATAATCATTCGACTCACCAGAGACCTCTTGTACCGCCGCCACCGAGACAGACTGGAGACAAGTTGTTAGCAAATTTTCGTGGGTTACGTCCAGAGAAATTTGATGGACTAACAGAACCATGGAAAGCGGAACAATGGATAAGAGAGATGGAGTTGATATTCGAAGCATTGGAGTGCAGCGAACAAGAGAAGCGTCGTCTTGCTACGTTTCAGCTCACTTATGCCGCCGCAGATTGGTGGGAAGCCGAGCGAGCCACTGTCGGAACCGATGCTGCAAGAGCGATGTCATGGGAGACATTCAAAGGAAGATTTTTGGAAAAATATTTCCCAGAGGATGAGAGAGATCAACAGGAGAAGAACTTTCTCAATCTGGTTCAAGGAGGATGGACTGTCAGGGAATACACAACGCAGTTCGAGCGTCTATCAAGATTTGCTCAGCATATGATAGACACTCCACAGAAGAAGGTAAAGAGATTTCACCAAGGATTGAATCCCCACTTCAGGCATATGATGGTTGGTCATCTGAACCAAACATATGAAGAGATTGTTAGATTTGCTGCGGGATTAGAGAAAGATGCTTATCCAACACAGCAACCACAGATGAATCGACCCTAGCCGTCAAGAGGGTTTCAGCAGAAGAATTTCCGTAACCTGCCGCCAAGGAATACCCAGGGTTGGAGACCACAGGGAAATTTTCAAGGGAATAAGAGAACCTGGGAAGGAACCAGAAAGCCACATCAGGGCTATATTCGACCCCAGCAATATCCACAGCAAGGACCACAGCCTCAGGCATTGCTGACAGCGCCGCCAAGCAATAGCGGAGGATGTTTTAATTGTGGGAAGCCAGGACATATTGCGAAGTTTTGCACAGCTTCCAGGGTTAACCACCGACTAGGAGCTAACTGCCGGAATTGCAACAAGCCGGGACATCTAAGCAAAGATTGCCGTGCACCACAAGGAGGATACTATGGAGCATCGATTCAAGGGATACGAGGACCTCCAGATCAGACAAGGATGAATGCTATTATCCCAGGAGAAGCAGGCTTTAATGCTGATGAGCAGCAACATTTGGAAGGTACGCTTGTACTCTTTCATAGTCCAGTTAAAGCTTTATTTGATACTGGAGCTGCACGCTCATTTATTGCTGTTAAGATTGTGCGTCAATTGGGTTTAGAACCTCAGACACTTGAGCCAACACTGAATGCTGTGTCACCGTTGGGAGTGACAGTTAAGTTGAGTAAAGTGTGTAAAGATTGCCCATTGACCTTGGGAGATAGGAATCTGCCAGCAGACTTAGTAGTTCTGTCAATGTCCGAGTTCGACATTATCCTAGGGATGGATTGGTTAACTAAGTACAGTGCCAATTTGGATTGCCCTACTAGGACGATTGTATTTCCGATACAAGGAAGGCCGACGATTAGATTTCAGTGTCAGCCGACAAGCGACATGTTTCTTACGAGTAGTTTGGCTACGATCGGGAGTACGAGTACGGAACTCAAGATGGATCAGATTCCTATTGTACGAGACTTTCAGGATGTATTTCAGGATATTAAAGGACTTCCACCGAAAAGAGAAATAGACTTTTGCGTGGAATTAGTACCTGGTACATTGCCTATTTCTAAGACTCCGTATAGGATGGCACCAACTGAGATGTTGGAACTGAAGAAGCAAGTTCAGGAACTTGAAGATTTAGGTTTCGTTCGTCCGAGTACGTCACCTTGGGGAGCACCAGTTCTGTTTGTGAAGAAGAAGGACGGAACACTTCGACTCTGCATAGACTACAGAGAGTTGAACAAGGTTACGATCAAGAATAGATATCCATTACCTCGGATAGATGACCTATTCGATCAGTTACAGGGATCGAGAATCTTTTCCAAGATTGATTTACGTTCAGGATATCACCAACTGTTAGTTCGACCAGCGGATGTGTCAAGGACTGCATTCAGGACAAGATACGGGCATTATGAATTTCTAGTTATGCCTTTTGGATTGACGAATGCGCCAGCAGTGTTTATGGACTTGATGAATAGAGTATTCAGACTATATCTGGATCAATTCATTATAGTATTCATCGACGATATATTGATCTACTCTAAGACAGAAAAGGATCACAAGGAGCACTTACAGATTGCCTTACAGACACTTCGAGAAAACAAGTTGTATGCAAAGTTCAGCAAGTGTGAATTTTGGCTACAGGAAGTCAAATTTTTAGGACATGTTGTATCTCAAGATGGTATCTCTGTGGACTCATCTAAGATTGATGCAGTCTTAAGTTGGAATAGACCGACCAATGCGACAGAGGTCAGAAGTTTTCTTGGATTAGCAGGATATTATAGAAGATTTGTCGAAGGATTTTCCAAGATAGCGGGACCATTGACGAATTTAACAAAGAAGGAGACAAAGTACGCATGGACAGACAAGCATGAGGGAGCATTTCAGGAGTTAAAGGAAAGATTGACTTCTGCGCCGGTACTTGCGATACCTAAGAGTGGAGAAAGGTATGTGATCTACAGTGATGCATCGCACCAAGGACTTGGATGTGTGCTTATGCAAAACGGGAATGTTATCGCATATGGATCAAGACAATTAAAGGTACACGAGAGGAATTATCCTACGCATGATTTGGAATTGGCAGCAATAGTGTTTGCATTGAAAATTTGGAGACACTATCTCTACGGAGAAAAGTTTGATCTGTTTTCCGATCATAAGAGCTTGAAGTATTTGTTCTCTCAGAAGGAGTTGAACATGCGACAACGAAGATGGATGGAGTTACTCAAGGATTACGATTTCTCTTTGCAATACCATCCAGGTAAAGCAAATGTCGTAGCAGATGCTTTGAGCCGTAAACCTCGACTAGTGATCGCTACATTACTAATTCGAGAATGGAAAGCATTGGAGGTGTTAGCCGAATTCCAGCTCCAGCCAGTGGAACCAATGGAAAGTCAACATTTTGGATGTCTGATGGTACAACCAACTCTGATCTGTCGTATCATAGAAGCTCAGCAGACAGCAGAAGATTTGAAGTTATGGTTCGCGAAGATGTCAGCTAAAGAACCAGAAGTCTGGAGTAGTGGTACAGATGGAGCCTTACGATGTAAAGGTAGACTCTGTGTACCTAATAAAGAAAATCTCCGGAAAGACATATTGGATGAAGCTCATAAATCACGGATGACGATTCATCCAGGAGGTACAAAGATGTACAAGGACTTGAAGAGAAATTTTTGGTGGGAAGGAATGAAGCGAGAAGTGGCTGAGTATGTTTCTCAGTGTCTTACTTGTAAGCAAGTAAAGGCAGAACATCAGAAACCACCTGGACTTCTACAGCCGTTACCAATTCCCCAATGGAAATGGGAACACATCACCATGGATTTTGTGGTAGGATTGCCGAAGTCACAGCAGAACCACGACGCTATTTGGGTAATTGTGGATCGACTTACGAAGACGGCACATTTTATTGCCTACAGTATGACGTATCCAGTAGAACGATTGAGCCGGATGTATCTACAGCATATAGTACGGTTACACGGAGTACCTATTTCTATTGTATCAGATCGAGATTCGCGTTTTACTGCAGAGTTTTGGAAAAGTCTTCAAACAGCAATGGGAACAACTTTGAACTTGAGTTCAGCTTTTCATCCACAGACCGATGGACAGACGGAGAGAGTTAATCAAGTAATGGAGGACATGTTACGTGCTTGCGTCATTGATTTTGAGAATTCTTGGGAGACACACTTACCTTTAATAGAGTTCGCTTACAACAACAGTTATCATTCAAGCATAGGAATGGCGCCGTTCGAAGCTTTGTACGGAAGACCTTGCCGATCACCGTTATGTTGGACTGAAGTCGGAGATACTCAACTTCTTGGTCCAGAAATGGTACGAGAAACCAGCGAGAAGATCCAAATTGTACGTGAGAAGATGACGACAGCTCAGACCCGATACAAGAATTATGCTGACAAGCGACGCAAAGACTTGGAGTTTGCAGTTGGAGATCATGTGTTACTCAAGGTTTCGCCTGTTCGAGGAATCGTCAGATTTGGTCAGAAGAGAGGCAAGTTATCACCTCGTTTTATCGGACCATTTGAGATTCTAGAGCGTGTTGGGAAAGTTGCTTATCGCCTTGCGTTGCCGCCGAAGATGTCAGGAGTGCACAACGTTTTTCACATTAGTATGCTGAGGAAGTATGCTCATAACCCAGCGCACAAGATCAACTTCGAAGATATTGAAGTCAACGACAATGTTACGTTTAACGAAGGACCAGTTCGCATTTTAGATCGCGAAGTCAAGAAGCTCAGGAATAAGGAGATTCCCTTAGTCAAGATTCAGTGGAAACAGCATGATAAAGGAGAAGCTTCGTGGGAGCTAGAGTTAGAGATGCGTGAGAAGTTTCCGTTTTTGTTTTAACTCTGTATGTTTCTGATTTCGAGGACGAAATCTTTTGTTGGGTGGTGGATGATGTAATACCCTGTATTTTCAATAATTATTTAATGCAGAGAGATTCTATATACTTCCTCGGACCATTCATGAAATTTAATCTTCGATCGATCGAAGCTCGTTCGAGCGATCGAGCACCTTCAGTTCAAGCGATCGAACCCTGTTCGAGCGATCGAAACCCTACCGACCTGAATTTAATACGTGGACCCCATTTTCAATCGATCAAACCCTTTTTAATCGATCATAACCTGGCCGATCTGAGTTCGAGCGATCGAACTGCTTTCGATCGATCGAACATGAAAATATCAGAATCCCAGTTTCTGCGCAGAACCAGCCACCTTGCCCTCCCATTCTCTATATATACGTTAGTTTCGTGTGTGTGGTGAGGTTGCTGATATTGTAAGTTGAGAGAGAGATTGTGAGTGTGTGTTTATATATATATACTCATATATCCTTATATATATATCTATATACACATACACATATATATATATACTCAGAAGAGAAGAGAAGAGAAGAGAAGAGAAGAAAGAAGCCGAGAAGAAGAAGAAGAACAGAAAGAGAGACAGAGACAGAAGGAGGAGGCAGAAAGAGGAGAGAGAGGAGGCCACCATTGGAGCCTTAAGCTCGAAGCTTAACCAAACGCACCCTAGGTGAGTTTTTACTCACTCGGTAGCTTTAATATAATGTTTTACGAGTTTTGGTATGTTTAGGAGTATTAAAACGTCCCCAAGACGCCTATTCTCGTGCTGTTCAGAATCTGCCGGAGAAGACGACGTTCGAGCGATCGAGCAGAGCTCAATCGATCGAAGGTTCGATAGTCGAGCGATCGAGCAGAGTTCAATCGATCGAAAGTTCGATCGATCGAACTGCTTTCGAGCGATCGAACTTCATTTTCCTCGATCGATCGAAATGACTTCAATCGATCGAGAAATGCAGAACATGGTTTATTTCTTTAGTTTATGTTATCCGAGGTTCGAATACTCGATTTACGATTCAGACTTCTATTATGCTATTATGGGTTTAGTTGGGAGAATGTGACAACACAGATAAGTATAATTAAGAATAATGGATTAATACAGTGACGATAGATATATGCGGTTCATGTCTAAGTTTGAGATCCGTTTATTTCAATCAGAGTAGTCAGGCCACATGGGAAGTCATGTATCGATAGAAGTACAGTGTTTAGGTAGGTTTGATAAGTTCTGGATATGGTACGTGGGCGGATGCCTGGTCATGATATGCTTTCGCATGCGGTGGATGGTTTATATCCTTAACGAGCAGCGAAAAGTGAGCAGGACCATGTAGCCCTAAGGTAGCCAGATGATCGACGATATATCCTTAACGAGCGGTGGATGGTTTATATCCTTAACGAGCGGTGGATGGGTGATCACTGGTATACTACGAGAAGTCGTGGCAATAGATTTGATATGCTGTTGTTCAAAGCGTTATATCCCTGACATGCGGTGGATGGTTTATATCCTTAACGAGCGGGGGATGGACTGACGTGGTGTTCATGAATGCGGTGGATGGTTTATATCCTTAACGAGCAAATGGACAGAATGATGGTATGTCTGCATATGTTAAACGATTGAGTCTGTTCTTCCTAGACAGAGGATGTTGATGTTTCGATCTAAGGATAATAAGACGATAAGGGTTGAGTTACGATATTGGAATACAGAGAAGATATTATGTAATAGAACTATATCTTAGACGTTTAAATAACTTGTTATACGTTATAACATTGATACCCTGTGAGTTTCTTTTCACTCAGCTCTCAGTAAGCTGACGGCCGTTATTGCCTGGACATTCCCCGTCCAGTTTTCCCTGTCCCTTTCAATACAGATAATGGAGCTTACAGTAGCGGTTACTACCCTGACGGAACTTATGCAGAGGATGGCCCCTCTGATGCCAGTTACGCTAGAGAAGGAGGGTACACTGATGACTATCCCTATGCCAGTTGAAGAACTGAAGATGTTATAGCTAGTTTATATTTCCGTTTCCTGTTGAACTCTATTTAGTGTTAGTTTGACGGGTACTTGGGCATATGTTGTCTCCAGACCTGTCGTGATCCTGTGGACCACACTCTGATGTTTTGTAATAATAATACTGTTTATATTTCAGTTACTTACTGTTCCTGTTTGGACTAGTACTGTGTGGTGTGGACATTAGTGACTTTCACTTGTCATTCCCTATGGACCCATAAAGGAAATTTATTTTTCTCTATTTATGCTGCTCCGGGGCGTGACACACACATTCACGCATATATAGCAATTGGAACGCTAATTGATTCACATAGTACAAAAACTCTTTATATACTGAATTAGAACTTAAAACAACATCTAAACTTCACTGTCATAGTTCGATCGATTGAACATTTTTCAATCGCTTGAACTTTCTATTTCATAGAATGATTTGAAAAAAAAATTACAGAATAATTTAAAATTCAAGCATATAATTTTTAAAACATTTAAAACTGTGAAAAGAACAACCTGACAGAGAATCTGTCTCGACCAATCAAATGCCATTCGATCGATCGAACATATCCAATGTAATGTTGTCAAAATCAAGATATAAAAATGTACTTTACTTTTCTAAAGATTTGCAGTGTGGAAGTAAAGGTCGAACCCACAGAGATTGAATTACTATAACTCTTAATTTTAAAACCTAAATCTAATTAATTATGAAAACGAGATTTTGATTTGAATTTTAATTAAATTAATGAAATTAAATCTAAAATGAAAGCGATTTAAAAGTGTTTTTATAAATATGTTTAAAGGAACCTAGGATTGCAAATCTACCACTAGCTTCATAATAGGAATATTTATGCATTCAATTAGATTATTAAGTTGGATGATAATGGGGAATTGTAGCTACAAGCCCAATTCCTCCGTCAAGAAAATAACTATGGTTCAAGCACCAACATAATCCATCTTCGGTTAGCACGAATTATCCCACACTAAACTAGGGTTGTGGTATAATCCGTCTAATCTAGGCATGGACTATTCGGATACTTGATAGCACAATTCAATAAAGCAGCATTACATGTAAATAACCTATATAAGCACAGATTGAGCACATCATAGTCAAAATAGATCTAAGACAAGAATAAACTTTGAAAGTGATGATTTAATCAATTAGAAGTACGATTTATTTATAAAAATCCTCGGAACATGTAATCATCATCCATACATAATAAAACTAAAATAAAAACATAAATAAAACCCTATTACTTAGCTAGGGTTTCATTGAAACCCTAGATCTAGGTTTAGTTGGCCATAGAATTGATGAACAGCAAGAGGTTGATGGAGGATGCCATGGGAATCCTTAGTCTTCTTCTTCTTCTACTTGCTTTTCTCTCTTCAATGGCTAAAAAAATTGTCTATTATGGCTGTAAATTGATGTGTATATTGGTGTATAATTATTTGTATATCTAAATTTGATTTAGAATATAATTTATATAGAGTTTGGAAGGATTTAGGAAGCTTTCCTAAGTCAAATCGCACTAAAACAGCTCTTTTTACGTTTCTGGACGTATTCAGCCAATTCGGATCGCACAGGGCTCTTCAGGGCCTTGAAATACGTGTTTTTGACTTTTTCAACAGCTCGCTCGCGCGGGTCGCTCCAGCGACCTGGGCAATTTCCAGATTTTTCTCAGATTTCTGCTGCTCTGCGCACTGATCGTAGAATTGCGATAACTTTTGACTCGGATCTCGTATTGACTCACCGTTTGCGGCCACGCGTCCATAACTCGAAGATCTACAGTTTATATCTCTGGAGAAATTTCTCAAATCGGAAGTATTTCTTGTCAAAAATGCAATTTTCCGAGGTTGCTACTACATTCATCTTTCACCGGAATCATCTTTTGAGCCCAGAATGACTTCCAAAGCCACTAATCATTGGATTTTTGTGCATTTTCATATTAAAGCTCCAAAACCTACAAAATATAGAATACTTATTAAAAATCACTTAATAATTACATGAAATGGGCTAACAAAGCGTATTTTTAGGACTATAAACGGCAGCTATTCGTCGCCGATCACACCCCCAAACCTACTCTTTGCTAGTCCTCGAGCAAAGAAAAACATAAAACTAAATACTACTATACTTAAAAATCCTAACTCACTGTCGCAGGCAACGCGATTTCATTTAGCATATGCAACAAGCCTTTTAAACCCCTAGGTGTCCCTAGTCGGACGAATGAAGTCTCGTGAGGGTTCTCGTCAACAAGTTACCCACAACCATCTTTATTAACTTATCAATTTAAAAACTTTTATTAAAAACAAAGAACATAATATTCAATACTCCTTCATCATATAACAAAGATTTGAAATAGAATAACGAACATAAAGAAACATAATGAAACATCCACCTAAATCATGAAAAATAATCTCAAGCACATGCATCGTATAAATCAATAGAGTTCCTCATACAATTGCACGTGTGTGATATGGTAGTCAAATGAACACGCGCATGTCATGAACTTGGAATATACTTCGGATAACCAACTAACTATGTCTCGACTACGAATCTCACAATATCAATTACACTCTAAAATGAAACACTCAGAAACAGGTGTAATTTTTCTAAAATATGTGAGTAAAGGAAATATGTTTTCAAAACGAGAAATGCTCACATATGACTTGAAAAGGACGCATGACACGAAAGAACAGTAGTCTCATGGATAGAATGCCAATAATCAAGAAAAATTAATTATTACCATGTTTTAATCCCCCTCCCATCGTTTTCATATCCGAACCATGTTTCCTAGGATCAAATAGCACTTTTCAAAGGTTGTAATGTGGCTCAGGTAATGAAAAAGGATAGAAAGGATTCATTAGGTAGTTTTCAGAATGGCATTGTAAGGCATGTTCGATTTCTTTCATTCGTCTCTTCTACCAACTTCATCTTTTCATTCCCTTCTTTTCATATTTCTTTTTTTTTTCAACCTTCTTTTTCTTTTCTTTTCTTTTCTTTTTTTTTTAACCTCATTATTTTTTTTCTTCATTGCTCTTTTTTTTTTCCTTTATTCTTTTTCTCCTCGTTGCTTTTTTGAATAATCAATCAATAAATAACAAGGCAACCACCCCAAACATCATCTTATTTTCTTATTCTTCTCAATCACACATCGCCTTAACACCACTAAAAGTTGATCAATCTTTCAGGAGTGAACTCCAAGTTGGCCAAATTGGAGCAAAAACAGGATAATGATAATTAAAGAAAAATGGCATATTAATGGCTCAAAGGGCGAACTAAGGAAATTTATCATTTATCGGTCGGTAATACACAAAGAAGGCCTACGATCATTTCCTAGGGTGATATAGTTCTTCAACATTTGCAACGGAAGATTATTTAGCATGGTAACTAATATTTTACTTGACTATCAACCAAAACAAGAATAATGAAACTATAACAACGAGTTAATGCACTTATTTCAATGAAATCCGACAAACACAATGTGTATTTATAACCCTCTAAAAAGAAAAGATAGGCTCAAAAGCTCACAGGGTTTAGTCTCCACCATGTATTATCTAGAAATCCGAATCATATTATAGTTCACATCAAACATGTATTCAAGCGACTAGGTGCAGTGCATAGGTTTTGTGTACAAATCTATGATATAAAACTACGATTCGAACGATACATGACCTAAAACATTACATCATGACTTTAGCAAATGTTTAATTACATCTTCTCTTGTTTACCATTATATAAAAAATCCAAGTTACATAACAAGATGTATCAAATTTATATTGCAAAAACGTTGGTAACATCGTTTATTTAAGCACAAGTATCGAAAATTTTTGAAAAATTTAGTGTAATAATGTGCATGTGTGTGCATACCCCCAAACCTAAACCTTTCATTGTCCCCAATGAAATAATAAAACGAAAGAAACGAGAGTAGGTAAGAAAGAAACGATAATACCTCGATCTCGGCACTCACAAACGGGTGAACGTATAAGAATATGACGATAAAGTCCAATCGCACCTGTTGATACTCGACAATAGAAACTGAACAAAAGAAAAGCTAATAGAAATATCTAATATAGAAAACTAAACTACACTAAACTAAACAAAATCAACTATAAGACTTAACAAAACTACGAAAATCAACAAGAAAATAAACTAAAAGAAAATAAAACATACTATAAAAGAAAATAAAACATAACCAGAATTATGAAAACAATCAAAAACTCAATCTAAAAGTACCTAAGAAACTTAAAAGTAAAAACTACTAGAACAGGTGTGGGGGAAGAATGTAGAAAACAAAAAAAAAAAATATCAGGAAAATCGCGCGAGCGGCCTTCGCGCGCGCGAATCCCCAGCGAGGTTTTTTTTTTTTAATAAATAAATCTCGCGCGAGCGAGATCAGGCGCGAGGAGAAGCTGAGACACCATAAAAAGAAAAACAAAGAAAAACACCTAAGGGGCAAACTCGCACGAGCGGGCCGCGCGGGCGACGTCTCACACGAGCGGACCGCACTCGCGAGATGGATATTTCTCGTTTTTCTTTTATTTTTTTTGTATGTAAGTTTAAAATAAATTAACTACAACCCCCAATCCTGTCCAGAAAACTCAAAAACTGACTAAAACGACCAAAAAACACAAAAAAATAAGAGAAACAGACGAATTAAAGCTTGGGTTGCCTCCCAAGAAGCGCTAACTTTTACGTCTTTAGCTAGACCATTCTAGCTCAAGACTCAAGGAGGCTGTAAATCAGAGTTTGTATCCTTTAGGGCATTAGGGAGATGTCGGTGGAAAGCAGAAACAAGGTCGTTATGCATTAATTCATTTGACGAATCTCCCTTATCATGTTCAATTCGATTTCTAACCTTTCGAGTAAATTCGTCATTAGGGTCCGTATTATTTAAATTCATCCGCTTATTTTCCACTATATTATTCTCCTCACTCACATTTATTACGTTATTAGGTTCAATTGTTCGTCTCACCCCACTCTCTGTCTCACATAGGTAAGCATCGTCGTCCTTGGGAGGTTGATCAATAGCGTTAAAGACGTTCAATTTTAAGTTCATGTTTCCAAATGACACTTTCATTACCCCCGTTCGACAGTTGACACGTGCATTAGCCGTGGCTAAGAACGGAAGGCCTAAGATGACAGGAGTGTGTTTCCTAGCATCTAGTACGCGTTCAGTATCAAGAACCATAAAATCGACGGGATAGTAACATTTGTCAACTTTTACTAAGACGTCTTCGACGATTCCTCTAGGAATTTTAATAGAACGATCTGCTAATTGTATTGTAATACCCTGTATTTTCAATAATTATTTAATGCAGAGAGATTCTATATACTTCCTCGGACCATTCATGAAATTTAATCTTCGATCGATCGAAGCTCGTTCGAGCGATCGAGCACCTTCAGTTCAAGCGATCGAACCCTGTTCGAGCGATCGAAACCCTACCGACCTGAATTTAATACGTGGACCCCATTTTCAATCGATCAAACCCTTTTTAATCGATCATAACCTGGCCGATCTGAGTTCGAGCGATCGAACTGCTTTCGATCGATCGAACATGAAAATATCAGAATCCCAGTTTCTGCGCAGAACCAGCCACCTTGCCCTCCCATTCTCTATATATACGTTAGTTTCGTGTGTGTGGTGAGGTTGCTGATATTGTAAGTTGAGAGAGAGATTGTGAGTGTGTGTTTATATATATATACTCATATATCCTTATATATATATCTATATACACATACACATATATATATATACTCAGAAGAGAAGAGAAGAGAAGAGAAGAGAAGAAAGAAGCCGAGAAGAAGAAGAAGAACAGAAAGAGAGACAGAGACAGAAGGAGGAGGCAGAAAGAGGAGAGAGAGGAGGCCACCATTGGAGCCTTAAGCTCGAAGCTTAACCAAACGCACCCTAGGTGAGTTTTTACTCACTCGGTAGCTTTAATATAATGTTTTACGAGTTTTGGTATGTTTAGGAGTATTAAAACGTCCCCAAGACGCCTATTCTCGTGCTGTTCAGAATCTGCCGGAGAAGACGACGTTCGAGCGATCGAGCAGAGCTCAATCGATCGAAGGTTCGATAGTCGAGCGATCGAGCAGAGTTCAATCGATCGAAAGTTCGATCGATCGAACTGCTTTCGAGCGATCGAACTTCATTTTCCTCGATCGATCGAAATGACTTCAATCGATCGAGAAATGCAGAACATGGTTTATTTCTTTAGTTTATGTTATCCGAGGTTCGAATACTCGATTTACGATTCAGACTTCTATTATGCTATTATGGGTTTAGTTGGGAGAATGTGACAACACAGATAAGTATAATTAAGAATAATGGATTAATACAGTGACGATAGATATATGCGGTTCATGTCTAAGTTTGAGATCCGTTTATTTCAATCAGAGTAGTCAGGCCACATGGGAAGTCATGTATCGATAGAAGTACAGTGTTTAGGTAGGTTTGATAAGTTCTGGATATGGTACGTGGGCGGATGCCTGGTCATGATATGCTTTCGCATGCGGTGGATGGTTTATATCCTTAACGAGCAGCGAAAAGTGAGCAGGACCATGTAGCCCTAAGGTAGCCAGATGATCGACGATATATCCTTAACGAGCGGTGGATGGTTTATATCCTTAACGAGCGGTGGATGGGTGATCACTGGTATACTACGAGAAGTCGTGGCAATAGATTTGATATGCTGTTGTTCAAAGCGTTATATCCCTGACATGCGGTGGATGGTTTATATCCTTAACGAGCGGGGGATGGACTGACGTGGTGTTCATGAATGCGGTGGATGGTTTATATCCTTAACGAGCAAATGGACAGAATGATGGTATGTCTGCATATGTTAAACGATTGAGTCTGTTCTTCCTAGACAGAGGATGTTGATGTTTCGATCTAAGGATAATAAGACGATAAGGGTTGAGTTACGATATTGGAATACAGAGAAGATATTATGTAATAGAACTATATCTTAGACGTTTAAATAACTTGTTATACGTTATAACATTGATACCCTGTGAGTTTCTTTTCACTCAGCTCTCAGTAAGCTGACGGCCGTTATTGCCTGGACATTCCCCGTCCAGTTTTCCCTGTCCCTTTCAATACAGATAATGGAGCTTACAGTAGCGGTTACTACCCTGACGGAACTTATGCAGAGGATGGCCCCTCTGATGCCAGTTACGCTAGAGAAGGAGGGTACACTGATGACTATCCCTATGCCAGCTGAAGATTGAAGATAGTGATATCTAGTTTACATTTCTATTTGTCCTGTTGAACTTTATTTAGTGTTAGTTTGACGGGTACTTGGGCATATGTTGTCTCCAGACCTGTCGTGATCCTGTGGACCACACTCTGATGTTTTGTAATAATAATACTGTTTATATTTCAGTTACTTACTGTTCCTGTTTGGACTAGTACTGTGTGGTGTGGACATTAGTGACTTTCACTTGTCATTCCCTATGGACCCATAAAGGAAATTTATTTTTCTCTATTTATGCTGCTCCGGGGCGTGACAGGGTTTTTGGTATCAGAGCGTTTGGGTTCTGATATTGTCATTTACTGATGGATTCCACACCATCTGGTCCTAGTGTTGAGTTTCCTGAGATGAGATATGAGTATAAGATAAGTTCGTCTTCCTGACGATAGATAGTTTCCTTTGCAGGATAGCATGGATCCAGAGTTCCACCAGTTTGTTACCGATGCTTATGGAGGGCACGTGATCCATGGGGATACCGTGGAGCCAGCTGACCCAGAGTTTTATCAGGAGCGTGTGTGCCAGATAGCTAGTCGACATTTAGAAGAGGATATGTGGAGAGCGCTTTATGAGACCAGGAGGACTCACCCGACGCAGATGCGTATGGATGCTTACCATACTGCGAGGATTGGTAGAGATATTTGCCAGGAGATATTGCGATTAGTTCAGAGTAAGCCTGAGATGGATGAGATTGAGTTGAGAGCCATCATAGCTGGTCCACCAGAGCCTATAGTTGCACCAGTACCGGCAGAACCACCATCACCTGTACTCGACGTACCAGTCCCAGAGCCTGAGCCGATTCAGGAGGATGAGCATCCCGATGAGGATATGGACGAAGATGGAGAGGAGGAGCCGATAGATGATGAGGACCCAGTAGAGGATGAGCCTGCAGATGATGCAGACGAGGATGAGCCAGAGGATGACCCCGAGGAGCCAGAGTTCGAGCCAGAGGATCCAGTACAGGACCCAGAGGCGGTTGAGGCAGACATTGTAGTAGATGAGGATGCGCCCGATGAAGAGATAGTTGTGCCAGAGGTACCTGTTGTGCTTCAGATACCAGCCGGACCGATTATGCATATGGCAGCCATGGCTGATATGGCAGTAGGATGGATAGCTCAGATGATCGCTCAGCCAGCGGGTTTTGTTATAGGAGAGGCCGCGATAGCAGGAGCTCTTGATATAGCCGACGGATTCGCCGCAGTAGCAGTCGATGTCGCTAACCAGGCGATAGTGGACGTGATGGAGGATGACGATGCAGAGATGATAGAGGATTGGGATATAGGGGTAGTAGTTGGAGATCTTGTTGCACCAGTCGAGGATGATCCACTCGAGGAGATGGAGATTGGTTCAGAGGACGAGGCGCCACCAGCAGGATCAGATGCTGACGACTTTTGAGTCAGGACCTGCAGGACTTAGTTTTTGTTAGTTTTACCAGGACATGTTGTCCACTAGATTTTTGGGGGCTTGAGAGATAGCTATTTGACCATAGCTTTGTATAGATAATTGCAGTAGTATTGTATAGTTGACTTTAGTGCTGTTTTCTGCTTATGTCCCACGTAGTACATGGTATGGTTACTGTGTACTCCATGGTACATCTTTTGATATCTATATATATTCGAGCAGTATTTTTGATTGTTGGTTGTTTGATGTGTGAATTGTAGAACTGTTAGTTCTTGTTGCTTCTCGTTCTATCTCGGTTTCGTTTCTGCGAGAAGACTTTCAGCTAATCGATATGTCTCTTGTAGGCAATACTCGTTATTATCATGGTAGGACCCTTGAGAAATCACCAAGCACGAATTGGAGCACCTATTCCGGAAGGGATGGATCCAACGGGAATTTTTGAAGCATTTATGCAAAGGATGGAACATGTGGGGGATACTTATAATCATTCGACTCACCAGAGACCTCTTGTACCGCCGCCACCGAGACAGACTGGAGACAAGTTGTTAGCAAATTTTCGTGGGTTACGTCCAGAGAAATTTGATGGACTAACAGAACCATGGAAAGCGGAACAATGGATAAGAGAGATGGAGTTGATATTCGAAGCATTGGAGTGCAGCGAACAAGAAAAGCGTCGTCTTGCTACGTTTCAGCTCACTTATGCCGCCGCAGATTGGTGGGAAGCCGAGCGAGCCACTGTCGGAACCGATGCTGCAAGAGCGATGTCATGGGAGACATTCAAAGGAAGATTTTTGGAAAAATATTTCCCAGAGGATGAGAGAGATCAACAGGAGAAGAACTTTCTCAATTTGGTTCAAGGAGGATGGACTGTCAGGGAATACACAACGCAGTTCGAGCGTCTATCAAGATTTGCTCAGCATATGATAGACACTCCACAGAAGAAGGTAAAGAGATTTCACCAAGGATTGAATCCCCACTTCAGGCATATGATGGTTGGTCATCTGAACCAAACATATGAAGAGATTGTTAGATTTGCTGCGGGATTAGAGAAAGATGCTTATCCAACACAGCAACCACAGATGAATCGACCCCAGCCGTCAAGAGGGTTTCAGCAGAAGAATTTCCGTAACCTGCCGCCAAGGAATACCCAGGGTTGGAGACCACAGGGAAATTTTCAAGGGAATAAGAGAACCTGGGAAGGAACCAGAAAGCCACATCAGGGCTATATTCGACCCCAGCAATATCCACAGCAAGGACCACAGCCTCAGGCATTGCTGACAGCGCCGCCAAGCAATAGCGGAGGATGTTTTAATTGTGGGAAGCCAGGACATATTGCGAAGTTATGCACAGCTTCCAGGGTTAACCACCGACTAGGAGCTAACTGCCGGAATTGCAACAAGCCGGGACATCTAAGCAAAGATTGCTGTGCACCACAAGGAGGATACTATGGAGCATCGATTCAAGGGATACGAGGACCTCCAGATCAGACAAGGATGAATGCTATTATCCCAGGAGAAGCAGGCTTTAATGCTGATGAGCAGCAACATTTGGAAGGTACGCTTGTACTCTTTCATAGTCCAGTTAAAGCTTTATTTGATACTGGAGCTGCACGCTCATTTATTGCTGTTAAGATTGTGCGTCAATTGGGTTTAGAACCTCGGACACTTGAGCCAACACTGAATGCTGTGTCACCGTTGGGAGTGACAGTTAAGTTGAGTAAAGTGTGTAAAGATTGCCCATTGACCTTGGGAGATAGGAATCTGCCAGCAGACTTAGTAGTTCTGTCAATGTCCGAGTTCGACATTATCCTAGGGATGGATTGGTTAACTAAGTACAGTGCCAATTTGGATTGCCCTACTAGGACGATTGTATTTCCGATACAAGGAAGGCCGACGATTAGATTTCAGTGTCAGCCGACAAGCGACATGTTTCTTACGAGTAGTTTGGCTACGATCGGGAGTACGAGTACGGAACTCAAGATGGATCAGATTCCTATTGTACGAGACTTTCAGGATGTATTTCAGGATATTAAAGGACTTCCACCGAAAAGAGAAATAGACTTTTGCGTGGAATTAGTACCTGGTACATTGCCTATTTCTAAGACTCCGTATAGGATGGCACCAACTGAGATGTTGGAACTGAAGAAGCAAGTTCAGGAACTTGAAGATTTAGGTTTCGTTCGTCCGAGTACGTCACCTTGGGGAGCACCAGTTCTGTTTGTGAAGAAGAAGGACGGAACACTTCGACTCTGCATAGACTACAGAGAGTTGAACAAGGTTACGATCAAGAATAGATATCCATTACCTCGGATAGATGACCTATTCGATCAGTTACAGGGATCGAGAATCTTTTCCAAGATTGATTTACGTTCAGGATATCACCAACTGTTAGTTCGACCAGCGGATGTGTCAAGGACTGCATTCAGGACAAGATACGGGCATTATGAATTTCTAGTTATGCCTTTTGGATTGACGAATGCGCCAGCAGTGTTTATGGACTTGATGAATAGAGTATTCAGACTATATCTGGATCAATTCATTATAGTATTCATCGACGATATATTGATCTACTCTAAGACAGAAAAGGATCACAAGGAGCACTTACAGATTGCCTTACAGACACTTCGAGAAAACAAGTTGTATGCAAAGTTCAGCAAGTGTGAATTTTGGCTACAGGAAGTCAAATTTTTAGGACATGTTGTATCTCAAGATGGTATCTCTGTGGACTCATCTAAGATTGATGCAGTCTTAAGTTGGAATAGACCGACCAATGCGACAGAGGTCAGAAGTTTTCTTGGATTAGCAGGATATTATAGAAGATTTGTCGAAGGATTTTCCAAGATAGCGGGACCATTGACGAATTTAACAAAGAAGGAGACAAAGTACGCATGGACAGACAAGCATGAGGGAGCATTTCAGGAGTTAAAGGAAAGATTGACTTCTGCGCCGGTACTTGCGATACCTAAGAGTGGAGAAAGGTATGTGATCTACAGTGATGCATCGCACCAAGGACTTGGATGTGTGCTTATGCAAAACGGGAATGTTATCGCATATGGATCAAGACAATTAAAGGTACACGAGAGGAATTATCCTACGCATGATTTGGAATTGGCAGCAATAGTGTTTGCATTGAAAATTTGGAGACACTATCTCTACAGAGAAAAGTTTGATCTGTTTTCCGATCATAAGAGCTTGAAGTATTTGTTCTCTCAGAAGGAGTTGAACATGCGACAACGAAGATGGATGGAGTTACTCAAGGATTACGATTTCTCTTTGCAATACCATCCAGGTAAAGCAAATGTCGTAGCAGATGCTTTGAGCCGTAAACCTCGACTAGTGATCGCTACATTACTAATTCGAGAATGGAAAGCATTGGCGGTGTTAGCCGAATTCCAGCTCCAGCCAGTGGAACCAATGGAAAGTCAACATTTTGGATGTCTGATGGTACAACCAACTCTGATCAGTCGTATCATAGAAGCTCAGCAGACAGCAGAAGATTTGAAGTTATGGTTCGCGAAGATGTCAGCTAAAGAACCAGAAGTCTGGAGTAGTGGTACAGATGGAGCCTTACGATGTAAAGGTAGACTCTGTGTACCTAATAAAGAAAATCTCCGGAAAGACATATTGGATGAAGCTCATAAGTCACGGATGACGATTCATCCAGGAGGTACAAAGATGTACAAGGACTTGAAGAGAAATTTTTGGTGGGAAGGAATGAAGCGAGAAGTGGCTGAGTATGTTTCTCAGTGTCTTACTTGTAAGCAAGTAAAGGCAGAGCATCAGAAACCACCTGGACTTCTACAGCCGTTACCAATTCCCCAATGGAAATGGGAACACATCACCATGGATTTTGTGGTAGGATTGCCGAAGTCACAGCAGAACCACGACGCTATTTGGGTAATTGTGGATCGACTTACGAAGACGGCACATTTTATTGCCTACAGTATGACGTATCCAGTAGAACGATTGAGCCGGATGTATCTACAGCATATAGTACGGTTACACGGAGTACCTATTTCTATTGTATCAGATCGAGATTCGCGTTTTACTGCAGAGTTTTGGAAAAGTCTTCAAACAGCAATGGGAACAACTTTGAACTTGAGTTCAGCTTTTCATCCACAGACCGATGGACAGACGGAGAGAGTTAATCAAGTAATGGAGGACATGTTACGTGCTTGCGTCATTGATTTTGAGAATTCTTGGGAGACACACTTACCTTTAATAGAGTTCGCTTACAACAACAGTTATCATTCAAGCATAGGAATGGCGCCGTTCGAAGCTTTGTACGGAAGACCTTGCCGATCACCGTTATGTTGGACTGAAGTCGGAGATACTCAACTTCTTGGTCCAGAAATGGTACGAGAAACCAGCGAGAAGATCCAAATTGTACGTGAGAAGATGACGACAGCTCAGACCCGATACAAGAATTATGCTGACAAGCGACGCAAAGACTTGGAGTTTGCAGTTGGAGATCATGTGTTACTCAAGGTTTCGCCTGTTCGAGGAATCGTCAGATTTGGTCAGAAGAGAGGCAAGTTATCACCTCGTTTTATCGGACCATTTGAGATTCTAGAGCGTGTTGGGAAAGTTGCTTATCGCCTTGCGTTGCCGCCGAAGATGTCAGGAGTGCACAACGTTTTTCACATTAGTATGCTGAGGAAGTATGCTCATAACCCAGCGCACAAGATCAACTTCGAAGATATTGAAGTCAACGACAATGTTACGTTTAACGAAGGACCAGTTCGCATTTTAGATCGCGAAGTCAAGAAGCTCAGGAATAAGGAGATTCCCTTAGTCAAGATTCAGTGGAAACAGCATGATAAAGGAGAAGCTTCGTGGGAGCTAGAGTCAGAGATGCGTGAGAAGTTTCCATTTTTGTTTTAACTCTGTATGTTTCTGATTTCGAGGACGAAATCTTTTGTTGGGTGGTGGATGATGTAATACCCTGTATTTTCAATAATTATTTAATGCAGAGAGATTCTATATACTTCCTCGGACCATTCATGAAATTTAATCTTCGATCGATCGAAGCTCGTTCGAGCGATCGAGCACCTTCAGTTCAAGCGATCGAACCCTGTTCGAGCGATCGAAACCCTACCGACCTGAATTTAATACGTGGACCCCATTTTCAATCGATCAAACCCTTTTTAATCGATCATAACCTGGCCGATCTGAGTTCGAGCGATCGAACTGCTTTCGATCGATCGAACATGAAAATATCAGAATCCCAGTTTCTGCGCAGAACCAGCCTCCTTGCCCTCCCATTCTCTATATATACGTTAGTTTCGTGTGTGTGGTGAGGTTGCTGATATTGTAAGTTGAGAGAGAGATTGTGAGTGTGTGTTTATATATATATACTCATATATCCTTATATATATATCTATATACACATACACATATATATATATACTCAGAAGAGAAGAGAAGAGAAGAGAAGAGAAGAAAGAAGCCGAGAAGAAGAAGAAGAACAGAAAGAGAGACAGAGACAGAAGGAGGAGGCAGAAAGAGGAGAGAGAGGAGGCCACCATTGGAGCCTTAAGCTCGAAGCTTAACCAAACGCACCCTAGGTGAGTTTTTATTCACTCGGTAGCTTTAATATAATGTTTTACGAGTTTTGGTATGTTTAGGAGTATTAAAACGTCCCCAAGACGCCTATTCTCGTGCTGTTCAGAATCTGCCGGAGAAGACGACGTTCGAGCGATCGAGCAGAGCTCAATCGATCGAAGGTTCGATAGTCGAGCGATCGAGCAGAGTTCAATCGATCGAAGGTTCGATCGATCGAACTGCTTTCGAGCGATCGAACTTCATTTTCCTCGATCGATCGAAATGACTTCAATCGATCGAGAAATGCAGAACATGGTTTATTTCTTTAGTTTATGTTATCCGAGGTTCGAATACTCGATTTACGATTCAGACTTCTATTATGCTATTATGGGTTTAGTTGGGAGAATGTGACAACACAGATAAGTATAATTAAGAATAATGGATTAATACAGTGACGATAGATATATGCGGTTCATGTCTAAGTTTGAGATCCGTTTATTTCAATCAGAGTAGTCAGGCCACATGGGAAGTCATGTATCGATAGAAGTACAGTGTTTAGGTAGGTTTGATAAGTTCTGGATATGGTACGTGGGCGGATGCCTGGTCATGATATGCTTTCGCATGCGGTGGATGGTTTATATCCTTAACGAGCAGCGAAAAGTGAGCAGGACCATGTAGCCCTAAGGTAGCCAGATGATCGACGATATATCCTTAACGAGCGGTGGATGGTTTATATCCTTAACGAGCGGTGGATGGGTGATCACTGGTATACTACGAGAAGTCGTGGCAATAGATTTGATATGCTGTTGTTCAAAGCGTTATATCCCTGACATGCGGTGGATGGTTTATATCCTTAACGAGCGGGGGATGGACTGACGTGGTGTTCATGAATGCGGTGGATGGTTTATATCCTTAACGAGCAAATGGACAGAATGATGGTATGTCTGCATATGTTAAACGATTGAGTCTGTTCTTCCTAGACAGAGGATGTTGATGTTTCGATCTAAGGATAATAAGACGATAAGGGTTGAGTTACGATATTGGAATACAGAGAAGATATTATGTAATAGAACTATATCTTAGACGTTTAAATAACTTGTTATACGTTATAACATTGATACCCTGTGAGTTTCTTTTCACTCAGCTCTCAGTAAGCTGACGGCCGTTATTGCCTGGACATTCCCCGTCCAGTTTTCCCTGTCCCTTTCAATACAGATAATGGAGCTTACAGTAGCGGTTACTACCCTGACGGAACTTATGCAGAGGATGGCCCCTCTGATGCCAGTTACGCTAGAGAAGGAGGGTACACTGATGACTATCCCTATGCCAGCTGAAGATTGAAGATAGTGATATCTAGTTTACATTTCTATTTGTCCTGTTGAACTTTATTTAGTGTTAGTTTGACGGGTACTTGGGCATATGTTGTCTCCAGACCTATCGTGATCCTGTGGACCACACTCTGATGTTTTGTAATAATAATACTGTTTATATTTCAGTTACTTACTGTTCCTGTTTGGACTAGTACTGTGTGGTGTGGACATTAGTGACTTTCACTTGTCATTCCCTATGGACCCATAAAGGAAATTTATTTTTCTCTATTTATGCTGCTCCGGGGCGTGACATGTATAGTAGCGGCCGGAGGTTTCAGTTCACCTAGACCTAATTGTTTGTAAACGGAGTAAGGTAAAAGATTAACACTTGCTCCTAAGTCAAGGAGAGCTCGATGAATGACAGTGTCACCTATGACACATGAAATCGTAGGTGTTCCGAGATCTTTATACTTTGGGGGAGCATGTTGGAAAATTGAGCTTACATTTTCTGTGAGGAAGACCTTTTTCGGAGTATGACTCCGTATTTTGCGCTTTTGAGTGCACATGTCTTTTAAACATTTAGCGTAAGCGGGAATTTGTTTAATAGCATCGAGGAATGGAATATTAATTTTTACTTGTTTGAATACCTCGAGTACATCTTCCATTTTTGACCCTTTCTTAGACAAATGTGACGGTCCCTCAACGTTTGGTGGATATGGCATTCTCGGAATATAATTCGTTGGGACCAGTTCATTTTCTTTTCTCTTCCTACTCACGTCCTCACCCTTTTCCTTATTCAAATTTATATTTTTATTTTTCTCACCCTCATCCGGAATTACAACAATCTCCTCATCTAGAATTGTCGTCCTAGTCGAAACGGCATTCACTTGCTCACTCGACCCCCCATTCTCGTATTGTCCCTTAGGATTTTGAATAGTTTGCGCAGGCAACTTCCCCTCGTTTCTACGACTCACCGCAGTAGCTATTTGTCCCATTTGGGACTCGAGCTTTGCAATGGATTGTGTGTGAGAGTGCACTATTTGTGCTTGTGCTTGGACTTGCGTTTCAATGTTCTTAAGGGAAGACAACACCTTCTCCTCGAAAGCATTAACCCGTGGAAGGTTAGGATTAAGAGGGGGTTGTTGGTATTGACCTTGTTGATATTGGGATCGATAAGTATTAGGAAAATTGTTCGCCTCATTAGGATTATTATTATTATTTTTCCACGAGAAGTTAGGATGGTTTCGCTATGGCGCGTTCGGATTATTATTAGTCGAATTATAATTATTCCGTGGGTATTGTTGAATAGAATTAATGTGTTGCTCCACGAATTCCGGAAATTGACTCGCTGATGGACATGCAAGGATAGAATGTGACGGATCGGAACATAATGCACAAATTTCATGAGCTGGTGAGGCTGTCGTTTGGTTCATTGTTAAAAGTCGGTCAAGTTTTTTAGATAGTTCTTTTATTTCAATTGAATAACTTGACTCGAACTTTACCTCTCGCTTAGGTTGAAGGTATCCCTCAGAACGTACCGTCACAGCCTGATGCATCGAATTCTCGCTTAATGTTTCAAAAATTTTCCAGGCCTCGTCGGCGCTTTTGTGTAAGAAGGTACCCGCACAAACAGCATCGACGGTAGTACGGACAGAGGGAATAAGTCCCTCGTAGAAAACCTGTACCAACTGCCACTTAGGAACCTGATGATGTGGACACGAGTGTAATAATTCTTTAAATTTTTCCCATGTGTCGTAAAGTGATTCCCCATCTTGCATCACAAAGTTTGTTATGGATTTTCTTATCTGATTAGTTCTTGTGATTGGGAAAAACTTTTGTAAAAATGCGTTGTGTAATGCTTCCCATGTTTTTATAGTGTTTGGCTCCAAAGATTGGAGCCAATACTTCGCTTTATCGTTTAAAGAGAATGGAAAGAGACGCAGTTTTAATTCATCATCAGTGAAATTTTGGATTTTTAACGTAGAGCATATATCTTGGAAATCCCCTAAGTGCTGATAAGGATCTTCATTTATACGGCCATGGAAAGAAGGAAGTAGCGAGATGGTAGACGACTTTATCTCAAAGTGAGATGTCGTCGCCTCCGGTAATTCGATACCAGCCTGTGGCGTGTAAGTCGTCGGAATAAAGTAATCTTTAAGCGGATGAGGTGGAGGTATATTAGGATTATTTCCGTTATTTACGTTGTTTTCGCCGTCGGCCATTGGAATAGGTTTTATGTTAATAAATCGAGTTTTCCTTAACCTTTTAAGGGTACTTTGAATTTCGGCCTGAAATAACGACGACGGTTTCGGAGTCCGATAGACTCTAAGGGTACGTTCAAGTTCAGGATCGATAGAAAATAATTCAGGTTTACTTGAACGCGTACCAAACATAAACTAAAAAGAAACGAAATTAAAATAAGGACTGACTCAACAAATACAAAAATAATCACGCAAATCAGACAACAGGCAAGCACACAGTACTACTATGATGTATGTAATTATCCTTATGCAGTGATTCGCGTCATAGCCCAGCGCCCCGGGTTTCCTAGCTAATGCAGTGCTCACTCCATAACTAACCTAATGCAAGTAATTGCGTCTCAGCGCCCTGACTTACAGTGATTTGATGCGAATTTCAAAAGAAGCAATTTGTGTTATTTTATTTATATTTTTTTGCGTAAGCTCCTTTGATGTGCTAAGCTATTCCTCCCGGAAACGTTAGAATTTGATGACTCGAGAAACTATAAAATAAAAAGAAAAGTTAGTGACTCAAAATAAAACGAAAAATAAGAAAAAGAAAACCTAATATAATATTTACGAATTAATTAAACTAAGATTCTAAAACTAAAGGTGGTAATTTGCAATCCCAGGGCAACGGCGCCAAAAATTGATGTTGTCAAAATCAAGATATAAAAATGTACTTTACTTTTCTAAAGATTTGCAGTGTGGAAGTAAAGGTCGAACCCACAGAGATTGAATTACTACGACTCTTAATTTTAAAACCTAAATCTAATTAATTATGAAAACGAGATTTTGATTTAAATTTTGATTAAATTAATGAAACTAATGAAATTAAATCTAAACTATGAAAGCGATTTAAAAGTGTTTTTATAAATATGTTTAAAGGAACCTAGGATTGCAAATCTACCACTAACTTCATAATAGGAATATTTATGCATTCAATTAGATTATTAAGTTGGATGATAATGGGGAATTGTAGCTACAAGCCCAATTCCTCCGTCAAGAAAATAACTATGGTTCAAGCACCAACATAATCCATCTTCGGTTAGCACGAATTATCCCACACTAAACTAGGGTTGTGATATAATCCGTCTAATCTAGGCATGGACTATTCGGATACTTGATAGCACAATTCAATAAAGCACCATTACATGTAAATAACCTATATAAGCACAGCAAACATAGATCATTGAGCACATCATAGTCAAAATAGATCTAAGACAAGAATAAACTTTGAAAGTCATGATTTAATCAATTAGAAGTACGATTTATTTATAAAAATCCTCGGAACATGTAATCATCATCCATACATAATAAAACTAAAATAAAAACATAAATAAAACCCTATTACTTAGCTAGGGTTTCATTGAAACCCTAGATCTAGGCTTAGTTGGCCATAGAATTGATGAACAACAAGAGGTTGATGGAGGAGGCCATGGGAATCCTTGGTCTTCTTCTTCTTCTACTTGCTTTTCTCTTGTATATTGATGTGTATATTAGTGTATAATGATTTGTATATCTAAATTTGATTTAGAATATGATTTATCTAGAGTTTGGAAGGATTTAGGAAGCTGTCCTAAGTCAAATCGCACTAAAACAACTCTTTTTACGTTTCTGGACGTATTCAGCCAATTCGGATCGCACAGGGCTCTTCAGGGCCTCGAAATACGTGTTTTTGACTTTTTCAACAGCTCGCTCGCGCGGGTCGCTCCAGCGACTTGGGCAATTTCCAGATTTTTCTCAGATTTCCGCTGCTCTACGCACCGATCGTAGAATTGCGATAACTTTTGACTCGGACCTCGTATTGACTCACCGTTTGCGGCCACGCGTCCGTAACTCGAAGATCTACATTTTATATCTCTGGAGAAATTTCTCAAATCTGAAGTATTTCTTGTCAAAAATGCAATTTTCCGAGGCTGCTACTACATTCATCTTTCACCGGAATCATCTTTTGAGTCCAGAATGACTTCCAAAGCCACTAATCATTGGTTTTTTGTGCATTTTCATATTAAAGCTCCAAAACCTACAAAATATAGAATGCTTATTAAAAATCACTTAATAACTACATGAAATGGGCTAACAAAGCGTATTTTTAGGACTATAAACGACAACTATTCGTCGCCGATCACAATGTTCGATCGATCGAAACATGTTCGATCGCTTGAGCATAGAGCATCTTCGATCGATTGAACCTACTTCGATCGATCGAATCCAACATGCATCCAATGCAATCACATATTTGTATTCTACTGCGATAACGCTGCAGAAATAGATCTGTGACGAAGCAGTTTCGAAAACAGTCCTAAAATCTAAATGCAAATCAAAACTAGTGTTCCAAAACACATCTATAGATCCAAACGAGCGTGGCTTTGATACCAATTGATGGAAAAACTGGTTTAAATTAAAAGTTTAAACGCGTAGCGAAAAAGTCAAGTTATAAAAACTTATTGGTAGCCCAGGATATACTACCTGTCAATTCCATAGATGCGTACTAACAAAAGGGAGAGGAAATATACCTCAGGTCTTGAACCCAATTCTGAAAACGTCTTTCTCCTTGATGGTGCAGCAACTTCCACTAGTCTGTCTTCACTCTTATGACTCCTGCGGATGCCTGTCGGAAGGAATATGGTTGGTGGGAACCCTAATTGGGAGGATAGGGAAGGTTTAGAGAAACCTAAATAGTTTCTGCAGCTTCTACGTATAAAAACGACGATTAAAAACATTCAGTACGCAGCTGCCCTATTTATAGATTCCTAGAACCTACCTATCCTTCGAACGATCGAACTTGGCTAGACTTCAATCGATCGAGACTCCTTCGATCGATCAAACCTGACTTGACATGATCCTCATGTGCCCTTCCAAGCTTCCTAGCGGAGCTAAGAGTGGGACCTCCTAGGCTCTTTATTGTTGGCTTAGACCAGTTTGTTAATTACCGTGACCAAACTCTTTGATCAGTAAACTAACTAACTGGTCAGTTAACGTTTACTCCACTATAAAACGATAACTGAACTCCAACCCAAAAGAACATATCTGAAGCGATAACTAGATTTATATGCTGTACTAATGTCCCTCTACCTTTAGCATTCGTAATCATATTCTAGTCGGATAACTGTTACTGTCAACCTGAATCATGATTACTTCTTGTATTCCTTAAGTCCCATTCACCTCTCATGATTACCAAACATGTTGATAACTCTTATCAACAAGACTGCAGTACTCAATAATCGACTTGGTGACATTCTCAAGGGAATGCTTACTCTGAAAACAAAGGGTAGATTCTGTCTTGACAATATATGTTCACAACCCTATGAACATGACACACCCAAGATACCCATGTGTTGATCTTCTATAGACCTCACTGATTGGTAAGTCAAAGCAGCCATATCCACAGTCTGTGTTCATAATCGTCGCAAGGTGAGAACACGTACCTTACACAAGTTATGAGTTCCTATTAACTGTTTGACAACATTAAGTGTCAATAGGAAAGCTCAGTTCGTCAATGCACTATAAGCACTAGCATATTAACTAAGTGTGACACTCTAGTGATTGAGATTAATCACTCCATCCAATGGTAGTTAATTATGCTATAGTGTATACCTGATGAGATATCCAGTCTCATCATCCATTGTGACAAGCTTTAAGTATCAAAGGATGGTAATTCATATCTCACTTGTATGTATCTTATACACACACGAATTACCTACTATGATACTTAAGGATTGAAAATCATCTCATGAAAGAAACATACACAATGAAATGTAAAACTGATATCCATATATTAAAATGTTAATGTCATACATAAAGTGATACACCCAAAATTGGCTCCATCCTATGACCGAGCGGTTCTAATCAGCAGCCGGTCCATACCCTAGTCAAATCATGTACAACTCCTCGGACAAGCATCATCCCGAGCGGTCTAGTCTACATGGAACTCATCATCCCGAGCGGTTTATCCACGACCCGGCCAATAGGTCGGGAAAATCGTACAGGCACATCCCACCGCAGGAACAGCTCATCCGGGCCCACAGACATGATCCCGAGCATTACGAGCAGTTTCCTACTCAAGCTAGAAGACTAATGGAAAGTGCCCACTATTTCCTAATCCAATTAGGAAGCCCTTACAATTAATGCCAATCTATATCAATTGGATTATATTTCCTGATCTATGTAAGAGTAGGTCTCTTGCATCTATAAAAGAGACCTCTCACCCCCCATTGAAGGGGCCAACTCTTTAGTCTACACAGCACCTCTATAAAATTCACCATTGTACGCATACACCCGGCCGGTATTACTGGTAGTGCCGCCCCTCTTTGTTGGCTCACCAGGCCCGCCGGTGATCTGCTAGTGAACGTGCTCAAACACACCCGTGGACGTAGATACCTTCATTAACAGGGCCGAACCACATACAAAAAATAGTCTCTCACTCTCTCTCTCCTAAAATTGCTCTACTTTACTCTTACCAAATTTTGGCATCATCATAAAGTAATGGTTTGAGGGCATAAACCCAACATTATAGATCTTGCATGTTAAAAACTTAGGCTATTGCATGCCGCCTAAACTTTTCTTATGGATCCTCAAACCCTGAATAAGCCTAACTTTCAAAAGGAAAACCATTTTAAAACTTTAAGCAAAAGAATCCAATTTCTGTTAAGCACAAGCGCTCACGACAACAAACAAGTGATGTAGTAGACACAATCGCTTGCATGTGCTAGAGGCTAGAAAGTCTTTGTTGTTCCACTAATATGTTTCAATAATGAGCCGATATTTCCAAGCCTTGTAAATTGAGATAGTTATGAGACGTTACGATGGATATCATTGTTATACATTGAAAAAAAAATTATGATCTAATGACTTGTACCACGCACGCTATAAACACTTATACATCAGTCGAATCATCCATCGTATAAGTTATGTGTTGTTAGAATCCTCATTTTTGTCAAGTTGAGTTATCGATTGAAGAAGTTTGTCCGGGATTTATCTTGAGCATGTTGGTTGGATGATAAAACATGAGAAGTGGGAGATGAATATTAGTGATGTAGTCGGTTGTTCAAGCATGTTATTATCTTGATGCACCGAGGGTGATCAATTGGCTATTATGGCATGTATGGTATACTAATCACTCGCTCATTGTGGCATGTTATATTCATTAGGACAAGTCACGGACCTTGAATATCTTGATTGAGTCGGTTGTGATAGCATGATATTGTCTTAATGCACCGAGGGTAATCAAGCAGCTATTAAGGCATGTCAGGTATACTTATCATGCGGCTATTATAGCATGTTAATCTAAACCAACGATTTTATACCGGAGATTATTGTGAATAGATTATTAATGATATGGTTGGTTCGGAGATCCTAAGTTAGTCATGTTAGCCTTGAATTTCTTTAAGGCATTATTTAAATTTGTTTTGATGATGACAAATCTATTGATAATAGCATGTTATTATTTGTTCTATTTTAAACTATTATCAAGTCATTTGCATTGTGCTAAACTCTTGAATTATGCACTTAAATGATCTAACTTTGTTTGAGTTCATGAGATAAGGATCAAGTTTGAAGACTTGAAGATCTTTTATCCTTGGTTGAAGATTAGGATTTACTTGTAAGTGTTTTGATCCATCACTCATAGGGGCTCAAATAACATTAGTTGGACTTTAGGATACTTGCTCTCATACTTTAAAATACTTTCAAGGACCTAAACATACTTAGACCACTCAATTTGATTCATTTCACAAAAGTTTTCAAGTGGCTAAGTCAAAATCAAGTACCCTTTGTAGATGTGTCATCTTTAAAGACAAATCTGATCTAATTGGTAGAAAACTAGATGAGTTTTGTATGGTTGGAAAGGTATATGAATTTAGTTTCTGAATCTTCAAACGGATCGCAAATACGAGTTTTGTAGAGGGAGTTATGGCCGTTTTAGTAAAGAGCTGTCAGTCTGCCAAAACAGTCGACTGGTCTGTTTATACAATCGAATGGAGGGTCCATAGTTCAGTCAAGTGGACCAAAATTTAGTCGACTGATTTGTGTTTTTATTGGCAGCTACTGGTATCACGCCCCGACGTAGCATAAATAGGGAAAGTAATTAATTTCCTTTATGGACCCGTAGGTCGCGACAGTTTGAAGGATCAATTCCATCCCAAATGTTGAACAATATAATGACTTAAATCAGAGTAAGAGCAATCAAGGCTTATAAAATTTTTCAAAGATAATAGGTATTACATCATGTAGGAATCTAAAGGCACATCCTGCCTTGCAAGAATATTAATATTTATTACATCAATCCTTATTTCAACTTCAGCTTATAAAACAAAGTAGTAATATCTAGTTTCTCTTCTCGAGTAGGTTTTCTTAATTCGCATAATCATATTGTCCACCCTGGTCATAACCTAAAAAGCCTAGACACAAATGTCCAGGGCGCATCAACGCCGTCAGCTTTGAGATGCTGGTAAGCATTAAAAACATATGCTTGTAATGTAAAACATACTTTCTTGCCATTACCAGTTTACAGGTCCATTATTCAACATGTTAGAAAATATAGAAATGAATTCGCAATTATAAAACAAGAAAGACAATACAATGATATTCAATCCATGAAATATGTGACCATGCATGAGATAATGCAACCATCTCATCTCACTGACTCTTTTACCTCGACTACAGAACACATGATCACAATATCCAACTTTACCTTGAAAACACTAAGGTGACCACACTATAGTACACGTGTACCAAGGAGTGTCAAGTTTGCCTCACACTATAGTACACGAGTACTAGGGATTGTCTAGTTTGCCTCACACTATAGTACCTAATCCATCTCTAAAATACCAGAGAGAACCTCACTTAGTATCCAGACTCCGATACCAAGGAGTATCCGTAGGCGTCACACACTATAGCACTACCACAGGCATCAGGGAGTGTCCAAGTTGGCATCACACACTATAGAACTACTACAGGTGCTAGGGAGTGTCCAATTTGTCACCGTCGTATTTCAAAGGTACCCTAAATCCATATCATAACCATCCCTACTACCTCGATCCAATATATCACACTATCTCTTTACTCATTTCACACTTACAACAAAATGAGTTTTTGCAACGAAGCTTGGCAAGGAAAGATAAATTTTCTTGCTAAAAGTATAGTATTAGCAAGGAAATTGTATTTTTGTTGCCAAAGGGCTAAAAGACATACACATTTGGCAACGAAAGTCATATTTTCTTGGTATAAATGAAGTCTTTTGCGATGAAATAGCATTTTCCTTGCCTGTAGTGAATTCTTTGGCAACGAAATATCAAATTCCTTGCTAAAAGGACAATTTTGGCAAGAAAAATTCATTTCCTTGCTAAAACCTACTTTTAGACAGAAAACTATTGCTCCTTTCTAAAGATGGGTTTTAGCAAGGAAATATTTGTCCTTGCCTAAATTTATGCCTAAAATATAAAAAAAAAAAAATTAAGAAAAATATATTCTGCAAGATGGGTTTTAGCAAGGAAATATTTTTCCTTGCCTAAAGTTATGCCTAAAATAAAAAAAAATTGAGAAAAACATATTCTGCAAGGAAATAGTTTCCTTGCTAAAATATAACCCCAAATAAGCAATTAACCCCAAAATTAGCCCTTCCAAAGTCCAAAGGGATTAAGTGTTAAAAATTAGCCCACATAGGTGGGTTAAATGGCAGCAATTATCTCCACATAGGATGCCTAAAATTAACCTCACAAAGGGGGTGAAGTGTTAATATTTTTGGCTAATTTTAGAATTTTCATCAGTTTTAAGAGAAATCTTAACAGTTTCACTTTATTCCAAAATCACAGGGGTTAAGTTTTCACTTTTAAATCTAAAAATGAACCTAACCGGGATAAAAACGTATTTAACACTAAAAATTAAAACTTGGGCCATCAGCACTCATTTTTGTGCGCCCCCCACCCCCAAATTTTCCCCCAAAATTTTAGTTTCCCTCTCATTCTTCAGAGAGAGAGAGAGAGAGAGAGAGAGGCGACACAGATGTCCACCACTGCCGTCCCTCATGCGTCCACTGCTGCCGTCCTACTTGCGTGCACCTTCTCCGTCCCTCCTGCGTCCACCACTGCCGTCCCTCTTACCATCCGCCCTTGTCGATCGTGCCCTAGAAATCAGGTGATTTCTAATTTCTAATTTCTATTTTCTTGTTTCTTTGATTTCTATTTTCTATTTTTTAGATTTGATTTCTACTTTCTACAAATCTATACTACTATAGAAAGGGAAAACTAGGGGTACCATAAAAACCACTATTCTTTCTTCATTAAAAATAAAAAATTGATGTACCATACTGTCTTTACCATCTTCCCAAAAAAAATACTGGTAACTGCCATACTGGCATACAAAAAATAACTGCTGCAAACTATGACTCACCATCATCACTTCTATTATACCAGATAGTTGCTATTATAGAGAGGCTTTTGGTCACATCAGGATGAGTATCCGGCTTTTGGACTCTAATGATGATACTCAATTGTACTAAACGGAAGGTATGGACTCTCTCAATTTGAAGATGTAAAAGTTGTATGTTGATTTGGACAATTTAGGAATTCCTTTTTAGATATGGTTATGGAATTGGCCCAATTAGGACTTCAAATAATGGCAGGAGCTTTCTTTGATTACACAGTATTTTGTGTAAAGCATAAAAAATATAAATCTTAGAGGGTACTATGGTTTACTTGGTATTGTTTTAAAGTTGGCATTTTTGGGAATATCTGTGGTGATACAATTTTCCTTTAATGCTATAGTATCCAAATTCCAAATATTTAGTTCCCAAATGTATACAAATGTTGCTTACGTAAGACTTGATATGTTTCTTAACTTGTAATCTCAAATGCTTAATCACCATACCACTATTCTTACTTACAGTAGCAACCATACAATTTTCATGTGTGGAAATGTACAATTTGTGTATTCCTTCAGGTTTTTATATTTTTTGTTTTTACCTTTCATGTCTTTGTACAATTTTGTGTTTTTCCTTTAATATATAAACATTGATCTCCAAAAATTGATATTGATAGTTAAGTTTATGAATGTTGAATTACAAACAAAAACATTGCATTATACACGCAGTGCGTGTGCTTCGGCTGCTAGTGATGAAGAATTAGATTTTCTTGTTGCTATTTTGGGTTTGCTAGTAAATTGGTAGAGAAAAATAGTCTGATAGTCATTGTTGACTGGTGTAGGGGTTGAAGCGTGGTTGGTTGTAGTGTTAAAAGGGGTTTTGTTCTAAGCATTTAGTTCATAAACTGTACGTTTTGTAGCGTTCAAGGGGTTTACTAAAAAGAAATGTATTTATTTGGCATTTGATGGAGTTTAGTTGGTTTACTCCATAATTGACATAGTTTCTATTTGCCTTTTTTTCTAGCTTTTACTTGAACTACATCTACCCTAAACTTGGCATTATTTTTTTTCCCAATATGTTTACTTAAATGATTCTGCATCTTTATCTTCTCATTCTCTAATCAAATGTTAAATTCACATGAAATTTTGTTGTGAATTTCTGTAGCATTGAGCACTGGCAAAAAATGTAATTTTTAAAATAAATTGGTTTTGGGTATTAATGAAGTTGAGATAAGTTTTATGTTCTAAATTTATAAGCTACACCAAACACTCCATTTCAGCATTTTCTAAGCTATAAGTTGTGAGTAGTATCTGTATTTGTAGCTAAGTTAGAGTGTGGGATCTGCTGAATTGGTAGAGTAAGTTTTGGGATTGTGTGAACATCTATTTGACCCACATTCCATCCGCTCATGCTTTTCATGTTTTTATTTGTCAATCCTCCAAATCTATTTTTTGCTGCTTCGATTTTTTTAGCAGTTCTACTTGACAGAGTTTGATCTATTATTTTCATCAAAGTAGGAGAAAACATCAATGGTGAGCAAAGCCTACTTTTCCCTTTCCCTTCTCATTGGGTAAGAATTCCTGTAGTATTTGTTACGTTTATTGCTCATTTGCTCATTTTTTTTTTAACATTTTTTTGGTTGGGGGGTGCGTTTATTATATTTATTAATGCTATTAGATGCCTTTCTTTCAGTTGTTTTCAAGGTATATGATTTGGACTGTAATGGGAAAGTGACTTTCAATGACATATTAGAAGTGTTGGGGGATTTGACCGGCTCGTTTATGTCAGAGACGCAAAGAGAGGTATTTTCCAATGTTCCATTTAGTTTTCCATATTTCTTTCACTTCATTCAAGTTGTTGGTTATCCCTATAGGCATCTTCAATTAGTTGTAGTTAAAGGACAAACAAATTATGAAAGTATATACATTGCTCTCAGTTAATGGATATACGATTTCTGTATTTAAAGTATATACGTTGCTCTCAGTTTTTATTTATTAAGAGACTTCTTATATTTTGGACCTGGTATTTATTATTTTTATTATTTTTTTATAACCAAATCAAACCAAACATGATAAAAGAAAGTTGTGGGAACAAACGGAATGCAAAAGCGCACTTCTGATTGTCATGAGTTCTTGTAAATTTTAGTGTAATTTAGATGACAACATCTGTCATGAGTTCTTGTAAATTTTAGTGTACTTTAACAAACACCCATCTGTTATGAGTTCTTGTTAATTTTAGTGTACTTGTTTTAGTATTTATTTTAGGAGTAATGCTATGCTTCCAAAATTTTCATCCCAAATCCCCAACCCAAATGATATGGTAGTGATGTGGCAGTAGGACCAGTGTAACTTACTTCAACATCCTCCAATCGGGCTTGTGTTTGAATACTATTTTAATTACCGTTAACTCAATCTTTCTGTATTATTTTATTTGGGGAAAACATTAAGGCTTTGTTTGGTTCATATATTTAGTTAGGGAAAAGAAAGGAAAACTCGAAGGGAAATGTTTTCCTTTTTCTTGGTTATCAAGGAAAAGAGTGAGGAAAAAATAGGAAGAAAACAAAAATATAGTGAGACAAATTAAAAGTTTTTGGATTTTTTGAGTTCCCCCCCCCCCCCCCCCTTTCCCTTTTCCTTTGGTTACAATAATATTTGAAACTTTAAATTTTTTAATATCGTTTAAGAATGGAAGAAAACACAAGGGAAAATAATTTTCCTTATTGTTTTTCTTTCCGTAAGCGTTTAAACTTTCTTCAAAGTACATAGAATCATGCATCAATTCTTCCTAGTTATATGATCATTTGGATTTTTAAGTTTGTGTTTTCATGATCTTTGCGTTGAGAATTTGAGTGTTATCTTGAAATAAGTTCCCTATTGTTGACAGATTGGATCCAAAGCACTGTATAAGGTATAGGCTATCAAGGGGTGCAACTAAATATCAAAGCTAGATGCATTATAGAGTAAGTCATTATATCTTCACATCTAACATGTCATATAAATACAATCATATACTTCCCCTTTGCGCGTTTGGTATCTTACGGTTATAAATTCTACTCAAAAATAACAATTTTATTGGAACTGTACTGGCTGAATAGTTCTAGGCTTTTATAATTTGATGTTTGATTTTAAATTAATTAGGGAATGATCATAGCAAGTTGATTCACTGAAAATGACTTTTAATATCAACGTCAGGTCAGACTTAATCTCTGAAACTATGGGGGTGAAGTTCATTTGATCCTTAGAAGGTTCGTGTGCCACTTAAGCAATACTTGTCTTGACTGAACACTTGTACTGTTCACAGGACCTATCGATGCTGAATAGCAATCCCTCAAGGATTATTTATGTGAGTGGGCATGCACAAATGGTTCTTTAACCCAAGCCTCTCTCCTAATCTTAAATAGTTCACCGGTCTTCAAACGATTTAAATTTCTTGTTGGCCAAAATAATTTTCAATGTTCTAGTCTCGAAAATTGTGCAAAAATTAACTCAAAACTAAGAGAGGGACTACCATAAGTATAATCTGCATCCCGAGGTTTTCACCAGATGCACTATCTAACCTGTTAATGAAAAACTTTCCAAGCCAATTTTTATATGAGTCATAGTGAATCTCAGGAATCCTATTAGTTTTTCCTTTAGCATATTCTGCAAATCCAAACTCTAAGCTGTCAAATCCGCCTTCTCTTACTGGATCTTCCATCTCATTGGTTTCAATAGTGCAGGTGAATCTCTATCTATTCTTTGTTGTCTTTCTAAGTTCATTAGGTGCTTTCATGGAGCTATCCTAAAGCTCGCCTTTTGATATCTTCAAGAATCTACTTATATACAATACTAATATGTATATATATATATGTGTATCTTTTCTATTTTCTGATCACATTACATAAGTTTTAGTTGGGAGACATTTAACTTTTTTTTTTAGAATTGTTGATATCAAAAGTCCTTAGCCTTAGGCCCTTTAAAACTAAGTTTTAACACTTGGAATCACACGAGACTGGATCCCACACCTCACAAGACCGAAACCCATACCTCACACCTGATTAAATAGACTTGTAGGAACAAACAACACACAATTCCGACTAACGGGTTGCAAGCTACGCGAATAAATGCAAATTCATAGCCTTCTTTAAAACTAAGTTTCGAGGTTTTTAGAGACCGAATTGGGTTCTGATACTCGGATTGACACGAGACCTAAATCCTCACCTTACACTCAACTAAATAAACTTGTAGGAACAAACGGAATGAATAATGGACTCTCGGGGTGGATTCCTGATATGAACAAGCCATCTAGAGAGAGAGAGAGAGAGAGAGAGAGTGAGAGAGAGAGAGAGAGAGAGAGAGAGAGAAGAAGAAGAAGAAGAATAAGAAGAAGAATGATAAGAGAAAGAAGCTTATATTATTCTTGTTATCCAACCAATTCAACATGTTTGACTATATATAAGTGTTGCATGCAATGGAATTATGCCTAGATACAAGTGAAACTGATGCATATAGAAAGGAAAGCATGGAATTATGCTTGAGTGATGCCCATTCAAGATCATGATGGTTGACTGAGACCAAGTCTTTATTACATGGTAAATGGAAATTGACTACCCTAAATGTACGTAAGGCAAGACAGAAATCTTGCACATATCAATCCCCCGCGCTAGAAATATCCTTCGCCGCAAGGATACGCCCATGATATTGCTAATTAGAATCTCGAAATTTTAGAGATAGGGTCGGGTGGGTTTGGTTCGAGAGGTGGGTCATCGGTGAATGGCGAGTCTTCAATCATGAGGAGCTGGGGATCGCTATAGTGATGACCAGGTATGTATTTTTTGTCACAGTAGTAACAAAGGCCTTTTTCCCTGCGCACTTGAGCTTCTGGGCCAGTGATTTTTTTAAATACAGTGGAAGTGGTGTTGGAAGAGTTCAGTTTGCCAGTGGGTGATGGTCCGAGGATACCGGTAGTGGTAGTAGTGGGTGGGATACCGATTTGGGGTGTAGTGGTGCGAGTTGATGAGCGGGGAAAAATAGTGGATTTCTCTTGGAGGATGTTGCGTTCTTCAATTAGTCGGGCCACGCCAATGGCCTCATATAAGGCTCGATCTTTCATGAGTTTCACGTCTAGATGAACTTCATCTTTGATACTGGCTATAAAACACCCAATCAAATAACTCTCGGGGTAAAGAATCAACGAGTTAGGAGAGTCGTTCAAACTCCTCCTGGTAAACATGCACTGTTATGGTTTGTTTAAGCCGCGTGAGAGCTTCAGAGGGGTCATCGAAGTCAGTGGGACCGAATCGAAGAAATAACGCCTTGGTGAGATCTTTCCATGACAATGGGCCTTTGAATTTGGTCAACCAACGATGCCATTGTAAGGCAATTCCTTCCAGGTGAAAGGATGCGAGTTGTACGCGTTGATGTGGGGCAATATTTTGGAATTCAAAATATTGTTCAGCGCGATAAACCCACCCGGTTGTGTCTTCACTAGTGAATTTTGGAAAATATAGCTTGAGGTTAGAATTTGGAACAATGGATTGAGGAGTGTGGGTTGCGGTTTGGCATTTGGGTAGCTGGGATGCTTCACCAACGGCAAAGGGGTTAACGTCGCCCACATCGGGGAATTGGGGTTGGTTGCAGGAGGCTTTTAGAGCTTAAAGCTCGATTAGGATAGTTTGGAGGGTATTATGTACTTGATTGAAATTTGACTCATGACGAGCCAAAATTTCGCTCACTTCGTTGCGGAACTCAGTGTTGGTTTTTCCACGGGTGTCCATGGAAACCGGCTCTGATACCACTAATATGAACAAGCCGTGTAGAGAGAGAAAGAGGAAGAATGATAAGAGAAAGAAGCTTATATTATTCTTGTTATCCAACCAATTCAACATGTTTGACCATATATAAGTCTTGCATGCAATGGAATTATCCCTAGATACAAGTGAAACCGATGCATATAGAAAGGAAAGCATGGAATCATGCTTGAGTGATGCCCATTCAAGATCATGATGGTTAACTAAGACCAAATCTTTATTACATGGTAAATCGAAATTGACTACCGTAAATGCATGCATGGCAAGACAGAAATCTTGCACGTATCAATTCCATAGCTAAAAATGTTGAAAAACACCCCCAAAACACCCCAAGATTGAGGTTTTAAGTGGCAATTCGCACTTCCGTGTAATTTTTCCTCTTATTTTATTAATTTATAAGATATTGATGTTACTCTTTTATTTTTGATGCTGATGGGGGGGGGGGGGGGGGGGGGACAGAGTTGGTGGATTGCTTGTTGGAGTGTTAACAATTCATTGTTGATTTTATGTTGTAGGACTTTTTTTTGCTAAACGTGTATTGTGTGACTTATTTAGTAGGATGTCAGATATATTAAAACTTATGTTATTATGTTAAGTTGGATTTTTTTTGGTGACCATATATGTACTTTTCGGATATATGAAATATATGTAATGTTGGATGTGATATTTAATATTATGGTATGTTGGACATGTTTTATCATTTTATGTTCATAATTTGAACATGTTTGAAATATTACAGGATTAAAATTAAATATTGGATTGGATAGATATTGCTGGGGTTACTTTAAGAGAACAAAGTGGGCAAGGAATCATATTTTCGTTGCTAAAAATAACCTTTAGTAAGGAAATAATTTCCTTGCCTTAGATGTATATAATTGACAAGGAACTAATTTTTCCTTGCTAAAATCCTCCTTTAGCAAGGAAATTATTTCATTGCCTTATGTTAATATTATTTACAAGGAAACAAGATTTCCTTGCCTTAGACTTGGATATTTAGCAAAGAAATATTTTCCTAGCCAACTGTCCTTATTACACCACAAAGACAGGTTTTTGGCAAGGAAATCAGCCATTTAACAACGAAAAAATTGAGCACTAGCAAGGAAGCCAAATAAGAATTTGCATGGAAAGTTGTTTTCGTTGCTAGAAGCTTAAGAGAGGAAGCTTCTGCAAGGAATCGAGCAACGAAAAATTTCCCTTGCTAGAGGAAAATGTATGTCAACTCGACTCTAACATGTATGTCACATGACTTATGTGGAAATACGTAATGACTGGAAATCAACATTAACATAAGCACGTGAGAGATCGATTCTTTAATCTATCTTTTTAACTTAGTCATTTAAAACAGGATTCTGAAATAGCATATCTTCTAAACAGGAACTTAAAAACATTTAAAACTTCATCCAAACAGTACCTTATATGAAAACAGATAGAAAACGTAAAAATGCCCAATTGCGCATGCAATAAGTGTATTTTTTGAATTTCTTTAAAAAATTTCCAAAATTGTCAGAAAATACATAGGTCGCGCGTACGAGAAACAACAGAGTCATCTTCTTCCTTATTTTCTCCCCTGTTTCAGTTTCAGGACTGATTTTTGACCCATTTTGCAATCCGAACTTAATCATGACATATAATATACGATTCTCTTCATTTTTCTGCAAGGATCGCGAATATGCGATCAGATTAAACTAATTCGAACTATAGCTCTCGGATTTTATGAAAAACCGAGAGGTGATGAAATTTCATCTCTAATATACTTTCTAATACGAATGAATTAAGATCTAATACTTTAAACATAACTTCTATGGACTGTAATTTTTCATTATTATCTAACAAAACAAATTTTGGTTAAGTTTGAAAATCAACAATTTCAATCTTCAAGCTTTAAGAACAAAATCAACAATGGTGATTCATAAATCCTAATTATATAACAGTAAAACAAGCATAGATTACATTTCAAGTGAGTTAGAAATACTCACTGAGATTAGAGATTGAAGTTTGGTTGAGAGAGAAATAAGAAATAAGAAATAAGCAAACCCAATGAAGCTTTGGCTATGATGAATTCAAGCTTTCTCTCTCTACAAATTTCTATAAATTTATCTCTCTCTTAAAATATCTCTATTCTCTCTGAAGATTTAGTATGTGAGAGTTGTGTGAGAGTGAATGTGTGTTACATATTTAAAGAAAACCAAGTACTTGGAGGCCAAGCTCCTTAATCTACTATACAAATTCTAATTCTCATAATTATAATATATGATACACCCAAAATCAGCCCATGCCCGAGCTGTTCTATTTTGCAACTACCGGCACGCATCATCCTGAGCGGTTTGGTCCACCTGATGCCTCCTGAGCGGTTCATCCATGACCCGGGCAACAGGTCAGGAAGACTGCACAGGCACATCCCACCGCAGAAACAGCTCATCTGGGCCTACAGGCATGATCCCGAGCATTCCGGCCAATTTCCTACTCGAGCTAGAAGACTAATGGAAAGTGCAAACTATTTCCTAATCCAATTAGGAAACCCCTACAATTAATGCCAATCTATATCAATTGGATTATGTTTCCTTTTCCTTGTACGAGTAGGTCTCTTACATCTATAAAAGAGACCTCTCACCCCCCATCGAAGGGGCCGACTTTTCAGTCTACACAGCACCTCTATAGCATTCATCAACATGCCCGGCCGGCCTATGGTAGCTCCAGACTTGTTGGTTCACCACAGGCCCCCGGCTCTTTTACAGTATAGTGAACGTGCTCAGACACACACGTGGACGTAGGTAGCTTCATTAACAGGGCCGAACCACATACAAAAACCAGTCTCTCACTCTCTCTCCCCTTAAATTGCTTTAATTTCCTTTAACCAAATTTTGGCATCATCAGCTTGGCGCCGTCTGTGGGAACGACAAGTTCTTCATCAACAAATCTCTTGGCTGATAGCCATGCCTCCGAAGAAGAGTGAGAAGACTGCACAGCAGGCCTACCGGGATGTTCCGCCGGCCCCGGCATCGGCTGTGGCAGTCATGATATCTAAGCAGATCACCGTGACCCTCACACAACTCTTGGAGGGCCAGCGTCAAATCCAGCAATAGATTGAAGCCCTGCTTGCCCAGCAAGGCAGTCCTCCAGTGGCTGGGAAACAATCCGAAAACGTTGCACACGATCGGGAATCGATCTTGACCAGACAACGTGCCGGAGCCAACCTGTCCCACGTTGAGGATTCCAGAGACATCAACAGTAGGCATACTGCCCGAGAGGAAAGGCAGGAGCATATGGCCCAAGAATCAGTCTAGGGTCACTCGATCAAGAGCTGAGTTGTCCCTAGGCACACGATAAACCGGAGTCATAGCCAAGCCCGATCCCAGAGGACAACTCACCGTCATGAAGAAGAAGCCTCTTCTACCGACCCGACCAACCCCTCGGATATCGGTCGGGAAGGAGTGGAAGCCCGAATCAAAGACTTGCAGAAGCAGATTGACGGAGTTACCAAAAAGCTTGGTCAAAACCTTGCTCAGAATCAAGCTAATACCGAGACATAGTCACCATTCTCTAGCCAGATCACAAGAATCTCCGTCCTGCGCAAATTCAAGCAATCTCGCCTGGATTCATACAATGGCTCGGGGAGCCCGATCGACCATATCCGGACCTACAAGGCTCGGATGGCCTTGGCCACCCAAGCCGACGAGCTATACTGCCTGGCCTTCCCCAGCACTTTGAAAGGCCAGGCCGCCCAATGGTTCTACTCCTTGAAACCCCGATCGGTACATAGTTTCAGGCAACTCAGTAAGCAGTCCATCAACAAGTTCGCCGGTATGCATGAGTGGCCAAAGCCTGACATGCGGCTACTGACGATCAGACAACGGAATAATGAGTCCCTCAAGGAGTTCACTGACCAGTTCAACCAACAGAAGCTTCAAATCTAGAATCTGAATGAGACAGTCGCCATTATAGCCTTCTGCTCGGGAATTCAACACACCAAGTGTGTCGCGTCGTTCCACAAAAACCGACTGAAACTTTGGTTGAGCTCTCTGAGAGGGTTGGAAGATACATCGACACTGAAGAATTTCTAAAGATGAAAGACCCCGAGCAAATGGACAACGAGCCTTCCAGTAGTAAACGAAAGCGAGATCAGCTCGGGAGTTCTGACAGTTCTTCCAGTTCACAGCAATCCGGGTCAGGCAGCCCTAATCGGACCTCCAGCTTATAGCAAGCACGTTCGACAGTCCCGACCCGACCTCCAGTTCACATTTGTCAGGATCAAGCAGTTCCGACTTTGCCACCAGCATAGAGAAATTAGGAGCCCGACGGTCCTGATCTGACCCCCTGTCTCCATCATTCTAGATGAGCCCGACTACAGTGATACTTGCCTGATCACCACATGAGGCTCCACCAATTGTCAGAGAGCTCTTACAAAGACCTCGGGCCTAACCGAGGCATACAAAGACCTCGGGCCTAATCCCGAGGCATACAAAGACCTCGAGCCTAACCCCGAGGCATAAAAAGGCCTCAGGCTCCGAACCCAAGCACTAAAGACCTCGGAATCCACCCAAGGAAAAAGACCTCAGGGTCACGCCCGAGGCATTGGCTTCGCTTAGGTCCAACCTACGATGGGGGGCAAATCCCCCTAGGTGGCTGAAGATGGCAAGCTTCAAAAGACCCTGCAACCACCTTGTTCTACGTCGGTTACCTACAGTCATAGCCTCTGTAAGACCCTCGTCTTAGCGAAAGCTTGGGGAGTAAGACGGTGTAATGAACTAAACAGGTAATCACACCGGGTACTTACAAGCCTTGCAGTAACTAAGTCCAACTCTTAGACAACCCGGGCGCCTACAGTACTCAGAGCCAATAACTCCACTTAGGTCCAAACCGACGATAGAGGTGACTAAAATCTCTTAGGTTGGCCGACGATAGAGGAGCAAAAAGACCCTAAAGCAACGTGATTTAGGTCGGCTCCACCAACATGGTCAAACTCTTCTCCCAACAGTCTTGACGAAGGCTAACCGGGCAGAAGGTAACCATCCTGGGGAGTTAATATAAAAGACCCTAAAACAATACGCTCTAGGTCGGCTCTACCAACATGGTCAAGCCCTTCTCCCAACAGTCTTGACGAAGCATGGTAAAATTCTTTTACCCACAACCTTGACGAAGGTTCACGGGCAGAAGATAACCATCCTGGAAGCTAACTCAAGCAAAAAGACTCCGAATTAGGACGGTTTCAACTCTCGATCAGTTCCCGAGCACTTAAAGGTTCCGAGCTAGGCTGCAGGTCTTAACTCTCAACCAGTTCTTGAGGACTCACCAGGCTCAGAAACCCCGAGGCAGCTTCCCCGAGCACTCAGACTGGTATCAGGAAGATTTCCAAACTTGCCCCGATATAGCATCCAGCCAACCTTGGAAATGGGGGCAACTGATACACCCAAAATCAGCCCATGCCCGAGCGGTTCTATTCTGCAACTACTGACAAGCATCATCCTGAGCGGTTTATTCCACCTGATACCTCCCGAGCGATTCATCCACGACCCGGCCAACAGGTCGTGAAGACCGCACAGGCACATCCCACTACAGGAACAACTCATCTGGGTCCGTAGGCATGATCCCGAGCATTCCGGGCAGTTTCCTACTCGAGCTAGAAGACTAATGGAAAATGCAAACTATTTTCTAATCCAATTAGGAAACCCCTACAATTAATGCCAATCTATATCAATTGGATTATGTTTCCTTTTCCTTGTACGTAGGTCTCTTACATCTATAAAAGAGACCTCTCACCCCCCATTGAAGGGGCCGACTTTTCAGTCTACACAGCACCTCTATAGCATTCATTAACATGCTTGGCCGGCCTATGGTAGCTCCAGACTTGTTGGTTCACCACAGGCCCCCGACTCTTTTATAGTATAGTGAACGTGCTCAAACACACACGTGGACGTAGGTAGCTTCATTAACAGGGCCGAACCACATACAAAAACCAGTCTCTCACTCTCTCTCCCCTTAAATTGCTTTAATTTGCTTTAACCAAATTTTGGCATCATCAATATATAATTAGACACATACATAGATATGTACATACATATATGATTGTAGGGGTTGCTAAGATTAGTAGGTGTCAATTGGGGTGTTTTACAAATGGCATTTGGCACTAATATAATACAAATCATGTAAGCATTGCCAAACAAGCATAAGCAAGGTGTTTAGGAATCGTAAAGGGTGTTTGGGAAAATAACTTATGGCACAAAATTAGCACATAGACAAATAGCATTCCCAAACCAACCTAACATCATCATTGGTTGTTTAAAATGAACTTAAAAGCAAATGTCAAATACGATTTGACAGAGATTCCAAATTTATGAGAGTCCATATGCGGTGCAGACGGTTTTTGCTCATAAACTGGTATTTTCACAGTGCGGTGATCCCCACAAAAATACAGAAAATTTATATTAGCATAGGAATTAATCTTCCGGTTATATAAAAATACAGTTTGAATTGAAAGTAAATATTTTTACCACCTTGAAAATATAGTTCCCAATTCCATCACAGGTGCTATTATTAAAGATGCATTACACAGTAGAAATACATTTGAAATTACATTTAGTGATTAATGAAAATATAGGTTGTTACATCCTCCCCCCTTAAATAGGATTTCATCCTGAAATCTTAGACTAACTAGTCATGAAATAACTTTGGGTACTTCTTCCTCATATCAGCTTCGACTTCTCACGAGGCTTCGTTCTCATCATGGTGATTCCACTGGACCTTCACCAACGGGATATCCTTCCTCCTCAATTCCTTGATACTTTGATATAGAAATCTCACAGGTCTTTTCTTATTGGCGACGTTATGACTCGTCTCGATGTTGTCAAAATTGACCACGTGTGAGGGATCTCATATGTATTTCATCAACATACTAACATGAAACACATCATGGACTCCATACATCTTTGGTTCCCAATGTGATACAATATCTTAAATGGTCTGACGAAGCGCGGGGCTAACTTCCCTTTCTTGAGACCAAATCGTACCACTTCTCGAGTCGGTGAAACCTTAAGAAGTATATGATCTTTGACAATAAATTCCAAATCCTTTCGGCATCGATCAGCATAACTCTTATACCTGCTCTATGCGGTCTCATTCTTTCTTTGACCAGAGATATCTTCTCATTGATTTCTCTAACCAAATCTGGTCCTAACAATTCTTATCTTCGAGCACTTCCCAACACAACGGAGAATGACATGGTCATCCGTACAATGCTTTGAACGGAGCCATCTCGATACTCGTGTGATAACTATTATTATAAGCAAATTTAACCAAAGACAAGTGTGTCTCCCAAGATTCCTCTAAATTGATAACACAAGCCCTAAGCATATCCTCCATGATCTAATTAACACGCTCAGTTTGCCCATCTGTCTGAGGGTGAAAGCAGTACTCATCTTGAGTGAGGTTCCCATAGCTTCTTGCAGACTTGCCCAAAATCTAGATGTGAAGTGTACATTGCAGTCTGACATAATCGACATAGGTGCACTATGTAGTCTCACAACTTGTATACATCTGACTCATCATTTCCAACGGATATGTTGTATTATAGACGATGAAGTGAGAAAACATAGTCAATCAGTCCACAATTACCCAAATGGCGTCATGATTTTGCTGTGACTAGGGCAATCCCACCACAAAATTATATGTTCCCATTTCCAACTTGGGATAGGTAGCGGTTCTAATAATCCCAAGGGTCTCTGATGTTCATGTTTCACTTGCTGACACATTAAACACTTAAAGACGAATTCAGCCTCGTCATTCTTCATACCTTCCTACTAAAAATTTCTTTTCAAGTCTTTATACATTTTTGTTCCTCCCGGGTGAACTATAAATCTCGATTATGTGCTTCTTCCATAATGTCCTTTCTGAAATCTCCACAATTTGGTATGCATAATCTATCTCTGCACCTATATCCTCCATCAATCCCCACTTTCTATTCTGTCAAATCCTTCTCTGACATTTTCATAAACCATGTTCGAAACTTCTTATCTTATTTCTGTGCTTCAATAATGCGGCTGACAAGAGTGGGTTATAAAATAAGACATCCAAAATGTTGCCCCTCTCCTTCCTCAAATAATCTATGCATCAAACTCAGCCATAGTCTCCAATGCTCACCATTCCCAAATCATCAAGGAGGCAATTGTCCCACGAGTTTGCTGACTCAAAGCATCAGTGACCACATTAGCTTTACCAGGGTGGTATTCTAACATAAAGTCGTAATCCTTAATTAACTCCCTCCATTTGCGTTGCTATATGTTTAATTCCTTCTGCGAGAACAAATAGTTCAAACTCTTGTGACAGGAGAACAAATCAAACTTCTTGCCATAGAGATAATGTCTCCAAATCTTGAGTGCAAAGACTACTGTAGCCAATTCCAAATAGTGGATAGAATAATTTAGCTCATTCAATTTTAGTTGCTCAGATCCATAAGCAATAACCCTATCATCTTGCATAAGTACACACCCCAATCCTTGATATGTTGCGTCATTGAAGATAGTAAACTTTTCATTAGGCTTGGGTATAGCCAGTACCAGTGTTGTGGTGAGTCTTTCCTTTAATTCTAGAAAAGTGTGCTCGTGCTTCTCAGTTCACTTAAATTTCAGAGCTTTCTTAGTCAAACTAGTCAACGGTGCTGCTAGTTTGGAAATCCCTCAACAAATCTTCGGTAATAATCTGCGAGTAAAAGGAAACTCCCTACCTCCGTATGGTTAGTCGGTCTATCCCAATTCAATACTGCATCCATCTTGGATGAATCCACATAAATTCCTTGGGATGATATCTTGTGTCCCAAAAATTTTACTTCTTGTAACCAGAATTGACACTTACTAAATTTGGCATACAAGCAGTGATCCTTGAGCATTTGCATCACAATCCGTAGATGTTGTTCGTGCTCTTCCTCTGACTTAGAATAGATCAAAATTTCATCTATAAATATGAAAACAAACCGATCCAAGTAAGGCCTCTATTCATCAAATCCATAAATACAGTAGGGGCATTCATCATTCCAAAAGGCATCACCAAAACTCGTAGTGACCATATCTGGTTCTGAAGGCAGTCTTCGGTATGTCTTCTTTTTGTACCCTCTATTAGAAAACTGCATCCTAGAATCTATTGACAGTGCGTATAAGTTGGTACTACAAAAAACTATGTGAAAGCTACGATAACCCTACAAGGGCTGAACTAGGGTTACCTTGAACTGCCAAAACGGATTAATGTAATAGATGAATCATGAACACATGCACGATAACAGGTCATGATCTTCTATTGTATTCCTCTGCTGCCAGAATATCGAACTGAGTGTGGGCTCTTTTGAAATACTTTATGTTTTCTGCTCTCCCCTCTTTACATTCTCTTTTCTATTCCTAGTTATAATACTCTCTTTGATTGCTGTGATGATTCAATCATGATCACTTTAATATAACAAAGATGTGTTCGTCAGGAGGACAAAACGATCTCTGATTGACTTGAATTTTTTATAGCAGCTACATCTCGACATTAGGAACATCATGTAAAAAATTCAGAAACTTTTGAACAATATTAAGCAGTCCGACGTTCTGTAAGTGATCGTTGTTTGATGTTAGCGATCTTCACTCCTATGTCTCTTGAGTGCTTATGGAGACTAGGGTTTGGAGGAAACCCTTCTAGGAGAAATCTAGGAGGTCAAGGGAAGCTTAGAATGTAAAATCATGCAACCTGAGAGGAGCGTCAAGGTAGCATATATATAGGCCACGATAGGGACCATAAGAAGTCACTAAGGAATAGGCTTCCTTATGGAATTAGAAAACCCTAATTCGAACTGAATCAGATTCCTATTTCCATAAGTTATAATTCACACCACTAAAGAATTGTAATTACACTCCTACCCTTATCTCAAAAATATATTTTGACTCCATGTTATTAAATGCTTATTATCTCCCCACGTTAAGATTATAGATATTCATTAATTAAATATAATTACTGACAATTATATTTAACTAACCTCTAAATATTTCCTTGAGATCCTCTGCTTAACTTATCTGATATGTCGGATACAAAATCCACCTGCAGGGTTTGACATAATCAAAACTTATAAGCTAACTCAAGAGGATATCATCAATTCCAAAATTGAGACATGGATTCCATCATTAATTAATATCCACCACACAATTAATTTTGTCACCCAATCGAATGAGATATTGACCCATTTAAAGATCTCACCCTTTTAGGGATCAAAGCGTAAATATCAAATGCACGTGTCTATAAATTAACTTAGGATTTGGAGCATAAGCAATCATAATAGCCATGAGGTATTAATTATCTTATAAGTCAGTCCTGTTTAATACACAAAGTGTATTAGCATAGTGAGTTGAAAGTATACTGTTTCCCGTAGTCCAGACAAACCTACTACATCACTATGCTGCAGTCCTACCGCTGGTGTGTCCAATCCCATCTAAGACTGTAAACCAAAATTTTACATTCTACAAGATCCGATGGTTTGATCTTCTGTATATAAGCTGAACTCTACACACCAAACCACCTACTATGTAAAATAAGAGATACACATATACAATATTAAATAAGCAATATAATGCAAACATTGCCCACACAGATTCTCATAAAAATGGAATAACTTATTTTATTAAATGAATAATAAATCAACTATATAAATCATTGTTTTTAGTATATATCCCTAACAATCTCCCACTTAGATTCAAAGCCATGATACGACACACCTCACTCATATCCCTTCTATGTGACTATCAAAAGTCTTGGTCGGTAAGCTCTTGGCGAAAGGATCTGCCATGTTATTTGCTGATGCTATCTTGGTCACTTCAACATCACCTCTTTACACGATCTCTCATATCAGGTGATACTTATACTCAATGTGTTTTCCCTTCTTATGGGCCCTAGGTTCCTTTGAGTTAGCAACCACTCCTTTATTATCACAATAAAGGGTAATAGCCGATTGTACCGCAGGTACTACTCTTAGATCCATAACGAAGTTTCTGAGCCAAACAGCCTCCTTAGCGGCTTCTGAAGCAGCCATATACTCGGCTTCCTTGGTGGAATCAACAATACATGACTGCTTGATACTCCTACAACTAATGGCTCCATCTCCTAGGATAAACATATATCCTGAGGTAGACTTTCTGGAATCCCAATCTGACATAATATCAAAATCTGTGTACCCAATGGGTATAAGACTGCCTGCTTGGTAAACTAACATATAGTCTCAAGTCCTTTTCAGGTACTTGAGAATATTTTTCACCACAGTCCAATGTTCTTGCCCTTGATTTGACTGATATCTACTAACCATGCCAACAGCAAAGCAGATGTTAGGTCCAGTACATAGCATAGCATACATTAGGCTTCCTACTGTTGAGGCATAAGGAACTGCCTTCATCTTCTCTATCTCATCAGGTGTCTTAGGACATTAATCCTTAGATAGAGTAATTCCATGTCTGAAGGGATGGAATCCCTTCTTGGAATCTTGCATGCTAAACCTTGCATGAATATTTTCAATATAAGTGCCTTGTGATAAGCCCAACATCCTATTCTTGCGATCTCGCATAAGTTTGATCCCTAGGATGTGACCGGCTTCTCCCAAGTCCTTCATATCGAATTGACTAGACAACCATACCCTAGTAGAAGATAATACCCCCATATCATTTTTGATTAGCAAGATATCATCCACATATAGTACTAAGGACACCACCACGCTTCCATCATATTTCTTGTACACACAGGATTCATCCGCACATTGATGAAAACCAAAAGACTTGATTGCTTGATCAAAGTGGATATTCCACGACCTAGATGCTTGCTTAAGTCCATAAATGGACTTCTTAAGCTTGCACAACATGTGTTCTTGGCCCTTTGCAATGAACCTGTTTGGTTGCACCATATAGATGCTCTCATCAAGATTCCCATTAAGAAATGTTGTCTTGACATATATTTGCCAAATTTCATAATTGAAATGTGCAGCAATGGATAAGAGAATCTGGATAGACTTTAGCATGGCCACCGGCGAAAAGGTTCCTCATAATGGATTCCTTCTTTTTGAGTGAACCCTTTCACAACAAGCCTTGCTTTAAAGGTTTCCACCTTACTGTCTGCTCCTCTATTCTTCTTATAGATCCACTTACATCCAATGGGTTTTATTTCATTGGGTGGTTCTACAAGATCCTGGACTTGATTGGAGTACATGGACTCCATTTTAGACTTCATGGCTCTTTGCCAAAGATCTGCATCTTTATCTTGGAATGCTTCATTGTAGTTACACGGATCGGTACCTTGTTCATCAGGGACCCGATCATAAGACTCTCACAAGAACATATACTGGTCAGGTTAAATAATTACCCTCCCACTATGATGAGGCACAACCTGCGTCTGTGTATCACTGGTATTATGTTGTGAAGATTTTGAACCTAATACACCATTATCTGCACGCTGCATTGGTTCAAGAACCTGTGTGTTAATGGTTGGTTTGGGATCTACACGAGTTTTAGTAATCCTCCCACTACGACATGGTAATGGAATATCGATAACTCTTTATTGTGATGTTTCTGCTCGTACCGATGGTATCAAAGAAGTATGTGTCATTGTCTTACCTCTCATTTCCTCTAGAATAATACATAGTCCTGTTCAAAGAATGTGGCATTGGTGCTAACAATTACCTTCTGATCCTTAGGACTATAAAATCGACCACCTCTAGTTCCTATTGGATACCCAACAAAGAAACATACTTATGTTCTCGATTTCAACTTTTCTGCATTCCCTTTTAGCACGTGTGCTGGACTACCCCAGATCTGAACATGCCGCTGACTAGGCTTTTGTCCAGTCCACAATTCTATGGAAGTAGTAGGTATTGACTTATATGATACCAAGTTTAGAATGTATGTAGATGTCTCTAATGCGTTTCCCCTAAAAGAAACATGTAATTTTGAATAACTCATCATAGATCTTACCATGTCCATAAGAGTCTTGTTCCTTCTTTCTGCTACACCGTTCTACTGAGGCATATAGGGTGCAGAAAACTAAGATGTAATCCCTTGCTCCAATAAGTATTCCTTAGACTCTCCCAAGGGGTGCTTTCCACCATGATCAGATCGTAGTGACTTGATACATTTACCTAGACGCTTCTCCGTTTCAGCCTTAAAGTCTTTGAATTTCTCAAAGCATTCAGACTTACGCCGCATCAAATAAATGTACCCATATCTTGAATAATCATCAATGAAAGTGACAAAGTACTCAAAGACCCTCTTGCTTGGATAGTCATAAGATCACACAAATCAGAGTGAACTAATTCCAACAACTCTTTTTCTCTATAGCCCTTGGCCAAGAATGGCCTCTTGGTCATTTTACCTTCCAAGCAGGATTCACAGACTGGAAGTGCCTCCACTTCCAATGTTCCTAATGGCCCATTTTAAACTAGTCTTTGAATCCTTTTTAGATTAATATGACCAAGGCATAAGTGCCAAAGATGCGTTTGGTTCATCTTTGAAGGTTCTTTTATCTTAAATGACAAACTATTTGTGTTATTTAATTTATTAAGTTGCAGTGTAGGAGAGACATGATTTATAATATAAAGGTCATCCACCAATTGACCAGAATAAATAAAACGCTTATTTTCTTTAATAACTACTATTTTATTAGAATGAACTGAATATCCATTCTTTACTAAACTAGAAGTTGAAACTAAATTCCTTCTAATAGAAGGTACAAAAGGCAATTCCTTAATATTAAAATCCTATCTCTACTAAAACTAAGATGTAGGTCTCCTACTGCAACTACTGCTACTCTCGTAGCATTTCCCATATATAGGTAAATCTCCCCATCACTGAGCTGCCTGGTTCCTTGGAATCCCTACAAAGAATTTCATATATAATCAGTGGCTCTCGTATCTATACACCAGGTACCGATAGATCAGACCGCTAAACACGATTCAATAGCTAGTAAATGAGATTTACCTTGATTGTTCTGTCTGGTGAGATAAACCGGACATTGCTTCTTCTAGTGCCTTGGCTGCTTGTAAATAAAACATTTGCCTTTAGGCTTTCCTGGTTGTCCTTATGGCCTTTAGATTGGTGGAGGTCCCACGAATTGCTTTTGGGCCTTTTCTATTTTCTTCTTGACTTTCGGCTTTGAAGCAGAACCTTTTTCAAACACAAGAGCACTCCCTGACTTTAGGTTGAGACTCTCAGCTACCTGGAGTTCTTTAAGTAGCTCTGCCAAAGTATGTTTAAATTTATTCATGTTGTAATTGAGGCGAAATTCCTTAAAAGACTCTGGTAGTGATTGGAGTACGACATCGACCTGGATTTCTCCGTTGATTTCAGCTCCAAAGATCTCTAGTTCATTACGAAGAGATATCATCTTAAGAACATGATCCCTTATAGGCGTCCCCTCAGCCATGGTTGTGTTCATCACGTCTTTTATGGCAACCTGCCTTGCAACATGACTTTGATCCCCAAACATCTCTCGAAGGCTCTCCATCATGTCATAGGCACTGGCCATTGACTGATGCTGATGTTGTAGAACATTCGACATTGATGCCAAAATGTAATACCACGCCATCTCATCATCCTTGACCCATTACATTTGAGCCTGGGTTTCCTCAACGGTTGCCCCCTCACCAATTAGGACAGACTTGAGTAAGCACAAACTTGTACTCTTCAGCAGCTAACACAATATCCAAATTCTTTTTCCAGTTTATCTAGCTTGGTCCAGTAAGTTTGTTTTCTTTAATTATAATAGTGAGTGGATTGAAAGAACCCATTTGTAAGCCTGAGAATCACATAATATAAACAATTACGTTTGGGCAAAAAATTACTATGGATTCGAGTTGAAAATATTGGTTCCCTCTACCATATTTAAAAGGAATCCGCCAGCAACCTTGTACACCGCGAATAGTATGACTCGATGGGAAGCTATATACTATCCATCATTTGTTCAAATAGTTAATTGCCTTTTAATTTTACTATCCAGGCAATGTACCTTGCCTAGTAAAATTAAACTGCTTACTTGCTTTGGTCCTATAAATAATAGCAGTGACTCAGATGGAGAGGATATTATTATATATAGCTAAGTGTACACCATCACTTAATTTTAAGTCAAGAGTTATGTGAAAAACACCTCTGATGGAGAGGTGGCCCACACTAACAATTACCCAAAACATTCTTTTAAAGAAATTTGTACCGATGATTCTATAATCAACTTCATCCGATGGAGAGGATGACACTAGATCCATCACACAAAATTAATCATATCATCTACAAACCAGTGATGGAGACCATGGGATTTATACTTGATAAATTCCCTTTCCCACTTTGAAGTTTTAAAAAAAAAAATTTGAGGGTTATAATTTTTTAAAAAAACTTTTAATTTAATTAATACAAAATAATGGAATACTTGACAAGGATTAATTCATCCTTACTTGTCAAACCCACATGCGTAGATAATAAAATTGTTCAATTCTTATCATTTTAGAAAATAAGTACTTATGTTTTTAAAATATGGAATTAGTTTTATTTCTAAATACACATGTAGTTGTCCATTATTTAAAATTAATATAAATTAAACATGCTGCTAGACATCTGAAGTAGGTCTAAGAACAATTATCCATGTTATCCTATTCATTACACATGAAACAATAATAATCATTCAATCACACTAAAATAAGGAAACTACAATCAAATAGGAATCCCATTATTATGGTCAAGCTACAACTCTTGTGAAGAAAACTTCATTGAACCAGATTAACTCTATGTCGCCACTACACACAGGGTCCGAGCTGCCCGGTCAAAACTGCTTTTAGATTGCTTTATGAAATTGCTTGTAAACTGCTCTCACGGACTATCTTCACGGATTTACTTGAGATATATTACATAAATCCTATGCCTCCATGTAGGAGTTCAGATGCTATTTATTTGCAGTAAATTAGCCACGCATCAATCAAGCATGGGATCCAATACATATAAATCCTATGCCCCCATAAAGCAGTTCACATGCTATATAAAAATAGTAATATTAACCACGAACAAACCCATTATGGGATCCAATCACACAAAATCAATGACCATAATAGTGGAATAAGAACGCTGTAAAATAAGGGTTAGCACAGTTCTACATTCTATACATCCATCAATGCACACATAAGATATGTATTACTGGACAATATGGTTCGTCCATCCAATAAGCAGAATCAACGTTGCTCTGATACGAGTGTTAGGAAATTGCATTCCCAGAATCCATTAACAGCGCGTATAAGTTGGTACTGCAAAAAATTACATGAAGGCTATGATAATCCTACAAGGGTGGAACTAGGGTTACCTTGAACGGCAAAAATGGATTGCTGTAGTAGACGAATCGAGAACATGGGCTTGATAATAGCTCACGATCTTCTGCCGTATTCCTCTGCGGCCAGAATATCGAACTGAGTGTGGGCTCTTTCGAAATCCTTTATGTTTTCTACTCTTCCCTCTTTACGTTCTCTTTTCTATTCCTAGTTATAATACTCTCTTTGATTGCTATGATGATTCAATCCTGATCACTTGATTCGACAAAGATGTGTTCGTCTAGAGGACTAAACGATCTCCGATTGACTTGAATTTTTTTTATAGCAACTCCGTCTCAACGTCAAGTGACACGAGATTATTTTGTGTGCACCTATATGCTATACCCAAGTATAGGTAGACGTGCAAGTAGTATTCTGGTAAGACCAGGTCGATCCCACAGAGAAGGTTGAAGACTAATAACTTAGATTAAACTCTAAAAGAAAATAAAAATTCAATATTTAAGAAGGGTGTAGAACACGAAGTTCTATAATTAACAACTACTAAAAGTAAAGCAATTAAATTAACTATGAATTAACTAATTAACTAAAGCAATATCTAAAATGGTTTTTACTTTAATAAAAGGGGAGCGTTGGGATCACACAAATCCATAGTGACCTAGCCGTCTACAATGTAATTACATTGAAGCTCGATGGAGTACATCTTCTACAGTATTCTGTATTTCTCTGAAATTAAAGAATCCATAGCCCTTTCATGATCGGGACTATATCATCCCAGTTAATTCAAAATACAAGAAAGCAGTTTAAAACAATAGTTAAGACTCGCACTCTGAATGGTGTTAGCATTCAAAGTGGTTTACAAAAGTTATTAAAGAAAAATGCCTTAAGGCTTAAAGTTCAGAAACTGTTTTGACAAACTGAGCATTTAGGGACAGTTAGATAATGAATCTCAAAAATAAAAAGTCTAGGAATACTGCATAGGATGTTCTCAAGATTATGAGGTTTCAATCGATCGATGTGCTTTTGATCGATCGAACATCGTCATCTCTCAATCGATCAAAATGTCTTCGATCACTTAACTGTATCTCTAGTCTGATAGATCGAACTAACATCGATCGATCGATCGAACATAGATTTTAAACTACTGCATGGCAGAGGCTGAAGATCACTGTTTCATCGTGATCTCCCAACTCTAGGACTGCTCAGACATGGTTTGGAGTGTCTCAGATCTATTTTTAACATAAAAGTTCATCAAGGTGTTGTTTGGTTGTGATTTTAACATGCAAACTTATGAAAACTAAGGATTAAAGCTAACTAACATGAAAAACTATAAACTATTCAGATTATAAACTATTGAAACTAATGACAGAATGTAAATAATCAATAAACGAAACCTAGATGAACTAAAAACTTGTGTTAAACTCTAAATTTCAAAGCAAAATAGGATCCAATGTGTTAAAAACCTACAAAACCAACAAACTTTCTCTCTCTCTCTCTCTCTCTCCCTCCCCCCCCCCCTCTCTCTCTCTCTCTCTATATATATATATATATATTAAAACTGATTAAAAACAAAGTGGGCATCGTTTGGGACGTGTTTATAATCAATGTTTATAGAGAAAACCAAAGGCTAGGGTTGATTACAAAAATCTGCTGTGTGCACGTAAGTTTCTGATAACAGCATGTTCGATCGATCGAACTTAATTCGATCGCTTGAAGTTTGAATTACTCGAGCGCTTGAACAAACTTCAATCGATCGAAACTTCAGTTGCTTGAGGGTTCTTTGATCGCTCGAAGTCCACTTTTCTTCTTTGAATTGTCTTGCTTAAAATCAAGCTTTCCTTCTTATCCTGTCATTCATTCCTTAACACAGCAACACAATGATCTGCACAACTAATAGCCAAACAATACAACTTATCATAGATTAATCATCTAATATCTATATATGAAAACAGGATCCTTAGCTATTGCCACATGTCACTTTTCTGTATATTTAATTTTTTATTTCGATTTAAATGCCTATAGATCCTTTCTCTCTCTTTCATTAATCACCCCCAAACTCTCTCTCTCTCTCTCTCTCTCTCTCTCTCTCTCTCTCTCTTAAATGGGTAATTAACCCTACCCAATGCCCACACGTTTCTCTCTATCCCTTCCATCTACAAGCGTAATTCCCTCTTCACTATCTTTTGAATCTGTGATATGTTTCTTTCTCTCACCCTGGTCCCTTCTTTTCTCTCACACAACTTCCTTTATCCTGGGTCTCCTTCTCCTCATCGATTTCTCCCTCTGTTGCGACACTGCCATGACGGAGTGGGACGACGATGATGAGGAAAATGGGGTCGCCTGAATGGAGAGCTGCGAATGGTCAGGTGCATATCAATTCAATTATTCCCAGATCGACAACCGTAGTAGTTGGATCTATTGAATCTTTCAATTCCATTTTATTGTGAAAAAAAACTTCATTAGAGTTGTTATAGTTGCTACATTTTCCGTCTTTTTTTTTCAGAATATTTTCATGCTCTCACGGAAATTTTTTGATTCAATTTTCATGCCCTCTTCTTTCTGTTTCATGGAAGTTAAAATTTAAAATTTTTTATTCAACTTTATGTTATGTCTGTCTCTTTCTTTTCCAATGGAAAATTTTTTATTCAATACATTGCCTCAAAAACAAAATGTATAACAATACATACACTTGGGAGACTCAAAGCCATATTCGCAAGTAGACACTATTTCAAGTGTTGACACTTGGACATGCCTCAAAATCCAAAGTGGATGGGTAGAGGAGCATAGAATCAATCACTGGCATGAAGTGAAAAATAAATCAAAGTTTGGTGTTAGTTTTTATTAGTTATACGTTTTGTTTACTGCCTGAATAGTAGTTAATTATTTTTTTTTATACAAAAGAGTAGTTGTTAATTTGATAATATACAAAAGGAGTTCATGGGTTGTGATGTTAACTCCATTTCTTTCATAGCACAAAACAACTACTAAACTACTTAAAGAACATAAAATTTGGTTGATATGTTATCAAAGGTGATTATCTTTCTATTGCTCTACATAGGACCCGACCGCACCACATCTGTTGCTATTTTGTTTGTGTATTTATAAACCATAATCTCTTCTTGACATAAATAATAAATTCCACTTTTCTTGAAGTGCATTAACACAGCCATAGGGCCCCCCCCCCCCCCCCCCCCCACACACACACACACACACAAGTTTTCAAAAAATTCTATACTTATACTAACTTGCACTAAAAAAACACTTATACTAACTTGCACTAGGCTATTACATACTATATATAATGTGCATTCTTTTCTTTGTAATATATTTTTTTTGTTCTTGCTTGCTTTATTTTCTTTTCTCCTCAATGTCAGATTCTTACTTGATTTGAACTTTTGACCCAGTTTTTTAAAAAAAAATTTTGTTGTCGATTTCTTTATTGTTTCATTGTAAGTTTCTTTTCTTTTGAACCATTTTTCTATTGTCATTTTAGTTTAGTGACCATATTCAAGGTTTCCAAAGCACCATTACCATTAAGTGAGCATACCCAGGCTGATTTCATTGATTTCTTATATTCAAGGTTTCCAAGTGTTTTTTTTTTCTTTTCAAAATTTTGCCCCTGATTTGGCACCCATTTATTATTTCCCCAACTTAGTGCCATGAAATCTATATTTTCCCTGTCCCTCTCTTTTCCCTAATCTCACCCTGTATTGTTTCATTGATATATGTGATTTTGTATTTTTCCCCCGCTCCCCCCAATTTATGCCTTGAAATTTATCTTTGAATAATTCTCACTAAAATCCCAATGTCATTAAGTGAGCATTCCCAATTTCATTGATTTCGTATGTTCAAGGTTTTCCAGCTATTTTTTGTTTTCCCTTTCAAATTTAAAGCCCTCAATTTTGCCCCCAAAATTTGCCTTTCCAAAATTTTGCCCCTCAATTTCGTATTTTTCCTTTCCAAAATTTTCCCTCAATTTTCCTTTCCATTTATTACTTACACAAATACTTTCCCTTCTACTATTTTTGTGATATCTATCTCCTAACTCCCACTAATTATTACTCTAAATTTACTCTTATCCTAATTCCTATCACTCTAAATATATGTTTTATTTCACTCCCCTAATAAATTCTTTATATCTTCCTTCCCCATTTTGAGTCTGCAACCTATCTCCTAATTTTCTCTCCCTAAAATCAATCTCCTAATTATCCATTAAAAATGGGCAATGATACTGTAAGCAACTTCTCATGTGAGAAAACATCTTTTAATTATTGGATGAATCTTTGGTATTAAGATAGTAAGTAAGAAATTATATTAAATAATGTTTGTACAATTGAAATGAATTTTAAAGCTGGCAGAATCTACCAATGTGTGGACTTAGCCAAGGTACAAAGAAGGCTCTCTTTTCTAATTTGGACATGATTAAGGAAGGTCAGTCGGTGATTCAATGACTGCTCTTAGGTCTGTTGGGCTGTGAAGTGATATGAGTTTTTTGCTTTTGATATTATTTGTTTGTATGCTCTCCACGTGTGTGTATGTGTGGAGTTGTAGAATTGAGATATAGAAAAGTATTATTGACATGGATTTTTTTCGCTATCCTAGAATTGAATTAGAGTGGAAGTTGAGACATTTTTTGGTTAGTAGTAGATTGGTTTTCTTCCCTAATGATAATTCTTCTTCTCCTTTTTTCTATTTTTTTCTTCTTCTTTTTTTTTTTCATTGAATTTTTGGTCAAGTTGTGAATGAAGAGAGTGGTGATTTTTTTTCGGAAAAATGGATTTTTTTTTGGAATTCTGTGCTTTATTCAAATGATCGTCACTTTTTATATAGATTATCTTGCAGATGTGAGTTAATATGATTGATCTTTGGTCAAAATCACTTTATATTTCAGTATACAAAAAAGGGGATTTAAATAAGAGCCAATTTATTAACTAGATTGTCTTTTAAATAGTGATTATTTCGTATCAAAACTACTATTACAGTATTTATTTCCTCTAAAGCCATCTTGGAGTTTCTTAATTAAATCGATGTATGTTTTTTCTTTGAGAAACTGATACACATTTTCCATCCCAACCTTTTTGAGTCTCACCTCTTGCTTTTCTCTGTATTGTTTTTTATGTCAGTTTATTTCAATAATATTTATTTGAGTAGTTGCCAATATGACAGTGTTATAGGTTAGCCGAGGAATATGGCGGATTGTATCTAGACAAACAAAATCACAAGCTAACTTATAAATTAACCTCCAACTACTCCAAGGCATCAAAACCACTCTTCAATTTGTCTTATTACCAATGAAGGAATGCAGAATTTCAAGTAGTGAGTATTTCTAAAATTTTGGCTAAAAGAATTAGAAAATGAAAAGTTAAACAAAAACTTTAGAGTTATTGGAGTTTTACTGTTAAATTCTTAAATTGCTTTCAGTAAGCAAGCCCATTTTATTTTAATTTTGCCTTTATTTGTGAGATTATTAGTTAATACAACTTTGAGAGCTACTGGAGTTTTATTGTGATTGGAGTAAAATATATTTTAGTGTGTTTGATAATGCACTATTTCATTAAAAAGCAGTAAAAAATCTACTTAAAACATTGAGTCAGAAAGTTTTCTATTGAAAAAAAAATTCATAAATGCTGTCTATTTCAGTACTTTTTTTTTTGTCCATTACGCACACACATTAACAACTTTTAATCTTGACCATTGAGACAAGTTTATATATTTCAGTCCGTCAGATTGTTTGTTCACCAAAAATGATTAATCCCATTAAATATTGCATTGTATCCTATCAATTAGTTCCATTTATCTTCCCAAAAGGTACAAATATTTTGATTGTGAACTTTTCAAACTTCATTTTAAAAAATCTGGAATTACAATATATAAAGACTCTTTATAAAACCGCATCTACACAATTATTTTCTCTCACTCAACTTACTAATTTGAGTAACTTATCTCTCCTCTCTCTCTCTCTCTCTCTCTCTCTCTCTCTCTCTCTCATCTCACATATTAGTTCCATCTCTCCATGTCCCTCTCTCCCCCAATTGAGTAACCACCCACATTCTCTCTCACATGTTTTACTCAGAAAAAGGAATTCCCTAAATTAATTTGAATTTGAATAAATATATATCTATATCCTAAATTAATTAGTCTTGGGACTAATTAAATATTGGTGTATATCCCTCTCTCCATATCCCCTCTCATGTAAATCCCTCCAAAAATCTATTTATAGTACACCACAAGACTAAACCAGAGAAAATTGGAGCTGTTTATTTCAAATTATGCCCATGGGTACGGGCTATTAAGACTAAAAAATTCAACCACATCTCAGTTTAATTTCAAAATAAAAATCAATGAACTGGTAGTATATTGATGTGCCCAGGAAATCTATGTCTTCACATAAATAGCATGTGAGTTTGAATGACCGGTACAATTTTACGCAAAAGATTTGAATTTTTAAAGTATTGCATTTTTTTTCTTTTTCTTTTCTTTTTTTTTTTTTTTTTTTTCCTTTTTTTGCTTCGTGCCCACGGGCACAGGTTATTACTAGTACTGTGTATAAACTATCATTGTAATATAAATTACAGATATAACAAGGAGCTGTAAACTAAATTTGTGTATTTCTTTGTTTTAGCGCGGTTATATTTTACAAATATCCCCGCTTGTCACAACCCCCAACTAGCTTATTGCTAGTCCCTAGTGATAAAGCGATCATAAAAACAAGCTAAACTTATACTACAACGACTAAAGGAAAATAACAAAAACTAAAAACAAACTAACCTAAGTAGAAAGAGATAACTCCTAACTCACTTTAGCAGGAATCGCAGTTGCATTTAGAAAATGCAACAAGCTGTTAAACCCCTAGGTTCCCCCTAGTGGACGAGTGTTGTCTCGTGAGGGTTTTCAGTGAATATACCCACAAAATTCTCTATTTTAAGTTCAAAAAGATATAGAAAAACGTTTAAACATTTGCTCCTATTCACTGTTAACTTAGCTCTACAAAGGCATAAAAACCTCAATCAAACCATGAAAGAAATCCACATGCTCCTTATATCACCAAGATAGATATAACATATGTATTGCAGTCATGTATCCATGTGTGTGTGAAGTTAATAGCTATCCGTTGAACCTTATTTAGAGTTATTTAAACTATCGTACTTCCATAAATTGTAGCTTCCACTCAAATCTCACATTGGTTTACACTCATAAAAGGGCGTCTCTCAGAAACTTGCTTAATAATGACTGCACATGTATGAAAGCTTTGATAATAGTGATATTCTGGTTACTAATGCTTTCATGCTTGACTCTATGAAAAACGAACATTTAGATTGTAAAGTCTCATGAATAGGATACTACTTACTAGAGGAGCGAAATACTGTGAATAACTCAATCCACACGTTCATATTCAAACTAATTCATTAAGAATCATTAAGACTTTGAATTTTTTGTCTTTAAATGGTAGAACAAAAATGAAAGGGGAGGATTCACACATCTTTAGCATGTGATGGAGTCTAATTATTTCATTTTATTCTTTTCTTCACTTCATTCCACCCATCCTCTATTTTCATATTCTTTTTTTTTAAACTGCACATTCAAACATTACGAGGCCATTCCCACAACTACTCCCTTCCAGTCACATACATCAACAATTTAATCGCATTAGGTGTGCAATGGGGTTCATCGAGGTCAAAGTATAAGATTAGTATGTGATGGAGTCTAATTATTTCATTTTATTCTTTTGTTCACTTCATTCCACCCATCCTCTCTTTTTATATTCTTTTTTTTAAAATGCACATTCAAACATTATGAGGCCATTCCCACAACTACTCCCTTCCAGTCACATACTTCAACAATTTAATCACATTAGGTGTGCAATGGGGTTCATCGAGGTCAAAGTATAAGATTAGGAGTTTGGATTTTCATACCAGAATTGGCGATATTTAATCAGTGTGGGGTTAAGCACGAAATAGGTTCTTGAATGTAGATAATGGTGTATGAAAAAGGTTAAGGAGCGAACAACGATGGCTTACATCATTTTCCTAATTCCTTAGTTTTAGCACTTAGGTGTTTATTAAGTTTAATTGGTAGATCCTGAACGTTCTCCTCTCATAAGCAGCCAAAAATGAAAAATTAAATGAGACTATTTTCAACGAATTTAATATGCATATTCAAGAAGAACAATTTGAATTTATGTGACAATTCCATCAGAAATGAAGATTAGATCAAATGCTCACTAAGGGTACTTAGTTTCCACTACTCGTTCTTTAGCACAAATATCATATTAACTCATTTTTAGGCTTTCTACATAGCTATCAACATGTGCATATGGATGTTGGATACATGAAAGGTCTACACATGCAATCATCCTAGTGATGCTAGAAAAATGCATGAATTTAATTCATAAAAGGATGAGACTAGTATGATTGTATCATTGCATGGTAACAGCTAAGCAGGAGTGACTGTTCAAAGTTATTCTACCAATTAAGTTCAAAAATTTTCAAAACTTGGTCAAAACTTTTCAATTTTAATCCAATTCTAATTAAGATTGTGTGATGTATGCAATAAAATTATCCAGATTGCTAAGTGTGAACATTTACAGGTGATTATCTATCTGCATCCCACCTCCAACTGAAAATAACAATGTCCTTAGAAGTTGATTTTCAAATGAAAATAGATGGATATCACCTGATAGAAGCAAAGGAACAACAACATGCATAACAACTTGTAACCGAAACATACAATCTCCAAACAGCCAAGATCAAAAGAAATAATATATAATGATAGAACATGATCCATACATAATAAAATAACTAATCACTGGAATGATAAAACAATAAAAGTATAGATCAGTGATCAGAATGTCCAAAATACCCATACAGTCCCAAAATAACTAGACAACCAAAAGAGTAAGAAGAGAGCGGAGAGAGAAAATAGAAAAAAAACTAAATACAACAAAACTCTCATACACTCACTAGCTAGAAACCACTAATCATCAGCTATATCAGACAGAATCTCTATCGGGGCAATCGGATCAACCGCATCTCCGCCCTCAGTAACTGGAGGTGGCAAAAATGGGGTCTCAGAAGTGGTCAGTGGTGTTGTTAACATAGAAGGGGCTGGATCAGAGGGCGGTGGAGGTGGTAGAACAGAAGATGATGGGTCAGATGTGGGTGGTGCAGCTGGGGTCTGGGAAGGTGTATTCAAAGACTGAGCAACCCCTAACTGAACCAGTAATGTATCGAGCTGGGTGACCAGGTTGTCGACCTTGCCCTCGAGTCTGATCCGGGCCTCTCTGTCCTCCAAAAATAATGCGTGAATTGTCAGGAGAGATATGGACGAAGACTCTCCCTGGGCAGGAGCCTGAGACCGCTGTCTCAGCTCAAACTGCTGTATGGCAGTAATAGGGTCCTCCTCCTCCTCTGAATCATGATCCTCAGCCTCATAAGGCATCCTAGAAGCTGCTCCCTCAGTATCAGTGCCGCCGCCTCTCCTCTTCTTTGCTCCCACTTTTTCCTTTCCTTTCCCTTGCCTCTTCCACTTCTGTGCATCTGAGCGGCAGGCAGTCGTCTCACGGATTCTACTCGAAAACGTCTGAAATGCATCAAGATGGAGGGGGAGCAATCCAGCTCGGGCCACAACACTATGAATGGCCCACGCACCCTTCAGATGTTTTTTCGCAAAAACATAGCGTGTGGGATGAACCATAAACTCAATATACAATCACAGGAGGCATACCCGCTTTCCCATCCCAACAGCATACAGTACTCGGACCTACCACGGTGCCAACTTCTCGTGATATGAAATCGTGAAGATGATATTACACAACGCCAGATGGAACATGTGATAATCACTGGTCAAGAGCTGGTCCTTGATAAGAGATGAGCCGTTCCAGAACTGGAAGACACTGCCTATAATCTCCCGTACTATCGTGGCATACGGGATCTCAAGAGCTCCCACCCGTTGAGGACAATCACACTCAGGCTCCTCGGGGACTCCTAAAGTAGTAAATAAAGTCGAGGGACTTAAAATAATCTCTCGGCCGAGAAAGAAAGATCGATACGTAAACGGGGCGGCCGGGTCCTTAATCATAGTAGCAGAGGGCTCCCTCACCCAAGAGATATTGACCCTCCTAGGCTGGGTCAACATCTGATATCACTGTGGCATCGCCTGGATCTGAGCCAAGAATCTAGGCACTGATAGACAAACTGTCTCTAGAGGTCTCTCTAACATAACCTTATGGTGGCTGAAGAAACGTGTATACCAAGATTGATCAAACATATTTCAAAACCCATGATCTGGTACCAGGTCTGGAATGGTCAAGTTAAAGGGCTTCTCCCCATGGTAGCCAGTCCCAGGATTCATGGTGGAAGACCTGAAATAGAAAATGAAAAGAGAAGACTAGTTAAAACATAAAGAACAAAACCAAACTAAAAACTGCTTCTGCATGCGTTCGATCGATCGAAGAATTTTTGATCGATTGAAAAGGGGCCAGGCTCGATTGATTGAGCCCAGTTCAATCGATCGAATGCAGAAGAAATGCGAGGACAATAACGAACACAGAAAAGAAAAAGACATACAAGATACACGATTAAAACATTAACTAATAGGTCTAAGGACCAATGGGGGGCACCCCCATAAGATTTGTATGGAAAGATACTTAGGGGGGTTTAAAATTGACCCTTACCTCTAGTTGAAGCTTAGTGATGAGAGTAGAAGATGATGGTGATGATCTAGGGCACCGAGGATTCTCCAATGGATGCGTGTGTAAAGGGGGAAAGAAAATCGCCGGAGTTGTCTCTCTGTGTAGAATCACTTGAGAATGTGAGGGGAGAAGGAGAGACTGATGAAGTGTCTGAAAGATGCTTCATTTAAATACAATTCTCGATCGATTGAACAAGTTCGATCGATCGAACGGTCAATCGATTGAGAATTGTTTAAGTGCTTTAGTTTTGAAACCTTCGATTGATTGAGATTGTTTCGATCGATCGAACACGAAATTTCAAATACACTTGAATAGAATTCCTATTGTACCCCCAACTAACACAAACAAATCTGGACATAAAAGAATAGTCTAAAAGTAGTACAAATGCAGACAAGTAAGCCATAATTTACCATCATAGTAATATAAAGTTGCAAATGTTATAAATATAAAATTTTAATAGCATCCATTTTGCAAAATTATTTCCCGCCAACTTTGTACATAGACCTTATTTCAAAGAAAAACTAAAATAAAAACCAAAACTACTAAGTCTTTTGTTTAGGATTACACTTCAAGTGATAAAAGATAGACCAAATGACAAAACACAACTGAAGTGGGTCTTAAACATGAAAATTTCATCTTCCATAGTTCTTCATACTCTACAAAATCTTTAATGGTGGAGTCCAAACTTGATAATTCTCTTTCCTAGAATAGTCAGAAAGCAACGAGGATATCATTGAGCAAATCTAAAATCTCCAAAGGATTGATTGCACAGACAAGAGGGGATCCGAATGGAGACATTGATAGGGGAGTGTAATTTTTCAACGGGCTTTCCTCTTGCGGTGGAGTACCTGGGGACCCTACAGGAGGTCCATGAAACAATAAATGCGAAAGGAACATAGGCGATAGCATTAGAAAAGACATGTTGGCCTTTGGGCCACTTGTCATCTAAGGCATTATATGTTGGCCTTCCCTGTTGTTTTGATCTCCGAATGAATCCTTTGAAGTACCTCTTTGAAAAACCAGCATTGACCGAAGGAATTTCCCGATGGACCATAATGCTATCTGAGTTTGAATTGACACATACTACGAGCAAATTTGTTAAAGGAAGGGCTGTCACAGAATATTTAGCAAAACATCCGATAAGTCTAAAAAATAAAGAAGAATTCATGTTTCCTAATGAAGGTTTGATGGAATTAAGAAAAGATGTATGGAAAATGTACTTTGATGGAGCCGCAAACTAGAAAGGATATGGAGTAGGGATCATCCTTGTATCCCTTGAAGGAGCACATATCCCGTTCACTATTACGTTGAAATATACCTCTACCAACAATACTGTTGAGTACGAAGCTTGTATCTTGGGGTTAGAAGTCGTATTAACTTTGGAAGTAAGAAAACTTGATGTATTTGGGGACTCCAATCTGATTGTATCTCAAGTTCGAGGAGATTGGAAGGTCGAAGAAGAAAATTTGAAGCCTTATCATGAGTACCTTGATTCTCTACAAACTCACTTCTTGAACATCATGTTCTTCTACCTGCTTCGAGAAGAAAACCAGCTAGCAGACTCCTTGGCTACTTTAGCATCAATGATTGAGATTCCTATGGGGATAAATTTAACTCCGTTGATGATTGACCAGAGAGAAAAGCCATCTTATGAGATGATTGGGGAAATAGAAAAAACAGAAGAACTTCCATGCTACACTGACGTATGGAATTTCATTAAAAGTGGGGTATATCCAGAAGGTGCATTCGAGAAAGACAAGAGAGCCATAAGAAGATTCTTGGCTCAGTTCATATTTGCGACCGAAGTCTATTACAGAAATCTTACAATGGGTTCAACTTGACATGTTTACATGGGAACAGTGTGAGAAAAATGATGGAACAAATTCACGAAAGGTGTGTGGTCCTCACATGAGTGGACACATGCTATCCAAGAAGATCATCCGACAGGGGTATTATTAGACTACTATGGACAAAGACTGTTATGAATATGTCAGAAGATGTCACAAGTGTCAGATCCATGCAAATATAAAGCATGTGCCACCATCACTACTATATAACATGACTACCTCTTGGGCATTCTCAGTTTGGGGAATAGATGTTATTAGAGAAGTAACCCTGAAGGCATCTAATGGGCATCAGTACATCCTAGTAGCAATTGATTATTTCACGAAATGGGTGGAAGTAGAATCCTACGCGACATTGAAGGCTAAAGATGTGGCCAAATTTATCAGAAAAAATATAAGATGTCGATATGGGGTCCCTCATGAGTTGATATCTGACCATGGTAAGAAAGAAGTTTTGGATCTACTAAAATAATATTAAGATCATGCATCACATGTCAGCGCCGTATAGGCCACAAACAAATGGGGCAGTTGAAGTAGCTAATAAGAATTTGAAGACGAATCTAACATACCGAGACAGGCATGAGAAACTACCGTATGCACTGTGGGGATACCGAACGTCTATCAGAACATCTACAGGAGCCACTCCTTATTCCTTGGCTTACGGAATGGAAGCAGTACTCCCAGTTGATGTAGAACTACCATCACTGAGAATTGTGGCAAAATTCGAGATCCCAGAATTTGATTGGCTAAGAAACAGATATGAAGAGCTAATGTTACTTGATGAAAAGAGGTTAGCTGCAATTTATCATGTGCATGTGTATCAGAGAAGAATACCTCGAGCATTCAACAAGAGATGCTACTTATTCTCAACCCTTTTTTAAAGACACTTGCTTTTCAAAACAGATACTTTTCAAAACCATTTCATTTGAAAACCAAAACTTTCCAAAACAAAATCATTTTGAATCAAATCATTTTACTCATCAATTCAATCCCATCATTCACTTTCTCTTTCTCATCCACTTAACAACACGCGGTACATCAAGGATGATAACACGCTATAACCACCGATTCAAACTTATTCCCTTGATAGGCCGCCGGACGTCTTCACGGCGCACACTATCTGTAAATAATGGAACTGGCACACGGGACATCTTCAACCATGTGTATACTCTCACCGGTCGTCTACACGACTGAGAAGTATATTAGAGCAATAGCCGGACGTCTTCAACGATACATGGGACGTCTTCAACCACGTATGCGCATCACTGGACGTCTTCAACGGCGAGAGGCGCACTAGGAACCCTAACTGTTCATGTCCACCCGGCCAGTCAACCGTTGATCCATCGGATCTAGCAATCACATCTCCTTCACATTCACATATCTCATCTCATTCACATTCTCATCAAACACCTCTCTTTCTCATACAATGCATGCTAACACATGTCATGAAATGCAAGTGAGTCCACTACCGATACCCATATGCAAAACCACTTTCATTCTCTTTATTATTAACATAGCGTGCGTTATCTAATCCAGTTAACAACCATTGTAAAATGTGCATTTAACAGTTAGCAGCAGAAACATAACATATAAAACATGGATCACATAACATGGATTTGATACCAATAATCATATAGATAAAACCCTTAACATGATCACGTATGCGATAGCGCTACCATAACATGCTTTGCATAGTCTTACAATTATTGGAATACATGTAGCATCATAAATCAACATATTACTTATACAAAACATCATACAGATAACTTTTAAACATCTTATATTAATCTTATTAGAATTAGAGTGAGGTTAGGAAACTCACCTTGAGTTGCCGATCCTCAGAAGCAACTAAACCTCAAGTTCTACAACAATAAACGGAAGAAACAACAATAATATATGAGTACAACAATAGGGGCAAAATGGTAATTTTATCAAATGAGGTTATAAACCTCAAGGTAGTGATCTACGTGTCATTCTAAGTCCAACGCCATTAACTAGACTCAAATTGGAATCCGTCGCATTTTACGAGGTAATATGTAGGGCTTACTATACTAATATGGGCCCTAAAAGATAGGCTGTATTTTCAACCGAGTCGAAAGGTCACTAAACTTTAAGGGAATGTTCTAGACATTATTCTAAGACTCTAGGAACTGACCGCGTAATATTCAGAGTCCTAGATTATTTATTATGAATTATTGAAGATTATAAGTACTAGAAAATACCCGAAAAGTAATTTAAATACATAAATATGACTATACTGATAAATCATTACTTTGAAATATTTTTAATAAATATTATACGTTAAAATACACTATAGGTATTTTTCTCATAATTTTCGGAGCTCGTTTGGTATTTATAGTAATTATTATACTCATAAAATAGCTCCTTATTAATTATTAAAATTACTAATATATAGTATTATAGCTTTATAACTCTTGAGATATCATAAAATAGCATTGGGGACATTCTCCTATTTTTTTTCATAATTTATTAAGGCTCATAAGTATTTAAAGTATATTTAAATACTAAGGAAACATAATATTTATTATTTATTTAATACATATTAAATACTAATTATATTTTTTTTAGAATAATATAATTACTCTCAGAATATATAAAATATTATATAATAATATTCCATAGATTAAATGTACTAATAATACATTTTAATACTATTTATAATAATTAAAATCATTTAAAAGTCTATTAATACTAATAATAGTAATAATAATAATAATAATAATAATAATAATAATAATAATATTATTATCTGACCCGCCGGGTCAACCCGAACCGGCCCTATCCCAACCGGGCGAACCGATTACACTCACAGACTAACCCGAACCCATTGACCCATTCGGGTTGTATCAGATCCGGCCCTAAGCCAAATGGGCTACCCACTTACTCACTCAATTGAACCCAAACTAGAAACCCGTTCGGGTCAAACCGAACCGACCCGATCTTAAATGGGTAACCCAATTCTACTCACAAGGAAACCCAAAGGCGCGACCCGTTGGGTCAGACCCGACCCGACCCTAATACGGGTAGTCCGTTTATACTAATAAACTAATTAACCCATTAACCCAAACCTAGCCAGACCCAAACTAAACCCGATCCAAGCCCTGAACCCATCTCTACTCACACGCTGACCCGAACCATTCACCCAAATCCGCCCTGGCATCAAAACGACGCCGTTCTAATTAAAACGACCCGTGGGTTATTTAAAACAAACCCGACCCACCACCCGTACCCATCTATGCACACAACACAACCCTACCCAGATCCAAAACTGACTCGACCCAGACCCGGACCCGGACCCGGACCCGGATGTTATAACCCTTTTCTTTATTTTCTTCTCCTGCGAGACTGGGCCGCCGGAAAGGCGGGGTACGCCGGAAAACTTTCTAGTGCTTGTTTTTTTTTCATCTCTCCATGAAAATGGACGAGATCAACGCCAAAATGATCGGTATTAGCCCCTCTGCCACATACTAGAAGCTGAAAATCAGTTTCATTCACTTTGAGGTCTTACTGGGTGATTATTGTTTCGGCCAAAAGCAAGAATAATGGCTTGCATGGCCTAGCAAATGCACCTTACTTCGAAAGCTGTTCACAGGAGATCCTTCTGGGTTCAAGGGGGTCACAATGGTATAGCTTTGGGGTGTTTTGGTTGAGATTGAAAAAATCAAGCTCTCAAGGTGGAGCTCTAAGGCCGCTGGAGTTCATACGGAGCCTTAAGCTCTGTTTGGGCAACATACATGGTCCTAGGGACGCCTAACTAATATGCAAGGGTCCAGAAATGACAATAGGGGTTGGGTTTTACCTTTGGTAGTTTAAATATTCTCCGATCTCTCTCGTTCTCCTCCGATCTTCTTCTTCTTCTTCTTCTTCTTCTTCCTTCTTTCTGGTCCACGTGGGTGTACTGGGTATGAGAGAGAGTGGACAAAGATGGTGAAGAGAGGGGTGTGTGTGCGTAAACAATACATGTGTGTGTGTGGTGTCTTGATCTCTTCCTCTCTAAGTGCAGACTCACTCTCACTAACCCTCTTGGGGTCTCTCTCTATATACAATCTATAGAGATAGATTGTGGGCTAGAAGAGAGGATCAAATGAGGGAGGGGGGGTGATGGTCTTTATATAGAGGAGGTGAGGGGAAATTAATCAAGTATAGTGGGTGCACTAATGTATACTCATATGGGTATTAGTGTGTGTCCAAGGGTAGATATTAGGGAATAAATGAGGGTGGTGGTGTGGGTCCCATTCTCGGGTAAGTGCACTGGGATGTGCCTGCGTCCTAGTGTAAGTGAAATGCTTGGAATGTGTGTGCACAAATGAGAAGACGTATGTACGAGACTGTGCACAAGCCCTAGGTGTGAGTTGTCTCATGGATTCTAAATGAAATGTAACGTCGAGGCTATGACCACTCTAATCTATATGTGGTTATGTCTATTCAAATAGGTACTAGGTTATTACTAGCGTCGTCGTCATCAAGACGCTACAGGATCCAATTGAGATTTCTAATTAAGGTCATCTTAATGGACCTTCTGTAACCGTTTTCCCCGGGTAATATCACTATTTTCTAATATCCGATGTGGAATTTCTAAAGAAATTCAAGGTGCTACATTTGATCTCTCATCAATTTATCCTAGATGATTTCTAAACCAAGTTTTATTCATTAATTGTTGTTGAGTGATCAAGGTATGACCGTTTTGTATACATAATCATGATTGTAGTTAAACTTAGAAAATTTAAGAATAGTTGTATCAATTTCAAACGCTTAGAAAACGATCTTAACTTGATCGTATGCTCATGATTTTACATTGGCATATAGATACATGAGTTAGGAATCATCCCCAAAAAGCAGATCATTGATAACTATTATAGATTTTTTGAAATTCAAATACAAAGAGACTATGTTCAAATCTGTCAACCGATTTCTCAACAATTTCTAAAATAGCATATGGATCCTAGTGGCTCTCAAAACGGATCAAATGAAAGCTAATTCGTCAAAGTTTACCCAAAATTTTGAAATCCATAAAACTATGGGTTTTGATGGACCAAATCCTATGGACAAAACCAATCTGTTTTGCTGAATTTTGACTAGTTCATTTTAAAGTGTGAGGAAAGCATCTTAGGTGTTGGTTGAAGCTTATTAGAGAGATCAAAACTCATAGATCAACTTAATTATCATGATTCCCAATCAATTTAACCCTCAAGTTCTATAAAGAACTATAGATCATGGATCAAAGGGACTTACAAATAACCTATTGGAGATGAATTCAATAGGAATTCTAGGTTATAGGAATAATCAAGAAAAAAGTATGAACATAGGAATCATCCTTCTCATAGATCATACTTCCAAACCATCATCGAATTCAAAATAAATACATTTATTTAATCATGTATGCATGGATCTAAACTAAAATAGAAGAATAAAATCAAACTTGAAAATCAAAAGTGAAAATCAATCTCTAATTAAGAATTATCATCAAGATCAAAAGAGACTTGGATCTAGCTATATGAGTGTGTGAAGAACAAGAGAGGAAGAAGATGAGTGTTCTAACAAATAAAACAAACTAAACTAGACCCAAGTCTTATAGATCTATATATAAAAAGGTAGGAGTTACAGATGAATTGTGACGTCTACCTCTTGGAGGATTCTCCATTATACAATCAAAGTTAATTTGAAGAGTCTTCTTCTTCTTCAAATTTTCTTCAAGCTTTTCAAGCACTCATCCATGGAAGTTAAGGGAGACAATTGAAGTCCAATTCTCTAATCTTATTATCTTGAGATTAGTTTTATGGGAATTTCATTCATAATTCACTTCTTCTCTCTAGAGATCTCATTTGAATTCTAAGTATATTCATATATCTTGCAAGTATATTCACTTGTATGTACTTGCATATACTTCCTTGTATATCAAAGATGATCTCATATGAATCTATATATAGAGTTTTGAAAACTTAACTCTTAAGTTTTAGGGTTAAAACAGAGATTTTAGAGGCTAGAAAAGGGTTAATATTGCCATTTCGGTGCCTAAACGTAGTTTCTAGGCAATTTCCTCGTAGTAGGAAGCCTTTGGAAGGGTCTGGAACTCAAAAAGCTCGATGGAGGGGGCACATGTGAGGTAGAGGCTTAGGTGGGACCTACCACCCCCTTTGTGGGACCTGCCACTTACTATTCCTACTCCCCTGGTTGCCCTCATGCCCTGTTTGAAATATTAAGTGCACTGCTTTTCCAGATTTTCGTAAAAATGCTTTTTTGTGTCCAAAATCGTCCGTTTATGTACCGTTGGAAAGACGCTGAGTTAATTTTCAGTATAAAATTATTCCAGGTGGTTTTAAAATGAAAATTGAAGTTCAATTGAAGTTCGAAAGTCCTCCGGAACTTTTGTCGTCTTTTTGAAATCAAACAACTTCTTTTTCAAAATTATTTTTCAATGCTCGTTGATTTCAAACTTTTCTTAAAAGTTGAATCTTTGGATACCTAGAATACTGCGTTTAGAACATTTCATGTTCATATAACCCTGAGTGAATATGAATTCTGAGAGGCGATTTTGATAAAATTGAGATTTATGCCTGGAAAAGGGCTTTTATGAGTTTGAAGTCACTTTCTGAAGTTCGATCTTTCGATTGTGTGGAATCTAGTACCTTCCACGGGGTACTTTTCATCATCGAATCCTCCAAGACATTGTCCACCCTAAATCTTATCAGTGTGGTCAAAATTGGGTGTCTACAATATTGCAACGTGAAATCATATCCTTTTAACAATTCCATCCAACGTCATTGCCTCATGTTCAACTCCCTTTGAGGGAACAAATATCTCAGACTCTTGTGATCCAAGAACAGATCGAACTTCTCACCATAGAGATAAAGCCTCCAAATTCTAAGCATAAAAACAATCGCGGCTAGCTCGAGGTCATGTATAGGGTAATTCATCTCATGCGACTTCAATTGTCGCAATCCTATGCTATTACCTTTCCGTCTTGCATCAGGACACATCCAAGTCCTTGGTGTGATTCGTCACTATATATGGTGAACTGCTCACCGCTCTTAGGTATCGCTGTAGGAAAATAGGTTTAAAATAATTTTAAATGCGCAGTAGAACGGTTAAGCTTCAAAACTTATTGGTAGCCCAAATCTACTACGAGTTAATTCTATAGATGCGCACAAGAGGGGACAAAAGTTATACATTTGTGTCTTGAGCCCACTTCTGAAATCTTCAACCTCCTTGATGGTGCAGCAGCCTCCACTAGGTTGTCTTCACTCTTATGACACCTATGGATGCTACCAGAGATGTTAGAGTTGGTGGGAACTTTAACAGGAGGATAAGAAGGCTAATCAAACCCTAAACAGTCTCTGTAGCTTTCGCACAGAAAAAATGACAATTAATAAACTTTGTATGCAGCTGCCCTATTTATAGATTTCCAAAACTGACTTTAACCTTCGACCAATCGAAGTGACCACGATCGATCGAACCTTCAATCGATTGAGATACTTTCGATCAATCGAAACTTGCCTTGACTTCAATCGATCTAAACCCATTCGATCAATCGAACCTATCTTGACAAGATCCTCTTGTGCCTTTCTAAACATCCTAGCGGAGCTAAGAGTGGGACCTCCTAGGCTCTTTATTGTTAGCTCAGATTAGTTTGTTAATTCCCATGGCCAAACTCTTTGATCAGCAAATTAGTCGACTGATCAGTTAACGTTTATTCCACTATAAACGATAACTGAACTTCAACGCAAAAGAACATATCCGAAGTAGTAACTAGACTTGTATAGTGTATTAATGTCCCTCTACCATCAGCATTCGTAATCATATTCAGCTAGTAGGATAACTGATACTGTCCACCTGAATCATGATTATCAAACATGTTGATAATTATTTATCAATAAGATTGCAATTCTCAGTAATCAACTTGGTGACATTCTCAAGGGAATGCTTACTCTGAATCAGAGGGTAGATTCTATCTTGACAATATATGTTCACAACCCTGTGAACATGACATACCCAAGATACCAAGGTGTTTATCTTTTATAGACCTCACTGATTGGTAAGTCAAAATAGCCATATCCACAGTCTGTGTTCATAATCGTCTCAAGATTGAGAACACGTACCTTATACAAGTTATAAGTTCCTATCGACTGTTGACAGTCTTGAGTGTCAATAGGAAAGCTCAGGTTATAAGCACCAGCATATTAACTAAGAGATAGACTCTAGTGATTGAGATTCATCACGCCATCCAATGGCAGTTAATTATGCTACAGTGTAAACCTGATGAGATATATAGTCTCATCATCTATTGTGACAAATTCTAAGTGTCAAAGAATAGTATTCTGTATTTCACTTGTATGTATCTCATACACACACGAATTACTTACTATGATACTTAAGGATTAACAATCATGTCATGAAAGAAACATACATAATGAAATGTAAAGCTGATATCCATATATTAAAATGACAATGTCACATATATAAAGTAATGGTTTGAGGGCATAAACCAAACAAACTCGCACTTGCACTCATAACCATTCAGGACTACGTCAGAGACCTAAAGTATCTAGATGATGATCAAAGACCTTCTGTGGTAGGGCTTTTGTAAACGGATCAGCAAGATTGTCAGCGGTGGCAATCTTGGTAAGAATCACATCTCCATATTGAACAATATCTCAAATTAGATGATATTTCTGCTCTACGTGCTTTCCCTTTCCGTGGTTCCTTGGTTCCTTGGACAGAGCCACTGCCCCACTATTATCACAATAAAGTGTAATAGGTGACAGCGACGCGGGTACCACCTCAAGCTCCATAAGGAACTTCTTGAGCCAAACAGCTTCTTTTGTGGCTTCACAAGCAGCCACATACTCAGCTTCTGTAGTTAAGTTTGCAATGAATTTATGCTTAATGCTCCTCCAACTAACAGCACCACCTCCCAAGGAAAAGAGATGACCGGACGTCGGCTTCCTCGAATCTTTATCTGATATAAAGTCCGAGTCAGTATATCCCATTAGAATTAACTCACTACCGCCATACATAAGCATGCAATCTTTAGTCCTTCTCAAGTACTTAAGAATGTGCTTAACGGCTGTCCAGTGCTCTGGACCTGGATTCGATTGATACCTACTGACCATGCCTACGGCAAAGGAGATATCCGGTCTAGTGCACAACATAGAATACATTAGACTTCCCACTGCTGAAGCATAGGGAATTCTTACCATGCAATTCCTCTCCTCCTGTGTCGTAGGACACTAGTCCTTGGAGAACGCTAGACCATACCTGAAAGGTAATAAACCTTTCTTTGAATTGTCTATAGAAAACCTAGTTAGCACTTTCTCGATATAACTAGCTTGAGATAATCCCATTATCTTTCGCTTACGATCCCGAAAGAGCTTTATCCCAAGTATATAGCTTGCCTCTCCTAGATCCTTCATATCAGAAGTACTAGCTAGCCAAACCTTAACTATTGACAATGCTGCTATATCATTCCCAATGAGTAGAATGTCGTCAACGTAAAGCACAAGAAAAGCCACCATTTTTCCTTCATAGAATGTCGTCAACGTAAAGCACAAGAAAACCACCACTTTTCCTTCGTACTTCTTGTATACACAAGGCTCATCCAAATTCTATATGAAACCAAACGACTTGGCAGCTTGGTCAAATCGGATGTTCCAACTCCTGGATGCCTGCTTAAGACCATAAATATACCAAGTTACCTTTCCCACCAGCTATGAACCCTTCTGGTTGTTGCATATAGATGTTCTCCTCAAGATTGCAATTCAAGAATGCAGTCTTGACGTCCATCTGCCAAATCTCATATTCTAGGCATGCAGTAATGGATAAGAGTATCCTAATGGACTTGAGCATGGCTACCAACGAGAAGGTTTCCTCATAGTCATTTTCCTCCCTCTGAGTATAACCTTTTGCTACAAGTCTAGCCTTAAAGGTCTCAACCTCTCCATCAGATCCTCTTTTCCTCTTGTAGATCCACTTGCAGCCAATGGGTTTAATATTGGCTGGAAGCTCTACAAGATCCCAGACCTGAATGGAATGCAGAGATTCCAATTTAGCCTTCATAGCTTTAACCCAATGAGCTGAATCAACATCAGCCATTGCCTCTTCGTATGTGGTAGGATCAGATTCAGATTCTATGGAGATTGCATCAAAAACATCTCTAAGAACATGTATCTATCAGGCTGGCTAATAATCCTCCCACTACGATGAGGTACCAGTGTGGAATTGGGTGAAGAAGTGGTAGTTTCTTGATTTACATCATTATTAATTGTGGGTAGGACTAAGGGCTCTCCTACTATTTCTCTAAGATTTATCCTTCCCTTAGGTTTATTGTTCATGATATAATCATCCTCCAAGAAAATAGCATTCGTACTCACAAACACTTTCTATTCTATTGGATCATAAAAATACCATCCATAAGTACCCTTCGGATACCCTACGAAGTAATATACTTCTGATCTAGAATCCAACTTGCACATCTTTCCTTTCAGCACATGTGCCGAACACCCCCATTTTCGGAGATGTTGCAAAGAAGGCTTGTGCCCAATCCACATCTCTCGTGGTGTCTTAGGAATAGATTTGGTTGGTACTAGATTTTGTATGTATGCAGCGGTTTCCAAACCATAACCCCAAAGAAATAGAGGTAACTCTGAATAACTCACCATCGACCTAGTCATGTCTAAAAGAGTGCGGCTCATCCTCTCTGCTACACCGTTCTGCTGAGGCGTACCAGAAGCAGTCAACTATGACAAAATCCCATTTTGTACTAGGTGATCAATAAACTCATTAGAGAGGTACTCGTCACCTCGATCAAATCGAATGGCCTTGATATGTATGTCTAATTGCTTCTCCACTTCAGCCCTAAACTCTTTAAACTTTTCAAGGGCTTCAGACTTATGCTGCATTAGGTAAACATATCCATACCTAAAGTGGTCATCAGTAAATGTTATGAAATACTCATAACACCCCGTGCTCTAATATTTATTGGTCCACACACATCAGTATGAACTAATTCCAACAATGCATTGGTCCTATTGCCCTTCGCAGGAAAGGACCTTTTGGTCATCTTACCCTCTATATAAGACTTGCAGACCTCCATTGGTTCGAGAACCAAATTGTCTAATTGTATAAGACCCCTTCTTTGACTAGTCTCCCAATCCTATTTAGATTGAGATGGCCAAGCTTCACTGCCAAAGCCTTGTTGGATTAGTGGAAGGTTCATTTCTTTTAGATGGTATAGATACCACTGAGTTATTAAGTTCCATACAAGATTCTTTAGAAATATTAGGAGTAATCACATACAAGCCATTAGTTTATCACTAAAATAAATAAAAGAATTATTTCTTTTAATGACAACTTCTATTCCAAAATGAAAAGAATAACCATTATTTGATAAATTTGAAACAGAAATTAAATTACGTCTCATTAAAGGGACATAAAGTACATCTGATAAAACTATTGTTTTATTGTCCAAAAACTCTAAAACTAATACTCCTATAGCAACCGTAGAAACAGTTGCACTAGAACCTAGAGTTAGCACGATCTCCCAATCAATGCATTTCCTGGTTGATCAGAACCCCTGTAACAAATTACAGATATGGCTAGTCACACTAGAATCAATGCACCAAGTGTTTGATGTATCCGTAATAAAACTTGCTTCAATCACATGTGATTCAATGATACCTTGAACTCTTGTAGCTAAGAATTATGGACAGTTCCTCTTCCAGTGGCCCTTCTCACCGCATTGGAAACACTTTCCTTCGCCTTGGCCACCCACCTTCCCTTTGCCCTTACCTTTTCCCTTATATTTTGCAATCTTAGGTCCAGGTCCAATACTTGGACCAATAGTGCCGGCCTTCTTCTTTCCTTTCTTACCTTTTGGTGCAGATCGGGAAGGGGAATTGCTTTTCTCAACGTTCAGAACATCGCCCCCAGGTTTGATCACCCCTTTTGCTGCCAAAAGAGAACTCATCAATTCGATCATGGAGAAATCCATTTTATTCATATTATAATTAAGTTTAAATTGAGTGAATTACGGCAACTGCATATTGAGGATTATATCAACTTAGGTCTGTGCGTCGATGTTGGCACCTAGGGTCTCCATCTCGTTTAAATAACCAATCATTTTTAATACATGCTCTTTGACTGAAGTCCCTTCTGACATCTTTGCACTCATTATCTTCTACATGTCTACCTGTCAGGCAGACCTGTTATACTCCCCAAACATCTTCTCAGGGATGTGATAATGTCACTGGTAGAATCGTTCGATTAGAATTGGTGTTGCAACACACCAACCATTGAGGCCAAAATATAGCAATGGGCCATCCTATTCGACTTCTTCCATTTATCGAACTTGCGTCTAGCAGTTGCCAAAGCACTTGCTGTGGGTTCTTCGGGGCATGGGGTGGTGAGGACATATATGTGATCCTCCGCAGTTAATATGATGTCAAGGTTTCATTTCCATTCTGTGTAGTTATTTCCAGTTAACTTGTTCTGAGTGAGTATAGTGGCATGTGGACTAAATGCAGATCCAGGCATTATGATTTACTAAAAAATCAAAAGACAAAATAAATATGGATATCAGAATTTCACATTGAAATAAAAGAATCCTTAAAACTCTTATTTTAAAACAAAGTCGTCGGAATATCGAAACGAAAGATTGATCTCTAGGTTTGATCTCTAAGTTTCTAAATAATGCCTCGTGTGGGATCCCTTATCCATAGCTTAGCTAGTGTATACCATTAACTAGGATCCAATCACAACCGCCTCAAGTAGCACCTCTCTGTGGTGGTCACCCTCTAACACGTCTGATTGATCCTATCCAAAGGAAGTTCACATCTAGTCACTAATGAGTAGTGTACCCTCCGTGTGGAATGTTCACCCCTGGCAAGCTAACACATAATGGACTACTCATCTTACAGTGAATCGTTAATGGAAGATCGTGGGTGTTATAAATAAGACCCTCTCCCACTAGATTTTGTAAATAAGGATTTTGCTTTTGGAAAATCTGTTTCTACACATTACCCATAAATATCCAATGTTTACTAATGCGTTGAAACGATTTTTGAATTTTATTTTAGAAAACTTGTTTTATGTGCATGCAAGTAGTAATAATATAATTAAATTCCAATCACAAACCAAGCACATAAAACAAAAAAAACTAAAATGAAATAAATGCATTCATATGCCTCTATCTCCATAGAACCTCCTTCTTGGTTTGATCGTCTCCAGCTCCATCTTCATGGACAACGGCTCCTTGTTCTATCTTCATGGACTTTCTACTTCTATTACATTGGTCCAATGCTTCTTTTGAAGCTTACAATTTATCTAGAAAAAGAAATAGCACCAATAGAGTAAAAAGGCTAGGGAAACCGGTGCGACTTTCCTTTTCGTAGGATTGAAGTCCGAGCGCCCTTTACACATGCCCTAAAACCAAACCAAACCAAACCAAATTAAATACAACATACACCAATCTCAAACATTTTTAAATACGGAATTTAAAATTCTTGGTGCCATGGGAGATAGTGGACTAAGCTTGCTGCAAAAGGGTTAGTCGTACGCACAACCATGTATATATAACAAATATATGTAACTATTGGAACCCCTAATTGATTCACACAATATATAAACTCTTTACATACTGAATTAGAACTTAAAACAGCATCATAGTTCTCTATCACACTTTTATCGATCAAAAAAGGATCAATCGATCACACCTTCGATCAATTGAACATAGTTCAATCGATTGAACTTTTAGTTTCATAGAATGTTTTGATAAAATTACATAATAATTAAAAAATTAAAGTAAATATTTTAAAATCTTTAAAACTGTAAATTGCACACCTGTATAGAGAAGCAGTCTCGATCGATTGATCGATCGAACACCATTCAATCGATCGAACAAAATAAAGTTCGATCGATCGAAACTCTTTCGATCGCTTGAGAACAGACGAAGTTCGATCGATCGAGACTACTTCGATCGATTGAATCCATCATGCATCCAATGTAATTATAGATTTGTATTCTACTGCGTAATCACTGCAAAAACAGATCTGTGATAATGCAATTTCAAAAATAACCCTAAAATCAACATGCAAATCAAAACTAGTGTTCCAAAATGCATCTATAGATCCAAACAAGCGTGGCTCTGATACCAGTTGTAGGAAAATATGTTTAAAATAATTTTAAATAGGCAGCGGAATGGTTAAGCTTCAAAACTTATTAGTAGCCCAGATGTACTACTCGTTAATTCTATAGATGTGCACAAGAGGGGACTAGAGTTATACCTTTATATCTTGAACCAATTCTGAAATCTTCAACCTCCTTGATGGTACAGCAGCCTCCACTAGGTTGTCTTCACTCTTATGACTCCTACGGACGCTACTGGAGAGGCTAGAGCTGGTGGGAAGTCTAATGGGAGGATAAGAAGACTAAGGAAACCCTAAACAGTCTCTGCAGCTTTCGTACAGAAAAAATGACAATTATTAAACTCTGCACACAGCTGCCCTATTTATAGATTTCCAAAACCGACTTTAACCTTCGACCGATCGAAGTGACCTCGATCGATCAAACCTTCAATCGATTGAGATACTTTCGATCAATCGAACTTGCCTTGACTTCAATCAATCTAAACCCATTCGATAAATCGAACCTGTCTTGACAAGATCCTCTTGTGCCTTTCCAAACATCCTAGCGGAGCTAAGAATGGGACCTCCTAGGCTCTTTATTGTTGGCTCAGATCAGTTTGTTAATTTCTATGACCAAACTCTTTGATAAGCAAATTAATCGACTGATCAGTTAATGTTTACTTCCCTATAAAACGATAACTGAACTCCAACGTAAAAGAATATATCTGAAACGATAACTAGACTTGTATGGTGTACTAATGTCCCTTTACCATCAGCATTCATAATCATATTCAAGTAGTTGGATAACTGATACTGTCAACCTGAATCATGATTGCTTCTTATATTCTTTAAGTCCCATTCACCTTTCATGATTCCCAAACATGTTGATAACTACTTATCAATAAGACTGCAGTTCTCAGTAATCAACTTGGTGACATTCTCAAGGGAATGCTTACTTTGAATCAATGGGTAGATTCTATCTTGATAATATATGTTCACAACCCTGTGAACATGACATACCCAAGATACTGAGGTGTTTATCTTTTATCGACCTCACTGATTGGTAAGTCAAAGTAGCCATATCCACAGTCTGTGTTCATAATCGTCTCAAGATTGAGAACACGTACCTTGTACAAGTTATGAGTTCCTATCGACTGTTGACAGTCTTGAGTGTCAATAAGAAAGCTCAGGTTGGTCAATGCACTATAAGCACCGGTATATTAACTAAGAGATACACTCTAGCGATTGAGATTCATCACTCCATCCAATGGCAGTTAATCATGCTACAGTGTAAACCTGATGAGATATCCAGTCTCATCATCCACAGTGATAAATTCTAAGTGTCAAAGAATAGTAATTTGTATCTCACTTGTATGTATCCCATTCACACATGAATTACTTACTGATGTTGTCAATATCAAGATATAAAAAGTATACTTTACTTTTCTAAAGATTTGCAGTGTGGAAGTAAAGGTCGAACCCACAGAGATTGAAATACTACAATGCTTTAATTTTAAAACCTAAATTTAATTAATCATGAAAACGGATTTTGATTTTGAATTTAATTAAACTAAGAACAATAAAATAAATCTAAACTATGAAAGCAATTAAAAATTTATTTAAAAGATATTTAAAGGGAACCTAGGATTGCAAATCCACCACTAGCTTCATAATAGGAATATTTATGCATTCACTTAGTTTATTAAGTTGGATGAATATGGGGAATTGTGGCTACAAGCTCAATTCCTCCGTCAAGAGAATAATCATGGTTCAAGCACCAACATATTCCATCTTCGGTTAGCACGAATTATCCCACACTAAACTAGGGTTGTGACATAATTCGTCTAATCTAGGCATGGATTATTCGGATACTTGATAGCACAAATCAATAAAGCACCATCACATGTAAATAATCTAAACAAGCACAGCAAGCATAGATCATTGAGCACATCACAGTCAAAATAGATCTAAGACAAGAATAAACTTTGAAAGCAATGATTTAATCAATAGAAGCACGATTTATTTATAAAAATCCTCTAAACATGTGACTGTCATCCATACATAATAAAACTAAAAGAAATACATAAGTAAAACCCTATTACTTGGCTAGGGTTTCATTGAAACCCTAGATCTTGAGTTTAGTTGGCCATAGAATTGATGAATATCAAGAGGTTGATGGAGGAGGCCATGGGAATCCTTGGTCTTCTTCTTCTTCTCCTTGCTTTTTCTCCCTTCAATGGCTGAAAATTAATGTATAATATGGCTGTATATTGATGTGTATAATAGTGTGTAATGATTTGTATATATAAATTTGATTTAGAATAGGATTTGTATAGAGTTTGGAAGGATTTAGGAAGCTTTCCTAAGTCAAATCGCGCTAAAACTGCTGTTTTTACGTTTCTGGACGTATTTAACCAATTCGGATCGCACAGGGCTCTTCAGGGCTTCAAAATACACAACTTTGACTTTTTCAAAGGGTCGCTCGCGCGGGTCGCTCCAGCGACCTGGGCTTTTTCCAGAATTTTCTCAGATTTTTCGCTGCTCTGCACCACTTTCGTAGAATTGCGATAACTTTTGACTCGGACCTCGGATTGACTCACCGTTTGCGGCCACGCGTCCGTAACTCGAAGATCTACATTTTATATCTCTGGAGAAATTTCTCAAATCTGAAGTATTATTTGTCAAAAATGCAATTTTCCGAGGCTGTTACTGCATTCTTCCTTCACTGGAACCATCTTTTGAGCCCAGAATGACTTCCAAAGCCACTAATCATTGGATTTTTGTGCATTTTCATATTAAAGTTCCAAAATCTAAAAAATATATAATACCTATTAAAAATCACTGAATAATTACATGAAATGGGCTAACAAAGCGTATTTTTAGGACTATAAACGGCAACTATTCGTCGCCGATCACTTACTATGATACTTAAGGATTAACAATCATCTCATGAAAGAAACATACATAATGAAATGTAAAGCTGATATCCATATATTAAAATGTCAATGTCACATACATAAAGTGATGGTTTGAGGGCACAAACCTAACAATCGCAAGCACTGGCGCTATGGTCAATCTTTGCTTAAATTCTTGGAATGCGCATTCATGCTTGTTAACCTAGTCAAACTTCAAGTCCTTCTTCGTTAGACTAGTAAGAGGAGCGGCGATCTTGGAGAATCCTTCCACGAATCTCCGATAGTATCCAGCCAAACCAAGAAAACTTCTAACTTCCATTGCGGTGGTTGGTACATTCCAATCCAAAACTGCGTTTGTCTATGACGAATTTACTACTATTCCATCTTGCGAGATGACATGTCCTAGGAACTTGACCTAGGAACTTGACCTCTTTCAGCCATAACTCATACTTACTAAAATTCGCATATAGTTGGTTATCTCGGAGAGTTTGTAGAGCGATCCTTACATGTTTCTCATATTCTTCCTTAGTCTTTGAGTATATTAGAATATCATCTATGAACACGATAATAAACTGGTCCAAGTAAGGTCTAAATACTCTATTCATTAGGTCCATGAATACCACTGGGGCATTGGTTAATCTAAAAGACATAACTAAGAATTCATAATGCCCGTACCTCATCCTAAAAGCAGTCTTTGAGATATCCTCGAGTCGAACCAGCAGCTGATGATACCCCGATCGTAGATCGATCTTTGAGAAAGTCATCGCTCCTTGTAGTTGATCAAACATATCGTCAATTCTAAGAAGTGGGTACTTGTTCTTAAACGTGACCTTGTTGAGCTCCCTATAGTCGATACAAAGTAGTTGAGTTCTAACCTTATTCTTAACAAATAGCACTGGAGCTCCCCAAGGCGACGTGTTGGGTCAAACAAACTTGAGATCTTCTACCCTGTACTTGCTTCTTTAGTTCTTGAACCTCCATTGGTGGCATTCGATAAGGAGCCTTCGATTGTGGTAAAGTACCAGGTACTAACTCTATATAAAAGTTAATCTCTCGTTTAGGTGGTAATCCTAAAATATTCTGAAACACATCCTCAAAGTCCCGGACTACAAGAATCTATGCAATAGTGAGTTTCGAACTCAATCTCTCAATAGTTACTAGACGACTAATGAGAAAAGCATTACTAGAGGGGTTGCACTAAAAATCAAAAGGTTGACTTTTTGGTACCAAACATGTAATCATCTTATTGGCACAATCCAATTTCAAATTCCTTCATTGACAAAATGATTAGATCTACAGGAAGAATTCTATCCGCAAGGGTTAAGGTATAGTCCTTGCACACTTTCCCTAATCTTACAGTTACTCCCAAACGTGATACCGCATTCTAGGCTATGTCAAGCGCTTGGGGGCACTAAACCCAATAGCATAACAATTCTGATAGCAATAAACGAATTCAAAGCACCAGTATCAAATAGAACTTTAACTCGAGTACTGAATAATGTAAGAGTACCTTCCATGTTCTGTTGTTCAGCCTCATCAAATCCCACATTCTCTGGGAGAATAGCATTCATACAAGTCTGCCCAACTTGGCCCAGAGCAGCTGGTTTGTTGTATACTCTACGGGGTGCTCTACAGTCCTTGCTGATGTGGCCATGATTGCCACAATTATAACAGTGAATGCCAGACCGGTTATAGTTCTTGGTAGCTCGGCAATCCTTAGCCACATGGCCTGGCTTCCCACAGTTGAAACATCCACTGGTATTGCTTCCAGTAGCAGTAGAGAGTCCTTGAGGGGAGGTGCTTGATTTACAGCATAACGGTTCTGGGGAAATGCAGGTTGTTACTTCCTTTCTCCAGTCCAGTTGCGTTTATTCCCTTAGAACCTCATCGGAGGTCTCAGTCATTGGTTACTCCTGAGTGGTGGTCGATTCCCAAAATATCCTTGCTCCCGACTTTTAATATCCTCATGACTGATTACCATTCCTACCATGGCTTTGAAAGTTTGACCCTAATGATTCAGAGTCATTCGTTGTAGTGGTAGGAAAAGACCTTGGTGATACTGCTGATTCTTCTTCTCTGAAGTATCAATCATATGAAGGGCAAAACAAGGTGGCCGTTCAAACTGCACCGTATATTCCCTCATGGTAAGGTTCATTTACCTTAGCTCAATGAATTCTCTCTCCTTCTTATTCCTTTCTGTCTGAGGAAAGTAGTTCTCCAAAAATAGCCCTTTCAATATGATCTAGGGCATCCTTCCAGCCACGTCCTCTCCTACAGTTGCCTTTTTTGATTCCCACCAATCAGTAGCTGCATAAATCAACTGGAATGTCGCCAGTTGATGCTTCTCTATCTCATTATACCCCAGGGTATCGAAGATTGCTTCTATCTCTTGGAGCCACTATTCTGCTTGACACGGCTCAGTGTTCCCGTCAAAATTCTCCAGACAAAAATGTTATGCTAATTCGTTCCATTCTTTGCACAAAGGCTTTGAACAATCTAGTCGGATCGGCAGCCTAAGGTGTTGGAGGTGCATTCTCAATTTGTGCGGGACGATTTTGGGTAGGCATTCCTGCCATCGATGCAGTAGGGTTAGGTACCTATATAGACGTCGATCAGTTAGTCGTCAATCCAGAAATAATCATAGAAAGTAATTCGCAACTAAACATAATAGTTATAACTATTTCACATTAGTAGCACGAAGAAATCCATAAGGACAATCTTCAAAACAGTACTTAGAGTCAACCCCTATCTCAAGGAATCTTAAGGTTCAAACACAAGAAATGTTGGACAATTGGGGAATGCTACTACCAAACCTAAGCTCTGATACCAAAAATCCTGTCATGCCCCGCAGTAGCAAAATAGAGAAAATTAATTCCTTTTTGGACCCGTAGGCCATATCAGTTGAAAGTCACCACATTATCCATAACCAAAGTCTAATTATCAGAGTAATGAAATCAAACCACGCATTGGAAAGTTCTAAGGTCGATAAATGTAATCAGAGTTCAATACTAACTATTACAAAACTTTAAGTATCTGTAGAAACATAATTAAAGTACTACGACAACATACGCCGATTATAAACGTAACTATTACAAAGTCTCTAAAAACATAAACATAAACTAACTACGATAAAGCTTCAAATCTTCAACTTACATAGTAGTCAGCACCAGCAGAGCCTCCATCATCGTAGGCTCCATCATCGTAGCCCCTACCATGTATGCATCTCCAACATACTCATAACCCTAGCCAGCTGGAAGTCGAATATCTAGCGACATAAAACAACGTCAGCTACGAAAGCCGAGTGAATGCAAATACTAATAGAGTATCTATAGATTTGTAGCATATATAATAACAGCATCATTAATGACCAACTCATCTTTCACGTTCATGAATGCACCAACTCAATATATCTCAACAGACGTCGTCCCAATCTCATGGACATCGTCTTGATCCATCCCAAACATAACATAGACTCTTGGGTCCATATTAACCTGACACGTAGTCCCATACCAATGGTCTGTCACACTTGACACAAAGTCCCACGCTTTAACACATAAAATAGACACGCAGTCCTATATCACAAAAGCTATAAAATTCAGACTCACAGTCCTAATGTTCTGGCCAACCTACCCTGATATAATACGGTTTGCAACCCTAATATAATACGACACGCAGCCCTAATATAATACGACACATAGCCTAACATAATGTAGCACTCAACTTCGCTATACCACATCACTTAGCTCCATAAGCACTCATCTATACCATAGCACTCAGCAATACCACCACACTCAGCAATACCACAGCATACAGCAATATCACAACACTCAACAATACTACAACAAATAGCAATATCACATCACTCAGTAATACTATAGCACTTAGCTCCGTAATACCTCAGCACTCAGCTCCGCTATACTATGACAGCACGCAGCTCCGTTATGCTACTATGGCATGCATCCCCATTATGCTACGACATGCAACCCTGATATACTATGACACTCTAGCCCCAATACATTATGGCTACCAACCCCGATATATTAGACTTGACACAAAGTCCTACATCACATAACCTCCCAAATTTGACACGTAGTCCAACTCTATCATACGTAAGACCTGACACGTAGTCCAACTCTATCATATGTCAAACCTAACACGCAGTCCAACTCTATCATACGTCAAACCTGATACGTTGTCTAACTCTATTATACGTCAACCCTAATATATAGTCCAACTCTATCATACGTCAACCCTGACACGTAGTCCTGGTCCTAAGCCCAGACCTTAAAATCCCACACCCGACATCATATGATCTTAGCGACCATATTTATACGCACAAATATAAAGACTATCGACCTCTATGGTCCATAGACTCACTACTATGCATGTCGACTTCTCATTCTGATTTATAACATTATACCATCATTATACAATTGGTTTCTTAGTTTAATGCATTAAGTCCATTATTCCACGTGTGTAATATTCTAATACAACTTCTACCAATCAATGCATGATATAACTCGACTTAACAGTCCATCAGATATAAACCAAATAAACATTTAACAAATTGTCATATTCAATTGCTGGAACTCATTTAAATCGATTGAGGAAAATAAGGTTCCATCAATTGAAGCTAAGTTCGATCAATTGACAAAATTAAAGTTCGATTAATTGAGATTAGTTCGATCGATTGAGTTCAGTCTGTGTTCAATCGATTGAGAATGGTTCAATCCATTGAGAACAGTTTCTTCCCAAACTGAACTGGATTTCCCGTGTACGTTCAGGGTCCGTTCTTTCTTAACAAAACACATATACACAAACATATCTACACTATTAAGTGAGTATAGGCACTCACCATCAACATTGGTGACGCCGACGAGCTCGGGGTAGCTGCAGGTCCTCGGGCGGTCTCTCTCTCCTCTTTCTTCTCCTCTACTCTTTCTCTTCCTCTCTGTCTCCTCTTTCTACTGCTCTTCCTCTTCTTCTTCTCCTCTCTTCTCTTCCTCTAAGAGTGTGTATGTTTGTGTCTATAATATATATATACGGGTATGTATATATATGTATATGAGTGTGTATATATGATTCTATATCTCTCTAACTCTTTCAATTTCCAAACTCGTGTGTGTATGATAGTGATACATATATATAGGGAGAGGGAGGGTACAGGTAGCAGAGCACGTAAACTAATAATAATAAGTTCAATTGATCAAAGTGAGTTTGATCAATTGAGAATAGGTCGGTCAGGTTCGATCACTTGAAACGTGTTAAATAACTTGATAAAGGTTTCCACGTCATAATTCAGGTCAGCAGAGGTTCGATTGCTCAAAGTAGGTTCGATCGATTGAGAAATAAAACTCTCTATCGCTCGAAGCCTGCTCGATCGATTGAAACTAAAATTACAGGGAACGTAAGAACAAGCACACTAAATCTTATTTATATCAGAAGTATTATAAAATCACAACAAAAATACAGGGTATTACAAATAGTGCTTTAACACCCGCTTAGTGAGTAACCATCATGCCTTAACGGTCATAAGATCATGGTAAAGTGCTTTAATAGCCGACTCAGCCAAGATATCCAAGGTCCATAACCTGCTCACAACATGAATGTAAAAGTACCTTAACAGTCGCTTGATAAGTAACCATCGTGCCTTAACGGCCGCAAGATCGTGGTAAAGTGCTTTAACAACCGACTCAATCAAGATACATTCATTTCTAAATCCCAATATTGTCATCATCAACCATCCTTTTTATCACTAACGGATACCATAACCATACTCATCCCGTAACCCCTAAACTGACATTTGATATTGACACCAACGTCCAATAGAATTCCCATAATATGAAGGATATTCCGAAGACTCAACGAACGATTAGAACAAAGTCACGAAAGTTGACCAATGAATAACATGCATAGCACAACAAATAAGACGTAACATTATTTATAAGTTTTGATCTTATTACGAGTAAATTATTCCCATTATCAGAGTTGTCGCATCGTAGAAGTCGTTGTCATATCAGAAGCTTTGTATAGCTACCAAAATATATATATTAAAATGTAAATCTTGAGCATAAATCAATGGGTCATAGAGTAACTTAGGTTCATGTATGTTTAAGTGGACATACAAGGTCTAAACATAGAAACATCATATATGAACATCAACAATTTATGAATCAAAACATGAGAAGAAAGAGTTCATAGCAAAACTAGTACACTCGAGTGCTCAAGGATCTCGAGCGCTCGGGGCTCAAGCACTCCCACCTGGCACGAGGGCTCAAGATCTGCAAGAAAAAAAAATCCTAAGCTAAAGTCACATGCATGTATGAAAACTAAGTTAGATCTTCTTGCATGTACATAAAAACGTTGTAAAAATAGTTTCTAAAGATATCTAAGTGGGAATCTATACTCACACCAACTTGGGACATGTTTAGATGATCATAATAACTACTAATTCATTGGAAAAGCACTTGATCATGTTTTCATTACATATGTAAGAGTTATAATTCCATATGGATCACATGCAATCCTAAAGGTCTCTAAGTGAGAAGTTATACTCCCACAGGCTTAGATGATGCTAGATGATGAAAATAAGAATGTGTTTAGGTGATGAAAGCTTGATCTTGAGCTTCTATGAAATTTCAAGTAAGTTTAGAATCCTCTTCTCCTTCTCTTGATCCTTCAATACTCAGCTCCATAATGTCATAGTGGATGCAATGCATGTGTTTGTATGCATAAGAGTGGTTGGGTGATGAGATATAGAGGACATGCAAGTGTTTGTATGAATGAACATGAGGGTTTTCTCAAAATCTCTCTCGATATGCAATTTCTTTGACTTTTGGTATACACAGTCGTGCAAATGCTGAGATTGTGAAGGCCATGTATAGACTTTTGAGTTCGAAGGGCAAAATTGACATTTCACCCTAAAAAGGGCTCAAGTGCTCACGTTGCTCGAGCACTTGGGGCTCGAGCACTCGGGGTTCTTGAGCACTCGGGGTTACTTTCTCAGCAAAGTTTCCCAAAGGGTCAAGCATGCAAGTATAAACAAAAACCAAACATATAAACAAACAGAATCATAAAGAAACTCAAAAATACGATCTTATATTATAGTAAATAGAATTATAGAAAGAAATAAAAGAATAGAAATACAGAAATTTGGGAAAATAGGTACGAAAATTACAAGTGCTACAAATAGGGTCAGTATTTGGTATCCACTCATTAAACCCATACCTAGTAGAAGTCCATGGGCTTCTTATAATTGGACCACATAATATAAACCCATTTAATTAATAGCCCTTATAAAAGAATTGATATTAATATGTTGCCCACTATTATTAGGAAATTTAATTTCGTAACAATCTCCCACTTGGGCTACATATGATTATTGAAACAATTATATTACATGTTCCTTAGATGCGCACTTGTATGCTATTTATCTTTAGACTTCACTTTAGCTTCAATCTAGTCGATTTCCTATATTAGTATGGGATCAAGGCGGATTTTGTCACACATAATCATAACTAGACCTTCAATGGTCACCATACCAACACATTTAATGACATAGATCAAGTATGGATGAGTAGCATGAAAATTACATGCAATGTGATCTCAAGTATGCCTATTTCCAGCTAGTCCTACCTTAGCCTTTATTGAGATCAATCCAAAATAATGCAAAACACATATAGAAAATAATTAGATTCAGAGATAAACCATAATCCATCGACTTTATTTGCAGAAAATCAAAATCACATAAATGTCAAAAATCGAACCTCCAAAGTAAACTCCCACTAAACCAATGTATCGTTAGATAACCTAACATCCATATGAGCAGTGTACTCTTGAAAGACATTGGGAGTTAATCCCTTGGTTAGCACATCCGCAATCATGATGTTTGTCCCTATATGTTCTATCAAAATTTGACCACTCTGAACTCTTTCCTTAATAACCAGAAACTTGATGTCAATATGCTTTGACTTCGTAGAGCTTCTGTTGTTGTTGGAATATTGTACTGTAGATTTATTGTCACAGTATATCTTTAATGGCCTTTCAATGCCATCTACCACACGCAGCCCAGTGATAAAGTTTCGTAACCATATCCCATGATTGGATGCCTCATAACAGGCTATGAACTCCACATCCATGGTTAAAAAAGCTATGAGTGTCTATTTAGCACTCTTCCAGGATATAGCTCCTCTAGCCAACATATAAATATAGCTTGAAGTGGATCACTTATTGTCTTGGCATCCAGCAAAATCGGAATCAAAATACCCGATGATCTCCAAAAAGTTTGATCTCTGATACGTGAGCATGTAGTCCTTTATTCTCTGTCAATATCGCATAACCCGTTTGGATTCTTTCCAATGATCCATTCCTAGGTTACTTAAATATCTGACCAATACTCCCACTATGAATAGACGCGTAAATACTTGATCATACATTAGACTTCGTATTGCCAACGCATAAGGAATCTTTTGCATCTCCTTAGTATCAAGGTCATTCTTGGGGCACTGTGTGGATACCGGGCCTCCACCGCTTTGTTATGTTTTCGTTTGAAATTTGATTTGGATCAAAGAAAGTGAAAAAAATGGTCTGTTGAAAACAGATACAGAGTCGCCACTTGGTCTTTAAGGAACCAAGAAACCTAATTTGACTCACCCAAATGGATAAAGGGCACCGGCCCTTCATAACCAAAGAACTTGGTTCGGGGTTTTGGTACGAGAGAGGAAGGAGCCTTTGTCGCGACTAAAACACCCTCAACTCGTCCCGTCTTTCGACTGGCCTCAATTAGCATCCAAATAATCATCTTATACTATGTATGGTTCGACAATTAATACTATGATAGTATATTACATCACATAAGAAAATTGAAATAGAAGATCAAAAGGTAAAATATCATTCATAAGATCTAAGTCAAATATCATGCAATGTAAAGTGAAAGATCACACAAATAAACCTAGGAAAAATCGTCTAATCATGTATCAAGTAATTAAGTTTCCTTAATCTAAAGGGGACATGAATTGTTCTTGAAACAAATGAACAAAGAAGTCAAAATATGCTTAGCAAGCTAGCATGATACATGTTATTCTTTGAGAAAAGAGGATCTCTCAATTCCCGGGACGGATGAGAAAAGATGATTAGATCGAGGGGAGCATGAACGTGTGATCATGATCATTCCTTATAATCTTCTTAGATTAGGAGTTACAAAAACCCCAAATCTTTGCATGGATGCAATGTATGTATCTAGAATGTGCCAAGGTTGTAGTGTGCTTTGTGTTCATGGATTCCTAGAATGACTTAGAAGTCTAAAATGTGTATTTATGGATGGATGAAACCATCATGGGATATGTACAAATGTAATATGAACTACTTCCTAAGACATGAGCTAATTTGGAGTGCATGTAAGCATCAAATCAAAGTATGGAAGTAAATATGTGCTTGCTGTGAATAGTGGACAGAACAGTAGCATGATTTTTAGAAATTGAAAAGAGGGGTTAGGAATGTTTTCAATGCATGTTTTTTATGGAGATCTTCCTTATTGTGTCTAGAACACACCCAAAAAGCCAATCTTTGATAACTATCACAGATTGAGAGAAATCATATAACAAATTGAGGTTACTCAGAAACAGAGTTCGTACTGTCGACTGAAATTTTAGAAAATCTTAGAAAATGAAAACGAATGCTCTAGAGGCCCATTTTATACAGAGAGTTCCCTAAGACATTGAAGTTCAAGGGAAAAATAAGTTAAGACCACTCCTTTTGGAAAAGTTTTCTATAAAACAAGTTGGAAGTAGACCAAGCTGCTGTGACAACAAAAATAGAATGTCTGGAAAGAATGTTTGGGTCCAAATGGACCATTTCCAAGTACTTCCAAGTCAAGAAAAAAATCATGGATGTTCTATAATGAGTTAGAAAGACATTCCAAGTGGTCTTGCATTCATACATTGAGTATTGAACTCAAAATAATTCCTTGAAGTTAAATGACTCACTGTTTTGAGAGTTTTGAGGAACACAAGTTTATTTCTTGAAATCAAAATGAGGGGTTTAAAAGGGGGGTTTTGAAATGGAGGGTTTTGAAAGTATACTTCCAGAACTTGGATGAATATTCTAACCACTTGGAATATCAATTCCTAACTCATTTCAAGAACTTTCCAAGTATTTGCAAAACATGGTTTTATTTGGAAACCAAACTCAAGAATCTATGGGAGTATGATACATGAGAGGATAGATGATACATGATATGATATAGCACGCTAAAAGTGGTAAAGAACATGTTCATGGGATATGGGTTCATCTAGATACAAGAGAGTGTTGCATCAAAGTGTGAAAGTCAAAAAATGACATGCTGTGAATAGTGGACAGACTGTATGCATTACTTTATAACATCATAATGGGAGGTCAAACATGCCTAGAAAAATGTGGGAAAAATTAGAGATCATCCTTATTGTGTCTAGAAAATAACCCAAAAAGCCAAACCTCAATAGCTATCACAGATTAAAAGAAAAAAAATCAGAATGTACACATGACTCAGAAACAAAAGCTGCACTGTTGACTGATTTTGTATGATTTTTCATAAATCAAAGAAATTGTTTATGATGACCGATTATGTACCAAAAGTTTCCTAAGACACCCAAGTTTCATAAAAAAATTAGAAAAGATATATGTACAGTGACGAAAACATCCCGAATAAGTGCAAGAAGTTGGGTGAACATTCTGTGAGAACAGAGGCAGATTATGAATATGAACTTCTCACATCCAAAAAAAAATACTTTCACATATCTATAATTGATGGGAAAAATTGGAGACAATCTATGATGTCTTAGGAAGATTTTATAAGTGATTTCATCATCATAACTCAAGTATTTAATTCAAAACAAATCTTTGAATCTGAACAGCTCACTATTTTGGATCATTCTTGAAGAAAATGGATTTGGGTTTTGAAATAGAGTTTGAGTTCTTGATTAGGGGTTTTGAGATAGATGTTCAAAGCATGAACTTAAACTCTTGAGATGACCATGTGACCACTTAGAATCTCATCCAACCTTGAATCATCAAAGAACTCCCAATATTATTGGAGAGATTCATTTTTATTTTGAACATAACTTCAAAGATACCTTGGAGGTATTGAAGTTATAATCATCATCTATCAAACATGTTTTTGAGGTCAAGAGCTACTATCCATAAGGATTCACTCACCTCAAACTTCATGTCATCATCTAGATGATGATGAACTAGTAAGTAAATAAAGAAAATCAAAAAGAAATGAGGTGAGAAGAGATGAACATTATATAAACAAGCAAGCAAATAGATAGCAATCAATAGATGATATTCAATGTGATATTGGACTTGTAGCTTGGTGTTTCACTCATAGATATAGACATTTGGACATGGAAGTAGCTTCCTAACTCAAAAATGCTTAGAGAAATGGTGATTGGGTATATTGATGATGAGGTATATAGAAGAATGGTGGAGGAAAATAAGATTAGAACTCACTTTGATTGAAAAATGGAAGAAGAAGACTACTTCTTCTCTTTATCTCTCTATATTTCTCTAGAGTTTCTTCCTAAGCTCTCTCTAAGCTTCCATGTCTCTCCTCTAAATGGAAGTAAATGGCTTCTTTTATAGGCAAAGGAGGGGTGGTAAATGGAGTTTTAAAAATTTTAAAATGGTCTCCCATTGGTCCAAAATAAGCTGGGAACCAAAACTACGTCGTTTTGATTTCTAATATATCAAATTGGACCCCCAAAATAAATTGCAAAAACATACTGTTCTGGAGGAGAGTGCCGCGGCGGCACTGGGCCAGTGCCGCGGCGGCATTGCTCCTCCTTCGTCCAGATAATGCTGTTTAGGCCCCCAGAGGTTCCGGTATTCGCGAAAAGGCCCTATTTCGTCCGAAATTCACAGAAAATGCATACGAACTCCAAATTGAGGTTGTGATATACCGTTCGAAAGGTAATGGAGTTTACTTTACATAAAAAAATAGTTCAGGGATAGGTCACTTTGAAAAGTTTTGCGGTATTTGCGATAAAAGCCGATTTGATTGCCTTTTTCGCCTTCGAAAATTCATAATAGACTCGTTTTAAATCCAAAAATCATGTGCGATATACCGTTGGAAAGCTATTAACCTCTAGTATCCATGAAAAATATTTGAAAATTGTTACGGTGCCCCAGTTTTAAAGTCAAATTCTGGTCAAACTGGTCAAACTTGGGATTCCCGAGAAGTTCTAGAAACTTCTGGGAGTTCCCAGGGGCTGACGTTTTCGGTCGATTTTCTTTTAAAACTCATTTCAATACTTTTCTCATGATCTAGAATGATTCCGGTGAATTCGGACGATTTTAGTCAAACTTGGTCAAACCTTGGTCAAACCAGTCAACGGGGACTTTCCGGGAACTTTCGGGATTTCCGGGGGTCTCTGGGAGCTAACAATTTCATCCGATTTTCTTAAAAACTCATTTGATCACTTTTGTTACAACGTAGCATGTTTCCAGAACATGTGGTTCAAATCTGGGAGTTTTCGGGCTTTCAGGGGCATTTTGGTCATTCTGAGCATTTTGAGAAATAGAATTAACTTCCAGGAGTCCTTTTGAGTCTTTTTCGATCATTGTGAACCACCAAGATATGGGTCTCCTAAATCTAACAGCCGACAAAATGGGGTGTCTACACACTGACCAAGACTAAACTTGTATCCTTTAGCTATGGGTCTATCTCTTGATGAGCAACCTTTACTCCCTCTAAACTTATGATATACTTAGTCCCACTGAACTTATGATATACACAATCATCAACCATATTCGCCTCAAAGCCATGCAAGGTAAGCCATGCAATGATGGTAAGCCTGCTTGAGACCATAGATGGATTTCTTTAATTTGTAGACCATAGACTTTGGATCTCCATATATAAAGTTTTCTAGTTGGACCATATAAATTGTCTCATCAATGTTTTCATTGAAAAACGATGTCTTAACATCCATCTGATATAGCTCTAAATTAAAATGAGTCACGAGTGCCATTATTGTCTTAAAAGAGTCTTTCAATGAAACTGAAGAAAAAGTCTCTTTATAATCTATGCCTTCCCTTTGAGCAAAACCCTTGGCGACTAGATGAGCCTTATATCTCTAGACATTGCCCTTTGAATCCCTCTTGGTCTTAAATATCCATTTGCAACCAATGGGCCTTGTTCCTTCAGACAATTCGACAAGATCCCAAACATCATTGCCTTTCATGGATTTCAACTCGTCATTCATGGCATCAATCCACTTTTGAGAGTTAGAGCTTTGTTTGGCTTGGTGAAAGCTGATTGGATCATCTTCCACTATTACTATGTCAAACTCATGTTCTTGGAGGAATACAATGTAATCATCCAGAAGTGCATTTCTCCTTTTTCTAGTGGATCTTCTTAATGGCATCTCCTCTTGAGGTTGTTAAGTTTGCACTTCAGGTATAATATCTTCATTTTGCATAGGGAGTTCTTGTACATTGTCTTATATATCTGGATTTGCATCTTGAACAATGTCAGGAATAGGAACCTAAACATTGTCAATAGTAATATGATGAGAAATAAATTCCTCTTCAAAAACAATGTCTCTAACCTTATCTCCCTCCACAAACTCAACTTCCGCAAGAAATCTTGCATTTTCCATCTCAAAAATGTCCTAGTAGTGGGATCATAAAACTTAAAGCCCTCAGAGTGTTCAGCGTATCAAACAAAGTAGCAACTAATTGGTCTTGAGTCTAATTTCTTTTCATGTGACCTGTAAGGCCGTGCCTCAGCTGGACAACCCCAAATATGTAAATGCCTAATGCTAGGTTTCTTTCTAGTCCATAATTCATAAGGGGTTTTGGCTACTACTTTACTGGAACCCTATTAAGGATATATGATGCAGTGTTTAGAGCTTCTCCCTATAGTGATTCTGGTAAAAAAAAAAAGAATGACTAATCTGTAATATCCTGTATTTTTAGTAATTAGTAATATAAAGAGATTTTGTATACTTCCTTTGATCATACTTGAAATTCTATCTTCGATTGATTGATGACCATTTGAGTGATCGAGCATTTCTAAGTTCAAGCGATTGAACCCTATTTAATCGATCGAAACCCAATCGACCTAAAATCATGACGTGGTCCCCACTTCAATCAATCAAACTCCTTTTTGATCGATTAAACCAGGCCGAATCATCTTCGAGCAATCGAACTAGCCTGGATATTTCATCTTCAGTTCACATAAACATTGCTACCTTTCCACCCCATTCTCTGTATATGTTTTTGGGCAGTGTGTGTATGTAAGGTTTGTTTGTGCCCAAGCTTTGAAAGAGAGAGAGTGAGTGTGTGCTTATATTTGGTATATATTATACACACATCCATATATATACATACACATATCTATAGAGAGAGAGAGAGAGAGAGACAAAAACACAGACAGATAGAGAAGAAGTAGAAGAAGAAGAAGAAGACGAGATAGGGGAGAGAGAGAGAAGGCCACCATTAAAACTTTTAAGCTTCAAGCTTTGCCAAACGTGCCTTAGCAACTTTCGGTGAGCTCCAAACTCAGTCAGTAGCATTAGTGTAATGTTTTATAAGTTTTTGGACGTTTAATGAGGACCCAAACACGCCCTAGCATATTCTAGACAGTCACTACCAGAATTTGGAGAAGAGAACTTTCTAGCGATCGAACACACTAAGTCTCAATCGATCAAATTGGCTTCAATTGATTGAGACCACCATTACTTTAATCGATCGAACTTCACTTTCTTCAATCGATTGAACTTCACTTTCTATGTTTCTATTATGCGATATTATGGATCATAGAGGTAATGGGATACGATAATATGATTGAGATAACATGGTGAGTAACGTAGTAGGGTTCAGAACATTAGTATTAATATAACGCGATAACGAGATGAGGTATGAGATATAATAATGGGTAACATTGGATAACTTGGTAACTGCATCAGTGGGGTATTAGTTACTTTCAAGGTTGTGTTTAGTCGAGCTAATGATTCGCTTAGGTTGAATCCAATAAGCATGTAATAAGGATTTAACTAGGATTGTGGAAGCTATGGGTGCATAGTACTCGTAAGAGTTCTTAAAAACAGTGAACAGTAAGAGTTCTTAAAAGCAGTGAACAAGAGTAGTAGTGGCACGCCCATAGTTTGTATCTACCAGAGCTATGTATGTACCATACTCGCAAGCGTTCTTAAAAGCGGTGAACAGTAAGAATTCTTAAAACTGGTGAACAAGAGTATAGGTACGACTAGTCTTTATATTGGAACGATGTGTAGTGCTCGCAAGAGTTCTTAAAAGAGGTGAATAGTAAGAGTTCTTAAAAGTAATGAACAAGAACACTAGTACGTGATGATATAATCAGTTCATATTGAGTCAGTCGAGCTAGTGCAGTCAATCTTAGAGTTGGAAGACGATAATAATTAGATAATGTGAGGTCTGAATAAAAGAGAAAAGATATCGTTCATAACTGGTAATGACTTTATACCTATGATACTATGGGAGTATCTATTCACTTAGTTGAAATAAACTGACGGCATTTATGCCTAGACATTCCCCGTCCAGACTACCTTATCCCTATTAATACAGGTGATGGAGCCTACGATGGTGGCTACTATCCAAAGTTAGATTATAGAGAGGGTGGCCCCACTAATGATGATTATGCCGGGGAGATTATTACGCTGACGATTACCCATACACCAGGTAGAGATGAAGAAGATATATATTTTCATTGTTTTTGTTGAACTTTGTTAGTTAACAGGTACTTGGGCATATGTTGTCTCCAGACCTGTTGTGATACTGATGATCACTCTGATATTATAATGGATAGAATTATTATGATATATTCAATTGTTTACTATTTCTGTTTATTTTGCTAGACTAATATTGTGTAGTGTGGACAATTAGTGACATTCACCCGTCATTCCCTATGGACCCAAAAAAGAAATTTATTTTTCTCTATTTTTGTTGCTCCAGGGCGTGATAGGATTTTTGGTATCAGAGCTCTACGTTGTGATTCTTTCGTTCACTAATAATCCCACACAATCTGGTCCTAGTATTTTCAGATTCCCTGAGATGAGATATGAGTTTAAGATAAGTTCATTCTTCTGACGATAGATAGTTTCCTTTGCAGGTTAGCATGGATTCGGATTTCCACCTATTCGTGGATGATTCTTTTGGCGAGCATGTTATGCATGGCGACACAGTGTAGCCAGCCATATTAGAGATATACAGAGCCATATTCGCCAGACCGCTAGTCGGTATTTGGAGGTGAGGATGTAGACTTCTCTCTATGTTGTAGGCATGACACATATCGACAGAGATACGCATGAATGCGTATTGATGTTGTCAATATCAAGATATAAAAAGCATGCTTTACTTTTCTAAAAATTTGTAGCAGTGAAAGTAAAGGTCGAACCCACAGAGATTGAATACTACCGCACTTTAATTTTAAAACCTAAATCTAATAATTATGAAAACGGATTTTTATTTTGAATTTAATTAAACTAAGAACAATAAAATAAATCTAAACTATAAAAGTAATTAAAGTTGTTTTAAAGATATTTGAAGGGAACCTAGGATTGCAAATCCACCACTAGCTTCATAATAAGGGTATTTATGCATTCAATTAGCTTATTAAGTTGGATGATAATGGGGAATTGTAGCTACAAGCCCAATTCCTCCGTCAAGAAAATAACTATGGTTCAAGCACCAACATAATCCATCTTCGGTTAGCACGAATTATCCCACACTAAACTAGGGTTGTGGTATAATCCGTCTAATCTAGGCATGGACTATTCAGATACTTGATAGCACAATTCAATTTAAGCACCATTACATGTAAATAATCTAAATAAGCACAGCAAATATAGATCATTGAGCACATCACAGTCAAAATAGATCTAAGACAAGAATAGATTTTGAAAGCAATGATTTAATTCATAGAAGCACGATTTATTTATAAAAATCCACAGAACATGTAATCATCATCCATACATAATAAAACTAAAATAAAAACATAAATAAAACCCTATTACTTGGCTAGGGTTTCATTGAAACCCTAGATCTAGAGTCTAGTAGTCCATAGAAGTGGTAGATAGCAAGTAGTTGATGGAGGAAGCCATGGGAATCCTTGGTCTTCTTCTTCTTCTCCTTACTTTCCTCCCTTCAATGGCTGAAAGTGTGGTTGTCTATTATGTGTATATTATATGCCCAACCCCTAAATTGAAGTAAAATAGGGTATATATAGATTTACAACAAGTTTTTGGAAGCTTTCCTCCCCCGAAACGCACTAAAACTGCTGTATTTAGCTTTTCAAACGTAATTAGGCAGTTTCGTTCGCGTAGGAATCATCAGTAGAGTGAAATACGCAAGTTCCATTTTACACAGGTCGCGCAAGCGGGCCGCGCGAGCGCGATATTGGGACCTCGCGCGAGCGGATCGCGTGAGCGATTTCTAGGTTTTCGCGCGAGCGGGTCGCGCGCACGATGTTGATTTTTCAGCTTCTTTTTGTTTGCTTTTTCACCCCATTTAGCCTGGTATACTTGATTTCTTCCAAATCCTGTCAAAAAATAGAAAACGAAGTAAAAATATACAAAAACAGGATAAAAAGGTACTACCAAACGCACGTTAAGACATATAAATAGGATTTGTTCTCTCCCGATCACACCCCCAAACCTACATTTTGCTTGTCCTCGAGCAAAACTAAAATATAAACTAAACTACTAATAACATCTATTCCATTTTCACATGGATCGTGATTGCATTTAGCATATGCAACAAGCCTTTTAAACCTCTAGGTGTCCCTAGTCGGACGAGTAAAGTCTCGTGAGGGTTCTCGTCAACAAGTTACCCACAACCATCTTTATTAACTTGTAAATTTTAAAACAAATTGTATTAAGAACAAAAACTAGTAGTCAATACTCCTTATTATAAAACAATGATTTGAAATAGAATAACGAACAAGAAGAAACGGAATCAAACGTCTACCTACGTCATGAAAAACAATCTCAAGCACGTGCATCGTATAAATCAATAGAGTTTCTCATAAAATTGCACGCGTGTGATATGGTAGTCAAATGAACACGCGCATGTTATGAACTTGGAATATACTTTGGATAACCGATTAACTATGTCTCGACTACGAATCTCACAATGTCAATTACACTCTAAAATAAAATACTCAGAAATAGGTGTAATTCTTCTAAAATATGTGAGTAAAGGAAATATGTTTTCAAAACGAAAAATGCTCACATATGACTCGAAAAAGACACATGACACGAAAGCACAGTAGTCTCATGGATAGGATGCCAATAATCAAGAAAAATTAGTCATTACCATGTTTTAATCCCCCTCCCATCGTTTTTATATCCGAACCATGTTTTCTAGGATCAAATAGGACTTTTTAAAGGTTGTAATATGGCTCAGGTAATGAGAAAGGATAGAAAGGATTCATTAGGCAATTTTCAGAATGGCATTGTAAGGCATGTTCGATTTCTTTCATTCTTTCTTCTACCAACTTCATCTTTTCATTTTCCTCCTTTTCATTCTTTACAATTTTTTTTTCTTCTGTTTCTTTTTTCTTTTTTTTTTCAACCTTATTCTTTTTTTTTTCTTTTTTTTTTTCCGGATGATTATTCATTGATTTCTAAGCAACCACCCCAATAGCATCTTGTGTTCTTCTTCTTAATCACACATCGCCTTAACACGACTAAAAGTTGACAAATCTCTCAGTGGTGAACTCCAAGTTTGTCAAGTCGGAGCAAAAACAAGGATAATGGTAATTAAAGAAAGAAATGGCATTTTAACGGCTCAAAGGGCGAACTAAGGAAATTTTTATCATTTATCGGTCGGTAATAAACAAAGAGGGCCTATAATCATGTCCTATGGTCATATGGTTCTTCAACATATACGACGGAAGATTATTTAGCATGGTAACAAATATTTTAACTTGACTATCAACCAAAACAAGAATAATGAGACTAAACAACAAGTTAATACGCTATTTCAATGAAATTCGACAAACACAAGATGTATTTATAACCCTCTAAAAAGAAAAGATAGGCTCAAAAGCTCACCGGGTTTAGTCTCCACCTTGTGTTATCTACAAATCTGAATCATATTACAATTCATATCAAACATGCATTCAAGTGACTACGTGCAGTGCATAAGTTTGTGTGCAAATCTATGATATAAAACTATGATTCGAACAATACATGACCTAAAACATCATATCATGACTTTAGTAAATATTTAATCACATCTTCTCTTGTTTACCATTCTATAACAATCATAGTACTATAACAAGAAGTATCAAATTAAGAATGCAAAAACATCGGTAATTATCGTTTATTTAATGCTCAAGAATCGAAATTTTTTTTCAAAATTAGTGCATAATAATGTGCATGTGAGTGCATACCCCCAAACCTAAGCCTTTCATTGTTCCCAATGAAACAATAAAATGAAAGAAAAGAAAGTACGTAAAGAAGGAACGATAATACCTCGATCTCGGCAATCACAAACAGGTGAACATAAAGAATATGTCAATAAAGTTTAATCTTACCTGTTACTTCGTGATAAAAGAAAACAAACAAAAATAATAATAAAAGCAGCTAAAAGAATTTTAACTAAGCTAAATAAAACGAAATAAACTATAAGAATGAACAACACTATAAAGACAATAAAAGTAAACTATAAAAGGAAAGAAAGAATACCCAGAACATATGAAAATAACAAACGACTCGATCTAAAAGGACCTAAGAAACAAAAACAGAAGAGTAAAAACTACTGACTAGGGATGGGAGAAAGATATAGAAGATAAAAGAAAATATCAGAAAAATGGGGAATCGCGTGAGCGGCCTTTGCGCGCGCGAATCCCGAATTTTATTAATTTTTTTTTTTAACTCTCGCGCGAGCGAGAAATCCTCGCGCCCGCGAATCAAGGCGCGAGGAGAACCTGAGAGCTCAAAACAAAAAATAAACGAAAATTCCACTAAGGCACATTCTCGCGCGAGCGGGCCTCGCGAGCGATGTCTCGCGCGAGCGGGTCGCGCGCGCGAGAAGGGTATTTCTCGTGGCTCACTTATTTTATGTATATAAATTAAACATAACTTTTACTCCAACCCCCAAACCTGTCCAGCATGACCAAAACTAACTCAAAAAGACCCAAAAATGACCAAAAATTAGTAAAACAAACGAATTAAAGCTTGGGTTGCCTCCCAAGAAGCGCTATCTTTTACGTCTTTAGCTAGACCGTTCTAGCTCAAGATTTATGGAGGCCGTAACTCAGATTTTGTACCCCTGAGGTTATCAGGAAGAGCCCGGTGGTAAGCAGAAAGAATATCGCTTTGTATTACTTCATTCAATGGTTCATCCTTTTCGGTTTCCAATCGATTTCGTACCTTTCGAGTAAATTCGTCATTAGAGTCCAGGTTATTCAAATCCATCTGCTTATCACTAACCATAATATTTTCCTCACACGTATTTATTCCTATATTAGGTTCAATATTCCTTCGTACCTCACTCTCCGCCTCACATAGGTAATCGTCGTCTTTAGAAGGTTGATCAATAGTGTTAAAAACATTCAATTTTAAGTTCATGTTCCCAAATGACACCTTCATTACCCCCGTCCGACAGTTAACACGAGCGTTAGCGGTTGCTAAGAATGGACGGCCTAAGATGACAGGAGTGTGCTTCCTAGCATCTAGTACGGGTTCAGTGTCAAGGACCATGAAGTCGACAGGATAATAGCATTTATCAACTTTAACCAAGACGTCCTAGACGATTCCTCTAGGTATTTCAATAGAACGATCTGCTAATTGTATAGTAGCGGTCGTAGGCTTAAGTTCACCTAGTCCTAGTTGTTTGTAGACGTGATAAGGTAAGAGATTAACACTAGCTCCTAAGTCAAGGAGAGCCCTATGGATGACAGTGTCACCTATGACACATAAAATAGTTGGCGTACCAGGATCCTTGTACTTTGGAGGTGAGTGTTGAAAAATAGAACTTACTTTTTCCGTGAGAAAGACTTTTTTTGGAGTATGACTGCGTATTTTGCGCTTTTGAGTGCATAGGTCTTTAAGACATTTAGCGTAAGCGGGAATTTGTTTTATAGCATCGAGGAATGGAATGCTGATTTTTACGTGTTTAAACACCTCGAGTATATCTTCCATTTTTTACCCTTTCTTAGACAAATGTGACGGTTGATGTTGTCAATATCAAGATATAAAAAGTATACTTTACTTTTCTAAAGATTTGCAGTGTGGAAGTAAAGGTCGAACCCACAGAGATTGAAATACTACAATGCTTTAATTTTAAAATCTAAATTTAATTAATCATGAAAACGGATTTTGATTTTGAATTTAATTAAACTAAGAACAATAAAATAAATCTAAACTATGAAAGCAATTAAAAGTTGTTTAAAAGATATTTAAAGGGAACCTAGGATTGCAAATCCACCACTAGCTTCATAATAGGAATATTTATGCATTCACTTAGCTTATTAAGTTGGATGAATATGGGGAATTGTGGCTACAAGCCCAATTCCTCCGTCAAGAGAATAATCATGGTTCAAGTACCAACATATTCCATCTTCGGTTAGCACGAATTATCCCACACTAAACTAGGGTTGTGACATAATTCATCTAATCTAGGCATGGATTATTCGGATACTTGATAGCACAAATCAATAAAGCACCATCACATGTAAATAATCTAAACAAGCACAGCAAGCATAGATCATTGAGCACATCACAGTCAAAATAGATCTAAGACAAGAATAAACTTTGAAAGCAATGATTTAATCAATAGAAGCACGATTTATTTATAAAAATCCTCTAAACATGTGACTGTCATCCATACATAATAAAACTAAAAGAAATACATAAATAAAACCCTATTACTTGGCTAGGGTTTCATTGAAACCCTAGATCTAGAGTCTAGCTATCCATAGAATTGATGAACGGCAAGAGGTTGATGGAGGAGGCCATGGGAATCCTTGGTCTTCTTCTTCTTCTCCTTGCTTTTCCCTCTTCAATGGCTGAAAATATATGTGTATATGGCTGTATATTGATGTGTATAATAGTGTATAATGATTTGTAATTTTAAATTTGATTTAGAATAGGATTTGTATAGAGTTTGGAAGGATTTAGGAAGCTTTCCTAACTCAAATCGCGCTAAAACTGCTGTTTTTACGTTTCTGGACGTATTTAACCAATTCGGATCGCACAGGGCTCTTCAGGGCTTCAAAATACACAACTTTGACTTTTTCAAAGGGTCGCTCGCGCGGGTCGCGCGAGCGGGTCGCTCCAGCGACCTGGGCTTTTCCAGAATTTTCTCAGATTTTTCGCTGCTCTGCACCACTTTCGTAGAATTGCGATAACTTTTGACTCAGACCTCGGATTGACTCACTGTTTGCGGCCACGCGTCCGTAACTCGAAAATCTACATTTTATATCTCTGGAGAAATTTCTCAAATCTGAAGTATTACATGTCAAAAATGCAATTTTCCGAGGCTGTTACTGCATTCTTCCTTCACCGAAACCATCTTTTGAGTCCAGAATGACTTCCAAAGCCACTAATCATTGGATTTTTGTGCATTTTCATATTAAAGCTCCAAAACCTACAAAATATAGAATGCTTATTAAAAAACAACTACAATGCTAAAAATTGATGTTGTCAATATCAAGATATAAAAAGTATACTTTACTTTTCTAAAGATTTGCAGTGTGGAAGTAAAGGTCGAACCCACAGAGATTGAAATACTACAATGCTTTAATTTTAAAACCTAAATTTAATTAATCATGAAAACGGATTTTGATTTTGAATTTAATTAAACTAAGAACAATAAAATAAATCTAAACTATGAAAGCAATTAAAAGTTGTTTAAAAGATATTTAAAGGGAACCTAGGATTGCAAATCCACCACTAGCTTCATAATAGGAATATTTATGCATTCACTTAGCTTATTAAGTTGGATGAATATGGGGAATTGTGGCTACAAGCCCAATTCCTCCGTCAAGAGAATAATCATGGTTCAAGCACCAACATATTCCATCTTCGGTTAGCACGAATTATCCCACACTAAACTAGGGTTGTGACATAATTCGTCTAATCTAGGCATGGATTATTCGGATACTTGATAGCACAAATCAATAAAGCACCATCACATGTAAATAATCTAAACAAGCACAGCAAACATAGATCATTGAGCACATCACAGTCAAAATAGATCTAAGACAAGAATAAACTTTGAAAGCAATGATTTAATCAATAGAAGCACGATTTATTTATAAAAATCCTCTAAACATGTGACTGTCATCCATACATAATAAAACTAAAAGAAATACATAAATAAAACCCTATTACTTGGCTAGGGTTTCATTGAAACCCTAGATCTAGAGTCTAGCTATCCATAGAATTGATGAACGGCAAGAGGTTGATGGAGGAGGCCATGGGAATCCTTGGTCTTCTTCTTCTTCTCCTTGCTTTTCCCTCTTCAATGGCTGAAAGTATATGTGTATATGGCTGTATATTGATGTGTATAATAGTGTATAATGATTTGTAATTTTAAATTTGATTTAGAATAGGATTTGTATAGAGTTTGGAAGGATTTAGGAAGCTTTCCTAACTCAAATCGCGCTAAAATTGCTGTTTTTACGTTTCTGGACGTATTTAACCAATTCGGATCGCACAGGGCTCTTCAGGGCTTCAAAATACACAACTTTGACTTTTTCAAAGGGTCGCTCGCGCGGGTCGCTCCAGCGACCTGGGCTTTTTCCAGAATTTTCTCAGATTTTTCGCTGCTCTGCACAACTTTCGTAGAATTGCGATAACTTTTGACTCGGACCTCGGATTGACTCACCGTTTGCGGCCACGCGTCCGTAACTCGAAGATCTACATTTTATATCTCTGGAGAAATTTCTCAAATCTGAAGTATTACTTGTCAAAAATGCAATTTTCTGAGGCTGTTACTGCATTCTTCCTTCACCGGAACCATCTTTTGAGTCCAGAATGACTTCCAAAGCCACTAATCATTGGATTTTTGTGCATTTTCATATTAAAGCTCCAAAACCTACAAAATATAGAATGCTTATTAAAAAACAACTAATAACTACATGAAATGGGCTAACAAAGCGTATTTTTAGGACTATAAACGGCAACTATTCGTCCCCGATCACACTCCCAAACCTACTCTTTGCTAGTCCTCGAGCAAAGAAAAACATAAAACTAAATACTACTATACTTAAAAATCCTAACTCACTGTCGCAGGCAACGCGATTGCATTTAGCATATGCAACAAGCCTTTTAAACCCCTAGGTGTCCCTAGTCGGACGAGTGAAGTCTCGTGAGGGTTCTCGTCAACAAGTCACCCACAACCATCTTTATTAACTTATAAATTCAAAAACTTTTATTAAAAATGAAAAACATAATATTCAATACTCCTTATTATAAAACAATGATTCGAAATAGAATAACGAACAAGAAGAAACGGAATCAAACGTCCACTTAAATCATGAAAAACAATCCCAAGCACATGCATCGTATAAATCAATAGAGTTTCTCATAAAATTGCACGTGTGTGCTTTGGTATTCAAATGAACACGCGCATGTCATTAACTTGGAATATAACTCGGATGACCATCTAACTATGTCTTGACTACGAATCTCACAATGTTAATTACCCTCTAAAATGAAACACTCAAAAACATGTGTAATTTCTCTAGTATACGTGAGCAAAAGAATTATGTTTTCAAGACGAATAACGCTCACATACGACACGAAAAAGACGCATAACACGAAAGAACAATAGTCTCATGGATAAGATGCCAACAATCAAGAAAAATTAATCATGACCATGTTTTAATCCACTTCCCATCATTTATATATCCAAACCATGTTTCCTAGGATCAAATAGGACTTTTCAAAGGTTGTAATGTGGCTCACACAATGGAAAAGGATAGAAAGGATTCATTAGGTAGTTTTCAGAATGGCATTGTAAGGCATGTTCAATTTCTTTCATTCTTCTCTTCCACCAACTTTCATCTTTTTCATTCTCTTCTTTTCCATATTTCTTTCATTTTTTTTTTTTTTTTTCATTTTTTTTTATCAACCTTCTTCTTCTTTATTTTTTTCAATCTTTTCCTTTCCTTTCGTTGCTTTTTGCATAAGTAATCATCAAAATACAAAGCAACTATCCCAATAGCATCTTATTTTCTTCTTCTTCTTATACAACACATCGCCTTATCAACACTAAAAGGTGACGAATCTTTCAGTGGTGAACTCCAAGTTGGTCAAGTTGGAGCAAAAACAGGATAATGGTAATTGAAGAAAAAGATGGCATTTTAATGGCTCAAAGGGCGAACTAAGGAAAATTATCATTTATCGATCGGCAGTAAACAAAGAGGGCCTAAAATCATGTCCTAGGGTGATATGGTTCTTCAATATTTACGACGGAAGATTATTTAGCATGGTAACAAATATTTTAACTTGACTATCAACCAAAACAAGAATAATGAGACTAAACAACAAGTAAATGCGCTATTTCAATGAAATTCGACAAACACAAAATGTATTCATAACCCTCTAAAAAGAAAAGATAGGCTCAAAAGCTTACTGGGTTTAGTCTTCACCATGTGTTATCTAGAAATCCGAATCATATTATAGTTCATATCAAACATGTATTCAAGCGACTACGTGCAGTGCATAAGTTTACGTGCAAATCTATGATATAAAACTACGATTCAAACGATACATGACCTAAAACATTACATCATGACTTTAGCAAACATTTAATCACATCTTCTCTTGTTTACCATTCTATAACAATCCAAGTTACATAACAAGATGTATCAAATTTATATTGCAAAAACGTCGGTAACATCGTTTATTTAAGCACAAGTATCGATTTTTTTTTTAAATTAGTGTATAATAATGTGCGTGTGTGCATACCCCCAAACCTAAACCTTTCATTGTCCCTAATGAAACAATAAAATGAAAGAATGGAGAGTACGTAAGGAAAGAACGATAGTACCTCGATTTTGACAATCACAAACAGGTGCATGTATAGAAATAGAGAAATAAAGATCAATGGTACCTGTTAATACTAGAGAAAAGAAACTTAAACAAAGAAAATGGTAAAAAAAAAAGCTAAAAGAAATATAACTAAAAGAAACTAAACTAAAGTAACTCGAAGATGTAACAAAAAGATGAAAACAAAAAGAAAATAAACAATAAATGAAATTAAAACATAACTAGAACTACGAAAACAATGACGGACTTGATCAAAAGTACGTAGGAAAGAAAAAACAAAAAAGTAAAAACTATCAGAACAAGTGTGGGGGACTGAATTGGAAAACAAAAGAAAATTTCAGAAAAATGGGAAATCGCGCGAGCGGTCCGCGCGAGCGGCCGTCGCGCGCGCGAATTCTGATTTTTTTTTTTTTTTTAATAATATCTCGCGCGAGCGAGATACCTCGCACCCGCGAAACCAGGCGCGACCTGATCCTGAGGCCTTATAAACAAAAAAGTAAGAAAAATTCACTAAGGCACATTCTCGCCCCAGCGGGCCGCGCGAGCGACATCTCGCGCGAGCGGGCCGCGCGAGCGAGAATGGTATTTTCTCTTGGCTCACTTATTTTATGTATATAAATTAAAAATAACTTTACTCCAACCCCCAAACCTATCCAGAAAACTCAAAAACTGACCAAAACCACCCAAAAACATCAAAAATCAAAGAAAAGGACGAAATTAAACTTGGGTTGCCTCCCAAGAAGCGCTAACTTTTACGTCTTTAGCTAGACCATTCTAGCTCAAGACTCAAGGAGGCCGTAAATTGAATTTTGTACCCTTTAGGGCATTAGGGAAATTCTGGTGAAATGTCGAAACAATGTCGATATGTGTTAATTCATTTGACGGCTCACCTTTCTCGTTATTACATCGATTCTTTACCTTTCGAGTAAATTCTTCATTAGGGGCCGAGGTATTAGGATTCATCCAATCATTTTCTACTATATTATTCTCCACACTCATATTTATTACTTTGTTAGGCTCAGTATTCCCTCTTACCTCACCTTCCGCCTCACATAGGTAATCGTCGTCTTTAGGAGGTTGATCCATAGCATTAAAAACGTTTAATTTTAAGTTCATGTTCCCAAACGACACTTTCATTACCCCCGTCCGGCAGTTAACACGTGCGTTAGCGGTTGCTAAGAATGGACGGCCTAGAATGACAGGAGTGTGTTTCCTAGCATCTAGCACGGGTTCAGTGTCAAGGACCATGAAGTCGACAGGAAAATAGCATTTATCAACCTTAACCAAGACGTCCTCGACGATTCCTCTAGGTATTTTAATAGAACGATCCGCTAATTGTATTGTAGCGGCCGTAGGTTTCAGTTCACCTAAACCTAATTGTTTATAGACGTGATAAGGTATGAGATTAACACTAGCTCCTAAGTCAAGGAGAGCCCGATGAATGATAGTGTCACCTATGACACATGAAATCGTAGGCGTACCAGGATCCTTATACTTCGGAGGAGCGTGTTGGAAAATTGAACTTACTTTTTCCGTGAGGAAGACCTTTTTCGGAGTGTGACTCCGTATTTTGCGCTTTTGGGTACAAAGATCTTTTAAACATTTAGCATAAGCGGGAATTTGTTTAATAGCATCGAGGAAAGGAATATTGATTTTAACTTGTTTAAACACCTCGAGTATATCTTCCATTGTTGACCATTTCTTGGGCAAATGTGACGGTCCCTCAACGTTTGGTGGATATGGCATTCTCGGAATATAGTTCGTTGGGACCGCTTCTTTATCTTTTTTCTTTTTATCCACGTCCTCACCCATCTTATTCGAGTTAGTATTCATATCTTTCACATTCTCATTCGGAAGTTCAACAGCTTCCTCTTCTCGAATAGTCGTCCTAGTCGATACGGCGTTTACTTGTTCACTCGACCCCTTAATCTCATACTGTCCCTTAGGGTTTTGAATTGTTTGACTAGGCAACGTTCCCTCGTTTCTACGACTCACTACAGTAGCTAGTTGTCCCATTTGGGATTCAAGCTTCGCAATGGATTGTGTATGAGAGTGCACTATTTGTGCTTGTGCCTGTACTTGTGTTTCAATTTTATTAAGGGACGCCAACACCTTTTCCTCAAAAACGTTACCCCTTGGAGGGTTCGGATTAGGAGGTGGTTGTTGGTATTGATTAGGTTGAAACTGAGGTCGATATGCATTAGGAAAATTAGTCGCCTCATTAGGATTATTATTATTATTTTTCAACGAGAAGTTAGGATGGTTTCTCCATGGCGCATCCGGATTATTATTAGTCGAATTATAGTTATTTCGTGGGTATTGTTGAATAGAATTAATATGTTGCTCCACGAATTCCAGAAATTGGGTCGCCGATGGACATGCAAGTATCGAATGTGAAGGATCAGAACATAATACACAAATTTCATGAGCGGGTGGGGCTGTCATTTGATTCATTGTTAAAAGTCGGTCAAGTTTGTTAGATAGTTCTTTTATTTCAATTGACTGACTTGACTCGAACTTTACCTCCCTCTTAGGTTGTGAATGATATCCCTCGGAACGTACTGATACAGCCTGATGCATCGAATTCTCGCTTAACGTTTCAAAAATTTTCCAGGCCTCATCGGCGCTTTTGTGTAGGAAGGTTCCCGCACAAACGGCATCGACGGTATTCCTAACAGAGGGAATAAGCCCCTCGTAGAAGACTTGAACCAATTGCCACTTGGGAACCTGATGATGTGGACACGAGCGTAATAATTCTTTAAATTTCTCCCAAGTGTCATAAAGAGTCTCCCCATCTTGCATCACAAAGTTAGTTATATCTTTTCTTATCTTATTTGTACGCATAATAGGGAAAAACTTTTGTAAAAAGGCGGTGTATAAGGCTTCCCATGTTTTTATTGTGTTTGGCTCAAGTGATTGAAGCCAATATTTAGCTTTATCTTTTAATGAGAATGGAAAGAGCCGCAATTTTAATTCATCATCATTTAAGTTTTGAATTTTCAAAGTAGAGCATATATCTTGAAAATCTCCTAAGTGTTGATATGGATCTTCATTTAGACGGCCATGGAAAGATGGAAGTAGCGAGATCGTAGACGATTTTATCTCAAAGTGAGATGCCGTCGCCTCCGGTAATTCGATACCGGCTTGTGGCATGTAAGTAGTAGGAATAAAATAGTTTATGAGTGGAGGAGGTGGCGGTATATTAAGATTATTCATATTAGCTCTGTCGTTATTTTGGTTGTTGTCGTTATTATTTCCAATGTCTGCCATTTTAATTGGTTTTATGTTATGAAAACGTGTTTTCTTTAGTCTTGTAAGAGTACTACGTATTTCGGATTCAAATAAAGACGTTGGTTTTGGTGTCAACTCGTCGTCTATTAAAAACCTAGCTCTAGAAGTTAAGTTTGAAGACTTGTTAAGTCTTAATGTACGTTCAAGTTCAGAGTCAAAAGGTTTTAATTCCGGTTTATTTGAACGTGTACCTAACATAAACTAAAACAAAGGAAAAGGAACTAAAATGACTAACTAAACAAAAGAAACAAATAGCAATCACGCAATTAGGGCAAAAGGCACACAACTACTATGATGCATGCAAATTATCCTGTAATGCAAGGACCGCGTCAAGCCCAGCGCCCCGGGTTTCCTAGCTAATGTAGTGTTCACTCCACAACTAACCTAATGCAAGTAATTGCGTCTCAGCGCCCTGAATTACAGTGATTTGATGCGAAGTTAAAGCGAGCAATTTACTTAATTTTTATTTATTTTATTTGCGTAAGCTCCTTTGATGTAATTAGCTACTCCACCCGGAGACGTTGGAATTTGATGACTCGAAAACCTATAAAATAAAAGAATAAGTTAGTAATTTAAAACAAAAACGAAAAATAAGAAGAATAAAAACTAATCTAATATTTACGAATTAACTAACTAAGATTATAAAATTAAAGGTAGTAATGCAATCCCCGGCAACGGCGCCAAAAATTGATGTTGTCAATATCAAGATATAAAAAGTATGCTTTACTTTTCTAAAGATTTGCAGTGTGGAAGTAAAGGTCGAACCCACAGAGATTGAAATACAACAATGCTTTAATTTTAAAACCTAAATTTAATTAATCATGAAAACGGATTTTGATTTTGAATTTAATTAAACTAAGAACAATAAAATAAATCTAAACTATGAAAGCAATTAAAAGTTGTTTAAAAGATATTTAAAGGGAACCTAGGATTGCAAATCCACCACTAGCTTCATAATAGGAATATTTATGCATTCACTTAGCTTATTAAGTTGGATGGATATGGGGAATTGTGGCTACAAGCCCAATTCCTCCGTCAAGAGAATAATCATGGTTCAAGCACCAACATATTCCATCTTCGGTTAACACGAATTATCCCACACTAAACTAGGGTTGTGACATAATTCGTCTAATCTAGGCATGGATTATTCGGATACTTGATAGCACAAATCAATAAAGCACCATCACATGTAAATAATCTAAACAAGCACAGGAAGCATAGATCATTGAGCACATCACAGTCAAAATAGATCTAAGACAAGAATAAACTTTGAAAGCAATGATTTAATCAATAGAAGCACGATTTATTTATAAAAATCCTCTAAACATGTGACTGTCATCCATACATAATAAAACTAAAAGAAATACATAAATAAAACCCTATTACTTGGCTAGGGTTTCATTGAAACCCTAGATCTAGAGTCTAGCTATCCATAGAATTGATGAACGGCAAGAGGTTGATGGAGGAGGCCATGGGAATCCTTGGTCTTCTTCTTCTTCTCCTTGCTTTTCCCTCTTCAATGGCTGAAAGTATATGTGTATATGGATGTATATTGATGTGTATAATAGTGTATAATGATTTGTAATTTTAAATTTGATTTAGAATAGGATTTGTATAGAGTTTGGAAGGATTTAGGAAGCTTTCCTAACTCAAATCGCGCTAAAACTACTATTTTTACGTTTCTGGACGTATTTAACCAATTCGGATCGCACAGGGCTCTTCAGGGCTTCAAAATACACAACTTTGACTTTTTCAAAGGGTCGCTCGCGCGACCGCGCGAGCGGGTCGCGCGCGCGGGTCGCTCCAGCGACCTGGGCTTTTTCCAGAATTTTCTCAGATTTTTCGCTGCTCTGCACCACTTTCGTAGAATTGCGATAACTTTTGACTCAGACCTCGGATTGACTCACCGTTTGTGGCCACGCGTCCGTAACTCGAAGATCTACATTTTATATCTCTGGAGAAATTTCTCAAATCTGAAGTATTACTTGTCAAAAATGCAATTTTCCGAGGCTGTTACTGCATTCTTCCTTCACCGGAACCATCTTTTGAGTCCAGAATGACTTCCAAAGCCACTAATCATTGGATTTTTGTGCATTTTCATATTAAAGCTCCAAAACCTACAAAATGTAGAATGCTTATTAAAAAACAACTAATAACTACATGAAATGGGCTAACAAAGCGTATTTTTAGGACTATAAACGGCAACTATTCGTCCCCGATCAACGGTTCATCAACGTTAGGTGGAAATGGCATTCTCGGAATATAATTCGTTGGGACCGGTTCTTTATCTTTCTTATTCCTTTTCATTTCCTCACCCTCCTTATTCGAGTTATTATTTATATTTCTCTCACTCGTATCCGGAATTTCAACAACTTCCTCTTCTCTAATAGCCGTCCTAGTTGAAACAACGTTCACGCTCTCACTCGACCCCCCTTTTCGTATTGTCCCTTAGGATTTTGAATAGTTTGCGCAGGCAACTTCCCCTCGTTTCTACGACTCACCGCAATAGCTATTTGTCCCATTTGGGACTCAAGCTTCGCAATGGATTGTGTATGAGAATGCACTATTTGTGCTTGTGCTTGGACTTAAGTTTCTATGTTTTTAAGGGATGCCAACACCGTAGCCTCAAAAGTGTTATCCCTTGGAGGGTTAGGATTAGGAGGTGGGTGTGGGTATTGATTTTGTTGATATTGGGGTCGATAAGTATTAGAAAAATTGTTCGACATAGAATTATAATTATTCCGTGGGAATTGTTGCATAGAATTAACGTGTTGCTCAACAAATTCTGGATATTGAGATGCAGAAGGACATGCAAAGATATTATGTGACGGTTCAGAACATAATGCACATACTTCTGAAGAAGGTAGATTGGACCTAATTCCCATCCTCATAAGTTGGTCAAGTTTTCTATTTAATTCTTGTATTTCAATTGATTGACTTGACTCGAACTTTACCTCTCTCTTAGGTTGTGAATGATATCCCTCAGAACGTACTGACACAGCCTGATGCATCAAATTCTCGCTTAATGTTTCAAAGATTTTCCGTGCCTCGTCGGCGCTTTTGTGTAGGAAGGTACCCGCACAAACGACGTCGACAGTATTCCGGACTGAGGGAATAAGTCCCTCATAAAAGACTTGTACCAACAGCCACTTAGGAACCTGATGATGTGGACACGAACGTAATAATTCTTTAAATTTTTCCCACGTGTCGCAAAGTGTTTCCCCATCTTGCATCACAAAATTTGTTATCGATTTTCTTATCTGATTAGTTCTTGTGATTGGGAAATTTTTTTGTAAAAATGCAGTATGTAATGCTTCCCATGTTTTTATAGTGTTTGGCTCCAAAGATTGGAGCCAATATTTAGCTTTATCTTTTAAAGAGAATGGAAAGAGCCGCAATTTTAATTCATCATCAGTGAAATTTTGGATTTTTAAAGTAGAACATATATCTTGAAAATCTCCTAAGTGCTGATAAGGGTCTTCATTTATACGGCCATGGAATGATGGAAGTAGCGAGATGGTAGACGACTTTATCTCAAAGTGAGATGCCGTCGCCTCCGGTAATTCAATACCTGCTTGAGGCGTGTAAGTCGTCGGAATAAAATAATCTTTAAGCGGAGGAGGTGGTGGTATATTAAGATTATTCATATTATTTCCATTGTTTCCGTCAGCCATTTTAATCGGTTCGATTTTAATCGTTCGAGTTCTCCTTAACCGTTTAAGGGTACTTTGAATTTCGACTTCAAACAACGACGACGGAATCGGCGTTGATTCGTCATCTTGCAACCTAGCTCTAGAAGCTTGGGTTGCGGACTTACTAATTCTTAAAGTACGTTCAAGTTCAAGATCGATGAAATGTAATTCAGGTTTATTTGAACGTGTACCAAACATAAACTAAAAAGAAAATAAACTAAAATAAAGACTGACTAAAATAAAAACAAAAAATAATCACGCAAGTAAGACAACAAGCTAGCACACAGTACTACTATGATGCATGAATATTATCCTGTAATGCAATGACCGCGTCAAGCCCAGCGCCCCGGGTTTCCTAGCTAATGCAGTGCAATTCACCCTAAACTAATGCAAATAGTGCGTCACAGCGCCCTGACTTACAGTGGTTTGAAGCGAGTTTCACAAGAAGCAATTTACTTGAATTTTATTTTATTTTTTTATATTTTATTGATTTGCGTAAGCTCCTTTGGTGTGCTTAGCTAATCCACTCGGAAACGCTAGAATTTCGACGACTCGAGAAACTACAAAATAACATAAAAAGTTAGTAACTCGAAACAAAAATGAAAAAATAAGAAAAGGAAAAAAAAATTCTAATATAATATATACGAATTAACTAAACTAAGATTATAAAACTAAAGGTAGTAATGCAATCCCCGGCAACGGCGCCAAAAATTGATGTTGTCAATATCAAGATATAAAAAGTATGCTTTACTTTTCTAAAGATTTGTAGTATGGAAAGTAAAGGTCGAACCCACAGAGATTGAATACTACCGCACTTTAATTTTAAAACCTAAATCTAATTAATTATGAAAACGAATTTTGATTTTGAATTTAACTAAACTAAGAACAATAAAATAAATCTAAACTATGAAAGTAATTAAAGTTGTTTTAAAGATATTTGAAGGGAACCTAGGATTGCAAATCCACAACTAGCTTCATAATAAAGGTATTAATGCATTCAATTAGCTTATTAAGTTGGATGATAATGGGGAATTGTAGCTACAAGCCCAATTCCTCCGTCAAGAAAATAACTATGGTTCAAGCACCAACATAATCCATCTTCGGTTAGCACGAATTATCCCACACTAAACTAGGGTTGTGGTATAATTCGTCTAATCTAGGCATGGACTATTCGGATACTTGATAGCACAATTCAATTTAAGCACCATTACATGTAAATAATCTAAACAAGCACAGCAAATATAGATCATTGAGCACATCACAGTCAAAATAGATCTAAGACAAGAATAGATTTTGAAAGCAATGATTTAATTCATAGAAGCACGATTTATTTATAAAAATCCTCGGAACATGTAATCATCATCCATACATAATAAAACTAAAATTAAAACATAAATAAAACCCTATTACTTGGCTAGGGTTTCATTGAAACCCTATATCTAGAGTCTAGTCGTCTATAGAAGCGGTAGATAGCAAGTAGTTGATGGAGGAAGCCATGGGAATCCTTGGTCTTCTTCTTCTTCTCCTTAATTTCCTCCCTTCAATGGCTGAAAGTTTGGTTGTCTATTGTGTGTATATTAATTGCCCAACCTCTAAATTGAAGTAAAATAGGGTATATATAGATTTACAACAAGTTTTTGGAAGCTTTCCTCCTCCGAAAAGCACTAAAACTGCTGTATTTAGCTTTCCAGACGTAATTAGGCAGTTTTGTTCGCGTAGGAATCATCAGTAGAGTGAAATACGCAAGTTCCATTTTTACACAGGTCGCGTGAGCGCGATATTGGGACCTCGCGCGAGAGGATTGCGCGAGCGATTTCTGGGTTTTCGCGCGAGCGGGTTTTCCAAGGAGAGTGTTGAAAGCTCCTTTGCTTCACGAACCGCCGTGACCTTTGGTTGCCAATCCTTTGGTAAAGACCTAAGCACTTTCTCAATCATTTCTTCATTAGTATAAACTTTACCAAGGTTTTTCAAGTTATTAATAAGAATGGTAAAACGAGAAAACATATCTCCAATAGATTCATATGGCAACATTTTAAACATTTCATAAGTTTGAACAAGCAAATTGATTTTAGACTTTTTAACTTGGCTTGTTCCCTCATGAGCATTTTCAAGTTTATCCCAAATTTCTTTTGCGGATTCGCAAGATGAAATTCTATTGTATTCATTTGGGTCTAAACCACAATATAATAAATTCATTGCCATAGCATTTATTTTTATGAGTTTCTTATCGGCATCATTATATTCATCTACCGTCTTTGGAATAGAAAAACCGTTTTCAGTTTTTGTAGGTAGATGAGGCCCTTTGACCACAATTTGCCATAAATCAAAACCTTGAGAAATCATATAGATTCTCATTCTATTTTTCCAATAGGCATAGTTTGAGCCATTAAAACATGGTGGTCTTAATGTCGATTGACCCTCACAATAATAAATGTAAGAAGAGTCGGTTTCCATTGGATCTTAACTCAAAATTTTCAAAATATTTTGAAAATAGAAGAGCCGAAGCTCTGATACCAATTGTTGGCCCAAAAGTGGAAACCTTAGAGGGGGGGTGAATAAGGTTTTAGCGAAAATTAACCTTTTAGAAAACTTAATTGCAAATTAAACAAGATCACAAGCAATTAACTAAAAAGAGAAGGGAAGAGAAACTTGCAAACCGATTTTTCAAGTGGTTCGGCAATCGCACCCCGCGGCCTACGTCCACCCCTCAAGAACACCTCTTGAGGATTCCTTAATCCGATCTACTTACGGGTGTAGACCAAACCATTTCCCGGAGCACTTACGGGTGTGCACCAAACCGTTATAAGAGCCTTCAATCTCTCCCAAAGAAGAAAACCTCTTCTTTGCACACAAGGGTTACTAACCCTCACTCTTTACAATGATTTGAACACAAATTGAAACTCTCTCTAGGAGTAGATGATACAATGATAGCTCACTACAATATAACTCCTTAGTGAGTGGATAATACAAGTAAAGCTCACTACAATTTTGCTCTCTCAAGAATTACAAATGAAAGATAGAGCAAATTGATAACTCACACAATTTGGGGCTCAAATGTGAATGATTAGAAACCAAAGAGTTGTGTGATTAAATAGATGTTTTCCAATAGATTGATCAACATAAAATGGTGTGGGAAAACATATATTTATAGGCCAAGAAAGATTATAGCCGTTGGTGGCAAGTTTGGTAATTAAAAGCCCCTGTAAAAACTAGTCGTTATGCCTTTCCAGGTCGATTCAGTCGACTGGACCTTGAAGCAGTCGACTGCCCCTTAAAGCAGTCGACTGCCCCTTAAAGCAGTCGACTGAGATGTGTTTACAGAAGGTTTTGTTTGCATTCTGCTCACTTCGGTCGACTGCCCAGTCGACTGCCCTTCCCAGTTTGACAGCTTGACACATCTTTACTAAAACGACCATAACTCCCTCTACAAAACTCGGATTTTCGATCTGTTTGATGGTTTGGAAACTAGATTCAAATACCTTTCCAACCATATAAAAATCAACATCTAATTATTTTCCAATTGGTTGAGGCATTGCTTTAAAGATGACCCATTTAAAATTTGTTTCCAAAACTTTAACTTTTAGCATTTGTTTGAGCCCCTAAGAGTGTGAGATCAAGATGCCTTACAATGAAGGTCCTATGCTTCAACCAAGGATGAAATATCTTCAAGTCTTCAAGCTTGATCCTTGTTGAGCTCCTTGTAATCTTGATCTACATCAATTGAATCTCATGCACACAATACATGAGATTATATATGGGCATCAAAATGACTATGATAATAACAAAGAATGAATTAATATGAATCATGTAATTATCATAGCATATTTGACATCATCAAAACATAATTAAATATGCCTTAATATACCTTAAGGCTAACAATCTCCCCCTTTTTGATGATGGCAAACAACCAATGAAAGATATGCCACTATAAGCACAATTTGGTCATTCTCATATTATCATTCATAATGGATGTCAAATGTTGAAGAACATGAATGATAACTACCCAATAACTTCTCCCCAATACTTCTCCTATTTCTCCCCCTTTGACATTATCAAAAAGATTTGGGGATAAAACACAAAGCTCCCCCTCACAATAGGCATATAAATCAAAATGCCAAAAAGATACCAAAAATAAGCAAATACAACCACATATGAGCAAATGATACATGAAAGTGCTCCCCCTAAGCATATGCAATGATAAAAGATACCAAAAGATATGAATAGAGAGCATAATCTCCCAAAAGATACCAATAAAAAAGTTGGAGAACTCAAAATCTAAGATAAATAAACATCCAGTTGGATCAGTCGACGCCACAGTCGACGGGAGTGGGCAGGGATTAAGTTGTGCAAAAACAGTCGACGCCTCAGTCGACTTAACAATGCAGAAGAAAAAAAATTCAAAGCCTCAGAGCAAAATCAGTCGACTGTGTCGGGGTACCAGTCGATTGCTTTGTTCAGCAGTTCAAAAAATTGAAGGATTCTCAAAACATTAACTAGTCTAACCCTTCTTAAAACTTTGTCTAAACAAACAAAAACATATCATCATTTTTCAAATAAGCAATATCAAGAGCATGATGATTTGAAACAAATAAGTGTATGATATGAAATCAATTAAAACAAAATTAAGTAGGATGATGAAAACAAGATTTATGCATAAAAAATCAAGTATGCATATCTAAACAAAATCAAAGTGATTTGAAACAAATTAATCTAACCTACTCCTACTAGGCTTAAGGTGAGAGATTTAACCATTGTCCAAGTGCCTCTTGGATGCTCCATTTGCCGAGGTGGTAGGAGAGGCCCTTTCCAATGTCATGAGGCAAAGATTGACAATCTCTTCACCATTTGAGTCGTCATCCGATGATTCGCTCTCGGAACTACTATTAGTGGCCTTGATTGTCTTCTTTTTGTGTTTTTCCTCCTTGGATGACTTCTTTCCCGATTTTTCTTTCTTTAGAAACTTTGCAAATTTTCGGGTGAGCTTTGTCATTTCCTCATCCTCATCACTCTCAACATCTTTCTTCTTTTTCTTTGAGCTTGAGGATTTTAAAGCCATGTCTCCCCTTTTGGCCTCTTTCACTTCCAATTTCTTGTCTTCACTTTCAAAGACGGCCAATTCCATTTCATGAGTTATAAGAGAACCCATGAGTTGTTCCAAGGAGAGTGTTGAAAGCTCCTTTGCTTCACGAACCGCCGTGACCTTTGGTTGCCAATCCTTTGGTAAAGACCTAAGCACTTTCTCAATCATTTCTTCATTAGTATAAACTTTACCAAGGTTTTTCAAGTTATTAATAAGAATGGTAAAACGAGAAAACATATCTCCAATAGATTCATATGGCAACATTTTAAACATTTCATAAGTTTGAACAAGCAAATTGATTTTAGACTTTTTAACTTGGCTTGTTCCCTCATGAGCATTTTCAAGTTTATCCCAAATTTCTTTTGCGGATTCGCAAGATGAAATTCTATTGTATTCATTTGGGTCTAAACCACAATATAATAAATTCATTGCCATAGCATTTATTTTTATGAGTTTCTTATCGGCATCATTATATTCATCTACCGTCTTTGGAATAGAAAAACCGTTTTCAGTTTTTGTAGGTAGATGAGGCCCTTTGACCACAATTTGCCATAAATCAAAATCTTGAGAAATCATATAGATTCTCATTCTATTTTTCCAATAGGCATAGTTTGAGCCATTAAAACATGGTGGTCTTAATGTCGATTGACCCTCACAATAATAAATGTAAGAAGAGTCGGTTTCCATTGGATCTTAACTCAAAATTTTCAAAATATTTTGAAAATAGAAGAGCCGAAGCTCTGATACCAATTGTTGGCCCAAAAGTGGAAACCTTAGAGGGGGGGTGAATAAGGTTTTAGCGGAAATTAACCTTTTAGAAAACTTAATTGCAAATTAAACAAGATCACAAGCAATTAACTAAAAAGAGAAGGGAAGAGAAACTTGCAAACCGATTTTTCAAGTGGTTCGGCAATCGCACCCCGCGGCCTACGTCCACCCCTCAAGAACACCTCTTGAGGATTCCTTAATCCGATCTACTTACGGGTGTAGACCAAACCATTTCCCGGAGCACTTACGGGTGTGCACCAAACCGTTATAAGAGCCTTCAATCTCTCCCAAAGAAGAAAACCTCTTCTTTGCACACAAGGGTTACTAACCCTCACTCTTTACAATGATTTGAACACAAATTGAAACTCTCTCTAAGAGTAGATGATACAATGATAGCTCACTACAATATAACTCCTTAGTGAGTGGATAATACAAGTAAAGCTCACTACAATTTTGCTCTCTCAAGAATTACAAATGAAAGATAGAGCAAATTGATAACTCACACAATTTGGGGCTCAAATGTGAATGATTAGAAACCAAAGAGTTGTGTGATTAAATAGATGTTTTCCAATAGATTGATCAACATAAAATGGTGTGGGAAAACATATATTTATAGGCCAAGAAAGATTATAGCCGTTGGTGGCAAGTTTGGTAATTAAAAGCCCCTTTAAAAACTAGCCGTTATGCCTTTCCAGGTCGATTCAGTCGACTGGACCTTGAAGCAGTCGACTGCCCCTTAAAGCAGTCAACTGAGATGTGTTTACAGAAGGTTCTGTTTGCATTCTGCTCACTTCGGTCGACTGCCCAGTCGACTGCCCTTCCCAGTTTGACAGCTTGACACATCTTTACTAAAACGGCCATAACTCCCTCTACAAAACTCGGATTTTCGATCCGTTTGATGGTTTGGAAACTATATTCAAATACCTTTCCAACCATATAAAAATCAACATCTAATTATTTTCCAATTGGTTGAGGCATTGCTTTAAAGATGACCCATTTAAAATTTGTTTCCAAAACTTTAACTTTTAGCATTTGTTTGAGCCCCTAAGAGTGTGAGATCAAGATGCCTTACAATGAAGGTCCTATGCTTCAACCAAGGATGAAATATCTTCAAGTCTTCAAGCTTGATCCTTGTTGAGTTCCTTGTAATCTTGATCTACATCAATTGAATCTCATGCACACAATACATGAGATTATATATGGGCATAAAAATGACTATGATAATAACAAAGAATGAATTAATATGAATCATGTAATTATCATAGCATATTTGACATCATCAAAACATAATTAAATATGCCTTAATATACCTTAAGGCTAACACAAATGAGTCCCCACTTAATTTTTAAAAGGAAAAAATTAAAAAACCATTTCATAAGGAAACTGATCTTTTGCGAAACCAAAGATTAAACTAGGTCCAGGGATTATGGAATGAGAAGGGAAGGAGCCCGTCGGACTAATGCACCCCTTCTCATCCTATCTCGCGATAGGCCTCTACTTAACATCCTTTTAGTCGATTTATTAATTTAAATGTGCCCTCAACTAATACATATGTATAAATATACATTACAAAAGCATGTCTAAAGAGTGTAAGATTGCAAGTGATAAAATATCATTCAAAAATCACATAATTCAAGTAGCAAGCAATATGATATGCAAATAGGGTACTAGAGAACTTACCCGGGATTCGGCCGCGAATATTAAACGTGTAAATGCATGCAAATAGATAAAACCTAGGAATAGAGTCTCTAATCCATATATACAAGTAAAGCAAATCCTAATTCTAAGGTGTCGCGCATTAGGTCGAAAAGTCGATAAAATCAAGAAATTAAAATAAACTAAAGAGGAGTTCAAGAAATCATACCTTAATAGCGCTACAAAACAAAGGGTTGGTCCACATGATATACAAAATATGAAGTTAGAAATAATCATCCTAAATTTCTAACTTAAATCTATCGAATACAATCGAATCTAAAGCAAATAAATCCTAATTACAAGTGTCAAGTCATACGGATGAATATGTACATGAATAAATTATGAAATACTCGGTGATTTAGATTACTTAAACTTTGAATTCAAGCTTAACTTATCATTATTGAAACATGGTTTGAACCTTGACTCATGAAAATTTCATCTAAGCCATTATTCACAAGATTGATTGAAAACTATTGCAGAATTCTGGAAATTGCTGAGAGCAGATCATAACTTTAAAAAATTAAAAAGCATGGTTCCCGTGGTTTGATCTTGGTGAATTTTGGACACAAGATGCCTCTGTGTGTCTAGTTTTTAACCCAAAAAAGAAATAAAAGTTTCAACGGTTGGATCTCCAGGAATTGGACAAAAGCTAGACATCACTCAACATTCTACAACCTTCTGTCCAGAGTTCTTGTATGATTTTCTAAAAATAGCAAAAAGATCAGAAATGCATTGTTCTTTTTAGGGTGACTTCCTAACACATTAATCTACTTAGAAAAAATTATTTTGGGTCACAAACACTTTATTAAAGCTCTGATTTACTTATTTCAAAATAATGTTACCATGCTGAAACTCTGGGCAGATTATAGCGACTTTACAAAACCCATAACCCAACCACTTTAGACAAGAAATCTCCTTAAAACAAAAATTACAGTGGTAAAGCATTGTGTTATTGACACTTTTCCATTGGTTTCATTTAATTCCAACGGTTAGATTTCGATCTAAAAATCTTTGATCAAAACCGGTTTATGAATCCACCGTTTCATTGTCAAGTTCAACTTTTATTTGCTAACTCCAACTATTAAACCATGAAGTTGGACTTAAACTAAACCATTTTCTCCTACCATTTGATGGTCATTGGAGATGAAGATATGACTAATACTCATGAGTCTTAAAGGAATATAGAAAGGATTCCATGAAACATCAAGCTAGAGGGCCCAAGTCATAAGCATGGACTTGGATCCATCTATTTGCTTATAAAATGAAGTGATGATCAAACTTTGACTCCCATGTGAAGTATAGGCTTACATGAGATTCAAAACATCAAACTCAAGAGCTTTCAAGGGAGATATTGAAGATCTCCAAGAATCTCAAAAGGAAAACATAAACAAGAAAAATAGAAGAAGGATCAAGGAATTAGAAACAAAGACTTCCAAGTTTACTTAACAAACTCTAAAACTTAATCAAGAAAAACTAAATGACTTGAAGATTAGAGAATCAAAAGAAAGAAAACACAACTAAGATTAGAGGGTCACCTCCAAGACTATCCTCAACTTTCTATATTTTGAAGATCTTCCAAGTTCTTCTTCAAGCTCTCCCTTTTCTCTCTCAAATATATGTTAGTGTAGTGGTAATGATATCTTGTCTATTTTCTTGTGTATTTTCTTGTTATCCTTTCCAAGGAAGATCCTCCCTCTTTTATAGACAAAAATTACCAAGAACTTTCAGTGAATTCGGAGTAAAAAGACAGGTGTAAATGTCTCATTTGGTGGTACAATACGTACTTCCTGAAAATAGACAGACTGCTGCACAGGGCGGCAGTCAAAAGTCTTCCGTGGCAGTCAGTGGATGCCGCTGCGGCACTCCGTGACTGCCGCGCGGCTCTCAGTAAATGCCGCGCCAAATTATTGATTGCCGCATTTTTTGTCAACCTTACTTTATCAGTTTTTTGTTTTTATCCACATACATATACGTATTGTACCACAAAATACGGACTTTAAAAGCAAACGGCAGTCAGAAAATGTCGGCGGCACTCAGTGAGAGCCGTTCCGGCATTCTGTGAGTGCCTCTGTAAGTGTCGTACGGCACTCACTGAGTGCCGCAGAAACTGCCATGTGCCATTTTTTGCCGAACTTCCCCTTTTTAGGTCTTTTCCTTCCTCCTTTTTCTTCTAAAAACTTATTTTCGGGGATCTTTGCCAAACGTGATGTTTTCACTCCTGAATTCTCCTAAATACTTGGTATTTCTTTTTCTATAAAAATTTTATCGCGTTTGGAGAACTTTCTGAAGAGCATGGAATACTTCAAATCTTTCGATCCTTATCATCATCGGATATGGAGGTGACACTCTCCTTAATTCGACGTTTGGTCAAAATTGGGGTGTCTACAGTTTGCCCTTCTTCGACAGAGCTTGTGGAGGAACGCGTTTCACAAGCGAATGTCAAAGCCTATGTGAAGACAAGCCTTTGACCAAAATATCGGATTTAGGTAAAAACAAAATGCATTGCAAAAAGAGAACATGCGCGCGACAATGGTTCACGCTAGTCATGCTCGATGATGAGCTGCCTACGTATCCATTCAGGAATTAGACCAAGATGTAGTTCGGGTCAAGGGTCAAACACACACAAGCGCAGATAGTCATACGAATGAATGCACCTATCTTATCGTGATGCACGTGCTCAAGCAATCTCGTGCTCCATATAATGTCTTAGCAACATATTGTTCTTTCTTAGTATCAAAAATATGCACCCTATGTCATTCTACTTATGATGTCATTCTATTCTGGGAAAGTCACGACCGTCATAGATGCGCTTCTTATGCTTAATTCCCCGACATTCTTTAAGGATAATCTAATCGACTAAGATGCGCTACGCGCCTTATACTCCGGTGTCAAACCAGGTAGCACGCTGAAAGACTGAGATACGCTTCGCGCCTTATGCTCCGGTGTCTTCCAAGAATCATCTGATCGACTGAGATGCGCTACGCGCCTTATACTCCGGTGTCAAACCAGGTAGCACGCTGAAAGACTGAGATGCGCTTTGCGCCTTATACTCTGGTGTCTTCGAAGAATCATCTGATCGACTGAGATGCGCTACGTGCCTTATACTCCGGTGTCAAACTAGGTAGCACGCTAAAAGACTGAGATGCACTTCGCGTCTTATACTCCGGTGTCTTCCAAGAATCAACTGATCGACTGAGATGCGCTACGCGCCTTATACTCCGGTGTCAAACCAGATAGCACGCTGAAAGACTGAGATGCGCTTCGCGCCTTATACTCCGGTGTCTTCCAAGAATCATTTGATCGACTGAGATGCGCTACGTGCCTTATACTCCGGTGTCAAACCAGGTAGCACGCTGAAAGACTGAGATGCGCTTCGCGCCTTATACTCCGGTGTTTAGTGAGTTTGCTCTAAAAAAATCAGCAGCCCTTCGGCCCCGTCGGATATGTTTTCTCACAATGATCCGCAGCTCTTCGGCCTCGTCGGACATGTTTGCTCTGAATTTGGGATCAATCAGACTCAAATTCATTTCAATTTTCAAAATCGGGAGTCAATCATAGTTAATTTAATTCAAAATTTGGAGTCAGTCAGACTCGAATCAGTTCAATTCCAAAAATCCAGAGTCCTTCAGACTTAATTTGATTTTTTAAAATCAAGAGTCTATTAGACTCAACAAATTCTCTTCTTAGTTAAGCAAATTTCATTCCATTTACTTTCAAAAATTCGGAGTCTAGTACTTCAGACTCAATTTACTTCAAATTTCTAAATCGGGAGTCCGATGGGCTTAAATTATTTCAAACCCAAATCCACGTCAATTTCAAAAATCGAGAATCAGTTAGACTCAATTTAATTCAATTTTCCAAAATTGGTAGTCAATCGAGCTTAATAATTATAATTTTTTTTTAAATTTTGATCACGAGTTAGTCAGGCTCAAATAAACTCAATTTCACCAAGTCCGGAGTCGATTCGACTCAATTTGAGTTCAAATTCAAATGCTAAATTAGGAGTCACCTAGACTCGACTTGATTCATTTCTGAAATCAGGAATCAGCCAGACTCAAACAAATTCAATTTCACTAAGTCCGAAGTCAGTTTGACTCAAATCCAATTCAAATTCAAATCCTAAATCAGATGTCAATCGGACATGATTCAATTCCTATTTCGCAAATCGGACAAAATCAGGAGTCAATCGGACTCAAAGAAATTTAAATTCACAAAATTGGACTTTAAAGGATTTCTATTTCACAAAAGAATTTTTACAAAATTGGGAGTCAATCGAACTCAAAAAAAAAAATTCTATTTCACAAGATCGGGAGTCAACCAGACTCAAAAGAATTTCTAATTTCCAAAAACATGAGCCAATCAGACCCGCAAGAATTTCTAACTTCCAATTTCCAAAAACCTGAGCCAATCAGACTCGAAAGAATTTCTAATTTCCAAAAACATGAGCCAATCAGACATAAAAGGATTTCTAATTCCAAATCATGAGTCAATCATACTCAAAAGAATTTCAAAAGATTGGGAGTCAACCAGACTCAAAAGTGTTTCTAATTTCCAAGAAACATGAGCCAATCAGACTCAAAAGAATTCTCAATTCCGAATTATGGGTCAATCATACTCAAAAGAATTTCTAATTTCTAATTTCAAAATCGGAGTCAAACAGACTCAAAATAATTTCAAATTTCTAGAACAGGAGTCAACTGGACTCGAATCGGATTCTATTTTACAACACCGAGAGTCAATCAAACTCAGATCTAAAATTGGGAGTTGATCAGATTTAAAGAAAAACAGACTCAACTCGATTCAAAAACTCTAAAATCTAGAATCAATCAGACTCAAATGAATTTTTCTAGAATTAGGAGTCAATTAGACTCAAAAGAATTCTCAATTCCGAATTATGGGTCAATCATACTCAAAAGAATTTCTAATTTCAAAATTGGAGTCAAGCAGACTCAAAATAATTTCAAATTTCTTGAACAGGAGTCAACTGGACTCGAATCAGATTCTATTTTACAAAACCGAGAGTCAATCAAACTCATATCTAAAATTGGGAGTTGATCAGATTTAAAGAAAAACAGACTCAATTCGATTCAAAAACTCTAAAATCTGGAATCAATCAGACTCAAATGAATTTTTCTAGAATTAGGAGTCAATTAGACTCAATTCAATTCAATTTCTAAACTCGGGTGGTAAGTTAGACTTTCATGAATCGGGAGTCAGACGGATTTAATGATTTTAATTTCAGCAATCGAGAGCCAATCAGTTTCAACTTTATTTAACATTAAATCTAGCGATAGTTAGATCCATTTTAGCCCAAACTTTTGAACGTTCGGAGTCGGCTAGACTCAAAGAATTCAATTCAAACAAAATTCGGAGTTAAGCAGACTCACAAATTCAAAGGGAGTCACGTGGACCCAAAAATTCAATTTTCTTACACAAGGAGTCAATAGATTCACATTTCGAAACAAAAGAGTCATTCGGATCCATGGACCCACATTTCCACAACAACGGAGTCACTAGGACTCAAAAACTCGCATTTTACAACCACAGAGTCATTTGGACTCAAAATTTGCATTTTTCGACAACAGAGTCACTCGGACTCAACAAAAATTCACTTTTTATACAAATGGAGTCACACGGACTCAAAGAATTTCCTATTTCAAAATCGAGGGTTAATTTATTACATTTCAAATTTTCTTAATCAGAGTCAATTTTGACTCAACAAAAAAAAATTCCAATTTTCAAAATCAGGAGTTAAATCAAACTCAATTTATTTCAATTCTCAAAATCGAGAGTCAAATTAGACTCAATTTAATTCAATTCAGTTCAATTTCTGAAATTAGGAGTCAATCAGTTCAATTCAGTTCATCGGAGTCGATCAGATTCAGTTTTATTCAAATTCTAAAATCAGAAGTTAGTCAGATTCAATTCAATTCAATTCAACTTTTCAAAATCTGGAGTCAATCAGACTCATTTCAGTTCTATATTCTAAAATTGGAATTCAATCAGACTTAAATAATTTTTATTTCACCAATTCATAAGTCAATCAGATTCAAAGAATTCCTGTTTCACAAAATTGGAGTCAATCAGACTCAAAGAATTTTAGTTTCACAAAATTAAGAGTTGATAAAACTCAAAGAATCTCTGCTTCACAAAATTGGGAGTCAATTAGACTCAATTTAGTTCAAACTCATGAATCAGGAGTCAATTAGACTCAAACAAATTCAAATTCTCAAAATCCAGAGTTCGGAGTCGATTCAACTTGAAACAATTCCTATTTCCAAAGGGGAGTCACACTGATTCACATTTTACAAAGGAGAGTCATATGATCTTGAAAATTTTCACATTTCTCAAACACGGATTCATATGGACTCAAAAATTCACATTCTATAAACATGAAGTCATACAAACTAAAAAAAATTCATATATATATATTTTTTTAAAAAAAAAGACGTAGTCACGCGGACTCAAGAACTCAGTATTTTACATAAATGGAGTCCCACGGACCCAACAAATTCCCACTTTTCATAAATGGAGTCGCACGGACTTAACAAATTCACATTTTACATAGAACGGAGTCATGCGGACTTGAAATTTCATATTTCACAAAGACGGAGTCACGCGGACTCAAAATTTCATTTCGTTATTCAAACGAAGTCACACGGACTGAACAAATTCACTTTTTACATAGAACGGAGTCATGTGGACTTGAAATTTCATATTTCACAAAGACGGAGTCACGCAGACTCGAAATTTCATTTCGTTATTCAAACGAAGTCACATGGATTGAACAAATTCACTTTTTACATAGAACGGAGTCATGCGGACTTGAAATTTCATATTTCACAAAGACGGAGTCACGCGGACTCGAAATTTCATTTCGTTATTCAAACGAAGTCACACGGACTGAACAAACTCACTTTTTACATAGAACGGAGTCATGCGGACTTGAAATTTCATATTTCACAAAGACGGAGTCACACGGACTCGAAATTTCATTTCGTTATTCAAACAAAGTCACACGGACTCAAAAAATCATATTTTTACGCAAACGGAGTCATGCGGACTTAAAATTTCATATTTCACAAAGACGGAGTCACACGGACTCAAAATTTCATTTCGTTATTCAAATGAAGTCACACAGACTGAACAAATTCACTTTTTACATAGAACGGAGTCACACGAACTCAACAAGTTTACTTTTTATACAAATAGAGCCATACGGAGTTAACAAATTCACGTTCTACATAAATAGAGTCACATGGACTCAATCAAATTCAAAGAATTGGTTTTTCGAAAATAGGGAGTCCCCGGACTCAAGGAATTTTATTTCACAAAAATGGGGAGTTCTCGGGCTGAAAGAATTTTATTTTACAAAAATGGGGAGTCCTCAGATTCAAGGACTTGATTTTTTTTTTCAAGATTTAGGGAGTCTTAAGACTCATAGAATTTGGAAGGAGCTGATAGAAATAATGATTTTCTTCATTTGCGGACCTTCGAAAGAAACACTTCGATCTTGTCAAAAGAGGGAAATCACCTTTGCCCTTAGTCTTGGACTCTTCTTATATTGCCACTTTAGCATTACGTTGTGATGAAGCCTCTGCTCGAATTGCTCTTAGGATGCTCATGTAGACTTTTCAAATCTTTATTCATCATCTTAGACCCAGAGTGAAACCAGAAGTCAAAAGTGCAGTCTTCAAAAGCTTTCTTACTCTCACCGGTGATGTAGTATATGTCCTTCTGTCCCTCCATCCTTGTAAGGTAATCCTTTAAACTAGGACTAGATTTTTTTAGGGTGTATTATGAGTGTACGTCCTAATATTTGAAAGAGCTAGACGAAAAATTGTCAGGTTTTCTTAGTATATCATTAAGTATGGAAAAATGTCTTCTCCAATGTGTACCCATGCCTGCTAGAAGACCTCTCATCTATCCCACTCAAATGAGATATGGAGGCACAAATCCTTGAATTAGGGACGAGAGCATGTCTTCCCCATTGACTTCTGTATATCCGTCTAGATCTTCAGCATTGCATGGAATGCTTGTAATTTACCTCTTCAAGTGTGAGAAAATTTGGGTAGAATTATGGAAGCCAAACATGCCTTAGGATTTTCGATCGTTCGAAGCTCGTGTTCGATCGATTGATCGATCCTCTCTATGTCTCAGATTTTGAAGTTCAGAATTGCTTCTTCTTGCTGCAAATTTGATCCCCAATGCTTCTCATTTCTATAAAATAAAAAATAAATAAAAAAAAAAAATTAAAAAAAAAAAAACAACATTGACACTTACAAAGGAAGAATTGAGTTGTAAACATGTAGTGTTTATACTAATACACTTACCAATCTCCATATTGTTCAGAAGATCCTTTCAATTTGCTTTCGTTACATGAATTAAACTACATTTTATTGAATCATAAATATTGTGATGATGTATTCCATACCTTGCCAAAATAAACGATCCGTGTTTCCCAATGACACATTGTCTAACCAAATCCAATTCTTTCTTGGTACGTTTTTGAAAAAATCCGATTCGTGCGGTTACATTTCTTTTTGTTTGAATGCCAGTATTGTACTTCCAATTTAGAATTAGAACCACAGTTTTCTTGTTAGTCATTAGTAAAAGTAGTTGGGTGTTGTAAATATGGTGTGTCTGTGCACTACTATATTTACACTTTTGACAAATATTTATGGAGCTTCTAGACCAGTGAAATTCTCTGTATACAAGCACTGACATATTCTTTGCAGATTTCCTTTTAACTAATGCTATTGGTAGTCAAATATGTGAGTAACATGTGTAGGTTTTAATTCATAGCTTAATTTTTTTTAGTATATCATGACAATGTTTACATTTAATGACTACAGGATGAACTAAAGGTAATTGGAAATATAAGAAAAAGCAGCATCTTGACTGACGAGGGATGTAGTAACACTTGTGAAGACTTTGACAATGACGAGTTAACTCAAGTATTTGGGAGGGAAAGAAGGGAACGGGTGTGCTATGGGTTCCCGCAACTCTAAGAGGCAGCTACTTCATATCGGGTTGACTTCATTTATCTTATTTTCTATGACTTTAAATTTCAGGCATGGTTTATTGGCCAGTTAGTTTAGTTTAGTGTTGGATGGATTTACTCTTTCAATGTCAGACATGGTTTGTTAGTTTTGGTTTGGATGCAGAAACAGTTTGTAATAATTAAGGATAATTATGCTTATTTTGGATTATATTTTTTGTATTTATTATGGTTTGGGTTTGAACGTATCATATGTTTATAGTAAATGTGATGGAAATTAGGTGCAAATAAAATTGGGGAGCATATTTTAGTATTTATGTTTTTCATATTTAAAATAATTACTAACGGATAATTTCCGTTAGTATTCTTACACATGTGTTAGAAAACAAACCGTTAGTAATAAAATTACTAACGGTTTATGTCCATTAGTAATTGTCTCGAAAGTGTTAGAAACTGTCATATTACATACCGTTAGTAATAAAATTACTAACGGTATGTAATAAAATTACTAATGGTTTACCGTTAGTATTTTTGTATATAAAAGTGTTAGAAAATAAACCGTTAGAATAAATATTACTAACGGAATATTTCCGTTAGGAATAATAAATTACTAACGGTAAATTACCTGTAACACCCTGTATTTTTATTTTTCATTAATAAATAAATATTTCATTTTAATTCTATTTATAAATATTTGTTTGGGGTCAAACAGTAATTTCCATAAATATAGAAAATATTTTCTAAGGATTTGAAAACTATATCTATACTTTTGTACAACCCGGGATTTAATTCCTACATTAATATGGTTTTCTGTATTTTTATTTCAACCCTAAAATACCAGTTTTTGTTTTAATCTGTGTCTATACCACGACTTGGCTGTGGGAGCACGTGAGCTCAACCACACCGTGCGATTCCCGTGACTTTCTTGGAGCCCAAAATTTCCCAGTGTATATATTTGTGTGTGTATCTCTCAATCTCACAGTCTCTCATCTCTCAACTCTCTGTAACTCTCAATCCCTCTCAACTTTCTCTCCCTCTCTCAAGAACAACACACACACACACACACACACACACATATTCAGATTATATACATATAGATACACATAAAAATACATACATATATATATAATTCAAGAACGGAGGAGAATTCGAATGACGGAATCGACGGCGGAAATTATCGGTCTCAAATTCTTAGTCTAATCACCTCTGTGAGTAATTTAAACTCACTCACCATGTTTATATAAGTGCATTTCAGTGTATATTTATGTGTATATGAGTATATATATATAGATACACCATTAAAGCTTGAAAGTTGGAGTTTTATGAAACTTAACCAAAATGAAATCCGTGAATTAGGAATGAAAGATCTTAGTCCCAATAAGCTACAGTTCAAATCCTACGGGTTAATTCACTCATATGGTGACGTATCATTGGATTAAAGTTTTGTCACTCTAACTTTAATCGCAAGAATCGAGAGATACAATCCATATTAGTTTAAATTGATCACATATTTATAATCTATGCGGAAAACCGAAGAGATCCATATATTGGACGACATGTTTGAAACAGAATCTGAAAAATGGGTCTGTGACAGTTTTGAAAATTGAAAATAGGGGAAAAACGAAAAAGATGAGGTTCTGCAACAACTCGCGCGCGCGACCCACTCGCGCGAGGCTCGCTCGCGCGGGCGGTCCGCTTGCGCGAGGTGTGTATTTTGGGCAGGAAGGAAATTTTAAAAGATTTTACAAAAATGGCCTAATCGCGCGTGCGACCCCTCGCTCGCGCGACGAGGCAGTTTTGACAGTTTGTTCACTTTTGTATCAGGGACCGTCTGGAAAATGTTTTGGGAAGTTTTAAGGAACTGTTTGACAGATATACTGTTTTAAAGGCTCACTGTTAGGAATTGGACTTATAAGAACGATTAAGGCCGAGATCTATGTTGAACGAGTATCCAACTTTGAGATTAATAACTGTTACTACAAACTGTGAAAATTGACATACATATTAGGGTCGAGGTTGTGTCAACATGCATGTGTGTGAGACAGCGTGAAAAGAGTAAAGAGTGGTGGTCTGGTGTGCGACCTCAATATCGATCGGATATTATTCCTGGTATTGGAGGCGACAGTGTTGTGTACGACTTAGATATCGATCGGATATTATTCCTGGTATCTAAGGCGCGCATTTCGGATATCGATCGGATATTATTTCTGGTATCCGAAGCGATGGTTGGTCCTGATCGACCCATATATCGATCAGATATTATTCCTGGCATCTGAGGTGATAGCGTGGTGTACGACCTCAATATTGATCGGATATTATTCCTTGTATTGGAGGCGACAGTGTTATGTACGACTTAGATATCGATCGGATATTATTCCTGGTATCTAAGGTGCGTATTTCGGATATCGATCGGATATTATTCCTGGTATTCGAAGCGATGGTATGGTGTGCGGTTTGGATATCGATCAGATATTATTCCTGGTATCTGAGGTAATGGTTTGGTTGAGTCAAGTTTTGTTGAGAGAAAAGAGTCAGAAAGATGAGATGTTACATTGTTCATGCACGGTCGCATGTTTATTGCTTACTTTATTCCCCCGTGACTTATGTTGGAATTGGAACCTTGAATCTATTGCTTTTAAAGTTAAATTGCACCGTTGTTTTTTTGCTTATATATACATTGCGAGCACTTATTTATTTTGCTCACCAGCTTTCATAAGCTGACGGCGTTGATGCGTCCTGGACTCTATGTCCAAATTTTCAGGGTCAGGAGCAGCCAAGGTATTTCGACTATGCTAGTTAGAAGCAGGGGACTTTCCAGGAGGCTGCTTTATATTTCCTATGTCTTTTTAATTTCGGGTTGTAATAAACTAGTTTTAGGCATTTGAATAAGGGTGTTTTGTACCTAAAACCTGGACTTATGTAATAGTTTAGCAAGTTTTAATTTCGGAGCTTATGTTTATTAGTATCCTTTCCTTTAGAAATGTTGTTAAGTTATTTGTTGCAGGGACAATTGGTCATACTCACCTGTCACGACCTATGAGTCCATAAAGGAAATTAAATGCTTTCCTGTATTATGCTACGTCGGGGCGTGACATTATCGTTAGTACAGATAATACTAACGGTAATTTACCGTTAGTAAAAAAAAAATTTCTAACGGAAAATTACCGTTAGAAATTTCGTTAGAATTATTAGCCACACTCTATTTCTAACGGTAAATTACCGATAGGAATAATTTTACTAATGGTAAATTACCGTTAGTAATGTACCCTTTTGGTGTAGTATATGTGAGTGTGTGAAGAACAAAAGAGGAAGAAGATGAGTGTTGTAACAAAGAGAATAAAACTAAAGTAGACCCAAGTCTTATAGATCTATATACAAAAGTAGGAATTATGATGTCTACTTCTTGGAGGATTCTCAATTATGCAATCAAAGTTGAATTGAAGAGTCTTCTTCTTCAAGTGTTCTTCAAGTTCTTCAAGTATTCATCCATGGGAGTTTGAGGGAGGCAATTGATGTCAAAATTGTCCTCTAATTCACTATTCTAATTATCTTCAGATTAGTTTTATGAGATTTCATTCATAATTCACATCATCTCTCTAGAAATCTCTTCTTAAATTGAAAGTATTTTGCAAGTATATCCACTTGTATGTACTTCTTTCTTCTATATACTCTCCTCTACATGTACTTGTGTGTGTAAAAGATGATCTCATACGGATCTATATATAGAGTTTTAAAAACTTAACTCTTAAGTTTCGGGGTTAAAATAGAGATTTTAGAGGTCAGAAAAGGGTTAAAATGTCCATATTGGTGCCTAAACACAGTTTTCAGGCAATTTTCTCGCAATGGGAGGCTTCTAGAAGGGTCTGGAACTCAAAAAGCTCAATGGAGGGACACTATATAGGTGGAGGCTTAGGTGGGACCTGTCACTCCATAAGTGGGACCCACCACCTACTTTTCTTCCTCCTCTGGTTGCCCACAAGCCCTGTTTAAAATATTAGGTGCACTGCTTTTCAAGATTTTTGTAAAAATGCTTCTTGGTGTTCGAAATCGTCCGTTTACGTACCGTCGGAAAGTTTTTGAGTTGAATTTTAGTATAAAAATATTCTAGGAAGCTTTGAAATGAAAATTGATGTCCAATTGAAGCTCGGAAGTCCTCCGGAACTTTCGCTGTCTTTTTGAAAACAAATGACGTCTTTTTCAAAATTGCTTTTCAATGTGCATCGATTTCAAACTTTTCTTTAAAATTCAATCTCTGGACATCTAGAATACTACATTTAGAACACTTCGTGTTCATATAACCCTAAGTAAATATGAATTCTAAGAGACGATTTTGACAAAACTGGGATTTATGTATGGAAAAGGGCTTTTCTGAACTTGAAGTCACTTTCTGAAGTTCGACCTTTCGATTATATGGAATCCAGTACCTTCCACGGGGTACTTTTCATCATCGAATCCTCCAAGAAATTGTCCACCCTAAAACCTATTAGTGTGGTCAAAATTGGGTGTCTATAAGCCCCGAACAGGTGGAGGTTCTTGATGGGGTCCATCTCTTTGTGGCCCCAAGTCTTCGGGTACGAACACACCCTTCATAAGTTCTTGTGGACCTACCGATCATTCCCTGTGCATGGAGAGGTCGGGATCTTCTCTCTGGGGGCACGTCCGGGGAGAAAAATCTTCATCAACTGCCCAAGCAACAACAAGGGGTAGAAGAACAAGTTCTTCCAGGCGTCCAACCTCGGGCTCTATGAGAAAACCCCAGGAATCCAACTGAGGACTTCCTGTGAGGGAGAGCTGAGGAGTAAGCCCATCTTGTCATCTCTTTTCTTGCTTTTCTTTTCTTTGATTGTTACAAGGGGACTGACTATTTTGTGCTTCGTGTTGCAGTGGGATCAGTTGATCCGCCGAGCATCCCAGAGGAGTGCCAGAACAGGATCCGGCACTTGGAGAGCTTGCCTATAAACATCTGGAACATGCTAACCCGGTGAGGTGACCAGAAAGTATCTTACGATACAGATCAGCCCGTTGAAGCCCCTGTTTTTCCTCCAATCATTCCTGCTGAGTGCTCCTCGACCTGGTGAACTTCCTCACCTTAGTTACTCATTTGTTACTTTCTGGGTTGCTAACCCCCCATCCCTCTTTTTTCTTTTACAGAGATGGGACCTAGGAGAGATCCGGAGGTGTTGAGGGCCAGCCAGGCCATCGCTGCAGGTCGAATAGCGGCGAGGGGGAAAAGATCGACCGCCGAGGCCTCGAATAGTGATCGCCAACTTAGGCAAATTCAGCACAGGACGACAACTCACTAGGAATCGGGGGAGATGTCGGTCTCCCAAGTGGTGGTGGTGGAGGACACCGCTCCCTGGGTGAACCCACCGTCTGGGACGCTGCTAGGAGAGTCGGCAAAAATATGGGAGAGGGTCAGGCTAGGCCTTCTTCCGAGCAAGGAGGAGATGTGTGCCAACATGTCTCCCCAGGCTTTCCATGAGTGGTTGTACAACCTTTCCCACTTTGTAAGTACCTTTACCACCTTACTCTTCGTTTGTTTATTTGTTTGCTTTATTAACCGACCGGTTTGTGCTTGCTTTTTTGTAGGTCGATTGCATGGCCGCAGGAGTTGAATCCTTCCTGTCCTCCCTAACTAGGAGGGCCATCACTGCTAAAGCTGCCTTGTTAAAGGAGCAGGCAGCCTTAGAGGCTAAGGAAATTGCCTTGGTCATGCAGAAAGACAAGGTCAATGGCTTGGCTCTGGGCCTTGGGGCGGCGCAGGCAGAATTGGTAACCACCTTGGCGGAGCTAGAGGCCGCCTGGGAAAACCTAGCGGCCACAGAGGCTCGGGAGAAGGCTCTGGCCGAGACGGTAGTGGCTGGATCTACCGAGGAGGCCTTCGACAATGGCTTCTTTCAGGGCTATGAGGACCTAAAAAGAAGGTTGGCTCGAGATGACATGACTAGAAAGTTGTTCGCTCTTGTGCAACACCTAAGTGTAGGTGATCGTGCAAGTAATATAGTACTAGAAGTCCAGGTCGATCCCACAGGGAAGGAATAGGAAGAATATCTACTAAGTTACAACCTAAAGAAAAAGAAAAGATCAATAAAGGAGTGGAGGTTCTAAGGAATCCTAATTAATTAAATAAAACTACATAATAAACTATGGCATAAAGAAACATAACTAATTAAACAGGAGAATTAAAGGTGTTGGAAATAGTGAATCCACATTGATCTTAACTGTCTACCATGCATACTCATTAATGTTCTATGGAGTTCATTCCTTTTCAGTATTCCGTATTTTTCTAAAGATATAGAATCAATAGCCCTTACATGACCGGGACTACATCATCACAGTTGATTTAGTATACTTGGAAGACGGTATAAAACAATGATTATTAATTGCACTCTAAATGGTGTTAGCATTCAAAGTGGTTTTCAAAAGTCATTGAAAAAAATAGCCTTAAGGCTTTAAGTTCTATAAAAATGTTGTGACAAACTGAGCTTATATGGACAATTTGATGACAAATTTCTAATACAAAAAGTCATGGAATACTTAAAAGAATCATCTCAGGATTTAACATGTTCGATCGATCGAAGCGCTATCGATCGATCGGACAGTATCATCCTTCAATCGATCGAAATGTCTTCGATCGCTTGACTATGGCTTTAGTTCGATCGATCGAAATATCTTCGATCAATCGAGCCTAGGTTTTCTAAAGATTGCATGGCAGAGGTTGGGAATCAATGATTCATCACATATTCCCAACGTCTAAACTACGGAAACATGAATAAACAAGTGCAGAAATAGCAAACTAAAGCAATCACAAGCATCTAAACTAATAAACAATCAAATAGAGAAAAAGGAGAAGAAAAACATGTGAATAATCTGAAATAAACTTGTTATAAACTTGAATCTTCAATAATCTTGAGTAAAATAATGAAAAAGGTGAAGAATAACATGAATCTAACCTAATCTACTCCTAATCTAATCCTAAAACTACCCTAAAACTGCTGTTTTTTGCGTTCTGGAGCGTCCTCTCATTGTCTGCCACCAAAAGGACTTATTTATAGGGTTCCTGCAGAGTATATGCAACTTTTGGGTGAAAATAAAGTTCAATTGATCGAGCTTAGTTCGATCGATCGAACACTCAATCGATTGAACTCTCTTCAAGCCCTTGAACTTCTCTGATTTTGAGAACTCTGTGCAACGATAGGAGAATGGCCATAACTTTTCAATCTGATCTCAGATTGACCTCCCATTTGCGGCCACGCGACCATAACTCAAAGATTTACATTTTTTATTTCTAGGAAAATCTTCCAAATCTGAAGTCGTCATTGTCAAAAATGGCGTTTTCTCAGCTGCTTCTGTTGTTCTCTTCACCATAATCACTTTCTTTAGCTCCACTTCATTAAATTACATCCTAATACCTATAAAATAATGCAATAACATATGTTTTAGCATTAACATAATAAAAATAACATTGTTATTATAATGCACCTAAATGTAGGGACTTTGGAGATAAAAGTATGCATAAAAGACCATGTAATACGCTATGAATATGCACTTTTTACCTCGAATCACACCCCAACTAGCTTGTTGCTAGTCCCTAGCAATGAAACAAACTACAACAATATTTATTTAACTCTAAAAATTGAAAACAAAAGAAAGTAAAAATCCTAACTCACTTTCGCAGGAATCGCGATTGCGTTTAGCGTAAGCAATAAGCCTTTAAACCCCTATGTTTCCCCTAGTGGTCGAGTGTTGTCTCGTGAGGGTTTGCAGTGAATCTACCCACAAAATTCATGTTTATGGTAATGGTTCTCGTTTAATATTTTCAAGAAATTTTCCTCTCATTTAGCAATATAGTCAAGCTTAACAATCTCATGAAACTCTCTAGTATGCCATAGCCATGCAACACACACATTATAGTTACTCTACTATCAAAGTTATTAGAATATTCCATACCTATTAATCTTCAAGTCTGTGCGTGAATGGACAACCAAAATACAAAACTTTAATTTCAAAGCTCACATAACCTAAGATGCTATCAAGATGTTCATTTTGACTCAACTCTCACCGGTATTACACTCTTAAGATGAAATCACTCCGAATTAGGTGTAATAATTATCACTCATGATATGGAAGCTACAAAGAGTAAATATAAATGGAATGTAATGCTTCTCTTATCTAAATTGAAAAATGGACATTTTAGTGCGCAAAGTCTCATGAAAGGATACCTTTCACTAGAAAAGATACCGTGGAGAACTCTCTCATTACCTTAACTTCAAATCCAATTACTTAAAATCATCAAGACTTTGAAAAAGAGGTGTTTGGTTAAGAAGAAAGAGGCTCGTGATATTCAATTGGGTCAAAGGATGTGATTGGAATATCTACAACAACCTTTCCACATCTCCAATCTCTCTCTCTCTTCTTCTTCTTTTGTTTTTATTTTTTTTTTCACTCTTCTTTTTATTACTATTTTTTTCCTTTTGTAACAACCATTGGCATTTTTTTCTTTTTATTCTCTATTTTTTTTCTTCTTTTTCTTTTTTCATTTTTTCTCTCTTTTATTCTTTGCCAACTTTCCCTTATTCACACAACCAAACTTCTTGTCAATAACACATCCCAACCACTCCTAGATAAAGAAAAGGATCTCAAACTCGTAATATGGAGTAAGGTATGAACTTTAGGATTGTGAAGATAAGGCGATTATGATAAGCTCAAGAGGTAAAATAAAGGAATATCATAGAGGTAGGCCAAAGTTGTATTTTCCGTGTATGGTCAAAAGATGGCCTAATTCATCTCCTAAGTTCATAGGACTATTCATTTCAATAAATTTAAGAACTCTAAAATTGGTAAATCCTGAACGTTCTCTTCTAGTGATCAGTTAAAATGAAGAAGAAAAATGAGACTTTCAAAAAATTAATACGCTTTTCAAAAAGTAAGAGTAATTTTATAAAACCCTCAAGAATAAAGAATGGCACAAAAGCTCACTTAGGTTATTAGTCTCCACTACAGTCTCTCAAGACACTTAGGCTATGCTTACTAATCCACCATTTTAGCTAAGTGCAATGTTGTCACGACGTGCTCAAAGTTATTTGAAGATTAAAAAGTATAAAATATACTATAAATAAGATAGTAATAAACTACCATAGTGTATCACATACTAGTAACATACAGAAAATAACACTAATGCATCATAACTAACTACATTAAATAAGAGAGAAATACTGTAGACACCCCGATTTTGACCAAACGTCGAATTGAAGAGAGTATCACCTCCATATCCGATGATGACAAGGACCGAACGATTCGAAGTGTTCCAAGCTCTTCAAAAAAGTTCTCCAAACGCGGTAAAATTTTCACAGAATGAAATACCAGGTATTTAGGAGAATTTAGGTGTAAAACATCACTTTTGAAAAAAATCTTCGAAAATAAGTTTCTTTAAGAAAAAGGAGAAAATAAAAGACCTAAAAATGAGAAGTTCAACAAAAACCGGCACACGGCTGTATTTTGCGGCACTCACTGATTGCCGAACGGCATCAGTGAGTGCCGAACGGCAGTCACTTAGTGCTGGCCCGGCATATACCGAGTGCCGCCGACAATTTCTGACTGCCTTTGCTTTAACAATTCGTATTTTGTGGTACAATATGTATATATATGCGGATAAAAACAAAAAACTGATAAAGTAAGATTGACGAAAACACGGCAATCCATAATTTGGCGCGGCACTTACTGAGAACCGCGCGGCAGTCACGGAATGCTGCATCGGCTTTCACGGAGTGCCGCAGCGGCATCCACTGACTGCCGCAAATGATTTTTGACTGCCGCCCTGTGTAGCAGTCTGTCTATTTTCAGGAAGTACGTATTGTACCACCAAATGAGACATTTACACCTGTTTTTTACTCCGAATTCACTGAGAATACTTGGTAATTTTGTCTATAAAAGAGGGAGGATCTTCCTTGGGAGGCATATACAAGAAAAGAGAGGAGAAGAAAAAAATACACAAGGAATAACTACCACTACACTAACACACATTTGAGAGAAAAAAGAGAGTTTTTTTTTTTTGGAGAGCTTGAAGAAGAGCTTGGAAGATCTTCAAAGTAGAGAAGCTTTGAGGATAGTTTGGAGGTGATCCTCTAACCATAAGTTGTTTCTTTTCATTCTTTCTTTTAAGCCTCTAATCTTCAAACTACTTAGTTTTCTTTGTTTCATTTCTTCTTGTTGTTTATAATTCCCTCTTGAGATTCTTAGAGATCCTCAATATCTCTCTTGAAAGCTCTTGAGTTTGATGTTTTGAATCTCATGTAAGCTTATACTTCACATGGGAGTCAAAGTTTGATCATCACTTCATTTTATAAGCAAATAGATGGATCCAAGTCCATACTTATGATTTGGATCCTCTAGCTTGATGTTTCATGGAATCCTTTCTATATTCCTTTGTGACTCATGAGTATTAGTCATATCTTCATCTCCAATGACCATCAAAATGGTAGGAGAAAGTAGTTTTGAGTCTAAGCCCATCTCCATGGTTTAGATTCATTATCTTGAAGATTTCATGAAGTCTATTCATACTTCATTTGAAATCTACAAGTATAAAGGTCTCTAGCCTCCAATGACCATCAAATGGTAGGAGAAAATAGTTTATTCTAAGTCCAACTTCATGGTTTAATAGTTGGGGTTAACAAATGAAAGTTGAACTTGACAATGAAACAGTGGGTTCATAAACCGGTTTCGATCAAGGATTTTTAGTTCGAGATCCAACCGTTGGAATCAAGTGAAACCAACGAGAAAATGTCAATAACACAATGTTTTACCACTGTAATTTTTGTTTTGATGAAATTCCATGCCTAAGATGGTTTGGTCTCATGATTTTAAAACATGCAACTCTCTGTCCAAAATTTCAGAACAGCAAGTCCATTTTGAAATTCATAAATCAGAATCTTAATGGAGTTTCCGGGGTCTCTAATAATTTTTTTAGGTACCTTAATGTGTTAGGAAGATCCCCTAAAAAGATCTAAGTGTTTCTCATCTTTTTGCTATTTTTAGAAAATCATACAAGATCTCTGGACAGAGAGTTGCAGATTCCTGAGTGACGTCTAGTGTTTTCCATAATCCCAGAGATCTAACCGTTCAAACCTTGATTTTCTTTTTGGATTATAAACTAGACTCACAGAGGCATATCATATCCAAAAATCATTAAGATCCAACAGTTGGAAGTATGGTTTTTCCATTTTTTAAGATCTGGTCTGCTCTCTGTAATTCATAAAAAAAAAAAAACTGCTACTGTTTTTTGTCTAATCTTATTTATTTCAACTCAAATGGTCTCCTAATGTCTTGGGACCCAAATCATACTTTGAATAATGATAACTTAGCTTAAATCCAGAGGCTAAGTGACCTAAATTAGTGAATAAATCCATGTTTTATTCTTGTTCACATTCATTCATTCATGTACATTAATGCTTATGATTAGAACTAGCTATTGAATAAAGTTGGATTTCATGCTTGATGGATCTAAGCTAGAGAATTAGGATTGATTGTTTGATAACATATTATTATGTGAAGCATGTGGACTAATCTTTGTTTTTGTAGCGCATTTGAGGTACAATTTCTCATCTCTTCTCTAGTCTATTTCATTTGTTGATTTTCTTGATTTTCGACTCCATGCGCGACACCTTAGACTAGGTCTTGCCTTATGTGTTTACATGCATTAGAGACCTTTTCTTAGGTTTATTTTATATGTATGTATTACATGTTTAAATTCGCAGCTGGATCCCGGGTAAGTTTCCTAGTTCCCTATTTGCACATCATCATGCTTGCTTTTTGAACTATGTGGCTTATGAATGATATTTTGTCGATTAGCAATCTTGTACCATTTTCAACATGCTTGTGTAATGTATTATTTATATATATGTATTAGTTGAGGGTATGCTTAGATTAATAATTCGATTAAAAAGGATGATGAGTAGAGGCCTATCGCGAGATAGGATAAAAGGGGGTGTTTTAATCCGCTGGGCTCCTTCCCCTTTCATTCCATAATCCCCGGACTCAGATTATCTTTGATTTCGCAAAAGATCAGTTTGCTTTCTAAATGGTTTCTTAATTTTCCTAAAAAAATTAAGTGGCGACTCATTTGTTTTGAATTTGAAATTTAAAAGAATTTTGAAATAAAAGCTGTGGGTAAGAAAACTGCGATATCCACAAATACAAGAACCTTTTTATTATATTTAAAAAAAGTTAAATTTTGAAAATTTTTGCAATTTTTAATTTACTGAGTTACATGTTGCTAAACAGGTATATGACACTAAAGTACAACAAAAAAGTATGAGGCATGCAATGACTCACTCCCCCCCCCCCCCCAAACTAAAACTAAACATTATCCTCAATGTTCTAAACTAAGCACATGGACATGTAAAGTAAAGCGAGAGAAGGAAGGATGTTACCTCGAGGCGTTAATATTCAATTTTTTAAAGTTACCTACAAAATCACTAGTAGCAACAAGGAATAATAGAGAATATAATACAACTACTCAGTAAATAAATTTGATTAATCAAGATTTTCATCATAAAGTAATAACCGAAATTTTTGAGGATCTTCCCAATGAAATAGTTTAACAGTGAGAAAACTTTTGGGATCCTCATAAAAATGCAACTCCCCCAACTAATGTCAGACTCAAGGTCAAAGGAAATGATGCAAAACCTATGGCTTCTAAATTTTTTGTGGATAATTATAAGAGGTATACCACACTTTTTAGGAATTATATGCAAGAAACGATCTTTGGTGTTTGTATTTTCTATAACAGCCTCTATTTTCATACAAAGTGGTGGCCACGGTTCAATAAACGGGGCAGGGTCTAAGTGATGTTCTAATTTAGCTTCATTACCCTCCTCTTATTCTAGAACAGAATCTATGGAAATATGATCATAGGAATTTAATTTATGTTCTATGCACATGGTTTTGGACTGGACTGGACTTGGATAAAGCTATTTATTTGGGCCTCTATGTCATTATTACTCAAGAAGGTCAAGCAGTCTAGCAGATTACTAGCTTCTTGTTGAAGTTTAAGATCATCTAATGTAGGCCCAATATTTTCCAAGTGCTCTCTCAAAGAATTTTGAATAATAAAATTTTGTGAAGTACATGTGCTAGAATCTTTACCATCCTCTTCCATAACACATTCTATTTGTTCAATAGTGGGGTACACATAACTTTCAAGCTCGGGATGAGAGCTTTGAATAATAGAGAGGATAGGTGATGGGCAACTTGGTGACACCACCTCTTCGGCCGAAAGAGATGAGGGTTCATGAATAACACATGAATCTAAATCGAATTTAGAATTTTCAATTACGTCCTCCCTGGGGTCACTATCAAAGGTAGGGCTAGAGTCAATAGGGAACTCATCCTTTCCTAATTGCGTACAATCACCTAAATTCTCATCATCTTTTAAAACCTCATTCTCATCCTTGTAACTCTCCTCACTATATATATATATTGAGGTGCTATGGACAAAGAGATTGTGCAATTTTATCCAGGCAGTGAAGGAGTTGATGTCTGGGGTTGTATATTGAGGAGAAGATGGCTCTACAACTTCATGCTTAATGGTTTGGTTTTAGAGTTCTTGTTGGGTTATCACTTTCTCGAGTGAGTTGTTAACCTCATTCGGTATAAACTCGTCATTGTCCTCTAATTCCATTCCATTGTTAGTGTATTGAAATTTAAGTTGTAATGTTGAAGGACTGGTATAGTCTTCTAAAGGTTGGCTAGCATATGCTTGTTGATATCTAGTTTCTAATTTATCAAGTGCACTATCTAGCCTTTTCATTTCACTAAGAAGCAATTTTAACATACCATTATCCTCGACTTGGTTATTCTCCTCATTATTACTATATGAAGTTTTGTCCCATTGTTGTTGATAATAATCCCCTTCCCATTGCGTTTGTGGACAAGACTCACCAAAGGGAAAGTCTTGGTACATTTATATCCCCATTGCGGTTGATAGAACTCTCCATATGGAGGTTCTTGATATGTTTGATAACGTGGGAGACTAATACTATTGTTTTCCCATTGTGGTGGTTGGTAGCACTTGGGTTGATAATGTGCGTCATGTGTGGGTGCTTGCCAACTTGGAGAATAACTATTTTGATTACCGAATGTGTACTTATTTGTGGTGATTGTGTTTGTGTTTTCGTTGTATGGAAGGTAATATGGATAAGACATGTATACCCAAAATTTTTAAACAATAGAATTTTTGTTTATTTATTTTTTTACTGGTGAGAAAAAGACCAAAGTTTTTTTTTTATTTTTTATTTTTTATTTTTGAAAAGTAAGACAAATTGGAAATAACTTAGTAAAATCCTAACCTAGTTGCCTTTCCCGGCAACGGTGCCAAAAACTTGACATGACTAGAAAGTTGTGCGATCTTGTGCAACACCCAAGTGTAGGTGATCGTGCAAGTAACATAGTACTGGAAGTCTAGGTCGATCCCACAGGGAAGGAATAGGAAGAATATCTACTAAGTTACAACCTAAAGAAAAAGAAAAAATCAACAAAGGAGTGGAGGTTCTAATGAATCCTAATTAATTAAATTAAACTAAATAATAAACTATAGCATAAAGAAATATAACTAATTAAATAGATGAATTAAAGGTGTTGGAAATAGTGAATCCACATTGATCCTAAATATCAATCATGCATACTCATTAATGTTCTATGGAGTTCATTCCTTTTCAGTATTCCGTATTTTCTAAAGATATAGAATCAATAGCCCTTACATGACTGAGACTACATTATCATAGTTGATTTAAAATACTTGGAAGACGGTTTAAAACAATGATTATTACTTGCACTCTAAATGGTGTTAGCATTCAAAGTGGTTTTCAAAAGTCATTGAAGAAAATAGCCTTAAGACTTTAAGTTCTAAAAACTATTGTGACAAACTGAGCTTATAGGGACAATTTGATGATAGATTTCTAAAATAGAAAGTCATGGAATACTTAAAAGAATCATCTCATGATTTAACATGTTCAATCGATCCAAGCGCTATCGATCGATCGGATAGTACAATCCTTCAATCGATCGAAATGTATTCGATCGCTTGACTATGGCTCTGGTTCGATCGATCGAAATATCTTCGATTGATCGAGCCTAGGTTTTCTAAAGATTGCATGGCAGAGGTTGGGAATCAATGATTCATCACAAATTCCCAATGTCTAAACTACGGAAACATGAATAAACAAGTGCAGAAATAGCAAACTAAAGCAATCATAGCATCTAAAATAATAAATAATCAAATAGAGAAAAAGCAGAAGAAAAACCTATGAGTAATCTGAAATAAACTTGTAGTAAACTTGAATCTTCAATAATCTTGAGTAAAATAATGAAAAAGATGAAGAATAACATGAATCTAACCTAATCTACTCCTAATCTATCCCTAAAAACTACCCTAAAACTACTGTTTTTTGCATTCTGGAGCGTCCTCTCATTGTCTGCCACCAAAACGACTTATTTATAGGGTTCCTGCAGAGTGTACGCAACTTTTGGGTGAAAATAAAGTTCAATTGATCGAGCTTAGCTCGATCGATGGAACACTCAATCGATTGAACTCTCTTCAAGCCCTTGAACTTCTCTGATTTTGACAACTCTGCGCACCGATAGGAGAATGACCATAACTTTTCACTCCGACCTCGGATTGACCTCCCATTTACGGCCACACGACTGTAACTCAAAGATCTACATTTTTTATTTCTAGGAAAATCTTCAAATCTGAAGTCTTCATCATCAAAAAATGGCATTTTCTCAGCTGCTTCTGTTGTTCTCTTCACCAGAATCACTTTCTTAGCTCCACTTCATTGAATTACATCCTAATACCTATAAAACAATGCAATAACATATGTTCTAGCATTAACACAATAAAAAGAACATTGTTATTAGAATGCACCTAAATGTAGGAACTTTAGGGATAAAAGTATACATAAAATACCATGTAATACGCTATGAATATGCACTTTTTACCTCGAATCACGAGACCATCCAAAGTGGAACATCTCGTCTTACGAAGGGATGGAATCGGATTACTGGGATGTGGGTACCTCCATTGCCAAAGGTTCTGCTACTGAGGGCGGACCAGCTAAAGATGCTGCTACGGGCAGGTGCCCTACCCCGGGAGGAGAGGCTGGAGAGACTGAGGAGGTGGTCGTCATGGACAAGCCTTAGCTTCTGAACTTGTATTACATATATTTGTTATTTTTTTGGGGGGAGGGGGGGGAGGCTACTACAACTACCCCCCCCCCCCCCCCCCCCCGGGCATTGTACATATTTGTTTCTTTTGTTAATGAAAAGGCCCTCTAAGGCCACCTTTTGCACCAACTATTTTTCCATTTTTGCACTGTGTATGCCTGTGTTTAAAATTGCCTGAGCCCGACCGGTTGTAAGTCTCACCAAAACCCTGCCTTAGCATAAGGTTTTAGGATTGTGACTAGTAAAGAACACTTGGTTTTCTGGGGACCTGTACTTACAAACTTAGGTTTGAAGGTCCCGTCCGGTATAGTGTAGGATTTTAGGATTTTTTTTTCCTGTTACTGCCCCGACGGTTTTCTCTGGGCACTGTAGGTACTTAGGAATGTTTTGGAATTCTCAGCCCTGTTAGTGCTCGGTGTGATTTCCTATTTTAGTCCAATATCCCCCTGCCCCCAAGCTTTTGCTAAGGCGGGCGTTGGTAGAGGGAGTGATCGTAGGAAACTGACCTAGAACGTTGGTTATTGTAGGGTCTTTTTAAGCTTGCTATCATTAGCCACCTAGGGGAATTTGTCCCCATTGTCGGTTATGGACCTAAGCGAAGCCGATACCTCGGGTGTTATCCCGAGGTCTTTTAAGTCTCAAGTGTGACCCCGAGGTCTTTTGTGCACCCGAGGTCTGTTGTGCCTCTGGTGTGATCCTGAGGTCTTTTGTGCACGAAATACTATAAGGGAACATTTTTTACAGCAAAATAACAATCTTTATTCCTTTCGAGAGCTATAATAATTGCTCAGAAGAGCTACAAATTTCCTAACTAACACCAATCTGTTCTTATCCATGCGTTATTGAAAGTACTTGCGAAGGTACTGTACGTTCCACGGGTGAGACAGGTCCTGCCCGTCTAGAGTCTATAACCAGTAGGTTCCCGGGCAGTTGACTCCGATGACCTGGTAAGGTTCTTCCCAGTTTGGACCCAACTTTCCATGACTCAAGACTTTGGTCGAATGGTTTATTTCCTTGAGGACCAGGTCTTCCACTTGGAAGCTGTAGTGCTTGATTTTGCCATTGAAAGACCGAGAGACTCGCTGCTTATAAGCAGCATCAGATATGCTTGATCCCTCCTCTCTTCTATTAAGTCGAGCTTCCTCGTTGCCTTGCTCGCTGAAATTTATTACTCGGTAAGTTGGCAGTCCGAGCTCTGTTGGTACAATTGCCTCAAAGCCATAGGTAATTGAGAATGGTGTTTCTCCCGTTTCTACTCGGGGAGTGGTGCGGTAAGCCCACAAAAGGGTCGGTAATTCCTCTGCCAAAGCCCATTGGAGTTTTCAAGCCTTATTTTAATGGACTGCAAAATTGTCCGATTTGTCACCTCGGCTTGGCCATTGGCTTGAGGGTGCTTGAGAGAAGAGTAGTGGTTAGATATACCATAGCCCGAACAGAACTACCTAAATACCAGGGTGTCAAACTGCCTGCCATTATCGCTGATCAGGACCCGAGGGACGCCGAACCTGCTGAGAATGTTTTTCTCAACGAAACTCTCCATCTTTCTCTCGGTGATCGTTGACAAGGGCTCAGCTTCCGCCCACTTAGTGAAATAGTCACAGCAATGATGGCAAATTTGACCTGGCCGTTAGCCATTGGAAGGGGACCGATAATATCAATGCCCTACTGAGTAAACGGCCAGGGGCTAAGGATCGGAGTTTCGAGCGGTGCCAGGCTATTGATCATATTGGCATGCCTTTGACACTTGTCACACCTTTTGACGAACTCTTGAGAGTCCCGGGCCATCATCGGCCAGTAATACCCTTGTAACAGAGCTTTGCAAGAAAGTGCCCGACCTCTAACGTTGCTTCCACACACCCCCTCGTGGATTTCATATAAGATTCGTTGAACCTAGGCAAGGTGAACGTATCGGGGATAGGGGATAGAGAACCCCCTTTTATAGAGCACGTCATCAACAAGGTGATATATGGCCCCCGCTATTTTACCCATCGGGCATCTTCTTTTCCGTCCGGTAAGCTTCCAGTTCTAAGGAACATCGATCATGATCAGATCCATCCAGCTGGGCCCTAAAGTAACCAGTTTGACCTCTATACCTCTTGAGTCGGCCACACTGGGCTCGGGCAAGTATTATATTCTTATCCAGGGTATGTCCAACTCAGAGGATGAAGCAAGGTGGGCTAATCGATCGGCTCTCGTATTCTCTTCCCTCGGGATCTGTATGATGGAGAACCCCTTAAGCTTCATACTCCTGATTAACTTGATTGACCACAAGTTGGGAGTCACTGCACGCTTGGACTTATTGTGCACCCATTGAAGTAGCCAACTATAGTCCAACCAACAGGGTCTCGTACTCGGTCTCGTTGTTAGAGGCCCAGAACCCAAACCTTAATGCATACTCTAACTGGATCTTGTCAAGCGTGATTAGGATGATCCCTATTGTGGACATGCGGAATTCCACTTCTTGTTTGTTTGAAATTGATTTGGATTACTGAAAGAAAAGGTCTATTGAAACAGATACAGAGTCACTACTTGGTCTTTACGGAACCAAGAAACCTAATTTTGACTCACCCATATGGATAAAGGGCACCGTCCTTTCATAACCAACGAAGTTGGCTCAGGATTTTGGTACGAGAGAGGAAGGAGCCTTTGTCACGACTAAAACACCCTTAACTCGCCCCGTCTCTCGACGGGCCTCAATTAACATCCAAATAATCATCTTATACTATATTTGGTTCGACAATTAATACTATGATAGTATATTACATCTCATAAGAATCTTGAAATGGAAGATCAAAAGATAAGATATCATTCATAAGATCAAAGCCAAATATCACACAAACAAACCTAGGAAAAATTGTCTAATCATGTACCAAGTAATCAAGTTTTCCTAATCAAAAAATCGAAGAAATCAAAAATGCTTAGCAAGCTAGAATGATGCATGTTAATCTTTGAGAAAAGAGGACCTCTCAATCCCCGGGATGGATTAGAAAGATAGATTAGATCGAGGGAAAACATGAACGTATGATCAAATTTATTCCTTATAATCATCTTAGATTAGGAATCACTAAAACTCCAAATCTTGCATGGATGCAATGTATGGTCCTAGAATGTGCAAAGGTTGTAGTGTGCTTGTGTTCATGAACTTTCTAAAATGAATTAGAAGTTTAATATATGCATGAAGGAAATCATCATAGGATATGTACAAAAGTAGTATGGACTACTTCCTAAGATATGAACTAAATTTGGAGTGCATGTGAGGATCAAATCAAAGAATGAAAGTAAAAGTATGCTTGCTGTGAATAGTAGACAGAATAGTGAGTTGATCTTGTAAAAATAGAAAAGTGGGGTTAGAAATGTTTCTAGTTCATGATTTTTTACAGAGATCATCCTTATTGTGTATAGAACACATATCAAAAAGCCAATGTTCAATAACTATTACAGATTGAGAGAAATCATATAAACAATCGAGGTTACTCAAAAATAGAGTCAGTACTGTCGACTGAAATGTTGAAAAATATTCAAAAATGGAAACAAAACATCTAGAGACCTATATTAAACAGAAAGTTCCCTAAGACATTGAAGTTCAAGGAAAAAATGAGTTGGGACCACTCCTTTTGGAAAAGTTTTCGAAAAAACAAGTTGAAAGTCAACCAAGCTGCTGTGACAGCAAAAACAGAATGTTTGGATGGAATGTTTGGGTCAAAATGGAACCCTTCCAAGTGTTTTCAAGCCAAGCCAAAAATCATGGGTGTTCTATAGTGAGTTTGGAAGACTTTCCAAGTGGTCTTGTAATCACCCTTTGAGTATTGAGTTCTAGAGAAATCTTTGAACTCAGATCATTCACTATTTTGAAGATTTTTGATAAAACAAGGCTTGTTTCTTGGAATCCAAATGTTGAGGTTTTAGAGGGGTTTTGAAATAGGGGTTTTAAAAGCACATTTTCAGCACAAAAAGGGGATTATGACCACTTAAGAAATCAACATCAAACTCATCATCAAGAACTCCCAATATTGTTTGCACAAACATAGTTTTGTTTGAGAATATGACTTCAATAATACATATGAATGTATTGAAGTTAGAATCATCATCCATCAAACATGTCTTTGAGGTCAAGAGCTACTACCTATAAGGATTCACTCTCCTCAAACAATATGTTATCTAGATGATGATAAACATGTAAGTAATCAAAAAAAAAAATCAAAAAGAAATGAGGTGAAAAGAGATGAACATAATATGAACAAGCAAATAATAACAATCAATAGATGATAATTAATGTGATTTTAGACTTGTAGCTTGGTGTTTCACTCATAGATATTGACATTTGGACATGGAAGTAGCTTCCTAACTCAAGAGTGCTCAAGAATGGTGGTTGGGGAGGATTTGAATGTGAAGTATGAGAGAGGTAATGGAAGAAACAAGATTAGAACTTACTTTTTTATAGAAAATCAGTAGGAGAAGCTCCCTTTCTCTCTTCTAAACCTATCTCCATTTCTCTTCCTCTCTACAACTTTTTTAAGCTTTGCACTTGGCCCCCCCAAAATGAAGAGCAAAGGGGAGTTTATATAGGCCAATTTGGGGGTAGAAACTACATCATTTTGGCTTTCAATTATACAATTTGGACCCCCAAAATAAATTACAAAAATGGCTTCAGCGGGGGTTGAGTGTCGCCGTGGCACTGGCCATATGCCACCGCAGTAGTGGCCCAGTGCAGTTACGGCACTGCTCCTCAGATGCACAGAAAATGCTATTTAGGCCCCAGAGATTCTGGTATTCAAGAAAAGGCCCTATTTCGTCCAAAATTCACAGAAAAGGCGTACAAACTCTAAATTAAGCTTGTGATATACCATTAGAAAGGTAATGAAGTCTACATTCCATAAAAAATAGTTCGGAGTCGGGTCACTGTGGATATCGCAATTTTCTTTACCCACAGCTTTTCTTTTAAAATACTTTCTCAAAATCAAATTCAAAAACAAATGAGTCGCCACTTAATTTTTAAAAGGAAAAATTAAGAAACCATTTCAAAAGGAAACTGATCTTTTGCGAAACCAAAGATTAAACTAGGTCCGGAAATTATGGAATGAGAAGGGAAGGAGCCCATCGGACTAAAGCACCCCTTCTCATCCTATCTCGCGATAGGCCTCTACTTAACATCCTTTTAATCGATTTATTAATTTAAGTGTGCCATCAACTAATACATATGTATAAGTATACATTACAAAAGCATGTCTAAAGGGTGTAAGATTACAAGTGATAAGATATCATTCAAAAATCACATAATTCAAGTAGCAAGCAATATGATATGCAAATAGGGAACTAGAGAACTAACCCGGGATCCGGCTGTGAATATTAAACGTGCAAATACATGCAAGTAGATAAAACCTAGGAATAGAGTCTCTAATCCATATATACAAGTAAAGTAAGTCCTAATTCTAAGGTGTCACGCTTGAAGTCAAAAATCAATTAAAATCGAATAATGCAATAAACTAGAGAGGGGTTGAGAAATCGTACCTCAATAGCGCTACAAAACAAAGGGTTAGTCCACATGTTTTAAACGAGATATATTATAGAATCCTAAGTAACATGTTCTAGCTAAAATAAGTTCTCATTACAAGTATCAACATGTATGGATGAATGTATATGAATTCATGAATATGAACAAGAGTAGGCTATTAACTGTGAATTTATTCATTGATTTGGATCATTTAGCCTTTGGATTTAAGTCTAATTAATCATTATTAAGACATGGTTTAAGCCCTAAGTCATAGGAGAATTATTTGGACCATTATTTACAAAGTTGGTCAAATGTGTCATAAAATTCTGAAAATTGCAGAGAGCAGACCAGAACTTTAAAAAAAGAAAAAGCATGCTTCCCATGGTTTGATGTCGGTAAATTTTGGACACAAGATGCCTCTGTGAGTCTAGTTTCCAAATCAAAAAGATAATCAAGGTTTCAACGGTTAGATCTCTGGGAAAAAGACAAGAACCAGACATCACTCAGAGATGTACAACTCTTTGTCCAGAGATATTGTTTGATTTTTTAAAAATAGTAAAAAGATCATAAATGCTTTGTTCTTTTTAGGATGACTTCCTAACACATTAATATACTTAGAAAAAATTATTTTGGACCACAAACACTTTATTAAAATCCCGATTTACTTATTTCAAAAGAGTGTTGCTGTGCTGAAACTCTGGGCAGATTATTGTTACTTCCCAAAACTCATGATCAAACCATTTTAAATTTGAAATCTCCTTAAAAAAAAAATTACAGTGGTAGAATATTGTGTTATTGACACTCTCCCGTTGGTTTCACTTGATTTCAACGGTTAGATTTTGAACTAAAAATCTTTGATCAAAAACAGTTTGTGAACTCACTGTTTCATTTGTCAAGTGCAACTTTTATTTGTTAACCCCAACTATTAAACCAAGAAGTTGGGTTTAAACCAAACCATTTTTCCTACCATTTGATGGTCATTGGAGATCAAGACATGACTAAAACTCATGAGTTTTCAAGGAATATAAGGAGACTCCATGAAAACTCAAGCTTAGAGGACCCAAACCATGGTAGGGGTTTGGATTCATCTACTTGTTCTTACTAAAATGATGATCAACTTTAAATCTCATGTGAATCATAAGCTTACATGAGACTAAAAGATCAAACTCATGAGATCCAAGTGAGATATGGAAGATCCCTAAGAGTCTCAAGAGAAGAGCATAAACAAGAAAAAGAGAAGAAGAATCAAAGAACTAGCTCATGAACTTCAAGAGGATATAGAGAAGACCCCATGAAATTTCAAGTTAGAGAATCCAAGTCATGAATATGGACTTGGATCCATCTATTTGTTTACAAAGTGAAGTGATGGTCAAACTTTGACTCCCATGTGAAGCATAAGCTTATATGAGATTCAAAATATCAAACTCAAGAGCTTTCAAGAGAGATATTGAAGATCTCCAAGAATCTCAAGAGAAAGGTATAAACAAAAAGAGGAAATGAAATCAAGAAAACTAAGAGAGCAAGTGCTCTAAATCCATAAAGAAAACTAACAAGAGTAGAGTATCACCTCCAACTATCCTCAAACTTTTATATTTTGAAGATCTTCCAAGCTCTTCTTTCAAGTTCTTCTCCTAATGTTCTCTCTTCTACCCAAATGTTCTTCTCTCAAAAGTTCTCCTAAATTCCTCTCAAATTCCCCCAATATCCTTTTTTCTCTTTTGGTCTCTTCCTCACCCCCCATCCCATTTTCTCAATGAAGATACCTCTTCTTATATAGATAAAAAATACCTAGGTAATTTCAGTAAATTCGGAGTAAAAGACAGGTGTAAATGTCTCATTTGGTGGTACAATACGTACTTCCTGAAAATAGACAGACTGTTGCACAGGGCGGCAGTCAAAAATCTTTTGCGACAGTCAGTGGATGCCGCTGCGGCACTCCATGACTGCCGCGCCGGCATTCCATGACTGCCGCGCGGCTCTCCGTGAGTGCCGCGGCAAATTATTGATTGCCGGGTTTTTGTCAATCTTGCTTTATCAGTTTTTTGTTTTTATCCGCATACATGTCGAGTGAGTTTGCTCTAAAAAATCCGTAGCCCTTCGGCCCCGTCGGATATGTTTTCTCACGATGATCCGCAACCCTTTGGCCTCGTCGGATATGTTTGCTCTGAATTCGGGGTCAATCAGACTCAAATTCTATTAAATTTTCAAAACTAGGAACCAAATCAGACTCAGATTCTTTTCAATTTTCAAAACTTGGAGCCAAATCAGACTCAACTTCTTTTCAATTTTCAAAACTTGGAGCCAAATCAGACTCAACTTCTTTTCAATTTTCAAAACTTGGAGCCAAATCAGACTCAACTTCTTTTCAATTTTCAAAACTTGGAGCCAAACAGACTCTATTTCAATTTTTCAAAACCTGGAGTCGAACAGACTCAAATTCATTTTATTTTTCAAAACCTGGAGTCGGACAGACTCCAATTTATTTTATTTTTCAAAATTGGGAGTCAACCAGACTTGACTCAATTTAATTCAAAATTTGGAGTCAGTCAGACTCGAATCAGTTCAATTCTAAAAATTCGGAGTCCTTCAGGCTTAATTCAATTTTCTAAAATCGAGAGTCTATTAGACTCAACAAATTCTCTTCTTAGTCAAGCAAATTTCATTCCATTTACTTTCAAAAATTCAGAGTCTAGTACTTCAGACTCAAGTTACTTCAAATTTCTAAATCGGGAGTCCGATGAGCTTAAATAATTTCGAATATCTAAAGTCGGGGGTCCAATGGACTCAAATCCACTTCAATTTCCAAAATCGATAATTAGTTAGACTAAATTTAATTCAATTTTCCAAAATAGGTAGTCAATCGAGCTTAATAGTAAAAAAAAATTTCAAATTTCGATCAGGAGTCAGTCGGACTCAAATAAACTCAATTTTACCAAGTCCGGGGTCGATTCGACTCAATTTGAGTTCAAATTCAAATGCTAAATTAGGAGTCGCCTAGGCTCGACTTAATTCATTTCTGAAATCAGGAATTAGCCAGGCTCAAACAAATTCAACTTCACCAAGTCCGGAGTCAATTTTACTCAAATTCAGTTCAAATTCAAATCCTAAATGAGATGTCAATCAGACTTGATTCAATTCCTATTTCGCAAGATCGGACAAAACCAGGAGTCAATCGGACTCAAAGACATTTAAATTCACAAAATTGGACTTTAAAGGATTTCTATTTCACAAAAGACTTGTTACAAAATTGGGAGTCAATCAAACTCAAAGAATTTCTATTTCACAAGATTGGGAGTCAACCAGACTCAAAAGAATTTCTAATTTTCAAAAACATGAGCCACTCAGACTCAAAAAAATTCTCAATTCCAAATCATGAGTCAATCATACTCGAAAGAATTTCTAATTTCAAAATCGGAGCCAAACAGACTCAAAATAATTTCAAATTTCTAGAACAGGAGTCAATTGGACTAGAATCAGATTCTATTTCACAACACCGAGAGTCAATCAAACCCAGATCTAAAATTGGGAGTCAATCTGACTCAAAGAATTTTAATTTTAAAAAAACAGACTCAATTCGATTCAAAAACTCTAAAATCTGGAGTCAATTAGACTCAAATGAATTTTTCTAGAATTAGGAGTCAATCAAACTCAATTTAATTCAATTTCTAAGCTCGGGAAGTTAGAATTTCATGAATCGAAAGTCAGACGGACTTAATGATTTTAATTTTCGCAATCGGGAGCCAATCAGATTCAATCTGATTAAAATCTGCCGATAGTTAGATCCATTTCAGCCCAAACTTTTGAAAGTTTAGAGTCAGTTAGACTCAAAGAATTCAATTCCAACAAAATTCGGAGTTAAGCAGACTCACAAATTCATATACAGAGTCATGCGGACTCAAAATTTCATATACAGAGTCATGCGGACTCAAAATTTCATATACAGAGTCATGCGGACTCAAAATTTCATATTTCAGTAAGACAGAGTCATGCAGACTCAAAATTTCATATCTTTATTCGAACAAAGTCACACGGACTCAGCAAATTCACTTTTTACACAAACAGAGTCATACAGACCCAACAAACTTTACTTTTACACAAACAGAGTCATGCAGACCCAACAAACTCACGTTTTACGCAAACAGAGTCATGCAGACTCAAGAGTTCATATTTTACACAACGGAATTATGCGGATTCAAAAATTCATGTTTTCCAAAATTTTATTTCTTTATTCAAATAAAGTCACACAGGCTGAACAAATTCACTTTTTACATAGAACAGAGTCACACGGACTCAACAAGTTTACTTTTTATACAAATGGGGCCATACGGAGTTAACGAATTCACGTTCTTCATAAATAGAGTCACCTGAACTCAATCAAATTCAAAGAATTGGTTTTACGAAAATAGGGAGTCCCCGGACTCAAAGCATTTTTTTATAAAAATGGGGATTTCTCGGGCTCAAAGAATTTTATTTTACAAAAATGGGGAGTCCTCAGACTCAAGGACTTGATTTTTCTTTTTCAAGATTTAGGGAGTCTTGAGACTCATAGAATTTGGACGGAGCTGACAGAAATAATGATTTTCTTTATTTGCGGACCTTCGGAAGAAACACTTCGATCTTGTCAAAAGAGGGAAATCACCTTTGCCCCTAGTCTTGGACTTTTCTTATATTGCCATTTTAGCATTACGTTGTGATGGTGTTCGAAGCCTTTGCTCGAATTGCTCTTAGGATGCTCATGGAGACTTTTCAAATCTTTATTCATCATCTTAGACCCACACATTTGAGACCATTATTGACTCATCAAAGGAGGGCAGACTTGACAAAGCAATTACGCAAGACGACTGACTCAAACTCTATATTATCATGATTTAATGTGCTTTCATTGTGAATAATGTATCATCTCACCTTTCATTTATTCATCATCTTACAAATGGTAGTGCTTTGCTGATAAATCTAAACCTTGAAAACTTCCTCATTCTGATTTAGCGAATTCTTTGCCCATCTAGAATGTGCTTCAAATTAGTGCTTTAGCTTATAGAATGAAAGGTACTCTATTTCAATCCTTTCAAAACAAACTCAATTACTTGAGAACTTGCCTCTGGCATAGAGGGATTTTGGCAAACAAAGTTTGCCCCTAGTTTGAAAGAGACTTAGGGGCTTGCTTCTATGATTAAAGGGATTTTCAGCAAAGGAAGTTTGCCCCTGGTTTGGCGATATATATGTGGCTTCAGGAAAACGTAAGTTTGCCCCTAGTCTGAAGGAAGGAAACCAAAGGTGCAAATGGTGATGCTTTAGGTTTAGGAGTGTCTATGGACCGAGAACCTTAGGAGGTTCGCCTACTTATCCCCAAGCGGGAATCAGGTCCAAAGTAGCTCGGTCAAGGCTTGAAAGATGAGATGATGGGGTGATGACCGAACCGAGTAGGTTGCCTACGTATCCCCGAGTGGGAATCAGGTCGAGCGTAGTTCAAGTACTCTGGAGGTCTTGAAAGAATTAGGCTTCAAGAATTGGTGGGCTTTTCGAGCCATATTGCCATTTGGGTCTAGGGAGTGCATGTCACTTGTGGTAGCCCTTGTGTAGCATAATGAACTACTTTTTCCTTTATTTTATTCTCTTTCCTCTTTTCTTTTCTTTTCTTTTCTTTTCTTTTCTTTTCTTCTCTTTTATTTGACGGTTGATTCTTTAACCTTTTCACTAGCCAGTTAATCTTTTACAACTCTCATCATATTTTATTCATACTCTATTATATTCACGAAGTAATATCACCCCTTCAAATCTTTATTTGTTTTTCAAAGATATCTCTGTATTGTTTTAGGCTCACTTAGTGTTTGAGCCTTTCACGAAAATTTTGAAACTGATAAGTCTCGCTGTTTATTTCCAATTTCTTTTCTTTGTTTAGAACAACACAAAGCCTTGAGATAGTTCATGTGCCAATGATCTACTTTGAAGTGCTCAAGAATTCTTAATCTTATCTATTCTCTGCCTTGTCTTTTCTCTTTCCTTTCTTTTCTCTACCTTACTATCTCTTATTCTTTCCATAATTTTGACTGGCTAGGATTAGGATTTTTGAGATCAACACGCATCTTATTTGTGCAATAATTTCTCCTTTCATTGTGATCCCTACTACCCTTTCAAAGGTCGAGTATTTAAAATTTTCGAAATTCATTTGAAAAGCATTTCTTTAGAACGATGAGATCTTTCAAAAACAATTCTCAAGAATTTTGAATCTTTTATTTAAAAAAATGAGGATGTAAAAACATTTCTCAATGAAGATGATTGGATTGAAATTTTGCTTTAAAGTTCATTTGAAGAGCATTTTTTTTCAAAAACAATTCCCAAGATTTTGGATTTTTCCTTAGAAAATGATCATGTGAAAATGTACCTTAACAAAGGTAATTAATTTGGAGTTTTAATCAAAAAAGCGAACTCCAAAGATTTTGAAAAAGCGATTGAAAACTTTGAAATAAAGATGGCAAAAATCTGTTTGCTTTTAAAGATGGATTTAAAATTCTTTGGGCAGAAGGATCACATGATCGGATTATCACCGTACTTTTCATGAATTTGGATACATACAAGGTCAATGATGCTTAGCTAACATGATATAAGAAGTATAATCTTATAATCAAGGTTTGGCATGTTCTTCAAATGTCGTGGAACATGAGGAGAAATTGCTAAAAGGTGATTAAAAGATTATACGTCTTTCATCAAGCAAGTATCGTCATCATCTCAAGTAATCCCTTCCGGGCATACAAAACTCCCTAGCACATAATCCTAATCAAGGGTTGATTTCCTAAGATTGAAAGGCTCTATAGAAACTACTATGCAAAAGCTGGGTTTTGGTTAAATAAGGGACCCTTGACACACATCCGATAGGATGCTTAATATACCAAATCATGGTACGAGATCAAGGGTGATCACACAGTCCCATGATGACTTGACCGACCGGGTTGCCCCGAGCCTCCAAGGTCATAGTTTCGTGTGATCGACTGGCTGGACATGCAAGTGAGATGCAACAGGCATACAAAGATTAATTAATTCGATTAAAAGGATGCTTTCAAGTCTAATCCTCAAGTGAACCCAAAATCAGAATTCTGGTCTGCGAAACCAGAGATTCTGGGTTCGATCCCTAGCAGAGTCGCCAAATTGTGGATATCGCAATTTTCTTTACCCACAGCTTTTCTTTTAAAATACTTTCTCAAAATCAAATTCAAAAACAAATGAGTCGCCACTTAATTTTTAAAAGGAAAAATTAAGAAACCAATTCAAAAGGAAACTGATCTTTTGCGAAACCAAAGATTAAACTAGGTCCGGGGATTATGGAATGAGAAGGGAAGGAGCCCATCGGACTAAAGCACCCCTTCTCATCCTATCTCGCGATAGGCCTCTACTTAACATCCTTTTAATCGATTTATTAATTTAAATGTGCCCTCAACTAATACATATGTATAAGTATACATTACAAAAGCATGTCTAAAGGGTGTAAGATTGCAAGTGATAAGATATCATTCAAAAATCACATAATTCAAGTAGCAAGTAATATGATATGCAAATAGGGAACTAGAGAACTAACCCGGGATCCGGCCGTGAATATTAAACGTGCAAATACATGCAAGTAGATAAAACCTAGGAATAGAGTCTCTAATCCATATATACAAGTAAAGCAAGTCCTAATTCTAAGGTGTCGCGCTTGAAGTCAAAAATCAGTTAAAATCGAATAATGCAATAAACTAGAGAGGGGTTGAGAAATCGTACCTCAATAGCGCTACAAAACAATGGGTTAGTCCACATGTTTTAAACGAGATATATTATAGAATCCTAAGTAACATGTTCTAGCTAAAATAAGTTCTCATTACAAGTATCAACATGTATGGATGAATGTATATGAATTCATGAATATGAACAAGAGTAGGCTATTAACTGTGAATTTATTCATTGATTTGGATCATTTAACCTTTGGATTTAAGTCTAATTAATCATTATTAAGACATGGTTTAAGCCCTAAGTCATAGGAGAATCATTTGGACCATTATTTACAAAGTTGGTCAAATGTGTCATAAAATTCTGAAAATTGCAGAGAGCAGACCAGACCTTTAAAAAAAGAAAAAGCATGCTTCCCATGGTTTGATGTCGGTGAATTTTGGACACAAGATGCCTCTGTGAGTCTAGTTTCCAAATCAAAAAGAAAATCAAGGTTTCAACGGTTAGATCTCTAGGAATAAGACAAGAACCAGACATCACTCAGAGATGTACAACTCTCTGTCCAGAGATATTGTTTATTTTTTTTAAATAGTAAAAAGATCATAAATGCTTTGTTCTTTTTAGGGTGACTTCCTAACACATTAATCTACTTAGAAAAAATTATTTTGGACCACAAACACTTTATTAAAATCCCAATTTACTTATTTCAAAAAAGTGTTGCTGTGCTGAAACTCTGGGCAGATTATTGTTACTTCCCAAAACTCATGATCAAACCATTTTAAACATGAAATCTCCTTAAAACAAAAATTACAGTGGTAGAATATTGTGTTATTGACACTCTCCCGTTGGTTTCACTTGATTTCAACGGTTAGATTTTGAACTAAAAATCTTTGATCAAAAATAGTTTGTGAACTCACTGTTTCATTTGTCAAGTGCAACTTTTATTTGTTAACCCCAACTATTAAACCAAGAAGTTGGGTTTAAACCAAACCATTTTTCCTACCATTTGATGGTCATTGGAGATCAAGACATGACTAAAACTCATGAGTTTTCAAGGAATATAAGGAGACTCCATGAAAACTCAAGCTTAGAGGACCCAACCCATGGTAGGGGTTTGGATTCATCTACTTGTTCTTACTAAAATGATGATCAACTTTAAATCTCATGTGAATCATAAGCTTACATGAGACTAAAAGATCAAACTCATGAGATCCAAGTGAGATATGGAAGATCCCTAAGAGTCTCAAGAGAAGAGCATAAACAAGAAAAAGAGAAGAAGAATCAAAGAACTAGCTCATGAACTTCAAGAGGATATAGAGAAGACCCCATGAAATTCCAAGTTAGAGAATCCAAGTCATGAATATGGACTTGGATCCATCTATTTGTATACGAAGTGAAGTGATGATCAAACTTTGACTCACATGTGAAGCATAAGCTTACATAAGATTCAAAAGATCAAACTCAAGAGCTTTCAAGAGAGATATTGAAGATCTCCAAGAATCTCAAGAGAAAAGTATAAACAAAAAGAGGAAATGAAATCAAGAAAACTAAGAGAGCAAGTGCTCTAAATCCATAAAGAAAACTAACAAGAGTAGAGTATCACCTCCAACTATCCTCAAACTTTTATATTTTGAAGATCTTCCAAGCTCTTCTTTCAAGTTCTTCTCCCAATGTTCTCTCTTCTACCCAAATGTTCTTCTCACAAAAGTTCTCCTAAATTCCTCTCAAATTCCCACAATATCCTTTTTTCTCTTTTGGTCTCTTGCTCACCCCCATCCCCTTTTCTCAATGAAGATACCTCTTTTTATATAGACAAAAAATACCTAGGTAATTTCAGTAAATTCGGAGTAAAAGACAGGTGTAAATGTCTCATTTGGTGGTACAATACGTACTTCCTGAAAATAGACAGACTGCTGCACAGGGCGGCAGTCAAAAATCTTTTGCGACAGTCAGTGGATGCCGCTACGGCACTCCGTGACTGCCGCGCCGGCATTCCATGACTGCCGTGCGGCTCTCCGTGAGTGCCGCGGCAAATTATTGATTGCCGGGTTTTTGTCAATCTTGCTTTATCAATTTTTTTGTTTTTATCCGCATACATGTACGTATTGTACCACAAAATACGGACTTTAAAAGCAAACGACAGTCAGAAAATGTCGGCGGCACTTAGTAAGTGCCGGGCCGGCATTCACTGAATGCCGTTCGGCACTCACTGAATGCCGCAAATTACTGCCGTGTGCCGTTTTTGTTGAACTTCCTCTTTTAGGTCTTTTCTTTTCTCCTTTTTCTTCCAAAAAAATATTTTCGAAGATTTTCTCCAAAAATGGTGTTTTATACCTGAATTCTCCTAAATACCAGGTATTTTCTTCTTCTTGTGAAAATTTTATCGCGTTTAGAGAACTTTTTGAAGAGCTTGGAATACTTCAAATCTTTCGGTCCTTATCATCATTGGATGTGGAGGTGACGCTCTCCTAAATTCGACGTTAGGTCAAATTGGGGTGTCTACAGTCACTTTGAAAAGTTATGCGATATTCGCGATAAAATTCAATTTGATCGCTTTTTCACATTTAAAAAATCATAATAAATTCATTTTAAATCCACAAATCATGTCCGATATACTGTTGGAAAGAGATTGAGCTCTAGTATCTATGAAAAATGTTTGAAAAATGATACGGCGCTCTGATTTCAAAGTCAACTTTTAGGTCAAATCAGTCAAACATGGGATCTCCATGAAGTTTTGGGAACCTTTGGGAGCTCCCAAGAGTTGACGTTTTCGTCCGATTTTATTTTAAAACTCATTTTAGTACTTTTCACATGATTTAGAATGATCTCGGAACTTTTTAGTGAATTTGGATAATTTCGGTCAAATCCTGGTCAAACTTAGGTCAAACCGGTCAACGGGGACTTTTCGGGAACTTTCAGGACTTCCAAGGGTCTCTGGGAACTGACGATTTCATTTAATTTTGCTTCAAAACTAATTTTATCACTTTTCTTATGATGTAGCATGGTTTCAAAATTTTTGGTCCAAATCTGGAAGTTTTTGGGCTTTCAGGGGTATTTTGGTCATTCTGACCATTTTGAGAGATACAACTAACTTCCAGGAGTCCTTTTTTAGTCTTTTTTTATCGTTATAAACCACCAAGCTATGGGTCTCCTAAATCTGATAGCCGACAAAATGGGGTGTCTATAGTTTGCCCCTCTTTGGCATAAACTTGCGAGGCAACGCATATCGCAATCGACTGCCAAAACCTTGAAGAGATAGGTCTTTTGGAGGCTATAGATTTAGGATAAAAGCGTTGCAAAAGATTCAAGGATGATGCTGAGATCAGTGCTAGTCGCGCTCTACGTGAGCTGCCTACGTATCCAAGGGGAATCAAACCAGGACGTAGTTTGGGGCACAAAGGAACAAACTACGCATGCATGATAAGACAAGCGGATGCTATGCTATGAGGATGATATGCAATGCATGAAGTGAAGTGTATTGAGTCCTATTATGCCTAGTGCTCTGAGCCTAGCATGAGCCGGTGCTGTGGGTGTATGCCACTCTGAGTGGACTTATGTTGTGTTAATGTTTATCTGACTCGTATGCAGTAGTGGCCGACCATGGTCTGAAAAGACTCTGGGTTTTGGGGCAAACTTCTCGAATTACGGGAAGTGTGCTTCGCTAGCGAATAGAATCAGATGTGGAGTATATGAGGACGACAGTTAAAGATAATCGTTGGACACAGAAGTCCTGGATACCAAGTGATGGGTGAGAAAGTTCAAGATAGTCAATAGGAGAGGGATTTTGCCATAACCGACAAGCGAGAAAGCTCACGATAGCTGATAAGTGAGGAAGCTCATGATATTGGAAAAAGGAGTGAGGAAGCTCACGATAAGTGAGAAAGCTCACGATAAGTGAGAAAGCTCACAATTTTTGACAAAGGAGTGAGGAAGCTCACGATTTCGGACAAAGGAGTGAGGAAGCTCATGATAAGTAAAGAAGCTCACGGTTTCGGACAAATGAGTGAGGAAGCTCACGATAAGTGAGAAAGCTCACGATTTTGGACAAAGGAGTGAGGAAGCTCACGATAAGCGAGGAAGCTTACGATTTCAGACAAAGGAGTGAGTAAGCTCACGATAAGTGAGAAAGCTCACGATTTTGGACAAAGGAATAAGAAAGCTCACGATAAGTGAGAAAGCTCACAATTTTGGACAAAGGAGTGAGGAAGCTCACGATAAGCAAGGAAGCTCATGATTTGGACAAAGGAGTGAGGAAGCTCACGATAAGTAAAGAAGCTCATAATTTCGGACAAAGGAGTGAGGAAGTTCACGATAAGTGAGAAAGCTCACGATTTTGGACAAAGGAGTGAGAAAGCTCATGATAACCAACAGACACGGAGCCTTGGATTGTGAATAGACAATGCTTGCCCTAGGAATCGGGGTAATTGGTTGACTGTTGACAGGTTTTTCAATCGTTGGCCGATTCTTATGATGACCAATCCGAAAATTTGGTTCATGCTTCTGCTGGGGATGGTAGGGGATTCTTCGGGAACCTTTCTTAACTTCTGACCTAGAAACACGACCCATCTCTGGATCCCTCACGATTGATCAAATTTTGCTAACCTAGAACCAGGACCCATCTCTAAATCTCCCACGGTCAATCAATTTCTCTGACCGAAAACTAGGACCCATCTCTGAATCTCTCACGGTTGATCAAATTCTGCTGACCTAGAACCAGGACCCATCTCTGAATCTCTCGCGGTTGATCAAATTCTGCTGACCTAGAACCAGGACCCATCTCTGAATCTCCCGCGATTGATCAAATTCTGCTGACCCAGAACTAGGACCCATCTCTGAATCTCTCGCGGTTGATCAAATTCTGCTGACCTAGAACCAGGACCCATCTCTAAATCTCTTACGGTTGATTAAATTCTACTGACCCAGAATCAGGACCTATCTTTGAGTCTCTTGCGGTTGATCAAATTCTGCTAACCTAGAACTAGGACCCATCTTTAAATCTCTCATAGCTGATCAAATTTTTTAAGGCGCAATCCAAAAGAGCCAGTTTGGGTCTTTGGGAGCTGATTTCTGACATATTTTGAATGAGAGTGACTATAAACTAATGATGATTAACGAACTGACGATGCACGAATCGAGACGACGAGTCGATAGTGAACTACTATGACTGTCATGGATTGAACCGATGATGTACGAATTGAGATGACGAGTCGACAGTGAACTACTATGATCGTCATAGATTGGATCAAAGGTTGGAATAACTGTGATCAGAAGGAATGACGATGTACGAATTGAGATGGCGAGTCGACAGTGAACTACTATGACTGTCATGGATTGGATCAATAGTTGGACTAACCATGATCGGAAGAATGAACGATATACTAATCGATAAGCCTGCTGGGGATAAAACTGAATCCACTGGGGATGAAGCGACTCTACTGGGGAGGAATGGATAAGATGTACTCTGCTAGGGAAAAAGATAATACGCCCGCTAGTAGGAGTAAAGGTATGATTCTATTCGTAGATGATCTGTGGTGACTATGGATTTGACATTGATGGAGGATGATGATCAACAGCTACTCATAGACTTATGTTGCATGGATGAGGAAAGATGATCAACCTCCACTCATGGGCTTATGTTGCATCAACAAATAAAGATGATCAACAGCCACTCATGGACTTATGTTGCTAGGAGATGATGGATAACTTTCGGCAGCTTGGAAAGGGATGAGATTTACCCCAAGTTTGGACACTTCTAATGCTGACGCCTTGACTGGTGCAGTGACAGCATTTGGTTCTCCTGCTTATATTGTCCTTGGAATGCTCTTGACAAGCGGGGGTATTTGTATAATACAGTCGCACTAAAAGAAGAAAATACACTAAATTAATTTACAATTCCTTTGTTTATCTGCAATTTGAATTGCAATGCCAGTTTGTACACAATTTGATTAAACTATGATAAGTGGTATTGTTTTAGTGGTTATTTATGCAGATTACTATTATTGTGTTGAATTGGATGAGAATGATAAAAAGAAGTGCTTGGTTTTAATGCAGACAACTCAATCATAAAAAGGAGGTTTCGATCGATCGAATAAGTCTCGAGCGATTGAGGTTTCGATCGATCGAATTATGTTCAAGGGCTCGAAGATCCCAGAAGTTCAATTGATCGAATATGGCTTTTATCAGAAATTACGCGCACGCAGCAGAAACAAAGTTTTAACCCTAGCAATAGATTTATGTATATGTAGTCATATTGTACACGTCCGAAAGGACGCCCACTTTTACTTTTCATCAGTTTTATATAGAGAGAAGAGAGTTTCTTCTTGCTTTTGTAGGTTTATCAAGACTTCTCATTGTATTGGCTTGGATTCTTTAAAGTTTAATAATAGTTCTTCATTCCAGGTTACTTTTTATTGCTTTACTTATATTCTGCTCGTAGTTTACTATAGTTTAATCTGCTAAACTCGTAGTTTTTCATGTTAGATAAGTTTACACCATTAGTTTTTATAATTTTCATGTTTAAAACACAACCAAACAAGACTTTAATGGATCTTTATATTAAAAACGACTCTGTGATACTCCAAACTATGTCTGAGTAGCCCCAGGTTGGGAGATCACGATGAAACCATGATCTTAAGCCTCTACCATACAGCAGAATAATTCCTGTGTTCGATCGATCGAAGTTTGTTCGATCGATCGGACCAGAGACATTGTCAATCGATCGAAGACATTTCGATTGATCGAGAGATGAAGATGTTCGATCGATCGAAAGCGCATCGATCGATCGAACTCTCTGATTCTTGAGAACATTCTATGCAGTATTCCTAGACTTTCTGCTTTACAGATTTGTTATCAAACTGTCTCCAAACGCTCAGTTTGTCAAAGCAGTCTTTAAACTGAAAGCCTTAAGGCATTTTTCTTCAATACATTTTGCAAAACACCCTCAATGCTAACACCATTATAGGTGCAAGTCTTAACGATTGATCCAAACCGCTTTTATGTGTTTCAAACTTAATTGTGATGACATAGTCCTGGTCATGAAAGGGCTCTGGATTCTTTATCCTAAGAGAAATACGGAATACTGTAGAAGATGTACTCCATTGAGCTTCAACGTAATCGCATGGTAGATGGCTAGGTCGCGGTGGATTTGTAGAATCCCAACATTCCCTTTTATTGAGAAAAAACATGTTTTAAAATCTCACTTTAATTAATTAGTTAGTCATTAGTTTAATTTAGTTTAATTGCTTTATCTTTAGTAGTTAATAAACCGTGGAACTTTGTGTTCTACACTTTCTTTAAAATATTGATTTTTTGTTTTCTTTTTAGAGTCTAATCTAGGTAGTTAATTTTCACCCTTCCCTATGGGATCGACCTGGACTTAACCAGATTACTACTTACACGATTACCTACACTTGGGTATAGCACACAAGCGCACATAGAAAAATTCTCGTGTCAGCTCTTAAAAATTTTATAATTTGATTTTTAAAAAATGCATTATTAGTCACTGTTGACTTATACATTTGAGACTACGACATACTCAAAGACAGACAAACATCGACGCACGTATGAGGGCGACACATTTGACACTAAATTGGAAGAAGCTCGACTTGCCATGATTTGATGTGCATTTGTCATAGATGATACCATTTCACTCCTCATCTTAACATGGTAGCACTTTGCTAATAAATCTGATTTTTGAAAATTCCTCCCTATTGATCTAGTCGATTCTATGCTTTTCCAAGGATGTGTTTTGAATTAGTGCCTTAGCTTATAGAATAAAAGATACTCCATTTCAAAAAATTTTAAAATAACTTGGTGACTTGAAAACTTGCCCTTGGTGCGAAGGGATCATGTTAGGCAAACGGAGTTTGCCCCTAGTTTGAGGTGTAGGAAGTAGAATTCATAGGCAAACGAGGTAGGTGACCAAAGTTTGCCCTTAGTTTGGACGATGGTTATCTTAAGGTTTTGGGCAAACGAGATAGGTGACCAAAGTTTGCCCCTTGTATGAAGGGTAGATAGTAAATTCAGGCAAACGAGGCAGGTAGCCAAAGTTTGCCCCTAGTGTGGAAGGTGATTTCTGGTTTGAGGCAAGGACTGTGACTTTAATCTCTCAAATGCTCATAACTTTTACCTAGGCACTAGTGAGGTGACCTAGCGAGCTCTTTTCTCTCTTTTGTTATTGCTCACCTTGGATTTAACTCTAATTTTTTCCTAGGCGTCCTTTCGGATTTTTGACCTTACTAGCCATCCTTCTTTTCTTTTTTGAAAGTCTGCCTACGTACCCCAGAGAGGGGATCAGGTCCAACGTAGTTCGGGCCAGGACCTTGAAAGAAAAGGGGTTAATATTGATGTCGACCGAACCGATGCAGTTACCTACGTATCCCTGATGGGAATCAGGTCGAGCGTAGTTCAAGGAGAGGCTTTAAGGAAAAGAGGTTGATGATGGTGTCGATCGAACCAATACGGTTGCCTATGTATCCCCGTGTAGGAATTAGGTTGAGCATAGTTCAAGACAAGGCTTTGGAAGAAATGGGTTATTTTTGTGGGTGGGACAACCGAACTGATGCGGTTGCCTACGTATCCCTTAGTGGGAATCAGGTTGAGCGTAGTTCAAGACAAGGCTTTAGAAGAAATTTGGTTGAGGTATGAGGGTTTTTCAAACCAATCGTCAAATAAGTGCAAACTTGAGCCACTTGTGGTAGCTTTGAATATTAGGATTCGATTTCGATCTCCCTTTCTTTTCTTTTCTTTTCTTTTTATTTTGAGGATTGATCCTTTTCACTTTCGCCTAGCCAGTCAATTTTACTTTTCATGTAGTTGATTCTTGTGAAATCTTTCAATCGTTATCTCAGAATTCCAGAATGTGCATGTCAGCTCTCGAAATTTATTTGTGGTCGTTCCGTGCCTTTTAAAATGTGATCTAGGCACGTTCTTATGATGTACCTTGAAGCGTACAATTCTCTCACTTGTTTCATCAAAATTTTCTTTCTTTCATTTTATCCATCATTTTGACTGTCTAATGTCAGATCTTGGAAATCAATACCTTTTCAGCTCTAACTTTTGCCTAGGTGCCCTTTTGGGTTTTCAACCTATCGAGCTTTTCCTTTTCTTTTCTTTTCTTTTTTTTTCCTCTCTTTTTTTTGAAAGGGGAGAAGAAACTCATTGAAAGTGTTTGGATACCATCAAGGACTAAGTCTGCACTGCTTTCAATTGGATAGATTATATGGCTCCCAATTGGATTGGGCTCAAGGCTTCAAAATTGTGGGAAAAGGGTGTTGGGCACGCCCCAAATTAGTTTCAAGTATGTCTTTCCGAGATTTAAGCAAAAGCATCTTCAAATTCTTAAAGTAAAACTATTCAATTCTTGGCTCTTCATCGGCGTCAGCGTGAAATCGACTTTGATCTTTTCAGGATTTTTTTTATGCAAATATTTATTAGCAGAGTGATATCCATGGTAATTTGAAAAGTGACATGACGAGACACATCAGATTAGGCAAAATGAGATTTCGTTCCATTAGCAAAAGAGAAGGATTACATCACTCGACACAAACCCATAACAACTCGATGACAGGCAGACTCAACAAAAAGACCAAACTTGAAATAGACTTAAAACATAGAACAGACTCGAATTAGTCTCAAATAAAGTGTCACAGTGACTCACTTATTCATTTTTTTTAGAGAGCATTCTCATTTGTTTTGCTAGCAAAAGTCAACACCATCGCTTCACCGGCATAGGTTCAACAATCATGGGTATCAGCAAAAGGGATCATTTTAACAGATAAGCCAAGGGCTTTAGGTTCGATAAAGCTGACATTTTGGTTAACATAGGGTTGAATGGGCGATGGCTCGATGATTTTCTGATCGATGAGGTCTTGGATATCATGGCGAAGGCGCATGCAGCTATCGGTGTCATGGCCTGGGCCTTGGTGGTAGGCACAGCATTTGGACAGGTTGCAGTTAGGCGAAGGGATATCAGCACGAGGCTGAAGGGGTTAGAGGTTTTTTGATGAGGTTATCAAGGATTACAGACAACGGCATACCCAGGTTAGCGAAGGTTCTTGGTTTGCGGGCTTTGTTAAACTTTAAGTTCAAGTGGGTTTGGATATGGACTAGGATTACCAAGGCTAGGGTATGGGCTTGGATACAAGTAGGGATTCGAACGTGGAAATGGGCTTGGATAGACGGCGTCGGACAACTTATACTTCCCTTTATTGATGCTCTGCACCATCTTCTCAAATCAGCTTATCCTTAAACTTAGTTGTTCAACAGTGGTTTGTAGTTTATTCACTTTCCCTTCCAGAGCTTGGTAGGCCATTGGTGGATTTATGATAGCCTGGGCTAGCCCGCGATCATGACAATGAATTCGAGGAGGTACAACACTGTCCTTACCCTGGGCTATAATTTTCTGCAAATAGAAGTAAAAATCCAAATTAACAGAGGCACGAAGCACTTCTTATGGGCTCCTAGTGGGAAGAGATGATCGGAATTTTGAAGGATTTATTAATGTGAACCGATGACGGTTGTAGTGTGTATTGTATACGACTTCTATACAATGATTGAGATGAGCGAGGATGATGATATGTATGCATTTGATGAATAAGATTGACACATATGAGACTGACGAGATGCGAACTGACATGAATTATGTATGCATATGAGACAAGCATGCTGATGCATGCTCTAATCTATATGATGCCCCTACTTCTAACATATAGCAGTTAAGCAAGTAAGGTCCTAACCATACAGAGTGTGCTAACTTTTCTTTCCAGGATGATCGCCGTCATGGGGAGGGTGAGGAAGACAGGTTTTCTCTTTGAGGAATGAGAATCTGGGAAATTTTATAAGTAGAGATTTTTGGGAAATCTGGGTGAATTTTGGCAGTGTTTCTAGGAAATAGGGATTTCTAGGAAATCTAGGTGATTTGGATAAAGTGTTTGAAAGAAACAAGTATTTCTGGGTGAGTTGGACAGAGTTTCTGGTGAGAACTACGAAACCATAGTTTCTGGAAGAAACAAGGTAAAATGGGAAAAGTTTCTGGGAAAAGCAGGAATTCCAAGGTTTCTGGGATAAACAGGGATTTCTAGGAAATCTAGACGGATTGAATAGAGCTTTTGAGGGAAACTGGGAAATCAAAATTTCTAGGAGAAATTGGTATATCTAGGCATTTCTGGGAAGTTCGGACGGAGTTGTTGGGATTTTTGGGAAATCAGGGAAATTTAGACAGAGTTTCTGGGAAAAACTGAGATTTCTGGGTAATCTTGGAGATTCGGACAGAGCTTCTGGGAGAAACTGGTATATCTGGAAAATCTGGACTGAGCTTCAGGAAGAAACTGGTATATATGGGAAATCTGGGAGATTTGAACAGAGCTTCTGGGAGAAACTTGTAAACATGACGGTGATCATACTGTCTAGCAAGTTTTCATGCTCCTATAACTTAGGACCAACAAACAAGGTTTGCGGTGTATATCTTTGTGAACATGGAGCAGACATCTGTATCATGGTGCATAGGCAAGTCAACTCAATGTAATCACATGTGAGTGATTGCCTTGGGAATCATAGGAAAGAGGTTCTGCCTCATGCTACATAAACGTCTACACCGCGGAGGTAATCCAGTCAGGGCATATAGCAGTTATATCACATTATCCTATCTGAAAAGATAAATGAATAGTCCTATGAAAGGTTCTACAGGAATCTATATGCAAAGGCTGGGTTTAGTTAAAGAGGGTCCATTGACGAGAGTTCCAATATACCGTCAGAGAGACAGTACAGAAGTTGTTACTCTTTTTGATATACCTAGGAAGGTACAGTATCAACGGTGACTTGTGTCCTGGCACAGCAAGTCCTGAACAATGCCAGTGCCGCGTTTTAGACACAGTCGGAGGAGGGAATGCAGAAGTGCAATGTGGCGAACCAGAGACAGTAAAAAGATGATTTAAGGATGCTTCTTATGAATCAAACCTCTGTATTATTTTGTTTCGAAAATAAAAATCCCCAGCAGAGTCGCCAGATTGTGGACAAGCAGAATTCCACTTCTTGTTTGTTTAAAATTGATTTGGATTAAAGAAAGAAAAGGACTGTTGAAACAGATATAGAGTTGCCACTTGGTTTTTAAGGAACCAAGAAACTTAATTTTGACTCACCCAAATGGATAAAGGGCATTGGCCTTTCATAACCAAAGAACTTGGCTCGAGGTTTTGGTACAAGAGAGGAAGGAGACTTTGCCATGACTAAAACACCCTCAACTCGCCCCGTCTCTCGACGAGCCTCAATTAGCATCCAAATAATCATCTTATACTATGTTTGGTTCGACAATTAATACTATGATAGTATATTAAATCTCATAAGAATCTTGAAATGGAAGATCAAAAGATAAGATATCATTCATAAGATCAAAGCCAAATATCACACAAATAAACCAAGGAAAAATCCTCTAATCATGTACTAAGTAATCAAGTTTTCCTAATCTAAATGGGACATGAATTGTTCTTAAAACAAATAGTCGAAGAAATCAAAAATGCTTAGCAAGCTAGAATAATGTATGTTAATCTTTGAGAAAAGAAGACCTCTTAATCCCCGGGAAGAATGAGAAAGGTAGATTAAATCGAGGGGAAATATGAACGTATGATCAAATTCATTCCTTATAATCCTCTTAGATTAGGAATCACTAAAACTCCAAATCTTGCTGTATGGTCCTAGAATGTGCAAAGGTTGTAGTGTGTTTGTGTTCATGGACTTTCTAAAGTGACTTAGAAGTCTAAAATATGCATGAATGCATGAAGGAAATCATCATAGGATATGTACAAATGTAGTATGGACTACTTCCTAAGATATGAAATAATTTGGAGCGCATGTGACATCAAATCAAAGAATGAAAGTAAAAGTATGCTTGCTGTGAATAGTGGACAGAACAGTGAGTTGATCTTGTAAAAATGGAAAAGTGGGCTTAGAAATGTTTTTAGTTCGTGATTTTTTATGGAGGTCATCCTTATTGTGTCTAGAATACATATCAAAATCCAATCTTCAATAACTATTACAGATTGAGAGAAATCATATAAACAATAGAGGTTACTCAGAAACAGAGTCCATAGTGTCGACTAAAATGTTGAAAAATATTACAAAATGAAAACTAAACATCTAGAGACCCATATTATACAAACAGATCACTAAGACGTTGAAGTTCAAGGAAAAAATGAGTTAGGATCACTCCTTTTGGAAAAGTTTTCTGAAAAACAAGTTGAAATTCAACCAAGCTGCTGTGACAGCAAAGACAGAATGTTTGGGTCAAAATGGAACCCTTCCAAGTGTTTTCAAGCCAAGCCAAAAATCTTGGGTGTTCTATAATGAGTTAGGAAGACTTTTCAAGTGGTATTGTAATTATCCTTTGAGTATTGAGTTTTAGAGAAATCTTTGAACTCAGATCATTCACTGTTTTTGAAGATTTTCGGTAAAACAAGGCTTGTTTCTTGGAATCCAAATGTTGGGGTTTTAGAGGGGTTTTGAAATAGTGGTTTTAAAAGAACATTTTCAGCACAAAAAGGGGGATTAAGACCATTTAAGAAATCAACATCAAACTCATCATCAAGAACTCCCAATATTGTTTGCACAAACATAGTTTTGTTTGGGAATATGACTTCAATAATACATATGAATGTATTGAAGTTAAAATCATCATCCATCAAACATGTCTTTGAGGTCAAGAGCTACTATCCATAAGGATTCACTCTCCTCAAATAACATGTTATCTAGATGATGATAAATATGTAAGTAATCAAAGAAAAATCAAAAAGAAATGAGGTGAGAAGAGATGAACATAATATGAACAAGCAAATAATAACAATCAATAGATGATAATCAATGTGATTTTGGACTTGTAGCTTGGTGTTTCACTCATAGATATTGACATTTGGACATGGAAGTAGCTTCCTAATTCAAGAGTGCTCAAGAATGATGGTTGGGGAGGATTTGAATGTGAAGTATGAGAGGGGTAATGGAAGAAACAAGATTAGAACTTACTTTCTTATAGAAAATCAGTGGGAGAAGCTCCCTTTCTCTCTTCTAAACCTATCTCTATTTCTCTTCCTCTCTACAACTTTTTTAAGCTTTGTACTTGGCCCCCCAAAATGAAGAGCAAAGGGGGGTTTATATAGGCCAATTTGGGGGTGGTTTTGGGATTTAGAAAGTGCTCCCATTGGTCCCAAACATCGGTGAACAAGAAACTACGTCTTTTGGCTTTCAACTATTCAATTTGGACCCCCAAAATAAATTACAAAAAAGGCTTCAGCAGGGGTTGAGTGCCGCTGCGGAAGTGGTCCAGTGTCACCGCGGCAGTGGCCAGTGCAGCCACGGCACTGCTCTTCAGATGCCCAAAAATGCTGTTTAGGCCCCCAGAGGTTCCGATATTTGCGAAAAGGCCCTATTTCGTCCAAAATTCACACAAAATGCGTACAAAATCCAAATTGAGCTTTTGATATACCTTTGGAAAGGTAATAGAGTCTAAATTCCATAAAAAATAGTTTGGAGTTGGTTCACTTTAAAAAGTTTTGCGATATTCGCGATAAAAGTCTCACCTTCGAAAATTCATAATAAATTCGTTTTAAATTCAGAAATTATGTGCGATATACCGTTGGAAATACATTGACCTCAAGTATCCATGAAAAATGTTTGAAAATTGATACGGTGCTCTGATTTCAAAGTCAACTTTTAGGTCAAATCGGTCAAACATGGGATCTCCAGGAAGTTTTGGGAACTTCTGGGAGCTCCAAAGAGTTGACGTTTTCGTCCGATTTTCTTTTAAAACTCATTTTAGTACTTTTCACATGATCTAGAATGATCTTGAAACTTTTCAGCAAATTTGGATGTTTTCGGTCAAACCCTGGTCAAACCTGGTCAACCTAGGTCAAACCGGTCAACGGGGATTTTTCGGGAACTTCCATGGGTCTTTGGGAACTGACGATTTCATCTAATTTTGCTTCAAAACTCATTTTATCACTTTTCTAACGACGTAGCATGTTTCCAAAATTTTTGGTGCAAATCAAGAAGTTTTTGAGCTTTCAGGGGTATTTTGGTCATTCTAACATTTTGAGAGATACAACTGACTTCCAGGGGTCCTTTTTGAGTCTTTTTCGATCATTGTGAACCACCAAGCTATGGGTCTCCTAAATCTGATAACCAATAAAATGGGGTGTCTACACCTGCCTCGCTGCCTTGTTTATTAGAAGACCCATCCACATAAAGTACCTAGGTCGGGGTATCAGGCTATAGACCGGGCGGTAGAACCGGCGAGTCTAGCTCTTCAACCATGCCTTCTGGATATGTGAACTTCATATGGAAGTTTGCCACTGCTTGCCCCTTGCTTGCCATCCAGGTTCTGTAGACTACTTCAAATTCTTGTAACTCTAATGCCCACTTGACGAGCCTTCTGGATGTCTCAAGCCTGTTTAGGAACTGGCGGAGAGGCTGATCTGTGAGGACCACTATGACGTGGGCCTAAGAGTATGGGCGGAGTCTCTGGGCAGAAGTGATGAGGGCGAAGGTGAGCTACTCGATGCAAGAGTACCGGCTTTCCGTGCCTTGGAGTGCCCAGCTAGTGTAATAAACTGGGAACTGTATTCCATGCTCCTCTCTAATAAGTGCCGAACTCACTACTGAATACGACACCGCCAAGTAAAGAAATAGTTCCTCCTTCGGTATGGGCATTGAGAGTTGGGGAGGCGATGTCAAGTATTTCTTGAGACCCTAAAATGCCTCCTCACACTCTTCTGACCATTGAAATGCTTTACGGAGGATTTTGAAGAACGGCAGATACCGGTCGGTAGCTCGGGAGATGACCCTGTTCAATGCGGCTACCCGTTTGGCCAGACTCAGTACTTCTTTGGTCAACCTGGGCGATCGCATGTTAATTATGGCCTAGATTTTTTCGGGGTTTGCCTCGATTCCCTGCCTACTCACTAAGTGTCCCAAGAACTTCCCTGAGGAGACTCCAAATGTGTACTTGGTCGGGTTCAACCTCATCCGGTATTTTCTTAAGATGCTGAACGCCTTTGCTAGGTGCTCAAGATGGTCGGACGCGTCTCGACTTTTAACCAGGAGATCGTCAACGTACACCTCCATTGACTTCCTAATCAAATCTCTAAACATGCAATTGCCCAGGCATTGATAAGTTGCCCTGGCATTTTTTAGGCCAAAAGGCATTACCTTATAACAGTACGTCCCCTGGCCGGTGAAGAAGGAAGTCTTTTCTTCGCCCCCGGGATACATGCTGATCTGGTTGTACCCCAAGTAGGAATCCATGAAAGAGAGAAGTGAGTGACCGGCCGTGGAGTCCACGAGGAGGTCTATCCTAGGCAGTGGATAGCAGTCCTTGGGGCAGGCCTTGTTCAGGTCGGTGAAGTCCACACACATTCTCCATTTTCTGTTGCTTTTTTTTACCAGTACCACATTCTCCAACCAGCTGGGATAGTGGACCTCTCGGACGGACTTTGTCTTCAGGAGCTTTTTGATTTCTTTGCGCACTGCTGCTTGTCTTTCGAGGGCCATACCCCTTCTCTTTTGCTTGACCGGTCAGGAGTTCGGGTCAATGTTGAGACGGTGGGAGATGACTCGTAGGTTAATCCCAGGCTTGTCTTCATGGCACCAGGCAAAGACGTCCTGGCTCTATCGCAGGAACTAGATCAACTTCTCTTTATGACCCTGCTCCAGGAGAGTGCCAATACTGACGCACTAGTTGGGGAATTGGGGGTCCAACACCACTTGATCCAGTTCTTCTACTGGGCCTACTCCATCCCTTATGTCTCTCGGATTCATCTCCTGAATGTTCAATGTTTCTGTAACTATCTCTCTGCACAGGAAGCTGACATAATAGCTCTGAGCGATTAATTGTTCTCCACACAAGCTTCTGGGACCCTGGGGGGTTGGAAACTTGATTATCAGGTTGTATGTTGACACAACCGCCTTGGCTTTACTGAGCGTTGGCCTCCCAAGGATGACGTTGTATACGGATGTGGCCTCCACAACTATGAAGTTTCCATCATCGAGACTTGCTGCGGGTAGGCTCCTATCAAGACTAGCAACTCGATCATCCCGAGTGGTATTTGCTTGAGCCATTGAACCCGACCAAGGGGGTGGCCACCTGTCAGAGCCTATCCCTTGATATCTCGAAATGATCAAAGGCTGAGGCGAACAGAATGTCTGAGGAGTTGCCCATGTCCACTAACACCCTCTTTACCATATAATTGGCAATGGAGAGCGTTACTACTAACGGGTCATCATGAGGACAGTGCAGGTCCTGTACATCGTCGGATGAGAATATCAGCACATCGGCCAATGGGGAGTCGAATGGTCGGACATACATGATGTTTGCCCGGGACGCCCGAGCATGCCTCTTTCTGGCCGACTGTGAGTCCCCTCCTCCCGATGTTCCTCCAGAGATAACATTGATTTGACCGAGGGGCTGAGGTTGCTCAGGACTCGAGCATCCGGTCGGGGTCGTCTATCTATGATGACAAACTCGGTGAGGTGACCCTGCTCGATGAGCTCCTCAATGGCGATCTTTAGCTTAAAGCAGACTTCTGTGTCATAATTGTGATCTTTGTGGTACCGGCAGAACTTATTCTAGTTTCTCTTCTCAGGCGGGCACTTCAGCTTCGTCAGTTGTTTTAGCAACCTCTGAGCTTCGGCAGCGGCCATGACTTTATGAATAGGCCAAAAAAAAGGCATGAAGGCAATCGAGGCCTGATCCTGACTGCCTCTCTACTAATCCTACTTCAGCTTCTTTCCCGAGCCTTTTTAAGGGCCTTCGCGTTTCCGCTTTGGCTTCGGGGAACCATCCTCTGCCTGGTTTGCACGTTTAGATTTCAGGAATTCCTCTGTGTCAATATACTTCCCAACCCTCTCCGACAGTTCGACCAGGGTGGCGGATCGTTCATGGTGGAACGACTTAGCGACCTTTGTGTGCTGAACCCCCGAACAGAAGGCTGTAATTGTGATCATTTTGTTCAAGTTGCGAATTTGAAGCTTTTATTAATTGAAACAGTCAACATAATATTTTAGGGATTCTCCCTTACGTTGTTTGATGGCCAGCAATTGGGTGTCCAGTTATGACCGATCGAGCATCCCCACGAATTGGTTAACAAATGGCTTGCTGAGTGCCTTGAATTCGTCAACTGTTCGGGGTTTGAGAACATGGAACCACTGCGCGGCTGGCTCTTTGAGGGTACTGGGAAAGGCCAGGCATAGCAGTGCATTGACGCTGGTTACAAGAGCCATCTGAGCCTTGTAAGTCCGGACGTGCTCGATCAGGCTCCCTGAACCGTCGTAAGAATCAAGATGTGGTTGTTTGAATTTTCGCGGGATAGGAAATCCAGTGATCCGGACGATAAAGGGTGACTCAGTTTCAGTGTTGACGTGGTCATGACCTGGCTTGCGGATTAGTTTCTCGATTTGTTTTTGCAGGTCCTCGATTTGGGCGTTGACGTCCTCCCGATCGGTACTCCACCCTAAATCTTGGCGATAGGTTGGGTCGAACGAAGATGCCTCCTCCTCAAAGTGCACCGTCCGTAGGGACAGGGCTTGGCTATGACTCCGGTTAATCGTATGCCTGAGATCGCTCCAGCTTTTGGCCAGACGGTCCTGGGCTGACTCTCGGGTCTGTCGCTCTTGCCCGTCCCCTCTGGCAGCGCGTCTCTTGTTGATGATATCTCTGGCGTCCCCCTTAGGATTTAGATTGTCCCGGACACGTTTCCCAGTCCGTATGGGATCCCGGCCACGCTCGTTGTTCCCGAGCCGCTCAACCTCCTAGGGAGACGTTGGTGCGGTGTATGCATGTCGTCCGGTATGCCGGGGTACTGGAGCATGCTCATGGCTCCCGAGCTACACTCCTGTCTACAGGGGCTTGTTCTGCTGGGCCAGTAGGTCCTCGATCTGCCACGGGTCTGGCGCTGGCCTTCTAGGAGTTGCCCTAAAGCTATTGTTACTTGCTCGGGAGTCATGGAGACCGCTGAATAATTGGCCGACGGATCCACTTGATCCGACGGCTGAACGGTCTTCTTGTTTTTACGAGGAGCCATGGTGATCAGTCAAGAGATTTGTTTCTCTGGAGAAAATCTATCTATTCACACAGACGGTGCCAAACTGATGATGCCAAAATTTGGGTAAGAACAAGAAGAGTAGTTTAAGGAGAGAGAGAAAGAGAAAGAGAGAGAGAGAGAGAGAGAGAGAGAGAGAGAGAGAGAGAGAGAGAGAAGTAGTTTGTATATGGTTCGGCCCCATTAACTAGGAGACCTATACCCACGTGTGCGTTAGAGCGCGCTCATTAACAAATCACCGGTGGCCTTTGGTGAACCAACAAAGGGGGCGGTACTACCAGAAGACCGGCCGGGTATATGTGTATGAATAATATATGCTGCTATGCTATGAAATAAGAATGTGATCTCCTTCGATGGGGGTGAGTTGTCCCTTTTATAGACATAAGAGACCACCTGTATAGGGTAAGTGAAACTAATTAGGAAGCCTAATCTAATTGTAACTAATTTACACAAATCGTGGGAGTTTCCTAAGTAGATTAGGAAATAACCTGCACTTTCGCTTCAGTCTTCTATCCGAGATAGGAAACTGTTTGGAATCTTGTGGAGTAAGTCATGAGACATTCCCGGACCGCATCTACTGGTCGATGAACCCGAACCGTATCCCCGAGCTGTGAGCCCGTACCGGACGGTCTTGACTGAACGGCTCGGGATGGCCCAATGGTGGGCACCCTTTACAAATAGCCTAGCATCTCCTCACTGAGGTGGTCATCTGACTTTGACCTGACATTTTTGTACATATCACCTATGACCATGATTGATTCGGTCTAAAGGAGCATTGCTGGGAAAGCGGTCAATTCTGAACTAAGTGACATGAGGGCGAAGGGAAGATCATTTGTTTCACATCCAGGCTTATATTTGCATTCGACAACTTATGTTGCCCTTAGTGGTTTGCAACACAAGTGTGAATATAAGTGCTAAGCTCGAGGGGTTAAGCATAGCTCCATTTTGAGGGATTGGAGGTGCTTAAACCGATGTGATTAGATAGATCTGGGGCATAGTGAGACACTATATATACCTATATTCTAAGGGTTGATGTCTCTATACTGGCTCCGTTTGAGTTTCTAGTATTGAGCTCCCACATGCATGCAAGTGTTCTCAGTGATCGCACAGTCCATCAGCTAGTATGATTACCTCAACATTGGGCATCGTGGAGAAGAGATTATGGCTCCTTGCATACCATATTAATTAATAGTCTTTATCATATAATTAATATTAATATGTTACCCACTATTATTAAGAAATGTAATTTCATGCTTCAAGCAACTGTAGCTGAATGTACCATTGTAGATTTCATTTCGTATGTGTTGTAAGCAGCTACCCACTCTTTTGTTCTCAGTAGAGTGCCATACTTTTTTCTGCTTTTGAATTGGTTGCTCAACAAACTTCATGAAATTAATGAGACAAACCAGTTCACCAAACCATACATGATGATATATATAGCATGCCAGCTATATAACGTAAATAAGTAAATAAAGTTACTTGCATTAACATCTATCCATATATATATATATAGCAGCTGTTTGGATAATGCTGGCTTGAAGATTTATGTTAATTAGCATCCATAACTGTATTCATACACTTTAAACCCAATTAAGAATTCAGTCAATACTCTTGGAATATTTCTTTTATAGTACTACTTTCTCTTGCTTTTCCTGAAATGTTTTAGAAAGAAAGCAAGTGGCTTAGAGAGAAAGATGTAAAGCAAAAGCAAAAGATAAGGTAGATGAGAGAGAGAGAGAGAGAGAGAGAGAGAGAGAGAGAGAGAGAGCTACAATAAATAAATAAAAGGGTTGTGTGGGGATTAGCATATTTACAGATGCAAATTAACTAGGCGGGCAGTGAGATAAGGAGTGGTAAAGAGAAAAATGAAGAACCAGGGAAGCATTAATAATATTGGAGAGAGTGGCCGGAGGTTATCACCAGACAATAATGATGGAGAAGAGTTCACAAGAATGGCTCTCTCTTCATTTCAAGCAAGAGAAGAAGAGATAGAAAGGAAGAAGATGGAGGTGAGTGAGAAGGTTAAATTTCAATTGGGTTGCGCTGAGGAAGAAACAAAGCGGTTAGCACAAATCTGGGAAGTAAGTTCAAATTTATTAACCCATCCATGCCCATAAATACCAGTACATTTTACTAGACGCTTACAGAGCATCATTTAGTAATGGGGTGTGCTTGTCAGTTGTCACTCAAAAGTAATAGAGTAATAATAATATAATGTAATAAGAAAAAGGGTAAATTATCTTTTATTTTTGTGGTTTGCCTCTATGACACTTTGTTCCCCTGTAGTTTCAAATGTAACACATAATCTTATTTGGTTTGTCTCTGTGGCACTTTATCCCCTGTAGTTTGGACTGTAACACATAACCCTCAGTGGCTTTCTTTTGTGACACTTTACCCCCTATGGCCAAAACAACCCCAGTGGCTTTCTTTTGTGACACTTTACCCCCCTATGGCCAAAACAAATTGCTTAAATAACCAACAATTACAGGGGTAAAGTGGCACAAAGGAAAACCATAGGAGGGTTATGTGTTATATTCTAAACTACAGGGAGTAAAGTGCCAAAGAGGCAAACCATAAGAGGGTTATATGTTACATTTGAAACTACAGGAAAACAAAGTGTCATAGAGGCAAATCACGGGGAAGTAAAAGATAATTTACCCTAAGAAGAATGAGTCGGTTTTGAAATTATATTGCTGGTTTCGAAAGTACTCCGTATAAAATAAGATTAATTTCAATTCCACGCTCAATTCTTGATTTTAATCAAAGTTGGGATCATATTGATTTGACAAAAAAATATATTTTAAACAAAAAAAATATGTTTTAAGATTGATTATAGACATATGCATGGAACATGCGCAATAAAATAAAAGAGTAATATTTGGGGCACTAACAACTTCTACTAATACTTACTAACACGCTCTATCTCTCTCCTAGTGGTATTATGGGGTCTGCAGTGGGCTCCGCAGTACTACTAGAAGAGAGATAGGGTGTGTTAGTAAGTGTTAGTGGAAGTTGTTAGTGCCCCTAGCATTGTCCAAAATAAAAATAAAAGTAAAAAGCAACTCCAAATATTAGGATATACCAAAATAATAATAATAATAATAATAATTTATTATCCTATGAACCATAGAACTGATTCTTAGCTTTTTAAACAACTTTACCTTCAAACGCACGGAAAAAAAAAAAAAGGGAAAGGAACAAATGTCATAAATGTTATATGGCGAATTTGTGAATTTTCTTTTTCTTGTTTTAATGTACACTTTAATACACATTAAAATTCAACAAGATTGTTTTTTTTTTTTTTAATTATTATTTATCTTACACTCAATTTTAGGAGCTAGAAGAGATGGCAGATCCCATGAGGAAGGAAGTTGCAATTGTACGTAAGAAGGTTGACTCGGCTCACCGAGAGCTTAAATCGCTTGGACTGATCTGCCAGAAGAAGGTACATCCTCCTCCATTAATTCAGTATGTGTGTGTGTATATATATATGTTCACTCTTACATATATAATATCCATTATCTTTGTTACAATAATTTTGTACCATTCGTTGTTTAAAAGTATTTGAGACTCTTAATTATTGTTTAAAATTCTGACTAACCATTTCAAGCTTTGTATCATGATTAACAAACAGGAGAAAGAATATAAAGATGTTCTAGAGGTTTTCCATGAAAAGAACAATGAAAAAACTCAACTCACAACCACCTTAATGGAGGTAATTCTGTTATTTCAACTTGATTCTCCATTTCTTTTATAACTTGAAGTTCTTTTTTCTTACTTATTTTACTGGAAATAAATCGAATTAAACTAAATCTTCTTACCATGAATTTTTTTGCCCCCTCCATGTGCAATATTTATCAGCTGGTGAATGAAAGTGAGAAATTAAGAATGAGGAAGCTGGAGGAACTCAGCAAGATTGTAAATACCACAAACTGAATTGTTTAGACATTGATGTAACATATCTTTATTTTCTTGTTTTGGAGTTTGGAATTAATGTACCATTTACAACTAGTATACATGTGTGTGTGTGTGTGTGTGTGTGTGTGTGTGTGTGCAAGTCAATATGACAAAGTAAGTTAAAATTAAATTAATTTGTAATGAGAAGTACACAGCTTCAGGTAGATGTGTTTTTTTTAAATCTTTTTTTTATTTTTTTCATGGATGAGGAAGGCTTCAGTAGTTAATACTCTCAAGTTCGAATTTCCTTGTAACTTGTAAGGGGAGCTAAAATAAATTTCTCAAGACTATATTTTGCATGTTATCTTTAAGAACTACATGGAAAAATTTACTATTGAAATCACCATTTTAAACTTAAGTACTTGTTCTTGCCCTAGCTAATTGCGTGTTTCATGATTTGAATCGACTCATTCGCAATTGATAAAACAATTCAAAAATATTACTCAACCTTGAGGTCATTTGAAAAATAAAAACTAAAAAATTGGAAGTTGTGTAAGAATATTATATAAAGAATCACCTACTAGTACATCCTTTTAACAAAAAGTAAGAAAGACCCATCTATGAAGAAACATGATCAAGTTTCTCAATTTGAACTAATTCAAGACAATAAATTCCTGTTAACCATAATCTTTACAAATTTTTTATTGTTAAATTCAAATTAATGACAAAAATAATCCATACAAGTTTGCAAGTGCCATGGCTCAGCATGTTGTGAAGGACATAAGAAAGCAAGTTTAAACCAAACCATAGTTGAATATCTTTGGCTTCAAAAATAGGATGACTTCTTTTCAATGTTACTTGTAAAAATACTAAAAGGTCTAAATGGATGGGGGTCAAACTAAAGAAGAAAAAAAAAATTAAAAATGATAGAATAAAAAATATTCACCGAAGAGTTTGAGAAACAATTGGACGGATTCTAATTTGCGACGTAAAAAAAATAAAAATAAAATAAAATTTGAACCTTAAGAACAAGTTGCGGGAGAACGAAAAATAAAAAATTTAACAAGAATGGATTACAAAGATACAACTCAAAACACCATGAATTAAGTGAGGCCAAAAAGGGTACCCAAAGCAAGCTTTATTGCAGAAGTTATATAAGCTAGTACAGGAACTGTAACTTTTGAACGGTATTAGAAAAGTACAAAATACAGCACGATCATAAATAAATCTCAATAACAAGCTCATGGCAAGTTTCTGTTTCTCTAGTCCGTTCTTTCGGATAGAATCTGTTTGTACTCTGCCAAAAGTTTCGGAATGTCATCCATACGCAACTGAAATTTGAGAAATTCACAAAAAATGTGTAAATAAAAATTTGTGAAATATAGAACACAGTACAAGGAATTAACATACAAAACAATTTGCAGCACCTATTGAAAAATACAAGGAAAGCAAGTGAACACGGACTCTTCGAAAAGGCCGCGGCACCCGCACTTAGTGCACACCCGTACTGGGTGCTCCGTGGATTCTTTGAGTTCTTTTGGAGTGCGGTTGGGTTGTAGCGTTCTTTTGAAAAAGAACACAAGTTCTTCATACAATTTTGAAAACTTTGGGGGTTTAAAAGATATATAATAGAAAATAATAATAATAGCAATTATCTAGGATATACACTAATGCACTAATAGTTATAAAATAATTTGTATACACTCCTATCTGAAAGCATATTTTTACATCCTCACTTTTTGGAAAATTGACGAATCCATCATCCCCATACCCGAATCCCCGCACCCGCACCCGTGCTACCTAGGTCTGAAGGTTACAAATGAAAAGTTGTATCTTCTGGGTCTTGGAAAGCTTATAAAATTTCTCCACCATTAGCTATAAAATGCAACCAATTTTGGTTCTTGTAATGATTTTTCCCTTTCTTAGTAAATCTACAATCTGCACTCCATTAGCCACAACCAGACAGCTTGAACACCAAAACCCAGTTTAGCAGATCTGGTCTAAAGTTCATCAATTAATATTTCATACAACAAATGCATATGCCATTACACAGTTTAAATTCAATTCACTAATTAGTTGGTGAGTCATACTGTAAAACTTTGGGACTTAAAGAGTTGAAAATACAGTTTTAGACAATCAATTTGGAATTTTTCCAGCACAATCAACTACCGAAGCAATCAGATTTGTTAAAATAGGCTAATGGAGCAATATAGAGAGATGAAGGAGCTTCAACTGGTTTTTTAAAATGTGGAATAGTCATATGGCAGAGTCCGTAGAGATTTAATACGGTGGGAATCTAGAAAAGAAAGGAGTCACAAGTAGGTATATCAATTTGATTGGACATGTACGATGCCGTTGCTACTTCAATTTCAGGAGAATCAAGTGAGCTTCTAATTACTGTGGGTTTACATAGGGATCGGAACTAAGCCCCTATTTTTTTGCCTCAATTATGGATGAACTACACATATTCCAGAGGATATCTCGTGATGTACACTCATCACTAATGGTATGTTTTATTGACAAAGTAAGGGAAGATTTTTAATGTTAAATAAGTTTGACGAGAAGCTTTACAGTTGAAAGGATTTCAGATGAGTTGGTCAAAAACAGAGTATATGGAATGCATTTAGTTAATCTAACAACATAGACGGAAAAGTGCTAACGAATGCTGGGCAGAAGATACTAAAAAGTAATAACTTTCGTTATTTAGCTTTAATTGGCCATATGGACAGAGAAATAGAAGTTGACTTAGTTCATAGAAAGAATCGAAGTAGGATGAGTAAAGTGGAAGGGTACTTTAGAACATTTCGAGATTATCGTTTACCAAGATGGAAGTGTGATGTAACGAGAAATGATATTTTCAAAATGACTATGTTTGTGAAATGGAAAAGTAGCAGCCAATCCAGATAAAGTATGAGAAAATCGATTAAGATGGATTGGACACATACAAAGAGGACCAAAAAATGCACCAGTTAGGACGATGACAGTATCCACGTTGAGGTAATACTAGGATAGGGGAAGACCAAATTTGACACGAGTAGAGATATTAAAGAAAAAAATCGATAACCGGTTGGTTGAATAAGGCTGTGGTCTCAGATTGAGCAGAATGGAGAAAAAGGATTCATGTAGCCGGCCGAAATAATTTGCAGACAAAGCTTAGTTGATTTAGTTGAGTTGTATCAATTACCTAGTAAGTTTCCCTATGTACATGAGTATGATTTGTAACTTTGTTATGTTCCACTAAAAAGAAATATTTTGGCACATTACTGATTCAAAAGTCAACAAGAGTATGATTAGATTTTTTTCCTAAGAAGAAACTTGACACATGTTATTGTAGAATAACATTTTTGCGAAGGCCGGCCTTATGATTTTAATTGCAATAGCATACCAACAGTCATCTATATAGTCAAATTTTATGAAGGAAATTTAGCACAAACTTTTCCGCAAGAGAAGAATTAAAAACCATGAAGCTTGGTGAGAGATGTACCAGATCTGAACCACAAGCAGCTCCTCTAACCCTCCTCCCCTCACCCCATTAAATTACAATGCAAGTTCAAATGTACTTCAATTTATCCTAAATCTATATTTCTAATTGCAGTTAGGATTTGGGTTCTCTACCAGTAAAAGTTACTTTAAGAAGACTCTCTATTTTTACACACACACACACACACACACAGAGATTAGCAATCATGCATTGACATAACAGAATATAACAAGCAACAAATAATCATCATGAAACAATAATTGGCAAGCTCCCCAGATTCCCTATAATGCGTTTACCAGAGAAGCTTTTTGAATATGGTAGTAACGATATGCCTCCTTTCCAGAAAAACCAGACTCCACAGAGTGCAAATTAGATCCCACCTTTTTTCTGCATAAAATTATGAACATAAACTCAGAGAATTATTATTAAATTCAGTAGTTGGGTGAAAATGAATCAGATTATGTTCTCAGTTCTCACACAATATCAAAAACAATATTTAAGAACTAATGACAGGATAATTATTCTGGAAAGGTCTTGCAAATAGAGTGCAATTGCAATACTTCACCTTTCTCATTTTATGTTTTTTTATTTTTTTCTTTCCCTTTCTTATGCCTGTTTCAAAACTTATACGAGTATATACAATCTCTCTATAGACTAACTGACTTGAATAAGTAAAGACTGGAGTGATGATTATTGTAATGTATTCCTTCAAGTTTATGGTAAAACATGTTTCCTCAAATCAATTGAATAAGAGATCCGAATTATATATCTAAATTTAACTTCTCAAAACAATCCATAAACCTAACTTCAACATGCATAGCGCTACATACACAATTGTATTCAGCGAGAGCTTTGACTTCACTAGATAATACTACGTGGGACTATAGTAAGGTAATTTAATATCAACTTCAACAATAGTCGATTGCTGGAAGCTACTAGTATGTTTGGTTCATGGATCTAGTGAGCGAAAGGAAATGAAAACACTGAGGAAAACAATTTTCTATGTATGGTTAATAGGGACAACAATGAGCAAATTAGGAAAGAAAAGAAAATGCAGTGAAAACTAAATTAAACATTTTGAATTTTGTGAGTCACTTCCCTTCCTATTTTTCTCGAGTTACTTTTACATTTTGAGAATTTTTAATTTCTAATGTTATTTAAGCATGGAGGAAAGCACCAGGGAAAACACAAGGGGAATAGTTTTCCTTCTTGTTTTCATTTTGTTGTGCTTTATCTTCTCAAAATCTGTAAACAAAACATAGTTGACCAAGAAAAGCAAAGATGCCTAAACGGTTGACTTACATAAGATGACGTGTGATCAGGCGTTGGTAGTCACGTAGTAAGGGGCCAAGCTCCTTCAGTTGAATTGACCTTGGTGTGGAGGTGCTCCAATGGTCACGAAGTGCCTCGGTTGCCTTTAATCACCATAGAGAGTGCTTTGAGTTGAGTATACCAAACAATTAAGGCCAATGCATAGCTTTCGGTACCAGTGCGGCAGTGCCTGGGGAGTAGACGAGGTAGAGGCTAGGTTGGCCATGGGCTATGGCCTGGGCAACCACTGCATAATAACATAACGTGTGTTTGCCCAAGCCTGGCACGGCCCGGCCCCGGCCAATTATTATTTGCCAATCTCAGCCCTAAAATTATTAGGCCTAGGTCCGCCCATCCGGCCTGCCTGACTTATATCTTTTTAGTAAACAATATTTGTAGATTTAAGACTATATAAAAATAGAATGACCCATACTCTGTGCTGGAAAGTAATCAAATACTGAACATTAAGGCGCTAAAGAAAGCGATCCCATAGTAGCTAATAGACAATTGGAACATGAGTGTTCAATTAAATTTTAAATTAAGATTTCAAGTGTGGTCACAATATATTAATTATTTTTTTCTTTTTTCATTTTGGATGAAAACCATAATTAAAACATATAAATATATAACCTTACGGCCGGACCATGCCATAACTATTGAGCTCAAGCCCAGCCCTAAAATTTTTGGGCCTTAGAACATATCCCAGCCCTGCCCTACGGACTAGGGGTGTCATTCAGATGGAACGGATCAGAAGCAAGTGTTTCGGAAAATATTCCAAAATTTTCAAAATCTAGAAATCAATTCCAATTCCTATTCCGAAATTTTGGAAATTCCAAATTCATTTCCAATTTCAGAAATTTCGGAAATGTTTCGATATCGTCATTTTTTTGAATATTTTCGGAATTCTAACTAAATGCAACCAATCACTACACAAAATCCACAAAATCTAAAGAGAGATCGACCTACAGATTCAACAAAACCCACAAATATATCTCACACAGATTGAACAAAGAATACCAACTTTTCACAAAATCTAAACAAATCTCACACAGATGTTAACAATGAATACAAATTTATACGCATTTGACAAAAAAAAAGTGTGTATATATATCTAATATATTAGAAGAAAATTCAGAAATTATCGAAAAATTATCGGAAAACGTGATTTCGGAATAATTTTGGAATTTTCGGAAATCCTATAACAATTCCTATTCCGTTCCAAAATTTTTCGGAATTTTCGTAAATTGGAATTTCGGAATTCGAAATTCAATTTTAGCTTCCAAAATCGGAATTTTTCAGATCAAAATCGGAAGAAATCGGAATTTCCGTTCCAAATGACACCCCTACTACGGACCAATACTCTTAGCCCAAGCCTGTTGTTTGGAAAGGACTTGAGGGCCAATATCCACCATTGGCGTTACTGGTGCCCCAGACCAAACCACACTCCCAACACTTTTTAATCCGAGCTTCTACCGGTGTACTATGCAGTGGACCTTCGATATACTGAAATATTAAGCTGAAATTGTAAAGCAGAAATGAGAAAACATGACGAACTTACCTGAATGTGTGAGATCTGTCCATTGGCGGTAACTCTTTCTCCAACTAACCGTGATGCTAGTTCAAGAAACTCCCCATCTTCCAAATCACCAATGATTTGAGGTTCGGGACTAGAAAGTGAAAATGAAATCTCTAAACTTTTGTGTAATTCTGCGAGGGAAGATTCTTTCGTATGGCTTTCCTGTCAAAGATATACAGATCATTCACAGCTTCAAGTGGGTGGAATGTTCCAAAATCGTCAAATAAATACACCCTTCTAAGCCTTCTTATAATACTTCACAATCGCATTCTATGAATTCTGCCAATTTTGAACAAAACTGAGGTCCCTGTAATGATATACTTAGAGCCCGTTTGAATTAGCTTATTTGGGACCAAGTGACGACCAACAGTCACTTATTTGGGATGACATTCGAGTCCCTCTGAAGAAAATTTTCTCCCAGCTTTTTCAATGATCCACTTTAAAGCTGGAAAAACAGCTTAAATCAGAAGCAGCAAATTGCTACTTTCCGAAAATCTATGGATGAAAAAATGTATTACTGCCACGGAGAAACAAAACAGGCTCTTAGTACTAATGCATTGAACTTTGAAAGACAGAAGTCTGAAATATTTGTCCCTACTCCCAAGTGAAAAACTTAAACCAGACATTGGAGTTCTTTTTATCAGAAGCTGAAGCCAATTCTCATAGAACCTTAGGATTAAAAGTATCCAATCCCATAAAAAATGTAAACACAGATGCCACATGAAACTAGTTCTAACAAAGAGATGGCCGAAGATAGATCAATCAAAAGGACTAGGCCTCGTCGTATGAATGTCTAACAGCATAAAAACATCTGCGTTATGATATTAAGGTCAAGTAAGGTCCTTATAAAGATCCAAAATCACATCATAATAAAGGAGACATCCGAAGATCTAAAATTTGTAATTGAGGTCCTTGGAGTCAAAACAAGGTCCTTAAGATTTGAACATCTCAACTTTAGTTTCGTATCAATCTGTGTTTAACAATGACAGAGAAATCATTTTTGTTAAGTTTAATGATATCAACAGAACATTGGAAAACAGTGGAGGATATTAGCCCAAGTTTAGAACATCAATTACAAATGTATTTCTGTTTATTCAGAAAGAGAATCAATTCATACAGATCAATAGATGTTTAAACTACGCATTCCATAAAATAAAGAAACACGAGATGGAGTGCCAATAGGTCCTGACCTTTATCAAAGTTACCTAAATTTTAAAATAAACTCATTATTTGGCTCGCATTTACAATATTAAGACTTCTATCTAAAATTATTAAAATATTTCAAATAAGCTACTCTTGTGTCTGGCAGTGTCGGCCATGTGTCCGACTTGTGTTTGATGTAAAAACCTTAAGACACCTTGTCACATGTCTGACATGTGTCGGTGTCCAACACAGATAAAGGAAAAACCCAGTGCACAAGGCTCCCGCCACTGGCCCACTGTGGGTTTGGGGAGGGTTAGATGCATGCAAGTACACAACCTTACGCACAGAGGCTTCCGCCATTCGAATCCGTGACCTCCAGGTCACAATGAAGCAACCTCACCGTTAAGCCAATACGGATACGAGACCCAAATTGAAGTGTCCATGCTAAAGCCCTCCGCCTCGGCCAATTTTATGTCTACCATAAAGTTTTCCTCCTTCAATCACTCAATTTATGAAGATCTTTTCAATTGAAATGTTTATTGTTAAGTTTATTCAAAGAGATTAATCAAAAGCTTAGGGTTGACAAGTCGGTCACACCCTTATATATTATTCAAATATAAGGAAAAAATAATTACAGACTAGTCCTATGACTCTAAAAATATAAAATAAAAGTGATATATCTAACACTCCCCCTCAAGCTGGTGCGAAGATATCTCTCAATCCCAACTTGTTAAGCATATCACGAAACGGTCTAACACCAACACCTTTAGTAAGAATATCTGCAATTTGATCACTACTCTTCACAAAAGGAGTGCAAATTGTTCCATTGTTGAGATTTTCTTTAATGAAATGCCTGTCAATCTCATTATGTTTAGTCCTATCATGCTGGACAGGGTTGTGTGCAATACTGATTGCAGACTTACTATCACAATACAACTTCATAGAATCCTCATGCCCGATCTTTAAGTCCTTCAATAGCAATTTTATCCATAGAAGTTCACACACACCTTGAGCCATTGCTCTAAATTCAGCCTCTACACTAGACCTTGCCACGACATTCTGTTTCTTGCTTCTCCACGTAACAAAGGTTACCTCCCACAAATGTGCAATACCCTGAAGTGGACCTTCTGTCGGTCACGGAGCCTGCCCAATTAGCGTCAGTGTATGCTTCTATTCTAAAATGATCATGCTTACCAAAAATAAGCCCTTACCAGGAGCAGACTTAAAATATCTCAAGATCCTGTAAACCACAACCATATATGTCTCATAAGGAGCATGCATGAATTGACTTACTATACTTATAGCAAATGTAATATCAGGACGAGTATGGGAAAGATAGATAAGCTCCCCTACAAGTCTCTGATATCTCCCCCTATCTACCATTTTTACACCCACTTCATCACTCAATTTCTGGTTCAATTCTACAGGTGTATCACATGCTCTACTTTCAAGCATTCCAGTTTCACTCAAGAGATCCAGGACATACTTTCTTTGAGAGATGAAGATTCCATGCTTAGACCTGGCAACTTCAACTCCAAGAAAATACTTTAGTACCCCTAGATCCTTAATTTCAAACTCCCTTGCCATGTACTCCTTTAGATGCTACATTTCCTTCAGGTCATCACTTGTGAGGACAATGTCATCCATGTGCACAATAAGTGCAATAGTCTTACCTTGCAAAGAATGCTTGATGAACAAGGTATGATCAGCTTGGCTTTATTTAAACCCGTATCTACACATAGCATGAGTAAACCTCTCAAACCACGCCCATGGAGACTGTTTGAGGCCATACAATGACTTCCTAAGCCTACATACCTTACCTTCTGTTTCTGGGCCCTCAAATCCAGGAAGGATATCCATGTACACCTCTTCTTTCAAATTGCCATGTAAGAATGCATTCTTCACATCAAACTGGTGAAGTGGCCAATCACAGTCCACAAGAGATAAAAGGATCCTATAAAGTTCATCTTAGCAACTGGAGCAAAGGTCTCCTGATAGTCCACTCCATAGGTTTGCGTGAAACCCTTAACAACCAAGCGGACTTTAAACCTTTCAATTGTACCATCTGCTCTATGCTTCATTGTATACACCCACTTACACCCCATTGTTCTTTTGCCCATCGGTAACTTAGTCAACTCCCAAGTGCCATTCTTATGAAGAGCTTTCATCTCTTCATCCATGGCATGTCTCCACTTGGGATCACCAAGAGCATCCTGAACATGATTAGGAATAGACACAGAGGCAATATTTGAAAGAAAGGAACGATAAGTAGGAGACAAGTGAGAATAGGACACAAAGTTAGATATAGGGTGTTGAGTACAAGATCTAACAGCCTTTCTAACAGCTATAGGAACATCAAGATCCTCGGATTCTAGAGAAACAAAGTTATCAGTGTTACCTGGAGAGTTATGAAAGACATCACCAGTTGGAGAAGATGGCAGTAGAGGAATAGGAGTACTGGTCTCTGCCTCTTTGTTTTTTCTCTTACTCTACTGTATCCTTGAAGTACACTAACAACTCTTTCTATTTAGGAGTTACTTGTTCTACCTCCCTTCACACAACTCATCCTGCTTATCTTCCTCCACCTCCTCCCTCTCTATTCCTTCCATCTGGGGACTGGGATTCTTTTTCAGGGATTAAAATAGTAGTAGGAATTTCAGGTAAGACTGATCCCAGAACCTCTTCATGTCTCATCTCCCCCTGAAGAGGTGTTTTGGGATTCTCAAAATTCGGTACACATTCTTGAAAAGTGACATCCATAGAGACATATCACTTCCGATTGTCAGGGTTATAACACTTATATCCTATTTGAGTAGGAGAGTATCCTAGAAAAATACATTTAATGGCTCTAGGATCGAGTTTTCTCTTCGTAGGAGATTGGCTGTGGACAAAACACACACAACCAAAGACACGAGGAGTGATAGACAAACTGGAAGACAGATGAGATAGAAGATCAATAGGAGCCTTTTTCAAGTACCTGGGTAGGAAGACGATTTATAAGATAGGCCGTCGTTAAGACAGCACCACCCCAGTACGGCTTAGGAGTATTAGCGGTGAATATCAAGGAACGGGCAACATCTAGCAAATGACGATTCTTACGTTCTGCAACTCCATTTTGTTGCGGAGAATCAGTGCAAGAGGTCTGATGTAAAATGCCCTTTGAAGTAAAAAATTTCACCTAGACCCGAGTCAATATACTCACCCCCTTGATCGGAACGTAAAACTGCTATACCTTTCCCAAATAGAAAACAGGTTCACAAAAAAACTCAGAAACAGGTTTAGTGACTAAAAAAGAAAACATATGCTCAAGTAAATGAAAAGACGGGTGTCCTAATCTCCTAAGTAATAACTCCATGTCTTCAAACTGATTCTCAGTAGCTGATGTGTGATGAGCTCCTTTGCTTCCTGCATCTAGAAGGTAAAGGCCATTCTCATCTCTACCACTGCCAATCGTCCTCCTTGTGGTAATGTCCTGAAAGACACAATGAGAAGGAAAAAACTTTACACTGCACTTCAAATCACGAGTTATACGGCTAGTAGATAAAAGGTTAGAAGTAAAACTGGGAACATGTAGGACCGATGACAGAGGCAATGATGGAGTGGCATGAAAGATACCCTTCCCTGTAACAGGGAAAAAAAAAAAAAAAAGTGCCATCTGCAATGCAAACTTTATCTTGACCTGAATAAGGAGTATATACAGAAAACAAATCTGAAGAGCTAGACATATGGTCTGAAGCCCCCAAGTCAATAATCCAATGAAAAGACAAATGGGATAAACATGCTCGAGCAGAAGTGACCAAGTTACCTGTATGTGCAAATGAAGAGGAAGCACCTGAAAATGTAGATGCAGAAGCAGAGGTAGAGGCAGCAGAAGTACGGCGAGCCATCAAACTCCGGAGAGCCTCCTCCACCTCAGAGGTAGTGAACATAGGTAGAGAAGCAGCAGGAAGAGACTGATCAATCGGAGCAGGAGCTGTAAGATCGACTGCTGAAGTATGATGCGCATGAGCATTTCAGCCATTAAACCTTCCTCCACGACCCCTAGATGAACCCGAACGGGTGTCCCCCTTGGGGATAACCATGAAACTTATAGCATGTCTCCCTGGTGTGAAACTTGGTATTACAATAATCACAAAAGTGCTTAGATTTATCCGAAGAACCGGACTCACTAGCGGGGTCACGACCACGGTTCCCATCCTTCTGAGGAACGGAAGAGAGTGCAAATCGCTCTGTAGAAGTAGGCCGGAAGCATAGCAGATCGTCTACATTCCTCGTTCTTAACATAGGCAAAAGCCTCCTGAAGTGAAGGTAGTGGCTCCATTCCTAGAACCCGACTGCGAACTGTATCCAAATCAGAGTGAAGTCCCTCTAGGAACTTAAAAATCCTCTCCTCAGCAACAAGTTTATGATAGGCCACCGAATCAGTGGGACAAACTGGCTTGAAGTCCAACAGGTCCAAACGTTTCCAACTCGTGGATAGAGATGTGAAGTACTGCAAAACACTCTTTTCCCCCTGTTCAGATCTACCAATCGACCTCCGTAACTCAAAAATCTGCGCAGAATTTTCCTTGCTCGAATAAGTGTTGGCCATGGCCTCCCAAATATCTTGGGCAGTCGCCATGTCCAAAAAACCTTCAGCGATCTCTGGAATCATACAATGGCAAAGCCAAGTCATGACAGTGGAGTTCTCCATCTCCCACTTATCATAAGAAGCATCCACAGTGGTAGGTGCTTTAATTTTGCCGTTGATATACCCCATCTTCCCTCACCTTTGAGGGACATAATCACAGATCTGGACCATGCTAAGTAGTTTTGGCCATTGATAATTGATATAGTAAGTTTAACGTTCGAGTTATGGATGGATGCAACAATAACACGTTCATCCGGAAGCAACTGTGTATTCACGTTGGATTTGGCTGGATCCGTCATCGTGAATCAAAACACACACACACACACACACACACACACACACACACACACATATATGATACCAGCAACGAACACTGAACAGGAACTAACAGATACGTAGCACACCAACAAAAATTAGACCACCATAGAGAATACCAACATATCAATCACACAATCCAAACAAGGTTCATAAAAGGACCACGAACCATGGAAACTGAAGGTCAATCAAACCAGCACAGATCCACTAATATGGCTGGTCAGAAACTGCCCCTATGGGGCTCGGCTAGGTCTAGGAGGATGGTAGGAGGTGTCGGCTCAAGCCAGGGGTGAGGGTGGGTGAACCGCAGGTGGGGTGGGGTGTCGGATTGGTGTTGGGTGGCTGTGGAGAGTAGCGGCTCAGGCCATAGGTGAGTTTTAGGTGAGCCACAGATGGGGTGGGTGTCGAATTGGTGTTGGGAGGCTGTGGGGAGTAGCGGCTCAGCCAGGGATGAGGTATAGGTGATTCACAGGTAAGGGTGGTGTCGGATTGGAGTTGGGTAAGTTCCGGCGAGGTCTAGAGGTGGTGGTGATTCAGCGCACGTGGTGGTGGGTATGGTTAGGGTTGTGGTGGCTTTGGTACTATGTTAAGTTTACTCAAAGAGATTAATCAAAAGCTTAGGGTTGACATGTCAGTCACACCCTTATATATTATTCAAATAATAAGGAAAAAATAAATACAGACTAGTCCTTTGACTATAATAATATAAAATAAAAGTGATATCTAATAAAATTTTCATCTCCAGAAACACTACAAGCATTGTTTCTTATCTATTATATATATATAACACAAAGCCAAAAGGCTTCCCACAGCCTTCCACATGGCTAGCCCTGTATTTTCCTTTCCTCCACGTGAATCCTATGTGGATTTTTGTTTTCAAAAGGAAGCCAACAATCTCACCCTTTACTGTGCCTTTCCCTCTTCCTCTTCCACCATCTCTCACGATTCTTCGACTCTCTACCAAACAAATCAGACCCTTCTCTCTCTCTCTCTCTCCGCTTCTCACTGTTGAATCCATTGCCGCCGTTGTCGACACCTTGAAGCCGCCTTCGCTGCTGTCTGCATACCTCTTGGTGTGTCTCCCTCTCTCTCTAACTCTATTGTATGTGTGTGTTAGTGTGAGTACCGCTTTTTTCTATGGCTCTTTCTCTCTATACAGTCTTCTCTTCCATACCCTTTAATCTTCAATTTCAATTTTGCTGCAAGACAAAACCCTTCCTAGGTTTCAATTATCGTAGACATTTAGATGCAATAAAGAGCAGTTACGGACTCCAACTTCAAGTTATTTTTCTCTCTGCCCTTTTGGTCGTTTACGGTGATTTGATATATATATATATATATATATATGTATATGTGTGTGTGCGCGCGTGCACGTGCTACCTATTATTTTCTTATCTTGATTGTAAATATCTCATTCTCTCGCACCCTAAATGTGGAGTCTGTAAAATTGGTTTTTTTAAAGACAAAATTGGGAGTTTCGCTCCTCCATGTGTTACTTATTCTTGGGTTTTTAATCCTTTACAAGTCCTAACGTGAAGTTGAAACAATGTTACGACGGTGAAATATTTGACTACCAAATGTTGAAAAGTCATTGTGCATCAAACAGATCATCTATCCCAATTTTCTTTCCTTATCACTAGCATGCAAAGGGACTAATAAGTTGAATTTTGAATTGCAAATTCATGAATGATTGCCAATATATCTATACATTCACGTGTATACAAAGAGGGGTGCAATTTCTAGCAAGAGCCTCACCCAAAAAAATAAAATAAAAAATTAATAATAATAATAAAATAAAAAATAAAAAAAGAAGTCAGTGACATACTTGTTCTTTAATCGGTTAATCCCTAAGGTAGGCATATGGTATTTGGTGAGATGTATAAGGCACGTATGGAAGTTGGGTGTAGGTGAAATGTTCAAAAGAAACCTTAATTCATTTTTCCATACAGTAGTTTCACTGTGTCTCTATTAAATTTTAAGTTCGAAGATTTTGTTAGTTTGGCTATTTTGTGGTACATTAAGTGATTTTTTTAAGGGTATTTGTTCTCATTACTTGGGTACTTCTGATTAAATTTACACACATTTGCATGTTTGATGATTGCTCAAATTTCTAGAATTTTTTCACACAATAGTAGGGCCTTTAGTAGGCTTAACCCAATAATTTATTTCCATAGTATTAGAATAGCATCATTAGATATCATTGCCCACTTCCAAACTCCTTTTCCCTTTTTCCTTGAGACTCTATTGTTGACTATGAGATACTAAGGTTTATAATGTTTCGCAGACTTATGATGCAACCACTCACTTCAAGACCACAGTAAAAGATGTCCTCCCCATGTACAACTAGATTGGTGGAAGGTATGTTCTTATATTGCTACTTCGTTACTAGCGGTGATTGGATTTGTCAATTACCTTCTAGATTTCAACACGGGAATTAAATAAGAAAACCATGGAAGATTAACAAAGTAATGCAAATAAGTTATTCATATTGATTTGGCATATAAGATTGAGGGCACATGTATTTTTTGTTTTTTTTTTGGTACTTACTTTTCTAGAAAAAAACAAGTATCTTTGTTGTGTGCATGGGTTTTAAAAATATGCAAGTGCAGAGTATAAATTGGCATTCACCTGCAGCACTTATACTTTACAGTTCTGGAGGCCTACCATGAAAATATGGCATGAGCAAGATGAATTGAGTTACCAAATTGCAATTGTATTCCAATTTTGAGTACACAGGGTGAAAGTAAGCTCAGCAATAATACGGAGTGAAATAATAAGAAGTAAAAATTAGACACAACTAGAGTCGAACAATTAAATTAAATTAAAATATGCTTCATTTGGATATTGTATTTAAGATCGTGATAGACAATGAATAGGCACTACAACAGCTACATTCATAAGTTTTTAGTTAATTTAAATTGCTGATACTTTGGCAAATCACGAACATCAAACTATTTACAAATTGGTACGAAGTTCAAATCACACACTTTTGTTCCAGAGTCATGTTAGAAAATTTCAGATAGAATCTTCATTACTGTGAGAGAATTTCAATTTTATTGACCTTTTTCATGGACCTGAGTGCTTAAAGCACAACTGCTCGAGGACATTTTCCTTAATTATGTTCAACGTAAGCTAAAAAGTACTAGCCGAATTGATAGAATTGATTGTTTCTTTTTTCTTTGTAATCCCTTTTTATCATTTCTTGTGAATTTGTGGATTGGAAAATAATTTGACATCTCTGCTGCAGTTTCTGTTGCCGACGAAGATATATGTTCATTTGTTAATTTTATTTCTTCATTTTGACCCAGTTCTGAATTTTTAGTTAATATAGTGAAAATAGAAAACTGGCCATTTGTTTTAGTGGTTAACTAGGAGGTATTGAGAGAGGAAGAGTTGCAAAATCCTGGGAGCAAATGTACATGAAAATCACAGTTTTTGGGCCTTTGGAGCTCAATTTTAATTTTTTATAGCATTGTATGGAGATTGTTGACTAGCTTCTATATATGGGATTTTGGCTATTGCTTTCTTCTTTTCATTGTCGTCTTTATTAGTACGATTGTATTCATCTCTCTCTCTCTCTCTCTCTCTCTCTCTCTCTCTCTCTCTCTCTCTCTCTCTCTCTCTCTCTCTCTCTCTCTTCATTTCCAAGGGGGGACAAATCTAGGTGTTCGCGACTATATGCAACTTGATAGCTTATTATTCAACAATATTGTTGTTTTTCCTTAAGTTTCGAATATCCAAATGCACTATTGTTCTCACTGTTTTGCAAGGATTCATCTTTCTAGCTTGAAATAATCTGGCTATTAGTAGGCTCCATTTAATTCCATGAGCATGTGCATAAAAGATAAAGCCAAAAATTCTGGGCCTAGAATTATCTCAAGTCTTCGATCGACAACGCCGCGAAAAAACACTAGAAAATGACGACCGGCTCCAACGCGATGAAGATCAATCTCAAAAATTTGGGCCAACTTGTAGAAAATGACCAAATGAGTGTTGAACGGTGACGGTACAATGCACTCACAATAACGTTACTCACAACGACGGTACGATGGATTGCTTATTATTTAGCTCTCTATGTATTTTTTTTATTTTTTTGCCACTTGGGAAGACCATAACTATCACTACCAGGTGAAATTCACCATTAAGTATTGTTGTCTATTTTCTAATCCATAGTAGGAGTGCTTAACTATTAAGCAATGCGTATGTTTCTTACTTTCATGATGACATTAGCAACCATGCACGGAAGCACTGTGTATTATCAGTTAGGAGTGTGGTTAATTTGACAGTTTTATCAACACCAACAAAAAGTGTCACAGGCTTTGAACAGCCGAGGTAGTTTTGTGAATGATCCAATGTATGGCATTTGCTAAGTAGCTTTGTTATTTTTATTTTTTCCTGTTTGAAAAGTTAGAAAATGCATTTTGTACTCTATGTCAATCAATATAATTCTAAGAATAACTATTCTGTGTTACTTTGTGCATTGGTCTAACGTCAATTCCCATGACTTGTTCCTGTTAGGATTATGCCCTCGAACCAGTTCTGTATGTATGAGACGTTGACATTTTATATATGGGTATCAGTTTACATCTCGTTATATATGTGTCATGAGATGATTGTTTTAATCCTTGAGTATCATAGCAAGTAATTCGTGTATGTATGAGATACATACACGGGAGATATGAGTTACGATTCTTTGATACTTGGAACTTGTCACAATGGATGATGAGACTAGATATCTCATTAGGTATACACTGTAGCATGGTTAACTACCATTAGATGGAGTGATGAATCTCAATCACCTAGAGTATGACTCTTAGTTAATATGCTAGTGCTTATAGTGTATTGACGGACCATGAGCTTTCCTATTGATATTTAAGACTGTCAACAGTCGATAGAAACTTATAACTTGTACAAGATACATGTTCTTAATCTTGAGACGATTATGGACACAAACTGTGGGTATGACTGCTTTGACTTACCAATCAATGAGGTCTTAAAGATCAACACCTGGGTATCTTGGGTATGTCATGTTCATAGGGTTGTGAACATATATTGTCAAGATAGAATTTACCCTCTAATAAAGAGTAAGTATTCCCTTGAGAATGTCACCAAATTGGTTACTGAGAACTGCAGTCTTGTTGATAAATAGTTATCAACATGTATGGTAATCATGAGAGGTGAATGAAACTCAAGGTATGGAAGACATAATCATCATTCAGGTTGACAGTGACAGTTTATCCGACTACCTGAATATGATTACGAATGATGATAGTAAAGGGACATTAGTGCAACTTACAAGTCTAGTCATCGTTTCGGATATATTCTTTTGTGTTGGAGTGCTATTATCGTTTTATAGTGGAGAAAACGTTAACTAATTAGTTAGTTAATTTGCTGATTAAAGAGTTTGATCATGGGAATTAATAATTAATCTGAGCCAACTTAAAGAACCTAGGAGGTCCCACTCTTAGCTCCAAAGGATTCAAAGAAGACAGGAGGGAAAGAGGGCAATCGATTGGTGTCCCACCAATTGATTGGAATGGGAATGGATTGCCATTTATGGCAATCGATTGAACCTTAGGTCGGTGGAAATACTTATAAATAGGAGACCTACGTCCAAAATAAGTTTACTCATCGTTTTTGAAGCCCTAGGTCTCCAGATTCAGTTTTATAGTATTTCCATAGCCTTTTCTCTCTCTAGTTGAACTCCCACTAGTTCTAGTCTTTGCGAGCACATCCAACAGAGACATAGGAGTGAAGACTATCTAGAGGAAGCTACTGGATTTTCTGAGAACAAGAACCAATCGAAGTTTCATCGTATTCTGAATTAGGTTCAAGACCTATAGGTATTCTTCTCCACATGGTACTAGATTCACATTAGTAGTAGATTCTGATAATCAAAGTTTTTTTTAAACTTATTTTCCCCTGCAAATTATGTTCTTCATAACATAATTCCTCCAGTTCCAACATTGGTTTTCCTGTCATTTGGGATTTCTTTCTATTTATTTGATAGCTTTCCCTATTAACTTTGTATCGGTCCTTGCGTTCAATCAGATCAGGGCTAACTTGTAGAAGTTTTGTTCTCGATGCCTCGATATTCGAATAACAATCAATTCTACCAAAAGCCATTGACTAATGTTGGTATTGAAATTGTTATTCTCATTAGGTTTTATATCGGGTAACAGTATAATCTCTAATTGTTATTTTTCTTTCTCGTAATGTTTGGATTCTTTTTTCTTTATCTACCATGCTTAACAACTTTCTTAGTCTCAATCTTTTCGAGAAGATCAAGTGCAGAATGTTGCTATGTGTCTATATTCTTTGTTTGAGCATTTTGACAATGACCCTCCTTTTAACATATATTTAGTTCTCACACCAATTATTTGGTTTTTATTCACTTTTTATAGCTTAACTGAGGGGGACACTTGACAAGTCTTTCTTAGCACTTTGTCTTCTAGATATTTACTTATTGGGTTGATTGAAACAGAGGCTTCAATTGTCTTCATTGCAAAGCTTTTTAGCTCTATTACACAAAAAAGTTAATAGAAAAGACTTATCATTTACTTGAAAATGAATTGTACCCTTTTCATAGTGATTTTGATTTTCAGGTGGGTGTTAAGCCTTTTGCGCATTCATGTACGCAATTTAGATTCTCAACAATTTGAACCCATCCTCCCCTCCCCCCGCGCCCACCCCCCCCAAACCAAAAAAAAAAAAACTACTCTGGGTAATTTAATTTCCATTTCGCTATTTGCTAAACATTACAGCAGTTTTGTAGTTTGGGAGCTTTATTGGCACTGTGGTTGGATCTTTTCATTTGGGAGGTTTTTTTTTTTTTTTGCAATTTTTATTTGCAGTACTTTATAATTTGTTGATTATGCAGTTTTGGGGTTCTCTGCTTCTCCTTTCAAGCTTCCAGTCAACCTCATTGGTCATCTACCATTGGAGTTTAACAGGTTGATGTGGTAAAGCTTAGACTTAGAGCTATGCTGTGTTTCAGAATTATTTCCAGGGGAGAACCACAAGCTAATCATAATGACGTTGGTAATGGTGATCATTAGAAGGTCCTCAAGCTAAGCAATGAGATGTTTTAATTACTATGTGTCATGAGGAATTTGCCGGTTATACCCCTTTCCTTTTGGGTTATGTCTTTGTATGTTGTAAGCCAGTGTTCTCTCTCCATCTCCTTTTATTCTAGGTTGGTTGTTAGTGTCCTGTAATTGGATTTTTATGCTAATGAATGTAAAAGTTCAATTATTTAAAAACTAAAAAACTTGGGTCGGTTTACTCTTTGTTGCAGTGATTCAACTTCTCTACGAACCAAAGATCCCTTTAATTCTATTCTGACTTCTTTTTGTAAATGCTATGTTTGGCAAGTTATGTTAACTTGTTGAAGAAATCCAACAAATATACCCCCAAAAAAAAAGAGAGAGGAGCAAAGTTTAGAAAAAAGCATATCAATATCACCTAATTTGTCAATTATACATTTATGTGCCTATATATATATATATACACACGTACAAGCATATCTCTACCAATTTGCAGGAGTGTTTATTTATTGTTGCTTGGTAGATATATCTACCAAGCATATATCTAATGGACAACACAATTGAAGAAGAAACTGGTAGTTGCGATGAAACTAAAGAATACAAATTCTATCGGAGAATAAGGAAGTTTGAGGTGGAATTTGCTTTGAAGAAGATGAAACCCAACAAGGCCTTAGGACCAAATGAGATCCCGATTGAGGTTTGGAAATGCTTGGGAGATGTGGGGGCATCTTGTTGAGAAATAGTTTTATTTTATGGGTCTTATTTTAATTTCTTAGTTTTAATTGTTTGTATGGGCCCTTAATGTAATTTCCTTTTCTTGTTATTATTCATTATAAATAAAAGAGAGAGGCACAAGTTTGTGCACTCTAAACTTTCAGAAAATACAACATGGTATCAGAGCTATCCTAAACCTAGGGTTTGATCCTAACCGCTAAACCCAACCACACCAACTCTCGCCGACCTGCACCCAGCCCCACGCCGACCACCACACACCTCGCCGGCCACCCCACATCTGCCAACCCACTCGCCAAATCGACGAAGCCCCCTGGCCCTCGACGCAACCCCTCTGGCTCCCTAGACACTTGGCGCACCTCACCATGAAGAAATATTATAATTCAACACACCATTTTATTAGATGATTACTAATGTATATGTACACAAGACTGAGACATAAAAAAGGAAAACAATAATCTCCTAATAAATAAGAAATTAAACATGGTCAACATGACCCAAAATAAACCAACCAATAATGGAAGGAAATAAATACTAATTAAAACATATTTCAACACTCCCCCTCAAGCTGGTGTGAAGATATCTCTCATGCCCAGCTTGCTAAGATAGTAATGATGATTCCTGCTTCCACGACCTTTGGTGAGGACATCTGCCAGTTGTTCACTAGACTTCACAAACGGGATACATATCACTCCACTGCTTAATTTTTCCTTGATGAAGTGTCTGTCAATTTCAACATGCTTAGTTCGGTCATGTTGTACTGGATATGGACAATATTGATGGCTGCTTTATTATCACAGTACAACCTCATCGAATCTGTAGTCTCAAGTCTAAGATCTCTCAAAAGAATTTTTATCCACAATAGTTCGCAAATTCCTTGAGACATAGCTCGGAATTCCGCTTCAGCACTTGATCTAGATACAACGGCCTGTTTCTTGCTACGCCAGGTAACAAGATTTCCTCCAACAAAGGTGCAATATCCTGAGGTAGACCTCCTATCCGTGACTGAGCCTGCCCAGTCTGCATCTGTATAACCTTTCACCTGAAGATGATCATGTACACCGAAAAATAATCCTTTTCCGAGTGCTGACTTCAAGTTCTAAGAATACGAAGAACAGCACTGTAGTGAGATTCACGTGGAGCATGCATGAATTGACTAACAACACTTACAGCAAAAGCGATGTCTGGACGGGTATGTGACAAGTAAATAAGTTTGCCCACCAATCTCTAGTATCTCCCCCTGTCAACCACTGCTCCATCAGTGTCATCTCCTAGCTTCTGATTAACTTCCATAGGAGTATCACATGCCTTACTCCCCAGCATGCCCGTTTCCGGGAGAAGATCGAGAACATATTTTCTCCGGGAGATAAAGATTCCTTATTTGCTTCGAGCCACCTCAATTCCCAGAAAGTACTTGAGATTTCCCAAGTCTTTTATTTCAAATTCCTTGGCCAAGTATTTCTTCAACTCCTGCATATCTTCCACATCGTCTCCTGTCAAGACAATATCATCCACATACACTATGTGAACGGTGACTTTCCCTTGTGAGGAATGTCTAATGAACAGTGTATGATCACCTTGGCTTTGTTTAAAGCCATATTTCAACATAGCTTGAGTAAATCTCTCAAACCATGCTCTTGGAGACTGTTTAAGCCCATACAGAGACTTTTTAAGCCTGCAAACTTTCCCTTTGGTTTTAGAGTCTTCAAAACCTGGAGGAATATCCAGATATACTTCTTCTGCCAGATCTCCATGTAGAAATGCATTTCTCACATCAAATTGATTTAGGGGCCAATTCAAATTTACAGCAAGAGATAACAGGATTCTCACAGTATTCATCTTAGCAACTGGGGCAAACTTGATGTAAGACATTTTGCAACTAACCGTGCTTTGTACCTTTCAATGGACCCGTCTGCTTTATGTTTGACTGCAAACACCCACTTGCACCCCACTGTCTTGTGCCCTCTAGGTAAGTTAACCAATTCCCAGGTACTATTCTTGTGGAGTGCTTTCATCTCCTCAATCATAGCATGTTTCCATTTGAGATCAGTGAGTGCATCCTGTACATGGTTAGGTACAGACATAGAAGCAAGATTGGAAACAAAAGCTTTATGGGAAGGAGAGAGGCGGCTATAAGAGACAAAGTTAGATATGGGATGTTGAGTACATGACCTAACACCCTTACGTGTAGCGATTGGAATATCTAGATCATCAATGACAGGAGTGGAATCAATGATAGGAGAAAGGAGAAGGAGTTGGAAGTGATGGATCTGGAGCAATGGTCTTATCTTTCATCCTCCAAGTTCTTCGCTGATATACTACATCCCCTTTTTCTGGGTTTCCTCCTCTTTTCTTGGTGGGTTCCTCATCTGCCTCTCTATCAATTTCATCCTCATTTTCATTAGTCCCCATTATCTCAAATGAATTAAACACAGTAATGTTAGGCATCGGCACAGGAACATCAAGTTTATCACTAGGAGTAGTACCAACCTCAACACTATCAGGCAACTCTTCTATGTGCTTCGTCTCCCCCTGAAGAGGTGTCTGAGGAGTGAAATAAGATTGTTCCTCGAAAAATGTGACATCCATGGAAACATACCACTTCCGGGTGGGAGGATGGTAACACTTATAGCCTTTCTGTGTAGGTGAATAACCAACAAAAACACATTTAATAGCACGAGGATCAAGTTTCCCTCGTGTTAGGGCATGGTTATGAACAAAACACACACAGCCAAAGACTTTAGGAGGGATAGAAAACAAGGAAGAAGGACTGGAGAGTACTTCAACTACAGACCTTTTGTTGAGACTTGAGTAGGCAACCGATTGATGAGATAAGCAGCTGTTAAGACTGCTTCTCCCCAAAAAGACTTTGGAGCCTGAGCAGAGAATATCATATACCTAGCAGTGTTTAAGAGATGTCTATTCTTACGCTCAGCAACCCCATTCTGTTGAGGGGTGTTGGTACAAGATGATTGATGAATTATATCATGATCCAAGAAATATTCCTCAAGACCAGATTTAAAATACTCCGCCCCATTATCTGACCGAATAATTTTGACACGAGTGAGTACAGATCATTTTATGAAAAATATTAAAGATTGAGTGAACTTCACTCTTCTCTTTCATCATGTATACCCAAGAAACACGAGAAAAATCATCAATGAATGTGACAAACCATCTATAACCTTAAAGTGAAACAATTCTAGAAGCACCCTAAACATCAGAATGAATAAGAGAAAAAGGAGCAATACTTTTAGTATTACTAGGATAAAAAGAAGCACGGTGGTGCTTGCCAAGTTCACAATCCTCACACCGAAAGGTGGATACATCTTTATTTGACAATAAACGGGGAAATAAAAACTGAAGTAAACTATAGGCAGGATGTCCAAGACATCTGTGCCAAAACATGATATCACCAGATGTAGAGTCGGCAAAAGTAGTATGATGTGCCAAATGTGATTATTCTTGCGGTTCCAGAAGATAAAGACCATTCTCCCCTCTACCACTGCCAATCGTCCTCCTCGTGATAAGATCCTGAAATACACAATGAGAAGGGAAAATGTGACGCTACAATTATGATCACGAGTAATATGACCGACAGATAAGAGGTTATTGGCAAAACTAGGAATATGTAAAACAGAAGATAAAGATAATGAGGGAGAGACACGGACTAAACCTTTGTCAGAAACCGAAGAAACGGTTCCATCAGCAATCTTGACTTTCTCTTGTCCTGAATATGGTTTATAATCGGAAAACACAGAAGAGGAACCAGTCATATGATCAAATGCCCCGGAATCAATAATCCATGGGTGACTAGATTGAGAATGGAATGCACTCACAGAAGTGGCTAAGTTACGTGAATGAGCAAAAGATGATGAGGTAGTAGTGGGTGTATCCAGTCTAGACATTAAACGACGGAGAGTCTCCAAATCTGAGGCAGATAATGCAGTGGATGGAGTCGGAGGTGTATCAGAAACGACGGAGGAATCAACAACCTCTGTATGATGGGCACGAGAACCACCACCACGGCCCCCAAAGTTACCTCCACGTCCACCACGACCCCTAGATTGTCCCGAACGGCCCCCTCGACCTCCTTGTGGATAACCATGAAGTTTATAGCATGTCTCCCTGGTGTGATATTTGATGTTACAGTAGTCACAAAACTGCTTTGATTTGTCAGAAGGTCCGGACTCACTCGTAGTGTCACGACCACGGTTTCCCTCTCGATGAGGAATAGAAACTAAAGCGGATCTCTCTGTAGAAGCCGGTGGAAGCAAGGTAGAGCGACGACTTTCCTCATTCTGTATGTATGCAAAGGCCTCCTGAAGAGAAGGCAAAGGATCCATACCCAGAACACGACTACGAACCGGATCATACTCAGATTGAAGACCCTCAAGAAATTTAAAAACCCTTTCCTCAGCAACTAGCTTGTTATAAGCAGTGGAATCAGTGGGATAAACAGGCTTGTAGTCCAAGAGATGATCTAGGCGCTTCCAATTGGTAGATAGGGACGTGAAATATTGGAGAACACTCATCTCCCCCTGTTCAGATCGACCAATTGTCCGCCTCAACTCAAATATTTGGGCAGAATTGCCCTTTCTGGAATTAGTACTAGCCATGGTCTCCCAAATGTCCTGGGCAGTCGCCATGTCCAAGAACTCCTCACCAATCTCGTGGATCATAGAGTGAATAAGCCAAGTCATGACAATGGAGTTTTCCATCTCCCATTTATCATAAGTGGCATCCTCGGTGGCCCTTGAGAAACAATGTCACTGACTGGGACCAAGCCAGGAAGTTTTGTCCATTGAAGAGAGAAGTAGTGATCTTTAAGTTCGGGTTATCAGGGTGAGCAACAACAATGTTCTCAGACCGAAGTGGCTGCGAATTCACAGTCGATTTTTCCGGATCATCCGACATCTTGAATAGTCTCGCAACTAATACCCGCAACAATCACAGAGGACAAAATAGAAACTGGTACCAACGGAGGGATAGCACGCAAAGGGAACAAGGTCACAGCACCATCAAGGATGCCAAAAAATTACCTTTGATCACGGGTCCATAGAAGGACCAAAAAAATATGAGGATGATTATATGCCAATCAAAACTTAAGGCTACGGATTCAGAAAGAAGTGGAAATAGAAGATGTAGAGAAGATTGAAGGCTGCTAAAGGTCTACCAGACCATGTGGTGGTTGTGACAGAGATGGGTGGAGAGTTGGGGGCTACGACTAGGCCAGTGGAGGCTGGGGAAGGGCTGCGTCTAGGCCAGGGTGGCCTGGGTAGGGTTCGGCTGGAGGTTTGGTAGGGTTAGGGGGCTGCGGTCGGTCAGGTGATGGCTGGGTAGGCTGTGGCTGGTGAAGTGGAGGCTGGGTAGGCTGCGGCTGGTCAAGTGAAGGCTGGGTAGGTTGTGGTGGCTGTCGGTTGGTGGTGGGATGGTGTTTAGGTGGTGTATAGTGGTGGTGTAACCATGGGATCTTCAAATCCCCCTTAGGGAGGCTCTGATACCATGAAGAAATATTATAATTCAACACACCATTTTATTAGATGATTACCAATGTATATATACACAAGACTCAGATATAAAAAAGGAAAACAATAATCTCCTAATAAATAAGAAATTAAACATGGTCAACATGACCCAAAATAAACCAACCAATAATGGAAGGAAATAAATACTAATTAAAACATATTTCAACACACCATTCATCCTCCCTTTAAGTCACAAGCCTCCTCTGCTACCTAGCTATCAACTAAAACCCTAGATTGACTAAACTTCACCAAAAAATCCTTCTTCACTCTAGACAAACATAGGTCATATAATTCCAAGAAACCGAATTAATCTGATCACAACCTACTTCAATTTTTTTTCCCGGTTCGGATTCGGACTAAATGATTTGTCCATAAATCAAACAATTGCACCAAATTGGTGCTCATGATTACTAGGTGTGCCTTGATTTCAATTAGTCGAAATACTCGTGATCTAAATTGTAGTGTGACTTTCTTTCTGTCTCATTGTGTATTTCAGGACCTCTCCACGAAGAAGCAAATTGGTAGTGGTAAAGAGGAGAATGGCCTTTATTTCCTGTTGCTTGGTGGAGTATCAAATGGTAGAATGTCGTCAACGTAAAGCACAAGAAAAGCCACCACTTTCATTTCACACTTCTTGTATACACAAGGTTCATCCAGATTCTGTATGAAACCAACAGACTTGACGGCTCGGTAAAATCAGATGTTCCAACTCCTGGATGCCTGCTTAAGCCCATAAATGGACTTTTGCAACTTGCATACCAAGTCACCTTTCCGACCAGCTATAAACCCTTCTGGTTGCTGCATATAGATGTCCTCCTCAAGATTGCCATTCAAGAATGCAGTCTTGACGTCCATCTGCCATATCTCATAATCTAGGCATGCAGCAATGGATAAGAGTATTCTGATGGACTTGAGCATGGCTACCGGCTAGAAGGTTTCTTCATAGTCAATGCCCTCCCTCTGAGTATAACCTTTCGCTACAAGCCTAGCCTTAAAGGTCTCAATCTTTCCATCACATCCTCTTTTCCTCTTGTAGACCCACTTGTAACCAATGGGTTTAATATTGGCTGGAAGTTCTACAAGATCCCAGACTTGATTAGAATCCATAGATTCCAATTCAGCCTTCATAGCTTTAACCCAATGAACTGAATCAACATCAGCCATTGCCTCTTCGTATGTGGCAGAATCAGATTCAGATTCTATGGAGACAGCTTCAAAAACTTCTCCTAAGAACATGTATCTATCAGACTGACTGATAATTCTCCCACTACGACGAGGTACTGGTACGGAAATGGTGAAGAAGTGGTGTTTTCTTGATTTACATCGTTATTAACTGCGGGTTGGACTGAGGGCTCTCCTTCTATCTCTCTAAGATCTATCCTTCCCTTAGGTTATGGTTCATGATATAATCATCTTCCAAGAAAACAGCATTTGTACTAACAAACATTTTTTGTTCTCTTGGATCATAAAAATACCATCCATAAGTACCCTTTGGATACCCTACGAAGTAGCATACTTTTAATCTAGAATCCAACTTGCTCATCTTTCCTTTCAGCACATGTGCCGAACACCCCCATATCCGGAGATGTTGCAAAGAAGGCTTGCGCCCAATCCACATCTCTCGTGGTGTCCTGGGAACAGATTTGCTTGGTACTAGATTTAGTATGTATGCAGCGGTTTCCAAAGCATAACCCCAAAGGAATAATGGCAACTCAAAATAACTCATCATCGACCTAGTCATGTCTAAAAGAGTCCGATTCCTTCTCTCCGCTACACTGTTCTGCTGAGGCGTACCAGGTGCAGTCAACTGTGACAGAATCCCATTCTGTGCGAGCTGATCAATAAAATCATTAGAGAGGTACTCGCCACCTCTATCAGATCGAATGGCCTTGATATGTGTGCCCAACTGCTTCTCCACTTCAGCCCTAGACTCTTTGAACTTTTCAAAGGCTTCAGACTTATGCTGCATTAGGTACACATATCCATACCTAGAGTGGTCATCAGTAAATGTTATGAAATACTCATAACCACCCCTTGCTCTAATATTTATTGGTCCACACACATCAGTATGACCTAATTCCAACAATGCATTGGTTCTATTGCCCTTTGCAGGAAAGGGCCTTTTGGTAATCTAATCCTCTAAACAAGACTCAAGACTTCCATTGGTTCGAGAACCAAATCACCTAAGACCCCTTCTTTGACTAGTCTGCTAATTCTATTTAGATAGATATGGTCAAGCCTCATATGCCAAAGCCTTGTTGGATTAGTGGAAGGTCCCTTTCTTTTAGATGGTACAGTTACCACTGAGTAATTAAGTTCCATGCAAGAGTCTTTAGAAATATTGGGAGTAATCACATACAAACCATTTGATTTAACACCAGAACATATAAAAGAACTATTTCTTTTAATCACAACTTCAGTTCCAAAATGAAAGGAATAACCATTATTCGATAAATTAGAAACTGAAATTAAATTACGTCTCATTGAAGGGACGTAAAGTACATCTGATAAATCAAAACTTTATTGTCTAGAAATTCTAAAGCTACGACTCCTATAGCAACCGCAGAAACAGTCGCGCTAGAACCTAGAGTAAGTACGATTTCCCCATCACTGCATCTCCTGGTTGATCTGAACCCCTGCAATGAATTACAGATATGGTTAGTCGCACCAGAATCAATGCACCAAGTGCTTGAAGTATCCGTTATAAAACTTACTTCAATCACATGTGATTCAATCATACCTTGAACTCTTGTAGCTAAGAATTCTGGACAGTTCCTCTTCCAGTGGCCCTTGTTGCCGCATTGGAAACACTTTCCTTTGCCTTGGCCACCCACCTTCCTTTTGCCCTTACTTTTTCCCTTAGATTTTGCAATCTTAAGGACCGGTCCAACACTTGAACCACCAGTGCCAGCCTTCTTCTTCCCTTTCTTTCCTTTCTATGTAGATCGGGAAGAAGAAGCGCTTTTCTCAACGTTCAAAACGTTGACCCCAGGCTTGATCACCCCTTCCGCTGCGAGTAAAGAACTCATTAATTCGCTCATTGAGAAATTCATTTGATTCATATTATAATTAAGTTTGAATTGAGCGAATGAAGGCGACAACGAATTGAGGATCATATCAACTTGGGTTTGTGCATCGATGTTGGCACCTATGGTCTCCAGCTCGTTTAAATAACCAATCATTTTTAAAACATGTTCCTTGACTGGAGTCCCTTCCGACATCTTTGCACTCATTATCTTCTGCATGGCTACCTGTTTGGCAGGCCTGCCATGCTCCCCAAACATCTTTTTCAGGGATGTGATAATGTCACTGGCAAAATCATTCAATTGGAATTGGTGTTACAACACGCCAGCCATTGAGGCTAGAATGTAGCAACGAGTCATTCCATTCGACTTCTTCCATTTGTCGAACTCGCGTCTGGCAGCTGCCAAAGCATTTGCCGCGGGTTCTTCAGGGCTTGGGGTGGTGAGGACATATATGTGATCCTCCGCAGTTAACACGATGTCAAGGTTACGTTTCCATTCAGAGTAGTTGTTTTCAGTTAACTTGTTTTGAGTGAGTATGGTGGCAAGTGGACTAAATACAGATCCAGACATTATGATTTCTGAAAATCAAACAAACAAAATAAATATGGATATCAGAATTTGATAGTTGGAAAAACCAGTTTAAATTAAAAGTTTAAACGCGCAGCAAAAAAGTCAAGTTATAAAAACTTATTGGTAGCCCAGGATCTACTACCCGTCAATTCCATAGATGCGTACTAACAAGAGGGAGAGGAAATATACCTCCGGTCTTGAACCCAATTCTGAAAACTTCTTTCTCCTTGATGGTGCAGCAACTTCCACTAGGTTGTCTTCACTCTTATGACTCCTGCGGATGCCTGCCGGAAGGAATAGGGTTGGTGGGAACCCTAATAGGGAGGATAGGGAAGGTTTAGGGAAACCTAAATAGTTTCTGTAGCTTCTACGTATAAAAACGACGATTAAAAACATTCAGTATGCAGCTGCCCTATTTATAGATTCCCAGAATCGACCTAACCTTCGAGCGATCAAAGTGTATTCGATCGATCGAACCTTCGATCGATCGAACAACCCTCGAGCAATCGAACCTGCCTAGACTTCAATCGATCGAGAACTTCAATCGATCGAGACTCCTCCGATCGATCGAACCTACCTTGACATGATCCTAATGTGCCCTTCCAAGCTTCCTAGCGGAGCTAAGAGTGGGACCTCCTAGGCTCTTTATTGTTGGCTCAGACCAGTTTGTTAATCACCGTGACCAAACTCTTTGATCAGCAAACTAACTAACTGGTCAGTTAACGTTTACTCCACTATAAAACGATAACTGAACTCCAACGCAAAAGAACATATCCGAAGCGATAACTAGACTTGTATGTTGTACTAATGTCCCTCTACCTTCAGCATTCGTAATCATATTCAGGTAGTCGGATAACTATTACTGTCAACCTGAATCATGATTACTTCTTGTATTCCTTGAGTCCCATTCACCTCTCATGATTACCAAACATGTTGATAACTTTTATCAACAAGACTGCAGTACTCAGTAATCGACTTGGTGACATTCTCAAGGGAATGCTTACTCTGAAACAGAGGATAGATTCTATCTTGACAATATATGTTCACAACCCTATAAACATGACATACCCAAGATACCCAGGTGTTGATCTTCTATAGACCTCACTGATTGGAAAGTCAAAGCAGCCATATCCATAGTCTGTGTTCATAATCATCGCAAGATTGAGAACACGTACCTTATACAAGTTATGAGTTCCTATTAGCTGTTTGACAGCATTAAGTGTCAATAGGAAAGCTCAGGTCCGTCAATGCACTATAAGCACTAGCATATTACTATAAGCACTAGCCATATCCACAGTCTGTGTTCATAATCATCGCAAGATTGAGAACACGTACCTTATACAAGTTATGAGTTCCTATTGGCTGTTTGACAGCATTAAGTGTCAATAGGAAAGCTCAGGTCCGTCAATGCACTATAAGCACTAGCATATTAACTAAGAGTGAGACTCTAGTGATTGAGATTAATCACTCCATCCAATGGTAGCTAATTATGCTACAGTGTATACCTGATGAGATATCCAGTCTCATCATCCACTGTGACAAGCTTTAAGTATCAAAGGATGGTAATTCATATCTCACTTGTATGTATCTCATACACACACGAATTACCTACTATGATACTTAAGGATTGAAAATCATCTCATAAAAGAAACATACATAATGAAATGTAAAACTGATATCCATATATTAAAAAGCTAATGTCATACATAAAGTAATAGTTTGAGGGCATAAACCCAACAAGAAGTTCAATTCCCAGAAAGAACTTCAAGGCTCAAACCCTATGGCTAGCTAGCTGTTTTTTCAATTTCTCCATCTCCTCTAAGTCGTCCCTGTGAGCACAATATCATCAACATAAACAATAAGTGTTGTGGTCTTACCCTGTGTAGAATGTTTGATGAATAACGTATGATCTGCATGACTCTGTCCAAAACCAAACCGAAGCATAGCTTGTGTGAATCTCTCAAACCAAGCCCTCAGAGACTGTTTAAGACCATATAACGATTTTCTCAATCTACAGGTACCCTCTGTCTTGGAATCTTCAAAACCAGGAGGAACATCCATGTTAACCTCCTATTCCAAATCACCATGTAAGAAGGCATTCTTCACATCAAACTGTTGAAGAGGCATCTAGATTCGTTGCAAGGGAAAGACGAATCCTTACTGAGTTCATTTTTGCCACTGGGGCAAAGGTTTCTTCGTAATCCACACCATAAGTCTGTATGTACCCCTTTGCTACCAACCGAGCTTTATACATCTCAATGGAAACGTCAGCCCGGTGTTTTACTGTAAACACCCATTTGCACCCCACAATCCTCTTACCTTTAGGCAACATTGTTAATTCCCAAGTACCAATCTTGTGAAAAGCCTTCATCTCCTCACTCGTAGCATGTTTCCACTTGGGATCAGCAAGAGCATCTTGGACATGGTTAGGAACACTGACAGAGGAAATTTTTGAAAGCAATGATTTATAAGAGACAGACAAATGAGAATAAGACACAAAATTAGAGATAGGGTGTTGAGTACAAGATCTAACACCCTTACGGACAGCAATAGGAACATCTAAATCATTTGGTTCTAGAGAGGGTGTAACAGAAGAATTACCTGAATCATCATCACTCGGAGAGAATGGTAGTGGATGAGAAGGAGCAACAGCCTCTGAAGCCTCTCTAGCTTCCTTTTCTCCATGTTCCCCTCGAATAGACTCTTAACTTTCCCTCTCTCTCTCTCAACCCCCTCTCCTTCAGGCTCCCCCACATTTCTCTCTATTCCAACTTACTCACTCTCTCTTTCAACCCTTTCCTGCTCCACTTCAATCATCATAGGTAACACAGAAGTAACAGGCATCTCTTCACACCGTGTCTCCCCCTGAAGAGATGTCTGAGGGTCAACAAAGTAGGGTTGAGACTCGTGAAAATTGACATCCATCGACACAAACCATTTCTGAGAAGGAGGATGGTAACACTTGTAACCCTTCTGTGTAAGAGAATATCCGACAACACACACTTAATAGACCGAGGATCTAACTTCCCACGATTAGGTGAATGGTTATGAACAAAACAAACACAACCAAAGACACGAGGTGGAATGGAAGCAGAGAGGAAAGGATGGGAAAGAACCTAAAGTGGTGTTTGTTTATTAAGAACACGAGTGGGAAGCCTATTAATGAGATAAGCAGCTGTAAGGACTGCTTCGGCCCATTAAGGACGAGGAGCATTAACCTGGAAGAGTAAGGAGCGAGCAACATCTAGAAGGTGACGATTCTTGCGTTCTGTCACGCCGTTTTGTTGTGGAGTGATAGTGCAAGAAGTTTGGTGAACAATACCATGAGAAGAAAAATATGCACCCAAACCAAAATCAATATACTCACCACCTTGATCAGAACGCAAAATTTTCACTACCGCCCCAAATTGAGGATTCACCATATTGTGAAAATTTTGGAAAATATCAAACACTTCACGTTTGTCTTTCATCATATATATCCAAGTAGTACGAGAAAAATCATCAATAAAAGAAACAAACCAACGATGACCTTTTAATGACACTGTACGAGAAGGACCCCACACATCAGTATGAATTAAAGAAAATGGAGCTGAACTTTTATTATCACTAGGAGCATAAGATGCTCGAAAATGTTTTCCAAACTCACAAGCATCACAAGAAAAAATTCGAACTACCAATATTTGCTACAAGAGAAGGAAACATATGCCTAAGTAAAGAAAAAGAATGATGTCCTAATCTCCTATGCCAAAGATGTAGGTCTCCAGCTTTATTCTTCATAACTGCAGTATGATGAGCCAACTTCGCTCCTTCATCAAGAATGTAAAGACCATGCTCCTCTCTACCACTGCCAATCGTCCTCCTCGTGATAAGATCCTGAAACACACAATGAGAAGGATAAAAGGCTACACTACAGTTTAGATCCCGAGTAATACGACTTAAAGATAAAAGGTTGTGAGAAAAACTAGGAACATGTAACACAGAAGTCAAGGGTACAGAAGGAGTAGTATGAATTAGACATTTCCCTGTGACAGAGGAGAAGGTACCATCTGCTATTCGAACTTTATCTTGGCCTGAACAAGACTCATAGTCAAAGAAAAGGTTAGATGAAGGAGACATATGATCAGAAGCACCGGAATCAATAATCCAAGGAGATGAGACATGAGAAAGAAATGCTCTTGGTGATGTAACAACATTACCTGACTGCGTAAAGGAGAAGGAACTTGTAGATGTCGGAGTAACACACCTGGCCATCAATTGTCTGAGAGTCTCAAATTCGGTGGCAGACAAGGAGTTGGGGCTGGCATCAGAAGATGGAGCCGGACCACTAGAATCAAGTAGGCTCAGGAAAAGCAGAATGATGTGCACGGGCAGCCTCTCCACAGCCACCAGAACAACCTCCACGACCTCCTCCTCGACCACCAGGTGGTTTGCCATAGAGGCTCCAGCAATTGGCCCGAGTATGATAGGGCTTAAAACAGTAGTCACAAATCACAATTGGTCGATCGGAAGAAGCAGGCTACGGGGACCCATCTTTAGAGGGAACAGAAACTAAGGCAGATCTCTCGGTAGGTGCAGAATGAAGCATAACAGAACGACGGCTCTCCTCATTCTAGACATGAGCAAAGGCCTACTGAAGGGTGGGCAGAGAATCCATCCCAAGTACCCGACTACGAACTGCATCATAATCAGGATGAAGTCCCTGAAGAAATTTAAAGACCCACTGCTTCTCTAGTAGTTTCCGATATCCCTCAGCATCAGTAACACACAGGCTGATAAGCCTGAAGATGATCAACACGATCCCAACTGGTAGTAAGAAACTGAAAATATTTGGTGACAGTCATGTCACCTTGTTCTGAACGGTCAATGGAACGAAGCAACTCAAATTCCTGTACATAGTTCCCCTATCGAGAGTAAGTAGATGTAACAGTGTCCCAAATAGCCTTAGCAGTCTTCATGCAATAGAAATTCTCACCAATTTCAGGGACTATCGAATTAATTAGCCATGCCATGATATCGGAGTTCTCAATCTCCCACTTATCATAGCCGAGATCCGTAGAAACAAGGGCTGTCACACGCCCATCAGGTGGCCCATCTTCCCACGTGCCTTCAAATACAATTCCACTGCCTGTGACCACTTCAGATAATTTTGGCCATCGAAGGGCGTGGGAGTAATCTTAAGGTTGGGATCCAAAGGAGCAACCACTGTATGAATTGTGGTTGGTGTAGAGGCTTCCGGTTTACTTAGGTCTGCCATTGAATGGAAAACCCAACAATGAGAAGGAAAACGGAGAAGATGGGAAGTCACCAAAACTATAACAATTAAATCAACGGTCCATAGAAGGACCTAACAAATACCGGAAAAAATGAGGAATCAAAACAGCAAGTTGAATTAATCCAGGGTGAATTAAGAGGTAGCGAAGATTTGTGGAGGGCTAGATAAGGGGCCACGCAGATAAGAAGGGTGGTGGAGGTTCAGGCGCAGGTCAAGAGAGGGTCTGATGGCTACGGCAATGGGCTGGTGGGTGGTTGGGCTCGGTGTGAGGCAGTGGTGGTTAGGTAGGGCTGCGGCGTGGAGCTGGGAATGGCTGGTGATGTGGCTGGTGATGAGGCGCAGGTCTGGGAGGTGGCTAGGGCTTGCGGCGCAATGGTGGTGGTGGCTGGTGGTTGGCGTGAGGTGGTGGTGACTAGTGGAAAGGTGGTGTTTAGGGTTGGGAACCCATAGGCTCTGATACCATGATGAAACAAATAATTTGGAAGCTTAGGGTTAGATAAATTATCTAACCCCTTATATATTAACAATAAGAAGAAGAAATAAAATATTACAAATAGACCCACTTAACAATTAATATCCTAAGAGAAATATGAGTAAAAAAAAAAAATATTCTCAACATGATGGTCCAGGTATTCCTAGTCCTTCTACTACTACTCTTGCTTCTACCCACTGATAGTGAGTTAGACGTTCCTATTGCTCTTCACAATGGTAGTAGTGAATGTACTAAACACCCGCTTTCAAAATTTGTTTCTTACTCTCGTTTATCTCCATCTTATACTCCCTCCGTCCCTTTTTTTGAGTCCTATATTCCATTTTGAGATGTCCCAAAATTAGTGTCCACTTTCCTAAATTGGTATACAATTTTTACCCATTTTCCAAAACTACCCTTCCTTGAAATCTACACAAAGACAAAACTAAAAAAGTTATTGTAATGATTAGGGGTAATTGTGGAAAGTAGGTGTAGATTTTTTTTGTCCCCTTAATAAATTGAGTTCCCAAAGGTGGACTCAAAAAAAGGGACGGAGGGAGTAAGACTTTTCTGTCCAAACTTGATTCTATTTCTGTCCCTAACAATGTCCAGGAAGCTCTCTCTGATCCTAAATAGAAGTCCTCCATGGTTGAAGAGATGAAAGCACATCAGAAAAATGGAACTTGGGAATTAGCAGAATTACCTCGTAGTAAAAGGACAGTAGGGTGCAAATGGGTGTTCACTGTGAAACATAAGACAGATGGAACAGTTGAGAGATTTAAAGCCAGATTGGTGGCCAAAGGCTTTACTCAAACATATGGAGTGGACCATTAGGAAACGTTTGCTCTTGTTGGAAAGATGAACTCCATCCGGATATTACTGTCTCTAGTAGCGAATTTAGAGTGGCCTTTACATCAGTGATGTTAAAAATGCCTTCTTGTTTGGGGACTTAGAAGAAGAAGTGTACATGGACATTCCTCTTGGGTTTGAGGATGACAAGACCAGAGGGAAGGTATGTCGTCTCAGGAAATCCCTGTATGGTATGAAACAGTCTCCTAGAGCTTGGTTTGACAGATTCTCTCAAGCTATGATCAAGTATGGTTTTAGACAGAGCCAAGGTGATCACACACTTTTTATTACGCGCTCATCACAGGGAAAGGTGACTGCTTTGATTGTCTATATAGATGATATTGTTCTAACAGGCAATGATTTAGAGGAGATGAAGAGTCTAAAATCTTACCTTGCTAAAGAATTTGAAATCAAAGATTTAGGTGATTTAAAGTACTTCTTGGGAATCGAAGTGGCGAGATCCAAGAAATATTTATATCACAACGGAAATATGTCCTGGATTTACTCAAGGAGGCAGGGATGCTTGGGAGTAAAGCAGTAGATACACCCATGGATCCTAATTTGAAACTCAGTGATGATCCCAGTGGAGAACCTGTTGACAAAGGAAGATACCAAAGGCTAGTGGGTAAACTGATTTACTTGGCACACACTAGACCTGATATTGCTTTTGCTGTCAGTGTGGTTAGTCAATTCATGCATGATCCTAAGCAACTTCATCTTGATGCTGTGTTTCGAATTGTGAAGTACTTGAAGTCAACTCCGGGAAAAGGGTTATGTTTTGCTAAACATGGTCATACGTTAGTTGAGGCATATACTAATGCAGACTGGGCTGGGTCCATTACTGACAGGAGGTCTACCACAGGCTATTGCTCATTTGTTGGTGGCAACTTAGTGACATGGAGGAGGAAAAAACAGTCAGTAGAGGCAAGATCTAGCGCAGAGGCAGAGTTTAGGGCCATGGCATAAGGAGTGTTCGAGCTGCTATGGGTCCAGATTGTGTTTTCAGACTTGGGGTTTGGATCAAAGGACTCAATGAGGTTATATTGTGATAACAAAGCTGCAATTGATATTGCCCACAATCCAGTTCAGTATGACAGAACTAAACATGTGGAATTTGATAGACATTTTATTAAGGAGAAGCTGAATAATGGAACCAATTGTACTCCGTTCGTGAGGTCAGGAGACCAGTTAGCAGATGTTCTTACAAAGAGTCTAGCTGGACGGTCGTTTCATTTCATTCTTAGCAAGTTGGGCATGAGAGATATCTTTGCACCAACTTGAGGGGGAATGCTAGTTTTATTTTATGGGTCTTATTTTAATTTCATAGTTTTAATTCTTTGTATGGGCCCTTAATATAATTTCCTTTTCTTGTTATTATTCATTATTAATAAAAGAGGGAGGCACAAGTTTGTGCTCTCTATGCTTCCAAAAAATACAACACATCTTGGCTTACAAAAGTTTTTAATAGGATTTTAATGACTAGAAAAATGCCCGATGAGTGGAGGAAGAGCATTGTAGTGCCTATATATAAAAATAAAGGAGATGTACAACAATGCCACAACTATAGAGGCATTAAGTTGATGAGCCATACTATGAAGCTGTGGGAGAGAGTGGTGGAGCATCGCTTAAGAGGGGCAACATCAGCGTTAGAAAATCAGTTTGGATTTATGCATGGGAGAACAACTATGGAAGCAATTTATTTACTTAGGAGACTAATGGAAAAGTATAGAGAGAAGAAAAATGATCTACATATGGTTTTTATTGACTTAGAGAAAGCTTATGATAGGGTGCCTAGAGATTTAATGTGGTGAGTGCTAGAGAAGAAGGGAGTGACCAAGGGTTATATTGACGTGGTGAAGGATATGTATGATGAAGCAGTTATTACAATTAAATCACTGGCCGGAGAAACAAGCGAATTCCCAATTACCGTAGGTCTGCACCAAGGGTCAGCCTTGAGCCCTTATTTGTTCGCCCTAATTTTGGATGAATTGACTAGACACATTCAAGATGAGGTCTCATGGTGTATGTTGTTCGCAGATGATATTGTCTTGGTTGATGAGACTAAAGCGGGACTCAACACTAAACTGGAAGCTTGGAGAGAAGCACTGGAGGATAAGGGGCTAAAGATAAGTAGAACGAAAATAGAATACATGGAATGTAGTTTTAGCAACAGTGGAAGTAGAGACAACGAAGCAGTGAAGATCGAAAATTAGGAGATCCTAAAGAGGGAACACTTTTGCTATCTAGGTTCAATGATCAGTAAAGATGGAGAGATTGGTGATGACGTGAACCATAGAATTAAAGTAGGCTGGCTTAAGTAGAGGAGTGCTTCTGGAATATTATGTGACCGGAAAATACCAGCAAAATTGAAAGGAAAATTTTATAGGATAGCTATTAGGCCAGCTATGCTCTACAGGACAGAGTGTTGGGCAACTAAGAAACAACATATTAGCAAAGTGAGCGTAGCTGAGATGAGGATGCTAAGATGGATGTGTGGTAACCGTAAGACTAGGAAAGATAGAATTAGAAATGAGTACATCCTAGAGACTGTAGGAGTGGCACATATTGAGGATATGTTGAGGGAGAATAGGCTTAGATGGTTCGGCCATGTGCAACGAAGACCAGTAGATGCACCTGTGCGAAAGAGTGATAAGATCGTAGTGCCTAGAATGGTTAGAGGGAGAGGCAGACCTAGACTGATTTGGGAGTATGTAGTGCAACAAGATATGAATATATATAATTTAAATGAGCATATAGCTATTGATCGTGCAGAATGGAGAAAAATGATTCATACAGTCGACCCCAATTGATTGGGACACAAGGCTTGGTTTGGTTTGGTTATTGTTGCTTTTTTTAAGGGAAAATTGTTATAGGACATGAGTTTTCTTTTCTTTCGATGTTCAAGTGTTTCCCGTGCAAATGTCGCCTTGTTTACATAAATGGATGAAGGTTTTAGCGTCAGTTCCATGAACAATGAGCCTTGCCAAAATCCATTCACATGCAAAATATAGTCATTTTTCATGATCAAGACAGACTCAATGGGATTGTCCCATATTTTAGCCACAAGGAACATGGGGGAGCCAGTCCTGTTTAAAAAAATATCAAGATACCTCCTCTCACACTCTCATCCCAACATGTATACTGCTTTAATTACTTGGTCAAAGACTTTTAGGTTCTTTGGAATTAATGCAGCAGTGTAACATATAATATAAGAAAAAAGATTACTAAAAACTATAATTACCTATGTTACCCAGACTTGGGAATGGGTGTCGGGTGCGGGTGTGTATCTAGGTGTCGGACCTCCTCTAAATCCAAATCTTAGGATCCGAGGACATGTGTCTAAACGTTAGATATGGGTATGCGGACACCTTCTCAACGTATAAACATACTATGTTTCCTAATATCAATAGTTAGAAACCCCTTTGCCCACAATTTTGAGCTTCTTCTTTCCTTTTCAACATCACCTGTGGAGGATCCGAGTGTTCGAATTGGGTACGGGGTCGGACACAGGGATCGGGTACTTGGGGGTAGTAGGAGAGTCCAAGTAACATAGATAATTACAAAAGGGATGACAGCCCCACCCAGCCCTCAACATTCATATCTTAATCTGGGTTCGAAACAGGTCTGGGCAGCAGTTTCGTAAGGCAGAGTGGGGGAGGGGAAGAGGCATTCGTACCAAACTAGCCCCATTGCCATCCCTTAGGGCATGTTCGGGAATTCCTAAAATAAGATTAGTCGTAGTCTTAATACAGAACCAGTTATTAGTTTCTAGGTCAGACATGGACCCCTATATAGCCAGAAAGTAGCTACACAAACACCAAGTTCTTTTCGGAACCACAAAAGTGGCTCTTGTATTACCCACACAGCCTCTTAGAAAAAGTACAAGCAATTGAAACAAACAAGGGCATGAAAAAATTAAAAGAAATGGATTGTCTAAGCTGATATTTTCACATCAATACCTTGACTGCAGCATGGAAGCCATCATTTGCCATGTATACATCCTTATTTTCTAGAACATTTTTTGGAGGAGATCCCCCCGAACGCTTTGCGATAGGATCATCTAGAAATCAAAGAAAATGTGAGAAGGAAATACCCCATCTCTAAGATTAGAACTTCTACAAAATTCAAAAAACAAATGACTTAGATAATATTAATCAATTAAATACATCATCCTGGGTTACGGTTACGTACAACACTTAGTAAGTACCATTTTATTCTACCATCTATTTGTGCTATCCAAATAGTTTCTTTCCTTTTTCTATGTTCTCTTTGGTCTTAATTGTTCTCTCTCTATATAAAGATATTGCAATTTGCACCTTTCATTCCATTCACCAAAAAAACTTGAAGCAGTCTATCTTTTTAAGTTTTCCACTTTCATCACCTGATAACGTGAGTGCGTAGAGTAGTAACATGGCCAGACCAAGGAAAGGTAGAAAGATATGATATAATAAACCAAAGCAATGGAGAATCAAAAGGTGATGAGATGAAGCAAACCTAGAGGCTCCATTTGGTTTGCGGATTTAAAAGGAAAATGGAAAGGAGAAGGAAAGCATTTCCCTTGTGTTTTCCTCCATGCTTAAATAACATTAGAAATTATAAATTTTCAAAGTATAAATATGTGAAGACACAATATATTGAATGAATTTAAAAGAGGAATACAAGGGCCTATATATAGGCTTACAACTCCTAGACTAATATTCTAGCTAAGCGATGTGGGACAACACATATACACTAATACACACTATTTACAAGACTACCCTTTAACACTCCCCCTCAAGTTGGAGCATACATGTCATATGCACCAAGCTTGTTACAAATATAGTTCACTCGAATCCCTCTAATGCTTTAGTAAACAAGTTGGCCAGCTGATTTGCAGACTTCACATGCACTGTATGAATAACATTTTGCAAAAGCTTCTCTCGAACAAAGTGGTAAACGACTCCAATGTGCTTTGTCCTTTCGTGAAACACAGGATTAGAGACGATATGAACTGCAGCTTGATTATCACAAAATAAACTCATTGGACTAGTCTGAGTAAACCCAAGTTCCTCTAATAAATGCTTCATCTGTACTAGCTCACAAGTTGTTTGAGTCATGGCTCTGTATTCTGATTCAGCTCTAGACCGAGCTACCACAGTTTGTTTCTTGCTTTTACATGACACAAGGTTGCCTCCAACTATAACACAATAGCCAGTAGTGGACCTCCTATCACTAGGAGAACCTGCCCAATCTGCATCAGTATAACCTTCAACTCGTATGTGACCATGGTCTTTGTATAACAAACCATGTCTTGGAGCACCTTTGAGATATCTCAAAATGTGTATCACTGCATCCCAATGGGTTGTTCGAGGACAATCCATAAACTGGCTAATCACACTCACAGTGAATGCAATATCGGGTCTATACTAACTTACTGTCCTGTACTGTCCTGGGTCATCAATGAGCTCTCCTTTATTTAGTAACAACTTAGTATTAGGATCCATAGGAGAATCCAAGGGCTTGGACCCTAACATACCTCTTTCAGAGAGGAGATCAAGAACATACTTTCTTTGAGAGAGGCAAATCCCTTCACTAGATCTAGCCACTTCAATGCCCAGAAAGTATCTAATAAGTTGTCCCAAGTCTTTAGTTTGGAACTGCTTTTGCAAGAAGGACTTCAACTCTTGATTCCGTTGGAGTCATCTCCAGTTATAACAATATCATCAACATAAACAAGAAGTAGGATTTTACCAGCGGAAGAATGCTTATAAAAGTTAGAGTGATCAACACCACACCGCTGGAGACCAAATTCAGTAACAACTTCCCTAAATCTTCCAACCAAGCACGAGGGAACTGTTTCAGGCCATATAGGGAGTTCTTCAACCGACAAACCATGCTAGACTCCCCCTGAGCAACAAACCCATGTGGTTGCTCCATACATACTTCCTCCGAAAGAGTACCATTCAGGAAGGCAGTTTTGACATCCAACTTATATAACGGCCAGTGATAAGTAGCAGCAAGGGAGATAAAGAGACGAACGGGAGCAATGTGGGCAACTGGAGAGAATGTCTTGGAATAATCAAGACCATAAACCTAAGTATGGCCCTTGGCAATAAGACGTGCTTTCAACCGATCAAGTGTGCCATCAGGATGCATTTTAATTGTAAAAATCCAACGAAACCCAACTACAGGTACTAACTCCCAAGTACCAGTTTCTCTCAAGGCAAACATCTCATCGACCATAGCTTGTTTCCATCTTGAATGGGAAAGAGCCTCTGCAATAGACTTAGGAAGAGAGAAAGTAGACAAAGAGGCAACAAACAAAGAGAAAGCAGAAGACAAATGATCATAAAAGACAAATTTTGAAATAAGATAAGAAGTACTAGTACGCTTACCCTTCCGGAGAGCAATCAGAAGGTCTGAGTCTGACAGAGGCAGATCTGAAGACACGGAGGCCACAGACGTAGTAGCTGAATCCTGAATAGTCCCAACATTCTGATGACGGCAGGTGTATGTTTAGAGGTCAGGACGGTCCAATCCAGCTTTGGGAAGAAGGGAAAGGGAAGGAGAAGAGGAAGCATAAAGTCAGGACTAGTAATATGGAGAGGATTCAAAGAAGGTGACATCAGCAAAGACAAAGAAGCGACGCAAGGAAGGACTATAACGATACCCTTTCTTAGTTCTGGAGTACCCCAAGAAAACACACTTGATAGCACGGGGATCCAACTTATTGATACCCGGAGTAAGTTGATGCACAAAACAGACACACCCGAACACATGTGCAGCAATAGGGAAAGGTGGGGTAGTGGGAAACAAGGTGGCATGGGGTGTGCACCCTTTCTTTGTTCTGCAGTACCCCTAGAAAACACACTTGATAGCACGGGGATCCAACTTATCCGTACCCGGAGAAAGTTGATGCACAAAACTGACACACCCGACCACACGTGGAGCAACAAGGAAAAGTGGGTAGTGGGAAACAAGGTGGCATTGGGTGTCCACCCATATCAAGGACGGAAGACGGCATACGATTAATCAAATGGCAAGCAGTAAGAACTGCATCTCCTCAGAAACTCTTGGGGACCCTTATCTCAAATAACAATGTGCGGGTGACTTCTAATAAGTGACGGTTTTTTCTTTCTGCAACACCATTTTGCTGAGGGGTACGAACTTACGAGGATTGATGAAGCATGCCATGTTGTGCCATATACGTGGTGAAAGGATGGGAAAAATAGTTTTGTGCATTGTCACTACGGAGAATTTGAGTAGGAACATTAAACTGAGTTTTAATTTCATTACAGAATGTACAAAATATAGAAAATAACTCAGAACGATTTTTCATTAAATAAAGCCACGAAGTTCGGGAAAAATCATCAACAAAACTAACAATACCGATACCCCTTAACAGAAGTGATACGGTGTGGACCCCAAACATCTGAATTCACTAATTGAAATGGACTAGACACACGTTTACTAACTCGGGGAGCAAATTGGACAATGTGATGCTTCCCCAATTGACAGGACCCACACTCTAAAGTAGATAAATGACTTAAACTAGGTACTAGTAGCTTCAAATTGGCCAAGGAAGGATGACCAAGATGGTAATGGATCTGGTGAGGAGACATAATGGCAGGAGCCGCAGGACACACTGTTGGAGTTGAAGAAGTGGGCAAATTATCAAAGTAGTAAAGAGCATCGGATTCATGCCCTACGCCAATCGTCCTCTGAGTCGTCAAATCCTGAATAAAAACAGAATCAGGGAAAAAAGAAACACAAGCATTAAGATCTTTAGTCAACTTCCTAACAGAAATCAAATTGAAAGGTGAACGAGATTCAAAAGGAACAGATGATTAGGACAAAGACGGGGATAATTGGACAATCACTATGCCTTCAACGGGCATAGAAGAGCCATCCGCCAAAGTAACAGAAGGTAGGAAGAGGACGGTTCAAGAGATGAAAAAATAGTGGATATACCTGTGAGATGATCGGTGGTAGCAAACAATTACCTAAGGACGAGTACGGGAAGTAAGAAAAGCAGTGCAAGTACCTTTCTGCGCTAGAGAGGTACTAGAAGCAGAAACATGCTAAGAGGCTTTGAACTGAAGAAATTGAGAATACTCTTCACTGGAGATGGAAATCGAATCACCCGCAGTAGGAGCATAAGAAGATGATGAAGTATCACTAGTAACAACAGCATGTGCAAATCGAGCAGGACAACTCAATTTTGACTCAGAATCTTCAAATCAATTAAATGATATTTCCAGGATTTGCTGTTCAATCTCTCTATCATCTCGTGCAGGAGTCTCTCTCTCTCTCTCTCTCTCTCTCTCTCTCTCTCTCTCTCTCTCTCCATAAAATTTATATGTGCATATTTATACACATTTACACATTGTAAGCAAAATTTTCACATTGATGTTTGATTCTGTAATAATGCTAATTTTATAAATTCAATTTACAATTTGGGAATGTTTAATTGGAGGTGTTTTAAGTTAAAATAAAATTTAAAATTGATATTTTTTAATTTCAGTTGTTGCTACCAAACATCCTATAATTCGTTAATTTAAAATGAATCATTTCTTTCTTTCACCAACTAAACAGTTACTTTAATAAGAATTAAGTCATTTACGAATGTACAAATTTCAAATGAATTAATTTAAAAATAGAATGATTCAAAAAAATTTGATAATTTGTGCAACCAAGCAGGCCCTAAGTCAAATGTAGAAGATAGTCAAGATAGTCATCATCTTTCAGACAACGAAGAGATGTTTCATCTAACTAATAACCGAAAACAGACCAGAATAGTAGTTATAAAGATATCGACCTTCTGGAACCAACCACCACAGATCACCATATGTGGATTTTCCATCAAAGCCACCAAATAACAAATACCGTGAACCAATACAAGTCAATGAATGATATGCTCGAGCAGGAGGCGGTTCATTGCTGGTTGGCAGGCGCTTCCACTGCACAGACACTGTATGTAGAAAAGCAACATTAGGTTCTGTTTGGTTTGTGGATTTTGTGGTGGAACAGAAAAGGAAAACGAAAACTGAAGGAAAAAGGATTTCCGTAGTGTTTTCTCCGACAGTCATATATACAAACTATAAATTACTTTTCTGTCAATCATAGTTGAAATCAAGAAAAAGAAAAATACAAAGGATAAGGAAAAGATAAAGAAAATTCCTATGTTTTTTCATCGTACTTTCCTTCCTTTATTCTTCTCCTCAGTGTTTTCCTAGGTAACCAAACAAGTGTTTCCTTTTTGTTTTTTTCTCTTTTGCTTCCCTAAATCTATGAACCAAATGGAGCTCGTAGATTCTATCCAACACACACCCCCCCAAAAAAAAAAAATTAACAGAATCAAAAGGGGGGAAGGAATAAATGACGGCTAGGGGTGAAAACGGTTCGATTCGGTTAAATTTTTAGTTCGGTTCGGTTCGGTTTTAGTGTAAAATTTTGATTCGGCTCGGTTTTTACACTACATGAAATTTTTGAAAACCAACCGAGCCGAAATCAATTTTGATCGAGCGATTGCATGTACATTTTAACAAAACCTAAGTCGATTCTGAGTCTCAAGCGCTTGAGCCAACTGTAATAGACAGCTTGAGCGGTGGAGATGTCTCAAGCGATTGAGTGGTCTGAAACAGACAACACAAGCGCTTAAGAAGGCGCAAGCGATCGCGAATACTTCTAACCCCAGCGTAAGCGATAGCATAGCTTAAGCGATTGAGTGGACCTCAGACAGAAGCTCAAGCGGAGCATGTGCAAGCGATTGTGTGAATGAGTCTTGAGATAACTTTGTATTTTATGATGCATGTGTACCTTAAGCCCATGCATGTGATGTGTAAGCCTTGCATATTAAAATATTCGATACTTTTATGTTGGATGGTGACTTGCATGTACATATGGATCTTACACGTTACAATTCTGGCTATTAAATGTTGTCTAACTTTCCTTTATGAGTCCTTAAATTCTGGATATGCTTAGCTTCCAAAAAGGGAAAACATTTTATGACTCAAAGCAAAGAATCCAAATGTTGTCTAACGCAAGCGACTGAACTTCGCAAACGATTGAGTGAGCACGCAAGCGATTGAGCAGACTCAATCGATTGCGTGCAGCAGAGTTTAAAAGATCATGTTTTTTCACCATATGTTGCTGTAATGTTCCGATGTTTCCGGGACTTGTAATCTGAGATCTTAACGATGCGTTACGATGTTTAAAATTGTCATACGTCGGAAAATATATGCTTTAACGACTTGTACCGTACGCGCTTTAAACACTTGTACCTTGTTCGGAACCGTCCCGGTCTTTCGGTATCGTGTGTGGTCAGAATCTATATATATGTCAAGTTGAGTTAGTCGATCGATCGGAAGCCAGTTTGATTGGTTATATTGAGTATGTTGGTCGGCCGCGAAGGCACGAGGAACGGATTCTAGTAGACGAATATTAATGATGTAGTCGGTCGTATGGCACGATAGCATCTTGATGCACGGAAGGTGATCAAGCGGCTGATACTGCATGTACTCGACTATTGTTATGTATTATCTTTTATCTTATAAACCGGTACCACTTGATTTTCTACGCTCACTCAGCTTTCAAAAGTTGATGGTATACTTGCCCAGGGGCCTGGACCATCCCCGTCCAGCTCTTCCAAATTATGGCTACATTTCAGATGGAGACCACGCTGAGGAGGGTTATACCGACGGCGGCTACACGGCTGAGGAATATACCGAAGAAGGCTACCCGGAGGAGGACTACTACGAGGAGGGCTAGACTATTGTTTTGTTATCGGCACGTGATGTCGTAAGACTTTTTTTTTAATACAATGGTTTGTAATGTACAATGTAAGGCCTTGATGTGATTGGTATCTAATTAATGTTGAACTTAGTCATTTCCTTTATATTATATTTCTTGTTGTGAGTATGCTTGTGGAAAATCAGGTGATCCAACTTGTCACGTATCTACAGGTCCGAAAAGAATAAATTTTAATTTCCTCTAATTTTTGCTACTCCGGGGCGTGACAATGGCTGAGAAGAATTGGGCAGGATCTAAGGGCTTTAGTACTAAAGAAAAAGAAAGATTTGGGCCGCAAAACTTGTAATCCAGACGTAACGGGCCAATCCAAATGACATACTAGTACAGACCAAAAAGAAAGAAAGAAATAATTGAGCTCTAACAACCATCTCGGATCCAAGAACTAGTAAAAGCAAAAGCCAAAAAAAAAATGATCAATTTTGGAGATTTGGGTCGGGTCAAAATTATTTGGAACTCTTGCAGAGGAGGATTACTAAGAAGAAAAGTCGAGCTCACGATGCAAGAGATGTAGCCATGAACTACTAAGAAGAAAAGATGATGGGGATGTTGAGAGTTATTAGTTCTTTGGATTACTTTTTATTTCTTTAATTGTTAGCAGGTTCATATGTAATATTTCTTTTCTCTTCTTATTGTTTAATATAAAAGGAGTTAGACAAATTGTCAACTGTAAGCTTTACCCAAAAATACTTTCAACATGGTATCAGAGCCTCATGACCAAACCCTAACCCTAACCACCACCACCAACCACCTACGCTGCTACCACGGTTATTGTTCATAGACACTATTCACCGTTACTGTTCATCAATACTATTCACCGGTACTGTTCACCAGCACTATTCACAGATACTGTTCATCGGGTAACACACTGGCCTAAGTTTTATCAAAACCTAGCCCTCCTTTCTCTCACTTAGTCGAACCCCACCGGGAGTCCATCTCTTCACAGCACAATTCCTTGTGTGCTATCTTGTACGTCTCTTTGAGGTTCATATTTTTTGATCCCTTTATGGACCCTTGATTAGATCTTGTTGATTTGTTCATACCCATCTTCTCCGTTTCCCTTCCTCTTTTGTTTGGGTTTTCCCTTTGTGTTCCAAAGCTATGACCGAAACGATAGAGAAGCTGTTGTCTGCTAGTCCAACCATACTCTGTGGTGCCTCACTGGATCCCAGCCTTAAAATTACTACCACCCTACTCAATGGCCAAAATTTCCAAACATGATCACAGGTGGTGAAGCTTAACTTGGAGGGTCGAGGGAAGATGGGACATCTTGATGAGCACATTCAGGCACCGCCACCACTGATCCTGGCTATGATAAGTGGGAAATTGAGAATTCCATTATCATGGCTTGGCTCAATAACTCAATGGTTCTTCAGATCGGGGACAGTTTCTACCGGATGAAGACCGCTCGGGATATTTGGGACATTGTTGCCTCTACCTTCTCTAGGAAGGGGAACTATGCCCAGGAGTTTAAGTTGACCCATTCCATTGACCGTTCTGAGCAGGGTGATATGACAGTCACCAAATACTTTACATTTCTTACTACCAGTTGGGCCAGGGTAGATCATCTCTAGGATTATCAGCCAGTCTGTCACACTGATTTGCAGGGTACCAAAAGCTACTCAAAAAACAAAGGGTCTTCAAATTTCTTTAGGGACTTCACATTGTGATGTTGTTCGTAGTCGGGTACTTGGGATGGACAGTCTACCACCCTTCAGGAGGCCTTTGTATATGCTCAGAATGAGGAGAGCAGCCGTTCTATCATGCTTTCTCCCGCCTCCACCAAGAGAACCGCTTTAGTCTCTATTCCACCGAGGGAGGGGACCAACCAGTCTTGAGTTTAGTATCTGCCTAAGTTATTCTGTGATTATCGTAATAGACCTCATCATACTAGGGAAACATGCTGGAGTCTCCATGGCCGTCCTCCTGGCGGTCGTGGAGGTCGTTCAGGTGGCCGTGGGGGAAATGATCGTACTCACCATACAACTGTTTCTGATATTACAGCTTCGGTTCCTAGTGATAATGCTCCTACATCTTATGTGAGCCCCTTGTCTGCTACAGAGCTTGAGACTCTTAGGCATCTAATGGCCCGTTGTGCTTCGCCTGCATCTGCAAGTGCCTCCTCATCCTTTGCCCAGTCATGCAATTTAGTCACACTAGCAACAACATTACTTTCTCATTCCTCCTTTCCTTGGATTATCGATTCCGGTGCCTCAGACCATATGTCACCTTCATCTAACCTTTTCTCTGATCATAAGCCTTATACAGGTCAGGACAACGTTAGAATAGCTGATGGTACCTTCTCCTCTATTTCTCTTCCTCTAATTCATGTTACTCCTTCTCTACCATTAACTTCCCTATTACATGTTCCTAGTTTTTCAACAAACTTCTATCTTTGAGTCGCATTAATCGTGACTTAAACTATAGTGTAACCTTTTTTTCTTCTCACTGTGTGTTTCAGGATCTTATCACGAGGAGAACAATTGGCAGTGGTAGCGATGCATGACCTTTACATTCTGGATGAAGGGGAGAAGTAGGCTCATCATACAGTAGTTTCAAAGAATAAAGCTGAAGACGTAGAACTTTGGCATAGGAGATTACGACACCCATCTTTTTCTTTACTTAGGCATATGTTTCCATCTCTAGATGCAAATAATGGTCTTCCTAATATTTCATCTGATGCTTGTGAACTTAGAAAACATTTTAGAGCGTCTTATGCTCCTAGTAATAATAAAAGTCCAGTTCCTTTTGCATTGATTCATAATGGTGTTTGGGGTCCTTCTCGTACTGTCTCTTTGAAATGTCATCGATGGTTTGTTTCTTTTATTGATGATTGTTCTTGTACTACTTGGTTATATATGATGAAAGAAAAAAGGGAAGTGTTTTCTATTTTCCAAAACTTCCACAAAATGGTGTGTACTCAATTTGGGGAAGTAGTGGAAATTTTAAGAAACAACACATTAGCAAAAGGAACGTAGTTGAGATGAGGATGCTAAGATGGATGTGTGGTAAGACTATGAAAGACAGAAATAGAAACGAGTACATTCGAGAAACTAGAGGAGTGTCACAGATTTGAGGATAAGATGAGGGAGAATAGACTTAGATGATTCGGCCATGTGCAACGAAGACCTATAGACGCACCTGTATGAAAAAGTGATAGGATCGTAGTGCCTGAAATAGTTAGAGGGAGGGGCAGACCTAGACTGACCTAGGAGTATGTAGTGAAACAAGATATGAATATATATATATATATATAATTTAAATGAACATATAGCTTTTGATCATGCAGAATGGAGAAAAAGGATTCATACAGCCGACCAAATTGATTGGGACACAAGGCTTGGTTTGGCTTGGTTTGGTTTGGTTTGGTTTAGTAAAAATTTTAAGGTCCGATAATGGGGGTGAATATATTGATTCTGGTTTGGGTGCGTATTTTTCTTCACAGGGGATTATTCACCAAACTTCTTGCACTGACACTTCTCAACAGAATGGAGTAGCAGAACGCAAAAATCGTCATCTTTTAGATATTGCGCGATCCTTGCTTTTCCAAGTTAATTCCCCTCGTACTTACTGGGTGAAGCGGTCTTAACAGCTGCCTATCTCATTAATCGTCTTCCCACTCGTGTGCTAAATAAGAAAATACCACTTGAGGTCCTTTCTCGTCCTTCTCTCACATCCTCCATTCTACCTCGTGTCTTTGGTTGTGTCTATTTTGTTCATAACCACGCACCTAACCGTGGGAAGTTAAGTCCTCGATCTACCAAGTGTGTATTTGTTGGTTACTCACCTACTCAGAAAGGTTATAAGTGTTACCATCCTCGGTCTAGGAAATGGTTTGTCTATGGATGTCACCTTTCACGAGTCACAGTCTGTAATACCCTATATTTTTAGTATATAATAATAAAATGAGATTTTGTATACTTGCCTTGACCACACTTGTAATTTGACTTTCAATCGATCGAAGTCTTTTCAAGCGCTTGACAATTTCATTTCTCAAGCGATCGAGCCTTTTTCAAGCGATCGAAACCCTGCCGACATACATTTATGACGTGGTTCCCTTTCTCAATCAATTGAGCAGTTTTCAATCAATCGAAGCCGCTTCGATCGATCGAACATTGCAGATCTTTACTTCTCAGTTCACGCACAAGCTGCCACCTTGCACTCCCTCTTATATATATACATATATATGTAACCAAATTGTGTGTGTTAGGTTTGTTTGGTTGAGAGAGAGCTGAGTATTTAGAGAGCGAGAGCGAGAGCGAGAAAGAGAGAGAGAGCGAGAGAGAGAGAGAGAGAGAGATTGCTATATATACATACACACACTTATATATATATATCTCCACACATATATATATATATATTTGAGCAGAGAGAGAGAAAGAAGACAGAGAAGAAGAAGAAGAAGAAGAAGACAGAGAGAGAAGGAAGAGACAGAGAGAGACCGAAATAGAGGGGAGAGAGAGAGAGGTCACCATTGGAGGGAGCGCAAGCTCAACTTTTGCCGCGCCCTTAACAACTTTCGCTGAGTTCCAAACTCACTCGGTAACATTGGTGTAATGTTTTAGAAGTTTTTGACGTAAAATAATGGACCCAAACACGCCCTTACCATTCTGGACGCTCACTGTCTAGTCTGATGAAGAAGACGACCTTCAATCGAATCAATCAAAACTCACAACTTTCAATTGATCGAATATTCTTCAATCGATCAAACTTTATTTTCTTCAATCAATTGAAATGGTTTCAATCGATCGAACTTGACAGAACATGATTATTTCCAGTTAGTTATAATATACATCGTTTAGCTGTTCATATATCGATACATGTTTTCTATATGCGATACTATGAGAATAAGGGATAATGGGATGCGATAACAAGATAAGATAGTATGGTGAGAAACGCAATTGGGTTCAGAACGTTAGGTATAACGGTGGGTAACGTTAGAGAACCTAGTAGTGATTGAGTCAGTTGGGTATCGATTCCTCTCAAATGCAACTATGTCAATGTCAGGGATCAGTCGTGAGCACACCTGCGTGGGATGTGAGCGTTATGTATTGTACTCGCAACTCGCAAGAGTTCTTAAAAGTGTTAATGAGGTGAACAAGAGTACCAATACGTATTGATTATGGACGGACGATACTCGCGAGTGTTCTTAAAAGCGGTGAACAGTAAAGGTTCTTAAAAGCGGTGAACTGGAGCATTTGTGTGTCCATAGACCAACGGTTATATTGGAACGATGTATGGTGCTTGCAAGAGTTCTTAAAAGCAGTGAACAGTAAGAGTTCTTAAAAGCGGTGAACAAGAGCACTCGTATGTCGTGATGATATAGTTGCTTCCTTTCAGTTAGTCGGGGTTGGTACAGTCAATCTTAGAATTGGAAGGCGATAAGAATCGGGTAATGAATTCGGAATAAAAGAAAGAAAGATACTATTAGTAGCACTACAATATATTATTCATAACTGGTAAGAGTAAAGATTGGGTCACACCCAAAGACAACTTTTGGGACACAACCCAAAAGATGTGTCTATATCTCTCCTGTGATGTCACTGGACCCCACAGTGACACAGGAGAGAGATAGACACATCTCTTGAGTTGTGTCCCAAAAGTTGTGTCTTTGGGTGTGTCAAGTACTTACCCTAACTGGTACTTACCTTATACCTATGAGACCGTATTAGTTACTTCTCACTCAGCTTTCAGTAAGCTGATAGCGTTTATGCCTGGACGTTCCCTGTCCAGCCTATCCTAGTTATGCTGCTGCAGGTAACGAGTCAAACGATGATGGCTACTATCCGGAAGGGGAATGCACAAAAGGTGGCCCCGCTAATGACGGTTATGCCAAGGAAGACTATTACGCTGACGACTACGGATACGCAAGCTGCAAATGAAGATAGATAGCTAGTTTTATATTTCTGTTGTACTTTGTTATAATTGATACTTGGGCATATGTTGCTTCCAGACCTTTTATATATCCCGCTGTCGTGGACCCTAATTATTGTAATAGCTAAGACTTTTGTAACATATTCCCGTTTGGTTTTATTACGACTCTTGTTACTGTTTGCTGACTAGTACTGTGTGGTGTGGACAAAGTAGTGACGTTCACCCGTCATCCCCTATGGACCCAAAAAGGAAATTTATTTTTCTCTTTTATTGTTGTTCCGGGTCGTGACACAGTCCTACTTTCTTGACCTGCAGCCATCTCTTTAGGGGGAGCAAAGGTGTGAAGACACCTATGTTTCGTGTGATGATTGAGGTGGAGACAAAGAGATTTGAGGAGAGAGAGAGAGAGTTGAGGAGAGGGAGCCTAAAATACCAAAAATGGAGAGTTGAAGAGAGGGAGCCTGAAAAGGAGAGAGTTGACGGCCCGAAGGAGAATGAGTTTTTGGTCTATTCCAGGGAGACACGGAGTAAAAGGAAGACCAGAGACACTCCAGAGGCTACTGCTTCTCTAATCCCACTGCCATTCCCTCTAAGTGATGACGATTCAGGTAATTCCTCTCTTGAACCTGATGATTTAGATGTTCCTAAGGGTGTTAGGTCTTGTACTCAACATCCTATATCTAATTTTGTGTCTTATTCACGCTAGTCCCCTTCTTACCGAGCCTTTCTTTCCAAAATTTCCTCTGTCAGTGTTCCTAACCATGTCCAGGATGCTTTTACTGATACCAAGTGGAAACATGCCATGATTGAATAGATGAAAGCTCTTCACAAGAGTGGCACTTGGGAGTTGACGACGTTACATAAAGGGAAGAGGACTGTGGGGTGCAAGTGGGTGTACACTGTGAAACACAGAGCAGGCGGTTCCATTGAGAGGTACAAAGCTCAATTGGTAGCAAAGGGGTTCACCCCGACTTATGGTGTGGACTATGAGGAGACCTTTGCACTAGTTGCAAAAATGAACACAGTCAGAATCCTTCTTTCCCTTGCAGCAAATATGGATTGGCCTATTCACCAGTTTGATGTGAAAAATTCCTTTTTGCATGGTGATTTGGAAGAGGAAGTTTACATGGATGTTCCTCTGGGTTTTGAGGACTCCAAGACAGAGGGGAAGGTGAGTAGACTAAAGAAATCATTATATGGCCTCAAACAGTCCCTAAGAGCTTGGTTTGAGATATTCACACAAGCTATACTCCAATTTGGTTTCAGACAGAGTCATACTGATCACACTTTGTTCATCAAACACTCTTTGCAGGGTAAGACTACTGCATTTATTGTGTATGTTGATGATGACTTTGAGGAAATGGAAAAATTGAAGAAGTAGTTGGCCACTGAGTTTGAAATAAAGGACGTGGGTGCTTCGAAGTTCTTCCTTGGGATTGAACTTGCTCGGTCCAAACATGGGATACTTACTTCCCAATGGAAGTATGTCCTGGATTTATTGAAAGAGACAGGATGCTTGGAAGGAAAGCTTGTGATACACCTATGGAGCAGAATCAGAAACTTGGTGATGACAGTAATGGGGAATTGGTTAACAGGGGGAGATATTAGAGACTTATTGGTAAGTTCATTTACTTGTCTCATACTCGTCCTGATATTGCTTTTGCAGTTGGTGTTGCCAGTCAGTTTATGCATTCTCCACGAGTGACAACAAGAGGTGGTTTTTTGAAATACTCGATATTTGAAGTCTGGTCCCGAAAAGGGCTTATACTTTGCTAGACATGACCACCTAAGGGCAGAAGCTTACACTGATGCAGATTGGGCCAATTCAATTACTTATAGGAGGTCCACTTCAGGGTACTGCACATTTGTAGGAGGAAATCTAGTTACCTGGCGAAGTAAGAAGCAAAATGTAGTGGCAAGATCTAGCGCAGAAGCTGAATTCAGAGCAATGGCCCAATGTATTTGTGACCTTCAGTGGGCTAAGTCCTTATTGAAAGATTTGAAGATTGAACAGACTTCCATGAAGCTATACTGTGATAATAAAGTAGCAATTAGTATAGCTCATAATCCTGTTCAACATGATAGAACCAAGAATGTGGAGATTGACCGACACTTCATCAAGGAGAAACTTAGTAGTGGAGCTATTTGCATTCCCTTCGTGAAGACCGATGATCAAGTTGCAGATGTGTAATACCCGTAAAATTTCCAAGTTAATAAAATAAGCTCCTGTATTTTGATTCGTATTTTCCTGTGTTCTATATAAATGTAATGTTTTGAAATTTTAATTAAGGGTATTGTGGTAATTTTGGTGGTCAATGTGTGGACCCAATTTGAACATATACATTTTAAATGCCTAACATTTGGTCTTGTGGTACCACTTTGGTATTTGTTTTAACACATGTGTGTGTATATATATTACATAATTTGTGTGTGTGGGTGAGGGGACAAGATAAGACTCACAAGTCAACTCCCAAACCACCCCCAACCACTCTCAACAACTCTCAACCACCTCAACCACTAAAGTTCCCTAGGAAGCTTCCTAGGAAACTTCCCCATCTCCTTCTCCCTCCCTTATATATTTGGCTCTCTCTCTCTCTCCCCCTCATTTTCTTATCTTATTTCTATCTCTATCTCTATCTCTCTATGGTTTGGAAGTAAACCCTCCAAACTACTTCAACCTTCAACCCCAATTTTGAGCCTCCATATACCATTGTTGGAGCCAAGCTATTAGAGGCAAATATCATCACCTCATCTACGGCTTCCTATGGGTACTTCTATTTTACATCTTGGGGATCTCTAGCTCACATTATGGACTAGAGGAAGAAGGGGGATTTCCTACTTTCTTATTCTTGAAGATCCACACTTGGGTTCTCTTATTTTCTCACTTGGATTCTCTATTTCATTTGCACATTTCCATTCTCAAGGGCAAGGTAGATTATATTGTCTTGATTCACTATGTATTTTATCTCTAATGTGTGATTTGTGTAAGGGTTGTTAAGGATTAAAACATAGCATGTGACCTTGAACTATCCCTTTCACTAATCTTGCTATGTTGATTAAAATGTTAGTTGTTGAGTTGAGATTAAATTTGCTTAAGTGATATTATCTACTCCTTAATTGTTGATTAATTGTTTAGTTGCCTAAATGAATTATTTGCTTACTTGATTAAGTAGCCCTTATGCCTAGAAGTTGATTTCATATGTTCCTTGTTGATATTCTATGAACTTGAAATCATATGTTAGCATGAATTAGATTGAAGTAATTGGACTTGCCTAAATATGTCAAGCATGTTAATTACCGTTTAATATGATAAACATTTGCATTGGAATCATAGAATTCATGTGCATTGTTGCCAAGTGGGCACACCTCATAGCATTAGCATGGGTGACATTTGAGAAATCCCTAAGAGGGGATAAAAGTAAATCCGACCCCAATAAAGGGGGATAAAAGTGGATAAGAAAATCCGGATGTGGGTTGTGTGGTGAGACAGGGTGGACGTACCTAAGAACGTGCCAAACTCCAACTTATATTCAACTAGCTATCGGAAAGTTGGTATGCTACATTCCCAGTGGGGGGTGGCTCACAGTCCGGTAATGAGGCGAGTGATCATGTGTGCATGGCCCGAGGGCTCATTAGTTGCATTGCCTAGGCGGCATTCATGGCACCACATGTTGCATATCAGTTATGGGATCCATATTGAATCTCTACAATATTTTCTACGAGCCGTCGTTCTTATAAAAACGACAAACCATTTTTCAGGGATTATCGAGTTGGGACAAGACCCAAGAATTACTCGAAGCGTGACGTCACATTTTGAGGATTTCATTCAAGAAGAATAGTAGTTTTGAAAATGTTTCAAACTTCTAGTTTTGTCGAAAAAGATAATGTAATAAATTTGAATCTTGTAGTTTAAATTCCTTAATACTTGATTCGGGCACATGTTTAGCCCTTTACTTAGAAAATGTTAGAATTTTTGATTGAATGTAATCGGACTTGTAATTGGGACTTTGAGTCGCCTATGGGCGCATGTTAACATTAAATATTTATTCACTTTGATTCGGACACTTGTTAGTCTTTTAACTTAGATCCTTTTTATATCGTGTTCATATTGGTTCGGATGTTCCGTTGTTCTGTTGAGTCGTTTTGGTAAGTTTATCGTATGGCTACACAGGTTCTATACTTAGAAAATTTCTAAAACTTCTAAATTTTCGAAATCTAATTTGGTTTATACTTAGCCTGTGGATAGTCTACTATGGGAACAATACTTAGCCTGTGGATAGTCTACTATGGGAACAATATCACTTTTGATTTCTAAGGGACTGTTTGGTTGTAAATTCTCAAACCTTGATTTCGTTAAAACTTTCAATTAAACCTCTTCCTCTTTTCTTCCACTCTTGATACTTCTTGCTTCCATTCTTTTAAAACTTCTTTGATAACAGAGTAATGTTGATTGATCCTATTTGACTCATTTGGTCCTCATGGGTCAATTCTTGACTTTTTGACTTTCCTTTGGAATCCACGTAGGATTCTCTCGTAGCTTCCGCACTGTTTGGATTGGTCCACGTAGGATCTCTTCTTCTTCTTAATCTCGTTCTTTGACCTCTTTGACCCATCCACGTGTCGTGGATTTTGGGGCGTTACAATAAATAACACGTACTTATAAATTAATAACTCATACTGTAAGTTACAGACCCAGACTGACATTGTCACGCAAACTTGTAATATACGTATCAAACTTCGAATGTACGGCACGTAGTTTCAAACGAGGACAAATCATACTAAATTGGGAGTGCTAGTACAACTTAGGTTACCTAATGTACCACCTCACTACCTTGTAACCATGGGATATTTTCCCTCACCCAAAACCTCTCTCTACCCGCCGGACCTCCACCCTCACCCTCAACCGCCGGCACACTCCACACCTCCTTCTCAAATCATCCCTCTCAATCAGTCCCTCACCAAGATCCCAAAGCAGATACGCAAATCTGATTTTGTATGTGTGTATGTATATGTGTGTTTGTGTATATATAGGACTCTAAAAGAGAAAACACACACACATTCTGCCTTCACTATCTGCCACTGCCTCACACACCCAGACCACACACTCATACACAGCAGAGGAAGGTAGAGAAGAAGAAGAAAGGAGGATACCCTAGAGAGAGAAAGGGAACCCGAGAATGAGGTATAATCTCCCCCACCCCGTTTGTTTTATTTATGTAGTTATCAAACACCCACACACACTCCCCACATGAACCAGACAGAGCCTTAAGCTCTGCCATGGCCAGAGCTGCCATTAAAGCTCCATAGAGCTTCATTTTTCAAACCACAACCAAAGCCTATAAAAGCTGTGTCAAACGAACCCTTATGACCCCTAGATACTCCCACAGTAGCAGTTTTTGGTTTGGGCAAGCCATACCCAGCCCCTAAGCCACTAATTAGTTTAAACCCTAAAAGAATAATGGTCTGGGAGGAACCCTAAATGAGATAACCCAATCCCCAGCTCACAGTATGTGATAGAGGACTGAATTCCGGTCATTTTGCCGTTGGATACATCAATTTCCATGGAGAGGATGAAAAGATATAGCTATTGGAAGTTTTCCGGCGAGCACAACGTCACCGGCGGCGAAGCTTTGCCGGAGAAGAAGGTGATGACCCGAACAGGTTCGGGTCATATCACTTGGCAACGGGTCGGGTTCAGGTTGGGTTTGTTTGTGTATACATATGGATAACGGGTCGAGTTGTTTTAAAAAAGCCGATGGAGTCACTTACTCAAACGACGTTGTTTAACATCGGATCCTATCAGATCCGTTGGGACGGGCTGAGTCAGGGTGTAGACCCAAATACGGGTAAATGGGTTTGGTAGTTTCCTTAGTATAAATGGGTAACCCGGTTAGGTTCGGGTTGACCCGCGAACTATTGAAGTTGGACTCTCTTGAGTCTGTAAACAAACTATCCATTTGGAACAGGTCGGTTCGGGCTGACCCGCGAGTTCTGTTATTATTAATAATAAATCAGTATATATATATATATGTTTATTTAAATGTTGTTAAAGTGTTTTTAAATTATAGAAATGGTTTAGATGTTGACATTAATTCTCAAATGTTATTATGTAACATTACCTAATATTCTGAAATTATTATGTATATATATTATATTGATTATTTACTTAATTTTAAATAAACAATGACTATTAGTTTAGATTTAATAAATAGGTGCATATCATTGTTTAATATTTTGAATTACTTAAAAATAGTTTTTAATGCCAAAATTAAGTTGCAATATCTGAAATAACATTTTAAATGATACTCTTATATTCTGAAATTATAAATTAGTTATTATATGTTATACTTATTATTTATTTAGCCTAAATAAATAATAAGAATTAGTTTTAAATTAAAATAAATAGGTAATAAATACCTAATGACCATTTTAAAAAATAGAAAAATTATATTAATTACCCCAGGGCCTAATACCTTTGTGTTATAAATTATTATTTATAAAACTCAAACCTTAGTATTTTTAATTAATTATAAGGACCCGTTTGGTCGTCTTTTAATTAATTTAAATACCAAATGAGTTCCAAAGATTACGAGAAAAATACCCCTAGCATGTTTTAAGGCTTAGTATTTAATAAAAATATTTCTAATTGTCCTTCTAAAATATATTTTATAATTATAGGACTCCGTAGACTATAATTATGTAATTAGGACTTTGATAATTCATAATAAATAATCCGTAACTCAGAAAAAATACGCGGTCAGTTCCTAAATTCCTAGAATGACGTGTAGATCTATTTTCCTAAGTTTAGTGACCTTCTGACTCAATCAAAAATACAGCTTACTATTAGGGCCCACACTGGTATAGGAAACCCAGCCTTTTATATGACGGACTTCAATCTGAGTCTAGCCAATGGTGCTAAACTCATAATGATGTAAGGATCATCATGTTGAAGTTTAGAAACCCATCCGACACAATTACCATTATGCCCCTATTACTAGTATGCATGTTAATTGCCATTCTATGTATTGATATGAATTGTAGGGACCGAAGCTACACTTGTTTTCACAAACTAGCATCAAGGTGAGTCGTCCTAACTCACTTGGTATGTTAAAGAAATACTCCATGTGTATTATATGAATATCTCGTGTGTCGTGTGTGGACATATTTAATTAGTATTATATGTGCGTAAGTTAAGATTAACTGCTTATATGAGAATGTATGTCAAGACAACTATACCCATGCTTAATTGATAATTGTTGTTATGATTCATGCTTATTACGTTATACGTCATACTCGTATAAACACTCATGAATATAGTCAAGTCGTGATGTCAAAGTTGACGTCTGCATGGTTAGTCGAGGAGACTAACCCAATTATATTGTCACACATGCATGAGTGGACCGCAGAGGTCCGAGTAGTACAGTCAAAATGGGAACAACGATAAATGCTATTGGGCCTTGTTAGGCGACGATAGCAAAAGTACCCATTCGAATTAATAGAGTTAATCATGAGTTGGTGGTTTATACGCTATTGGGCACTGATAGGCAACGATAGCAAAATATCCATCTAGGTCTTGAATACAATAGTTACCAATTATAATGCTATTGGGCCCTGTTAGGCGACGATAGCGATATAACTATTATATTCTTCAGGCAAGGTCACGAGGACCTAAGAGTAAAGTGATTACAGCCTTTTTAAACCAAAACTGCTATCGGGCCCTGCTAGGCGACGATAGCAAGTGATCATTCCACTCTAAGCTAATGGCATTACATTGGTAATGCAACAAGTCACATGAGTCAGTAATGGTGTCTGGGTAAAGTCGAATATATCGATATTGCATTGTGTTGCCACTGTCTCACTTATACTATCATATTATATATTTATCAAATGTTTAGTTCGAGATATTTGTTGTACTTATATATTATTGCTTGTATTAGGAATGATCGGTTAAACCAACTCACTTAGCCTAAAAAGCTAACGGTTCTATTGCCCTGGACGGCTGGACATATTACGTCTAGGTTATAATGAAGAAGCTTATCCAGGCCACCATGAAGAAGGGCATCCCGATCCTCAAGAAGGGGACTATCAGGAAGGTTACCCCGAGGAAGACTATTAGGATTTCCTCTAAGCTTTAGAACTATCTTTTGTCAGTTGTAATAACTTAAGTGGCATCGATCGCCCAAACTTATATTGTTGTGGTTTTCATTTAGAACTGTTACAGCCTAGTAGCAAACACTTTTAGTTCCCCCATGAATACCATTAGACGTTTTATATTTTCTTCTTATGTTATAACCATGTTAGAATACTTGTAAGGAAATGTCAGTCTTATGTAACTAGTTATGGCTCACAGATCCGAAAAGGAAAATTTTATTTCTCTCTAGTTTTCGCTACTCCGGGGCATGACAAGATGTTTTCACCAAAGGAATAGGGAGTCGACATTTTCACAATGAAAGATATATTTGTTCCAGCTTAAGGGGGAGTGTTGAGAGTTAATAGTTCTTTGGATTACTTTTTTATTTCTTTAATTGTTAGTGGGCTCATATGTAATATTTCTTTTCTCTTCTTATTGTTTAATAAAAAGGGTTAGACAAATTGTCAATCCAAGGGCTACCCAAAAATACTTTCTACAGGCAATCCGCGACTAGGTAAAAAACCAAGTGAGTTCAACTATAATGATGAGAAAACAAAGAGGTGCTATGGTACATAGACATGGAAATGTGTACCAGGTGCAGATACACTTGGATTTTCTAAATTCATGAACCGAAGGACACGGGGACACGGAAATAAATCTATACTTTTCTTATACCTCTGACAAATAAAAAGTGTTCAAGTACAGGATTTAACTGGAGCATTTCATCCGTTTTGAAGAATTTTGTTGCAAAATGAATAGAATAACACTATGATACACTATTATACAAGTAGCTAACATGCTTCTTGGTGCGTGCCCAAGAATTGTCTAACACATACAGAAGGGACTTCAACCTATTAAGAATTGTCCATGATGTAACAAAGAAGAGGTGAGTCAATTACTTCTCTTAGCATCTGACAACTGCATTGGTCGTAACATAGATATATACCGATGGTTGGACAACCTAGGACTTCCTACAATTCAATGTAGTATATTGTTGACCATTTCGTCTACTAAAGCAAAACTTCAGAAGGGTTCACGTACCAAAAACTATTCGTTAATAGTTAGAATCACCTCTACTCTACCTCTACCTAAGTGATTTCTAGTAGCTAGAGAAATCCTATATGAGTTTGAGGAAAACTACAGCCAAAATAAAGTACATGAAAAAATCAACTTTTAAATAAATTTACTTACCAAACACAGAGATGACTAGATCCCAGGTAGGTCTAAGGCATGAGAAAGGTAGGGGCATGATTGTTAGAATCGTTCGATTCACGAGTCGGTTCATACAAATCAATTCGAGTTCAACCAACCCGACATGATTCACAATTCATAATTCCTAACTTTGAAGTTTTAAGTGGAAAACATTCCCCAATTTGAGCTTTGATATTGAAATTTGCAATAAATTGTTATTTTTCTTCGTTTTAAGCATTGTATATGTGATAAATACTAATATACATATGATAGTTTCTGTTATTTTCCTTTTAAAAAAAAAAGAGTAAATCCTATGAATCACAATGCTATTCACGATGTTGACAACATTGGGTACGGGTTAACCTAGATACAGAATGTGATCATCACTAGCTTAAGCAAGACTTTAGAGTATAGAACATCGCAATTACATGCACAATGTATAAACTGCAGTAATCTCATCACGCAAAAACCCTTCTTTTTCCTCCCGCTCCCCAACTCCCAAAACCCCCCAAGCCTCAAAAGATAGAGAAAATAAAGGAACTTAGACCTAATAAGAAAAGAAAACATAAGGAAAAAAAAAAGAGTGAAGTACTGGAGAAAAGGAAATATGAGATGATCTGAACCAAATAAGTAAAACAAGATAGCTCCTCCCACCTATGTAGCATGGGTACTTCATTTAGACCCCTTACCAGTACCGGGTACGTACCAGACACTAACACTCGTTGGACACGCCAGGGTTCATACCCGACACTCCAACAAACGCGTCCGCTCATTTAATTCAACTTTTAATAAATGATTTTTGCCTTTTTTTAGGATTGTGGTTTGGTGTCCTTTTTTAGGATGAATCTTTTCTTTTCTTGTTTTGGACTTGTGGTTTTTATGATTTTGTTGCGATATTGATGATATAATGATGTTTAATTATAACAATCTTGTTATGCTTATGGTCCTTCAGAATGATTTTGTAATAGTGAAACAATCTTGTTATGGATGGATTTGTGATGTTGATCTTCAATGGTAAAACAATCTTGTTAAAATACTTATGGTTCTTGTTACGTGACTATTTGGACTTGTTTATTATTAGCATTATTATATTATTAATTAAAATAATAATAGTTTATTCGCCGTACCCATAGGATTGGCTGTACCCCCGTACCAGTATCGTGTCGTACAAGTGTCCCATATCCGTACCCGTGCTACATAGCCTCCAACCTAGGATAAGTCAAAGCAGCTATATAATAAACACAAAGGGAAACAGCTGGTTTTCTAACACAAAATAAGGCAAAAATTTAACAGGAGTCTAACAAGAAATGTACTCACCTCTATCTAAAACAACAGTATCATTGTGATAAATGTCATAACGACTCAACCAACCGCCAGTACCATGCCCTCCAAATAACAAAAGCTGCAACGGAATTTGCACGAAAATAATCCCAATTAAGGTAGTAATTACTGATATTAAGAAATTCGAACAACAAAGAGAAAGTGAAGGATCACGAGGAGATAACAACATATTCCATAGAATATATGTCCATGTAACATGTTCAGAAATGCACATATGTGCTTTAATATTAGTACTAAAAATTCGAGCAACCAAATAGAATCATTATACAAAAATTGTATCACCAAGTGGCCATGCAGGAAGGAGTAGAACCAGTTCTGCTGGTTCTACAAATTCAAGTGTTTGGTAGAGAACCTTTTGTTTGCATAGGAGTCGATGCTCAACCCAAAATAACTCCTAAAGCTAGTACTTTATCAAACCAATGTGAAGCTAATTCTCAAAAGAACCGCATATATATAGGAGTGGGACTGAATCTAATCCTGTTTTGTGCATTCCAAAACTGGCCCTAAGAGAACCAGGCATTGAGAAGTGAGATATACAGACTCCCATCTTAAAAGAATTCTTGATAAAGTCACACAAAGTTAATCTCCACAAACTCACCCCAGAAAATCCAGAAGTTGGTTCATGCATAACTCTGACTGCTATTGATGTAAGAAGTATTAAGAAACTTGGAATAAAGTATTTTATGACCGTTTCATAGTGAATTTGATTAATGAAAGCTTTTAGATTTAAAGTCTCAAAGATAAGAAAGAAAAGAATAGCACTCAGCGCCTTCATGGGGTGACGTGGCATAAAAATCAAACTTTCCAGAAGGCTCTCCTAGTAATCCTACTGTAGGATCACCAGAATCATATCTTTCTTGCAAGTTCTGTTGAGAGGATTTTGTCTTAGATTTTTGGGGTACGTCTTCACCATAGCGTTCGTCGCAATAAAATTGGCTTGCTTACGACAGTAGTAGGTTGAGGATGTTCAGAGTTTTAGTTGTTAAAGGCCTGTAATGTTGATTTTAAGGGTTTTGGTGCTAAAACAAAGCCAAAGCATATACTTATAGGCTAGAGGGGATAAGGGCCTGATAGAATAAGGTCTTGGACCTAGATTAGGGGCTGTTGTGGGGTTGTGAATATCAGAAACCTTCAGCTTCACAAGGCTTTGCCCACATCACACCAACACATCTCAAGTCCTCATAAACTCAACTTCATCAAGATGAAACAATGACATATATAGGCTGCTAGATGCCTTCCTACTCCTTTTAGCAACATGAGGCATTCTCAAACTAATTGTTCGTATCATTTTCCCCAAATTTTCGCAAGGGAAAATATATAGCCAAAATATAAAAAATCTCATTTTCCCCTTCACAATTGTGTAACTCCCCTCAACCGAAAATCGAAACCTTCAACTGTGAGCCCAAGTCAGAGGAACTGTTTTCAATACACGATGGGAAAAACGTCCAACCACACAGCTATTATAGAAATTATGAGCAACTTCCTTATCCTATGTTTGGTACAAAAGTCACTTTTTTTCACAGTACGTGTAGTATATTGATATACGTTAGATATAGAGAAGGGGGGGGGGGGGAGGGGGGAACGAAAGACGGGTAGAGAAGGTTATAGAAACATGATAGAGTGAGAGTTAGACAGTATACAAGTTGAGGAGTGCGGGGTCCCTTTATCCCTGTCCTGAAATGCAAAACACTATCTCCTACTTAAAATGAAAGCAAGATAGACATGCTTTTGGAAAAAATATAAAATTGTATTAGAACGAAAATCTTTAGAAAAAGTCAGAGATGAAGAGCATAGCATAATTATAAAAATGGTGAGAAAGCATTCCGAAAATTTCATTCCTAACACACCCTTAACCCTGCAGCAATAATAAAGCTAAACGAAGGCATCATGATAGAATAAAGAAAGGCTCGTGAGAGGTAGTTACATAGTGCCCTCCGGATGTAATGGTATGGCCACAACGAGCTGAAGGAGCTTGACCTGGAAGCTTTAGTTGGGTCCACCCAGGAGTTTCATTCTCTTCCTTCCACAGTAAACACACGAATAAACTCAACTCAGTTAATTTAAGAAGACCTCAGAAAGCAAAATGATAATCCCTTGAAGTAAGGGAGTATAAAGCCGGTGCTCATACAACTAGCTCATAAAACGAAGGAAAAAAACATGTGACACATTAAGGCTCTATTTGGTACATGGATTTGGTAAGGTAAAAGAAAAGAAAAGATAAACGAAAACACTTTTCTTTATTCGGTTAATGAGGAGAATGCTGCAGAAAATGGGAAGGAAAGAAAATACTGAAAAATAAAAAATCAAAATTTTAAAATTCTGTGAGCCACTTCCCTTCCTCTATTTTTAATTCTATTACATTTTCAAAAAATTTCTATTCTAGTATTATTGAAGGATGAATGAAACCAAAAAGAAAGCACAAGGGAAATGATTTTCCTAATCATTTTCCTTTCCTTTTCCTTCTCTAAATCCACAAACCAAACATTCCTTAAAGTTGTTGATCCAGGACATGATAGTTGTTAAATTGGAGCATCCAACCCAAAACCAATTGGCAATGGATGGAGTAGCCACCTGAACTTATATATTGAGTAGCTAGGTTATAAGTCCTCGATGTGGGACAAAAGGATTGGAGAGAGATTGTTTTTATTCATGTACATCTCTGGTATATATAACCTAACAAAGAACTAAAACTGGAAAGAGAATAAATCAGAAATAAAGGAGAGTAAAGAAAATAAGGAAAGAAATAAAAAAGGTCAACATGACCAATAAATAAAGCGATATTATTTCCTAATTCCAACACTCCCCCTCCAGCTGGAGCAAAGATATCAACGAGACCCAACTTGACAAGAGATGACTGTAGCAGTGTAGGACCAACTGATTTTGTGAACATATCGGCCGTTTGATCAGATGAGGGAACAAAGCTTGGTGTGATAAGACCTGAACGAACTTTTTCCCGAATAAAGTGAATATCAACCTCTATGTGTTTCGTTCTCTCATGAAGGACAGAGTCGGAAGATAGCATGACAGCGGCCTTATTATCACAGAATAATGCAGATGCGTCCATTACTGGAAAGCCCAACTCAGTTAGGAGAGAACGAAGCCAAAGAAGTTCACATGTGCCCTGAGCCATGGCACGATACTCGGCCTCGACTGAAGACCAGGAGACAAACGCTTGCTTCTTACTATTCCATGATATGAGATGATTGCCACGAAAAGTACAGAAGCTAGAAGTGGAGCGTCTATCACTCTTTGACCCCGCATAATCCGCATCTGTAAAGCAGGAGAGACCTGATTGTGCTCCAGTCTTAAAGAAAAGCCCAAGAGCAGGACATGTCTTAAGATAACGGAGAATATGATAAACAGCATCTAAGTGGGATGTACGCGGTGAGTGAATAAATTGGCTCACAACACTAGCAACAAATGTAAGATCTGGTCTTGTGTTCGTCAAATAAATGAGACGACCCACAAGATGTTGATAAACTGATGGATCTGGTAATAATTCCCCTGATTCCACTGAAATGATCAAATTTTGCAGTATCACATTTTATTGTGGTCACCTTCCTTTTCTTTTTCTTTTTCTTTAACTTCTGTTGGCTAGGTCCACTATATTTTACCACATTCCAAGCCCCAAGGTGGCAGCTACTAGGAAGTCACTAAATACACCCACCAGATTTCTCTTTACACACAATTTTACAACAAGAGAGCTGCAGTACTCCTCCTCCCTGCATAATGTGGGTGTATAGAGAAATTGGATGGGTGTCTTAAGCAGCTCTCCAGCAACTATTTGTAAGGAATCTTTCACGATGGTGGACTTCCCCCTTCAAGTTCCGAGTGCAACATAAAAAACAATGAGACCATTCAGCTCCAAAAGAACACAACATCTAGTTATAAACTTGGAGAATCTTTAATCGCTCTGGCAAGATAAAAATTAATATAAAAGATGTACCAATGGCCGTGCTACCCATTTTGCAACATGTAACAATCAAATGCTATGCACTCTTAAAAATTAAAATAATTTTGTAGCTTGTCAAAAAATGATAACCACAATATAATATCAGTGCCATGGAAAAAAAGAAGTTTGCAAATCACAGTACAAAGCAAAAGCTATAACATACAATCTGAAATATAACTCATCTCAAACAACTCGAGTGATAGAACAAAAAGTATCTGAGTTTTTAACCTAGAGAAAAGAAAATTATGAACTATCATAATACCTTCTTCAATTAAACCTTTCAAAGCCCATAAATCCCCCATGATTGGCCCTCCGCCTCCTATAGAAGTAGGCAAAACCAATCGTGTCAATAATAAATGGTGCCTTGGTCCAAGAAAATTTCATGCATAAGAATTTGCAGACAGTAATAATGTTCATTAGTCATCAAAAGTCTCCCAGTACTAGCTTCAGAGAATTCCAAGCTGGATTTATTTTAATTTTGGATATTATGAAACACAGATTCAAAATATAAATTTACAAAAGTAGTGCAACTGTGCACTTCATCTATTTCTGCCAATGGCTTCGTTGTGATCCATGTAAATTTCACATTACTACCACTGTACCACAAGTCTTATCTCGTAGGATTCAATGACCTAAAATCAAATTCAGAGGATATATTGCAGAGGATCTTCACAAATCTTATGGCCTGTTTCAGAATGTTTAATATATGATCTAGTTTAGTCCCAGTCTCACTTTCTATCTGGTTTGCATGAGAACAAAGATTATGGTGGTTTGACAAAGAACTAGTTTAAGAGAGTACTTAAACTAGACAAGAAATTGTGTACAAGAAACAGACATTCACCAAAGAATTGAATTTGTAGAACCGGTTCTGTGACTCTCCAAACTGGCCCTTTTTTCCAATGATCTAAACCAACTGTCAGGTCAACATATGTTTTGATTATCCTTTACCCTAACTACAATAACCAGATGTCACGTGAATGACAAATAGTAACCATTAAAATTGACAATTAGCTAAAATTATCAGGTGGAAAATGAGAACCGGGAAGTCATAAATTCAGCAAATAACTGCATATTAAACACAAAGCTAAAGTACATTTTCTAGAGCAAATAGAAAATACACTTGTTAGTTTCATAGTTAGTGCAGACGTACTTTTAGGTAATTCTACCACCAACTCTCAGATGGATGAAGACATTCCCAAACACAAACCAAAAACCTAGGGATTAACAAAAGTTGACTGGAAAGGGAAATGAAGAAGCAAGGATTAGCCAGTTCCAAGATAATCACATGGGACACCGCCTCTGGTGATACTTCATTAGACTATTATAGATTTATAGTATACAATTTGGGTATTAATTATTAAAACTACTTATTAAGGATATGTTCTATTAATTAACGTGATAGTAGACTACTCGTGTAACACTTGTACGATTATTTGGACTATGTTTAATTTGTTACATGAAAAAAAAAATTCAAGTGATGCGCAGATTTGTTATTTTTATTTCCCAAAATATTATCTTGATTTTTACAATATTCTAAGCCCTTACATTCACAACATCGTTGCATATTGCCGGATGCCAATCCGAGATGCCGCAATGGAGTTGTCTCGAAGGCCTCTAAGTCGGGAACCGACATCTCGACTTTGAACCATGATCACCATTCAAACTGCCCCACCCGAAGAAATGGGTATGTAACCAAGTATATTCCAACTAAGGCCATCATTTCGATCAATCTCAAATAGTCCCCGGTCTCACAAAGCTACAGTTCAAACTCTACCGAGACATTCCCAAGGCCACCAGAGAATGAACTAAAGCCAAATAATCATATAAGGGAATCTCCTCAGTGGAAACGTACCGTGAACCTCCATCAATTTATTCCACATATTGTTGGAGATATATTTGGATCTTTGGAGATATATCTTAATCCAGTCAAATCCCATTCAAATCCCATGATTTGATATCACTTATGTTTAAGGATATGATTGTAATATGATTTTATTTCCTATGATTTTTATTTCCTTTTTAGTTCCCTAGCTTGAATATAAATATTGGACCTTACAGTTGAGTAATACAAGAAATTACTTCTCAATATTGGATTTCCTCTTGGTACCAAAGCAGGTCGATTTGGCCTAAAGTTCAAGTGCTTCCGCATTTCCGGCGGACGGCCTTATGCCGTCCGTCCGGCCTTTTGAATTGCTCTGAATTTTCCTTTATGACTCCTTTGGTCTCTTCTCTTATATTACTTCCGCTGCTGCCACCAATTCAACCGCTTTAAGGGCCTATTTGGCAGCCGCTACGGTCACTATCCAGCCGCTGGCCAACCCTTCCGGGCCTTGTCCACTCACGAGCCAGCTCTCTCGGGCCTTGTCCAGGCCCTTACGTGCCCATCCAACTGCGGCCAGCCTTCTCGGCCATGTCCAGTCGTTGGCCAGCCCACTAGAGCCTCGTCCGCTTCTTTTGGCCAGCCCAGCCGGCCGTACTGTGCAATATTAGCCGTCGGCTGCCTCCTCTCTCTTGTGCAGCCTATGTGTGGCGCGCCTCTCTTCTTTGCGCAGTGTTAGTACTGCCTTTCCCGTTGAGGGTCTTCTTTGCACAACATTAGTGTTGCACCTGTCGTCCCAAGGGCATGTTAAAGGCATGTATGCCTATCAATGGTTTTTCCGATGCCATTCTGGTTTGGGATTTGCTCTCGCTGTTTTTCGGGAGCATTCTTATTCGGTCCACCGGTGTTTTTCGGTGCCATCGTTGTTCGGGCTTCCAGTGTTGTCCGGGAGCACTCTTCCAAAGACTTTCAAATTCTCATCTTCAGAAGCTTTCAAGTTCAAGTTGGACACTTCAAAAGATTTCTGTGCCTCAACTTACGGGGGAGTGTTGGAGATATATTTGGATCTCTGGAGATATATCTTAATCTAGTCAAATCCCATTCAAATCCCATGATTTGATATCACTTATGTTAAGGATTTGATTGTAATATGATTTTATTTCCTATGATTTTTATTTCCTTTTTAGCTCTCTAGCTTGCATATAAATATTGGACCTTACAGTTGAGTAATACAATAAATTACTTCTCAATATTGGATTTCTTCTCATATTATAAATAAAAAAAATATTAAAAAAAAATTATGCTAGATGCAACATCAGACCAGGACAAGAAAAGAAACATGTCCCTTATTTTCAACTGTTCTAGGGAGGAAAACGAGACTAAAGAGAAAAAGAAAAAGAAAAGAAAAGAAAAAAAAGGTTCATGGTGTTTTAAGAGTTTCACATGGTTGGCAAATATATTCAAAGAGCCAAAGAGAAGATGCCTGACACTAGACTCGTCTGAACATCTAAACAAAATAACAAAAAGGTCCCCACTAAGGTTAAAAGGGGACGAAAGAGACTTCATAAAACTAGCTAGGCTAGCAGTGATCCAACATTTCAAAGCATTCCCGCTCCATTTGCAATCCAATCCCGGAACTATGGCTCCAAAGGATCGTGCAATTGTCTCGATTAGTTCACAAGATTGAATGGCCAATTCTCCTCTGAACCCTCGATTCAATTGTTTTCCAAGAATGTTGAGTCGGGAATGTACTCACGAATTGGATTCAAACCAATCAAGCTACTTGCCCTTTAGTAGATCGTGAGTGGGGCTGTCGTCCTCTTCATTATAGTCCTCCTATACCATGAGAACAAAGAGACTAAAAAATATTCTCTGCAGGCACAACTAAAACTTCTAGAAAACTATATCTAATTTGTCAATATAGTTCAAACTCTAAAACTCCTTCAGTATGCACGGTAGTGATATGAGGCGTAGGAGTTCGTTTGAGAAATCTCCATCCTTTGATGGGTATCCAACAACACAAAACCAGCAAACTCATGGAGACAAGAACCCCATCACGAACCCAAAACTCCTAACGTTCTTAAGTTTTTCCTACACTAGAGCACCCATAATAATTTATAAACGATACTTGTCCTTTACTCCTAAACCAAACCAAACCAAACCAAGCCTCGTGTCCCAATCAATTGGGGTTTGCTATATGAATCTTTTTTCTCCATTCTGCACGATCAAGAGCAATATGCCCATTTAAATTGTATATATTCATATCTTGTTGCACTACATACTCTCAGGTCAGTCTAGGTCTACCCCTCCCTCTAACCATTTCAGGCACTGCGATCCTATCACTCTTTCGCACAGGTGCGTCTACAGGTGTTCGTTGCACATGGCCGAATCATTTAATAAGTCTATTCTCCCTCAACTTATCCTCAATCTGTGACACTCCTACAATCTCTCAATTGTACTCATTTCTAATTCTATCTTTCCTAGTCTTACCACACATCCATCTTAGCATCCTCATCTCAGCTACGCTCATTTGCTAATGTGTTGTTTCTTAGTTGCCCAACACTATGTCCCGTAGTAGAGCATAGCTAGCCTAATAGCTATCCTATAAAAATTTTCCTTTCAATTTTACTGGTGAATTCTAGTCACATAATACTCCGGAAGCGCTCCTCCACTTAAACCAGCCTACTTTAATTCTATGGGTCGCGCCATCACCAATCTCTCCATCTCTACTGATCATTGAACCTAGATAGCAAAAATGCTCCTACTTTGGGATCCCCTGATCTTCGATCTTCACTGCTTCGTTGTCTCTATTTCCACTGTTACTAAAACTACATTCCATGTATTATGTTTTCGTCATACTTATCTTTAGCCCCTTTGTCTCTAGTGCTTCTCTCCAAGCTTCCAGTTTAGTGTTGAGTCCCCCTTTTGTCTCAACCACCAAGACAATATCATCTGCGAACAACATACACCATTGAACCTCATCTTGGATGTGTCTAGTCAATTCATCCATAATTAGGTCGAATAAATAAGGGTTCAAGGTCGACCCTTGGTGCAAGCCTATGGTAATTGGGAATTCGCTTGTTTCTCGGGCAGGTGATCTAATTATAGTAACGGTTCAGCATAACCCTTAGTCACTCCCTTCTTCTCTAGCACCCACCAAATTAAATCTCGAGGCACCCTATCATAAGCTTTCTCTAAATTAATAAAAACCATATGCAGATCTTTTTTTCTTCTCTCTATACTTTTCCATTAGTATCCCAAGTAAATAAATTGCTTCCATAGTTGACCTCCCAGGCATAAATCCAAACTGAATTTCTGACACTGATGTTGCACCTCTTAAGCGATGCTCCATCACTCTCTCTCACAGCCTCAGGGTATGGCTCATCAACTTAATACCTCTACAGTTGTTGCATTGTTGCACATCTCCTTTACTCTTATATATAGGCACTAGAATGCTTATCCTCCCCGCATCAACCATTTCTATAGTCATTAAAATCCTATTAAAAACTTTTGTAAGCCAAGATGCCCCCACATTTTCCAAGCATTTTCCAAACCTCAATGGGAATCCCATCTATAGACCATTTAACACGACAGAAAGGGCAAGACTCCACAAAGGCCAATAGAACTAACGAGTTTAAACTAGATAAAGGAATAGTCCTATTAAAGCCGCATTACTCTTCCCAAAAATACACTTAAATCACATATTTAATTCAATAAAAGTGACAATTCTATTATTCACAAAGATACTCTAAAGAACAATTATCTTAAAACTAATTTCAAGATAAAGGTAATGCAATAAAAATGTAAAATAGACTATAATGTAGCTTTCTTCGTTCCTAACTGTATATCGTTGGCATTGGCACCCTAAAAAAAACATTGAAAGCTCCACTTCGGCTAGTCAATCAAGCACCATCTTGCAACAAACATTTAATACGAGTTTAAAGTCCATGATCCAGCAGCAATCAAAGATTAAGGATCACTAGGAGAAAGAATTATCAAGAAACCATGCAATATATAGGGAGACAATTGTATTTCACCTCTACCACCATATACAAGCAAACGTTTCTCAACCATAGTAGCTGTGTGGCCACATCTAGGAGGTGGCAATGACCCGGAAACTGAGAGCTCCATCCACTCAAGCGAGACTTCGGAAAAAACAGAAGAATACCAAACTAATGAAACATGTAAAAAGTATTACCATATACAAGCCCTTTTGGGATAGCTTGTGTTCAAGGCCAACAATCATTTTTAAAAAGCTGTGATCATTAGATTTTTCACAGCTTCTTAAGAAATCTGATGCCTTTTCAAAGTGAAAAACAGCTTTTTTAAATGGCTCCAATATGTAGCTGCTAAAAAAAAATTTGTTATTCCAGGACTAAGGTCATATCCGAGTTGGTCGGCACCAACTCCACCATGCCTTAGGCAGGTTGGAATCGCACACCTCACCTATTGAAAAAAAATATAAAATAAAATAAAAAATGAAAAGAATAAAAAAAAAATGATATTTCAAAAAGTGATTATTTTAAAAGCTAACCCAAACGGGTTCTAGTATACGAAACCAAGACAAAAGACGTCCTAGCACTACTGAGCAAAGAAGTTACTTGTGTCCAAGACATAGACATCCGACAACCACTTTTTACCATCCCAGCCACCATACCTGCATTTTGAGTTTGTTTTTTTTTTTTTAAGATTATTAAGTTGATAAATGAGAAATCCCACACAAATGTGTTGATCAAGGCTGCAAATCTACTGTACCCACATAACAATTTTTCGGTTTCCAATAGCGGAAGCAGCAGCAAAATCCCGTGGCGAAGGCAAGTCACCGAAACTTGTAAGCTCTGACCATTGCCATATATCTGAAAAGGATATATATATATAAGAACAATACATCTAGCAAACATGGGTAATGGATCCTCAACAGAACATGAAAAGGTGATCAAACACACATTAACCGAAAAAATATCCATGTTCTTGGCACTTATTCACGATACATTTACAATTAGTTAAAGAACAATGTTAGTAAATCTTTACCTGTATCTAGGACCCAAAAGTCGCCCAACCTGAGATATAGCTTCATTGTCAATATCATGCATATAATTTTTACCAGATAATGTAACATGGATTTACAAAGACGGGGAAAAAAAAAACACAGGTATCAGCTAAATGTGCACTAACCTTTTACTCCCATGACGCCCACCAAATATGAACATGTGGCAATCAATTGAAATAGCAATATGGAATGCTCGCGGGCTGGGAACCACCTGCCCATCAGACCCACTGCCAGTGCATTCTGGGTTGAACCATAATTTATTCTCTGAAACGTTTATAAGCCTGATTTAGAACATTTGTTCAAGATCTTAAACGGAACTGACTCAGTTAACAGAGGTAAGATAAGTCTAGGTCAACAAGTTATCTTCTTTGCTAGTTGCCTGGTTGTCTTTGTATAACTTATGAGGAAGTGTTACTTACGTGTACATGTAAATAACATATGTAAAACGTGTAAAATTATACATATTAAATGACACTGTGAAAATGATATATAAGAAAAATACAAACAAACAAGGCACAAAAGAAAACTACTGCATCTACTAGACGGAAACTTGAAGAAGACCTCACCACAAACAGTAAGAGGAAAGTAAAATTCGAATGCAAAATCTGATCGGTAATATCCAAACTCGTACACCTATCAAATAATATCCATACTCACATAGGGCCCAATAGAAAGTCACATCCAATTATTTTTCTTTTATTTGATTAAGAATAGCATGTCTTCATATTGATTTATCATAAAAGTGTATTATACCTAGTGCTTACTGGAACAAGGAACAAATCCAAATATAACTAACTGTCCAACTAAGGAAAATGATACTGGTAAATTTAACAAGAAAAACAAGAGTTTCAGCCTTCAATATTCACCAACTTTAACCAATGAGTAAGTAAGGCAGTTCTTAGGCTAATGGCCTGGTTTTAGTAGTTGTGTAGGGTTTACTGAAGGTACTAGGACACCTATCTAGGCAAGACAATAGATGAGCCATGCATAAGCAACATTACGTAATTCTCAACTACGCTGTAATGTTTGACACAATTCTTTTATTTTAACCTTTTCTTAATTCTTTTCTGCAAAGGACTACCTTTGACCTCATGATGCAATGAAATAAGCAAAGGTTTATTCGAGTCATACGATTCACGATTAAATTAATACGATTCCATTCCATTCGATTCTCATACCGAACGATTCGAATCATGCCTACGAATCGTGAATCGTTCGTGAATCGGACTATCCGATTCACAGACGATTCACGATTCAATCACACGATTCATACAAATTTTGAGTTTCGCTATTAAAAAATAAAAAATAAGGAGTTATCTTAATTTTTGCTCTTGTTACATGTCATTCTATTCTTCACTTGTATAGTTGTATTAGGTTGCATGTTGTTAAGTTTCGATACAATTTCTACATATAAAGCTTCTGCTTGTGTGTAAATAAATAGATGACTAGACAGATAATGCCAAGTTTTTTATAAGCAAATCAGCAGTAATGCCATTCATGCATTTTCCTTATGTTTATTCCTTTTTCCTATTCATATTCATGTATGTTAAGTGTTGGGCACCGCATCCTAAAAAAAACCAACAATATAGGTATATACATACAATTATGTCTATACATGTGTTTATATGCATATACAAATATACTGTTCGGATCTTAAGCGGACTTCAAAAAAGGGGTTTGGGACGGACTCGCTTTAGCGACGGAAAAAGCACATTTAACGACCAAAAAAAAATTGTCGCTAAAGGTGCTGTTTTTAGCGAAAAAAATTTTCGTCGCTAAATGTGCTTTTTTCTTGGCCTAATTGCACTTTACCCCCTCGTACTATGCACGTGTTTTCAATTGGGTACATGAACTTACTTTTTTTTTGCAATTGCCCCTTGAACTTTCAGCCTTTTCAATCCCATCCAATCGATGACGCCGCTAGTCTAAAACTAACGAAATTGCCCTGAAATATTTTTTTTGCAATTGGCCCCTTGAAGTTTTATCCCCTTTCCAATCAGATTCATTCGCTAACGGCGTGAGATTTTGTTGAACGGAATTGCCCAAGTGTCCTTCCCCCAAAAATGGCTAAATCGGAACCTCTTTTTTTCATTTTATCTGTCAAAACCGATGATTTTATCTGTTAACATACAAATAATATTAAGCTAAACAATCCTAATTTTCTTATCTTTTGGCCTTTTGGGATGATTTTTTTATTTCAAGTATTTGTTCGAGATCAACGCAATGGGCTTCGAAATTTCACAAAAAAATGTGCGTTGCTGCCTTATTTTGTTTAGCTTAATATTATTTGTCTGTCAACAGATAAAATCATCTGTTTTGACATAAAAAATCAAAAAATGAGGTTCCAAATTAGTCATTTTTCTGTTCCAGCGAGGGGGTGTTCTCTCCTTTTGATGTCGAAAAGTAGTAAAGGGGTTTATAAAAAATGGTCAAAATTTAGGGGAAGGACACGTGGGCAATTCCATCCAACAAAATCTCACGCCGTTAGCGAATGGATCTGATTGGAAAGGGGATGAAAGTTCAAGGGGCAAAATGCCAAAAAAAAATTTATTTCTGGGCAGTTCCGTTAGTTTTAAACTAACGGCGTCATCGATTGGATGACATTGAAAAGGGGCTGAAAGTTCAAGGGGCCAATTGCAAAAAAAAAAAAATTCATGCGCCCAATTGAAAACATGTGTATAGTACGAGGGGGTAAAGTGCAATTAGGCCTTTTTTCTTCGCTAAAAGCAAGTCCATCCCATACCCCTTTTTTCGAGTCAGTGCATGATCCCCTCCGTACAAATATATTATTAACTATTTTCTATATAAAAAAAATATGAATCTTCCGATTCACGATTCATAGTTTTGGCAAACTGATTCACGATTCGATTCACGATTTGACAACATTGAAAATAAGCTTAATCACAATTTTAAAACTTCATGCAAAATATCCTATGAAATAAATTATGTTGCCTAAACAAAAAGAAAAGAAAATTATTTATTTATTTCCACAATTAACACTAAGAGAAACACCAATACCTCAGCTTAGTTTGGCCCCCACGTGGCTTTTTAAAAGTAGCTTATGAAATTTGTTATTAAGTTGTTTGATAATTTTGTACAAGTGACACATTACTCTTCATAAAAACATCATGAAACCAAAAAGCAACCTTGAGCTTTTAAAAGCCCCAAGTTCAATTTTTGCAAAGCTCATAAACTAGTTACCAAATGAATTCACATGAAATTGTGCTTTAAAAAGGAGAAGCACCAAAATGGGGGCCGAACTAAGCCCATCATTCACCAAAGAAGCACGGGCATGGAACGCAAATACGTGGACACGATATTTCTCACATAAGCAAGACACGGATTAGTCAAGGATACGCAAATTTCTTAATTTTTTTTAAATAAATTTTACCATATCGTAGAAACCTAACATTATTCCAATCAAAATGGCAGAAAACACATAAATCACACCAATTATGGCATTATCAATACCAACAAAGCCAGGAAATATAATTCAAGAACATCTTCAGTAATCATCAAATATTCATCAACCAAACTTAGAAAACCCTAAATTGAAAAACTCCTTATATTTTGCATGGAAAAAACAAGAGAAGAAAAGTAGCCTTAAAAAAAACTAACCGTGTCTAAAGTGGAAGGAGTCATCGTCAGCATCGTAAATTGTCGGGCGTCCTCTCTCTCTCTCTCCCTCTCTCTTTTCTCTCTATGTTCGTGTTTTTGCAAATGACGATACTTGTCTGGTGTGAAAGCCAAACTAGTTTTTTTTCCCTTTTTTCTAAAAAAAAAAAATAATAATAATAATAATAATAATAAACCCTATTGCGTATAACCATTTTAATTTAATTGTGATTATACCACTATCCCATCCAACACCACCCCCACCCCCCCCCCCCCCCCCCCCCCCCCAAGGGAAAAAAAAAAAAAAAAGATTCAAAACATTAGTTAAAAGTACCACAGTTGCGTGTTCGCATGTCTTTACAGTGTCCTCTACGTGTCCATTTCAAAAAACAAGAATAAAGAATTAAAACACGATTATTAGAGTATCTGACACGTGTTCAAGTCACAGACGCTCCCGACACTGATAAGGGGGCCAAAAAAGAGTGTTGGAGCTTCATAGTCATTCACGGAAGAGAATAATTCATATTTTCTGTTTGATCACATGATGGAATATTAGACATCAAGAAACAAGACAATGGTAAATAATACTTTAATGTGACAGTCAGTGACAGGACTGATAAGGAGAGAAAGAAAGAGTCCATAAACAAACAAATGGTGTTAACAATAACATAGAAACCCTTAGCATTTGGACCTAACCACATTTCATACATCCTTCCATGCACCATATGAGACATGTTTAACTCTCTTTGCTACTCTCATCCTGTCCTCCACTCTTCAAGGATCTTTAGTTCCATTCCTTATCTTAAGCTGTTGAGTCAAACAAGTTTTGGGAGGTCTTGGGTCAAGTCTATATGTCTTTTGGGGCAGTTCATTGTCTAAAACACCCTAAAACTCTCTCTCTCTCTCTCTCTCTCTCTCTCTCTCTCTCTCTCTCTCTCTCTCTCTCTCCATAGTTTATGGAGAGGATCGAAGAAACGAAGAGAAAACTTTCAAGTTTGAATTTTACTTTTTCCATTGTGACCCATGAACTAAATATATCTATATATATACACACAGACTCAACCAATCCTGCAATATCAAACTCTTGCTTTGGTATGCTTCTCTTACTTTCTTTCCTTTTTCTCTTCAAACCATGACTCTTTAGAGTTGAAGATATTCGGAAAAAAATAAATAAATAAATTTGGCATGCTAGTCTAACATTCTAATATAAAAAAACAGAAAACTGGAACAGCTCCGCATAAAATGAATCACCCACACTCTCATTAATACATGCATGATCAAATATCAACAAAAAGGTAGAAATTCAAAACCACATTTGGCTACACTATAAGAAATATAATCAAGTGTCAACATCACCTACCACCTGAGAGGTTTGACTTGAGAACACTTACCCACCCCCCAGGTTTGAAGAACAACACTTCCCTCTGAGCTTTTATAAGTCATAAAATACCCCACCTTCAGTTTTATTGACTGTTAGTGAAAAACAAAATAATGTTGGGTTTATAAGAATGTACCTAAACTACCCTTGCCAAGTTTTCAAAAGCCTAAAATGACTTTGGGGAGAACCATCTCTTCCTCTTTGAGTTTAAAATTACATGAATTAGAAAACCATTAATACCGTAACCGTAAGACATGAAAAATCATAATTTTGAAAAAAAAATGTGGATAGGTTTCAAAGAATCGTCAAATGTTAAAATAGAATTTACATTCGTGAAAAATCATGAAAAGTTCGAAGAACTATGAAAATTGTTCAAACAGATTTCAGAAAATAACTTTTGAAGTATTGTAAAAACTGTGAAAATCGTAAAATTTGTAAATACCTATCAGAGGGACTCTTAAGACATTTTGAGAATTCTTCCTATTAATTTTTCAGTTATTTTGAGGGCTAGATTGTAATTTTACCAAAGCCATTAGGTTCGTTAAAAGATAGGGGAAAGTGTTGTTCCTCAAGTGTGATGAGGGGTAATTGTTCTCTAGTCAAACCTCATGGTAGTAGGTCATATTAACTCTATAATCAGTTAGGGGCAATTGTCAGATCCTGTCTCACATCGGATAAATATAAAAAGTTAATCTGGTATATGTATAACCAAGATGGCTACTACTAACAACCTGGAATTAAGCTTTTTAAGGGTCAATGTGGTAGGCTCGTCAAGTTGTTAGGCTAGTGGATCTCTTGGGGCGTTACAAATGGTATCAGAGCCAACCCTGGTCCCGTAAGGGCGCCGGGGGCGGTGTGGCAGAGGCCCCAATCTAGTATACCTTGTACACGCTTATGGGCTGCTCTGTGGTCACCAATGATCTGCTTCCACATCGACCAGCCGGGGAATAACTGGGCCAACGCGACGAGGACGCCGCGTCTCTGAGTGGGGGAGATTGTGAGATCCCGTCCCACATCGGAAAAATATAAAAAGTTAATCTGGTATATGTAGAACCAAGAGGGCTACTACTAATAACTTGAGCTTAAGCATTTTAAGGGTCAATGTGGTAGGCTCGTCAAGTTGTTAGCCTAGTGGATCCCTTGGGGCGTTACAGCAGTACTGAACACCAAAAAATGCTGACAAAATAAATAAATAAAACCCTACATAACAGGGAAAAAAATTAAATTACTTTACTAAAGTAATTTAAATATCTTGAATCTGGAAATGGTCGAATATGAGAAAGAAAGGGTACCAATATCGTATACAGTGATATCACTGAGAAATTTCTTGTCCACCAGACCACCGAACAATACAACCTTCGAGTTCCCAATATTGACAGCAGTGTGGCCACTGAAAACCAAATGAACAATTATTAAGAAAATTGCAGAGAGAGAGAGAGAGAGAGAGAGAGAGAGAGAGAGAATTGCCTTCGAGGTTGGCGAAGAGTTCCACTGAAATCGGAAGACGAAGCTCTAACCCAGTAATGCATTTTCTCTGTCTGTGCGAATGTCGGAGACGCTTCTGAGAATTTGTCAAATGGAGACCCAGAGAATTCTATGATACAAGCGAGTGGTACTTACAACCATTTTTTTTTTTTTTTGCTTTTTCTAAACACTTTTATTAGTATTGGGGCAAAATGCATTTTTCATCCCTAAAATTTGTGTGATCTGACACTTTAGACCCTAGAATTGAAAATGAGGCATTTTGATCCATAAAGTTTGGGATTAGTCGGAATTTGCTTCTTTGAAGACTTTATGCAATAAAATTTTTACTTTTAATGGCGAAGTTATTCGTCACTAAAGGATTAATTGCACTTCAGTTATGAAACTTTAGGGATAAAAATACAATATTTAAAATTTTAGGGTCTAATGTGTCAAATCACCCAAACTTCAAAGGTGAAAAATACAATTTATCCTAGTTTTTGAGTAACAACATTTTGTTATCCTCGGTACAAAATTTGTCCCATTTATTATAACAAATTTTTGTACCAAGATAATAAAATGTTGTTCTTGGAACATAATTTTAGTAACAAATTTTGGTCTCGATAATAAATTTTGTACCCAACATAAAAAAAAATAATAATAATAATAATATTGTTCTTCGAGTATCAAAAGTTGTTCCAAAAAAAAAAACAGAAACCGGTGGTTTCATAGCTTTGCCCAATATTTAAGTGAGAACATCTCCAATCCTTACTATTTGCACATACTGAATTCAAATTTGGTTCAAATCTCCCAAAGGGCTCTCCAATCCTAGAACCAACCTCATACCAAATTGAGTTTTATCCAAATCTCATGCCAAATTGAAATGACTTTGACTCAAATTTTGGTATGGGTTAGAGTAATGATTGGAAATGGTTTTTTTTTTAAGTTTTTTTACTCAAATATGATTTGATATGAGTTTGAGTAAGGATTGAAGATGCCTTTACAAAAGTTTTTATACTCAAATAAAGAAAAATAATAATATTATAAAGAAATTTGAGCATGACCATTGGAGACGTCCATACCAAATCAAGCTTTTAATTAAATTTTTAGTCAAATTTGAGTAAGGGTTAAAGATGGCTTGAAGCTTGATGTAAGTTACACTAAACTCGAGAGGCTTGACATAATACAAGGAAGGCTTAATTACAAAATATATCCTTAAAGTTTGGTCATGGTCTCATTTTAATCCCTATAATTTCAACTATGACAATTTGATCCGTAAAGTTTTTAAATAGAAGCAATGTGTTTTGTGAGAAAAATTGACTGAATTTATGCTTTTTGCCCCTAAAAAGTATGAAAGTGCATAGCATATGAGTCAATTTTTCTCAGAGAATTGAATTCTTGTGTCATGCCCCGGAGTAGCAAAAATACGAAGAAAAAAAAAATTAAAATTCCTTTTGGATCTATAGGTCATGACAAGTTTGAGTATAGATGTCCACAACACATTCTAATACAGATAAGGTAAATGCAGAAGCGACTAAGGGTGTGTTTGATAAAACTGAAAATTAAGTGTTGAAAATTAAGTGTTGAATTTTAAGTGCTGAAAATTTTAAACTGCTGAATTTACAATATTGCAAATAATGTTTTAAGTGCTGAAAATTAAGTGCTGAATATAATTAGACTATTTGATAATACTAATATGAAAACACTGAAATCTTGAAATATTACGATTTTATCCCTGATTACTCATCATTTATTTAGATAACATGCAAAAAAAACAAATAAACATGTTTCTACTGATAATGAAATCTAAAATATGCTCAACTTTGACTGTTTAACAACACATTCATTTCTATCAAAAAAAAAAAGAAAAACAACACATTTATAATTTGTTCACGCAAGGTTACAGAACATTGTACTAAGGGTTACAAGCATTGTACCATACTTTTGTTGCATGATACAACCAAGTGATTGGTCATTTCTTAAAATAATTCTCCCCAATACACAGTCAAAACAAAACCCTGCAACTCAAATCCACAACAAAAACTCGTGTCTATACATGTGTACATATATTTTTGAATCAAATCTTTACAAATAATCAATCACCAACCAAATCAACTATGTGGGAACCCAAAGCATATTTATTTCTTTCAAGCATTTTGACAAAGACCATGACTGCACACCTAGTAATCATGAAGAAACTCCAGCCACAAGTAATACACGACCCAGTCCAGAGTACAAATACAAACATACAAGCAAAGTCATAGTGCCCTTGCCAATCAAAACGATTAACAACTCAAGCAATCTTCAGCTGTTTTTATGGGGAGAAGGAGGAATAAAAGCTCCGCCATCACCGCCGTCGACCACCGCCCGTCACCGATTGCACATCTAATTCTCTCTCTTTCCTTGCTTTTTGGTTTCTATTTCTCAACGGCAGATGGATTTTCTTTTGATACACAAGTCAAAAGCATTTTAGGAGGTTAATTTTGTAATTATATGGTGAAATACAAGGGTATGTTGGTCAACAATCAAATTTTTTTAAAACCCAAATTCGTTGAGCGTGTTCTTTGATTCTATTCAGTAGCTTTTTTTTACTTAAACTATTTTGTAGCTTTTTGGGTAAATTTTCAGCGAAATGGACCTTAACAAACACACTGAAAATAAATAAGTGCTGAATATTTTCATTTTCAACATTTATTTGGGTTATCAAACACATCCTAAACTTAATATAATCTTATTCAAATCAATTTCAATCTTATTACAATGCAACTCAAGTACTCGGACCTCATGACCTTATTACAAACATAAGTCCAAATCAAAATACAACATAATAGATAAACAACTATGAGCGTTTTCCCTGTCCTTAAGTAGCTTACAGTAGTCTTTTCCTACTTCCTCTTAGTGTCCTTTCACTGAAAAATCTGGACATTTGAATATCTAGGGCAAACACTGTCAGCTTATGAAAGCCGAGTAAATATGTAAACCATATATGATGCTCATAGAATGTAATAACAAGATCATGTATAGCAATAATCGTGCATCGATAATTCAACTAGTATGAATATGTAGATCGTGCATGAATATATCTAACTATTCTCCAATTATTCCCAAATTCATCTCTCCTCTTCCTACAACGAATCTTTTCTCATTACCACATCTCTTTACCTCATGTCAACATTTTACAACAAGGAGTCAGTTGTCACACCCATTCCAAAATTTCATGATTTTTGTGCATAACTTGAGAATTTGTGAAATTATTAATGATATTAATAATTGAGATAAGGTTGATTGTGGGTCAACGGTAAGGTGTCAGTGAGGACACGGTAACATGGTGGTTCATTTTGCATTAGCATGAGTAAATGGCATTTATGTGATTTAAATGTTATTTGACTTTCTGGTATTGTGATGAATAGTAAATTTACCTGAGTAGAGTAAATTTTGGTAATTTCGATATTGTTATATATCATTTTGAGAATTGTGGTGAGAACATAAGTGACACGTTAAATAAAAGGTAGGTTGTGTAGAGATTCCACAGAATTTAGTTTCCGGACGTAAATTTTGGATCCAAACAAGACTTAGTCGAAAACTTTTGTAAATTATGATTTTCACTCGAAAAGTCATAAAATGGACGTGTGCGACATTTCAGGAGTTAATTAGATGTCTGAGAAACTCACGGGGAGGTAAACGCGATTCCTGAAGAGTTTGCCTATAAATAGTAGTGGATGAGATTTCATTTCATCCAAATCTTGTAAAATATCTAGAGAGGAGAGAGAAAAGGGAAATTTGTTGCCACGAGCTTGCGGGCGACATATGACGATCTTTCCTCCGTTAGATTTTTACCAGATTAGAGATTTGAACTCGTGAAAGTAAGACCTACGTTTTGATCCTACTTAAGCTACGTTTGGCAAATTTTTATAAAAATCTAATTTCTAGACTTTTGGGGAAAACCCAGTAAAACTTGTAGGAATCACCTAAAATTCGAGATCCGACGATTAATTGGCCCTCTAGTCGATCCTTCAAAGTTTGTGAGGATTCGCATGAGGTATAAAGTTCTAACTTGTGAAATATAGAGAAATACATGTTTTATATTTCGACGATGAAATTGAGATCGGGGCAAAATCCATGTGTTAATTGTAGGGCCGTTAATTTTGCACGCGCTAAATTGTGAAATGCATGTCTAAATTTACGCGAGCACGTTGAGTTGTCTATGTGGGTCAAAGGGGGGTCTTATACAAATTCATGCCGGAGTTAGCTTCTCGATGTTTGAGAATTTTAGTAGCGACGGCTGCTGTGCATGGTTTAAGGCTTGGACTTGCCAGAGCACTTGGGAATGTAATGGTTGTAGGCTTGGACTAGCCATTAACATCGCAGTTTAAGACTTGGACTTGCTGCTACCAGATGAAGGCGTATTTTTCTCCCTAGAGACTATTTGTATGTTTTATGAGATTAAAGCATGTTTTATCATATATTGCATATGTTAGAACTTGTGCACTCAGCATATAGCTGAGTAGTGGAGATTTACTCCATTGCAGGTAAGAAGAAAGACAAGAAGAAGCGTGAGGAGTGAGGCCGTTGAGGAGCGACGGGAAATCACCTTGTTTATACTTTTTTTCTTTTTCCTAAACTAGTCTAAGGTTTTGGAATCTGTAATATGTTGTAATAGAACCTTAGGAGTTAGTTGGTAGTACTGTATTTTATATTCAAATACCCGTCATGATGTTTTAAATCGCTAATGTTTAGTTGTGACTGTGTTGGCGTTGGTTTGGAAAGCTTGAGTTGTGAAATTTGTACTACAGGGCTGCCCAGCAGGGGACCAGTTGACTGGATCCTGGGTTGCTTAAACACTGAAAGTGAATAGTGTTAGAAGCAGTCGACTGGACCCTAGTTCAGTTGACTGGATCCCGTGTGGTTTAGACACTGAAAGTGAATAGTGAAATTTCAGTCGACTGAGAGCCTGATCAGTCGACTGGACCCTTTTTCAAAAATGTTGATTCTTGTTCTGCTTCAGGTATAGTCAACTGAACTGAGTCAGTCGACTGAAGATTTTGGACCCCAGTCGACTGGACCCTGGTCACTGTCAACTGGACGAACTGTTAATTTTGAGGACCCTCACTGCTTCAGGTCTTCAGTCGACCGGACCCTCATTCAGTCGACTGGACCTCTGTTTTCAAAACTGAATTCTTTTGGACGTGTTCTAATTGGCCAAAACTTTTTATAACTCTGATTTTAAAGGATTGTACTTATGTTTTCCGCTGCTATTTTACTTTAAAGGAACTGGATAAGCCTTGATGGCGTGCCACGCATCCTACTTCAACGCGTAGTGGGTGTAGACATCCCATTTTGTCGGCTATTAGATTTAGGAGACCCATAGCTTGGTGGTTCACAATGATCGAAAAAAAAACTCAAAAAGGACTCCTGAAAGTTAGTTCTATCGAATGACCAATATACCCCTGAAAGCCCAAAACTCCTAGATTTGGACCGAAAGTTCAAGAAACATGCTACGTCATAAAAAAATACTAAAACTGAGTTTTGAAGCAAAATCAGATGAAATCGTCAGTTCCCAGAGACCCCCAGAAGTCCCGGAAGTCCCGCAAGTTCCCGGAAAGTCCCCGTTGACCGGTTTGACCCAAGTTTGACCAGGGTTTGACCGAAATCATCCAAATTCGACGAAAAAATTTGAGATCATTCTAGATCATGTAAAAAGTACTAAAACGAGTTTTAAAAGAAAATTGGACGAAAACGTAGACTCCTGGGATCTCCCGGAGGTTCCCGAAACTTCCCGGGAATCCCAAGTTTGACCGATTTGACCTAAAAGTTGACTTTGAAACCGGAGAACCTTATTATTTTTCAAATATTTTTCATAAATACTATAGTTCAATAGCTTTCCAACGGTATATTGCACATAATTCCTGGATTTAAATCGAATTTATTATGAATTTTCAAAGGTGAAAAAGGCGATCAAATCAGCTTTTATCGCGAATACCGCAAAACTTTTTAAAATGACCTATCTCTGAACTATTTTTATGTAAAGTAGACTCTATTACCTTTCCAACGGTATATCACAACCTCAGTTTGGAGTTCATACGCAGTTTTTGTGAATTTTAGACGAAATAGGGCCTTTTCGTGAATACCGGAACCTCTGGGGGCCTAAACAGCATTATCTGGACGAAGGAGGAGCAGTGCCGCCGCGGCACTAGTCCACTACTACTGCAGCACAGGCCCAGTCCCTCCGCGACACTCTCCCCCAGAACAGTCCATTTTTTATAAATTGTTTTGGGGGTCCATTTTGATTAATTAGAAACCAAAACGACGTAGTTCCTTGTTCACAAACATTTGGAGCCAATGGGAGCACTCTTTAAATCCTAAAACCACCCTAAATTGGCCTATATAAACCCCCCTTGACTTCTCATATAGGGGGCGCAAATACAAAGCTTAGAGAAGTTATAGAGAGAAAAGTTGTAGAAGATAAGGATAGGAGAGTGAAAGTAAGATTCTTCCTTTGATTTTCAACTAAAAAGTGAGTTCTAAACTTTGTTTTCTACTTCATTACTCCCATTTACTTTACATTCAATATACACAACCACCATTTTAGTGAGCATTTGTGAAATAGGAAGCTTCTTTCATGTTTAAAGTCACCATATATGAGTGAAACACCAAGCTATAATTCTAAAATCATCATGAATATCATCTATTGATTACTTACTTGCTTGTTTACATATTATGCTTATCCCTCCTTAATCCCATTTCTTTTTTATTTTCTTTATTTACTTACTAGTCTATCATTATCTAGATGATGACATGAAGTTTGAGGTGAGTGAATCCTTATGGATAGTAGCTCTTGACCTCAAAAACATGTTTGATAGATGATGATTTCAACTTCAATACATTCCTATGTATTATTTAAGTTGTCTTCAAAAATGAAAACAATGTCTCCAATAATCTTGGAGGTTCTTGATATAGGTTCAAATGTTGATATTCCAAGTGGTCACAATCTCCGTTTAAGTGCTGAAAATATACTTTTAAAACCTCTATTTCAAAACCCCTCTTAAACCCCTCATTTTGATTTCAAAGAATAAAACCCTAGTTCTTCCCAAAATCTTCAAAACAGTGAACAATCTGAGTTCAAAGATTTCTCTAGGACTCAATACTCAAAGTATTAACATGAGACCACTTGTAAAGTCATCTTAACTCATTAGAGAATACCCATGATTTTTTGTTTGACTTGGAAATACTTGGAAGTGGTCCATTTGGACCCAAACATTCTCTCCAGATATTCTGTTTTTACTGTCACAGCAGCTAAGTTGACTTTCAACTTGTTTTACAGAAAGATTTTCCAAAAAGAGTGATCCCAACTCATTTTTCCCTTAAACTTCAGTGTCTTAGAAAACTTTCTGTATAAAATGGGCCTCTAGATCTTTTGTTTTCATTTTCTAAGATTTTTTAACATTTTAGTCGACAGTACGGACTCTGTTTCTGAGTAACCTCTATTTTTTATATGATTTCTCTCAATCTGTAATAGTTACTAAGGATTGGATTTTCGATTTGTGTTCTAGACACAATAAGGATGATCTCCATAAAAAATCATGCATTGAAAACATTCCTAACCCTACTTTTCAATTTTCACAAGATCAAGTCACTATTCTATCCACTATTCACAGCTGGCACACTTTTACTTTCATTCTTTGATTTGATGCTTATATGCACTTCAAATTAGTTCATATCTTAGGAAGTGGTCCATACTATATTTGTACATATCCCATGATGATTTCCTCCATGCATTCATTCATATTGTAGATTTCTAAGTCACTTTAGAAAGTCCATGTACACAAACCACCATAACCTTTGCACATTTTAGGATCATACATTGCATCCATGCAAGATTTGGGGTTTTTATGACTCCCAATCTAAGAAGATTATAAGGATTGAACTTGATCACACGTCCATGCTTCCCCTCGATCTAATCATCCTTTCTTATCCGTCCCGGGGATTGAGAGATCTTCTTTTATCAAAGATTAACATGCATCATTCTAGCTTGCTAAGCATATTTCGATTTATTTGTTTATTTGTTTCAAGAACAATTCATGTCCTCTTTAGATTAGGAAAACTTGATTACTTGATATGTGATTAGACTATTTTTCCTAGGTTTATTTGTGTGATCTTTCACTTTTGCATTGTATGATATTTGGCTAAGATCTTATGAATGATATCTTATCTTTGGATCTTCTATTTCAAAATTCTTGTGTGATGTAATATACTATCATAGTATTAATTGTCGAACCATACGTAGTATAAGATGATTATTCAGATGTTAATTGAGGCCCTTCGAAAGACGGGGCGAGTTGAGGGTGTTTTAGTCGCGACAAAGGCTCCTTTCTCTCTCGTACCAAAACCCCGAGCCAAGCTCTTTAGTTATGAAGGGCCGGTGCTCTTTATCCGTTTGGGTGAGTCAAAATTAGGTTTCTTGGTTCCTTAAAGACCAAGTGGCGACTCTGTATCTGTTCTCAACAGACCTTTTCCTTTCCTCTTCAAAACAATCTCAATCAAAACAACAGGTAGAATTCCGCGTGTCCACATTGGGATAGGTCGTGACATCAGTCATTAGAATAGCATGCTTGAAAGCCGAATGATAAATATGCTAGCGTGCTCTAAAGCCAAATGATTAACCTACGTTGATCAAGATAGTAGCATATTCTAAAAATCGATTAATCAATTTATTCATAATGACTTTCCTTTCATGAATCTGAGAATATGAGTGCTCTAAAACCGAATGATTAACTAGTCGATAACCCATGCTATGTACTTATTGTATGTATAATAAATTCTATGTAACTAATCTGGAAAATTGAAATATTTCCTTAGGCATATAGTACTTGTTCAAAGAATAAGAATGTAATCAAATAATCGTAGCACATTTAAACGAAATCTATTTCCTAATGCATCCATAAGGTGTGCAAATTATAACTATTGTAATCAACAAATCCAAATAAACAATTGAAGCTTATAAGTGTTACCTTGAAGAATATCAAACACGGGTATACCAATTTTCACAAACTAATTTCCTACGCAAATTGAATGCCTTAATTAACACATCATATCCTTCTCTAACAAACAAAACATTCACCCCTGCAAATCAGATTACAAATTTCTAAATTTATATAAATCCTATTTTAATATATATTGGTTCAAATGGAATATATTGTATACTACACACAAAAAAAAACCAACTCGTTTAGTATGTTGAGGAATTCATATACGTTTATGTATGTATTACGCATATGGGAGAGGGAAAAAAACATTCAATTGGTTCCTGACTCCAATCCTCTTTAACCTTTCACAATCTCTTAATATGCCTTACTCCTTTGTTATCAAATTCTCTTCTCTCTCTGGTACCTAAAAAACATAAAAGAGCCTTGTTATCCAAAGAGTACGAAAGATTTAATTTTGATCTCATCACATAGAATACACGTTGTATTATATGACCTAAATCGGGGTACAAAGTTTGTATTATTTTGTTATCCTACCACAATATTTATTACCTAAGCAAACTACTATAGAAACCGCTTGGGTACAATATTTTGTTACCTAAGCAAAACCACTATCAAAAGTATCACAAAATATTTTACCTAAGTGCATACACCCCTTTTGTCGGCTATCAGATTTAGGAGACCTATAACTTAGTGGTTCACGATGATCGAAAAAGACTCGAAATATACTCGCGAAAGTAGTTCTATCTCCCAAAATGCTCAGAAATTGGTACAAATGACCAAAATAACCCTGAAAGCCTAAACACTCCCAGATTTGGACCAAAAGTTTTGAAAACACGCTAAGTCATAAGAAAAGTAATAAAATGAGTTTTAAAGTAAAATCGGATGAAAATGTTAGCTCCCAGAGACCCCCAGAAGTTTATGAAGGTGGGGGCTGACCAGTTTGACCAAAGTTTGACCGAAATCATCCGATTTTACCCAAACGTTCTGAGATCACCCTAGATCATGTGAAAAGTACTAAAATGGGTTTTACAAGAAAAATAGATGAAAACGTCAGCTCTTGGGAGCTCCCAGAGGTTCCCAGAACTTCCAGGAGGTCCCCAGTTTGACCTAAAAGTTGACTTAGAGACCGGATCACCGTATCATTTTTTAAACATTTTTCATGGATACTAGAGGTTAATATCTTTCCAATGGTATATCACACATAATTTCTGGATTTAAAACGGATTTATTGTGAATTTTTGAAGGTGAAAAAGGCTATCAAATCAAATTTTATCACAAATACTGTAAAACTTTTCAAAGTGACCTATCTCTGAATTATTTTTTATGTAAAGTGGACTCTATTACCTTTACAATGGTATATCATAAGCTCATTTTGGAGTTCGTACGCATTTTCTGTGAATTTCAGACGAAATAGGGCCTTTTCGCAAATACCAGAACCTTTGGGGCCTAAATGGAATTTTTTGATTATCTGAGGAGCAGTGCCACCGCAGCACTGGTCCACTGTAGCCACGCCATAGGCCCACTACTGCTGTAGCACTCTCCCCCAGAGCAGTACTTTTTGTAATTTAATTTGGGGGTCCAAATTGAATAATTGAAAGCCACACCAATGTAGTTTCTTGTTCACAGATGTTTGGGACCAATGGGAGCACTTTTTAAATCCCAAACTCACCCCAAATTGGCCTCTATAAACCCCCTATTTGCTCTTCATTTTGGGGGTGGAAAATGCAAGTTCTAGAGAAAGTTGTAGAAAGAGATAGGGATAGATAAGGTTTAGAAGAGATAAAGTGAGTTCCTAACTACTGATTTTCTATAAAGAAGTGAGTTACAACCTTGTTTTCTTTCATTACCCTCATCTATACTTCACATTCAATACTCCCAACCACCATTTTCAAGCATATATTAAGATAGAAAGCTACTTCCATGTCCAAATGTCACCATATATGAGTGAAACATCAAGCTACAAATCCAAAATCACATTGATTATCATCTATTGATTGCTATTACTTGCTTGATTACATTAATGTTCATCTCTTCTCATCCCATTTCTTTTTTATTTTTCTTATTTTACTTACTTGTTTATCATCTAGATGATAACTAGGTGTTTGAGGTGAGTGAATCCTTATGGATAGTAGCTCTTGACCTGAAAAACATGTTTGATAGATGATGATTCTAACTTCAATACTTTCCAAGTATTCTTGAAATTATGTTCAAAATAAAACAAAGTCTTGCCAATGATTTTGGAAGTTCTTGAGGTAAGTTTGATGTTGATATTCCAAGTGGTTATAATCTTCATTTAGTGCTACAAATATATTCCCAAAACCTCCATTTCAAGATGCCTCTTTTTCCCTCATTTTGATTCCAAGAAATAAATGTTTGTTTTCTTAAAAAAAAAAATCCCAAAACAGTGAGTTATTCTATTGAAAATAGTATTTTGGGTTCAATACTTAATGTATGATCATCCTACCACTGGGAAAGTCTTCCTACCTCATTAAGGAATGACTGTGATTTTTGGTTTGATTTAAAAACACATGGAAGGGTTCCATTTTGACCCAAACATTCCTTCCAGACATTTTGTTTTTCAGTCACAACAACTTTAGTTAACTTCCATCTTGTTTTTCAGAAAACTTTTGCTTCCTTGAACTTCAATGTAATAGGAAACACTTTGTATAATATGGGCCTCCAAATGGTTTGTTTTCATTTTCGACGATTTTTCTACATTTCAGTTGACAGTACAGATTCTGTTTCTGAGTAACCTCTCTTGTTTATATGATTTATCTCAACCTACAACTTCAATCTTGATTTGGATTTTTTCTATGTGTTCTAGACATAGTAGAGATGATCTCCATAAAAAAAAATCATGAATTAGAAACATTTCTAACTCCACTTTTCCATTTTTGCAAAATCAATTCACTATTCTGTCCACTATTCACCGCAAACATATGTTTTACTTTTATTCTTTGATTGGATGTTCACATGCATTCCAAATTAACTCATATTTTAGCAAGTAGTTCATACTACATTTGTATATATCCTATAATGATAGTATTCATGCATTCATGCATATTGCTTAGTCTCAAATCACTTTAGAAAATCCATGAACAGAAACACACTACTACGTTGCACATTTTAGGATCATATATTGCATCCATGCAAGATTTGGAGTTTTTTTGTGATTCCTAATCTAAGAAGGTTATAAGGAATGAAATTGATCACACGTTCATGCTCCCCTCGATCTAATCTTCCTTTATTATCTGTCCCGAGGATTGAACGATCGTCTTTTCTCAAGAATTGATAGGCATACATCCTAACTTGCTAAGCATATTTTGTTTTCTTTGATTATTTGTTTCAAGAACCATCCATGTCCCCTCTTAGATTAGGAAAACTTGATTACTTGATATGTGATTAGACGATTTTTCCTAAGTTTGTTTTGTGTGATATTTCACTTTCATTGTGTGGTATTTGGCTTAGATCTTATGAATGATATCTTATCGTTTGTTCTTCCATGTACTAATTGTCGAACAAAATATAGTATAAGATGATTGTTTAGATGATAATTGAGGTCTGTTGAGAAACAGGGCAAGTTAAGAGTGTTTTAGTCGTGACAAAGTCTCCTTCCTCTCTTGTACCAAAACCTCGAGCCAAGTTCTTTGGTTATGAAGGGCCGGTGCCCTTTATCTGTTTGGGTGAATCAAAATTAGGTTACTTGGTTCCCTAAAGATCAAGTGGCTACTCTGTATCTGTTTTCACAGATTTTTTTTTCCAAATATTTTAAAGGAATATAAATTCGAAACCCGGAAAGGGGGTGGACCCCAGAGGCCGCGTGTCCACAATCTGGCGACTCTGTTGGTAATTTTTATTTTCAAAACAAAATCAGACTCATAAGAAACATCCTTAAAATCATCTTTTTACTGTGTCTTGTTCACCGCATTGCACTTTTGCATTTCCCCCTCCGACTGTATCTGAAACGCATCGCTGACATTGTTCAGGTCTTATTGTGCCAGGGCACAAGTCACCTTTGATACTATACCTTCTAAGGTATATAAAAAAGAGTAAAAACTTCCGTACTGTCTCTTTGACGGTATATTGGAACTCTCGTCAATGGACCTTCTTTGACTATACCTAGGCTTTGCATATAAATTCCTGTAGAACCTTTCATAGGACTGTTGATTTATCTTTTCAGATAGAACAAATTGATATAACTGTTGTATGCTCTGACGGGATTACCTGCCCGGTGTAGATGCTTATGTGGCATAGGACAGAACCTCCTTCTTATGAATCCCAAGGCAATCATTCACATGTGATTACATTGAGTCGACCTGCCTAGGCACCATGATTAGGATGTATGCTCTGTGTTCACAAAGATATACACTGCAAATCATGTTTGTTGGTCCAAAGACATAGGAGTATGAAAACTTGCTAGACAGTATGATCACCATCATAACCTACAATTGTAATATATCCTTATTTCTCCCAGAAACTCTGCCCAACTTATCTGGATATCCCTGTTTCTCCCAAAAACTCTATCCAATTTACCCAGATTTCCCAGAAATCCCAGTTTCTCCTAGAAAAATTCCCCCAAAATCCCTGTTTCTCCCTAGATTACCCAAAAATATTTGTTTCTCCCATAAACTCTGTCCAAATCACCCAGATATTCCTGTTCATCCCAGAAACACTGTCCAAACTCCTCAGATATCCTAGCTTCACCCGAAACTCCAAAAAATCCATGTTCCCTTCAAACTCCTGCCAAAATCTCCCAAAAATCCTTGTTTTCCTAAGAATCTACTAAATTTTACCCGTTTCCCTGAAACTCTACCATGATCACTATTCCCCAGAAACTCTGCCAAAATTCACTTAGATTTTCCAAAAATTCCTGTTCCTCTTAAACCATTACCAAAGTCCACCCAAACTTCTCAGAAATTCTCGTTTCCCAGAAACTCTACTAGAAATCTCTGCTCCCCAGACAATATGCCAAAATTCACCTAGAGTTTCCTAAAATCCCTTTTTCCAAAGAAATCTGGTTTCCCTCAGACATCTGCCAAAATCTACAAGAACTTCTGACCAAGTTTATCCAGTTTCCCAAAGAAATCCTATTTTCCAAACCTCAGATTTCCTCGAAATCCCTGTTCTAAAAAATTCACAGATTCCAATTCCTCACCCTCCCCATGATGGTGATCATCCTGAAAAGAAAAGTTAGCATACTCTATATGGCTAGGACCTTATTTGCTTAACTACTATCTGTTAGAAGTCGGACTGTCATATAGATTAGGGTTTGCATCCTCATGCTTGTCTCATATACATACACAATTTATGTCAGTTCGCATGCATGCACATCTCGTCAGTCTCATATGTGTCAGTCTCTACACATCAAATGCATACGTGTCATCATTCTCACCCATCTCAATCATTGTACAGAAGTCGTATACTTACTATAATCGTTATCGGCTCAAATTAGTAAATTCTTCAAAATTTTGATCATCTCTCTGCCCTAGGAGTCCATAAGAAGTATTTCACGCCTCTGCCAATTTGGGCTTTTACTTCTATTTTTATAGAAAATTGTAGTCCCGAGTAAGGACACTTTTGTATCTCTCCGAATTCATTGCCTTATTCGTAGGCCATCCCAAACCTTCAATAACCCACTAAGGCCCAGGCCATGACATCGACAACTGCATGCGCCTTCGCCATGATATCCAAGACCTCGTCGATCAGAAAATCATCGAGCCATCACCCATCCAACCCCTAGGTCAACCAAAATGTCAGCTTCATTGAACCTAAAGCCCCTGGCTTATCTGTTCAAATGATCCCCTTCGCTGAGGCCCATGAATGTTGAACCTATACAAGTGAAGTGATAGTGTTTAGGACTTTTGCTAGCAAAACAAATGAGGATGCTCTTTAAAAGAAAAAGAATAAGTGAGTCACTGTGACACTCCATTTGAGACCAGGTCAAGTCTATTCTATATTTTGAGTCTATTTCAAGTTTAGTCTTGTGGTTGAGTTTGTCTGTCATCGAGTTGTTATAAGTTTGTAATGTAATCCTTCTCTTTTGATTGCTTAACCTAATGTGTCTAGTCATAAATGCATGAATCACTAAACTGAAAATGTCACTTTTCAAATTACCATGGATATTACTCTGCGAATAAATTTTTGCATAAAAAAGAATCCTGAAAGGTCAAAGTCTATTTTGCGCTGACACCAAAGAAGAGCCAAGAATTGAATAGTCTTACTTTAAGAATTTAAAAGATGCTTTTGCTCAAATCTCGAAAAGACATACTTGGAAATGACTTAGGGCTTGCCCAACACCAATTTCCACCATTTCAAAGCCTTGGGTCCATCCTAATTGAGAGCCATGCGAATCTATGTGGACTTGGTCCTTGATGGTAGCTAAACAATTCAATGAATTTCTTCTCCCCTTAAAAAAAGGAGAGAAAAGAAAAGTTCGCTAGGTTAAAAACCTGAAAAGGGCACCTAGGTAAAAGTTAGAGTTGAAAATGTGTTGATTTCCAAAATCTGACCCTAGCTAGTCAAAATGATAGAGAAAATGTAAGAAAGAGAAAGAAAATTTTGATGAGACAAATGAGAGAATTGTACGCTTCAAGGTACATCATAAAAATGTGCCTAGATCATATTTCAAAAAGGCTCGAAACGACCACAAACAAATTCCAAGAACTGACATGCACATTCTGGAATTTTGAGATTGTGATTGGAAGATCTCACATGAATCAACTACGTGAAAATCAAAATTGACTGGCTAGGCGAAAGTGAAAAGGATCAATTCTTAAAACAAAACAAAAAGTAAAGAAAATATAAGGAGATCGAAACTGAATGCTCTTATTCAAGGCTACCACAAGTAGCCCAAAGTTGAACTTGTAAAAACCCTCATAATTCAACCTTTCTATAACCATTGGCCTTGAACTACGCTCGACCTAATTCCCACTCAGGGATACGTAGGCAACTGCATCGGTTCGGTCGACACCATCATAATCAACCCCTCTTCTTTCAAAACCTTGAAAAGCTCGACCTGATTCCCACTCGGGGATATGTAAGCAACCACATCGGTTCAATCGACACCATTACAATCAGGCCCCTTTCTTTTAAATCCTTGGCTTGAACTATGCTTGACCTGATTCCTACTTAAGGATACATAGGCAACCGCATCAGTTCGGTCGACACCATCACTAACCACTCTTCTTTTAAGGTCCTGGTCTGAACTAGGATTCTCACTCGGGGGTACGTGGGCAGACTTTCACAAAGAAAAAAAGGATGGCTCGCTAGGTCGAAAATCTAAAGGGACGCCTAGGCAAAAATTAGAGCTAAATCTAGAGTGAGCAATAACAAAAGAGAGAAAAGAGCTCGCTATGTCACTTCATCAGTGCCTAGGCAAAAGTTATGAGCATTTGAGAGATTAAAAGTCGCAGTCTTTACCTTAAGCCAAAAATCACCTTCTATACTAGGGGCAAACTTTGGCTACTCACCTTGTTTGCCTAAATTTTACTATCTACCCTTCATATGAGGGGCAAACTTCGGTCACCTACTTCGTTTGCCCAAAACCACCAATGAACCATCGTCCAAACTAGGGGCAAACTTCGGTCACCTACCTCGTTTGCCTATGAATTCCACTTCCTACACTTCAAACTAGGGGCAAACTTCGTTTGCCTAACAATCCCTTCACACTAAGGGCAAGCCTTCACCAAGTTGTTTTGAAATTTTTTGAAATAGAGTATCTTTTATTCTCAAAGCTAGGGCACTAATTTGAAGTACACTTTGGATAAACAATTAATTGGCTAGACTTTAGGGAGGAGTCTTCAAAACTTAGATTTATCAGCAGAGTGCTACCACAAAAAGACGAGAATTACACATATAAGAAAAGTGGTACATCGTTTATGACAAAGACACATTAAATTATGGCAATTTGGGTGCTTCGTGCCATTACTTTTGACGAGTCAATCCTTCTTTGGTTGAATCAGTAATAAATTTGTATCAAAGCTCAAAGTTCATACAAACCAACCCAACTTGTCATTGTTATTCCTGTCAAGTCCATTCGTCCCGATGGTCTCAAATGTGTGGGTTTAAGGTGATTCCAAATTACAAAATATATGGAAACAAGCATAAGTACTGAACACCATTACTGAACTAGTTAGGGTGTCAGCATGAGCAATGTCCAAATTTGGGGAAACGACGAATTTCAATCCTTTCCAAACCACCGAGAGTTGACCATCTTTCTTCTAGCAACATAAGCCCATGAGTGGCTATTGATCATCCTTTTTCGTTCATACAACATAAGTCCATGAGTGGCTGTTGATTATCCTCTTTTGTTCATGCAATATAAGTCCATGAGTGGCTGTTGATCATCTTCCATACCATATAAATCCCATAGCAACTGCTAATCTTCTTCTACATAACATAAGTCCATGAGTGGATGTTGGTCATCGTCCTGTAACAATGTCAAATCCTTAGCCATCGCAGATCATCTCCGTATCCTTCATCACAAATAGAATGATATATTTACTCCCATCAGTGGGCGTATTTCCTTCTTCCCTAGCAGAGTACATTTTATCCATTCCCCCCAGTATAGTCGTTTCATCCCCAATAGATTCAATTTATCCTTAGCAGGCTGATCGATTCGCACATCGTCAGTTCTTCTAATAATGGTTAGTCCAACCATCAGTCATTTTCGTGACAGTCATAGTAGTTCACTGTCTACTCGTCGTTCAATTAGTACATTATTAGTTGAATCCATGACACTCACAATAGTTCATTGTCGACTCGTCATCTCAATTCGTACATCGCTAGTTCTTCTGATCACGACCATTGGTCCAATCTATAGAAGTCACAGTAGTTCACTATTGACTCGTCACCTCAATTAGTACATCGTCAGTTCTTTTGATCATGGTTAGTCCAACCATCAATCCTTTTCATGACAATCACAGTAGTTCACTGTCGACTCGTTATCTCGATTAGTACATCGTTAGTCAAATCCATGACAGTCACAGTAGTTCACTATCGACTCATCATCTCGATTCGTACATCATCAGTTCTTCTGATCACGGTTAGTCTAACCGTTGATCCAATCCATAGCAGTCACAGTAGTTCACTATCGACTCATTACCTCGATTAGTACATCATCAGTTCTTTTAATCCCGGTTAGTCCAACCGTTGGTCTAATCCATGGCAGTTACAGTAGTTCACTGTCGACCCATCACCTCGATTCGTATATCGTTAGTTCGTTAATCATCATTAGTTTATTGTCACTCTTATTCAAAATATGTCGTGTTCTTCATTCTTGTTCAAAAGTACATTTGATTCATCAATCTCATTTAAACTAATCTGTTCATTCTCTTTGTGTTAGTCATATTATGCACCCATCACTCTCAAATCATCCTTAGCTTGAACACATTATGATTATCACTATGCTCTCAATTTGACACGATTCTATTAGACATGACACTCGCATTCATAAGCCCTCTAGATTGAGGCAAATCTCTCAATGGAAGCCCCCTAAATTGAGGCAAACCTTTCGGTGAAAGCCCCCTTGATTGAGGCAAATCTCTCATTGAAAGCCCCCTAGATTAAGGAAAATCTCTCATCGAAAGCCCACTAGATTGAGGCAAACCTTTGAAAGCCCCCTAGATTGAGGCAAATCTCTTGTTGAAAGCCCCCTAGATTGAGGTAAATCTCTTATTGGAAGCCCCTTAGATTGAGGCAAATCTCTTATTGTTAGCCCTCTAGATTAAGGCAAATCTATTAGTCCTCTAGATTGAGGCAAGTCATTCGTTGTCGGCCCTCTAGATTGAGGCAAGTCTATCAGTCCTCTAGATTGAGGCAACTTGTTCCTTGACAGCCCTCTAGATTGAGGCGAATCTATCGTCATTAGCCCTTGATAGGCACCATGATGGACCGAGTCTTGAATCTGACCCCTTACAAGTTCCAAATGGGCCAATCACAAGATCAAGAGCTAAGAAGATCAAGGAAGCAATGCAAGGGTTGGTACAATCCACTTGGGCTGAATTTGCAAATGTTTCAAGCAAGACTTCAACATTCAAGATGGGCTTGGAAGAAGAGAAACCAGCTTTAATCCATGTGATATAAGCCATTTAGGCTATTTTATTTATGTTCGCTGGTTTTGGGCATGTGGGCCTATTTTATTTATTAATTGGACATTTATTTAGCTTTAAGTTTAAGTTGTTTTGGGCTTGAGTACCTCCAGCCCATTTCTTTTATTTTTATTGAAGGCCTTTTGGGCTCTAGGGTTATTAGATATAAAACACTCTTGTAGCAGATTCAAGAGCAGATTATGTTAATGAATATTACGTTTCTCAGAGAGTTCAGTTTTCTCTTCTTGTTCTTGATTAAATAATTGAACTTATCAAAGGCATTCCCTTTGTGGCGTTCACACCAAATCTGGGTTCTTGAAACAGGATTTCAACGGGTCTAGATCATCTTTGTGGCTTGATTATTGGCTTTCCTGGGTTATTTACAATCTGATTGTGGGTTCACGGAATATCAATTCCACGGGTTCACATCAGCCCTCTTGATTGAGGCAAATATGTTGTCGTCAGCCTTTAGATTGAGGTAAATCTTTCATTATAAATCCTTTGCATAAGGGTAGGAATTTTACCTCCGTCAATTATCTTGGGCTACCCTGTCTACTCTTTGATATCTAGGACTTCCACGGCCATCGATCAACTTAGGGTCCATCAATTATCTCGGGGCTTCCATGGCATCCACGCCCGTCAATCATCTCAGGGGCCTCCATGTCCCTAATCTTAGGGCTTCTATGTCCGTCGCTTGACATCTTGGGCTTCCAGGTCTATTAATAGGGCTTCTACATCCATCGCTCGAAATCTTGGGCTTCCTTGTCCGTCGCTCAGGGCATCCACATCCGTCAATCATCTCAGGGCCTCCATGTCCATCGTTCAGGGCTTCCACATTTATCAATCATCTTGGGGCCTCCATATCCCTCATCTTAGGGCTTTTATGTCTATCGCTTGACATCTCAGGCTTCTATGTACATTAATAGGGCATTCGTGTCCATCGCTCAAAATCTTGGGCTTCTATGTCTACCATTCAGGGCTTCCACGTCCGTCGCTTGATATCTTGGGATTTTATGTCCATTGTTCAGGGCTTTCACATGCATCAATCATGTCGGGCCTCCATGTCCATTAATAGGGCTTTTGTTTCCATCGCTAGAAATCTTAGGCTTCCATGTCTATCATTCTGGGCTTCCATGTCCATCGCTTGATATCTTTGGCTTCCATGTCCATCGTTTAGGGCTTCCACGTCTGTCAATCATCTCGGGGCCTCCATGTTCCTCATTTTAGGGCTTCTATGTCCGTCGCTTGACATCTCGGGCTTCCATGTCCATCAATAGGGCTTTCATGTCCAAGTTCAGTCGCTCACAAAGCACACTTCCCAAAATACAAGAAGTTCACCCCGAGACCCAGAGTCTTAAGAACCTTGACATCCTTGTCCAATTTAACCACCGTATTAGAGTCAAAACATTAGCATAACACAAGCCCACTCGGAGTGGCACACCCACAACACTAGCTCATGCTAGGATCATTAGCATCATAAAAAGCATGCATAAAGCCCATTACGAGTGGCAAATACACAAAACAAGTGTACTAGGACCACAATCACTTTAGAATACAACACTAGGCACGATATTACTCAGTGCACATCCTTATCACATCCATGCATTGCATATCATCTCATAACATAACATCCGCCTGTTCTGTTGTGCATTTGCATATACGGTTTTGTTCCGTGTTTGCCCGAACTACGTCCTGGTATGATTTCCCCAAGATACGTAGGCAGCTCACGAAGAGTGTGACCAGGCCAACCTTAGCATCATGTTTTTCATCATTGCATCTTTGCAATGCTTTTTGTCCTATATCTATAGTCTCCAAAAAGACCTATCTCTTCAAAGCTTTGGCATGAACTTGCGACATGTGTTGCACTTGCGACATGTGTTACCTTGCAAGTTCATGCCAAAGATGGGCAAACTATAGACACCCCATTTTGTCGGCTATCAGATTTAGTAGACCCATAGCTTGGTGGTTCACAATGATAAAAAAAGACTCAAAAAGGACTCCTAGAAGTTAGTTATATCTCCCAAAATACTCAGAAACTGGTACAAATGACCAAAATGCCTTGAAAGGCCAAACACTCCCAGATTTGGACCAAACATTTTGGAAACACGCTACATCATAAGAAAAGTAATAAAATGAGTTTTAAAGCAAAATCGGATGAAATCGTCTGCTCCCAGAGACCCCCAGAAGTCCCGGAGTTCCCGGAAAGTCCCCGTTGACTGGTTTGACCAAAATATCCAAATTCGTCTAAAAGTTCTGTGATCACCCTAGATCGTGTGAAAAGTACTAAAACGAGTTTTAAAAGAAAATTGAATGAAAATGTCAGCTCCTGGGAGCTCCCAGAGGTTCCCAGAACTTCCCGACGGTCTCTTGTTTGACTGATTTGACCTAAAAGTTGACTTGGAGACCGGAGCACTGTATTATTTTTTAAACATTTTCATGGATACTGGAGGTCAATAGCTTTCGAATGGTATATTGCACATAATATTTGGATTTAAAACGAATTAATTATGAATTTCTGAAGGTGGAAAAGGTGATCAAATTGAATTTTATCACAAATATCGCAAATATTTTCAAAGTGACCTATCTCCAAATTATATTTTTTTATATGTAAAGTGGACTCTATTACCTTTCTAACGGTATATCACAGGCTCAGTTTGGAGTTCGTACGCATTTTCTGTGAATTTCGGACGAAATAGGGCCTTTTTCGCAAATACCAGAACCTCTGGGGGCCTAAATGGAATTTTTTAATCATCTGAGGAGCAGTACCATCGCAAAACTAACCCACTACCACTACAGAACACTTACCCAGTGCAGTCCATTTTTGTAATTTAATTTGGGGGTCCAAATTGAATAATTGAAAGCCAAAACATCATAGTTTCTTGTTCATATGTTTGGGACCAATGGGAGCACTTTTCAAATCCCAAACTCACCCCCAAATTGTCCTATATAAACCCCCCATTTGCTCTTCAATTTGGGGGGGTGGGGGGTGGAAAATGCAAGTTTTAGAGAAGGTTATTGATCGGAAGAGAACAGATCCTAATTACATGCCTTAATTCACTTTTGTTAGCATATTTTATCCTATTTTTATGCATTTTTATTTCGTTTTCTATTTTAGAGCAGGTTTTGGAAGAAAAGTACTAATCCAGGTTAAATAGGGAGAAAAGGCAGGAAGAAAGAAGCTAAAAAAGGCACCTCGCTCGCGCGGAAGTCAAAAAAATCGCTCGTGCGACCCGCTCGCGCAACTTCCCAATATCGCGCTCGCGCGACCTGTGTAAAAATCAAATACATGTATTTCAGTGTACCGAAGACTCTTAAGCGAACGAAACTGCCTAATTACATCTGGAAAGCTAAATACAACAGTTTTAGTGCGAATTGAATTAGGAAAGCTTCCAAAAACTTGCTACTAATCTATATATACCCTATTTTACTTCAATTTAGGGGGTTGGCAATTGATATACACACAATATACAACCACACTTTTAGCCATTGAAGGGAGGGAAGCAAGGAGAAGAAGAACAAGACCAAGGGTTTCCATGGCCTCCTCCATCAACTACTTGCCATCCGCCGCTTCTATGGATAACTAAACTCAAGATCTAGGGTTTCAATGAAACCCTAGCCAAGTAATAGGGTGTATTTTATGTTTTTATTTTAGTTTTATTATGTATGGATGACAATTACATGTTCCGAGGATCTTTATAAATAAATCGTGTTTTTATTGATTAAATCGTTACTTTCAAAGTTTACTCTTGTCTTAGATCTATTTTGATAGTCGTGTGCTCAATGATCTATGCTTGCTGTGCTTGTTTAGATTATTTACATGTAGTGGTGCTTAAATTGAATTGTGCTATCAAGTATCCGAATAGTCCATGCCTAGATTAGACGGATTATACCACAACCCTAGTTTAGTGTGGGATAATTCGTGCTAACCGAAGATGGATTATGTTGGTGCTTGAACCATAGTTATTTTCTTAACAGAGGAATTGGGCTTGTAGCTACAATTCCCCATTATCATCCAACTTAATAAGCTAAAGTAATTCATAAATACCCTTATTATGAAGCTAGTGGTGGAATTGCAATCCTAGGTTCCTTAAACTTATTATAAAAACAAATATTTAATTGCTTTCATATTTAGATTTACTTTTATTGTTATTAGTTTAATTCAAATTAAATCCAAAATTCGTTTTTCTTAATTAACTAAATTTAGGTTTTAAAAATTAAAGTGCGTAGTATTCAATCTCTGTGGGTTCGACCTTTACTTCCATACTGTAAATCTTTTGAAAGTAAAGCATAAGTTAAGCATACTTTTATATCTTGATTTTGACGAGATCAATTTTTGGCTCCGTTGCCCGGGATTGCATTACTACCTTTAGTTTTAGAATCTTAGTTTAGTTAATTCGTAAATACTAGATTAGGTTTTATTTTTAGAGGGAAGAACACTTGATAACCTTTAAGAGTGGATCTAATAGAAGCCAGATCAATTTGTTCCTTGTGAGAAAGGCAGACCGCTTAGCATGTAAAGACTGTAAGGTCATCCCAGGAGAGAGTTTAATATCTCAACATAGATTTACTATTTTAGATATCCATATAAAAGGACAGTGTCGTACTAGAAAAGACCTTATAAACTCGTGAACTAGGTGGTGGAACCTTAAAGGCGAGAAACTAGCAATATTCCAAGAGAGAATGTATACAGAAGCACCTTGGAATTTGGATGATGGAAGCAATACTATGTGGGATAGAATGGCAGGGTGCATCACGATAATATCGAAGGAGATCCTTGGAGAGTCGAAGGGAAGAGGGTTAACTTCTAAAGATACTTGGTGGTGGAATGAAGAGGTACAAACTGCAGTAAAAACCAAAAAGGATTGCTTTAAGAAGTGGCAAAATGATAGAAGTGAGGAACACTTCAAAAACTATAAATGTGCAAATAAGGAGGTTAAAAGGACAGTTATAGTTGCTAAAATGGAAGCCTATGACGCCTTCTACAGCAAACTAGACACTAGAGAGGGAGAAAAATGTATTTATAAGCTTGCTAAGTCGAGAGAAAGGAAAACAAGAGACATCAATCAGGTTAAGTGTATAAAAAGCGATGACTCTAGGGTATTAGTGAACGACGAAGAGATTAAGGAAAGGTGGAAGAGCTATTTTGAGAAGTTGCTGAATGAAAAACATATGGATAACACAATGGACGAAGAAACTGGAAGTTACGATGAAACTAGAGAATACAGATTCTATCGGAGAATAAGGAAGTTTGAGGTGGAATTTGCTTTGAAGAAGATGAAACCCAACAAGGCCTTAGGACCAGATGGGATCCCCATTGAGGTTTGGAAATGCCTGGGAGATGTGGGGGCATCTTGGCTTACAAAAGTTTTTAATAGGATTTTAATGACTAGAAAAATGCCTAATGAGTGGAGGAAGAGCATCCTAGTGCCTATATATAAGAGTAAAGGAGATGTACAACAATGCAACAACTATAGAGGTATTAAATTGATGAGCCATACTATGAAGCTATGGGAGAGAGTGATGGAGCATCGCTTAAGAGGCGCAACATCAGTGTCAGAAAATCAGTTTGGATTTATGCCTGGGAGATCAACTATGGAAGCAATTTATTTACTTAGAAGACTAATGGAAAAGTATAGAGAGAAGAAAAAAGATCTACATATGCTTTTTATTGATTTAGAGAAAGCTTATGATAGAGTGCCTAGAGATTTAATTTGGAGGGTGCTAGAGAAGAAAGGAGTGACCAAGGGTTATATTGACGTGGTGAAGGATATGTATGATGAAGCGGTTAATACAATTAGATCCCCAGCCGGAGAAACAAGCGAATTCCCAATTACCGTAGGCCTACACCAGGGGTCGGCCTTGAGCCCTTATTTGTTCGCCCTAATTATGGATGAATTGACTAGACACATTCAAGATGAGGTCCCATGGTGTATGTTGTTCGCAGATGATATTGTCTTGGTTGATGAGACTAAAAGGGGACTCAACACTAAACTAGAAGCTTGGAGGGAAGTACTGGAGACTAAGGGGCTAAAGATAAGTAGGACGAAAATAGAATACATGGAATGCACTTTTAGCAACAGTGGAAGTAGAGACAACGAAGCAGTGAAAATCGAAGATCAGGAGATCCCAAAGAGGGAACACTTTCACTATCTAGGTTCAATGATCAGTAGAGGCGGAGAGATTGGTAATGACGTGACCCATAGAATTAAAGTGGGCTAGATTAAGTAGAGGAGTGCTTCTGGAGTATTATGTGACCGGAGAATACCAGAAAAATTGAAAGGAAAATTTTATAGGACAACTATTAGGCGAGCTATGCTCTACGGGACAGAGTGTTGGGCAACTAAGAAACAACACATTAGCAAAGTGAGTGTAGCAGAGATGAGGATGCTAAGATGGATGTGTAGTAAGACTAGGAAAGATAGAATTAGAAATGAGTACATCCGAGAGACTATAGGAGTGACACATTGAGGATAAGTTGAGGGAGAATAGGCTTAGATGGTTCAGCCATGTGCAACGAAGACCTGTAGATGCACCTGTGCGAAAGAGTGATAAGATCGTAGTGTCTGGAATAGTTAGAGGGAGAGGCAGACCTAGACTGACTTGGGAATATGTAGTGGAACAAGATATGAATATATATAATTTAAATGTGCATATAGCTCTTGATCGTGCAGAATGGAGAAAAAGGAATCATACAGCCGACCCCAATTGATTGGGACACAAGGATTGGTTTGGTTTATTTTTCGTTTTTGTTTTAAGTTACTAACTTTTCTTTTTGTTTTGTAGTTTCTCAAAGTAATCAATTGCTAGCGTTTTGAGTGGAGTAGCTGTGCACGTCAAAGGAGCTTACGCGAAAATAAAAAAAAAAATAAAATAAAATTCAAGTAAATCACTTTCTTTGAAACTTCACATCAAATCACTATAAGTCAGGGTGCCAAGACGCAATTACTTGCATTAGGTTAGTTGTGGAGTTAGCACTGCCTTAGCTAGGAAACCCGGGGCGCTGGGCTTGGCGCGGTCATTGCATTACAGGATAATATTCATGCATCATAGTAGTACTGTGTGCTTGATTGATGTCTTACTTGCGTGATTATTTTTTGTTTTTATTTTAGTCAGTCTTTATTTTAGTTTATATTCTTTTTAGTTATGTTTGGTACACGTTCTAATAAACCAGAATTAAAATCTTTCGATCTTGAACTTGAACGTACCCTTAGAATTAGTAAGTCTTTAACCCAAGCTCCAAGAGCTCACTTGAAAATAGACGACGATTCAACTCCAAAACCATCGTCATTGTTTTAGGCTGAAATTCAAAGCACCCGTAAACGTTTAAGAAAAACTCGAACTTTGAACACAGAACCTATTCCAATGGCCGACATGGGAAACAATGGAAATAACGGAAATAATCCCAATCCTAATATACCTCCACCTCCTCCACTTAAAGATTATTTTATTCCTACGACTTACACGCCTCAAGCAGGTATCGAATTACCGGAGGCGATGGCATATCACTTTGAGATAAAGTCGTCTACGATCTCGCTACTTCCTTCTTTCCACGGCCGCATTAATGAAGACCCTTATCAACACTTGGGAGATTTTCAAGATATTTGCTCTACTTTAAAAATCCAAAATTTCACTGATGATGAATTAAAATTGTGTCTCTTTCAATTCTCTTTAAGGGATAAAGCAAAGTATTGGCTTCAATCACTTGAGCCAAACACTATAAAAACATGGGAAGCATTGCACATCGCATTTTTACAAAAGTTTTTCCCTATTATGCGTACAAATCAGATAAGAAATCCATAACAAACTTTGTGATGCAAGATCGGGAAACACTTTATGACACATGGGAGAAATTTAAAGAATTATTACGTTCCTACCCACATCATCAGGTTCCTAAGTGGCAGTTGGTACAGGTCTTTTACGAGGGACTTATTCCTTCTGTTCGTAATACCGTCGATGCCGTTTGTGCGGGTACTTTCCTACACAAAAGCGCCGACGAGGCCTGGAAAATATTTGAAATGTTAAGTGAGAATTCGATGCACCAAGCGGTGTCGGTACGTTCTGAGGGGTATCTTCAACCTAAGTGAGAGGTAAAGTTAGAGTCAAGTCATTAAATTGAAATACAAGAATTAAATAGAAAACTTGACCAACTTATGAGGATGGGAATTAGGTCCACTCCACCTTCTTCAGAAGTATGTGCATTATGTTCTGAACCGTCTCATAATATCTTTGCATGTACTTCTGCATCTCAATTCCCGGAGTTTGTTGAGCAACACGTTAATTCTATACAACAATTCCCAAGGAATAATTATAATTCTATGTCGAACAATTTTCCTAATACTTATCGACCCCAGTTTCAACAAAACCAATACCAACACCCTCCTCCTAATCCTAACCCTCCAAGGGATAACGCTTTTGAGGTTACAGTGTTGGCATCCCTTAAAAACATAGAAACTCAAGTCCAAGCACAAGCACAAATAGTGCACTCTCACACACAATCTATTGCGAAGCTTGAGTCCCAAATGGGACAAATAACTAATACAATGAGCCGTAGAAACGAGGGTAAGCTGCCTAGTCAAACTATACAAAACCCTAAGGGACAGTATAAGGGTGGGGGTACGAGTGAGCAAGTTAATGCTGTGTCGACTAGGACGACTATTCGTGGGGAGGAAATTGTTGAAATTCCGAATGCGAGAGAAATTGAGGTACGCATTAACTCGAATAAAGAAAAGGATGTGGATAGAGTTAGGAAAGAGAATGAACCGGTCCCAACGAAGTATATTCCAAAACTACCTTTTCCACCAAACGTTGAGGAACCGTCTAATTTATCAAAGAAAAATTCAAAAACGGAAGATGTACTCGAGGTGTTTAAACAAGTAAAAATTAATATTCCATTCATCGATGCTATTAAACAAATTCCCGCTTATGCGAAATGTTTAAAAGACCTTTGTACTCAAAAGTGCAAATTGCAGAGTCATACTCCGAAAAAGGTCTTTCTCACAGAAAAAGTGAGCTTAATTTTCCAACACACTACACCAAAATATAAAGATCCAGGTACGCCTACTATTTCATGTGTCATAGGTGACACTATCATTCTTCGGGCTCTCCTTGACTTAGGAGCTAGCGTTAATCTCTTACCTTATCACGTCTATAAACAACTAGGACTAGGTGAACTTAAGTCTACGGCCGCTACCATACAATTGCAGATCGTTCTATTAAAATACCTAGAGGAATCATCGAGGACGTCTTAGTTAAAGTTGATAAATGCTATTATCCTATTGACTTCATGATCCTTGACATTGAACCGGTGCTAGATGCTAGGAAACATACTCCGGTCATCATAGGTCGTCCATTCTTAGCGACTGCTAATGCTCGTGTTAACTGTAGGACGGGAGTAATGAAAGTGTCGTTTGGGAACATGAACTTGAAATTGAACATTTTTAATGCTATGGATCAACCTCCTAAAGACAACGATTACCTATGTGAGGCGGAATGTGAGGTAAGATGCAATATTGAGCCTAACAGAGAACTGAATATGGGTGAGAAAAATAATATAATTCGTAATGAGCGAATGAATTTAAATAATCTGGACCCTAATGATGAATTCACTCGGAAGGTAAGAAATAGGTTTGAACAAAATAAGGATGATCCGTCAAATGAATTAATCCAAAGCGACATTATTTCTGCTTACCACCGAGCTCTTCCTGATATCCTTAGGGGTACACAGTTCGATTTACGGCCTCCTTGAATCTTGAGCTAGAATGGTCTAGCTAAAGACGTAACCAATAGCGCTTCTTGGGAGGCAACCCAAGCTTTAGTTCGTCTGTTCTATTATTTTTGGTCGTTTTTGAGTCAGATTTGGTCATTCTGGACTAGTTTGGGGGTCGGAGTAAAATTATTTTGCACTTATTTACATTAAAATAAAGAAAAAGAGGAAAAGTCCAAAGTCGCTCGCGCAGCCCGCTCGCGCGAGATTCCCCCTTAGATAAAAATTTTGTCAACGTTTTTATTATATGAGCTCTCTGTTACATCTCGCGCCTAGAATCGCGCGCACAAGGGGTCCGCTTGCGCAGCCTGCTCGCGCGAATCTGGCACTTAGAAAATTTTCTAATTAAAATTAATAACAGGCCTCAACTTTACCTCACGGAGGAATTCGCGCAGTCCGCTCGCGCGAGGGGGGATTTTCTGTGTTTTTCTCTTTGTTCTCTTACCTTCTTTCTCCCAAACTTGGTCAGTTATTTTTCCTTTCTGTTCTGTTATGTTATGCCCTGTTTAGATCTAGTCCGTTTTTGTTTTGATATTCTGTTGTTTTATTTTTGTGAGTCTTTCAGTTCTAGTTTTAGAGTTAGTTAGTTTAGTTTAGTTTGTTCTATATTTTATTCTATTAGCTATTATTGTTATTATTCTTTTGTTTAGTTTTTATCAAGTATTGACAGGTGATTTTATGCTTCATTTGGAGCATGTTTGAACTTGCATATTTTTATACGTTTACCTGTTTGTGATTGCCGAGATCGAGGTAATATCGTTCCTTCATTACGTATTCTTCTTTTTTTTTCGTTTTATTGTTTCATTGGGGACAATGAAAGGTTTAGGTTTGGGGGTATGCATACACATGCACATTATTATGCACTAATTTTTTTAAAAAAATTTCGATTCTTGTGCTTAAATAAACGATGTTACTGACGTTTTTGCAATCTTGATTCGATACTTCTTGTTATGTAACTATGATTGTTATAGAATGGTAAACAAGAGAAGATGTGGTTAAACATTTGCTGATGTCATGTTGAAACGTTTTAGGTCATGTATCGTTCCAATCGTAGTTTTATATCATAGATTTGCACGCAAACCTATGCACTGCACGTAGTCGCTTGAATACATGTTTGATGTGAATTATAATATGATTCGGATTTCTAGATAACACAAGGTGGAGACTAGACCCGGTGAGCTTTTGAGCCTATCTTTTCTTTTTAGAGGGTTATAAATACATTTTGTGTTTGTCGAATTTCATTGAAATAGCGCATTAACTTATTGTTTAGTCTCATTATTCTTGTTTTGGTTGATAGTCAAGTTAAAATATTTGTTACCATGCTAAATAATCTTCCATCGTAAATGTTGAAGAACCATATAACCATAGGACATGATTTTAGGCCTTCTTTGTTTGCTACTGACCGATAAATGATAAATTTCCTTAGTTCGCCCTTTGAGCCATTAAAATGCCATTTTTTTTTCCTTAATTACCATTATCCTATTTTTGCTCCAATTTGGCCAACTTGGAGTTCACCCCTGAAAGAATGATCAACTTTTAGCAGTGTTAAGGCGATGTGTGATTGAGAAGAAGAAGAAAATAAGATGATGTTTAGGTTTGTTGCCTTGTTATTTATTGAATATTCGTTTCAAAAGCAACGAGGAGGAAAAGAATAGATTTAAAAAAAAAGAATAAAAAAAAAAAGAAAAAGAAACAGAAAGAGAAAAAATTGAAAGGAATGAAAAGAAGAGAATGAAATGATGAAGTTGGTCGAAGAGAGAATGAAAGAAATCGAACATGCCTTACAATGCCATTATAAAACTACCTAATGAATTATTTCTATCCTTTTTCATTACCCGAGCCACATTACAACCGTTGAAAAGTCCTATTTGATCCTAGGAAACATGGTTTGGATATGAAAATGATGGGAGAGGGATTAAAATATGGTAACGATTAATTTTCTTGATTGTTGGTATCCTATCCATGAGACTACTGTTCTTTCGTGTCATGCGTCTTTTTCGAGTCATATGTGAGCATTTCTTATTTTGAAAACATATTTTCTTTGCTCGCATATACCCGATAAATTACACCTATTTTTGAGTGTTTCATTTTAAAGTGTAATTGACATTGTGAGATTCGTAGTCGAAGCATAGTTAAATGGGTATCCGAGTTATATTCCAAGTTCATGACATGCGCGTGTTCATTTGACTACTACATCACACACGTGCAATTTTATGAGAAACTCTATTGATTTATTGGATGCATGTTCTTGAGATTGTTTTTCATGACGTAGGTAGACGTTTGATTCCGTTTCTTCTTGTTCGTTATTCTATTTCAAATCATCGTTCTATGATAAGGAGTATTGATTATTTTGTCTTTTGTTTGAATAAAACTTTTTAAATTTATAAGTTAATAAAGATGGTTGTGGGTGACTTGTTGACGAGAACCCTCACGAGACTTCACTCGTCCGACTAGGGACACCTTGGGGTTTAAAAGGCTTGCATAAGCTAAATGCAATCGCGATCCATGCGAAAATGGAATAGATTTTTATTAGTAGTTTTATTTTTATTTTCTTTTTGCTCAAGGACTAGCAAAATGGAGGTTTGGGGGTGTGATCGGGAGAGAACAGATCCTAATTACATGCCTTAATTCACATTTGTCAGCATATTTTATCCTGTTTTTTTGTATTTTTGTTTCGTTTTCTGTTTTAGAGTAGGTTTTGGAAGAAAACACTGATCCAGGTTAAATAGGGAGAAAAAGCAGGAAGAAAGAAGCTGAAAAAGAAACCTCGCTCACGCGGAAGTAAAAAAAATCGCTCGCGCGACTTCCCAATATCGCGCTCGCGCAGCCCGCTCGCGCAACCTGTGTAAAAATCAAATACGTGTATTTTAGTGTACTGAAGACTCCTACGCGAACGAAACTGTCTAATTACGTCTGAAAAGCTAAATACAGCAGTTTTAGTGTGAATTGGATTAGGAAAGCTTCTAAAAACTTGCTACTAATCTATATATACCCTATTTTACTTCAACTTAGGGGGTTGGCAATTGATATACACACAATATACAACCACACTTTTAGCCATTGAAGGGAGGGAAGCAAGGAGAAGAAGAACAAGACCAAGGGTTTCCATGGCCTCCTCCATCAACTACTTGCCATCTGCCGCTTCTATGGATAACTAAACTCAAGATCTAGGGTTTCAATGAAACCCTAGCCAAGTAATAGGGTGTATTTTATGTTTTTATTTTAGTTTTATTATGTATGGATGACAGTTACATGTTCCGAGGATCTTTATAAATAAATCATGCTTTTATTGATTAAATCGTTACTTTCAAAGTTTACTCTTGTCTTAGATCTATTTTGATGGTAGTGTGCTCAATGATCTATACTTGCTGTGCTTGTTTAGATTATTTACATGTAACGGTGCTTAAATTGAATTGTGCTATCAAGTATCCGAATAGTCCATGCCTTGATTAGACGGATTATACCACAACCCTAGTTTAGTGTGGGATAATTCGTGCTTACCGAAGATGGATTATGTTGGTGCTTGAACCATAGTTATTTTCTTGATGGAGGAATTGGGCTTGTAGCTTCAATTCCCCATTATCATTCAACTTAATAAGCTAGAGTAATTCGTAAATACCCTTATTGTGAAGCTAGTGGTGGATATACAATCCTAGGATCCTTAAACTTATTATAAAAACAAATATTTAATTGCTTTCATAATTTAGATTTACTTTTATTGTTATTAGTTCAATTCAAATTAAATCCAAAATCCATTTTTCTTAATTAAATAAATTTAGGTTTTAAAAATTAAAGTGCGTAGTATTCAATCTCTGTGGGTTCGACCTTTACTTCCACACTGCAAATCTTTTGAAAGTAAAGCATAAGTTAAGCATACTTTTATATCTTGATTTTGACGAGATCAGTTACAAAGAGAGATAGGGAGAGATAAGGTTTAGAAGAGAGAAAGTGAGCTCCCAGCTACTGATTTTCTATAAAAAAAAAAAAAAGTGAGTTACAACCTTGTTTTCTTTCGTTACTCTTATCTATACTTCACATTCAATACTCCCAACCACAATTTTCAAGCATTTATTAAGATATAAAGCTACTTCCATGTCCAAATGCCACCATATATGAGTGAAACACCAAGCTACAAGTCCAAAATCACATTGATTATCATCTATTGATTGCTATTACTTGCTTCTTTACATTAATGTTCATCTCTTCTTATCCCATTTCTTTTTTATTTTTCTTATTTTACTTACTTGTTTATCATCATCTAGATGATGATAAAATGTTTGAGGTGAGTGAATCCTTGTGGATAGTAGCTCTTGACCTCAAAAATATGTTTGATAGATGATGAGTCTAACTTCAATACTTCCCAAGTATTTCTTGAAGTTGGGTTAAAAATAAAACAAAGTCTTGCTAATGATTTTGGAAGTTCTTGAGGTGAGTTGATGTTGATATTCCAAGTGGTTATAATACCCATTTAGTGCTGGAAAAATATTCCCAAAACCTTCATTTCAAGACCCCTCTTAAACCCCTCAATTTGATTCCATGAAATAAATGTTTGCTTTCTTAAAAAAAACCCCCCAAAACAGTAAGTTGTTCTACCTTAAAATAGTATTCTGGGTACAATACATAATGGATGATCATCCTACCACTTGGAAAGCTTTCTAACTCATTAAAGAATGACCACGATTTTTGGTTTGATTTAAAAATACTTGGAAGGGTTCCATTTCTAACTCATTCATGGTCTCCTCGATCTAATCTTCCTTTATCATCTGTCCCGAGGATTGAGAGATTGTGTTTTCTCAAGAATTGATAGGCATACATCCTAGCTTGCTAAGCATATTTTGTTTTTTTTTTTGATTATTTGTTTCAAGAACAATCCATGTCCCCTCTTAGATTAGGAAAACTTGATTACTTGATATTAGACGATTTTTTCTAAGTTTGTTTTGTGTGATATTTCACTTTACATTGTGTGGTACTTGGCTTGGATCTTATGAATGATATCTTATCGTTTGTTCTTCCATTTCAAGACTCTTATGTGATGTAATACTTATCATTGTACTAATTGTCGAACCAAACAATGTATAAGATGATTATTTAGACGCTAATTAGGTCTGTTGAGAGACGGGGCGAGTTAAGGGTATTTTAGTCACAACAAAGACTCCTTCCTCTCTCGTACCAAAATCCGAGCCAAGTTCTTTGGTTATGAAGGGCCGGTGCCCTTTGTCCATTTGGGTGAATCAAAATTGGGTTTCTTGGTTCCCTAAAGACCAAGTGGCGACTCTGTATCTATTTTCACAGACTTTTTTTTTCATATATTTCAAAAGAAAATTAATTTTGAAACCCGGAATGGGGGTAGATCCCGGAGGCCACGTGTCCACATTAAGTAGTTTTGCTTAGACGAAAAGACATTATACCTAGTGTAAAAAACATTGTACCAAAGTAATCGAATATTATGGCCATCACATATTCAAATTTTATACATATATATATACATCTAAAATTATACCTATTTCATCATAATCAGGGAGTATGCAAGAGGAATTTCTCCAGCACTGTTAGTGCTCTCCACATACAAAAAAGTGGAAACCAATCTGATCTCAAGATGTAAAGTATACTCTACTTTAAAAGATTGTAGTGTGAAAGTAGAGATCGAACCCACAGAGATTGAAATACTAAAGCACTTTAATTTTAAAACCTAAACCTAGTTAATTAATAAAATAAAATTTTGATTTTGATTTTTAATTAAACTAAGAAACTAAGGAAATGAATCTAACTATAAAAGCGATTAAAAGTTATTTTGATAAATAAGTGTATTAAACCTAGGATTGTAAATCCACCACTTGCTTCATAATAAGGGTACCTATGCATTCAATTAGCTTATTACGTTGGTTGATAATAGAGAATCGTAGCTATAAGCCCGATTCCCCCATCAAGAAGATAATTATGATTCAAGCATTAACATAATTTATCTTTGGTTGACACAGAGTGTTTCACACTAAACTAAGGTTGCGGCACACTCCATCTTCCCTAGGCATGAACTATTCGACTACTTGATATCACAATTCAAATAAACACCATTACATGTAAATGATCCATACAAGCACATCAAATATAGATCATTGAGCACATCACATTCAAAATAGATCTAAGACAAGAATAGACTTTGAAAACAATGATTTAATCAATACAAGTACGATTTTATTATTCAAAATCCTCGAAACATGTAATCATCATCCATACATAATAAAACTAAAAGAAATCATAAAATGCACCCTGTTACTTGGCCAGGGTTTCATTAAAACCCTAGATAGTCTAGGCGGCCATGGAATCGAAGATTGGCAAAAGGTTGATGGAGGTGGCCATGGGAATCTTTAGTCTTATCTTTTTCTCCTTGTTTTCCTCTCTTAAATGGCTGAAGTTTTAGTTGTAAAAGGATGTGTATAATATTGTGCAACCCCAAAATTGATTTAGAATATGATATATATAGATTTTGAAAGGACTAGGAGTCTTTTCTAAACCCAATCGCACTAAAACAGTGGTATTTATGTTTCTGGATGTCGTATGCACAAACCACCTTCGCTGGGCGTTCTAATTTGACAAAATACGCGTTTTTGGTATAAAAAAATGAAGGTCGCTCGCGCCAGGTAGTTTTCTCTACTCTGCATGATTTCATAGACTTGTGATAACGTTTTGCTCGGACTTCGGATTGACTCACTGTTTGCGGCCATGCATCCATAACTCGAAGATCTACAGTTTATATCTCTGGATAAATTTCTCAAATCCAAAGTCTTCTTTGTCAAACAGGCAATTTACCGAGACTACTACTATCTCCAACTTTCACCAGAATCGCCTTTGAGCACAGAATGTCATCCAAAGCCACTAATCATTGGAATTTAGTGCATTTTCAAGTTAAAGCTCCAAAACCTACAAAACAGAGTAATACTTATTAAAAACAATTAATAACTAAAAGAAGTGGGCTAACAAAGTGTATCTTCAAGACTATAAACGGGAACTATTAGTCGCTGTTCATACCCCCAAACATATATTTTGCTAGTCCTTGGGCAAAAGGAACATAAAAATAAAAACTAAACAACTAATAAAAGTCCTACTCCATTGTCGCATGGATCGCGATTGCATTTAGCTCATGCAACAAGCCTTTTCAAACCTCTAGGTATCCCTAGTAGGACGAGTGAAGTCTCGTGAGGGTTCTCGTCGAATAAGATACCCACAACCATCTTTATTTCATTATACATTTATAAAGTTTTATTGAAAATGAAAATTATAGCATTCACTACTCATTATAAAACAATGATTTGAAATAGAATAACGAACGAGAAGAAATGGAACCAAACATACACCTACATCATGAAAATCAATCCCAAGCACATGCATCGTATAAATCAATAGAGTTTCTTATAAAATTATACGTGTGTGATGTGGCAGTCAAATGAACACGTGCATGTCATGAACTTGGAATTTAACTCGGGCAACCATTTAACTATGTTCAACTAGGAATCTCACAATTTTAATTACACTCTTAAATGAAATGTTCAGAACATGTGTAATCTCTTTAATGTATGGGAGCAAAGAAAATATGTTTTCAAAATGCGAAACGCTCATATATGACTCAAAAAAGACGCATGACACAAAAGAACAGTACCCTCATGGATAGGATGCCAATACTCAAGAAAAATTAATCGTTGCCATGTTTTAATCCCCCTCCCATCGTTTACATATCCTTACTGATGATGCCAAAATTTGGTTAAAGCAATTTAAGGAGAGAAAGAGAGAGAGACTGGTTTTTTGTATATGGTTCGGCCCTATTAATGAAGGTACCTACGTCCACGTGTGTGTCTGAGCACGTTCACTATACTGTAAAAAGCCGGGGACCTGTGGTGAACCAACAATAGTTTGGAGCTACCGTAGGTCGGCCGGGCGTGTTGGTGATCGCTATAGAGGTGCTGTAGAGACTAAAAAGTTCAACCCTTTCTATGGGGGTGAGTGGTCTCTTTTATAGATGCAAGAGACCTACTCGTACATGGATAAGAAAAAATAATCCAATTAGGATGTGATTGACACCAATCAAGTAAGTTTCCTAATTGTATTAGTATTGATTGGCATTAATTGTGGGGGTTTCCTAATTGGATTAGGAAACAATTTTCCCTTTCTATTAGTCTTCTAGTTTGAATAGGAAACTGCCTGGAATATTCTGGGGCGTGCCTTGCGGGCCTAGCTTGACTGCGCCTGTATGGACCGTGCCAGTGTGGTCTTCCCGACCAATTGGTCTGGCCATGAATGAATCGCTTGGGCTGGTGAGTCTCGAGTAGACTAGACTGCTCGGGCTGATGCTTGTCCGAGGAGTTATGCATGATTTGACTGGGACATGGATGACTGCTGATTTGAACTGCTCAATAATAGGATAAAGCCAATTTTGGGTGTATCAGCTGCCCCCCATTTCCAAGGTTGGTTGGATGCCATATCAGGGCAAGTTTGGAAATCTGTTTAATGCCACTTGCCACTGTCGAAGTGCTCGAGGAAGCTGCCTTGGAGCTTCTGAGTCTTATGAGTACTCGGGAATTGGCCAAGAGTTGAGACTCGGCCTAATTCGGAGTCTTTTGCTTGAGTTAGCTCCCAGGATGGTTATCTTCTACCCGTAAACCTTCGTCAAGGTTGTGGGCAAAAGAATTTGATCATGTTGGAAAAACCGACCTAAAGCGTATTGCTTGAGGGTCTTTTTATGTTAACTCCCCAGAATGGTTACCTTCCGCCTGGTGATCATCAAGACTGTTGGGAGAAGAGTTTGACCATGCTGGAAAAACCGACCTAAAGCGTATTGCTTTAGGGTTTTTTTATGTTAACTCCCCAGGATGGTTACCTTCCGCCCGGTAAGCCTTCGTCAAGACTGTTGGGAGAAGAGCTTGACCATGTTGGTGGAGCCGACCTAAATCACATTGCTTTAGGGTCTTTTTGCTCCTCTATCGTCATCCAACCTAAGAGATTTTAGTCACCTCTATCGTCGGTTTGGACCTAAGTGGAGTTATTGCCTCTGAGTACTATAGGCGCCCGAGTTGTCTAAGAGTTGGATTTAGTTACCGCTAGTCCATCGTGCCTTTCTGTCCCCCCAAGCTTTCACTAAGACGAGGGTCTTTTGGAGGCTAGGAATGTAGGTAACCGACCTGGAACATGGTGGTTGTGGGGACTTTTGAAGCTTGCCATCATTAGCCACCTAGGGGGATTTTTGCCCATCGTAGGTTGGACCTAAGTGAAGCCGATGCCTCGGGCGTGACCCCGAGGTCTTTTGCCTCGGGTGCGATCCTAAGGTCTTTAGTGCCTGGGTTTGGACCCCGAGGTCTTTTAGTGCTTGGGTTCGGAGCCCGAGGTCTTTTTTAGTGTTTGGGTTCGGAGCTCGAGGTCTTTTTAGTGCCTAGGTTCGGAGCCCGAGGTCTTTTGAAGAGTTCTCTGACAGTTTGTGGAGTCTCATCCGATGATCGGGGAAGTATCACTGTATTTGGATTGGTCGAGACTGTTAGAGACAAGAGGTTGGGTCAGGATCACCGAGCTCTCGATTACTCTGAGCTGGATTCAAGGTCGGGATCACTGAATCCTGACTGCTGCGAACTAGAGGGCGGGTCGGGGCTGCCGGACTCAGACCGCTGTGAACTGGAGGTCGGGTCGGGACTACCGGACCTTGCCTGTTGTGAGTTGGAAGAATTGTCAAAACTCCCAGGCTGATCTCGCTTTTGCTTACTTTTGGAAGACTCATTGATTACGCGCCCGGGGTCTTTGGTCTTTAAAAATTCTTCAGTGGCAATGTATTCTCCAACCCTCTCTGTGAGTTCAACTAAGATTTCTGGTCGGTTTCTGTGAAAGGACGCGCCGCACTTTGTGTGTTGAACTCCCGAGCAGAATGTTATAATAGCGACTGTTTCATCAAGATCATAGATTCTGAGCTTCTCTTGATTAAACCGGTCGATGAATTCCTTGAGGGTCTTTTTATCCCTTTGTCTGACTGTCAGTAGCTGCATGTCAAGCTTTGGCCGTTCATGCATACCAATGAACTAGTTGATGAATTGCTTGCTGAGTTGCTTGAAACTGTGGACTGATCAGGGCTCTAAGGAGTGGAACCATTGCACGGCCGGGCCTTTCAAAGTGCTGGGGAAGGCCAGGCAATGTAGTTCATCAGAGTTGGTGGCTAGGGCCATCTGAGCCTTGTAGGTCCGAACGTGGTCGACCGGGCTTCCCGAGCCGTTATAGGAATCTAGGCAAGGCTGCTTAAATTTGCACGGGATGGCAAACCTTGTGATCTGGCTAGAGAATGGTGACTCTGTCTCGGTATTGGCGTGATTCTGAGTAGGGTTCTGGCCCAACCTTTTGGCCACTCCATCAATCTGTTTCTGCAAGTCCTTGATTCATGCCACCACACCTTCTCGACCGGTATCCGGGACGCAAGTCGGGTTGATGGAGGAGACATTCTTCTCATGACGGTGTGCTGTCCCCTGGGATCGGGCTTTTCTATGACTCCGGTTCATCATGTGCCTAGAGACAACTTAGCTCTTGACCGAGTGACCCTGGATTGATTCCCGGGCCATATGCTCCTGCCTTTCCTCTCGGGCAGTACGCCTACTGATGATTTCTTTGGCATCCTCAATGCGGGACGGGTTGGCTCGGGCACGTGTCTGGTCAAGATTGGTTCCCGACTGTGCGCAACGTTCCCAGGTCATTTTCCAGCCACTGGAGGACTGCTTTGCTGGGCCAGTAGGGCTTCGATCTGTTGCTGGATTTGACGTTGGCCCTCCAAGAGTTGTGTGAGGGTCGCGATGATTTGCTCAGATGTCATGACTGCCACAGCCAGTGCCGGGGCCGACGGAACACCCTAGTTGGCCTGCTGTGCAGTCTTCTCACTCTTCTTCGGAGGCATGGCTATCAGCCAAGAGATTTATCGATGAAGAACTTGTCATTCCCACAGACGGTGCCAAGTTGATAATGCCAAAATTTGGTTAAAGCAATTTAAGGAGAGAGAGAGACCTATTTTTTGTATGTGGTTCGGCCCTATTAGTGAAGGTACCTACGTCCACGTGTGTGTCTGAGCACATTTACTATACTGTAAAAAGTCGGGGACCTGTGGTAAACCAACAATAGTTTGGAGCTACCGTAGGTCGGCCGGGCGCGTTGGTGACCGATATAGAGGTGCTGTAGAGACTGAAAAGTTCAACCCTTTCTATGGGGGTGAGTGGTCTCTTTTCTAGATGCAAGAGACCTACTTGTACATGGATAAGGAAATATAATCCAATTAGGATGTGATTGGCACCAATCAAGTAAGTTTCAAAATTGTATTAGGATTGATTGACATTAATTGTGGGGGTTTCCCAATTGGATTAGGAAACAATTTGCCCTTTCCATTAGTCTTCTAGTTTGAATAGGAAACTGCTTGGAATATTCCGGGACGTGCCAGTGTGGTCTTCTCGACCTGGCTTGACTGCGCCTGTATGGACCGTGCCAGTGTGGTCTTCTTGACCTGTTGGTCTGGTCGTGAATGAACCGCTTGGGATGGTGAGTCTCGAGCAGATTAGACTGCTCGGGCTGATGCTTGTCCGATGAGTTATGCATGATTTGACCAGGACATGGATTGGCTGCTAATTCGAACCACTCAATAATAGGATAGAGCCAATTTTGGGTGTATCACTTACCATGATTTCTAAGATCAATTAGGACTTTTCAAAGATTGTAACGTGATTTAGGAAATGAAAAAAGATAGAAAGGATTCATTAAGTAGTTTTAGAGTGGCGCTATAAGGTATGTTCGATTTCCTTTATCATCTCTTCTACCAACATTCATCTTTTCATTCTTTTATATATATATATATATATTTTTTCTTTCCTCTTTTTTTTTTCTTCTTCCAACTTTTTTCTTTTCCTTTTCGTTGCTTTTGAAACGAATGTTCATTGAATACCAAGGCAACTATCCCAAACATCATTTTGTTTTCTTCCTTTTCTCAATCAACACATCGCCTTATCACCATTAAAAGTTGATCAATCTTTCAGTAGTAAACTCCAACTTGGAGTGGGAGCAAAAAAAAAAAAAAAATTCATGCTGATTCAAGAAAGAGAGGCATGTTAAAGGCTCTAAGGGGCGACTAAGGATAAAATATCTTCTATTTGGGTTAGGTCAAATGGTAAAGAGGTTAAAACAAAGAGGGCCTAAAATCACGTCCTAGGGTGATACGGTTCTTCAACGTTTACAACGGAAGATTATTTAGCATGGTAGCAAATATTCTAACTTGACTATCAACCAAAACAAGAATAATGAGACTAAACAACGAGTTAATGCGCTATTTTAATGAAATTTGACAAGCAAAAAATGTATTTATAACCCTCTAAAAATAAAAGATATGCTCAAAAGCTCACCGGGTTTAGTCTCCATACTATGTATTATCTAGAAATCTGAATCATATTATTGTTCACATTAAACATGTATCCAAATGACTACGTGCAGTGCATAAGTTCGTGAGCAAATCTATGATATAAAACTACGATTCGAACGATACATATCCTAAAATGTCGCATTATGACTTCAGCAAATGTTTTATCACATATTCTCATGTTTACCATTCTATAACAATCCAAGTTTCCTAACAAGAAGTATCGAATTGAGATTGCAAAAACATAGGTAATCTCATTTATTTAAGCAAACGTATCCAAATTTTTCAAAAATTTGGTGCATAATAATGTGCATGTGAGTGCATACCCCCAAACCTAAACCTTTCATTGTCCCCAAGAAAACAATAAAACGAAAGAAAGGAGAGTATGTAACGAAGGAACGATATTACCTCAATCTCAGTAATCACAAACCAGGTGAATGTATACGAATATGACGATAAAGTTCAATTGCTCCAAATGGAGCCACTAATTCACCTGTCAATACTTGACAAAAGAAAATAAACAAACAAAAGAACAACGATAGCTAATAGAAATATATATATGTAATGTAGACTGTGGCATTTGTGTTGAGAACTAAACTAAAACCGAAAGACTCAACGAAAATAAAAAAGAACAATCACAAACCAAACTATCAAAACAAACAAGGACTCGATCTAAAAGGGGCCTAAGAGAGCAAACAGAAAGGAGAAAACACATAAGGGTTAGGAGTGAGAAGAAGAGAAAAAAAGAGAAAAACACAAAAATCCTCCCTTCTCGTGCGCGCACGATTCCTTGCGCGAGGAAATACTAAGGCTTATTATATAAAAAAAACTTAAAAATTTTCTAAGTCCAAAACTCGCGTGTGCGAGTAGCCCATTTTCTCTGTTGTCTCTTAGAAAGTTAAATGGATTCAAAATAAAAAGACTACGACTCCCAAACTTGTCCAGAACTAAAAAAAACTGACTCAAGATGACCAAAAAGTGTACAAAATTGAGGGAATGAAACGATTAAAGCTTGGGTTGCCTCCCTAGAAGCGCTGTCTCTTACTTCTTCCACTAGACCATGCTATGCTCAAGACTTATGGAGGCCGAGACTTAGACTTTGTGCCCCTATTAATAGGAGGAAGATCATAGTTGAAAATAGAAATGATATCTTTATGAGTTAATTCATTCATTGATTCCTCATGTTCATGTTCAAATCGATTCTTCACCTTCCGAGTAAATTCATCATTAGGGTCCGGGTTATTAGGGTTTTTCTGTTCGTTGTGCATTATAACCTTCCCCTTACTCATGTTTATTATGTTATTGGGTCCATTAGCTTGTCTAACCTCACTCTCCTCCTCACATGGGTAATCGTCATCATTGGGAGGTTGATCAACAGCGTTAAATACATTTAATTTAATGTTCATGTTCCCAAATGACACTTTCATTACCCCTGTTTGACTTTTGACACGCGCATTACCGGTGGCTAAGAATGGATGACCAAGAATGATAGGGGTGTGTTTCCTAATATCTAGCATAGGTTCGGTTTAGGACCATGAAATTGACAAGATAGTAACACTTATCAACTTTTACTAAGACGTCTTCGACGATCCCTCTAGGGATTTTAACAGAACGATCCGCTAATTTTAAGGTAGCGGCCGTGGGTTGAAGTTAACCTAATCTAATTATTTGTAAACCGTGTTTGGTAGTAGATTCACACTCGTACCTAAGTCAAGGAGAGCCCGATGAATGACAGTGTCACCTATGATACATGAAATCGTTGGTGTTCCGGGATCCTTATATTTTGGAGGAGCGTGTTGGAAAATCGAACTTACATTTTCGATGAGGAAGACCTTTTTCGGAATATGATTACGCAACTTGCGATTTTGAGTGCATAGGTCTTTAAGACATTTAGCATAAGAGGAAATTTGTTTAATAGCGTTGAGGAATGGAATATTTATTTTCACTTATTTAAACACCTCGAGTACATCTTCAGTTTTCAACCCTTTCTTTGAAAAATATGACGGTTCCTCAATGTTTGGTGGGTAAGGCATTTTCAAAACATAATTAGTTAGGACCAGTTCATTTTTTTTCCTAATTCGACTCGTGTCCTCACCCTTCTCTTGATTCGAATTAATGTTCACATCTTTTAAATCATCTCTTAGAATCTCTATAACTTCTTTCTCTGGTGTAGTCATCCTAGTTGAGATGACATTTACTTGCTTATTCGTAACCCCAATCTCATATTGTCCCTTAGGGTTTTGACTAGGTTGACTTGGTAACTTACCCTCAGTTAAACGATTTAATGTGTTAGCTATTTGTCCTACTTGGGACTCCATCTTTGCTATGGACTGTGTGTAAGAGCGTACTAACTGGATCACCGAAACTACAACTTTCGAGTGAGGCAAATACTTTCTCCTCAAATGCATTATTACGTGGAGGTGGAGGAGGCGGAGGGTTGGGTTATGTATATTGATAATGTTGAGACCAATGTTGCCATGCATTGGGAAAGTTAGTTTCAATTTGAGGTCTTTGGGAGGAATCTGGACACTCATTATTTTGAGATCGCCATCCAAAATTAGGGTGACTTCTCCATGGCACATCGTAATTTTATAACGAAGGGTTATGAGCATTTTGTGGGAATTGTTGAATAGAGTTAATATGTTGCTCGACAAACTCCGAGAATTGAGAAGTAGAAGGACATGCGAAGATATTATGAGAAGGTCCAGAACACAATGCACATACTTTGGAAGGAGGTGGATTGAACATATGGCCCATCCTCATGAGTTGGCCAAGTTTTCTAGTTCTTGTATTTCGATTGAGTGACTTGACTCGAACCGATCCTCTCGCTTAGGTTATGGGAGAAGGCACCCCTCAGGATGTACCGACACAGCTTGGTGCATTGAATTTTCACTCAACCTTTCAAATATTTTCCTTGCCTTGTCGGCACTTTTGTGTAGGAAGGTACCTGCACTAACGACATCGACAGTATTACGAACTAAAGGAACAAGTCCCTCGTAGAAGATCTACACCAATTGCCACTTGGGAATTTGATGATGTGGGTAAGAGCGCAATAGTTCTTTAAAATGTTCCCAAGTGTCATAGAGCGTTTCCCCATCTTGCATCCCAAAGTTCATTATGGATTTTCTTATTTGATTAGTTCTTGTGATGGGGAAAACTTTTGTAAAAATGCGGTATGTAATGTTTCCCATGTTCTAATAGTGTTTGGTTCAAGAGATTGGAGCCAATACTTAGCTTTATCTTTTAAGGAGAATGGGAAGAGACGCAATTTTAATCATCATCAGTTAGATTTTGGATTTTCAATGTAGAGCATATATCTTGGAACTCTCCTAAGTTATGATAAGGATATTTTTTAATACGGCCATGTAATGAAGGGAGTAGCAAGATTGTAGATGACTTTCTCAAAGTGAGATGCCGTCACCTCCAGTAATTCGATACATGCTTGTGGCATGTAGGCCGTAGGAATGAAATAATCTTTTAGCGGAGGAGGTTGAGGTACATTAGGGTCATTTCTATTATTTCTGTTGTTCCCGTTGTTTCCAAAGTCGGCCATTGGAATGGGTTCAATGTTAATAGTTCGAGTTTTTATTAAACGTTTAAGAGTGCTTTGAATTTTGGCTTGAAACGACGACGATTTCGGAGTTGACTTGTCGTCTAACATTAACTGAGCTCTAGAGGCTTGGGTTGAGGACCTACTGACTCTTAGGGTACGTTCAAGTTCAAGATCGAAAGAATGTAATTTGAGTTTACTTGGATGTGTACCAAACATACACTAAAAAAAAAAACTAAAACAACGACTAACTCAAACAAATACGAAAAACAACCACGCAAATAAGATAACAAGCACACAACTACTATGATACATGAAGGTTATCCTGATATGCAATGCTTTCATCAAAGCCTAGTGCCCTAGGTAGCCTAGCTAATGCACGTGCAAATCACCCCTAAACTAATGCTAATAGTGCATCTCAGCGCCCTGACTTACAGTGGTTTGAATTGAATTTTAAAAGAGGTGATTTATTTGAATTTTTGCTTTTTTGCAATTTTTTTTTATTGATTCGCGTAAGCTCCTTTGATGTGCTAATCTCTTCTACTCCGAAACACTAGAATTTGATGACTCGAGAAACTACAAAACAAAAGGAAACGTTAGTGACTCAAAACAAAAATGGAAGATAAGAAAAAGAAAACTTGATCTAATATTTACAAATTAACTAAACTAAGATTCTAAAACTAAAGGTAGTAATTTGCAATCCCCGGCAACAACGCCAAAAATTGATCTTGTCAAAATCAAGATGTAAAAGTATACTCTACTTTAAAAGATTTGTAGTGTGGAAGTAGAGGTCGAACCCACAGAGATTAAAATACTAAAGCACTTTAATTTTAAAACCTAAGCCTAGTTGATTAAGAAAAGAGAATTTTGATTTTGATTTTTAATTAAACCAAGAAACTATGGAAATGAATCTAACCTAGGATTGCAAATCCACCACTTGCTTCATAATAAGGGTATCTATGCATTCAATTAGCTTATTACGTTAGATGATGATATGTACAAAAATATCCATCAAGGGTCAATCTCTGACACCTCAGTAAGGAATGCCAGATCACCCGAAAATTGCGCCCAATGCGTGGCTGTCCCGAGTCGTATATCCAGAGCCGCTCGGTATCATCTGCTCCCGCTCCCCAACCAATGGCTCGAGAACTCTGCACGGGTTCACCCCCGTCGCAGAGGTTGTCCGGGAGTGTTCCATGGCTTGCTCCGGAACGTTCCAAGCAGTTTCCTATCTCAGTTAGAAGACTAATGGAAAGAGTAAATAGTTTCCTAAGCATGTTAGGAAACTCCCATTATTTGTACTATTCAATTATAATTAGATTGTGTTGCCTAATCAGGCCACTTACCTTGTACGAGTGAACTCTTTTATCTATAAAAGAGACCATTCACCTCCTTCAAGAGGAATCACATTCTTACTGTGTAGAATCACTACTTTCTATCACACGTACATACTCTGCCTGGCCGGTCTCTGGTAGCTCCAAGATCTTGTTGGTTCACCAAAGATCCCCAGCGACCTATATATCATGCTGCAAGTGCTCCGACATACCACGTGGACGTAGGTCTTTTAGTTAGCAGGGCCGAACCACACTCAAATCCCTTATCTACTTCTTCTTACTCACTTATCCAAATTTTGGCATCATCAGCTTGGCGCCGTCTGTGGGAATCGACAGATTTCTCGAAGAACAAATCTCTTAACTAATCACCATGCCACCGAAGAAGGGTAAGAAGACTGCTACCCCAACAGGTCAGGCGGATTCCCACCCTACCCCGGGCAACCGGTGGCCTCCATGACTTCAGAGCAGATCACCGTGGCTCTTGCGCAACGCTTGGAAGGCCAACCCTAATCCCAATAGCAAATCGAAGCACTGCTGGCCTGACAGGATAAGCTCCCTCAAGCTGAGGATCAGTTTGGGAATGACGCACGTGATCGCGTACCCGTGCAGACTCGACGGTGTGCCCATACCACACCAGTATCCCCTCCAGCTTTGGGGTGATCCGGGAATGATGAGTGTAGCCATGGCCCTGAGCAGACCCGACAATGTGCCTGGGCCAAACCAAGCTGGGTGGAGGACGCTAGAGAGATTATCAACAACAGACATGCTGCCAGAAGGGAAGGGCAAAAGCAAACGGCCCGAGAATTAACCCAAGAATGCCCAGCCAGGAGCTGTGGGGACCTTAGGCACATGATTACCCAGAGTCGAAACTCTACCCCATCCTTGAAGATAATGCACTTCGAAGAAGAGGCTTCGTCATCCTATCCGACCTACTGCACAAATACAGAGCAGGAGACCGGAATGGGGGATGTCAGGGCCCAAATCGATGACCTATAAAAACAAATCGAGATGTTGAATCGAAAGCCAGGTCATGACTAAACTAACACTGAGATTGAGTCACCCTTCACCATCAGGTTCACCGGATTTCCCATCTCGTGAAAATTCAAACAACCATACCTTGATTCTTATGACGGCTTGGGGAGCCTGATCGATTATGTCCAGACTTACAAGGCTCAAATGGCGTTAGCTACCAATGTTGATGAATTTCTGTGCTTGGCCTTTCCCATTACCCTGAAAGGGATGACCGCGTAGTGGTTTCACTCACTTAAACCCCGAATGGTCAACAAATTTAAGGCACTCAGTAAGCTTTTTGTCAGCTAGTTCATGGGGATACTTGACCGATCACAGTCGGACACCTAGTTATTGGTTGTCAAGCAACACAAAGGAGAATCCCTAAAGGATTACATCGACCGTTTCAATCAACAAAAACTTTAAATCCTTAACCTGAACAAAACGGTCACGATCATTGACTTCTGCTCGGGGGTTCAGCATGCTAAGGTTGCTACGTCATTCCACTGTGACCAATTGACCACCCTAGTTGAACTCTCAGAGAGGGTTGGAAAATACATTGACACAGAAGAATTCCTAAAGTCCAGGCATGACAACTTTAAAGATGAGTTCCCGAAGTTCAAACGAAAGTGTGAGGGTTCTAAGAAAGGGTCGAGAAAGAAGCCGAAGCAAGACTAGCAACGAAGCGGTCGGAATCAAGCCCAGATTACCTTCACGCCACTATCCCGACCTATCCAAAAGGTTATGGTCGCTGCCGAATCCCAGAGACTACTAAAAAAACCGAGGAAGGTGAAGAGACCTCTCGAGAAAAGAAATCGGGACAAATACTACCGGTATCATAAAGATCACATCCATAATACGGAGAACTGCTTCAAGGTTAAGATGGCCATCGAGAAGTTAATAGAACAGGAGCACCTTGCCGAGTTTGTCACCACAGATAGACGATCGCGGCAGGATACCCAGGTTCCCGAGTAGTAGTAACCCCTCGTCACATCAATGTGATCTCTGGGGGAGCATCGGGTGGCGGGGACTCACAGTCAGTGAGAAAATGGCCCGCTCGGGCATCCCAAGTGGATGTCCTACAAGTCCAATCAGCTGCCCCATCGACCGATCTATTAACGTTCTCATCTGACGATGTCAAGGACCTGAATTGCCCTTACGGTGATTCGCTGGTGGTGATGCTCTCCATAGCTAATTACATGGTTAAGAGGATGTTAGTGGACACGAGTAGCTCCTCTGACATTCTATTTGCCTTAGACTTCTATCAGTTAGGGATATCAAGGGACTGGCTCCGGCCAGTAGCCATTCCCTTGGTAGGATTCAACGGATCAAGCACATAACTAGTTGGGATGATCGAATTGCCAGTTCTTATGGGGACCTACCCATAGCAGGTCTCTATACTCACAAACTTTATTGTAGTGGAAGCCTCCTCTGCTTATAATGTCATCCTTGGAAGGCCCACACTTAACAAAACCAAGGTGGTTGTGTCAACCTATAGCCTAGTGATCAAATTCCCAACCCCCAGGGTCTAGAAAGCCTACGTGGAGATCAAACAACTGCTCAAAGCTGTTATGTCAGCTCCTTGCGTAGAGAGGCAATCACAAAAACACTGAACGCTCAGGAGATAGATCCCAGGGACACTAGGGATGGAGTAGGCCTGGTGGAGGAACTGGATTAAGTGGTACTGGACCCCGAGTTTCCCAACTGGTCCATCAGCATTGGCACTCTCATGGAACCAAATCTTAGAGAAAAGATAATCCAGGTCCTAAGAAAGAGCCAAGACGTCTTCGCTTAGTGCCATGAAGACATGCCTGGAATTGATCCCTAGGTCATATCCCACCGTTTCAACGTTGACCAAAGCTCTTGCTGGGTCAAGCAAAAGAGGAGAGGCATGGCTCCAGAAAGGCAAGTGGTAGTGAGCGAGGAAATAAAAAAGCTTCTCAAGGCAAGGTCGGTCCAAGAAGTTCACTATCCCGACTAGTTGGCCAACGTGGTACTGGTCAAGAAGAGTAACAAGAAGTGGAGGATGTATGTGGACTTTACTGACCTAAACAAGGCTTGCCCCAAGGACTGCTATCCATTGCCTAGGATAGACCTCCTTGTGGACTCCATAGCTGGTCATTCACTCCTCTCCTTCATGGATGCCTACTCGGGATACAATCAGATCAGCATGCATACCATGGATGAAGAGAAGACTTCTTTCATCACCGACCATGGGATATACTGCTATAAGGTGATGCCCTTTGGCCTCAAGAATGTCGGGGCAACTTACCAACCATTGGTCAACCATATGTTCAAAGATCTAATCGGGAAAGTGTGGAGGTATACATTGACGACCTCCTGGTCAAAAGCTGAGACGAAGCCGACCGTCTTGAGCACTTGGCCAAGGCCTTCAGCATCTTAAAAAAATTTTAGATGAGGTTGAACCTGGCCAAGTTTTGGAGTCTCGTCCAGGAAGTTCCTGTGGCATCTATTTAACTGGCCGGGTACCTACTGGTTATAGACTCTGGAAGGATTATTTTTTAACACACTGTAGCTCTTGTCGAGCAATTATCATAGTTTTCGGAGGGAATAAAGATTTCATTTTTTATGCAAATAATGTTCCCTACTAGTAATAAGCAAAAAAAGACCTCAGGATTACACCCGAGGCACAAAAGACCTCAGGATTACACCTGAGGAACAATAGACCTCGGGATCACACCCAAGGCACCAAAAAGACCTTGGGATCATACTCGAGGCATCGATTTAGCTTAGGTCCATAACCCATGATGGGGGCCAACTTCCCTAGGTGGTCGATGATAGCAAGCCCCAAAAAACCCTGGAACTACCAATGCCCTAGGTCAGTTACCTACAGTCCTTTCCTTCGCATATGCCTGCCTTAATAAAAGCATGGGGGGCAGGAAGAACATGGAACTAAAATAGGAAATCACACCGAGCACTAATAGGACTTGGAATTAACCCTTAAACATTTCTAAGTACCTACAGGGCTCAGAGTTTATCGGGTAGTAACAGGAATAATAAAAACTACCATACTATCCCAGACGGGACCCGTAAGCCTATAATCTCCTAGTTAAATGCTTGGGAATTTAGGGCATTACCGGCCCCTACAAGACCTAGTGTCCCCTATTGGTCACAGATTCAAACCTTTTGCTAAGGCAGGGTCTTGGTATGACTCACGACCGAGTGGGCGTGGGCAATTATAAACACAGGCATAAAAATACAAGAGTGTGGACAACATTTTCTGCAAAAGGTGGCCTCAGAGGGCCCTTGTCATTAAAAGTTCAAAATTACAATGCTCGGGGGGCAATTATAGCAGCCTCCCAAAAAAAAATATACAAGATATCTACAGGCCAGGAACTAAGGGCCATCTACGATGACTACCTCCTCAGTCTCCCTGACTTTCCCACGCGGGGCAGCGTCCGCAAGTGGCTCATCCTCGGCAGCGGCACCTTCAACAGCAGGGGGCTCTAAGTTCTAGAATTCAAAATCCTTCCCCTTATATGTAGAGAGGTCCCACTCTGGATGATCTCGGGCTAACCTTCTCTTCAGGTCCACTTAGCCCTGGAAAAACCTATCGTCGAAGTCCTCCTCAGAAGACCTCGCAGCCACCGCCTCGGATAGAGCTCTCTCCTGAGCCTCCACCGTCGCCACACTCGCTCGGACGGTAACCAATTCCACTAGGGCGGCCCCAACTCTACCTGTGCCATGCCCAGGTCTAGAGCCAAGCCCTTCACCTTGTCATTCTCAACGGCCAGGGTGGTTTTTTTAGCCTCCAAATCTGCCCTCTCCTTTTATAGGGTAGCCTCAGCAGCAGCGGCCTTCCCAGCCAAGGCAGGAAGGAAGGACTCAGCCCCGGCAGCCATGCAGCCAACCTACAAAAGCAAGTATAAACCGGTCATTTGTAACGGTATACGAAAAGGCAAGGGAAGAAGGTAATGGGAAAAAATTACTCACAAAGTGCGAGAGGCTATACAGCCACCCTTGAAAAGCCTATGGAGACATATTGGCCCACATCTCCACTTGGCTCAAGAGGATCCCTTGCCTAACCCTCTCGCGAATCTCCGCCAACTTCCTCAGTGGCGTCCCGGATGGTATATTCCCCCCGGGAGTCAGGGTGGTATCCTGTATCACCTCTACTTGAGGAGCTAACGTCTTCCCCGATTCCCGGTGAACTGCCAGCTCGTGCCTTAGCCACCTGAGCGGCTGATCACTGCCCGTAGGCTCAGCAGCTGTTCTCTTCCTCTTTTCCACCATCCGAGTGGTAGCAGTGGCTTGTCGGGCTCTCAACACCTCGGGTCTCTCCTTGGACCCATTTTTGCAAAAAGAAAAAGCGTGCATTAAATAACCAGGAAAGTAATAAAAATAATAACCAAGGCAGGGAAGATAACCCGAGCGGTAGAGACTCACCGGGAATGATGAGAGGGAAGATAGGCGCCTCAAACTACTGGGCAGGCTCGTAGGTGACTTTTAGCTCACCCATTTGGGTCAGCAAGTTGCCGACGTTCGTAGGCTCTTCAGCCAAATCCTGGATCTTGTCCTAGCACTTGTCTGGGATGCTTGGTGGATCAGCTGACCCCACTGCAAAACAAAGCAGACGGTGGTTAGTTCATAGCAACAACAAGGCAAAAGGAAACGACGGACTATGCGGTCGCTTACTCCTTAGTTTCCCTGCCCAGGCGGTCCTTACCTGTATCCTTGGGGCTCGTCATAGAGCCTAGGGGTGGACACTTAGAAGAATTTCTTCTTCCACCCTTTGTTGTTGCTCAGGTAGTTGACGATGATCTTTCTCCTCTGTCGAGCTCCTAGAGAGAAGAACCTGGCCTCTTGTAACAACCCTAATTGTCTAAGTGCTTTTAGTAATTATTCATATTATTATTTTCAAGTATTAGACATTAACTATGTGCATGTATCTTAGTGACATCTAATAAAAATGTTGAAGTAGCGTGTACAGGTCGTTAGTATGTCAGGTAGTGTGCTTAACATAGAAATTTAGTGCCCGGGGTCATGGGTTCCCATTGGGCTAATCATTTGTCACTTTAGAATACATTTTCGGGCCCTTATAAAGTCTTTTTGTGAGACCCTTAGACAAAAAACGGGATTTCAATATTTATTTGGGTATGTTACATAGATATATACATTTTATAAATCCTAGGTTTATTCATTAAAAGAAAAGAAAAGAAAAGAAAAGAGAGACATGAGAAAAATAGAGCAGTCAAGAGAGAGAGAGAGAGAGAGAGAGAGAGAGAGAGAGAGAGAGAGAGCAGAAGAAGAAGAAGAAGAAGAAGAAGAGAAAAGAAGAGAAGAAAAGAGGAACCCCAAATATTGTTTTGCAAAATCATCATCAACATTGAAGCCCTAAATCGGTGAGTTAACTTGTTATTTTCTTTCAATCTCGTTTAATTGAAAATTTAAATGGATAGATTATTTAATTAGTATGGTTATGGATTATGAGATTTAGGTTTTTATTTACAATGATTGAAGTTGTGATTTGAGATTTATAGATGATCATTGAATATACATTTGAGCAATTATTCAATTTTCGGATTTGGGGTTTTCACGGATCAGATTTGAGTAGAAATTTCATAATAAATCATACGTTAGAGTTTTCATGATTCTGCCCACGTAGGCCTGTAGGAAACGCAATTCCGCACAACTTTTGTCTAATAGCAATTTTCCCAATTCTGCACCGTTTGGGCAAAAAATTTATATTACTGTAGCAGTAAATGTTAACTCCGAATTTTGAATTTATGTTTATGAAAATTATTAGAGATTCTTTGTGCGGAATTATTATGAGGAATAATTTCAATCCATATTGGTTTTGGGACTGTTTAATATAAGGGTCTGTTTGGGGCTGTTTAAATAGTATTGTTGAGTGTCGATTTTATATGCTATGTGTTAAGAAACCCCAACTTATTCTATGTGTGGTATTAAATAACGATTATGAAAATACTACGCCAGAGACTTGAATAGAATTTTGAAAAAAAAAAAGCCTTATCGTGAATAATCGGATAATAATAATCCATGGAATAAATGATAAATTCTCGAAGTGGTTAATGACGTGATTAAACCCTCATGAATGGGTACTTATGAGAATTAACATAGATGGTAAGAAACTGGGAAAAGACCTTAGTGTTCACTACTCCCCGTTGTTGTGTTATTATTTTTGGCAGCTCGCACTCTTTTTCCAGTGGCTTCGTGATCAAGCTGGCTTAAGACTTGTTGAGTGTACTTTTTGCCAGTGGCTGTGTGATCAAGCTGGCCTAAGCCTTATGCTCGGCTTATATTGCATAGACGTCTTGACATATTGACCAGCCGTCCGTTGTGTATACCTGATTTGGTTGATACCCCAACCAAACTAGCATCGAAGTGGGTGTTGGTAGTATGTCCGGGCACAAATGGGATATATGTGTGGGCTGTACCATGGAGAGTGGCCAAGTGGTGAACCTAGGGAACACAAAGATAAATTAAAGGCTAATAAATAATGACAATGGAGCATTTTATAAGACTGATAAGTTTGGAATAATGAATGCGACGTTTAAGTTAGAATGTGGAAATGTTGTTTACGGACTTGTTTGATTGGTTTGTGATAACTATATATTACAGGATGGTGGGTCCACTAACTTTTATGCATAGCTGACTCACCATAGATATCTGACCAGTAAGTATTCAGTTGTGTTTATTTGAAGTTGGAGCCACTGCCACCACATTGAAGGAAACTACCGTTCTGTCCTGAAATGTGCGTGGAACTACTATTCTAACCCGACATGAATTATGTGTGATGACATTGTTTGTTTTCTGTGCAACGATATTGTATGATGTGAGGTGGTTATGTTATTCTTTGTGAGTACTTTTAGGAGTCTATGGGACACCGTTGTTCCCTAAGACTCGTTTTATATTTTTTGTTAACTCATACCAGTATTTTATACACTGACTCGGGTGCGTAATGCATTCGGGGCGTTTCTATATGAAACGTAGTCGAATGTATGTGCAGGTTTAGTATTTGGAGATTTTCTTTGGAGCTTCTGTTTCGGTGAAGAGATTGTCGTGGTGTTGTTTATTATTAGAGTTTTACTTATTTTTTTTGTACTTTATTTTATTTCTGGCAGTTTGGGCCACAAGTGTATAATTGTAATAAGGATTATATATTGGGTATTGGAAACATTGTAGTTGCTCTGACCAATTAATGTATAGATTTTATGCTTATTTATTTTCTTTCCCCTGAACTCTGTAAAGAGGATTTTATTGAATGAACATAATATTTCTTTTGTAAATCGAAAGGATATAATATGTGGAATGGAGTTTAATTTCTTTTATAATGAAAATAAATGTTTGGGAATACAAGTTTAATAATAAAGAGTTTTTTTTAAACACAAAATCACATGTCCTTATTTAATGAGTATAAAATACTATTTTCAATATTTTTTTATTAGCCTGTGTGAGGGTGTCACTCTCGGTGTTTTGGAAATTGAATATTAGTCTGGATACATGCTCTGGATTAAATATTTGGTTGTCCAAAAATCGGGGTGTGACACCTCCCATGTATTGAGAACAGCAGGTGGGTCCACAGAGACTCTTGCAGGGTAAGCTCGTACCTAAAGACTTGGGGCCAGAGATAAATAGACCCCATTAAAAACCTCTAACCATTCGGGGGTAACTGCCTGGGAGCGATTCAGAGATAGACTAGAACGTCCTGGGTGACCGGATGAAGGGGGAGACAGAGACCAGCCATGAAGGCATCCTTAAAAAGGGTCACGATTCCCGACCGGTATATTTGGGCCCCTTCAGTGAGTGCAATTAAGGCGCAATGGCCAGGAATGGCGTATTTACCCCTGATTCGCTCCAAGTCAGTTACGAGCAAACTGGTGGAAATCTACTCACTAGAAACGCTACCTCGGGGCTGCTAGGAATCGACATTACATCACCTGAGCCCCGGGACATAGAGGCTATTGGGGGTTTCTGATCCACCTTATCATCGGATACCTAGACGGGGATCCTCCCTTCACTATGGTGATGAGAGAGAGAGACTAACGAAGGGTCCAAGCTGGTGTCGAGTGTACCCGACCTAGATTGTTCGTCTTTCGATCGGGATGACGAATCGAAGCCGGAATGACACATTTCTAAGGCTCCTATAGTTGGGCAAAGGAGTAATTGACTACCTAAGTAAGGGTCGGGAACTCCAAGTCTAAGATACAGGGGGCAGTGCTAAAAGCCTAAAAGGCAAGAGGTACAAGGTTTTCAATGTCAAGTAACATTCAATTAGAACCGCCGTTGGACACCCCGACAGGTTCAACTGTTCAGTTACACTGCCCGATCTAAGGAAGGAGCAAAACCTCAGGAAGAAAAATCCCACTCCCTCGCTAGCCCTAGCAGATTTCTATTCTCCAGCCTCACTCGAGAATGAAGAGAAATGAAGGAGAGTAAACAAAAACAGTGAATTGTAATGCTAGAGTGGTGTAGACTTACAAGAATTAAGCGCAGAAAATGTCACGCCCCGTAGTAGCAAAAATAGAGAAAAATAAATTCCTTTTTGGACCCGTAGGCCATGACAGTTGAAAGTCACCATATTGTCCACAACTAAAGTCAAACCATCAGAGTAATGATTCAAACCACGCATTGGGAAGTTCTAAGGTTGATTTATATAATCAGAGTTCAATACTAACTATTACAAAACCAAAGTGTTTGCAGAATATATAACTAAAACATTACGGCAACATATGCCGATTACAAACTTAACTATTACAACAGTCTCTAAAAACATAAGCATAAACTATCAACAGCAAGCTCCAAGTCTTCAGCTTGCATAGTAATCATCTCCAGCGTAGCCTCCATCATCGTAGGCTCCCTCCTTGTAGCCCCTATCCATGTATGCATCTCCTGAATACTCATCACCCTGGCCAGCTGGACGTCGAATATCCAGCGGTATAAACACCGTCAGCTACGAAAGCCGAGTGAATGCAAACACTAACAGAGTATCTAAAGATTGCAGCATATATAGCATCATTAAAAAGATCATTTTATCGTCCGCATGTATGTATGCACCAACTCAATATCTAACAACCGACGTCATCCCAAACTACGGACATAACATAGACACCTGGGTCCACATTAATCAGACGCGTAGTCCCATACCTACGGTCTGTTCACCCTTGACACGCAGTCCCAACGTTTCGGCCAACCCGCCCTGATATGGTTACTACGACACATAGCCCTTATATGATACAACACGCAGCCCTGACATTCCACAGCACGCAGCTCCGTCATACAACAGCACTCAGCAATTATCACCGCGCATAGCTCATCTTACCGCACACAGCTCATACTACCGCACACAGCTCATATCACTGCACACAGCTCATACTACCGCACACAGCTCATACCACCGCACACAGCTCTATTATCGCACATAGCTAATTCCATCGCACACAGCTCATCTATAGGACCCAGCTACTTGGTACTATTACGGCACGCAGCCCCGATATACTTTGGCCAACACGCCCAACCAACACACTCAATACATTACTACTGGCCACACCGCCCTATATCATACGATCTTCGTGACCGCACTTACACGTACCAATCATAAATAGTATCGACCATTGTGGTCGACAGACCCACTACTATGCACGTCGGCTTTTCAATCTCACTATTATCTCAACAGTAACCAAAGGGTTCCACTTTTCAATGCATTAAGTCCATTATTCCACGTATGTATTATTCCCATACAGTTCTCCAACATCAACATATGATAATAAACAGGTTAACATTTCATGAGATATAAAACAACTAAACAATTAACATTCTATTAAGTTTGATCGATTGAACTAAGTTCGATCGATTGAGAGCAATAATATTCCAGAATTGAACTAGACCTTTCCCGTACGTTCGGGGTCCGTTAATTCTTTCATGCCAAAACATATATAAACATACATATCTACGCTACTAAGTGAGTATAGGCACTCACCGGTAAAGATGGTGACGCCGGCGAGTTCGGGGTGGTCGTGGGTGTCTCTCTCTCTCTCTCTTCTTCTTCTTTTCCTTTCTCTCCTTCTGCTCCTCGTAGGTTTGGGGTTGCGGTGTGGTTTGGGATTTCTTCCTTTCCTTTCTTTTCTTTTCTTTCTCCTTCACTCTCTCGGCTAACTCTCTATTACTATTTTTCTTCTTCCCTTCAACAACTAATGGGAGGGGGTTTTTATAGGAAAAGGGAAAGGCCACCAATATATATATATATATATATTATACACAAGACACCTCATAGGACACCTCACAGGACACCTCACAAAACACTCAAGCACATGACACCTCATAGGACACCTCATAGGACACCTCACAAAACACTCAAGCACATAACACCTCATCGGAGTTGTTTGGGGATTTGGCTTTGGGTATAAGCATGGTTTGGGGAATCACAGGTATAATTACGGGTTCCCGAATGATATTTATTATAGTGGAAATCTAGTTAGGTAAATATTATCTTTCATTATAATTATTAATCATGTAATTATAATATAATTAAAAAGTCATATATTTACAAAAATGTCGTATAAATACAAAAACGGATATTTTCTCAAAATGACTAAAATCGAGATGTCTTCTGAATAGAAATCGAAAACTCTTAACTTTCAATACAAATAGCAAATTATTTAACATTACGCAACTTTTCCCAAAAATTATATTTTCAGTTCATGACTTACAAAATTGGAAAAATGACCAAAATACCCCTGTGGCCAATTTTCGCTAAAATTGCACACGAAGTCTAAATCGTCAATTTAAACATGAAAATACGAGTTACTACAGAAAAGAACTCGGGAAGCTTAATTGGACGCACGTTCTATATAACCATTCGGTAAACCCTCTTAGTGGGCAGCAAGAGCAGTAGAAGTGTACAAGTGCTCTTTATATAGGACGCACAAACTGCCCAAATCATTTTAGATCTAACGGCCCAATAAAGCTCTGGCCTAAATCAATGCCAGCTGTCACCTCGGGCAGACCAAGCGGTGTCTCAAAAGGTGCGTGCGCTTAATGCTTGATATGAAGTTTTGGTTACGATGCTACTCCTTGATTACATTCACACCAGCCTCTTTGGACTCAAACCAGACCAACCACCTACCGACACGTGGCAAGCACCGACCCCAAGCTCCAGGTGCAACCGTTTAGTCCAGGCCCCATTTAACCAAGGCGACTGGTCTAATCCCGAGTAATCTTCCGAGTTGTGCCCTGAACGGTTTTTTAGAGCCATACTAATTTCCAATCCTCATATGATAAGACATCACATTAGCCTCGGAATTGGGGGCAACTGATATGTACAAAAATATCCATCAATGGTCAATCTCTGACACCTCAGCAAGGATTGCTAGATTACCCAGAAATTGTGCCCAATGCGTGGATGTCCTGAGTCATATATCCAGAATCGCTCGACATCATCTGGTCCCCAACCAATGGCTTAGGAACTTTGCCCGGGTCCACCCTATCGCAGAGGTTGTCTGGGAGTGTTCCGTGGCATGCTCTAGAACATTCCATGCAATTTTCTATCTTTGCTAGAAGACTAATGGAAAGAGTAGATAGTTTCCTAATCATGTTAGGTAACTCCCATGATTTGTACTAATCAAATGTAATTAGATTGTGCTGCCTAATCAGGCCACTTACCTCGTACGAGTGGACTCATCTGTAAAAGAGACCACTCAATCCCTTCAAGGGGAATCGTATTCTTACTCTGTAGAATCGCTACTTTCTATCGTACGTATGTACTCTGCCTGACCAGTCTCTAGAAGCTCCAAGATCTTGTTGGTTCACCAAAGACCCCTGGCGACCTACATATCATAGTGCAAGCGCTCCGACACACCATGTGGACGTAGGTCTCTTAATTAATAGGACATAACCACACTCAAATCCATTGTCTACTTCTTCTTACCCACTTTTCCATATTTTGGCATCATTAGATGATAATGGGGAATCGTAGCTACAAGCCCAATTCCTCTGTCAAGAAGTTAACTATGATTCAAGCATCAACACAATTCATCTTTGGTTGGCACGGAGTGTTTGGGTAGAGGATAACCATCCTGGAAGCTTAAGTTAAAACAAAAGACTCCGAATTGGGCTGGGTCTCAACTCTTGGCCAATTCCCGAGCACTTAAAGACTCCGAGCTAGGCTAAGTCTTAAATCTTAGCCAGTTCTCGAGAACTCACCAGACTCAAAAGCTCTAAGGCAGCTTCCCCGAGTACTCATACAGCGGTAAGTGGCAGGTGTTGGGCATTCGTCGAAGTGATGTCCGCGATTTCTGCAGTTGAAGCAACGTTGGCATGTTTTGCGTTGGACCGATGCTATTGTTGTGTCAGACTTTCTTTTGTTCCTTATGTGTTCTTTCAGTCTTCATTGTGCCTCTTTGCCTAATCTAGCTATATTGGGGATGGTGGTATTGAGCTGGGCTTATCTGAGCTGCATGTGCTCCGTAGCGTCCATCTCGAGTGCTTTGCAGTCCTTGCTCAAATGTCGTCTCTTGCGACAGCTGTAGTAGATAACGTTTGGTTGGTTACAGGTCTTGGGAGCTTGATATTCCTTGGCCAGACATCCAGGGTTTCCACAGTTGAAACAAATGCCATGATCGTTGTTCGTCGTTTCGAGTTGTCCTTGTAGTAGGGTTGACCTTGGTAGTGTAGCAGGTTGTGGCTTGAGTGGTCTCTAAGCGATTCTGAATGGGCGATATGGAGGTGCTAAACAACTCGTCTCCGTAGTCACTTGTGCTAGTGTTGTCCGCGGTCTTCCATAAGTCTTGTATTAGTCTTCCAAATATACCAATGGGATCGATCTCCTTAGGTATTATGTTGCTTAGCCTTCTGGACTGGTCCTCAGTTGTTTGAGATGATTCATCCATTGCAGATATCGAGAAGATTCTTGCGTTCCCACATAAGAGTTCTTGTCTAAAAGGTTTCTATCATACCTTATGCAAAGCAATCATAACCTATTATATTTCACATTATGGTTATCATTATAATCCCGGTAGCTAGAATACAATGATTGAAACAATTGAACAGATCGACCCAAAATGAAGTCGAGTCCGAAAAGGTAGATGAATCCTCACAGATAGAAGTATAATAGTAGAATGATGTGATCCATTCAAGAATAAAATATAAATCTAACAATAATAGGATGGCTAATTACTATGGAAGTAATCGTAGTATCTCAAGATTTGTAGGAAATGAAAGTAGCTGATGGCATAAGGCCTTCAACGAATGAAATAAGAATTAGGTATTTCATAAGTGAAATAGTCCAAACGAAACCCTACAGATAAAGAATAAGGTAGCAACTGAGAGAGACAATAAGAGGTCAAGATGTACAGAGAATACAACGTTTTTGAGTTCCTAACAAGAACAAGAACAGAGAATCATTTAGAATTATTTCAAATGAATGAACTTGTAAGAATTTGTTCAAGGGATAATAAGTTAAAAAGAATAACTTTGCAGTATTAGTAATCAAATTTATTTAGAATAATCTCAAAGACAATGAACTTTCAAGATTTTAGTTCAAAGAATAATAAGTCAAAAGAATGACTTTCCAGTACTAGTGATAGAACTTGTTCTCAAAAGAATTTGTCAAAAATCTGATGATCAAGGTACATACTCAAGAATTGTTGACTGGGGAATTTCAAAAAAAAATTCAAGGAAATGAAATACTTATCAAGGAGTGTATCACAATAATTATTGACAGTATTCAGAGCCACTTTACAAAATATATAGATACCATTTTCAGAAGAAATGGTCATTAGAATAGAAGGCATCAATTTACTCAAAAGGAGTAGAATGAGTAGAAAGGACATGAGCTTACTATGGTACTCGCCAACCATCTCTAAGGTAAAGTTTGCCTCTCTTATTATCTATTATGGGCCCTCTAAGAACTCCTCCTCGGGATTGTCCTCCTCCTCCTCGATGTCAGCTGGATCTGCTTTGTGGCTCTGCTCAGGCATCGGTATCATCTTGTCCCCGTCAACTGGTGGTGCTGGATGGTCGTGTACATCATCCCCTGCTCTCTGAAGATCGTCTGTTGGGTCAGCCTCCTCGATCGGCTCATCGTCGCTACTTGCCGGATCGTCCTCAATTGTCAGGTCATTGTCGTCATCTGTGTCGTCACCATTAGGTGGGTCGTCTGCTGAGTGGTCACTGCCTGCAGAATCCTCTCCACTCGCTATGTCGTCGTCGCTATCTGTATCCATGGGATTTGAATCGGCATCTGGCTCTGGTATGGGCTCAGGCGAGAATGGTAGTGCTGGTGCGGCCATGATAATCGGGAAGAGTATATCATCATATAGTGCCTCGTCCTGAGTCATGCTGATAAGCTCCTAGTGAATAAGTATGGTAATCTCTGAAGCATGGATCGACTCGGGCTGAACTCGATCCGGATACTACAATGTATCGGTAAGCACAGCTCTCCGTATGTCCTCCTTTAAGATATGCCTTGCCCTCTAGCAGATCCGCTGTTGATATAGTACAGGGTCGCCAGGCTGGATACGACCGTCATGATTATAGTAACCTCCGAAATCATCATGAACGAAGCTCGACTCCATAGTCATGCAAGAGGAGCTAACTTAGTGTTAGTACTAATACGAGGTAAATCTTAGGCTCATAACTTAAGGTGTAGGACAATCAGTGAGCGCGTCTAAACCTAAAGCTTTGATACCAAAAATCCCTGTCACGCCCCGAAGTCTAAAAACAGGGAAAAATAAATTTCCTTTATGGGTTCGTAGACACGTGACTGGTTGTGAATGTATCCTGATTGTCCAAAAATGCTTAAAACAATAATATAATACGGGAAAGTGACTAAGTTCAGCGGAAGCAAGAATCTAAACATTCAAATCTTACGTGATTAGTATATTACAGACTAAAAGATATCCAAAAGATAGATATTACAAGTTCAACTAAGCTATTACATCATAAACATATTAAAAATAGAACTATGATAAAAGAAAAACTCCAAGATCTTTAGCTGGTGAAACCATAGGCTTCCTCGTAGTAATCTTCACCAGCATAGTCTTTAGTAGTAAAATATGTATCTTGATCATAGCTAGCTTCGTCTGGACCTGCAAAGGCTGGACGTGGAAGGTCCAGCGGTATGAAAAGCCGTTAGCGGTTAAGCTAAGTGAGGGTCCCCTTAAGGTTACCACCACCAAGGTAAGTTATTCATCATCTCTTCTTATTTCTCGAAACCATATCTTGTTCACTATTTCTTATTCTCGATACTATGTCTCGTTCGTCTTTTCTTATTCTCAAAACCATGTCTTATTTAAATCCAATCATTCCCTTTGAAACTTAACCCAGAACTGAACTGACCAATGACATTGACTGAAAGAAGAATTAACTCCAAATGCATTTACTGGTCTAGAAACAACAATGAATAGTTAACTGTCGCCCAACTGGCACTCAAACTGTCACCCAAATGGCATTCAAACTATCGCCCAACTGGCATTCAAACTGTCACCCAGATGGCATAAGTGTGCGGGACATTAACAATCTCTTGGTCAAACACGTCATGCTAATCCTCAGGTCGCCCGCACGTTACCGAACACGTCATGTCGATCCTCAGACCAAGGTTACGGGATATTAACAATCACTTGGACAAACACGTCATGCTGATCCTGACCGAACACTTCATGCTGGTCCTCAGTCCAAGGGTGCGGAAAGATAATCAACCACTTGATCGAACACGTCATGACGTTCCTCAGGTCATCCGCGCTTGACCGAACATGTCATGTCAATCCTCAGATCAAGAACACAAAACATAACTCTCCGATCGACACCATGGAATTACCGAAAGACCAATTTTGCAAGAAATATCCAAACACGACACGATAGTTCACGAATCAACTTTGACCGGTAGTCACACGACTAAAAATGAGGCCCAATGTCCCTTATTCGCATTAAATCTATTATCGAAGGTTTTATCGTTATTTTTCACATTCGTATGTTTCGTAGTTTAGTTCATTAATATCATCCATTTATAACCGTTAATATTTTGCTATACGTCCGACATTCCGTTTTACCTCCCAATATACTTACAATGGAAACTTTTTCGATCACTTATTAATGCAATAATCGTGCCATACAACATACTTATAGTTTGGGTATGAACTTTCAACGGTCATTAGACTATATTCATAACAATGGAAAACATAGCACGTAGCTCATGGATTTATAACATGAATTTAATACCAATAAACATATAGATGAAACCCTTAACATACTCATCTACACGATAGCACTGCCATAGCACGAGATTTTCATAACAACACAGGTATCAGAAAACTAGCATCAACAATCAACACCATGCATAAACAAAACATTATACAAAAAGCTGTACAATCTGCCAGGATATATTTTCACTGTGTTGACTGAATTAACATGATTAATTTGGGCATGATAAATTGCTTTGTGGATCAAACTCAAACTAAAACATTGTAGATAATAGGATTATCTTCATGTACAAAAAAATCTAGCTTCAATTATATTTTTGAGCTGCTCAAAATATTTATTCTACCTAGACATTTCTATACTTTCGGACTGCTATGTTCCAGATTTATAGCACTGCGTTGTACGTGAATTTCACCTATGAAGGATGGGTTTTTAGACTGAGCTATAGAAGAGTTATTTGTATATAAATGAGATAAATGAGTCTCCACAAAAAAACCTAGCCTAATTCAGATTTTTGAGCTACTCCAAACATTCATTTTACTAAACTATGTTCTGCTGAAAGTTTCAGTTTCTCAGATTTATAGCACTGCGTTGTACATGCATTTCACCTATAAAGGATTGATTTATAGACTGAGATATAAACAAGTTATTTGTAGATAAATTAGTTAGCTTTCACCATAAAAAAACCTAGCTTAATTCCCATTTTTGAGCTCCTCAAAACATTCATTTCACTAAACTAAATTTTGCTGGAAGTTTTTGTTTTCCCAGGTTTATAACACTGCGTTGTACATGCATTTCACCCATGATGGAGTGATTTTCAGACTGAGATATAGAAGAGTTATTTTTAGATAAAGGAGTTAGATTTCTTCACAAAAAAACCTAGCTTAATTCGGATTTTTGAACTGCACAAAACATTCATTTTACTAAACTACATTCTGCTGGAAGTTCAGTTTCTCAGATTTAAAGCACTTGTCTTGCATGTCATGAAAATGTCAACACAACAACATCAAACTCCTACTAAACATTAATACATACTATATATGTTCTAAATTGAGTTAGAATACTCACAATTTACTCACCAAAGCTTGAAATTGAGCTTGGATGTTGATTTGAGCTTAATGGAGCTTGAACTCAACTTTAGATGGTGTCACCTTCTTCTTCTCCTTGTTTTTCTTCTATATTTATATGGGATTTATAACTCCCAGCTCTCTTTCTTCACTTAGGTGCAGAATATGAGAGTGGAAGAGAGTGTAATTCATGCATATAGGTGTGGTTATATAGAAAATGCAAGTGCTAGGTGTCGTATTGCATGCTTGCATGCTAGGACATGTGTCCTTGTAGTGCACATGTGTCCAAAGGGATGTCATGTGGTTGCCACATGGCCGGCCATGTGGGGTCTACCTCGGGTTGTGCACCACTTTCTCAATTTATGTGCATAAGTTCCTCGGTATACGTATCGATCTCGATTTACGTACAACCGGGTATTATTTCTAATGTCCGGGTCCGGGTACGGGACTAAGTTAAATCTTATTATGGTCAAGTCGATATGGTTAGTACAGTCTATATGGTAATACTACAACACGTCCATACCATCACGTAATTAAAATAATAATATAATAATATAGTCGGTCCAATACAAAAATTCAAAAAACTGATATTATTAATGAAAGAAAATTACAGGTGTTACACGATCACTTGAGAAATGGAATTATCAAGCACTTGAAAATACTTTGATTAATTGAAAGTAAAAGTTCCAACATAGTAAAGGTAAGCATATAGAATCTCATTTTAATATTATATACTAAAAATGCAGGTTATTACATCATCCACCCCTTATTAAAATATTTTGTCCTTGAAATTGGAAGTAGTAGAGTTAAAACAAAAATGGAAACTTCTCTCGCATCTCTGACTCTAGCTCCCACAAATCTTCTCCTTCGTTATGATGCTTCCACTGCATCTAATTTACTAACGAAATCTCCTTGTTCCTAATCTTCTTGACTCTGTGGTCTAGGATCCACACTGGTCCTTTGGTGAACATAACTTTGTCATTAACTTCAATGTCCTCCAAGTTGGTCTCGTGCACTGGGTTGTGGACACACTTCCTTAATATACTAATATGGAACACATTGTGCACTCCTGACATCTTTAGCGGAAACACGAGTTGATACGCAACCTTTCCAACACACTCTAAAATCTCGAATGGTCTGATGAATCGCGATGATAGTCTGCCTCTCTTCTGACCCAATCGGATGGTACCTCAAACAGGTGAAACTTGAAGCAGCGCGTGATCTCCAACAGCGAATTCTAAGTCTTTGCGTCGCTTGTCAGCATAGCTCTTGTGTCTAGTCTGAGCTATCTTCATCTTCTTACGTATAACTTAAATTTTCTTGCTGGTTTCTTACACCATTTCTAGCCCAAGAAGTTGATTCTCTCCGACTTCGGTCCAAAAAAATGACAATCGGCAAGGTCTTCCATACAAAGCTTATGGTAGTTATTATTATAGGCGGACTCGATCAATAGAAGGTGCGTCTCCCAAGAACTTTCAAAATCAATGACAGAAGCACTTAACATGTCTTCCATCACTTGATTGACTCATTCAGTCTGACCGTCGGTCTACGAGTGAAAGGTTGAACTCAAGTTTAGTGTTGTTCCCATCGCTGTTTAGAGACTCTTTCAAAATTCTATGAGAAAGTGCGAATCTCGATCTGATACGATTGAGACAGGTACACTGTGTAACATTTGTTGAATGTACATCCGGCTCAAACGTTTAACTAGATACGTTATATTGTAAGTGATAAAATGTACAGTCTTCATGAGCTGATCCACAATTACCCAAATAGCATCGTGAATCTGCTGAGATCTTGGTGAACCTACCACAAAATATATGGTTATGTTCCTATTTCCATTGGGGAATTTGTAACGGTTGTAGTAGTCTAGGGGGTTTCTAGTATTCTACCTTTACTTGTTTACAAGTAAGACACTGAGCTACATGCACAACTACTTCCCTCTTCATACCTTCCTACTTGTGGACATACGGAGTCCCACCTCTTTTTTTGTTTTAAATTGTTTTGAAAAGGGAAAAGAAAAGGAAAAGGTCTGTTAAAAATAGATACAGAGTCGCCACTTGGTCTTTAGGGAACCAAGAAACCTAATTTGACTCACCCAAATGGATAAGGGCACCGGCCTTTCATAACCAAAGAACTTGGCTCGGGGTTTTGGTACGAGAGAGGAAGGAGCCTTTGTCATGAATAAACACCCTTAACTCGCCCCGTCTTTCGACGGGCCTCAATTAGCATCCAAATAATCATCTTATACTATGTTTGGTTCGACCGTTAATATTTATGATAGGTATATTACATCACATAAGAAACTTGAAATGGAGAATCTAAAGATAAAATATCATTCATAAGATTTAAGCCAAGTATAACACAATCCAAAGTGAAAGATCACATGAACAAACCTAGGAAAAATTGTCTAATCACATATCAAGTAATTATGTTTCCCTAATCTAGAGGGGACATGAATTGTTCTTGAAACAAATAAATAAAGAAATCAAAATATGCTTCGCAAGCTAGTATGATGCATGTTAATCTTTGAGAAAAGAAGACCTCTCAATCCTTGAGACGGATGAGAAAGGAAGATTAGATCGAGGGGGAAGCATGAACGTGTGATCAAATTCATTCCTTATAATCTTCTTAGATTAGGAGTCACAAAAGCCCCAAATCTTTGCATAGATGCAATGTATGTATCTAGAATGTGCCAAGGTTGTAGTGTGTTTTGTGTTCATGGATTCCTAGAATGACTTAGAAGTCTAGAATGTGTATGAATGAATGAATGAAGGAAATCATCATGGGATATGTACAAATATGGTATGGACCACTTCTTAAGACATGAACAAATTTGGAGTACATGTAAGCATCAAATCAAAGTATGGAAGTAAAAGCATGCTTGCTGTGAATAATGGACAGAACAGTAACATGATCTTTTGGAAATTGAAAAGAGGGGTTAGGAATGTTTTCAATGCATGATTTTTTTATTGGGATATTCCTTATTGTGTCTCTTGACAAGTAGAAGAATGTGATGTTCCTGAACTATCTCTTGAGTCCATCGAGATGATCATGATAGGGCTTCAACCTTTCTTCTTTCACTTTCCATTCTCCTCTAGCTTGTGATATAATGAGGTTTGAATCTCCGAAGACATCCAACTTCTGAACTTTCAGTTCTATGGCTGCTTCCATCCCCAGAATATATGCCCCGTATTCAGCAGTGTTGTTGGTGGAGTTATAATTGAGCTTGACTGCCAGTGGGGTGTGGTCCCCATTTGGTGACACTAGGATCATTCTTACTCCATAGCCTTTCATGTTGGCTGCTCCATCAAAGTACAACTTCCACTATTCTTCCTTGATTTCCATGATATTCTCGTCTGGGAACGGAAAATCTCCACTTACTTCAAAATCAATGGCGTGTCCAGCAAGATGTTCAGCTATAGTTCTCCCTTTTACCGATTTGCTTGTCACATACTTGATATCAAATTCGGACAGTAGAAGTAACCAACGGGATATACGACCGGTCAGGGTGGGTTTTTCAAGGAGGTACTTTAGAGGATCCATGCGGGATATGAGCACAACTGGGAAGGCCAGCATGTAGTGCCTCAGTCGGCGAGTGCACCAAACCAAGGCCCAACATGTTTTTTCGAGGGTAGAGCAGTTGAGCTCATACCTAGTCATCCTCATACTAAGGTAATATATGGATTTTTCGAAGTGGCTTTCTTCTCCTTCTTGGGCTAGCATGCAACCCATGGTATTTTTGGAGACAGATAGGTAAATGAATAAGGGCTTATGAGGAGTGGGTGGTGAAAGGACGAGCAGATTTTGAAGGTAGGCTTTTATTTTGTCAAAAGCGGCTTGGCATTGGTCATCCCATTGGAACTTCTCCCCTTTTCTCAGTAATCAGAATAAAGTATCACATGTAGTTGTGAGTTTAGAGATGAAGCGACTGATAAATTGGATTCTTCCGAGAAACCCTCTCACTTCCTTTTCATTCCGTGGTGGTGCCATTTCTAGGATTGCCTTGATTTTAGAGGGATCCACCTCTATCCCCTTTTGTGTGATGAGAAAACCCAGGAGCTTACCGGAGGTCACACCGAAAGTGCATTTCTTTGGATTCGACCTCATCTTGTATTTGTGCAACCTTTTAAAAAACTTTTCCAGTGCCACCAGGTGCCCTTCTCTATCCTTGGATTTTATGATCATGTCATCTACGTATACTTCTACTTCTTTGTGAATCATGTCATGTAACAGAGTGGTGGTAGATCTTTGGTAGGTTGCTCCAGCATTCTTGAGTCCGAAAGGCATTACCCTATAACAGTAGGTTCCCCAAGGCGTGGTGAATGTCATCTTTTCCCGATCTTCTGGCGCCATTAGAATCTGATTGTACCATGAAAAGACATCCATAAATGACAGTAGTTTATGTCCTGTGGTGTTATCCACTAAGACATCGATGTGGGGAAGTGGGAAGTCATCCTTAGGACTGGCTTTGTTTAGGTTACGAAAGGCGACGCACACACGAACTTTTCTGTCCTTTTTGGGGACTGGCAGGATATTGGCAACCCATTTCGGATACTCGGTAACAATGATGAACCCTACCTTGAATTGCTTTTCTACCTCTTCTTTGACCTTGAGTAGCCATTCTGGTCTCATACGCCTAAGTTTCTGCTTGACGGGTTTAGAATTGGGAAGGAGGGGAATGCGATATTGGACGATGTCGGGATCGACCCCAGGTATATCCTCGTAAGACCAAGCGAAAACATCTTTGAAATTTTTTAGCAAGAGAGTCAATTTTTCTTTTTCTTCTTTATTAAGACTTCAGCCAATTTGCATAATTTGTGGATTATCTATTTCACCTAGGTTAATCGATAAAGTATCTTCGATTATTTCATAAGCATGTGGTTTTTCAATTAGTTGCTTAAGTTCAATTGGGAGATCCTCAGAGGGATCTGTGCATTCACAAGTATTAGACATAGAGGAGTAAGCAAAATTATCTTTCATTTCATTCATGACAGGTGGAGTGATTACATTAGACAGTGGTGGGCTTACAGCAGCCGACTCTGGTACAGACTCGATAATTGGAAGTACAAACTCTGGGGGAACATGGGATAGGGAGGCAGATGACTCTACAGCCTGGTTGCTCAGACCCTCCTCAGATGGCTTGATCTGATCATCTTGGCTCTTGGCCCTCTTTTCTTCCTTCTCTTCAGCGAACTCTTCCCACATTTTCTCGATGGCTTCAGTGTCCAGATACTCCAACCAGTTTTCTTCCGGGGTTTTCTCAATTTCTTTGGGATAGAACGGATCTTGATAGGGGGGCCTTTCGCAGTCAGCAAAGATTTCCAGCCCGGGGTACCTTTTTCCAGTGGCCTGATGGATCCAAGGTTCTGGGAACCCAAAATAGGGGAAATCATCCCCTTCTTTGATGAATTGCTCATTCAAGGTTTTGCGGTATGGTGGGAGACTCCTCACTCTTTTCTTCCATGGCCTCTATAGCTCGACGTCTTCTTCAGTGGGCTCTTACCCCAACCCAAAAGTGCCTTGTTGCCCTTTGATCTGAGGGAACTCATGAATCCCTTGCTGGCGTCGGCCCAATCCCATTCCACGGAAGTAGTTCATTTTGCGGACGATGTTGATAACTGCAGAGTGGATCTCGGGGAACCTGTCTTCATCATTGATCATGTGGACTTCTTCCATAAAGAATCCCCCAATTTCTCCTTCTTCTAGCTCAGGCATTTGGATTTCAAAGATGGGAGCATAGTTTGGAAAAGCTTCATTACCCCAACTATTGTCGAGGATGATTTTCACCTCCTTCTCATGAACGTGCTTGATCATTTGATGCACAGTGGATGATACAGCTTTGTTGACATGCAGCTAGGGCCTCTCGATCAACAAATTGAACGAGGCAGGTATGTCCATAACTTGAAAGATTTTAGTGCTAACCAAAGATCCTAACCAGATTTAGAGAGAAACAGTCCCCATCACATTTCTCTTGGTGTTATCGTAGGCCCTCACGGATTGCACCGATGGTGTGATGTCAAGGACATTGACCCCCAAGGCGGTGGCAGTCCTTAGAGCACAAACATTTAGGGCAGAGCCTGTATCGACCAGACAGAATGGCACCTGCTGTCCCTTACATCGAACAGTGATGTACAAAGCTTTGTTATGTGTAGACCCTTCCGGCGGTGGGTCTTCATAAGAAAATGTAATGATTGGGTCAAGGGTGAGTGCGCCCAAGAAAGCCACCATGTCTTCCGATGTAGCATCGATGGGGACCTCAATTCCAACCAAGGCATTCAACACAGCTTGCTTATGCTTGTAGGATGTTACCATGATGTCCCACATCGAGAGATGTGCTTGGGTTTTCTTCAACTGCTTTATTATCTCATTGTCTTCTTCAATGATCTCATTCATTTTTCCCTTTCCCTTTTCTTTGACGAGACTTTTTTCGATTGCTTCAGTGGTAGGCTGCGGAGGCTGGTAATGACGGCCTGACCTAGTCAGATGGTCAATCTCGGCAGGAGTAGGCCCTTCTACAGTCCCATCTTCTTTGAACCAGTCATAATCTGTTCCCACAAATGGTTTCTCCGGCTCGTTCCAGATAGAAGCATCGCTTTCATTGTTGGGATCATACCATTTGAGGTCCACTGCCCCTAGATCGTGTTCTTCCAAGAAGAATAGATCTTGTTCATCAGCCAGCTGTTGCAGCCACTCATCATCTCCTCCTTTAATCAGATGAATTTCTATAGATTTCGGGATGTCAATGAGGGGTAAAAGTTAACCTAATGGGGTGATATAGGTAGCAGGGTTGAAGGATACATGGTTGGACTCAATGAGGCTGATATTTTGGTGGTTTGGCAGGGGATTTTGAGTGATATGGGGCTGCTTTGGAGGTGGCTCAATGATATTGTAACGCCCCATAAACCAAGCCATGTGGGCGAGGTCAACGATTCAAACAATAGAAAGGAAAGCAAGGGATAGTCCTACGTGGACTAATCCAACAAGGTGAAAGCATAGGCGAATCCTACGTGGATTCCAAAGAAAAGTCAAAAAGGCAGGGATTGACCCTCAAGTGCATAATGGGTAAAATATGGTCAATCAACATAAATTTGACTTAAAACATTTTGAAATAAATGTCATAATTTTATACAGAAAGGACATAGGAATTTAAAGAATTTTAAATGAAAGGAAACCTTAAGAAAACAACAAGGTTATTAGGGTACAAATTGTTCCTGGAGAAGGTCCAAGAAGGCCCTTAAAAAGGTACAAGCATAAGCAGGATGTATTAAACACTATGAGTTCAAGGTACAAACGAATCCTGAGGAAAGTCCAGATGATCCTTAAAAGGTACAAACATAAGCAGAATGTATTAAACACAATGAATTCAAGTACAAACGAATCCTGAGGAAAGTCCAAATCTTAAGAAGGTACAAACATAAGCAGAATGTATTAAACATTATGAATTCAAGGTACAAACGAATCCTGAGGAAAGTCCAGATGATCCTTAAGAAGGTACAAACATAAGCAGAATGTATTAAACACTATGAATTCAAGGTACAAACGAATCCTGAGAAAAGTTCATATGATCCTTAAGAAGGTACAAATATATGCAAAATGTATTAAACACTATGAATTCAAGGTACAAACGAATCCTAAGGAAAGTCCAGATGATCCTTAAGAAGGTACAAACATAAGCAGAATGTATTAAACACTATGAATTCAAGGTACAAACGAATCCTGAGGAAAGTTCAAATAATCCTTAAGAAGGTACAAACATAAGCAGAATGTATTAAACACTTTGAATTCAAGTTACATAGTTTAAATATGGGTACAAAAGAAGAGGAGCTAAACATGTAAGCTTAGTAATCTGAATCAATGTCCATGATTCTAAATTACATCTATTACAACTTCCTCTTATCCAACTATGTGATGAATACATTTCAAAACAAGACTTCGCAAGGGATATCTTCAAAAGAGTTCACCAAGCTGACTACTCGTGGGCCTTACCCTTGTCGACCTCACCTAAAACAAAATGATTTTTATAGATTCATTAATCACGACGGCTCAGTAGAAAGCATTGAAGAAATGCACTACTATTTCTAAGATCATGCTAAGACATGCGATGCAATAAGCCGTCAGGCCAAGCCATGCAACTTTCCCAATACCGACATCCATGACCACTCACTCTCAACACCGGATGCGAGCCACTCCAATGTGAGTGTAGCATACAAAGTCTCCGGTAGCTAACCGAATATGACCTTGTGTTTTCGAATGTTTTAAGGATCACAAACAACCTTCCTCACCTCACACCCGCTTCCGAAATTTCATAAAACTACTACCCCAAACGAGGATACACAATACTTTTCCCAAATGTGATCCAATTCATACTCCCAAACCCATGTTATGTATGTTATGCCGACTTAGCGACTATGAAGTGTGACAACAATGGATTATGCTACTACAATGTCATCTCAATAATTTTAATGTCAAGAAATTAAGCATGGTAGTTCATGATGCCAAGGCTAAATTATTAGGAGGGAAAACATGCAAGGCATAATCAACAACTTAGACAAATAGGAGATGTATAGTACCTTTAGTCTAATTAAAACATATCCACCAAATGACATTTAGGTTTAGCAAAATTTTCAACTAGGCACATAAGAGCATATAAATATATAGATCAAGATGTATGGAACCCCATGCAAGATTAACAAGTATACGGTCTAATCCTACATATAACAAACCATGAAATTAGATTTAGGAGTGCACTTAGTCAATGAAATCTACCTTGTTCTTGAATGGGAAAGGCAAGAGAGATAGAGAGACCAAGAGATGAAAAATACAAGAACCCAAGTGATGGAGCTTCCAAGATCTAGTAAGTAGGAAAACCCCCTTCTTTTTCTAAGCCATAGCTTGAGCTAGAGAACTCCATAGTGGAAGATGGAAGCACCAAAAGAGAGCTCTTGAGGAGAGGAGCAAATTGATCTCTAATGTGCTTGGTCCAATTTGTGCTTTAAGGGCTTCAAAAAGGAGCATGATGGTTGAAGCTTTAATGGGGCTTTTGTGCTTCATAAACAAGAGATAAGAGTGAGATATAGAGAGAGAATGAAAAAGAAATGAGGGATAGAGAGAAATGGCCGGCCAAAATGAGGGAGGGGAGGAGTGAGAGAGCTTTGACACCTTTTTGGGAAAAAAGTTGCCTCCAAAAGTTGTGATGTGATAGGGGTAGGTTAGGGTGTATCTCACACACACATACAAACAAGAGTATAACACATGTGCACCCACATGTGGCCAAATAACCCACTAGTGATACCAATTTTTACCAAAATTAAATTACACTGACCCAAATCAAGACCCACATTGGATTGAAATTACCAAATTACCCTTATAAGAATTCTGGGTTTCTACATTCTACCCCCTTACAAGAATTCTGTCCCGGAATTCAAACTGTAACAAATGGGAACCAATCTAAATATACACACAATGTTTTAGAAATCTTACCTTAATCGGAGAAGAGATGCGGATAACACGATCTTGCTTCTTGTTCGTCTTCCCAAGTTGATTCTTCAATGCAATGGTGCTTCCAAAGTACCTTTACCAATGTAATCATCTTGCCTCGTAGTACATGCTCCTAGGTCTCCAAGATGCAAATCGGTTGCTCTTCATAGGATGCGTCTTGCTCAAGGGTTAGATCGGTCCATTTCACAATATGCGATGAATGCGGCTTATATAAGCGTAACAAGGAGATGTGAAACACGTTATGAACATTCGAAAGCTGAGGTAGGAGGGCCAAGCGATAGGCTACCTCACCAACTTTTTCCATAATCTGAAATGGGCCAATAAAGCGTGGAGACAACTTCCCACTTTGGCCAAAGCGTTGTAATCCTCACCGTGGTGCTGCTTTGAGAAAGACATGGTCTCCGGCTTCAAACCAAAAAGGTCTTCTTCGACGATTGGCGTAGCTCTTGTGGCGGCTTTTTGTGGTGAGCAACCTCTTGTGAATCAACTTGATCTTCTCGTTTGTCTCACAAATTATATCGGGACCTAAGATGGATGCCTCTCCAACTTTGGTCCAACACAAAGACGATCTACAAGGTCGGCCATACGAGACCTCGAACGGTGCCATCTCGATGCTTGCTTGATAACTGTTATTGTAAGTAAACTCCACCAAGGAAGGTGATCTTCCCTACTGCCTCCAAAATCCATCACACAAGCTCATAACATATCCTTAAGAGTCTGAATAGTACGCTCGGACTGGCAGTCTGTTTGAGGATGAAATGCGGTGCTAAGTAGGAGCTGCGTCCCCAAAGCCTTTTGAAGACTCTACCAAAATTGAGAAACAAACTTGGAGTCACAATCGGAAATAATAGAAACTGGTACGCCGTGGAGCCTCAAGATCTCTTTGACGTAGATCTTACTAAGAGTTTCAGCTGTGTCAGTCGTCTTAATTGGCAAGAAGTGTGCGAACTTCGTCAAGCGGTCTACAATGACCCAAACGGCATCGTTCTGTCGAAGTGATCTCGGAAGAGCTGTAATAAAATTCAAAGTAATGTGTTCCCACTTCCATTCGACAACTGGCAAGGGTTGAAGCTTTCCCGCGGGTCTTTGGTGCTCGGCCTTAACTTGTTGATAAACCATGCAACGTGAAACGTAATCGGCAACATGTCATTTCATACCCCTCCACCAATAATGTCGCCTAAGGTCTTGATACATCTTTGTGCCTCCAGGATGAATGGCAAGTCGAGAGTGATGAAAATCCTTCAACACTTCATCACGAATGCCCGAAGGGACAAATGGTTTTTCTCGAAACCTCAAACCATGGCCAGAATTGGACGTCCAACCCTCAAGTGCCTCGCCACGAGAAATGAGTAAACGGTAGGACTCGGCCTCTTCATCGGATTGTTGAGCATCTAGAATTTGCTTCAAGAGTGTCGGTTGAGCAATCATTATATACAAGGCGGCATGATCTTCAGATTCATTAACTTCCACGTTGAAGTGCCCAAGTTGTTCTTACATCTTCCATTCCGCTATGGCTAGACAAGCCACGGTGCCACGATTCTTCCTACTGAGAGCGTCGACCACAACGTTAGCCTTTCCTGATTGATACTCCAAACTAAAGTCATAGTCTTCAAGGTATTCCATCCATCGTCTCTGCCTTAGATTCAAATCTCGCTGCGTGAAAATGTACTTGAGACTCTTATGATCGAAAAACACTTTGAATCTCTCACCATAAAGGTAGTGCCTCCAACTCTTCAAAGCGAAGACAACGGCGGCAAGCTCTAAATCATGATTCGGGTAGTTCTTCTCGTGCGGCTTCAATTGGCGTGAACCATAAGCAACGATGCTTCTTCCTTGCATTAAGACACATCCCAAGCCATCATGTGAAGCATCATAATAGATAGTATAGCCTAAACCTCGCTCAGGAATGATTAAGATTGGCGTGGTAGTTAACCTTGTCTTCAATTATTAAAAGGCTCGGTCACAAGCATCGTCCCAAAGGAATTTGGAACCCTTTTGTGTAAGCTTCGTCATTGGCAAGGCTAGATGAGAAAAATCTGCTACAAAGTGTCGATAGTAGCCTGCAAGCCCTAAGAAGCTTCGGACTTCGAAAACATTCTTCAATGGTAGCCAATGCATTACGGCTTCAATCTTTGATGGGTCGACAGAAACTCCCTCTCTTGAAACGACGTGGCCTAGGAACTTCACTTTTGGTAGCCAAAACTCACACTTGGAAAACTTGGCATAAAGTCGATGATCTCGCAATGTTTGAAGGACTATCCGTAGATGTTCTTCATGCTTCTCCGAATCTGGAGAATAGATAAGAATGTTGTCGATGAATACAATCACGAACTTATCAAGATATGGACTAAAGATGTGATTCATCAAGTTCATAAAAGCGGCAAGTGCGTTCGTCAAACCAAACGGCATCACAAGGAACTCATAATGCCCATAACGAGAATGGAAGGCGGTCTACGAGATGTCTTGCTCCCGAATCCTCAATTGATGGTAACCCAATCTTAAATCAATCTTGGAAAAGCACGTCGAACCATGAAGTTGGTCGAATAAGTCGTCGATCCATGGTAGGGGATACTTATTCTTGATTGTAGCTTGATTAAACCGACAATAGTCGATGCAAAGTCTTAGCGATCCATCTTTCTTCTTTATAAATAACACGGGTGCTCCCCATGGTGAGACACTAGGGCGAATGAATCCTTTGTCCAACAATTCCTCTATTTGAGTCTTCAATTCCTTCAACTCGACAAGTGCCATACAATAAGAAGCAATAGAAATGGGAGCGATACCCGGCACAAGTCTATTGCGAATTCAAAGTTGCAGATAGGCGGCAAACCTGGTAACTCCTCCGAAAATACATCTGAATACTCACAAACAATATGAGGGAACTCGTCATGAGTCACCTCAACTTCCTTATTCTAGCCAACAAGCCAAGGGGACTTCTCCTTTCGTACAAACTACGCAAGGATGAACTCGGAAGGTCCAAACGGTCTCCTACAAAATGAGTTCGATCTCCATTAGGAGCCAAGAGGGTGACTCTCCTCTTGAAGCAATCAATGAAAGCATTAAATGTGCATAACCAATTCATTCCCAAAATGATGTCGAAATTAGACATGTTCAACACTATTAGATCCACAGTTAAATGGTGATCATTGATCGGCGACGAATAGTTGCCGTTTATAGTCCTAAAAATACGTTTTGTTAGCCCATTTCATGTAGTTATTAAGTGATTTTTAATAAGTATTCTAAATTTTGTAGGATTTGGAGCTTTAATATGAAAATGCACAAAAATCCAATGATTAGTGGCTTTGGAAGTCATTCTGGGCTTAAAAGATGATTCCGGTGAAGGATGAACGCAGTAGCAGCCTCGGAAAATTGCATTTTTGACAAGGATTAATTCAGATTTGAGAAATTTTACCAGAGACATAAAATGTAGATCTTCGAGTTACGGACGCGTGGCCGCAAACGGTGAGTCAATACGAGGTCCGAGTCAAAAGTTATCGCAATTCTACGAAAGTGCTGCAGAGCAGCGAAAAATCTGAGAAAATTCTGGAAAAAGCCCAGGTCGCTGGAGCGACCCGCGCGCGACCCGCTCGCGCGACCCGCGCGAGCGACCCTTTGAAAAAGTCAAACTTGTGTATTTTGAAGCCCTAAAGAGCCCTGTGCAATCCGAATTGGTTAAATACGTCCAGAAACGTAAAAACAGCAGTTTTAGCGCGATTTGACTTAGGAAAGCTTCCTAAATCCTTCCAAACTCTATACAAATCCTATTCTAAATCAACTTTAGATATACAAATCATTACACATCATTATACACATGAATATACAGCCATATTATACATTACTTTCAGCCATTGAAGAGAGAAAAGCAAGGAGAAGAAGAAGAAGACCAAGGATTCCCATGGCCTCCTCCATCAACCTCTTGATATTCATCAATTCTATGGCCAACTAAACTCAAGATCTAGGGTTTCAATGAAACCCTAGCCAAGTAATAGGGTTTTATTTATGTATTTCTTTTAGTTTTATTATGTATGGATGACACTCACATGTTTAGAGGATTTTTATAAATAAATCGTGCTTCTATTGATTAAATCATTGCTTTCAAAGTTTATTCTTGTCTTAGATCTATTTTGACTGTGATGTGCTCAATGATCTATGCTTGCTGTGCTTGTTTAGATTATTTACATGTGATGGTGCTTTATTGATTTGTGCTATCAAGTATCCGAATAATCCATGCCTAGATTACACGAATTATGTCACAACCCTAGTTTAGTGTGGGATAATTCGTGCTAACCGAAGATGGAATATGTTGGTGCTTGAACCATGATTATTCTCTTGACGGAGGAATTGGGCTTGTAGCCACAATTCCCCATATTCATCCAACTTAATAAGCTAAGTGAATGCATAAATATTCTATTATGAAGCTAGTGGTGGATTTGCAATCCTAGGTTCTCTTTAAATATCTTTTAAACAACTTTTAATCACTTTCATAGTTTAGATTTATTTTATTGTTCTTAGTTTAATTAAATTCAAAATCAAAATCCGTTTTCATGATTAATTAAATTTAGGTTTTAAAATTAAAGCATTGTAGTATTTCAATCTTTGTGGGTTCGACCTTTACTTCCACACTGCAAATCTTTAGGAAAGTAAAGTATACTTTTTATATCTTGATATTGACAACATCAATTTTTGGCGCCGTTGCCGGGGATTGTAAATTACTAGCGTTAGTTTTAGAATCTTAGTTTAGTTAATTCGTAAATATTATATTAGGTTTTCTTTTTCTTATTTTTCATTTTATTTTGAGTTACTAACTTTTCTTTTTATTTTATAGGTTTTCGAGTCATCAAATTCCAACGTTGCCGAGTGGAGTAGCTAATTACATCAAAGGAGCTTACGCAAATAAAATAAATAAATAAAATTAAATAACTTGCTTCTTGTGAAACTCGCTTTAAACCACTGTAAGTCAGGGCGCTGTGACGCACTATTTGCATTAGTTTAGGGTGAATTGCACTGCATTAGCTAGGAAACCCGGGGCGCTGGGCTTGACGCGGTCATTGCATTACAGGATAATATTCATGCATCATAGTAGTTGTGTGCCTGTTGCTCTATTTGCGTGATTGCTATTTGTTTCTTTTGTTTAGTTAGTCGTTTTTAGTTTCTTTTTCTTTATTTTAGTTTATGTTAAGTACGCGTTCAAATAAACCGGAATTACAACCTTTCGACTCTGAACTTGAACGCACCTTAAGACTCAACAAGTCTTCAAACTTAAATTCTGGAACAGGGTTTTTAATAGACGACGATTTGACACCAGAACCAACGTCTTTATTTGAATCCGAAATACGTAGTACTATTACAAGACTAAAGAAACCACGCTTTAAAAACATAGAACCGATTAAAATGGCAGACATTGGAAATAATAACGAAAACAACCAAAATAACAACGGAGCCAATATGAATAATCTTAATATACCGTCACCTCCTCCACTTATAAACTATTTTATTCCTACGACGTACACACCACAAGCCGGTATCGAATTACCGGAGGCGACGGCATCTCACTTTGAGATAAAGTCGTCTACCATCTCGCTACTTCCTTCTTTCCATGGCCGTATAAATGAAGACCCTTACCAACACTTAGGGGATTTCCAAGATATATGCTCTACTTTAAAAATCTAAAATCTTACTGATGATGAGTTAAAATTGCGGCTCTTTCCATTTTCTTTAAGAGACAAAGCTAAGTATTGGCTTCAATCACTTGAGCCAAACACAATTAAAACATGGGAAGCCTTACACACCGCATTTCTACAAAAGTTTTTTCCTATTATGCGTACGAATCAAATACGAAAATCCATAACAAACTTTGTTATGCAAGATGGGGAAACACTTTATGACACTTGGGAGAAATTTAAAGAATTATTACGCTCGTGTCCACATCATCAGGTTCCTAAGTGGCAACTTGTTCAAGTCTTCTACGAGGGGCTTATTCCCTCGGTTAGGAATACCGTCGATGCCGTTTGTGCGGGAACTTTCCTACACAAAAGCGCCGACGAGGCCTGGAAAATTTTTGAAACGTTAAGCGAGAATTCGATGCATCAGACTGTGTCAGTACGTTCCGAGGGATATCTTCTTAAACCTAAGCGAGAGGAGCGTTTCGAGTCGAGTCAGTCAATTGGAATACAAGAATTAAATAGGAAACTTGACCGACTTATGACAATGAACCAAACAACAAGTGCATCCTCTTACGAAATTTGTGCATTATGTTCCGAACCGTCCCATAATATCTTTGCATGTCCTTCTGCATCTCAATATCCGGAATTTGTGGAACAACACGTTAATTCTATGCAACAATTCCCACAAAATAATTATACTACTAGGTCGACTAATTTTCCTAGTATGTACCGACCCCAATATCAACAAGGTCAATACCAACAACCTCCTCCTCCACCTCCACGTAATAATGCATTTGAGGAGAAGGTGCTGGCCTCACTTGAAAATTTTGGGTCAGTAATTCAATTAGTGCACTCTCACACTCAGTCTATCGCAAAGCTCGAATCCCAAATGGGACAAGTAGTTAATACATTAAACCGTTTGACTGAGAGTAAGTTGCCATGTCAACCTACTCAGCAACCTAAGGGGCAATATGCAGTGGGAAGTGTGAGTGAGAGCGTGAACGCTGTTTCAACTAGGACGACTATTCGAGATGAGGAAGTGGTTGTAATTCCGGATGGGGGTGAGAAAAATAAAAATTTAAAGTTGAATAAAGAAAAAAATGAAGACGTGGATAAAAATAAAAAAGATAAAGAACCGGTCCTAACGAATTATATTCCGAAAATGCCATATCCACCAAACGTTGAGGAACCATCTAATTTTTCAAAGAAAAAATCAAAAACTGAAGATATACTCGAGGTGTTCAAACAAGTTAAAATTAATATTCCTTTCCTCGATGCGATAAAACAAATTCCCGCGTATGCTAAATGTCTAAAAGACCTTTGTACGCAAAAGCGCAAAATACGCAGTCACACTCCTAAAAAGGTCTTTCTCACGGAAAAAGTAAGTTCTATTTTTCAACACTCACCTCCAAAGTATAAGGATCCTGGTACGCCTACGATTTCATGTGTCATAGGTGACACTATCATTCATAGGGCTCTCCTTGACTTAGGTGCAAGTGTTAATCTCTTACCTTATCATGTCTATAAACAACTAGGTCTAGGTGAACTTAAACCTACGGCCGCTACTATACAATTAGCGGATCGTTCTGTCAAAGTACCTAGGGGAATCGTCGAAGACGTGCTAGTAAAAGTTGATCAATGTTTCTATCCTGTAGATTTTATGGTCCTTGACACCGAACCGGTGCTAGATGCTAGAAAATACACTCCTGTTATTCTTGGTCGTCCATTCTTAGCCACGGCTAACGCACGTGTCAATTGTAGAACAGGGGTGATGAAAGTGTCGTTCGGGAATATAAAATTAAAATTAAACGTTTTTAATGCTGTTGATCAACCTCCCAAAGAAGATGATTATCTAGGCGTGGAGGGTAGTGAGGTTAAACGGAATATTGGACTTACTAACGTAATAAATATAAGTGCGGGGAATAATATAGAGGATGATGAGTGGATGAATCCTAATACTTCGGCCCCTAACGATGAATTTACTCAGAAGGTGAAAAATCGACTTGACGATAATGGTGAGCTGTCAAATGAATTAACACATAACAACCATGTTTCGACGTTTCACCAGAATTTCCCTAACGCCCTAAAATGTACAAATTCTGATTTACGACCTCCTTGAATCGTGATCTAGGACGGTCTAGCTAAAGACGTAAAAGATAGCGCTTCTTGGGAGGCAACCCAAGCTTAATTTCGTCGGTTTTCTTTGTTTTTGGTCGTTTTTGAGTCTGTTTTGGACATTCTGGATAGGTTTGGGGGTTGGAATTAATTTATTTTAATAATATATACATCATTTTAACCAAAACGTGGAAAACACCAATCTCGCGCGCGCGGCCCGCTCGCGCGGCCCGCTGGCGCGAGAATGTGACTTAGTGGATTTTTTTGTTCTTTTACTTTTATGATGCCTCAGGTTCTCTTCGCGCCTTATCTCGCGGGCGCGAGGTAGCTCGCTGGCGCGAGGGGGCTCGCTGGCGCGATTTTGTAAAAAAATAAAAATAAAATAAAATAAAAATAAAAAATTGGGAATTCGCGCGCGCGACGGCCGCTCGCGCGGACCGCTCGCGCGATTCCCCCATTTCTGCATTTTCTTCTTTTGTTTTATATATCAGTCCCCCACACCTGTTTTAGTAGTTTTTACTTTTCTGTTTTTATTTCTTAGGTATTATTAGATCGAGTCGTTTGTTGTTTTCATTGTTCAAGTTAGATTTTACTTTCTGTTATAGTTTATTATCTTTTTACTTTCTTTAAGTCTTATAGTTTATTTAGTTTAGTTTAGTTTAGTTATAATTCTTTTAGCTGTTTTTATTTTGTTTGTTTAATTTTCTTTTGTTAAGAAGTAACAGGTAACATTGACCTTTATTGCCATATTCTTTTGTGTTAACATGTTCTGTGTTTGCCGAGATCAAGGTACTATCGTTCCTTTCTTACCTACTTTCATTTCTTTTATTTTATTGTTTCATTGGGGACAATGAAAGGTTTAGGTTTGGGGGTATGCACACATGCACATTATTTTAAGCAAAATTTTAAAAATTTTCAATACGTGTGTTTAAATAAACGATGATTACCGACGTTTTTGCAATCTTAATTTGATACTTCTTGTTATGTAACTATGATTGTTATAGAATGGTAAACATGAGAATATGTGGTTAAATATTTGCTAAAGTCATGATGTGGCGTTTTAAGTTATGTATCGTTCGAATCGTAGTTTTATATCATAGATTTGCACACAAACCTATGCACTACACGTAGTCGCTTGAATACATGTCTGATGTGAACTAGAATATGATTCGGATTTCTAGATAACACAAGGTGGAGACTAGACCCGGTGAGCTTTTGAGCCTATCTTTTCTTTTTAGAGGGTTATAAATACATTGTGTTTGTCGAATTTCATTGGAATAGCGCATTTACTTGTTGTTTAGTCTCATTATTCTTGTTTTGGTTGATAGTCAAGTTAAAATATTTGTTACCATGCTAAATAATCTTCCATTGTAAACATTGAAAAACCATATGACCATAGGACATGATTTTAGGCCTTCTTTGTTTATTACCGGCCGAAAAAAGATAAAATTTCCTTAGTTCGCCCATTTGAGCCATTACAATGCCTCTTTTTCTTTGTTCACCATTATCCTCTTTAAAAGCTCCAACCTGATCAACTTGGAGTATACCACTGGAAGAGTGATCAACTTTTAGTAGTATTAAGGCAATGTGTTGATTGAGAAGAAGAAAATACGATGTTATTGGGGTAGTTGCTTGGTATTCGATGAATAATCATTTGAGAAGCAAGAAAACGAAAAGGAAAAGAAAAGATTGAAAAAAAATAAAGAAGAGGAAGGTTGAAAAAAATGAAAGAAAAGAAGAAAAATGAATGAAAAGGAAAGAAGGGAATGAGAAGATGAAAGTTGGTAGAAGAAGAATGAAAGAAATCGAACATGCCTTACAATGCCATTCTAAAACTATCTAATGAATATTTTCTATCCTTTTTCATAGCCTGAGCCACATTACAACCTTTGAAAAGTCCTATTTGATCCTAGGAAACATGGTTTGGATATGTAAACGATGGGAGGAGGATTAAAACATGGTAATGATTAATTTTTCTTGATTATTGGCATCTTATCCATGAGACTACTGTTCTTTCGTGTCATGCGTTTTTTTTCGAGTCATATGTGAGCATTTCTTGTTTTGAAAATATATTTTCTTTACTCACATATTTTAGAAAAATTACACCTGTTTCTAAGTGTTTCATTTGAGAGTGTAATTAACATTGTGAGATTCGTAGTCGAGACATAGTTAGACGGTTATCCGAGTTATATTCCAAGTTCATGACATGCGCGTGTTCATTTGACTACCATATCACACACGTGCAATTTTATGAGAAATTCTATTGATTTATACGATTCATGTACTTGGGATTGTTTTTCAGGACGTAGGTGAACGTTTGATTCCGTTTCTTCTTGTTCATTATTCTATTTCGAATCATCGTTTTATAATAAGGAGTATTGATTGTTTTATTTTTCGTTTGAATAAAACTTTTTAAATTCATAAGTTAATAAAGATGGTTGTGGGTGACTTGTTGACGAGAACCCTCACGAGACTTCACTCGTCCTACTAGGGACACCTAGGGGTTTAAAAGGCTTGTTGCATATGCTAAATGCGATCGTGATCCATACGAAAATGGAGTAGTATTTGTAGTAGTAGTTTTATTTTTCTGTTCTTTGCTCGAGGACTAGCAAAGAGTAGGTTTGGGGGTGTGATCGGCAACGAATAGTTGCCGTTTATAGTCCTAAAAATACGTTTTGTTAGCCCATTTCATGTAGTTATTAAGTGATTTTTAATAAGTATTCTAAATTTTGTAGGATTTGGAGCTTTAATATGAAAATGCACAAAAATCCAATGATTAGTGGCTTTGGAAGTCATTCTGGGCTTAAAAGATGATTCCGGTGAAGGATGAACGCAGTAGCAGCCTCGGAAAATTGCATTTTTGACAAGGATTAATTCAGATTTGAGAAATTTTACTAGAGACATAAAATGTAGATCTTCGAGTTACGGACGCGTGGCCGCAAACGGTGAGTCAATACGAGGTCCGAGTCAAAAGTTATCGCAATTCTACGAAAGTGGTGCAGAGCAGCGAAAAATCTGAGAAAATTCTGGAAAAAGCCCAGGTCGCTGGAGCGACCCGCGCGCGACCCGCTCGCGCGACCCGCGCGAGCGACCCTTTGAAAAAGTCAAACTTGTGTATTTTGAAGCCCTAAAGAGCCCTGTGCAATCCGAATTGGTTAAATACGTCCAGAAACGTAAAAACAGCAGTTTTAGCGCGATTTGACTTAGGAAAGCTTCCTAAATCCTTCCAAACTCTATACAAATCCTATTCTAAATCAACTTTAGATATACAAATCATTACACATCATTATACACATGAATATACAGCCATATTATACATTACTTTCAGCCATTGAAGAGAGAAAAGCAAGGAGAAGAAGAAGAAGACCAAGGATTCCCATGGCCTCCTCCATCAACCTCTTGATATTCATCAATTCTATGGCCAACTAAACTCAAGATCTAGGGTTTCAATGAAACCCTAGCCAAGTAATAGGGTTTTATTTATGTATTTCTTTTAGTTTTATTATGTATGGATGACACTCACATGTTTAGAGGATTTTTATAAATAAATCGTGCTTCTATTGATTAAATCATTGCTTTCAAAGTTTATTCTTGTCTTAGATCTATTTTGACTGTGATGTGCTCAATGATCTATGCTTGCTGTGCTTGTTTAGATTATTTACATGTGATGGTGCTTTATTGATTTGTGCTATCAAGTATCCGAATAATCCATGCCTAGATTACACGAATTATGTCACAACCCTAGTTTAGTGTGGGATAATTCGTGCTAACCGAAGATGGAATATGTTGGTGCTTGAACCATGATTATTCTCTTGACGGAGGAATTGGGCTTGTAGCCACAATTCCCCATATTCATCCAACTTAATAAGCTAAGTGAATGCATAAATATTCTATTATGAAGCTAGTGGTGGATTTGCAATCCTAGGTTCTCTTTAAATATCTTTTAAACAACTTTTAATCACTTTCATAGTTTAGATTTATTTTATTGTTCTTAGTTTAATTAAATTCAAAATCAAAATCCGTTTTCATGATTAATTAAATTTAGGTTTTAAAATTAAAGCATTGTAGTATTTCAATCTCTGTGGGTTCGACCTTTACTTCCACACTGCAAATCTTTAGAAAAGTAAAGTATACTTTTTATATCTTGATATTGACAACATCAATCATCAATCACGAGTTCGCAACCGCGACAAACCCTATCCAAGGGTACAACACCTCCAACCGGGGTATCAACAAAAGATTCTAAACGCTCCATCCCCAAACCTAACGTAGATGTAAAAGATGATAAGATGAAAGAATGAGTGGCTTCGGTGTCTATCAAGACTGAAGCCCAACAGTTAAATACCAAAAATGTACCTCGGATCATGGAAGGTTCACCTTGCTCTTATGGAGTAGAACGGGGAGTATATAAGCACGACCTTGGGCTCCCTGACCCTGCTGTCCTCCTCCACAATTTCCCTAGTTGTGGTGTTGGCCTTTAGGTGCATTGGGCCTAACACTATTAGCTGACGAAGCTGGAAGTGGCAAGAGAGGAGGTCTAAAGCCCACTTGAGGTAGTCCAGTAGAAGGTAGCGGGGTGGTGTTTGTCCCGCTCAAGAAGCTTGGTTCTGACGCGATGGGCAGTCACGTTGAATGTGTCCTGGATGACCACATTTAAAGCAAATTCTAGGCCCTTGGTGAGATCCACCTCGATTAGGACTAGAACGGCGAGAACCCTTTGAGTAGAAGTGCGAAAAGGATTGTTGCTGTTGCTGTGGCTGAATCTGGGTTATAGTTGACGAGGTATCAGTCCTTTGCTTCTTTGGTTGATGATGAGAGGATTGTTGGGAATATGCCCTCAAACCAGTTAGTTGGACAATGGAATATCAAAATGCATTTATGCATGTTAGTTCATGAGATGAATATTAGACTGAAATCCTTAAACAACATTACATGTGGTTCATTTGTGTATGCGATTACACATGTGAGATATGAATCACAAATCCTTGTTGTTTCAGATAAGTCACAGTGGATGATAAGTCTGGATAACTTATCAGGTATACACTGTAGCATGATTAACGTCTATGGGGTAGAATGATGAATCTCATTCATAAGAGTCTTTGACTCTTGGTTAATATGCTAGTGCACTCGGTGCATTGACGGACCTGAGTTAAACCTATTGACACCTAAACGCTGTCACCGTCAATAGGAACTCAAAACTTGTATAGGGATACATGTCCTTAATCCTGAGACAGTTATGAACGCAAGTTGTATGCTTGATTGCTTTGACTTACCAATCAGTGAGGTCTTGCAAGATCAACACCTGGGTATCTTGGGTAAATCAGGTATACAATGTTACGAACATATATTGTCAAGATGGAATTCTACCCTCTTCTATAAAACGAAGAGTAAGTATTCCCTAGAGAATGTCACTAGGAGTGATTACTGAGAGCTGGCCAGCCTTGTCAACAAAGTGCTATTGTTGACATGTTTAGTAATCCAAGCGTAGTGAATGATACTTGAGGAATATAAGATGTACTATCTATTGGGTCGACAGTATCTTAACACATACATCCCAATGATAGATATGAATACTGCCTGGTAGAGGGACATCCGTATCATATTATACAAGTCTAGCAATCACTTATGTATGTGTGATTATGTTCTTATGCACTGGAGTGCAATTATCATTTTATAGTGGCATTAATGATAATTGATTAATTATTGATTCCTTAGTCAAGAGTACTGACTAGATGGAATAATAATTAATCGGAGCCAGTAATTAAGAACCTAGGAGGTCCCACTCTTAGCTCCGCCAGAATGCTTGGAAAGGCAATTGAGGATGCTGTCAAGACTAGTTCGATCGATCGAAGTTGTTTCGATCGATTGAAGTCTAGACAGGTTCGATCGATCGAACTTGGTTTGATTGATCGAAGGTTCGATCGATCAAAGTCACTTCGATCGATTGAAAGTAAGGTCGGTTCTGGGAATCTATAAATAGGGCAGCTGCGTTCTGGGAAAGAAGTTTGTCGTTTTAACGTCCCTAAGCTGCTGAAACTGTTTTAGGGTTCCCAAACCTTCTTCATCCTCTCCATTAGAGATCCCACCATCTCTAGCCTCTCTGGGAAGCGTTCGAGGAGACATAAGAGTGAAGATCACCTAGAGGTTGCTGCTGGACATTGCTAAAGGAAGCCATATTTAGAATTGGGTTCAAGACCTAAGGTATATTATTCTTGCACCCTTGTACACATCTAAGGAGTTGACGAGTAGTAGATCTAGGGATACCAAAAGGTTTTTATAACTGGACTTTTTCCGCTGCGCGTTTAAACTTTGATTCAAACCGTTTTTTTACCAACAATTGGTATCAGAGCCACGCTCGTTTGGATCTTTAGATGTGTTTTTGGAACACTAGTTTTGATTTGCATGTTGATTTTAGAACTGTTTTCGAAACTGCATCATCACAGATCTGTTTCTGCAGCGTTATCACAACAGGATACAAATCTGTGATTGCATAGGATGCAAGGTGGGTTTGATCGATCGAAGTAGTCTCGATCGATCGAACATCCTCTGTACTCAAGCGATCGAACGGGTTTCGATCGATCGAACGTTTCAGATGTTCAATCGATCGAATGTAGTTCGATCGATCGAAAGAGATTCTTTGTCAGGTTCTCTGTTTCACAGTGTTAAAGTTTTTTTTAAGAAAATTAAATACTTTAATTTTAAAATATTCTGTAAATTTTTCAAATCACTGTGTGAAACAGAATGTTCGAGCGATCGAACAGTGTTCAATCGAACGAAGGTTCGAGCGATCGAACGGTCTTCGATCGATCGAACTGTGACAGAGAGGTATGATGTTGTTTGAAGTTCTAAAACAGTATGTAAAGTGTTTATATATTTTGTGAATCAATTAGGGGTTCCAATAGTTACGTATAATTGTTATATATGTGTGGATGTGCATACGACTAACCCTTTTGCAGCAAGTTAGTCACTATCTCCCGTGGCACCAAGTTTTCTAAATTTTTTGTGTTTAAATGTTTTGAGATTGGTGTTTATTTTAATAATTGGTTTGGTTTTAAGGCATATGTAAAGGGCGCTGCGACTTCAATCCTACGAAAAGAAAAGTCGCATCGGTTTCCCTAGCCTTTTTATTTTATTGTTGCAATTTCTTTTTCTAGAAAAATTGTAAGCTTCGAAAGAAGCATAGGACCAATGTAATAGAATTAGGAATTCCATGAAGATGGAGCAAGGAGCCGTTGTCCATAAAGATGGAGCTGGAGGCGACCGAACCAAGAAGGAGGTTCTATGGAGATAGAGCCATGGGAGATAGAGGCATTGTTTGAATGCCTATATTTCATTTTAGTTTTTTATTTTAAGTGCTTGGTTTGTGATTGGCGTATAATACATTGTTGCATGCACGTAAAACAAGTTTTCTAAAATAAAATTCAAAAACCATTTTTAACACATTAGTAAACACTGGATATTTATGGGTAATGTGAAGAAATTTTTTTTTCTAAATTAAAAAATTCCTACTAGTTCATTGTAAGTATGAGAAATACTCTGTGTCACTCATTTATGAGTGATCATTCCATACGGAGGGTATATCTTATTGATTACTAGATATGAACTTCTTATAAAATCTAGTGGGAGAGGGACTTAGTTTTATAACTCCCACGGTCTTCCATAAACGGTTCATTGTAAGGTGGATAGTATATTCTGTGTCACCCAGCCATGGGTGATCATTCCATACGGAGGATAGACTATTCATTGGTTACTAGATATGAACTTCCTTAGGATAGAATCAATGAGACGCGTTAGAGGGTGACCACTACACTGAGGCACTACTTGAGGCGGTTATCATCGGATTCTAGTTAATGGTGAACACTAGCTAAGCTATGGGTAAGGGATTCCACACGGAGCATTATCCAGAAACTTAGAGACCAAAAGTTCAGGAGTCATGAATTGTTTTGTAAGAGTTGCATGACATTCATGATGGGTTTCCCAATCAGGCTATGAGGTTATGATCGCCACACGGAGACTTAATTTCATAGGCTTGACATCCTGAAGACAATTAATGAGTTGGTTAAGGGAATTCCAATGTATCATATAAATTGTCATATTTATGATTTCCATAATGTAACTCTGTTATATTATTTGTATTTCAGATTCGTTATGTCTAGCCCACTTGCTATAACCATGATCCAGAATAAGCTAATTGGAAACAACTACGTTGAATGGAAACTAGAACTGGATGAATTATTAACTGCTAATGGATGTAAATACGTTCTTACCGTTCCCTGTCCACCTATTCCATATCATGACACCCCAACTGATCTTGCGGATCAATATTGGCAGTGGATAAGTGTCACACCCCAACCCGCCTCGTGCGAATTAGGACACGTGTAACAATGCTACAAGAGTCCACGTACATTAATTAGCAAAGAACCATACGAATTACTAAGAAACGCATGTATTTAACCACATTAAACAACTCTATTGTTACAAAATAGGCCTCAAGGGTAAAATGGTAATTAATAAGATATAGCAAATTTTATACCAAAAGATAGGTCTTTGAGTCCCGGTTCCAACGCAAAAAAACAGCGCGCGAATCCGAGTTTTCTAGAGTGAGTTATGTCCGTTTCCGTAAAAGCTGACAGTGCTGAATCTGGACATGCGGATCGATCCGCCCACAACCGGATCGATCCGGTTTTGACAGAATGTCATCTCTGGCTTCCCCAGAAGCTCCGGATCGATCCGCTTAAGGCCCGGATCGATCCGGTTTCTGCAGAACTTGATTTTTAGCAGAAAACCCTGTTTAAACAGCCCCCAAACACACCTAAATCATCATCAAACCTCATGAAACTTTGAAGAACCAATTTCAATCACATAAAAACATTTCCAAACATAAATTTAAGCTTCTCTAACATTTTAAAAGAACATGATCAAGATCTTCCTTGAATCAAACAAGTTCCTCTCCAACTAAGTTCCTTTTCATGAACTTGTTAAGAAATGATTTAAACCAAATCAATCCTTCTCCAAACTTTGTAAAACTTTGAAAGAACATATGACATACTTTTATAAGTTTCCTTCCTCATTCAAAACCAAATGTTTACAACTTCAAACAAGTTAAGTAAGCAATCAAGCCAAGTTAACTCCAAAACAACCATAAGCATGAAACTTTCCAGAGAGCATTTCCAAAACCATTCAATCCACTTAGTTACAAAAGGAACTTACACAAAAGAGTTGCGACGCATATCCGGACTTGCCGGAAAGGTCCAAACATACAACCTACAACTTCCACATAGAAATTACATAAGTTTCTTCAAATCTACATTAACACATGAGTCGTAGGATTCCAAAACTAACTCTATGGATACAACCACGAGTCAAGTCTTCAATTCACAAGTCAAGGATACTAACCCACAAGTTACACTACATTACACATTATAAACATATTTACAAGACCCAAATCTCTTTCCCAATCCCGAGTACGCTATTTCCTCTCCGGATAATGCTCTGTACCTGCGGTGGTTGTTATTTACCACAACAGAAACAGAAAACGGTTTTCTTAAGCATTACGCTTAGTGAGAATTCTAAACATGGCTGAATGTTTAAATATGTGCAATGCAACAATAAACACATAAATCATATTTTTGTAATCGCCGAGTCACCTGTTCAATGATTCATTCAGACCCGGGACCTCCCTTGGTCCCGTGGCCACTTCTATTCCTTGGACTTCCGTATTTCTCGGATTCTTCCTCTTCACCACCCTTATTACTCCCAACCAATGAATCATTTTTCCGGTGCTCATTGAATACCACATAAACATATAAGCACATAAACATGTAGGCACATAAATTCTTCATAAAGCTAACATGCAATTCACAATTTAGTAACTACATGCTTTCTAAACATGAATAATCAACACAATAAGATCATTCTCTACATCTCTACATCATTGATGCCTTGAACATAGTTAAACACAACCATTCTTTAGGCTAGAAAACTCACCTTAGCAAGATCTACCCAAATTCAAGCTAGAAATGAAGAATTCCTTCACAAATCTTGCTCAATTCTTACCCAAAGTAAATCCTACATGGGTTTGGGTACACAAGCATCATTCATCAAGAATGGTTACCGGAAGAATGTTGCCGAAAATGAAAATAACTTACGTGCATATGATCCTCTTACCTCCACGAGTCCAAAAGTGGTCTCGGATCGTGAATCCGGCGAACGGCGGCGACGGAACGGCGAAAAACGTCGTCGGTGTCGGTCCGTCTTCTCTCTCGGAGCTCACTTCTCTATTTTTGTTTTAATTCCAGCAAAAATGAGAGTCTAACTCTCTTTAGACACCTACACTCATGCACAACATGAGGTGTCTTGATCTCAATTTTTCCCTTTTTCACTTACACCCCCGGAATTCTTAAGTTCTTATTATGAAATCCCCCAAACATTCCATTAACTACCCAATTATCAAATGAGTGTTTATCTAAGTTCTGTATGGGTCCCAACGTGGGTCCCATATATTTTGTGAAGTTACTATCGTACCTACCAATTATAAATCTTTTTCAATTGTGCCCTTATTTGGGTGTCCAAACTAATACCAAATGCTAAACATATATCATCATATGATATGGAAGCGTTTAAACAAATAATCATGTAATCATATAAATGCATTTAATCACATAACATGCACATATTTTTATTCGGGCCCTTCACTGGGTCCCACTTCCAAACTTGTCCCTCCTCACTGGGGACTTTTCCAACTAGTGTCCCTCTTCTGAACACTTTTTTTTATGGGCGAGTCCAAAGCCTCCCCTTAATCCGTTTCATACACTAATTATGTTAATTAATGCATATAACATGATAATTAACCCGTTCTCCGGGTACGGGTGTTACAATAAGATTTGATGGTATAGCTCGCTCTAGCATCTTAAACTCTTTATCTGATGTGTTGAAGCAGCAACATCAACCTTTGAACACTCCATGTGCTATAATATTGAACCTTGAGGAGATGTTTGGGGAACTGAGCCGAACTGCAAGGCTTAGAGCCTTGGAGTTAGTCATGGACACCAGAATGTTGGAAGGAACTTCTATAAGAGAGCATGTTTTTAAAATGATTACTTATTTCAAAGTAATGGAAGTTCTGGGTTCCGACATTGATGGTGAGACTCAAGTTGACATAATCTTGCATTCGTTGCCTTTATCATTCACTGAATTTAAAAAAGTTTTTAAAATGAGTAAAACAGTTTTTTCAACAAGTGAGTTGATAAGCTCTCTTAAGGCAACGATGGATGTAGTCAAAGAGGAGTCAAATGTTCAGAACATTGGAATGGCTTCATCTTCTGGAACTAAGCCTAAGGGCACATGTTTAGAGAAGGAAAAGCAAGGCTCAAGGATAGGTGAGCCTAACCCAACTATTAGGAAGAAGGCAAGACTTGGAAAGGGAAAGGCTGGTGCTATGCCGAAAGGAAAGTGTTTCCATTGTGGCGTGAGAGGGCATTGGAAAAGGAACTGTGTGGGATACTTAACTGCCAAAAGGCAAGGTATGATCTAATCACTAGTTTTTGAAGTAAGTTGAAAAACTGATACTTCAACCACTTGGGGCACTAATTCTAATTTTTTGATTATATCTGTAATTGTTGCAGAGGATTGGAAAAATAAGAATGTGCAGTGATTTGAAGATCTTGATTGCTTTTGGGATCTAATGCAAGAGTTGCTATTAGATTAGTAGTTTTATATTGTAATAAAACTTTTGGAGTTATTAGATGGATTTCAGTTTTGAATTAATTTATTCTTTTGATTTTGGTACTGAAATTGTTGATTAAAAGAAAGTGTTCTTTTAATGTGATATAATAACTTGTCAAGCAAGTATCTCACCGATTTACTTTTGTTTCTCGTATATTATCCAACGTAGTATTTAAATAACTCATGGGTATTTTACCATCTAAAAGGATAGCACGTTCAACTAATTCTATAAATCCTTTGGTTTAGAGGTTAGATCACATTAAATCTAAATGGGATAAATGGGGAGTAAAGGATTGGATCCTAGACTCTTTTGGTTGCTGAGACCATTGCCTATTTGTAAATCCTATTTAGAGAGTAAACGTGATCAGATCATATTAATCTAAATAGGATAAATAGGAAGTAGAGGATTGGATCCTAGACTTTTTTTTTTTGGTTGCTAAGACCACTGCCTATTTGTCAATCCTATTTCGAGGGTAATGTGATCAGGTGATTTTTCTTTTTGAAATATCACACGACCAAGGAATTAATAGAATTAGGGCATACTCACATATGCAGGCCAATAAACATTAGAGTTGTAAAGTGGTTTTGGCTACTCCAGATACTGATATAGATTTACTTATTGCACCTTCATCCTCAATTTTGAAGAAATTCAAAAGTTTTGGAATGAAGAGTAATTGGTAAAAGAATATCGTTGCTTTTGATTTAATCAAAATGGTGAGTATCTGTCTAATGTGTTTATTGTCTATAAGAGATAAGAATGAAAATTCTTTCTCGATCGTCTACACCTAGTGCGCCTCCACGGGATGGTGTAGCAGGTAGAAGGAACTACCTTCTTTTAGATACGACTGGGTCATGAGATGAGTTATTTAGAGTTACTATTGTTCCTTGTTTTTCTCGATGGAACCACAATGTATGTACTGGATCTTGTTCAAAAGCGAACCATTCCAATAGACATCCCCAAAAGTTGTGAAAATGATGGGACTTCTTTCTCATGGTAACTTTGGATAAGGATGCCTAACACTAAGGTGTAAAGGAATGATGAGCCTTTTGAATCTAGATTAGAAGTATAATACTTCTGTAGTGTTTCCAGAGAAAACAAAAGTTGGTTGGAGACCAAATTTTGCAAAGGAAAGATAATATAAAAGAGTAAAGTTATTTATATCTTAAAGCAATCTATAAATCATCAGGAACTAAAATCTACTACCTCTTCATCTGTTCCTACATTGGTGCTTCATTGTAGTGGGAGAATTCTCAAAGTTGTTGAAATCCCCTGGTACAATAAAGTTTTGTGATAAGGAAGCTCTGGTATATGATTTGCATAAGTCTACGGACTAAAGCAATCATCCAGAGATAAGCACATCTGTTTTGACATGTTGGTCAAAATACTTTGGATTTCTCTGAAGTGTGGATGTGACTTAACTGGATGAAAGGATCCTTGCACTAAGGAAGTGTGGTGGTGATTATGGTTCCCCACAATGATAACACCTTTATCATTACGAGATGTCAAAGTAGTGTTATCAATGGTTGAGGTTAAGTTTCTTCAGTATATTTGATATTTATGATCTCGGTGAGGCGAGCAATAATCTTTGGATTATGCTCATTCAAGATCGGGAAGTTAAGGTAATGAGATTATCTCAAACTTCTATATCATAAAGTTACTGGCAAGATTCAACGTAGAACATTTCGATAAAGGTTATTCACCTTTTGAACATAACCTATTGCTCTTTCAAGACTTGTAATCTTAGGATGCAAGATGAAAGAGGACGCATGAAAGGTGTATCATAAGCCTAGGCTGTTGATAAACCTTGTATGTGATGTTAGGTATAGGATATCTGTTAAACCGTCGAGGTTGTTCACAGATATCAGTCCAAATGGAAGTTCAGTTCACTGAACTATCATAAAGCACATATTCTCTAGGGCTTGAGATAGAACTAGTAGATATATGCTAGATGATGTTGTTTTGGACTATGTTCGAATTAGCTTTACTGGATACATGTTTGGTGACGTCTTTTTGTCTAGGGATATAGTATAACATGGAGATGTTCTACTATGGATTGTTTCAGTCGATGATCATCAGTCCCTATGCAAAACCTTACGGGTTAAGGATTTTGACAAGTCACGTAAACCATGTTGGTGTTTGTTTGTAGCACTATATGGTTATGAGTGCAAGTGGGAGTTTGTTGGGAATATGCCCTCAAACCAGTTAGTTGGACAATGGAATATCAAAATGCATTTATGCATGTTAGTTCATGAGATGAATATTAGACTGAAATCCTTAAACAACATTACATGTGATTCATTTGTGTATGCGATTACACATGTGAGATATGAATCACAAATTCTTGTTGTTTCAAATAAGTCACAGTGGATGATAAGTCTGGATAACTTATCAGGTATACACTGTAGCATGATTAACGTCTATGGGGTAGAATGATGAATCTCATTCATAAGAGTCTTTGACTCTTGGTTAATATGCTAGTGCACTCGGTGCATTGACGGACCTGAGTTAAACCTATTGACACCTAAACGATGTCACCGTCAATAGGAACTCAAAACTTGTATAGGGATACATGTCCTTAATCCTGAGACAGTTATGAACGCAAGTTGTATGCTTGATTGCTTTGACTTACCAATCAGTGAGGTCTTGCAAGATCAACACCTGGGTATCTTGGGTAAATCAGGTATACAATGTTACGAACATATATTGTCAAGATGGAATTCTACCCTCTTCTATAAAACGAAGAGTAAGTATTCCCTAGAGAATGTCACTAGGAGTGATTACTGAGAGCTGGCCAGCCTTGTCAACAAAGTGCTATTGTTGACATGTTTAGTAATCCAAGCGTAGTGAATGATACATGAGGAATATAAGATGTACTATCTATTGGGTCGACAGTATCTTAACACATACATCCCAATGATAGATATGAATACTGCCTGGTAGAGGGACATCCGTATCATATTATACAAGTCTAGCAATCACTTATGTATGTGTGATTATGTTCTTATGCACTGGAGTGCAATTATCATTTTATAGTGGCATTAATGATAATTAATTAATTATTGATTCCTTAGTCAAGAGTACTGACTAGATGGAATAATAATTAATCAGAGCCAGTAATTAAGAACCTAGGAGGTCCCACTCTTAGCTCCGCCAGAATGCTTGGAAAGGCAATTGAGGATGCTGTCAAGACTGGTTCGATCGATCGAAGTTGTTTCGATCGATTAAAGTCTAGACAGGTTCGATCGATCGAAGTCACTTCGATCGATTGAAAGTAAGGTCGGTTCTGGGAATCTATAAATAGGGCAGCTGCGTTCTGGGAAAGAAGTTCGTCGTTTTAACGTCCCTAAGCTGCTGAAACTGTTTTAGCGTTCCCAAACCTTCTTCATCCTCTCCATTAGAGATCCCGCCATCTCTAGCCTCTCTGGGAAGTGTTCGAGGAGACATAAGAGTGAAGATCACCTAGAGTTTGCTGCTGGACATTGCTAAAGGAAGCCATATTCAGAATTGGGTTCAAGACCTAAGGTATATTATTCTTGCACCCTTGTACACATCTAAGGAGTTGACGAGTAGTAGATCCAGGGATACCAAAAGGTTTTTATAACTGGACTTTTTCCGCTGCGCGTTTAAACTTTGATTCAAACCGTTTTTTACCAACAAGGATCCTGTAGGATGATTCTTCAACAGAGGATTTGCCTCACGAGATTTCTTCAAATGTAGTTCCTTGTTCTCGATGGACAAGGACGCGGCCAAGATGTTTGCATAAACCTTCAGACAGAGAGGTGCCAATTTGGTCTGAATACTGGCCCTCAAACCTTCTTCGAATCTTGCCCCTTTGAAGTTGTTATCGGTGAGTTGGGCGGTGGCAAAACGTGCCAATGCCGTGAACTTCGCTTCATACTCCGTGACGGTCATGTCACCTTGCTTGAGATTGAAGAAATCGGAACGCATTGCATTATGGACACTATCTGGGAAGTATTTCTCTAAGAAGAGACGTTCAAACTCTTTCCAAGTCATCGTCGTAAGAGGGTGAACTTTCAGAGTGCAGTTCCACCAATTAAGAGCCTCATTGGTGAACTGGAAGGACGCGGCATTGATACGAGTGGAATCGTCGGTCATGCAAATGTAAGCGAATATGTGGTTGATCCTTTAGAGCTAATCCTCGGCTGCCAAGGGACCGCGTCTCCTGAAAAGCTTAGAGGACAACGCTTCTCAAACTCTCTCATCAAGATTCGACTCTCTCATAGGTGTGAATCTTGTGCTATCGCTCTTCGCGGAGAGGGTGGCGGGATCTCATCGCGCACAGCCCTAGCAACATCTCTCATAGCGTTGGCCATTCCTTGATAGACTTGAGGTCCTCCGGGAAACTCGTGATGATCCGTAGACGACGAGGATGAAACTCTCGTTGTCTGGCCTCGACCTTTAGCACGTCCGTTTTGCCCCCTACCCCGAGATTGCACGGAAGAAGATTCGGCCAAGTCATCGTCTCCTCGGCCTCCGACTCAGCCACCGCAGCCTCTAGCACGACCAACACGCCCTCTAACTCTAGGCTGCATAGATAGAAAACAAATAAGAAAAGTTCAATAACCATAAACTAGCATAGAAGTCAAATAAGTGCTAGAAAATTAGCCATGCGATCATATAAGCATAAGTATGTTATCATGCAATCCCGTAGGAAAATAAGCATGCTATCATAATCAACTCATCATTAAAAAGAAATAAAATGATTCATTTAACTAAGCATGGTTGATAATGTAAGCAAAGAGCAACGGTCACACATAGACCCAATTAACTCCAAGAGTACCAAGGTATTCGAACCCGGTTAGCTCTGATACCATTTTGTAACGCCCCATAAACCAAGCCACGTGGGCGAGGTCAACGAGTCAAACAATAGAAAGGAAAGAAAGGGATAGTCCTATGTGGACTAATCCAACAAGGCGAAAGCATAGGGGAATCCTCGCGGATTCTAAAGAAAAGTCAAAAAGGCAGAGATTGACCCTCAAGTGTCAAACGAGTAAAATATGGTCAATCAACATAAATTTGACTTAAAACATTTTGAAATAAATGTCGTAATCTTATGAGGAAAGGACATAGGACTTTAAAGAATTTTAAATGAAAGGAAACCTTAAGAAAACAAAAAGGTTATTAGGGTACAAATTGTTCCTGGAAAAGGTCCAAGAAGGCCCTTAAAAAGGTACAAGCATAAGCAGGATGTATTAAACACTATGAGTTCAAGGTACAAATGAATCTTGAGGAAAGTCCAGATGATCCTTAAAAGGTACAAACATAAGCAGAACTATGAATTTAAGGTACAAACGAATCCTAAGGAAAGTCCAGATGATCCTTAAGAAAGTACAAACATAAGCAGAATGTATTAAACACTATGAATTCAAGGTACAAATGAATCCTGAGGAAAGTCCAGATGATCCTTAAGAAGGTACAAACATAAGCAGAATGTATTAAACACTTTGAATTCTAGGTACAATTGAATCCAGAGAAAAGTCCAGATGATCTTTAAGAAGGTACAAACATAAGCAAAATGTATTAAACACTATGAATTCAAGGTACAAACGAATCCTAAGGAAAGTCCAGATGATCCTTAAGAAGGTACAAACATAAGCAGAATGCATTAAACACTATGAATTCAAGGTACAAACGAATCCTGAGGAAAGTCCAGATGATCCTTAAGAAGGTACAAACATAAGCATAATGTATTAAACACTATGAATTCAAGTTACATAGTTTAAATATGGGTACAAAAGAAGAGGAGATAAACATGTAAGCTTAGTAATCTGAATCAATATCCACGATTCTAAATTACATCTATTATAACTTCCTCCTATCCAACTATATAATGAATACATTTCAAAACAAGACTCCGCAAGGGATATCTTCAAAAGAGTTCACCAAGCCGACTACTCGTGGGCCTTGCCCTTGTCGACCTCACCTGAAACAAAGTGATTTTTATAGATTCATTAAGCACGACGGCTCAGTAGAAAGCATTGAAGAAATGCACTACTATTTCTAAGATCATGCTAAGACATGCGGTGCAATGTTTTTGCCACCGTGGCAATGCAATAAGCCGTCAGACCAAGCCGTGCAACTTTCCCAATACTGACATCCATGACCACTTACTCTCAACACCGGATGCGAGCCACTCCAACGTGAGTGTAGCATACAAAGTCTCCGGTAGCTAACCGAATATGACCTTGAAATTTCGAATGTTTTAAGGATCACAAACAACCTTCCTCACCTCACACCCGCTTCTGGAATTTCATAAAACCACTACCCCAAATGGGGATATACAATACTTTCCCCAAACGTTGAAATTCTATCCAATTCATACTCCCAAACCCATACTATGTATGTTATGCCGACTTGGCGATTATGAAGTATGGCAATAATGGATTATGCTACTACAATGTCATCTCAATAATTTCAATGTCAAGAAATTAGGCATGGTAGTTCATGATGCAAAGGCTAAATTATTAGGAGGGAAAACATGCAAGGCATAATCAACAACTTAGATAAATAGGAGATGTATAGTACCTTTAGTCTAATTAAAACATATCCACCAAATGACATTTAGGTTTAGCAAAATTTTCAACTAGGCACATAAGAGCATATAAATACATAGATCAAGATGTAGCGAACCCCATGCAAGATTAACAAGTATAAGGTCTAATCCTACACATAACAAACCATGAAATTAGATTTAGGAGTGCACTTAGTCAATGAAATCTACCTTGTTCTTGAATAGGAAAGGCAAGAGAGATAGAGAGACCAAGAGATGAAAAATACAAGAACCCAAGTGATGGAGCTTCCAAGATCTAGTAAGTAGGAAAACCTCCTTCTTCCTCTAAGCCATAGCTTGAGCTAGAAAACTCTATAGTGGAAGATGGAAGCACCAAAAGAGAGCTCTTGAGGAGAGGAGCAAATTGATCTCTAATGTACTTGGTCCAATTTGTGCTTTAAGGGCTTCAAAAAGGAGCTTGATGGTTGAAGCTTTGATGGGGCTTATGTGCTTCCATAAACAAGAGATAAGAGTGAGATATAGAGAGAGAATGAAAAAGAAATGAGGGAGAGAGAGAGAAATGACCGGCCAAAATGAGGGAGGGGAGGAGAGAGAGAGCTTTGACAACTTTTTGGGAAAAAAGTTGTCTCCAAAAGTTGTGATGTGATAGGGGTAGGTTAGGGTGTATCTCACACACATATACAAACAAGAATATAACACATGTGCACCCACATGTGGCAAAATAACCCACTAGTGATACCAATTTGTACCAAAATTAAATTACACTGACGCAAATCAAGACCCATATTGGATCGAAATTACCAAATTACCCTTATAAGAATTCTGGGTTTCTACAATCTACCCCCCTTAAAAGAATTCCGTCCTGAAATTCAAACGGTAACAAACGGGAACCAATCTAAATAAACACACAATGTTTTAGAAATCTTACCTTAATCGGAGAAGAGATGCGGATAACACGATTTTGCTTCTTGTTTGTCCTCCCAAGTTGATTCTTTGGTGCCATGGTGCTTCTAAAGTGCCGTTACCAATGTAATCGTCTTGCCTCGTAGTACATACTCCTTGGTCTCCAAGATGCGAATCGGTTGCTCTTTATAGGATGCGTCTTGCTCGAGGGTTAGATCAGTCCATTTCACAATATGCGATGAATGCAGCTTATACAAGTGCAATAAGGAGATGTAAAACACGTTGTGAACATTCGAAAGCTGAGGTGGGAGATCCAAGCAATAGGCTACCTCACCAACCTTTTCCATAATCTGAAATGGGCCAATGAAGCGTGGAGAAAACTTCCCACTTTGGCCAAAGCATTGCAATCCTTGCCGTGGTGCTACTTTGAGAAAGACATGGTCTCCGGCTTCAAATGATAAAGGTCTTCTTCAGCGATCGGCATAGCTCTTCTGGCATCTTTGTGCGGTGAACAACCTCTTGCGAATCAACTTGATCTTCTCGTTCGTCTCATAAATTATATTGGGACATAAGATGGATGCCTCTCCAACTTCGGTCCAACACAAAGGCGATCTACAAGGTCGGCCATACAAGGCCTCGAACGGTGCCATCTCGATGCTTGCTTGATAACTGTTACTGTAAGTAAACTCCACTAATGGAAGGTGATCTTCCCAACTGCCTCCAAAATTTATCACACAAGCTCATAACATATCCTCAAGAGTCTGAATAGTACGCTCGGACTGGCCGTCTGTTTGAGGATGAAATGCGACGCTAAGTAGGAGCTGCATCCCCAAAGCCTTTTGAAGACTCTGCCAAAATTGAGAAACAAACTTGGAGTCACAATCAGAAATAATAGAAACTAGTACGCCGTGGAGCCTCAAGATCTCTTTGATGTAGAGCTTACTAAGAGTTTCAGCTGTATCAGTCGTCTTGATTAGCAATAAGTGTGCGGACTTCATCAAGCGGTCTATAATGACCCAAACGGCATTGTTCTGTCGAAGTGATCTCGGAAGAGCTATAATAAAATTCATATTAATGTGTTCCCACTTCCATTCGGCAACTGGCAAGGGTTGAAGCTTTCCCACGGACCTTTAGTGCTCGGCCTTAACTTATTGACAAACCATGTAACGTGAAACGTAATCGGCAACATGTCGTTTCATACACCTCCACCAATACTTTTGCCTAAGGTCTTGATACATCTTTGTGCCTCCAAGATGAGTGGCAAGTCGAGAGTGATGAAAATCCGTCAACACTTCATCACGAATGCCTGAAGGGACAAACGGTTTTCCTCAAAACCTCAAACCATCGGTGTTGTGGCCAGGGGCTTGGTGGTAGGTGCATCTTTTGGACAAATTGTAGTTCGGCGGGAGTGGGGTATTTCGAGGTTGGAGCAGTTGGAGGTGGCCCTTTTTAAGGAGGCGATCTAAGGCTGAGGAGAGGGGGATTTCTAACTTGGCGAAATTATGAGGAGGCTTTTTCTAGAAAGGGCGATTGGGCGAGTTTGCCTGGTTGAGTGGTTGGTATGACCTAGGAGGGTAAGCCATGGGTTGACTACTAAGGGCATTGACATCCGGAGGGTTGCGGGAGTAGTTGTGCCTTTTTGACTGACTCGAAGGCTCTTCCTTCTTGATCTTTCCTTCCCTGATAACGTCTTTAATTCGAGTTCCAACTTCAAACAGCTCTTCAAAGGTGGAGATGGACTGATAAAATAATTTCTCATGGTAGAGTGGTTGCAGGTTCTGGATTAGCATTCTCACATGTTCTTTCTCAACTGGTCAATGGGTCATTTGGGCCACTTTATTCCTCCATCTGCTCAGAAATGCTGTGAAGGATTCATTACTGTTCAGCCGAGTAGTTTCCAAATCCCTAATAGTGACATCAAGTTCTTGGTTGTAGGAATAGTGATCAATGAATACCCGAGCTATGTCTTCCCATGCCCGAGTTTTGCAAGCTTCCAAGGTAAGGAACCATGATAGTGCAGACTTTGCGAGAGTTTATGGGAACAGCATTACAATGTGCTCATGAGTGCAGTCCATTGATTGAAAAATGTTCATACACAGCTTTACATGGCTCTTCGGATTTTTGGTTCCATCAAAACAGTCAATGGAAGGCATCTTAAAGTTTTTCGGCAGCTTCAGCTTAACAAGCTCAAAAAGTCCTTCCAAGTCTAGCATGTAATCATCAACCCCTTTACTCTTCCTCAATACGCTTTCCAGCTTATTGACTTTATCCATTTTCTCTTGGAACTTTTTCTCATATGCGGGTGGCAGGGCCCCTTGAAACCAGTCTTCTTCTCCATTATTCTCGGGATGCGATATGAATTCGAACGGTGGTGGCAGGAACTCAGGGGGACACTGTTGCCACTGCTGTTTCAGTTCTTCTATAAACTTCAGGACCTGGGTCAGGCTGTCAGATTGTGTCACGCCCCGGAACGGCATAAATAGAGAAAAATAAATTTCCTTTATGGGTCCATAGGGAATGACGGGTGAAGTCACATGATTGTCCACACCACGCAGTACTAAGCAACAAGCAGTAATAGTGTAACGAGAATGAAGTCTAGGTTCTGATCACAACGTAACATAAAGTCAACAGAAGTTACTAACTATTACATATCAGAGTCTCGAATCAAATATAAAACAGCGGAAGTACGAATGTCAAAGCAACATATGCCTGACTACAAAAGTTCGAAAAGGGTAACGATAACTAGCTACAATTCTAGTCTAGTCTTCAGTTGGCATTAAGGTAGTCCTCGGCGTAGTAGTCTTCTTCGGTCTGACCTCCGTCGGGAAAATCCTCCACCGGAACTCCGTCACCGGCATAGTAGTCCTCTCCTGCAGGCCCTTCACCTGTATAGTCATAACCAGGGTGCGCTGGAACGTAGAAATGTCCAGCGGCATAAACGCCGTCAGCTTAATGAAAGCTGAGTGAGTTAGATACTAACAGGGTATCAACTATTGAAGTTATTACAAGTTATAAGCCGTTACCAAATTAGAATTCTGCAAGGGTAACTCCTTTACATCAAACCAATTATCCGATTACTAATGTTCTACTCATTATAAGACCGATAACACGTCTAGATAGGGGAGACAGACTCGACAGTAGTTCAACTCTATAACATACCATTGCTCATCCACCGCTTTTAAGAACATATGCACAGTCCACCGCATGTCATGGATATCACGTTAGTCCATCCCCCGCTTTTAAGAACATATGCACAGTCCACCGCATGTCAGGGATATAACGCTTTAAACAACAGTACATCATTCTATGCCACGACTTAGCGATGTCTACCAGTGATCACGGTCCACCGCATGTCATAGACACCTTCGTCTGTCTACCGCTTTTAAGAACATATGATTAGATCATCTGGCTATCTTAGGGCAAATGGTCCGGTTCACCGCAAGTCATAGACACCTTCGTCTGTCTACCGCTTTAAAGAACATATGATCGACCAAAGCCCGCCCACGCAAGGTTCCCGAATCTTAGCAAACCTACTTAAGTTCAACTCTATAACCGATACATGACAATCCCAATGTGGCCCGACTACTCTGAATGAAATGAACGTTAACTCCAAAGGATTCACAACTATTCCGTTATCTATCATTATAAACATTATTCGATAGTCTTGTTATTACTACGATCCTATGCTGCATTAACTCGTTATCATGTCTGTATCACAATAATAAGGCATGCTGGGAAATACTGAACAGTAAATAAACAACTAAACAGTTATTACATTATCTTAACAAGTAAAACAGTAAACTGTAACTTCCAATCGATTGGTATAGAGGTCAATCGATTGGTATAAAAGTAGTGTCAATCGATTGATCAAAGATTCAATCGATTGATCAAAGATTCAATCGATTGGATCACAATCCATGTCAATCGATTGCATAAAGTGTCAATCGATTGGAACATAAAAGATGTCAATCGATTGATAAAGTGTCAATCGATTGGAACATAAAAGATGTCAATCGATTGATAAAGTGTCAATCGATTGACACTTCGTCTTCTTCACAGAGAAGACTGCCCAGCAACATATAAACGGGAATACATAGTTTCTCTTCCATTTCTTCATTCAAACATGTCATAACATCAATGTAAGGCTACCAAGTGAGTTTAGAACTCACCTTAGACGTTAAGGGTGTGTTTGGGGATGTGAAATGAAGCTTGAAGCTTCAATGGTGGCTTCTCTCTCTTTCTCTAGTTCTCTGTCTTCTGTCTTCTCTTTCTCCTTCTTTTCTTCTTCTTTCTGGTCTTCTTCTTCTTCCTCTTTAATCCATCTGTGTGTGTGTGAGTATAAATATATGTATATATGTGTGTATATATATATATGAGTGTATATATATATATAAACACACACAAAACCCTCCCTCTCACTCTCTCTGATTTTTCTAAAGAGAAAAACGCAGGAAAAGGGCTAGTATATATAGAGGAAAGGTGTTCACGTGGCTTCTCCCCAGCCAGAGCAAAAGAATTTGCCCAGCTGCCTCCAATCGATTGACATAAGTGTCAATCGATTGACACAATCAATCGATTGAACTTTATCTCAATCGATTGGTATCCAAAGCAAGTCAATCGATTGGAAAACTTGTCAATCGATTGGTATCCAAATTATACCAAGGGTAAGGCCAAGCTCATACAAGTATAAAAAGAAACATACAAGGTCTTAGTTATATAATATATTACAAAAATACAGGGTATTACAGATTGCTGGCTTATGGTGGCTCCCAATTCGGTGACCTTATTTTCTAGCTCTTCCTGATTCATGCTAAAATAACTTGTTGGGATGATCCTAACCAAACGATTATCTAAATTTCTGACCTAGGACAAAGATCCCAGCTGTTGGCTTTGAGAATCTATAGTGACCCTATAGATTCGAGAGGATTTGTATCAAATTCTGACAGTGATGACTTTAGATAGACAAACGACAGTGATGTTAACGGACGTGGACTGACTCATGTACAGCCTGACTGAAACAGTATATGCAGATCGATAGGAATGGTGTATGCAAATGAGACAAGCATGCAGATATAAGCCCTAATCTATATAATGCTCCTATTTCTAACAGATAGCAGTTAAACAAATAAGGTCCTAACCATATAGAGTGTGCCAACCCTACTTTCCAGTATGATCACCAAGGGATAACAGGGGTTTCCAGGGTTTTATGAAGGCTTCTAGGAGAGACTGGGCATTTTTGGTTGATTTGGACATAGTTTCTGAGAGAAACAGGCATATCTGGGCATTTCTGATTGGTTTGGACAGAGTTTTCAAGAGAATCTGGTTAATGCGGTTATATCTGGGAAGAGTTTCTGGGAGAAACTGGTTAATGCAGTTATATCTGGGATATCTGGACAGAGTCTCTGGGAGAAACTGATTATTTTGGGTATTTCTGAGAAATTTAGACAGGGTTTTCGGGAGAAATTGGTATACCTGGGAATTTTTTAGTGTTTTGGGAATTTTTGGAAATCAAAGTAGAGTTTCTGGGAGAAACTGTTATAATTGGGAATTTTTGGAAAATTTAGACAAAGTTTCTGAGAGAAACTGGGATATCTGGATGAGTTGGGCAGAGTTTCTAGGAGAACAGGTGTATATGATAGGAGTATGTGACGATGGTGATCATACTGTCTAGCAGGTTTTCATACTCCTATATCTTAGGACCGACAAACAAGGTTTGCGGTGTATATCTTTGTAAGCATGGAGCAGACATCCTTGTCATGGTGCCTAGGCGGGTCAACTCAATGTGATTACATGTGTGTGATTGCCTTGGGAATCATAAGAAAGGTTCTACCTCATGCCACATAAGCGTCTACACTGCACATGTAATCCCGTCAGGCCATACAACAGTTATATCACATTATCCTATCTGAAAAGATAAATGAACAGTCCTATAAAAGGTTCTACAGGAATCTATATGCAAAGGCTGGGTTTAATCAGAGAGGGTCCGTTGACGAGAGCTCCAATATACCGTCAGAGAGATAGTACGGAAGTTTTTTACTCTTTTTGATGTACCTTGGAAGGTACAGTATCAATGGTGACTTATGCCCTGGCATAGCACGACCTGAACAATGTCAGCACCGCGTTTCAGACACAGTCGGAGGGGGGGAAATGCAAGAGTGCAATGCGGTGAACCAGACACAGTAAAAAGATGATTTTAAGGATGCTGCTTATGAGTGAAACCTTTGTATTATTTTGTTTTGAAAATAAATATCCATAGCAGAATCGCCAGATTGTGGACATGCGGAGTCCCACCTCTTTTTTGTTTTAAATTGTTTTGAAAAGGGAAAAGAAAAGGAAAAGGTTTGTTGAAAACAGATACAGAGTCGCCACTTGGTCTTTAAGGAACCAAGAAACCTAATTTGACTCACCCAAATGGATTAGGGCACCGGCCTTTCATAACCAAAGAACTTGGCTCGGGGTTTTGGTACGAGAGAGGAAGGAGCCTTTGTCACGACTAAGACACCCTTAACTCGCCCCGTCTTTCGACAGGCCTCAATTAGCATACAAATAATCATCTTATACTAAGTTTGGTTCGACAGTTAATATTTATGATAGGTATATTACATTACATAAGAAACTTGAAATGGAAGATCTAAAGATAAAAATATCATTCATAAGATCTAAGCCAAGTATCACACAATGTAAAGTGAAAGATCACACGAACAAACTTAGGAAAAATCGTCTAATCACATATCAAGTAATTAAGTTTCCCTAATCTAGAGGGGACATGAATTATTTTTACAACAAATAAATAAAGAAATCAAAATATGCTTAGCAAGCTAGTATGATGCATGTTAATCTTTGAGAAAAGAAGACCTCTCAATCCTCGGGACGGATGAGAAAGGAAGATTAGATCGAGGGGGAAGAATGAACGTGTGATCAAATTCATTCCTTATAATCTTCTTAGATTAGGAGTCACAAAAGCCCCAAATCTTTGCATAGATGTAATGTATGTATCTAGAATGTGCCAAGGTTGTAGTGTGTTTTGTGTTCATGGATTCCTAGAATGACTTAGAAGTCTAGAATGTGTATGAATGAACGAAGGAAATCATCATGGGATATTTACAAATATGGTATAGACCACTTCCTAAGACATGAACAAATTTGGAGTACATGTAAGCATCAAATCAAAGTATGGAAGTAAAAGCATGCTTGCTGTGAATAGTGGCCAGAACAGTAACATGATCTTTTGGAAATTGAAAAGAGGTGTTAGGAATGTTTTCAATGTATGATTGTTTATGGGGATATTCCTTATTGTGTCTAGAACACAACCCAAAAGGCCAATCTTTAATAACTATCACATATTGAGAGAAATCATATAACAATAGAGGTTACTCAGAAACAGAGTCTGTACTGTTGACTGAAATGTTGGAAAATCTTAGAAAATGAAAACAAATGATCTAGAGGCCCATATTATACCTAAAGTTCCCTAGGACATTTAAGTTCAAGGGAAAAATAAGTTGGGACCACTCATTTTGGAAACGTTTTCTGTAAAACAAGTTGAAAGTCAACCTAGCTGCTGTGATAGCAGAGGCAGCATGTTTGGAAGGAATGTTTGGACAAAAAATGGACCCCTTTCAAGTGTTTCCAAGTCAAGCCAAAAATCATGGGTTATCTATAATGAGTTATTAAGACTCTACAAGTGGTCTTGTGCATTCATATATTGAGTATTGAACTCAAAATAATTCTTTGAAGTTAAATGATTCAATGTTTTGAAGATTTTGAGAAAACAAGGTTTGTTTCTTGAAATCAAAATGAGGGGTTTAAGAGGGGGGTTTTGAAAACATATTTTCAATAGTTAATGAAGATTATAACCACTTAAAATGTCAACATTTGACTCACATCAAGAACCTCCAAGATTATTGGAAAGTATTGTTTCAATTTTAAAGACAACTTCAAGAATACATAGGAATGTATTAAAGTTGAAATCATCATCTATCAAACATGTTTTTGAGGTCAAGAGCTACTATCCATAAGGATTCACTCACCTAAAACATCATGTTATCATCTAGATGATGATACACTAGTAAGAAAAAGAAGAAAACAAAAAGAAATGAGGTAAGAGGAGATGAACAAATAAAGTAAGCAAACAAGTATATAAACAATCAATAGATGATATTCAATTATGTGCGATATACCGTCGGAAAGCTATTAACCTCTAGTATCCACGAAAAATGTTTGAAAATGATACGGTGCTCCAGTTTCAAAGTCAACTTTTGGTCAAACTGGTCAAACTTGGGATTCCCGGGATGTTCTGGAAACCTCAGGGAGCTTCCAGGAGGTGACATTTTTGTTCGATTTTCTTTTTAAAACTCATTTTAGTATTTCCCACATGATCTAGAATGATCCTAAAACTTTTCGGCGAATTTGGACAATTTCGTTCAAACTTGGTCAAACTTGGTCAAACCTTAGTCAAACCGGTCAACGAGGACTTTCTAGGAACTTTTGGGACCTCCGGGGGTCTCTGGGAGCCGACGATTTCATCCGGTCTTGCTTTAGAACTCATTTTATTTGTTTTTCTTACGATGTAGCGCGTTTCCAGAACATTTAGTCTGAATTCTGGAGCTTTCGGGCTTTTAGGGGTAATTTGGTCATTCTGAGCATTTTGAGAGATAGAACTAACTTCTAGGAGTACTTTTTGAGTCTTTTCGATCATTGTGATCCACCAAGCTATGGGTCTCCTAAATCTGATAGTCGACAAAATGGGGTGTCTACACTACTAGAAATTCCTCTTTAAATCCTTGTACATCTTCGTACCTCTAGGATGAACAGTCATTCGTGATTTGTGTGCTTCATTCAATATGTCTTTTTAGAGATTATCTTCATTAGGTACACAGTCTAATCTGTATGCACTTATGCTCCATACTTTTAGTTCTTTTGCTAACATCTTGGCGAACCATAACTTTAGGTCCTCTGTTGTTTGCTAAGACTCTACAACACAGCTGATCAAAGTCGGTTATATCATAAGACCCCAAGATGTTGTCTTTTAGTTGATTCCTCTGGTCGATGGTCAAACTCACCTAAAACCTCCAATGCTTGCCATTCTTAAATTTGTAATGCAATGAGTACTAGTCAAGGTCGACGGCTCAGAGCATCTGCTATGACATTTGCTTTACCTGGATGGTACTGTAATGAAAAATCATAGTCTTTGAGTAACTCCATCCATCTTCGTTGTTGCATATTCAACTCCTTCTGAGAGAACTAATATCTTAAACTCTTATGATCCAAGAATAGATCAAACTTCTCTCCATAGAGATAGTGTCTCCAAATCATTAATGCAAACACTATTGCCGCTAACTCCAAGTCATGCGTAAGGTAGTTTTTCTCATGTGGCTTCAATTGTTTGGATCCATATGCAATGACATTCCTATCATGCATAAGTACACAGCCAAGTCCTTAGTGTGATGCTTCACTAAAGATGATAGATCTCTCTCCGCTCATGGATATTGCCAACACCAGTGCAGAAGTCAATCTTTCCGTTAACTTATAGAATGAATCCTCTTGCTTATTTGTCCATTCGTACTTTATCTCCTTCCTTGTGAAATTTGCCAAGGGCTCTGCAATCTTGGAGAATCCTTCTACAAATCTTCTATAATATACTGCCAAACCCAGAAAACTTCTAACTTCTATCGCATTGGTTGGCCTATTCTAGCTCAAGTCTGTATCGATCTTCAATAAATCCACAAAGATACCATCCTGGGAAATCACATGTCCCAAAAATTTGACTTTTTATAGCCAAAAGTCATATTTGCTAAACTTAGCATACAATTTTCTATTTGAAAGCATCTGTAAAATAATCTATAAGTGCTTCTTATATTCTTCTCTCGTCTTTGAGTAGATCAGGATGTCATCGATGAACAGTATAATGAATTGATCCAGATAGGGTCTAAATACTCTATTCATTAAGTCCATGAATACTACGGGAGAATTAGTCAATCTGAAAGACATAACCAGAAACTCGAAATGCCCGTATCTCATTCTAAGAGCAGTTTTTGACACACATCCTTTGGTTGAATTAATAACTGGTGATATCTGCATGTAGATTAATCTTTGAAAGATCCTTGATCCTTGCTAGTAGTTGAATAGATTGTCTATCTAGGGCAGTGGATATCGGTTCTTGATTATAACCTTATTTAGCTCTCTATAGTAGATACAGAGTCGAAGCATCCCATCCTTCTCCTTAAAAAATAGTACTGATGCTCCCCAAGGTTACGTACTCGGGTAAACAAAACCTAAATCTTTAAGTTCCTGAAGTTGGTTCTTCAACTCCAACATCTCAGTAGGAGCCATTTGATATGGAGTCTTAGATATCGGTAATGTTCTAGGTACTAGTTCCACACAAAAGTCTATCTCCCTCTTTCGTGGAAGTCCTTTAATAACCTAGAATACATCCTTAAAATCTTGTACAGTAGGAATCTGATCCATCATTGGTTTTGCACTTGTACCTCCAGTCGTAGCCAAACAACTTAAGAGAAACACGTCGCTCGTCGACTGACACTGAAATCGATCTTAGATGAGTCCACAGAGATACCGTCCTGGTAAAGGAAAAATAGGTTTAAAATATTTTTAAACGTAGAATGGAAAGATTAAGTTTCAAAAACTTATTGGTAGCCCGGATCAACTACTCGTTAACTCTATAGATGTGTACAAGAGGGGACAAGAATTATACCTTAGTGTCTTGAACCCAATTTTGAAATCTGTAACTTCCAGCAGCCTCCACTAGATGGTCTTCACTCTTATGACTCCTATTGATGCACCCAAATAGACTAGGGTTGGTGGGAACCCTAATATAGAGGATAGAGAAGGTTTGGGAAGCTTAAAATAGTTTCTACAGCTTCTGGTATAATAAAATGAAGAACTCCTTTTTTTGGATGTAGTTGCCCTATTTATAGATTCCCATAACCGACCTAACATTTAAGAGTTCGAAGACTCAATCGATTGAACCATGTTCGATCAATCGAACCTGCTAAGACTTTAATCGATCGAGGCTCTTCGATCGATCGAGCTTATCATGACAAAATCCTCTTGTGCTTTTCCAAGCATCCTAGTAGAGCTAAGAGTGGGACCTCCTAGACTCTTTATTAATGGCTAAGATCAATTGTTAATTCCTATGACCAAACTCTTTGATTAGCAAATTAACCAACTGGTCAGTTAATGTTTACTCACTATAAAATGATAACTGAACTCCAATGCAAAAGAACATATATGAAGAGATAACTAGTCATATTCAGGTAGTCGAATAACGGTTACTGTTAAGTTAAATGCCAATCACAAAACAAACACATAAAACAAAAAACTAAAATGAAATATAGGCATTCAAACAATGCCTCTATCTCCCATGGCTCTATCTCCATAGAACCACCTCTTCTTGGTTTGTTCGCCTCCAGCTCCATCTTCATGGACAACGGCTCCTTGCTCCATCTTCATGGATTTTCTAATTCTATTACATTGAACCTATGCTTCTTTCGAAGCTTACAATTTATCTAGAAATAGAAAAAAAAAATATGAAAGACTAGGGAAACCGGTGCGATTTTCCTATTCGCAGGATTGAAGTCGTACCGCCCTTTACATATGCCTTAAAACCAAACCAATAAAATAGACATGCACCAATCTCAAAACATTCAATACCAAAATTTAAATAGATCTTGGTGCCATGGGAGATAGCGGACTAAATTGCTGTAAAAGGGTTAGTCGTACATGCATCCGCGTATATATAACAATTGGAACTGCTAATCGATTCACACAGTACATAAACTGTTTTTGAATTAGGGCTTAAAACAGCATCTAACTTCACTGTCACAGTTCGATCGATCGAAGACCGTTAAATCGCTCGAACCTTCGATCGATTGAACATTGTTCAATTGCTTGAACTTTCTATTTCATAGAATGATTTGGAAAAATTTATAGAATAATTTAAAATTAAAGCATATAAAATTTAAAACATTTAAAACTATGAAAAGAATAACCTGACAGAGAATCTGTCTCGATCGATCGAATGCCATTCGATCGATCAAACATATCCAATGTTCGATCGATCGAAACCCGTTCGATCGCTTGAGCACAGAGCATCTTCGATCGATCGAATTTACTTCGATCGATCGAATCCAACATGCATCCAATGCAATCACAGATTTATATTCTGCTGCGATAACGCTACAGAAATAGATCTGTGACGATGTAGTTTTGAAAACAGTCCTAAAATCTACATGCAAATCAAAACTAGTGTTCCAAAATGCATCGATAGATCCAAACGAGCCTGGCTCTGATACAAATTGATGGAAAAAATAGTTTAAATTAAAAGTTTAAACGCGCATCAGAAAAGTCAAGTTATGAAACTTTATTGGCATGCCCGGATCTACTACCCGTCAATTCTATAGATGCGTACTAACTAGTGAAGGGACAAGTATTATACCTTTGTGTCTTGAACCCAATTCTGAAATCTTCAACTTCCAGCAACCTCTACTAGATGGCCTTCACTCTTATGACTCCTATGGATGCTCGCAGGAAGGACTAGGATTGGTGGGAACCCTTATGGAGAGGATTGGGAAGGTTTAGGAAAACCTAAACAGTTTCTGCAGCTTCTACGTATAAAAACGACGATTAAAAACATTCAGTACGCAGCTGCCCTATTTATAGATTTCCAGAACCGACCTAACCTTCGAGCAATCGAAGTGTATTCGATCGATCGAACCTTCGATCGATCGAACAACCCTCGAGCGATCGAACCTGCCTAGACTTCAATCGATCGAATCTCCTTCGATCGATCGAACCTGCCTTGACATGATCCTCATGTGCCCTTCCAAGCTTCCTAGCGGAGCTAAGAGTCGGACCTCCTAGGCTCTTTATTGTTGGCTCAGACCAATTTGTTAATCACCGTGACCAAACTCTTTGATCAGCAAACTAACTAACTGGTCAGTTAACGTTTACTCCACTATAAAATGATAACTGAACTCCAACGCAAAAGAACATATCCAAAGCAATAACTAGACTTATATGTTGTACTAATGTCCCTCTACCTTCAGCATTCGTAATCATATTCAGGTAGTCGGATAACTGTTACTGTCAACCTGAATCATGATTACTTCTTGTATTCCTTGAGTCCCATTCACCTCTCATGATTACCAAACATGTTGATAACTCTTATCAACAAGACTGCAGTACTCAGTAATCGACTTGGTGACATTCTCAAGGGAATGCTTACTCTAAAACAGAGGGTAGATTCTGTCTTGACAATATATGTTCACAACTCTATGAACATGACATACCCAAGATACCCAGGTGTTGATCTTCTGTAGACCTCACTGATTGGTAAGTCAAAGCAGCCATATCCACAGTTTGTGTTCATAATCGTCACAAGATTGAGAACATGTACCCTATACAAGTTATGAGTTCCTATTGACTGTTTGATAGCATTAAGTGTCAATAGGAAAGCTCAGGTCCGTCAATGCACTATAAGCACTAGCATATTAACTAAGAGTGACACTCTAGTGATTGAGATTAGTCACTCCATCCAATGGTAGTTAATTATGCTATAGTGTATACCTGATGAGATATCCAGCCTCATCATCCACTGTGACATGCTTTAAGTATCAAATGATGGTAATTCATATCTCACTTGTATGTATCTCATACACACACGAATTACCTACTATGATACTTAAGGATTGAAAATCATCTCATGAAAGAAGCATACATAATGAAATGTAAAACTGACATCCATATATTAAAATGCTAATGTCATACATAATGTAATGGTTTGAGGGCATAAACCTAACATTTGCATCCTTGCAACGCTTTCATCCTAAATCTATAGCCTCCAAAAAGACCTGTCTCTTCAAAGCTTTGGCACTCGCTTGTGACATGCATTGCCTCGCAAGTTCATGCCAAAAAGGGGCAAATTGTAGACACCCCATTTTGTTGGCTATCAAATTTAGGAGACCCATAGCTTGGTGGTTCACAATGATTGAAAAAGATTCAAAAAGGACACTTGGAGGTTAGTTCTATCTCTCAAAATACTCAGAAAATGGTACAAATGACCAAAGTACCCCTAAAAGCCCAAACACTCCTAGATTTGGGCTTGGATACAAGATATATCATAAGAAAAGAGATAAAATGAGTTTTAAAAGAAAATCGGATGAAGTCATCAGCTCCCAGAGATCCCCGGAAGTCCCGAAAGTTCCCAGAAAGCCCCCGTTGACTAGTTTGACCAAGGTTTGACCGAAATCAACCGAATTCGCCCAAAAGTTTTGAGATCATCCTAGATCATGTTAAAAGTACTGAAACAAGTTTTAAAATAAAATTAGACAAAAACGTCAGCTCTTGGGAGCTCCCATAGGTTCCCAGAACTTCTTGAAGGTCCCTAATTTGAAGGATTTGACCTAAAAGTTGACTTTGAGATCAGAGCACCATATCATTTTTCAAACATTTTCATAGATACTAGAGGTCAATATGTTTCCAACAGTTTATTGCACATAATTTTTGGATTTTAAATTGATTTATTATGAATTTTTAAAGGTAAAAAAGGAGATCAAATCGACTTTTATCGCAAATACTGCAAAACTTTTCAAAGTGATCTATCTTTGAACTATTTTTTATGTAAAGTAGACTCCATTAACTTTTCAACAGTATATCACAAATTTAGTTTGGAGTTTGTACACATTTTTTGTGAATTTCGGACGAAATAGGACCTTTTCGTGAATACCGGAACCTCTGGGGGGCCTAAAATGAATAATCAGGGCATCTGAAGAGCAGTGCCACCATGGCATTGGTCCACTACTGCCGCAGCATTGGCCCAGTGCTGTCGCGGTACTCTCCCCCAGACAGGTCCATTTTTGTAATTTGATTTAGGGGGGTCCAAATTGAATAATTAAAAGCCAAAACGACGTAGTTTCTTGTTCACAGATGTTTGGGATCAATGGGAGCACTTTTCATATCCCAAACTCCCCCCAAATTAGCCTATGTAAACCCTCCTTGACTCCTCATTTGAGAGGTTGCAAATGCAAAGTTTAGGAATTGTAGAGAGAGAGAGAGAGAGAGATAGAGATAAGGTTAGAAGAGAGAAAAGTGAGCTTCCTCCACTGATTTTCAATTGAAAAGTGAGTTCTAAACTTGTTTTCTTTCATTACTCTCATACATACTTCACATTCAATACTCCCAACCACCATTTTTGAGCATTTTTGAGATAGGAAGCTACTTCTATGTCCAAATATCACCGCATATGAGTGAAACACCAAGCTATAAGTCCAAAATCATATTGATTATCATCTATTGATTGCTATTGATTGCTTGTTTATTTTAATGTCCATCTATTCTTATCCCATTTCTTTTTTATTTTTCTTATTTTACTTACTTATTTATCATCATCTAGGTAATGACATGGTATTTGAGGTGGGTGAATCCTTATGGATAGTAGCTATTTACCTCAAAAAGCATGTTTGATAGATGATGATTATAACTTCAATACTTCCCAAGTTTTCTTGAAGTTATTTCCAAAATAAAACAAATCTCTCCAACAGTCTTGGAAGTTCTTGACATGAGTTTGAAGTTGATTTTTCAATTGGTTATAATCTCCATTTAGTGCTGGAAATACTCTCAAAACCTCCTTTTCAAAACCCCTCTTAAACCCCTCATTTTTATTTCAAGAAATAAAACACTTGTTTTCTCAAAATCTTCAAAATAGTGAGTTATTCAAATTTAAAATGTCATTCTGGGTTCAATACTCAATGGATGATTTCAAGGCCACTTGAAAAGTCTTCCGAACTCATTAGGGAATGCCCATGATTTTTGGTTTGATTTAAAAACACTTAGAAGAGTTCCATTTGGACCCAAACATTCCTTCCAGACATTCTATTTTCTTTATCATAGCAACTTAGTTGACTTGCAACTTGTTTTCTAGAACACTTTTACAAAAAGGGTGGTCCTAATCCATTGTCTCCTTCAACTTCAGTGTCTTCGGGAACTTTCTGTATAATATGGGCTTCCAAATGGTTTTTTTTTTTTTTTTTTTTTTTTTTTTTTTGCATTTTATAATTTTTCTACATTTTAGTCGATAGTACAGATTCTATTTTTGAGAAACCTCTCTTGTTTATATGATTTCTCTCAATCTGTAACTTCAATCTTGATTTGGCTTTTTGATATGTATTCTAGACACAGTAGGGATGATCTCCATAAAAAATCATGACTTGTGCACATTCTTAACCTCACTTTTCCATTTTTATAAAATTAGTTCACTATTCTATCCATTATTCACAGCAAGCATGTTTCAACTTTTATTCTTTGATTAGATGTTTACATTCATTCTAAATTAACTCATATCTTAGGAAGTAGTTCATACTATATTTGTACATATCCTACAATAACATTCTTCATTCATTCATGCATATTTTAGACTTCTAAATCACTTTAAAAAAATCCATGAACACAAACACACTACTATCTTGCACATTCTAGGCCCACCCATTGCATCCATACAAGGTTTGGGGCTTTTGTAACTCCCAATTTAAGAAGATCGTAAGGAGTGAAATTGATCACACGTTCATGCTCTCCCCTCGATTAAATCTTCCTTTCTCATCCGTTCCAGGGAGTGAGAAGTCTTCTTTTCAATAATTAACATGCATCATACTAGTTTGCTGAGCATTTCTATTTTCTCTGATTTATTTGTTTCAAGAACAATTCATGTCCCCATTGTGATTAGACGATTTTTCCTAAGTTTGTTTGTGTGATATTTCACTTTTGTATTGTGTGATATTTAGCTTAGATCTTATGAATGATATCTTATCTTTTGATTTTCCATTTCAAGATTCTTATGTGATGTAATATACTTAGCATCATATTAAATGTCGAACCAAACATAGTATGAGATGATTATTTGGATGCTAATTGAGGCCCATCGAGAGACGAGGCAAGTTGAGGGTGTTTTAGTCGTGGTAAAGGCTCAATCCTCTCTCGTACCAAAACCCTGAGCCAAGTTATTTGGTTATTAAGGGTCGGTGCCCTTTATCCATTTGGGTGAGTCAAATCAGGTTTCTTGGTTCCCTAAAGACCAAGTGGCAACTATGCATCTGTTTTTCTTTCTTTTTTTTTTAAATATTTCAAAGTAAAATCAATTCTGAAACCCCGAAAAAGGGGTGGACCCCGGAGGCTACGTGTCCACACCCTGTTAACAAAGGAACCTACATCCACGTGAGTGTCAGAGAACTTCCACCAAGTATAAGAAGAAACTGCTGCAGGGACCTTGGTGATCCAACAATGGTGAGTGGAACTACCAAGGGTCAACTATGCAGGGATGATATTTAGGGTTTCTGGGGAGAGGCTTGGCAATGTAGGATGGTTGGTTCAATCTCAAGATCTCCCCTAAGGGGGGTAGGAGGACCCTTTTATAGAGGGAAGAGTCCTCCCTTACAAGGCGTTGAGTTTTATTAGGTAACTAATTTACAACCTGTGAAGATTATTGCAAATCCGGCTAGTTTCCTAATTAGTTTAGGAAACTGCTAGATTTTGAAGATTATGTGATGCGCCTCTGGGCATGCCAAACTTTTCCCGAGTTGTATTGTGACTAGACGTGGTGATCATGACCTGATAGTTGGGATTTTTCCTTAGTCGTATCGTGTCATAGGTCAAGGTGGCTCTGGTTATCCCAAACCACTCGACTAGTGTTTTATTTAAACAGAAGGACGCAGTCCAGCCTGGATAGAGGCCTGTCTTTGCGAAGAACTACTAGAGAATATTATAGAGCTAATTTTAGGCGTATCAGCTACCCCCCATTTCCAAGGTTAAATGGATGCTTCATCAGATGAGGCTTGGAAATTTGTGTAGCATGGGAATGCTGATCGGGATCTGACTGATTGCCTTGGCAATTTAGGTTATAAACACAGTCTGATGACTCAGGAGCTTAGGTATGACTTACCATGTGTCAACATAGGGTTGGTGTGGTCAGGATCCAACCAGGCCGGCTGAAGAGCAACCAAAGCATCTTAACCGAACCATCAAGTCGCTCAATAAATGTGCACATTTTTTAGGGTATCGCTTAGGCTGCCCGAGGCAATAGTTGTCGGGCATTTAGGCAGGAGAGATCCTTGGCCGTTGGATCTGCGATCATTTAGACCATCCGTGCTATCTATATAAAGGACACTTAGGCAATTTTTATTCCTTTCTTTTGTCCATAGAAAGAAAAAACCGAGCGGTGTAACAGAAAAAGCACCCGACTCGTCCTCTCGAGCTTCCTTCTACCCACTCTTCTCTGTAAGTCTTCACTTTGCTTAGTTTCTGTTCATTACATTCTTCCATTTTTCTTCTTTCTTCTTTCCCGAGCGAGACTAGAGAATAAGAATCTTGTAGGTTTTGTAAGGGAGTGGGATTTCTTTTTCCTTAGGTTCTTCTTTTTTCTTAGGATGGGGCATTCTCTCCTTTTGATAGAACAGTCTGACCGGTAGGTATGTCCTAGACCTGCCATGACCGAATGCTACTTGACAGGTAGGACCATTTATGCCCTATCGTATAGGCTCTTGACTCTTCCAACTCTTTAACTTAGGCTAGGAATCCTTGACCCATACCTAGGTCGTAAACTATTTACCCAACCTGTAGTAGGGGCCTTAGAAATGTGTCACTCTGACTTCAACTCATCTTCCCGATCAGAAGATAAGTACTCTAGATCCGGAAGCCCGAGCACTAGTGCTGACCATCCTTCATTGACCCCATTGGACCACCATAGTGAGGGTAGAATTCCCGACAGAGAGTCCATTGAGGGAGTAAGTCAAGGGTACCACGAAGCCTCTAAATCGCAGGGGTCGGGTAGCGAAGCATCGGTCCTAGATAGGCCCAAGATTGCCTTTTCCTGTGAGTGGACTCTTAGTAGTTTGCTTGCGTCTGACCTGAGCAGACTTAGGGAGAAGTATGACCTTTTCGGTCATTTCTCACTGGCCGTGCCACCTGGCGGGGCTCACTTGTACCAATCGAGTTTTGTTACCCTTTATGAGGATGCATTCATTGCGGGCCTTCATCTTTTCCTTCACTATCTTGCCGGGGACTTACTAATCTACCTTGGTATTACTCTCAAGCAACTCGCCCTTAATGGCTGGAGATTCCTGATGGGGGTCATCCACCTCTGGCCACAAAATTTTTGGGTACGAGCTTACCCTCTAGGAGTTCTTGTGGGCCTACCGACCATTCCCGTTGCATAGGGAGGTCAGTTTCTTTCCCTAGAGCGCTCAATAAGGGAAAAAGGATAGTACATAAGTGCCTGAGCAACAACAAGGGGTGGAAGAAGAAATTCTTCCAAGAGTCCACCCTCGGGTTGTATGAGGAAGCTCCAGGAATTCCTAAATTAACCGCCTGGCCAGGCGAGTTGAGGGGTAAGGTCTTGGTCTTGGGTCAGCTTTCTATTTTCTATTTTGTCTTCTCATTGCCTCAATATTGATTGACTCTCATTTTGTTTTGCAGTCAGATCCATCGACCCACCAAGGATCTCAGACGAGTGCCAAGACCGGATAAAGGCATTGGCCCGGTAGCTTGTCAACATTGTTGAATTATTGACCCAGCCTAGAAGGTTACCTTTGAGCCCCAAGAACCTTTTTCTACACTAGTCTTTCCCCCCCTATCATTCCTGGTTAGCTTCTGCTTCTCGAATCTTCCTTACTGCTTCTTCGTTCCCTTTCTATAATTTGCTAACTCATTTCTTTTTCCAATTCTGCAAAAATGGCACCCAGGAAGGACCTCGATGCCCTAAAGGAGAAGGAGGCTGCCACGGTCGCTCGAGTAGGCCATAAGAGAAAGAGGCCGGATGCTGTCATTGGCCAATAGCTGAGGAGGCTACTACACGGGCCCCGTGCGGAGTCGGCCAGGGCATCCCCCCCCAGGGTTGAGGTGGTGTCAGCCACCGAAAGCCCCTCGGGGAGCGTCCCAACCGGTATCCACCTGGAGGATTCTGCGGAGGAGGTTCGAGCGAGAATTCGGCTAGCCCTCCTCTCGAGCCAAGTCGAGATTTACAAGGGGACTAGCCCTCAGGCACTCATTGGGTGGGTTTACAGCCTCTCCAAATTTGTATGTAATTTGCCTTCTCCTTTTCCATTCTTCCTTGCCTTTTTTCTCTATTTCTAATGACTAACTAGTTTTTGTTCCTTTTCCCCAGGCCAGTAATCGAGCGGCCAGGGCTAATTCTCCCTGCCCAGGCTGGCTGAGAGGACGGCCGCTACTGAGGTCGCTCTTTTTAAGAAGAGGGCGACACTAGAGGCTGGGAAATCCGCCCTAGCTGTAGAGAAGGAGAAAACAAAGGCATTAGCCTTAAGTTTGGGAGCAGCTTAGGAGGAGCTAGAGACCGCTCGGGAGAGTCTAGCAGCTACAAAGGTAGAGAAGAAGGCTATGGCAGAGGCATCGGCCACTCGGGAGGAGGCTCTTTCAAGGATACACTGACCTGAAGAGGAGGGTGGCCTTGGTCCATCGATAGTGGGAACTCACGACCTTTCGGGACCCGAGTTCGACTTCTGGGACATGCAATCCTCTGTTACTGATGAGGACCGCTGAGGAGGAGGCTCCTGGTAGAGAGGTCGGGGAAACAGAGGACAAGGTGGTGATTGTGGATGATCCTCAAGAATGAGCATGTCCAAAAAATAAGGAGGCGTATTGCCAGACAAAAGAAGGCAGTGAAGATTTTTCCAAGGCCTACTTCTGGACCACTTCGCCTTATTTTTCCTGGCCTATTTTGTACTTGTATATATATATATATTTTTTTTGGGGGGGAGGGGGAGGCTACTATAATTGCCCCCATATGTTGTACTTTAACTAGTAATAAAAAGGCCCTTTAAGGTCATCCTTTGTAGCAACTGTCCATACTTTGTACTTGTATTGCCTGTGTTTGTTTAATTTGCCTTCGTCCAGTACCCCTACCTTAGCAAAAGGTTTAAGACAATAAAGTGGTTTAAACATTGTTTAGGAAGTTCCGAGGCCTTTACTGCCTTTGGACTTCTGAGCCTTGTAGGTGCTTGAGATTGTCTAAGAGTCTATTCCCAAGCCTTGTAAGTACTCGGTTTATTTTAGGGAATCAACTAAGCGTTAATACTTAGTTAATTCTGAGCCTTGTAGCCGCTCGGGATTTTCTAAGAGTTCATATTTACTTGGCTAATCTTGGGCTCTTTAAGTACTCTTAGGCTCTTGTAGAGTAATTCTTATCTGCCCCCCAAGCTTATGCTAAGGTCGAGGGTAGTGTGGAAAGATCTCTTTTAGGAAGCCGACCTAAAATGTTAGGGTTTTAGGGTTTTTTGACTCCCCTATCATAGGCTACCTAAGGGGTTTATCCCCTTATTGTCGGATAGGTGCCAAAGTGAAGTTTTCTGCTTGTGTAAAGAATGCCTCAGGAAGTTTTGAGGTCTTTTGCCATACGCAGATCGATGGTCTTTCGGTTGCCTCTGAGTGGCCGAGGACTTTTGCTACAGAAAATTACTGATATAAAATTAACTTTTACTAAATCTTCCAAAACTGCTAAGGGCTCGAAAAGAGCTACTCGGGAAATTATAAGAGGGCACGAAAAGAGCTGCTCGGGGAATCAAGCCTGTGCTAGTCTAATCTACTGGTACTACTTGCATAGGTGCTCCACTTTCCATGAGTGTGATAACTCTCGCCCTTCCATAGTTTGTAACCAGTAGGTTCCCGGTCGGTTTACCCAAGTGATCATGTATGGATCGTCCCAGTTGGGCCCGAGCTTTCTATAACCTATAACCTTGGTAGACTGATTCACCGCTTTGAGAATGAGGTCCCCCACCTGGAAGCTATGTTGCCGCACCTTCCTATTAAAGTATTGCGAGGCCTTTTGCTTGAGTAAGAACGAGGTCTTGCCTATTGAGGCTCTAGGTGTCGTGTGATAGGCTCATAGGAGACTCGATAACTCTTCTGCCGATAGCCCTTTGGTGTTTTCCAGTCTTGTCTTGATGAATTACAGGATTGTCCGGTTGGTTACCTCATCTTGACCATTTACTTGAGGGTGTTCCGGTGAGGAATAGTGGTTGGAATTGCCATAGCCCGAGCAGAATTACCTAAACACTGGTGTATCAAACTACCTTTCGTTATCGCTGACTAGTACCCGGGGAATGCTGAACTTGCTGAGGATGTTCTTTTCCACAAAGCTTTCCATCTTCTTTTCAGTTATGGTCGCCAAGGGCTCGACTTCCACCCACTTAATGAAGTAGTCCACCACAATAACAGCAAACCTGACCTGGCCCTACCGTTGGTAGGAGGCCAACTATATCAATTCCCCACTGCACAAATGGCCAGGGGTTGAGGATTGAGGTCTGATTTTCTACCTTAACAGAGGATATTTTAGCATACCTCTGGCATTTATCGCACCTCCTGACACATTCCTGGGAGTCTTGAACCATAATAGGCCAGAAGTAACCTTGGAGTAGAGCTCTTCTAGACGTGCCCGACCTCCTATGTGAATCCCACAGACTCCCTCGTGTATTTCCGAGAGGATGTCATTGACTTGGGTAGGATGAACACATTGAAGGCAAGGGATCATGTACCCTCTTCCGTACAAGATGCCATCGATGATGTGATACTTTACCGCTCTGTATCTAATGCGTCTTGCTTTGGACTTTTCGGCGGGAGCCCTCTAGTACTTAGGAAAATGGTAATGGGATCCATCAAGCTCGGGCCTTGATCTATTGGGTTGATGTCCATACCTTCCTAGGGTGTCACACTGAGCTCAGGAAGGTAGTCCACTCGGGTCCCCTAGAGTTCTGTTTTGGAGGATGAGGCCAGACCTGCCAACTTATCTATTTTTGTATTCTCTTCCCTCGAGATTTGAGTGATTGATAAGCCTTTGAGTTTGCCAATAACCTACCTAATGAGCGCCAGGTAGGCCACCACTTTGTCTTCTCTGGCCTCGTACTGCTATATGACCTGATTGACCACAAGCTTTGAGTCACTGAACACCCGTGGGCTCCCATGAAAGCGGCCAGTTGCAGCCCAGCCAGCAATGCTTCATACTCTGCTTCATTGTTGGAGGCCATGAAACTGAACCTTAAGGTATACTCGATCTGAAGCCCTTTGGGGGTGGTAAGGATGATTCCAGCTCCGCTTCCTTGGCTATTTGAGGACCCATCAACGTACAGTATCCAGGTCAGGATTGGCGCCTGAAATTGTGGTGGCAGGTAGGGCTGTACTAGTTCCTCAATCGGATCTTCCAAATAGGTGAACTCGACAAGAAACTCTGCCACGACCTGACCTTTGATAGTTATTCTTAGTCTGTACACAACATCAAATTCTTCTAACTCAAAGGACTACTTTATAAGTCGACCGAATGTTTTTGGTCTGGATAAGATCCTTCATAGAGGTTGGTCAGTGAGAACAACTATGGTATAGGCCTGGAAATAGGGTCGAAGATGCCTGGATGAGGTAACGAGTGTGAAGGCCAATTTTTCCATGAGTGAATCTCTGGTTTCTACGCCTTACAGGGCTCGGCTTATGTAGTACACTGGATACTGGATCCCGTGCTCTTCCTTGACTAGTGCTGAGGCGACGGCAGATAGAGATACAGCCAGATACAAGAACAACACCTCTCCTTGAATTGGCATTGAGAGTAAAAGGGGCGAGGCCAGGTACTTTTTCAGTACCTGGAATGCTCTCTCGCACTCTTTCGACCACTCAAAGGCTTTACAGAGGATTTTGACAAATGGCAGGCACCGGTCGATAGCTCGGGAAACAAACCTGTTCAGTGCTGCTACTCACCCTGCCAAACTCTGAACTTCTTTCGTTGACTTGGACAATCGCCTGTTGATGATTGCTTGGATCTTCTCTGGATTGGCTTCGATTACCTGCCTGGTTACCATGTGTCCCAAGAACTTGCCAAAGGAGACACCGAAGGCACACTTGACGGGATTCAGCTTCATCTAGTATTTCTATAAGATGTTGAAAGTCTCGGCTAAATGTTGAAGATGATCTGACTCCTGCATGCTTTTGACCAAGAGATCATCGACATACACCTCTATAATTCTCCCGATCAAGTTTTTGAACATGTGATTACCAGTCATTGATAGGACACCCCTGTGTTTTTTAGTCCGAAGAGCATCACTTGGTATCAATAAGTACCTTGATCGGTGATGAGCGGCGTCTTTTCTTCATCTCCGGGAAACATCTGATGGTTATACCCAGAGTAAGCATCCATAAAAGAGAGCAAGGCATGACCTGCTATTGAATCCATAAAGAGGTCTATCATTGGCAAAGTATAGCAGTCCTTAGGGCAAGCCTTATTTAGATTTGTGAAGTCCACAAAGAGCCTCCACTTGTTGTTGCTTTTCTTGACTAGGACCATGTTAGCTAACCAGTCGGGATACTACAGTTCCCTGATTAACTTAGCTTTGAGCAATTTCTCGACCTCTTTACTAATGGCCTCCTATTTTTCTTAAACCATTTCCCTTATTTTTTGTTTGACGGGGCAAATATTTGGGTCAAGATTGAGTTGGTGGGATATGATATGGGGGTCTATAGCCAGCATGTCCTTATAACACCATGCAAATACATCTTGATTCTATCTGAGAAATTATACTAGTCCCTCGCAGAGCTCGAGTATGAGGAGGGAACCAATGTTGACCACTTAGTTGGGAAACTAGTCGTCTAGAACCACTAGGACGAGTTCTTCGACTGTCCCCAACCGGTCTTCGTTGTCCCTCGGATCTAATTCTCCGACGTTTAGAGATTCTGATAGCGTCTTTTCAGAGTGAGTTGACAAAAATGGACCGAGCTATTACCTGATCCCCTCTCAGGGTTCTGACCCCTTATGGGTGGGAAACTTGAAGATGAGGCTGTAGATTGACACAACCGCCTTAGCCCGATTGAGAGTGGGTCTCCCAAGTATGACATTATAGGTGGAAGGTGCATCTATGACCACGAATTTGGCAAGTAGTGAAGTCTGCTAAGGGTGCGTCCCCATAAGGACTAGTAACTCTATCATTCTGAGCGAGTGTGTACTTGATCTGTTGAACCCAACCAAAGGTGTGGCAATCAGTCATAGTCTTTCTCTAGAAATCCTGAGCTGGTCAAACACTGAGGCGAAGAGTATGTCGAAAGAACTGCCGGTGCCAATCAACACCATCTTGATTAAGTAGTTGGCGATGATGAGCGTTACAACTAGAGAGTCATCATAGAGAAGTTGTATGCCTTTGAGGTCACTAGATGAGAAAGTGAGCAAATCTGTCTGTACAAGGACCACGTTGATATTGCCAAGGTGTTGCTGATTGTAAATCTCCTCTACTTGATGTTCCCCTAGAGACCACGTTGATATTACCGAGGTCTTGCTATTTGGGAGGGTGGTTTCTTGGTTGAGGTTTGTCTGTTATTAGTGACAAACTCGGCTAGGTGGCCCTCCTCGATCAGCTTCTAAATTGCAATCTTCAACTTGAAGCAATCCTCGGTGTTATGGCCATGATCCTTGTGGTTACAGCAGTACTTATCCTAATTTCTTCTCTCGGGCAGGCTCTTTAACTTGGTCAGATTTTTGAGCAGATTCTGGGCTTCTACTGTGGCCATGACCTCTTGTATTGTTCAGTAGATGGGAGTGAATGGTATCGGGGCCTGATCCCGTTTACCCTTCTATTGACCTTTTTTGGGTTTATTTCCACTGTTCTTCTCAGGTTGATCTTGCTTTCGCTTGCTTATCGGAGGCTCGTTGTCTACGTGCCTAGGGTCTTTCATCTTTAGAAACTCTTCAGTGTCAATATATTTCCTGACCCTCTCTGCGAGTTCAACCAAGGTTGTCAGTCAGTTTTTGTGAAACGACTTGGCACACCTGATGTGATGAACCCTTGAGCAGAAGGCGGTAATAGCAATGGTTTCATTCAGATCATAGACCTTGAGCTTCTCCTGGTTAAACCGATTGACGAACTCCTTAAGAGACTCATTCTTCATTTGCCTGACAATCAGCAACTATATGGCAGGCTTCGGTTGTTCATGCATGCCGATTAACTAGCTGGTAAATTGCTTGTTGAGTTGTTTGAAGCTACCGATCGACCTCGATTTTAGCGAATGGAACCACTGGGTAACTGAGCCCTTCAAGGTACTAGAGAAGGATAGAGCTCACCTGAGTTGGTGGTGAGAACTATTTGGGATTTTTAGGCACGGACGTGGTCCACCGGGCTACCCAATCCGTTGTATAATTCCATCTGAGGCTGTTTGAACTTGTGAGGGAAGGGAAAATTGGTGATTTTCGTGATAAAGGGGGAGCTTGGTTTCTATATCGATGTGATTGTGGCCCGACCTCTTGTTGATGCTTTTAGCCATGTCCCCGATCTATTTCTCTAGGTCCCTGATCTTGTCTTCCACCCCAGCCCGATCACTGTCATCTGATAGGTGGTGTTAGTGGAGGAAGCCTCTTCCAGACTACGTGTTGCCATTCCCCAGGAAAGGGCTCGGCTACTACTACGATCAATTTGGTGCCTAAGGTTTCCACGGCTCCTAGTCGTAGAACATTGGGCAGACTCACGAGTCGAGCGTTCGAGCTGCTCATCTCAGGTGGCATGCTGTGGACCACGGCGCGCGGGTAGGGGAGGTTCTGGCGTTACATTGACAGTGTCCTGGGATGGATTCAACGAGCACACTTCGAGGAACTAGAACTTCCACATGCGATCCTAGAGACAAAGAGTCGCCACCTAATTTTTATCGAGAATTGGGAAACCAAATTTGACTCGCCCAAAATTGAATATGGTTACTCGCCTTTCATCACCAGAAACAAGGTTTGGGGGTCTTGGTATGAGAGGGGAAGGAGCCCGAGCAGGACTAAAGCACACCCTCCTCGCCCTACCTAACGGTAGGCCTTGATTCAAATATCCTTGTGCTTAATTCATAATAAGTGTTGTTTACTCAAACATACTAGATAATATATACATGGAAAAAAGAAACATCTAATGAAAATCATTTCAAGAGATTTAATCAAGTAGCAGTCGGATGCACATGCAATATTACAGAGAGGTATACTCACAGTGGCTAATCCCGCCTGGGACCAATGCAAATAGAGGAAACGTGTCATGATATGCAAGAGGGAACGAGAAGACTTACATTGGGTTGACTCAAGCAGAGTCGCAAAAAGCAAAGGAAAGGAAAGAAAACGTGCAATGCAATCATGCAACAATCCTAGATAAGATGTCTCTAACATATAAGCCCATAAACGGAGACTATCCTAAAGGAATTGTGTCGTTGAAAACAAAGTTGTAAACATACAAAAATTCTAAGAGAAAGGATAGAGATAGTACATGATACATGGGCACTAAGCCACATGTAGACGAGGCAAATTCACAAATTGAAGTTTGGATCCAATGCATTCAATTCTCTGCACTAAGACACCAATGAATACCCAAGCATTGCAAAAATAGAAGCAATTAAATGATATGCATGATAAACAAGGAAAAGATGTCATCAATCAAATTTTCAGATTCAGCAACCTCTAATGAATCCCATCAAAAGTGATCTTAAACATAAGCTGGGTTAAAACCCTTTTATAGAAAGTTAGATACATGTCCTAGAGAACTTTTCCAAAAAGTAGGACCTCATTAGCATTTTTGAAGTTCGAGAAATAAGAGTTTTGAGAACAGTGGATCAGGACTGTCCACTGTTCTTGTAAAAATCATAATTAATTCTACAAAACTCTCATGAAGCTCTATTTAGTGTCAAAAGAAAGCTATTTCATTATAGTTTATGAGAAAAATAATCCCATGGACATATAATGATCTTAAGGTTTCTAAAAAATTATTTTAAACAGACTCCATTATTCTAGAAATTTGGTATCATTTGACGCAGCAATGCAAAACATAATAGAAATTCATAAATCATGTTAATCAAGTTGATCTAAGCTTTTGATCTCTCATCCATTTATCCTAGAAGATTTCTAAACCAAGTTTTATTCATCAATTGTTGTTAAGCGATCAAGATATGACCATTTTCTATACATAATCATGATTGTAGTTAAACTTAGAAAATTCCTGAATAGTTGTATCAAATTCAAACGCTTAGAAAACGATGTTAACTCGATCGTATGCTCACGATTTTACATCGACATATAGATACATGAGTTAGGAATCATTCCCCAAAAAAGCGGATCATCGATAACTATCATAGATTTTCTGAAATTCAAGCACAAAGAGACTATGTTCAAATATGTCAACCGATTTCTCAACAATTTCTAAAAATAGCATATGGATCCTAATGATTCTCAAAACGGATCGAATGAAAGCTAATTCATCAAAGTTTACCCAAAAAATTTGAAATCCATCAAACTATGGGTTTTGATGGACCAAATCTTATGGACAAAATGAATCTCTTTTGCTGAATTTTGACTAGTTCATTTTAAAGTGTGAGGAAGACGTTTTATGTGTTGGTTTAGGTTTATTAGAGAGATCAAACTCATAGATCAACTTAATTATCATGATTCCCAATCAATTTAGCCCTTAAGTTATATGAAAAAATTAGACCATGGATCAAAGGGACTTACAAATACCCTATTGGAGATAAAATTCAATAGGAATTCTAGGTAATATGAATAATTGAACATAGGAATCATCCTTCTCATAGATCATACTTCTAAACCATCATAGAATTCAAAATAGGTACATATATATAATCATGTATGCATGGATCTAAACTAAATAGAAAAATGAAATCAAAATTGAAAATCAAAGTAAAAATCAATCTCTAATTATGAATTATCAACAAAATCAAGGAAGACTTGGATCTAGCTATGTGTGTGTGTGAAGAACAAGAGAGGAAGAAGATAAGTATTCTAACAAAGAAACAAAACTAAACTAGATCCAAGTCTTATAGATCTATATATAAAAGTAAGAATTAGAGATGAATTGTGGTGTTTACCTCATGGAGGATTCTCAATTATATATTCAAAGTTGATTCGAAGGATATTCTTCTTCAAGTGTTCTTCAAGCTCTTCAAGCACTCATCCATAGTAGAAGTTATAGGAGGCAATTATGTCAAGTTTATTCTCTAATTCTCTAATCTAATTATCTTGAGATTAGTTTTAAGGGAATTCCATTCACAATTCACTATTCTTTCTCTAGAAATCTCTCAAATTGAAAATATATGTGATATCTTCAATTATATTCAAAGTGTGCTTAATGATCTTCCAAGATGATTCAAGATGATCTCATATGAGATGCATGGGATCTATATATAGATTTTGAAAACTTAACTCTTAAGTTTCAAGGTTAAAACAGGAATTTTAGAGATCAGAAAAGGATTAAAATGGTCATTTCAGTGCCTGAACGTAGTTTCTAGGCAATTTTCTCATAGTAGGAAGCCTTTGGAAGGGTTTAAAACTTGAAAAGCTCAATAGAGGACACCATATATAGGTGACGGTTAAGGGGGGAATCGCCACCCCACTATACCAAACCGCCACCTGCTTTTCTTGAACCTCTAGTTGCCTATAAGCCCTGTTCAAATATTACGTGCACTGCTTTTCTAGATTTTCATAAAAATGCTTTTTGGTGTCCGATATTGTCCGTTTATGTACCGTTGGAAAGCTGTCGAATTTAATTTCAGTATAAAAATGTTTTGGGAGGATTTGAAATGAGAAATGAAGTTCAATTGAAGTCCGGAAGTTCTCTGGAACTTTCGTCGTCTTTTTGAAATTAAATGACTTCTTTTTCAAAATCACTTTTCAATGTGCATCGATTTTGGGTTTTTCTTTCAAATTAAATCTCTGGTTACCTAGAATACTGCGTTTAGAACACTTCATGTCCATATAACCGTGAGTGAATATGAATTATGAGGGATGATTTTGACAAAACCCGGATTTATGCATGGAAAAGGGCTTTTCTGAGCTTGAAGTCACTTTCTGAAGTTCGATCTTTTGATTGTGTGGAATCCAGTAACTTTCACGAGATGCTTTTCATCATCGAATCCTCCAAGATGCTGTCCACCCTAAATCCTATCAGTGTGGTCAAAATTGGGTGCCTACACATGCTTGTCATTGATTATGTTCCGGGCATCCTCCTTGAGGCCAGGGTGGCCTCGAGTGGGCGATCGACCCCGATGTGGTGCCCGACCGCTACTACAATTCCCAGGAGGATTATTAGCCGGCAAGACGTTGTTCTGTTGGGCCAGTAGGGTATTGATTTGTTGTTGGGTCTGACGTTGACCCTCTAGAACCTGTGCGAGAGCCGTTGTGAGCTGCTCCGACTTTAGGGCTGCTACGGTCGACACAGGTGGCCGGGGCTGGGGCCGTCGGGACGTCTCGATTAGCCTGTTGAGCAGCCTTCTTGCCCTTCTTCGAAGGCATGCCTATTAGCCAAGAGATTTATTTCGGAGAAATTTGTCGATTTCCACATACGGTGCCATGCTGATAACGCAGTTTTTGGTGAAGGGATCTTGGTATGATTAAAGTAGATTGTAGAGGGAGAGAGAGAAAGAGTTGGTATGTGGTTCGACGCTATTAACGAAGGAACCTACGTCCACGTGTGTATTAGAGCACTTCCACTAAGTATAAAAAACTGCTATAGGGACCTTGGTAATCCATCAATGGTGACTGGAACTACCAAGGGTCAGCGATGCAAGGATGATGTTTAGGGTTTCTGGGGAGAGGCTTGACAATGTAGGATGGTTGGTTCAATTGAACTCGGGATCCCCACCCTAAGGGGGATGGGAGGACACTTTTATAGAGGGAAGAGTCCTCCCTTACAAGGCGTTTGAGTTTTATTAGGTAACTAATTAACAACCCGTGAAGATTACTGCAAATCATGCCAGTTTTTGAATTGGTTTAGGAATCTGCTAGATTTCAAAGATTGTGCGATGCGCCTCGAGGCATGCCGAGCTGTGTTTGTGACTGGACGTGGTGATTCCAACCGGACGGTTGGGCTTTCTCCTTGGTCATGCCGTGTCACGGGTCAAGGTGGCTCTGGTTGTCCCAAACCACTCGGCTTGTGTTTTATTCAAACAGAAGGACGCAGTCCAGCCCGGATAGGGGCCTGTCTCTATGAAGAACTACTCGGGAATATTGTAGAGCCAATTTTAGGCGTATTAATATGTATAAATATTTTATGAAATTTCGTTTAGAGAAGTGTTTTATAGAATATCTTGGAATATTTTTAACGTCCAAGAATCAAATATTGGATATTCTTATGCAATAGTTTTAAATTTGTAATTTTCTTAATATTTTTTAGCATGAATAGAGTTACTATATAGTTTTGATGAAATAATATAATATTTTTAACAAGTTTAGTCCACCTTATTATTTAACCTATTTGCAAAATCTCTTTAAAAATTTAATGTATTTGCTAGATCCAAGTTAAATATTTTTCGTCCATTATTAAGTTTAGAACTTTGTGATTTTTTTAATATGAATAATAGTTAATCTAAATATTTAATATTTTATAAAAAAAAATTATTTTTTAAAAAAACATTTAGTATTTTTTAAAAAAATTTAATATAGATAGATTTTTATTAAATAGATTTTTATTAAAATAGTTTTATATTTTACAATTTTAGTCAATCTTGTGAAAATGAAATGTGCATTCCTTATGTTTTGGTAAGGAATGACTATTATTGATTATGTAGGAATGGATGTATCTGGTCACACCAAACACAGAAAAGGAATGAATCCACGAATGATCATTCCATTCCAAGGTTCATTTCTGCCTATCAAACGTGCCCTAAAAGTATGGATTCTTTTGAATGAACAACATAGAAAACATAACAATAACAGAATCAAATGTCATGTCTCACTTAATAGTCCGTTTGGTTTGCCACAAACTAAGAAAGAATTGATTTGCAATTCTTGTTTGCGGCAAATCTTGTATTTGGTTTGACAAAAGAATTGATTTTCAATTTTAGTCAATTCTCACCAATTATTGATTTAGTCCAAAAACAAATCCTACCACTTTTGATAGGATTTGGTGAGAAATGATTTCACTTTAAGTGAAACAATGTGATATACCAAACTTACCTCTATATATATCACACCTCCTCTTTTTATATGGGCAATATAGTAAATGACCATAATTCCTTTCATTTTATTTCTATTTCAAACCAAACATAGAATTGCAAATCAATTCTATTCATTTATTTTCTTTTCTATTCTCTCTAATTCAATTCAATTCAATTTTACAATCAAACCAAACGGAGTGTTCAAAAAAAAAAAAAAGAAGAAAGAAAGAAAGAAAGAAAAGAAAAGAAAAGAAGAGAGTATTTTTGCTCACGCATTTTTGGTCCACCATTGCTCACCCAGGCTTTCACTGGTGACAAGTGCTTCTTTCAGTATTTATGTTGATCGTACATGGGCAAAATGGGAATGAAATAAGGGTTATGCTTAGGGATGGCAATGGGGCGAGTTTTCCGGGTTCCCCGTCCCGTCCCGCCCCGCCCCTAATAGGTAGGGTATGGGAGAGGCTTAATAGGGTTAGGGGCGTGTATGGGGGAGGTTTTCAAAACCCGAGTCGGGTTCGGGTCGGGGTCGGGGTCGGGGTAGGTTCAAAAAACCCGAACTCGCCCCGAATATACATGTATTTACATTTTTACCCCTCAATAGTTATGTGTATTACCATTTAAAAAAAAAAATTGCACTATTGGAGAACTAATTGGGTAAGTTAAAAAAAACTGCACTATTGGGGAAAAAATGCATTAAAAAAACTGCCTTTTCAATTTGTGTACCCAAAAAAAAAAAAAAAAATCATAATCGGGGCGGGGCGGGGCGGGGTCGGGGACCCTGAGTGCGGGGCGGGGGCGGGGGCGGGGGCGGGAAGATGCACTATGCGGGGCGGGGCGGGGCGGGGCGGGGCGGGGCGGGGTATGGGGCCCCGTCCCATACCCGTCCTGTTGCCATCCCTAGTAATGCTAAACCCACACCCAAATCTCATACTCATCCATCTACACCCTAACGTGAACCAATGAGGAGAGGAGAGATGAGTGTGAGACTTGAGTGTGAGTCTAGCATTACCCATAAAATAATACACGTGTCACACAATGAAACCTAAGCAATGATGAATAAAAATAGGTGAATAAAAATACTCCCCTAAACGAAAAGTAAAACTATTAAAGTTCAAAAGTATCCCCATGAAATGAGAATGCCCAAGAACTCTAAACTTAGAACACCTAAAGCCCACACTAGGCAATAACCAATCACGGGTTTTATAACTTCACTTTAGAGAAAAGCCCAATTCATTCAATTGCAAACGTGTGTGTTAAAACGGGAGCAAATGACCAAAACGCCCATGCCCTTCATCTCAAAGATCTAACCTACCCACAAATACTACTACTCCACTAGCACACAACTGCTGCACAAACCGCCTGCCTCTTCTTCAAAAGTTGTAAGCTCGCTCTCTCTCTCTCTCTCTCTCTCTCTCTCTCTCTCTCGTACAGTACAGAGAGAGTACTGTGCAGAACAAAATGGCTAAAGGGGACGACGCCCTGAGGAAGAAGAAGAACAAAGTGAATCGAAAGAAGATGAACAAGGATTCTTCCCAGGTCTCTGCTCGTATCGCTGCTGTTATCGCCGCCAAAAAGCGCCGCAAATCCGGAACTCGCAGCATGTGTCAGGTCTTTTCATTTTCAATTCCACTTGCCATTTTTCGCCTTTTTTGACTCTCTCTCTCTCTCTCTATAGATATATATATATATATATTTTTTTCTTTTCCTTTTTTGATTCAATAAGATATTGGTAATTGTTATTAATTGTCAAGAAACAAACATTTGATACTTTGAGCTGCTAAAATGAGGAAATTTGAGAAAAATAAAATTTGGGTTTGGTTTTGTTTATCTGAGGTTTGGGAATGCTGTTGTTTATGAGTTATGATTGATACCAGATGAGTCTGGAATAATAATATTGTGATGCAAATAAATGTTTCTATATAATTTCTATTTGGTCTTTTGTTAGTAAACAATAGTCTGCATTGCAATGCTGAACACTGTCCCATGGGGCATTTGGTTGTTGCGGAACCAGAAAGCAATGTAGTGAGGCACTTGTATATCTATTTTACTTATGATTGTTGTTTTAATGCTATTCTGGATTGACATGAGTTGCAACTCATTATCAAGTTTATGTTTGAAGCTCAAAATTTCGGGATTTTCTTTTTGTTGATGTCTTCTATGTATGAACTCGCACCTTCGTTGTGTATAGCATAAAGATATCGAATGTTCAGCTAATTAATGTAATTTGAGTGCGTGATTTCTTGTCAAAAAATTTCTTCATAAAGATTGCTTCTTGGAGACAATGTTTATTGCTATGAATTCCCTTTTGAGTGTAAGATATACTTCAGAATATTGGTTAGTAAATTTATTGAGGTTAGCAAATACGAATATAGAAAATTAGAGGTTAGTTTAGTTCTTTTCTTTTTGGAATATGGTTTTCACTATTTTCCAATGCTTCTTCTAACACTTCCATTCGCAACTTTTATTCATGTTTCTGCTAGAATCTCCTCTAAGAGGCCCTGCAAGTCTGGTAAGCGTAGTATTTGTCCTGAATTTCATATGATTGTATGTCAAGTTTTGAGTTGCATGTTCTTGGGTTTGTTCAAATTGCAATATGTGCATGTGATTAACTACAATTGAAATATAAAATCTGAGATTAGGAGTGAGAGTTCAATTCTTTGGTTCTGAAACTAAATAAGGCTAGGAAACAGTGTTAGTCATCCTTTTGTTTTACAAGACAGTGGCTTTTTAAAGTTTGATTTTTGATAATCTGTTGTTTTGTATGGAGATAAGTTAGCACTCAGAAATCTCATTATGATGTATAGTTTTAATGTTGGAAGTTTGATCTAATTCATTGATTAGTCACACGAGAATGGTAAACCTGGGGTGTACAATGTATCCTAAAACAGCTAATACTACGTCGAAAATTGTTTCTCAAGCACCTGAATCTCCAGTTCAGTAAATGGTTAGTAATTTTGTTTAAGAAGTCTGGCTGGCAAACAAAAAATTATGTTGTTTGGATATAACTTTGATTCATCATAATTTGCAAAGTTCAAGTAGACTGAGCCAGAGATTTTCTTGCTTATGTAGTTTCCCGTAACTTGTGCTGTTTTCTTCTGCTTTTTTACAGTGTTCATTCGCCTGTTTATTTTTTGTCTCAACATGTGGTTAACATTTTGATCAGTGAATCCAATATAAAACAGCTTGCCAAAGTAGGACAGAAATGTGTTGATAAAAAATGGCTAGAAACTCTTCATATCTATTCTTTTATGGTTTATTGACTTGTGTTACATTTTTCTTTTGGGTAGGCTCTGAAATAATCTTTGATAATGCTATTCCAAAATCTATTTGTGATAAATTTTCTTTTTGTTTCCTTCCTTTATAAGAGGTTAAAGTAAGAAGATAAATTTGCTATTCCAATTTTTTGAAAATTAATTCATGGTATTTCTCAATTGTAATTGCAGTTAGTGGAAAAAAGTGATTTAAATTGAAAAAATGCTAATTCTGGTTTTTTTGGAGGTATATAATTTTTGCCAATAAAATTTTAAATTCCAATTAAAAGTGTATTGGATACATTATATGTTATCTAATATTATAGGTAAATATTATTTGTATATATGTTCCGTCACGTTGGCACCATTTGTTTAATCCTTAAGGATTTGTGCTCCATGTTCATTGAGTTGGCGAAATCAAAAACTTTTGTTTTCATGTACACACACACACACACACACAGATATATATATATATATATATACAAGATGGCCTGTCATGACTCTTAAAGTGGACTTTGAACTACATGATATTTACCATTGTCCGCGTTGACTCTACAGGGGATGTGTTTTAGCCTTCCCACTCCTGAGGACCCTTACAATGACAGAAAAGGGAAAAAGGATACTAAAAGCACCGAAACCAAGAAGCTTGTGTCTTCCCAAACAGGTGACAAGGTGTCAGTTAATAGTTGTAGTGTTTCTCTAAGGAAAAAGGATCTTGATAGGAATCATACAATTATAAAACCAGTAGAACAGAAAATGAAAGAGGATGTGAATTTGCGGAAAAAGCAGAAAATCTCATTCTCGTCTGTTGATGATACATCTCTCACACCTATTGATAAGACGGGGCAGCAAATCACTGTCAAGAGAGAGAGAGCAAAGGTTTCCTTGGTTGAAAAGACGAGAGCTATCCATCCTCAGCTAGAAGCCTTTGAAAATTCGGGTTGTCCCTCCAAGTTTCTGATTCTGTGCTTGAATTCAATACAGAATGCATTACGACATGGTGGAACCCTCACTGGAGAAGATGAAAAGCCTTTGTTCGTTGATACATGGGGAGTTGAGTTTTGGAAATACTACTCGGTCGGAAAAAATGTGTTAGAGACAAGCGGGGCTTGTTCTACGGTGGAGCAGATAGCTTGGATGGTTTCAACTGGTGCTGATACAATTGCGAGAAAGGAAAAAGAAGGGTTATCTGTAACCACTCCATTTCTTTTATTCCTTGTGACATCGCAGGAGAAAGCCACTATGGTTTGTACATATTTACTCCTAGACCTGTCAATGTTTACTTCTGACTTTGATCCTCTTTTTGTTACGAAAGATTTTGTTTGATTTTCAGTGAATCATTCTATTAAGTTTTGTGCCTTTAGCTGAGAATGTAAGTGATCTACCACATATTTTCCATTGCATTTGAAGGTAAATTTTCCTGTAGGATTTATGTCACCACAGAATTGGTAGTGGGCAGTTCCAAGAATAGTAAAATGCAGTTTCTTGAAATTTTAGAAAATAAAAACTAATTCTGCTTGATCCTTCTTGTTTATGGACATTTTCACTTGATGTGAGAAAAGGGAATGTATTCAATTGTTGCGTTCGGAAAAAATGCAATTACGTGATTATAAATTAGACTAATTTTAGGTGACAAAAAATGATGTCATCATGTCATGACTTTGATATCTTTTTATAGTTCGGAGCTATTTCTTTTACTATCTAAAGAAAAAAAATAATGGCCTATTTACTTTCAGGCTTAGTTTATCAATATTAAGCCATTAGTTCAGTTTGTTGATGACTATCTTTCTATTAAACTCAGGTACGCTCGATATGCAAGCCTCTGAAGGCTCTTGGAGTACACACGGTGAGTCTCCATCCTGGTGCCTCATTGGATCACCAAATTCATGGGTAAGTTGTAGAAGGTTTAGAAAAGAGTTTGGAGAACATAATATATATTTACTTATAAAGATCGCTACCATTTTTTTAAAAGATGTAAAAACATTGATTTATGTGGGAAATGGCATTCGGTTGCAAAACTGACTTTGAATGGTCTCATTTTCCAAAATGCCGTAAAGCATAACTCTTGAAGGTGATTGTTGAAAGCATGTGCTTGGATGCACACACGCGCACACACACACACACACACACACACACTCTCTCTCTCTCTCTCTCTCTCTCACACACACACACGCACGTACACATGCACACATACTCTTTTACTGGGCTATGGATTATGTCAAAGGTGATGAGTGGATGCAACCAAACTTTTTCACCAATGGCCATCATTTTGACGGTTTACCCGGTAAATGTCAACTTGAAAGAGAGTGCATTTTATTCCATGCATATATGTGCCTAAATCAACTTAATATATCCCGTAGTTGCTGCTCCAAGTTATTGTGGCATTTTTGGTGTTTATATGCCTTAAACTACACTACCAATATAAAGATTTTGGCACAATGTTTTGAGTTATATGTAAGATTCATGAATTGCCTTGAATTCGATTGGTCGACAAAACACAGTTGTCATTCTGGGCAATTTTCTACCCAGAATTATTATAGTGGAATTTACTGTGGTTTTTTTTATTTATTTTGTATGTCAATTCCCTTCCTCTTTTATTGACTTGTTATATTTGAAAGTTTTTAATTTATACTGTTATTAGATTATGGGGGGAGAGTTTTCCTTTCTCCTTCTTTAAGGCCCAGTTTGGATGGTAGTACTCTAGGTTGGGAATGGGTAGCTCATTCCTGTTCAGACCATTATGACGTTTGGCGTAATATTTTAGCGGGAATTATACTTTGGTATTGCACACCCATGGGAGACAAAATCCCTATAATAGTGGGCATTTCATTCACAGGATATATGGCGGTATTCTGATTCCCATTGGTATTGGCTATTGTGAAAGAGGAAATAACTTAACTTTAGGTATGATATTATTTCCATAATCCTTGTGTATTTATGACATTTCGTACTAAATGTATTTGACTCAAACATTTTAATATTTTAATGTGGGAGTGAAACATTTATTTGTTGGACCTACTTACTAACAATAGCCCAGTATTACCAGAAAGCTGTCAAACCCTAATGATCCCGACTGTGGAACGATTGTTCCAGATCATGGTACAGTAGCAAATTGGAACACCTCTATAGGCGTTCCAGCTTTAAAATCACTCGATATTGTAATGAGACCACCAAAATCTCCTGATATTGTAAAGATACCACTTGCAATTTAGGTTTGACTTTAATATGGGTATATACGTATAAACACACATATATATATATTATATATGTATGAACATATGTGAAAAATGGTCTAGAAAACTCTTAATGTTTCAATCTACTATAGTCCTTTCTGTCTTAGCGATCCGGAGAAGTATACTCGCACTGTAGCACATTCCATAGCCTGTGGTGATCCATGCTCCCGTTCCCATTCCTCGAACCGAATCGATTCACGATCCGGGTAACCTTGCAATTTCCAAACAACAGTAATATAATACAATAACTATTCAAAACCTAGGTAACTTTGCTAATGAGATACTCAATGTCATCCTTGCTTACTCCGTCCAAATGGGGCCTAAATCCGCAACCCAAACAGAGCCTTACTATGTAGTGATTTGGCACAATATGTCGGAATTGAGTTTATAGTTTGGAGCATTTGATGATCGAGTAGAGGGTAATCTTGCCCCCAAGTTCAGGGTTTTGAGTTCACTTGTTGCATGAATCAGCAGGGAGGCATTTTCTTTGCAGTGTGGGGAAGCTTGTATTCCCATTTTGTACTTGCTTTGCTCTCTTCATTTGTATATTTCATCTTGCTGCTTTCCCCATACATAAAAACTGCTCTTTCTTCTGCAGTCTAAAGAGTTGTGAGCCAGAGTTCCTTGTGTCCACACCTGAGAGACTTTTGGAGCTTCTTTCTCTGAAGGCCATTGACATATCCGGGGTTTCCTTACTGGTAATGTTTTATTCTCCTTTTGTAGTTTATGTACTTTTGGAAATTTCAATCAAAAATTCAATTTGTTTTCTTGAAATCTAGTCATCTGTCTTGTCCAGATGCTTTAAACATTTCCTAGACGTATTGTTTAGCTATTAATGTAAAGAAATCGTTCATCAAAATCTATTTCCTTGTGAACTCTCGGGTTCTCTTTGGAACTAGTGACTTGCATTTTCATTCCAACATTTTTTTTATTTATTTTTATTTTTATTTATTTATTTTTTTTTTTTTTTGGGTTTCATTATTGGACTCTTTGTTTCGGAAAAAAACTATTGTATCTCTCTTCTTGATTTGCGCAACAGGTGCTTATTTTCCCAATAGTCTTGATTTACGCAATCTGTACAGAAGTAACAGAACTTTTGGAGAATTTTTTTGTTTTATCCTTTTATTGTTAATTGAAAATCATCCCTACTTGTTGTTTGAGTGTTGTTTAGCTCAGTCACTAGAACTCACACTTGTAAAACAGAAGAAGGCAGTTCTTGATGTGTTTCGTGTGAGTGTGTGTTTGAGAAACTCGGCTAGATTTTCAGGCTTGCTGAATCAATGGTTGACTTAAGCATAAGTGTTAGCTTTATTGAGATACGGTGCTTTGAATATGGGCTTTGAGTATGAACTATTTCTCTTATGGTTTCCTCCATGTTTAAAATGATATTAGAAATAAAAGGTTTAGAAAACATAATAGTAACTTAAGAAAGAGAGGAAGGGAAGTAACTCACAAAATACAAAAAATTAGAATATACTTTTCACCCTAATTTCGTTTCCTTTCTATTTCCTCACTGTATTCCGTGTTAACAAAACAAAGAAAATGTTATCCTCAGTGTTCCGTTTTCTTTTTTCTCGCTAAATCCTTGAGCCAAATAGATTATCCATGACGTGCACTTTAACCTTTAGTTGTTGGAATTAGAGAGTTATTTACGGGATTTTATACGGGTCATGTTGACCATAATTATTATGGGTTTATTCTCTTTTATTTTCTTTTATTTGATTTCCTTTTATGGTGATCCTTGTAATCTATATAAACTTATGATTGTAAATAATACAGTTAGGTTTTTACCACAAAATCAATTTGGTATCAGAGCCTACCTTTCTGCCTAGCCGCAACACCACCACCACCTCCCAACCTAGCCACAACACCACCACCACCTCCCTGCCCTTGTCGCCACCCCTCCCTGCCCTATCCGACCGCTTTTCATCCCTCCAATCCTAGCCCGGAACCCTCCACAGAGGCAGCGAGCCCTTGTCTCTCTCCTCCATGTTTTTTCGCAGCCTTTTGGCTGCTGTTTCGTGTTCACATCCTTTTGGGCTGCTGTCTCATCTTTCTGGGGTGATGTATTAGAGCATCTGTGTGCTCTTTTCCTTCTGTTTGTTTAGCCGAGTGTCCGGCTGCCTGTTATTCTTTAGCCAAGTGTTCGGAAGCCCACTGTTTTTTAGCCGAGTGTCCGGTTGTCCACTGTTTTTTAAGCCGAGTGTCCGCCTGCGGTTGTTTGCGTGGTGTTGTTGTGCTTTCATGGCTATCTTTGGGATAGATAACGATCCTTCTTCCGCTGTTACGGCTCCTCGCCATGATCTCTCTCTTCCCCATACTGTACCGGGCCCCATGGTTCAAAGCCGCGGTATCGGTCACGGTATCGGAGACCGTTGTGATGACTCGGTGTAGCGGCGATGCGGCCTGGTATCGGGCGATACGCTCCGATACACTAGATTTAAGCTTCAGAAAAATATGAAAAAATTATGGAAAATTCTAAAATAATAAGAATAACATAATTGGCATAATAGATTTTGACATTTTACACAATGTACCTATTCTAGAAGCACATCTCATTCAATTCAGACGCTGTCGATCTAATGTCTAATAATTGTACACACATAATTGGATCTAAATTGTTCAATACTACCAAATAATACATATATTAAATGAGAATTAATTAATTAACTCTAAATTGCTCACTCATTGCTCACCCTCCTCTCCCATAGGCTAATGCAGTGGGACCCAGTATTAAATGAAAATAAATTAATTGTGTAAAGTACTGGGCTCCGCTGTATTAGCCAATGGGACAGAAGGGTGAGCAAAGAGTGAGCAATTTTAGGGGAGTAATGCTAGGCACACTTTGAAATCCACACTGAATTTGACATCTTATGCTTTAAATACATATACCTTGTGCTGTGCGAATTTTTCACACTTTTCTGTGCACCACTTACATAGCACAGTGTACCTGCATTTACAGGTGGGTGTCAAATTCAGTGTGAATTTCAAAGTGTGCCTAGTATTACTCATTTTGGGGTGAGCAAAACTGCACTCTTTTTTAAGATTATATATACACTCAAAAAGTGTTGTTATTCTACACTATATAACTCCTATTTTAGAGCAAAAAAAATAAAAAATAAAAAATAAGAAATTATTAAAGTTTACTGACCTATTAACCTAACCTCCGGTTATATTCATATTCATATTCAGCAAAAAAACAAATAAAAAAAGTAAAATAAAAAACCTAATCTCGGGTTATATTCAGCAAAAAAAACAAATAATAAAAGTAAAATAAAATAAATTACTAGAAACTACTCCATATATACAAACAGATTACACATACAAACAGATCACACACATACAAACACTCGACACACACAAAAACACACACAAACAGATCGACGCACAGTCACACACAATTACTCACACACAAACACTCGACACACACAATCACACACACAAACAGATCGACAACCACAATCACACACACACAAACACTCGCGACACACACACTCACACTCGTGACTCGACACACACACAGATTGCGACACTCACACACACACAGAGATCGGGAAGAAGATGAAGATACGAAGCTCAGAAGTCAGATCTGAAGATGAAGATGAAGATCTGAAGAGACTCAAGAGAGAGATATGAAAATGAAGAAACCCTTGTGAGTTTTTGGAGTTTCCGATAGAAAAGGTATGTCCGCTCAACATTTTTTGGCTTTTTATCACCTCAAAACATCACGTTTCGGACGATCCGTACCGATTTTTCCTTATTTCGTCCGTATCGGCCGAGATAACTCGCGATACACACTTTTTTTAACTCGATTGTAACTCGCCGAGTTGACTCGTCTCGGTACCCACCGAAACCGAGTTAACTCGGCCGATACGACTCGGTATCGACCGAGTTTTCGAACCATGGTACCGGCCCAACGTGTTATCGGTGTATTGCTCAATGGGAAGAACTTTCACGCCTGGTCTAATTCTTTTTGCCTCTTTCTCGGCGGGAAGCGTAAGATTGGGTGGTTAATTGGCAAGGAGAAGTCACCGGCTGAAACTGATCCTAAGTATGACGAATGGTATACCGACAACTGTATCATTTTGGGATGGATGTTCAACTCTATGGATGAGCGTGTTTACAACATGTTTATGTACCACCGCAATGTTTTTGACCTCTGGACTGCCCTAAATAAAATGTATGCTCATGCTCACAGCGATTCTCGCATTTTTGAGCTCTACCAGGATATCTCACATGCTTCCCAGTCCACCTTGGGACTCTCTGTAGCAGACTTTTTTGGGTATCTAGAGACTCGTTGGGAGGAGCTCTCTCAGTGTGAGCCCATTACTGACTTCCCTAATGATGGATCTGTTGAGTCCAGGCGCCTTGACCGCCGGCATACCTACTAGTTTTTGATGCGACTGAAGCCCGAGTTTGAGGCTTTTCGCACTTAGATCCTTAATACTGTTCCGTTGCCCTCTTTATTTGAGGATTTTGCCACTGTGGAAGGTGATGAGCGTCGTCGTCGTATTAGTTCTCCTATGACGGCTCCTGTACCCCCTTCTTCTCCGTCTGTGCCTGATCAGTTGGCATTTGCTGCTCCTTCTGGCCCTCGTCCCATTGGTTCTCGTTTTTTTTGCAAGCACTGTCATAAGCCCGACCATACCGGTGATCGTTGTTTTGAGCTTCATCCAGAGTTGAAACAACCATTTGCTAGGAGCCGGCCTCCTGTTAGCCGGGGGAAAGGTACTCCTTGTACAGGGGCTGTGGCTGAGGTCACTTTACCTTCACTTGGTTTTGGGCAACTTCAGGTCTAGATTGCTCAGCTGCAGTCTTATTTGGGCCTGGGTTCTTCCTCCTCATCTTCCAGTCCCACGGCTGCCATTGCCACAGGTACTCCTACTGCTCTTCATGATAAGTCAGCTCAATCCAACTTGATTCTGGATTCTGGTGCTAATAACCAAATGACTGGTGAGTCTTCTATTTTTGTTTCTTCGTTTACCCCTATTGATCAGTTTGTATGTATTGTTGATGGAACTTCTGTTCCTGTTCGGAGTTAGGGTGATGCTCAGTTGTCCCCCGATATTACTCTCTCCTCGGTCTATTTTATTCCTAACTTTGAATATAATCTTCTTTCGGTCAAACGTCTTGCTAAAGATCATAATTGTGCTGTTGTGTTCTTACCTACGTGTTGCTATTTGCTGGACCTAACTTCAAAGAAGATTTTTGGCAGGGGGTATGAGCGTGATGGCCTCTTATTACTTTGGTTCTCCTTCGTCTTCCCGGGTTTCCTCCAGCTTGTAAGCTACAGTTTTACCTGTTTCTCTTAGTTCTGTCTTACCAGACTCTAATGAATATGTTTTCTCCCTTAGACTTGTGGCATGCTCGTCTTGGACATGCAAATTTTCAGTATTTATGTTGGTTATTCCCTCCTTTAAATAAAGCTTGCAAAGATTTTAAGTTTAAATGTGTGGTTTGTGAATTGTCTAAGCATACTCGTACTTCATATGTTCCACGCATGCATAGGGCACTTAGTGCGTTCGATCTTATTCATTCTGATATATGGGGCTCTTCACCTGTTACAGCTTTGTCCCAACATCGTTATTATGTCACATTCATTGATGATTACACTCGGTGCCCTTGGGTCTATCTTATGAAGAAAAAATCTGAAGTGTTTTCTCACTTTAGAAATTATCTACAAATGATTAAAACTCAATTTAAAACTATTGTGTGTAATATACGGTCGGATAATGGTCGAGAATACATCACTGGTGAATTTAGGGCTGCCCTTAACAAAGATGGGATACTTCAACAACTTACCTGTCCCTACACTCCTGAACAGAATGGTGTAGCGGAGTGTAAGAACCGTCACATCATGGCTGCAGTTCGATGTCTTTTATGTGGTATGAATGTCCCCAAATATTTTTGGCATATGGCTGTCCTTACTGTTACCTACCTTATTAACCATACTCCTAGCCGTGTCCTCAATGCACATGCACCTCTTCATGTCCTTAAGCATGATGCTACTCTTTTTCCTATTCTACCACGTGTGGTTGGTTGTACATGCTTTGTTCAGAATAGGAGTCCTATTCGCACCAAACTTGATCATAAGGCTGTTCGTTGCATTTTTTTGGGATATTTCTCTATGTCAAAGGGATATCGGTGTTATGATCCTGTCACTCGTCATTTATATCATTCTTTGGATGTGATTTTTTTGGAAGATGTTCCTTTCTTTCCAGGTTTGTGTCACGCCCCGCAGTAGCAAAAATAGAGAAAATAAATTCCTTTTTGGACCCGTAGGCCATGACAGTTGAAAGTCACCATATTGTCCATAACCAAAGTCAAACCATCAGAGTAATGATTCAAACCACACATTGGAAAGTTCTAGGGTTGATATATATAATCAGAGTTCAATACTAACTATTACAAACCATAAGTATCGCAGAAGTACAAATAAAGTATTACGGCAACATATGCCGATTACAAACTTAACTATTACAACGGTCTCTAAAACATAGGCATAAACTATCAACAGCAAGCTCCAAGTCTTCAGTTTGCGTAGTAGTCATCTCCAGCGTAGCCTCCGTCATCGTAGGCTCCATCCTCGTGGCCCCTATCCATGTATGCATCACCTGCATACTCATAACCCTGGCCAGCTGGACGTTGAATATCCAGCGGCATAAAACGCCGTCAGCTATGAAAGCCGAGTGAATGCAAGTACTAACAGAGTATCTACATATATGTAGCATATAACAACATCAATAAAAAGGATCATCTCATCGTTCGTATGCATGTATGCGCCAATCCAAGATATAATACGGACGTCATCCCCTTTCCCATCTAGCACGTAGCCCAACGCCTCAAGACTCATTTATCCTAGACACGTAGTCTCACACATAACATAGACTCTTGGGTCCACATTAATCAGACACGTAGTCCCATACCTACGATCTGTTCACTCTTGACACGCAGTCCCAACGTTTCGGCCAACCCGCCCTGTCATGGTTACTACGACACATAGCCCTTATATGATACAGCACGTAGCCCTGACATTCCACAGCACGCAGCTCCGTCATTCAACAGCACGCAGCAATTATTACCGCACACAGCTCATACTACCGCACACAGCTCATATCACCGCACACAGCTCATACTTCCGCACACAGCTCATATCATAGCACACAACTCATATCATTACCGCACACAGCTCATATCACAGCACACAGCTCATATCACAGCACACAGCTCATATCATTACCGCACACAGCTCATATCATTTCCGCACACAGCTCATATCACAGCACACAACTCATATCACAGCACACAGCTCATATCATTTCCGCACACAGCTCATATCACCTAACCTCCGAAATCCGACACAAAGTCCAACTCTATCATATATCGATTTGACATGAAGTCCCGGTCCTATCCCAGCACCTGGGATTCCACACTCAACATCATACGGTCTTAGCGACCGCATTCACGCGCACCCATAAATAGTATTGACCTCAGCGGTCGATAGACCCACTAATATGCACGTCGGCTTCTCAATCTCGTTATTATCTCATATATATCAAAAGGATTAACAATACAAGGAAAATACAGGGTATTACATATAACAACATTCAAACCAAAACTAGAATGAAATATTAGACATCGTGTATGATTCTAGTAAAAATAGGGCACAGGGGTATTTTGGTCATTTTTCAGTTTGTACGTCCACAACAAATTTTATAAAAGTTCCGTGAGAGTAAATAAATAAGTATTCATGTTGGAAGTTAAGAGTTTTTGATCCTCATTAAGAATCCATCTCGATTTCAGTCGTATTTGAAAATACCAGTTTATCGTATTTATACCGTATTTGAAAAACCATAATACCGTATTTATACTATACCATAATACTGTATTTATACCGTATTATACTATATCAGAATACCATATTTATATCGTATTATACTATATCAAAATACCGTATTTATACGTACAAAAAATATAAATACGTAATATAATACGTATAAACATCACATAATTAAATATAAATCATAATCATATGTTCATAACAAAGTGTAATATAAATAGCTGAGTGAGTTGGAGACTCACCTAAATTCGCAGAATAATAATGCCGAGAAAACCCGAAGAAAATCTGAAGAATCTTCGAATATAAAATTCAGGCTTCAAATAGTGTTCTTGGTGTGTTCTTGGTGTACTAGGTGTGTTCTTGGTGTTCTTGGTGTTCTAGGTGTGTTTTTGGTGTACTAGGTGTGTTCTTGGTGTTCTAGGTGTGTTCTTGGTGTACTAGGTGTGTTCTTGGTGTTCTAGGTGTGTTCTTGGTGTTCTTGGTGTGTTCTTGGTGTACTAGGTGTGTTCTTGGTGTTCTTGGTGTGTTCTTGGTGTTCTTGGTGTTTGTGTGTGTGAGATGAAGATATGTAAGCATTAGGATGAGTTCTCAACCTCATAAGTCTAAGGGTAATGTAATGGAATGGTCCCATATATATAGGAACCAAGGAGGGACCTCACCTTGCAATTACCAAGAGTTAAAGGTTCAAAGGATAATTATTTCCTTAGGGCCATGTTTGGTTGGATGTGCAATAAAATCATAACTGGTCCAAATATACCAGATATTCACAAATCTGCTAAATTTCTGTTTCTAAAAATTCTGAAAATTTATAATCGAGTTCTATAAATACTGAATATTATAATAACAACATAAAAACACTATTGATCTTGGGAAATAAATATTTAAAAATAGCGGGTATTACAGTTTTGTCTCCTTCTATGGCAGAGGCAGCAGTGGAGGTCGTGGTGGATGATGATTCTATTTTCCATGTCCGGTTCCTATTCTTTACTCCATCAGTGACTCTCTGCCACCTGTTATCACTAGTGATCCATCTCAAGTCTACTCTTGCCATCCACGCCTTGCTGATCCCCTGCCAACATCTTCTCCGGATTCAGGTATATCTCATCCTCCTTTATCTACTACTGCCACTCCTAACCTTGTTCCTCTCCGTTATCCCACTCGTGTTCGTCGCCCCCATGTTCGTTTTCTTTTGACTGATAGTTCTAACCATCCCATTTCCAAGTATGTCTCTTATCAGGGTCTATCGACGTCTTATCAGTCATTCCTTAGTCAGGTGGATTCTGTTCCCATTCCTCGTTCTGTTCATGAGGCCCTCCAGGATCCTCAGTGGGTAGCTGCTATTCAAGCAGAAATGGATGCTCTACAGCTCAATAAGACGTGGGAACTACCGAGCTAGTTGACCTTCCGACTGGTGAGCGCACAGTTGGTTGTAAATGAGTTTTCAGCCTTAAATTTTTGGTTGGTGGGACAGTTGATCGCTATAAGACTAGACTGGTTGCTAAGGGTTTTACTCAAGTTCCTGGTAAAGATTTTGGTGTCACTTTTGCACCTGTGGCTAAACTGACTACAGTTCGCCTTCTGGTTTCGTTAGCTACTTCCTATTCTTGGCCTCTACACCAACTTGACGTTAAAAATGCATTTCTTAATGGTGATTTGTGTGAGACTATTTATATGGATCCTCCGCCGGGTTTTCGGGCTCAGGGGGAGTGTTCTGGGAAAGTTTGTCGCCTAAGAAAGTCTCTCTATGGTCTGAAGCAGTCTCCTCGTGCATGATTTAATCGGTTTAGTGATGTGGTTCTTAGCATGGGATTTTCTCGGTGTCATTCAGATCACGCATGTTTTATTCGTCGCCAGTCTCAAGGGAGATGTATTATTGTCTCAGTATATGTTGATGATATTATTATTACTGGTGATGATGCATCTGGGATAGTTCCAAGTGAAGTGTGCTCTTGGTAAATCATTCGATGTTAAGGATTTGGGTCCTCTTCGTTACTTTCTCGGTATTGAGGTTGTTAGGTCTCGCCAAGGTATATCCTTATCCCAAAGGAAGTATTCTCTTGATCTTCTTCAGGACACGGGTATACTTGGGTGTAGGCCTGCTTCTTCTCCTATGGATCCAAACGTGAAGTTAACTTCAGAAATGGGAGAGCTTTTACCTGATCCTTCGGTATATCAGCGTCTTGTGGGTCGTCTAATCTATTTGACGAACACAAGGCCGGATCTTACTTTTGCTGTTAGTGTTGTGAGCCAATTCATGCATTCTCTGCGCACTTCTCACTTGGATGCTGTCTATCATATCCTCAGGTATCTCAAGACTTGTCCTGGTCTTGGGCTTTTCTTTAACGCAGGAGCACAGTTTAGCCTTTCCTGCTTTAGAGGCGCATATTATGCGGGCTCTAGGAGTGACAGGAGTTCTACTTCTGGTTTCTGTACCTTCCATGGGGATCATCTTATATCGTGGAAGAGTAAGAAGCAAGCTGTTGTTTCGCGCTCTTTTGGCAGACGCAGATTATGCGGGCTCTAGGAGTGACAGGAGTTCTACTTCTGGTTTCTGTACCTTCCATGGGGATCATCTTATATCGTGGAAGAGTAAGAAGCAAGCTGTTGTTTCGCGCTCTTCTGCTGAAGCTGAATATCGTGCCATGTTCAGGGCACATGTGAGCTTCTATGGCTTCGATCCCTTCTGGGTGAGTTGGGCTTTCCAATTGTGGGTTCATCCACCTTGTTTCGTGATAATAAGTCCGCCATTATGTTGTCGTCTGACTCCGTTCTTCATGAGAGAACTAAACATGTGGAGGTTGATGTTCATTTTATTCGGGAGAAAGTGCGATCTGGTGTTATGGTACCAAGTTTTGTTCGGTCGTCTGATCAAACCGCGGTTGTGTTTACTAAGTCTGTTGGTCCATCGCTTCTTCAATCTTCTCTTGGCAAGCTGGGTCTCATTGATGTCTTCGCTCCAGCTTGAGGGGGAGTGTTGGAATTAGAGAGTTATTTACGGGATTTTATAAGGGTCATGTTGATCATAATTATTATGGGTTTATTCTCTTTTATTTTCTTTTATTTGGTTTCCTTTTATGGTGATCCTTGTACTCTATATAAACTTATGATTGTAAATAATACAATTAGGTTTTTACCACTAAATCAATTTTAGTAGACTTTCTGTTTCGAGCTTTATCATCTCTGATCTATTGTTCTTTGGGCACTTATAACAGGTTGTTGATGGACTAGAAGCTCTTTTTAGAGGTGGTTACATTGACACTATCAAGTCCATTAGAGAAGCTATATCCGGAGATCCCCACACTGTGGTTTTCAATGATTGTTTGGATTATGCGTGCATTCCTATTTTGCGAAACCTTTTTCAGGGATCAGTTTTCAGATTATCACTTGATTATTCTCTTACTAGTCAAAGTGCTTGCATCATCCAGTCTGTACATGTGTGTGTCCTGCGGGCAGAGAAACTAACAAAGGTATTTGACATCCTAATTGAATGTGCAGAATGTTTTTTTTTTTCACCGCATGGTATGTGTTTTTCCTAAAAGTTCTGTACAAATTTAGTTTATACTAGCGAGCACATCAATGTTCTGAAGATGATTAATATTTTGAGTGACCAACTGCTCCAAACACTTAAGCTATTAGAGAATGGCCCAACAATGTATATCAAGCTTGAATGTCCTCCCTCACGTGTGACCCCGACTCGCACGTGGAAAGCCAACAAATTAAACTTCATCATAGTAGAGACAAATAACAAAGTGTAAATATGCACACCAAAGCGGGGATAGGGAGTCGAACCCAAGACCTCCACAAACAAGGCTCTAATACTATGTTACATATAAATGAAGGCTTTATTATAGAATTGGATGATAATAACAATACATTGAAACCCTTTATTTAGGCCATTGAGTATCAAGCTAATTAATCTAAGATATTACAAAAATTAATCTAGAATATTGCAATATCGCATAATAGCATGATTATATCATGTAATATATTCATATCAATGGTGTTAATGATAGAAATTGTTGGGCCATTCTCTAATAGCTTAAGCTTTTGGAGTAGTTGATAACTCACATTGTATCAGAGTCACTGGTCCTTTTGTGGCAGGATCTCTGCTATATTCCACGTCCCCTCGCCGTCCACCGGACATTTCCTCATGTCTGCCAAACCACATTCGATCAATCATCACCACCGCTTCTGTCCAATTCACGTGCTCATTTCCGGTTCGCTGGTCTAGCGCCAATAATGCTAGTTTTTGCTGGTCAACTCGACGCCTACCCATTCGTCCAGTCAAGCATCCTAATCACTGATTCCGCTCACTTCAACTCGATGCTATTATCCCGCTTCATGGGATTAGCACCATAATCATCGGTTTTGTCCGGTTCAACTTCACATATGCCATCATACTGGTTTGTCTGGTCAGCGTCAATATCACTGTTTTCGTCCGATTCAAATTGATGTTATCATACCGGTGTCGTCCGGTTCAACTCACGTTATCATACCGGTTCTGTCATTAATACCATTGATATGAATATATTATGTGATATAATCATTGTCGCGCCCCAAATCCACTAATGATATCTTTAAGGCACATGATAACCATCGAGGCCTATGTTCCACTCTGTTTAAGACAGTATATGTCTTGTAAATGAATTTCAGGAATGAAATACTCTCTTAAATCATCCTTGTTGCCAGTTTAAGGCCATTTAAAACAAGTCATTGACGTCAGATTGTCAAAATTTCACCCCTTTTATCATCTAAAATGTTCTAAGGTGTCCCAACTTGTTATGACACCATTTTAAACCCTATAAGTGATCCATAAACATTATATTCCATCAAACGTTCAGAATGCATGATTTCCAAAACATGCTATATGAGACTATAAAAGATATGATCAAACCATATATAAGCAATAGCACATGATAAAAATGTTCTCTTGCTTTCCTCACTCTTCTTCCTTTTTCCCATTTCCATCAAACACTCCCATCTTAATGATGCAAATTTCTAAACCATTCTCTTGGATTTATTACCTCACTTGTTCACTCCTTCCTGTTAAATTATAGGTCCACAACTTTTGCATGCATCACATAAACTATTCCCCACACATTCACCACTTCCTTATTCTCTTTACATCCTAAGTGTTCTTATGTACTTGCTAACCCTCATCTACATCACATTTCCTACATTAACTCACTCAATTGCATAATTACAATACAAATGAACTAGTTAACTGTTGTTCTTCCCTTCTAGTTCTTTTCTCCCTCAATAACCTGAAATGGTTATATAAATAACCAATGAGGCAATGAGCTATAAAGTCAGTGAATAACATAATCGATTGACAACAATTGTAATTACATGGCTTATACGTATGCAATAAGGATTACACTTCCATGTCCACTATGTCAATACTATATTTCATGTCCCATTCCTTCCTGTCCCATTTCTTGCTCGATTTCATCACTCCACAAGGAGTTCCTTTAGTTTCCCCATTTCACTCTTCCATCAAGGAAGTTAATCGCTTATTAGGGATTCAAATATTTCTTTCATGTCCACATATATGTCATGATCACCATATCATTATCTTGATAACTTAAACAATAAGCATAATCGAATGAACATATATTATCATTTAACACGGGAATACCTCATTCCCATCTCATATGTCTTTGCACATGTATTTAACCATATAACTCATATTAAGTCTTGAATTCAAGACACGTTATATGTCACCCATGAATCCTTAGATTAGAGGTTGCTCACCTAGCTAGGCGATTCAAGAACACAATTAGGAGTTCACTCCTACAATCCCCTACACCAATGATTCAACATGATCATGTAAACATATAGACATGCCATTTCAATGAGTCAACATGTACACATATAGACATGTCATGTTCCTCCTTAATCCATACTTTAGTCTAATCGAAATGGAATTGAACCATAGACTAGAAGTCTACTTACCCTTGGGGATCAAATTTCAACTTCAATTTCTTTTCCTTAGCTCTCCTTTTTATTTTTCTTTTCCTTTTTTTCTCTTTTGTTCTCTCTTGTTTTTCCTTTCATTCTCTCTTTATATTCTCCTCCTTGCTTTCTCTACACAAGCACCTTAATGTGCAAGCATATTTTTGTATTACTTCCATTTCTCCCTCCTAGATTAGTCACCAAAACACACTCGTCACTTGGAGATTCAATCTCCCAAATTTATTTCTATTTATCAAGCAATCATACTCCTTTTTGTCCTTTGTGATCATCAAGGATTAACAACACTAGAATGCTTTATATCATATAAAATGAAAGTCGGATTTCGGGATATTACAATCATGATATTATTCGATATTGCAATATTCTAGATTAATTTTTGTAATATTTTAGATTACTTTTTTTCTCACCAACTCACACGTGATAGAGGGCGTGAGATTGCTAAACCTTTTCTTTAACAACTTATGATTTTGGGCAACTGGTTGTCTAACATGTTTTTCCCTCGAACTTTCTTGAAGGGTCTGGTTTGATAAGTTCAATGTTGTGGTTGCCTTGTCAAATATGGGAAGAAACAAACTGTTTGTTCAGACCATTAGTTTATGTAGATGCCGAGGGTACCGTGAAGGTGGTTAAGTTCGTCTCAGGGTGTAAATCTCCAAATGATAGCTAAGGATCTCCTGGGAAAGTGGGTCTGATGTTAATAGAAGCAGTCTAAAGAGTGGCGAGTGAGGCAAGTGTTACGAGAGAACCATGCCACATGATGTTGACGATTCTAACCACTATGCCACTGAAACTCAATTCAACTGATATGAATTGACTCGTGAATTGACGATTCTAACAACCATGCCACTTGATGCTCCAATGGACTGTGATGTAAAGGCTAAAAAGTGATGGTCCATCTATATTACTTTTTAAAAGTACCTTAAGGCAGCTCCCTGAGAAGGTCTTGTATTTAGGCCCTTTGGAGATTTGGCATATTGGAAAAGAAAGTGCATTTAATTAATCTATAGATTCAAAATTTTCTAATGCAATTTTGCAGATGATAGTATCTCAAAAGAAAGTGAATTTGGTTGGTAATTTGAGAATTACATTTTCTTGGGTTAAAAGATGTCTGCTAATTCTTGTTGCCCGTGGCAGACAATTAGGATAGTAATGGTTCAAGTATCTGTTAATGAAGCTTTCTTTTCCTTTTCTCTTATAGTAATAATCTGTAGATCGTTGAGCAGTTTTCTTAATTTGATCACTTGTCGTATCTTCAATCCCCTTGCAGGCCATCCAAATTTTAGATCACACTTGTTGTGATCGAGTTACCACTCAGCTTTCAAAGGTTTTGTTCGTTGTTGGGAAGGATAGTATACATCAGGTAGTCACTATGATCAAGTTGAAGGGTTACCCAGTTTCAACAAATGGATTTTTTAGTAATTCTGAAGTACAGAACAGGTAAGAATTTCACTTTCAATGCATTGTCTACTTCCTTGTGAAGTCTTTGTATGATTTCTTTTGTGTGATGTGTGAGAGAGTAACACGTAAGCAAGTCAGTACCAAAATAAGTATGTGTTGTAGTATAGTAGATGTGTCTGAGAGAGTACGTGGCTCGAGTGAGAGCCAAGGTAATCCCAAGTGAAAGAGAGACAGAGCAGTAGGTGTGGGGAGTTTATGCTATAGAGCTTATAGTAGATACTTGAGGTATATTTTTGTTGATCTCTGTCCTTTTGTATTGAATAAGGGTGTGGTATTTATAGCCAAGGTAAGGAGTATAAGTCACTCAAGCGGGACTGCCATAGTGCTTAGGTGGCTTCTCTAGAGAGGTAAGTAGGTTGGTGGACAAGACGAGAAAGAATGATGATTTCGGCTATAGGATGTATTGACAAGATAGATGGGCAGTGACATAAGCTTTATTTGGTGACAAGAGGAAGGGGTGTAGGCGTGCCTCCATGATGGGACAATTATCGTGAGCAGTGAAATGATTACTTCGACAAAAGAGCAGTGAGGTGACCTCTATTGCGGCTGAGGGAAGAGCATGTCGGAGGATATTTTCAGAAATGGTGTGGCTACACGCTAAAGGTCCTAAGTGGTCTGGGGGTAGGCGAGGTGTGGTTGAGTTACACTAGTAACATTAGTGACCTAGGAGGATGGCATGGGGAACGCACGTGATGGTGCACGTCTCTCCCTTTCCTTGGAACCAACCCTAGCCTTGCCCATGGAGCGTCTAGCTAGGGAGATACCCTTAACTCTAGCCACCGAGCCATGAACTCTCGAGATCCCAGCGTGTGATACCCTTTAGTCCTGCTCTTGACTAAGGGTACTTGTGTGTGACAATGTTAGAGACATGGAGCTTTTAGTTTGTTAGAGGCCATGTAGTTTGGAGGCCTCCGTGATGGAGAAATGGTGTGGCTATACGCTAAAGGTCCTAAGTGGTCTGGGGGTAGGCGAGGTGTGGTTGAGTTACACTAGTAACATTAGTGACCTAGGAGGATGGGATGGGGAACGCACGTGATGGTGCACGTCTCTCCCTTTCCTTGGAACCAACCCTAGCCTTGCCCATGGAGCGTCTAGCTAGAGAGATACCCTTAACTCTAGCCACCGAGCCATGAACTCTCGAGATCCCAGCGTGTGATACCCTTTAGTCCTGCTCTTGACTAAGGGTACTTGTGTGTGACAATGTTAGAGACATGGAGCTTTTAGTTTGTTAGAGGCCATGTAGTTTGGAGGCCTCCGTGATGGAGATGACTACTCCTTTGGTTGTGTTGCCACCAAAGTATGTGGAGTATTGGAGGTGGTGTTATCTGAGGCGGTGAGGGATCCTCACAAGGTGAGAGGAGTCCTGGGGTGGTGACAAACGTGTCCGCTTGAGTCACCTCTAAGGGAGAGCACGTTTTCTTGTTGCTTCCCTCTTCAAGGGGAGATCGCGTTGCTCGTGCCACCCTGGGTTGTGTCCACGGTGGACATATGACTAGGAGTAATTAGGAGTAATTAGGGGATGTTCGTGGAGACACGTGGTGGTGAGGTGTCGTAGCTTATTGCTACCTGACAAGCTTGAAGTATGTACCTACATTAGCCCCCCCCCCCCCCCCCCCCCCCCGGATATCAGGCGTGTATCGCGTGGCAGGCAGGCGTGATAGCCTCAAATCTACCAGGATCATTTAGACTGTGCATTGGTAGACAACGGGTGTTGCATACTAATGAAAAATTGGAGATCCCGTTGGAGATGGTAATCAAGAGAGAGCGCGATACTCCTGCTGCTCCACGGAGATTTGGAGATTATGGGGAGAGTGCGATGCTCGTGTCACCCTGTATGGAGATATGGAGAGTAGAGACGCACCTTTTGGAGATTTGGAGATCAGGGCCATGCACATTAGAGAGTGGAGATTGGTGGGAGAGCGCGATGGAGATATGGAGATTAGGGTCGCACCTTTTGGAGATTTGGAGATCAGGGCCATGCACGTTAGGGAGTGGAGAGTTGTGGGAGAGCGCGATGCTCGTGCCACCCTACATGGAGATATGGAGATTAGGGGGGAAAGTGTGATGCTCGTGCCGCCTGTGTTGGAGAGCACGATGCTTAGACTGTGGTAACGCTCAAACGGTGGAGGGTGTTACTCGTGCCATCCGAGTGAGGCAGGGGGAGAGTGCGATGCTCGTGCCGCCCTGTGGTGGAGAGCGCGATGCTCAGACTGTGGTAAGGCTCAAACGGTGGACGGTGTTACCCATGCCATCCGAGTGAGGCAGGGGGAGAGTGCGATGCTCGTGTCGCCCTGTGGTAGAGAGCGCGATGCTCAGGCCCTCCTCAAAAAAGGGGAGAGCGTGTTGCTCGTGCCACCCTTGCTCGTGCCACCCTAGTGAGGGTGAACGGTGGAGAGCGTGATGCTCGAGACGCCCGATGGAGAGTGGAGATCATGCCTTGTGGAGATTATGGAGATCAGAGCCACCACATCCTTATGGAGAGTGAAGATTAGTCTGGTGGGGTTAGGGGGTTTTTCTGGGAAATTCTAGCAATGCACCCAAAAGACCCTTTGGTGGTCCACTAACATAGATTTTGTTACGAGTCATGTTGTTGGTGGTTGTCTTGATACATCAAATCATTCCATTATGGTGGGTGTGTTGTTTGCCACTTGCCATTGTAACCCCCCTGGCTGCATGTCAAGTCAAGTGCATAGCACGTGGCAGGCGGGCATGAAAATTGAGAAAAAATCCCATGAAAAGACCACTTCCTCAGGTTTGGAGACATAGGCACAATGACCTTTGTGCTCGTTAACATCAGAGGGATATTGCAACCAATCTTTTGACTGTCCATGGGCGGTACATATGTGATAATAAAAAAGGTTAGCACAATGTTGAGCGTCGAATTGGTGTCACTTCGAAGAATTACTTTAAAGGCAAAGGAGATGACGAGGCGTCACGCTTGTCGAGTTCGGTGATTTAGGCGACTGTGAGGAGAGCAAAAGAGGAGATAAGAAGTGCAATGGCAACGAAGCAATATGCTTCTCATGTGAATGATGTGGGTGTTAGTGCCGAAACACCGGTGGCCTCTGTAGCCATGCCTGAGTGAGTTGGTGTGTTGTATTGGTTCCGAATGGAGGCGGGTGGTCCACCATATCTTGTAAAATGTTAGAATAGAAGTCATCGTGTCCTTTCTGTGTAGTCGTACTATTTTCAAGATAGAGGCACGTCTATGGAGCATTTAGGGTGAACTTATGGCATTAGGTGTGAAGATAAATAAAAGTCTGTGAAAGGGAGTGGCCCCTTATTTGGCCGTCACCGAGTGTTTAGTGGTAATATCTTTGGAGACGAACTTGTTTGCGAAGCAACCTTCCCCCTCCCTTTTTATTTATTTATTTATTTATATTTTTTTATATATACTTTTGTATTGTTGCGGCAAAGTGGCAGCTAGTGTCCATTGGACTTTGACTTGGAAGATGGTACTAAAAAAATTCCATGTGCAGTTGTGCCCTGGCGATAGGGACGTGTTGTTGAGGGAGTGGGTTTGGTAAATGGTGAAGTTTGTGGAAGTGAAAGCCCTGTTCTTTAGTTTAGTACGGAGCAATATGGTAGTGGCTTTGGATTGGTGTGTTTCTGTAGCTTACCAAAGGCTAGGCAAGAGAACACAGTAGTATGACTCCGCAAGAGGGCGGCAAGGGTCAAGAGAGAATTCTGGAATCTCTAGAAAATTTTATTATTTTCTGGAGTTTTGGAAAGTTTTAGGGCAATTCTGTAATTTCCAGTAAAGTTTGGGGCTAGATTTGTAAATTTAAGAAATAATTGTTGGTGTAATTTCTAGGAGTTTTGGGGGCTTTTCTATAATTTCAGAAAAAGTTGGGGCTGATTCATAAGTTTCATAAATATTTGGTGTAATTTCTAGGATTTTTGGGGGCTTTTATGTAATTTTAGGAAAAAAATAAAGTTTGGGGCTAATTTGTAAATTTCAGAAATTGTTGGTGTAAATTCTAGGAGTTTTGGGGGCTTTTCTATAATTTCAGAAAAAGTTGGGGTTGATTTGCAAATTTCAGAAATATTTGATGTAATTTCTAGGATTTTTTGGGGGGCTTTTGTGTAATTTCAGAAAAAGTTGGGGCTGATTTGTAAAATCCAAAAATATTGGGTGAAACACTCTGGGAGATGCATATAACCACAGTAGAAGCGGCGACTGATGATTAAAGCTAAGCAAAGGAGGCAAATGCTAGAGAGGCGATTGGGGGAAGCTAGGAAAGAATTTCGAAAGGCTAGAGTGGAGTTGGTGACAATGGCAGGGGCGCGGCGGAGGCAAGGTATGCCGCAGACACCACAATGGGACAACCAAGCTGCACGAAGGCAAGCGGCGGTGGCCTGCGGAGAAACGTAGTGGAGAACTACGGAGGAGCAATTGGCAAGGGTTGTGATGGCAGAGCAACGTGCCGGAGCTGGCGTGAACACAGAGGATATGGCAGCCGAAATGCTGGGGTGTGGTTACATAGAGTGGGGTATGGTATGTGATTCATGGTCGGAAATGTAGATGGTGGTAAGTGGTGTAGCAAAGTCGGGTGGTGGTGGCTTTGTCCACCATCGTTTGTAAACTAATAAAGAATGTTGGCATGGAAATGGGTCAGTGGTTGGGTGGCTGATTATAGGGTGATGATGGGACAGGGGTGGTGAGGGGTAGTAGATGGTGATGATACGTGAAGGGGGAGTGTGAGAGTGAGGTAGTGACAGGTAGCAGGTGACATAGCTAGGTGAAAACATATATATAAACAGATAATGACCGATGGTTGAAAATGGAGTCCCAAATCGAGAGTAGGACAACCTTCACATATCGTCCCCAAATGCATATACAACCCCATACCACCACACCCTACCATACCACCCCCTTACCACACGGTACCACCCCATAGCACCATACCCTACCATACCACCCCCCTTACCACACGGTACCACCCCATAGCACTACATCCTACCATACCACCCCCTTACTACACATACCATCCCACTACCATACCACCGCCTACCACACTGCCCATCCCACTACCATACCATCCCCTACCACACTTACCATCCCACTACCATACCACCCCCTACCACACATACCATCCCACTACCACTACCATGGTTCGAGGTCGCGGTATCGGCGACCGGTGTGACGACGCCGGCGCCGCGTCGCGGCCTGGTATCAGGCGATACGCAACGATACGCTAGATTTAAGGCTAAAAAAAATGAAAAAATAACCAAAAATTCTAAAATCATCAGAATAACAAAATTGGCCTCATAGATTATCACAATACACAATGTACCAATCATATAATCACAAATTATTCAATTGACACGCTGCCGATCTAGTGTTTGATTGCTTTACACACATAACTGGATAAAAGTTGTTCAATAGTACTACATAATACACACATTATAATAACATGATAATAAAAATACAACTTTGTAACATACAATAGAAAAATCAGTGCCAGAAGGAGTGTCGTGGGGGCTCGAAATCATCATCATTATTCCCTTGATTGTTGAAGGCATTATATGGATATGGAAACTGAAGGCCTCCAAATAAAATTGAACCATACTCTGAAGGTGCAGGTTGAGACGACTGGCTTGATGATCCATAATCTGGGTTTTGGAGTTGAGAAGGATTGACAGGATTTGTATCATGATAAAATCCAAATCATCGATACTCAACGCTACTACTGGATGATCCATCATAATTACGACCCAAATCATAGCCACTATAACCTCCTCCATCACCTGTGGCAGTGCTAGCTGATGTATCCCGATACCTCCTAGGAGCACGATCATAATACCCACCACTGCTAGTATTAGTAGATCTCTCAAGTTGTCGTACTGGTGGTAGGTGTCCCCTACTCCCCGTGCTACTGCTTGAATATCCAGGATCGCCATGAGGACCATATCCATGTCCTACTGTATGATATGGCTGACCATATCCCCCATGTCCTCCATATCCTCCATAATCCTGATATCCTATCCCCATAGTACGCAACTGATCATCAATACCTAAACCACCAGCATTGTGCCCACTAGAATAATCATCACCACTAGAAATCTCAGTCAACCTAGCCAAATGTTGACGTTGTGCATCTATTCCTGGCCTATATCCATGGTCTGTGTCTTGTGTGGCATAATATTGACTATTTCCCTCCGCCCATGACATGCCATGGGGTAAGCTAGAATGACCACCACCACCACCACTGTCGCCGCTATAATCACCACCACCTCTTCTTGCGATGTCATTATTATCATTACCACCACCATCGTTGTTGTCGTCGTCGTCGTCGTCATCATCATCATCATCATCATACTACTAGAACTAGAATTAGGAAAAATTGATTGACTTCTCTGTGCAATGCCCTTCCCTTTTTTGTTGAGTGTGGATTGCTTCGACCTTGAAGGAATAGGAATATTATCTTCCTCCTCTTTCTCCTTAATCCAATTACCTAAAATATCATCATCTTCAAAAATATTATTCAGATCAATTGGATTATAATAATCCTCATCATGTTTCATGTACATGATGTTCTAACTCCCAACCGCAAATTATAGTGCACAAAAACTAGTTTATACAATTTATTCATTGCCAAGCGATTGTGGAGTTTGGTGTGAATTAGTGACCAGGTGCTCCAATTTCTTTCACACCCTGATGAAGAGCATGTCTGGCTGAGGACTTTAATCGCAATTTGCCTAAGATGTGGAGCTTCCTCACCATAGTGATACCACCATTCAGCTGCAATAATGAAATTAAAAAATAAATACATCATGCAATTTAATCATCAAGTTAATGCTAGAAATTATAACAATAACCTGGGAGAGATATTGTTATAGCCTTCTTTGTCAGAGGTTGGCCAAACTCTCCTCTTGCATCTGTGTAGTTTTTGATCTACAAATTAAATTTTATTAGTTTGACTTATCATTTATATTTAACAAACAATCAATTTCTAATTTCATACCTCACTAATCAGCTTTGCTTGGTTTTCTACGTCTGGCTCTAATCTCTTAATTACTTCCTTTAAGCCAAGTCGTACCTCCGGGTGTTTAGAAAAATTATGGGAATACTGAAATGCAGGGTTTAGAAAATATGCTGCTGCATGAAGGTGTCTATGTAATCGACTCTCCCACCGATAGTCAATGACATCCCAATACTTCTGATAATCTTTTTTGACGGATGCCTTTATTGCTAATTTAGCTCTATCCATTGCCTCATAGGTGATAGACATTGTGGGCTTCTTGTCTTGGTCGACGACCCTAACAAACGGCTCCATAATGGACGTTACTAATATTGTATTCTTCCAAAATCGATCAGTCAAAATGAGATCAGACACTGCCGCAGAAATACTTTTTCTACTTTTTTCACGATTAAATTCACCCCATTCATTAGATGTGCACATCCTTTTCAATTCAGACTGATAACGTATAAGGCTCTCTATCGCGATGAATTCGGTGGCAAATCTAGTGATTCCCGGCCTCAACAAATCTCTGCCTTGTGTATATGTTCTCATAAGATTCACCACTTTTTGGCTATTATAAATAAAACTTGTTATTTTCTTTGCTTTGTCAAGAGTAGCCTTCACAGTCTTTATTTTACCAATGTCTTCTAGCATGAGGTCGATACAATGCGCTGCACAAGGAGTCCAGAAAAGATGGTGCCTCTTCTCCATCAATAATCTCCTTACCGCTTTAAAATTTGGTTCATTATCCGTCAATACTTGCACGACATTCGACTCACCATCCTCTTCCACAACTTTATCCATTAGTGAGAAAATGTATGAGGCAGTTTTGGATTGGTTTGTAGTATCGACCGATGTATGGTATATCATATTCCTATCACAATAGATCATAAAGTTAATGATAAGTTTATTGGTTTTAGAGCTCCACCCATCACACATTATTGTGCAACCATAATCTGGCCACTTTTGTTTCAACTGCCCAATGTGCATCTCTAGCTCTTGCACCTCTTCATCCAAGTATGAATTACTGATCTGGTAACCAGAGGGTCCCTTAATTCTAGGTCCAGCATCTGCAATAGTATCTATTATCGTCTGGTTGTATGGGCCACTGTCAGCTGCATTAAATGCGATTCCACTAAAAAGGAAAAACTTAGAAACAGCTTTCCCTACTTTCTTCACATTTTGGGTGTTGAACATGTCCTTCACCTTTTTTTGAAATCCTGTCTTCGGCCTAAACATAAAAGGGTCTCCACCTGAGGCCGGCATCTCAACATTTTCCCTCACACTGAAACTCCTTTGAGATGGTGTTGGACGTTTGGGGCATGTGATCCACTCTCAAACTGGGACATGTTAGCGAAACGTCCTCTTTCGGAAACAGACCGGCTACGTCTATCCTCGTCCATAGTTGCCATATGCCTACTCTATTTCATTGCATTTTTTTATTGTCGTCGTTCAAGCCGCGACATTCCTCCAGTGTCATCGTCGTCGTAATCATCCACATCCTCAATATTATCCCCTCCTTCTCCTTCATACAAGCTATCATCTCGGAGACTTTCCATAAGTTGTTCCTTTTTTCTCTTCTCCAACTCCCTAGCGTTTGCTGTTTCATTAAGATGCTGTCTCAAGAATTTTGATATTTCTTCTGAAACTTTAGGACATTTGTCTACTTGTCCCGATACTCTAGCAACATGCTGTTTCAATCTCGTTATACCGCCATGCACAATCTTGCCACAATAATTACACATGGAGATCCTTTTATTACCCCCAACAGGTGTTGCATGATCCCAACCAATGTCTTTCTTTGGAGGCATTCTAGAAAATACAAATAGATAATTTTTTTTATTATTTATAAATAACCTATTTTTTTTTTAATTAAATATAGTTATAGAACTAAATATTATTATTTAAACAAACATTTTTTAAATACATAAACATAAATTAATACACATACACATTTTGACCAAATTTAAATATTTTTTTTATAAATAAAAACAAAAATTAATACACAATACAACTAAATGAACATTTTTAAAAAATAAATAAACATAAATTAATACACACACACATTTTGACCAAAGATAAACATTTGTTTTTTATAAATGAAAACAAAAACTAATAAACATACAACTAAATAAACATTTTTTTAAAATAAAAACAAAAATTAATACACATACAACTACATAAACATTTTTTTAAATAAAATAAATTAATACACACACATTTTGGCCAAATATTAACAATTTTTTTTAAATAAAAACAAAAATAATACACACTACTAAATAAATAATTTTTTTAAATACAGTAAAATTAATACACACACATTTTGACCAAATATAAACATTTGTTTTTTTATAAATGAAAACAAAAACTAATACACATACAACTAAATAAACATATTTTTAAATAAAAACAAAAATAATACACATACAACTACATAAACATTTTTTTAAATAAAATTAATTAATACACACACACATTTTGACCAAATATAAACATTTGTTTTTTATAAATGAAAACAAATACACATACAACTAAATAATATTTTTTTTAAATAAAAACAAAAATTAATACACATACAACTACATAAACATTTTTTTAAATAAAATAAATTAATACACATACAACTACATAAACATTTTTTTAAATAAAATAAATTAATACAAATACACATTTTGACCAAATATAAACAATTTTTTTTAAATAAAAGCAAAAATAATACATACAACTAAATAAACATTTTTTTAAAATACAATAAAATTAATACACATACACATTTTGACCAAATATAAACATTTTTTTTATAAATAAAAAACAAAAATTAATACACATATAACTAAATAAATATTTTTTTAAATAAAATAAAATTAATACACACACATACAACTAAATAAACACACACACATGTTAGAGTTCTAAATAAACACACACATGTTACTTATATAGGGAATAAAATCCCCAATCCCCCAAATAAATCCCCCACCACTGCGTTGCTACCTACCTGACCTAGAAAAGAAAAAAAAAGTTCAACTTTACCTTCAGATACGCAGACGCAGGCGACGAGAAAGAGAGAGAGATCAGAGCTCGCGATACCGAGTTGACTCGGTCGATACGACTCGGTATCGGCCGTTACTTCGAACCATGGTCCACTACCATACTACCCCATCCCACTACCATACCACCCCCTATCACACCACCCATCCCATTACCATACCACACCCCTACCACACTTACCATCCCACTACCATACCACCCCCTACCACACATACCATCCCACTACCATACCACCCCATCCCACACCACCCATCCCACTACCATACCACCCCCTACCACACATACCATCCCACTATCATACCACCCCATACTACACATACCATCCCACTACCCCATACCACACCACCCATCCCACTAGCATACCACCCTACCATACCTACCACCACATCCCACCATACATACCACCCCACTACCATACCACCCCCTACCACCACTTCTCCAGCCGAAACAAACATACCACCACCATAGCCTGGCCGAAACTCACATACATCGATACCCTCGTACCGTGAGTGAGCAATATATCAGGCAAATCAGGTAGGTACTCGGTGATTGGCCGGTGATGACGTAAGCGGTGGACAAGGGTGGGGAAGCACCGAGTATTCCTGTTAACAAAAGATGGCCGAGGGCTCCCTATTGCAGCGAGGAAGACAGGTTCTGGGGTGTGTATACCTGGAAGACGGTGGAGGAGACCTTGAAACGGCAACTGTCGAGGTCACATGCTCAGCAAGGAATGGTGGAAGCAGCGTTGCCCACAAATACATAGTGGATAGATGGTGGTGGTACAGTGCGATTTGCAGTAGAGTGGTGTGATTTTCTGCATTCATCGGTAAAGTTTATGAGTCATCTGTTGACATTGGCAAAGTTGGCGGTGTGGACAAAAGCAATTCTGAAAGAACCAAAGCATGGAGCGGTGATGAAGCAAGCAAAGATTCATGAGGCGGTGAAATTATACCAGGAATTGTCGTGCCGAAGGAGAGACGCAGACATGATGACTTTGATCTCACGGTGGTGTACCTTGACGCATAGCTTTGTAACAGCGTAGGGGGGAGTTCACACCGACTTTGGAGGATGATGTTGAGATACTAAGTTTGAATGTACTGGGAAACACCAATCTGGTGGCCCATATACTAGATGAGGAAGAACAAAGAATGGTGGTGGTATTGCAGAAAGGAGTAACAGAGTGTCAGTGGTCAACAGCCTATAACGGGGAAGCGGGAGAAGGCCGTGCCTATAGAAGGTCTCCTATAGGGCATTCATGAGATACTTCTGGAAAGATGAGCCAGGTGAAAATTTTAGGAAAGAGGGACAAGAAGACTTGATTAATGGACTGGGTTATCGAGATCGACGATGGGGTATTTGGCATGTTGGTTGTCGCGGTGTATATCGGGGTGGTCCAGAGGACGGGCCAAGCGCACGGTGTTTTACTTTGGTAGTTGTATTGGCGAGGGGTAGGCCGGTGCCGCTAGTGGGTCTGTTTTTGGGGTCGCTATATCTAAAACTAGACATGATGACTTTGGTGTACGTCCTCACACACTTTTGTCCAGTTTTAGATATAGCGACCCCAAAAACAACTAAAGAATAAGGAAAATATATTTAACAACTAAGTGTTTAAAGGAAAATATATTTAATGGGATTAGCGACCCCAAAAACACTTGTTTGGTACTTTGGTGTACATCCTTTAATGGGATTAACAACTAAAGAATAAGGAAAATATATTTAACACCATAAAATAAAATTAAAAAGACTGTAGTTCACCAACCAAAATAGGAAAAATGCTTGCAAGGCAAGTTTGCATATCTAATAACAAAGGTATCAAATAAGTTTATCACATTATTTCCCAGACCATTCCTAAAAATGGGCATGCATGTAATTATGGAGAACTCCCAAGAGGCACAAACCTCGATGCATAAAGCTTAAAAAGTGCACCCTTTTTTTTTTTTTTTTTTTTTTTAAATTTTATTTTTAAGCCTTGTGTAAAAAGCAAATGTCTTTAAAGACTCCCACCTAAATTCCAGCGACTTGAAACTTTTTGGCGTCGCCTCGCCTCGCCTCGCCTCGCCTCAAGATGCGACTAGAACGCCTTTAGAACACTTGTTCTTGTTGGAATATAGCTGGTAGTCCAATCTGGTCAACCAGAGAACACCGAAAAGGAAGGTTCCTTAATCCAGAAACTTCCAGATTTGATGAAGATTTGGTTGGAGAGAATCCCAATCACTCCATGAGTATGAGAATATCGTAAATATTAGATAAGATGATTGGGATATGTTGTTGATATCACTTATATTTAGCATAGATTGTATAGTTGTATTAGTGGGATATAGCATAATTAGTGGTAGAGATTGATATAGATTGATTGTTTCCTTTATTTTTCTTTCCTATTTTAGCTTGTAGTTGGTGTATAGTAAATAGGAATCCTGCTTGTGAGATGAATATAGAGAAAATCTCTTTTCTCCCAATTCTTCTGACAGGATAAAATATTATCTTTATCTTTATGGAACATAAATCCCATATATTGTGGGATATTTGTGGGGTATAATTTATCCTACGAATTGGTTTTTTGAGAAAGTAGATATATAGTTAAAATAGGATATCCTGAAATAAGTTGAAAATGAAGAGGATATTGGTGTAATTACAACTGGTAAGAGTGCGTTCTGAAGATGTTATTCCAAGCGTATCATAAATGTCCAATCATTGATGTTGCTCATCTCTCTTCCTTATCTCTTTCGCTCTTGTATGGTTTTGGTGAGGTATTTTAGGAAAACTATTTGTTTTAAGTAGGAATGAAATTTCAAAATTTGGCATCTGTGAGTTATCTTCATGAATGATTATAAAGAACTAAGATCATTTCAAGGAAATCAAAAAAGTTGGTTTCGTGGTAGTACATTCCACCTGTTAATTTGTTCAACTATGAATGATTGTGAAGACCCGGAAATCATTTCAAAGAAATGAAAAAAAGTTGGTTTCGTGGTGGCACATTCCACCCGTTAATTTGTTCAACTCTACATTTTCATGTCGGTACCCTAGATGGTTTGTGCTAAGGGACCCAAATTTTCTTGACTTGATGCATGTGGAGTGGGTTTCTTCCCATGATCAATTTTTTTTATATATGAAAAATAGAAAAATTAGCGATTAGTATTTCCCACGATCAGTTTGTGAGGAATATTAGAAATTGGCTATTGGTAAATTGGTAATATTGTTTGTTTTCTAAACAACTTTTTGTATTCTTTGCAAGCCAAAAATTGAAGGAACTTGGAATGGTGCACAATCTCATTTCCATTCCTTTCTTGGTGTCTCTCTTCTCTTTCTTGCACATAGTAACTGAATTTGTTTTTCTTGTACTTCAACTTTTGCAGCAAAAAGAAACCTGCAGTCTTCGTGATCGATATGGAAGATATCAGTACAAATGATATAGGAGAATTTGAACTTGTAATTCTACATGATTTTGTACACTCAATTGAGAGTTATGTTCCAATCCTAACGAAGATGGCCCGGTGCTCGGTAGATGGCACATTGCATAGCTTTTTAACCATAGAAGACTCGGGGTTGGCGGAACCATTGGTTGGAATACTTGAACAATGTGGGCAAGAAGTTCCTGAAGCCTTGAGAGACCTTGTAAGAATCTTGAACTGAATTAGCTTCGACCAAAAAAAAAAAAAAAAATTTCCCCAACTATTCTTAAGAAAAAACTAATTGATAAATTTTGTAATTTTATTATTCTTTCGTGCTTTAGAGCTTTTGGAACTTCTATGTTAAAATTTCCACGCGAGCATTGCATCAACTCTAGAGGCATTCGAGTGGAGCTATTGGAGCTTGTACTGTTTGGTAAAATGATCAAAGTTGAAGCTTTCTTCATTCTTATATCATCTTCTATTGTATTTTGCTATGTTATCGAAATTTAAGGGATCCTAAACAAATTATTAGATTTGTTGCATTGCTTAAATCTATTTTGACTGTAAAATAGTTGACCGGTTCCTCTTCCTGGGTTGACTAGTTGAAGCCTAAAAAATTTATTTTATTTGCCAAGTAGTCTGACTAGTTTGGCCTAACATATGGTCATGTTCTCTGTAAAAATGTAGTTAACTAGTCCAGTCTGCTATCCTATTTCTAAAAAATTAATTAAGGGTGTGTTTGATAATCCAATTAAATAATGAAAATAAAAATTTGAAGCACTTGTGTATTTTTAGTGCATTTGATAACATACCACTTAATTGAAAAACATACCACTTGTTCTCTCTCTCTCTATCAAGCTGATTATGGGTTCTAATAAGAAGAAAAGAAATCAAGGTGTGCATCAAAGTCTCCAAGATCCTCTAGTTAAGTGGGCTATAGATAACGTTTCTTCCAAAAATGTTCGATCTGTTAGCCCATTAAAGAATCACAAAGCTGATTGTTCTTTAGTGAGTCATAATGCTACATCCTCTGTCCTAAGCAATGCTAACACCGGTGTGAATGGTCCAAATGTGCCTGGTGATTCAAAGGGAGTTATTGCTATTAATACATTGAATAGCAAACCAACTACTCCTGAGGATCTTTATGTTTTGGCAACTACCAAGGGTTTGTTTCACTGATGATGAACTTGAGCTTCATGAAGAATGGGAGGTTGATACTACAACTCAAAGAGATTATGAGTTAGATAGATCTCCGGCTGGAACCTCCTTTAAGTTTCTTCAAGTTTCAAAAGTGATCCTGAATAAGAAGAAGAAAAATGCCGTCATAGAGTATGAGGAGCCAGTTGTGGATTATTCCAATCCCATTGTTTTTAATCTTGCAAATGGGATAATCCAGCCTTCTGTTGTTAATTTTAACGAGAAATCTTTTGGAAACCAAGCTGGTTATGTGGGGTCCCTAAAACGAATTGCTGAATTGGAAAAATGAAATTTTCAAGATTAAGAGGGAGTCTGTTCAAGGGATTGAAATATCCAAACAGAAAGAAGAAGCAGGTACACATTTTGATTCTAAAGGCGGAATCATTTCAAATTTCGATGTGTTATTAGCAAGTGGATCTCACGCAAACCCAATTGAGACTAACGGCCATATTGGTCTGCCACCCACTGCGCAAATTGCAGTCAACACCACACGGGCAGCCGAGAAGTTATTCAGTAAACCCACATGGGTGGCAAGTGGATGATTGAGATTAAATGGTCACGTCATGTCAGTAAGCCCGTCACGTCACGTCAGTAAGTCCACATGCGCCAGTTATGGATTATTCAGTAAGTCCGTCACGCCATGTCGGCATGCTGATGTGGTGTGACCATGTAATCTTAACCACTCAATTGTCCCTTCCTTCTAGGGAGATCATGACAAGTGGTTAGTGGAATTTAAAATTTGAAATCTGATAAGCACTTGTCATGATCCCCTAAAAAGAGGGGACAAGTGGATGATTGAGATTAAATGGTCACACCACGTCAACATACGGACGTGGTGTGACGGACTCATTGAATAATTCTCCAACAGGGCAGCAGCTCATTTCCCTTAAAAACCGGCGGTTTGTCTCTTGCACCTAAGACTTTTTTTTGTCATCACCAGCAGGCTCAATGGAATGCATGAAGCCCACGTGGCAGAGCTCTTACATGAATGTACCTACCACTACTTCACTGAAGGAAGACACGTCCTTGCTCTCTCACGAAGTGGACCCAATGTTACAAAATCTGGTCCTACACATCCTGTGGTGATGCATTCTATACCCAACCTTGTTCCTTCTCCTCGGGGCACCTAACCTGATTGTGATACGAATAAAGCAGAGTCTAGTTTTGACACTTCCCCTAAGCGCACTACATGGGCATCTTTAGTGAAGAAACAGGATGCCCCAGCCTTTAAACTCAATCTTATTAAATACTCCCTCCGTCCCATATTAAGAGTCTTTTTTGAGAAATCCAACTTATTAAGAGGACAACTTTGATTTTGGTGAGATTTTCAACTTTCCAATATTATCTTTTTTAAAATTCAAAATTATAGTGTCACATCAAAAAAAGATGGAAGAGATGGATATAATAAAGGACAAATTTGGAAAGTATGTATTAAAGTACTTTGACTTTTCAAAAAGGACTCTTAAAATGAGACATCAAAAAATAATATCAAAAACTCTTAATATGGGACAGAGAGAGTATGTTGAAGATGCTAATAGTAGTATAATTCGTATGCCAATGTCTCTGGCAGTTAAAGGTAGTAGAAAGTGGAAAACACTCTAGTGGGGTACTTTACAGGTAAGCGACTTCGCCATTCCTTTGTCAAGAATGCCTCCACCAGATTTTGGGCTAAACATAGGGCTTGTGGATATGCTGGCCATAGACTCAGGATATTTCTTCTTTTAAGTTTGACAGTAAAGAAGAAAGTGATAAATTTCTAGAAGGGGGACCATGGTATTTTGCTGGCCAACATATTCTTCTCAAATATCGGCACACTGGTCTTATGCTTGCCAAGGAAGCTCCTCCCATAATTCCTGTTTGGGTTCATATATACAACATTCCCCTTGAGTGTTGGAATCCAGAAGGGTTGTTGAGCCATATATAGCTAGTGCATTGGGGAAACCTCTACATGTTGATAAACTTACTGCTTCTTGTAAATGAATTTCCTATGCTAGGATATGTATTGAAGTTAGTGCCTCCAATGAGTTTATGAAATCTTTGGAGCTAGAAGCAGAAGATCCGTGTAGTGGTGCAGTGGAGAGAATTCATCTCAAGGTGGAATACCAGTGGACTCCTATAAGATGTTCCAAGTGTAAGAAGTTTGACCATGATTGTGCTAGGCTCCCCAATGCTCATAAGGTTACAAAGCAAGTTTCTAGACGCTCTTCCTCCTCTAATCGTCACCAAGAAGATGGTGTTTGGATGGTTATTACTATTGGTAAGTTTGTGGTTGAACTTGATCAGGAGGTAATTCCCATTACATCTTCAAGTGAAGCACGCAAGCTTAATTCAGAGAGTAAGCCCAATCAACCCCTTACTAATGGTTCTGTTAATGAGGAAATTGATGCTAGACTCCTGGATTCTAGTGCTAGTTGTAGATAGTGGTTGATAACTCATACAGTTTGACCAGTACATATCACCAATGACTCTGTGTATACCAATATCACCACTGAATATGGGCTCCACCAACAATAACCGCTAGCCCACTTTAGAATGCCCACAAATGGGGCCCACCATAACCGCTAGCCCACTTTAAAACACAAATGGGGCCCACCCCGCGGAGCCCTTTGTTAAACTCCACGACTGAGAAACTCCCCTCGAGACCCACCTCAAGTAGTCCACTCCGAAGCCTCACTCTAAAGTACCCATTCCAAAACCCTCCTTAGAGGAACCTACTCCGAAGTCCACTCCAGAATACATATTCTGAAGCCCATCGCAGAGGAACCTACTCTGAAGCCCACTCTAGAGTACCCATTTCGAAGCCCACCTCAGAGTAACCAACTCTGAGGTCTATTTCAGAATACCCGCAAGCAAATTCCACTACAAAGGAGCTCGTTCTAACAACCCACTCCGAAGCCCAATTCAGAGCACTCACTCTAAAGCCACTTCAGACACTCGGAAGACCCACTGCAGAATACCCACAAACAAAGCCCACTACGAAAGAGCCTACCCCAAAGCAAAGCAGCCACATTCTCACCTGCTGCCCTCTCCACTCGATCCACCACCACTAACCTGACACGTGGACCTAACCTCAGGTGGTCACTCCCTCGGTCACTCGTCGAGACTTGCCATCGCTTGGAATGACCACTCGCTATGGAATTGGCCATCACTTGGAATAACCACTCGCTCTCAAACATGTCGCTTACAATCCTCTCGCGCCACAACAGATCTCTCCTCGATACTCGCCATAAACATTGCACTATACACAAGCCCACACTTACACGTGGATTCTCCACCCTTGGTCATGAAGTAGTATCAAGGGTGGCGAGATCCACTGGGTACTTGAGAGCTCATGACTTGGTGGCTAGAACCAGGGGCACCTCACTACCTGAACGCCTCATAGGCAAAGTTAGGGTTGGTCCCAAAGAGAAAGAGAGACACGTGACCATCGATCACATGCCCTGCCCCTCCAGCCTCACAACCAATTAGAGAGGCCCATGCCCACAAGACCAGCTGAAACCCTTGACTCTCACCTCGCCTAGTCACTTCTACCTCGTTGAATATTCTGCACCAATAGCAAAGCCTTGATATTATCCCTTGCTTAAACCTCTGCACCAATAGCGAAGCCTCGACATTTATCCTTGCTTAAACCTCTATACTAATAGCAAAGCTTTGACATCCTCCCTCCCTTAAACCTTTGCACCAATGATAGGCCAGCTCCCGTTGGCTTACCTGCATATTAAAAGACAACAATTTGGACCCATCACTGCTCGACCCATTTGTTTGGTGAAATCCCAGTTAATGCTTCGACAAACATACGCATTTAACCCCCACCTACCTTAAGCAGACGAACCACTCCGAAGATGCCAACTTAGCTACTTCCAGCTGCACCAAGAGGCTCACAAATCTTGTATAAATACCAGCCTCATTCAATACATCCGATAACCTGGTAAAACTTGGAACTTAAGCTTTAAACCAGTCTTAAGCTTCAACTCCAAGCACTTATTCATCGTCTCCTCCAAAAATCCCCAAGAACAACCCAGTCTAACTCGGTCTAGCCAAGCAATACCCAAGTCTAAATCTACATTTCAGACATTTACTCCTGTCCTTAGGCTCTCCAAAAAGACCCTTGGTCATCACTTGATCTCCACCAACTGCCTTTAGACCTTCCACCACATACCTAAAACTCTCCAAGACTCCACTAGAGACTTATCTCATACTACCACCTCTATCTAAGACCCCGATGCTTACTGCTTTGTCTCTCTCTCATTTGGGGCTACCTTGGTTCTCACTTGAGTCACATCCTCTTTGACTCCCATTTCTCTACTGCATTTTTATACATTATTATTCTTCTACACTTTATGTATTATTTTATCATATTTTATCTACTTTTCCACCTGTACTAATATGCTTATGTGTTATACCCATCCATATATCTCATACACATCAAAAAAGAACCTACCATATTTTGGCGACCACAGTGGGAGGTATACTCGCAAGCATGGTCAGCAAATGCAAACGACAACCTCTAGTGCTATCGATGCCCACCTGTGGATATCGCAGGTTGACTTACCCACAGCTTTTCTTTTAAAACTTCTTTTCCAAATTCAAAAACAAAACGAGTCGCCACTTAATTTTTAAAAAGGAAAATTAAGAAATCATTTCAAAAAGGAAACTGATTTTTTGCGAAACCAAAGATTTGACTAGGTCCGGAGATTATGGAATGAAAAGGGAAGGAGCCCAATGGACTAAAACACCCCTTTTCATCCTATCTCACGATAGGCCTCTACTTAACATCCTTTTAATCCAATTATTAATCTAAGTATGCCCTCAATTTATACATATGTAAATATACATTACAAAAGTATGTCCAAATGGTGTAAGATTGCTAAAGGGAAAATATCATTCAAAATCAAGTAATTCAATTAGCAAACAACATGATATGCAAGGTAGAGAACAAGGGAACTTACCCGGGATCCGGCCGCGAATATTAAACGTGCAATGCATACAAAGTAAAGAAATCCTACTAAAAGAGGTCTCTAATCACATATATACACATAAGGCAAGACTTAATTCTAAGGTGTCGTAAAGAAAGGACTTGAAAATCAATAAAATCGATAAATGAATAAACTAGGGAGGACTTTGAGAAATCATACCATAATAGCGCTACAAAACAAAATGTTAGTTCACATGATATATAAGATATGAAGTTAGAGATAATAATCCTAAATTTCTAGCTTAAATCTATCAAATGTGATTAAATCTAAGGTAACCAAGTTCTGATTACGAGTGCCAAATCATATGGATGAATATATATTCATGGACAAGAATAAACTATGAAATATTCGGTGGTTTAAATCACTCAAACTTTGAATCCAAGCTTAACTAATCATTATTGAAACATGGTTTGAATCTTGACTCATGAAAACATCATCTAAGCCATTATTCATAAGATTGATGGAAACTTATTACAAAAATCCTAGAAATTGCTGAGAGCAGATCATGACTTTAAAAAGATAAAAAGTATGATTTCCGTGGTTTGATCTTGATGAATTTTGGACACAAGATGTCTTTGTGTGTCTAGTTTATAACCGAAAAAGAAAATCAAGGTTTCAACGGTTGGATCTTTGGGAATAGGGCAAAAACCAGACACCACTCAGCATTCTACAACTCACAGTCCAGAGTTCTTGCACGATTTTCTAAAAATAGCAAAAAGATCTGAAATGCTTTATTCTTTTTAGGGTGACTTCCTAACACATTAATCTACTTAGAAAAAATTATTTTGGGTCACAAACACTTTATTAAAGCCCTGATTTAGTTATTTCAAAAGAAGGTCACTATTCTGAATCTGGACAGATTGTTGTTACTTTGCAAAACTCATAATCAAACCACTCTAGACATGAAACCACCTTAAAACAAAAATTACAGTGGTAGAATATTGTGTTATTGACACTTTCCCGTTGGTTTCACTTGATTCCAACGGTTAGATTTCGAACTAAAAATCTTTGATCAAAAACAGTTTGGGAACTCACTGTTTTTATTTGTCAAGTTCAACTTTTATTTGCTAACCCCAACTTATTAAATCATGAAGTTGGACTTAAAATAAACCATTTTCTCCTACCATTTGATGGTCCTTGGAGGCTAAAGACTCTTATATTTGTAGATTTCAAATGAAATATGAATTGACTTCATGAAATCTCAAGATAAAGAATCTAAACCATGGGGATGGGCTTAGACTCAAAACCACATTCTCCTACCATTTGATGGTCATTGGAGATGAAGACATGACTAATATTTATGAGTCTCAAAGGAATATAGAAAGGATTCCATGAAACATCAAGTTAGGGGACCCAAGTCATGAGTATGGACTTGGATTCATCTATTTGCTTATAAAATGAAGTGATGATCAAACTTTGATTCCCATGTGAAGCACAAGTTTACATGGGATTCAAAAGATCATGTTAAAGAGATTTCAAGAGAGATATTGAGAATCTCTAAGAGTCTCAAGAAAGAAGTATGATCAACAAATGAAATAAAGCAAAGAAAACAAAGTAGTTTGAGGATTTAAAGATTCAAAAGAAAGAATGCAAATAAATGACTTATGACTAGAGGTTCACCTCCAAATTGTCCTCAAAGTTTCTCTCCTTTGAAGATCTCCCAAGCTCTTCTTCCTAGTTTCCTAAACTCTCTCTTTTTTTTCTCTTCAAAATATGTTAGTGTAATGGTAGTGATTTTTTGTGTTTTTTTGGTGTATCTCTTGTATCTTCTTGTGTATTCACCTCTTTTTTTTTTTTGTCTCCTTCCTCTCTCAAGAAAGATCCTCCTTCTTTTATAGACAAAAATTATCAAGTATTTTCAGTGAATTCGGAGTAAAAGATAGGTGTAAATGTCTCATTTGGTGGTACAATACGTGCTTCCTGATATTAGACAGACTGCTGCCCAGGGTGCCAGTAAAAAGTTATCTGCGGCAGTCCGTGACTGCCGCTGCGGCACTTTGTGACTGCCGCGACGACTCTCAGTAAGTGCCGCGCGGCTCTCACTAAGTGCCGCGCAAAATTATTGATTGCCGTATTTTGGTCAACCTTACTTTATCAGTTTTTTGTTTTTATCCGCATACATATACGTATTATACCACAAAATACGGACTTTAAAAGTAAACAGCAGTCAGAAAATGTCGGCGGCACTCAGTAAATGCCGGGCCGGCACTCGTTGAATGCCATTCGGCACTCACGGAGTGCCGCCCGGCACTCACGGAGTGCCACGGAATGCTGCCGTGTGCCGTTTTTTTGTTAGATTACCCCTTTTAGGTCTTTTCTTTCTTCTTTTTTCTTAAAGAAACTTATTTTTGAAGATCTTTTCCAAAAATGGTGTTTTATACCTGAATTCTCCTAAATACCTGGTATTTTCTTCTTTCTGTGAAATTTTTTCGCATTTGGAGAATTTTTTGAAGAGCTTGGAATACTTCGAATCTTTTCGGTCCTTATCATCATCGGACGTGGAGGTGACGCTCTCCTAAATTCGACGGTCGGTCAAAATTGGGGTGTCTACAGTTTGCCCCTCTTTGACAGAGCTCGTGGGGCAACGCGTCCCATAAGTGAATGTCAAAGCCTGTGTGAAGACAAGCCTTTGACCCGACTGTCGAATTTAGGTAAAACAAAATGCGTTGCAAAAACAGAACATGCGCGCAACAATGGTTCACGCTGGTCGTGTTCGATGATGAGCTGCCTACGTATCTACCCAGGAATCAGACCAAGACGTAGTTCGGGCAAGGGTCAAACATACACAAGCACAAGTAACCATACAGATGAATGCACCTATCTTGTCATGATGCAAGTGCTATGCAATGGTGTCCTCCGAATTGACCTTGTCACACTTGTGCCATGCTTATCATGTCTTCCCTACGTACGACGGGCTTTATGTGACGCGTTAGTCAGGGAAGATTACCTAATTCATGACCGATGCAAAATTTGTTACGGGGGACATGAAAATGCTCTTGATTTGATTTCACGGGTTGACGCAAATCTGTTGCGAGAATCGGGAATATAAATTTGTTATATTCTTGAAATGAGGGTTAACGCAAATTTGTTGCAAAAACTGAGAATGTAAATTCGTTACATTCCCAAGATAAGGATCGACGTAAATTTGTTACGAGGACCGGGAATATAAATTTGTTATATTCTCGAGATGAGGGTTAACGCAAATTGGTTGCGAAAACCGAGAATGTAAATTCGTTACATTCCCAAGATAAGGATCAACGTAAATTTGTTACGAGGACCGGGAATATAAATTTGTTATATTCTCGAGATGAGGGTTAACGCAAATTGGGGTCGAAAACCGAGAATGTAAATTCGTTACATTCCCAAGATAAGGATCGACGTAAATTTGTTACGAGGATCGGGAATATAAATTTGTTATATTCTCGAAATGAGGGTTAACGCAAATTGGTTGCAGAAATCGAGAATGTAAATTTGTTACATTCTCAAGATAAGGATCGACGTAAATTTGTTACGAGGACTGGGAATATAAATTTGTTATATTCTCGAAATGAGGGTTAACGCAAATTTGTTGCGGAAATCGAGAATGTAAATTCGTTACATTCCCAAGATAAGGATCGACGTAAATTTGTTCCGAGGACCGGGATTGTAAATTTGTTATATTCTCGAGATGAGGGTTAACGCAAATTGGTTGCGGAAATCGAGAATGTAAATTCGTTACATTCCCAAGATAAGGATCGACGTAAGTTTGTTACGAGGACCGGGAATATAAATTTTTTATATTCTCGAAATAAGGGTTAACGCAAATTTGTTGCGGAAACCGAGAATGTAAATTCGTTACATTCCCAAGATAAGGATCGACGTAAATTTGTTACGAGGACCGGGAATATAAATTTGTTATATTCTTGAGATGAGGGTTAACGCAAATTGGTTGTGGAAACCGAGAATGTAAATTCGTTACATTCCCAAGATAATGATCGACGTAAATTTGTTACGAGGACCGGGAATATAAATTTGTTATATTCTCGAAATGAGGGTTAACGCAAATTTGTTGCGGAAACCGAGAATATAAATTCGTTACATTCCCAAGATAAGGATCGACGTAAATTTGTTACGAGGACCGGGAATATAAATTTGTTATATTCTCGAAATGAGGGTTAACGCAAATTGGTTGCGGAAACCGAGAATGTAAATTCGTTACATTCCCAAAACCTTCTTTAATTTTCAAAAGTTGGGAACCCACGGGCTCAAATATTTTTAATTTTCAAGAATCGGGGGCCCACGAGCCCATATTTACTCCTACATTTTGAAATTTGTAGTCAATTTAAACCTAAAAACGACCCTGAGGGCCAAAAGTGTGATGAGGTCAAATTTTGGGGGTCTCAAATTCAATTTTCGGGACAAGATTTGAATTTTTGGGGGGAAGTGAAATATCTTTGAACCGACTTAACCACGACACACGCGGATTTTTGCGGCAGTCGCTGACTGCCGCGCGGCACTCACGGAGTGCCGTTACGGCACTTGGCGAGTGCCGCCCGGCAGTCCGCCAACTGCCGCGCACAGAAAACTGAGTGCCGCGTTTGAGTGGCAGTGGCTAAAACCGGAGGTTTCAAATCATTTTCCTCATTCTCTCAATCTTCTCTCTCTCGATTCCTCTCTGGAGAAAATTTTTCCTTTTTCTTTTCTTGCTTGGATCGATCTACCCGGGCTTTCAGGTTAGTTCTACTCGATCAAAACTTGATAAAGCTCTTTTATTTTACTATTTTTCTGAATTTTTCATGAATTTAACGTGTGGATCTCTTTTTTCTTGACAGATTATGACGAGCGATTCAGGGAGGAAGAAGAAGGCCAAGTACACGGCCACTCATCATCCAGACGCCACGCTCTTACTGCGGGACCCTGATGAGCACTTATCTGCCCGCGCGCTCAAGCGCGAGGTAAACACTCCCTTCTAGTATTTATTTCTCGTATTTCCTTCTCGTATAATTGACACGACTTTTTAGATGTCCTGTTTCAAATGCAAATGCTATGCTTGTGGCGCCCTCGAGTGTCTCGAACGCTTTATTCCATGCCCCTTTTAAAGAAATTTCGTATTTCTTTTATTTTATTTCTCATGAACTTCAAAAACTCTTCATAAAAATGGATGCTATGCTTGAATTTTCCGAACGCTCCACCTATCCTTTATTTTCTCTTTTCACTTTTCTCAAAGGCTTTTTTTTAAAAGCCATTTGTGTTAATCGGAATTTCAAACACTTCTTGTAAATAAATAATCTTACACTCACGAATTTCTCTTTCCGTTTTTCTTAGGATTCACGAGTGTGATGCTTTTTAAACGTTTCCCTACGCTTATTGTACTCGTGAACTTTCTTGAGCATTCCAAACGCCCTTTTATTATTCTGACCTAATTCCGAATATTTGTGAACTACTCTTGAAATTATGCTTCCTTTGCACCTGAATTCGCCGTATACTTTGTAAATGTGGACAAATTCCTCTTTCCTTTTGAAATTTTCTAGAACATCTGGTGTTCTTCTCTTATTTCCTCTCATTATCTTGTGAACATTTGCTGAACCGGATGCAAACGAATGCCATGCTTGTGAAATTTCTACGAGTATTTCCAGATTTTTCCATTTCTTTCTTTTTCTCTTTTCTATATATTTTTATGTCATTTTTCCTTACTTCCTTATTGCCATCTACTTTATCATTTATACATTTTCTTTTATCTGATTACTGATATCAACACTAGTGATTTTTTCTTCAGTTGCAGCCGAGGGTCCTAAAGGGGCATGGTAGCCTTGCTCATGGGTATGAGTGGTACACATTACTGAGCGAGCCGGTGAGGGCTTTGGTGGATGCGACCGGGTTTGGAGACTTCGTCAAACTCTTGACGAAGAGCTCCAACGACTTGCGACAGATTCACGCCCTGGCAGAGAGGTGGTGGGATACTACCAGCACGTTTCATTTCGACTTTGGGGAGATGACGATGACCCCCCTGGATTTCTCGATGATTACAGGGATTCCCTTTGGCGGAGAGCCTCTGCGATATCTGACAGATCAGGAGTGGGACCAGGTGGAGCCATTGTTGGGAGTGGTCCCGGAGGAGTCTTTGGTCACAGCCCGATGGTTCATGGATACGTTCAGGGGTCAGCAGGGTTTTACTGAGGAGGAGATGGCCCGAGGTTTTCTTATGTACCTGCTGGGGTGCTCTTTGTTGAGCACCAAGGGTGATCGGATGGATGTTTCCTTGGTGGCATCTCTGGAGTACTTGGACCGGGTCGAGGAGTATGACTGGGCTGGTGCAGGGTTAGCCATCCTATATAGGCATATGGGCGACATTTCCCGGGACAGGCCGGCCTCCACCAGTGGCTACTGGAGAGCGTGGGAGGTATACTTTTTTTTTTATATGCTTCACTGCTTGTCATTTATTTAAGTTCCGAGACTAACCCCCCTTTTTATTATTTTTATTACAGATTTGGTCCCACGAGTATCTTCGCATGATGTCTCCAGAGACACGCGGTGCTGACGCCCTCATCATGCCCCAGGGGCTGAAATGGGCGAAGGATAGAGTTGGGCGGAAGACCGGGGCCCACGATTATGTTTCGTTCAGGAACTTCCTGACGAACTTGAGGGAGCAGCATGTTCACTGGCAGCCCTGGCTTATGGTGCTCCCTGAGTGCCGCGCGGAGATCCGAGAGTCGGCCGGATATGACCCGACGAGACAACTTCTCTGTGGGCCAAAGGGCCAGTCGTGGTATCTAGGAGAGAGGGTGACTAGGCAGTCACTGGCGGCCCCTGGATTTTTCGTGCCGTACCCTCCTCCTAACTCTATGAGAGCTACAGACACACTTCAGGGCAGTGAGTTCACGGCTGCTCGGGCTGGCTCAGGTATTCACGGCTTCCTGGACCCCCCTACAGGGTATGCGGCTTTCCGTGCCGCCAAGCTGATGCCGAACTTCCCTCTGATGGAAGTGACTCGGGTGAGTACAAGATTCCTCCAATCTTTTTATGAGTTTTCTTTCATTCTTTATTTATGTGTTATTACTTTTTGTTTGCAGCCTGTTCCCGCTGCGGCTCGTCCTCCCGCCTTACCTGAGTGGGATTGGACCATGTCGACCGTCTCGTTCGGCGAGCCTCACTCGACGTTGATCCCCCGACTCTCACAAGGTGCCCCCACTATTCCTCTTCATTACGATGTCGTCTCACGCACTTACGCGGAGGAGGGCTTGACGTATGCCCACAGCGTGCGACAGTGGGTTCTCGGGCGAGAGTGGATGGTAAGAAACTTATCCCCGCCTTTCACTTTGACTTTGATTGCCTCTTCTTTTACTAACCTTTATTCTTGGTTCTCGTTTTCAGGCTGAGGGAGCTCGGGCGACTGCTGCGGCTCAGTTGAGGGCCCAGGTATGATCTTCTATCCTTTTATTCTTACTATTTCATTCGCACCTTTCAACACTTTTCGGACTTATCCTGTCTTATTTCAGACGGAGGAGATCAGAGTGCTGTCCCAGCAGGTGGGATAGCTTCAGCAGCGGCTCCAGCAGTTTGGCATTCTCCTCAGCGACACTCCTAGAGGTGGCAGCGCTGGACGAGGCGTGGAGCGAGGTGGTGGTAGTGGTGGAGGCAGCGGCGGAGGTCGAGGCAGAGGCGGCGGTAGCGGCGGACGTGGAGGGAGCGGTGGAGGCAGTGGGACAGAGTCGGAGGAGGAGCCCCTCAGGCGGACGACTCGTCAGACTCGCGGCCAGGGTCGAGGCTGATCCTGCTTTTTATTTTGACTTTTGAGTGTTCTGGGAGGATTTACACTTTTATTCGGATGATTGTATATACACATACACTTTATTTTGATGGCTATGGTAGCCGGTAGAATAGGCACTCTTGACACCTTTATTATTACATTATTGCTTTTTCATTGATATTCACCGTACGTGTGATCATAGCTTGGTCCTTCTTCTGCCGTATGTGGGATCATGGCTTGATCCCGCCTTTATTTTAATTTGAATGCTTTGATCTCTTTTTCTTATTGTGAAATGAAAATGAATGAATAAATGAATGAATGAATGTATCTGCACGTGCTGCATGATGCGCACGTTTTATTGTTTTCTATCTAGTTTTCTGTTTGCAGGTGGGCTGAAAGTGTTACAAACAGACCTTGGCCAATGAAAAACCCGGAACGGCACTCAGTTAAGTCTCCGCGGCACTCGGTGAGTGCCGCAATGGCAGTCAGGGAATGCCGCAACAGCACTCACGGACTGCCGCGCGGCACTTCACTGAGTTCCGTTCTACTTTATCGAGTGCCGTCCTGACTTCTGGAAAATCCATCTCTATTTATACCCTCTTTTCTTCAAAACTTCGCAAAACACTGCCTTCCTTCGTTCTTTCCTTTTTCAAATGGCCCTTGTTAGCTCCCAAATCCTTTTCCTATGGCTGGATACTCTCTCGGGCATTGACAAGCTCAACTTTGAGTGTTTCAGACTAAACGATCTCTTTTCTTTCCGACAGATGAATTTGAATGAGGGCCTACTTCGAGCTGCCGTTCAGTGTTGGGATCCCGCTCTCAATGTCTTTCGTTTCGGCTCCCAAGAGACTTGTCCTTTGTTTGAGGAATTCAGCGCCATCTTGCATACTAATCCTTTTTCCTAGTTAACAATCCCCTTGGTTCAGGTCGGGTATGTTCGGGATTTAGCCACTCTCCTTCACACATCTTGAAATGTGGCGGGTTCTTTTGTTCACGACAGGCAGATTGACTTTGAGCGTCTTTCTTCTGTTTATGCTCCCATAGGGGACCCTTACGATGGTGAGTATCAAATTATCCGACGTAGTGCCCCATCAATTGCTATGATCTCTTACTTCCTCTTTTAGTCATCTTCCGACACTCTCATACCCATTGCCTGTGGTTTGCGGGAGATGAAAAGTGCTGTTATGCTGGTCCTTGGTGAAACTCTGATTGGATTGGGCCATGCTCACGCTGCCGGGGCCCTATTATCTGCCGGGGCACCTTTTGTTCTGCAGGTTTGGCTCATGGAGTGTTTGGACCTCTTTATACACCCTTCCTATATTCGTGGGTCACTTCCATACGATCGTATGGAGATTCACAACTTATTTCATTCCGCTGATACGTGGCTTGGTTGGCTTCTGGGCCTCTCTTCCAGTGATATCTGCTGGATCTGTCCGCAGTGGACTTATTGCTCCATTGCGGTATGTCTTCCTGGGCGACCCGACATTTGACTACCGGGCTTGAGTGCTACTACTTTCTACATTCCTGATCGGGTGGTCCGTCAGTTTGGACTTTTGTAGGATACTACTGAACCTATGACTGCTGATTTCACCAGGGGGGCCACTTTGCGCCCTCCTATTGTGAAGGCTTTCATTGAGGCTTGGCATAACAGGGTGGCTGTTCCGTGCCCGAGGATTCCATCTCTGACTGTGCCTACTGCCCAGTATCTTCTAGAGATCCAGGCATTGGTTGCGAGACGAGTTTGACAGATATATGCATAATAAAGTAGACGAAAACAGGGAAAAGCTTGCCATTTTACAAAACTTTCTGACAAACCCTGCCTACTCTTGCTACGCTTTTGAAATGTGATTTCAACTTTTCCAAGAATGTATTTTATGTTTTAGAAAATGTACTAACATGTTTAATCAAAATGCTCACTCTTTAGATCAATCTTTTATGAAGAATTCTCCTTTTAATGTTTTTTCTTGGCTCTTTTCTTTACTTTTCCTTAAAGCTTTACTCCTTCTATATCATGAATTCTCATTTGTTCCTCTACAGTACTTATTTTGATAGCCAGGTGATCCAAAGGAAGGTCTTGTATCTGGGTTCTTTGGCTAGCAAACGAAGTTTGCCCCTGGTTTTATGGCTTCAAAGTGATTCTGGGCAAACGTCAGTATGCCCCTAGTTTAGCACAGGTTGTTTTTTTTAGGTTTTCATGGGCCGAAGGCTTTTGAGAGCCCGCCTACTTATCCCGGAACGGGTATCAGGCATGCAGTAGTTCGGTTTAGTGGTTTGAAGGAAGACACTGCTCGGGCGGTTTTATTTTCAATGACCGAACCAAGTAGGTTGCCTACGTATCCCTAACAGGAATCAGGTCGAGCGTATTTCATCAAGGTAGGAAGTTTTGAAAATGAAAGGTTTCAAGCAAAATATTTCTTGAGGCGATCAAGGTTGATTGGCTGTTTAAATTCAACTCCATCTAGGTCCATGAGATAGGCTGCTCCTCCGGAAAGGAGAGTCTTAATGATGTATGGTCCGACCCAGTTGGGTTTGAATTTTCCTCTGGGGTCATAAACATGCACTTTCAGTTCTTTGAGGACTAGATCACCCTCAGCAAGCTTCCTTGGGCGAACTTTTTTGTTGAAAGCACGAGCTATCCTCTTCTAGTACCCCCGAGTATGGTTTATCGCGACCAGCCTCTTCTCATCGAGTAACATCAACTCCTCGTACATTCCTCGTATCCATTCTGATTTGGTGATCTCACATTCTGCCAAAACCCTAAGGGAGGGTATCTCTACCTCGACTGGGAGAACGGCCTCCATACCGTAAACCAGTGAATAAGGTGTAGCTCTTGTAGAATTCCTTACAGAGGTTCGGTATCCCCACAAAGCAAACGGCAGCTTCTCATGCCAATCCTTATATGTATCCGTCGTTTTCCCAAGATTGCTTTAACATTCTTATTCGCTGCCTCTACTGCTCCATTCGTCTGGGGCCTATACGGGGATGACTGATGGCGAGTGATCTTATACTTTTCCAAGAGTGGGATAACTTTTCCCTGGAAATGACTTCCATGATCGGAGATAAACTCATTCGGGACCCCATACCTGCAGATTATGTTTTTCTCGATGAAACTCACCACGTCCTTGGCTTTCAAAGTTGCATACGAGGCTGCCTCTACCCACTTTGTAAAATAATCGATTGCCACGATTATATACCGGTGCCCATTGGAAGCCTTCGGAAATATCTCACCAATAATATCGATCCCCCATACGGAAAATGGCCAACGGGTGGTCATGCTATAGAGCTGTTGTCACACCCTGATTTTTTGAAAAGACAAATATTCAATCAAGTGCATACCCTAATCAATATTCAACCGCCCAAAAATCCAAGGGTGACAACCTATACCCAATTTTAAAAGACCATTTTAAGATAAACTGAATTTAATTGTTTTCATAAACCACATGATTTCTATTTAAACAAAACTCATTTATTATCAAACTCATTCCCAAAAACATTACAAGAAAAATCCACGTTTCAAATTTTCTCCATTCTCATTTATTACAAAATGAAAACCAAACGTTTCCCTTTATATAGAAATAATATGATTTTCTCCATCGAATCACAATAAAATTATCTAGTTATAATAATAAACGGAATAATTTCAACACTACACTATCTCAGGTTATATCTGCTATAAACGTCCCCAAAAGTCCAATAATACAACTGAAATATAACTACATCTAATACAAGTTCTCAACCATGGCTCACAATGCCAACTAAATAAAAGAGTATCATATAGTAATTAAGGAATATAAAGAAGGTATGTTCAATTTCACGAACAGATCGGCTGCTACACAATGAACTCCAACTATACTATCCTGCACATGTCATTCGACTACGTTTCAAACAGAAACGCACCCGAATGCATAACACACTCGGGTCAGTCACATGACTGGTATGAGTTAAAACAAAACACATGCAAGTCTTACGGATCCAACTTGAACCCGTAGACTATAAACCATACTACAACATTCTTGGGCCAAGACAGGTAGTTCCACACACATATCTGGACAATAGAGTAGTTTCCATTTATGTGGTGGCAAGTAGTTTCTTGCCCGAATAAAAACAATTAAATACTTACCTTTCTTAACTATGGTAGGCCGATACCTGCAAACCATTAGTAAGCCTACCATCCTGTACAAATAGAACTTAACATAATAATATAAACCAATAACAAGGTACTATTAATTAAAATGAATTTATCTCCAACAAAGAGCTGGAATTTGACAAAACATAAAACACGAAAAATGTCCAGAATAAAATTTCCAAGGAAAGACACGCGTTCCTGTTCATTAATTCTAATCCCGTAAGTCAGAAATCAATTATTAAACATCAGCTATTAAACATGTACTATTCATCAGATTTAGAAAATAGGTTAAAACAGTGTCAAGACGACGTTTTTAGGAAAAGTGTAAATCACGAAAGTTGCTCGGATTGTCGTTTTACTTCAGTTTACGCGAAACTGCCTTCAATTGTGACGTTAAGTGACCAAATTATCCAATTTACTAATCTGGCCATGTTTATTAATAAATCATAACGTTCCCGAAAGTATTATGTTACACATACAAAGCTATATTTTAAACTAACGGATACACACAAAAGTTGCTTAATAAGATGATTCTAATCATCTATGAATTTCTAGGATTCAACTACCACAAGCTATAGCTAATTACAATACAACGTATAGCCGCAAATTTAAACACCACAAGTATTTTATTTATTACACCCTATGTTCACCACCTTGGCCACCCATCCATGGTTCAGCCTACACATATATCCCATGTGCCTCCTAACGTAATACTAACTCCCACTCCGGTCCCAACTCCCATGGGGTATCACTGGGATTTGAGTCTACACCGAAAGGATAGTCCTTACGTTTTTGACGTCAGTAAACAATGTCTAAATACACATGAAATAGACCAACAAGCCGGGCATAAGGCTTAAAAATGAGGAGACGGGTCATCCACGTAGTCGCCGTCTAATCACACAAGACGGGTCATCCACGAAGTCGCCGCCTAAACTCATAAGGAGCAGTGGTGAACATTCAAGGATTTCCTATTATTAATTTCTATAAAAAAAATCTTCACACATATGGTCTCACATTCACAAGTTTATGAAACCCAACATTAAATGAGAATGCTTACATCTCAACAAAATTTCACGTTATATCATAATAACGAAACACGAGTTCATCCCGACACATAAATCAACTTAAACAATCAACACGTTTTTAACCTTCTAAAAACTGCTACTGAAATTTAAATCTACAGCCCAAACGGTGCAGAATCGGGGAAAACTCAAAACACGAAAAGTGTGCAGAATCACGTTTTACACAGGTTGCGCGGACAGAATGTTAAAATTCAAAGTCACGATTGCACAATATTTTTCGGAAGTTTTCAGAAATTGTTAAAATAATAAAAACAAATTTTTACATAGCTTTTCGATATTTATCAAGGGTATTCCACGTATGTGTTCGTCAAACTATCTATACGCATAACAATCACTAATATACCAAAGTCATGATCACAAGGTCACCAAAAAAATATCTAAGTTAATTAAAAAACAACAATATTGTGCATCCAATACAAAATTGTATTCCAACAATTAACTTAAACATATAAATATTTAGTTTACTCGCATATACATATATATACGTGTTTCTATATATACACGGATACACCCATTTAACTCACCTAGGTCGCGATTAAGCACTTGAAAAATATGGTGTTAAACGGACTATGAACGCAATTCCGGATCCGAATACCCCGCGCCCTACCCTTCCTTTCTTCTTCTTCTTCTTGTTCTTCTTCTTCTCCCCCTCTCTCTATCTCTCTCTCTCACATACGTCTGTTCTCTAGGTTCTTCTCTTTTCTTCCCTTTTTTTTTTTTTCTTAAAAGGGGGCTAGGGTTTAATACATGTGTATATATATTTCACACACAACACTTATAAATAAAACACACACAAACATGTGAATCCCGTTTTTTATCTAAGGGACTCACAAAAAGGTTTTATATGGACCCGAAAATGCATTCTAATGTGACAAATGATTAGCCCAATGGGTACCCATGACCCCAGGCACTAAATTTCTATGTTAAGCACACTACTTAACATACTAACTACCCGTACACGCTACTTCAACTTTTATTAGGTGTCACTAAGATACATACACACAGTTAATGTCTAATGCTCGAAAATAATATTATAAAAATTATTAAAAGCACTTAGAAAAATAGGGTTGTTACAGCTGTGACGGCGGGGTATGCATCAGATTCGCATGAATCTGACACTTGTGACACCTTCTAACATATTCACAACAGTCTTTGTCCAAGGTCGTCCAATAATACCCCTGTCGGATGATCTTCTTTGCCAGCATGTGCCCGTTCATGTGGGGCCCACACACTCCCTCATGTATTTCCTCCATCATTCTCTTAGCTTCCTTTCCATGTAGGCACTCCAGATTGTACCCGATGTAGGACTTCTTCCATAGCTTATCTGTATAAATCACAAATTGAGCGGCGAATCGTCGAATCACCTTTCTGTCCTTCTTTGAGGCTCCTTCGGGATATTTTCCTTCTTTGATGAATTTCCGCACATCTTCATACTAAGGCACTCCATCTTCTCTTTCTATGGCCGCGATCATTTTGAATGACGGCTGGTTCCTCTCTTCTATGGATAGCGGGATCATGGCAGTTTTGGAAGGAATTTGGATCATCGAGGCTAAGGTAGCCAAAGAGTCGGCTAGTTGGTTTTCTTCACGAGGGAGATAGTAAAAAGAATCTTTTGGAACCGCGCTTTCAGACTTTCCAGATAGTCATGGTAAGGTCTCAACTTCTCATGTTTTACCTTCCAATCCCCTCGGACTTGGGATATGATCAAGTTGGAATCTCCAAAAACATCAATCCGTCCGACTTTCAAAGCCAAGGTTGCTTCCATCCTAATTATGCATGCCTCGTACTCCACGGTGTTGTTGGTTGAGTTATACTTGAGCTTGACGGCTAATGGGGTAGGGGCCCCATCGGGTGCTATGAGAATGATTCCAACTCCGTAACCTAGTTGGTTGGCCGCTCCATCGAAGTACATTTTCCATAAATCCTCTTTTACCTCCATTATTTCTTCATCCGGGAACTTGAATTCTCCCTTGTCCTCGAATTCTATGACGAGGTTGGCTAAGAACTCAGCGACAGCCCTTCCTTTCACAGACTTGGCAGTGACATACTTGATGTCGAACTCAGCTAGCATCATGGTCCAACGAGAAATCCTACTGGTTAAGACGGGCTTTTCGAATAGGTATTTTAATGGGTCCATTCGGGATATCAGGACTTCAGGGAAGGCTAACATGTAATGGCAAAGACGACGGGTACACCAAACCAAGGCCCAACAGGCCTTCTCTAAGGGCGAATACTTTAATTCATATTCGACCATTCTTTTGCTCAAGTAGTAAATGGCCTTCTCCACTCTCCACTCTTTTCCTTCTTGGGCCAGCATACACCCCATTGAATCTTCGGATATGGAGAGATAAAGTAGCAGGGGTCTCCCAGGTGAGGGTGGTGACAGGGTAGGTGGGTTTTGGAGGTAGGTTTTGATTTTATCGAAGACTTGTTGGCAAGGGGCGTCCCACTCAAATTTTTCTCCTTTTCTGAGTAGTTTGAAAAGTGGGTCGCAGGTTAAGGTGAGTTTGACAATGAAGCGGCTGATAAACTGTATTCTCCCTAAGAACCCCCTTAGCTCCTTCTCATTTTTCGGTGGGTTTATTTCGGTTATGGCTTTTATTTTGGTAGGGTCTACCTCTATTCCCCTCTGAGTAATGAGAAACCCTAACAACTTCCCAGTGGAGACTCCGAACGTGCATTTCTGCGGGTTTAACCTCATTTTGAACTCCCTCAATCTCTCAAAGAACTTTCTCAAAGCCTCTAGATGCCCTCCCCTTTCTTTGGATTTCACAATCATATCATCCACATACACCTCCACTTCTTTGTGGATCATGTCGTGTAGTAAAGTGGTGGCAACCCTTTGATAGGTCGCACCTGCATTCTTAAGTCCGAACGGCATGACCCTATAGCAATACGTCCCCTACCGAGTGATGAACGTGGTTTTCTCCCTATCCTCGGGTGCCATGAGGATTTGATTATACCCAGAGAATCCATCCATGAAAGATAGAAACTCGTGCCCCACAGTGTTATCGACCAACACGTCGATGTGAGGTAATGGAAAATCGTCTTTAGGACTTGCTCTGTTTAAATCTCGAAAATCAACGCAAACCCTAACGCGACCATCCTTCTTTGGGACAGGCACAATGTTGGCAATCCACTCAGGATACTCGATGACCATCAAGAATCTAGCCTTTAACTGCTTTTCAACCTCCTCTTTCACTTTAAGTGCCCATTCCGGCCTCATTCACCTCAATTTTTGTTTTATGGGTTTTGAATTGAGAAAGAGAGGGATGTGGTATTGGACTATTTTTGGATCGATACCTGGCATATCATTATAAGACCATGCAAAAACATCTTTGAATTCATTTAATAGATTGATTAGCTCTTTGCTCTCTTTATTGTTAAGTGTTGAGCCAATAAAGACATTTTGAGGATTATTCTCATTTCCTAGATTAATTGTTAGAGTGTCCTTAATGATTTTACATGCAAATTCTTTTGCCTTTTCAATTAGCTTTTGCAATTCAAGGGGTGTTTCATGATCATCACATTCATTACATTCATCAAGCGCATTCGAGTAGGCGGAATCAGTCATGCTTTCATTGATTTTCTTTGGAGTGATTACAACAGACATAGAAATTGAAAGACGCCTCATTTGGGCCATTACAGACTCTGGGTGTGGGGGAAACCTATCACTAGACTCAAAAACCCATTCTTTCTTGTTCTCTCCCCCCCAGATCAGTGCTGAAGCATTCTTCCAGATCTCCTGCCTTGGTAATCTTTTCCATCTTTTCTTTCTCGGCCTTTCCGTTGTCGGTTTCCTTCTGATCTTCCTCATCTTCCCCACTCTCGGCTGCTTCCTCCACCAGACCTTCGATGTATTCACCCTTGGCTTTTCCAAGGCCTGCTTTCATGACCTCCATGCTTGCTTCATCCAGCAGATTTTTCATGGCGGAGCTGTCTAGCGCACCAATCCAGTCCTTGGCAGCAACAGGCTTTTCAGGTATTTGCAAAAACGGGTCTTTGTGCTTGGAAAATTCATGGGAGAAAAAGATCTCGAACCCAGGCTTCAGGCATTTGTCCTTCTGGTCCATCCATGGTTCTGGAAAGCCATAGAAGGGGAAATCTTCTCCTGCTTTCACAAAATACCCATTGAGCGTCTTTAGGTAAGGGTCTAGTGGTGCATTAACGGCCTTCTTTTTCGCCCTCAGTTCCTTCTTTGTCGGCTGGTATCCCAGACCGTGAGTGTGAGTCTGGGTGGGGATTCTTGGAGACTCTGGCAGACCCTGAAGGTTCTTCCCCAACCCTAATCCTGGAAAGAAACCCATTCTTTTCATGATCCCTGCGACCACTGGACTGGTATACTGATCAAAATGGAGCGGTAGAAACTCTCTCGGCTTTTCCTCTTCCAGCATGCTGATGAATTCGAACCCCCTATTTTTGCTTCCCCTTCTTGCAGCTATAATTCTAGAACCGGTGCGCTTGATGATGCTTCAGACAAACGAACCCAGCTGTCCCCGAGAATGTCGCAGACCTGGCCCTTCCAGACGCATTTGACCTTTTGATGAATGGTGGATGGTATGGCACCTAAGCTATCCAACCACGGCCTCCCTAGCAGTAGATTGAAGGAGGCAGGGATATCGATGATTTGGAATTCAGCTTCTTTGTCCATTGACCCAATAGCAAGATTAAGGAAGATAATGCCCATGATTGTTCTCTGGGTGTTGTCATACGCCCTGACCTTTTGTTGAGACGGCACAAAGGAAGATTCATCTAAACCCATTCGCTTGGCTGTGCGGAAGGGACATACATTTAGAGCAGATCCATTGTCAACGAGACAAGCAGGCACGGTGTTCCCCAAGCATTCGACAGTGATATATAATGGTTTGTTGCGAACGGGCCCTCCCGGAGGCAAGTCATTTGACGAGAAGGTAATAGCCGATGTCAGAATTTTGCCGATCAACCCTATGAGGTCCTCGGGGGTGGTGTCGATGGACACGTCAGATTGGTTCAGAGCGTCTAGTACTGCCTGTCTATGGCTTTTGGAGGCAATCAACAACCCCTAAATGGTGATATTGGCCTGGGTCTTCTTCATCTGCTTTAGAACCCTGTCCTCTTCCTCTTCTTCATTCATCTTCCCTTTCCCTTTGTCCAATTCTCTCCCCGGATGATCCTCCTCTAGCTCATGTGGCTTAAAGTGTCTACCTGACCGAGTTAAATGACTGATTTCTTCTCTTGCCCACAAATTGTCGATTTCTGAATCAACTTTCACAGTACCCTCCACTACCTCTGTCTCTTTATCGCTTTCGTACCAGAGGTCGTCTTCTATCCGGCTCACATCTTGATCGTCATTCCCTTGAACCCACCAGTCTGAGAATCCCATTTTACTTTTCTCCGGCTGATGCTCCAAAGCATAGATTGTCGAATCCTTAGGCAGCTGGTATGGTTTTCTTGGTGTCCCAACCTCAGTGATTAGCCTAGACGGATCGAAGGTTGCTTCTTCTATCCCCAAGAGATAAAGACCCTGCGGTGGTGGAAGTGGAATCCTAGTAACATTTGGAGCTTTGGTAGGTGGCTCTGAAATTACTTTGTTATCAATGAGGTTCTGGATTTCGTGCCTCAATCTCATACACCGGTCCGTCGAGTGACCTTTCTGCTGATGAAATTTACAGAAGAGGTCTCCTTGGAAATTTGGTGGAAGTGGTCTTGGTAGCGGTCGAGGTTCCAACAGACGGAGATGCCCCTTCGCTAACAGCTTGTCAAGAACGGTCGACAGTGATACCCCCAGATCTGAGAATTTTCTTGGTGGCTTATCTCCCCCTCCTTTAGGGTAACTTCTTGTGATATCAAATTTTCTCTCTGGTTCGCTAAGTACATTAACATCAGTAGGGCCGAGGTGACCCCCCGAATGTCCTCCACCTGATCCATAGTTCAGTCTCCTGTATCGGTTTGGCTGTTCTTCCTTCTTGATGGTTCCTTCTTGAATCGCATCCTCAATTCTTGTTCCCACATCAAACACCTCAGCAAAGGTGTTGATGGATTGGAACCTCATTTTCTCTTGATAGACCGGCTGCAGGTTCTTTATTAACATCCGGATCTGTTCTTTCTCAGATGGCCTCTGCACCATCTTTGCCGCCTTCCCTCTCCATCGACTCAGATACTCAGTGAATGACTCCTTACTTCCCCGCCTGGTTGTTTCTAGATCTCGGACGGTGACGTCTAAGTCTTGATTGTACTCATATTGGGCCACAAATGCTTTAACTACTTCTTCCCAAATCCTAGTTTTGCTTGGTTCGAGGGTAAGATACCATGATAGAGCAGCTCCGGTCAGGGTTTGTTGAAATAGCACAGCCATCATGGTAGTGCGTAGACCGCTAGGTTGAAAATCCCCTATGCACATTCGGATATGACTGCAAGGATTCCCGGTGCCGTCAAACTTATCAAAAACCGGCATTTTGAACCCAGCAGCCAGCGTCTCGTGGACCCCGTCTTCTAGCTCCATTAGATAGGTATCAACTCCCTGAGCCTTACGCATCACCCTCTCCAGCTTCTCTATTTTCTCAGTCAGTAACTTTTCCTTTTCAGCTTTCTCTCTGTCCCTGTTGGCCCGTAGTACATCGGTCCATTGCGCCTCCTGATCATCAAACCAATCTCCTTCCCCTCCTCCCAAAGGTGGGTCTATAATAGGTGGATTCACATGTGGTGGTCGGCGGTTCAGTTCTTCTATCATCCCCATCATGCGGTTCATGTTCTCAGCCTGTCTCCTCATCTGTTCCGCTTGCTGTTCTACTAGTACCCTTAACCCGGTCATCTCTTCGTTGTTTCTCTCTTCAGCTATGTCAGCGTATCCTCTCCTGTAACAACCTGAAAATTCATAAACATTTAATTGCATTGTCATATTTAAAATTAAATTGGTATTTGTTGCTTTTATTTTAATTTCAATTCCAATGTGGTAAACTTTAATTCTTGTTGGGGTCAAACTGCAATTATATGAACTTCAGTAATACCTGGATTGAACTTCAAAATTTGTATTTCAAAACGGTGGAAATGCTTTCTTTTAATTCAAACTGTATTTTTATAAAACCAGAAAACCATTTCTTACGTTAAAATGAATTTTCTATATTTTTGTGGTGATCACCGCGCCCCAAAAATACCATTTTCTGTTCAAAACTGTCCGCGCTATGCTAAACTTCCACACATTTTGGAAGTAATGTAAAGCTAGATGTGACACACACTTTACTTGCCATTTATGGAAACTAATCATTGGGTTGGGCTTGTTTGGGAATGCTTTGTGTGTGTATGTATTCCTAAGGCCATAAGTTGTTCTTCCCAAATAACTCAAGCTTGCCCCCTACTAGCCTATACTTGACCCTTGGTGTAATTGTTGAGCTAAACATCAGTGTATGTATACGTATGTATAATTCAGCATGTATTAACCTTGCTAACCTGTAGATTGTTTAGAGATTAGTGTGTTTAATTAGATTCTTAAGCATTGGTAACAGAACTTGGAGCCCAAGTTCCTCTCTGTTGGGTTCTATATATACATTTCACTCCCTCTCATTACACACACATATTCTCTTTCTGCACTTCACATACACAGAGAGAGAGAGAGCTTGAGAGTTAATTGCTGAAATTTCAGAGAGAGAGAACGCTTCTCAATTTCTTAGCTAAGCTTGGGTTTGGAATTTCTTATATTGCTATTCTTTCTCAACCAATTCTTTCTATCTATATCAAAGTGAGTATTTTAAACTCACTCTTAAATGTAATTCATGCTTAGTTACTGCTTGAGTGTATGTAATTGTTAATCTCCATTGATGATCACACGTTTGAATTTCAAAGCTTAGAAACTTAGATTTTTCAAACTTAACCAAAATCCATTTTTAGAGATGATTATAAGAGATTATACAGCATATATACTATGTTTGAAGTATTAGAACTTAATTCATTCATATCAAAAAGTATATAAGAAAATTAGTTTTGTGATCTTTTAGTTTTTCATAAAATTCTTGAGTTATAGATTGATTCATGTAAAATTTGTTATGGATTCTTAATCCTCATTGAAAAACAAAGAGAAACATATATTATAAGGCTTAGTTAAATTCAGTTTTGAAAATGGGTCAAAAGACCCCTGAAAATCTGAAACAGGGCATTCTCCACGAAGAAGATGAAGCCTCTGCTTTATCTCGCGCAAGGTATGCGTTTCCCGGTAGACAGAAAAGCTTTTATATTAAAAATGAAAAATAGGCAGGTCGCGCGAGCGGCCCGCGCGCGCGACTTCTGGCAGTTTTTAATTGTTGTTTGTTTTGTGATAAGGGACTATTTGGGTGGCATTTTATGAATTGTTAAGCACTGTTTGGGAAATTTATTAAACCAGAATCTTAATTGGTTATGTTTGGACAATTAAAACATTGTATTGTGACTTATCAATCCCCGTGCGCGCATCGATTATATATTTCAGTCAACTGCTTCATGTTTTAAAGTTTCATGACATACATATGGTGTCAGTGGTACATCCATGGTGAGTGTGAATGTTGGTCAGTGTGGAAAAGAGTAATGGTCAGTATGGCTTAGTGAGTGCGGTTGAGATTGTGATGTGGACACTCCCTGGTAAGTGAGTACCAAAGTGTGTTGTGATGAGATTGCGGCGAGGGTGTCTTTGAAATGCGATGGTGGCAAAACTGGACACTCCCTGACGACCATGGTAGCGTCAAAGTGTGTGAAGCCGAACTTAGACATTCCCTGGCACCCATGGAAGTTCTAAAGTGTGGCCTACGGACACTCCCTGATACCCGAGTCTGGATACTGCGTGAGGGTGCCTCCGGTATTTGCATGGTGGATTAGGTAGTCAAAGTGTGAGGCATTGGACACTCCCTGGTACCCCGGACCAAAGTGTGAGGCAAACTGGACATTCCCTGGCACCCCTATGCTAAAGTGTGGCTATCTTAGCGTTTCAAAGATACCGGTGTGTGATGCTGGGCTGTTGGATTTTGTCGAGAGAAAAGAGTCGGTAAGATGAGATGGTGCATTGTTCTCATACACGGTCACATATGCGTGAATTACATCTTTTAAATAATATTGTGGTTGTTTCCTAAAATGAACTCATTGCTTTAATATTGAATTGAATGCGAAATGTAAAAGAGGTAAACGAGTATGTTTTACATTCGAAGTCATGTTTTTAATACTCACCAGCTTCTTGAAGCTGACGACGTTGATGTGTCCTGGACATTCGTGTTCAGGCTTTTCAGGTTATGATCAGGCTGACCAATATGATTATGCTAACTGAGAACGACCACTTGGAAGAAAGTCTGCTATCATCATTTCATGTCTTAAGTTATATGTTTTAAATTATGAACGGATTTTGTAATAAGGATGACTGTAATAGACCTTAAGTTATTATTTTGTTTCAAGGCGGTCTGTGCCTTAGTTGACCCCGTATCATAAGATGTAATAAGTTAGAATAATATTGTAAGCCTTGATTGCTCTACTTTGATTATTGTTTATTTTTGTTCGACGTTTGGGACGGAATCGATCCTTCAAACTGTCGCGACCTACGGGTCCATAAAGGAAATTAAATGCTTTCCTTATTTATGCTACGTCGGGGCGTGACATCTCCTTACTAGCCTTGCTGTAGGATCCCTAAACCACGATTGATTTGCTATTTTCGTTCCTACAGTAAATTTTGAAAATTTTCTCTTTTAAAATCTTTTTATTTCACCGCACAAAGACATTTTAAAGAAATTTTCCTCTTATATGTCATGTGGATGCAATGCATGTGTGCGTGTGTGCCTACTCTATATGCCAAAAAAAAAGAGAAAATCCTAATCCTAACACATAAGGCACATAAACATATAAAATCCTTACCCATGTCAAGTGTGCTAATTTCTCCTTTCATTGTGACCCTTCTACCTTCTCATGGTTTGGATATTAAAAAATTTTCGAAATTCATTTGAAGGGCATTTCCTTAAATGATGGGATCTTTCAAAGACGATTCCCAATGATCTTGGATCTTTTAACAAAAATGAGGATGTGAAATTATTTCTCAATAAAGATGATTTGAGTCAAAATTTTGTTTTGGAATTTATTCGAAGAGCATTTTAAAAAAAAAAAAACTAATTCCCAAAAATGATCATATGAAAATATGTCTTAACAGGGGTTAGTTTGCAGCCTTGCTTGACCGAAAAAACATTTTGGGGTAAAGAATGGTTCATTAAAATCTGGTTTGCTCTTAAAACTTTTGGGTAGAAGGATCACACGATGGATTATCACCATACTTTTCTTGAACTTGGATGCATACAAGGTCAATGATGCTTAGCTAACATGATATAAGAAGTATAATCTTACAATCAAGGTTCGGCATGTTCTCCAAATATCGCGGAACATGAGGAGAAATTGCTAAAAGGCGATTAAAAGATTATACATCTTCATCAAGCAAGTATCATCATCATCTCAAGTAATCCCTTCCGGGCATACAAAACTCCCTAGCACATAACCCTGATCAAGAATTGATTTCCTAACTTTGAAAGGTTCTATGGAAGCTACTATGCAAAGGCTGGGTTTTAGTCGAATAAGGGACCCTTGACACACATCCGATAGGATGCTTAATATACCAAGTCATGGTACGAGATCACGGGTGATCACACAGTCCCATGATGACTTGACCGACTGGGTTGCCCCGAGCCTCCAAGGTCATAGTTCCGTGCAATCGACTGGCTGGACATGCAAGTGAAATGCAACAGGCACACAAACATTAATTAATTCAATTGAAAGGATGCTTTCAAGTCTAATGCTCGAGTGAACCCAAAATCAGAATTCTGGTCTGCGAAACCAGAGATTCTGGGTTCGATCCCCAGCAGAGTCGCCAGATTGTGGATATCGCAGATTGACTTACCCATAGCTTTTCTTTTAAAACTTCTTTTCCAAATTCAAAAACAAAATAAGTCGCCACTTAATTTTTAAAAAGGAAAATTAAGAAACCATTTCAAAAAGGAAACTGATCTTTTGCGAAACCAAAGATTTGACTAGGTCCGGGGATTAGGAATGAAAAGGGAAGGAGCCCAATGGACTAAATCACCCCTTTTCATCCTATCTCGCGATATGCCTCTACTTAACATCCTTTTAATCCAATTATTAATCTAAGTATGCCCTCAATTTATACATATGTAAATATACATTACAAAAGCATGTCCAAATGGTGTAAGATTGCTAAAGGGAAAATATCATTCAAAATCAAGTAATTCAATTAGCAAACAACATGATATGCAAGGTAGAGAACAAGGGAACTTACCCGGGATCCGGCCGCGAATATTAAATGTGCAATGCATACAAAGTAAAGAAATCCTACTAAAAGAGGTCTCTAATCACATATATACAGATAAGGCAAGACTTAATTCTAAGGTGTCGTAAAGAAAGGACTTGAAAATCAATAAAATCGATAAATGAATAAACTAGGGAGGACTTTGAGAAATCATACCTTAATAGCGCTACAAAACAAAATGTTAGTTCACATGATATATAAGATATGAAGTTAGAGATAATAATCCTAAATTTCTAGCTTAAATCTATCAAATGTGATTAAATCTAAGGTAACCAAGTTCTGATTACGAGTGCCAAATCATATGGATGAATATATATTCATGAACAAGAATAAACTATGAAATATTCGGTGGTTTAAATCACTCAAACTTTGAATCCAAGCTTAACTAATCATTATTGAAACATGGTTTGAATCTTGACTCATGAAAACATCATCTAAGCCATTATTCATAAGATTGATGGAAACTTGTTGCAAAAATCCTAGAAATTGCTGAGAGCAGATCATGACTTTAAAAAGATAAAAAGTATGGTTCCCGTGGTTTAATCTTGATGAATTTGGACACAAGATATCTTTATGTGTCTAGTTTATAACCCAAAAAGAAAATCAAGGTTTCAACGGTTGGATCTTTGGGAATGGGGCAAAAACCAGACATCACTCAACATTCTACAACTCATTGTCCAGAGTTCTTGCACGATTTTCTAAAAATAGCAAAAAGATCTAAAATGCTTTGTTATTTTTAGGGTACCTTCCTAACACATTAATCTACTTAGAAAAAATTATTTTGAGTCACAAACACTTTATTAAAGCTCTGATTTAGTTATTTCAAAAGAAGGTCACTGTTCTGAAATTCTGGACAGATTGTTGTTACTTTGCAAAACTCATAATCAAACCATTCTAGACATGAAACCACCTTAACACAAAATTACAGTGGTAGAATATTGTGTTATTGACACTTTCCCGTTGGTGTCACTTGATTCCAACGGTTAGATTTCGAACTAAAAATCTTTGATCAAAAACAGTTTGTGAACTCACTGTTTTTATTTGTCAAGTTCAACTTTTATTTGCTAACCCCAACTTATTAAATCATGAAGTTGGACTTAAACTAAACCATTTTCTCCTACCATTTGATGGTCATTGGAGGCTAAAGACTCTTATATTTGTAGATTTCAAATGAAATATGAATTGACTTCATGAAATCTCAAGATAAAGAATCTAAACCATGTGGACGGGCTTAGACTCAAAACCACATTCTCCTAACATTTGATGGTCATTGGATATGAAGACATGACTAATATTTATGAGTCTCAAAGGAATATAGACAGGATTCCATGAAACATCAAGTTAGGGGACCCAAGTCATGAGTATGGACTTGGATTCATCTATTTGCTTATAAAATGAAGTGATGATCAAACTTTAATTCCCATGTGAAGCACAAGTTTACATGGGATTCAAAAGATCATGTTCAAGAGATTTTCAAGAGAGATATTGAGAATCTCTAAGAGTCTCAAGAAAGAAGTATGATCAACAAATGAAATGAAGCAAAGAAAACAAAGTAGTTTGAGGATTTAAAGATTCAAAAGAAAGAATGCAAATAAATGACTTATGACTAGAGGTTCACCTCCAAATTGTCCTCAAAGTTTCTCTCCTTTGAAGATCTCCCAAGCTCTTCTTCCTAGTTTCCTAAACTCTCTTTTTTTTTTCTCTTCAAAATATGTTAGTGTAATGGTAGTGATTTCTTGTGTTTTCTTGGTGTATCTCTTGTATCTTCTTGTGTATTCACCTCTCTTTTTTTTTTGTCTCCTTCCTCTCTCAAGAAAGATCCTCCTTCTTTTATAGACAAAAATTATCAAGTATTTTCAGTGAATTCGGAGTAAAAGACAGGTGTAAATGTCTCATTTGGTGGTACAATACGTACTTCCTGATATTAGACAGACTGGTACCCAGGGCGGCAGTCAAAAGTTGTCTGCGACAGTCACTGCCGCTGTGGCACTCTGTGACTGCCGCGACGGCACTCAATGACTGCCGCACGGCTCTCAGTAAGTGCCGCGCAAAATTATTGATTGCCGTATTTTGGTCAACCTTACTTTATCAGTTTTTTGTTTTTATCCGCATACATATACGTATTGTATCACAAAATATGGACTTTAAAAGCAAACGGCAGTCAGAAAATGTCGGCGGCACTCAGTAAATGCCGGGTCGGCACTCGTTGAATGCCGTTCGGCACTCACGAAGTGCCGCCTGGCACTCACGGAGTGCCGCGGACTGCTGCCATGTGCCCTTTTTTTGTTAGATTACCCCTTTTATGTCTTTTCTTTCTTCCTTTTTCTTAAAGAAACTTATTTTTGAAGATCTTTTCCAAAAATGGTATTTTATACTTGAATTCTCCTAAATACCTGGTATTTTCTTCTTTCTGTGAAATTTTATCGCGTTTGGAGATTTTTCTGAAGAGCTTGGAATACTTCGAATCTTTTCGGTCCTTATCATCATCGGACGTGGAGGTGACGCTCTCCTAAATTCGACGGTCGGTCAAAATTGGGGTGTCTACACCACCATCACTATTTGCATGTCAAGGGGTCAACATATCCCTTATCTTTGCTTCCTCTTACACTCATACATATATATATATATCCACTTTGTGACATTGCTACAACTTTGTGGTACTCACACTCAAATGCGAGCTCACCTCTTAAAAGCCTTGTCTATGGTACACTACTAGTACCCATTTCTTAATCAAAGTACATGAAAAAAAAAGGGTTGGCTTTGATTTTGTATAGCCGCGGATATTTTTGGTTAACACATATTTTATAAAACCACCTTTGTTATATTTCCTTTCCTTGCTACAATTATTAGCAAAGTTCAAAAGTCACCATTTTTGACAAATTTTAATTTATTGAAAATCGCCTTTCAGTAGTTTTAACTCCAAAATGTGAAAAATGTCAGTTAAATTGCATTTTTTTTGGGGTTAGAAAAGACATGCTCCAAACTATATCAAAATAAAGCATTCGTCGACATGAGCTCACAACTTTTTAAATCGTCCCAAACAAACAATGGATGAAGAAATTATCACAAGTCAAAAGTTTTTGGTCAAAGAGTCAAACGTATGCATGTGCATCTTTGCACACAATATTAGCTGAGTCTCCATTAAAGCTAGGTAAGTAACAAAACACATTGCAATACTCAAATATCACTCAGTCCCATCAAGGACAGTACTCGTACTTACATATCTCCTTGTTAAGTACTTTTACAGTATTTTAGGCATTCACAAATCTTTTTAATTTTTTAAACACTTACAAACAAAAAGAGGAGGGAATTGAGAACTCATTTCTTTTGCACTGAGACACACACTCACTTAATAAACATGGGCCCCAACCCCTTATATATATATAGATAAATTCTCTTTAAACAAATCAAAAAAAAAAAAAAATTTATTTTGTGGTCTCTCGGACCCCTCCCTCCTCTTTCTCTCTCCTATTCCGAAGCCTAATTCGGGAACCCATTCCGGAACTTTATTTCGGAACCTCAATTTCGGAACCTAATTCCAAAAAAAAAAAAAAGGTTCGGACCTTGACCAAGGGAAACCCCTTCTTCTACTCCGCCCTTGACCACCGGAACCCCTTTCTCCCATCTCAATGAGACTCCCCTTCTACAATTATTTTTGGGTTCTCGGACCCCCCCTCCTCTGTTTCTCTCCTATTCTGAAACCCAATTCGGAAACCCACTCCGGAACCTTATTTAGGAACCTCAATTTCGGAACCTAATTTCAAAAAAAAAAAAAGAGGGTTCCGACATTGACCAACGGAACCCCCCTTATCCTACTCTACCCTTGACCATCGGAACCCCTTTCTCCCATCCCAATGAGACTCCCCTTCTATAATTTTTTTTTTAGTCTCTCGGACCCCTCCCTCCTCTTTCTCTCTCCTATTCTGAAACCCAATTCGGGAATCCATTCCAGAACCTTATTTTGGAACCTCAATTTTCGGAACCTAATTCCAAAAAAAAAAAAAAAAAACGCTTCCGACCTTGCTTCTCCTACTCCGCCTTTGACCACCGGAACCCCTTTCTCCCATCTCAATGAGACTTCCCTTCTACAAATTTTTTTTTCGGTCTCTCGGACCCCTCCCTCCTCTTTCTCTCTTCTATTTCGAAACCAATTCGGAAACCCACTTCGGAACCTTATTTCGGAACCTAATTCCAAAAAACAAAAAAGGGTTCCGACTTTGACCAACGGAACCCCCTTCTCCTACTCCGCCCTTGCCCACCGGAACCCCTTTCTCCCATCTCAATTCTACAAAAAAAATTTTTTTTGGTCTCTCAGACCTCCCCTCCAACACCCACCCCCCCTTCCCCCAATGCCCAAACCATCGCCACCACATAACCCCACCACCTCCCACCATTTCAACACACGAATACCCCCAAATTACCCGATCTAACTCCATAATTGCAAAACCCTCCACCAACTAGTTCTTATCTCCTTTACTATGGGAGAAGAAAATGCTCTACCTAAGCTACCGATTTTTATTTATTTCCAAGGATGGAGAAGGTAAAGTTCCACCTAAGCCACGAGCTCTTGGTTTTTTTTTTTTTTTTGGGGGGGGGGGGGGGGGGGGGGGGGGAGATAAGGGATCCGTTGATTTAAACAGTTTCACACAAGGTACCCTCCGAGTTACAAGCCACATCCAATTTTTGCTCAATTTCAGACAGGTCACTCTAAAAAAAAAAAAACCCTTTTCTCCATATGAATTCAAGACCAAACGGCTGGTCAGCTTCACTCTCTCTCTCTCTCTCTCTCGCATTCTTGCTCCATTGACTATGAGCAGATCTCTTATAAAAGGCTGGCTCCATCATGTACAACTAGTCACAACACACTTCTTGTTGGTAGAATTAATGTAAAGGACTGGAAAATCCCAACTCGTCCTCACTGTCACCACATCAACATAGAAGCCAAGAAAAAATGGGGTCCTCTGAAGATACAAAATTTCAACTTCACTATCCCAAAGACCACGGTGAAAACAATGTCCCCATAAACATGCTTTCCACATGACATGCTTCCGCCACTTGCTCTCTCGCCAGCAACATGCCTCCACCACTTATGGCCAGCGATGTACTCCATTTGCTCTATCGCTAGGAAATTCACTCTACAGCCAACAGCCAACGACATGATGCTGCCACTACTTATTGCCCAACGACATACTCCATTTGCTCCCTCACCATCAAGTTCGCTCTCTAGCATCCCTCATAAAAGTATTGGGATTGTTTCACTATTGGTGCTACAAGGCACAAAGCTCACCAGGTCTATATCTATAAGTAGGACAAAGCATCAGGATATTTTCAAAAATTATGGCAACCAAACATGTCCCTACTCTGTCCAAACAGTACAAGTACTCTGATACATTAAAACAATACATCAAAACATGAGTAATCACCAACATATAGTCTACACCACCGATAAGTGCTCAATAACTCCACTATCACTATTATGATTTATTCTCTGTCTCTCCATAACGAACGAGCTTCACTCTCCATGAGGTGGTACGAGCATCGCGCTCTCCTCCACTAGCCTCACTAGGATGACAAGAGCAACACGCTCTCCCCCTTAGAGAAAGATGGCATGAGCATCGTGCTCTCCACCAGAGGGGTGGCACGAGCAACCGCTGTCCTCCCTAATCTCCATATCTTCGAAGAATAGGGGTGGCATAAGCAACAACTCTCCCCCTAATCTCTATGTTTTCGAAGAATAGGGTGGCACGAGCAGCACGCGCTTCCCCCCTAATCTACATATCTCCAAAGAAGGGGGCGACCCTTATCTCTATGTCTCTATAGGATGGTACGATCATCGTGCTCTCCCCCTTATCTCCAAATCTACATAGCAACACGAGCATCGCGCTCACCTCAGGGTGGCATAAACATCATGCTCTCCCCCTGCCCCCAATTCGAGTGGCACAGGTAATACCCTCTACTCGTTTAGGGAGCCTCACTAGGGGGACTCACAAGCCTTTTCCCCTTTTGAGAAGGGTGACATGAGCATCACGCTCTCCACCTCAGGCGGCACGAGTATCACACTCTTCTATGTGGGTGGCATGGGCAACCGGGCAACCCCCTCCCTCCATAAGTCATATCATTCTACTTTCACGATACCTCTCCAAAAAAAAAAATGATAGCAGAACCCACGCATTATCAACCACAAGATCACCAATCACAAGCACAAGTAGCATAAAAAAAGAAAAATATGATTCTCATTACGAGAAATAAAAATTACAGACCCAATACATACACCAATACATAATAAGGATAAGCATGTACACCACGTACATACCCAATACATACAAACAACGGGTGCGTACATGCATCTACTGGAATCAGATCCGTAACGAGGAACAAAGTTGGAGCCCCTATGTCACCTAAAAATGTTGCTCAATTCAAGATCTTACAATGAGAACTTGTGCAATCATTTTACATATGGCCAAGACCTCCTAAAACCAAAATCCCAGGCTGCAGTAGCCCAGTACTTTTGCCAGAGGTGGCCACATAACAGAAGAGGACAAAAACACAAGGATATCACCAATTCATCTCAAGGTCGCAATCTTCATCCCTAAAATACGGGGAGGGAAGTGTAAACCAGTTACTCATCCCAAGCACCACAAAGAAGCATAGTACCTGGATAGAGCCTGCATTGTCCAATAAGACATATGCACTGCTAGAAACGATCTCTCTCTATTTTTGCACTGATAGAAATGATCCCTAGAAATATGCTAGGCATATGGGTAACCCAGAATCCCATCTCGTGTAGAACCACGATGAAAAAAGCACGACAGAGGTCCCAATAAGTTTTAACCCCACGACACAATCAAATCACTTGGGCGAACTCACATGTTGACAGCCCAGATGGGAAGCTCTCTGCAACATGAAGTGGAACTTGAAGCATGTCTCACACTTTCACTAAAAGAGCTAAAAATAGTCGAAGAGTTGGATATAAGAAATTTTCAGAGTTTCCCCTTTTTTTATAGCAGTTCTCCAAGGACAACGCACAGCGGATACCGAGTAATAGTAATATTTACTGGACCGAGCAATTAACCAGATTCGCCATCAATTAAAGGTGAGATGTCCATCCATCATCAGAAAAGTCACCGAAAGATCAATACCCCCTGCAAAAGATGAGATGTCCATCCACCATAAGAAAAGTCACCGAAAGATCAATGCCACCTGCAAAAGATGAGATGTCCATCCATCATCAGAAAAGTCACTCAATGATCAATACCACCCGAAAAAGATGAGATGACTGAAGGATTATGCCTGAATACTAGCTGCTTCACACCTAGAATACGGACATGGGGGCTAATGTAGATAGTGGTTGTGGTTGACAACTCATACAGTTTGACCAGTACACATTACCAACGACTCCGCGTGTACCAATATCACCACTGAATATGGGCTCCACCAACAACAATTGCTAGCCCGCTTTAGAATGCCTACAAATAGGGCCCATCCTACGGAGCCCATTGTAACACTCCATGACTAAGAAACTCGCCCCAAGACCCACCTCAAGTAGCCACTCCGAAGCCTCACTCTAGAGTACCCACTCTAAAACCCTCCTCAGAGGAACCTACTCCGAAGCCCACTCCAGAGTACCCACTCCGAAGCCTACCTCAGAGTAACCAACTCTGAGTCCTATTTTAGAATACGCACAAGCAAAGTCCACTGCAAAGGAGCTCGTTTTAACAACCCACTCCGAAGCCCACTTCAAAGTACTCACTCTGAAGCCACTTCAGAGTAATTTCTCGAAAGACCTACTTCAGAATACCCACAAAAAAAGTCCACTACAAAAGAGCCTACACCAAAGCAAAGTAGCCACATTCTCACCTGCTGCCCTCTCCACTTGATCCACCACCACTCACCTGACACGTGGACCTAATTCTCAGGTGGTCACTCCCTCGATCACTGGTCGAGACTTGCCTTCGCTTAGAATGACCACTCCTTAGAACGTGCCATCGCTTGGAATGACCACTCGCTATGGAATTGGCCATCGCTTGGAATGACCACTCGCTCTGAAACATGTTGCTTACGATCCTCACGCGCTGTAACAAATCTCTCCTCGATACTCCCCATAAACATTGTACTACTATACACAAGCATACACTTACACATGGATTCTCCACCCTTGGTCATGAAGTAGTATCAAGGGTGGCCAGATCCACTAGGAACTTGCGAGCTCATGACTTTGTGGCTAGAACCAGGGGCACTTCACTACTTGAACGCCTCATAGGCAAAGCTAGGGTTGGTCCCAAAGAGAAAGAGAGCACGTGACCATCGATCACGTGCCCTGCCCCTCCAGCCTCACAACCAATTAGAGAGGCGCATGCCCACAAGACCAGCTGAAACCCTTGACTCTCACCTCGCCTAGTCACTTCTACCTAGTTGAATATTCTGCACTAATAACAAAGCCTTGATATTATCCCTTGCTTAAACCTCTGCACCAATAGCGAAGCCTCGATAATTTTCCTCGCTTAAACCTTTGTACTAATAGCAAAGCCTCGACATCCTCCCTCCCTTAAACCTATGCACCAATGATAAGCCAGCTCCCGTTAGCTTACCTGTATATTAAATGACAACCAATTGGACCCATCGCTGCTTGACCCATTTATTTGGTCAAATCCTATTTAATGCTTCGACAAACATACGCATTTAACCCCCACCTACCTTAAACTGGCAAACCACTTTGAAGATGCCAACTTATCTACTTCCAGTTGTACCAAGAGCCTCACAAATCTTGTATAAATACTAGCCTCATTCAATACATCTGATAACCTGGTAAACCTGGAACTTAAGCTGTAACCTAATCTTAAGCTTTAACTCCAAGCACTTAAGGCATTCATCGTCTTTTCTAAAAATCCCCAAGAATAACCCAGTCCAACTTGGTCTAACCAAGCAATACCCAAGTCTGTATCTATACTTTAGACATTTACTCCTATCCTTAGACTCTCTTAAAAGACCCTTGGTCATCACTTGGTCTCCACCAACTGCCTTTAGACCTTCCACCACATACCTAAAACTCTCCAAGACTCCACTAGAGACTTATCTCATACTACCACCTCCATCTAAGACCCCGACACTTACTGCTTTCTCTCTCTCGCATTTGGGGCTACCTTGGTTCTCACTTGAGCCACATCCTCTCCGACTCCCATTTCTCTACTATATTTTTATACATTATTATTCTTCTACACTTTCTGTATTATTTTATCATAGTTTATCTACTTTTCCACATAAACTAACATGCTTACGTGTTATACCCATCTATATATCTCATACACCTCACAAAAGAATCTACCACACTAGTAATGGTCAAATTAGTCAAGAGGAGTTGAATCCTAAGGCTATTGAGTCCCAGCATTCCAACTCCATAGAGAAGAAATTTGAATGTAGAATCTCTAACAAAGAACCCCTTTCTTTAACAGGTTCACTGGTCACTACTATGGACGGATCTATGTGCTATGAAGTTCAGAAACATGTTACTGGATTGACATACAGAAATTAGTTTGCTATCCTTGGTGAGGAAGCCAATGAAGTTGAAGGTATTGCTGCTCTGGATTCGAAGACTGAATATCACAATATAGATAAAATTCTGTCGATGCCCTCTAAATCATCCCATCAACAATCCCCAGGCCAGAATAGTAACAAGAGGAAGGGTGCATCCTCAGGTATACTACCAAACTCCTATTTAAAGTTTTAATGATTTTTTGGAACTGGAATATTAGAGGGCATAATCAGGCCCATAAATAATGGGAGTTAAAGAAGTTTATCATTGATAATGATATTCAAGTTATGGGCATTACTGAAACCAAAGTTAAGCAACACAATCTGGCCATTATTTAGAATTCTATTATGCCTCAGTAGAGTTTTGTGTCTAATAGCCAAATTAATTTTACAAGGAGAATTTGGGTTGCTTGGAATCTGGACAGAGTTTCTGTGGATATCCTCTTTTCAAACCCCTAAATGATCCATATAAAAGTTACCAGGGATGATAAGAAAATTTCTTTTGAAGCCTCTTTTATTTATGCTTTTAACACTGGTTTTCAAAGAATTCAACTCTGGGACTCTATCAGGTCCCTGGCTAGATCTATGGGCTCCTCTCCTTGGATTACCTTTAGGGACTTTATTATCACTTTTGCACTCTGAGGAGATCTAGGGTTTAGATAAAGGTAATGACCAGGATAGGGAGGATTTTTGTAAATGTCTTAATGATTCTTGTCTTGTTGATCTTAGATATATTGGCATATATTTTACTTGGTACAATAGAAGGTATGGAAAACCTGATTTCACTGAGAGGAAGCTGGATAGGGCTGTGGTTAACGAAGAGTTTATCCTTTTCAGTAAGCATTAAATCCACATCCTAGAGTGGCTTGATGCTCTCCCCATTTCCTATGCTTAGTGAAAAGGACAAACTCAAGTCTTTCTATGAAGCTTCTAGAATTGAAGAGAAAATAGCTACACAGAAATCTAGAATCCAATGGCTTGAAGGAGGAGATAAAAACTCTAAGTATTTTCATAACTCCATTAAATAAAGAAGAAACATGAAAAGGATCATCTCGTTGGTTAGACTTGATGGGTCTATCACTAGTGATGGGAAGAAGCTAAAAACGAGGCCATTAGGTTTTACAAGGATTACTGGGTAGTGCTGCTACTCATAGTTATCATGGTATTCAAGAGCTTAGAAAGATTATCTCTAAATCCCTACATTCTAATCAGATAATCAATATGGAAGCTATACCTACCGAGGTCCTGATGGGTACAATGCTCACTTCTTTAAAACTACTTTGGTATATTACTTGACCTTCTGTTGTTGCAGCCATCCAGGAGTTCTTTATTTCTGGGGAACTTCTTACAGAGACCAATGTCACTCTTATTCTTTGATCCCTAAAGTGCCTAATCCCTCATCCATGGGGAGTTTAGACCCATCTCTTGCTGCAAAACTATTTACAAATGTATTTCTAAGACTATTGCTAATAGGATTCAAAGTACTTTGCCTAGCCTTGTTGATCGTGCCCAATATTCTTTTATCAAAGGCAGAAAGATTAGTGATAACATTTTACCCACTCAAGATTTAATGAAGGACTATCATAAATCCAATGCTCCTAGAGCTTCTGCTAAAGTGGACTTAATGAAAGCTTATGATAGTGTTAGGTGGACTTTCCTTTTTTGATCTTCTTGATGTGTTTCCCCAAAGTTTATAAAATGGGCCAGAGCTTGTGTTACCTCTCCTAAGTATTCCATTTGTTTCAATGGTGAGTCTGTTGGGTACTTCGAGGGAACGAGGGGCCTTAGAAAAGGAGTCCCCATCTCCCCCTATCTATTTGTGTTAGTTATGGAAACCCCCCCAAAGTTTATAAAATGGGTCAGACCTTGTGTTACCTCTCCTAAGTATTCCATTTGTTTCAATGGTGAGTCTGTTGGGTACTTTGAGGGAACGAGGGGCCTTAGAAAAGGAGACCCCATCTCCCCCTATTTGTTTGTGTTAGTTATGGATACCCTTAGTCAGATGATTCACTTTAATATCTCTAAATCTAAGCAGTTCCAGTTTCATTGGAGATGTGAAAAAACTAAAACTGATCATCTTTGTTTTGCTGATGACTTAATGATTTTCTTTCATGGAGATTGTCACTCTGCTAGGCTAATCAAAGATACTTTAAATCAACTTCATGATTTTACTGGATTAAGTGCTAATAACTCTAAAAGTTGTTTATTTATGATAGGTGTTACTGAGGAGGTGGGTGACTCTATTAAACACATTCTCCAATTTTCTATGGGATCTCTGCCTCTTAAATACCTTGGTGTTCCTCTTATCACAACTAGATTTAGTAAAAGCAATTTTATAGAGTTAATTAAGAAAATTACCAATAGGATTAAGTCTTGGTCCTCTAAATTCTTATCTTATGCAGGTAGAGTGCAGTTGATTAACTCTATTATTATGGGCATCCACAACTATTGGGCTGGGATGTTTAAAGATATTGAGTAGATTATTAGAAGATTTTTGTGGTCTAGTGATGTTGTTACTTCCTATGGTTCTAAGGTTGCTTGGGATAGAGTTTGTTTACCAAAGAAGGAAAGAGGTTTGGGTATTGAACCTTTGGTGGAATTGAACTCTGTTCAAAACCTTAAACACATATGGAACCTATTATCTCCAAATTTCTCTCTTTAAAAAAAAAGGATCCAAACTTATATGCTTATTGGTAATAGCTTCTGGTTTGTTAAGCCTCCCTCTCAATGCTCTTGGTATTGGAGGAAGCTTCTTAAACTCGGAGACAAGGCTAAAAGTTTGGTTAAGAATAAAATTGGCAATGGCACTGATACTTTTCTTTGGCAAGACCCGTGGCTCCCTTTTGGAACTATAAATGACAAATATGGCTCTTGTGTTGTTTCTTATACTGGTATTCCCTGGAGCTCTAAAGTTTATACTATTATTGATGATAATCAATGGGCTTGGCCTGTTACCACATCTAGTGAATTGACTGAAATTAAAGCCGCTACTGATTTACTACCTTCTCCTTCCTAGGTTAAAGATATTGTCTCTTGGATCCCTTCTCCTTGTGGTAGTTTTATTACCTCCCACACCTGGGATTTTTTTAGAGGAGCTCAACCTCGGGTGCCTTGGTACCATTTGGTTTGGTTCCCTGGAAACTTTCCTAAATATTGCTTCATTATGTGGCTTGTTATGCTTAACAAATTATCTACTCTAAGATAGGATCTGGCAGTATACTCTGGGCCCCCTTGCCTGTGTTTTTTGCCATAGATATATGGAGTCGTATAATCATTTTTTTTTTCTTGTGATTATCCTTCCTTTGTCTGGCAGGAAATTATGAGCAAGTTCAATATTGACAGGGCCCTCTGAATAGGAATTCCCTTATTTTGTGAGCAGATAGCAAATGTAAGTCTAAGAAACCAAAAGATATCATGCATCGGATGTGTATTGGGGCAACCATCTATACTATATGGAGCGAGAGAAATGCTTGGATTTTTAGACAAGAAGGGAAGCCTAGAGAGAGGATCTTCAAAGATATAGTAATCAATATCCACGATCAAGTTCATATCTGGTGGGCCAGAGATCCTTAAGTTCAGGACTATCTTGATCATGGGCTTAGATCTGAAGCTTTGTTAGGAATGTTGTATGCTATGGTTTTTTTGAGAGCTTATTTGGGTTCAGCCTAGGCTAATTTTTTTTTTCCTTTCGAGGTGTCTGTTTTATCTTATTGATTGGATGGTCCTCTTTTTGAGCTATGGCTTTAGAAGGGTCACCATCCCTTGTTGCTTAGGTTTCATTCCTTTGCATTATTCTTGTGCTCATTGTACATCATGGGGTATGCCCCTTGCAGTTTTGTAGTGCCGTTTGGCTTTTTTCGTTAATTAACCATATTTTGAATATTTGTAGTGAAAATTTTCTAATGAAAATAATCATTACATGCATTCCATTTCAGTACTTAGAAACACTATTTCAGTATTACAAGTTCAATCACTTAAAATTTTTAGTGCTTAAAATTCAGCATTTAATTTTCAGTACTTAATTTTCAGTTTATCAAATGGACCCTTAAATGAACATAAGTATATTATAGATATGGATAATTGGAAATAAATCCCTCAAAGTAATCTTCAAAAGTTTAAGGAACAAATTGATTTTACCATTTTGTGAAAATGACAAAAGAGGTGAAGTGCCAAATTTGTCCCCAAAAGGAATCTTAGCCAGCACAAAGTGCGTACCATGCGCGAGCCCCACTCCCCCAGGCGCTCGCACGGTATGAGTGGGCGCACTACAATAGATCCCATTTTAAAAATATTTTTCAAACTTTAAACCTCCATAACTTTTGATCTACAACTCCGTTTTTTTTACAAATTTTATACCGTTGGAATCGTGTTGACGAGAGCTACAAAATGTTTTGAGCAAAAAAAGAAAAAAATTTCAAATTTTTACATGCCCTGTCCCTGACAAACTAAATAGAATAAGACTTGCTATGCTAATCTCATTAGGCCACCTGAACCCATCACACCTTTGGCAGGAGGAGTTAAAAAGGTGAAAAGAGAACAAGACAACACCTGCGTATATCGCTCTTGTCTAAGCGAGCGAGACTTTATCCATTGGACTTTCCATTTCAAGCTCGACTTGTAGCGAGACTCCACTTTAGATCCTGCGAACTTAGTTTATGAAGAAAATCTTGCCCTTTTTTCTTCAATTTTTTTATATTATTTTTTTATTTTTTATGTACGAGTCTTTGTCTCTTTTCTTTTGTAGTTGACGGAGGTAATATTGGGGGGTTTGGGGAATCTCCCCCAGCCTCTGGTTTTAGGACTCATCAATGAGCGAAGGGGCCCGAGCGGGTATAGCCTTTCTTTCCCTATTCTAGTGGGAATGAGGTAATGGACTCCTAGCTCTTCCCCCATAGTCGAATACTAAGTGAAAATTCTATTTAGTTTGTCAGGAACTAAATATAATTTTCACTTAATATTTGTATACGGGTTTAGTGAATTTTCACTTAATATTCACGTATGCCATGTCGATATGTTTTGAGGTAATATTGGGGGGTTTGGGGAATCTCCCCCAGCCTCTGGTTTTAGGACTCATCAATGAGCGAAGGGGCCCGAGTGGGTATAGCCTTTCTTTCTCTATTCTAGTGGGAATGAGGGAACGGACTCCTAGCTCTTCCCCCATAGTTGAATAATAAGTGAAAATTCTATTTAGTTTGTCAGGAACTAAATAGAATTTTCACTTAATATTTGTATACGGGTTTAGTGAATTTTCACTTAATATTCACGTATGCCATGTCGATATGTTTTGAGAAAAAAAAAAAAATTTTCACATGTTTGTTCTTAGGGAGAGTTTTAGTGAAATTTCACAAAAATTCTTGCATTTGTTTGGGTTTAAAAATTGCATTTTATAATTGATTGTTAAATTTTGATTTTTTTTAACAAACTATGCATTGTTTAATATGCAAAAAAATTAGTGAAATTTCACTTGGTATACATGAATATTAAGTGAAATTTCACTGAACTCGTACATGAACATTAAGTGAAATATCACTGAACTTGACATTTGAGGGACTTTTAACAAACTAAGAATAAAATTGGACTTTAAAATCTAGACAGTTACTTCTAGTGACTTTTGTTTAAATTTCTTTTGGAATGAGTGCGGCGTACACAAATATTAAGTGAATATTCAAGTTTTTCAGGAACAATGCATGCAAAATTTTGCTTTTTTTTTTTTTACTCTAAACATATCAATAATGGTACTAGTTTTCACTTAATATTCATGTACACCAAGTTGATATGTTTTGAGAAAAAAAAAATGAATTTTCACATGTTTGTTCTTAGGGAGAGTTTTAGTGAAATTTCACAAGAATTCCAGCATTTGTTTGGGTTAAAAACCAGTATTTTATAATTGATTGTGAAATTTGAATTTTTTAAAAATAAAATATACATTGTTTAATATGCAAAAAGAAAAAAAAAGAGAGAGTAAATTTTCACTTGGCATACATGAATACTAAGTGAAATTTTACTGAACTCGTACATGAACATTAAGTGAAATTTCATGTAACTCAACATTTGAGGAACTTTTTAACAAACTAAGAATGAAATTGAACTTTAAATTCTAGACAGTTACTTCTAGTGACTTTTGTCTAAATTTCTTTTGGGGTAAATTTCACTTACTTCCCTTGAGGTTTGGCTAAATAACACTGATCTCCCTCCAAGTTTCAAGTGTAACGCTTACCTCCCCTGTCAGAGTTTCTTAGAAGATGACTTAACTAAGGTTATTATTATTTTTTTTACTATTTTACCATTAAGTTTGAATTATTTTTCAAATTAAAAAAAATGGTTAATGCCCCCCCCCCCCCCCACCCACACACACACACACACACACACACTCTCTCTCTCTCTCTCTCTCTCTCTCCCTCTCTCTCTCCACATGACCCATTAATGGCGGAACAAACAGAATATAGTGTAGACACCCCATTTTGTCAGCTAACAGATTTAGGAAGCCATAAGCATATCAAACCTCGATGATTAGAAAGATCGGATTTTCAGAGATTGCCTCTACACTCAAAATCTTGTGATCTGGGGGGTTAACTGCGGCGGCGACATTCTGAGTGATTTTTCATTTTTTATTTTTTTATTTTTGGGTTTTAATTCAAATTTCCAACAAATAAAAGGACATAGTTTTGATGTTATGAACTTTATGGACCAATGATGGACTTTTTCTAATCCTAATTACCTCCCCAACCCCTTTATAAATACCCCCTTCATTTTCACAACTTGGAAGGACATGGAAGCCATTAGAGAGAGATATAGAGAGTTAGGGAGAAATAGAGAGAGGAATAGAGATTTTCTTCTTCAAAATCCAATCCAAACGTGAGTTTCAATTAGTTTTCTCAAAACTAAACTTGTAATACCCTGAATTTCTGGAGAGTATTAATAAATAAAGCTTCGTTCTATATACTTATATAAACTTTTTCTTTCTTTTGGTGAAATTTGGTTACCAATCAATTGCATTGTTTCCCAATAGATTTCCACTTTTCAAATACCAATCGATTGCCATTATACTGACTAAAAGTAATGACGTGGCAACATCCCAATCGATTGCCATCTTTTCCAATCGATTGCCTTCAAATATCTATTACCAATCGATTGCCATCTATACCAATCGATTGGCATAAGCTGAGACAAGTTTTTGTTCTTTTCTTGAGAATTAAACTTGTGGCACTCTCTTAACTCTGTATATATGTCTTCATTTATGGCCTTGGGCCCGTTTTACACAGCTTAAGAGAGAGAGAGAGAGAGAGAGAGAGAGAGAGAGAGAGAGAGAGAGAGAGAGAGAGAGAGAGACATATCTTGTGTTATATTTATATCTATATCTTTATGTATCTATATCTCCACACACACACACACACACATACACACTGCTTGGCAGCAGAGAAGGAGAAGAGGAAGAACAAGAAGAAGAAGGAAAAGAGGCAGAGAAGAGAGAGAGCTGGAGAGAGAAGAGAGAAAGAGAAGGAGGAGAGAGAAAACTTTGAAGTTTCAAAGCAAACACAAGTCAAACACACCTTTAAGTGAGTCCTAACTCACTTGGTCCTTTTATTGGAAGTCTTTACAAGTTTTTATGAAGCTTAGAGGTGTTTAATGCATGATTTTTACGTTTATATATATGCTATTTTTACAATTTGCTGGTGAAGACGAAGTGCCAATTGATTGGTATAATTACCAATCGATTGCCATCAGTCTGGACCCAATCTGTAGCTCCTGCAATTTTACGAAATTCAATATATAAATTTTATACCTTATAAGGTTGAGAATGGCGATGTCACCTCTAGTTTAGCCTGATTATGGAATTATCGTTGATTATATTTATTAGAATGCAGCTATTAACATATGACAACATCAATTAATAGGTTGATACTACTATGCCTTTAACATTTTTCGAGTTTAGTTTATAGTTGAAGATTAAACCTAGACTTAGAACTGTATTAGAATTCAAGTTCGCATCTTAGTGACGACGTTATTATTAGCATAGTAACATTAATAATACGGAATGTGGCTTCGATATTTAGATTCGTTCCTTGTCATCACTTAGACGATAGCGCTATTATTAGAACATTCTCAGTACTTAAGTTTAGTATTTACATTTGAATTTCCACATTAACATTATAGTAATAACACTAGGAATAGTAAAGTGATATCGACACTTATAGTTCCAATTAGGAAACGAATATGTATCTAGACAGACCCGTAATTAGACTCGAACACAGTCCCATACACATTTACAGTGGTACACATAGTTCGAGGTTGTGCACGTAATTTGAGACAAAAACACCAAAACTGAGACGTGGGCCCCACACTTGGCCACGTGGCAGCCACACATACCTACCTCACCACTAGGCAAGCATGCGTGGCCACCCTATGCATGAGCCACACATGCTAGAACCCCCTTGACATTTGTGAAACTCATCCTTTTCTTTATATATACTTCATGCACACACACACACACACACACGCACATTCTGCTGCACACACACACACACACACACACACACACACACATCTACTTTAGCAAATTTTAGAGTGAGAGAGAGAGCCCGAGAACTTTTGGTGAGAAAACCCCCCTCACACTCTCGGCGTACACACAACAACACCCACATTCTCTGCACTCTCTGTAACCCCACACACCCACATACACGGTCACGCACGCACGCACGCAGAGGAAGGGGTAGAGACATAGAGGGGAGAGTAAGTGAGATCGGAGGAGTTTGAAGAGAAACGAGGTCACCTGAGGTAAAACCCATAACCCTTTCTCATTTTTGAGTCCCTGCTAGACATTTAGAAGACCTTAGGACAACATGCATGTAGCCAATCAGAGCCTAAGACTCTCTGCAGCCTCCGACGGCCATTCGAGCACCATCAAGGAACTCAATTTTCCAACCATCACCAAAATGCCTCTAAGTTGTGTAGGTTTGATAGGGCATGCAAGACATTATTCTCAGTTTTGGCCGAAAGAATAATCCATTGGTAGGACCCTAAGATGAATGAACCCAGCTTCCAGCTCATACTATATTGTAGAGGACCGAATTCTGGTTACTTTGCCGTTGGATTAATGCATTTTCATGGAGAAACGTGAAAGTTATGGAGCTCTGAAGCTTTTTCGGCGAGCCCCGATTCTCCAGCGGTCCTCTCTCGCCGGAGAAGAAAATAATTTTAAGGGTTATAACACCCGGGTCTTGGGCCGGGTCGAGTTTGGGTCAGGATGGGTTGGTGTGTGAGTATAAATGGGTCTTGGGTTGGTTAGGATAAAACCCATGGGCCCCCTTTAGTGGGACGACGTCGTTTTGACGCCGGGTTATAAGACCCGGATTCGGGTCGGGTCATGGTTGGGTCAGACTGTGTCTGTTTTTGGGTATGGGTAGCGGTTAGGGTCAAGTCAAGTTAGACCCGTGGACCTTTTAAGTCCAACGGTGTCGTTTTGACGCATCGGGTCAGGTAGTGGGTTAGGGTCGAGTCATGTTGTGTGTGTACATGGTTTTGGGTTTGGGTTCAGTTCGGGTTAGGGTTAGCGGGTTGGGTTAGTTTGTGAGTTAGAATGGGTTTCGGTTCCGGGTTAGGTTCAACCCGAAAGGTTTTTAGGATGGGTTCGTTCGTGAGTGTTAGTGCGTAGTCTGCTTAGGATTCGGTCGGGTCGGGTCTGACCCATTGGGTCGCTATTTTGGGTTTCTTCGTTTCTATAAATGGGTAACCCGTTTAGTCTCGGGTCGGTTCGTGTTGACCCGTCGGGTGTAAGATCATTATTATTATTATTACTATTATCCTTGTTATTTAGTATTAATTAGTTTTAAATAGTTTTAATTATGTATAATTATATTATTAGCCCTATTTATCTATGAAATACTATTACATAGTATTTCCAATATACTAGGTACAAATATATTATTAATATAATAATATAATTATTACTTATTTATCATTATATGAGTATTAAATAATAGTTTTATATCTCATTTAAATAGATTTTTAATACCTATTTATGTTTATAAATTCTAGAAAATTAGGGATATGTTCCTAGTGATATTTTATACCATACTAATAATTAGTATTCCATAGATTCTATATACTGTTGATATATAATAACACATATTGTTATTTATATGTATAAAATAAATAGTAAATAAATAGCTATTGTCTTATCTATGGTATTTAAATACCTATATGTATTTATAAATTCCAGAAAATCAGGGGAATGTCCCCAATGCTATTTTATGATATCCCCAAAGTTATAAAAGCTGTATTACTATATCTTAGTATTTTCTTATAATTATTAAGGAGCTATTTATTAGTATATTAATTATTATAAATACTAAATGAGCTCCGAAAAATTATGAAATAAATACTGGTAGTATATTTTAATATCTAGTATTTAATAAATATACTTCTAAGTACCGATTTCTCAGTATAGTCATATTTATGTATTTAAATTCCTTTCGGGTATTTTCCAGTACTTATAATCTGTAAAAAAATTCATAATAAATAATCTAGAACTCCGAAAAATACGTGGTCAGTTCCTAGAGTCTTAGAATAATGTCTAGAACATTCCCTTAAAGTTTGGTGACCTTTCGACTTGGTCGAAAATACAGCCTATCTTTTAGGCCGCATTAGTGCAGCATTACCCGTAAAACGCGACGGACCCCGATTTGAGTCTAGTCAATGGCGTTGGACTTAGAATGACACATAGATCACTATCTTGAGGTTATAACCTTATTTGGTAAAATTACCATTTTGCCCCTGTAGTTGCACTCACATTTTATTATTATTTCTTCCATTTATTGTTGTAGAACTTGACGGTTAGCTGCTACAGAGGATCGGCGACTCAAGGTGAGTTTCCTAACCTCACTCTAATCGGTATTAAGATCTATTCAAGATATCTACAAGCTACTTGCATGAGGTTTTCTATATATATATATATTATATTGATTGATGTTGCTACATATCTCCATATCTGTATGACTATGAATATTGGTGCTATGGTAAGTGCTATCGCATAGATGAGCAGGTCAAGAGTTTTATCTATATAATTATTGGTATCAAATCCATGTTTAAAGATCCATGAACTATATGCTATACTTCTGCTGTTACGAATACAATGTGATTTGATCATTTAGAGTTCATACTTGAGTTATAAGTATGTTATATGGCACGATTATTGTGTTGATAATGATTAGGTAAGTTCTCATCGTAAGTATATTATGATATAAAACAGAATGATGAATGTATAAACGTAACTTTGAAAGTATAAATGGATGTTATTAATGAACTAAACTACGAAACGTACGAACGCTTAAGATAACGATAAAACCTTCAATAACAGATTTTATGCGAATAAGGGAAGTTGGGCGTCGTTTTTCGTCATGTGACTACCGGTCAAAGTTGATTAGTAAACTTTCGTGTCGTGTTCGGATATTTCTTACAAAGTTGGTGTTTCAGTAATTCCATGGAATCAATTGGAGAGTTATGTTTTGTGTTCTTGATTTAAGGATCAGCATGAGGTGTTCGATCAAGTGCAGATGACCTGAGGATCGTCATGACGTGTTCTATTAAGTGGTTGATTATTTTTCCACACCCTTGGATTGAGGATCGACATGATGTGTACGCTCATGTACGGGTGTCCTGAGGATCGACATGACGTGTTCGTCCAAGTGATTGTTTATATCTTGTACCCTTGGTCTGAGGATTGGCATGACGTGTTCGATAACGTGCGGGTAACTTGAGGATCGGCATGACGTGTTCGACCAAGAGATTGTTAAATATCCCGCACACTTATTCTAAGGATCATCAGTGATGTGTTCAATCAAGCGGTTCATTGTCGAGAGTTGTTCTTTCTTGACCGGTAAATGCATTTAGAGTTAAGTCTTTTTTCAGTTAATGTCATTGGTCAATTCAGTTCGGGGCTAAACATCAAAGGAACGAATGGGTTTGAATGAGACATGATTCTGAGAATAAGAAATGATGAATCACTCACTTTAATGGTAGTAACCCTAAAGATACCCTCGCTTAACTTATCACTGACGGCATTAACAAAAGGAGAATGTATTCTATGAAAGGAGTATTGAGATATGTGTATTACCTAAATGTTTTAATTGAAACCTCTATCATGCCCGTGAAAGAATGTATCTTTTGATAATAAAGTTACCATATCTCAAGATACTAAATTATGATGCAAATAGAGAAACACTTTTATAGATTATTACGTGGTTATGTTACTCACTCAGCTTTGTTCCAAAGCTAATGGCATTTTATGCCCTAGACATTCTCATGTCCAGAGTGTTGTAGGTTTTGTTAGGGCAGGAGGGTGAGCTCTGGATGCAATACTAAGGAGCCAAGAAAGGTTAGAGCCAAGCTGGAGAACAGGAGATAGTTATTTCAGTGTTTAAGCTTATGTATACGTTTAGTATGGCCTCATGTAATAAGTTTGTAGTTATTGTAATCATTATATCTTCCATTGCTGTAATTATGTTTCAGTGACGTCTTATGAAGGCGTGTGTGGAGTTAGAAAGGACAAGACGGTTAATCAACCAGTCACGTGTTCACAAACCCATAAAGGAAATTTATTTTTCCCTATTTTTGGTACTTCAGGGCATGACACAATCGATTGGATAGAATTCCAATCGATTGACATTCCAATCAATTGAATAGAATTCCAACCGATTGATATCCCAATTGATTGCCAATGTTAGCAATCGATTGACATTGTTTCAGACCCAATCGATTGCCATGATTTTCTCAATCGACTGTTATCGTTTTATCCCAATCAATTGGACCTTATACCAATCGATTGGTATGGGTAGAACATGGATTCTCTTGCCTGTTTATTATATAAGAGGTTCGATTGTTCATTTTTCATTTCAGACCGCCGTTATGCGATTTTGGGTGGATCTAGGAAAATGTGACAACACAGATAAGTATGATTAAGAATAATGGGTTAATGAAATGATGTGAGATATTATGCAGTTCATGTATGAGTTCAATATCTGTTTCTTTTAATCAGAGTAGTCAGGCCACATTGGGAATTGTCATGTGTCGATATTAGATGTAACTCATGTAGGTTTGGTAAGTTCTGGGGATGGTACATGGATGGATGTTTGGTCATGATATGCTCTAAAAGTGGTAAGCTGTGCATATGCTCGTAAAAGCGGTGATTTGGACCAAGTAGTCCTACGATAGAATGGATAATCTATGATATGCTCTTAAAAGTGGTGAGTTGTGTAATATGCTCTTAAAAGCGGTGAGCTGGAATGTCTGGTAGATGACGCTGAGTCGTGGCAATATATGATATGCCTTGTTCGACACGTTGTGTCCATAAAATACGGTGAATAGGATACATTGTTCTTAAAAGCTGGGGATGGACTAACATTGAGTCTATGACAAGTGGTGAGCTGTGTAATATGCTCTTAAAAGTGGTGGGCGGAATGAGGGTATATCCCTAGAGTTAAATGAGTAAGTCTGTTTATTCGGTCAGAATATGTTAATATGGATCTTCGAGTAACAAGACAATAAGGGTTGGTTTAAGAGGTTGAATAGAGGAACAAGATATTGTTATTATTATAGTAAGATGTTAACTAGTGTTTTACCTAAGCTTGTGCTTACTTCAGATGAATAGTACTTTGTTAGTTTATACTCACTCAGCTCTCAGTAAGTTGACGGCCTTTATTGCCTGGACTTTTTCTCCGTCCAGACTATCATGTACCTTATTTTTAAGGTGACGAAGTCTACAACGATAGTTCCTATCCAGGAGGAGAATACACCGAGTGTGGTCCTATTGATGAGGGCTATGCAAGGGAGGACTATAATGCTGATGTTTACGCCAGCTGAAGACCTGCAGATAGTTTATGTTATTTCTGTTTAGTTGTTTTGTTATATTTGGTACTTGGGCATATGTTGCTTTCAAACCTTATATATCTTCCGCTGTAGCTTTACTTTTGTAATAACTCTGATGTTGGTATATAATAGGTTTCCTTTATATTACTGTGGGTTATTCTTTCTTGTTGTGGACTAGAACTGCGTGGTGTGGAAGGTTAGTGACTTTCACCAGTCATTCCCTATGGACCCATAAAGGAAATTTATTTTTTATTTATTCATGCTGTTCCGGGGCGTGACAGGATTTTTGGTATCAGAGCTCTAGTTTTGTGATACTTTCGTTCACTACCTATTCCACACCATCTGGTCCTAGTATGTTAAGATTTCCTTGAGATAAGATATGAGTTTAAGATAAGTTCGTCTTTCTGATGATGGATAGTCTCTTTGCAAGATATCATGGATCCAGAGTTTCATCAGTTTGTTACCGATACTTATGGAGGACACATGATCCATGGGGATACCGTGGAGCCAGCTGACCCAGAGTTTTATCGTGAGTGAGTGTGCCAGATAGCTAGTTGACATTTGGAAGAAGACATGTGGAGGGTGCTTTATTTGATCGGGAGTACTCACCCGACATAGATGCGTATGGATGCTTACCACTTTGTGAGAGTTGGTAGAGACATTTGTCAGAAGATATTACGGTTAGTTCAGAGTAAGCTAGAGATGGATGAGATTGAGCTGAGAGCCATTTTAGCCATTCCACCAGAGCCTACAACTGTACTAGCACTGGAAGCCCCACCATCACCGGTACCTGACATACCAGTTTTGGAGCTTGAGCCAATTCAAGATGAGGAGGATCTAGAGCCAGAGGACGAGCATCCCGACGAGGATATTGACAGGGATGGAGAGGAGGAGCCGATAGACGATGAGGACCCAGTGGAGGATGAGCAGGTGGACGACGCAGATGATTACGAGCCAGAGGATGATCCGTAGGAGCCAGAGTTTGAGCCGGATGATCCAGCACAAGACCCAGAGGCAATGGAGGCAGACATAGTGGTGGAGGCTGACGTTGTAGTTGAGGACGTAGCCGATGAGGAGATCGTTGTACCAGAGGCACACATTATGCTTCAGATACCAGCCAGACCTATAATGGCAGCCATGGCTAATATAACAGTAGGATGGATAGCTGGGAGGGTAGCCCAGCCAGCAGGTTTTGCTATAGGAGAGGCTGTGATAGCAGGAGCTCTTGATATAGCTGATGGAATTGCCGCAGTAGCAGTTGAGGTCGCCAACCAGGCAATAGCAAATGCGATGGAGGACGCTGATGCAGAGGTGATAGAGGATTGGGATATTGGAGTGGTAGCCGGAGATCTTGTCACACCAGTTAAGGATGATCTACTCGAGGAGATGGATATCGATTTGGAGGATGAGGCGCCACTAGTAGGATTAGATGTTGACGACCTTTGAGTCAGGGTCTGCAGGGGGTTTATATTTTTGTTAGATTATATCAGGACATGTTGTCCATCAGATTTTGGGAGCTTGAGAGATAGCTATTTGACCATAGCTTTGTATAGATGTTATCCTCAGTAGTCGTAGTTGTAATAGTTGACCTTAGTACTTGTGGACACACGGAATCAGTCGTCCACTCTTTTTGTTTTTTGTTTTGAAATTGATTTGAAAATGGTCTATTGAAAATAGATATAGAGTCGGCACTTGGTCTTTAGGGAACCAAGAAACCCAATTTGACTCACCCAAACAGATAAAGGGCACCGGCCTTTCATAACCAAAGAACTTGGCTCGGGGTTTTTGTACGAGAGAGGAAGGAGCATTTGTCACGACTAAAATACCCTCAACTTGCCCCGTCTTTTGACGGGCCTCAATTAGCATCCAAATAATCATCTTATACTATGTATGGTTCGACAATTAATATTATGATAGCATATATTACATCACACAAGAATTTTGAAATGGAAGATCGAAAGATAAGATATCATTCAAAAGATCTAAGCCAAGTATCACACAATGCAAAGGTGAAAGATCACACAAACAAACCTAGGAAAAATTGTCTAATCATGTATTAAGTAATCAAGTTTTCCTAATATAAGAAGGGACATGGATTGTTCTTGAAACAAATAACCAAAGAAAACCCAAATTTGCTTAGCAAGCTAGTGTGATGCATGTTAATATTTGAGAAAAGAAGATTTCTCAATACCCGAGATGGATGAGAAAGGAAGATTAGACCGAGGGGAAGCATGGACGTGTGATCAAGTTCATTCCTTATAATCTTCTTATATTAGGAGTCACAAAAGCCCCAAATGTTGCATGGATGCAATCTATGATCCTAGAATGTGCAAAGGTTGTTGTGTGTATGTGTACATGGACTTTCTAAAGTGACTTAGAAGTCTAAAAAGATGAATGGATGCATGGGGGAAATCATCATGGGACATGTAGAAATGTAGTATGAACTACTTCCTAAGATATGAACAAATTTGGAGTGCATGTAAGCATTAAATCAAAGAATGAAAGTAAAAGAATGCTTGCTGTGAATAGTGGACAGAACAATGACTTGATCTTGTGGAAAATGAAAAGTAGGGTTATGAATGTTTTCAATGCATGATTTTTTATGGAGATCATTCTTAGTGTGTATAGAACACAAATAAAAAAGCCAATCCTCAATAACTATTATAGATTGAGATAAATCATATAAACAATAGAGGTCACTCAGAAACAGAATCCGTACCGTCGACTGAAATGTCAAAAAATCTTAGAAAATGAAACCAAAACATCTTGAGGCCCATATTATGCATAGAGTTCCATAAGACACCGAAGTTCAAAGGAAAAATGGGTTGGGACCACTTCTTTTGGAAATTTTTTCTATAAAATAAGTTGAAAGTCAACTAAGCTGCTTTGACAGCAAAAACAGAATATCTGGAGAGACTGTTTGGGTCCAAATGGACCACTTCCAAGTATTTCGAAGTCAAACCAAAAATCATGGGTGTTCTCTAATGAGTTAAGAAGACTTTTCTAGTGGTCTCATGTTAATTCTTTGAGTATTGAGTCCTAGAGAAATATTTGAACTCAGATTATTCACTGTTTTGAAGATTTTGAAAAGAACTAGGGTTTTATTCTTTGAAATCAAAATGAGGGGTTTAAGAGGGGTTTTGAAATAGAGGCTTTAAAAGTATATTTTCAGCACTTAAATGGAGATTATGAAAACTTGAAATATCAACATTTGAACCCATATCAAGAACCTCCAAGATTGTTGGAGACATTGCTTTCATTTTTGAAGACAACTTCAAGAATACATAGGAGTGTATTGAAGTTGAAATCATCATCTATCAAACATGTTTTTGAGGTCAAGAGCTACTATCCATAACGATCCACTCACCTCAAAATTCATGTCATCATCTAGATGATGATAGACTAGTAAGTAAATAAAAAATATAAAAAAGAAATGGGATTAAGGAGGGATAAGCATAATATGTAAATAAGCAAGTAAGTAATCTATAGATGATATTCATGATGATTTTGGACTTGTAGCTTGGTGTTTCACTCATATATGGTGACTTTAGACATGGAAGAAGCTTCCTATCTCACAAATGCTCACTAAAATGGTGGTTGGGTGTATTGAATGTGAAGTAAATGAGAGTAATGAAGTAGAAACAAAGTTTAGAACCACTTTTTAGTTGAAAATCAAAGGAAGAATCTCACTTTCACTCTCCTATCCTTATCTTCTACAACTTTTCTCTCTATAACTTCTCTAAGCTTTGTATTCGCACCCCCTAAATGAGAAGTCAAGGGGGGTTTATATAGGCCAATTTGGGGTGGTTTTGGGATTTAAAGAGTGCTCCCATTGGCTCCAAATGTCTGTGAACAAGGAACTATGTTGTTTTGGTTTCTAATTAATCAAAATGGACCCCCAAAATAATTTACAAAAATGGACTGTTCTGGTAGAGAGTGCCGCGGTGGCATTGGGCCTATGCCGTGCGAGCAGTGGACCAGTGTCGTGGCGGCACTGCTCCTCTGATGTCCAGATAATTCCATTTAGGCCCCCAGAGGTTCCGGTATTTATAAAAAGGCCCTATTTCGTCCAAAATTCACAGAAAATGCGTATGAACTCCAAAATGAGGTTGTGATATACCATTGGAAAGGTAATGGAGTCTAATTTACATAAAAAATAGTTCAGAGATAGATCATTTTGAAAATATTTACGGTATTCGCGATAAAAGCCGATTTGATCGCCTGCTTCACCTTAAAAAAATCATAATAAATTCGTTTTAAATCCGGGAATTATGTGCGATATACCGTTGGAAAGCTATTAACCTCTAGTATCCATGAAAAATGTTGAAAAATGATATGGTACTTCAATTTTAGTGTTAACCTTTGGTTAAACTGGTCAAACTTGGGATTCCCGGGAAGTTCTGGGAACCTCTAGGAGCTCCCAAGAGCTGACGTTATCGTCTGATTTTCTTTTAGGACCCATTTTAGTACTTTTCACATGATCTAAAATGATCTCAGAACCTTTCAGCAAATTTGGACGATTTTGGTCAAACCTTGGCCAAACTGGTCAACGGTGACTTGGGAATTTCTAGGACTTTCGGGGGTCTCTGGGAGCTGACGATTTCTTCTGATTTTGATTGAAACTTATTTTTAGTACTTTTTTTTTTATGACATTGCATGTTTCCAGAACTTTCAGTCCAAATCTGGGAGTGTTTGGACTTTCAGGGGCATTTTGGTCATTTGTACCACTTTTTGAGCATTTTGAGAGATTGAACTAACTTTTAGGGGTCCTTTTGAGTCTTTTCGATCATTGTGAATCACCAAGCTATGGGTCTCCTAAATATGATAGCCAACAAAATGGGGTGTCTACAGTTTGCCCCTCTTTGGCATGAACTTGCGAGGCAACGCATATCGCAAGCGAGTGCCAAAGCTTTGAAGAGATAGGTCTTTTTGGAGGCTATAGATTTAGGATAAAAGCGTTGCAAAGGATGCAATGATGAAAACATGATGTTGTGGTTAGTGCTGGTTGTGCTCTGAGTGAGCTGCCTACGTATCCTAAGGGAAATCAGACCATGACGTAGTTTAGGAGAACAAGGGACAAAATAACATGCAAATGCATCGTTAGAACCGGCGCATGCTATATTATGACATACATGGACGTGGTATGAGTTGCATCCTGGGTCCTATCACGTCTAGTGTTCTGATCTTGGCATGAGCATGTGCTGTGAGTTGTGCCACTCCATGTGGGTTGGTATTGTGCTAGTGTTTACAACTGTGATGTGGTGGCTGACTCGGATAAGGACATCAAGGTTTGGAAGACTCTGGGTGTCGGGGCAAACTTCTTGAATTTTAGGAAATATGCTGGCGAATGGATCAGATACAGGGCCCTTGAGGATAACAGTTGAGAGGTGAGAGGACTCACAAAGATCGATAACCGGGAGAATTTATGATAACCGAAGTGAGGATGCTCACAACAAATGAGAAGCTTACAGTGACCGATTTGGTGAGAAAGTTTATGGTAAGTGAGGAGGCGCACTGAAAGGTGAGGTAAATGGAGTGAGGAAGATCTCGATAAGTGAGGAAGCTCACGATAACCGACAGGTGAGGAAGCTCATGGTAGTTGACTATTGAGGAAGCTCACGGCGACATGATAGATGAGGAAGCTTATCAACGGACACAGGGTCGTAAAGTTGGTTCTGGTTTTCCATTTATTTTCTGCTGGAGATATTGGGGAATTCTTTCTGAGAACCCCTCACGACTTTTGACTGAGAACCAGGATCCATCTCTAAATCTTTCATGGTTGATCAAATTCTGCTAAAAAGACCTGATTAGAGCCTTCGGGAGCCAATTTTTGTCTGTATCTGTCCACTGGGGGTGGTTTTGGACTCTCCGAGAATCTTTCTTAACTGTCGACCAAGAACTAGGATCCATAGCTGGTCTCTCACGATTGATCGAATTTCTTTGACCGAGAACCAAGATCCATTACCGAATCTCTCACGGTTGATCAAATCTTGCAATGCTCAATTCAAGACAGCCAGTTAGGGCCTTCAGGAGCTAATATATTTTTGATTTTATCCTTGGGGGATAGTGTTTGATTCTCTGAGAACCTCTCTTCAACTGCTTCTCGACCAGGGACCATGGCCCATCTCTGAATCTCTTACGGTTGATCGAACCTTCCAGGGCTCAATCCGAAAGAGCCGGTTAGGGCCTTTGGGAGCTAATTTCTTTCTGCAACTATCCTCTAGGGATAGTGGGGGACTTTTCTTAGAGTCTTTCTTTACTGTCGATTCAGATCTAAATCTCTCATGATTGATCAACTTTTGCGTCGGTTATTTTGAAAAAACCTGTTCAGGCCTCTGGGAGCTATTTTTTTTCTTTGTAACTGTCTTCTAGGGATAAGTTGGATCTATTGGGGATAAAACCTTGTAAACCTTGACTAAAATGGGCCATTAGGGCAGATCGGGGCCAAAATGGGCTTAAAAAGGTCAAACGGGCCAAAACGGGCCAAACCGGAGCAAAATAGAGTGAAACGGGGCCCACAGGGAACAGTGCCACGGTGGCACTAGGCCACTACCATGGAGGCAATTGGCCAGTGCCACTATGGCACTGGGTGACCATACTTTATGTTTGTATACCTTGAGTATTTGAGGTCCAAATGCTCATTTTTGGCCATTTTGGGGTGTTTTTGGAGCCAAAATCTGCCAAAACGCAGCTTGTGCACGCTCAGGTGATTAATCCTTTCCCCACGATTGGAATTTTGATTGCTGTTTTAGTTTTCTCTAATTTTCAAGAAGAAAGTTTGGCTTTAACTTCCATTTTCTTTGCATATCCATGGCTTCAGGCTCGAGGAGGCTCTCCAAGAAGGCAAAGGAACGGGTAAGGGCTGAGTGTCAACCCTTGGAGTTGACTTTGCGTGACCCTCAACGTCATCTTTCGAATGTTGCTCTAGTGAGCCAGGTATGTGAAACTTTTGATAGTTCAGGACTATTTATGTGAGCTGTGCTAGTTAGTGAACCGTAGTGTGCGCCTAGAGGTCGTCAAAAGTTCATTTTTGTGCTTATTTATTGATTTTGTGAAGTTGGACTTCGGGTCATGAATAGTGATTTTGTGCTCATTTTTTGCCATTTTTAATGTGTGCAGGTGCTAGAAGTGACTTTAAAGGGCCACGGTAGTCTTGCTCACACTTTTCTGTGGTACACCCAACTTCCGCCTGTTGTCAAGAAAATGGTAGATGATGCCGGGTTTGGCGGCTTTGTCCACCTTGTTTCAAAGAGTACTAATGACCTGACCCACTTCTATGCTATTACAGAGAGATGGTGGGATACGACGAATACTTTCTACCTGCCGTTTGGCAAAATAACAATGGCGCCCTTCGACTTCTCTATGATCACAGGCTTGAGAGTTGGTGGGAAGCGCCTGATCCTAGATTAACTTTACGAGATTGATCCTGAAGCCGTTGAGATGCTGATTAGGGCTGTTCCTCCAAGTCTAGAGGGGCCTCAGTTCCCTTGCGGTTGGCTTTATCGGGCTTATGGTAGGCGGGGACACACTCTGACTGACCAGCAGCTACTACGGGTCTTTCTCCTATATGTTCTCGGCTGTTTGATTTTTGCGACACAGAATGACTGGGTGAGCTTGTGGCTCCTTTCTTGCTTGGAGACTATTAACAAGATTCCTTCTTACGACTGGGCCGGAGCTGCCCTGGCCCATCTCTATAAACATATGGGTGAGGTTTTTTGTGGCGGTATTAAATCCACTGGAGGATTCTGGCGGGCTTGGGTGGCATGCTCTATGACTTTTTTTCTTTTCCTTTTGGTACTTTCTTGTTTCTATTTTCTGACTTTCACTTCTCCATGCAGCTCTGGAGTTTTGAGTACTTGAAAATGTTGGCTCCTACCCCCGCCGACGAGTCGGGTAAAGATGAGGATGGCATGGCTCCTGTGCCTCTGTTCCCTCCGGGCTTGAGATGGACAAGGGATGTTGTTGGAGTTAAGAGCTGGGCCCATCGGATAGTCTTCCTAAGAAATTTCTTATCTAAGCTGACGGTCGGTAGCATTGATTGGATGCCTTAGGAGCATGTTTCCTATGCTGCTCCAGAGGAGATACAAGCGGTGAGGTCTCTTTCTTCTTGCCGACTTCTGATGGAGAGTACTGAGCATAGGCAATGGTATCTTGGTGAGTGGGTGTCTTAGTAGGTGGTTGGTGGTCCGAGGTACCGCGTTCCTCATGCCCCTCCTGTGATGGACACTGATGACCTCTCTGGTGCTGCTTTGCTGGCAGCTTTGGCCGGTACTAATGCTTGGGATCATTTTCGCTCTGAGACAGGATATGAGACCTACCGTGGTCGCTTTCTGATGCTGAACTTTCCATTCCTGGATGTGAGTTTCTTTTACTTTTTTGTCTCTATTCATCACTTATGTTTTTGGACTTATCTTTTCCTAGCTTGTCTTGTGCCTATAGCTTTGCGAGATGTATAGGAGGTAGGCTCCCCCAGCTTCTGATCCTATTCCTCCTTGGGATTGGACTGTTAATATTTTGGGTGTCGATGGCTCTCCGCAGGTCATGGAGGTGCCGTGAGTCACGTGTGGTTATCCCACCCAGCCAGCAGGTGTCCTCAACATCCCTTGGAGTTATGCTGAGGAGGGTCACGCCTTGGTAGCTAGCTTACGATCTTTGGTCCTTACGTGGGACTTCTGACTTGACTTTTTTTTTTTGTACTTTTATTGTTTCTCAATTGATTATTTTTACTTTGTGTGTGCAGTGTTGTGGTGGTGGTACTGGCTCGTTCAGAACCAAACCAAGGTGTAGGGGTGGCGGGAGGAGGCCATCGCCGACGTACACTCCGGATGGTCCGACAGAGGATTAAGAAGAGGAGGAATGAGGCCTCCTGAGCGGGGATTTTTGTTTAATCTCCATTTCATGTCTTCAATTGGGTTATATAAGCATATTCTATGTGTAGGATGATTTGTTACCCTTTGACAGAGTATTATGGCATTTTACATTTTAGGCCAGATATCTTCCAGTTTGAAGGCGCGATTGTGTGCTTGTTTTTGTTGGTGATCGTGTGATGATATATATACACTGTGGTTCTATGATTGTTGATGTTACTGCGATGAGTAGCTTCATGATAGTGAGTGTGTTTGCCTTGCAGGTGGGATAGTCCGTAAAATGGGGAGGTGCTGCCAAAATTTCAAATTTTGCTAAAGTCGCGACAGAAAACATGGCATTGTATGATCCTGCTCAGCTTATAGCTTGGCTGAACATCATAGATGGAGTGGAATGGATCAACCTTTTTAGCTACGACTTGATCGAGCTATTCTCTCTTCGCCAGATGGCTTTGAACGCTGAGTTCATACGTGCTGCCATTGCCCATTGGAACCCGGTAAATAATGTCTTCAATTTTAACGGCCTAGAGATGTGCCCCCTTTTTGAGGAGTTCTGTGCTATCCTCGACTACGATTCGGACTCTGACCTGATTCTTCCTTCTGCTGATACCCCCAGTCCTACGCGAGGCCTAGCTGAATACTTGAACGGTTCCACCACTATCTCTCGCTGACTAATTCATGGTGAGGTTCTTGACATTGCTTCCATCATTGCCCGATATGTCAGTCCCGGGAATCCCAGCATATATGATGCCACCCGTGGAGCCGCTCTGATATTATACATAACTTCGCACTTTCTATTCTCGAGTACTTCCATTGACTTGGTGCATGTGTGCCTCAGGCTGAAATTGAGTAAGAACCCCATGGTCATGGTTCTGGCCAAGACTCTGACTGGTTTGGATCGTGCTTCTAATCAAGGAACTCTTCTGCTTTCTGGGGCGCCTTTGGTGATACAGGCTTGGCTCTACGAGCACCTTCAGTTATGGACTGGTAGTGTTCCGCTAGTTTACTTCTGCAGGGCCGTGCTTTATTCCCACTATACTTTTGCCGATTGGGTTGGCATGATAGGTGCTTTATCTGAGGCCAATATTTGCTGGATTTTAGGGCGTTGGGGCCTCCATGCTGTGACCACCAGCCTCGGGGATTACAAGAGAGTGTGGTTGATGGGTCTGAGAGAGACTTCTTTCTATCATCCTCGTCAATTGGCCAGACAGTATAAGCGAGTTTAGGAGGTCCCTCGGGGGTTTACTGAATCTTTGCCTTTAGAGTCAGGGCTGTCACTATAGCTGCTTTCATCAGTGGCTGGGCCTGCCGAGTAAAAACCTATTTCTAAAGACACAAAATAAAAACTAGACTTGACTAATTCTGCTTCTTCCTCCAAGTGTCTTTGATATTTGTGATTGCTTTCTGAAAGAACTTTTTATGTTTTCACTTTATCCCTGCTTATGTAATATTCGAAGTTTATTTATCGGTGAACCTTGGTTACTTGGAGAACCTTATTTTATGCATTTGGCTTTCTGAAAACATTTGTAGTATGATTTTGATCAGATGTTTTCTTTTGGTACTTGCTTGGATATGTTGGGATGATTAGAGGCAAACGAGGCGGGTAGTCGAAGTTTGCCCCTAGTTTGGGATATGGGAGGTTGTGAGGCAAACGAGGTAGATGACCAAAGTTTGCCCCTAGTTTGGGAGAGGCTTAGGCAAACGAGGCAGGTGGCCGAAGTTTGCCCCTAGTGTGAAGGGTGATTTCTGGGTTATGGTAAGGACCGCGACTTTATTCTCTCATATGCTCATAAATTTTTGTCTAGGCACCGGTGGAGTGACCTAGCGAGCTATTTTCTCTCTATTGTTATTACTCACCTTTGATTTAGCTCTAATTTTTTCCTAGGCGTCCTTTTGGATTTTCGACCTAGCGAGCCATCCCCTTTTTTTTAAAGTCTGCCTACGTACCCCCGAGTGGGGATCGATCAGGTGCAACGTAGTTCAGGCCAAGGTAGGAAAGAAGTGGTTTGTTTTCTGGTAGATGGGACGACCGAACTGATGCGGTTGCCTACGTATCCCTGAGCAGGAATCAAGTCGAGCAAAGTTCAAGGCGAGGCTTAAAAGGAACTGGTAAAAAGGTCAAGCATAATACTTTTTGTGGTGATCTATGTTGATTGGTTCTTTGAATTAGACACCGTCGAGGTCCATGAGATAGGTCGCTCCTCTGGAGAGGATAGTTTTGACGATGTCAGGGCCTACCCATTTAGGTTTGAACTTCCCGCGTGGGTCAAAGATCGGAGCTCATAGTTCCTTCAGGACAAGGTCACTCTTGATAATTTTCCTCGGTTGAACTTTCTTGTTAAAAGCACAGGCTATCCTCCTCTGATAGATTCGAACGTGATCGATCGCCGCTAGGCACTTTTCATCTATGAGAGCCAATTCATCGTACCTTTCCCTTAACCAATCAGATTTTGAAATTCCACATTCTGCCATCACACGCAGGGATGGTAGTTCTATCTCGACTGGAAGTACTACTTCCATGCCATACACCAATGAATAAGGAGTCGCTCCCGTAGATGTCCTTATCGATATTCTGTATCCCTAAAGCGCAAATGGTAGGTTCTCGTGCCTGTCTTTGTAAGTATCAGCCAATTTCTACAGTATGCCCTTGACATTCTTGTTTGTAGCTTCGACTGCCCCATTAGTTTGCGACCTGTATGGTGATGACTTGTGATAAGTGAATTTGTATTCCTCAAACAAATCCTTGACTTCTGCTTTAAAATGACTTCCGTTGACCGAAATGATCTCATGAGGGACTCCATAACGGTAGACAAGATTTTTCTTGATGAATTTGGCCACTTCCTTGGCCCCCACCTTGCTGTAGGATGCGGCTTCTACCCATTTCGTGAAATAGTCAATGGCCACCAAAATGTATCGATTCCCGTTTGTGGCCTTCGAAATAATTTTGCCAATGATATCAATTCCCCAAGTTGATAATGCCCATAGGGAGGTCATACTATAGATCAGAGATGGTGGTACATGCATCATGTTTGCATGGATCTGGCACTTGTGGCACCTTCTCACGTGTTCGCAATAATCTTTTTCCAACGTTGTCCAATAGTACCCTTATCTTACGATCTTTTTGGCCAGCATGTGACCATTCATGTGTAGACCGCATACCCCTTTGTGTATTTCTTCCATCATCCTTCTGGCGCTCTTCCTGAACAAGCAAATCAGGTTATGACCATTGCATCCTTTCTTTAATAATTTTCCCCCGCAAATGATGAACTGTGCTGCGAACAAATTGCTCTTTTATCTTTCTCAGTAGACTCTTGGGGGTATGTTCCCTTTTCTATAAAGTTCCAGACATCTTGATACCGTGGTGTTTTATTCTCTTCTTCTTTGATTACAGCAATCATGCTAAATGACGGTTCGTATCTTTGCTCGATTACCAGAGGCATCATTTTTACCCCTATAGGGATTTTGATCATAGAGGCTAGGGTAGCCAATGAATCTGCTAACTGATTCTCTTCCCTGGGTAGGTAAAAGAATGTTATGCCCTTGAACTGTTTCTTGAGTCCATCGAGATGGTCATGGTAGGGCTTCAACCTCTCTTCTTTCACCTTCCATTCTCCTCTGGCTTGTGACACAATGAGATTTGAATCTCTGAAGACATCCAACTTCTGAGCTCTCAATTCTATGGCCGCTTCTATCCTTAAAATGCATGCCTCATATTCAGCAATGTTGTTGGTAGAGTTATAATTAAGCTTGACTGCCAGTGGGGTGTGGTCCCCGTTTGGCGATACCAGGATCATACCTACTCTGTATCCTTTCATGTTGGCTGCCCCATCAAAGTATAACTTCCACTGTTCTTCTTTGATTTCTATGATATTCTCGTCTGGGAACGGGAAGTCTCCATTTTCTTTGGAATCAACATCATGTTTCGCAAGATGCCTTTTACTAATTTGCTTGTCATATACTTGATATCGAATTCAGATAGTAGGAGTAGCCAACGGGATATATGCCCGGTCAGGGTGGGTTTTTCGAGGAGGTATTTTAGAGGATCCATGCGGGATATGAGCATAATTGGAAAGGCCAGCATGTAGTGCCTTAATCTGCGGGTGCACCAAACTAAGGCCCAACATGTTTTTTCAAGGGTAGAGTAATTGAGCTCATACCCAGTCATCCTCTTGCTAAGGTAATATATGGCTTTTTCAGAGTGGCTTTTTTTCCCTTCTTGGGCCAACATGCATCCCATGGCATTTTCAGAGACAGATATGTAAAGAAATAAGGGCTTGTGAGGAGTGGGTTGTGAAAGGACGGGCGGATTTTGAAGGTAGGCTTTTATTTTATCAAATGTGGGTTGGCATTGGTCATCCCATTGGAACTTTTCTCCTTTCCTCAATAATCGGAACAAGGGATCATATGTAGTTGTGAGCTTGGAAATAAAGTGGCTAACGAATTGGATCCTCTCGAGGAATCCTCTCACTTCTTTCTCATTCTGTGGCGGCGCCACTTTCTAGAATTGCCTTGATTTTGGAGGGATCGACCTCTATCCCTCTTTGTGTAATGAGAAAACCTAGGAGCTTTCCAGAGGTTACACCGAAAGTGCACTTCTTTGGATTCAATCTTATCTTATACTTGCGTAATCTTTCAAAAAACTTCTCCAGTGCCACCAAGTGCTCTTCTCTATCCTTGGATTTCACGATCATGTCATCTATGTACACTTCTACTTCCTTGTGATTCATGTCATGCAACAATGTAGTGGCAGCTCTTTGATAGGTTGCTCCAGTGTTCTTGAGTCCGAAAGGCATCACCCTATAACTGTAGGTCCCCCAAGGTGTGGTAAATATCGTCTTTTCTCGATCTTCTGGTGCCATTAGAATCTGATTGTACCCCGAAAAACCATCCATGAACGACAGTAGCTCATGTCTTGCAGTGTTATCTACCAAAACATCAATGTGGGGAAGCGGGAAGTCATCCTTTAGGCTGGCTTTGTTTAGATCACAAAAGTCGACACACACATGCACTTTTCCGTCCTTGGGGACTGGCACGATGTTAGCAACCCATTCTGGATACTCTGTAACAATGAGGAACCCTGCCTTGAACTGTTTTTCTACCTCTTCTTTGACCTTCAGTGCCCATTCCGGCCTCATGCGCCTCAGTTTTTGCTTGATAGGTTTAGAATTGGGGAGGAGGGGAATACGATATTTGACAATGTCGGGGTCGACCCCAAGCATGTCGTAAGACCAAGCAAAAATATCTTTGAATTCTTTTAGCAAGAGAGTCAATTTTTCTTTTTCTTTTTCTTCTTTATTAAGCGTTGAGCCAATTTGCACAATTTATGGATTATCTTTTTCACCTAGGTTAATTGATAAAATATCTTCGATTATTTCATAAGCAGGTGGTTTTTCAATTACTTGCTTAAGTTCGATTAGGAGATCCTCGGAGGGATCTATGCATTCACAAGTATTAGACACAGAGGAGTAAGCAGAACCGTTTTTCATTTCATTTATGATAGGTGGAGTGATTACATCAAATAGCGATGGGTCCATAGCGGCCAATTTTGGTACAGACTCGATAATAGGAAGTACAGACTCTAGGGGAATAAGGGATAAGGAAACGCAGACAGATGACTCTAAAGCCTGGTTGCTCAAACCCTCCTCAGTTAGCATGATATGATCATCTTGGCTCTTGGCCCTCTTTCCTTCCTTCTCTTTAGCGAGCTCTTCCCACATCTTCTTGATAGCCTCAGTGTCCAGATACTTCAACCAGTCTTCCTCTGGGGTTTTTGCAACTCCTTCCGGATAGAACGGATCTTGATAAGGGGGACTTTTCGTAGTCAGCGAAGATTTCAAGCCCAGGGTGCCTTTTTCTGGTGGTTTAATGGATCCAAGGTTCAAGAAACCCAAAGTAGGGAAGTCATCCCCTTCTTTGATGAATTTCCCATTCAAGGACTTGCAGTACGGTGGGAGAATCCTCACTCTCTTCTTCCATGGATTTCGGAGCTCGATGTCCTTTTCAGTGGGCTTGTACCCTAATTGAAAAGTGCCTAATTGTCCTTTGATCTAACGGAACTCACGAATCCCTTGTTGGCATCGTTCCAATCCCATTCCAGGGAAGTAGTTCATTTTGCAGACGATATTGACCACCGCGAAGTGGACCTTGGGGAACCCGTCTCCATCACAAACCATATGGATCTTTCCATGAAGAATCCTCCAATTTCTCCTTCTTCTAGTTCAGGTATTTGGATTTCAAAGACAGGAGCATAGCTTGGAATGGCCTCATTTCCCCAATTATTGCTGAGGATGATTTTCACCTCTTTCTCATGAATATATTTGATCATTTGGTGCACAGTAGATGATACCACTTTGTTGACATGCAGCTTGGGCCTCCCAATCAGTAAGTTGAATGAGGCAGGTATATCCATGACTTGAAAGAGTTCGATGCCGACCAAAGACCCTACCCAGATTTGGAGAGAAACAGTCCCCATCATATTTCTCTTGGTGTTATCGTAGGCCCTCACAGATTTCACAGATGGTGTGATGTCAAGGATGTTGACCCCTAAGGCGGTGACGGCTCTTAGAGTACAAACATTTAAGGCGGAGCCTGTATCGACCAGATAGAATGGCACTTGCTGCCCCTTGCATCCAACGGTGATGTATAGAGCTTTGTTATACGCAGATCCTTCCGGTGGCAAATCCTCATCGGAGAAGGTGATGACTGGATTAGGGATAAGTATAGTTAAGAAGGCCACCATATCTTCCGGTGCAGCGTTAATGGGGACCTCAATTCCAGCCAAGGCATTCAACATGGCTTGTCTGTGCCTATAAGATGTTACCATGATGTCCTACATCGAGAGATGTGCCTGAGTTTTCTTCAAGTGCTTTATCAATTCGTTGTCCTCTTTGATGACCTCATCCATTTTTCCTTTCCCCTTGTCCTTGACTGGCCCTTTCTCCATGGTTTCCATGATCAATTGCGAAGGCTGATAATGACGACCCGACCTAGTCAGATGATCAATCTCGGCAGGAGTAGGACCTTCCACAGTCCTATCTTCTTTGAACCACTCACAATCTGTTCCCACAAATAGTTTTTCTGGCTCATCCCATATGGAGGCGCCACTTTCTTTATTAGGATCGTACCATTTGAGATCTACTGCCCCTAGATTATGCTCTTCCAGGAAGAACAAATCTCATTCATCATCTAACTGTTGCTTCCATTCCTCATCTTCCCCTTCAATTAGATGGATTTCTGCAGAATCTTGGATGTCAAAGCGGGCTAAGGGAAGTCCTATGGGGATTTTGAGGGTGGAAGGGTCAAAAGTAGCAGGGTTGGATTCGATGAGGCTGATATTTTGGTGGTTTGGTTGGGGATTTTGGGTGACGTGAGGTTGCTTGGGAGGGGGCTCAATGATATTCTGGTCAATGAGCTCTTGAATATTATGGCGAAGGCGCATACATTCATTGGTGTTGTGGCCAGGGGCTTGATGGTAGGTGCATCTTTTGGAAATATCACAACTGGGGTGGTAACGGGGTGTTTTGAGACTGAAGGAGTTAGAGGTGGCCTTTTTTGAGGAGGCAGTCTAAGGCTGAAGAAAGCAAGATTTCTAGCTTGGCGAAATTACGAGGGGGCTTTTTCTAAAAAGGGAGATTGGAGGAGTTAGCTTGGTTAGAGGGTTGGTATGGCCTATGAGGGTATGCCATAGGTTGACTGCTAAGAGCATTGACATCCGGGGGGTTACGAGAGTAGCTGGGCCTTTTTGGCTGACTTGGAGGTTCTTCTTTCTTAATCTTCCCTTCCCTGATAGCATCTTCAATTCGAGACCCGACTTCAAACAACTCTTTGAAGGTGGAGATGGATTGATAGAACAGTTTCTCATGATAGAGCGGCTGCAAATTTTGGATTAACATCCTCACTTGTTCTTTCTCAACTGGTCGGTGGGTCATCTGGGCCACTTTATTTCTCCATCTGCCTAAGAAACCGGCGAAGGATTCATTATTATTTTTCTGAGTAGTTTCCAAATCCCTGATTGTGACATCCAGCTCTTGATTGTAGGAATAGTGATCAACAAATACCCGAATGATGTCTTCCCATGCCCGAGTTTTGGAAGCTTCCAAGCTAAGGAACCATGATTGTGAAGACTTTGCGAGAGTTTACGGGAATAACATCGCAATGTGCTCATGAGTGCAGCCCATTGACTGGAAAATGCTCGTGCATAGCTTCACATGACTTTTCGGATTTCCAGTTCCATCAAAATGGCCGATGGCAGGCATTTTGAAGTTTTTTGGCAGTTTCAATTTGACAGGCTCGAAGAGCCCTTCCAAGTCTAGCATGTAGTCATCAACCCCTTTGCTTTTCCTCAATACACTTTCTAGCTTGTCAACTTTGTCCATTTTCTCTTGGAACTTCTTCTCATATGTAGGAGGTGGGACTCCTTGAAACCAATCTTCTTCCCCATTATTCTTAGGAGGTGGTACAAACCCTGGCGGTGGAGGTGGCACGAAACCTGGTGGTGGCGGGTACCCAGGCAGATATTGCGGCTGCTGCTGTTTCAATTCTTCCATAAACCTCAAGACTTGGGCCAGGCTGTCGGACTGCTAGCTTATGGTGACTCCCAATTCGGTGACCTTGTTTTCCAACTCTTCCTGATTCATGTTGAAATAACTTGTTGGGCTGATTCTGACCAAACGATTATCTGAATTTCTGACCCAGGATGAATATCCCAACTACTGACTTTGAGAATCTATAGTGACCCTACAAATTTGAGAGGATCGTATCAGATTTTGACAGTGATGACTTTAGACAGACAAATGACAGTGATGTTTAACCAACACAGACTGACTTGTGTACAAACTGACTAAGACAGTGCGTGCGGGCTGACAGGTACGGTGCATGTAAATGAGACAAACATGCGAATGCAAGCCCTAATCTATATGGTGCTCTTACTTCTAGCAGATAGCAGTTAAGTAAATAAGGTCTTAGCCATACAGAGTGTGCTAACCTTACCTTCCAGTATGGTCACTAGGGGATAATAGGGGTCTCCAAAGTATTTTGAGGGGTCTGGACAGAGTTTCTTGGAAAATCTGGTTATTCCTGGGTATTTCTGGGATAGAGTTTCTGGGAGAAACAGGTTATATCTGGGATATCTGGACAGAGTTTTTGGGAGAAACATGTTATGTCTGGGATATTTGGACAGAGTTTCTGGGAGAAATAGGTTATATTTGGGACATCTGGACAGAGTTTCTGGGAGAAACATGTTATATTTGGGATATTTGGACAGAGTTCTGAGAGAAACAGGTTATATCTGGGATATCTGGACAGAGTTTCAGGGAGAAACAAGTTATATTTGGGTAAGTCGGGGAGATTTGGACAGGGCTTTTGGGAAAATAGGTATATTTGGGTAAGTCGGACAGAGGTTTTGGGAGAAATTGGTCCTATTTGGATGTTTCTGGGATATATGGACAGAGTTTCTGGGAGAGGCTGGTTATATCTGGGGTGAGATGGATAGAGTTTCTGGGGGAAACTGGTTAAATATGATGGTGATCATACTGTCTGACAAGTTTTCATACTCCTATATCTTAGGACCAACAAACAAGGTTTGCGGTGTATATCTTTGTGAACATGGAGTAGACATCCTTACCATGGTGCCTAGGCAGGTCAACTCAATGTGGTCACATGTGAGTGATTGCCTTGGGAATCATAAGAAAGAGGTTTCGCCTCATGCCACATAAGCGTCTACATCGCGCAGGTAATCCCGTCAGGGCATACAACAGTTATGTCACATTGCCCTATCTAAAAAGATAAATGAATAGTCCTATGAAAGGTTCTAAAGGAATCTATATACAAAGGTTGAGTTTAGTCAAAGAGAGTCCGTTGACGAGAGTTCCAATATACCATCAGAGAGATAGTACGGAAGTGTTTACTTTTTTTGATATACTGTGGAAGGGACAGTTGTTAGGAAACTACGTTCCCAGAATCCGTTGACAGCGTGTATAAGTTGGTACTACAAAAATTACGTGAAAACTACAATAACCCTATAAGGGCGGAACTAGGGTTACCTTAAACTGCTAAAACGGATTGTTGTAGTAGACGAATCGAGAACACGGGCTCGATAACAGCTCACGATCTTCTACCGTAATCCTTTGCTGCCAGAATATCGAACTGAGTGTGGGCTCCTTCGAAATCCTTTATGTTTCTGCTCTCTCTTTTCTATTCCGAGTTATAATGCTCTTGATGGAAAAACGCAAACTGAGGAGAGAGCCAAAGCAGCATATATATAGGCTACGATAGGGACCATAAGAAATCAATAAGGAATTGGCTTCCGTATGGAATTAGGAAACCCTAATTCAAACTAAATCAGATTCCTATTTCCATAAATTATAATTCATACCACTAAAGAATTATAATTGCACTCCTACCCTTATCTCAAAAATATGTTTCGAGCTCCATGTTATTAAATGCTTATTATCTCCCCATGTTAAGATTACAGATATCCATTAATTAAATATAATTACTGACAATCATATTTAATTAATCTCTTAAAATTCCTTGAGATCCTCTGCTTAACTTATCTGATATGTCGGATACAAAATCCACCTGCAGGGTTTGACATTATCAAAACTTATAAGCTTCTCAAGGGATATCATCAATCCCAAAATTGAGATATGGATTCTATCATTAATTTATATCCACCACACAATTAATATTGTCACCCAATCCAATGAGATATTGACCCATTTAAGGATCTCACCCTTTTAGGGATCAAAGTGTAAACATCAAATATACGTGTCTATAAATTAACTTAGGATTTAGAGCATAAGCACTCATAATACTCATGAGGTATTAATTATCTTATAAGTCAGTATAAAGATAATTACCCCAAGTCGGTCCCGTGTAATACACAAAGTGTACCAGCATGGTGAGTTGAAACTATACCATTTCCCGTAGTCAAGACAAACCTACTACAACACCATGCTGCAGTCCTACCAATGGTGTGTCCAATCCATCTAAGACTATAAACCAAAATCTTACATTCTACAAGATTCGATGGTCTGATCTTCCGTGTGTAAGCCGAACTCTACACACCAATCCACCTACTATGTAGAATGAAAGACACACATGCATAATATTAAATAAACAATATAATACAAATATTGCCCACACAGATTTTCATAAAAATGGATTAACTGATTTTATCAAATGAATAATAAATCAACTACATAAAGCATGGCTTTTAGTATATATCCCTAACAATCTCCCACTTAGACTCAAAGCCATGATGCGACACACCTCACTCCTATCCCTTCTACATGACTATCAAAAGTCTTGGCCGGTGAAATCTTGGTGAAAGGATCTACCAGGTTATTTGCTGATGCTATCTTTGTCACTTCAACATCACCTCTTTGCATGATCTCTCGTATCAGGTGATACTTACGCTCAACGTGTTTTCCCTTCTTATGTGCCCTAGGTTCCTTTGAGTTAGCAACCGCTCTGCTATTATCGCAATAAAGGGCAATAGCCGATTGTACTGCAGGTATTACTCTTAGATCCATAAGGAAGTTTCTAAACCAAATAGCCTCCTTAACGGCTTCCGAAGTAGCCACATACTCGGCTTCCATGGTGGAATCAACAATACACGACTGTTTGATACTCCTCCCACTAATGGCTCCACCTTCTAGGGTAAACACATATCCTGAGGTAGACTTTCTAGAAACCCCTCTGACATAAAATCAGAATCCGTGTACCCAATGGGTACAAGACTGTCTGCTTGGTAAACTAACATATAGTCTTGAGTCCTTTTCAGGTACTTGAGAATATTTTTCACCGCAGTCCAATGTTCTTGCCTTGGATTAGACTGATATCTACTAACCATGCCAACAGCAAAGCAGATGTCAGGTCTAGTACATATCATAGCATACATTAGGCTTCCTACTGCCGAGACATAATGAACTGCCTTCATCTTCTCTATCTCATCAGGTGTCTTAGGACACTGATCCTTAGATAGAGTAATTCCATGTCTGAAGGGAAGGAATCCCTTCTTGGAATCTTGCATGCTAAACCTTACAAGAAAATTGTCGATATAAGTGCCTTGTGACAAGCCCAACATCCTATTCTTGCGATTTTGCATAAGCTTGATCCTTAGGATGTGACCGGCTTCTCCCAAGTCATTCATATTGAATTGACTAGACAACCATACCCTTACAGAAGATAATACCCCTACATCATTTCTGATTAGCAAGATATCATCCACATATAGTACTAAGAACACCACCACGCTTCCATCATGTTTCTTGTACACACAAGATTCATCCACACATTGATCAAAACCAAAAGAATTGATTGTTGGATCAAAGCGGATATTCTAAGACCTAGATGCCTGATTAAGTCCATAAATGGACTTCTTAAGCTTGTACAACATGTGTTCTTGGCCCTTCGTAATGAACCCGTCTGGTTGCATCATATAGATGCACTCGTCAAGATTCCCATTAAGAAATGCTGTCTTGACATCCATTTGCCAAATTTTATAATCGAAATGTGCAAAAATGGATAAGAGAATCCGGATAGACTTTAGCATGGCCACCGGCGGAAAGGTTTCCTCATAATCGATTCCCTCTTTTTGAGTGAACCCTTTCGCAACAAGCCTTGCTTTAAAGGTTTCCACCTTACCATCTGTTCTTCTATTCTTCTTATAGATCTACTTACATCCAATGGGTTTTATTTCATTGGGTGGTTCTATAAGATCCCAGACTTGATTGGAGTACATGGACTCCATTTCAGACTTCATAGCCTTTTTCCAAAGGTCTACATCTTATCTTGAAGTGATTCATTGTAGTTACAGGGATCGGTACCTTGTTCATCAGGGACCCGATCATAAGACTCTCCCAAGAACATATACCGGCCGGGTTGAATAATAACCCTCCCACTACGATGAGGCACAACCCTTGTCTGTGTATCACTGCTATTTTGTTGTGAAGATTCTGAACCTAATACACCATTATCTGCATGCTGTACTGGTTCAGGAACCTGCATGTTAATGCTTGGTTCGGGATCTACACAAGTTTCGATAATCCTCCCACTACGACGCGGTAATGGAATATCGATAACTCTGTCTTGTGATGTTTCTTCTTGTACCGATGGTATCGAAGAAGTATGTGTCGGTGTCTCTCCTCTCATTTCCTCTAGAACAGTACAACTTCTGGGCTTGTGGTCCATAACATAGTCCTCTTCTAAGAATGTGGCATTGGTGCTAACAATAACCTTCTGATCCTTAGGACTATAAAACAGACCACCTTTAGTTCCTCTAGGATACCTAACAAAGAAACATACTTCTGTTCTTGATTCCAACTTTTCTGTGTTCCCTTTCAGCACATGTGCTGGACTAACCCAGATACGAACATGCCGCAGACTAGGCTTTCGCCCAGTCCACAATTCCATGGGAGTAGTAGGTACTGACTTAGATGGTACAAAGTTTAGAATGTATGCAGCTGTCTCTAATGCGTGTCCCCAAAAGGAAATTGGTAAATTCGAATAACTCATTATAGATCTTACCATGTCCATGAGAGTCCTGTTCCTTCTTTCTGCTACACCGTTCTGCTAAGGCATACGGGGTGCAGACAACTAGGATGTAATCCCTTGCTCCAATAAGTATTCCCTAAACTCTCCCAAGCGGTACTCTCCACCACGATCAGATCGTAGTGTCTTGATATATTTACCTAGACGCTTCTCCATTTCAGCCTTGAAGTCTTTGAATTTCTTAAAGCATTAAGACTTACGCCGCATCAAATAAATGTACCCATACCTTGAGTAATCATCGATGAAAGTGACAAAGTACTCAAATCCCCTTCTTGCTTGGACATTCATAGGAGCACACAAATCAGAGTGAACGAGTTCCAACAGCTCTTTTGCTCTATAGCCCTTAGCCGAGAACGACCTCTTGATCATTTTACCTTATAAGCAGGATTCACAGACTGGAAGTGCCTCCACTTCCAATGAGCTTAATGGCTCATTTTGAACCAGTCTTTGAATCCTTTTCAAATTAATATGACCAAGGCGTAAGTGCCAAAGATGTGTTTGGTTCATCCTCGAAGGTTCTTTTCTCTTAAATGGCAAACTATTTGTGTTATTCAATTCATTAAGTTGCAGTATAGGAGAGACATGATTTATAATATAAAGATCATCCACCAATTGACCAGAACAAATAAAATGTTTATTTTCTTTAATAACTACTACTTTATTAAAACGAACTGAATATCCATTCTTTACTAAATTAGAACTGAAACTAATTCCTTCTAATAGAAGGCACATAAAGGCAATTTCTCAATATTAAAATCCTATCTCTACCAAAACTAAGACGTAGATCTCCTACTGCAACTGCTGCTACTCTCGTAGCATTTTCCATATATAGATAAATCTCTCCATCACTGAGCTGCCTGGTTCCTTGAAACCCCTGCAAAGAATTGCATACATGATCAGTGGCTCCCGTATCTACACACCAGGTACCGGTAGATTGGACCGCTAAACACGATTCAATAACTAGTAAATGAGATTTACCTTGATTGTTCTGTCTGGCGAGATAAACCGGACATTGCTTCTTCCAGTGTCATGGCTGCTTGTAAACAAAACATTTGACTTTAGGCTTTCCCGGTTGTCCTCTTGGCCTTTGGATTGGCGGAGGACCCGCGGCCTTCTTTTGAGCCTTTTTCATTTTCTTCTTGCCTTTCGGCTTTGAAGCAAAACATTTCTCAAGCACAAGAGCTTGGAGTTCTTTAAGCAGCTCCGCCAAGGTAAATTTAAATTTATTCATGTTGTAATTGAGGCAAAATTGTTTAAAAGACTCTGGCAGTGACTGGAGTACGATATCGACCTGGGTTTCCCCGTCGATTTCAGCTCCAAGGATCTCTAGTTCATTAAGAAGATTTATCATCTTAAGAACATAATCCCTTAGAGGCGTCCCCTTAGCCATAGTTGTGTTCATCAAGTCTTTCATGGCAACCTGCCTAGCATTACGACTTTGATTCCTGAACATATCTCAGAGGCTCTCCATCATGTCATAGGCGCTGGCCATTGACTGATGCTGATGTTGCAGTACATTTGACATGGATGACAAAATATAACACCGCGCCATCTCATCAGCCTTGACCCATTTCTTGTGAGCCTGAGTTTCCTCAGCGGTTGCCCCCTCACCAGGTTGCTCAGGACATTCTTGAGTAAGCACAAACTTGTTCTCTTTAGCAGTTAACACAATATCCAAATTCCTTTTCCAGTCTATATTGTTTGGTCCAGTAAGTTTTGTTTTCTTTAAGTATAACAGCGAGTCGATTGAAAGAATCCATTTAAAAGCCGAGAATCACATAATATAAATAATTACATTTGGGCAAAAAAATTACTATGGATTTGAGTTAAAAATATTGGTTCCCTCTACCATATTTGAAAAGAATCTGCCAGCAACCTGATACACCGTGATAGTATGACTCGATGGGAAGCCATATACTATCCATAATTTGTTCAGATAGGCAATTGCCTTTTAATTTCACTATCCAGGCAACGTACCTTGCCTAGTAAAATTAAACTGCTGGCTTGCTTTGATCCTATAAATAACAATAGTGACTCAGATGGACATGATATTATTATTTATAGCTAAGTGTATACCATCACTTAATTCTAGGTCAAGAGTTCTGTGAGGAACACCTCTGATGGAGAGGTGGCCCACACTAACAATCACCCAAAACATTCTTTTAAAGAAGTTTGTACTAATGATTCCATGATCAACTACATCCGATGGGGAGGATGACACTAGAGCCATCACACAAAATTAATCATATCATCTACAAACCAATGATGGAGACCATGGGATTTATACTTGATAAATTCCCTCTCCCACTTAGAATTTAAAAAAAAAATTGAGGGTAATAATTTCTAGAAAAACTTTTAATTTAATTAATAAAAAATAATGGAATACTTGACAAGGATTAATTCATCCTTACTTGTCAAACCCACATGTGTAGATAATAAAATTATTCTATTGTCATGATTTTAGAAAATAAGTACTTATGTTTTCAAATTATGGAATTAGTTTTATTTCTAAATACACATGTAGTTGTCCATCATTTTAAATTAATATAAATTAAACATTCAGCTAGACATCTGAAATAAGTCTAGGAACAATTAACCATGTTGTCCTATTCATTAAACATGAAACAATAATAATCATTCAATCATACATAAATAAGGAAACCACAATAAAATAGGAATCCCACTATTATGGTCAAGCTACAACTCTTGTGAAAAATCTTCATTGAACCCAATTAGCTCTATGTCGCCACTACCATCAGCAACTGCCTTCCAGAACAGTTTTCTGAAACTGTCTTCAAAAACTACTTCCAGATTGCTTTCTAAAACTGCTTGTAAACTGTCTTCACGAACTGTCTTCATGGATTTACTTGAGATATATTACATAAACCCTATGCCTCCATGAAGGAGTTCATATGCTATTTCTTTGTAGTAAATTAACCACACATCAATCAAGCATGGGATCCAATATACACAAATCCTATGCCTCCATAAAGGAGTTCACATTCTATATTAAAACATAAAGTTTAACCACAGATAAAACCATCGTTGGATCCAATCACACAAAATCAGTGACCACAATAGAGGAATAAGAACACTGCAAAACAATGGTTAGCACAGTTCTACGTTCTATCCATCCATCAAACACGCATAAGATCTATTATATTGGACAACATGGTTGCGTCCAACCCATACGCAGAATCAACGTTGCATTGATACCACTATTAGGAAACTGCGTTCCCAGAATCCGTTGACAGAGCGTATAAGTTGGTACTGCAAAAATTATGTGAAAACTACAATAACCCTATAAGGGCGGAACTAGGGTTATCTTAAACTGCTAAAATGGATTGTTATAGTAGACGAATCGAGAACATAGGCTCGATAACAGCTCACGATCTTCTACCGTATTCCTTTGCTGCCAGAATAAATAACTGAGTGTGGGCTCCTTCAAAATCCTTTATGTTTCTGTTCTCTCTTTTTACGATCTCTTTTCTATTTCGAGTTATAATGCTCTTGATAGAAAAATGCAAACTGAGGAGAGAGCCAAAGCAGCATATATATAGGCTACGATAGGGACCATAAGAAGTCAATAAGGAATAGGCTTCCTTATGGAATTAGGAAACCCTAATTCGAACTAAATCAGATTCTTATTTCCATAAATAATAATTCATACCACTTAAGAATTAAAATTGCATTCCTACCCTTATCTCAAAAATATATTTTGAGCTCCATGTTATTAAATGCTTATTATCTCCCCATGTTAAGATTACAGATATCCATTAATTAAATATAATTACTGACAATCATATTTAATTAATCTCTTAAAATTCCTTGAGATCCTCTGCTTAACTTATCTGATATGTCGGATACAAAATCCACCTGCAGGGTTTGACATAATCAAAACTTATAAGCTTTCTCAAGGGGATATCATCAATCCCAAAATTGAGACATGGATTCCATCATTACTTAATATTCACCACACAATTAATATTGTCACCCAATCCAATGAGATATTGACCCATTTAAGGATCTCACCCTTTTAGGGTTCAAAGTGTAAATATCAAATGTACGTGTCTATAAATTAACTTAGGATTTAGAGCATAAGCACTCATAATAGTCATGAGGTATTAATTATCTTATAAGTTAGTATAAAGATAATTACCCCAAGTCGGTCCCGTGTAATACACAAAGTGTACCAGCATGGTGAGTTGAAACTATACCATTTCCCGTAGTCAAGACAAACCTACTACAACACCATGCTGCAGTCCTACCGATGGTGTGTCCAATCCATCTAAGACTGTAAATCAAAATCTTACATTCTACAAGATCCAATGGTCTGATCTTCCGTGTGTAAGCCGAACTCTACACACCAAACCACCTACTATATAGAATGAAAGACACACATGCATTATATTAAATAAACAATATAATACAAATATTGCCCATACAGATTCTCAAAAAAATGGATTAACTGATTTTATTAAATGAATACTAAATCAACTACATAAAGCATGGCTTTTAGTATATATCCCTAACAACAGTACCAATGGTGACATATGTCCTGGCACAGCAAGACCTGAATAATGTCACTGCCGCGTTTCAGACATAGTCGGAGGGAAAAATGCAGGAGTGCAATGCGGTGAACCAGACACAGTAAAAAAAGATGATTTTAAGGATGCTTCTTATGAGTCAAATCTCTTAATTATTTTGTTTTGAAAATAAATATCCCCAGCAGAGTAGCCAGATTGTGGACGTGCAGAATCGGTCGTCCACTCTTTTTGTTTTTTATTTTAAAATTGATTTCAAAATGGTCAGTTGCAAACATATACAAAGTCGCCACTTGGTATTTAGGGAACGAAGAAACCCAATTTGACTCACCCAAATGGATAAAGGGCACCAGCCTTTCATAACCAAAGAACTTGGCACGAGATTTTGGTACGAGAGAGGAATGAGCCTTTGTCACGACTAAAACACCCTCAACTCGCCTATGTATGGTTTGGCAATTAATATTATTATAGTATATTACATCACACAAGAATTTTGAAATGGAAGATCGAAAGATAAGATATCATTCAAAAGATCTAAGCCAAGTATCACACAATGCAAAGGTGAAAGATTACACAAACAAACCTAGGAAAAATCATCTAATCATGTATCAAGTAATCAAGTTTTCCTAATCTAAGAAGGGACATGGATTGTTCTTGAAACAAATAACCAAAGAAAACCTAAATATGCTTACCAAGCTAGTATAATGCATGTTAATATTTGAGAAAAGAAGACTTCTCAATCCCCGGGACGGATGAGAAAGGAAGATTAGATCGAGGGGAAGTATGGACGTGTGATTAAGTTCATTCCTTATAATCTTCTTAGATTAGTAGTCACAAAAGCCCCAAATCTTGCATGGATGCAATGTATGATCCTAGAATATGCAAAGGTTGTTGTGTGTTTGTGTACATGGACTTTCTAAAGTGACTTAGAAGTCTAAAAAGATGAATTGATGCATGGGGGAAATCATCATGGGATATGTACAAATGTAGTATGAACTACTTCCTAAGATATGAACAAATTTGGAGTGCATGTAAGCATCAAATCAAAGAATGAAAGTAAAACAATGCTTGATGTGAATAGTGGATAGAATAGTGACTTGATCTTGTGGAAAATGAAAAGTAGGGTTAGAAATGTTTTCAATGCATGATTTTTTTTATGGATATTATCCTTAGTGTGTCTAGAACACAAATAAAAAAAGTAAATCCTCAATAACTATTACAGATTGAGAGAAATCATATAAACAATAGAGGTCACTCAGAAACAGAATCCGTACCATCGACTGAAATGTCAACAAATCTTAGAAAATGAAACCAAAACATCTTGAGGCCCATATTATGCAGAAAGTTCCATAAGACACTGAAGTGCAAAGGAAAAATGGGTTGGGACCACTCCTTCTGGAAAAGTTTTCTGTAAAATAAGTTGAAATTAAACCAACTGCTGTGACAGCAAAAATAGAATATCTGGAGAGAATGATTGGGTCCAAATGGACCACTTCCAAGTATTTTCAAGTCAAACCAAAAATCATGGGTGTTCTCTAATGAGTTAATAAGACTTTACAAGTGGTCTCATGTCAATATTTTGAGTATTGAGTCCTAGAGAAATCTTTGAACTCAGATTATTCACTGTTTTAAAGATTTTGGGAAGAACTAGGATTTTATTCTTTGAAATCAAAATGAGGGGTTTAAGAGGGTTTTGAAATAGAGGTTTTAAAAGTATATTTTTGGCACTTAAATGGAGATTATGACTACTTGAAATATCAACATTTGAATCCATATCAAGAACCTCCAAGATTGTTGGAGACATTGTTTCCATTTTACAACTTCAAGAATACATTGGAATGTATTGAAGTTGCAATCATCATCTATCAAACATGTTTTTGAGGTCAAGAGCTACTATCCATAAGGATTCACTCACCTCAAACTTCATGTCATCATCTAGATGATGATAGACTAGTAAGTAAATAAAGAAAATAAAAAAGAAATGGGATTAAGGAGGGATAAGCATAATATGTAATAAGCAAGTAAGTAATCAATAGATGATATTCATGATGATTTTGGACTTGTAGCTTGGTGTTTCACTCATATATGGTGACTTTAGACATGGAAGAAGCTTCCTATCTCACAAATGGTCACTAAAATGGTGGTTGGGTGTATTGAATGTGAAGTAAATGGGAGTAATGAAGTAGAAAACAAAGTTTAGAACTCACTTTTAGTTAAAAATAAAAGGAAGAATCTCACTTTCACTCTCCTATCCTTATCTTCTTCAACTTTTCTCTCTATAACTTCTCTAAGCTTTGTATTTGCACTCCGTAAATAAGAAGTTAAGGGGGATTTATATAGGCCAATTTGGGGTGGTTTTGGGATTTAAAGAGTGCTCCCATTCAAATGTCTGTGAACAAGGAACTACGTCGTTTAGGTTTCTAATTAATCAAAATGGACCCCCAAAATAATTTACAAAAATAGAATGTTCTTGGGAGAGTACCGTGGAGGCACTGGGCATGTGTTGCGGTAGCAGTGGGCCAGTGCCGTGGCGGCACTGCTCCTCTGATGTCTAGATAATTCTATTTAGGCCCCCAGAGGTTACGGTATTTGCAAAAAGGCCTATTTCGTCCAGAATTCACAAAAAATGCGTATGAACTCCAAACTGAGGTTGTGATATACCATTGGAAAGGCAATGGAGTCTACTTTATATAAAAAATAGTTCAGAGATAGGTCACTTTGAAAAGTTTTGTGGTATTCGCGAGAATACCGATTTAATCGCCTTTTCAACGATATATCACAAGCCCTAAAAGGATAACCGGGGTGAGAGAATGAAGTCCGGGAACGTAGGTGAGAAAACACAACTTCCAGGGTCAAATGCCATAGTGGCATTCGGGAAAGGCCGCGTGGTTAGACATAGTGACAAGTGACAGATATTGCATATCCGGAAGCTCTAATAAGATGAATTATATATGTTTTCATCCCTAATTATAAATATTTATGCTTTTTTTTAATACAAATGCACAAGTGAGGCAATGCTGTTAATATTTGTATAAGTAAGTTATTTTGCAAAATAAAATGGCACAAGGAAAATGAAGTGGATAATGGTGATGAAGAGAAAGTTGATAAGAAGAATAAAAGGAAGAAGATCCTAAAATAAGACTAGGACTGGTTCGAAAACACAGGTAGGATCAGTCATACCCAGGACCGGTCCCAAAACGTACCCAGGACCGGTCCCAAAACATACCCAGGATAGGTCGCGCTCTTCAGAGATGCAGGAAGGAGAGTTTTTCAGATTTAAACTTCCTAAATCTATATATATTAGATAGTTTGTAGAAAAATAATATACTACATACTATATCCGAGTTTTAGAGCAGCATTGGAGATCCTAGGGTTCCTTAAACCCTAGTTCTCATTCAAGTTACTTTGGTATGGACTCAAGTTATATTCTGGGAGATTTCTTCATTTGTGTTCATAATATTCAATTAATTCAGGTTTTTCTTAGTTTCTCTTTAGATTTTATATTCCAGATCTGTTTTGTGATTGATTTCATCATGTTTTCCATTAATATAGTGATTAGGTTCAATTTTACTATGCTAGGCTAAGTCTCTAGTTAGGGAATAGCAATGAAATGGTAAACGACTTGATTTCCATGTGTGCTTCTAACGGGCATCCCTAAATTCAGAGATCAATGAATGTTTAAGTAGATAATCATAGGAATTTATGCTTTCTAATATAAGCAATGTTAATGAACATGACGTTAATGATTCCCAACTTGGATTTTCACCAGTATGTGAACTTGCTTCATGGTTTTAGTTTAGTTTAATTTATTCAAACATCATAGAGTAGTTTTTGCCATGAATCATGCTCACAAACAATCTGCCCATACTTCTTTAAGAAGGTATAATTGAATTAGTTCTATATCTTTACATCGGTCAAAAGGTATTTTATTATTTTAATTGAACCTATACACTAGAGGCACGACTTTGGTTGATTGAGAGTGCTATATCTCTCCGTAGACATGGGAGTTAAGAAGTTTGCCGTGGATTTGTGATTTCCTAACATTTCCCTTATTTAGAAGTATCTTAATTTAATTCACTATTCTAATTAATTTTTAATTAGTTAATTTATTTAGTTAAATCATTATAGTATTTAAATTTTGGTTATTAATTAATTAGTTAATTTACGTAGTTGCTTAATTTCAATTCTTAATATTAAATCCAGCAACTTAATACTCACGAAAGTTTCCACTAGTTCAAAGTTCTTATTTTACATAAAGAGTAGTTAAAATCAGTCCTAAGAGAAATCATCTTTTCTTTACTTTTAAAACTAATAATTTGAGTAAAGTTAAGCATGTGAAATTAAATCTTTCCCTTGGGTTCGATTTGGACTTCCTGTTCTATATTACTTGCACGATCACCTACACTTGGGTGGTGCACACATTAGCGCACAATATTTTTTCATATCAAGTTTTTGGCGCCGTTTTCAGGGAGAGGCGATGTACTTAATTTTATTTAGTTTGTTAGTTTATTTACTTTTATTGTTTTACGTAATATTACACTGTTTCATGTCAAAAAACTCTAACAAAGGAATATTTCAACAAATACAAATTTTAAACGATTCCTCCGATTCATCTGTTAATCCGATAGTTACACCTCAACATTCTAACCCAATGGTTGGCCTACTACCACCCAATCTTAATGGCCTTAATGGGAATAATGAGAATGGGAAAATAACTTAGGCCCAAATGATGATGTTGAAAGTCAACATAACTTCAACCTAGGGAGAGGATAGATGATGATACTCGTCCACTAAGGGACTTACTAGCCCCTAAGAGGAACACTATTCTTTCGTGTATAACCATCCCACCACATCATGGTACTTTTCACTTTAGAAATGGTATGATATAACTCTTACCTACTTTTCATGGGATGGAAGATAAGAGGGCGTATATGCATTGAAAAGACTATGAATCGGTGTGCGAAACATTTGCTAACCAAACGTGTCCGCAAGAAATTACTAGATTGAAACTTTCCTATTTTCATTAAAAGATAGAGCAAAAACCTTGGCTCTTAATTCTTAGACCTAGCTTAATTAGCACATGGTTGCTATGCATGAGGAGTTTTTGAAAAAAATTCTTTCCAAAGCATTTAACTGATGACCTCGTGCGATAAATCATGCTCTTTACTCAAGGTGATAATAAAATGTTTGCTAAAGTTTGGAACAGTTTAAAGATCTACTTTTATTTTGCCCACACCATGGTTCGAAAAATGGCGTCTTATGAGTTTCTTTTACGAAGGATTAACCCCAAAATCTAAAAAGTTGGTTCAAACAATGTGTCATGGATCATTCATGCATAAAAGCACAAATGAGGCTGAAACATATTTTGCTTGGCCTACTATGAATTCACCTTAATGGGAACCACATGAAGTAACGCACGAACCGCCTATTGAATCTGATAGGGATAAATAAAAGAGTATATTCTTACTAAGGGCTAAAGATGAACTATCAACTAAATATGACCAACTGGCTAAGCAAGTGGAGGCGTTAGCAAAAGTAATAACAAAACAATCTAAAGTTACGTGTCAAGAAGTCTTGTATAGTAATTGCCATATGGTAAGACATCAAGTGTATACATGCCCTAACATACCCGTTTATCAAGAAACACCACCTGTAGATGTTATTGCGATGAACAACTATAAGGGTCCTACAAATGCATATGGGGGGTATAATTAGAAGAACCATGCTAATTTAAATAATTAGAAAACCAGGGTGATCCAAGCACCGGATGGTTTTAATCCATTGCCCCAACAGAATCAGTTTGTCCAACCGAATCAAAATCAATATCAACCACCTCCTCAACAATATAATCGGCAATATACTCAACCATATCGACCCTCAGAACAACAGACTTATCAAGGTAATAATCAGAATAACTCTAATGTTTATGTGCCTTCTCACAAGAAAGCGCACGAAGATCCTATTCAACAAATGTTCAAGCTATGGGGAAATTACAGTCAACTATGGAAAGAATACATAACCAATTTGAAAGTTATCAGAAAGGAATGTTCCCAGCTCAACCACAAAAGATAATCCTAGAGGTTAACCATAAAATGGTGCTTTGAATACAAATTCAGGTAAAAGCTAAAGTTGTAACAACCTTGAGAAGTGGAAGAGTTGTAGGGGAAGATATCTTTCCCCCTAAAATAGTACAAAATAATGAGGAGAACAATATTGAAGAAGATAATGCAGAGGAAGTAGTTAAAAGCAATAATGATAAGGAAGAGAATAAAACCCGCCAAGAAGGGAATGAAAAACAAGAGGGTAATAGAGAAGAAGAAGAAACTCTTAAATACACTCCTCTAACTCCTTACCCACAAAGACTTAAAAATGCCAAGATGCTAAGCACAAAGAATTCTTGGAGATCTTTAAACAAGTAAAAATTAATTTGCCTCTCTTGGATGCTATTAATCATGTTCCTGCTTATGCAAAATATTTAAATGACTTGTACACTGTTAAATGTAAACAGAGTGTGAAAAAGAAGGCTTACTTGGCTAATCAAGTAAGCTTGATTATTAAGAATAATTTGCCACCTAAGTTTCAAGATGCTGGCACACCGACAATAACATGCATAATTGGAAACCACAAGATAGACCATGCGCTATTAGATTTAGGAGCTAGTGTCAACCTGTTGCCATATTCAATTTACCAATAGTTAGGATTAGGGGGTCTTAAACCAACTAGGATCACACTACAACTAGCAGATAGATCTATTAAGATGCCTAGAGGTATTTTGGAAGATGTATTTGTTTGCGTGGTGAATTTTATCTTTCCAGCAGACTTTGTAGTACTAGACACAGAACTATACCTAATCTGATTACACAAATTCTTGTGATTTTTGGTAGACCATTCTTAGCTATAATAGATGCCACCATCCGCAAAAGAAGTGGTATAATGACATTGGTTTTTGGTGATATGACGCTAGATGTTAAAATCTTTTCTAATCCCGATCACAAGTTGGAAGAATAAGAAATGGAAGAAGTAAATTACTTAGACTCATTAATACAAGAAAGTGTCCAACTCATTAGGGAAGAAGATAAAAATAATACAAGTGAAGTTACATGTGTAACTAAGTATCTTAAAAATCAAGATGAAGACGTAATTAAGGAAACTATGTGGGCGACCCGTTTCGAACCCTTACCACCTAAGACTACATTAGTCGTGCCATCAAGCCTACAAATCCCCCAATTAGAGTTAAAAGAACTCATTAAAGAGCTCAAATATGTTTTCTTAGGGGATAATAATACTTTTTTTGTTATCATTTCATCTACATTAGAAATAAAACAAGAAGGTAAATTGGTAGCATTACTTAAGCAACATAAAGGTACTTTAGGATAAACCATAGATGACCTAAAAGGGATTAGTCCAGATATATGCACACATAAAATTTATTTAGATGATGATGCTAAACCATCTCGTGAGATGCAAAGACATTTAAACCCTAATATGCAAGAAGTCGTAAAGAATGAAGTCCTTAAGCTTTTACATGTAGGCATAATTTATTCCATATTTGATAGTAGTTGGGTGAGCCCTACACAAGTTGTACCTAAGAAATCAGGGATTATTGTGGTGCCCAATGCCGAAGGTGAATTAATTTCTACACGTGTTAATACTGGGTGGATAATGTGTATAGACTATAGGAAGCTTAACGCTGTCACTAGAAAAGACCATTTTCCTCTACCTTTCATGGATATGATATTATAATGTGTAGCCGGGCATAAATATTATTGTTTTCTAGATGGGTATAGTGGTTATAACCAAATTGAGATAGCACCTGAAGGCCAAGAGAAGAGTACATTTACATGTCCTTTCGGAACTTTTGTTTATCGTAGAATGTCGTTTGGACTTTGCAATGCACCTACGACCTTTCAAAAGTGTATGTTGAGTATATTTAGTGACATGGCTAAAAAGTACTTAGAGGTATTTATGGATGATTTCTCTATTCTTGGAAAATCAAAAGATGAATGCCTAGGTAATTTGGAAAAGGCATTAACTAGATGCGAAGATAGGAATTCGGTTTTGAACTGGGAGAAATGCCATTTTATGGTGACAAAGGGTATTGTGCTAGGACATGTCATATCTGATGGCATAATTCAAGTAGATCAAGCTAAGATTGATTTAATCTCAAATTTACCTACCCCTCATTCTATTCGTGACATACGTTCATTCCTAGGCCATGCAGGATTTTATAGGCGCTTCATTCAAATTTCAGTGCAATTTCACAACCTTTGTGTAACCTTTCAGTCAAGGATACATCATTTGAATGGACAGCTGAATGTCAATCATCTTTTGACAAACTAAAACAACACCTTACTACGACACCTATAATGCAACCCCCAGATTGGAACTTACCTTTTGAGTTAATGTGTGACGCAAGTGATTATGCCATAGGGGCTGTGTTAGGACAAAGAAAGGATAAGAAGCCATCCATAATTTATTATGCTAGCAAGACGTTAGATGGAGCTCAAATAAATTATTCAACTACAGAAAAAGAATTACTCGCAGTGGTTTTTGCAATTGATAAATTTAGATCTTATTTAATAGGGTCACCTATAGTTTGTTTTACAGACCATGTGGCCTTAAAGTACTTGTTGTCTAAAAAAGATACAAAATCACGACTCATAAGATGGACTCTGCTCTTGCAAGAATTTGATATAACAATTAAAGATAAAAAAGGGATTGAAAATGTTGTTGCTGATCACCTGTCTAGGTTGACATTTGAGCATAAGTGTGTGCAAAACTCCTCACCAATTAAAGAATCATTTCCAGATGAACAACTGTTGGCGGCTACCACCTTGCCGTGGTATGCTGACATCGTTAATTATCTAATAACGGGAAAGATCCCAAGTCACTGGTCTTCCCCTGATAAGAAATGGTTTGTGGTGATAGCAAGACATTTTTATTTTGATGAACCTTATCTGTTTAAATACTGTGACGATCAGGTAATATGAAAATGTGTGCCAAATGAAGAAATTCAACAAGTGTTACATTTTAGTCACTCCACTCATTGCGGAGGACATTTTTCCACTAAGAAAACCGCTATGAAAGTTCTACAAAGTGGTTTTTATTGGCCTTCTATATTTAAAGATTCATATTTATTTTTTAAAACATGTGCGAGTTGTCAAATGTTAGTGAGTTTATCAACACGGAACCAAGTACCTTTAGTGCCAATTATTACTACAAAAATATTTGATTTTGGGGAATTGACTTCATGGGTCCTTTCCCCCCATCTTTCCAATTTATGTATATTTTACTAGCTGTAGAATATGTTTCTAAATGGGTGGAGGTGAAACCCACTCAGATAAATGACCACAACACCATCATCACATTCATTAAACAAAATATTTTATCAAGGTTTGGTACCCCGAAAGTAATAATTAGTGATGAAGGATCCCATTTCTGTAACAAACCATTCGACATTTTAATGAAAAAGTACGGTGTCACCCATAAAGTGTAAATCTACCGCATATGATTCTCAAATGAATGGTCAAGCAGAGCTTGTTAATAAGGAGATAAAACATATTTTGGAAAAAACTATAAATTTGAACCGAAAAGATTGTTCTTCACGCCTTTTCGATGCTCTTTGGGCAAATAGTACATCCTTTAAAACTAATTTAGGAGTGTCTCCTTATAGGTAGTATATGGGAAATCATGTCACCTACCCGTTGAGTTAGAGCATAAAGCATATTAGGTGGTTAGATCCCTAAATTATGACATCCAAGAAGGCAGCATGCTGAGGAAGTTACAACTGAGTGAACTAGAGGAAATAAGGAATGATGCATATGAAAATGCAAAAAATAAACCAATCGCTCATTAAGATTTATCATAATAAAAATCTTCTACGAAAGCGTTTCATACTCGAGAAAAAAGTTTTCTTATATGATTCACGATTACATCTTTTCTTAGGAAAATTAAAATCAAGATGGCATGGCCCTTATGTAGTTAAAAACATATTCCCATATGGCACAGTGAAATCGAGAATCCAACAACTAATGAGGTTTTTAAACTAAATGGACATCGACTGAAGTCGTTCTTAGAGGATTTGAACCGAAGTTGGAGTCAATCCAATTGGATGACCCCGACTGTGGTCAATTGTAAAAGCATCAATAAAATCACAACTATTGTATATTGGTAGAGTAGTTACATTAGCTTTTCTTTTTATTTACTTTACAAATTGATTTACTATCTCGAGATTTCTAGTTGATCGCGGTATCGAACTGTAGGTTATATAGTACATGTTCCCTTTCCTGTCAGTTTTTGTACGCCATCAGCTTATTCACAGACCTATCATCTTCTGACTGAGGACTCTGTCTCCCACTTGAGATAGGTGGCCTACTATGGATCCACTTACTACTCCTGGTTCTCCTATTTCAAAGAGCACCCACTCTGCTGGTAGTGATGACAGCCTTTTCAATAATCTTGGGCCACTACCAGATGATTTTGTTCCTTGTTGGGAGAGGGAGTCTTTGTTGATGATGCCGGGTGTATTGGATGAGTTGATCCAGTAGGAGATTTCGAGCTTGGCCCTAACTTTGAGCCCACTATCTGCGCACGTGATCAGTTCTCTCCGCTACAGTTTGTTTCCGCTCCATCTTACCCGCCAAATAGTAGTCTGGTTACTCAGTACTTTTGGGAGCACGACTCTAATTCTTTATCTTCCTACGCTACTTCAGAGGATACCAATGTATTCCCCTAGGATGACCCCATGTATGATGATGATCCCACAGTTCATGACTTGCCACCTAGTATTCTTTAGGCAGTTTGCCACCTCATTGGACATCCGAATTGGCCAGTCGAGGATTTTTTGGAGCTCTTTGCTCCGTTCGATGGACTTGTGGATGATTTAGATTTTTCACCATTTGATCCACAGTTTCATCCCGATTGGGAGTTAGAGGATGTATTCTTCCGTCCAGATGCTACTATTGTTCCACCTCCTCCCCGTGCAACTGAGGGCTATGATGTGTTTTTCATTGCTATCATTGCATATCTTTGCAATGGGTGCATTTCTTTTTTAGTTTTATCTTTCAGTCCCGTGCCCGTAGTCATTGGCTTCTTTGAGTTATCGATGAGGACATCGTGGTATTAGTTGGGGGAAGGAAATGTCTAGGCATGAAGATGGAACATAGAAGTTATAAAAATTGTAGATAATAGAGTTCTTACATGGCACATGGTTTTAATGATTTTACATTGCATAGAGAAAGTTACATAGTAGGAGAAAGTGAAAAATATTTTTTAAATTTTTACAAGTGTATTTGGAGTTTTAAGGGAACAAAGTGAGATGCTATGAGAATTTGGGAGAAATTGTTTGAATTTTTAGTACCAAATAATCTGAGTATTAGTTTTCCTTTTCAATCTTTCACTCATTGTATTTTATAGTTTCTTTTTGGCTCAAAGTTAGGCATTGACTATGCCTAAAGTGTTTTGAAATGGTTAATAGAAATATAGACTTTAAACAGATATCAATAAAATGAGTGTTCTTTTTGATCCTTAATCTCTAGTATGGTGTGATTAAAACTGTCGTTTATTGTGCTGATAAGTGCAAACTGTTGAAATAGAAGTTTCTGTCAAAAGCGACCAGGACCGGTCAGAAAACATGGGCAGGATCGGTCTCGGTCATGACCGGTCCCGAACATATGCATAACCAATCGTGGTCTTGACCGGTCGCGGCCATGACCGATTGCAAAACAATACTAGGACTGGTCCCACCCTGCATATTTTAATATATATACGTAAAACCTAGGTTTGTCATTTCGCATTCTCAAAATACAAATCCGAGAGAGGGAGAAAGGGGTGATCCAATTCCCTCGTGTTCTTCATTTCAAAAACCACAGTACGGGATAAGTCTAGAGATTTTGAACCACCAAAGTTAGATCAAGAGGTGTGTGGGGTGTAATCGCTCAACCTCGTTGATCCATCTTTTTCTTCCAGGTAGGATCTTGATCTTAATTGCAATTTTCTTTCCAATCCTTTCCAATTTTTTTGTTTAAATCCATAATGATATGGTCTAGGGTCATTAAACTTCCTTTTTCATCCATTGATTTCAAAAGAAATGGACTTTCATGGTCGCAACGACAATTTCTTGCAAAACCCTAGACCAAGACCGGTCCCACCATTTGGGCATGACTGGACATGCCAAACTGAGAGCATTTTTTTTTCTTTTTTTTCATTTTTCTTTTCTATTTCCTTTCTTTTCCGTTGTCCAGGTCCTTTTTCGATGGGTACTATGCTTGCTCGAGATAAAGAAAAGCCCGTCAATGCAACAATTCCAGATCCACTTTTGGAATGTGGGTTTAGAATGACGAAGATAGAGCTTGGTATGATAAATATTTCAAAAATAGGGGTGATTGATCGACATATCAAATCCACTTACTCATTGGTTTATCCTCCATTCTTTCTTGCCAAATTATGAGTCCAGGGGTGGTTAGATTATATAGAGAGAGTAAAAAAAATGAATGTTATGTTAGTCCGATTAGCCTCTGCTTCCCTAATCAAATGGACGGCTGAACCATTTGTGTATCGTATGTATGTCCGTCGTACCCTCTTGATCTCACTCCCACTATGGTCTCCCAAGCTATAGGAGTTCCCCTACTCACCTCTTACTTCTGCCCAATAGGGGACTTCTCTGTACCAAATGTCTCAGATGACTTCATTGTGTCCACACTCAAGGGGGGTATAGTTAAAAAGGCACCGGATAGGCTCTATAGAAAAGATTTGACCCACGATTACCTAGGGTTGTACTTGGCAATTTGTAATTGCCTTTTCTTTAGTAACCACTTAGAATGGATGAACATGTGGAAAGTGAGGGTGATCTTTGCCGTAGGAACCAACCGTCCTATTTGTCTCTCTCATTGTTTCATAGAGTACCTCAGAGAGCCTACTTTTACATTAGTATCGAACCGAGCCTTGATGAGTGCTTGGGCAGTCCATTCTATCTGCTTGTTGGCCCATGTCCCTATTTTACCTGAGGATCTAGTAGAGGGCCATGAAAGGAAAGAGGCTGTTAGTGAAGCCTCTATAAAGTGATCTGAGGGGCAAACCAGGAAGAGGAAAAGGGGTGGCATGCCTACGTCTCGACCTAGGCCCAAGGCGAAGAAATTGTTGGAAAGGGTAGAGAATACCTTGGAGGTTGTCTTGGCTCGGTTGAACTAAGAGACGAGAGACTTAAGAAAGGGACATGATAGGCGTAGAGGGGAGTAAGGGCAATAGCTACAAAATTAAACATCCAGCTATTTGAGTCAGAGTTTCAATAAGAGGATGAAGAGGGAGAAGAAGAGGAAGAAGAGCATGATGACGAGGAGACTATTGCTAGTATAGACGCTGCAGGCAGAGTTGAGGTTGTTGGGTCTTCGCGAGGAGGGCGACCTCCTCCCACTCGATGTGCAGGCCGAGCACCAGATGTACCTACGGTTATCGAGTCATCTGATCGGTGGTTGCAGAGTAGACATCTCACTATTTTCGTGCCTTTTTCTTCCCTTTTTATTATCACATCTTTTAGATAATTGTCATTTATTTTTGGACTTTGAACGTGTATATTTTTGGATGGTTGGATCATGACTGGACACGTCGTAATTATTTTTTTGTTTATGTTTTATTTCCTTTTCTGCTTCTTTGGTTTAGAATTGTGTTGGATGACCTATTACTTCAAGATTTTGTGCTTATGATTGATCTAACGTTTTCAAATGTTTAGAATTTTTCTTTGGATCTCAGTTTGAAAATTAAAAGGTACAGGCTGTCCATTCCGACTTCACGCGCAATGCAGGTGATACCTTCCCTCTCTTTAAATTTTTCGGTGTTACATTGAGGACAATGCAAGATTAGGTTACGGGGGAGGGTTTAGTTGTTTAGAACTTATTTTGAACATTTAGTTATTCATTCTTTAAAAAAATATATATATGTATAAATAAATAAATAAAATAAAAATAAAGTTTAAATTTTGGAAATGATCATGAAGTAAGCATGGTCTTATTTATGTTTGGACATTCTCTACACATGGAATGTAAGTATAGTGCACTCATAATGTTCCTTATAGACTTTTAATACACGTTGCATAGCTCTCTCTATCTGTTTATCATCCTAATTATTTAATATATCCTACTTATTAAAGTTCACACATTTAAAGCACTATGGACAACAATATGTTATAGTGGACTTTTCTTGTTGTATAACGTTAAATAATTTGGAAACATGCGATCAAGGCTAATGACCCATGGTGAGCTATTGCGCTATCTGTTTCTTTTGATAGGGTTATTAATGATAAAAAAAAAAAACTAGTCAATTTATTTTCTTTGATTCACGTCTTCTCATTGAATCTCGATGCATCACTAGAGGAGAACGTTCAAGACTTATTACCTTTTAAAATTCTTGAACTACTGAAATTGATAAATTTGGTTGCTTAGAGTAGAAAATAGGCCGAACCTTTGGTTCGATTCGTATTATTCATGCCTTATAGATAATGAAGTTGCTTACGATCATAAAAAAAAATCATATGATGACGAGTGACGTCCCCTTCTTTCTATCATTGAACTATAAGTTGCTTTTGGGCCTTTATTGCAATGTTAGCATGTTTTACATTGCTTAATATGTCAAGAATGTGATGGGAATTTGGAATCAACAATGGCGATGTATGTGTTAAAATAAAAAAATAAAAAAAGAGAGAAAATAAGAAGAGAAACTTGGAGAAGTTGAAAATGAATATATATTAAAAAAAAAGGAATGAAGAGAAGAAAGATCTACTAGTCACATTTATATGAGTTATTCTAGAAGCTCTTCCATTTCCGCTTTCCGTCTCTATTCTTGAATAAAGACCTATGGCCTTTGAGTGACCAGATTTTGAAATGAAAGTAAGAAAGAGATTTTCCACGGTAAGTCGCTCTTCTAGTGTGAAATGTTCCGTTCATGAGGCCATTTCACCGAAATATTTCTGTTTTTCATTATGGATATATGAGGCATTCACGTTTCCTTATGTCTACTCTATACAAGCCTCTATATCATGAGAAAAATATACTCCATCCATCCCATAATAAGTTTCCACTTCCATTTTGCACATTATTTAAGAAAGTTGTATTATATTATTTTGTTTGGTTCATTAAAGAGTAACTTTCCAATTTTACCCTTAGATGTGATGGGTGTTTGACTTTTTGCTTGTTTTAGGACCACAAATAAATGCTACTCTGTGTTTATTATAAGGGTAGTTTTGGAAAGTAAGTAAAAGCTATATACCAATTTAGGAAATTGGACACTTGTTGTGGGACATCCAAAAAAGGAAATGTGGACACTTATTATGGGACGGAGGGAGTATAATACACCCGATTCAGAGTGAATTTATCTTTAGAGTGTATATCCAATGAGATTTGAGCTGAAATCATATGTTTAAAGATTGCAATAGGGAGTAGAACTTGAAATAATCACTAGACATTGTTGTTGTCCATGCACATACTCACGTGAAGTTGGATGAAAACGGATATATTCTAATGATTCTTATGATAGATGGGTTGTGGGAGCGTGTTTTCGTGTTAATAAAAAATGTGACAAGGATATTGTAGAGATTTCTGTACTTGCATGCTTGGTACTGGAGGATGGATAAATGTATGTGATGATCATGTTAAAAAGTTTGTGGGTAGCTTTGCTGTAAACCCTCATGAGACAACACTCGTCCTACTAGGGGCACCTAGAGGTTTAAAGGCTTGTTGCATGCGTTAAATGCAATCGCGATTCCTTCAAAAGTGAGTTAGGTTTTATCTTATTTCTTTTATGTTCTTAGTTAGATTTGTAGGTTAATTTTCTCGATGCATCAATTCACTTCATTACTAGGGACTAGCAATGAGCTAGTTGGGGGGTGTGACAAGCGACGGATATTGCATATTCAGAAGCGCTAATAAGATGAATTATATATGTTTTCATCCCTAATTATAAATATTTATGCTTATTTTAATACAAATGCACAAGTGAGGCAATGCAACTAATATTTGCATAAGTATGTTGTTTTGCAGAATAAAATGGCATAAGAAAAATGAAGTGGATAACAGTGATGAAGAGAAAGTTAATAAGAAGAATAAAAGGAAGATGATCCTAAAAGAAGACTAGGACTGGTCCCAAAAAATAGGCTGGATCGGTCACACCCAGGACTGGTCCCAAAACATACTCAAGACCGGTCGCACTCTTCAGAGTTGCGAGAAGTAGAGTTTTTCAGATTTAAACTTTCTAAACCTATATATATATTAGATAGTTCATAGAAAAACGATATACTACATACTATATAAGAGTTTTAGAGCAGCTTAGGAGATCCTAAGGTTCCTCAAACCCTAATTTTCATTCAAGTTACTTTGGTGTGGATTCAAGCTATACTCTGGGAGATTTCTTCATTCGTGTTCATAATATTCAATTAATATAGGTTTTTCTTAGTTTCTCTTTAGATCCTATATTCTAGATCTGTTTTGTGATTGATTTCATCATTTTTTCCATTAATATAGTGATTAGATTCAATTTTACTATGCTAGGCTAAGACTCTAGTTAGGGAAGAGCAATGAAATGGTAAACGACTTGATTTCCATGTGTGTTTTTAATGGGAAACCCTAAATCCAGAGATCAATGAATGTTTAAGTAGAGAATCATTGGATTTTATGCTTTCTAATATGAGCAATGTTAACGAGCATGACGTTAATGATTCCCAACTTGGATTTTCACTAGTTTGTGAACTTGCTTCATGGTTTTAGTTTAGTTTAATTTATTCAAGCATCATAGAGTAGTTTTCGCCATGAATCATGGTCATAAACAATCTGCCCGTACTTCTTTAAGAAGGTATAATTGAACTAGTTTTATATCTTTACACCGCTCAAAAGGTATTTTATTATTTTAATTAAACCTATACACTAGAGGCATAACTTTGGTTGATTGAGAGTGCCACATCTTTCCGTAGACATGGGAGTTAAGAAGTTTACCGTGGATTTGTGATTTCCTAACGCTTTTCCCTTATTTAGAAGTATCTTAATTTAATTTGTTGTTTTAATCAATTTTTAATTAGTAGTTAATTTATTTAGTTAAATCACTATAGTATTTAAATTCTGGTTATTAATTAATTAGTAAATTTACGTAGTTGCTTAATTTCAGTTCTTAATAATAAATCTAGCAATTTAATACTCATGAAAGTTTCCAGTAGTTCATCGTTCTTATTTTACATAAAGAGTAGTTAAAATCAGTCCTAAAAGAAATCATATTTTCTTTACTTTTAAAACTAATAAATTTAGTAAAGTTAAGCAAGTGAAATTAAATCTCTCCCTTGGGTTCGACCTGGACTTCCAGTTCTATATACTTGCACAATCACCTACACATGGGTGTTGCACACAAGAGCGCACAATATTTTTTTCGTGTCACACAAAAAAGTGCATAGTCATAACATGTTATATGGTCTTTTATGCAAACTTTTATCCCCAAGTCCGTAGAGCTACACGCATTTCAATAACATTGCCCTTTCATTATGTTAATGCTGAAACATGTGTATTTGCATTGTTTTATAAACAAATAGGTGCATTTAGATGAAGTGAATCTTGAAGATTGGCAATGAATGTCTCACTGTTTGTCACACAACCCTTACATATTTCATTTGCATCATTTACACGAGGTTTGTGAGTGTTCTGTAGGTCAGAGAAAGCTTGCATTGCTTAAAAGGTATTTCTGATGGAGGAGAATGACAACAACAACTGAGAAAAGAGCATTTTTGACATTGAATAACTTAGAATTGTGAATTTTCTCTAGAGATAGAATTTGTAGTTTGTCAAGTTACGGTCAAGTGGTCATAAATTGTACATCAATCCGAGGTTCGAGTAAAGAGATATCGCAATTCTCCCATCGGTACGCAGAGCTGTCATCTGCAGAAGACCATGGCCGAATCTAAAACATATGCGTGATCGGTCACACTCAGCAGATTTGCACTAGCAGATTCTTTTTAGGTCTAGGACTCCTATATTGATATGTATATATGTATGAATTGTAAACGTAATTTATGGATCTTTTATCATTCTCTTACATATAGGAGGTATTAGGGAGGCTATGAGAGCTTTCCTACCCTAGGTTAGGAATTATAAGGCCATGTTTGGATACTATTTCAAGATTTCAAGTCAATAAATTAGTTTTTCTTCATTTCAGGTTCAATTGCTCTCTATTATTTATACTTTCAGTCTATTAATTACTCTTTAATCATGATTTTTATTATATTTATGCTACCTATGATTGTTAGATTTGTTTTGCTAATGGTAGGCTAAACCTAGTGTTAGGTTTACCTAATGAAGCACTAGAAAAGCCGATTTTCATGCATGTTCTCAAAGGGAAACCTTCATAATTCAACTTTTCCAGGGAATATAGTTTAGAATTGTTGTTGGAATGTTTTCTTACTATGTTAAACACCGGTAATCTAATTTTCGATTTGTTTCATGAACTTAGCCACTCAAATCAATTTCTCACTTCAAATAATTAGTATTTGGACTTGTTAAATTGTTTTGAATGGGAAGAGGAATTGTTTCAAATCTACCCATAATTAATTCATAGGATTGTTTGACATTGTTTCATGCCAATTAACAAATATTTGGTATCGGTTTGACTCAAGCAAGACACAAACATCAAGAGGCAACCGCTGAATTATAGAACGTTGCCATGTCCTTCCTCAGGGATGATAATTGGTGAATCTAGTGTGAATTCGTGTAATCCTAACCCATTAATTCATATTTTACTTAGTTTAAGTTAATTTGATGCTTTAATAAGTCTTATTGAATTCTATAGTTTAGTTTACTCAATCAATCTAGTTTAAATTTCAATATCAACTAGTTTAATAATACTTCAAAATCAATAATCTTTACTTTTCTTTAAGAAATAATTTAGATAAAAATATCTTAATAATCTATTCCTTTCTCGTGGGATTGACCTGGACTTCGATCACCTATACTTGGGTGTCGAACACAGAGCGCACAATATTTGATTCGTGTCATTATTAGATCATTTCGTAGAAAAACGATACAACTCATATTAGATAGAACTTCAAAGCATCTTTAGGAGATCCTAGGGTTTCTTAAACCCTAGTTTTCATTCAAGCAAGTTTGATGTGGATTCAAGTGCTACGTTTGGAGATTTTGCAATACAAGTCACATAACATTCTATCAATATGCACTTTCTATGTCTAATCACACCCCCAACTAGCTCATTGCTAGTCCCTAGCAATGAAGTGAACTAATGCACAGTTTATTTAAACTCTAAGAACTAAATTATAAACAAAAAAAGCAAAAATCTTAACTCACTTTCACATTAGATTAGGGGTGTGATTAGCCTTGCAACACACACATCATAGTCAATATGCTATCAAAATCATTAGAATATTCTATACCTATTAATCTTCAAGTGTGTGTGTGAATGGACAATCAAATACATAACTTTAACTTCAAAGCTCGCATAACCTAAAACACTTTTACAACACTAGATTTGACTCAACTCTCACTGGATTACACTCTCAAAATGAAATCACTCTAAATTAGGTGTATTTATTATTTATCCCTCATGATATGGAAGCTATAAAGAGTAAATTCAATAGAAACTAATGCTTCATATAACTAAATGAAAAATGGACAGTTTATAGGTGCAATAGTCTCACGAATGGATACCACACTAGAAGAGTGAAATACTGTGGAAAACTCTCTCGTTACCTTAATTTCAAATCCAATTTACTTAGAATCATTATGACTTTGAAATCCATTAATGTTTAGGGGAAAGAGAGTTAGAAATTTTCAATATTGTTTTAACATGTGACTGGAGTATTTCCTCACTTTGAATACATAAGTTTGCAATTTTTTTTGCAACTTCTCATCTTCTCCAATCTTCATGACTTATCCCTCTTTCTTTCTATTTTTTCCTTACGGCTCTTTTTCTATTTTCCCACTTCTTTTTTTGCTTTTTTCCTACCCCTCTTCTATGATTTTTTTCCCTTCTACTGGCAACTCATCATATAATATTTTTCATTTTGCCAACTTCTCACTCACACTTCACAAATTTACCATAGATACATCACACTTTCAATCATATGCCAAGGTGTATGTAAGCAATAAGTATGTGGCTTGTACTTCTTACTCGAGGTGTAGGTGTTCAGGAAGTAATGCATGAATGGATAACATTTAGGCTCAAAGTGTTAGTTTATGGTAGAAACATATCTAGAAGGGTAAAATATAAGAAAGTATGCATGATTAGGCTCATGGCTGCAATATCAGTGTATAATTGAAGCAAAGAAGGCCTAAATCATTTCCTAAGTATATTAGTTTATCCATTTTAGTAGTTTGAGAATTCTAGAGTTTTAGCAAATCCTTAACATTCTCTTCTAGTGGTTAGTCAAATAGAAATAATAATGAGACTTTCACGAATTCAACGCTTTTCAAAAAGTAAGAGCAAATATATAAAAACCCTCTAAAATAAAAGAATGGCTCAATATGCTCACTTGGATTATTAGTCTCCACTACATGTCTCTCAAGATGTGTAAGTTATGCTTATTAATCCATTTTAGCTAAGTACATAGTTGTAACACGTGTTCAAAGTGTTTGAAGATTAAAAAGTATAAAACATACTATAACTAAGATAGTAAACAAAAAATAATTGTGTGCATTGCATACTAATGACATGCACAAAATGACATTAATACATAATAACTACATTAACTATAAGAGACACAAGAACCCTTTAATTTTATTCAAAAATTTTAAATATTTAAAATTTTACTCTATTTTACTGAGTTCATGTTGCTAAGCACATGTATATGACATTAAGGCACAAAAAGAAACAAACGAGGCATGCATTGACTCACTCCCTCCCCTAACTATAACTAAATATTGTCCTCAATGTTCTAAACTAAGCACATGGACATTTGAAGTAAAGTGAGAGAAGCACCGATGTTACCTCAAGTGTCAAAGTCCAAAGAATTTAAAGTTACCTGCAAAATATATTAGCAACAAGACGAGATAGAAGATGTAATACATCAACTCAGTAAACAATGTAAGCTGTTAGTCAAGATAATCATCGTAAAATAGTAACAGAAATTTCTGCAGAGCATGCCAATGAAATGATTTTATAGCGAAAAGAAATTGGGATCCTCATAACATCTCCCTCTAACTGTTGGTATTTCTACTAGCATTAATTACTCAAAACGAGTGTCATATACCAACAATTAGAATTTCAAATGGTTCTTGTGATTAAATAGATACGTAATTAAGAGTTCAAGAAGGCCTTTGAAATGCGAGAATTCCCCCCAACTAACTTTTAACACAGGTTTAGAGGATTTAGGAGATACAAACTAACCACTTTTTGGATTTACAAAATCATTATGAAATATTGGATTCAAACACGAACAGAATGAAAGTAATAGGGGATTAGGAGCATGCACTATAACCATTTCCACAGGATATAAAATGATAGATTCGGGATTATACACTCCTATTGAATTGACAGTAACACTCCAAGGTGGATCACTAGTAAATTTGGAAAGGAAAATTGAATCGGTATTTAGAAACTGATCTAACTGAACTTCCCATTCGTCCAGCTCCATATTCACTGAAAAATTGACCCACTCTTTGGCCTTTTGATATTCACCTTCCAAGTAGCTTACATCAACACAATCTAAAAATTCATAGACCTCAGTATCTATATTATTTCCAGGTTCCCATGGGATGGAATGGTGTGCGTGTTCTAATTACTCATAAGATTGTGCAGAGTAAATGTAATGAACTTCATCACCATTTTCCTTTTCATCTGGGAGATGGGAATGAGAAAAGATCTTAACATTCAGAGTCATATTCCCAAACACCATAGTCAAGAGGCCATTTCTAACATGAATAGTTGCATAGATTGTTGCTAAGAATGGCCTACCGAATATAATAGGGATCTGTGTATTGCTAGTATATACCAGCTCTGTATCTAAGACAATGAAATCCATAGGGTAAACAAAATTATAGATTTGAACTAAGACGTCTTCTAACATGCCCCATGGTACAATAATGGATCTATCAACGAGTTGTAATGTAATCTAGGTAGGTTATAAGCCGAATTGTTGGTAAACAGAATACGAGAGCAAAGCAAAACTTGCTCCTAAATCTAGGAGTGCATTTTGGATCCTTAGATTCCTAAGGATGCAAGAAATTATAAGGGTCCTGGGATCTTTAAAGTTAGATGTAAGTTATGTTTAATGATTAGGCTTATCTGTTCGGCTAAGTCTACTTTCTTTTAACACTTTGCTTGCATTTGACAGTGAAAAGGCCTTTTAGGCACTTAGCATAAGCAAATACTTGTCCAACAACATCCAAGAGAGGGAGATTGATGTGAACTTGCTTACAAAGTTCAACAAACTCTTGACTCTTGGTTTCTTGTCGTGGTTTTAACCTTTGGGGATAGGGAGAGGGAAAGGGACATTCAATTTTTTTCATTCTGATTTTATTATTCCCACTCAGTTTCAATTTTTCGATATCCTCTCTATGCTCTCTTTTTAATTTCTCTATTTCTTGTTTGAATTCCAATTTTAACTTATCAATTTCAGAAGGAGGTTCTTCCTCAACATGAGATTTTTCCAATTCCTCTTCATTTTGTTCTTCATCAACCTCTTTTTTCCTTCTCTACTACTTTCCCACTTCTAAACGTTGTAATGGCTTTGGCCTATTCTGGATTGTAAAAATTGGAGACTACTTGCCCTTGGCCTTTTTGATTCGGCTGTGGTTGAGGAGGGAGGTTACCTCTAGGATTTGCTTATGGTTGAACTGGAAAAACTCCATTTTCTTTATAGTCAAGTTGATTACTCATTTTCTCAATGATCCCTTTGAGGATCTTGTTTTAGTTGTCTCGGCCTGTCCGTTTGCTTGGGCATAATATGGGGTGGAATTAAGAATAGAAATTCTTCTACTCTGGGCGAAGGCCATGATCTCTATTTTTGTAAACACCGACCCTTGATTGGTCATTATGGTCTCTGGGAGGCTGAACCTGTATATTATGTGTTCTTCTATAAATTTAATTACTGTAGCCTGAGTCACTGTCTTGTATGGTATAGCCTCGGCCCATTTTGTAAAGTAGTATGTAGCTACTATGATGAAACAATATTGGCCTGATGAAGGTCGAAGCACTTTACCAATAAAGTCCATTGCCCATCCTCTAAACGGCCATGGTTTTATCACGGGCTGGAGTTCCTTGGCTGGCACTCATTGAATCGGACCGTGCTTCTGGCAGGCTTAGCATCCTTTGGCATAACTGATGCAGTTCTTTAACATTCTAGGCCAATAATAGTTGTACCTCCTTAAAAGCCACTTCATTTTGGTGCCTAGGCACTTTAAGATCACATCATCGCCGATAGGTTTCTTGAATAACTCCACATCAAGCACCACAAATTGAACTTTAAACAGTCTTATCTCTCAGTCCACCCTAACATTTGGGTGTTTTAAATATTCAATGATAGGGATTCTCCAATCATCGTCATCCATTAAGATTGAATTGGTTATGGTGTACCAGCCTTTGTTTGCCACTGATGGTAGCGATCAGACTTGTACTGTAGTCACCTGATCTTCTACTTTCTTTTGTGAGGCTGAGGTCGATCCTTTTTTGGCTAGCCTATCGGCCTCTGCATTTGTTGACCTTAGAATATGACATACACTTACGTCATCGAACGAGTCCATGAGCTGAGTGGCCATAGAGTGGAACGGACAGAGTTCCCCAGCTTTTTATTTGGAATTCACTAGATATCTATTTGAGAACTAACACTGAGTCTCCTTTTATATGTACAGATGATATCCCCATCTCAAGGAGTATCTCCATTTCGATGATAAGTGCTCCGTATTCAACCTGATTGTTAGAACACTTGAAATCAAGCCGAAATAACATTTTAGTCTTTTCATATTTGGGTAGTACAATGACCACCCCTACCCCGGCACCTTCTGTAATTTTGGACCCATCAAAGGTTAATGTCCATGGAACTAAGGATGTGTTTAGTGCTTTGGGTGCCAGTGACAGATCTCCCAGATCAGTAGGGTTTGGGTGATCAGCCAAATAATTGGCTATGGCCTGGACCTTGACCGATTATTGTGATCGGTATTAAAAAATTCCATAAGGACCAGGGTCCATTTTCTAATTCGGCCACGCATAATTGGTCTTGACAGCATGTACTTAATCACATCAGTTTGACATATAATATAAGTAGAGACAGAATGCATATATGTTCTTAATTTTTATGATGAAAAGTACAATGCCAAGCACAACTTCTCAATCGACGCATAGCGCTGCTCGATTGGAGTTAAAATTCTACTTAAGTAATAAATGGCATGTTCACTATCTTGCTCATTAACTTGAGCAAACATACTTCCTATAGAGCAATCAGAGGCTGATATATATAATTTTAGACACTTACCCTTCTTGGGTGGCATCAATACTGGAGGGATAGATAAGTACTACTTTATCCCTTTAAAAGCCTACTGGTGACTATCCTCCCACTTGAACTCTTCGTCGGTCTTGATCTTGAGTAGTGGGGTTCACACCTACATTTTCCCTGAATAGTTGGAAATAAACCTTCTGAGGAAGTTTATCTGCCCGAGGAGCCTCTGCAATTCTTTCTTGTTAACTGGGGCTTTTGTAGGTTGGATAGCCCGAGCCTTGTCTTTATCTATCTCAAAGCCTCTTTGGTACACCAAGAATCCTAAGAAATTTCTTGTTGAGATGCCGAATGCACATTTGAGTGGATTCATCTTTAGCTTATGAGTACGGATTCTTTCAAATGCTTTCTCAAGGTCAGCCAAATGCTCAGTATTGCTTCCAGACTTTACCACTACATCATCAATGTATACTTCTATAAATCATCCAATCATGTCATAGAAGATTGAATTCATTGCCTGTTGATAGGTGGCTCCTATATTTTTCAGTCCAATGGCATCACGACCCATTCAAAGGTCCCATTTATCCCCGAGCATCAAAAAGCTGTCTTTGGGACATCTTCTTTGGCAATATAGATTTGATTATATCCCAAATTCCCATCAATAAAGGACAAAATTTTGTGTTTGGCAGCTGAATCAATCAGTTGATTGGCCATGGGTATTGGGTACTCGTCTTTTGAGGTAGCCAAGTTTAAATTTCTAAAACAACTAGAGCTTCCCATTCTTCTCTACCACTGGAACCACATTAGAAACCTACTCTATGTACCTTTCTATCCAAATGAAATTGGCCCCAAGGAGTCTCTCTATTTCTTCCTTTACCTTCAGAGTGACTTTGGGAGACATGCACCTAGGTAACTATTTAAATGATCTAAATCCCAGTTTGATTGCAATCGGTGCTCAACTAGTTCTCTAGATGGTCCTCGCATCTCATCATAGTCCCAAGCAAATCAGTCCTTGTACTTGTGTAAAAGGGCTATTACATCGGCCTTGAACTGTGGTTCCAACATCAGGCTTACATAAGTTGGCTTATGCCCTCCTTCATTGCCCAAGTTGACTACCAAAAGGGGTCTTGAACATCGGCCTTGAGGTCATTAAGTTTGGCAGTGGCCGTCTCCAATTCCTCCATTTGAATCTCTTCTTCTTTTGGGCTCTCTTCTTTGTAGATACAATCAGTCAAGTTAACTTCACCATTGGTTGGGCCAATTTCTAACCTTTTATTAGCCAGATATGCACATCATCTGGCCATCTGGCCCTTAAGGCTAGTTGTCTCTGAACTTCAATCAGTTGTGGGTTCAACGATAACATCTTCTTTATTGAGCTCCATCGGTCTATATTCCTCTGTCTGATTAAAGTGATAGTAACTTGGTTTTAGGTTCTAGGTATTTTCTTTGACGAATGTTGCCACGTTTGGTCTTCCCATCTTGCCACATCCCAGCAACTTCACTAGTCCGATGTCGTCTTCATATAACAATGCATCAGCCATTTGTATTCGTGCCACGAATGGTTTTGTATCAACCCCAACCACTTCCACCTTATCTCCCTTCTAAAAAATTATTAACTGATACAGGGTAGATGGAATATAATATTTAGGGTGCATCCAGTCTCGATCTAGCAACACGTTATATGCGGTCGATGTCTCCACGATGAAGAAAGCAGTCATTGCAGTTTTGCTTCCTACCATCAACTCCAAAGGCAAGATGCATTTGATCCTTGACAGTGCTCCTGTAAAACATTGGACATTAATTTCGGTTAGAATCAACTCTAACTCAAACTTCTGCAAAATCCTCAGCATGATATGGGGCATGATATTGATGATAGAGCCCCCATCAACAAGAATCCTATTTATTGGTACTCCTTGTGGACACACGGCCATCTGGGAGCCCACCCCTATGTTCTTTCCTAGGATTTCGGAATTGATTTTTCTTATTTTTGAAATTACTTGAAGAAAAGAAAGAAAGGTCAATTGAAAACTGATACAAAGTTGTCACTTGGTTTTTAAGGAACCAAGAAAACTAATTTTGACTCACCCAAATGGATAAAGGGCACTGGCCCTTCATAACCAAAGAACTTGGTTCGGGGTTTTGGTACGAGAGAGGAAGGAGCTTTTGCACGACTAAAACACCCTCAACTCGCCTTGTCTTTCGACAGGCCTCAATTAGCATCCAAATAATCATCTAATACTATGTTTGGTTCGATAGTTAATACTATGATAGTTATATTACATTGGAAAAGAATCTTGAAATAGAAGATCAAAAGATAATATATCACTCATAAGATCTAAGCCAAATATCACACAATGCAAAAGTGAAAAATCACGCGAACAAACCTAGGAAAAATTGACTAATCACATATTAAGTAATCAAGTTTTCCTAATCTAAAGGGGGACATGAATTATTCTTGAAGCAAATAATCACAGAAATAAAAAAAATGCTTAGCAAGCTAGTACGATGCATGTTAATATTTAAGAAATGAAGACCTCTTAATCCCCAAGACGGATGAGAAAGGAAGATTAGATCAGGGGAGCATGAACTTGTGATCAAGTTTATTCCTTATAATCTTCTTAGATTGGGAGTCACAAAAACTCCAAATCTTGCACGGATGCAATGTATGATCCTAAAATATGTAAAGTAGTAGTGTGTTTGTGTTCATGGATTTTCTAAAGTGGCTTAGAAATCCAAAGTGTGCATGAATGAATGAAGAATATCATTTTAAGATATGTACAAATGTAGTATGAACTACTTCCTAAGAGATGATCTAAAAAATGGAATGCATGTAAACATCTAATCAAAGAATAAAAGTTAAAACTTGTTTGCTGTGAATAGTGGACTAAACAGTGAACTGATTTTGTAAAAATGGAAAAGTAAGGTTAGTTTTAATTCATGATTGTTTCTGGAGATCATCCTTACTGTGTCCAGAACACGTATCAAAAAGCCAAATCACTACTAAAGTTACAGATTGAGAGAAATAATATGAAAAAGGGAGGTTGCTCAGAAACAAAATCCGTACTGTCGACTGAAATGTAGAAATATCTTTGAAAACGAAAACAAAACATTTGAAAACCCATATTACACAAAACGTTCCTGAAGACACTGACGTTTAAGGCAAAATGGGTTGTGACCACTCTCTTTGTAAACATTTTTGAAAAATAAGTTGAAAGTCTACCAAAGCTGTTGTGACAGAAATATAGAATGTCTAGAAGGAATGTTTGGGTCAAAATTGAACCCTTCCAAGTATTTTTAAATCAAACCAAAAATCATGGGTGCTCTCTAATGATTAGGAAGACTTTCCAAGTGGTCTTGTAATCATCCATTGAATATTGAACACAGAATGGCATTTTGAAGTTGAAAAACTCACTATTTTGAAGATTTTGAGAAAAATAAATGTTTCATTTCTTGAAATCAAAATGAGGGGTTTAAAGGGGGTTTTGAAATAGTGGTTTTGAGGGAGCATTTCCAGCTTCAAATGCAGATTATAACCGCTTCGAATATCAACATCAAACTCATATCAAGAACCTCCAAGATTATTGGAGAGCATTGTTTTCATTTTGGAAATACTTCAAGAATACATATGAATGTATTGAAGCTAGAATCATCATCTATCAAACATGTTTTTGAGGTTAAGAGCTACTATCCATAAGAATTCACTCACCTAAAATACCATGTTTTCATCTAGATGATGATGAACTAGTAAGTAATCAAAGAAAAGTCAAAAAGAAATCAGGTAAGAGATGAACATATATAAACAAGCAGGCAAATAGCAATCAATAGATGATAATCAATGTGATTTTGGACTTGTAGCTTGGTGTTTCACTCATATATGGACATTTAGACATGGAAGTAGCTTCTTATCTAATAAATACTATCAAAATGGTGGTTGGGTGTATTGAATATGAGGTAAAGAGGAGTAATGAAGTAAAAAAATAGGTTGGGAACTCACTTTCTTGTTGAAAATCAAACGAGGAAGCTCTCTTTCTCGAGGGTTTGAGGGAACATCATAGTTTTGTGCTCATGAGTGCATCCCATAGATTGGAAGATGTTCATGCACAACTTGATGTGACTTTTTCGATTCCCAGTCCCATCAAAGCGATCAATTTTTGGCATTTTGAAGTTCTCAGACAGTTTCACTTTAATGGGTTCAAACATGCCTTCCAGATCTAGCATGTAATCGTTAACCCCTTTACTCTTTCTTAGCACATTCTCCAGCTTGTCAACTTTATCTAGCTTCTCCTGGATTCTCTTATCAATTACGGGAGGCAAGACCCTATTAAACCAGTCCTCAACCCCATCTTGATTCAGAGCTGCGACAGCTGGTGGTGGTACAAAACCTGGCTGTGGTGGAAAACCTGGTGGGTACTGTGGTTGTTGCTATAATAATTCTTTCATTAAATTTAAAGCCTGATTTAACCGATCGGATTGTCGGTTAATCAACTTCATCAAATTCTCTAGATCCATAAAGCTGACTTTTGGTAGACTAGCCCTGACTAGTCGGCTATTAGAACTTCTGACCCAAGACGAAGACCTCAGTTATTGACCCTGAGAATCTATACTGATTTACAGATTTGAGAAGAGGAAGTGTATCTGGTTGTGATAATGACAATCAGACAGACAATGATACTGACAAAAATAATTGTGGACTGACTCATGTACAGATTGACTGAGATAGTGTATGTAGACTGATGAGACAAGCATGCGGCTACGGGCCCTAATCTATATGATGTTCCAATTTATAATAAATAGCAGTTAAGCTAATAAGGTCCTAGCCATACATAGTGTGCTAACTTTACTTTCAAGAATGATAACCAATATGGGAACAATAGAAATTTCTGGGGTATTTTGGGAGATTCAAGGAAATTTCTAGAGCTTTTTGAGAGTTTCTAGGAGAAACAGGGGTTTCTGGGTGATTTGAATAGAGATTCTAGGAGAAACAGGGGTTTCTGGGTGATTTGAACAGAGATTCTAGGAGAAACATGTATTTTCTGGGCATTTTTGGGAGGTTTGGACAGAGTTTCTGGGAAAAACTGGTATATCTGGGTATTTGTGGAAAATTTAGACAGGATTTCTGAGAGAAACTAGTATATCTGGGTATTTCTTGGAAATTTAGACAAAGTTTCTAGGAGAAACTGGTATATCTGGGAATTTCTGGGAAATCAGGGCAGAGTTTCTTGGAGAAACTGGCATATTTGGGTATTTCTGGGAAATTTAGACAGTTTTTGGGAAAAATTGGTATTTTCTGGGAAATATGGGAGATTCGAGGGAATTTCTAGAAATTCTGAGAGTTTCTAGGAGAAATAGGGATTTCTAGTTGATTTAGATAGAGAAACAAGTATTAGTGATTTCGACAGAGTTTTTGGGAGAAACGTGTATTTTCTGGGAAATCTAAGAGATTTGGACAGAATTTTTTGGGAGAAGCAGGAATATCTGGGTGATTTGAACATGGTTTTATGGGAAAAACAAGTACATCAGAATACTTGAGAGAAACAGGAATTTCGGATGAGTTGGGCAGAGTTTCTGGGAGAAACTGGTGTAAATGACAGGAGCATGTGATGATGGTGATCATACTGTCTAGCAAATTTTCATACTCCTATGTCTAAGGACTAACAAACAAGGTTTGTGGTGTATATCTTTGTGAGCACGGAGTAGACAACCATATCATGGTGCCTAGGCAGGTTGACTCAATGTGATCACACGTGACTGATTGCCTTGGGAATCATAAGAAAGAGGTTCTGTCCTATGCCACATAAGCGTCTACATCGTGCAGGTAATCCCATCAGGGCATTTAGCAGTTATATCACATTGTCCTATTTGAAAGATAAATGAATAGTCCTATGAAGGTTCTACAGGAATCTATAAGCAAAGGTTGGGTTTAGTCAAAGATGGTCCATTGACGAGAGTTCCATATACCGTCAGGGAGACAGTATAGAGTTTTTACTCTTTTTGATATACCTTGGAAGGTACAGTATCAATGGTGACTTATGCCCTGGCACAGCAAGACCTGAACAATGTCAGCACTGCGTTTCAGACACAGTCGGAGGGAGAAATGCGGAAGTGCAATGAGGTGAACCAGACACAGTAAAAAGATGATTTTAAGGATGCTTCTTATGAGTCAAACCTCTGTATTATTTTGGTTTTAAAAATAAAATTCCCCAGCAGAGTCGCTAGATTGTGGACAAGCAGCCTTCCGGGAGCCCACCCAGGTGTTCTTACTCGGGGTTTCGGAATTGATTTTCCTTATTTTTGAAATTGTTTAAAGAAAAGAAAGAAAGGTCTGTTGAAAACGGATACAGAGTCGCCACTTGGTCTTTAAGGAACCAAAAAACCTAATTTTGACTCACCTAAATGGATAAAGGGCACCGGTCCTTTATAACCAAATAACTTGGCTCGGGGTTTTGTACGAGAGAGGAAGGAGCCTTTGCCATAACTAAAACACCCTCAACTCGCCCCGTCTTTCGATGGGCCTCAATTAGCATCCAAATAATCATCTAATACTATATTTGGTTCGATATTTAATACTATGAAAGTTATATTACATTGCATAAGAATCTTGAAATGGAAGATCAAAAGATAAGATATCATTCATAAGATCTAAGCCAAATATCACACAATACAAAAGTGAAAGATCACGCGAACAAACCTAGGAAAAATCGTCTAATCACATATCAAGTAATCAAGTTTTCCTAATCTAAAGGGGGGTATGGATTGTTCTTGAAACAATAATAAGAGAAATAAAAAATATGCTTATCAAGCTAGTATGATGCATGTTAATCTTTGAGAAAAGCAGACATCTCAATCCCCAGGACGGAAGAGAAAGGAAGATTAGGTTGGGGGGAGCATGAACTTGTGATCAAGTTCATTCCTTATAATCTTCTTAGATTGGGAGTCACAAAAACTCCAAATCTTGTATGGATGCAATGTATGATCCTAGAATGTGCAAAGTAGTAGTGTGTTTGTGTTCATAGATTTTCTAAAGTGACTTAGAAATCTAAAGCATACATGAATGCATGAAGAATTTCATTGTAAGATATGTACAAATGTAGTATGAACTACTTCCTAAGAGATGAGCTAATTTGGAATGCATGTAAACATCTAATCAAAGAATAAAAGTTGAAACATACTTGCTGTGAATAGTGGACAGAACAATGACTGATTTTGTAAAAATTGAAAAGTGAGGTTGGAAATGTTTTTAATTCATGATTATTTATCGATATCATCTTTATTGTGTATAGAACACATATCAAAATCCAAATCACTATTGAAGTTACAGATTGAGAGAAATAATATGAACAAGAGAGGTTGCTCAGAAACAAAATCCGTACTGTCGACTGAAATGTAGAAAAAGTTTTGAAACTAAAAACAAAACATTTGGAAGCCCATGTTACATAGAGAATGTTCCCTAAGACACCAAAGTTTAAGAAAAAAATGGGTTAGGACCATTCTCTTTGTAAAAGTTGTCTAAAAAAACAACTTGAAAGTCAACCAAAGCTGCTATGACAGAAAAACAGAATGTCTGGAAGGAATGTTTGGGTCAAAATGGAACCCTTTTAAGTGTTTTTAAATCAAACCAAAAATCATGGATGTTCTTTAATGAGTTAGAAAGACTTTCAAAGTGGTCTTGTAATCATCCATTGAATATTGAACTCAGTATGGCATTTTGAAGTTGAACAACTCATTGTTTTAAAGATTTTGGCAAAAATAATTGTTTTATTTCTTGAAATCAAAATGAGGGGTTTGAAAGGGGTTTTGAAATAAGGGTTTTGAGGGAGTACTTCTAGCACCAAATGGAGATTATAACCTCTTAGAATATCAACATCAAACTCTTATCAAGAACCTCCAAGATTATTGGTTTGGAAATAACCTCAAGAATACATACGAATGTATTGAATTTATAATCATCATCTATCAAACAAGTTTTTGAGGTTAAGAGCTACTATCCATAAGGACTCACTCACCTCAAATACCATGTCTTTATCTAGATAATGATGAACTAGTAAGTAATCAAAGAAAAGTAAAAAAGAAATGAGGTAAGAATAGATGAACATGTACAAACAAGCAAGCAAATAACAATCAATAGATGATAATCAATGTGATTTTGGACTTGTAGCTTGGTGTTTCACTCATATATGGACATGGAAGTGGCTTCCTATCTCATAAATACTATCAAAAATGGTGGTTGGGTGTATTGAATGTGAAGTAAAGAGGAGTAATGAAGTACAAAGAAGGTTGGGAACTCACTTTCTTATTGAAAATCAAAAGAGGAAGCTCTCTTTTTCTCTATTCTAACCTTATCTCTACTATTTTCTCTCTACAACTTCTATAAACTTGCATTTACCACCTCTAAAATGAGAAGTCAAGGTGGGTTTATATAGGCCAATTTGGGGTGATTTTGGGATTTAGAATGTGCTCCCATTGGTCCCAAACATCTGTGAACAAAAAACTACGTCATTTTGACTTTCAATTATTTAATTTGGACCCCCAAAATAAATTACAAAAATAAACCCATCAGGGTTTGAGTGCCGCTATGGCACTAGCCCACTGCCATTGTGGCACTACTCCTCAGACACCCAGAAAATTGTTAGTAGGCCCCCAGAGGTTCCAGTATTCGCGAAAAGGCCCTATTTCGTCCAAAATCCACAGAAAATGCATATGAACTCCAAACTGAGGTTGTGATATACCGTTGGAAAGGTAATGGAGTCTAATTTTATAAAAAATAGTTCAGAGTTAGGTCACTTTGAAAAGTTTTGCAGTATTCGCGATAAAATCTATTTTGCTCGCCTTTTTCACCTTTAAAAATTCGTAATAAATCCGTTTTAAATCCAGAAATTATATTCGATATACCATTGGAAAGCTATTGACCTCTAGTATCCATAAAAATATTTGAAAAATGATATGGTGTTTCAGTTTTTGAGTCAAACTTTAGGTCGAACTGGTCAAACCAGGGACCTCCAAGAAGTTCTGCGAACCTCTTGGAGCTCCCAGGAGCTGATGTTTTCGTTTGATTTCCTTTTAAAACTTGTTTTAGTACTTTTCACATGATCTAAAATGATCTTGGAACTTTTTAGCGAATTTGGATGATTTTGGTCAAACCCTGGTCAAACCGGTCAACGGGGACTTTCTATGAACTTCTGGGACTTTCGGGGGTCTCTGGGAGCTGACGATTTCATCTGATTTTTCTTTAAAACTCATTTTATTACTTTTTCTATGACATAGTGTGTTTCCAGAACTTTAGGTCCAAATTTGGGAGCACTTGGGCTTTCAGGGGCATTCTGGTCATTTGTACCACTTTCTAAGCATTTTGAGAGATAGAACTAACTTCCAGGGGTCCTTTTCAGTCTTTTCAATCATTGTGAACCACCAAGCTATGGGCCTCCGAAATTTGATAGCCAACAAAATGGAGTGTCTACACTCCTTTAATATGTCCCTTAACGTACAATGGTTTCAAGTGCTACGATATCTGATACGTGAGTCTTTCAAAGACAACCTTAACAGGCCCTCCTGATTTTTTCCCATCCAATGTCTGGTGCTCCTTTGGCCTCAAGATGGTAATCTTAGGCTGGTCAGTCTACTGATCGATGGCATCCACTTTTTTTCTTATGGCCTCTACTATCTGTGGTCTACCGGTTTCACCACTATTCCAGAACAACTCCTCTATGGCTGCTGCCTCCTTGGTCTGGTCTTCTACCACATCCCCTTCCATGGCCGCAGGTTGATCTGGCTTGGCCATAAAAGACATTGGTAGGGTACATACCATGTTAGTTAAGAGTTCTTTTGGGATAGTCCCAAATTAGATTATTGAGTCATCCGAGTCTGAAAAATTATCGCCTCCTCAATTTCTCAAGTTTATACCGCTCTAAAGATTGTCCAACTCTGAGCTGCTTTATTTGCTCGGTGAATTGCTATAATTATGATGTATACAATGACTTCTATGATAACACTTATCTTAATCTACCTTTGGTAAACTTTGGATACCAATCGATTGCCATGATGTCCCAATCGATTGACACTTTTAGGATGCCGATCGATTGCCTTCACCCGCCTTAGTTCCAATCAATTGCCACGGATCCCAATAAATTACCAGTCACTGAACTTGGTCTCTAAGCATTTTCTGCAAGGATGACACCGCCTGCTTGTTGCATGCAGCCCTTGGCCTAGAAAAAAATACTAAACCAAACTCATCCCCAGTCTATTTTGGTTGATTCCCTTGACCTCCATAAATCCATATACATATATATATATATATTTATATATACACACATATATATACTTACACACCTTCACACTCATTCATACACACATTCTCACTCAGAGAAGAAGAAGGACAAAAGATAGAGAAGGAGAAAAGAGAAAGAAAGAGATAGAGAAGAGAGACAGAGAAGAGAGGAGAAAGATCCACCATTAAAGCTCAAGCTTTCAAGCTTGTCAAGCACACAATCACACCTACACATACTTGTGAGTCCTCAAACTCTTACAGTAGCTTATTTAGATGTTTTTATTAGTTTTTGTATGAATAGAATGGATCCATAACATTTATATTTAGTTTGGTATAATTTCAGTACGTTCACTGTGAAAAAGATGAAGTACCAATTGATTGGCAATTTGTCCAATCGATTGAACTTTGTCCCAATCGATTGGTGACTTTTCCTAATTGATTCGCATTTTTTGGATACTAATCGATTTCCATTAAGACCAATCGATTGACACCTATTTTTCCCTAATTGATTGTTGAGTCAATCCAATTGATTGTACCTTGGCAGAGTGTGATTTATCCATATTTAATAGTAGTTATGTGTTCACATGTCTATCAGAGCTTTCTATTATTGATCTAATATGTTAGAATGAGACTTCTGTATGTTACGAAGCTACACGATTGAATAATGAACCTACTGTCAGTGAATAAATAAGATGTTAATATAAGAATGATTGTACTGAGAAGTTGACATGCATAGTTTGGTACATTTTAGTCGCGGAGACTAATTGTCCATTCATATGGTATGAGTTAAGCGATCAAGGATTGCGAGTTATGTTGTGTTGAGTCTTCTTGTGTAGATCATGATCTATTGTGGTGTAATACCCGCTATTTTTAAATATTTATTTCCCAAGATGAATGATGTTTTTATGTTGATTTTATAATATTCAGCATTTATAGAACTCGATTATAAATTTTCAAAATTTTTAGAAACAGAAATTTAGCAGATTTGTGAATATCTGGTATATTTGGACCAGTTTTGATTTTATTGCACACCCAACCAAACATGGCCTTAAGGAAATAATTATCCTTTGAACCTTTAACTCTTGGTAATTGCAAGGTGAGGTCCCTCCTTGGTTCCTATATATATGAGACCATTCCATTACATTTATCCTTAGACTTTTGAGGTTGAGAACTCATCCTAATGCTTACATATCTTCATCTCACACACACAAACACCAAGAAACAAGAACACACCTAGTACACCAAGAACACCAAGAACACACATAGTACACCAAGAACACCAAGAACACACCTAGTACACCAAGAACACCAAGAACACACATAGTACACCAAGAACACCAAGAACACACCTAGTACACCAAGAACACCAAGAACACACATAGTACACCAAGAACACCAAGAACACACATAGTATACCAAGAACACCAAGAACACTATTTGAAGCCTGAATTTTATATTCGAAGATTCTTCGGGTTTTCTTCGGTTTTCTCGGCATTATTATTCTGCGAATTGAGGTGAGTCTCCAACTCACTCAGCTATTTATATTACACTTTGTTATGCACATATGATTATGATTATGATTATGATTATGATTCATATTAATTATGTGATGTTTATACGTATTATATTACGTATTTATATTTTTATACGTATAAATACGGTATTTTGATATAGTATAATACGGTATAAATAGTGTATTCTAATATAGTATAATACAGTATAAATACAGTATTATGATATAGTATAAATATGGTATTCTGGTTTTTCAAATACGGTATAAATACGATAAACTGGTATTTTCAAATACGACTGGAATCGAGATGGATTCTTAATGAGGATCGAAAACTCTTAACTTCCAACATGAATACTTATTTATTTAATCTCACGGAACTTTTATAAATTCGGTTGTGGACGTACAAAACTGGAAAAATGACCAAAATACCCTTGTGACCTGTTTTCACTTAAATCGACTGAAATCAAGATATTTTCTTAACGGGGATCGAAAACTCTTAACTTATAACATGAATACTTATTTATTTGATCTCACGTAACTTTTATATTTTTGGATCATGACTTATAAACTGGTAAATGACCAAAATACCCCTATGTCCTATTTTTACTAGAATCATACACGATGTTTAATATTTCATTCTAGTTTTGATTTGAATGCAGTTATGTGATAACAATGTTTGATTCATACTATGATGATATTTACAATGTTGTTATACCATGTTTATAATGATGTTATCTTATTATTCCAAACCTTTTATAATGATTGAACTGCGTTAATAAAGAGAATAACGTGATGATTGCTAATGTTTACTATGAGAAGTAAATGGCTTAAGCTGTTGTACCTTTGAGGTAATTATTAAGTGAGGAACGTATACGTGTTAAACCAAGTTTGGTTTGGGTTTTGATGGTCAGTTATTCTAATTATGTTAGGTAGCCACATGGGAAAGTCGTGGGTTTGTTTTAGTATTGGGTTTTGGGTCAGCATGACCGACAGTCACATCGGACTGGTTTATGACTTGCGGTGAGGGACAGGTTTCACCTCTATAAATGGCGGTAAACCAGAGGTTTGTTGACTAGGTGATGTGGGTTAGGTTAACAATTGGACCGTGTTCACGTCGTGCGGGGAGGAAAGGTATACCCTCTGAATAGCGGTGAAACGGAGGTTTTGTTAACAGAATGTGTCAGTCGTGGCATAGTGAGATATATTGTGTTTTGTTCCAGACAGTCAACATCGGACTGGTTCATGACTTGCGGTGAGGGACAGGTTTGCACCTCTGTAAATGGCGGTGAGCCAGAGGTTTGTTAGACTATGGGGTGGGACATTGATATGTCGATAGAGTGATGTATTATGTTTTGGAAAGTGTTTCAAACAGTCACATCGGATTGATTTATGACTTGCGGTGAGGGACAGGTTTTACCTCTGTAAATGGCGGTAAATCAGAGGTTTGTAGACTATGAGATACTATATACAGAGCATGGATATGTTGATAGATGAGTTAGCATAGTGAGATGTATTGTGTTTTGGAAAGTGTTTCAGACAGTCACATCGGACTGATTCATGACTTGCGGTGAGGGACAGGCTTCACCTCTGTAAATGGCGGTGAACCAGAGGTTTGTAGACTATGAGATGCTATGTACAGAGCATGGATATGTTGATAGGTGAGTTGGCATAGTGAGATGCGTTATGTTTTGGAATCGGAGATGTATTAAGAGATGAGAACAATTGAGAAATGATATATACTATTATGAGTTGATACATATGTTAAAGATACTTAATGCTAATGATGTAATCTATTTTAACTATGTTACCCAGAGTACCTATTACTCGGCCTTGTACGCTGATGGCTATGCCCTGGACATTTCACGTCTAGGTATGCAAACGTTTGACTATATAGGTGACGGAGCCTATGATGATAGCTACTACCCTGATGAGGGATATGTGGCGGGTGGCCCCATACATGACGGTTACACTGGAGGAGAGTTTTATGCTGACACCGATCCTTACGCCAGCTGAGGACTGAAGACTGTCATAGTCTAGTTTATGTTTCTGTTATTGCTATAGACTTTTGTAACGGGTACTTGGGTATATGTTGTCTCCAGACCTGTTGTGATCCTGTGGACCATACTCTGATATTGTAACGGTTCTGACTATTTGAACTTAGTAAGGTTATACCTTCATTTTCCAGATGTATTGGATTATGTTTTTAAATGTTTAAGTTTTTGTGTGGAAAATCATGTGACTTCACTTGACACGTATCTTCGGGTCCAGAATGGAAATTTATTTTTCCCTATTTTGCTACTCCGGGGCGTGACATGTGGCAAGTGATAGCCATGACTATGGAAAGAGAAAGGATGATTGAGATGTGTAATAGCCAGTATGATGATACCAAGGCACGTTGTTTATGAGTAATGATCGGTATGATGAAACCATGGCACGTAGTGAATATGTAACGGCTGGTACTCCATACCAGGAAATGTCATGGAGAATGGGATAGCTGAGGTTTCATGCCAGGCTGACCATTACATTTTGAGGATGGGATAGCTAAGGTTTTGTACTAGGCTGACCATTGCTATGATATCGAAAAGTGAATCAAGATTTTGGGAAGTGAGTTTCTGTCCAAGCAATATATGATTGGACATACATGGGAGAATGAGTCATAAAGATGGACATATAGTCCATAACATAGTAGAGTCAAGTCATTGAATTACATATAGCATATCAAAACAATGTTAGAACAAGAACGTCGAGAGAACTATTTCTTAATGCAAATGCTATTAAAGACTTCTTATTTTGATACTCTGTTAGTTTATTACTCACTCGACTTTTCCCAAGCTGACGGCATTTATGCCGCTGGATATACCCATATGCAACTTTCCAAACCTATGGCTATATAGGTGAGATGCCCATTGATGAGGGCTACTATCAGGAGTACCCGGAGGAAGGCTATGGCTGGGATGGTCACATCGAAGAAGGGATTGAAGGGGATTACCACCAAGTTGATGATAACATCTATGCCACTTGAAGCTTAGGGCTAGATTAGTTATTCTTTACTTTATGTTTTGACTATGTACTTTTTAGTTGGCAAGTGTGCCTTGAGACTTGGATTTTAGTTTACTACTATGGTTGGATTTTGTAATAAGATCTCTTACGTTTAAGTTATTATATTCAGTTTAGCATTTCAGTTACTATGTTTTATCTCTGATGTTTAAGAACTGTGTGTGGACAATGGAGTGATATTCACTAGTCCCGGCCTATGGGTCCAAAAATGGAGTTTATTCTTATTTTTACTCGTCGGGGCGTGATAGAATTTTTGGTATCCGAGCAAAGTTTTTTTTGCTTGTGCTCACTGATTGTCCGACACCTTTAGCATTTAAGATTTTTTTAAGATATGAGTCTCAGAGTTTAGTTATGATATTAGATAGTTTGTGTTTTTAGGTAGTATGGTGCCTACATTTTTCCTGGATGTGTATGGAGGGCATTGGATACATGAGGGTCATGTAGAGTCAGCAGACCCGGCATACTACACCAGGATGATCCATCAAAGAGCTATGACCATCCTAGAGATGGACTTATGGCATAATTATCATATCTTGAGGACTGAGGATCTAGAGGAGCTTCGAGTGGAGGCAATTTATCATGAGGATACATTGAGATGTATTGAGGAGGAGTCACTAGCAATATTTCGTGATCCAAGTATTTATCCGTATCTTCTTAAGAATGTCAAACGTATACCGCCACCACTTCTAGAGGAGCCACCTCCACAAATACCAACACCACTTTTGCAGAAGGATGTTGAGCCGATAGTAGGCGATGTTGCTGAGTTAGATGATGATGATTTAGATAGTGATGGTGTGGACCTAGACGATGATGACAAGGACTTGGTTGGCCATAAAGAGGTCAAGATAGAGCCAGAGGAGCCAATACCTCTACTAGTTCTTGTAATTTCTGATGATGATGAGGAAGAGGATCCAGAGGAGGATATTATACCTGAGGGAGATTGATTAGCTGATGAGGAGCTGGGGGTTGTGGATATTGTACCAAATGAGATGCTACTAGCTGATGAGGTATTCGAGGATGAGGATGATGAGGAGGAGGACCCTGAGGAGATGGATCTACTAGTAGGGAAGGATATTTTAGTGGATGATGGGGACTTTACAGATGATGCTGTCGTTCCCCAGGTAGCTCTAGGAGTCGCAGCTGACATAGCACAAGTTATAGCACAGTGGGCAGACGTGATGGTAGTACATCCCTATGAATTTGTGATTAGAGAGGTAGGGTTGACAGTGGCCATGGCACATGCTGTAGAGGGTGATGTTGAGAAGCTAGAGGATAGACTTATATTAGAGGATCTTGATGAGCCACTTGACAAGGACTAGCCATTAGATGAGGATGTAGCTGAGGAAGAGTTGATTGCCCCAGAGGATGAGGCTTCGTTTCATGGGTCAGACATGGACGACTTCTAAGGAGGGTTCTTTAAGTTTAGAGTTTTCGTTTGTTTATAGGGTATGTCGCACACTTTTAGCTTTTGGGTGTTTTGGGGGATAGTTGTATATGGTAGTCAGCTTATGCGTAACCTTGTATAGTGATGGCATCTTGTAAGCTTAATTCTTGATTATGGATATATATATATATATACGAGACAATTTTGCTGTGTATATCTGAGATCTCAATCTACTCATTGCTTTTACTATAGTTATGTATGATATTGTTTGGGGTAAGATCAACATCTTAATGATGGATCTTTTATAGGTACACTGAACATGCAGCACTATGGCTGGAGCTGCTGGAACAATCCATGTGGACATTAGACAGGAGACAAATTGATGGAACATTTACGAGCTTTGAAACCTGAGAAGTTTGATGGTTTGATAGAACCCTAGAAAGCAGAACAGTGGCTCAGGGAGATGGAGTTAATCTTTGAGGCTGTCAATTGTAATGAATAGGAGAAGCATCGTTTGGCCACATTTCAGCTCACATATGCTGTTGCAGATTGGTGGGAGTCTGAAAAAGTAATAATGGGGCAAGAAGCTTCAAGAAGAATGTCATCGGAGTCTTTCCAGGGAAGGTTCTTAGAGAAGTATTTCCCTGATGACGAGCGTGATCAGTAAGAGAACGAATTTTGAGTTTAGTCTAGGGTAGTCGAATGGTAGGAGAGTATGCTATGCAATTTGAACATCTCTCCTGTTTTGCTCCACATATGGTGGACATGGCTCCCAAAAGGATAAAGTGGTTCCATCAAGGACTTAGCTTGCATCTGAGGCACATGATAGTGGGACACTTGAACCAATCATTTAAAGGACTGGTTAAATTGACAGCAAGTCTAGAGAAGGATGGGTAGCAGGTTCAGAGACAAGAAATGATTGACCCCTACAACTGAGAAATTTCCAAGCCCCACCACAAAGGATGCAAGGATGGAGATGCCAGGCAGTTGTACAGGGAAATAAGCGTACTTGGGATGGAGTGAGGAAACCTCTGTTGTCTTTTCCCCGACCTCAATAACTTGGACAGCAGAGGCCACCTTTTAAGGCAGCACCAGTGGCACCTAAAGAGAAATAGGTGGTATTTTAATTATGGAATACCGGGACACCTAGCTAGGGATTGGTGAGCTCCCAGAAACTTGGACCGATTAGGTGTTGTTTGGTACAACTATGGTAAACGTGGGCATATGAGTAAGGACTGCCGAGCACCACGTGGTGGATATTATGGGGCGTCAGCTCAAGGGCAACAAGGACCACCAGGATAGGTCCAGATGAATGCGATCATTCCAGAAGGAGCAGGTTTCGATGAAAAAGAGCAGTAGAATCTTGAAGGAACACTTGTACTGTTCCATCGTCAAGTTAGACCTTTGTTTGATGCGGGCGCTTCTCGTTTATTTATTGCTATTAAGGTTGTGCATAATTTTGGATTAATACCCCAAACCCTTGAGATGGCTCTTAACGCTGTGTTACCTTTGGGTATGACCGTTAAGTTGGGAAAGGTGTGCAAAGATTGTCCCCTGACCCTGGAAGGTAGAAATCTTCCTGCAGACCTGATAGCTCTGTTAATGTCTGAATTTGATGTGATTTTAGGATTTGATTGGCTTACCCAGTATGGTGCCAATTTGAGTTGTGTTAGTAGAACGATTTTCTTTTCATTACCGGGGATGTTGCCGTTCAAATTCCAGTGTAATCCTTCAAGTGATGCATTTCTTACCAATCGGGTAGCTGTGATTGGAAATACCAGTGCAGAGATCACTATTACTCAAATTCCTATAAGATTTTGAAGGTGTATTTTAGAATATATCCGGACTTCCGCCAAAGAGAGAAATAAACTTTTGTATCAAATTGGTAACTAGAATGCTGCTAATTTCTAAGACTCTGTATAGGATGGTGCCAATCGAGATGTTGGAACAAAAGTAGCAAGTGCAAGAATTGGAAGACTTAGGTTTTGTTTGACCTAGCACATCACCTTGGGGAGCACCAGTGTTTTTCGTGAAAAAGAAGGATGGGACTTTCAAACTTTGTATCGATTATAGAGAATTAAACAAAGTCACGATCAAGAATAGATATCCACTTCCCTGGATAGATGATTTGTTCGATCAATTGCAAGGATCAACAGTCTTTTCAAAGATAGACCTACATTCGAGTTATCATCAACTCTTAGTTCAACCAGAAGATGTGTTAAAGACCGCATTCAGGATAAGATATGGATACTACGAGTTTCTGGTTATGCCTTTTGGATTGACCAATGCTCTAGCAGTATTCATGGATTTGATGCACCGAGTATTCAGGTCTTATCTGGACCAGCTCATCATTGTGTTCATAGATGATATCCTAATATACTCTTAAACGGAAGAAGAACACAAGAAACATTTACAGATTGCTTTGTAGACACTACAAGATAATAATTTGTATGCAAAGTTTAGTAAATGTGAATTTTGGCTGCAGGAAGTCAAGTTCCTAGGACATGTTGTTTCAAAGGATGGAATAGTTGTGGACTCATCTAAGATTGATGGAGTTTTGAAGTGGAATTGGCCGACCAACACCACAGAAGTCTGAGTTTTCTAGGTTTAGTCGGTTATTATCAGAGATTCGTAGAACGATTCTCCAAAATTACAGGGCCTTTAACACAGTTAACAAGAAAGGAAGTGAAGTATGAATGGGCAGACAAACATGAAGGAGGATTTCAAGAATTGAAAGAGAGGTTGACCACAACGCCAGTCTTGGCCATACCTAAAAGCAGAGAAAGATTTTCGATTTATAGCGATGCTTTGCACCAAGGACTTGAATTTGTGCTGATGTATGACGGTAAAGTAATTGCATACGAATCAAGGCGATTGAAAATGCATGAAAAGAATTACCCTGTGCATGACCTAGAATTGACTGCAATAATATTTGCTCTTAAGATCTGGAGGCATTATTTGTGTGGAGAGAAGTTCGACTTATTTTTGGATCACAAAAGTTTGAGGTATCTGTTCTCTTAGAAGTAGTTGAACATGAGACAGCAAAGATGGATGGAGTTACTTAAGGACTACGATTTCTCTTTGCAATACCACATGGGTAAACCCAATGTAGTGTCCGATGCATTGAGCCAAAGACCTCGTGTTATAGTTGCTTCTCTGATGATTAGGGAATGGAAAGCTTTGGAAACACTGGTGGAATTCGACTTCCAACCGGTAGGATCTCAAGAAGGGTGACATTTTGGATGTCTCGTAGTACAACTGACTCTTATCAGTCGTGTTCTAGAGGCACAGAAGAGAAATGAAGGCCTTCAACAATGGTTTATAAGTGCCACAGTGAAAGAGCCAGAGAATTGGACCATTGGTGCAGATGGATCACTTAGATTCAGAGATCGACTTTGTGCGCCTGACGAAGATAGTCTCAGGAAGGATATACTAGATGTAGCACACAAATCACGAATGACAATTCATCCTGGTGGTACAAAGATGTACAAGGACTTGAAGAGGAATTTTTGGTGGGATGGGATGAAGCCAGACATTGCAAAATATATATCTCAATGTCTCACATATAACCAATTTAAAGCAGAGCATCAAAAACCTTTGGGATTAGTACAACTGCTACCGATTCCTCAATAGAAATGGGAGCATATCACTATGGATTTCGAAGTAGGTTTGCCTAGATGTCAGCAAAACCACGATGCTATTTGGGTGGTTATAGATCAACTCACCAAATTAGCACATTTCATAGCCTATAGCATGACCTATTTAGTGGAATGATTAAGCCGCTTGTATCTGCAACTAGTTGTACGACTTCATGGGATGTGATTCGAGGTGAAAAGTGCATATTTATAGTGTATTACGTGGTATTTTATGCATACTTTTATCCCCAAAGTCCCTACATTTAGGTGCATTCTAATAACAATGTTCTTTTTATTGTGTTAATGCTAAAACACATGTTTATGCGTCGTTTTATAGGTATTAGAATGTAAATCAATGAAGTGGAACTAAAGAAAGTGATTCTGGTGAAGATAACAACAGAAGTAGCTAAGAAAACGCCAATTTTGACAATGAAGACTTCAGATTTGGAAGATTGTTCCAGAAATACAAAATATAGATCTTTGAGTTACGGTCGCGTGGCCGTAAACAGGAGGTCAATCCGAGGTCCGAGTGAAAAGCTATGGTCATTCTCCCATCGGTGCGCAGAGTTGTCAAAATTAGAGGAGTTTAAGCCCTTGAGCAGAGTTCAATCGATTGAGAGTTCGATCGATCGAACTAAGCTCGATCGATCGATCAAACTTTATTTTCATCTAAAAGCAGCGTAAACTCTGCAGGAACCCTACATATAAGTCGTTTTGACGCCAGACGGAGGGAGGACGCTCCAGAATGTAAAATCAGCAGTTTAGGGTAGTTTTAGGGTTAGATTAGGAGTAGATTAGGTTAGATTCTTATTTTTCTTCCTATTTTCCATTAATTTATTGAAGATTATTGAAGATTCAAGTGGATTTCATGTTTATTTCAAGTTTATTTCAGATTTTATCCAGGTTATTCTTTTCAATCATTGTTATCTGATTGTTATAGTTTATGTGTTATGAATACTCTAGGTTATTATTTTTGTACTAGTTTTATTATGTTTCCGTAGTTTAGACGTTGGTAATATGTGATGAAACATTGATTCCCAACCTCTGTCATGCAATCTTTAGAAACCTTGGGCTCGATCGATCGAAGGTATTTTCGATCGATCGAACCCGGGCCATAGTCAAGCGATCGAAGGCATTTTGATCGATTGAAGGATGACGTTGTCCGATCGATCGAGATCGCTTCGATCGATCGAACATGATGATTCCTGAGATGATTCTTTTAAGTATTCCGTGACTTTCTGTTTTAGAAATCTGTCATCAAATTGTCCCTATAAGCTCAGTTTGTCACAACAGTTTTTAGAACTTGAAGCCTTAAGGCTATTTTCTTCAATGACTTTTGAAAACCACTTTGACTGTTAACATCATTTAGAGTGCAAGTAATAACCATTATTTTAAACCGTCTTCTAAGTATTTTAAATCAACTGTGATGATGTAGTCCCGGTCATGAAAGGGCTATTGATTCTTTATCTTTAAAAAAATACGGAATGCTGAAAAGGAATGAACTCCATAGAACGTTAATGAATTTGCATGGTAGATGGTTAGGATCAATGGATTCACGTGTTTCCAACACCTTTAGTTTATATGTTTAATTAGTTATGTTTCTTTATGCTTTAGTTTGCTATTTAGTTTAATTTAATTAATTAGGATTCGTAGAATCTCTACCCGTATATTAATATTTTCATTTTCTTTAGAACTTAGTAGACATTCTTCCTATTCTTTCCCTGTGGGATCGACCTGGACTTCCAGTACTATATTACTTGCACGATCACCTACACTTGGGTGTTGCACAAGAGCGCACAACTATTTAGTCGTGTCAAATTTTGGCGCCGTTGCCGGGGAAGGCAACTAGGTTAGGATTTTACTAAGTTATTTCCAATTTTTCTTACTTTTCAAAAAAAAAAAAAATAAAAACAAAAAATAAAAACAAAAAAAAAATTTAAGAAAAAAAAAATAATAAAAACTTTGGACTTTTTCTCTCACAAGTACAAGAAAAAAAAGTAAATAAATAAAAATTTTGTTGTTTAAAATTTTTGGATAAACATGTCTTATCCATATTACCCTCCATACAACACAAGCACCAATAATAGGTACACACTTGAAAATCAAAATAGTTATCCCCCAAGTTGGCAAGCACCCACCTATGACGCGCACTATCAACCCGAGTGCTACCAACAGCCACAATGGGAAAACAATAGTGGTAGTCCCCCGTATTATCAAACGTATCAAGAACCTCCACATGAAGAGTTCTATCAATCACAATGGAGATATAACCAAAATGATAATGTAGGATATAGTAGTAGCTCCCACGATTACCAAACGCTCTAAGACTTTCCCTTTGGCGAGTCTTGTCCACAAACACAATGGGATGGGAATTACTACCAACAACAATGGGGCAAAACTTTGTATAGTCATATTGAGGATAATAACCAAGTTGAGGATAATGATATGTTAAAATTACTGCTTAGTGAAATGAAAAGGCTAGATAGTGCACTAGATAAATAGAAACTAGATATCAACAAGCATATGCTAGCCAACCTTTAGAAAACTATACCAATCCTTCAACATTACAACACGAATTTCAAGACACTAACAATGGAATGGAAATAGAGGACTATGACGGGTTTATACCGAATGAGGTTAACAACTCATTCGAGAAAGTGACAACCCAACACGAACTCCAATACCAAACCGTTGAGCATGAAATTGTAGAACCATTTTCTCTTCAATATACACCCCCAGACATCAACTCCTTCAATACCTTGATAAAATTGCACAATCTCTTTGTCCAAAGTGCCTCAATAGTGATATATATATTGAGGAGAGTTACAAGGATGAGAATGAGGATTTAAAAGATAATGCAAGTTTAGGTGGTTGCATGCAATTAGGAAAGGATGAGTCCCCTGTTGACTCTACTTCTACCTTTGATAGTCCCTAGGGAGGACGTAATTGAAAATTATAAATCCGATTTAGATTCTTTTGATATTCATGAACCCCCACCTCTTTCGGCCGAAGAGGTGGTGTCACCAAGATGCCCATCACCTATCCTCTCTATTAATCAAAACTCTCATCCTGAGCTTGAATGTTATGTGTACCCCACTCCTGAACAAAAAGAATGTGTTGTAGAAGAGGATGATAATGATTCTAGCACATGTACTTCACCAAATTTTAAATTCCAAAATTCTGTGAGAAAGGACTTGGAAAATATTAGGCCCACGTTAGATGATCTTAAACTTCAACAAAAAGCTAGTAATCTACTAGATTGCTTGGCCTTCATGACTGATAATGACATAGAGGCCCAAATAGATAGCTTTATCCAAGTCCAGTCCAAAACTAGTTACATAGAACAAAAATCCAATTCCTATGCTCCCATCTCCATAGATTCTGTTCTAGAACAAGATGAGGGTAGTAAAGCTTCGTTAGAATATCACTTAGACCCTGCCCATTTTATTGAACCATGGCCTCCGCCTGTTTTTTATAATAAAAAAATAGAGCCTGTTATAGAAAATACCAACACCAAAGATTTTTCCTTGAGTATAATTCCTAAAAAGTGTAGTATTTCTCTTATAATTGTCTCCAACAAATTTGGAAGCCATAGGTTTTGCATCATCTCCTCTGACCTTGAGCCTGACATTAGTTGGGGGGAGTTGCATTTTTATGAGGATTTTAAAAGTCTTCTCATTGTTAAATTATTTCACTGGGAAGATCCTCAAAAAATTTCGGTTATTACTGTATGATAAAAATCTTGATTAACCAAATTTATTTACTGAGTAGTTCTATTATATTCTTTATTTTTCCTTGTTGCTATTAATGATTTCGCAAGTACCATATAAAAAAAAATTGGATATTAATGCCTCGAGGTAACATCCTTCCTTCTCTCGCTTTACTTTACATGTCCATGTGCTTAGTTTAGAACATTGGGGACAATATTTAGTTTTAGTTGGGGGGAGTGAGCCATTGCATGCCTCATATCTTTTTGTGGTGCTTTAATGTCAATATACCTGCTTAGCAACATGACTCAGTAAATTAAAAATTGCAAAAAATTTAAAATTTTTAATTTTATTTAAATATAATAAAATGGTTCTTGTAATTTTCTCGTAGTTAATGTAGTTAGTTATGATGCATTATTGTTATTTTCTGTATGTTATTAGTATGTGATACACTATAGTAGTTTGTTTACTATCTTAGTTATAGTATATTTCATGCCTTTTAATCTTCAAATAACTTTGAGCACGTTGTGACAACCTTGTACATAGCTAAAATGGATTAGTAAGCATAGCTTAGGTGTCTTGATAGACTGTAGTGGAGACTCAGAATCCAAGTGAGCTTTTGTGCCATTCTTTGTTTTTGAGGGTTTTACAAAATTACTCTTACTTTTTTAAAAGCGTACTAATTCGTTGTAAGTCTCATTTTTCTTCTTCATTTTGACTGATCACTAGAAGAGAACGTTCAGGATTTACCAAATTTAGAGCTCTTGAATTTACTGAAATGAATAATCCTATTAACTTAGAAGATGATTTAGGCCATCTTTTGACCATACACGCATAATACAGCTTTGGCCTACCTCCACGATATTCCTTTACTTCACCTCTTGAGCTTGTCATAATCGCCTTGTCTTCACAATCCTAAAGTCTTTACCTAACTCCAAATTAGGAGTTCAAGCCTCAGTTCTTTATTTAGGAGTGATTGGGATGTGTAGCATTGACAAGAAATTTGTTAGTGTGAATAAGGAAAAGTTGGTAAAAAGAAAAAAAGAAAAGAAAAAAAAAAGAAAAAGAAAAGCATGAAAAGAAAAAAAAACACTACAACAAAAATGGGCTTTAGCGACAAAACATGGCGACGAAATTTCAATTTCATCGCCAAAAGTATAGTTTTAGCGACAAAATTAAATTTCGTCGCCAAAGAGGCTAAAAAAACATAAATTTGGCGACGAAATTCTATTTCGTCGCCAAAAGTGTGAATTTTGGCAACGCAATATTATTTCGTCGCCAAAAGTGATGTCGATGGCGACGAAATAATATTTCGTTGCCAAAAGTGATGCCTATGGCGACGAAATATTAATTCGTCGCCACAACTGAGTTGTAATGTGATGTCTATCGCGACGAAATATTATTTTGTCGCCAAAGTGATGCCTATGGCGACGAAATATTATTTCGTCGCGAAAAGTGATTTGTAATGTGATGCCTATGGCGACGAAATATTATTTCGTCGCCAAAAGTGATGCCTATGACGACGAAATATTATTTTGTCACCAAAAGTGATTTGTAATGTGATATCTATGGCGACGAAATATTATTTCGTCACCAAAAGTGATGCCTAGGGCGACGAAATATTATTTCGTCGCCAAAAGTGATGCCTATGGCGACGAAATATTAATTCGTCGCCAAAAGTGATGCCTAAAGTAATTGTAATGTGATGTCTATGGCGACGAAATATTATTTCGTCGCTAAAAGTGATGCCATAGTGAGTTATAATGTGATGTCTACGGCGGCGAAATATTATTTCGTCGCCAAAAGTGATGCCTATGGCGATGAAATACTATTTTGTCGCTAAAAGTGATGCCTACCACACAACGGCACCACTGTCGCCGCACTCACACACCGCCACTATCGGTACCGCTCACACAGATCGCCGCTCACCGTCGCGCACACCGTTGCTTAGCATAGACCACCAGCACCGTCTTCCTCCAGGTTTGTCTATTTGTCTCTCTCTCTCTCTCCAAATCTGTGTGTAAGAGTGTGTATATGTGCGTGTTTGCTGTGTGTGAGAGTGTGTAGATACTCAAATAGAAGTTGAATTCCCAAGAGAAGCTTTGGAAATTAAAACCCCCAATTTAAAATCCTTTTGGGTCTGTAGTATGTGTATACAAACCTTTTCTCCAACCCCTCTCTCTCTCTCACGTCTGCTTTAGCCGCACTCTACTCCACCGCTTCTCCACTTCACCGTCGCCGCCCAACTTTGAATACGTCTCTCTATGTATCTGATTTCTTCTTTCTTTCTTTCTTTTTTTCTTTCTTACTCCTCTCTTACTCTCTTTCTATTCGAAACTTTGAACATGTCCCTCTCAAGGTGATTCAGGTAATGAGCTCAAGCAATGATCTCGGTTGATATCTTCTTTACATTTATAGGCTATAAATTTAATTTACGCACACATATAAATTTAATTTTACACACATACTAATAAATTCAAAATTTACTTGTATTGCACAATGTTATTGATATTACACACATAATTGTAAAACATTAGTTGTATTTTATACCATTTAAATGCTACATATCCATGTGAACTACAATTGGTAGAAAAATGTATTCAAAATTAAATTATTTAAATAACTTTAAAAAGTTGGCATTAACTTATCTATCCTATACACATTAATTGTTTAAATTAAATTGCAATATATGTATAGTAGTATAAAAGTAATTATATAAATGAAAAAAATAAAAGTTATACACCATGTGACCAAACCCCAAATTTTGGCCGCCCAATACTTTTCCCCAAATTGTTTCCCCCCCTCCTTATGACCACATCCACACCCCACCGCCAAATACCTATTGATGTCTCTGTTTCCCTTTACGAAGCCATGTGTTTGTACAAAGGAACAAGGGTGATTGCCTCCAAAGGATCAAGGGGGACTAGTTTTTCTTTTTGTTTTCCTTTCCCTTCTCTATATTTGCAAACCAAATACAAGCCTTCTAATGAAAAGATTATCAGTGGCTGTCTTCAATAAGAAAATAGGCCATAATCTGGTATAGTTTTATGCATGTCTTATGTTGAATTACTCTCTATGTGTATTTATTTCGTCTTCTGTGGTCTTATTACTCTTACCTAATAGTAATATAACTAGATCAATGGTTTTTAGTCTTTACTAGAGATGTAATAATGTGAATCACTTATAAACAAGGACAAAGGATGGTCGAGTGTTTCGAATTTGGGGCGCACAGTTAGGTCAAGCTTTTAGAGTTGATCAAGCTAGGAAGATAAATCTGACGGTTGTAGAGAATTTATATAACAGTCTAGCAGAAGCTACATTGAAAGTAATACTTTCCCTAGCTACAATTTCAATGAAAGTAACACTTTCCCTAGCCACAATTTTATTGCTTAAGAACTATAGGAGCTAACGGTACGCAATTCCGATTCCCGGATTGCATGTTACGCGAAAAGACGCAAATTTAGAAGCTTAGGCCTTTTAAAACTAACTTTTGAGGTTTTGAGACTAAAATGATTTCTGGGACTCATAATGGCACGAGACCGAAACTCGTACCTCACACTCGACCAAATAGACTTGTGGGAACTAACGGCATGCAATTTTGACTCTCGAATCACAAGTTATTCAAAAAGATTCAAATTTATAGCCTTATGCCTTTTAAAACTAACTTTGAGGTTTTGAGAGACCAAAATGACTTTCAGGACTTGGAAAGGCACGAGACTGAAACCTACACCTCACACTCGACCAAATAGACTTTTGGGAACTAACGGCACCCATTTCCGACTCCTAGATTGCGAGTTATTCGAAAATACGTAATTCTGACTCCCTCTTATGTCCAAGAAAAACTCAACTCATAATTATTTTAAATTTTACATATTTTATGATCTTTTACTAACTTATGAGATACTAATGATTTTCATGATTTTCATGCAGATTGCGTCTGGACATGGTAGATCGGTAGATAGTCGACAACATATATATATATATATATTTATGTAGTTGGACAATTTGTTATGTAGTGAACAATGTGTTATTATTTTTGTTACTTTTTATCTATTTGTTGGGCATGTAAATAATTACCTATATTAATTGTTGCTACGTAATGAAGTGACCCGAGATCATTGGAACTTTTTGGACTATTTAATACAATTGTGTCTCTTTTGGTATTTAATATTGTTGTGATGAACATTAACGAGCAGGAATGAACATGATTATAATATATTTTAAAATTACTATTTACTATAATGTACATTTTTAGCGACGAAATATTTCGTCGCTAATACAAGCCACTTTTATATTTGGCGACAAAATTATTTTGTCGCCATTGCATATTATGAAAATGAATTGGCGACGAAATATTTTCGTCGCTAATACAAGTAATCATTTTATAAATTTGGCGACAAAATTATTTCGTCGCCATTGCATATGCTGAAATTGAATTGGTGACGAAAATAATTCATCGCGATTGCATTCGATGAATTGGCGATGAAATTTTTTCATCGCTAATGCTAAATTACTACCAAAAAAATTACTCTTTTGGCTACAAAATGCGCATCAATGGCGACGAAAATTGTGATCAATAGCGACGAATTATTTTCGTCGCCATTTTTTGTCTATGGCCACAAAAGATAGATTTCGTCGCCAGGGACCTTTGGCGACAAGGCAAAGGCGACAAAATTGGCGACGAAATTTTTTCGTCGCTAAACGAAAAATGGACTTTTGGCGACGAAATCTGTTTGTCGCCAAAGCACATTTTTCTTGTAGTGAAAAAAAGAAAAAAAAAAAAAGTGCCAATGGTTGTTTCAAAAGAAATAAAATAATAATAAAAAGAAGAGTGTGGAAAAAAGAAAAGAAAAAAGAAGAAGAAGAGAGAGATTGGAGATGTGGGGAAGTTTGAAAAGTTGTAGAAGACATTCCAATCACATCCTTTATCCTAATTGAATATCACGAACCTCTTTCTTCTTAATCGAACACCTCTTTTTCAACGTGCAAAGCGGGGGTATTTGTAAAATACAACCGCGGTAAAAGGAAGAATTGTATTAGTTTTTATCACAACTTCCCATTTTATCTGCAATTTGCATTGCAAGGCTAATTTTCATACAATATGATTAATGTATGATAAAGTGTATTGTTTTAGCTGTTGTTTGTACAGATCACTGCTGTGTGGACTAAACAGATGAACATCAGGATAAATGGAATGCTGGAATGAAAACAAGAGAAGTCAAAGCTGAAATTTGGAGTTCGATCGATCTAACCCAGTTCGATCGATCGAGCGTTCGATCGCTTAAAGAGTGTTGAAGCGCTTGAGGCTTAAGGGTTCGATCGATCGAGAGCAGTTCGATCGATCGAACGTAGTATTTCCAGTAACATTCGTGCGCGCAGCAGATGCGGGTTTTTAACCCTAGCTTTAGGTTTTTCTTATATATATGTGTATTGTATACATCCAGAAGGACGCCCACATTTTATTTTTTACAGTTTTAGAGAGAGAGATAGAGGTTTGGTGCTTTGTTTTGTAGGTTTTTTTTCATTGAAGTTACTTTGTGCAGTGGATTTCTTTAGTTTAATACAAGTATTCTGCGTTCCAGGTTATTTATATACTGTCCATTTACATTCTGCACTTTGTAGTCGTAGCTTACTCGTTCATCTTGTGGTATTACATGCTAAATATTTTCAAAACCATAGTTTTCATAGTTTCCATGAAAAACTTGCAACCAAACAAGGTTTTAATGTTTTCTCACGTTAAATATCAATCTGTGACACTCCAGACGATGTCTGAGTAGTCCTAGGTTGGGAGAACACGATGAAACAGTGATCCCTAGATTCTGCCATGCAGCAGAATAATCGCTGTGTTCGATCGATCGGAGTTAGTTCGATCGATCGAACCAGAGACAGTCAAGCGATCGAAGTCATTTCGATCGATTGAGGGATGAGGGTCTTCGATCGATCGAAAGCGCATCGATCGATCGAACTCCCTGATTCTTGAGGATGTTCCCTGCAGTATTCCAGGACCTTTTTGTTTTAAGATTGGTTATCATTCTGTCCCAAAAATGCTCAGTTTGTCAAAACAGTTTTAAAACCAAGGCCCTAAGGCATTTTCTTTCAGTACATTTTGCAAACCACCTTCAATGCTAACACCATTGAGGGTGCGAGTCTTAACTATTGGATTAAACCGCTTTCACGTATTTTAATTTAACTGTGATGATATGGTCCCGGTAATGAAAGGGCCATGGATTCTCCATCTGTAGAGGAATACGGAAAACTGTGGGTAATGTACTCCTTTGTGCTTCAAGGCAACTGCATGGTAGATAGCTAGATTACTGTGGATTCGTGTAATCCCAACACTTTCTTCTTAAAGTTAAACATCCTAATTTAGAGTACTGTTTTAATTAGCTAGTTAGATCGTTAATTTAATCTTAATTATCTTTATTAGTAATCTTAGTTTGTGGAACTTTGTGTTCCGCACTATCGTTTAATCTTATTCAGTTTATTTTGCTTTCTTTTTGAGGGTAGTCTAATTCAATAGGTCAACACCTTCCATGTGGGATCGACCTGGTCTTACCAGTTACTACTTGCACGTCCACCTACACTTGGGTGTTGCACAAGAGCGCACAAGATTTTTCACGTGTCAAGTTTTTGGCGCCGTTGCCGGGAAAGGCGACGATCAATTCCTTAGATTACCTTAGTCACTCTTCATCTCTTTCTATTTTTATTTTCTCTTCTTTTCAGTTCTTTTGGGTAAGTTCTCACCCTAGAGACTCTCCTAGTTCATGTCCAAGAATTCTATTGAAGGAATTTTTGGAAATCCATTCTACCGCTCTGACTCTGATAGTTCCATCAACCCGATAGCCACTCCAACTGAATCAATGGATGATCATCAGAGTGAAAATGGTGACAATGTTGTGGTGCCAATTGATGAGGCACTACGTCCTCTTTGCGATCTCATGCAACCAGAACATGCACCTACGCCCTCTTGCATTCAAATCCCACCGCATAATGGCGAATTTCAGTTTCGCAATGGGATGATTCAACTGCTTCCCACTTTTCATGGGATGGAAAGTGAGAAGGCGTATTTATATGTCACTGACTTCGAGGATGTTTGCAAAACATTCTCGCAAAATTGTCCTAGGGAAGTGACACATCTAAAGCTATTCCCCTTCACTTTGAAAGATAAAGTGAAGGCGTGGCTCCACTCCCTCAAACCGAATTCAATTTTCACCTGGCATGCGATGAGCACCGCGTTTCTAAAGAAATTCTATCCTACTCGCATGACCACAGACCTTCAGCGTCAAATCAATTCCTATAAACAAAAGAGCAATGAAACCTTTACATAAGCGTGGGAGCGTTTCAAAGATTTGCTTCTCTCATGCCCACACCATGGGTTTGAGAAATGGCGAACTATCAGCTTCTTTTATCAAGGATTGAATGGTGAAACAAAGAAGTTGGTGGAAACGATGAGCTCTGGACCATTTCTGCGTAAAAACACTGAAGAGGCTGAAGCCCATTTCGAATGGTTAGCTGAATACGCTCATGAATGGTCAAATTCTGATAATGTCTCACGCTCACAGATATCCTGTGTAGAGGAGAAAAGCCTATACCAGCTAACCAGTGAAGATCACCTCATGACTAAGTATGCAGAGCTAGCAAAGAAGGTAGAGGAGTTAAGCATGAAAGGAGAAAGCTCTAGGCAAGCCATGCCTGAGGAACCATGTGGCACATGCAACATGTTGGGACATACAACTCAATATTGTCCTAATGTGCCATATTTTCAAGAGCAAGCCCCTATAGAGATGAATGCCATGCAAGGTTTTCAAGGGGCGGGGAATTCCAACAATAACTTTCAAAGTAACACTAGATGGAATCACCCTGGTTTTGATTGGAGAAATAATGCTGGGACCCAAAATCAATATCAACAGCAGCCCTACAACAACAATCAATATCAAGGGCAAAACAATAGGCCGTTCCAGCAATACAATCAAAACAGAACCAATAACTACAACCAAGCTCAACCCTCCAATGCACCACAGGCCAATACCTATATGCCACCACACAAGAAGGTACAAGAAGAAGAGCCACTTGCTAATGCCAATCTAACGCAGCAACTCATACAGATGATGAGTAGAATGTCTGCCACATTAGAGAGAATAGATGCACGGCAAGAAGGTTCAGGAGGAACATTCCCTGCCCAACCACTTCCGAACCCCAAGGGACATAACAATGGTCCTAACAATCAAGAACATGCTAAAGCTGTGACTACACTGAGAAGTGGAAAAATCATAGAGAAAAGTATGCCTCTGTCCACTTCCGAAGTGTACAAAGAGGAGGAAGTGGTGGATGAAGAAGTTGAGCAACCATCTACTCGAGAGGAGGAGCCGTCTACTAATGACGAACCAATAAAGGCAAACATTGAAGCTCCTAGAGTAGAGGAAGAAGTTGAGCGAAGGCCTGGAAAGGAGTCTGTTAAGGAAGAACCACCAAAATGCCCTTTTCCCGCACCTTATCCTCAACGGTTGAAGAAACCCAAGAATGAGACAAAGAATCAGGAGGTTCTGGAATTGTTTAAACAAGTTAAAATTAACCTTCCACTCCTAGATGCTATCAAGCAAGTGCCGGCCTATGCTAAGTATCTCAAAGATCTATGCACGGTCAAGAGGAGGCAAAGCGTGAAAAAACATGCTTATGTCGCGTGCCAAGCCAGTGCTATCATTCAAAATGAGTTGCCTCCAAAACTCAAAGATCCCGGTACACCTACTGTCTCGTGCAGAATTGGGAATCAAAAGATAGATAACGCACTCCTCTATTTAGGAGCAAGCGTGAACCTGCTGCCATATTCAGTCTATAAACAGCTAGGGGTTGGGTGAACTCAAACCCACCCGAGTCGCTTTGCAATTGGCAGACAGATCTGTGAAGTACCCTAGAGGGGTATTAGAGGACGTCCTTGTCCAAATAGACTCTTTTGTATTTCCAGTTGATTTCGTGATATTGGACACAGAACCTGTGTCTAATCCTGGTGCACATATTCTGGTTATCTTTGGACGTCCATTCCTCAACACTATTGATGCCACAATCAAGATTAGAAGTGGTATCATGACTATCGTATTTGGGAACATGACATTGAATGTCAAGATCTTTTCCAATCCCCGACCGGAAGAATACGATGATGAGGAAGAAATTCATTATATAGACACGGTCATTGAAGATGAAGTTGACTTGGTCGACTACAAAGATCCTTTGGAAGTTGTGATGACTCAATTTGGCGATATCTATCAGCCTGCTGAGTCAACTCCATTGGATGCTGACTTGAACCAGACGTGTCTTATGATGGATACGATAGAGGAGGATAGAGCCGATTGCATGTGGGTAATGCCATATGAATAACTGCCTCCTAAAACCAAGTTGGTAATGCCCTCTAGTTTCCAGTTTCTGGAGTTAGAATTGAAGGAGCTTCCCAAAGAGCTGAAATACGCATTCCTAGGGATTGGAAAAACCTATCCTGCGATCATTTCATCTGCTTTAACTTATGAACAGGAAGGTAGGCTAGTGCAAATGCTGACAAAGCATAAAGATGCTATGGGATGGACAATTGCTGACCTCAAAGGCATAAGCCCATCCATATGCACGCATAAGATATATCTGGAGGAAGACGCTAAACCTTCAAGGCAAATGCAAAGGCGTCTGAATCCCAACATGCAAGAAGTAGTTAAAAAGGAAGTGCTTAAACTACTTGATGTTGGGATGATTTACCAGATATCTGACAGTCCTTGGGTTAGTCCTACCCAAGTAGTTCCAAAGAAAGCAGGCATAACGGTCATCCCGAACAAAGATGGTGAATTAGTACCAACACGTATCCCCACTGGATGGAGGATGTGTATTGACTACAGGAAGTTAAATACTGTGACTCGAAAGGACCATTTTCCTTTGCCATTCATGGATCAAATGCTAGAACGTGTGGCGGGTCACAAGTATTACTGCTTTTTGGATGGATACAGTGGATATAATCAAATTGAAATTGCTCCTGAAGATCAGGAGAAAACCACGTTCACTTGTCCATTTGGTACATTTGCCTACCGACGAATGCTGTTTGGTTTATGTAATGCACCGGGCTACCTTTCAGCGGTGCATGTTAAGCATATTTAGTGACATGGTCGAAAACATCCTTGAAGTCTTCATGGATGATTTTTCAGTGTTTGGCCATAGCTTTAAAGATTGCCTCAGCAATCTCGAGCAGGTTTTAATGAGGTGTGAGGACAAACACCTCGTTTTGAATTGGGAAAAGTGTCACTTTATGGTGACCAAGGGAATAGTCCTCGGCCATATAATATCTGATGAAGGAATCCAAGTGGATAAGGCAAAAATTGACATAATCTCAAATCTACCTGTCCCCCGTACAGTAAGAGACATCCGTTCATTCTTGGGGCATGCAGGTTTTTATCGTCGATTTATCCAGAACTTCAGTGCAATCTCTCGACCCCTTTGTCAACTTCTTGTTAAGGATGCACCATTCGAGTGGTCAGAGAGTTGCAAAAAGTCCTTTGAGGATCTAAAAGAGCTCCTCACCTCCGCAGCTATAAAACAGGCACCCGACTGGAGTTTGCCTTTTGAATTAATGTGCGATGCTAGTGATTACGCCATTGGCGCGGTCCTAGGTCAGAGAAAGGACAATAAGCCACATGTGATATACTATGCCAGCCGAACTTTGAATGAAGCTCAAATGAATTACACTACTACTGAAAAGGAACTGCTGGCAGTAGTATTCGCCCTGGACAAGTTTAGGTCTTATCTGATAGGGTCACCAATCGTCTGTTTTACAGATCATTCAGCCCTCAAGTATCTACTGTCAAAGAAAGACGCTAAACAACGGCTTATTCGCTGGATACTCTTACTCCAAGAGTTTGATCTAACAATCAAAGATAAGAAAGGAGTAGAGAATGTGGTTGCGGATCATTTGTCCCGGTTGACTTTTATCGACAACACTGAATCCCAATCCATTAAGGATGAGTTCCCAGACGAACAGCTACTGGCAGTAAGTAGTCTGCCTTGGTATGCTGATATTGTAAACTACCTTGTCACGGGTAAAACACCGACTCATTGGTCGAACCAAGACAAAAAACGGTTCCTCTCGTTCGCGCGTCACTTCTTCTTTGATGACCCATACCTTTTCAAGTACTGTGCTGATCAGGTCATCAGGCGCTGCGTCCCCAATAAGGATATAACCGTAATATTAGCGTCATGCCATTCTGAGGCATGCGGTGGCCACTTCGCGTCACAGAAGACCGCACAAAAAGTCCTACAAAGCGGTTTTTACTGGCCCACAGTCTTCAAAGATGCTTATTCCTTTTGCAAGATATGCCAACGCTGTCAAAAGCTTGGAACTATTTCTAAAAGGAATTCTATGCCTTTAACCCCTATCATCACAATTGAGATATTTGATTGTTGGGGCATAGATTTTATGGGTCCATTTCCCAAGTCTAATAACTGTGAATACATACTCCTTGCTGTAGAGTATGTATCGAAATGGGTAGAAGCGATACCAACGAGACGAAATGACCACAGAACGGTCATGTCCTTTCTAAGAGAACATATCTTGTCTCGTTTTGGTACTCCAAAAGCTTTACTAAGTGACCAAGGCAAGCATTTCTGCAATAGGCCCTTGGAGTCACTTCTCAAGAAATACGGAGTCCATCATAAAATCGCTCTTGCCTATCATCCACAGTCAAATGGGCAAGCAGAATTGGCTAACCGAGAAATTAAGCACATTCTCGAAAAGACGGTTAGCTCCAATCGAAAAGATTGGGCATACAAATTGACTGACGCGTTATGGGCATACCGTACAGCTTATCAGACGAATCTTGGTATGTCCCCGTACAGATTGGTTTACGGGAAAGCTTGCCACCTTCCTGTTGAAATTGAACATAAAGCTTACTGGGCAACACGCTCATTGAATTTTGATATTCAAGAGGGAGGTCAGCTACGCAAGCTCCAACTTGCAGAGCTAGAGGAAATACGACGAGATACGTATGACTCTGCGAAGTTGCATAAGGAAAAGTTGAAGGCTCGCCACGATCGTACGATCTTTCGTAAATCATTTGAGCCGGGGCAGAAAGTGTTGCTGTATGACTCTCGCCTCCACCTTTTCCCAGGAAAGCTCCGTTCCCGTTGGACAGGCCCGTTCATCGTAAAAACTGTTTTTCCACATGGGGCGGTTGAGATCGTAAATCCAAAGAACGATGATTGTTTCAAGGTCAATGGCCAAAGATTGAAACCGTTCTTGGAGAACTTCCACACTGAAGTTGAGCACATCCAGCTGGATGAGCCCAGCTATTCTCCCACTTAAAAATCCAAAGTGGAGTTCCAAATTGTTGTATTTCTTTTCTTTCCTTGCATTTTAGTTTTTCTCTTTTGTTTTTAAGTTTTCGTTCGTTATTTCGTGTTTGTGATCTAGTTCTAATCCATTACAACTTAAACCACTCTGTTGCAGGTACATAGATGCGAGGGGATGATGTTCATTCTGTTGGTTCATGGGCTGATTCAGAATGTCGTTGTGGCATCTGAACTGAGGGTGAACTCATACCCTGCCCCTTGCTTCATCAAGATCCTGAAGCTCATTCTCTCATTGATGCTGCTCAAGGGTACATTCCATACCCACCAGCCCTCCTGGACATCAATCCATACAAAAATATGGGATTTCAAGATGACGACGATGATGATGAGGATGATCCGATTGCTGCGGTTTGGCAGTTTGAGCTGCGACAGCGGTCGCAGACTCAGGCCCAGGGAGAGTCTTCTTCCTCTGTGCCTCTCCCGACCGTTCACGAGCTATTATTGGAGGAGAGAGAGGCCAGGATTAGACTCGAGGGCCGGATGGACCATCTGCAGACCTTGCTAGAGTCCATATTGATTCAGATTGGGGTCGATTCGGCTGTTCACTCTACTCAGCACCCATCGATGGCCCCGTCTGCACCACCTACTACTGATCCACCATCTTCTGCTGCTCCGGCTTCTGCTGCTACCGATCCTTTTTCCTCCGCTGCTGCCGATCCATCTGCTGCCGCCCCTGCTACTACACTGTTGCCACCAGCTCCCATCGACACCCCTTCTGATGTAGCTGATGATGCGCCGTCCGGTGTCGATTAGTTTTAGTTGGGGAGGTGGTGTTTATGTATTTTTGGTTAGTTATTGTACTGATTTTGGTTATGGTTTTGGTTGTTTGGATAGGTTGGTTGGTTTTGTATGGACAATATTTCTTACTGCTTGTCTTTTATTCTGTTCCTATTACAGTGGTTTAGGTTGTTTGGATCATGTTTTTTTTTTATTGTGTTACTCTTATCTTTTGATCCTGGTTGTTTTGGAGATTGTGTTCTACTTTTCTATGCTAGGTTGCTATGCTTGCTATCATCAATTTGCTCCATACAGGTGATACCCATCTATTTTATTTATTGAAAATCAACTTCTGGGGACTTTGTTGTTTTCAGTTGGGGGTAGGAGATAATAGATAGGTATACACCCGTAATGATCAGGTTTTGCACTTGGATATGTTTTAAATTTAATGAGAACACAGTCTGTTAAAATTTTGAAAATTTTGATAATTTAACATTGAATCGTATTGATAGAATAACTCTGAATAATCTCTCCTGCTTGTTAATTAGACAATGACACATTTGTAGTATTCTCATCTTTTTATGGATTAAATCCACGCGTTTTCTGTATCACTGAAATGAAATTGCATTTGTGAAGCTATTATGTACCCAATACTTTTGCGCACTAATTGGCAGCTATGTAGAAAACCTGAAAGTGGAGTTAATTTGAATATTGTGCGAAAAGAACAAGTAGTGGAAGCTAATAACCCTTTGTGAGCTATTGAGCCAATCGTCATTTCTGAGAGGATTCTCATACATTGTCGAATGGTCTTTCTTGCATATACTTGGTGAATTCGTTGATAAGTCTCAGTTTTCTTTAAAAGTTTTGACTGCTTGTTAGAGGAGAACGTTCAGGATTTACCAATTACACTCAATGAACACTTAAGTGTTAAAAATTGAAAGTTGAGAAAATGATTCAAGCCATCGTTTACCCATTCTTTTACCTGATATAGTTTTCACCTACATTCATTGAATTGTTTCATCCCTGATCCTACCTCAATTAAATATTTCCAATGTAATCACAAGAATCCAAATCCCTGATCTATACCTTGACCTCATTGAGCCAGTTGATATATGTGTTGAGAATGGGTCATCAAAGTATGTGAAATGGAAGGAAGTAGTTGTGGGACGTTTTATTATCAGGTTATTTAAAAAAAAATAAAAAAAATAAAAAAAAATGAATGATGAATGAAGGAGAAGAGAAAAAAGAGCATATGAAATGAATGGGAGATTGGGTGGAGAAAAGAATAAAAAAAAAATAAAAAAAATTTAAAAAAAAGTTGAAATTCCATCACATACTAAAAAGCACACCCTTCTCTACAACACTTTCCCCCCTACTAAATAAAAGACGCAATTCAAAGTCTTGAAGATTCTCAACAATTGATTTGAACATGGAAGTGTGAGTTGAGTTATCCACGGTATTTCGCTCCTCTAGTAAGTAGTGTTCCATTCATGAGACTATACACTCTTAAATGTCCGTTTTTCATAGAGTCAAGTATGAAAGCATTAGCACTTATAATATCATCCTTATCAAAGCTTTCATACGATGTGCGATCATTGTAAAGCAAGTTTCTGAGAGACGTTCTTTTTGAGTGTGACCAATGTGAGAATTGAGCCAAAACTGCAAGTTTTGCAAGGTACAATAGTCTAGATAACTCTTAATAGGGTTGGACGCATAGTTGTTAAATTCACACACACACGGGTGCATGATGGTAATACATTTGTTATATTTTACTTGGTGATATAGAGGAGCATGTGGATCTCTTTCATGGGTTGATAGAGGATAGTATATTATTGTAGAGCTGAACTAACAATTTAATGGAAGGGGGAATTCTACAAGTTATTCTAAATCTTTTTGAGCTTAAAATTGGAGAATTTTGTGGGTATATTCACTGCAAACCCTCACGAGACAACACTCGTCCACTAGGGGGAACCTAGGGGTTTAACGGCTTGTTGCATTTGCTAAATGCAACCGCGATTCCTGCGAAAGTGAGTTAGGATCTTTCTTTCTATCTTAGTTAGGATTGTTTTTAGTTTTCCTTTGTTTTCTTAGTCGTGGTAGTATGAGTTTAGGAGTTTTTATTTTATTTTATTTTCGCTTTATCGCTAGGGACTAGCAATAAGCTAGTTGGGGGTTGTACAAAGCGGGGGTATTTGTAAAATACAACCGCGCTAAAAGGAAGAATTGTATTAGTTTTTATCACAACTTCCCGTTTTATCTGCAATTTGCATTGCAAGGCTAATTTTCATACAATATGATTAATCTATGATAAAGTGTATTGTTTTAGCTGTTGTTTGTGCAGATCACTGCTGTGTGGACTAAACAGATGAACATCAGGATAAATGGAATGCTGGAATGAAAACAAGAGAAGTCAAAGCTGAAATTTGGAGTTCGATCGATCTAACCCAGTTCGATCGATCGAGCGTTCGATCGCTTAAAGAGTGTTGAAGCGCTTGAGGCTTAAGGGTTCGATCGATCGAGAGCAGTTCGATCGATCGAACGTGGTATTTCCAGTAACATTCGTGCGCGCAGCAGATGCGGGTTTTTAACCCTAGCTTTAGGTTTTTCTTATATATATGTGTATTGTATACGTCCAGAAGGACGCCCACATTTTATTTTTTACAGTTTTAGAGAGAGAGAGATAGAGGTTTGGTGCTTTGTTTTGTAGGTTTTTTTTCATTGAAGTTACTTTGTGCAGTGGATTTCTTTAGTTTAATACAAGTATTCTGCGTTCCAGGTTATTTATATACTGTCCATTTACATTCTGCACTTTGTAGTCGTAGCTTACTCGTTCATCTTGTGGTATTACATGCTAAATATTTTCAAAACCATAGTTTTCATAGTTTCCATGAAAAACTTGCAACCAAACAAGGTTTTAATGTTTTCTCACGTTAAATATCAATCTGTGACACTCCAGACGATGTCTGAGTAGTCCTAGGTTGGGAGAACACGATGAAACAGTGATCCCTAGATTCTGCCATGCAGCAGAATAATCGCTGTGTTCGATCGATCGGAGTTAGTTCGATCGATCGAACCAGAGACAGTCAAGCGATCGAAGTCATTTCGATCGATTGAGGGATGAGGGTCTTCGATCGATCGAAAGCGCATCGATCGATCGAACTCCCTGATTCTTGAGGATGTTCCCTGCAGTATTCCAGGACCTTTTTGTTTTAAGATTGGTTATCATTCTGTCCCAAAAATGCTCAGTTTGTCAAAACAGTTTTAAAACTAAGGCCCTAAGGCATTTTCTTTCAATACATTTTGCAAACCACCTTCAATGCTAACACCATTGAGGGTGCGAGTCTTAACTATTGGATTAAACCGCTTTCACGTATTTTAATTTAACTGTGATGATATGGTCCCGGTCATGAAAGGGCCATGGATTCTCCATCTGTAGAGGAATACGGAAAACTGTGGGTAATGTACTCCTTTGTGCTTCAAGGCAACTGCATGGTAGATAGCTAGATTACTGTGGATTCGTGTAATCCCAACACTTTTTTCTTAAAGTTAAACATCCTAATTTAGAGTACTGTTTTAATTAGCTAGTTAGATCGTTAATTTAATCTTAATTATCTTTATTAGTAATCTTAGTTTGTGGAACTTTGTGTTCCGCACTATCGTTTAATCTTATTCAGTTTATTTTGCTTTCTTTTTTAGGGTAGTCTAATTCAATAGGTCAACACCTTCCCTGTGGGATCGACCTGGTCTTACCAGTTACTACTTGCACGTCCACCTACACTTGGGTGTTGCACAAGAGCGCACAAGATTTTTCACGTGTCACAACGTCCTGATGATTTTAAGTAAATTGGATTTGAAGTTAAGGTAATGAGGGAGTTCTCCACGGTATCTCGCTCTTCTAGTGAGAAGTATCCTTTCATGAGACTCTGCTCACTAAAATGTTCGTTTTTCTATTTAGATATGAGAAGCATTAGATTTCATTTACATTTACTCCTTATAGCTTCCATATCATAAGTGATAATTATTACACCTAATTCGGAGTGATTTCATCTTGAAAGTGTAATCCCCGCGAGAGTCGAGTCAAAATGAACGTCTTGATAGTATCTTAGGTCATGCAAGCTTTGAAATTAATGTTTTGTATTTTGGTTGTCCATTCACACACACACTTGAAGATTAACAAGTACGGAATATTCTAATGACTTTGATAGTAGACTAACTGTAATATGTGTGTTGCATTGCTATGGCATACTAGAGAGTTTCATGAGATTGTTGACCTTAACTATATTGCTAAATGAGAGGAAAAAAATTTCCTTGAAAACATTTAAATGAGAACCATTACCATAAACATGAATTTTGTGGGTAAATTCACTGCAAACCCTCACGAGACAATACTCGTCCACTAGGGGGAACCTAGGGGTTTAAAGGCTTGTTGCATACGCTAAATGCAATCGCGATTCCTGCGAAAGTGATTTAGGATTTTTACTTTCTTTTGTTTTCAATTTTTAGAGTTAAATAAACATTGCTGTAGTTCGCTTCATTGCTAGGGACTAGCAACGAGCTAGTTGGGGGGTGTGATTCGAGGTGAAAAGTGCATATTTATAGTGTATTACGTGATATTTTATGCATACTTTTATCCCCAAAGTCCCTACATTTAGGTGCATTCTAATAACAATGTTCTTTTTATTGTGTTAATGCTAAAACATATGTTTATGCATTGTTTTATAGGTATTAGAATGTGAATCAATGAAGTGGAACTAAAGAAAGTGATTCTGGTGAAGAGAACAACAGAAGCAGCTGAGAAAACGCCAATTTTGACAATGAAGACTTCAGATTTTGAAGATTTTTCCAGAAATGCAAAATGTAGATCTTTGAGTTACGGTCGCGTGGCCACAAACGGGAGGTCAATTCGAGGTCCGAGTGAAAAGTTATGGCCATTCTCCCATCGGTGCGCAGAGTTGTCAAAATTAGAGGAGTTCAAGCCCTTGGGCAGAGTTCAATCGATTGAGAGTTCGATCGATCGAACTAAGCTCGATCGATAGAACTTTATTTTCATCTAAAAGTAGCGTAAAATCTGCAAGAACCCTACATATAAGTCATTTTGACGCCAGACGAAGGGAGGACGCTCCAGAACGCAGAAAACAGCAGTTTAGGGTAGTTTTAGGGTTAGATTAGGAGTAGATTAGGTTAGATTCTTATTTTTCTTCCTCTTTTCCATTAATTTATTGAAGATTATTGAAGATTCAAGTGGATTTCATGTTTATTTCAGATTATATCCAAGTTTTTCTTTTCAATCCTTGTTATCTGATTGTTATTAGTTTATGTGTTATGATTACTCTAGGTTATTGTTTTTGTACTAGTTTTATTATGTTTCCGTAGTTTAGACGTTGGTAATATGTGATGAAACATTGATTCCCAACCTCTGCCATGCAATCTTTAGAAACCTTGGGCTTGATCGATCAAAGGTATTTCGATCGATCGAACCAAGGCCATAGTCAAGCGATCGAAGGCATTTCGATCGATTGAAGGATGACGTTATCCAATCGATCGAGAGCGCTTCGATCGATCGAACATGATGATTCCTGAGATGATTCTTTTAAGTATTCCATAACTTTCTGTTTTAGAAATCTGTCATCAAATTATCCCTATAAGCTCAGTTTGTCACAACAGTTTTTAGAACTTGAAGCCTTAAGGCTATTTTCTTCAATGACTTTTGAAAACCACTTTGAATGCTAACATCATTTAGAGTGCAAGTAATAACCATTGTTTTAAACTGTCTTCTAAGTATTTTAAATCAACTGTGATGATGTAGTCCCGGTCATGCAAGGGCTATTGATTCTTTATCTTTAGAAAAATACGGAATGCTGAAAAGGAATGAACTCCATAGAACGTTAATGAATTTGCATGGTAGATGGTTAGGATCAATGTGGATTCCAGTGTTTCCAACACCTTTAGTTTATATGTTTAATTAGTTATGTTTCTTTATGCTTTAGTTTGCTATTTAGTTTAATTTAATTAATTAGGATTCGTAGAATCTCTACCCGTATATTAATATTTTCATTTTCTTCCTATTCCTTCCCTGTGGGATCGACTTGGAATTCCAGTACTATATTACTTGCACGATCACCTACACTTGGGTGTTGCACAAGAGCGCACAACTATTTAGTCGTGTCAGGGTACTTGTAACGATTATATCAGATCTTGATTCGTGTTTAACTACAGAGTTTTGGCAGAGTCTACAGACAGCTATAGGGTCTTCATTGAACCTGAGCTCAGCTTTTCATCCACAAACTGACGGACAAGCGGAACACGTAAATCAAGAAATGGAAGATATGTTGTGAGCTTGTGTTATCGATTTCGAGATTTCATGGGAGATACACTTGCCGCTGATCAAGTTCACGTACAATAACAACTATCACTCAAGTATAGGGATGGCGTCATTTGAAGCCTTATACAGGAGACCTTGCAGATCACCGTTATGTTTGACTGAGGTTGGAGACAATCACTACTTAGACCAGAGATGATATGAGAAACTACTGAGAAGATTTAAATCATGCGAGGGAAGATGAAGACAGCACAAACCAAGCACAAGAGCTATGCTGACAAGCGCTGAAGGAACTAGAATTCAGCATTGGAGATCACGTACTTCTCAAAGTATCTCTAGTTCGAGGCATCATCAGATTCGGCCAGAAAAGAGGGAAGCTATCACCGCGTTTTATAGGACCTTTCAAGATTCTAGAACATGTAGGAAAAGTCACCTACAAATTGGCATTGCAACCCAAGATGTCAGGAGTGCACAATGTTTTGCACGTGAGTATATGCTACAGCGCACGAGATCAACTTTAAGGATATCGAGGTGAATGACAATGTAACTTTCAATGAAGGACCGGTGCGAATTTTGGATCAAACGAGATCAACTTTGAAGATATCGAGGTGAATGGCAATGTAACTTTCAATGAAGGACCGGTGCAAATTTTGGATCAAGAAGTCAAGAAACTCAAAAATAAAGAGATTCCATTAGTGAAAGTTCAGTGGAAGCATCATGATAAAGGAGAAGCTTCATGGGAACTAGAGTCAGAGTTGCGCAAAAAGTTTTGAGAGTTTTTTTGATGTTTTGATATCCACTTACTTCTAATTTCGGGGATGAAATCTTCAATGAGTGGTGGATAATGTAATACCCGTATTTTTGCTGTAATTATGACGTATACAATGACTTCTATGATAATACTTATCTTAATCTATCTTTGGTAAACTTTGGATACCAATCGATTTCCATGATATCCCAATCGATTGACACTTCTAGGATGCCAATCGATTGCCTTCAACTGCATTACTCCCAATCGATTGCCACTGACCCAAATTGATTGCCAGTCATTGAACTTGGTATCCAAACATTTTCTGAGAGGATGACACCACCTGCTTATTGCATGCAGCCCTTGGCCTATAAATGCTAACCCAAACTCATCCCTAATCTGTTTTGGTTGATTCCCATGACCTCCATATATCCATATACATATATATGTTCATATATACACACTTACACACCTTCAAACTCACATAACACACTCTCACTCAAAGAAGAAGAAGGACAGAAGATAGAGAAGGAAAAAAGAGAAAGAAAGAGATAGAGAAGAGAGACAGAGAAGAGAGGAGAAAGCTCTACCATTAAAGCCAAGCTTTTAAGCTTGCCAAGCACACCACTACACCTATACATACTTATGAGTCCTTAAACTCACACAGTACCTTAGTTAGACGTTTTTATGAGTTTTTGTACGAATAGAACGGATCTATAATGTTTATATTTAGTTTTGTATAATTTCAGTATGTTCATTGAGAAGAAGATGAATTACCAATCGATTGCTACTTTGTCCAATCGATTGAACTTTGTCCTAATCGATTGGTGACTTTTCCCAATAGATTGGATTCTTTTGGATACCAATCGATTTCCATTAAGACCAATCAATTGGCACCTACTTTTTCCTAATTTATTGTTGAGTCAATCCAATCGATTGTACCTTGGCAGAATGTGATTTATCCATGTTTAATAGTAGTTATGTGTTCACATGTCTATCAGAGCTTTCTATTATTGATTGAATATGCTAGAATGAGACTTATGTATGTTACAAAGCTACACGATTAAATAATGAACCTAATGTCAGTGAATAAGTAAGATGTTAATATAAGAATGATCGTACTGAGAAGTCGACATGCATAGTTTGGTACATTTTAGTCGCGGAGACTAATTGTCTGTTCATATGGTATGAGTTAAGCAATCAAGGAGATTACGAGTTATGTTGAGTTGAGTCTTCTTGTGTAGATCATGATTTGTTGTGGCAAATGATAGTCATGACTGTGGATAGAAAAAGGTTGATTGAGCTGTGTAACGACCGGTATGATGATGCCAAGGCACGTTGTTTATGTGTAACGGCCGGTATGATGATACCAAGGCACGTTGTGAATATGTAACGCCCGATATTTCATATCATGAAACGTTGTGGAGAATGGGGTAGTTGAGCCTTTATACCAGGCTGACCATTACGATACGAGGAGAGGATAGTTGAGGTTTCGTACTAGGCTGACTATTACTATGATATCGAAAATTGAATCAAGATCTTGGGAAGGGAGTTTCTATCTAAGTAATATATGATTGGACATATATGGGAGAATGAGTCATAGAGATGGATATAAAGTCCATAACATAGTAGAGTCAAGTCATTGAGTTGCATATAGCATATCGGAACAATGTTAGAATGGAACGTCGAGAGAACTATTTCTTAATGCAAATGCTATTAATGACTTCTTATTTTGATATTTTGATACTCTGTTAGTTTATTACTCACTCAGCTTTTCCCAAGCTGACGACGTTTATGCAGCTGGATATACCCATATCCAGCTTTCTAGATATACAGGTGAGATGCCCATTGATGAGGACTACTATCAGGAGTACCCGAAGGAAGGCTATGGCTGGGATGGTCACACCGAAGAAGGGATCGAAGGGGATTACCACCAAGATGATGATAATATCTATGCCACTTGAAGCTTAGGGCTAGATTAGTAGTTCTTTACTTTATGTTTTGACTATGTACTTTTCGGTTGGCAAGTGTGCCTTGAGACTTGGATTTCAGTTTACTACTATGGTTGGATTTTGTAATAAGATCTCTTATGTTTAAGTTATTATATTCAATTTAGCATTTCAGTTACTACGTTTTATCTCTGATGTTTTAGAACTGTGTGTGGACAATCGAGTGATATTCACCAGTCACAACCTATGGGTCCAAAAATGGAATTTATTTTTCCTATTTTTGCTACGATGGGGCGTGACAATACCTTTGCTTTTATCGGTCACCATTTGTTCCTCTACTCGATCGTGTATTGCAAAAACAGGTACATAGGGTCGTAGGATCCTTGGCGGATTGTAAGCCCGGTCTTCCCAATACTGTCGTTCTCTCTTAGCCTGCCTTGCCCTCTAAAATCTCCTCTTTTGGGATCTGCTATACTTGGGCACTGTTGGGAATTTGGGGTGTTCAACCAATGCCATCTTTCCTGTTCCACCCTTAGAGGAAGCACCATTCTCGACCGCATGTCCGATGTTGAAACCCTAGTTAGCGCGCTGGGCTTAGACGATATCTGATGACGTTTCTTTCCTAATCGGCCTGAATCTCTGAAATCTCCCTACATTACTGGAGATGATCTGGGCTTCCATTTGGGCTTAGACTGATATTGCTTTGGCAATGTGAGCTTGTCATGAACCGATCTCCTCGGGCTTTGTTCGCTATGTTCACTCACCCTTGGCCTCTTGCTTGAGCTTGTTGATTCTTTCTTGACATCGGCCTTGCATCTTGGATAGAGGCCTTTTTCAATTAGATGAAGCTGATGACGTTGATCAGCTATCAAACTATTAGTGTTTGATTGAGCCCTTTCAACTTCGGCCTTTCGTTCGAGCTCTTTTTTCTCCTGGTAAGTCTTTTAAAGCTCTTGAATTGTTACCTTTGGCCCCTCTATGGCTAAAGTAGCAATCTGCTACCCTTCTTCTCTCTTAGTTTTCCTTCTGGTACCTCTGTCAAGTCGACTTTTGGTCTAGGCCTAGTCATCTTGGTTAGATTGGGCACCACCATGTTTGTGCACGTGATCTGAGGAAAAGGATTGGCATCAGTACCCAAGGCTTTATTAGAAAACTTGAATATTCCCTTTTCTACGTTCTCCTGTATCACATTACAAAAAAACAATGCAGTTGTTAGTAGTGTGTTTCCATGAGTTGTGCAACTTACAGTAGTACTCTTTATTCTTGATGTCATCGACCTTTGGTAGCTGATGACCATCACTTAGCTTTATCACTTTCTCAGTCAGAAGGTCGTAAAAAATTTGATCGGCCATAGTGATATCAAATATATAATTTTTCCCTGCCTCGAACGCCGTCTTTTTTGCCGTGACGTTATTATTGATGGGTTTATTCAAGGCATTGCACTCGATCGGTCGTTTGTAGATTAGCTCGGCCATTTGAATGTCGGCTTGGAGGTCACAATATTCTATATGGACCTCGTAATTGGGATCTTTGTAGTACGTTCCTTTGGAAGAATTCTTCTTCTCCTGTTCATCCAGAAGGATGTTCATAGCGAGCAGCCCTCATGGCCAGCTTGAATAGGTCACAGAAATTAGTCCCTTCAAACTTCTTTTGAAGCTCGAAAGACATTCCCCCCATTTCTATCTTAACGTACTCCTCTTCGAATAGAATAGTCTTGTATCTATACTTAGGCTTTCTAAAATGGGCTATGTAAGTCTCAACCATCTCCCCTACCAGCTAGAGTATTCTTAACAGATTTGCTAGAGAAGTCTCGGGCTCAGTCCTATAGAACTGACCATGAAACAACTCCACCATCCCTAGCCAATTTTGAATAGAATTAGCAAGGAGGTTGACATAAAGGCTATCCCAGTGAGGGAATTAGGGAATAACCTCAACTTCAAGTTTTCATTACCACCCACATGGCCACACTGCACAATGAAGCAGCCTATGTGCTCTATGGTTGAGTGTTCGTTCTCTCCTGAAAATAGGGTAAAGTTTGGGATGTTATAACCTTGAAGGAAATTGGTTTGGTCTACTTCAGGTGGATATGGCCGTCGGTATATCGGCCTCTCCACCCTTCTCATTAATGGACCATACTCTTCGTGTATGATAGCCACCAACTCCTCCTTATTGATGGCCTGTGGCATAACATGTTGTGCTACAATAGGAGGTGATAAGGGGGGTAGGACCTGATATTGGTTGTTAGCAGCCTGATGAGGCCAGAAAATGTCGTTTACTCTTTACCCCCCAACAACGTAGGCAGGGGGACCTGTATGACTGATTACCTTTGGGTCTCGACCTAACGGCTGAACAATCACTGGGGTTGTCGTTCTAGTGGGATCGAGCTGTTTGTTTAGTCAGTTCTGCTCTCGGAGATTCGGATATACATATGGTGGATCTTTTGGCTTATCAGTTACAAGAAAACCAATAGCACCAGCGGGAGATTTATTATTACCGATTAGCCCCGTATTTACAGTCTGTTGCAAGACCCCGATTAAGTTATTTAGTGTGGCATGGGTCTCTTTTGTCGGGCTAGCAACTGATCCTGGCCAACTCGCATCGTGACCGTTTGTTCAATTAGCATTTGAAAATCTCCCATAGATCCTAGGAAGGCATAATAATCTTGCCTCATAGGTTCCACAGTTTGTCTCACGACCTCTTAGAATGCTTCCAGAGTCAAGAAACTTTCTTGTGGTGAACGGGTAGTTCTCTTATCCTCTAGTGGGTCGTTAATGACCAAGTCATCCTGTCCATTTTTCCTAATTTATTGTCTCTTTTTGGAGGCGTCTTCTAGTACTATGGGTCCCACTAGGCATGCCAAAAATGTTTGCTTGTAGTTTGTGAGGGCGTGCCAGAGCTAAACGGGCTCAGTGTGCAAACTAATTTCCTATGTGCTTGTATGAGTGATACACAAGGCTTTATGAATCTGACTTCTAACGGGTGATTGTGTGAGGTGAGTAGGAAAGTACCCTCACTGAAAGTTCTATGGCAGTACTGAACCACACAAGCCAATTAGTGCATAGTTTCTAGATAAACAATCACAAACAATTAACAAAATATGAGGGTATCTTATTGAATGTTTGGAAAAATAACCTCAAAAGAATTAAAGAACAAAATTAGAACAAGTGTGGACACGCGGAATTCCACTTCTTGTTTTTTTTGTTTGAAATTGATTTGGATCAAAGAAAGAAAAGGAAGGTCTGTTGAAAATAGATACAAAGTCGCCACTTGGTCTTTAAGGAACCAAGAAACCTAATTTTGACTCACCCAAATGGATAAAGGGCATCGGCCCTTCATAACCAAAGAATTTGGCTCGGGGTTTTGGTACGAGAGAGGAAGGAGCCTTTGTCACGACTAAAACACCCTCAACTCGCCCCGTCTTTCGGCGGGCCTCAATTAGCATCCAAATAATCATCTTATACTATGTTTGGTTCGATAAATAATACTATGATAGTATATTACATCACACAAGAGTTTTGAAATGGAAGATCAAAAGATAAGATATCGTTCATAAGATCTTAGCCAAATATCATGTAATGCAAAAGTGAAAGATCACACGAATAAACCTAGGAAAATCGTCTAATCATATATCAAGTAATCAAGTTTTCCTAATCTAAGGGGACATGAATTGTTCTTGAAACAAATAAATCAAAGAAAACAAGGATGCTTAGCAATCTAGAATGATGCATGTTAATCTTTCAGAAAAGAAGATCTCTCAATCCCCGGGACGGATGAGAAAGGAGGATTAGATCGAGGGGAAGTATGAACGTGTGATCATGATCATTCCTTATAATCTTCTTAGATTAGGAGTTACAAAAATCTCAAATCTTGGATGGATGCAATGTATGTATCTAGAATGTGCCAAGGTTGTAGTGTGTTTTGTGTTCATGGATTCCTAGAATGACTTAGAAGTCTAGAATGTGCATGAACAAATGAAGGAAATCATGTGATATGTACAAATATAGTATGAACTACTTCCTAAGACATGAGATAATTTGGAGTGCATGTAAGCACCAAATCAAAGGATGGAAGTAAAAGTATGCTTGTTGTGAATAGTGAACAGAACAGTAACATGATCTTTTGGAAATCAAAAAGAGAGGTTAGGAATGTTTTCAATGCATGATTTTTTATGGAGATCTTCCTTATTGTGTCTAGAACATAATCGAAAAGGCCAATCTTTAATAACTATTACAGATTGAGAGAAATCATATGAACAATAGAGGTTACTCAAAAACAAAGTTCGTACTGTTGACTGAAATGTCAAAAACTCTTAGAAAATGATTAAAAAAATTATCTAGAGGCCCATTTTATACAAAAAGTTCCCTAAGACACTGAAGTTTAAGGGAAAATAGTTTGGTACCACTATCTTTGAAAAAGTTTTATGTAAAACAAGTTGAAAGTCGACCAAGCTGCTGTAACAGTAAAGGCAGAATATCTGGAGAGAAAGTTTAGACCAAAATGGAATCCTTCCAAGTATTTCCAAGTCAAACCAAAAATCATGGGTGTTCTCTAATGCGTTAGGAAGACTTTCCAAGTGGTCTTGCATCTATACATTGAGTGTTGATTTCTAGAGAAATCTTTGAGCATAGATTATTCACTGTTTTGACTCACTGTTTGAAAGATTTTGGGAAAAAAAATTTGAGTTTTCTTTCTTGAGATCAAAATGAGAGGGGTTGAGAGGGGTTTTGAAATAGAGGTTTTAAAAGTATATTTTCAACATCAAATAGAGATTATGACCTCTTAAAATATCAACATCAAACTCATCATCAAGAACCCCCAATATTATTGGAGAGCTTCATTTTTATTTTGAACAAAACTTCAAGGATACCTTGGAGGTATTGAAGTTATAATCATCATCTATTAAACATGTTTTTGAGGTCAAGAGCTACTATCCATAAGGATTCACTCACCTCAAACTTCATGTCATCATTTAGATGATGAAGAACAAGTAAGTAAATAAAGAAAAATAAAAAGAAATGAGGTAAGAAGAGATGAACATATATATAAACAAGCAAGTAAATAGCAATCAATCGATGATAATCAATGTGATATTGAACTTGTAGCTTGGTGCTTCACTCATGGATATTGACATTTGGACATGGAAGTAGCTTCCTAACTCAAGAATGCTCAAGAATGGTGATTGGGGGTATTTGGAATGTGAAGTATAAAAAAGGTCATGGAAGAAAACAAGATTAAAACTCACTTTCTTATAGAAAATCAATGGGAGAAGCTCCCTTTCCTTCTTCTAAACCTATCTCTATCTCTCTTTCTCTCTACAACTTCTATGGACTTTGCACTTGCCCCCCCCCCCCAAATGAGGAGCAATGGGGGGTTTATATAGGCTAATTTGGGGTGGTTTTGGGGTGTTCGAGGTACTCCCATTGGTCCCAAACAACTGTGAACATAAAACAACATCATTTTGGTTTTTAATTAATCAAATTGGACCCCCGAATAAATTACAAAAATGGACTCTACAAGGGTTGAGTGCCGCCGTAGCACTGGCCATGTGCCGCCGCGGTAGTGGCCCAGTGAGATGCCCATAAAATTGTGTTTAGCCCCCAGAGGTTCCGGTATTCCCGAAAAGACCCTATTTCGTCCGAAATTCACAGAAAATGCGTACGAACTCCAAACTGAGCTTGTTATATACCATTGGAAAGGTATCAGAGTCTAATTTCTATATAAAATGTTTTGGAGTTAGGTCACTTTGAAAATTTTTACGGTATTCGCGATAAAAGCCAATTTGCTCGCCTTTTTCACCTTCAAAAATTCATAATAAATCTGTTTTAAATCCAAAAATGATGTACGATATACCATTGGAAAGCTATTGACCTCTAGTATCCATAAAAAAAATGTTTGAAAATTGTTACAGTGCTCCAGATTTGAAGTCAACTTTTAGGTCAAATCGATCAAACCTAGGATCTTCAGAAAGTTCTGGGAACCTCTGGGAGCTCCCAAGAGCTGACGTTTTCTTCCGATTTTCTTTTAAAACTCATTTTAGTACTTTTCACATGATCCAGAATGATCTTGGAATTTTTTTGGCAATTTTGGATGATTTCGATCAAACCCTGGTCAAACTGGTCAAACCTAGGTAAAATCGATCAACGGGGACTTTCTGGGAACTTCCGGGACTTTCGAGGATTTTTGGGAGTTGACGATTTTATCTAATTTTACTTAAAAACTCATTTTCTTAATTTTCTTATGACAAAGCATGTTTCTAGAACTTTTGGTCCAAATCTGGGAGTTTTCGGGCTTTCAGGGGTTTTTGGTCATTTTGAGCATTTTGAGAAATAGAACTAACTTCCAAGAGTCATTTTGAGTCTTATTCGATCATTGTGAACCACCAAGCTATGGGTCTCCTAAATCAGATAGCTGACAAAATGGGGTGTCTACAGTTTACCCCTCTTTGGCATGAACTTGCGTGGCAACGCATGTCGCAAGCGAGTGCCAATGCTTTGAAGAGACAGGTCTTTTGGAGGCTATAGATTTAGGATAAAAAGCGTTGCAAAAGATGCAATGATACTGAGGCTAGTGCTGGTCACGCTCTGCATGAGCTGCCTACGTATCCTAAGGGGAATCAAACTAGGACATAGTTTGGGGCACAAAGGAATAAATCACACATGCACATACACAACAATTAGGCGGATGCTATGCTACAATAGTGTATGCAATACATGGATGTGATATGAATTGTGTCCTGAGTCCTATCATGTTTAGTGTTCTGATCTTAGCATGAGCTGGTGCTGTGGGGTGTGTGCTATCCCGAGTGGACTCATGTTGTGCTAGTGTTGAATCTAATGCAGTGGTTAATCCTGATAAGGATACCAAGGTGTTGAAGGCTCTGGGTCTCGGGCAAAATTCAAGAAGTGTGCTTCGCAAACAAATGTAATCGAACATTCCCTGAGGACGATAATTAAAGATAATCGACTGATACAAAAGTCCTGGATACCAAGCGATGGATGAGGAAGTTCAAGATAGCCAATCGGAGGAAGGTTTTGCGATAACCGAATAGCGAGAAAGCTCACAATAGCTGATGGGTAGGTGAGGGGGCTCATAATTTTTGACAATGGAGTGAGGAAGCTCACGATAAGGGAGAAGCTCACGATTTTTGTCTGCTGAAGAAGCTCATGATCTTTATTTGAGGAAGCTCATGATAACTGATGGGCAGGTAAGGGGGCTCACAATTTTGGACAGAGGAGTGAGGAAGCTCACGATGAGTGAAAAAACTCAAGATAAGTGAGAAAGCTCACGATTAGTGAGAAGCTCACGAGTTTGGACAAAGGAGTGAGGAAGCTCACGATAAGTGAAAAAGCTCACGATTTTGGATGAAGGAGTGAGGAAGCTCACGATAAGTGAGAAAGATCACAATTTTGGATGAAGGAGTGAGGAAGCTCATGATAAGTGAAGAAGCTCACGATAAGTGAGAAAGCTCACGATTTTGGATAAAGTGGTGAGAAAGCTCACGATAAGTGAAAAAGCTCATGATTTTGAACAAATGAGTGAGGAAGCTTACGATAAGTGAGAAAGCTCATGATAAGTAAGAAAGCTTATGATTTTGGATGAAGGAGTGAGGAAGCTCATGATAAGTGAGAAAGCTCACAATTTTGGGCGAAGGAGTGAGGAAGCTCACGATAAGTGAAGAAGCTCACGATAAGTGAAGAAGCTCACGACAAGTGAGACAGCTCATAGTTTTGGACGAAGGGGTGAGAAAGCTCACGATAAGTGAGAAAGCTCACGATTTCGAATAAAGGAGTGAGGAAGCTCACGATAAGTGAGAAAGCTCACGATTTTGGACGAAGGGGTGAGAAAGCTCACGATTTCAGACAAAGGAGTGAGAAAGCTCACGATAAGTGAGAAAGCTCATGATTTTGAATGAAGGAGTGAGAAAGCTCATGATAAGTGAGAAAGCTCATGATAAGTGAGAAAGCTCACAATTTTGGACAAAGGGGTGAGAAAGCTCACGATAAGTGAGAAAGCTCATGATTTCGGACAAAGGAGTAAAGAAGCTCACGATAAGTGAGAAATCTCGCGATAAGTGAGAAAGCTCACGATTTTGAATGAAGGAGTGACGAAGCTCATGATAAGTGAGAAAGCTTATGATTTTGGACGAAGGAGTGAGGAATCTCACGATAAGTGAAGAAACTCACGATGACCAACGAACACGGAGCCTTGGATTGTGAATAGACAAAGCTTGCCCTAGGAGTCGGCGTCTTTTGACTGCGGGCGGTGTTTTTCAATTGTTTGCCAATTTTTATGATGACCAATCCGTATATTTGGTTCAGGTTCTGTTGGGGATGGTATGGGATTCCCTGAGAATCTCTCTTAACTATATTAATGCTTGACTGAGAACCAGGATTCAACTCTAATCTCTCACGGTTGATCAAATTTTGCAATGGTCTGTCCAAAAAGCCTATTCAGGCCTCCAAGATGATTGACGGACGTGGAAGCACTAATGATGGATATGGAATCCCTAAGATGATTCACGGACTTGGCAGTCCTAGATATCAAAGAGTAAACAGGGTAGTCCGAGATAACTGGTGGACGCAAAAGTCCTACCTTAATCAAAAGGGTCTATAATAAAAGATTTGCCTCAATTTAGAGGGCTGACAACGAAGGATTTGCCTTAAATTAGAGGGCTGACACCAAAGCATTTACCTCAATCTAGAAGGCTGATGACAACAGATTTGCCTCAATCTAGAGGGGATGATGAACACGACATATTTTGAATAAGAGTTATGGTGAACTAATGATGGACGAATCGAGTAGACAGTGAACTACTATGACTTTTATGGATTGGACTGACGATGTACAAATCAACATGACGAGTCAATAGTGAACTACTATGACTGTCATGGATTGGATCAACGGTTGGACTAACCATGATCAGAAGGACTGACAATGTACGAATCAAGATGACGAGTCAATAGTGAACTACTATGACTGTCATGGATTGGATCAACGGTTGGACTAACCATGATCAGAAGGACTGACGATGTACTAATCGGGATGACAAGTCGACAGTGAACTACTGTGACTGTCATGGATTAAACTGATGATGTACGAATCGAGATGACAAGTCGACAGTGAACTACTGTGACTGTCAGGGATTGAACTTATGAAGTACGAATTAAGATGACGAGTCGACAGTGAACTACTGTGACTGTCATGGATTGAACTAATGATGGACGAATCGAGATGACGAGTCGACAGTGAACTACTATGACTGTCATGGCTTGGACCAACGGTTGTACTAATTGTGATCAAAAGAACTGACGAATTGATATGCCTGCTGGGGATGAACAACTCTTTCTTCTGAGGAAAGGATGTAGTCTTGACTGAGATACTGTTGGGTTTATGCCCTCAAACCATTACTTTATGTATGAAATTAGCATTTTAATATATGGATATCTGTTTTACATTTATTATGTATGTTTCTTTCATGAGATGATTTTCAATCCTTAAGTGTCATAGTAGGTAATTAGTGTGTGTATGAGATACATACAAGTGAGATATGAATTACCATCCTTTGATACTTAAAGCATTTCACAGTGGACGATGAGGCTGGATATCTCATTAGGTATACACTGTAGCATAATTAACTACCATTGGATGGAGTGTCACTCTTAGTTAATATGCTAGTGCTTATAGTGCATTGACAGACCTGAGCTTTCCTATTGACACTTAATGTTGTCAAACAGTCAATAGGAACTCATAACTTGTATAAGGTACGTGTTCTCAATCTTGTGACAATTATAAACACAGACTGTGTATATGGCTGCTTTGACTTACCAATCAGTGAGGTCTACAAAAGATCAACACCTGGGTATCTTGGGTATGTCATGTTCATTTGTGAACATATATTGTCAAGACAGAATCTACCCTCTGTTTCAGAGTAAGCATTCCCTTGAGAATGTCACCAAGTCGATTACTAAGTACTGCAGTCTTGTTGATAAGAGTTATCAACATGTTTGGTAATCATCAAAAGTGAATGGGACTCAAGGAATATAAGAAGTAATCATGATTCAGGTTGACAGTAATAGTTATCCGACTACCTGAATATGATTACGAATGCTGAAGGTAGAGGGACTTTAGTACAACATGCAAGTCTAGTTGTCGCTTCGGATATGTTCTTTTGCGTTGGAGTTCAATCATCGTTTTATAGTGGAGTAAACGTTAACTGACCAGTTAGTTAGTTTGCTGATCAAAGAGTTTGGTCACGGTGATTAACAAACTGGTCTGAGCCAATAATAAAGAGCATAGGAGGTCCCACTCTTAGCTCCACTAGGAAGCTTGGAAGGGCACATGAGGATCATGTCTAGGCAGTTTCGATCGCTCGAGGGTTGCTCGATCGATCGAAGGTTCGATCGATCGAATACACTTCGATCGCTTAAAGGTTAGGTCGGTTCTGGGAATCTATAAATAAGGCAGCTATGTACTAAATGTTTTTTAATCGTCGTTTTTATACGTAAAAGCTGCAGAACTATTTAGGTTTTCCTAAACCTTCCCAATCCTCTCCATTAGGGTCCCACCAACCCTAGTCCTTCCTGCGAGCATCCATAGGAGTCATAAGAGTGAAGGCTATCTAGTGGAGGCTGCTAGAAGTTGAAGATTTTAGAATTGGGTTCAAGACACAAAGGTATAATACTTGTCCCTTCACTAGTTAGTACGCATCTATAGAATTGACGAGTAGTAGATCCGGGCATGCCAATAAAGTTTCATAACTTGATTTTTCTGCTGCGCGTTTAAACTTTTAATTTAAACCATTTTTTTCATCAGATACACCATATTTGTTCAGGACACTCTTCTAGAGATGAACTAGCTCTGTTGGGAATGAGAAGATTCGGCTGGGGAAGGAATGGTTGCATTGTGAATAAAGTAATTCAGCTGGGGATGAAGAACATTCGTGACACAATTTTGGCTTGGTTGCTGAGGAGCTGGTAGGAGATAGCCAGTGTATCTTATGAACTGATTTATGAAGACAAGTGACTGTGATTGGGGGTATTACCAATGCTCGAGGGTCTTGGGACTCATATCATATTATAGACTTGACAAGTGCAATAATGGTGTTTGGAATTTCTGCTTGTATCCACAGGTTTTATAATTGGTAATCACTTTAAACCCACACATTTGAGACCATTAGGACAAATAGACTTGACAGCAACAACGATGACAAGGAAAATTGAATTGGTTTATATGAACCTTGAACTCTGATACAGTTTCGATTAGATTATTACTAACTCAACCAAAGAAGGATTTACTCGACAAAAGTAACGACACAAAATGCCCAAATTAGCATAATTAAATGTGTCTCTGTCATAAATGGTGTACTGCTCATCTTTTATGTTCACTCCTCATGATAGTACTTTGTTGATAATTTGGTTTTTGAAAACTCCTCCCTATTGATCTAATCAATTCTCTACTTCTCCTAGGAAGTGCTTTGAATTAGTGCCTTAGCTTTTAGAATAAAAGATGCTCTATTTCTAAATTTTCAAAACAACTTGGTGACTTGAAAACTTGCCCTTGGTGTGAAGGGATTGTGTTAGGCAAACGGAGTTTGCCCCTAGTTTTAGGTGTACAAAGTGGAATTTATAGGCAAACGAGGTGGGTGATCGAAGTTTGCCCCTAGTTTGGAATGATGGTTTATTGGAGGCTTTGGGAAAACGAGGTAGGTGACCAAAGTTTGCCCCTTGTATGAAGGGTTGATAGTAAAATTCAGGCAAACGAGGCGGGTAGCCAAAGTTTTCCCCTAGTGTGGAAAGTGATTTTCTGGCTTGAGGCAAGGACCGTGACTTTAATCTCTCAAATGCTCATAACTTTTGCCTAGGCACTAGTGAGGTGACCTGGCGAGCTCTTTTCTCTCTTTTGTTATTGCTCACTTTGGATTTAGCTCTAATTTTTGCCTAGGCATCCTTTTGAATTTTTGACTTAGCGAGCCATCCTTCTTTTCTTTTTAAAAGTCTGGATTTAGCTGGATTTAGCTCGGGGATCAGGTTCAACGTAATTCGGGCCAGGACCTTGAAAGAAGGAGGGGTGATTTTTAGGTAGGTGGGATGACTAAACCGATGCGGTTGCCTATGGATCCCCGAGCGGGAATCAGGTCGAGCGTAGTTCAAGGTAAGGCTTGAAGAAAGTTGGGTTATTTTTAGGTAAGTGGGTTGACCGAACCGATGCGGTTGCCTACGTATCCCCGAGTGGAATCAGGTCGAGCGTAGTTCAAGGCAAGGTCTTGAAAGAAATTGGTTTGATTATGATGATGTCGATCGAACCGATGCGGTTGCCTACGTATCCCCTGAGCGGGAATCAGGTCGAGCATAGTTCAGGCCAAAGTCTTGAAAGAAATTGGTTGAGGGTTTTTCAAAAAAATCGTCAAAGAAGTTTAAACTTAGCTCACTTGTGGTAGCCTTGAATAAAAGGATTCAATTTCGATCTCCCTTTCTTTTCTTATCTTTTCTTTTCTTTTTGAGGATTGATCCTTTTCACTTTCGCCTAGCCAGTCAATTTTACTTTTCATGTAGTTGATTCTTGTGAGATCTTTTGATCACAATTTCATAATTCCATAATGTGCATATCGGTTCTCAGAATTTATTTGTGGTCGTTCCGAGCCTTTTGAAATGTGATCTAGGCATGTTCTCATGATGTACCTTGAAGTGTGCAATTCTCTGTATTACCAAAATTTTCTTCCTTTCATTTTCTCCATCATTTTGATTGGCTAAGGTCAGATCTTGGAAATCAACACCTTTTTCAGCTCTAACTTTTGCCTAGGTGCCCTTTCGGGTTTTCAACCTAGCGAGCTTTTCTTTTCTTTCTTTTTCTCTTTTTATTGTTTTATTTTTTCTTGTTTTGAAAGGGGAGAAGAAACTCATTGAAAGTGTTTGGCTACCATTAAGGACTAAGTCTACACTGCTTTCAACAGACAGATTGTATGGCTCCCCATTGGATTGGGCTCAAGACTTTGAAATGGTGGGAAAAGGGTGTTAGGCAAGCCCCAAGTCAGTTTCAAACATGTCTTTTCCAGATTGAGGCAAGAACATCTTTAAATTCTTAAAGTAAGGCTGTCAATTCTCAGCTCTTCATCGGTGTCAGCGTGAAATCGACTTTAACCTTTTAGGATTCTTTTTTTGTTTTGTTGCAGAAAATATATTAGCAGAGCAATATCTATGGTAATTTGAAAAGTGACATTTCAGTTCGATGATTCGTGCATTGATGACTAGAAACATCAAATTAGACAAAAATGAGATTTTATTCCATCAAAAGAAGAAGGATTACATTACTCAACACAGACTCATAATAACTTGAAGACTGACAGACTCGACAATAAGACTAAACTTGAAATAGATTCAAAACATAGGACAAACTCGACTAGACTCGACTTGGTCTCAAATGGAGTGTTGCGGTGACTCGCTTATTCTTTTTTTTTTCTTTCTAAAGAGCTCTTCATTTGTTATGCTAGAAAAAGTCCCAAACACCATCGCTTCACCGGCACAGGTTCAACATTCATGGGTATCAACAAAAGGGATCATTTGAACAGATGAGCCAGGGGCTTTAGGTTTGATGAAGCTAACATTTTGGTTGACATAAGGTTGGATGGGTGAAGGCTCGATGATTTTCTGATCAATGAGGTCTTGGATACCATGGCGAAGGCGCATGCAGCTGTCGGTGTGGTGACCTGGGCCTTTGTGCTAGGCACAACATTTGGACAGGTTACAGTTAGGCGAAGGAATACCAGCACATGGCTGAAGAAGTTGGAGGTACCCCTTTGTGATGAGGTTATCAAGAATAACGGACAATGGCATACCCAGGTTGGTAAAGGTTCTTGGGTTGCGGGCTTTGTTAAACATTGAGTTCAAGTGGGTCCTCGGAGTGGCTCTTGTGTTTGGATATGAAATAGGATTACCCAGGCAAGGGTGTAGACTTGGACATGAGTAAGGATTCGGATGTGGAAATGGGCTTGGATAGACGGCGTCGGACAACCCATACTTCCTTTTATTGATGCTCTACACCATCTTCTCAAATCGGCTTATCCTTAAACTTAGATGTTCAACAGTGGTTTGTAGTTTGTTCACTTTCCCTTCGAGAGCTTGGTAGGCCATTAGTGGGTTTATGATAGCTTGGGCTAGATCGCGATCATGATAATGAATTTGGGGAGGTACAATAGTGTCCTTACCCGAGGCATTTTTTGCAAATAGAAATAAAAGCCCAAATTAGCAGAGGCGCAAAAATACTTCTTATGGATTCCTAGTTGGAGGAGGTGATCAGAATTTTGAAGGATTTAACGATGCGAACCGAGGACGGTTGTAGTAAGTATATGACTTCTGTACAATGATTGAGATGGGTGAGGATGATGATACGTATGCATTTGATGTGTAGAGACTGACATGTGTGAGACTTACGGGACGCGCATGCGAGCTGACATGAATTGTGTATGCATATGAGACAAGCATGCGGATGCAATCCCTAATCGATATGATGCCCCTACTTTTAACAGATAGTAGTTAAACAAATAAGGTCCTAGACATACAGAGTGTGCTAACCTTACTTTCCAGTACAATCACCAAGGGATAAAAGGGATTTTTGGGATACTTCGGGAATTTTGGACAGAGTTTTTGGGAGAAACAGGGATTTGGAAGATTCGTAGAAATTTCTAAAAGTTATTTGAGTTTCTAGGAGAAATAGGGATTTATGGTTGATTTGGACTGAGCTTCTAGGAGAAACTGGTATTTTGGGTATTTTTGAGAAATATGGATAGAGTTTCTAGGAGAAACAAGTATATCTGGGTATTTCTGGGTGATTTGGGCAGACTTGTTTTGGAGAAACAAGTACTATGGGTATTTTTGGGAAATTTAGATAGAGTTTTTGGGAGAAACTGGCTATATTTGGGTATTTCTGATAAACTGGACAGAGTTTCTGGGAGAAACTGGTTATGTCTGTGAGTTTTTGGGAGAAATTGGTACATCTAGACATTTTTGGGAAGTTTGGACGGAGCTGCTGGGATTTAGGGAAATCTGGGAGATTTAGATAGAGCTTCTGGGAAAACAGATATATTTGGGTAAGTCAAACAGAATTTCTGGGAGAAACAAGTATATCAAAGTTTCTAAGAAAAACTGAGATTTCTGGGTATTCTGGGGGAAGCAAGAATATCTGGGTAATTCAGACAGAGTATCTAGGGGACACAGTATATCAGAGTTTTTGGAAGAAACTGAGATCTCTGGGTAGTCTGGGGAGAATAGGGATTTCTAGGAAATCTGGGTGATTCGGACAGAGTTCCTAGGAGAAATAGAGATATCCTGATGAGTTGGGCAGAGTTTCTGGAAGAAATAGGGATATATGACGAGAATAGGTGATGACGGTGATCATACTGTCTAGCAAGTTTTCATACTCCTATGTCTCAGGACCAACAAACAAGGTTTGCGGTGTATATCTTTGTGAGAATGGAGCAGACATCCTTGTCATGGTGCCTAGGCAGGTCAACTCAATGTGATCACATGTGAGTGATTGCCTTGGGATTTATAAGAAAGAGGTTTTGTCTCATGCCACATAAGCGTCTACACCGCGCAGGTAATCCCGTCAAGGCATACAGCAGTTATCACATTGTCCTATCTGAAAAGATAATGAACAGTCCTATGAAAGGTTCTATAGGAATCTATATGCAAAGGCTGGGTTTAGTCATAGAGGGTCCGTTGACGAGAGTTCCAATATACCGTGAGAGAGATAGTACGGAAGTGTTTACTCTTTTTGATATACCTTGGAAGGTATAGTATCAACGGTGACTTACGCCCTGGCACAGCAAGACCTGAACAATGTCAGTGCCGCGTTTCAGACACATTCGGAGGGGGAAATGCAAGAGTGCAATGCGGTGAACCAGACGCAGTAGAAAGATGATTTTATGGATGCTTCTTATGAGTCAAATCTCTGTATTATTTTGTGTTGAAAATAAATTTCCCCAGTGGAGTCGCCAGATTGTGGACACGCAGAATTCCACTTCTTGTTTGTTTTTTGTTTGAAATTGATTTGGATCAAAGAAAGAAAAGAAAGGTCTATTGAAAACAGATACAGAGTCGCCACTTGGTCTTTAAGGAACCAAGAAACCTAATTTTGACTCACCCAAATGGATAAAGGGCACCGGCCCTTCATAACCAAAGAACTTGGCTCAGGATTTTGGTACGAGAGAGAAAGGAGACCTTGTCACGACTAAAACGCCCTCAACTCACCCCATCTTTCGACGGGCCTCAATTAGCATCCAAATAATCATCTTATACTATGTTTGGTTCGATAAATAATACTATGATAGTATATTACATAACACAAGAATTTTGAAATGGAAGATCAAAAGATAAGATATCATTCATAAGATCTTAGCCAAATATCATGTAATGCAAAAGTGAAAGATCACACGAATAAACCTAGGACAATCGTCTAATCATATATCAAGTAATCAAGTTTTCCTAATCTAAGGGGACATGAATTGTTCTTGAAACAAATAAATTAAAGAAAACGAGGATGCTTAGCAAGCTAGAATGATGCATGTTAATCTTTGAGAAAATAAGATCTCTCAATCCCCGGGACGGATGAGAAAGGAGGATTAGATCGAGGAGAAGTATGAACGTGTGATCATGATCATTCCTTATAATCTTCTTAGATTAGGAGTTACGAAAACCCCATACCTTGCATGAATACAATGTATGATCCTAGAATGTGCAAAGGTTGTGTGTTTGTGTACATAAACTTTCTAAAGTGACTTAGAAGTCTAAAAAGATGAATGAATGCATGATGGAAATCATCATGGGATATGTACAAATGTAGTATGGACTACTTCTTGACATATAAACAAATTTGAAGTACATATAAGCATCAAATCAATGGATGGAAGTAAAAGTGTACTTGCTGTAAATAGTGGACAGAACAGTGACTTGATTTTCTGAAAAATGAAAAGTAGGGTTAGAATTGCTTTCAATGCATGAGTTTTTATGGAGATCTTCCTTATTGTGTCTAGAACACAACCCAAAATGCCAATCTTTAGTAACTATTACAGATTGAGAGAAATCATATGAACAATAGAGGTTACTCAAAAACAGAGTTCGTACTATCAACTGAAATGTCAAAAAATCTTAGAAAATGAAGAAAAAAAATAATCTAGGGGCCCATTTTATACAAAAGGTTCCCTAAGACACTGAAGTTTAAGGGAAAAATAGTTTGGTACCACTCTTTTTGAAAATGTTTTCTGTAAAACAAGTTGAAAGTCGACCAAGCTGCTGTGACAGTAAAGGCAGAATATCTGGAGAGAATGTTTGGACCAAAATGGAATCCTTCCAAGCATTTTCAAGTCAAACCAAAAATCATGGGTGTTCTCTAATGAGTTAGGAAGACTTTCCAAGTGGTCTTGCATCCATACATTGATTGGGGGTATTTGGAATGTGAAGTATAAGAGAGGCCATGGAAGAAAACAAGATTAAAACTCACTTTCTTGTAGAAAATCAAAGGGAGAAGCTCCATTTCCTTCTTCTAAACCTATCTTTATCTCTCTTTCTCTCTACAACTTCTATGAACTTTTCACTTGCACCCCCCCCCCCAAAATAAAGAGCAATGGGGGGTTTATATAGGCTAATTTGGGGTGATTTTGGGGTTTTAGAAGTGCTCCCATTGGTCCCAAACAACTGTGAACATAAAACTACATCGTTTTGGTTTTAAATTAATCAAATTGGACCCCCAAATAAATTGCAAAAATGGACTCTGCGAGGGTTGAGTGCCGCCACAGCACTAGCCATTTGCCACCGCGGCAGTGGCTCAGTGCCGCCGCAGCACTACTCCTCAGATGCCCAGAGGTTCCGGTATTCGCGAAAAGGTCCTATTTCGTCCGTAATTCACAGAAAATGCGTACGAACTCCAAACTGAGCTTGTGATATACTGTTGAAAAGGTATCGGAGTCTACTTTCTATATAAAATGTTTTAGAGTTAGGTCACTTTGAAAAGTTTTACGGTATTCGCGATAAAAGCCAATTTGCTCGCCTTTTTCACCTTCGGACAGCCCACTCACCAGATTTCATGTCTTTGACATGTAAGAGCCCAATGACGGCTATATACGTTCTTCCGACCAATTGAGCTCATCATCTCTTCCTTTTAGGCCTTCCTTGCATGGATGCCTGATGATGATCATATACGCAAATCTGACCAATCAGGCTATAACTTTGTCATTGCTAATTTATTCCAAATACAATGCCCGATCATTGTGTACTTGACCTCATTGCCTATTAGACTGACTTATTACTTGCAATTGTGCTCTTTCCTTATGGATCACGTGACTTCTTAAGCCCGATCACTATTTACAACCCTGGGCCGACCAAGTCCCAGCCCATTCCAACTTACTTGGGGTAAAAAACCTTTGGCGGTTTTTGGCTATAAAAAATATATAGCAAGATGGTGCACACATGAATGGGAGCGATGAAACGATCTTTAATGTTATTGTTTTATCATACTACTTATCTATTGATACTCTGTAAGTATTAACATTCACTCAGCTTTCATAAGCTGGTGGCATTTTATGACGCCGGATATTCCATGTCCAACTTTTCCCAATTTTGAGAATGCAGGGGAGGAGTACGTTCCAAGAGGCTATGAGGAGGAAGCTTGCACTGAGGAAGGCTATGCTGGAGATGACTACTATGCAAGATGAAGGCCAGGAGCTTCGATGTAGTTATTATGTTTAGGTTTTAGAGACTTTTGTAATAATTTAAGTTTGTAAATCGGCACATGTTGCTGTAATACTTTATTCTGTTAATGTGATACTGATAATTTGTAATACTTAGTATTAAACTCTTATTATAATATATTGAACCTAGATATTCCAAATGTGTCGTTCGATTCATTACTCTGATGATTAGACTTTGTTTATGGACATTATAGTGACTTTCAACTGTCATGGTCTACGGGTCAAAAAATGAATTTGATTTTCTCTATTTCAATTGGAGGTTCCTCATGGGGTCCATCTCCCTATGGCCCCAAGTTTTTGGATACGAACTCTCCATCTAGGAGTTCCTCTGGATGCAGCGACCATTCCCCGTACATGGGGAGGTCGATTTCTTATCTCTCGGGGCCTGACAGGGGAGAAAAATCTTGGTCAACTACTCGAGCAACAACAAAGGGTGGAAGAATAGGTTCTTCCAGGTGTCCACCCTTGGGCTCTACAAACTGGCTCTGGGATCCAGATGAGGACTTCATGCGCTGGAGAGTTGAGGGGTAAGCCAATCCGGTTTCTCGTTTTGCTTTCTTCTTTGTTTTGCTCTAGTTTCTGAGACTAACCATTTTGTACTTTGCTTTGCAGCGAGATCAACCAGCATGTCGAGCATTCCCAACGAGTGCTAGGCCCGGATTAGGAGTTTGGCAGACTGTCCAACAAACATCTGGAACATGTTGACTCGGACCAGCGAGTTTTGAGCTACTGACGACCCGGCTCAGCCCACCGAAGCTCCAGTATTCCCCCCAATTCTTCCTGGTAAGTGCTCGAACTCTACCGTCTCCCGTGGTTTTCCTTCCCCGTCTTTTCACTGGTTGTTAACTGTTCAATTTTTTTCTTTTGCAGAGATGGCTCCAAAGATAAATATGGAGCAATTGAGGGAGAGCCAGGCCGCTGCTGCTGCCACTCAGATGGCGACGGCACAAGGGAAAAGGCCCGCTACCGAGGCCCCGGGTGGCGTTCGCCTGCTGAGATGGATCCGGCATGGGGTAGCAAACCATCCGGAGCCAGTAGGGACCTCAACGCCCCACGTGGTGGTAGTTGAAGAGACCGCCCCCCTGGCGGGGGTGCCAACCGTGGCACCGATGGCTGCCTCGGCAGAGATCAGGGAGCGGGTGAAACCCAGTCTGCTCCCCAGTCAAGTAGAGGCGTGTGAAAACATGTCTCCCGAGGTCTTCCAGAGCTGGCTGTACAGCCTCTCTCACATGGTGAGTTCTCCTGCATCTGTTTCTTTTTCTTCAATTATTTTATCAACAGTGCATTTTTACTGACCGGTCAATTTTCACTTCTTCGCAGGTCGGATGCATGGCCGCCGGGGCCGAGTCCTTCCTACCTTCATTGGCCAGAAGGGCCGCTGCTACTGAAGCCGCTTTGTCTGAGGAGTGAGCAACCTTAGAGGCCAGAGAGACCGCTCTAGCCGTGGAGAAGGACAAGGTGAAAGGTTTGACCTTGAGCCTTGGCACTGCTCAAGCCGAGCTGGCTACAACCCAGGCTGACCTAGAGGCTGCTCGGGCCAGCGCAGCAACGGCGGAGGCACGGGAGAAGGCGCTGGCAGAGGCGACAGCGGCTGGGGCCTGGGAGGAAGCTTTTGATGATGGCTTCTTCTAGGGCTACAAAGATCTGAAACGCAAACTATCCCGGGATCACCCCGAGTGGGACATCTTGTCCTACGAGGGGATTGATTTGGACTTCTTGGATGTAGGTCATGCTGCAGGCGAGGGCCCATCTGGTGATGCTGGCCTTGCTAAAGAGGCTGCCCCGGGCAGGGGCTCTGTCCCGGGAGGTGGAGCTAACTCAGAGGAAGGGGTCGGGGCAACAGAGGATGTGGTCGTGGTGGACGACGCTTAGTCTCCGGCCTGTAATAATTTTTTTTTATATGTTGTAGTCTTTTTGTTTTTGTTTTCGTGGAGGGTACTACAACTGCCCCCCAAGCCCTGTACAATTAGTTTTTAATTAATGAAAAGGTCCTTGAGACCAACTGTTCCATCAACTATTTACTATTTCTGTACTTGTATGCCTGTTTACCAATTCCCGACCGGTTTTTTATTTTTAGTTGACCGTTCTTTACCTCCTTGCCTTAGCGAATGGTTTTGGATCATAATTGGTAGAGCAACTAGTCTTCTTGACCTGTTTGAAGGTGTCTAGTGTATTATAGGAATTTATCCTGTTTTACTGATCGGACGATTTTTCTTTGGCCTCTGTAGGTACTTAGAAATGTTAAGATTCCAAGCCCTGTTAGTGACCAGTGTGACTTCCTTTTTGAGTGGGGTGTATCCCCCTGCCTCCTAAGCATTTTTCTAAGGTAGGTGTTTAGGAGTAGGGACCATAGGAAACCGACCAGGAACATGGGTGGTTACAGGGTCTTTTGAGGCTTGCCATCATCAGCCACCTAGGGGGTTTGCCCCTGTCACTGGTTGGGCCTAAGCGAAGCCGTTGCCTCGGGGTTAGGCCCAAGGTCTTTTATGCCATGGATATGTTTCCGAGGTCTTTGTGCCTTGGCTTTGAGCCAAGGTCTTTTGCCTCAGGTGTTAACTCGAGGTCTTTTTGCACAGTATACTGACAAGGATTGCAAAGTAGGAACCGTTTTATTTCTTTTTGCAAAATCATAATAACTGCTCAAATGGAGCTACAAGTATCTTAACTAGTGTTAATTCGCCCATGACTAACTGTTACTGATGGTACTTGCAGAGGTGTTGCACATTCCAAGGGTGAGATAGATCAGGTCCGTCCAGAGTTTGCAACCAATAGGTTCCCGGGCAGTTTATCCGAGTAACTAGATATGGGCCTTCCCAGTTTGGCCCCAACTTTCCATGGCTCGGGACTCTTGTGGACTGATTGACGGCCTTAAGGACCAGATCCCCCACCAAGAAACTACGATGCTTTACCCTACTATTATAGTACCGGAACACCCTCTGCTTGTAGGCTGTAATTTTTAGATACGCCCAGTCTCTTTTCTCCTCTACCAGGTCGAGCTCTGCCCTGAGGGCATTTTCATTGTCTGGCCCGCTATAATTTACCACTTGGTAGATAGGTATCCCAAGCTACATGGGGACCACCACCTCAAAATCGTAGGTTAGGGAGTACGGCGTCTCGCTTGTTTCCACCCGGGGCGTAGTGCGGTAGGCCCACAGGAGGATTGGTAGCTCTTCGGCCCATAGTCCTTTGGCATCTTCAAGCCTCGTCTTTATGGACTAAAGAATAGTCCAGTTTGTCACCTCGGCTTGGCCGTTGGCCTAGGGGTGCTCAGGGATGAGTAGTGGTTGGATATCCCGTAGCCCGAGAAGAACTCCCTGAATGTCGGGGTGTCAAACTACCTGTCGTTGTCACTAACCAAAACGCGGGGGACACCGAACCTGCTGAGGATGTTCCTCTCCACGAAGTTTTCCATTTTCTTCTCAGTAATTATTGCCAAGGGCTCGGCTTCCGCCCATTTGGTGAAGTAGTCCACGACAATGATGGCGAACTTGACTTGTCCCTTTCCCATTGGTAGGGGACCGATAATGTCAATACCCCACTGAGCAAATAGCCAGGGGCTAAGGATTGGCGTCTAAAGCTCTCCCGGATGGTTGATCATGGGAGAAAAACTTTGGCACATATCACACCTCTTGACGTATTCTTGTGAGTCTCTGGCCATGGTCGGCTAGTAGTATCCTTGTAGCAGAGATTTACGCGAGAGTGCCCGTGTAGGATGGACACATCAGAGATACGGTATGGAGAATCCTCTTTTGTAGAGGATTCCACCAATAATGTGGTATCTTGCCGCTCGATATTTAACCCGACGGGCTTCCTCCTTACCTTCTGGTAACGCGCCTGTTGCCAGAAATGCCATGATTGGGTCCATCCATCTAGGTCCTGGGGTGATCGGTTCTACCTCCATGCATTCTGAGTTGATCACACTTGGCTTGGGAAGGTACTCTATCCTTATCCCGGGCAAGTCTAACTCAGAGGATGAGGGGAGGCAGGCTAACCGGTCGGCTCTAGTATTCTCTTCACTTGGTATCTATTTGACGGAGAAACCCCGAAGCTTCTTTGAAACCGCTCGAATAAGGGCTAGGTAAGCTATCATTTTATCTTCCCGAGCCTCGTACTCTTGATTGACTTGATTTACCACGAGCTGAGAGTCATTGTACCCCTGGACCTGCGATGTACCCATTGAAGCGGCCAGCTATAATCCGGCCAAGAGGGCTTCATACTCGGTCTCGTTATTAGAGGCTTTGAATCCGAACCTAAGCGTATACTCAAGCTGGATCCTGTCGGGCGTGGTTAGGATGATCCCTGCTCCACTTCCCTGTTTGTTGGATAATCCGTCTACATAGAGTACCTAGGTTGGGATGTCTGACTACAAACCGGGCGGTAGGATCGGTGGGTCGAGCTCTTTAACTGGGTCTTCTTGGTATGTGAATTCAATAAGGAAATCTGCTACTGCTTGTCTCTTGATTACTGTGCGGGGTCTGTAGACCACTTTGAATTCTTCTAACTCCAAGGCCTACTTGACGAGCCTTCTGGACATTTTGGGCATGCTTAAGATCTTACGGAGGGGCTAATCTGTAAGGACCACGATAACGTGGGCCTGGAAATATGGTCGCAGTCTCTGAGCTGAAGTGATGAGGGCGAAAGTGAGCTTTTCAATACGGGAGTATCTACTTTCTGCACCCTGAAGCGCTCGGCTTGTATAGTAGACCGGGAACTATATCTCGTGCTCTTCTTGAATGAATGCCGAGCTGACTATCGAGGGTGACACCGCCAAGTACAAGAACAGCTCCTCGCCTGGCACAGGTGCTGAGAGTAGAGGGGGTGATGCCAGATATTTCTTAAGCTCCGAAAATGCCTCCTCGCACTCTTTCGACCACTAAAATGCCTTACGGAGGATCTTAAAAAATGGTAAGCACCGATCGATTACTCAGGACACGAACCTATTCAACGCGGCAACCCGTCCGGCCAGACTCTGTACTTGGTTGACCTGGGCGACCGTATGTTGATGATGGCCTGGATTTTCTCAGGGTTTACTTTGATTCCCCACCTACTGACCAGGTGCCCTAAGAACTTTCTAGATGAGACGCCAAATGTGCACTTGGCCGGGTTCAACCTCATCCGAACTTCCTCAAATGCTGAAGGCCTCGATCAAATGTTCCAGATGGTCGGTCTCGTCCCAGCTTTTGACCAGCAAATCATCGACGATACCTCAATTGATTTCCCGATCAAGTCTTTGAACATGTGATTAACCATGCGTTGAGAAGTTGCCCCAGCGTTTTTGAGGTCGAAGGGCATGACTTGGTAACAGTAGGTCCCCTGATCTATGATAAATGAGGTCTTTTCTTTGTCCCTGGGGTACATACTGATCTGATTGTACCCAGAGTAGGCATCCATAAACGAAATGAGCGAATGGCCGGCAGTGGAATCCACAAGGAGATCTATCCTGGGCAGTGGATAGCAGTCCTTGGGGTAGGCTTTGTTCAGGTCGGTGAAGTCCACGCACATCCTCCACTTCTCGTTGCTTTTGATGACAAGTACCACATTTGCTAACCAGTCGGGATAGTGGACCTCTTGGATAGATTGGGCTTTGAGGAGCTTCTCGACCTCCTCATACACTACTTTTTGTCTCTCGAGCGCCATGCCCCGTCTCTTCTGCTTCACCGGCTGGGAGTCTGGGTCAACGTTGAGCCGATGAGACATTACCCGGGGATCAATCCCGGGCATATCTTCATGGCACCAGGCAAACACATCCTAACTCTGTTGCAGGAATTGAATCAACTTCTCCCTAAGATGGGGTTCCAGCAGGGTGCCGATGTTGACCGTTCGGTCTGGGAGTTGTGGGTCCAACGCCACTTGCTCTGATTCCTCGATCAGGCCCACTCTATCATTCTGATCCCTCGGGTCCATTTCCTGGATGTTCAATGTTTCTGTGATGACTTCCTGGCAAAGGGAATTGACATAGAAAATCCAGGCGGTCTCCTAATCTCCACGCAGTGTCCCGGGTCCATGAGGGCTCGGGAACTTTACTATCAAGCTCTGAGTAGAGAAGACGGCCCTAGCTTTATTGAGTATAGGCCTCCCAAGAATGACATTGTAGGCAGATGGAGCCTCCATAATCATAAAGTTTGACAGTAGGGAGATCTGCTAAGGGTAAGTTCCCATAAGCACGGGGAGCTCCATGGTACCGAGCGGCTGGGTGCTAGATCCGTTCAAACCCACCAGGGGGTAGCAACCAGGCAGAACCGATCCTGGGACATCCCGAGCTGATTGAACGCTGACACAAACATGATATCGGTCGAGTTGCCTATCTCTACCAACACCCTTTTGACCATGTAATTGGCTATGGAGAGCATCACAGCCAACGGGTCATCATGGGGCAGTGGACGCCCTGCAAATCGTCGAAGGTGAACGTCAGTATGTCAGTTGGTGGGGAGCCAGTGGATTGGACCTGCCAGACATCCGCCCGGGATGCCCGAGCATGCCTCTTCCTTGCCGACTGTGAGTCCTCACCACCCGAAGTTCCTCCAGAGATCACGTTGATTTGACTAAGAGGCTGTATTTAACCGGGAGCTCGGGCTCCTTGCGTAGGCCGTCCATCTGTCGTGACGTATTCTGCAAGATGACCCTGCTTGATCAGTTTTTCTATGGCTATCTAAAACTTGAAGCAATCCTCTGTGTCATGATTGTGGTCCCTATAGAAGCGGTAAAACTTATCCCAATTCCTTTTTTCGGGCAGGGCTTTGAGTTTCGCCGGTTGTTGAAGCAACCTCTGTGCCTCGGCGGTGGCCATGACTTTGTGGATAGGTCGAGACAGAGGCGTGAAAGCGATCTGAGGCTGATCCCGACCTCCTCTCTGCTGGTCATGCCTTTGCTTTTTTACCAGGCCCTTCTCAGAGCCCTCACGCCTCTGATTGGCTTTTGGGGACTCATCTCCCGCGAACCCGGTGCATTTGGACTTCAAAAATTCTTCTATGTCTATATACTTTCCGACCCTCTCCGAGAGCTCTACCAGGGTTGTCGGTCGATCTCGATGGAATAACGTGGCAACCTTGGTGTGTTGAACTCCCAAACAAAAGGCCATGATGGCTGCTGTTTTGTTTAAATTGTGGATTGGAGCCTCTGCTGATTGAAGCGATCCATATACTCCCTTAGGGATTCGCCCTTATGTTGCTTGATAGTCAATAGCTGAGTGTCCGGTTGTGACCGGTCGAGAATCCCTACGAACTGGCTAATGAACAGCTTGATCAGCGTCTTGAAGTCATCAACCGTTCGGGGCTTAAGGACGTGGAACCACTGCACGGCTGGCCCCTTGAGAGTACTGGGGAAGGCCAGGCATAGTAATTCATCGACAGTGGTGACCAACGCCATTTGGGCCCTGTAGGTGCGAATGTGATCCACTGGGCTCCCTATCCCGTCATAAGAATTGAAATGCGGTGGTTTAAACTTCCGCGGGATGGGGAATATGGTGATCCGAGCGGTATAAGGCGACTCGGTCTCCATGTTGGTATGGTCGTGACGCTGCTTGCGGCTCAGTTGCTCGATTTATTTCTGCAAGCCCTGGATTTGAGCATTCACGTCTTTCTGCTCGATCTTCCTTTCAATGTCCGAGCGTTAAGTCGGATCAGACAAAGAGGCTTCCTCTTCGAAGTGTGTTGACCTCGGAGATAGAATCCGGCTCCGGCTCTGGCTCCGGGTAATCGTATGCCTAAATTCTCCTCGGCTCTGGGCCAGAGGGTCTTTGGCTAATTCCCGGGGCTTTGGCCTTGATCCCTCCCCCCTGGTGGCTCGTCGCCTGTTGATGATGTCTCTGGCATCTTCCACCTGACGAGGATTGGTCCGAGCTCGCCGCCTAGTGCGCCTGGGTACTTTGCTACGGTCACCATCCTGGGCGTGTTCCCAATCAAACGAGGATACCGGCGCAGAGTGGGTATGGTTATGGACTCTTTCGGGCTCCCGGTCGGGGGCACTCTTCCTGGTCTGGTTCTCTAATTAAGGGCGCTTCTCCTGTAAGGTCAATAGCGCTTTGATTTACTGCTGGGTTTGCCGTTGGCCTTCCAGAAGTTGCGCGAGCGCCACTGTCACTTACTCGGAGGTCATGGAGACAGCCTGCTGCTCGAGCTGTAAGTTCTCCTGACTGACTAGAGCAGTATTTTTCTTACCCGTCTTTGGTGGCATGTTGATCAGTCAAGGAATTTGTTGGTGAAGAACTTATTGTCTCCCACAGACGGCGCCAAACTGATGATGCTGAAAATTGGTAAGAGAGATTAAGAAGAGAGATATAGTGACACAATCAATTGTATGTGGTTCGGCCCCGTTAATGAGGTAACCTACGTCCCCGGGTGCGTCAGTGCGCTTCACTAGCAGATCACCGACAAGCCTGGTGAGCCAATAATTGGGCGCCACTACGAGTAATACCGGTCGGGTGTATGCGTATGAAATAAGTATGTGCTGCTATTCTCTAGGTTAAGAATACGATCCCTTTAATAAGGCTGAGTGGCCCCTTTTATAAGTGCAAGAGGCCACCCACACAAGGCAACTGATTAGATAAGGAAGCCCTATCTAATTACAATTTGATGAGCATAAATCATGGGAGGTTTACTAAGTGGTTTAGGAAACTATTTACACTTTCCATTAGTCTTCTGACTGATTTAGGAAACTGCTGAGCGGCTTGGCTATCGAACTGAGCCCCGTAGACATCTGTTGCGCCGCATGCCCGGGCTGTGCGAGCATCCCGAGTAGTAGCACTCGAAAGACCTCGGGATCGGTGGGCCACAAGCTCCCGTTTCGGATAATCCGGGTCCTTTGCTGCTGATGTGGAGGTTTGACTGTAGCAGAATATTTTTGGGCGTATCAAGCCCAAAAAAAGGAATTGTTAGAATATGACTCCTTTGACAAAATCCTAGCCAAATTTTCCCTTCTTTTAAAAACTAATTTATGTGGCTTTATAGGTGACAGTAATTTGCAAGAAGATGCAAATTATATTCCAGCTAAGATAGAATTATGTAATATATGTCTTTATGAAGACTATGTCACAACTTTTAAAAAGTATTATTATCAGCTTGATCCAATAGCCACAACATATTGGTTTGATCAATTTTTTCACAAACTCCCTAATCCATGGACTGAGTTAGCTATTAAAGGCTATCCAGACTTTCTTAAGAAAATAGGAAAGGAAGATTTAGATAACTTAGGCTTTCGCATACAATATGTTCTTCGTTTGATAACCCATCACTGTTTAGAACTAAAAGCGAAAAAATAGGTAAAAAACTAGATTCCCAATAATAAATATGGTCAACAATGTTATGAAAAAAATTTAAGGGAAAATCTAAAGATAGGATATTCAACTCCATCCTATAGGAAAAAGAAAGGATTCAAGAAAATAAAGTTCAAGTGGAGACCATGGAATAAAAATAAAATTTTCTCCAAAAAGAAAAAATATGTCCATAGGAAAAAGCAAAAAAAAAAAATACAGTTAATTTCAAAAAGAAAACCTATAGGTGCTTCATATGTAATGAAGAAGGTCATTATGCACCTGACTGCCCCAAAAAAGGGAAGAGTGCAAAGAAAAAGATCAAAGTTCTTGAAGAACAAGAATACGAAGTACTCTTCGGAGAAGAAATTTCATATGAGGAAGAAATTCTCTATGAAATCTCTAGTGAAGATTACAGTTCTTCAGATGAAGAAATTAATCAATATATCTTCATGATGCAAGATAAAATTCAAAAAGTTCCACAAGACGAATTAGAAATATTCTCCTTAAAGATGTGATAGTAGAGGAAGTCACCCTCACTGAATCTGAATTAGCACAATTTGAAAAACTTCAAACTCTTACTGTACCAGAAATTTCCAAAATTTCTCGATTTAATTTTTTCTCAGCACGAGTGTTTGAACAATACAGTGGAAACACGAAAATTGATATTCTACTTTCTGATAAAAGAAAAGTCGCTAGATGGAAGGCAAAATACCCCCATATCCAATATATTCATATTGGTGTTATTTAGGTTGCCATTACTGCTTTATTCAGACAAGGGATAGACACCCCAATTTTTACAGTAATTTTTGACAAGATTTTCGGACCCAATGAAAGCAATCATTGGAGGAATCCAGTCTAATATAGCTAATAGAGTAATTTGGTTTAACATTAGACCAAATTTCTTTATTTTGGTAAATAATCCTAATGTTGAAGACACAATTAGAATAAGGATCAAGACTAAAGGAATTGCTATGAAGGCAAATTACCATGACCTGCCAATTAAATGGAAAACAATCCATGAATTAACAAGGTTTACTGAAACTAGGGTCAAACAAACAGAAAATAAAGTAGTAGAAATTTTTGAACCTAGACCCTTTGACACAGTTATTCAACCCAGATTAATTAATTGGAGTAATCTAGAAATTCCTAGACAATGGTTAATTTCAGATCTCGTAGAAGAAGAAAATAGGGGAAACTCAACTCCTATGTTGAATCTACAAGCTTCAGGAAAAAACTTGTAAATTCAAAACCAAAGAAGAACAACTTCTACCTCCATCTTTAAAAGAGATTTTTCTAATAAACAATTAGAAAAGGAGAATCCAGTATGCAAAACAGCATTGATTAAAAAATGTTCAAGTTCCAATTTTACCTGGGACAATATTTCAAGAAGAAGAAGAAATAAAATCTACTTCTATTTATCATCTTGAAACCAAAAATAATTTTATCATTTTTTTTCTCCTAGTCAAGGACAAAAGAGATATACATATGTTCAGGAACATTTAATTTTGCAGGTTATAAACCATATAACCTTAGTGTGCTAATAGACACAGGAGCCACTATTAGTTCTTGTAAATGGAATGCAATTCTCAAGGAAAAATGGACTTTAATGTAACACCCTATCCTTGTCACGGGAATTGATGGTAATCACACCTCAATTTAGTTTAAAGCTAAAGATGTAGCAGTCTGGTTAGGTGAAAATAAATTCATCATACCTAAAATCTTGTGTCTTCCTTATATGCATAGTGATTTCCTTTTAGGAAATAATTTGATTTATAAATATTTACCTATGCATATCTATGACAAAGGTATTGCTTTGAGTATTAAAAATACTTTGATTCAGATACCTTTGCTTGAATAACATAAATATGTATGTGATACAGAGTTTGCACCCGTTCCACGTGGTGAAATGACACCCATCATCAAAACCATTGATGAATCACATTGAATTTATAAAATCGTAGAAGAAAATTTTAGTGAAGATCCATTAAAATTATGGTCTCGAAGTCCTAGATTTTGAATGTTGAAGTTAAGAGATCCTAATGTCATTATTAGAGTAAAACCTATGATCTATACTAGACAGGATATAGATGAATTTGATATTCAAACTCAAGAACTTCAAGACAATAAACTTATAGAAGAAACCACTAGCCCTCACTCAAGCCAAGCTTTCATGGTACGAAACCATGCAGAAATTAAGAGAGGAAAAGCAAGAATGGTGGTCAATTATAAAAGGCTAAATGAGCAATTAGAATTTGACGGATATTTTATATCTCGAAAAGATGCTATGATTTCCTTAACCCAATGATCAAAATACTTTAGTAAATTTGATTGTAAAAGTGAATTTTGGAAAATCCAATTAACTGAAGAGTCAAAACCCTTGACAACATTTAGCTCCCCTATAATTCATTACCAATGGAAGGTTATGCCCTTAGGATTAAACATACACCTCAAGTTTATCAGAGATGGATGGATACAATTTTCAAAGATCTAAAAGATTTTTGTGTTGTATACATTGATGACTGTAGACACCCCATTTTGTCAGCTAACAGATTTAAGAGGCCACAAGCATGTCAAACCTCGATGATTATAAAGATCGGATTTTCAAAGATTGCCTCTAACTCTCAAGAAATCAAAGAAATGACCAAAATGCCTCTAAAAGCTAAAAACTCTTCGGATTGGCCCAGAATCTCAGAAATCATTCGATGCTGTTCAAAACAAAAAAAATAGGTATTTTAAAGGATGAATATTTGAAATCGTAAGCTCCCAGAGAACCCCGGAAGTCCCGGAAGTTCCCAGAAAGTCTCCGTTGACCGATTTGACCAAAATTTGACCAAGTTTGACCAAGGTTTGACCAAAATCATCCGAATTCGCCCAAAAGTTCTTAGATCATCCTAGATCATGTGATAATTTTTAAAATATGTTTTAAAAGAAAATCAGACGGAAATGTCAGTCTTTGTAGGCTCCCAGAACTTCCCGGAATTTCCTGGAAGTGCACAGTTTGACTGATTTGACTGCAAGTTTGACCAAAAATCAAAGTCTCATTTTTGAAATTGAAATATTTTTATCAAATACTAGAGGTCAATAGATTTCCAATGGTATATTGCACATAATTTCTGGATCTAAAACGAATTTGTTATGAATTTTTGAAGGTAAAAAATGCGATCAATTCGGCTTTTATCGCGAATATCACAAAACTTTTCAAAGTGACCTAACTCCAAACTACTTTTTATGGAAATTAGATCTCAATAACTTTCCAAAGGTATATCACAATCTCAATTTGGACTTTGTATGAATTTTCTGTGAATTTCAAACAAAATAGGACCGTTTCGCGAATTCCAGGAGTTTTGGGGGCCAAAATGCAAATTCTGGTCAACGGAGGGGGTTGACTGCCATGGCGGCAGTGGCCAAGTGCCGCGGTGGCACTCAGTGTGATTTTTTATTTTTTTTTGTAATTTTTGGTTAATTTTTGGGTTTGAATTCAAATTTCCAACAAATAAAACGACATAGTTTTAATAATCTGAAGATTTTGAACCAATTAGAGACTTTTTAAAACCCAAAATACCCCCCAAGTTGGCCTATAAAGGAGATCCATTTGCTTCCATTTGGGAAGGAACTTGAAAGTCATTAGAGAGAGACATAGAGAGTTAAGGGAGAAAGAGAGAGAGAAGTAAAGATTTTCTTCTTCCAAATCCAATCCAAAATGTGAGTTTTAATTAGTTTTCTAAAAACTACACTTTTATTTTCAAGCTTTCAATCCATCTTCTTCATCTTCTTTGAGTTTCCTATGAGTTAGAGAGTGATGTACTCACCCATATACACATATATGAGAGGTTGAATGCTTGTGGTTCCACCATTGAATATCATCAATTGATTTGTTCATTTGCTTGCTTGTATACAATGTTCATCTCTTCTTACCTCATTTCTTTTTTATTTTCTTTATTTACTTACTAGTTCATCATCATCTAGATGATGACATGAAGTTGGAGGTGAGTGAATCCTTATGGATAGTAGCTATTGACCTCAAAAATATGTTTGATAGATGATGATTATAACCTCAATACATATCTATGTATTCTTGAGGTTATTTCCAAAATAAAGCAAATCTTTCCAATAATCATGGAGGTTCTCTAAATGGGTTAGAGGCTGATATTACAAGTGGTTTTAATCCTATTTGAGTGTTGAAAATATACTTTCAAAACCCCTATTTCAAAGCCCTCCTAAAACCCCCAATATTTGGATTCCAATAAATAAACCTTGTTTTCTCAAACCCTTCAAAACAGTTAGTCATTAAACTTCAAAGAATTATTTTGAGTTCAATACTCAATATATGAATGTAATACCACTTGGAAAGTCTTCCTAACTCATTGGAGAACATCTTTGATTTTTGGCTTGACTTGGAAATACTTGGAAGAGGTCCATTTGAAACCAAACATTTTCTCCAAATATTATGTTTTTGCTGTCACAGTAGCTTGGTTGACTTTCAACTTGTTTTACGGAAAACTTTTCCAAAATGAGTGGTCCCAAATTATTTTTCCCTTGAACTTCTGTGTCTTAGAAGACTTTCTGTATAACATGGGCCTCTAGATCGTGTTTTTTCATTTTTGAAGATTTTTTAACGTTTCAGTTGACAATACGGACTCTGTTTCTGAGTGACCTCTATTGTTTATATGATTTCTCTCAATCTGTAATAGTTATTGCGGATTGGCTTTTTGATTTGTGTTCTGGACACAATAAGTATGATCTCCATAAAAAATCATGCATTGAAAACATTTATATCCCTACTTTTCATTTTCCACAAAATCAAGTCACTGTTCTGTCCACTATTCACTGCAAGTATATTTTTACTTCCATCCATTGATTTGATGCATATATATACTTCAAATTTGTTCATATCTTAAGACGTAGTCCATACTACATTTGTACATATCCCATGATAATTTATCCCATGCATTCATTCATCTTGTTAGACTTCTAAGTCACTTTAGAAAGTCCATGTATACAAACACACAACAACCTTTTGCACATTCTAGGATCATACATTGCATTCATGCAAGATTGGGGTTTTTGTAACTCCTAATCTAAGAAGATTATAAGAAATGATCATAATCACACGTTCATGCTTCCCCTCGATCTAATCCTCCTTTCTCATTCATCCCGGGGATTGAGAGGTCTTCTTTTCCCAAAGATTAACATGCATCACTCTAGCTTGCTAAGCATATTTTGATCTCTTTGACTATTTGCTTCAAGAACAATCCATGTCCCCTCCTAGATTAGGAAAACTTGATTACTTGATATGTGATTAGATGATTTTTCCTAAGTTTGTTTGTGTGATCTTTCACCTTTGCATTATGTGATACTTGGCTTAGATCTTTTGAATGATATCTTATCTTTCGATCTTCCATTTCAAAATTCTTGTGTGATGTAATATACTATCATAGTATTATTTGTCGAACCAAACATAGTATAAGATGATTATTTAGATTCTAATTGAGGCCCGTCGAAAGACGGGGCGAGTTGAGAGTGTTTTAGTCGTGACAAAGGCTCCTTCCTCTCTCGTACCAAAACCCCGAGCCAAGTTCTTTGGTTATGAAGGGCCGGTGCCCTTTATCCATTTGGGTAAGACAAAATTAGGTTTCTTGGTTCCTTAAAGACCAAGTGGCGACTCTATATCTGTTTTCAACAGACCTTCCTTTTCTTTCTTTGATCCAAATCAATTCCAAACAAAAACAAAAGAAGTGGAATTCCGCGTGTCCACAATCTGGTGACTCTGCTGGGGTTTTTATTTTAAAACAAAATAATACAGAGGTTTGACTCATAAGAAGCATCCTTAAAATCATCTTTTTACAATATCTGGTTCACAGCATTGCACTTCTGCATTTTTCCTCCGACTGTGTCTGAAACGCGGCACTGACATTGTTCAAGTCTTGATGTGCCAGGGCACAAGTCACCGTTGATACTGTATCTTCCAAGGTATATCAAAAAGAGTAAACACTTCTGTACTGTCTCTTTGACGGTATATTGGAACTCTCGTCAATGGACCCTCTTTGACTAAACCCAGCCTTTGCATATAGATTCCTATAGAACCTTTCATAGGATTGTTCATTTATCTTTTCAAATAGGACAATGGCATATAACAGTTGTATGCCCTAGTGGGATTACCTGCGCGGTGTAGACGCTTATGTGGCATAGAACAGAACCTCTTTCTTATGATTCCCAAGGCAATCACTCATATGTGATTACATTGAGTTGACATGTCTAGGCACCATGATAAGGATGTCTGCTCTATGTTTACAAAGATATACACCGCAAATCTTGTTTGTTGGTCCTAAGACATATGAGTATGAAAACTTGCTAGATAGTATGATCACCATCATCACATGCTCTTGTCATATACACCTATTCTCCTAGAAACTCTGCCCAACTCATCCAGATATCCAGTTTCTCTTAGAAACTTTGTCTAAATTTTCCCAAAATTCCCAAATGTACCAGTTTCTCCCAAAAACACCACTTAGATTTCCCAAAAATTCCCAAAACACTCAGAGATTCCCAGGTATACCAATTTCTCCCAGAAAACCTGTCTAAATTTCTCAGAAGTTCCCAAAATACCAGTTTTTCCTAGAAACTCTGTCCAAATTTCTCAGAAATACCCAAAATAACAATTTCTCCTAGAAACTCCGTCCAAATTTCTCAGAAATACCCAAAATACCAGTTTCTCCCAGAAACTCCGATTTCCCAAAATACATCAGTTTCTCCCAAAAACTCTATCCAGATATCCTAGAAACTTTGGCCAACTCCCAGACATAACCAGAAACTCTGTCCGGATATCCCAAAAATACCCAGATATAACCAGTTTCTCCTAGAAACTCCATTCAGATATCCTAGATTTCCCAAAACACCAGTTTCTCCCACAAACTCTATCCAAACTTCTCGAAATATCCTAGAAACTCCTATTATCCACTGGTGATCATACTGAAAAAGAAAAGTTAGCATACTCTGTATGGCTAGGACCTTACTTGCTTAACTGTTATCTATTAGAGTAGGGGCATCATGTAGATTAGGGCTTGCATCCGCATGTTTGCTTCATCAGTCTGCATACACGGTGAATGTCGGTCTGTACACGAGTCAGTCCTCACTTGTATCACGCTCGTTCCAAAAAATCATTGTTTTAAAAATGCATATTTGAATTTTGTAAATTATCAATGTTATTTGGTAAATTGTGATGGAGTTGATGTGGTCAACGGTGACGTGTCGGTTGAGGACATGGTAATCGGAGAATCATGATGCATTAGTATTGTTAAATGACATTTATATGATTTAAATATTATTTGAAATATCTGGTATTTTCATGAATAGTAATTATACCTGTGTAGTATAATTTCTGATAGTTTTGATCTAGTTTTGGATCGTGTGACACTGTGGTCAGAACGTGAGAATGCGTTATATAAAAGGTAGATTATATAGAGACTTCACAGAATTTAGTTTGCGAATGTGATTTTGGACCCAAACAAGACTTAGTCGAAAACTTTTATAAATTCTAGTTTTCACTCGTGAAGAAATAAAATGGACGTGTGCGACGTTTCGTGAATTAATTAGGAGTTTTGAGAACTCGAGGGGAGGTAAACACAATTTCTGAAAGTGTTGCCTATATATAGAAAGTGTAAAGATATTTCATTTCATCAAATTGTTTAAACCTAAATCAAGAGAGGGGATTTGGGGATTTCATTGCTTAGAGCTTGCAGACACAAATCGAAGGACTTCTGCCCGTTTGTTTTCAACCAAAATTCATATTTGAACTCTCCAAGGTAAAGGCTACGTTTTGATATCTATTAGGCCATGTTTGGTTAAGTTTTTAAAAAAAACCTAATGTTAGAATTTTGGGGAAAACGCATATAAACTTGTAGGAATCACTTGATATTCAAGATCCGACGTTTATTTAGTCCCTAAGTTCATCCTTCAAAGTTGTAGGAAAATCGCACGAGGTATGAATTCTAAGCCTATGAATTATGGAAAAATTTCATGTTTTAATTATCGGACTTGATATTTTGGATCCGGGCGAAATTCATGCATTAAGTAGGCCCGTTAATTATGCACATAAAAATGCCATGAAAGCACGTATATGTAATTATATGAGTATGTTATGTGTCTATGTGGGTCAAAGAGGAGTTTGATACAAATTCATACCGGGGTACGCCTCTCGATGTTTGAGAGTTATAGTAGCGACGGCTACTTGCTTGGTTTGGGAATCGGCCCTGCCAGAGCAGTTGGTTGCAATGGTTGATAGACTCTGGGCTTGTCATTGGCATGGCGGTTGATAGACTTTGGGCTTGCCGATATACCGAATGAATGCGTGTCTTTCTTCCTAGAGACTATTTGATGTGATTTAGATGTTTAATGCATGAATTGCCTCATAAGCATATGTTTAGAATTGTGCACTCAGCATGTAGCTGAGTAGTGGAGATTTACTCCATTGTAGGTAAGAGAAACAAAGAAAAGAAGAAGCGCGAGGAGTGAGGCTGTGGGAGCACACGAGTCTAGTTTCTCCCATATATAGTTTTGCAGTTCATCCTTATATTGTAACTGAATCGGGAGGAGAAACTATGTTTTGTAATCTCAGAACACTCATAGTATTTGGACTGAGATTAGTTAGTACCTGAATCTTGTAATAATTTTGTAATGACTATGCTGTTAGAAGTATGGTTGGTTTCAAACTTAGGATCTTTGTTTAATGTCAAACTCTAGTATTTCACTTTTACGTTATGTGGATTATGAGATTTGATCTAAACAAGTCTTTAACTCATTCCGTTAATGTTTTCAAAGCTTAGACATGTTGTCTAATATGTTTATATACGTTTTGGTAAAGTTTCAGAATGATTGGGAATTTGTATGTTGAGTTTTGTCGTGGTTACGACGTTTTTAAAAAAATTAAAAATAGGCAAAAGTGGACTGCTTGTGAATAGTAATTTTACAAAGGAAGTACCTTTTTCATAAAATATTGAAACGTTCTATTTTGCTTCTAGGATGCCTTTGGGGTCCCTAATAAAACTTTTATGGTTAATTTGAAATATAATTAACTTTTCCAATTGATACGGATTTTACGGACTCATAGTTCAATATTTTTTTTTCTTCCAAAATGAACTTTGTTTTAAAGAGTTTATTTTAGTTTATTTTCTGCTGCTAGAGTTATAGAATGAATTGGACGAGCCTCGGTGGGGTGCCACGTGTCCTATTTCTGCCCGTAGCGGGATGGGTCGTGACATTTATTGGTATCAGAGCTATAGGTAACAAAACTTTGGGAACGATCGATGACAAGCAGAGTGTTGAGTAAATTGTCACATATCCTAGAGTGCATCCATACACTGTAGAGATGTTTGATGCATATGTATGTTGTTGTACATACATGTTATGAATACTGTTGTACATTCATAGTGTTTATGCATTGAGATTGACAGGACTGTAATCATGAGTGACGAAGAGTGAGATCTGTCGCCACACACTCGACGTATGAATCAAATGGCAGAAATGATGGGAAATATAGGAGACATGATCAGGAATATAGCGGAGCGGATGCCCCCAACACCTCCATTGGAGCCAGAACCGATAGCTGTGGTGCATGTGCCTGAGAATAGGGGTATGAGATCTGTGTCAGAACAATTTATAAGGAAAAAGCCGACAGAGTTTCATGGGGCTTCTGACACGACACTAGCAGAACATTGGGTTATGGACATGGAAAGGATTTTTAGATCGATCCCGATGACTGATCGGGAGAAGATTGACAACGCTAATGATATACTCAGAGGTGAAGCCCAGAATTGGTGGGTGAACGTTCTAGAACAGGGAGCACCAATAACTTGGGAGGGATTCAAGGCGGAGTTCAATCGCCGATTCTTTCTAAGGGCTGCTCTCAATGCAAAGAAGAGAGAATTTGATAATGTTCGATAGGGAGATATGACAGTCACAGAGTACACTTTGAGGTACAACGCCTTATTGAGATATGGAAAGGGGTCTATGTTGACAGAGGAAGATAGAGCAAGGAAGTACGAGGATGGGTTGAGAGAGAATATCCGTTTGAGGGTCGAAACCTATGAACATTCAACAGTTGTCGCGGTACAACAAATGGCACTTGTAGCTGAAAGTGGGATGGAGAGATCGAGGCAATATCAGTCAGGCCAACAGGGGAAGAGAAACTATGAGGGTGGTGATCGGAACCAAGGAGGATCCTTCAAGAGGCCTTTTTCAAGGGGTCTTGGTTCTATTTCCAGTTTCAGCGGACAAGGAAGGACAACGAGTAACATACCAATTTGTCCGCTTTGTAATCGACCACACACCGGTCGCTGTTTCATGACTAACTTCCAGAATAAGAACCAGGGAATGGGTAGTACAAATTCTACACCTGATATGAGGGGTAAGTGCTTTGATTGTGGGATGCTTGGACATCAATCTAGGGATTGGCCAATGAAGCATACTCAACAAGGGGCTGGTTCTATGGCTTCCAGTGGTTCGAAGCCTGGACAGTCCAACAATAGGAGACAAAGGACTGAGCAGCGTGAAGGGAGGTCATTTTAGATCAACCCAGGGGATATGGCTGCTTCGGAGACAGTGGTCTCAGGTATGGTGCCTATATGCTCATATCTGGCACACATACTTGTTAACTCAGGATCTACGCATTCATTTGTATCGCATGATTTTGTTGAACATTTGAATGTTAGATCGACACCGTTAGGATATGAATTATCTATTGTTGTACCCTTAGTAAGCCAAAAGTGACGTCTACGGTATACAAGGACTGTGAGATCAAACTAGGTGAGAAGTTGATGACTGTAGATCTTATACCGATTATGATGAACCACTTTGATGTGATACTAGGGATGGATTGGTTGTCTCTTAACCAAGCCACGATAGATTGTAAATAGAAGGAAGTTAATTTTTGATCACCAGTACACGGGAGCTTTGTTTTCAAGGGAGTGGGGTTACACCGCCACCGTATTTGATTTCAGCTATCCGAGCAGGGAAGTTGTTGAAAAAGGGATGCCTGGGATATCTATGTTCAGTGATTGATACTTCGGCGACTGAAATTAAAGTGGAAGACATTTCGATAGTGCGAGAATATCCAGATGTGTTTCCTGACGACCTACCAGACGTTCTTATTGAGAGGGAAATTGAGTTCACTATTGAGATAATGCCAGACTCAGGACCCATATCAAAGGCACCGTATAGAATGGCACCAATAGAGTTGAAAGAGTTGAAAATCCAACTACAAGATTTACTTGACAAAGGTTTCCTCCGACCTAGCATATCACCGTGGGGAGCTCCTGTGTTATTTGTGAAGAAGAAAGATGGTTCCATGAGGATGTGTGTTGATTACCGAGTGTTAAACAAGTTGACAATCAAGAACAAGTTTTCATTACCAAGAATTGATGATCTATTCGATCAACTCCGTGGAGCACAAGTGTTTTCAAAGATAGACTTGAGATCGGGCTATCACCAGTTGAAGGTAAAAGTAGAAGATGTGGAGAAGACAGCTTTCAAAACGCGCTACGGACACTACGAGTCCCTAGTCATGCCATTTGGGGTTACTAATGCACCAGCCGCGTTCATGGATCTTATGAACCGAGTTTTCAAGGACTACTTAGATAACTTTGTTATTGTGTTCATAGACGATATTCTTATCTATTCACCGAGTGAGATAGAGCACGAGAAACATTTGAGGTTGATACTTCAGAGACTACGAGAAAAGCAACTATTCAAAAAATTGAAGAAATGTGAATTTTGGCTACTTAGTATTGCTTTTCTGGGGCATGTGATTGACAAGAATGGCGTTTCAGTTGATCCTCACAAAGTAGAAGATGTATCAAATTGGCAGAGACCGACATCCGTATCAGAAATTTGAAGTTTCTTGGGATTAACGGGATACTACCGTCGTTTCATAGAGAATTTCTCCAAGATTTCATTACCTATGACAAAGTTAATGAGAAAGGGCGTTACTTTTGAATGGAGTCCAGAATGTGAAGACAGCTTTCAAGAGTTGAAGTCGCTGTTGACAAGGGCACCAATTTTGACGATACCATCCAGAACCGAGGGATTTGTGATCTATAGTGATGCTTCACATCAAGGTTTGGGGTGTGTACTTATGCAGAGTGGCAAAGTGATTACCTATGCTTCAAGACAGTTGAAGCCACACGAGAAAATTTATCCGACTCAAGACCTCGAATTAACCGCAGTGATTTATGCTTTGAAGATTTGGAGACACTACTTGTACGGGGAGAAGTGTGAGATCTTTACGGACCAGAAGAGTTTGAAATACTTGTTCATGCAATGGGACTTGAACATGAGACAAAGGAGATGGTTAGAATTGATGAAGGATTATGATCTTTCGATTGAGTATCATCCGGGGAAGGCTAACGTAGTAGCCGACGCTTTAAGCCGGAAGACGACAAAGAACTTAGCCGATGAGCTAACAAAGAAAAAGGAACTAATCAGAGAGATGGAATGTTTGGAGTTAGATGTAATTCTAGAGACGAATGGTGGCTTGATGATGGCGATCATAACTCACCCAAACATTCTTGATGAGATCAAAGCGAAGCAATTCAATGACTTTTACTTGTGTAAAATGAGAGATGAGATACCTTTGGCTCTAGGAAGACGACCCGGATTTATCCTGGAGCTAGGAGAACTAATGCTTGGGAATCGATTGTGCGTACCGAATTTGAAAGACTTAAAGGAGCAAATCCTAGAAAAGGCACACAGTACCAAATACTCAGTTCATCCGGGAAGTAACAAGATGTACCAGAATTTGTGAGAAAACTTTTGGTGGCGAGGCATGAAGCGAGAAGTTGCTAAGTTTGTTTCGGAGTGTTCGGCCTGTCAACAAGTGAAAGCAGAAAGACAAGTACCAATGGGACTACTACAGCCATTACCGGTACCAGAGTAGAAATGGGATGAGATCACGATGGATTTTGTTTCGGGATTCTCACGCTCGCCTAACAAGAACGACAAGATTTGGATCATAGTTGATAGATTGAAAAAATCAGCTCACTTTCTACCGATCAAGACGACTAAGCCTTCGAGGTTAGCAGAGTTGTATGTAAAAGAGATTGTAAGACTACATGGGGTTCCAGCAGTGATCATATCAGATCGTGATAGTAGTTTTACATCGAGGTTTTGGGGAAGTTTACAAAGGGCCATGGGTACGAAGTTGAGTTTCAGTACTGCTTTTCATCCTTAGACCGACGGACAGTCAGAATGAATGATTCAGACGCTAGAAGACATGCTTAGATTGTGCGTTTTAGATTTTGGGAGTGATTGGGAGAAACACTTACCATTAATCGAATTCGCCTATAATAACGGATTTCAATCGAGTATCGGAATGGCACTGTATGAAGCTTTGTATGGGCGTAAGTGTCGTTCACTAGTTTGTTGGACCGAGATTGGAGAAAGGAGATTGATAGGACCGGAGATAATACAGTTAACTACTGAGAAGGTGAAACTAATTCAGGAACAACTTAGGGTGGCTCAGAGTCGTCATAAGAGTTATGCCGACTCGAAGCGACGACCGATGACATTCGAGGTGGGAGACTTTGTATACTTGCGAGTATCGCCTTTGAAACGCATAGTTCAATTTGGGAAGCGGGGAAAACTAAATCCAAGATTTGTAGGACCTTTTGAGATCCTAGAGAAGGTAGGATCGGTGGCTTACCGGCTGGCCTTGTCATCTGAGTTGGCATTTGTCCACAATGTGTTTCATGTATCGATGTTGAGACGGTGTATGGCGGATACGAGTAAGATCATTGTCCCAGAATCATTACAAATTCAAGAGGACTTGACTTATGTAGAGCATCCAATAGAGGTTTTGGATCGAAGAGAGCAAGTGTTGAGAACCAAGACAATTCCAATGGTGAAAGTGTTGTGGCGTAGTCACACAGTTGCGGAGGCTACGTGGGAGAATGAGGAAGAGATGATGAATGAGTATCCGCACCTTTTCGACTGATGAGGTATAAGTTTGGGGACAAACTTCCTTTTTGGAGGGGAGAGTTGTCACGCCCGTTCCAGAAAATCATTGTTTTAAAAATGCATATTTGAATTTCGTAAATTATCAATGTTATTTGGTAAATTGTGACTGGAGTTGACGTGGTCAACGGTGATGTGTCGGTTGAGGACACGGTAATCGGAGAATCATGATGCATTAGTATGGTTAAATGACATTTATATGATTTAAATGTTATTTGAAATATCTGGTATTTTCATGAATACTAATTATACCAGTGTAGTATAATTTTTGATAGTTTTGATCTAGTTTTGGATCGTGTGACACTGTGGTCAGAACGTGAGAATGCGTTATATAAAAGGTAGATTGCGTAGAGACTTCATAGAATTTAGTTTTCGGACGTGATTTGGACCCAAACAAGACTTAGTTGAAAACTTTTTTAAATTTTAGTTTTCACTCGTGAAGAAATAAAATGGACGTGTGCGACGTTTCGTGAATTAATTAGGAGTTTTGAGAACTCGTGGGGAGGTAAACACAATTTCCAAAATTATTGCCTATATATAGAAAGTGTGAAGATATTTCATTTCATCAAATTGTTTAAACCTAAATCAAGAGAGGGGATTTGGGGATTTCATTGCTTAGAGCTTGCCGACACAAATCGAAGGACTTCTGCCCGTTTGTTTTCAACCAAAATTCATATTTGAACTCTCCAAGGTAAAGGCTACGTTTGATATCTATTAGGCCATGTTTGGTTAAGTTTTTATAAAAATCCTAATATTGGAATATTGGGAAAAACGCGTATAAACTTGTAGGAATCACTTGATATTCAAGATCCGACGTTTATTTGGTCCCTTAGTTCATCCTTCAAAGTTGTAGGAAAATCACACGAGGTATGAATTCTAAGCCTCTGAATTATGGAAAAATTTCATGTTTTAATTATCGCGGTTGATAGACTTTGGGCTTGCCGATATACCGGATGAATGCGTGTCTTTCTCCCTAGAGACTATTTGATGTGATTTAGATGTTTAATGTATGAATTGCCTCATAAGCATATGTTTAGAATTGTGCACTCAGCATATAGCTGAGCAGTGGAGATTTACTCCATTGCAGGTAAAAGAAACAAAGGAAAGAAGAAGCGCGAGGAGTGAGGCCGTGGGAGCACACGAGTCTAGTTTCTCCCATATGTAGTTTTGCAGTTCATCCTTATGTTGTAAATGAATCGGGAGGAGAAACTATGTTTTGTAATCTCAGAACACTCATAGTATTTGGACTGAGATTAGTTAGTACCTGAATCTTGTAATAATTTTGTAATGACTATGCTGTTAGAAGTATGGTTGGTTTCAAACTTAGGATCTTTGTTTAATGTCAAACTCTAGTATTTCACTTTTACTTTATGTCGATTATGAGATTTGAACCAAACAAGTCTTTGACTCGTTCCGTTAATGTTTTCAAAGCTTAGACATGTTGTCTAATGTGTTTATATACGTTTTGGTAAAGTTTCAGAATGATTGGGAATTTGTCGTGGTTACGACGTTTTCAAAAAAATTAAAAATAGGCAAAAGTGGACTGCTTGTGAATAGTACTTTTACAAAGGAAGTACCTTTTTCGGAAAATATTGAAATATTCTATTTTGCTTCTAGGGTGCCTTTAGGGTCCCTAATAAACCTTTTATGGTTAATTTGAAATTTAATTAACTTTTCCAATTGATACGAATTTTACAGACTCATAGTTCAATGTTTTTTTTTCTTCCAAAATGAACTTTGTTTTAAAGAGTTTATTTTAGTTTATTTTCCGCTGCTAGAGTTGTAGAATGAATTGGACGAGCCTCGGTGGCGTGCCACGTGTCCTATTTCTGCCCATAGCGGGATGGGTCGTCACAACTTGTCACTATAGTTGTCATCTCAATCATCACTGCTAAAAGTCTAACACAGTCTTTTCACACCTATATGTCAGTACAAGTTTTGAGCACCCAGGATCAGCATTTGTGAGTCAGAGGATTAGGGAGTCACCTTGTCAAAATCACTCAGCTGAAAGTCAGCTTTATGGATCCAGAAGGTTTGGAAGCAAGAATGACAGAAATGATCAACCAACAGTCTGACCGGTTGGCCCAAGTTTTAGCCTTTAGGGAAGAACTAAAACAGCAACAACCACAATACCCACCTGGGTTCCCACCACCACTGGGGTTTATACCACCACCACCGCTTGGGTTTGCACCACCTCTCGAGAGCAATGTAGATGATGATTGGTTCAATGGGGCCCCACCACCTGCACTTAATAAGAAAATTCAAGAAAAATTGGATAAGGTCGACAAGCTTGAGAACATACTGAGAAAGAGTAAGGGAGTCGACGATTACATGTTAGATCAAGAAGGATTGTTTGCGCCCTACAAATTAAAGCTACCTGAGAACTTCAAGATGCCTGAAATTGAGCGCTTTGATGGAACTAGGAATCTGAAGAGCCACGTAAAGTTCTGCATGAGTGTTTTCCAACCAATGGGCTACACCCATGAGCACATTGCAATGTTGTTCCCTCAAACCCTCGCCAAGGCTGCCCTATCCTAGTTTCTGACATTGGAGGTTTCTAAGACGCGGACTTGGGAAGATATATTCCAGGTCTTCATTGATCATTACTCCTACAACGAAGAGCTCGATGTCACCATCCAGGATCTGGAGACTACCCGGCAGAACTTCAATGAGTCCTTTGCTACGTTCTTAAGCAGATGGAGGAACAAAGTGGCCCAAATGACCCACTGACTAGTCGAAAAGGAACAAGTTCGGATGTTGATCAAGAATCTACTGCCGCTGTACCATGAAAAACTATTCTACCAGTCCATCTCAACATTTGAAGAACTGTTTGAGATTGGGACTAGAATTGAGGATGCAATCAGGGAAGGAAAAATCAAGAATGAAGAATCACAAAGCCAGTCCAAGAGGCCCGACTACTCCCGAAACCCTTCGGATGTCAACGCCCTTAGTAACCAACTCATGGCCTCTTCTCCCCAATCATATGAGCTAACAAATCAAACTAGCTCGCCTAGCCACCGTTACCACAATAGGGTACCCTGTGAATTTTTCAAGCTAGATATCTCCCCCTCCGTAGCATTACGCCACCTGCTAAAAAAGAGACACCTCCAACTCCTTCAGCCTCGTGCCGATTCCCCCCCACCTAACTGTGACATGTCCAAACGATGTGCCTACCACCAAGGCCCAGGCCATGACACCGACCGATGCATACTTCTCCGCCATAATATCCAAGACCTCATTGACCGAAGAATCATTGAGCCACCACCCATTCAACCCCATGTCACCTAAGCCCCTGGTCGGTCCTTTCAAATGATCCCCTTCGCTGAGGTTAATGATTGTTGAAGCTACGCAGTGAGTTGATAGTGTTTGGAACTTCTGCCAATAAAAAAAGAAGAATAAGCGAGTCACCGTGACACTCCATTTGAGACCGGGTCGAGTTTGTTCTATGTTTTGAGTATATTTCAAGTTTAGTCTTGTGGTCAAGTCTGTCTGTCATCGAGTTGTTGTGAGTCTGTATCGAGTAATGTAATCCTTCTCTTCTAATGGAATGAAGTCTCATTTTGCTTAATCTGATGTGTATATTCATAAGTGCATGAATCGCTGAACAGAAAATGTCACTTTTCAAATTACCATGGACATTACTCTGCTAATAAATTTTTACATCAAACAAAAAAAAAATCCCAAAAAGGCCAAAGTTGATTTCGCGTTGACCCCAAAGAAGAGTTGAGAATTGAATAGTCTTACTTTAAGAATTTAAAGATGCTTTTGCTCAAATCTCGAAAAGACATACTTGAGACTGATTTCAAGCTTGCCTAACACCCTTTCCACCATTTCAAAGCCTTGGGCCCAACCCAATTGATAGCCATATGAATCTGTATGGACTTGGTCCTTGATGGTAGCCAAACACTTCAGTGAGTTTCATCTCCACTTTCAAAAAAATAAAAAGAGAAAAAAAAAGAAGAAAAAAGAAAAGCTCGCTAGGTTGAAAACCCGAAAGCGCACCTAGGCAAAAGTTAGAGCTGAAAAGGTATTGATTTCCAAAATCTGACCCTAGCCAGTCAAAATGATTTTACAAATGAGAGAATTGTACGCTTCAAGGTACATCATAAAAACGTGCCTAGATCACATTTCAAAAGGCTCGGAATGACCACAAATAAATCCCGAGAGCTGACGTGCACATCCTGGAATTTTGAGATTATGATCAGAAGATCTCACATGAATCAACTATGTGAAAAGGAAAATTGATTGGCTAGGCAAAAGTGAAAAGGATCAATCCTCAAAACAAAAGAAAAACAAAAACAAAAAAAATGAAAATGAAAATGAAAAGAAAAGAAAAGGAGATGGAAACTGAATCCTCCTCTTCAAAGCTACCACAAGTGACCCAAATTTGAACTTCTTTGATGATTGGTATGAAAAACCCTCATACCTCAACCCTTTTTCCTTCAAGCCTTACCTTGAACTATGCTCGACCTGATTCCCACTCGGGGATACGTAGGCAACCGCATCGGTTCGATCGACACCATCAATATTAACCCCTCTTCTTTAAAGATCCTGGCCCAAACTACGTTAGACCTGATCCCCACTCGGGGGTACGAAGGCAGACTTTCAAAAAGAAAAGAAGGATGACTCACTAGGTCAAAAATCCGAAAGGACGCCTAGGCAAAAATTAGAGCTAAATCCAAGGTGAGCAATAACAAAAGAGATAAAAGAGCTCGCTAGGTCACCTCACTAATGCCTAGGAAAAAGTTATGAGCATCTGAGAGATTAAAGTCATGGTCTTTGCCTCAAGCCAGAAAACATCTCCCACACTAGGGGCAAACTTCGGCTACCCGCCTCGTTTTCCTAAATTTTACTATCTACCCTTCGTACAAGGGGAAAACTTCAGTCACCGACCTCGTTTGCCCAAAACCTCCAATAAACCACCGTCCAAACTAGGGGCAAACTTCGATCACCTACCTTGTTTGCCTATGAATTCTACTTCCTACACCTCAAACTAGGGGCAAACTCAGTTTGCCTAACACGTTCCCTACACACCAAGGACGAGTTTTCAAGTCACCTAATTGTTTTTGAAATTTTTTGAAACGGACCATCTTTTATTCTAAAAGCTAAGGCACTACTTCAAAGCACTTCCTTGGAAAAATAGAGAATTGATTAGATCAATAGGGAGGAATTTTCAAAAACCATATTTATCAGCAAAGTGCTGTCATATTAAGATGAGGAGTGAACATAAAAGATGAGCGGTACATCATTCATGATGAAGGCACATTGGATCGTGGCAATTTGAGAATTTCATGTCCAAGTCAATTCTTCTTTGTTTGAGTCAGTAGTAATCTGATCAAAAGTGTGTCAGAGATCGAAGTTTCATACAAACTAACCCAACTTTCCTTGTCGTTCCTGTTAAGTCCATTTGTCCTGGTGGTCTCAAATGTGTGGGTTAAAGGTGATTCCCAATTATAAAAAAACTTTGGATACAAGCAGAAGTACCAAACATTATTACTACACCAGTTAAGGTCACAACATGAGAAGTATCCCAGGTACGAGTGGCATAAACTCATAAGTGGCTGCAAACTACAAATCGATAGTTGTTTCTCAAGACGGCTGATCGGAGGAAATATCGCCAACACCAAGAAACGATTAATGATGTATTGATGAGGTGTGTCGATGAGATGTGTTGTTGAGGTGTTTTATGGCCCAGAGTCTAGATGTGTTGATAAGATGTGTTGTTGAGGTGTTTTATGGCCCAGAGTCTAGATGTGTTGATAAGATGTATTATTGAGGTGTCTTAGGGCTCAGAGTCCAGGTTTGCTGATGAGATGTTTTTGTGAGGATGTTTTAGAACCCAGAGATTAGAGGAGCATCGAGGAACATCAAGAGAGTTGATAAGCATTGTTGGAGCATCAAGGAACATCAGAATAGTTGAGAAGCATTGTTGGAGCATAAACGAACATCAGAAGAGTTGAGAAGCATCGTTGAAAAGTGGAGTAACATCGAGGAACATCGAAAGTGTTGAGGAGTATTTTTGAAGAGGAGCATCAGGTGTGTTGAGGAGCATTATTGAAGAAAGGAAGAACATCAAATGTGTTGAGGAGCATCAGAAGAGTTGAAAAACATCATTGAAAAGTCGAGGAGCATCGTTGATGATTTGAGGAGCATCGTTAAGATTTGAAGAACACCGTTGAGAATCAAGAAGCATTGAAAAACACCGTCAAAGAATTGAGGAACAACATAAGCACCGTTGAGAATTGAGGATCATCATTGAAATTTGAGAAGCACTGTTGAGAATTTGAGAGTCACCGAGTCCATAGCATCATGATTAAGGGGAGCACGAGTCAAGTCTAGAGAGTCACTTCACCCAACACAACAAATTGGGCATGACATGACACATAGCCCATCGGTCGCGGCACACACAAATCACAAAGCCCACTAGGAGTGGCAAACACACCATAAGCATTCTTTTGAGCACCATAGTGTCACTTTGAGCACCAATGCTCTTCCTTGGGTAAGACCCCCGGGTCAAGATCCTTCATAAATTCATTTAGTCGTAGCGAAGCATAAATCACCAATCCAACTGAGAGTGGTGAATACACAGAACACATGTACTAGGACCACAAGCACTTTAGAACACAACACAGGCATGACACAAGTCCACTTGAAGTGGTACACCCCACAGCACCAGTTCATGCTAGGATCAGAACACTAGACATGATAGGACTCAGGACACAATTCATATCACATCCATGCATTGCATATCATTCTCATAAAATAGCATCATCCCCGCATAGCATCCGTCTAATTGTTGTGTATTTGCATGTTTTGTTTCTTTGTGCCCCGAACTACGTCTTTGTCTGATTCCCCTTGGGATACATAGGCAGCTCACGCAGAGTGCGACCAACACTAGGCTCAGCAACAGTTTCTATCTCTTGAATTTTTCACAACGCACTTGTTTTTATCCTAAATCTTTAGCCTCCAAAAGTCCTGTCTCTTCAAAGCTTTGGCACTCGCTTGCGACACGCGTTGCCTCGCAAGTTCATGTCAAAGAGGGGCAAATTGTAGACACCTCATTTTGTCGGCTAACAGATTTAGGATGTCACAAGCATGTCAAACCTCGATGATTATAAAGATCAGATTTTCAGAGATTGCCTCTAACTCTCAAGAAATCAAAGAAATGACCAAAATACCTCTAAAAGCTAAAAACTCTCCGGATTGGCCCAGAATCTCAAAAATCATTCAATGTTGTTCAAAACAAAAAAAATGGTATTTTAAAAGATGAATATTTGAAATCGTAAGCTCCCAGAGAACCCCGGAAGTCCCGGAAGTTCCCAGAAAGTCTCCGTTGACCGGTTTAACCAAAATTTGACCAAGTTTGACCAAGGTTTGACCAAAATCATCCGAATTCGCCCAAAAGTTTTGAGATCATCCTAGATCATGTGAAAAGTCTTAAAATATGTTTTAAAAGAAAATCGGACGAAAACGTTTTGGAGGCTCCCAGAACTTCCCAGAATTTCCTGGAAGTGTAGTGTTTGACTGATTTGACTGCAAGTTTGACCAAAAATCAAAGTCTCCTTTTTGACGTTGAAATATTTTTATCAAATACTAGAGGTCAATAGCTTTCCAATGGTATATCGCACATAATTTCTGGATCTAAAATGAATTTGTTATGAATTTTTGAAGGTGAAAAAATGCGATTAATTCAGCTTTTATCGCGAATACCGCAAAACTTTCCAAAGTGACCCAACTCCAAACTAATTTTTATAGAAATTAGATCTCAATACCTTTCCAACGATATATCACAATATCAATTTGGATTTTGTATGAATTTTCTGTGAATTTCGGACAAAATAAGACCGTTTTGCGAATTTCGGGAGTTTCGGGGGCCAAAATGCAAATTCTGGCCAACAGAGGGGGTTGAATGTCGCGGTGGCACTGGCCCACTACCGTCGCGGCAATGGTCAAGTGTCGCGGCGGCACTCAGAGTGATTTTTTATTTTTTTTGTAATTTTTGGTTAATTTTTGGGTTTTAATTCAAATTTCTAACAAATAAAACGACATAGTTTTGATAATCTGAAGATTTTGGACCAATTAGAGACTTTTTAAAACCCAAAATACCTCCCCAAGTTGGCCTATAAAGGAGACCCATTTGCTTCCATTTGGGAAGGAACTTGGAATTCATTAGAGAGAGATATAGAGAGTTAAGGGAGAAAGAGAGAGAGAAGTAAAGATTTTCTTCTTCCAAATCCAATCCAAAATGTGAGTTTCAATTAGTTTTCTAAAAACTAAACTTTTATTTTCAAGCTTTCAATCCATCTTCTTCATCTTCTTTGAGTTTTCTATGAGTTAGAGAGTGATGTACTCAGCCATATACACATATATGAGAGGTTGAATGCTTGTGGTTCCTCCATTGAATATTATCTATTGATTTGTTTATTTGCTTGCTTATTATATACAATGTTCATCTCTTCTTACCTCATTTCTTTTTTATTTTCTTTATTTACTTACTAGTTCATCATTATCTAGATGATGGCATGAAGTTTGAGGTGAGTGAATCCTTATGGATAGTAGCTCTTGACCTCAAAAACATGTTTGATAGATGATGATTATAATCTCAATACATCCCTATATATTCTTGAGGTTATTTCCAAAATAAAGCAAACCTTTCCAGGAATCATGAAGGTTCTCTAAATGGGTTAGAGGTTGATATTGTGGTTTTAATCCTATTTGAGTGTTGAAAATATACTTTCAAAACCCCTATTTCAAAGCCCTCCTAAAACCCCCAATATTTGGATTCCAATAAATAAACCTTGTTTTCTCAAAACCTTCAAAACAGTTAGTCATTTAACACAAAGAATTATTTTGAGTTCAATACTCGCTATATAAATGTAAGATCACTTGGAAAGTCTTCCTAACTCATTGGAGAACATCCAAGATTTTTGGCTTGACTTGGAAATACTTGGAAGAGGTCCATTTGGACCCAAACATTCTCTCCAGATATTCTGTTTTTGCTGTCACAGAAGCTTGGTTGACTTTCAACTTATTTTACGGAAAAGTTTTCCAAAAAGATTGGTCCCAAATCATTTTTCCCTTAAACTTCAGTGTTTTAGGAAACGTTCTGTATAATATGGGCCTCTAGATCTTTTGTTTTCATTTTTGAAAATGTTTCAACATTTCAGTCGACAGTACGGACTCTGTTTCTGAGTGACCTCTATATGATTTCTCTCAATCTGTAATAGTTATTGCAGATTGGACTTTTGATTTGTGTTCTAGACATAATAAGGATGATCTCCATAAAAAATCATGCATTGAAAACATTTCTATCCCTACTTTTAATTTTCCACAAAATCAAGTCATTGTTCTATCCACTATTCACAGCAAGTATACTTTTACTTCCATCCATTGATTTGATGCTTATATATACTTCAAATTTGTTCATATCTTAAGAAGTAGTCCATACTACATTTGTACATATACCATGATGATTTCCCCCATGCATTCATTCATCTTTTTAGACTTCTAAGTCACTTTAGAAAGTCCATCTACACAACCACACAACTACCTTTGCACATTCTAGGATCATACATTGCATTCATGCAAGATTTGGGGTTTTTGTAACTCCTAATCTAAGAAGATTATAAGGAATGATCATGATCACACGTTCATGCTTCCCCTCAATCTAATCCTCCTTTCTCATCCGTCCCGGGGATTGAGAGGTCTTCTTTTCCCAAAGATTAACATGCATCACTCTAGCTTGCTAAGCATATTTTGATCTCTTTGATTATTTGCTTCAAGAACAATCCATGTCCCCTCCTAGATTAGGAAAACTTGATTACTTGATATGTGATTAGAAGATTTTTCCTAAGTTTGTTTGTGTGATCTTTCACCTAAGTTTGTTTGTGTGATCTTTCACCTTTGCATTGTGTGATACTTGGCTTAGATCTTTTGAATGATATCTTATCTTTCGATCTTCCATTTAAAAATTCTTATGTTATGTAATATACTATCATAGTATTATTTGTCGAACCAAATATAGTATAAGATGATTATTTGGATGCTAATTGAGGCCCGTCGAAAGACGGAGTGAGTTGAGGGTGTTTTAGTCGCGACAAAGGCTCTTTCCTCTCTCGTACCAAAACCTCGAGCCAAATTCATTGGTTATGAAGGGCTGGTGCCCTTTATCCATTTGGGTGAGTCAAAATTAGGTTTCTTGATTCCTTAAAGACCAAGTGGCGACTTTGTATCTGTTTTCAACAGACCTTCCTTTTCTTTCTTTGATCCAAATCAATTTCAAACAAAAACAAAAGAAGTGGAATTCCGCGTGTCCACAATGACATACTCATCTTCTCCAAAATCAAGGAGGAGCATAAACATCATTTAAAACTTATTTGTGAACGATTTCAAAAACATGGAATCATTTTGTCTCCAAAAAGATTAAGCTAGAAAAAGAATCAATTGAATTTTTGGGAATAATTTTAAATCAAAACGGTTTAAACTTACAATAACATATTTTAGCAAAAGTTCGTGATTTTCCTGATATACTAGAAAACAAAACTCAATTACAAAGTTTATTAGGAATTCTAAATTACGGACGAAATTTTATTCAAAATTTATCAAAAATAGAAATTTCTTGGTTAGCTAAACTAAGGAAAGATATAATTTTTGATTGGACTGATAAGGATATTACCTTAATCAAACAGATTAAGAATAACATCTCACAATTACCAGATGTCTATCTTCCAAAAGATGGAAATAAATTAATCTTAGAAACTGATGCTTCTGATACATGCTAGGGATGTGCATTAAAAGCTATTTCTGCTTCTTTATGGCTAGAAGAGGAACCACCTCTTTCGGTTAATATTATAAAACCAAGAAAGAAACCAATTCCCTTGTATCTTCAGAAAGAAGAACTTATTTGTGGATATAATTCTGGTACGTTTAAACCAAACGAAAAAAATATATCATTTTTGAAAAGAATTACTTGCTATTAAATTAGCAATTAAAATATTTCATATTTACTTAGCACCAGAAAACTTTATTGTCAAAATAGACAATGAAATGTCAAGATTTCCTTGTAAATAAAAAACCCATTGAAAAGATTGGCTTGGTATAATAAAATTTCTGAATATACTTTTGAGGTAGAACATCTTAAAGGTACTAACAATTTGCTTGCATATTTGCTTAGCAGGAACTGCTACGCTAAGGAGCATAAATAAGGGTAGACAACCCTCATAAGGAGATTGGGTTACCATCGCCAAAAAGGCAAATGAACTCTAAAGGAAAGTTTATGTTGTTTTCACTGGACGCAAACTAGACATCTATAAAGCATGGCCAGAATGTCATCAGCAAGTTAATCAATTTCATGGAGCATGCTATCAATCTTATGAAAGCATGACAAAGGCTAAAAAAGCTTACTACACTACTATTCCTATGTCATTGCCAAACAAGCAATTTGAGCATATGCCAAGATTTGAAAATACCCAGACACCCAAAAATGATGAATTTGGGAATTCCAAGTTTTATAATCCTGGATTACCTATGAAAATTTATGATGAACTCAATGGTGCATGAAAAACCCATTGTGCCAATGAAAGATCTAAATTTTGAAAGCATATGAGTGCTTTGGTAGATAAAGTAGCTGAAAAAACAACTAAACTAGTTGAGAAAATAGCCAAATTATCTAGGCTTCGAAATATTTGCCTCAATATCATTAAACAAATTAATTGGGCAGAAGATTATAATTTTGAGAAAATAAACAATTTTCTTCAAATATCTTATCTCATAAGCCATGATTTCTCAGATCCAATTTTTGAAAAAATTAAAAGAATCAATCTCTTTGAAAAAGCAAAACATCTTCTTCCAATAGATATTTTTATTTAAATTCAAGAAAAGGTGGAAGATCATCAAGAATGATTCTTGCATTACTTTTTCGATCCTGTGAAAAAATTAATTTTCATGATGGGATTCCTAAATAACCATCTTTGTTAACATGAAGAATGGTATTATGAAGACATACAATGGAGAATAGGTAATCAAGTTATTTTTCAGATTCTTGAATCACATAGTTGGATTCATTTCCCTGCAATGATTAAGTGCATGCTTTCCTATATATAGTTCAAACCTATATGTGGAATAAATACTTCACCTTTTTTTTTCGCAAGCACCGTTGGATGGAGAGAAAGAGAAAAATTCTTTCAACTATATCAGATTTGGTATCTTAAACCCACAGGAGAATGGAAATTCAAAAATGATTTAATAAAAACTGATTTATCGGATATGGTTAGAAAACTAGATCCGGCACAATATTGGATAGATAGTCTTTTATCTATCTCATCAAATGCTGCAGATATTAACGGATCAGTAACTCTCCCATATATGGTAACAGATGGTAGAATACTATTTGTTACTCACCATGCTATGTCCTATACAAGGACAGATGAACAAATCAAAGAAGCAGAAGAACTGCTACTAAGACTAAAGAAGAGAGATCAACTAGATCTTCCTCTAGATCTGTCTATGACAGTAGATGACATGGAGCAATTTCGTTCACAACAGTTCAACCAAAACCCAGATGACGAAAGCACCCACGACTTTGTTGACGAAGCATACCAAAACCTAGAAAATGCAATGGAAGCATAGTGGAACCCAACAAAGGGTAAATTATTGTAGAAGACTCCGAAATGACTCCAACCTTATCCAGGACACGAGGAGATTTCTGCAAAAAGAAGAAAAAGTAATTCAAACAGGATCACTTTTTAAAACGCGGGAAAGAGAACACGTGGAGAAATCCTCTCCATGAATGTAAAAACAATTATATGTAAATACTGGAATTTTTTTCCCAAGGCTTCATAATAGGGGTAATATTTCCCTTACCAGTCACTGTTTCAACTTTTTTCCCAAACCCATCACTTTTCTACAAGTCGCGACTTCAACTAGCGATTTCAGACCAAGTCAGTTTAATTTGAAATCGCGATTTCAAATGGCGACTTTAGTAAAAGTAGAAATCGCTAGTTCAAGTAGCGACTTCATTTAAAGTAGAAATCGCTATTTGAAGTAGCGATTTCGTTTTACCCCCATTTTAATAAGCGTCTTCTTCTTCCTTCAGATCTCTGGTCTCTCTCTCCATCTCGCTGTCTCTCTATCGCTTTGTCTTTGCGATCTCTCTCTCGCAAACCTCTCTCTCTCTCTCTCTGCGATCTCTCACTCTCACAGACCTCTCTCTCTGCGATCTCTCTCAGGTGCTTTCTAACCTTAGCACACCATTCATAGCAAGTCTGGTCAGGAACTTCTAGCCAGTTTTGTTCAGTAAAACGAACACCTTTCATCGTTAACAACTCCTGAAGGAGTTCATGTTCCTTCTGCCAGCTCCAAACCTGAGTCGCAATGGCATCATCTGGAAGATCACATCCAGGGATTGTCTCAGAAAAGACGGTCTGTAAAGCTTTGAAAGCAACATTTTTAAATGAACCATCTTCATGTTTCCATTCCGGAGTAGCAAAATCCATGAGTGCTTCTAGTAGAACACCCTTCTCTTCAATACTCAGTATCCTTTTTTCAAAAAATATGTGGGTGGTACGTTGGTGTATACTTGTTTGCCATACTAAAAAACAATGCAGTGAAGAAGAAGAAGGATAGGAAGGAATGCTTCGGATATCACATTGAATCTTAAACCACAGTACATATAGACCATGGAATGCTTGCGACAAGTCATTGGGTCTAACGCCCAATACTTGACGCAACAAGTCACTGCTTCTGACAACATTTATAGTTGATGCGACAATTCACTGGGTCTAACGCCAAGCAGTTGACGCGACAAGTCACTGCTTCTGACAACATTTGCAGTTGATGCGATAATTGGGTTGTAGATATACTTACATTGTTTTCCTTATCGTACAACATATCCATCCTGTATATAAAATAACTTCACTTAATAAAACTTCCCATTTTTTTTTCAGGAGGATGGTGTGACTCGTGTGTATGAGGTTGCACGATCGGTGTTGGCTAGATTAGCAGCAGGCGGCCCTCATTCCGTCCCTCCAGAGGTGATGGCGGCATTAGAGGAGATTCGTACTATTAGTGAGCATTCATTACAGGCTGTTCATGAGGACCGACGTTTAGACGGGGTTGTTCCATCTTCCACAGTATTCGTGCCCCCGCGTCTCAGAGCCTAAGCCTCAGCCTCAGCCGCAGCCACAACCACAGCCACAATCACAGCCTCAGACGCATCCTCATTCTCAGGCTCAGCCTCAGTCTCAGGAGCAGACAGACCCATCTACACACTCTGAGTCTGAGCCACATACACCACATGATCAGGGTCCTACTGTGTATGCATATGATGATACGATCGACGTTTGTAGGCCTTTCACTCCAGGGGGCTCTAAGTTTGGTATATCCCCGGTCCGTGACTTCTCCATCCCACAGTACATATATACAGATGCACCGTCGTCATCGTCGATCCAGCCACCACATCCAACTTCAGAGTTCGAGGCGATTGTGGCGATGGTGGAGAGTTTGACGCAGGTAGAGGCAGAGGAGATGCAGGTGGAGGTGAGAGAGACGACTAGACATGATACCCCCATGGCAGAGACACAGGATGAGGGTTTGACACAGGCCAAGTCTCAGCGACGACCTCCGATACGTTCAGTTTACGCTAGGGGTAGAGGTCGTCATGGCCGTAGAGGGAGAGGGGTATCGCAGGTCATCCAGCCACGTGAGGAGGTTCCACTAGTGGAGGATCCACCACAGCAAGAGGGTAGGCCTAAGAGAACGAAGAAGATTCTGTGGTGTAGGACACATTATAAACAAAGATAATCCATAGGATCCACAAACAATTACACCTTTGTTTTTTGATGTATTATAAACAAATAATTACACATTTGTATATATATAATTTTTTTTATTCTATACAACTATATCTCTCCCCCTCACTCTGTCTCTATCTCTCCCATACTCTCTCTCTCACTCTATCTCTATCACCCACTCTCTCTATCTCTCTCCCCCTCACTCTCTCTATATCTCTCCCACTCGCTCTATCGCTCACTCTCTCTATCTCTATCTCTCACTCTCTCTATCTCACTATCTCTCCCACACTCTCTATCTCTCTCCCACTCTCTCGATCTCACTCCCACTCTCTATCTCACTATCTCTCCCACTCTCTCTATCTCTCTCTGTCTCTATCTCACTCCAACTCTCTCGATCTCACTCCCACTCACTATGTCTCCCACTCTCTCTATCTCTCTCTATCTCTATCTCACTACCACTCTCTATATCTCTATCTCCCACTCCCACTCTATATCTCTATCTCCCACTCCCACTCCCACTCCCACTCCCACTCCCATTCCCACTCTCTATATCTCTATCTCCCACTTCAACTCTCTATATCTCTATCTCCTCCCACTCTCTCGCACCTATCTCTCTCTCTCTCCCACTCCCACTCTCTATCTCTCTCCCACTCTCTCTCTCTCACTTTTTACAAATACACATTGTAAATTATGTTAATAATGTTGGATTAATAATGCTTGGTGGTTCAATTCTGAAAATAAAAATATGTTCGATATATAGCAGGGAGCTGCTGCAATGGACAGGCTGCTGAGAATTTAGCTGTTGATGAAATCGCTACTTCAAGTAGCGATTTCTTCTTTTGATAAAGTCGCCATTTGAAATCGCAATTTCAAGTTAAACTGATTTGGTCTGAAATCGCTAGTTGAAGTCGCGACTTCTAGAAAAGTGATGGGTTTGGGGAAAAAGTTGAAACAGTGACTGGTCAGGGAAATATTACCCCACTTTTGAAGCCTCGGGTAAAAAATTAATGAATACTGAAATAGTCCATGGGTCATAATAGCATACTAACTTCTAGCTAACCACTTGATAAGGACTTAGTAGTATATAAAAAGATGTATAGCTTTTACTTTGAGGACATGTAATTAAAGTCTTGTAACATTTACTACCATTATAGAAAATACTTTTTCCCTACTTTCCTTTCTTCCTCGTCTTCTTCCTTCTGTGTTACTGATTCTCCACCTTCCTAGTACCGCTATCATGATCCCTTCGTGTTCTTACACAGGGTAACAATAAATCACTGTAAAATTTGTCTCTGTGTTTGTCATAAGATTTCAATAATTGAACATACTGTATTAAGCAACGATATTAGTACATGTAATATTTATGTATATATTTGTGAATGCCATTTAAGTATAACTGTGTATTTGCGAGTGCTGTTATGTGGAAATCACCTGGTTTAGATGTGTATTGAGGCTGCTGACAAGATTATGGTGGTCATGCCTGGTTGAGCTGACTGTAACATGGGTCCTCCACTTGATATTTAGAACACCTTTTCCCAACTTTAAAATAATAATAATAATAATAATAATAATAATAATAATAATAATAATAATAATAATTTGTTCTTGATTTTAGTGAGGGAAAAGAAAAGAGAAAACATGGGAAAAATACTATCCTTTATTTGGTTAGTAAGGAAAATAAATTATGGACAAAAAAATTAATAATTTTTAATTTTTCGAGTCACAATCCTTCATCATTTCTTGGATTTATATAATGTTTTAAAAAAAAATATTAATTTCTAATGTTATTTAAGTATGGAGGAAATTAGAGAGAAATGACTTTCCTTTTCTTTGTCTTTTCCTTATCTAAATTTGCAAACCAAACAGAATCTAAGTGAACACAAATGAGTTCCGTCAGAAACACATACATTTATCAGAAGTAAACATGGTGTGGTGCATTAAACAATGTCTTTGCATAGATCATGTAATTTCTCTTTATTTGTACATACAAGTAACGGGGAATGAAAATCAACTACATAATGCCTTCCGTTCTTCTACCAATACTACATCTTCTTCTTCTTCTTCTTCTTCTTCTTCTTCTTCTACAACAACGCCATCATTTTATTTTTATTTTTTGTAAAATCGGATAGAACAGTAAAAGAATGGCTCATTTTTTTAGCATAAGTTGAAAATGAGCAGAATGTAAATCATGTACAGACTTGTGCCCACTTTTCAGAGGATCCTATCAATAACTAGAAAATGTTCTTTTTCTGCCGCCTGAAGTACAATTGAACGCATCTCATGTAAGAGAGGGAGGAATAATTGGAAGTACAACCCTACGATAGTCATTGACCTGTTTTCATGATTAGCAGCGGTGCTGGCCGATCCTCATTAGTACCTGAACTGGCAAATTTCTACGCATAATGGCCTATTTATTACTTATCTTCATTCTTTGTCTTGGCCAACTTACTTGCTGGGAAGTGCAGTCTGGCTATGAGAGGTCGAGGTGCCCTTGTTTTTTCGTCGAAGCCTCGCACACAAACAAATCCTACAGAACATCACCAAATGACAGCTAGTAAGTAAAGCATGATGGGAAAAATATACACACACACACATATATATATATATATATTCCTCTTTATGACGGTAATAGGAGGTTTAGGCATATCTAAAAATGTGGTTGAGCGATGACCACTTTGAAATTGGTTGGTTGCTATTTCAACTAGTTAAGCTACCATTTTCAATGGCTACTATTATCATACTCAAGGTTTTTTTTTTTTTTTTGGTCTATGTGATAAAATGTACGCAAACAAAGAAAAAAAAGAAGGAAATTTTCACCATTCATTGACCGATTTTTTTTTTATCTTGCAATTATTGTGCAACACCCCTTCATGTAACATTGTTGGATTAATTGAGGGTGATTTGGTAAATTGGTGGCCAATGCGTGGACCCAATTTGAACTTATACATTTTAATGCCTAACATTTGGTTTTGTGGTATCACATTTGCATTTAATTTGGTCCACTTGTGGGCATGTATTTGTGAATGTGTGTATGTAAGACACATTACCCCAAGCAATCCCAAACTTCTCCTAGAAGCTTCACACTTTCTCTTTCCTACCCTCTCTTTTTGGCCGGCCTACTTGGACCTTCTCTCCCGCTCCTTTTCATTTTTTTTTAATTATAATTTTAATTCACTCTTTTGTTTAAAGGGATTTCAATGGTTATAAAATCCCCATATGTTAGATATATTGAAGCTTCCGCACTATTTGGTTGGTCCATGTAGGACTGTCTTCCCTTCCTTACCTCTTTCTTTAACTCTTTGACCCGCCCTCGTGTCCTGATTTTTGGGGCGTGACATAACTTGTCCGCACCTTCATTGTCCCAGATTTTGTGATGCATCAAAAACCACTTATACAATCACCAAACCCCAAACAGACCCTTACCTATCCATGCAAACCTCAGCCAGGCTTGAGCACTCACCCTCAGGCCACAGCACGACCACCACCAAACCCTCCCCTTCCATCAGGTCGAAGCCACCAGCCACCATCATCACCATCAGCCGCCATGTCCAAACAGAGCCTTGTTGCATCCTGTCCATGTGCACCATGTACAGTCACGACCTGGGAGGCCTTCTGCCTTCTATTTGATTTCTAAAGGTTTTGCTCCCATATGCATACGAAGATTTGCGATTTTAAAAACTAAAATAAAAAATTTGAGAGCATCTCTATGCAATCAAACATCATTTATCTTTATTTATGATCAACTATCTAATACAAGAGTGCTTTACCATATTCATAGAGAAGGAAAAGTCTCCTAACCCAAGAAAACTTCCTAAAGATAAAATCTCCGAAAAGATAAACTTCCTATTAAAATTTATTCCATAAATCTGAAACTTCCTAAGATAACTACTTCCTAAAAATAAAGATTCCTAAATATAATATCTCCTACCATAAATTATTCCTTAAATAAAAATTACTATTTTATGGAAGTAAAAGAAAATAACTAATTAAAATTGCACCCAAGTCAAATACGAAAATAACTTGTTACCTATCAATAGGAGTTGTTATGCTGTACTAGGGACACTTACTACTCCCCCAGCATAGATTCATCCATTTAAAATGATGATGATTTCGTTTGTAAAACAACAAATATCTTCTTCTTTTTTTATAAATAAATTTAAACAAGAAAAGAAGTAATAAATGAAAGGCTATGTGCATTATGTTCATGCTCTCTCTACCTGTGCTGTCTTTTTCTTGGGGGTTGGGTGGTGGATGGGGTTCTTATTTGGGCTAGTTAATAACCAGTCCTGTTGATATTATGTAATCGGACTTCAGATTATCTTTGGTTTGGATTAAGCTAAACAAGAAATCATCAATACTGATATTATAAATGGATTTTGAAAATTTATGTAAAATTCTTGGATTTCAAATCTTTTTTCAAGCCATCCGGATTCCAAAACTATACTACTATGCTGTGATGAAAAATCGCTTGCATTAGGGGATGAGAGGATCAAGGATTTAGCTCAATTTGTTCCTACAAAGCAAAAACCTAGCAAAGCAACTAACTTAAGGAGTTGTTTTTTTTTTTTTTTGGGTAATATGACTTACTAGAGGATTTGGTTGTAGGCTATGCACACGTTGGTTTGGTTTTCAAAAGAGATTCCTCGAGGTAGTGACAAAGTGTAGTTGTGGAGAATTTACTCAAACTGCCCAAGGCATTAGCTATTCACAGAGAAGAGTCTATATCCATAAGGGATCTAGAGTAAATTATTTGGACATTTGGGTGGATGGCAATAAATTATTATTGTGTTTTTCTTGGTAAAGGAAGCTAAGCAATAGTGATTTGGGATATGTAGTATGGATTGGCTCTATGTTTTGTCCAAAAAGTGTTGTTGGCTAATAATGCCCAGATCTTGAATGATAATTGTGACTTATGTTACCCGGACTTGGGTATGTGTGTCGGTTGTGGATATGAATCCGGGAGTCGGGCTCGCTAGACCCCATAATTTGAGTAATGGGAGTCGGTCATAAAGAAACCAAAATTTTGGTACTTGTACGAGGACACGTCAAACAAGAAATAGAACAAGACATATTCTTAAAATGAGCTAAATTATTCGTAGTCACTGCTCTAAATGTATACTTTGTAACAGTGATTTGGGATATGTAGTATGGATTGGCTCTATGTTTTGTCCAAGTGGTGTTGGCTAATAATGCCTAGATCTTGAATGATAATTGTGACTTATGTTACCCGGACTCGGGTATGTGTGTCGGTTGTGGATATGAATCTGGGAGTTGGGCTCGGTAGACCCCACAATTTTAGAGTAAGGGGAGTCGGTCATAAAGAAACCAAAATTTAGGTATTTGTACGAGGACACGTCAAACAAGAAATAGAACAAGACATATTCTTAAAATTAGCTAAATTATTCATCGTCACTGGTCTAAATGTTTACTTTGTACTTACAATTATTAAACCTTAAAAGCATATCATTATTCTTACTTTATATTACAAAATCTCGTTTTTCAACAAAAAAAATGGTTGCACGTCTAGATTTATTTTTTTTTGGGAAAAAGTAAGTATTCACAGCTCATATTTCACCCAGTCATCTTAGCATGAGAGAGAGAGAGAGAGAGAGACAGAGAGTCTCATTTTTCAACAAAAATAAAATGCTGCCCATCGCATTTTTTGGGGGGAAAGGCAAGAATGCACAGCTCCTGCTTCACATGGAAAGAAGAAAGAGGGAATAGCATGAACAGTCATCATTAAGAATGCACAGCTCCTGCTTCACATGGAAAGAAGAAAGAGGGAATAGCATGAACAGTCATCATTGTTCATCTTTTCATAAAAGTGGAGAAGAGGGGTAGACGAAGCAAGGCATGGTTCAACTAGCAAGCTAGCAAGCCATGTCCGACATGGTATGAAACAAGTCCGACACATATCCCATGCGGTATCCTTGTAATACCCATGTCGACATTGGCACGGCTCTTTTATGCCAAGTCCGGGTAACATAGATTGTGACCACAATTTTCCTTATAGATTTCTACTGCTCGAAGTGTGTATGCAGTAGATAGACCTCAACAATTTTATGCTATTATCACCATACTCCTCTTAGTGTTGCACAAGTTCGCCACCTTTAACATGTTCCTTAATATTCATAAGATAATGACAAAGCAGTAAAGAAAATAACAGTCATCAGACATTTAGGAAAAAGAAAATTTTATTCATTCCACGTTTTAAAATCCCTCCCTCCGAATAAGGATGGATACGCATATGAGAACACAGAACACAGACCCGATACGGTGACACGACAAAATCTAAAAAATTTAGGGTACGGATTCAACAAGGGCAAGTCACCCTCAACATGATAAACATTTACTCAAATATTTACGATCACGTATGATAAAGAAATCACATGATTTATCGTAAAACTAAGATGTCTAATTAACTTTATTTTCAAAAAGGCCTAATTAATTATAATTCTAAGATGCCTATTCTACTCTTGAGTAATAGTCCTATATGAGTGTTCCAAAATTTTCCTATCTAGTTTCAAAATGTAATAAGACCTATGGTACGGTGACAACATTGAAGTGATATGGAGAACATGATTTAACCACTATGGGTGCATTTCATTGTCAGTATGTAGCTTGTTCATTTTAACTTTGCTAGGTTATCAGATGTTAGTTTCTTATTGCTTTAACCAGAACATTGAAGGCAAGAGATCTAAGGTAGCATTCAGTACCTCTCCAAAAGCAAGATTGAATTCCTTCTGTCGACAGACCTGGCAAATTCCGTTCCTGATTTTGTAAGTCTCTTTCGCAAGGTACTATATCTGGCACTAAATATATTATGGAAATTTCAATACCTTTAAAAATTGTTGATACAGAGGTTCCAAAATACACTGTTCGTCTTGGCAAGTTCCATAACCACCTTCTAGGGATGTCAATCGGCTTCAAGCTAGATTCATGATCAGCAAAGACCTGAATATTACCATTATATTTGGTTTAGAACTATGGCTTGTGCTTTATGTTAACCATGTGTCTTGGTATTGAGGGAAATAGATATATCTCTTTTATGCTTTGTTTGGTTTGCTGATTTAGAAGGGAAACAACAGGGAAAGGAGAATGAAAGAAAATAGGGAAAGAGAAAGAAAAATCCCTGGTGTTTTTTTTCCTATACTCAAATATATTATAAACCAAAATATTAGTAAGAATAGTTGAAAATCAAGGAAAACAAAAAAGGAATTGAAATGTAAACTCATACGTGAAAAATAATTTCATTCCTACTTTCCTCATAGTTTTCCTTGGTAACCAAACATGGAAAAGTAGTTTTTTTTGGTTTGTTTTCGTGTCGTTTCCTAATCCATGAACCAAACGGAGCCTTAAGTTATCGAGCAAGGATGGGTGGAAGGGTTTTAAATTGTAGTGGTAGTTCTGACAAGCAGTGACGAGTAAGGGCCATTACCCAATGGTTGCTCCACTTAGCATGTTTTCGGTGTGTCAACACAAGAAAGTGACTAGTAATACCAAGAAGTAGAGTTACCTCATTAACTTGGAAGTACGTTCCATTCAGTGGAAAGCTCCCTCTAGTTGCTGTCCTACATGGTATCTGGTACATGAGATAGGATCAGTAAACGATTCACTAGTAGCCAAAAAAATGTAACTTCTAGGGAAACTACAGTTGTATGTCTTCTAAGTTTGAGTTTCCTCACCAGAAGTGTCCCTCGGACTGTTAGAGAATTGGCTTCTCTTATACTATTGCATGAAAAGCAAGTGTTCTCACAGCAGAATTTTCCTGTTACTTGAGATCCACATGTTCTTTCAGATGGTTGAACTGAGTTTACAGTTTCACCTAGTAAGGATAGTGCCAAATGAAGTATCAGTATCCAGTTACTTAGGATATTATTACTTCTACCATACAAGTCGCAACATTAGATTGTACTATTCATAACATCCAATCCAGGGCAGACTCTTCAGTTTGGGTGTCGTGTCCATGTCGGACATGTGGATGGACATGGAAGTGGACACAAAATGGTGGCTCTGTTGGAAAATGTTTTTGAAAGTTTGAGGTAAAAGTTTTAATATAATAAAATGGGAGAAAAGTAATGGGTATATTCAAAACTTTTGGAAACGGGAGTGGAAACACCATGGTACATTGTACAATTCATTGAAAAAATTCAATTTGTTATTTTCCGTGTCCTTCCCATGTCAATGTCCTACACTTTTAAGATTTTCCATGTCGCCATGTCCTTTCCTGTCCTGTCTGTGTCCCATGGCTGTATCCATGCTACATAGGTAGCGTCACTTGATTTCTAACTTATGAACCATGTTTCGAAGCACCTACAGGATGCTGAAGTAAACGAATTAATTAGCACATTTCATCTTTTTCGCAGGGAATAGCTTGCATTTGAGTTACTGTTTCAGGTACAGGTACAATATGTTTTGTAGTTGTACTTACCTGGTGTCCATATAGCAAGAAGGTAGGGGCTAGGATCATCTGGTTCTCGTCGATCCATCTGAATATTTTGATTGTTTTTTGTGGGAGTAAGTTAGGCTGCATATAAGCAAATGCATAATATAGGAAAAAAGGAGGAATAACTAACCACGTTCAAGAGAGGGTGTGAATCAGGAAGTTCATACCTACAGCAGAGCCAGAGTTAGAGTGCCGTGTGCTGTGCAGCATAATATTTATTTTCAGAGGCTAGCAGTTGTTAAAGCAGCCACCCTAGTTTGCCAATAGTTTATTACAATTGCAAGCAGTAGATCTTTGTTTGTTTCTTACCTGATATTAATTTTGCAAAATAGTTTCCTACTTTTACGGTCCGAACATTGTAAGTTCGACCAAACTGAATCGGCTTCATGTTCTAATTTGAATCTAATTTAGGGACCATTTGGGTGGACTCATGCTTCTGCTTTTGCCGCAAATTCTCGTTTGGGAACTATAATCGGAAGTGCTTTTAGATGCCAGAAGGGCTTGGTGGCAATTAAGATAAATTTTAATAAATCCTAATCTGCTTCCTGCATCATGTTTGAGCTGGAGCACCTCTGGACCTTCTTCAGCCAAAACTGGATTTTAGGCTCTAAACTGCTTCCTAAAAGTAACTCAAAGAGGCTAATATAAGCGTTTGAACCAAATTTGGTCGCAAAAGTGCGTTTGGGATGTGATTCCAAACGGGCCCTTGTGTTGGTATGTCCTACTTAGTTGAACGTTAAATGTAGATTTATACGTACACTTGGTGCTCGGTCCGCAGTCGACTCGTGTTCTTCAATTTTGGAGCAGGGAGAGATGCAGCTGCTTGATTCAAAACAACTAAAGCTTTGGACATATCACCTTCTTGTAGTTCCATGTGCTGTTGCATATAGTTGTGTAAATTGACTGTGAATTCTTCGATACTGAGTTTGATTGTAGGAATTTCATCGGGATCCTCATAAAATGCATCCTCAATCTCACTTTTTGTCACTTCTGTGGACTCCACTTCTGGTGTTGTTGGTTCTTCAACAATAGGTACACACGGCTTGGTAACGAACCAGCATTCTTTGGTTGCACTGTTCTCTGGTGGAGGTACGGACATGGGCTTGATTGTCACAGTAGGGTTTTTGTCAGTTGATATTGGAATAGTTGAGCTCACTAGAGTTTTCGCTTCTGGCCCGGGGAGGGCAAGCCTTGCACTGCACCAAACAAGAGTGTATTAGCATCATCCTGGTTTTAATTTCCTTATCCACCTAAGCATATAAACCAAATGTATTAAAATGTTTGTTACATTTAGTGATGTGGTATCAGGGGCAGTTCTAGAAAATGAATCAAGAGGGGGCTTGATACGGGAGTTCGGACAAGCTTCCCCAAAATTTTTTTTTTGGACCTACTTATACATATTTTGTGTATATTTTGGACCTACTATGACAAATTTATAATGCCGGGGGGGGGGGGGGGGGGGGGGGGGGGGGGTGGTTTGCTTTTATAATTTTCAGGGGGGCTTAACTGTAAAAAAATAAAATTAAACAAAAATTAGTGCAAATCTATAATTCGTGTCCAAATATAACTGACCATAGTTCAATTGCCAAATAATGGCCATAAGCTCTGAACGAATTGGGATTTGAAAAAAAGTGACATTTGTATTTGTTAATAGTTTGATAACAATTCTGCAAACCTTTTTTTATTGCAAGTTTTTCTTTGGACCAATACATTTACTTAGCGGAAATGTTAATCACTTTTCAAACTTAAATGCCTGGATGATGTTATATCATTGGTGTTGCAGAGGGGGTAAACAGTACGCATCCAAAGAATTAATGCTTAAAACATATAATTTGGTGGAACTATTGCAAATGGAATATGATGTTTTCCTAATGGGAACACTAAGAAACGTGCAAATGTTTGCATTTGAGTTCACATTTGAACTATGGGTCTTTTTCAACTAAACAGATTGCTGCAAATTGTGATCTGTTTCAAAATCAACTCACTCTACTTAAAATTTTTCATAGCCACCAGATTTTAATGTAAAATATACTGAAATCATGTTTGTAATGAAAGTAAATCTTTTTTACTGTTCATTTTTACTCATATGGCTCACTAAAACAATACTTCTGTGTGAATAATAAGCCGTAGGGCTGCTGGCCTAGAGTTTGACTTCTTTGTAGGTTCAAAGAGTAGCGGAAACTATGTTACCCGGACCCTTCATAATGCATGGAGTACCCGTGCCCGACACGACACCTGGATAAGGGTAATTTCAAAATAGTGTAAAATCTTTGAAAACTGGACGAACCTGACACTGTACCCAAATCTGTACCCGACACTCGTACCCGAGTCTGGGTGACATGGAACGGAAGTACTCTATTTTGGCAATTACTTGTTGATTATGTCACACAGACCTTCTCTCTTGTGATGAGTGGAAGTGGACTACCTTTATTTGATTCTCTATATTGAACTATTATTTTGGATGTTAGTTTAACTCTCTAATTGCAACATCACAAGGACTTGAACATTATTGGAAATGTCATGCTTCTTCTTCTTCTGTATTTAAAGTGTAAATGGTCAATGAATAGATACGGGAATTGATACCTTGCAAAAGCGCTTGCAAAGTGTCTGCACTCTGCTTTCATTGGACATGCATTGCAATTTGGTTTGCTTTTTGTGCAAAATACCTGCATAAATAAACCTAGTGTTGATACATCCATAAGAAGAAATTCCGTTTTTATTTCTTCCAGTCATCTATACAATTTTGCACTTGTAAGCTAGGAAGCACCGACACTTCAAATGGAGCGCCGTATTTGTGTCTATGACACACCTCCGACATGTTGGCGACACGTGTCCGACACACCAAAAATGTGTGGAATTTTTTAATTTATTCATTAAATCCGACACGTCATCTACACATTATCAACACGGCACCAACACACCATTGCTCGGCTCCGACAGTTTCCCAACACAGTTCGATTTTTTTTATTTTTTAAGAGAAGTCTTGAATTATGGGGGGAAAGCCCTAATATGTAAAATAAGGTTACAAAGAGGGGTTTATTTTGAAAAGTTAAAACATTCTATGATAAATAGAAGGAATACTATAAAGTTGAAGGACTTATAATAAGTCGTGGTAGTGTTGTTATGATATTTTCATGTTGTATTTTTGTTTGGAGATAATTTACTTAACATCTTAGTTCTTAGGATTTAAGAATATCGTTATTTTTATGTTACATGGTTACATATATATACACATATACATTTAATATTTTCCGTGTCGCTGCTGTATCGTGTCACGTTTTTTTAGGATTTGCCGTGTCACCATTTCGTGTCGTGTCTGTGTCTCCGTATTCGTGTCCGTGCTTCTTAGCTTGTAAGGGAAATATTGTACATTTTTCCGTATTGAAAGAAACACAGACAATAAGTCCAACATCCTCACAATCTCGATCATGGCCTAAATTTCTGGAAAAACATCCTACTTCATGTGTATCCATAACATACCTTTCCGAATGTGATCATTTGGTAATGTAGCTCGTACCTGTAGTTTTCATGGTACATATATCAGTGAAACATTGTGGGCATTTGTAAAAGGATTTGGTTAACTTATATTTGAATGCAGATTAGAAACTTTTCTCAGATGATAGGAATGGTTGTTAAGAGTTCAGAAAATACAGGGTTCGCTGATCCAGCTTGCAGAGTCTGGGCCATAGATATTTCTGAATTGACTCCAGCATAGGATACCTGTGTGGAAACAGAATTAATATTTTTGTATAATGGAAAAAATTTAGGCTATGATTGGTTCATGGATTTGTTGATGGAAAGTAAAGGGAAACAGTAAGGCCCTGTTTGGTTCATGGATTTCTAGAGGAAAAAGAAAAGAGAAAAGAAAACTAATTCCCTCATTCATGCTTAAATAGCATTAAAAATTAAAAATCTTCACAAATAATTGCTATATTTGAATAAAGGAAGAGAAAGGACTTGCAACATTCAAAATATTTAATTTATTTCTCAACTTATTCTCTTTTCTTTCCTATTTTCCTCATCATTTTCCTTATTAACCAAAGAAAAGGTTTTTCTCTATGTTTTCCTCTCTTTATTTCCTCACTAAATCCAAGAACAAAACAAAGCCCAAGGAAAACAGTTTTCTTCGTTCGGTTGATAGCGAAATGATTTTGAAAAACAGGAAATGAGAATAAAATATAGTGAGAAATAAATTATATATTTTGAAGTATACGAGTCATTTCAGTCCCTTCTCTTCAGTGAGAATTATATTTTGAAAATTTTAATGTTATTTAAGCATGGATGAAACACAAGGGCAAGGGAACTAGTTTTCCTTGTTGTTTTCCTTCCATTTTCTTTTTCATGTCTAAATCCGCAAATCAAATAGATAGCCTTAAGTGTCAATAACTGCACAAAACACTTACAATTCCAGGAGATGCAACTGAAGCTCTTCAGGGAGTGGTTGGAGTGGGACCCATCCCAGTCTCACAGCAATCCGTCCGACATTTGTGTCAACCTAGAAAACAAACATCGAGAGTAAGATTTACTTGAACCTTTCTCAAATATATAACTGGCTAGTAGTTTGCACACTGGCCTTACTGGGAAAGCAAGATGATGAAGTGTTAATAGCCGCACACACTCCACACTTTTTAAACCCAGTCCCCGTATACTTAAAAGGAATTCTCTGCATTGTAAAAAACTTACAGATATCATTAAGTATGGATTATATATATGTTTGTCATACAGGGTACTGCACAAAGTGGTAGTAGAATTAAGCTTTAGAAGAAGTGGTTGGTTTAGTAGGACATACTTGGCTTTGTCTGAGGGAACATCTCTCAACCATTCAAGGTCAATACTTCCATGCTCTCGCACCAGTCGGTTCAGGAAATCCTGCAGACGAATCTACAACCATCAATAACTTGTATATGTGTGCGTATGTGTGCGTGTATAAATTCCGTTACATGGACTTAGGTACGGGTACAGGTACGTACCAAGGACATGGGTGTTTACATCTAATTTTGACTAATTGACCCTATTGATTTTGTTGAATACTATTTTGGCAAAGCTTAGGGTTGACAACTTGTCAGACCCCTTTTTTATTAAGTGGAATAATAGAGAAATTACATAATGATCCTTAAGACTTGAGAAAAGAAAAGAAGTATAAAAAATAAAAAACTTCCAACACTCCCCCTCAAGCTGGTACAAAGATGTCCATCATGCCCAACTTGCCAAGAGCGGAGTGAAACGGTCTACTCCCAACCCCTTTGGTAAGAATATCTGCCAATTGCTCACCAGTCTTCACAAAAGGAGTGCACACTGTACCATTGTTCATATTTTCCTTAATAAAGTGCCTATCAATCCCGACATGCTTGGTACGATCATGCTGTATTGGATTATGAGCTATATTGATAACAACTTTATTGTCACAGTATAGTCTCATAGGTCCTGTCAAATCCAACCTCATATCCTCCAGGAAGGACTTAATCCACAAAAGTTCACACATGCCTTGGGCCATTGCCCTAAACTCTGCCTCTGCACTGGACTGTGCTACTACATTTTGCTTCTTACTTCTCCAAGTAACTAAATTACCTTCTACAAAGGTACAGTATCCCGAGGTGGACCTTCTATCAGTCACTGAGCCAGCCCAATTTGCATCAGTATAGGCTTCAACCCTAAGATGATCATGCTAGGCAAAGTACAGGCTCTTTCCCGGAGCGGACTTTAAGTACCGAAGTATCCGGAAGACAACCTCCAGATGAGTCTCACACGAAGCATGCATAAATTGGCTAACCACACTCACTGCAAATGCGATTTCAGGACGTGTATGAGACAAATAGATGAGTTTACCTACCAGTCTCTGATATCTCCCCTTATCAACTGTTGTTCCACTACTGTCATCACTAATTTCTGATTAGGATCAATAGGAGTATCACAAGCTCTACTCCCTAGCATCCCCGTCTCCTTCAAAAGGTCAAGGACATACTACCTTTGGGAGATATATATCCCATGCTTCAATCTAGCAACTTCAATCCCCAAAAAATACTTTAGAGCTCCCAAAACCTTTATTTCGAACTCTATGGCCAAATAATTCTTTAATCGTTGCATTTCTTCCAATTAATAAACATAGTGTGATCAGCATGACTCTGCTTGAAGCCATATCTAAGCATTGCCTGAGTGAACCCCACAAACCAAGCCCGTGGGGATTGTTTGAGACTGTATAATGACTTCCTGAGTCTACATACAATCCCTTCTGTCTTGGAGTCCTCAAAGCCAGGAGGCACATCCATATACACCTCTTCTTCTAGATCACCGTGCAAGAAAGCATTCTTCACATCAAACTGGTGAAGGGGCCAATCTAGATTTACTGCAAGTGAGAAGAATCCTAACTGAGTTCATCTTAGCAACCGGTGCAAATGTCTCCTGATAATCCACTCCATAAGTTTGAGTAAAGCCTTTCGCAACAAGACGGGCTTTGTATCACTTAATAGAACCATCAGCCCTATATTTCACCGTATACACCCACTTGCACCCCACAGTTCGTTTGCCCTTGGGTAACTCTTTCAATTCCCAAGTATCACTCTTACGAAGAGCTTTCATCTCTTCAATCATAGCATGTTTCCACTTGGGATCAGCAAAAGCATCCTGAACATGGTTAGGTACACAAATAGAGGAAATATTTTAAACAAAGGCTCTATAGGAAGGGGACAAGTGAGAGTAAGACACAAAGTTAGATATAGGATGTTGAGTACAAAACCTAACACCCTTACGAACAGTAATGGGTACATCTAGATCATCAGACTCTATGGGAGAAGGTATATCAGAATTACCTGGATCTTCATCAGTCAGAGGGAATGGTAGTGAAAGAATAGGAGAAGTTGCCTCTTTATCAGGAGAAGGAGTTTCTCTAGTCTTTCTCTTTCTCCAAGTTCCCTTTGAATAGACCAACAATTCTTGCTCCTTTAGAGTTGCATTTTTTTTTTCCTCGAACTCTTTTGTCTCACTCTCTTTTTCTTCTGCTGACTCCTTTGCCTCACACATTTTTTCTCCCTCCGACTCCTTTTCATCACACCCTTTTTTTGTGATCGTCTCCATTTCAGCCTCAATAATCATAGGCAACATGAACACAGGCATCTCTTCCTCTAACCTCTGCTCCCCCTGAAGAGATGGCTGGAACCCTGGGAATTCTGGAAGTAAGACTGAGACTCAAAGAATGTGACATCCATAGATACAAACCATTTTCGAGACGGAGGATGATAACACTTATACCCCTTTTGAGTAGGAGAGTAACCTATGAATACACAACTAAGGGCACGAGGATCTAACTTCCCACGAGTGGGAGTATTGTTATGAACAAAGCACACACAACCGAAGACCCGGGGAGGAATAGAAAAGAGTGTTGAAGAGGGGAGGAGCACTTCAATTGGTGCTCTCTTGTTCAACACGCGAGTAGGAAGACGATTAATGAGGTAAGTAGTCGTTAGGACTGCCTCACCCCAATAAGACTTGGGAGCATTTACTGAGAAGAGCATGGAACGAGCAACTTCTAACAAGTGACGGTTCTTGCGTTCGGCCGCCCCATTTTGTTAAGGTGTATCAGTGCAAGAGGTCTGATGAATTATTCCATGAGAACAGAAAAAATCTCCAAGACCAGAATCAATGTACTCACCCCCATTATCAGAACACAAAATTTTTATGTCTGCGCCAAACTGAGTACAAATCATCTGATGGAAGACTTTGAAAAACAGAAAAGACTTCCCTTTTTTCCTTAATATAAATCCATGTGCCACGAGAAAAATCATCGATGAATGTAACAAACCATCTATGACCTTTCAACGACACAATACGAGATGGAACCCAACCATCAGAATGGACTAAAGCAAAAAGGACAGAACTTTTTGTGGAACTTGGAGGAAAAGATGCACAGTGATGCTTTCCGAGTTCACAAGACTCACATAAAAACTCGGAGGCCTTTTTATCTAGGACAACTGAAGGAAATAAATGTTGAAGTAAAGAGAAAGGAGGGTCCCAATTGCTTGTGCCAAAGCTATAGGTCTTCGGTTTTATTACTAGAGACCACGGACGGTATTATGTGCCATCTACTCACCTAAATCCAAGAGATAAAGAACATTCTCCATTCTAGCACTGCCAATTATCCTCTTCATGACAAGATCCTGAAAGACACTATGTTCAGGGAAAAAAGTTACACTACAATTCAAGTCACGGGTAATACGACTGATTGATAAGAGGATATTGGAGAAACTAGGGACATGTAAAACTAATGACAATGGTAATATGTTAAAGGGTATATGTGTAAATATAGTATATGTATATATGTGGTTGTCCCACATCGGTTAAAGAGTAAACAGTCTAGATTAGACCAAGCCTATATAAAGGCTCATTGTATTCTTTCATGTTATGTTGAATATACCAAAAGAGATATTCCCATCATACTTTTAATCTTTACATGGTATCAGAGCCTCCCGCCTCTGGGATTGCTCATTATCTCTGTTTTTCCGCCTTCTTCGTGAATCAAGAAGTTCGGATTGTCAAATCTGTTTGAAGATTTGATTTTATTTCTTCTTTAAACATAAACCCTAACCCTAGCAGCACTATTCACGATCACTGTTCATCGGCAACTGTTCATCGATCACTGTTCATCGGCACTATTCACGATCACTGTTCATCGGCAACTGTTCATCGATCACTGTTCATCGGCACTATTCACGATCACTGCTCATCAGCAACTGTTCATCGATCACTGTTCATCGGCACTATTCACAGTCACTGTTCATCGCTTACTATTCACAGTCACTATTCACAGCAATTGTTCATTATTTTTCAACAACTATGGATTCCAAAACCACTACCCAACTCACTAATCGTAAGTTGAATGGTAATAACTTCCTTCAATGGTCCAATGCTATCACCATGTCCCTTTACGGGCTTAGGCCACGATGCCCATCTTACTGAGACTCCACCTACCGCCGATGAAAAAGCCGCTAAGGCATGGAGACAACTAGACGCTCAACTTGTGACTCTTATATGGAATTCCATGGAACCGGATGTTGCCGATTTATGCAATCACTTGGGTTCTGTTAAGGCACTTTGGGAGTATCTACACCTTCTTTACTCTAGTAACTTAACACAGATGTATGACTTGTCCTCTCAGTATTTCAAGCTCGAGCAGAATGATTTGTCTGTTACTGATTATTTTGCTGCTATGAAACGGTTACATGAAGAGTTAAATACTGTTATGCCCCTACCACCAGTGTTCAGGATCAACAGAAACAGTGGGAACAAATGCTAGTAATGAAGTTTCTTGCCGGTCTCAAACCTGAATATGAGGCTATTCGGTCTCAAATTCTTGGGAGTGATAGTCTTCCTACTTTTGCCGAGACATATCAGCGTGTTCTACGGAGCACCCCTCGGGACCCACCTCCCTCCCCTTCGCTTGTTGATCGCTCCGCACTTATTACTCAGACTCCACCAGCTCCTGGTAGGGGTGGTGGTCCTAACCGTAGAAGACGTGGAGGGGGATTTCGGGGTGGTCGTGGTAGAGGCCAGACTCTCCAGTGCACTTATTGTTTTCGGTATGGGCATAGCAGAGACACATGTTGGCAGCTCCATGGTCATCCCCCCCAGGTTGCGAATGCTGCAATCTCTGATTTTGGGTACTCTCCTGTTACTACTCCTATGGATACCGTTTCTGTTCCTCGCGAGGAATACTCTCAGTTGCTTCAGTATCAGGCAGCACACCAGGCATCCACCTCATCTGCTTCCTTAGCTCAGCATGGAGGTACACATTCTGCTTGCATTGCTTCAGGTTCTTCCCCATGGGTAATTGATTCTGGCGCTAGTAATCATTTGACAGGTATATCTAGTCTTTTTACATCTATCCGGCTGTCATCGTCTCTTCCCCCAATCACTTTAGCGGATGGGTCCTCGACTCCTGTTGAAGGAATCGGGACAGCTCAACCCTCTTCGTCTTTATCCTTGTCTTCTGTTTTGTACATACCTCGTTCGTCCTTTAATTTAATGTCTGTTGGTCAGTTGACTAAAGATCTTAACTGTTGTGTCTCTTTTTCTCCTGATTCTGTTCTTATTCAGGATTTGACGACTCGGAAGACGATTGGCGTCGGGCATGAGTCCAATGGCCTCTATTACTTTGATGGTGATCCTGTCCCTACTCCTTCACCCACTGCCTGTCCTGCTACTATTTCACCTCATCAGATCCACTGCCGCCTCGGTCACCCTTCATTGGCTAATTTGAAGCTCTTAGTTCCTAGTTTAAGTTCTTTACAGTCTTTAGAGTGTGAGTCGTGTCAGTTGGGGAAGCATCACCGTGTTCAATTTGCTCCCCGGGTCAATAAAAGAGCGTCTAGTCCTTTTCAATTAGTGCATTCTGATGTATGGGGTCCTCACCGTATAACCTCCCAAAAGGGGTATCGGTATTTTGTTACTTTTGTGGATGATTATTCAAGAGTAACTTGGCTATATTCAATGAAAAATCGTTCTGAGTTATTTTCTATTTTTTGTGCTTTTTGTGCTGAAATTAAAACTCAATTTGGTGTGCCAATTCGTGTTCTTCGAAGTGATAATGCAAAGGAATATCATTCTGACCCTTTCAGTACTTTTATGACACATTCTGGCATGATTCATCAATCTTCTTGTGTACACACACCACAACAAAATGGCGTTGCCGAGAGGAAAAATAGGCACCTATTAGAAGTCACACGCACCTTGTTATTTGAAATGCATGTTCCAAAATTTTTTTGGGGGGATGTTGTTCTTACTGCTTGTTATTTGATTAACCGTATGCCATCTTCTATTCTCAATGGCCGCACACCACACTTCAGCTTGTTCCCTGTTGAGTCATCTTTCTCGATCGTTCCTCGTGTTTTTGGGTGTGTTTGCTTCGTTCATCAGCTGGCTCCTGGTACTGATAAATTAGACCCACGAGCCATTCGGTGTATTTTCTTGGGATACTCTAGGACTCAGAAAGGGTACCGTTGTTACAGTCCTTCCCTTCATTGGTACTTTGTCTCTGCCGATGTCACATTCTTCGAGTCTAAACCCTTTTTTTCAGAGTCCCACTCGGCTACTGATCCGGATTTTATGCTTCCCGTTCCTCTTCCTGTCTCTCCTATCCCAACTACTACACCACCTACTCATAATGCTTCCACCCGCTTGTTTCGGCCTGATTTGCAAGTTTATACTCGTCGTCCACGTCCAGAGACTCTATTGGACTCCGCTGCTCTGCCTCCGCGTACCGTGTCCTCAGATCCGCCATCTTCTCCTCCAGAACCGACTGATTTAGATCTTCCCATTGCTCTCAGAAAGGGTAAGCGCTCTTGCACTACTTCTCATCCTATTTCTAACTTTGTATCTTATGATCATTTATCTCCTACATTTTCTTCATTTGTTGCTTCCGTGTCTACCATATCTATTCCTAAGAATGTTGCAGAGGCACTTACCCATTCTGGTTGGAACCAAGTTATGCAGGATGAAATGTGTGCCCTTAAGGAAACTGGTACTTGGGACTTGGTCCCTCTCCCGCCAGGGAAATCTGTGGTTGGTTGCCGTTGGGTGTATGCAGTTAAGGTTCATCCAGATGGCACTCTGGATCGGTTGAAGGCACGCCTTGTTGCCAAAGGCTACACTCAAGTTTATGGACTTGATTATTCAGAGACTTTTTCTCCCGTGGCCAAGATTGCCTCTGTTCGCCTTTTCATCTCACTGGCCACTACTTATCACTGGCCCCTTCATCAGTTGGATGTTAAGAACGCATTTCTGAATGGTACCCTCCTTGAGGAGGTTTACATGGAGCAACCACCTGGGTTTGTTGCTCAGGGGGAGTCTAGTCTGGTTTGCAAATTAAAAAAGTCTCTTTATGGTTTGAAGCAGTCTCCTCGTGCTTGGTTTGGCAGGTTCAGTGATGTAATTGCTGAGTTTGGTCTTCAGAGATGTGGTGTTGACCATTCTGTTTTCTATAGACACACTGTAGCAGGGAAGATTCTGTTAATTGTTTATGTTGATGATATTGTCATTACTGGTGATGACCCTAAGGGCACTCAGGAGTTGAAATCCTTCTTACAAATCAAGTTTCAGACCAAAGACTTGGGGCAACTTAGGTATTTCTTAGGTATTGAGGTGGCCAGGTCTAGTGAAGGGATCTGCTTATCTCAGAGAAAATATGTTCTTGATTTGCTGACTGAGACAGGAATGTTGGGATCAAAACCTTTGGATACTCCTATGGATCCCAATTCCAAATTATTGCCAGATCAGGGGGAGCTACTTGATGATCCAGGACAGTACAGACGCTTAGTTGGGAAACTTAACTATCTAACGGTCACGAGACCTGATGTTGCCTTCGCAGTTAGTGTAATTAGTCAGTTTATGGACTCTTCTCGGACTACACATTGGGATGCAGTGATACGAGTCTTGAGGTACCTCAAGGGGGCCCCAGGCCGTGGTTTGTTGTATAAGGATCATGGGAAACTTAACTATCTAACGGTCACGAGACCTGATGTTGCCTTCGCAGTTAGTGTAATTAGTCAGTTTATGGACTCTTCTCGGACTACACATTGGGATGCAGTGATACGAGTCTTGAGGTACCTCAAGGGGGCCCCAGGCCGTGGTTTGTTGTATAAGGATCATGGTCACATTCGAGTTGAGAGCTACACAGATGCAGATTGGGCCGGATCTCCTAGTGATAGAAGGTCTACTACAGGGTACTGTGTACTTGTTGGAGGAAATCTTGTGTCCTGGAAAAGCAAGAAACAAACCGTTGTTGCTAGATCTAGTGCTGAGTCAGAATATAGGGCTATGGCGCATACTACTTGTGACTTAGTATGGATGAAGCAGTTGTTGGAGGAACTTGGGTTCACTCAGTCCGAACCTATGAACCTATTTTGTGATAACCAGGCAGCGGTTCATATTGCTTCTAATCCTGTGTTTCATGAGAGGACGAAACACATTGAAGTTGATTGTCACTTTGTTCGTGAAAAGCTCCTACAGAAAGTGATTAATACAGTTCATGTTAAATCTGCAGACCAGTTAGCGGATTTGTTTACTAAAGCATTGGGTGGGACACGTGTGAAATATATTTGTAACAAGCTAGGTGCATATGATATGTATGCTCCAGCTTGAGGGGGAGTGTTAAAGGGTATATGTGTAAATATAGTATATGTATATATGTGGTTGTCCCACATCGGTTAAAGAGTAAACAGTCTAGGTTAGACCAAGCCTATATAAAGGCTCATTGTATTCTTTCATGTTATGTTGAATATACCAAAAGAGATATTCCCATCATACTTTTAATCTTTACAGTAATAATGGAGTAGCATGAATTAAACCTTTTCCCAAAACCGAGGAAAATGTTCCATCAGCAATTCTAACTTTGTCCTGACCTGAATAGGATTTATAAGCAGAAAAAATATTTGAAGATCCAGACATATGATCAGAAGCTCCAGAATCAATAATCCATGAGAAGGAAGAATGAGATATGAAAGCTCTTGTTGAGGTGGCTAAGTTACCTGAATGGGCAAACGAAGAGGAGGCAACTGTAGATGTAGACGGAGCACTACAGGCCATCAGATTCTGGGGAGCATCCTCAAACTCTCTGCTGGAAGTAGAAGCAGATTGATCACCCTAGGCTGGAAGAGTTGTATCTACAATTGCTGAAACGAATGATGACTAATTTATGTCACTTTTTACTTAAACCGACGTAAAAATAGAATGTTTTATTTACAAAATTGCCACCGCGTTTTTATTTATGTCGGTTTTTTAAAAGTAATATATAAACTTTATTATTTATGTCGTTTTATAAAAAAAAGTGACATGAATACTTTATTATTTATGCCACTTTTACAAAAAAAAAAAAAATGGCATCTATAATAGAGTTTTTATGTCACTTTTTTAAAAACCGACATAACTTAAAAAGCGACATAAAAAGCACATGCGAGAAATAATTGTGTCACTAGAAATAAAAGTGCATTAAAATTATTTCGAAAAAGTGACATAAAGGTTTACTCTCAAGGAAGGGTTATGTTATACTTGCATGCCAGGATCATAAAGAATGACAACTCTCCTCATTTTGCACAAAAGTGATTTGGGAAAAGGATGATTTTATTACTGTACGTTCCCAAGTTTATATAATGTTACAATGAGAAATAAAAAAGGAAAGGAAATAACAGGAAAAAGGAAAGAGATAAAATAAAATAAATGTGGTCAACATGACCATAAATAACAAAATCAAATCCGGGATCAAATCCCCTAATTCCAACACTCCCCCTCAAGCTGTGGCGAAGATGTTGACGAGACCAAGCTTGCCAAGAGACAACTGTAGAAGTGTTGGACCAACTGACTTAGTGAACATATCAGCGGTCTGATCTAATGAAGGAACAAAGCTCAGTGTTATGACTCCTGACCGAACTTTTTTCCGAATGAAATGGATGTCGACCTCTATATGTTTAGTTCTCTCATGAAGAACTGAATCAGATGATAACATAATTACAGACTTGTTATCGCAAAATAACGTAGATGCGTCCACCACTGGGAAGCCTAACTCACCAAGAAGGGAACGGAGCCATATAAGTTCACATGAACCCTGAGCCATCGCACGGTACTCGGCCTCAGCAGAAGACCGTGAGACCACAGCTTGCTTTTTACATTTCCAGGAGATAAGATGACGACCTCGAAAAGTACAGAAACCAAAAGTGGAGCGTCTATCGCCCTTTGACCCTGCATGATCCGCATCAGTAAAACAGGAGAGACCTGATTGAGCTCCTGTCTGAAAGAAAAGACCAAGACCAGGACAAGTCTTGAGATATCAGAGAATATGATAAACAGCATCAAGATGTGAAGTACGTGGTGAGTGCATAAATTGGCTCACGACACTAACAGCAAAAGTCAGATCCGGTCTTGTGTTCGTCAAATAGATGAGACGACCCACAAGACGCTGATATAAAGAGGGATCTGGTAAGAGCTCTCCCAATTCAGCAGTCAACTTATGATTTGGATCCATAGGAGAAGAAGCAGGTCTACACCCAAGCATTTCCGTATCTTGGAGGAGATCAAGGGCATATTTCCGTTGGGATAACGAAATACCTTGGCGGGACCGGGCCACCTCAATGCCAAGAAAGTATCTTAGAGGACCCAAATCCTTAATGTCGAACGATATTCCAAGAGACTGTTTTACTTGTACAATACTAGATGCATCATCGCCTGTAATAATAATATCGTCAACATAAACAGAAATAGTGATACATTGCCCTTTGGAATTACGACGAATAAAGCAAGTATGGTCGGAGTGGCAGCGAATAAATCCCATAGTGAGCACCACATCACTAAACCGGCTGTACCATGCACGAGGAGACTGCTTCAATCCATAGAGAGATTTTCGGAGGCGACAAACTTTCCCCGAATACTCCCCCTGAGCCCGAAAACCAGGAGGGGGGTCCATATAGATAACTTCAGACAAATCACCGTTAAGAAACGCGTTCTTGACGTCAAGCTGATGAAGAGGCCAAGAATAGGAAGCAGCAAGAGAAACAAGAAGCCGGACTCTGGTCAGTTTAGCAACCGGAGCTAAAGTGGCCCCAAAATCCTTACCTGTGTGAAGCCCTTAGCAATAAGACGGGCCTTATATCGGTCAATGGTGCCGTCGGCCATATACTTAACACTGAAGACCCACTTACAGCCAACTGTACATTCACCATTCGGGAGAGAGACAAGTTCCCAAGTCTGATTATTCTGAAGAGCACTCATTTCTGTTTTCATAGCAGCCACCCACTTTGGATTCTAGAGAGCTTCATGAACAGAGCGAGGAATGGAGACAGAATCAACTGCACTAACAAAAGAGCTAAATGGTTTTGACAGGCCCTGATAAGAGACATACTTAGAAATTGGATGGTTAGTACTACTTGAAAGAATATAACGTAAAGGGGGGCGACGAATACATGTAGGCTAACGAGAAGGAGCAACATCAGAGACAAAAGGAGGAGATGAGATACCTGATTTCGGAGAAGATGATGGCATGCGGTCCGGAGGGCGAGGACGACGAGAGTACACCTGTAATGGGTCAGTAGTAATTACCGGAGGCAGAGAGTCACTGGGTATGTCACTGGGTATATCAAGAATAGGCACAGGGCGAGGAAGGACTGGGATATCATCCACTACCTGCTCTAGTGGAGTTTCCATAGAGGAAGAAGCACCAGTAAAAAATGGAACCGTTTCCAAAAAAGTGACATCTAGAGAGTGATACAAATGGCGTGTGACAGGATCATAGCTGTTGGAAAAATTACATTGATACAATTGAAAAACAGAAACAGATTCTTGATTACAATCTGAAAAATAGAACTTGAACAGAAACAGAATTACAATATATACACAGAAAGCAATAACAGAAAACCATAACAAAAATAAGATCAAACCGAGGCCTGTGAATTTTCACAGTTTCCTTAAAACAGATTCGCCGCCTCACCGGGTGTGCTTGAGAAAATCGTCGGCATCTGTTTCCCAGGATACAGCGGCTTCTAGCAGTAGTACTTGCACAGTGTACAACTGCTCTGACGAACCAACTATGTTCAGTGGCTCTCTCTCTGAAATTGGAACTGGAAGGGGAACTCTTTGAAGAACAGTGTGTGAAATTGTGTTGGATGTTGAAGGTGTGTATAGACTGAAAGAGAGTTGGAATATATTTGTGTATTCATCATTTCAGAAATTCCAAAGGTTGTAACTACAACCTTTTGGAGTTCTGTAACTCTTCCAGAAATCCCAAAGGTTTCTGCAATGTTAAACATGTGCAGAAATTCCAAGGGTCTCTTCATTACAAAACTGTAATACCAAAACCTTGAGGGGTCTAAAAAGAAATATTATGTGCGGGCTGCACCCACGACCCGACCCGGCCCGGCTCGGCCGGCCGGACGGACGGCGGCAGCGGCGCGCGCGTGCGCGTGTGTGGAGTAAACCCAAAGGCCTTAGGTCCTCCCCCTTCCACAAAACTGGGTACCCCTTGGGGCCCAAACCCAAAACATGAAGTAGCCTTATAAATACACTAAAGGCTACTTCTAGTTTTCCTATGTGGGACAAGACAAGTTGTGAACCTCTTTCATTTCAACAACTCCTTGTATGGGGCAACCTTTAATCATTAATTTCTCATTCACCCATCAATAGTTTTGGACATGTGAATATCCAAACTTCATCTCCTTATGGAGGAGAACACAAATCCACAAGGACCCCACTTAAACTCTAAGTGGGTCCCACTTTTATTAGCCCTTAAACATGGCCAAAACACATATTTATCCAACAATCCCCCACATGAATGAAATTAACCGAAACGATGTGAGACAGTGACTCGATAAGAGAGAGAGCACAACGGATCACTCCTGCAAGGGATAGGTAGCTTTTGGCTTTGAACCTTCCCTTGTGACAGTCTATCAGATTTACTGGCTGACCAGTGAACGTATAGTCTTGAACTGATTGCCATTAGTGTAAACAACCGACAGACCTCACACAGGAGCTTTCCAAACATAGTTTAGTTCTTACACTTGTGTTCATTTTGGCCTTGAACACTCGCCTGGTTGAGTAAATGTTTATCAAAGAATTTTGTCATTCTCAAATTCTTTTAGAAGCGACCCCACTTCACATTCACATAGGTGACTATTTAGAGTATCCTGCTATACTCCGCTTGGTTAACAACGCACATAGTCATTAAAAGCTAAGCTTACCCTCACGCCATGCAGGTATCACTGTTGAATTATAGAAATGGACAGAAGATCATTTATTCTCAGTGATTCTCTTAAGGTACATGAAATTAGGTTGTCCTTTTGAACCTAGATCTTGGGATCTCCAGTCAACTAGGTTGGGTTTCCATTCCATTCCCTTGTAACGTCATAGGCTTTAGTCCCATTCCTCTAGATGATTTATTAACTAACTCTCGATTTAACCCTTTGGTTAGCGGATCCGCAATGTTGTCCTTTGACTTTACATAGTCAATTGTGACAATCCCACTTGAGAGTAGTTGTTTAATGGTATTGTGTCTACGACGAATATGTCTAGACTTACCATTATACATATTACTTTGTGCCCTTTCAATAGCAGATTGGCTATCGCAGTGTATGCAAATAGTTGGCACAGGTTTTGACCATCTAGGAATATCTTCTACAAAATGGCGAAGCCATTCAGCTGCCTTGTCTAGCGTAATGAATTCAGAATCCATTGTTGATCTAGCAATACAAGTTTGTTTTGAAGATTTCCATGACACAGCTGCACCACCAAGTGTGAAAACATATCCACTTGTAAATTTTGAATCTTTCATATCGGATATCCAGTTTGCATCACTGTATCCTTCCAATACAGCTTGATATCTCATGTAGTGCAATCCCTGATCACGTGTATATCGTAAGTACCGCAGTACCCTTACTATCACTTTCCAATGTTCAGTACTAGGATTACTAGTATATCTACTTAGTCTACTAACAGAATAAGCAATGCCAGGCCTTGTACAACTCATTAAGTACATCAAACTTCCTATCACTTGAGAATATTCTAGTTGAGAAACACTCTTACCAGTATTCTTAGATAGGTGTAGACTTAAGTCCACAGGCTTCCTGGCTATACTAGTGTCAGACTTGTTGAACTTCTCTAGGATCTTGTCTACATAATGTGACTGTGACAGAACAAGTCCATTATTATTTCTAGAGATCTTGATGCCCAATATAACATCAGCAAGTCCCATATCTTTCATGTCAAATTTAGAATTCAACATTTTCTTAGTGGATTTAATGATTTTATCATTACTACCCACTATGAGCATGTCATCAACATAAAGACATAGGATGACATAGCCTTCAATTGTGTCTTTGACATAAACACATTTATCACACTCATTGATTTTAAACCCACTAGAGAGTATAGCTTGGTCAAATTTTTCATGCCATTGTTTTGGAGCTTGCTTTAAGCCATACAATGATTTGACAAGCTTACACACTTTATTTTCTTGCCCTGGAGCAGAAAATCATTCAGGTTGTTCCATGTAGATTTCTTCATTCAAATCTCCATTAAGGAAGGCAGTTTTAACATCCATTTGATATATTTCGAGACCTCGCAACGCTGCGATTGCAATAATCATACGAATGGATGTTATTCTCGTAACAGGAGAATACGTATCAAAGTAGTCTAGACCCTCCTTTTGTCTATACCCTTTAATGACAAGCCTTGCTTTATACTTATCAATAGTACCATCCGTCTTCATTTTCTTTTTAAAAATCCATTTGTAGCCCAATGGCTTACAACCAGGAGGAAGATCTACCAGTTCCCAAGTATGGTTTTGTAGGATAGAGTCAATTTCACTCTTGATTGCTTCTTTCCACAATGGATCATCTGGTGATCTAATAGCTTCATTATAGCTTTGGGGCTCACTCTCTATAACATAAGTTAGAAAGTCTGGACCAAAAGATTTTGAGGTTCTAGCTCATTTCCCACGTCTAGGCTCAATATCTACATTTTCTTCTTGGGTTTTACCAGTTTCCCCAACAGTCTCAAATGTGCGTTTTTTAGAACTATATTCCTCTTTACAAGGAAATATATTCTCAAAGAAAGACGCATTTCTAGACCCCATGATCGTGTTCTTGTGAATATTTGGGTTTTCAGATTTATGTACAAGAAACCGATACGCACTACTATTATGTGCATAGCCAATAAATAAACAATCAATAGTTTTTGGACCTATCCTTTCTTTCTTAGGAGTAGGTACAAGAACTTTTGCAAGACACCCCCACATTCGTAAGAACTTGTAAGAAGGTTTTCGACCATTCCACTGTTCATACGTGGTTTGATCAACTTTCTTTCGAGGTACCTTATTTAAAATATAATTTGCGGAGAGAATTGTCTCCCCCCACAAGTTCGGTGGCAATCCAGAACTTATTAACATAACATTCATCATTTCTTTTAAGGTACGATTTTTCCTTTCAGCAACTCCATTTGATGGAGGTGAATAAGGTGCGGTGGTTTGGTGAATAATTTCATTTTGTGCACAAAACTCACCATATGGCGCTACATATTCACCACCCCTATCACTTCTCAACACCTTAATCTTTTTACTTAGTTGATTCTCAACCTCTGTCTTGTATAGAATGAACTTAGCCAAAGCTTCATCCTTACTTTTTAGCAAATACACATAACAGTATTTAGTGCAATCATCAACAAAAGTAATAAAATACTTATTGCCACCTCTAGATTGAACCATTTTTAAATCACATACATCAGTGTGGATTAATTCCAGAAGTTCAGTGCTTCTTTCAATTGATTGAAATGAAGTGTTTGTTAATTTTGCTTCAACACAAGTTTCACATTTATAACTTGCATCAATATGAAAGTTTGGTATGTGGTCTAATTTAATTAATCTTCGCAAAGAATTAAAATTAACATGTCCTAGTCTACCATGCCACAAATTGGAAGACTCAAGCAAGTAAACAGAAGAGGTACTCATTTATTAACTTTTGGGAATACAGTTGCTACATTAAGTTTGAACATCCCATTACACATATACCCCTTTCCCACATACATTCCTGCTTTGGTCAGTACCACCTTGTCTGACTCAAAGACCATTCGGAAGCCATGCTTGCTTAGGAGAGAACCGGATACCAAATTCTTGTGAATTTCCGGTACATAAAGGACATTGTTAAGTGTCAGCTCCTTTCCTGAAGTCATCTTCAGAATTATTTTTCCTTGGCCTTCAACATCTGAGGAATCAGAATTTCCCATATACAACTTCTCACCACTTGTAATTGGTTCGAAGGAAGTGAACATAGCTTTGTCGGAGCATATGTGGCGAGTAGCACCAGTGTCTATCCACCATTCCTTTGGGTTTGAACCCACCAAGTTCACTTCAGAGACCACAACAGACAGATTTATGTCAGAGACATCCCTTGAGATATAGTCTAACTCCGTCACATTTATCTCATGGACTTGACTGATCACAGTCTTTGAGTCCACCACTTCTAAGGACTCCCACAGTTCCTTAGTAGTGGTCTTGACCCTATACACCTTATAGAGTGTATCGTCTAAGTCATTCAAGACATAGTTTCGGCACAAAAAGTCCGAGTGCTTCAAAGCATCAATAGCTAGCACAACCTCTTGATCTTGTTCATTTTCATTAAATTTGTCGGGTTTCTCCCCGTGGTTCACAGGAACCATTTGGATTGAGGGAACCTTAACAATCATCGAACCAATCACCACGGTGTAGGTAGCACCATCGGTCGCAACAGAGTTCATGGTCTCATTTGCCATTTCTGAAATTATCACAGGAGAAAAGAAATTAAATCTAATATTTTCTTTTTAATTTTAACAGCAGCAGAATTTATTTTTCCAAATAATTGTTAGAAAACGAATGAATTTTAAGATTCTGCTCGCGTGATCCCAAGCAAAACGCGATTCTGCACACTTTTCGTCTAATGCTATTTTCCCTGATTCTGCACCGTTTGGCCAGAAAACGAGGATTACAGTAGCAGTTTTTGTAAAACTGTTTTTCAAAATAGTTTCTGTTTCCCAAAACCGAATCTGTTTTTGTTTTGTAAAATATATATAATCTGTTTTAAAATTGTTGGAAATATTTTATCTTCTACAAAATTGTTGGAAATATTTCATTGATATAGTTGGAAACAGAAACAGATTCTTGATTACAATCTGAAAAATAGAACTTGAACAGAAACAGAATTACAACATATAAACAGAAAGCAATAACAGAAAACTATAACAAAAATAAGATCAAACCGAGGCCTGTGAATTTTCACAGTTTCCTTAAAACAGATTCGCCGCCTCACCGGGTGTGCTTGAGGAAATCGTTGGCGCCTGTTTCCCAGGATACAGCGGCTTCTAGCAGTAGTACTTGCACAGTGTACAACTGCTCTGACGAACCAACTATGTTCAGTATCTCTCTCTCTGAAATTGGAACTGGAAGGGGAACTCTTTGAAGAACAGTGTGTGAAACTGTGTTGGATGTTGAAGGTGTGTATAGACTGATGGAGAGTTGGAATATATTTGTGTATTCATCATTTCAGAAATTCCAAAGGTTGTAACTACAACCTTTTGGAGTTCTGTAACTCTTCCAGAAATCCCAAAGGTTTCTGCAATGTTAAACATGTGCAGAAATTCCAAGGGTCTCTTCATTACAAAATTGTAATACCAAAACCTTGAGGGGTCTAAAAAGAAATATTCTGTACGGGCCGCACCCGCACCCACGACCCGACCCGGCCCGGCCGGACGGACGGACGGCGGCGGCGCGCGCGCGTGTGCGCGTGTGTGGAGTAAACCCAAAGGCCTTAGGTCCTCCCCCTTCCACAAAACTGGGTACCCTTTGGGGCCCAAACCCAAAACATGAAGTACCCTTATAAATACACTAAAGGCTACTTCTAGTTTTCCTATGTGGGACAAGACAAGTTGTGAACCTCTTTCATTTCAACAACTCTTTGTATGGGGCAACCTTTAATCATTAATTTCTCATTCACCCATCAATAGTTTTGGACATGTGAATATCCAAACTTCATCTCCTCATGGAGGAGAACACAAATCCACAAGGACCCCACTTAAACTCTAAGTGGGTCCCACTTTTATTAGCCCTTAAACATGGCCAAAACACATATTTATCCAACAATAGCAACGATATCCTTTGGACATGGAAGAATATCCCAGAAAGACACACTGAACAGCTTTATCATCCAGTTTAGTGCGTGTAGGGCTGCGATTTTGGACAAAACACGTGCACCCGAAAACCCGGGGGACAACAGGAAAGAGTTTACTACCAGGCTTGAGAGCATGAAGTGGGGCCTGGCCTTGTAGAATACGGCTAGGAGTACGATTTATTAGGTAAGTGGCAGTAAGGACAACACAATGCCAAAAATACTTGGGAACATCTATCCCACGTAGGAGACACCTAACCATAGTGTTGAAGCTTGATATACATTGTTGGGCCCATTTTCTAACAGCTTAAGCTTTTGGAGTAGTTGGTAACTTAACATGGTATCAAAGCCTTGTTTGTGGGAGGTCTTGGGTTCGACTCTCCATCCCCGCTTTGTTGTGCATATTTGCACTTTGTTATTTGCCTCCACTATGATGGAGTTTGGTTTGTTTGCTCTCCACGTGCAAGTCGGGGTTGCACGTGAGGGAGGATGTTGAAGCTTGATATACATTGTTGGGCCCATTCTCTAACAGCTTAAGCTTTTGGAGTAGTTGGTAACTTAACACATAGCTATAAGATGGCGATTTTTACGTTCGGCTACCCCATTTTGTTCAGGGGTATAAGGACAAGTGAGTTGTTGAAGAATACCCCCTTTATTTAGTTCAGCCCGAAACTCATCAGTAATATATTCCCTACCATTATCAGACCGAATATTACGAACAAACGTATGAAATTGAGTCTTAATTATTTGAAGAAAATTTCTAAAATGAGAGAAAACTTCAGATTTTTTCTTCATAAGATAAACCCAAGTACAACTTGTATAATCATCTATAAACGTAACATAATATCGGTGCTGTGACATGGATGTGACAGGGGAAGGACCCCACACATCGGAGTGAATAAGATCAAAGGCACTAGGTGCCCGGTGCATGCGAGGAATATAAGAAGTACGAGTATATTTAAATATTCACACACTACACATTTAAAATGGAAATCCTTACAAGCTTTATTTAAGTGAGGGAATAACCAACATAAATACTGAAAGTTGACATGGCCTAGACGAGCATGCCACAAATCTAAAATTTGAAGGGAACACACATATTTATTTGAGTCGGGCAAAACAGAATTATTAAAAGCAGGTAACACGGAAGCTTGAAGACTGGAGAACGTCCTTGACACCGAAGGATCACTGAAGTAGTAGAGGCCGTCCCGCTCAAACCCCCTGCCAAAAATCTTCTTCGTAGTCAGGTCCTGCAAACAACAAGAATGAGGTAAGAACACAACAGAGCAGTTATGATCTTTGATGAGACGATTAACCGAAAGCAAGTTAAAAGCAAAATTGGGAACATAGTACACAGAGGAGAGGGTGATGTCGAAGATAATCGGGCATCACCCTGACTACAGATTGGAATGAACGATCCATCTGCGATACGTACAGAATGTTTAATGGAGGTAACAGGAGAAGTAAAAACCGAAAGCTCACCAGTCATATGATTATTTGCCCCAGAATCGAGAATCCAAGTAGGGTGGCCTGACTTACCATGAAGAGCAGTAGGAGTACCTGCAGCAATGGCAGCTGTGGGGCTAGTGGATGATGGAGGAGGAGGAGCTCCCAAACCTACATGTGACTGAAGTTGAGCAATTTGAGACTGAAGCTGACTATAATCGGGTGGAGAAGGAAGCATCTCAACAATCGCTCCTGTACGAGGAGCACCCCGGCCGCGACCAGTACCACGACTAGCAAGTCGAGTCCGAGTAAACTGCCCTTTCAACTCTGGGTGAAGAGTGAAACAACGATCGATGGAGTGACCCGGTGTACGACAATGCTGGCAGTAAGGGCGATTACCTCCAGGACGAGCACTAGAAGAAGCAGGAAAGGCCATCTGGTCAGGGATAGGTGAAGGAGAGGGCCTTGGATCAAGAGCAGATAGTAGGCGACGACGTCTCTCATCACCATCAACAGTAGCAAAGGCCTCAAATAAAGAGGGCATAGGGATGGTATTCAGAATCTGAGTGCGGAGGGCCTCGTACTCGGGCTTTAGGCCCATCAAGAACTGGTAGGTACGACGGCGATCAAGTCGCTTAACTTCAACATCTCCATCATTAGGAAAATCGGTGATGGGTTCATACTGAGCTAACTCCTCCCACCGAGTCTGCAGGTATCCAAAGAAGTCGGAAACAGACAGTCCCAAAGTAGCTTGGGAAGCATGAGAGATATCCTGATAGAGCTCAAAAAAACGCGAGTCAGAATGCACATGATCATACATCTTCTTTAACGCTGTCCAAAGGCCATGAACGGTATCATAATACATAAACATATTATAGATCCGTTCATCCATCGAATTAAACATCCAGCCCAAAATAATACAGTTATCTGTAAACCACTCCTCAAACTTCGCGTCCGATTCAGCAGGCTTAACCTCCTTCCCAAGTAACCACCCGATTTTCCGTTTGCCTCCAAGGTAGAGGCGAAGAGAATTAGACCATGCGTGGAAATTTTTTCCATTGAGTAGAACACTAGTGACCCGGTGAACGGGAGTCGGATGAGACACAAAGAGATCCAAACGGACAACAGGATTAATTGGGTCAACGGTCTTACCAATATCAAACATGATGCTGTGAAGAGTGACCAAAAAACAAGACAGAGACTGCTGGAATAATCACACTGATTTTGTAGTATCAACAGGCACGGCCGGAAACTCGGCAGGAAAAGGAAAAAAAAAATAGCAACCGAAAACTCGGCGAAAGACGGGGGCAACCGGAAACTCGGTCACCCAGACTGAAGACGGAGAGCGCGATACGGCTCTTTAGCACATCACGAACAGGCCCTTACCAGAGCACAGGAGTAACGAAGGGCTGCAACACCAAGCCGAAAGGCTTGAGAGGCTGCGCCGCACAAAGGAGAAGCCCTAGGACTGCGGCGCAGTGGCTGAGGGTGATGGGTGTGGTCACCGAGAGGTAGGGAGGCTGCGGCGAGGTGTGGTGTGGTGGTGATGGGGAGGCTGCGGCGCAGGCTGTGGTGGTGGTGGGTTGCGGCGCAGGTGTGGTGGTGGTGGTGGATTGTATGTGTGGCTCTGATACCAAAAAGTGATTTGGGAAAAGGATGATTTTATTACTGTACGTTCCAAAGTTTATATAATATTACAATGAGAAATAAAAAAGGAAAGGAAATAACAGGGAAAAGGAAAGAGAAAATAAAATAAATGTGGTCAACATGACCATAAATAACAAAATCAAATTCGGGATCAAATCCCCTAATTCCAACATGCACAATAGTACTCGGTGCTTTGATTCTCCCATTACGTAGTCCATTGTTCCTCTGCTTTTCAAGAAAATGGTCATTGACATCGACCAGGCAAGGTAGTTCTAACCATTAGAGAAAGATGATGTGATTTTTAGGATAGGGTTTTTTGGTGGAGCAACAAAGGGGCTCTCGACCTTAGGCGTCTATAAACAGATAGTGAACTGACTAGTATTGTCACCCATAATTCCAAAACACAAAAAAGAAACCCTCAACAATCACAGATAAACAGAGAAGATGGAGACTCACCAACAAGACCAAAGCACGTACACTCTCAAATCATAGCACCATTCAGGGTGGAATTAACTAAGTAAAAAACTGAGTTCTGGTTCATACAGGGACCAAAGAAACAGAAGAATTAAACTTCGATCAAACCAGCACAAATGGGATGATATTCGGTCAAGATTTTGGTGCGATTAGGATTGGGTGGGTGGTTAGGGTGTACAAAACTAGGCCAGATTGTATGAATAGTGCAGTCGATGAACAGTATTCCGTGAACAGTACTTTGTGAATAGTGTTGGTGAACAGTAACTGTTAACAGTGCCAATGAACAGTACTTGTGAACAGTGCCGATGAATAGTACTGTGAACAATGTCGCGGTGAATATTGTGGTGGTTAGGGTTTGGTATTGATTGTGGATGGCTCTGTTACCATGTTGAATACTATTTTGGCAAAGCTTAGGGTTGACAACTTGTCAAACCCCTTTTATACTAAATGGAATAATAGAGAAATTACATAATGGTCCTTAAGACTTAAGAAAAGAAAAGAAGTACAAAAAATAAAAAATTTCCAACAGATTTATGGTCACATGTGGATAGATATTCCATGGGCATGTAACCACATTGTTAATGGGTGGTTTCACCTACAAATGGGGAGTGGGTGGTATATCAAGGAAATTACATCAGTAGTGGGTGGTTTCAAAGAAGTCATTTTCTAATCCTATAAAGATGAAGATCAACTATGAAAGAAGCTCCTCCACGTAGCACCAAACAATTCCCAGTATTGCCCTTTTCTTTTCACAGTTTGATGCTCATGTCTTGTAGTTAATGTTAGGTAGTTCTAGCACTAGGACTCTATCTTTCTAGCAATTATTCTCTTGCTCAAATTAGTTTACTTTAAATTTAGAGTAGTTGCATTTCCAGATCACAGTTCATACTTTCTTTAAAGTAGTATTACTTTTTTATTCATTGTATCTGTTCAATTTAAATTCAAAGCCATCACTTTTCTTGCATCGCTCTATTTGTGTGTACACTAAATCCACTCTCACTTGGTCGAATTTAAAGTCTTATTCATTGAGGCAAGTGTAAACTTAAGAGAAAGGTCATCCCTACTTTCCAACAATCGCCTCATCCGTCTTATGCCCCTAAGCGTGGTGTGATTCACACCATGCTTAGGGATAAGTTTGGTACACATTTGGGTCATCGTACAAAGGTACTGGCACGACCGCGCACATGCAATTAATTTTTGCCAAACAATGACTACACAAATTTATTTTTCGTTAAATTTCTAAGAGAAAATAGTGTTTTTATGTAATTATAGGACTTAAACATGAACTTTGTAGGAAAGTAAATTTGATTGATACTTTAACTGTTATACAAGTAGCTAACATACTTCTTTGTGTGTGTCCAACCATAATGTCGAACACATTCCATCCCCTTGTCCGAGTGTCGAGTGTCCATGTCCAACATGGGTACTTCAATGTACTAAGAAGAGTCCATGTAACATATCTATGCATGTATATATATATATGTCCACTGGGGTCTTATTGGTGCAGCGATTTGATGATCTTGATAAATACAGAAACTCCTAAAATGGATCTTAATATACATACCTTGATTCGGTCAGCGAGCAAGTTGTTCATCCCTCTTTCTTTGATAGCATCAGAAATCTCATTGACGTTGGCGCAACGTAGTGCTTCATAGTCCATCGAGTCCATTGCATCCTTGCCTCTTTGTTTTCTCATACCATTGCGCTGCACCTGCTTTCTCAAAGTATCCCAGTCAAACAAATTTGTCTTCTCTTCCTCGGCCTTTCTCTTTTTTGTATTCGAGAGATTTGGACTGATCCCACTTGGTGCTTCAACAGAAGAAAACACTTGCTCTTTTGAATTTACTTCAGCTACTTTATTTTCTAACCATTTCTTCTTTTCAGCCATAGAAATCGTATCTTTCACACCTATTCCTGATCCTGTGAGCTTAGGGACATTGGTGATTTGCTGCCTCTTGCCCGTTTGCATGATAGCCAATAGTTCAGCAGGTTTTCTAGGATCTTTTGCCTCTGTGCGCTGTTGTTGGTGAGTGTTGATGAAAAGTTGATCCTTGGCAGTTTGCGGTACAGGTCTCAAGCTATTGGACAACAATGAATATAGAGACACTGTAGATGCTTGAATCTTTGGCACTCCATTTTGTTGGACAGTAGTGTTATTTGTAGTTTCTTCCATATGTATTACCCTTTTGCTTTTTTGGTGTAAACCATTTGATTTTGTAATACCATAGGCACTTGGAGATAGTGAACACATTCTTTGTTCTCCCAACAATCCAAAACTGTTGACTTCTGGAACTCGAGAGTTTGTAGTCATGTGCAAATGAAAATCATTAGCAGGGTAAATTGGTCTGCTCGTATTGGGAATGCTAGCATTGATTGGGAGAGTAAACATGGAAGAGACTCTCGGGTTATCAACTTTGTCCACTCTTGGAATCTGCTTTTCTGTATTTTCTGATCTGTTCTTGGACCTCCCAATCAACAAGGTACCTTTTCCATGACTATGAAACTCCTGGAAAGGAATGGTTTTCTGGGAATGTAGAAGATTTGTGGAAGTAGGACCACAAAAGTTGTTGGGTCTATATCCAGTAGTTGGATCTTGTGCTTCTGAGTTGGATACAAAGAAGGATCTAATTTTTCCATTGGGTTGAATAGAAACAGAAGTAAAAGAGTTTTCTGATGAAATGAGTTCTTTCTCGGCTATCCTACTATGCTCATTCAGTGAACTTGTTCTTTCTGCTGTAGAGTTCAGATTGTCTTTCCCATGCTCAGCTAATTCATGGCAGGCTACAGAGCTTCCATTGTGAAAGGGTTGCCTTGTTATTCTTCTATTACAGTCTACTTCTGGTGTTCGGACCACTGGCTCTTCAATCAATATGCTTTCACCAGTTTGGTACCATGTTTGTTTGGTGGTTGTTGACTGAAGTGGAAATCTTGATGCAAGGGACATGAAGGCAGAGCTGCATACAATTGGAATTTATACATCAATCTCTATACATCTTATATTTTTCTCAAATAGTATGCAGAAATAAAATCTTCACTTTTACCTTGAAAGATGGTCTGAAACATTCTGAGTGAGGAACACTCCTATCACTGAGTCAACAACGGATCCTTTCCATCGCGAGAAACGTCTATCTCCTGTGAAGAATACCATTATGTTTCTGGTTGTACATGTGGATGTCTTACAACTTTGAAGCACATCAAAAGGAAGATCAAAGAGAAATGGCTTCCCATGTATTTCTATCAAAGCGATATGGTGATGGGAGATTATTGATACTTTTGAAGGAAGGTACCTGATGCAACTAGAAACCGGTGCTCCGATTTGATGTAGTGTTTTGAGGTGAAGTTGATATCAATAATAGGAGGAGAGAGAGAAACAGACATAGAGATAGGATTTGTGAGTAGTTCGGCGCTGTTAATGAAGCAGCCATGGTTCAAGGTCGCGGTATCGGTCACGGTCGCTAAGGTCGCGGAGCCAACACGGTCGTGGTGCCGCGGGCCGGTATCGGACGATACGCAAAGATACACTAGATTTAAGGTTCAAAAAAATCTTAAAAAATAATGAAAAATTCTAAAATAATTAGAATAATAAATTTGGCCTGATAGATTGTCACAATACACAATGTACCAATTATAAAATCACATAATATCCAATACACACTCTACGAATTGTGTATCTAATAACACTGCATACATAATTGGGTACGCTTGATATAATAAACATAATAATAGATGGCTAAAATATATATATATATATATAATATAGTAAGTATAGTAAAATAAGTTCTATTAAAAAAAAACAAGCATAATCTAGTAAGTATATACTCCCTCCGTCCCATTTTATGTGTCCCTCTTTCCTTTTTGGGATGTCCAAAATTATTGTCCACTTTCCTAAATTACAATGCAAATTTTACCTAGTTTCCCAAACTACCCTTCCTTGCAATCAACACCAAAACAAAACAACAAAAGAAAGTGCAATGATTATGGGCAATTGGGGAAAGTAGGTGCAGATTCTTTTTGTCCCCTTAAATAGTTGGATTCCCCAAAAGGGACACATAAAATGGGACGGAGGGAGTAATACACTTTTAGCCAAGAAAAAAAAAAGAGGGAAAAACTAAGTAGTATATAGCACTATATTTATACCACTTAAAGTTTTAAACCCACATTATGCTCTTTTTTTTCTCTTGAGAAGATAATAAAATACAGTGTATTATATTAGAATATAATAAAGTGTATTATAGTGTCTTACTTACAAATTAAATAAACAACACACAACAAAACCCTATCGTTACCTCCAGTAGTCCAGTCTTTCACGCATGTCTTACTTACAAATTAAATAAACAACACACAACAAAACCCTATCGTTACCTCCAGTAGTCCAGTCTTTCACGCAGCCTCTGCATGACAATACGGCGAGAGAAATGGGTAGAGAGACCCTCAAAGATAGTTCGGTAACCCTTTCTAAAAATAGATCCATCCTATAAGTCAACTTAGAAATTAGTCCCTCACCTATTTTGATGACTAAAATACCCCCACTCCCACAAATCAAGGTTTTAAATTCAAATCCCATATGACTATATATACATATATAATAAATCATGGTTCTGAAATTCAAAACTCATATAATACATATCTATATATAACTTATAGAAATCTAGAAATGGACCAAACCTAAGATAGTGAGAAATTTCTCACCTATTTTAACAGATTTGATGAGAAATTTCTCACAGAATAAAAACAAATTTCTCACCATTCAAAACTCAAAAGTAAAATTGCACACTTACGTGAGAAATTTCTTAACAAAAATTCACACACAAATTGGCAACTTTCTCACCTTTTTTTAACAGGTTTGATGAGAAATTTCTCACCAAATAAAAACAAATTTCTCCCCTTCAAAACTCAAAAGTACAACTCCACACTGTGTGAAAAAATTCTTGACAAAAATTCATACTCTACTGTAAAAAATTCATACACTACTCCAAAATTCTTGACAAATTTCTCCCCTGTATAGCCACCACCTGATTTATACCCCCCATAGAAAACAACCACTGTAGAGAGAGAAACAAACACACTCTCTCTCTCTCGAATACATAGCACAACCATGTCCGGTAACCTCCAGTGCATGATCGTCGCCGTCAATGGCGGCGAAGAGAGCATGAACACCTTGAGTTGGGCTCTCGACAATCTCAATCTCCGATCTCACGATCCGAACTCCGATTATTGTGTTCTTGATTATGTGTATGTGTGTGTGTGTGTGTGTGTGTGTGTGAGAGAGAGAGAGAGAGAGAGAGAGAGAGAGAGAGAGAGAGAGGAGAGAGAGACTAATATGTGTTATTTCATTTATTTGGGGTCAAATTGAAAGCCTAAATTCATGCCTTGATGTGGTGATGATATATATATTTAATGGCAAGGGCAATTTTGTCCATAAAAAGACAGATTTGGGAAAAAGGACTAATCTTTAGTTTATAATTGTAATTAGGGACTAGTTATTGTACATAAATTTGGGGAAGCATCAATATTTAGAAGAGTGGGATATCAGGGACTAAACCTTATTCCCCCCCCCCCGTAAGGTTTCCACATTTCGGACCAATAGATTCTTTTCCCAAATTTTATTCTTTGTAATAGGTCCCGTTTGACGAATTCCTCATTTCTTGTTCGTGCATCAAGATGCTCTCATATCGAGCTACTCTGGAGGCTAATTGCCTCTGAACTCCATTCCGTCAAACCTTTTGCGGAGTTCAAAGTTTAAGCCTCCAGTAGCTAATTTTACAAACTCGCTCTCGGGGAGAGTGATTTTGTATCGATATTTAGCTCTTTTGAATCGGCCAATGTATGTTTCAACTGATTCTCCTGATAATTGATGCATTTTAGATAAATCGGCCATGGATGTTTCAGGCTCTGTCCGGTAGAACTGGCCATGTAACAGCTCTTCCATCTATTGTCAATTGAATACCGAGTTGTTAGGCAAATTGGCATACCAGGTGAAGGCTATTCCTGTTATAGAATTAGGGAACAGTCTCATCTTCAAAGGCTCACTGCCCCCCACATAGCCACATTGCACCATAAACCGGCCAATGTGTTCCAGGGTAGACTGCTCGCTTTCTCCATAACAGAGGGAAAAACTTGGTATCTTATAGTTTATAGGGAACTCAACCTAGTCGATGTAGCCTGGGTACGGCCGAAAAAACATCAGCCGACCGATTCCTCTCATAAAGGGGTCATATTCCTCGTGAATGGCCTCCACCAATTAATTCCTATCGATGTTTACGCTAGGGGCTGCCCGGTTAACCACTGGGGGTAAAATGGCCTGCTGCTCTTGGTTCCTATGAGGCCAGAACTCTTGTTCGGCACTACCTGCTCCCAACGTGTTCCTTGGTTGCTCAGAGGCAGGCTCTAGAAGAGACCAACTCTAGTTCTGGGGGTGTTGGTTCTGGGCTCGGATTCGGTCGCTATAACCTGAACCATTACTTGTTGGCCCATTTAGGCCAACTTGCTCGAAAGCTGCCGAAGGCCCAGACTGTCCTTCAGCTGCCTTTTTAGGGGCTGAAATATTTCTAGATGAAGTAGATGTTTCCTTGCCATATTCAAGGTTTTTGGACGAGGTAATCGTCTCCTTCCCAAGGTCCATCCTCTCTTTCCTACGAATAGCAGGTGGCACGTACTTCGGAGAGAGAGATGGCTCTTTGATTGATTCAATGATGGCCTCATCCTTAGCCTCAGAGCCAGGAGAGAAAGACTTAACCAAGAAGACGGCCACCATCATTTTGGTTAAAGTTGTTATAGACCTTTCCAATGTCAAGTTGTTTTCTCGTGTTCCCTAGAAACATCAATGGCTTCTCTCCCTTGTGATACAAGGGGAGCCAAAGAGTCAAGCAAAAGGGCGAGAGAACATTCTAAGCACTAAGAAAGTATTCCTTCATTGAAGGGGATGACGGTCGTCTCTTGACAGCCAGACATCTCTTCATCACCTTCTCCAGAATATTCAGTTTCTTGTCCAGTTTTTTCCCCTATTAACTCTAGTCCTTTACAAGTCTTTTCAAGGGGTATGGTTTCAAACCACGGCTTTAGACACAAGTTGTCCCATCGAGCGTGCCAAAATTGTTCGCTCTTATTATTTTGATTCGGGTGTGCCAGAGCTGTTTAAAGTTCGATTTTGTGTGTGTGAGTGTGAAGGCAGACGTGATTTTTCCTAATACTTTGTGCGAGTGATGCACGATCTGACTTCTATCGTTTTGGTGATTGTTAAAAACTAGTAGGAAAGTACCCTAGTTAAAGGTTCTTTAACAGTATTGTAGCACACAAGTCAAATTATGTCATGAAAATGTGGAAAGCAACCAAATAAATCAACAAGCTTTAATGGACAATCAAACTAACTTAAAGAGAAAAGACATTTTGTTGATCAAAAACTTGGACTAATATTAATGTAAGGGCTTAAGAACAGTTTATGAGTTGAACTAAAGTTATACAAAGATGAAAAAGACAAATGAAAGCTTTGTGAAAGGTGCAAAGTGTTTTGGTAAGCTTTTGGATTTAGTTTTAAGAAGCAGGTCCTTTTTTCTCTGGAATATGTCCTGTATTTATAAGTAAAATCCATGTTCTGGCGGTTTGAGGCCGAGCGATCTTGCGAAGCCACGCCCAATGAGCCTTGGCCACGTTGATGGTTCTTGGAACTTCCACATTCTCCCATTGGTTGGCACTTCACTTCAACCGCTCCTGCCACTTGCATTCAGCACGAGTTCTGACAACTTTTTGGTGATCTTTCTCTGTGTAGCACGGATACGGACACGCGACACGAACACAATTTGACACGGAGACCAAGGCCGGCCCTGAGATGACAAAAATTGTCCGAGGCCTCAAGCGAATTTTTAAAGGAGCCGGAAAAATGAGGCCTCTATAGTAAGTTTCATTGAAATTAGGAAGAAATTAGAAGAAAATATGCCTAAAAATGATATATTTCATAGAAATTAGGAAGAAATTAGAAAAAAAAAATTGGCCTAAAAATGACAAGTTTCATAGAAATTAGGAAGAAATTAGAAGAAAATAGGCCTAAAAATGATAAATTTCATAAAAATTACAAAGAAATTAGGGAAAAAATAGGCCTAAAAATGAGGCCTAAAATCGAGGCCCCATGCAATTGCTTCGCAAAATTGCCTCAGGGCCGGCCCTGACGGAGACTAAATGGCAAATCCCAAAAATATAGGATACGGAGACGGCCAGGATACTTCAAATAAAAAAATATTTTTTAAAAATATAATTTGACTAAGTAAAAAAAAATTAAAAAATTAAAAAAAAAAAAAACTTAAAATATAATGAATAATACTTTACAAAAAATACGCGAAAAATATAATATTGAGAATATAAGTAGTGCAAGTCACTGCGAGTGTGTTTTGAAGTGGCATGTGTCTAAAAAAACAATAAATAAATAAAGACAACTTTTGGGACTTACCATTTGTTACAGAGACACAAGACAAGGCTAGAAAGAATTTTTCAGTGAGTCATCTCGAGGACATGTTTTTTTGTTCATATGTCGAGGGCTGGTGTATCTTCTTTATCAAATTTGTTTATACCTCATGTATGAAAGAAGTTAGTTACATTACGGCACAATTTGTTTATATCCAAAAGACATCTTTTGCTCTAAAACCCATTTTGGGTACAATATGTTGTCATTTCCTCCAAACTCATACCATTGCATTTGTGTTTCAAAGGTAAAGGCATCTAGCACACATGAAATTTCTCGTGGGTTGTATTACTATTGTTTGTTTGACAAGCTTCACTGATTACCAGTATAGCATGATTTCACAAAAGATTTACCACGTAAAATCTACTTCAAGCGTAATGTACCTCGCCATAGTATATAAGTGATACTCTAGCAATAGTTTCTAAAAAGATTTGAAAGTTTTAAAACAAATGGATAAATGACATGTTTTGTTACCTTGAACAAGATGCATCCGTGCAATAAATGAGTCTGCTCGTCCGCGGAACACTTTCCTTTCTTCTTCCCACCATTTTTCCTTGTCCTTGCTCTGTGCCTCAAAGGATTCGCTTCCTTCCTTCCACATCAGGAGGTTCCAAACTCTATTTGTCTCTAGGTCAAGGTCCACTTTAGGTCGCATCTTGCGTTTCTTGATATCGAACCCCTCGTATGGAACTATTGTGCCAGCTCCTTTGTGTGGAACAAGTGCATTTTTCTCCTTTACAACTATTTCATTGCTCCCACCTTTGATCTCTAGACGTTTGAGTCGATATATGAGATAATCAATTTGAACCGGGCATTTTTTATTTTCTGATGGATCTGCAGCAAACATGAAGATTAGATTCTGTTATCACATCGAATTGTCCTCAAGTATTTAAATATAGGTTTATGCTAAATATTTCAAGTTTTGTGGTTTATGTACCCCTTGCATTCGTTGAGGCTTGTTGATAACCATGCAAGACCTCCTTGTGCTCTTGCAGACACACTTTATCTGTACTAGACGGCTTCATTGCTGAAATATTAGGACTGGAATCTATAGTTGCGAGGGCTTTTTTTGGCTGAGTTGAAGACAGCAATTTCCAGTTAGTAATTTCATTATGAGAGGTCTGGTCTTGCACTGGAGTGGATCCTGTGAATCTTCTCTCTGCCATTGATTGTGCATTTGAATTCGGTTCAGATGAAACAACTTGCTTCTGGGAATTATTGTCAGCATTGACCCCATAATTTAGTTTTTTAGAGGTTCTCTCACTTCCAAAATAAGAGTCCAATATTTTTCGGTCAATTTGTGATCTAGAACTGTTCGTGTATATGCCATTTTCGCCTCCTTTTTCCCCTTCTCTGGAGCAATCTTTGATAGACGCAATACATGGTGTTCTTCTAAATATGCTGGCATGGTACCCATTGTCACTTTTCTTGCTCTTGTGAGTTTCAGGACAATCTGTGCCAAAAACGCTGTCATTACTACTATAGCCATCTACCCGATATATCTGTGTGCACAACAGTGGTGAACCGGTCAGATTTTCAGCACAGGAATGTGTCTGCTCAAGAGTATTAAAATATTCTCTTTTGGATCCTCTATTTTCATCAGAATTTTCCACATTTCTTGAAACCAATTGAGAGGTACTGGGCCACATCGCTTGTCTGGTTCTCTCAAGGTTCTGGTGAGAAGTATTTGCTTGAAAGACTATTTTTTTCACTTCTCCATGGGTTTGTTGATGCACTTGGTTGTGACCATATTTTCCACTGCTTAGGAATGAAATAGGAATTTTCATGTTTACACCTCTTGTGATGTCATTTGAAGTATGATCTATGGTTGCAGTTGTTGGGGCAGCGGAGGCACACGTTTTAGGCAATGATATGCATCTAGATGGCATAGGATTTTCTGAATGGTTAAAGGTAGATGTAGTTCCTGCTTGTGGATGTTCTTCTATATGCTCATTCGGGTTCCTTATCTGCATTGGTGATTTTGTCGTTCCAGGGCCATTGTTGGTTACAAAGCACAACCGTGTGGCGGCTTGAGAATCCAAATTCAGATTAAAGCCCGTGCTATTCTCTTGATGGATTTCTGCCCGGTGACTAGCTATTTTGTCCGAACTTTCATCTCTTGTCCCATTTTCCAAGTCAAAACTCAACACTCTCCTGCAAGATTTTGCTGCAGATTCAGCATTAGGGACTGTAACTTCATTAATGGCATCTGGGTTTTGAGCTACTGAGGCGTTGAGGTCATTCTTGCAAATATACTTCCTCTTTCCTGATGGGTTTTCTATGGAACTAGAGTTGTTTGGAGTTCTTATCGGCGTTGTTGATTTAACTCCGGAGTCATTGTCAATTATATTGCACAATCCTGTGTCTTGAGAATCCAAATTCAGATTAAAAACCTCGCTTTTCTCCTGATTCATTTCTGCCCAATGACTAGCTGATTTGCCCAGAGCCAAATCAAAATTCAACTCTCTCCTGCATGATTTTGCTACAGATTCAGCATTAGGGACTGCAACTTCATTGACGACATCTGGGTTTTGAGATACTGAGTCCTTATGGCCATTCTTGTGACCGTACTTCCTCTTTTCTGATGGGTTTTCTCTGGAACCAAAGTTCTTCGGAGTTGTCGATTTTGGAGCCCGTTTGGGTTTTCCTTCTACAAAAACCTTCGGCCTATGTTTTCTTCTTTTTGGTGGTTTCTGCTGAGGTGTTGTGTTCAGGTCAATACCCAGATCACCTCCATTGTACAATTTGTTTTTTTCCTGCAATGGTATAAAAACGGCAGCAGCTGATGAGTTCACAATGTTCTGTAAGAGTTCATCACAGTGGTTCCCAATCACTTCACTTCCTGTAGACGTGAATAAGTTCTCTTGTTTATCTTTCTCTTGACTTGAGCTTTCATCTACTGAGAAACTCGGTATGTGAGAACGACCGTGGTTTTCAAATTGCTTTGCTTGATCCGGTGTCACTGGTGCGAATGGGAAGGAACGGGTTGGACTTGGGGCTGCACCGGCTTCTGATCTTGGTGGTGAGTTCAGATTATCGTTGGGCCGGTACGGGATAGCATATCCATCTGTAAGTGAACATTTTTTCCATAGCTCAATTGCTGGCTAATTCATTAGAAAGGGAAAGAGCAGCAGACTTAACTGTAAAATACGAGGACATCACACGGTGTTGGTTTATCTATAGGTTTTCATAGCACTTGGGAGGAGTCCTTATTCTAAACCTTCTGGTAGGTACTTGAAACCTATTTATAAACCAATATGCTCCGTTTTTTGGCTACTCTTTGTAAAATTGAAGGGGAAAGCAATGGAAACCTATTTTGTAGATGTTTGTACGAGAATTTTGTTTATCGCAGTGATATATAATTCTTGTGATGATTTTTATGCTAAGTGGAAACCAAGCAATTCGGTTTTGCACAGCACTTGAAGGTCAACATTTTAACTTGATGAAGTCACTGTGGAAATGGAGTTCTAGCCTAAAACAAAAGTAAAAAAGGTAGCAAAAAAGATGACAGACAAACGAATTGTTGGCATTTTACGAAATTATGTCAACAATAAAAATCCTAGTTATTGGTATTTCAAAAATGTTGTGTCAACATCTTAAAAAAAGCTATTACTCTCATACGTTTTACGAGCACTATGGAGTTGTTATTTTGAATATCATTTTGGTGAAGAGTTTTGCTTTAGAGGATGTAGAAGTGCCATGAGGTCAAATCTCATTTTTCCTGAATACTGTTAAGTGCCTGAAAACTGCTTTTCATTTTTATGTTACATATATATATCATATATATCAACACAAAGAAAGAACATGTAACAAACTTGCATGATACCCAGAAAAGATAAACATACAAGGAAATCAGAAAATTTATAAAGCACAAAAATAGAACAGTTCAAATCACTCACCTTTAGGCATATGTAGATTCCTCTCACCATTAATCTGCCCGTTTGAATCCAATGTGCAGTTTCGATTTGCAAGCAACTGACTAGTTGAGTTGGAGCCTTCCCAATTTCTACCAACTTGAGAAATTGATATCGGAATAGTTGATCTACTTGTGACATGAACACTTTTGATCGGCATTCCATTTCCAGAAGCAACAGCCACAGACACTTGATTCTTGATTCCCATTGGTCCTGCCCAAGGAGTGTTATTCCAAGCTGCATTGTTGTTACCAAAGTTGAGTGTACAGGATCCAACATTAGGATTCAAAATAACCTTCTCCGCCGGATGAAAATCACGACTATTAGAACTTCCATTTTGGCCATTCAATCCAATTGGTTTGGGATTTGAAATTACCCCATTGTTATTTGCATTCTCTTGTAAAAACCCACTGTAAATCCCCACCAATTCCTCCCAATTTTCTCTTCGCAGCTGATTCCCTCCCACTGGATTCTTTTCCCTTTCAATCGGGATTGGATTAGGTCTTTGTGGAATGGGCTTTTCCGGTGTTACTGGCATCCAAGGACCTCGACCTCTAATTTGGACAACATTCTCTTGAGGAATTGACAATTCCCTCCCAAAGTTCATTGTCGAAATTAACCAATCGGCAGAAAATCCAATGTGTCCTCCACTTCTTGTTTCCTAATCTATGTTTCTGTTTGGTGTGTGCATCTATAACCTAAACTAGCCCCCAGACCTAAATTTTTGCAGAGAATTGCCGAATTCCTGATTCCTTCCAAAACCCTTTTTCACTTCTATCGCCATTGCCTTAACCTATTCTGCCAAAAAAAAACCCAAAACACATTCTCACTAAAACAATCTCTAAGCAACATGGCAGGCATCTAATACACATGCATATATCAAATGAAATTCCTAAAAACTTAGTTATTCAATAAATATCAGCAAATGCAATTTCTAAAAACATCATTAGAAAAAACAAAAAAACAAAAAACAAAAATTTCGTGACAGCTAGCTACACAAACCCAGCTATCTTTACCCAGGCCGGTCCTGAGTTATCCGGGGCCCAAAGCAAACTCTAAAAATGGGGCCTATATATAATCAAATATTTTGTTTTTACATTTTTATTTTCTGGAACCTACATTGTATCAAATTATCTTTAAAAATATGTTTACATTAATTAAGAAAAAAAAATAATAGATGACATAGTAAAGATAAAATTTTCACTTGCTGCTTTTTATTTCAACAAAATTTAGTATACAATAAGGACACTTTATCTTCTCAAAAAATAAGGACACTTTCACGGTGTGCCTGTGTGATGTTTCAACTTTCACCGGGGGAGGGGGGATAATTGAATATAATGAATGTGTGACACTTTCACGGTGTACCTGTGTAATATTTCAACTTTCACGTTCTTAGTGATGGGCTATCGTGGTAATGATGCTTGGTGGTTCAAAAGCAAAAGAGATAGATAGTGAACTCTCTACAATTCAGGTTCGAATTTTTTTGTGTTTCTTTTACTTCAAGTACTATTGAGTTATTGGTCTAAAGTAACATAATTTGTTATTTTTATGTAAGATTTGGATCCTTTAGGCTTGGGTGGGCCCAATGTTCTAAAAATCGCTAGGCGGTAGACGGGTAGTGGAGGGCAGCCTGGGCGGGGCCTAGGCAGAAAATTTATTTTTAGACAATTAATAATATAGAGACAATTACAATTCTCATATGTAAAAAAAAAAATCACTTTATCAACAAACTAAGTTTTTATCTCTTCTTCTCCATATCCCTCGAATACTTTCTCTCCATCGGACTCAAACTCATACTCGTACACTCATCAATCTCTTCTTTTGTATCCTCATCCGGTACAAAATCGACTTCACAGTTTTCATCTTTTCCAAAAACACACTTGATTTAATTCAATCTCATTTTACTAAATTACAATCTCATCACCGCATTTAAAATATATATTTTTTAGAAAAGACCCGCCTAGGTCTGCCCAGTGTAACGAACAACCAATTTGAAGGGCCAAATCTTGGGCGTTCTATAAGGGAACGGAGTGTTCTACAGTAGTCCGAAGTGGTCTGGATACGTCTCGAGAAGTTTTGAAAGTCCTAGAGAGATTCTAAAAGGATCCGAAAGAGTCCAGAGGAGTATAGGAGATTGGAGACAAGTCTGCAAGATCGTGGAAAGTTCTAGAAGGCTTTAGAGGATTGTGGAAGGCTGTTATGGTCTAGGAGTGAATAAAAGTCTCTAGAACCTAGTGGAAGCTTGTGGAGAATGTTAGAGTCCCAAGAGTGCTCAAGAATGTTCAGGAGGCTCATTGGATGCCGTTGGATCAAGAACATCCTATGCGCCCATTAGGGAGGGGATGGCTATAAAATAGGATATGCTTCATTTATACATGCACACATAAAATTGAGAGAACTTCAATTGTAGAATAAGAGCAATTGAGAGCTAGTGAGGTAGAAAGCCGGCTTATAGAGGCTAGGTTTGTAAACATATACCTATAGGGTATAACGATTGGACTTGAAAATTGGGCCCTCAAATTCATAAAAAATTTGGGGGCCCAAAGCGGTTGCTTTGCCGGCTTGTGCCCAGGACCGGCTCTGATCTTTACTAATCATCAAGTGCACAAAGAACAAAGAGATTAGCATGAAATGCAAATCAATGGAAAGAAATCCGAAGACAATAAATCAAAAATAGTGTAATTGTAGAATCTGAGTAAAATTGGAGAAATTTTAAATGTTGTTATAAATGGGTGAAGATTTGATACAAACAAGAAAACAAAAACCCACAAAACCCGCACAGACTCTCTCATGTGATTTCATTGGAAATGCAATTACATGTTTTCAATTGGGTGGAAATGGAAAGCAGAAATAAAATTGGGAAATTTTTATCAGCTGCAGCTTAACCTCACCGATCTCTGTGTGTGTGTGTGATATGGCTGGTGTGGTGTACCTGACACCGCAGTCAATGCCGAAAACCCAATTAAGTAGAGTCTTCGGTTAACCAGGAAAAAGAGGAGAGAGGAGAGAGAAAGAAAAACCAAACAGATTTTGACCATATTTATATGCAAAATAAAGACTTTGGATGTATTTGATAAAGCTGAAAATTAAGTGCTGAATTTTAAATGATAAAACTTTAAGCTGCTAATTTGCAGTATTGCAATTAATGTTTTAGGTGGAAATAATTAGACTATTTGATAATACTAATATGAAAATATTGAAATCTTTAAAGATTACAATTTTGTCCCTAATTGGTCATCATTTATTTAGATAGCGTGCAAAAAACAAATAAACATGTTTTATATTCAAAAAATGCTCAACTTTGACTGGTTAATAACGCAAATTGATCATAAATTCTTGCTCTAATTGACTTCTTCCACCTAAATCTCTTGCTTCATTTGCACTTACATCACTTTGAAGATCTTCCAGGGGAACATTTTCATCTTGATACTGCTCAAACAGTGAGTCACCAAGTGCAGTCTTCGTAATATAGTCCCTTTTTTGTTTATCTTCTCATAGCAGATTGAAGGATACATGACTGTTATACTTAACCCAAGCAACATGAAAGGGACAATTTCGTAATTACATGGTTAAATATAATATTGTGGTCAACAACAAAAAAGTTTTAAAGCCCAAATCAATAAGCGTATTCTGTGTTAAAATTCAGTAGCTTTTTTTTACTTAATTTTTTCAATAGAATTTTGGACACTTTTTCAATTAAGTGGCAAACCACAACACATTATCAAACACATTAAAAAGAAATAAGTGCTGAAAACATTAATTTTCAGCACTTAATTATCAAACACCCCTTTATTTGCCAGGTCATACTTTTACAGTTTACTGACTGGGCAGTGGGTGTGGGTACTATTTTCCTCTGTCTTGACATTCATATTCTCCATAAACCACATTCTGTTACCATAATTCAAACAATAACGTTATAATTTCCCTTCTTTTTTTTGTCCTAAATTTAATTCTGTGCAGTGATCACATTTATTTTAGTGAAATAACTTTAACTTTTGCTCATATTAAAAATTATTTTAGGCAATTGATTTTGGGATACAAATTTGCAACCTTAAATGTTCTGATATGGTTCTTAATAAATGTGCAGTGTGACCATATTTCAAATTTGGCTTATAATAAATGTGGCAGGTGGACGTATTCAATACATAAGATACAAATTTAGAAAGCATATCGTATTTCAAATTCGATTACCAATAAATATGGCAGTGTGACCATAATGAAATTATATGAAATTTCTATTAGGAGTTATTTTAAGGGTGGGGCTAAATGCAACCTTTTTTGTTACAATAATGCTAGACACACAATACTAACCACAATATAAATCATAACCATTCTTTAAATGCTTGTACTTTACGCTTTCAAAAAAAGTGTGGCCTCTGTGTGAAAAATTCACACAGCATAAGATATATGCATTTAAAGCATGTGTTATGGTTTATGTTGTGGTTAGTGTTGTGTGCCTAGCATTATTGCTTTTGCTAATTGCAACACTTTTTACTTATTTTGATAATTTTTAGTAAATAAAATCATCTAAATTCCTATAAATCTTTTTTTTTAATTTATCCAAAATACCGTTTTTTAAGAAATTAGGTCTTGGCCCAATATTTAACCCTCTAATTCATGATCAAAACTCTTCACTTCTCACGCCAGTTCTCGACTTTCCAATTTTACCAGTATCGACATAGTACGAAGACCTTTGCCAAGATTAGGGCAAGGTAATTGTAACATCCGCTTCTGCGGTTTAAGGCTAATCATGATTTAGTATGCATTAGTATTATTTAATGGTAGTTATTAACGCATAGATGAAGTGGGTCTTGACTCACCAGTTGATTATGATTGTCCAGTAGGAATCTAGATATGGCCAGTGTGGCAGTCCCTAATTGGGACATGTGTTGAGAGGTCTCTATGTGATGAGACAGTAATGTGGAATTACTTTAGATGCTTAAATGTTTATTACAGGCATATGTGAAAATATTTTAATATTATTTTATATCTTGTTGTTTAGTGGGGGACCACTTATGTGGTTAGTTTGGGATACCTTTAAGAGTGCGAATTGGACACGTTGGATAATTAGTAGGTTAATTAGCAACTTATAATATTATATGGGACCCATACAAAACATAGACGAACACCCATTTAAGTTTGTGATAATTTTAATACGGTTTCAAAATTGGAAGGGGTATAATTTGTTATTAACCGTAACTTTGGGGGATATTATAATAAAATCTCATTAGTGGCCTGAGATACATGTTGAGTAACATGTTAAAGATGACTTATAGTCATCACCTTCTTGACTCCAAGTCAGGTGAAACAGAGAGAGGGAGAAAGAGTTGTCCTCGAAGCTATTCAACATCAATTGTCGCGCCATTTGACGTTCAATTTCAATTCTAATTACATATTCACGCTCATAGAGTTGAGTCTAGCATATTGATACCAATTTGGTTAAGTTCTATGATAATTTTTCTGTGACCCATTTTGGGATTTTCGCCTATAGTTTGTAATTTTTGTATTTGTACCTGGGGTTTGGTGGAGCAAAAATCTTGAAAGTGGGAACAAATTCTACGAGGTGAATGATACTAATTAGGGATTTCTGGGTTGATACCCTATTTGGGTTCATTGGTATGCTAAGCATGTCTAATTGATTAATTTATCTCGTGTAGTTTTAATTGGGCAAGTTCATGTGGTTAATTAGGCCTAATTTAATAACAAAAGCATGGTGTGATGCCTGTATGTGAGCATGTTAAGTTGCCTATTAGGATCAATGAGGATACATGTTATGCCGTCAAACCGATTACTTTATGCATGAGATATTATGACTTTCATATTTATGGGTATCAGTTTACATTTTGTTATGTATGTTTCATGAGATGGATGTTTTAATTGATTGTAATCCTTAAACATTATTGCAATTAATTTGTTTGTATTTAGGAGATGCATACAAGGGAGATACAAATTACTATTCCTCGATGTTTAGAATTGTCGCAGTGCATGATGAGATTAAATATCTCATCAAATTTATATTGTAGCATGATTAACTACCATAGGATGAAGTGATGTATCTCATTCACTAGAGTACGTGTCTCTTAGTTAATGTGATGATGCTTTTAGAGCATTGAAGGACTACGAGGTTTCTTAATTTAATCACTGTCAGCAGTTAATATGAACTCATAACATGTATACGATACATGTTCTTAATCTTGAGATGATTACAAACACAAGTAATGTGTATGGTTACTTTGACTTACCAATCAGTGAGGTCTTCAAGATCAACACCTATGGGTATCTTGGGTAATCGTATTGCATGATGTTGTGAACGTATATTGTAAAGATAGAATCTACCCTCTATAAAAGAGTAAGCATTCCCTTGAGAATGTCACCAAGTTGATTACTGAGAATTGCAGTCTTGTTGATAAGTAGTTATCAACATGTTTGGTATTCATGAGAGGTGAATGAGACTCAAGGAATGAAAGATGTAATCACAGTTCAGGTTAACAGAACTGGTTATCCGACTACCTGAATGTGAATACAAATGCTGAAGGTAGAGGGACATTAGTATCACATACCTTATAAGTCTAGTTACAACTTCAGATATGTTCTTACGCATCGGAGTGCAGTTATCGTTATTTATTGGTACTAACGCAAATTGGCCATTTAGTTAATTCTCTGATTAAAAGAGTTTGATAGCAAAAGCATTAATAACTTATCTAAGCTAATAATTAGGAACCTAGGAGGTCCTATTCTTAGCACAATAAGAATACTGGAAAATACAGAAAAAGGTGAACCAATTGATTGGATGGGGTTCAATCAATTGTCCAATAGATTGAACCTCATCCAATCAATTGGTTCACATCTTTCTGTCCAATCGATTGAAATTTAGTTCGGTTAGAAAACTTATAAATTGGAGGACTTGCGAGACAGAATACATTGTTCGTCGTTTTAAGCTCCCAAAAAGGTCCAGACCTATTTCTACATACTCTAGACCTTCCTTTATCTCTCTCTAAGGGTTCCCACAAGCCCTAGCCATCCGAGAAGCATTTCAAGGAGACATAAGAGTGAAGACTGCTCGGAAAAAGCTGTAGGACATTCAAATAGAAAATTTTCTGAATTAGGTTCAAGACCACAAAGGTATATTCTCTTCTACGCATCAATAGATTCAATAAGAAGTAGATCTCGAATACAGTGACAAAGTTTTTGAACTTTATCTTCAGTTGCATGTAAATTAAGTTTTTAAAACAAATTCCAACAAATTGGTACCAGGAGCCGCTCTTATTCGAATCTAATGATGCATTTTGGAGCCCTAGTTTTGATTTGCATTGGTTTTAGTATTTTTCTGAACTGCATCTACACAAATCTGTTCTACAGCAGAAAACAGATCTGTCTGGTATTGGAGAGAAAAGGAGGTTCAATCGATTAGATGGGTTCTGTGGACATGGCCCACAGCTTCTGGGCTTTTTTCTCGATTTTTTAAATCAATTTTAAACAAAAGAAAGAGTCGCCACTTAATTTTTAAAATAAAAATTAAGAAACTATTTTATAAGCTACTTTTCTGCGAAACTAGAGATTTATATGTCCGAGGATCATGGAATGAGAGGGGAAGGAGCCCGATGGGACTAAAGCACCCCCTCTCATCCTGGCCTTTAGTCACCATCCTTCTATTCAATTTAAAAGCTTATGTGTGTCCCAATCAATACATAGATATAGATATATATATATAGCATAAGCAAGTTAAAAGGGGTGTAAGATTGCTTAAAAAGGCATTTATAACCAAGTAAGCTCAAATAGCACATAAATGATATGCATTTTAAGAATGAGAGAACTAACTCGGGATCCAGCTGCGAATTGGAAACATGCAATGCATACAAAAAAATTGAAAACCTAGGGAAAAGGTCTCTAATCACATGAGCATATAAGGCACGATCCTAATCTAAGGTGTCGCGCATAGAGTCGAATAATCAATAAAACAACTAAGGCCGAATGAAATAAAAAGGAAAATGAGAAATTGTACCTCGATGCGCTACAAAACAAAACTTAGTCCACATGCTTGGATACGATATTATCAAGTTTTCATCTAAATCTAACTAAACAAATAAGTTTGACCAAAATCATGAATTCTCTCTGTCACAGCCCGGTCCCACAATAGCATAACCGGAGCCCGTGGCACGCCACCGAGGCTACTCCAATTCATTAACGTTCCCAAAAGAATTAGTTTTAAGAACATGCAGCGGAAAAGAAACATAACCCTCATTCTAGTACGTATTGAAGTCAACCAAAAATAAACTTTTCGCCCGGAGACTTCAAAATTTAATCCAACCAATTATCCTTTAAAAGGGTCCCAAAAGAAGCTTAAGTTTGTAATTAGAACTTTTGAAAAAGTTTGGAAGTAGGAGAACCAACTAGGCTGGCAGGGGGTATGGTCGAAAGTCCCATCGACCAGGTGACTTTGTTGAAGTTACAAGCAGAGGGGCATTCGACCAGTCGAATGGGTCCCTTCGACCGGTCAAAAGCCCCTTGACAGCAAAACCACTTGTTTCTATCTAATTTTCGACGCGACAAAAAGTGCCCTATCCAATTCCATTTCTTTCGAAACTTTATGAAAGTTCTTTAAACATATATAACAACATGTCACTTGAAAGAAAACATTTACTAAACACATTAAGGATGCGCTTGGCACAAATCTCAATAGTGCTACCAGTATTGAATAAACATGAATTATCGATTCCTTTACGTACTTAGATCCAAGCTCATGAGTTCTTTCACAACTCCAATATATCAAAAGACATACGATATTATATTATAACGTTTCAAACATATCTAGAGCTTCTAATCTACAGATTCCAATACAATCTACTATTCAATTCTATTACAAGTTCCTTATAAGAACAAGGTAACAAACGTTCTCGATTACAAAACTACGAGATAAGCAAGATGAGTCGCCTTCTAAGTGAACTCCCAATACCCTACAAGTCACTTCTCCGATTCCTCGTCGATATTAATACCTGAAATGGTTATTTTGAATAACCACACATATTTTGATTTGTTTAAGCTAACGCTTAGTGAATAAAACAACATATGCACATGAATGATAAACATGCTCTCTGTGGACACGCGGAATCGGACCACTTCTCTCGTTTGTTTGAGATTGTTTTTGAAACTTATTTGAATCAAAGAAAAGGAAAGGTCTGTTGAAAACAGATACAGAGTCGCCACTTGGTCTTTAAGGAACCAAGAAACCTAATTTTGACTCACCCAAACGGATAAAGGGCACCGGCCTTCATAACCAAAGAACTTGGTTCGGGGTTTTGGTACGAGAGAGGAAGGAGCCTTTGTCACGACTAAAACACCCTCAACTCGCCCCGCCTTTCGACGGGCCTCAATTAGCATCCAAATAATCATCTTATACTATGTTTGGTTCGACAAATAATACTATGATAGTATATTACATCACATAAGAAACTTGAAAATGGAAGATCTAAAGGTAAGATATCATTCATAAGATCTAAGTCAAATACCATGCAATGTAAAGTGAAAGATCACACAAATAAACCTAGGAAAAATCGTCTAATCATGTATCAAGTAATTAAGTTTCCTTAATCTAAAGGGGACATGAATGGTCATTGAAACAAATAATCAAAGAATCGAAGTATGCTTAGCAAGCTAGTATGATGCATGTTATTCTTTGAGAAAAAGAAGATCCCTCAATCCCCGGGACGGATGAGAAAGGATGATTAGATCGAGGGGAAGCATGAACGTGTGATCAAGTTCATTCCTTATAATCTTCTTAGATTGAGAGTTACAAAAACCCCCAAATCTTGCATGAATGTATTGTATGAACCTAAAAATGTGCAAAGGTTGTAGTGTGTTTTGTGTACATGGATTTCTAAAATGACTTAGAAGTCTAAAATGTGCATGAATGAATGGATTAAATCAACATGGGATATATACAAATGTAGTGTGAACTACTTCCTAAGATATGAGCTAATTTGGAATGCATATGAGCATCAAATCAAAGAATAAAAGTTGAAATGTGCTTGCTGTGAATAGTGGACAGACTGCATGTGTCACTTTGCAACATTATAATGGGAGGTCAAAAGTGCCTAGAAAAATGTGAGAAAAATCTGAGATCATTCTTATTGTGTCTAGAAAATAACCCAAAAAGACAAACATCAATAGCTATCACAGATTAAAAGAAAAAAATCAGAATGTACACATGACTCAGAAACAAAAGCTGTACTGTTGACTGATTTTGTATGATTTTTCATAAATAAAAGAAAAGGTTTATGATAACCCATTATATACCAAAAGTTTCCTAAGACACCCAAGTTTTATAAAAAAAATAGAAAAGATATATGTACAGTGATGAAAATGTCCAGAATAAGTGCAAGAAGTTGGGTGAACATTCTGTGAGAACAGAGGCAGATTATGAATATGAACTTCTCATATCCAAAACAAATACTTTTACATTTCTATAATTGATGAGAGAAATTAGGGACAAACTATGATGTATTAGTAAGGTTTTCCAAGTGGTTTCATCATCATAACTTGAGTATTTAATTCAAAACAAATCTTTGAATCTGAACAGCTCACTGTTTTGGGTCATTGTTTTGGAGATTTTGGGGAAAACAAAGTTTTGTTTCTTGAAACCAAATGAGAGGGTTTGAGAGGGGTTTTGAAATGGATGTTTTGAAAGCACATTTTCAACACTCAATAAGGATTATGACCACTTAGAATACCAACATCAAACTCATCATTAAGAATCTCCAAGATTGTTGGAGAGATTTATTTTATTTTTAGAGCATAACTTCAATACATTCCAAGAATACCTTGGAAGTATTGAGGTTATGATCATCATCTATCAAACATGTTTTTGAGGTCAAGAGCTACTATCCATAAGGATTCACTCACCCCAAACTTCATGTCATCACTTGGATGATGATGAACTAGTAAGTAAATAAAGAAAATAAAAAAGAAATGAGGTAAGAAGGGATGAACAATAAATAAACAAGCAAATATATGATGATCAATAGATGATATTCATGAAGCATGAGACTTGTAGATTGGTGTTTCACTCATATGTATGGACACTAGACATGGAAGAAGCTTCCACTCTCTTGAATGCTCACTAAAATGGTGGTTGGGAGTATTGAATGTTGAAATAAATGGAAGTAATGAAGTAAAAAACAAAGTTAGAACTCACTTTTGTTTTGAAAATCAAAGAAGAATGCTTCTTTTCTCTCTACTCTAACCTTATCTCTACAACTTTCTCTCCCAAGCTTTTCAAAACTCACATTTGACTCCCCCAAAATGAGGAGTAATGGGGTGTTTATATAGGCCAACTTGGGGTGGTTTTGGGGTTTTAAAAGTGTTCCCATTGGTCCCAAACATCTGAAAACATAAAACTATGTCGTTTTGGTTTTTAATTAATCAAAATGGACCCCCACAAATAATTACAAAAATACACTGTTCTGGAGGAGAGTGCCGCGGCGGCACTGGGCCACTGCCGCGGCGGCAGTGGGCCAGTGCCGCGGCGGCACTGCTCCTCCCTTCGTCTGGATAATGCTGTTTAGGCCCCCCGATGTTCCGGTATTCGCGAAAAGGCCCTATTTCGTCCGAAATTCACAGAAAATGCGTACGAACTCCAAATTGAGGTTGTGATATACCGTTGGAAAGGTAATGGAGTCTAATTTACATAAAAATAGTTCGGGGATAGGTCACTTTGAAAAAGTTTTGCGGTATTCGCGATAAAAGCCGATTTGATCGCCTTTTTCGCCTTTGGAAATTCATAATAAATTCGTTTTAAATCCAAAAATTATGTGCGATATACCGTTGGAAAGCTATTGACCTCTAGTATCCATGAAAAATATTTGAAAATTGTTTCGGCACCCCGGTTCTGAAGTCAAATCCTGGTCAAACTGGTCAAACCTGGGATTCCCGGGAAGTTCTGGAAACCTCCGGGAGTTCCCGGGAGCTGGTGTTTTCGCTCGATTTTCTTCTGGAACTTGTTTTAACACTTTTCCCGTGATTTAAAATGATTTTGGTGAATTCGGACGATTTTGGTCAAACTTGGTCAAACTTGGTCAAACCTGGTCAAACCTGGTCAAACTTTGGTCAAACCGGTCAACGGGGACTTTCTGGGAGCTTCCGGGACTTCCGGGGGTCTCTGGGAGCCGACGATTTTATCTGATTTCTCTTTAAAACTCTTTTTATCGCTTTTCTTATGACATAGTACGTTTTCGGAACTTTGGGACCAAATCTGGGAGTTTTCGGGCTTTTAGGGGCATTTTGGTCATCCTGAGCATTCTGAGAGATGGAGCTGACTTCCGAGAGTCCTTTCGAGTCTTTTGCGATCATTGTGAACCACCAAGCTATGGGTCTCCTAAATCCGATAGCCGACAAAATGGGGTGTCTACAGTTTGCCCCTCTTTGGCATGAACTTGTGAGGCAACGTATATCGCAAGCGAGTGCCAAAGCTTGGAAGAGACAAGACTTTTGGAGGCTGTAGATTTAGGATAAAAACGTTGCAAAAGATGCAAGGATGCAGAGGTTAGTGCTGGTCGTGCTCTATGTGAGCTGCCTACGTATCCCGAGGGGAATCAGACCAGGACGTAGTTCGGAGCTCAAAGGAATAAATCACACATGCACATACACAACAATCAGGCGGATGCTATGCAATAAGAGTGATACGAAATACATGGATGTGATGTGAATTGTGTCATGAGTCCTATCATGTCTAGTGTTATGACCCTAGTATGAGCCAGTGCTGCGGGGTGCGCCACTCCGAGTGGGCTGGTATTGTGCTAGTGTTTGCAACTGTGATGCGGTGGGTGACTCGGATAAGGACATCAAGGTTTAGAAGATTCTGGGTCTTGGGGAAAACTTCTGGAATTAGGGGAAGTGTGCTTTGCAAACAAATGTAACTGAACGTGGGGTCCCAGAGGACAACAATTGACGGACACAGAAGTCCTGGATACCACGCGATAGATGAGGAAGTTCAAGATAGCCAATCGGAGAAGGGTTTCGTGATAACCGTTAAGCGAGAAAGCTCACAATGGCTGATGGGTAGGTGAGGGGGCTCATAATTTTTGACAAGGGAGTGAGGAAGCTCATGATAAGGGAAAAGCTCACGATTTTGTTTGCTGAAGAAGCTCATAATCTTTATTTGAGGAAGCTCATGATAACCGATGGGTAGGTGAGGGGGCTCACAATCTTAGACATAGGAGTAAGGAGGCTCACGATAAGTGAAAAAGCTCGTGATAAGTGAGAAAGCTCACGATTAGTGAGAAAGCTCACGAGTTTGGACAAAGGAGTGAGGCTCACAATAAGTGAGAAAGCTCACGATTTTGGCTGAAGGAGTAAGGAAGCTCACGAAGAGTGAGAAAGCTCACGAATTTGAGGAAGCTCACGATAAGTGAGGAAGCTCACAATTTTAGACGAAGGTGTGAGGAAGCTTATAAGAAGTAAGAAGGCTCCTGATGATCAGTGGTCATGGATCCTTGAATTGTGAATAGACAGTGCTTACCCTGGGAATCGGGGTGATTTGACTGGGGGTGATGTTTTGGCCGATTCTTCTAGAGAATCGGTTCGGACTTCTGTTATCTTCTGCTGGGGATGGTAGGGGACTCTCTGAGAATCTCTCTTCTTGATCGGGAACCAGGACCCATCTCTGAATCTCTTACGGTTGATCAAATCTTTCGGCGCTCAATCCGAGAGAGCCGGTCAGGGCCTCCGGGAGCTAGTATTTGTCTGCTTTTTCCCTTGGGGGATGATGCAGGGTTCTCGGGGAATCTCTTTTCTTGATCGGGAACCAGGATCCGTCTCTGAACCTCTCACGATTGATCAAATCTGTCGGTGCTCATTCCAAGAGAGCCTGTCAGGGCCTCCGGGAGCTCGTATCTGTCTGCTTTTGTCCTCGGGGGATGATGCAGGGTTCTCGGAGAATCTCTTTTCTTGATCAGGAACCAGGACCCATCTCTGAATCTCTTACGGTTGATCAAATCTTTCGGCGCTCAATCCGAGAGAGCCGGTCAGGGCCTCCGGGAGCTAGTATTTGTCTGCTTTTTCCCTTGGGGGATGATGCAGGGTTCTCGGGGAATCTCTTTTCTTGATCGGGAACCAGGATCCGTCTCTGAACCTCTCACGATTGATCAAATCTGTCAGTGCTCATTCCAAGAGAGCCTGTCAGGGCCTCCGGGAGCTCGTATCTGTCTGCTTTTGTCCTCGGGGGATGATGCAGGGTTCTCGGAGAATCTCTTTTCTTGATCAGGAACCAGGACCCATCTCTGAATCTCTCACGGTTGATCAAATCTTTCGGCGCTCAATCCAAGAGAGCCGGTCAGGGCCTCCGGGAGCTAGTATTTGTCTGCTTTTTCCCTTGGGGGATGATGCAGGATTCTCGGGGAATCTCTTTTCTTGATCATTTGGTGCATTAGCTAAAGAACCAGGATTCGTTACCAAAATTCTCGTGTTTGATCGAAATTTGCGACGGTTGTCCTGAAATGGCCGATTCGGATCTTCGGGAGCCGATTGTTTCCAGTTTTTGCCTGCTGGAGGTAGTTCTGACAACTTTTAGTCTGCTTGGGGCAAAACCTCATAAATCTTGACTGGACTGGGCCAACGGGGCTGATCGGGGTCAAAAACGGGCTGAAAAAGGCCAAAACGGGTCAAAACGGGTCAAAACGGGGCAAAACGAAGCGAAGCGGGGCCCACGGGGAGCAGTGCCGCGGCGGCACTGGGCCACTGCCGCGGCGGCAGTTGGCCAGTGCCGCGGCGGCACTGGGTGGCTGGACTCCATCTTCTTATATCTCGGGTTTTTGAGCTTTTGAAGCTCATTCTTGGCCATTTTGGGGTGTTTTTGAGGCCAAAATTCATCAAAACGCAGCTTGTGCGCGCTCAGGTGAGTAATCTTTCCCCGTAGTCGGATTTTTGATTGGTGTTTTGGTTTGCCCAAATTTTCAAGAAGAAAGTTTGAATGTGACTTCCATTTTTCTTGTAGATCCATGGCTTCGAGCTCAAGGAGACCGTCTAAGAAGGCTAAGGGACGGATGAAGGCTGAAATGCAAACCCCGGACTTGATTCTACGGGACCCCCAACGCCATCTTTCGGCCGCGGCTCTAGCGAGCTTGGTATGTAAAACTTTCGACTTTTTAGGACCACTTTCATGTATTGTGCTAGTTTTGTGAGCCGTAGCGTGCACCTAGAGATCGTTAGAAGTTCGATTTGCGCTCAAATGTTGATTTTGTGAATTTTTGCTCTCGGGTTGTGAATAGTGATTTTGTGCATCTTTTGTCGTCTTTGTTGTGCCCAGGTGCCGGAAGTGGCCTTGAAAGGCCATGGTAGCCTTGCCCACGCCTTCTTGTGGTATACACAGCTTTCGCCCACCGTTAAGAGGATGGTTGATGATGCCGGGTTCGGAGGCTTCGTCCGTCTGGTTTCGAAAAGCAGTAATGATTTGGCCCATTTCTATGCCCTGGCTGAGAGGTGGTGGGATACCACCAATACTTTCCACCTGCCGTTCGGAGAGATGACAATGACGCCCTTTGACTTCTCCATGATTACGGGCTTGAGGGTCGGCGGGAAGCGCCTGATTATGGATTACTTTTACGAGATCGACCCGGAGGCGGTGGAGATGCTGATTGGGGCTGTTCCCCCTAACCTGGAGAGGCATTGGTTTCCTTGCGGCTGGCTTTACCGGGCCTATGGCAGAGGTAATCACAATCTGAACAATTCCCAACTTTTGAGGGTTTATCTTCTGTATGTCCTCGGGTGCTCAATCTTTGCGACAAGGAACGACCGGGTGAGCTTGAGGCTCCTTTCTTGCCTGGCGACCATTGATGAGATCCCCTCCTATAACTGGGGCGGTGCTGCCCTGGCCCATCTTTACAAGCATATGGGGGAGGTCTCTCGGGGCGATGTTAAATCCACTGGGGGATTCTGGCGAGCTTGGGAGGTACGTACTGTTTCTTCCTTTATTTTCCATCTCTTTGATTTCCATACTTGTTTAGATTTCTCCTTTGTCTGTGCAGCTTTGGAGTTTTGAATACTTGAAGATGCTGGCTCCTTCCCCGGCGGATGAATCAGGCGAGGATGAGGATGGCATGGCTCCTGTGCCTCTATTCCCACGAGGTTTGAGATGGCGGAGGGACGTTGTTGGGGTGAAGAGTGGGGCCCATCGGATTGTTTTGCTTAGAAACTTCCTGACTGAGCTGACGGCCTCTGATATTGATTGGACGCCTTGGGAGGGTGTCGCTTACGCCGCCCCAGAGGAGGTACAAGCAGTTAAATCTCTTACCTCTTGCCGCCTTCTGCTAGAGAGTACCGATTGTAGGCAGTGGTTCCTTGGGGAACGGGTGTCTCGACAGGTGGTTGGTGGTTCCCGGTATCGCATTCCCCGTAATCCTCCTGTGATGGATGCTAGTGACCTCTCCGGTGATGCTCTGTCGGCGGCCTTAGCCGGCACCGACGTCTGGGATCATTTCCTCTCTGAGACCGGGTATGAGGCTTACCGTGGCAGCTCCTTGATGCCCAACTTCCCACTCCTGGAGGTGAGTTTCTTGTTATATTTTTTGCTTTTCATTCATTGCCTATGTTTTTGACTTGCCTTTAACTTATTCTGCGCCTACAGCTTCGCGAGATGTATAGGAGACAGGCTCCTCAGGCTCCCGACCCTATCCCTCCTTGGGATTGGACCGTCAACGTTCTAGGCGCTGATGGCACTCCCCAAATGATGGAGGTGCCGCGAGTTACATGTGGGTACCCTACTCAGCCAGCGGGCGTCCTCAACGTTCCTTGGAGTTACGCTGAGGAGGGTCACGCCTTGGCGGCTAGCTTACGGTCCTTGGTCCTCACACGAGACCACCGGGTATGTCTCTAATTTTGCACTTTCTTAAGGTTATGAGGTTCTAACCCTGGATTTTACCCTTGACAGATGGACGGTATGCGGCAATTTGCCGCCAACCAGATGGCGTCCTTGGTAAGTCTCTGACTTGACTTTATTTTTGTACTTTTGTTATTCCCTTACTGATTGCCTTCATTTTATTTGTGTGTGCAGTATCGTGGAGGCGGGGCTGGCTCATCGAGGACTGGTCCAAGATGCAGAGGTGGTAGGAGGAGGCCGTCGCCGACATATACTCCGGGCGGTCCGACAGAGGACGAAGAAGAGGAAGACTGATGCCTCCCAAGCGGGCAATATTATTTTATTTTCTGTTTTCGATTGGGTTGTACTGGGAATATGATTATTTGGACAGTGTAGGACAAAGTGTGGAACAATTTGTAACCTTTTGACAGAGTATTATGATGTTTTGCCTCCTAGGCCGGATATCTTCCGGTTTAGAGGCGCAGTTGTGTGCTTGTTTTAGCTGATATATGTACTCTGTGATTGTTGAATGCTACTGCGATGGGCAGTTTTGTGATGGTGAGTGCTTTTTGCCTTGCAGGTGGGATAGTCCGTGAAACGGGGAGGTGCTGCCGAAATTTCGAATTTTGCTAGGGCCGCGACTGAAAACATGGCTTTGTATGATCCCGCTCAACTCACAGCTTGGCTGACCATCACGGATGGCGTGGAGCGGATTAACCTCTTTAGCTACGGCTTGACCGAGCTATTCTCTCTTTGCCGGATGACCCTGAACACTGAGTTCTTGCGTGCTGCCATTGGTCACTGGGACCCGGTGAACCATGTCTTCAACTTCAATGGCCTGGAGATATGCCCCATGTTTGAGGAGTTCTGCGCTATTCTCGGCTATGATTCTGACTCTGATCTGATTCTCCCTTCTGCTGGTACCCTCAGTCCTACGCGAGGTTTGGCCGAATATCTGAATTGCTCCGTCACTATTTCCCGTCGGCTGATTCAAGGTGAGGCCCTTAATATTGCTTCTATTATTGCTCAGTATGCCAGTCCTGGGAATCCCAGCGTGTACGATGCCACCCGCGGGGCTGCTTTGATATTGTGCATGACCTCCCACTTCTTATTCTCGAGTACCTCTGTTGACTTAGTGCATGTGTGCCTTGGGTTGAAGTTTAGCAAGAATCCCATGGCCATGGTTCTAGCTGAAACCTTGAATGGTTTGGACCATGCTTCTGATCAAGGGACTCTTCTTCTTTCTGGGGCGCCCTTGGTGTTACAGGCTTGGTTATACGAGCGCCTTCAGTTGTGGACGGGCCGCATACCACCAGTTTACTTTCGTCAGGCTGTGCTTTACTCTCACTATACTTTTGCCGATTGGGTGGGCATGATGGGTGCCTTATCTGAGACTGACATTTGCTGGGTTGTGAGGCGTTGGGGCCTTTACGCTATTACCACGAGCCTCAGGGGTCACCAGAGGGTGTGGTTGATGGGTCTGAGAGAGACTTCTTTCTATCATCCTCGCCGCTTGGCCAGACAGTATGGACAGGTTCAGGAGGTTCCCCGGGGGTTTACTGAGAGGGTCTTTGCTTCCAGGATCAGGGTTGCTACTATTGCTGCTTTTATTGACGGTTGGACTGACCGAGTAAAGGCCTACTTCTAAAGGCTTTTGAAGAAATAAAAAAAAGACCAGACCTGACTGATTCTGCTCATTCCTCCAAGTGTCTTTTGAACATGTGATTGCTTTTTTTTTTGAAAGACTTTTATTTCTTTGATTATTCCTGCTTATGTAATATTCAAAGTTTGTTTATCAGTGAACCTTGGTTACTTTGAGAACCTCTTTTTATGCTTTTAGCTTTCTGAAAAACCATTTTGTGACCTGGGTTTCAATTTAGTTGTTGCTTTTTGGTACTCACTTGGGCATGCTAGGGTGATTTAGAGGCAAACGAGGCGGGTGGCCGAAGTTTGCCCCTAGTTTGGGATGTGCATGGTTGTGAGGCAAACGAGGTAGATGACCGACGTTTGCCCCTAGTTCGGAAGGGGTTCAGGCAAACGAGGCGAGTGGCCGAAGTTTGCCCCTAGTGTGGAGGGTGATATATGGGTCATGGTAAGGACCGCGACTTTATTTCTTACATGCTCATAATTTTTGCCTAGGCACCAAGGAGGTGGCCTAGCGAGCTATTTTCTCTCTTTTGTTATTGCTCACCTTGGATTTAGCTCTAATTTTTGCCTAGGCGTCCTTTCGGATTTTCGACCTAGCGAGCCATCCTTCTTTTCTTTTTGAAAGTCTGCCTACGTACCCCCGAGCGGGGATCAGGTCCAACGTAGTTCGGGCCGGAGTTTTGAAGGAAAAGGTTATTTTTGTGGGTGGAGCGACCGAACCGATGTGGTTGCCTACGTATCCCCGAGTGGGAATCAGGTCAAGCGTAGTTCAAGGCAAGGCTTGAAAGAAATGGTTATTTTTGTCAAGCATAGTACTTTTTGAGGCGATCCATGTTGATTGGTTCTTTGAATTCGACACCATCGAGGTCCATGAGGTAAGTTGCTCCTCCAGAAAGGATTGTCTTGACGATGTAAGGGCCTACCCATTTAGGTTTGAACTTTCCACGGGGGTCAAAGATCGGAGCTCGTAACTCCTTAAGGACAAGGTCGCCTTTGACAATCTTTCTTGGACGGACCCTTTTGTTGAAAGCACGGGCTATCCTCTTTTGATAGATTCGGACATGGTCCACTGCCGCTAGGCGCTTTTCATCTATGAGAGCCAACTCTTCGTATCTCTCTCTCAACCAATCTGATTCTGAAATTTCGCATTCTGCCATTACGCGTAGAGACGGTAGCTCTATCTCGACTGGGAGCACCGCTTCCATCCCATACACCAGCGAGTAGGGGGTTGCTCCTGTGGACGTCCTTATCGACGTTCTGTATCCCCAAAGTGCGAACGATAGCTTTTCATGCCAGTCCTTGTAGGTATCGGCCGATTTCTGCAGTATGGCCTTGACATTCTTATTTGCAGCTTCGACTGCCCCATTGGTTTGCGGTCTGTATGGGGATGACTTATGATAAGTGATTTTGTACTCCTCAAACAGATCCCTGACCTCTGCATTGAAATGACTTCCGTTATCCGAAATAATCTCATGGGGAACTCCATAACGGCAGATGAGATTTCTTTTGATGAATTTGGCCACTTCTTTGGCCCCCAGCTTGGTGTAGGATGCAGCTTCTACCCATTTTGTGAAGTAATCTATGGCCACTAGGATGTACCGATTTCCATTTGAGGCTTTCGGAATGATCTCACCAATGATGTCGATTCCCCAGGTCGAGAATGGCCAAGGCGAAGTCATGCTGTACAGAAGGGATGGTGGTGTATGCATCATGTTTGCATGGATCTGGCACTTGTGGCACCTCCTTACGTACTCACAACAATCTTTCTCCAACGTTGTCCAGTAGTACCCTTGTCTTATGATTTTCTTAGCCAGCATGTGACCGTTCATGTGCGGACCGCATACCCCTTCGTGTATTTCCTCCATCATTCTTCGGGAGCTCTTCCCGAACAAGCAAGTCAAGTTGTGACCATTGTATCCTTTCTTCAACAATTTCCCACCACAAATGATGAATTGCGCTGCGAATCTTCGAATGGCCCTCTTGTCTTTCTCGGTAGACTCTTGGGGGTATATCCCCTTTTCTATGAAATCCCAAACATCCCGATACCACGGCATTTCATTCTCTTCTTCTTCGATTGCGGCGATCATATTGAATGAAGGCTCGTACCTCTGCTCTATTACCAAAGGCATCATCTTGACTCCCACAGGAATTTTGATCATGGAGGCTAAGGTAGCCAATGAATCTGCTAGCTGGTTCTCTTCCCTAGGCAAGTAGAGGAACGTGACGTTCTTGAATTGCCTTTTGAGTTGGTCGAGATGATCATGATAGGGCTTCAACCTTTCTTCTTTTACTTTCCATTCTCCTCTAGCTTGAGATATGATGAGGTTTGAGTCCCCGAAGACGTCTAACTTCTGAACCCTCAGTTCTAAGGCTGCTTCCATTCCCAGAATGCACGCTTCATATTCGGCGGTGTTGTTGGTGGAGTTATAGTTGAGCTTGACCGCTAATGGAGTATGATCCCCGCTTGGTGATACGAGAATCATCCCTACTCCGTATCCTTTCATGTTGGCCGCTCCATCAAAGTACAACTTCCACTGTTCTTCCTTGATTTCCATGATATTCTCGTCCGGAAACGGAAAGTCCCCACTTTCTTCGGAGTCAACGGCATGCTCTGCGAGATGCTCAGCTACGGTCCTCCCTTTTACTGACTTGCTTGTAACATACTTGATATCGAATTCGGATAGTAGAAGTAACCAACGGGATATGCGACCGGTCAGGGCGGGTTTTTCGAGGAGGTATTTTAGAGGATCCATGCGGGATATGAGCACAACTGGGAAGGCCAGCATGTAGTGCCTCAGTCGGCGAGTACACCAAACCAAGGCCCAACACGTTTTTTCAAGGGTAGAGTAGTTGAGCTCATACCCAGTCATCCTCTTGCTGAGATAGTATATGGCTTTTTCGGAGTGGCTTTCTTCTCCTTCTTGGGCTAGCATGCAACCCATGGCATTTTCGGAGACAGACAGGTAAAGGAATAAGGGCTTATGAGGAATGGGTGGTGAAAGGACAGGCGGGTTCTGAAGGTAGGCTTTTATTTTGTCGAAAGCGGTTTGGCATTGGTCATCCCATTGGAACTTCTCCCCTTTTCTCAACAATCGGAACAGAGGATCGCACGTGGTTGTGAGCTTGGAGATGAAACGGCTGATGAATTGGATTCTTCCGAGGAACCCCCTTACTTCTTTTTCATTCCGTGGTGGTGTCATTTCTAGGACTGCCTTGATCTTGGAAGGATCCACCTCTATCCCCCTTTGCGTGATGAGAAAACCCAGGAGTTTGCCGGAAGTCACACCGAAAGTGCATTTCTTTGGATTCAACCTCATCTTGTATTTGCGCAACCTTTCGAAGAACTTTTCCAGCGCTACCAGGTGACCTTCTCTGTCCTTGGATTTCACAATCATGTCGTCTACGTACACTTCTACCTCCTTGTGAATCATATCATGCAGCAGAGTGGTGGCAGCTCTTTGGTAAGTCGCCCCCGCGTTCTTGAGTCCGAAGGGCATTACTCTATAACAGTAGGTTCCCCAAGGGGTGGTGAATGTCGTCTTTTCCCGATCTTCTGGTGCCATTAGAATCTGATTATATCCTGAGAAACCATCCATGAATGAAAGTAGCTCATGCCCTGCGGTGTTATCCACCAAGACGTCAATGTGGGGAAGTGGAAAGTCATCCTTGGGACTGGCTTTGTTTAGATCACGGAAGTCAACGCACACGCGAACTTTTCCATCCTTCTTCGGGACTGGTACGATATTGGCAACCCATTCCGGGTATTCGGTGACAATGATGAACCCTGCCTTGAACTGCTTCTCCACCTCTTCTTTAACTTTGAGTGCCCATTCCGGTCTCATGCGCCTCAGTTTCTGCTTGACAGGTTTAGAATTGGGGAGGAGAGGAATATGATGTTGGACGATGTCGGGATCGACCCCAGGCATGTCTTCGTAAGACCAAGCAAAAACATCTTTGAATTCTATTAGCAAGAGGGTTAATTTTTCTTTTTCTTCTTTATTAAGAGTTGAGCCAATTTGCACAATTTGTGGATTATCTGTTTCACCTAGGTTAACTGATGAAGTATCTTCGATTATTTCATAAGCAGGTGGTTTTTCGATTAGTTGCTTAAATTCAATTGAGAGATCCTCGGAGGGATCTGCGCATTCACAAGTGTTAGACACAGAGGAGTAAGCAGAATCGTCTTTCATTTCATTCATGACAGGTGAAGTGACTACATTGGACAGTGGTGGGCTTACAGCAGCCGACTCTGGTACAGACTCGATAATTGGTAGTACAGACTCCGGGGGAATAGGGGATTGGGAGACACAGATAGATGACTCTACAGCCTGGTTGCTCAGACCCTCCTCAGTTGGCTTGATCTGATCATCTTGGCTCTTGGCCCTCTTTTCCTCCGTCTCCTTAACGGATTCCTCCCATAGTTTCTCGATGGCTTCGTTATCCAGGTACCTCAACCAGTCTTCCTCTGGGGTCTCCTTGACTTCTTCGGGGTAGAACGGGTCTTGATATGGGGGCCTTTCGCAGTCAGCGAAGATTTCGAGCCCGGGGTGCCTCTTCCCAGTGGTTTGATGGATCCAGGGTTCGGGAAACCCGAAGTAAGGGAAATCATCTCCTTCTTTGATGAACTGCCCGTTCAAAGTCTTGCGGTATGGGGGGAGACCCTTCACCCTTTTCTTCCATGGCCTCTGTAGCTCAACGTCTTCTTTAGTGGGCTTGTACCCCAATCCGAAAGTGCCTTGTTGCCCTTTGATCTGTGGGAACTCCCGAATTCCTTGCTGGCGTCTACCCAATCCCATCCCGGGGAAGTAGTTCATCTTGCGAACAATGTTGACAACTGCAGAGTGGACCTCAGGGAATCGATCTTCATCATTGATCACATGGACTTCTTCCATGAAGAATCCTCCGATTTCTCCTTCTTCCAGCTCAGGTATTTGGACTTCGAAAATGGGAGCGTAGTTTGGGAAAGCTTCGTTACCCCAACTATTACCGAGGATGATTTTTACTTCCTTCTCATGAATGTACTTGATCATTTGATGCATAGTGGATGATACAGCTTTGTTGGCATGAAGCCAGGGCCTTCCAATCAGCAGATTGAACGAGGCAGGTATGTCCATGACTTGAAAGATCTCAGTACTCGCCAAAGACCCTACCCGAATTTGTAGAGAGACAGTCCCCATTACATTCCTCCTGGTATTATCATAGGCCCTCACAGATTGGACGGATGGCGTGATGTCAAGGATATTAACCCCCAAAGCAGTGGCAGTTCTTAGGGCACAAACATTCAAAGCAGAGCCTGTATCGACCAGACAAAACGGTACCTGTTGCCCCTTACATCCAACAGTGATGTATAATGCTTTGTTATGTGCGGACCCTTCCGGTGGTAAGTCCTCATCAGAAAACGTAATGATCGGGTCGGGGGCAAGTGCGCCCAAGAAAGCTATCATGTCCTCCGGTGCGGCATCAATAGGGACTTTAATTCCAGCCAAGGCATTCAACATGGCTTGCCTATGCTTGTAAGAGGTCACCATGATATCCCACATTGAGAGATGTGCTTGGGTTTTCTTTAGCTGCTTTATCAACTCATTATCTTCTTCGATGATCTCATCCATCTTACCCTTCCCCTTGTCCTTGACTGGACCTTTCTCGGTTGCATCGGTGGCAGGCTGTGGAGGCTGATAATGACGGCCTGACCTGGTCAGATGATCAATCTCGGCAGGAGTAGGCCCTTCTACAGTCCCATCCTTCTTGAACCAATCACAATCCGTTCCCACAAAGGGCTTTTCTGGCTCGTTCCAGATGGAAGCATCACTCTCGTTGTTAGGATCATACCATTTGAGGTCTACCACCCCTAGGTCATGCTCTTCCAGGAAGAACAAATCTTGCTCATCGTTAAGTTGCTGCTGCCATTCGTCATTCTCCCCTCCGATCAGATGAATTCCCTCAGAATCCGGGATGTCAATAAGGGGTAAGGGTTGTCCTAGGGGGGTGATATAAGCGGCAGGGTTGAAGGGTATAGGGTTGGACTCGATGAGGTTGACATTTTGGTGGTTTGGTAGGGGATTTTGGGTGATATGGGGCTGCTTTGGGGGCGGCTCGATGATATTCTGATCAATAAGGTCTTGGATGTCATGGCGAAGGCGCATGCAGTCATCGGTGTTATGGCCGGGGGCTTGGTGGTAGGCGCATCGTTTGGACATATCGCAGTTAGGCGGGGGTGGGGTATTTCGAGACTGGAGTAGTTGGAGATGGCCCTTTTTGAGGAGGCGGTCCAAGGCTGAGGAGAGGGAGATTTCTAGCTTGGCAAAATTGCGAGGGGGCTTTTTCTGGAAAGGGCGGCTGGAGGGATTTGCCTGGTTGGAGGGTTGGTATGGTCTTGGAGGGTATGCCATGGGTTGGCTGCTAAGGGCATTGACATCCGGAGGATTCCGAGAGTAGTTGGGCCTTCTTGGCTGACTCGGAGGGTCTTCCTTTTTGATCTTCCCTTCCCTGATAGCATCTTCGATTCGGGTTCCGACCTCAAACAACTCTTCAAATGTGGAGATGGACTGGTAGAATAACTTCTCATGGTAAAGTGGCTGTAGATTCCGGATGAGCATCCTTACTTGTTCCTTTTCAATCGGCCGGTGGGTCATTTGAGCTACCTTGTTCCTCCACCTGCTCAGAAACGCAGCGAAGGATTCGTTGTTGCTTTGCCGGGTCGTCTCCAAATCCCTGATAGTGACATCCAGCTCCTGGTTGTAAGAGTAATGATCGACAAAAACTCGAACGATATCTTCCCAGGCCCGGGTCTTGGAGGCTTCCAAGGTTAGGAACCATGATAGTGCAGATTTTGCCAGAGTTTGCGGGAACAGCATCGCGATGTGCTCGTGGGTGCAACCCATGGACTGGAAGATACTCATACATAGCTTCACGTGGCTTTTCGGGTTCCCAGTCCCATCAAAACGATCGATGGCAGGCATTTTGAAGTTCTCCGGCAGTTTCAACTTGACAGGCTCAAAGAGGCCTTCCAGATCTAGCATGTAATCATCGATTCCCTTGCTTTTTCTCAGCACGCTCTCCAGTTTGTCGACCTTGTCCATCTTTTCCTGGAGCTTCTTTTCATATGTGAGCGGTGGGACCCCTTGGAACCAGTTTTCCTCCCCATTATTCTCATGTAGAGGAGGTTCAAACCTTGGTGGCGGAAACTCGGGCGGGGGTTGTGGCTGCTGCTGCTTTAGTTCTTCCATGAATTTCAGGACTTGGGCTAGACTGTCGGATTGCTGGCTTATAGTCGCTCCCAACTCGGTGACCTTGTTTTCCAATTCTTCTCTATTCATGTTGAAACGGGCCGTCGTACTGATTTTGACTAAACGATTATCCGAACTCCTGGTCCACAACGAGGATTCCGGCTGCTGACCTTGGGAATCTATACTGACCTGACAGATTTTGAGAGAAGGGGTGTATCAGATCCTGACAGTGACGACTTTTAGACAGACAAAGACGGTGACGTGGACCGACTCGGGACAGTGCGTGCAGAGAGATTGGGATGGTGTATGCATGGGAGACAAGCACGCGGATGTAAGCCTTAATTTATATGATGCCCCTATTTCTAACAGATAGCGGTTAAACAAATAAGGTCCTAACCATATGGAGTGTGCCAATCTTACTTTCCAGTACGATCACCAAGGGGTAACAGGGGTATCCGGATTTTATGGAGGCTTCAGAGGAGGATTGGGCATTTCCAGTTGATATGGACAAAGTTTCTGGGAGAAACTGGTAAGTACGGTTATATCTGGGATATATGGACAGAGTTTCTGGGAGAAACTGGTAAGTATGTTTATATCTGGGATATATGGACAGAGTTTCTGGGAGAAACTGGTAAACACGGTTATATCTGGGATATATGGACAGAGTTTCTGGGAGAAACTGGTAAACACGGTTATATCTGGGATATATGGACAGAGTTTCTGGGAGAAACTGGTAAACACGGTTATATCTGGGATATATGGACAGAGTTTCTGGAAGAAACTGGTAAACACGGTTATATCTGGGATATATGGACAGAGTTTCTGGGAAAAACTGGTAAGTACGTTTATAGTGATCGTACTTTCTAGCAGGTTTTCATACTCCTATGTCTCAGGACCTACAAACAAGGTTTGCGGTGTATATCTTTTGTGAGCATGGGGCAGACATCCTTGTCATGATGCTTAGGCAGGTCAACTCAATGTGACTACATGTGAGTGATTGCCTTGGGAATCATAAGAAAGATGTTCTGTTCTATGCCACATAAGCGTCTACACTGCGCAGGTAATCCCGTCAGGGCATACAGCAGTTATATCACATTGTCCTATCTGAAAAGATAAATGAACAGTCCTATGAAAGGTTCTACAGGAATCTATATGCAAAGGCTGGGTTTAGTCAAAGAAGGTCCGTTGACGAGAGTTCCAATATACCGTCAGAGAGACAGTACGGAGGTTTTTACTCTTTTTGATATACCTTGGAAGGTACAGTATCAACGGTGACTTGTGCCCTGGCACAGCAAGACCTGAACAATGTCAGCGCCGCGTTTCAGACACAGTCGGAGGGGGGAAATGCAAGAGTGCAATGCGGTGAACCAAATACAGTAAAAAGATGATTTTAAGGATGCTTCTTATGAGTCAAACCTCTGTATTATTTTGTTTTGAAAATAAAATCCCCAGCAGAGTCGCCAGATTGTGGACACGCGGAATCGGACCACTTCTCTCGTTTGTTTGAGATTGTTTTTGAAACTTATTTGAATCAAAGAAAAGGAAAGGTCTGTTGAAAACAGATACAGAGTCGCCACTTGGTCTTTAAGGAACCAAGAAACCTAATTTTGACTCACCCAAACGGATAAAGGGCACCGGCCTTCATAACCAAAGAACTTGGTTCGGGGTTTTGGTACGAGAGAGGAAGGAGCCTTTGTCACGACTAAAACACCCTCAACTCGCCCCGCCTTTCGACGGGCCTCAATTAGCATCCAAATAATCATCTTATACTATGTTTGGTTCGACAAATAATACTATGATAGTATATTACATCACATAAGAAACTTGAAAATGGAAGATCTAAAGGTAAGATATCATTCATAAGATCTAAGTCAAATACCATGCAATGTAAAGTGAAAGATCACACAAATAAACCTAGGAAAAATCGTCTAATCATGTATCAAGTAATTAAGTTTCCTTAATCTAAAGGGGACATGAATGGTCATTGAAACAAATAATCAAAGAATCGAAGTATGCTTAGCAAGCTAGTATGATGCATGTTATTCTTTGAGAAAAAGAAGATCCCTCAATCCCCGGGACGGATGAGAAAGGATGATTAGATCGAGGGGAAGCATGAACGTGTGATCAAGTTCATTCCTTATAATCTTCTTAGATTGAGAGTTACAAAAACCCCCAAATCTTGCATGAATGTATTGTATGAACCTAAAAATGTGCAAAGGTTGTAGTGTGTTTTGTGTACATGGATTTCTAAAATGACTTAGAAGTCTAAAATGTGCATGAATGAATGGATTAAATCAACATGGGATATATACAAATGTAGTGTGAACTACTTCCTAAGATATGAGCTAATTTGGAATGCATATGAGCATCAAATCAAAGAATAAAAGTTGAAATGTGCTTGCTGTGAATAGTGGACAGACTGCATGTGTCACTTTGCAACATTATAATGGGAGGTCAAAAGTGCCTATAAAAATGTGAGAAAAATCTGAGATCATTCTTATTGTGTCTAGAAAATAACCCAAAAAGACAAACATCAATAGCTATCACAGATTAAAAGAAAAAAATCAGAATGTACACATGACTCAGAAACAAAAGCTGTACTGTTGACTGATTTTGTATGATTTTTCATAAATAAAAGAAAAGGTTTATGATGACCCATTATATACCAAAAGTTTCCTAAGACACCCAAGTTTTATAAAAAAAATAGAAAAGATATATGTACAGTGATGAAAATGTCCAGAATAAGTGCAAGAAGTTGGGTGAACATTCTGTGAGAACAGAGGCAGATTATGAATATGAACTTCTCATATCCAAAACAAATACTTTTACATTTCTATAATTGATGAGAGAAATTAGGGACAAACTATGATGTATTAGTAAGGTTTTCCAAGTGGTTTCATCATCATAACTTGAGTATTTAATTCAAAACAAATCTTTGAATCTGAACAGCTCACTGTTTTGGGTCATTGTTTTGGAGATTTTGGGGAAAACAAAGTTTTGTTTCTTGAAACCAAATGAGAGGGTTTGAGAGGGGTTTTGAAATGGATGTTTTGAAAGCACATTTTCAACACTCAATAAGGATTATGACCACTTAGAATACCAACATCAAACTCATCATTAAGAATCTCCAAGATTGTTGGAGAGATTTATTTTATTTTTAGAGCATAACTTCAATACATTCCAAGAATACCTTGGAAGTATTGAGGTTATGATCATCATCTATCAAACATGTTTTTGAGGTCAAGAGCTACTATCCATAAGGATTCACTCACCCCAAACTTCATGTCATCACTTGGATGATGATGAACTAGTAAGTAAATAAAGAAAATAAAAAAGAAATGAGGTAAGAAGGGATGAACAATAAATAAACAAGCAAATATATGATGATCAATAGATGATATTCATGAAGCATGAGACTTGTAGATTGGTGTTTCACTCATATGTATGGACACTAGACATGGAAGAAGCTTCCACTCTCTTGAATGCTCACTAAAATGGTGGTTGGGAGTATTGAATGTTGAAATAAATGGAAGTAATGAAGTAAAAAACAAAGTTAGAACTCACTTTTGTTTTGAAAATCAAAGAAGAATGCTTCTTTTCTCTCTACTCTAACCTTATCTCTACAACTTTCTCTCCCAAGCTTTTCAAAACTCACATTTGACTCCCCCAAAATGAGGAGTAATGGGGTGTTTATATAGGCCAACTTGGGGTGGTTTTGGGGTTTTAAAAGTGTTCCCATTGGTCCCAAACATCTGAAAACATAAAACTATGTCGTTTTGGTTTTTAATTAATCAAAATGGACCCCCACAAATAATTACAAAAATACACTGTTCTGGAGGAGAGTACCGCGGCGGCACTGCTCCTCCCTTCGTCTGGATAATGCTGTTTAGGCCCCCCGATGTTCCGGTATTCGCGAAAAGGCCCTATTTCGTCCGAAATTCACAGAAAATGCGTACGAACTCCAAATTGAGGTTGTGATATACCGTTGGAAAGGTAATGGAGTCTACTTTACATAAAAATAGTTCGGGGATAGGTCACTTTGAAAAAGTTTTGCGGTATTCGCGATAAAAGCCGATTTGATCGCCTTTTTCGCCTTTGGAAATTCATAATAAATTCGTTTTAAATCCAGAAATTATGTGCGATATACCGTTGGAAAGCTATTGACCTCTAGTATCCATGAAAAATATTTGAAAATTGTTTCGGCACCCCGGTTCCGAAGTCAAATCCTGGTCAAACTGGTCAAACCTGGGATTCCCGGGAAGTTCTGGAAACCTCCGGGAGTTCCCGGGAGCTGGTGTTTTCGCTCGATTTCTTCTGGAACTTGTTTTAACACTTTTCCCGTGATTTAAAATGATTTTGGTGAATTCGGACGATTTTGGTCAAACTTGGTCAAACCTGGTCAAACCTGGTCAAACCTGGTCAAACTTTGGTCAAACCGGTCAACGGGGACTTTCTGGGAGCTTCCGGGACTTCCGGGGGTCTCTGGGAGCCGACGATTTTATCTGATTTCTCTTTAAAACTCTTTTTATCGCTTTTCTTATGACATAGTACGTTTTCGGAACTTTGGGACCAAATCTGGGAGTTTTCGGGCTTTTAGGGGCATTTTGGTCATCCTGAGCATTCTGAGAGATGGAGCTGACTTCCGAGAGTCCTTTCGAGTCTTTTGCGATCATTGTGAACCACCAAGCTATGGGTCTCCTAAATCCGATAGCCGACAAAATGGGGTGTCTACACTCTCTTTCACATATCTACATTTTATACTAGTCGCCAGAGACTCGCGTGCACATCGATACTCCTAATCCGCGACTCCTCGCCAATAAGTCCACGCGAAAGGGTAAGACCTACGATTCTTTTCTTCAATCGTGCGACCTTAATGCCTATATCGGCTCCACAAAATGGCCTAGTGACCGCATGCTCCTTCTGACCCAAATAAGCAACTCAACATGCTCAAATATATATCACCATGCTCTCGGTAATCAAAATATTTCATCGTGTAATTGGGCTTACTTATCAATATAATCGCCCAATATGAACTACACAATATATATCTCTAAACTAATACATGCTTTTCATATAAAAAATGAATACATGTTAAGAAATCATTCCAATAACACAGTTGAATCACTCACCTTTGATTTACGCTCCTATAATTCAATCCAAAGAAAACCCGTGCACAAAGAACGTGCAGAAATCCTTCTAGTACAATTCCTATGGATCAGAAATCCAATTATCAACTTTTATAAAAAATTCTAGAAAATGACTTTTCAAAAAACTTAGCCAAACATGGCCTAATAGGTATCAAAATGAAGCTCTTATCTCTAGGAGCTCAAATATGAAATCTGGAAGAAAATAGACGGACAGAAGGTAGTCGTTTAGCATCGAGAAGCTCGAAGCAACTATATCTCCCTTTTTGGCCTCCTCTTGCATTTTAGGTTAGAAGTTATAAAATTTATGAAAGTCATCTCTATCTATATATAGGTAACACTTTCAAAAATTGTGTTTACCTCCCCCCCTGAGTTTTCAAAACTCCTAATCAGTCTCTGAAACTTTCTACATCACTAATTCATAGCTTTACAAGTAAAACCTCAAAATTATAAAAGTTTCGACTAAGTTCTGTTTGGTTGCTAAGACGCAAGTTTCTACATGACTTTTCCAAAGTTGCTAATTAGCCAACCAAATTAATAGCGTGTTAATTCGTCCTCACCAGGATATTAGATCTAACAACAGAAATATATTCTAAGCCAGAAAATAATATAGATAGTGAAATACACAGGTAAATATTTATTTTTAGTTAAACATTTAAGGTATTCCACAATGATCATCTCAATCTCGGAGTGACGTCACAACCATAAAACACTCATTTATATCAACTCTGAGGGTTCTCTAACACAGACACCCAAATCGACTCGTGAGTCAAAACTCACTCACACATGTGCCAAAATGCACAACACATCGCATTATCATGCAAGACAATGCAATGAATGCAATAACACGATTACGGGTATTATACTCTCCAATCGTTGAAATTGTAACATCCCTATAGACATACAAGTCGCGACGGAAAGGTCCAGAGAGACCTTAACCTAGAGCCAATGTAATGTCTATATAGAGATGATATGACTTCACCATGTTTGAAAAGAATCCATGACGATATTAGAACAATCATGACTTATTTCTATACTTTATAGCCCAATATATAAGTATTATCTTAAAACGTGATGATCATGAATGCATGGAAATGGACAAGACGTGCATCATTTGATGATTTGGATCACTTGACCTCTGGATTTGAGTTTAATTATTCTTATTCAAAACATGGCCCAAGCCTTAAGGCTTTAGAAGGCCATTTGGATCAAAATGAATGAGACTTACCAAATTTGCTTTAGAATTTACAGAGAAGGAATCAAACATTCAAATTAGGAAACTCATGGTTCCCATGGCTTGATCTCAGAGATTTTTGAGCATGACATGCCTCTGTGTGTCTATTATCTAACCCAAAAAGAAAATCAAAGATCAAATGATCCAATCTCTAGGAATTGGGCCAAGATTAGACATCACTTAGAAGTTATTAACTTTCTGTCCAGAGACTTTGTATGATTTATTAAAACTAGCAAACGAACCTGAATCCTTTCAATCTTTTTAGGAGATCTTATTAACTCATAAAAATTCCTAATAAAAATATTTGGAGTTTAAAATGTTTGATTAAGGCTCTGATCCATTCATTTAAAAAGGGGTTCACTGTTCTGAAATTTTGGGCAGAGATCAATTGGGTTACAAAACCCATGATCAAGCCATGTTAACCATGAAATCTAATCAATACAAAAATTACAATGGTTGTCATAGACACATTCCAATTGGTCTCATCCAAATCCAACAGATCATGATTTGATTAAAAATCTTTGAACACGGGTCGTCATTGAAATCACTGCACCATTGTTGAGTTGTCATTTCTCATTTAAACTCAATTTGATCCAAAATTCTAGAGAGAATTTGGACCAAGTATTGGTTATGACCACTTAAGATAATCAAACAAATACTAAGGACCTTCATGAAATCAACCTTGAAGAGACCTTGACAAACACTGGATATTGCACATTCATGTGCCAATATAATAGATATAGTACTCATTTAATCCTCCAAATCCCTAATTTTACACACATATTTGAATTAATATAATTTAATGGTGATGTCACTCACATGCGTGTAATTATGTGTTTTTACATATTTTATATATTTAGGTGAAAATGAAGTGAAATAGAGGAAAGGAAAAAAGAAGCAACCACACTATAGTATTTCTAATACATTATGTTTGTCAAATATGTGAATAGTAAACAAACAGTAACAATTACTGTTTGATAAGAAGAAAACAAAAAAAAAAAAGGAAAAACATATAACAACATCCAAGCAAAGCTTGGATGTTGATATGATTTTTTATAGTATTTTTTTTCTTTGTTTCCTTTCACACACACACACTCTCTCTCTCTCTCTCTCTCTCTCTCTCTCTCTCTCTCGCTCTCTCTCTCTCTCTCTCCTTTCAAATTGTCAAAGTGTGTCAGAAGGAGGCGAAGAAAATTGACAAACACGTGAAGAAAAATTGGCAGAGTGATGAATATAGTGACGATTTTTGCATCTCAATTCGTCTATAAATTAAGGCAAGCCAAGAGCAGAAGGGGAGAAGCCTCAGAACAAGCATAACAACAATTTACAATCACTGAGAGAGAATAATTTAGGGAGGTAATCATGTGAGCACTTCATATTGTCCCTAGAAGTAGGAAACTTTAGTTTTTCTTTGCTTTTTCTAGTTCTAGTAGTTGCAAAAATTTACTTTTATGTAATTAATGATTTCATGTTAAAAAATGTGTAACAAAATTTGTGTACTGTATTTCTCAAAACAAAATATTTGTTTTCTTGTAGGTCCTTTGTCAATTTGTAGTACTAAAATATTCCTATTAAAGTTTTAATTTAATATTTTTAGTTTAGTTAGTACTTATAGTTGTCCCCTAAAATAGTTTGAAATTCCAAATTTTTAATTTTTATAGCAATATTTCCATTCACTAGAAGACATATTTTGCAAGTAAATGCCAGATTTCTTAGCCATGTAGTTGTTATAATCACCTACCAAAGCCCCAAGCACACCCTATCCATATCTCACTCCCAAATTAGATTAGCATTTGGTTTGGCCTTGTTTGTGTTCTTGAAATTAAACCATTATGACCCAACAAGAAGTCAAAGTCAAAGGTTTAATATTTTATTTTTGGTTCAGTATTTTCATTTATTTATGTTTTATTAGTCTAGTTGTACTAAACTTTGTTATTTTGTAGATTCCACAAATTCAATCACAACTCATGTTAAGTGAAGAAAAAATATATTATTATTATATTTCACCCTTACCTTAGTTTTATAACTTAAATTTTAATTGGACAATTACTGTGTACATATATTTAATCTTTCTTTAAAATGTTATTTGGAAGACAGTTTCAATTCTAAAATGGTAGGCTAAAACTTTAATTGGGGATATGTAATAAAAACTTAAAAACCACAGCTTCTGTGCACTAATCTTAAATGGACAAATTTATCTAGATGGGTTGTTTGTCCATTTATGGCCAACAATATCTATGTATCTATAGTTTATGACCATTTAACATGTTTGTATACTATAGTTATATTGGACGTCAAAAGGTCACTTATTTGAAATAAGAATATAATTATGTGGATTGTCAAACTATGTCTTTTGTCATAAAAAATACCTAGCATACTCAAACAATTCATATGACAAAATTTATAATTCAAATATGTGTATAAATATATTTCTACCGATTAATGGACAGGCAATTGTGTAGTGACAGAGTAGTGGGGATTGGGCTCCAAATAACCCACGTCGGCGGCGGGTCACGGTTAGAACCTGGCTATTGTCCAATTGCCTTTTTATTTTTCTTTAAACCAAACGACGTCGTTTGATATCAAACCTAACACACTAGATATGACCTCGACTAGTGAAAGTTTGTTTTCAAATAAAGAATGACTCTGTGGTCTTAAATGCTAAATCCTTTTCAAATGCACAAAAGTTGTGGGATCTAGTGTTGGTTTGTATATTCCCAATTCCTTTAAATCATTTCTCTCAAGTTAATTAATATTTCTTGTTTTTAATAGCTTGCTTAAATATTTGTATTATTTCTATCTTTCGCTATAAGAATATCCATAAAGTCATTTGATGTAAATTTAGCTTTTCTTTCTTTTTCTTCCTTTTCTTACTAGTATCTTAGTTAATTTATTTTGTACTGTTAAAATCTTTACCATAAACTGTTATTAAAAAAAATAGTTTTTAATTAATTTTATTGAAAAAAATATAAAAACTAGTAGTTTAGTAAAAGCCCCAAAAATCCATCATCTTTTATTTTATTTTTTTTAGGGACAAAATAGTTACTGCCTATCTTTATAAAATTATTTTCCGTTCCCTGTGGATTCGGCCTGGTATTCCAGAACTGTATTACTTATACGATCACCTACACTTGGGTGTTGATAACAAAACGCGTCAATAGGATGTCGTCAAGTTTTTGGCGCCGTTATCGGGGAACGATTAAAAAAATATAAATAAATAAAGTTAGGTATAAATTATTTCTCCCACTATCTATATCTATATATATATATATACTTATTCTACCTTATAAATAATTTAGTTGTTTTTTTTAAAGAAAATGATAACATAAAAAAATAATAATTATTCATAATTTTTCCTTGTGAAAAAAATATAAATATATATATATATATTTATAAATATGTACGTGTTTATCTTCTAAAAAAAGCATGTATTTATATACATATATAAACCTATCATCCTAATATATATATATATATAATATATAAATATATAATAAAAAAAGAGTTTTTTTAAGCTATAAATAATAATAATAATAATAATAATAATAATAATAATATTATTTTTTAAAACTTAGTTTTTCTTTTACTTCTTATGTCCTTAGATACTAGTGAAGCTTTATATCAAGTATCACATAATTATAATATTTCTAGTGAATCATCTAATGAACATGGAAAAAATATACCACAATTTGTTTTGCCAGAATGTGAACAACGCTCTTTACTTGATTTATTTACCCCAGAATGAAACATCACTCCTTCTTGCATCACTTTACCTAGACATACAGGAAATTTTCACTTTAGACAAGGCATGATTCCACTCTTACCAACTTTCCATGGAATGGGGTCAGAACGTGTTTATTTACATATTCGTGAATTTGAAAAAGTTTGTAGTATGTTCTTTGATCAAAGCTGTCCTATTGAAATAATCCGTCTTAAGCTTTTTCCTTTTTCTTTAAAAGATAAAGCTAAAGCTTGGCTTTTATCTCTCCATCCTGGATCTATAACTTCATGGCATGATATGAATGAAGTCTTTCTAAAAAACTTTTATCCTAAAAATTTAACTAATAGTATGATCCGTCAAATTAAACTTTTTACTCAAAAAGAAAAGGAACTATTCCCTGAAGTTTGGGAACGTTTTCAAGATATCTTGCTAGCTTGTCCACATCATGGATTTGAAAAATGGGGTCAATTAATTTCTTTTATGAAGGACTAAAACCAAAATCAAAAAAATTAGTTGAAACATGTGTCAAGGAGAATTTTTGAGTAAAACTACCGACAAAGCTGAATCATACTTTGATTGGCTTGGAGAAAATGCTTCCCAGTGGAAAACAGAAGAAATTGGTAGGACAAAAGAAGCAAAAAGTTTATACCAATTATAATCAGAAGATGAATTAACATTGAAATATGAAGAATTAGCACGTAAAATGGAAGCTATAACAATAGAAAAAAATAATCCACCAAAGAAGAAAAGAGACCTTGGTGACACCTGTCATATGTTAGGACATCCTACGAATGAATGTCATAATAGTTCAAATTTTCAAGAAATACTCGAGCAGAGATAAATGCTGTGAATAATAATAGAGGTCCTCAAAACTCCTATGGTAATTCAATGCAGTCTAACTAGAGGAATCCTCCAAATCATATGTATACCAAAGAAGGTATTTTACAATTTCAACCTCAACAGTATCCTGCTCAAAATAATCAGTCGTATTTACCTCTTCCATCTCAATTTCAACAAACACAAAATACATATTATGGACAGGCAGAATTGGTTGTCCACTCTTTCAGTTCGTTTGAAATTAATTTGGATCAAAGAAAGAAAAGGAAGGTCTGTTGAAAACAGATACAGAGTCGCAACTTGGTCTTTAAGGAACCAAGAAACCTAATTTTGACTCACCCAAATGGATAAAGGGCACCGACCCTTCATAACCAAAGAACTTGGCTTGGGGTTTTTGTACGAGAGAGGAAGGAGCCTTTGTTACGACTAAAACACCCTTAACTTGCCCCATCTTTCGATGTGCCTTAATTAGCATCCAAATAATAATCTTATACTATGTTTGGTTCGACAATTAATACTATGATAGTATATTGCATCTCATAAGAATATTGAATTGGAAGATCGAAAGATAAGATACCATTCATAAGATCTAAGCCAAATGCCACACAATGTAAAGGTGAAAGATCACACAAACAAACCTAGGAAAAAATGTCTAATCACATATCGAGTAATCAAGTTTTCCTAATCTAAGGGGACATGGATTATTCTTGAAACAAATATTCAAAGAAATCAAAATATACTTAGCAAGCTAGTATGATGCATGTTAATCATTCAAAAAAGAAGATCTCTCAATCCCCGGGACGGATGAGAAAAGAAGATTAGATCGAGGGGGAGCATGAACGTATGATCAAGTTCATTCCTTATAATCTGCTTAGATTAGGAGTCACACAATCTCCAAATCTTGCATGAATGCAATGTATGATCCTAGAATGTGCAAAGGTTGTAGTGTGTTTATGTAAATGGACTTTCTAAAGTGACTTAGAAGTCTAGAGTATGCATGAATGTATGAAGAAAATCATCATAGGATATGTACAAATGTAGTATGGACTAGTTCCTAAGATATGAACTAATTTGGAGTGCATGTGAGCATCAAATCAAAGAATGAAAATAAAAGTATGCATGCTGTAAATAGTGGACAGAACAATGAGTTGATCTTGTAAAAATTTAAAATGAAAACAAAACATCTAGAGGCCCATATTATATTTAAAGTTCTCTAAGACATTGACGTTAAAGGGAAAAATGAGTTAGGACCACCCTTTTGGAAAAGTTTTCTGGAAAACAAATTGAAAGTCAACCAAGCCGCTGTGACAGCAAAAACAGAATGTCTGGAAGGAATGTTTGGGTCAAAATGGAACCCTTCCATGTGTTTCCAAACCAAACCAAAAATCATGGGTGTTCTCTAATAAGTTAGGAAGACTTTCCAAGTGGTCTTGCATCTATACATTGAGTATTGAACTTAGAATAATATTTTAAAGTTGAAGAACTCACCATTTTGAAAATTTCTTGAGAAAATAAGGTTTATTTCTTGGAATCCAAATAATGGGGGTTTTAGAGGGGTTTTGAAATAGGGATTTTGAAAGCACATTTCCAGCACTAAAAGGGGATTAAAACCACTTGGGAAACCAACATCAAACTCATCATCAAGAACTCCCAAAATAACTTGCACAAATATAGTTTTGTTTAAGAATATGACTTTAAGAATGCATATGAATATATTGAAGTTAAAATCATCATCCATCAAACATGTCTTTGAGGTCAAGAGCTACTATCCATAGGGATTCACTCTTCTCAAACAACATGTCATGTAGATGATGATAAGCATGTAAGTAATCAAAGAAAAATAAAAAAGAAATGAGGTGAGAAGAGATGAATATTTATATAAACAAGCAAATAATAACAATCAATAGATGATAATCAATGTGATTTTGGACTTGTAGCTTGGTGTTTCACTCATAGATATTGACATTTGGACATGGAAGTAGCTTCCTAACTCAAGATTGCTCAAGAATGGTGGTTAGGGAGGATTTAAATGCGAAGTATAAGAGAGGTAATGGAAGAAAACAAAATTAAAACTCACTTTTTTTTTTTTTTTTTTTATAGAAAATCAGTGGGAGAAGCTCCCTTTCTCTCTTCTAAACCTATCTCTATCTCTCTTTCTCTCTACAACTTTTTCAAGCTTTGCACTTGGCCACCCCTCAAAATGAAGAGCAAAGGGGGGTTTATATAGGCCAATTTGGGGTGGTTTTGGGATTTAGAAAGTGCTCCCATTGGTCCCAAACATCTGTGAACATAGAACTACATCGTTTTAGTCTTTAATTATTCAATTTGGACCCCCAAAATAAATTATAAAAATGGCTTCAGTTGGGGTTGAGTGCCGCCGCGGCACTGGCCATGTGCCGCCATTGCAGTGGCCCAGTACAGCCACGGCACTACTCCTCAGATGCCCAGAAATTTACATTTAGACCCCCAGAGGTTCCGGTATTCGCAAAAAAGCCCTATTTCGTTCGAAAATTCACATAAAATGCATACAAACTCCAAATTGAGCTTGTAATATACCGTTGGAAAGGTAATGGAGTCCACCTTTTATAAAAAAATGGTTTAGAGTTAGGTCATTGAAAAGTTTTGCGGTATTTGCGATAAAAGTTGATTTGATCGTCTTTTTCACCTTAAGAAATCTATAGTAAATTCGTTTTGAATTCATAAATGATGTGCAGTATACCGTTGAAAAGATATTGACCTCTAATATCCATGAAAATTGTTTGAAAAATGACAGGGTGCTCCGATTTCAAAGTCAACTTTTGGGTCAAATCGGTCAAGCTTGGGATCTTCAAGAAGTTCTGGGAACCTCTGAGAGCTCTCAGGAGCTGACGTTTTCATTCGATTTTCTTTTAAAACTTATTTTAGTACTTTTCACATGATCTAGAATGATCTTGGAACTTTTCGGCGAATTTGGACGATTTACCCTAGTCAAACCTAATCAAACTTGGGTCAAACCGGTCCACGGGGACTTTCGGGGGTCTCTAGGAGCTGACGATTTCATCTAATTTTGCTTCAAAACTCGTTTTTAGTACTTTTTTATGATGTAGCATGTTTCCAGAACATTCAGTCCAAATCTGGGAGTTTTTGAGCTTTCAGGGGTATTTTGGTCATTCTGAGCATTTTGAGAGATAGAACTAACTTCCAAGAGTCCTTTTCGAGTCTTTTTCAATCATCGTGAACCACCAAGCAATGGGTCTCCTAAACTAATAGCCAACAAATGGGGTGTCTACAGTTTGCCCCTCTTTGGCATGAACTTGCGAGGCAACGCATGTCTCAAGCGAGTGCCAAAGCTTTAAGAGACATGTCCTTTTGGAGGCTATAGATTAAGGATAAAAGCGTTGCAAAGGATGCAGTGCTGGTCGCGTTCTACGTGAGCTGCCTACGTATCCCAAGGGGAATCAGACCAGGACGTAGTTCAAGGCACAAAGGAATAAATCACATATGCAGAACAAGACAGGCTAATGCTATGCTATGAGGATGATATGTAATGCATGGATGTGATATGAACTGTGTACTGAGTCCTGTTGTGATTCTATTATGACTACGGTATATTTGCCAGCTTTAACGAGTTTTATGCATGCTTTTTATGGTGCCAATGATCCTAGAATGAACTAGTGCTGTGGAGTATGACACTCCGAGTGGGCTTGTGTTGTGCTAGTGCTTTTGACTACGATGCAGTGGCCGACCATGGTCTGAAAAGACTTTGGTTTTCGGGGCAAACTTCTCAAATTATGGGAAGTATGCTTCACGAGCAAATAGAATCGGATGTGGGGTCCTTGAGGACGATAATGAAAGATAACCTATGGACACGGAAGTCCTGGATACGAAGCGATGGATGAGGAAGTCAAGATAGCGAACAGGAGAGGGATTTCGCGATAAGCAAGAAAGCTCAAGATAGCCAAGGAAGCTCATGGTTTTTTTCGAGGAAGCTCACGATAATCGATAGATAGGTGAGGGGGCTCACAATTTGGACAAATGAGTGAGGAAGCTCACGATAAGTGAGAAAGCTCATGATTTTGGACAAAGGAGTGAGGAAGCTCACAATAAGTGAGAAAGCTCACGATTTTGGACAAAATAGTAAGGAAGCTCACGATAAGTGAGAAAGCTCACGGTTTTGGATAAAGGAGTGAGGAAGTTCACGATAAGTGAGAAAGCTCATGATTTTGGATAAAGGAGTGAGGAAACTCACGATAAGTGAGAAAGCTCACAATTTTGGACAAAGGAGTGATGAAGCTCACAATAAGTGAGAAAGCTCACGATAACCGATGGATAGGTGAGAGGGCTCACAATTTTGGATAAAGGAGTGAGGAAGCTCATGATAAGTGAGAAAAGCTCACGATTTTGGACGAAGGAGTTAGGAGGCTCACGATAAGTGAAGAAGCTCACAATTTTGGATAAAGGATTGAGGAAGCTCAATATAAGTGAGAAAGCTTACAACAAGCTTATGAAAACACGAGTTAACATCTTACTATAATAATAATAATATCTTGTTCCTTTATTCAACCTCGTAAACCAACCCTTATCGTCTTGTTACTCGAAGATCGATATTAACATACTCTGACTGAATGAAACTGACTCAATCGTTTAACTCTAGGGATACACCCTTATTCCATCCATCGCTTTTAAGAACAATATATCCTGCTCACCACATGTTATGGACTCCACGTCAGTTCATATATCTTGTTCACCGCATTTCAGGGACACAACATTTTGAACAAGGCATATCATCTATTGCCACGACTCAGCATAATCTACTAGACATCCTAGCTCACCACTTTTAAGAGCATATTACACAGCTCAACGCTTTTAAGAGCATATCGTAGATTATCCGGTCTATCTTAGGACTACTTTGTCCAGCTCACCGCCTTTGAAGAACGTTTAACAGTTCATCAACTTTTAAGAACATATCATGACCAAACGTCCGTCCATGTACCATTCCCAGAACTTACCAAACCTACATAAGTTACATTCTAATATCGACACATGACAAATTCCCAATATGACCTGACAACTCTAATTAAAAGAATGGATAGCGAACTCATACAAGAATCAACACATTATCCATGTTATTACTTTTATCCATTTTGCATAATTATACTTAACTTTGTTGTCACATTATCCCTGTCTAACCCAAAATCGCATAACTGAAGTCAAAAACGAGAATCAAACAATCATAAATAGGCAAAGGAAACCAAGTTCTGCCAATACCAATCAATTGGGATAAGGTCCAATCGATTGGGATAAAAGTTATAACAATCGATTCAAAATCATGGCAATCGATTGGGTCTGAAATAATGTCAATCGATTGGTAATAATGGCAATCGATTGGGTTGTCAATCGATTGGAATTATATCCAATCAATTGGGTCTAGACTGATGGCAATCGATTGAGATTTATGTCAATCGATTGGAACTTCATCTTTAATAGCAGATTCCAAAAACAACATATATATACGTCAAAATTACGCATTCAACACATCTAATCTTCATAATAACTTGCAAAAACATCAATATAAAGGGACCAAGTGAGTTAGGACTCACCAAGGGTGTGTGTTCTTGAAAAACCAAAGTTCTATCTTTCTTCTCCTCTTCTTCTTCTCTCTGCCCCAACTCTCTCTCTGTCTTTCCTTCTTTCTTTCTTCTTCTTGTTATTCTCTTCATCTTCTCTTCCTCCTAGCTGCCAAGGGTAGTGAGTGTATATGTGTGGGTGTATATATATATAGATATCGATATATATCTCAAGATATGTGCCTCTCTCTCTCTAAAGGCTGCTAAACTGGCCCCAAGGCCAAGAATACCCTCATATATATAGAGTTGTGAGAGTGCCACATGTTCAAAGCTAAAGAAAAGAAGAAAACTTGTCTCAGCTTATGCCAATCGATTGGTATAGATGCCAATCGATTGGTAACAGACATTTAAAGGCAATCGATTGGAAAAGATGGCAATCGATTGGGATACTGCCATGTCATTACTTTTAGTCGGTATAATGGCAATCGATTGGGAATATGTCAATCGATTAGTACCCAAAAAGTGTCAATCGATTGGGAACAAATGCAATCGATTGGTATCTAAATCTCACCAATGAAAAGAAAAGTTTATATAAGTATATGGAAACGAAGTTTAATTTATTAATACACTCCAGAAATTCAGGATATTACATCATCCACCACTCAACAAAAGATTTCGTCCTCAAAATCGAAAACAAACGAGGTCTAGAACAAAAATAGAAACTTCTCACACATTTCTGACTCTAGCTCCCATGAAGCTTCTCCCTCATCATGGTGCTTCCACTGATTCTTTACCAATAGAATCTCCTTGTTCCTGAGCTGCTTCACTCCTTGATCCCAAATGCAAACTAGTCCTTCGTTGAATGTAACATTGTCATTGACTTCAATATCTTCGGAGTTGATCTCATGTGCTGGGTTGTGGGCATACTTCCTCAACATACTGATGTGGAAAACGTTGTGCACTCTTGACATCTTTGGCTGCAACGCATGGTGATAAGCAACTTTTCCAACACACTCTAGAATCTCGAATGGTCCGATGAATCGCGGTGATAACTTGCTTCTCTTTTGACCAAAACGAACTATCCCTCGAACAGGGGAAACCTTGAGTAGCACGTGATCTCCAACGGCAAACTCCAAGTCTTTGCATCACTTGTCAGCATAACTCTTGTGTCAGGTCTGAGCTGTCTTCATCTTCTCACGCACAATCTGAATCTTCTCACTGGTTTCTCGTACCATTTCTGGCCCAAGAAGTTGAGTATCTTCGACTTCGGTCCAACAAAGCAGTGATCGGTAAGGTCTTTCATACAAAGCTTCAAACGGTGCCATTTTTATGCTCGAATGATAACTATTGTTGTAGGCGAACTCAAACAATGGTAAGTGCGTCTCCCAAGAGCTCTCAAAATCAATGTCATAAGCGCGTAACATGTCCTCCATTACTTGATTAACTCGTTTAGTCTGTCCATCTGTCTGTGGGCGAAAAGCTGAACTCAAGATTAATGTTGTTCCCATCACTATTTGGAGACTGTTCTAAAAGTCTGCAGTAAAGTGCGAATCTTGATCTGACACAATAGAAACAGGTACTCTGTGTAACTGTACTACGTGTTGTAGATACAGCCAACTCAAATGTTCCACTGAATACATCATATTGTAGGCAATAAAATGTGCCATTTTGGTAAGTCGATCCACGATTACCCAAATAGCATCGTGGTTCTGCTATGACTTCGACACTCCTACCATGAAATCCATTGTGATGTGTTCCCATTTGCATTGAAGAATCGATAACGGTTGTAGAAGTCCACATGGCTTCTGATGTTATGCCTTCACTTATTTACAATTAAGACATTGAGATGCATACTCAGCTATTCCTTTCTTCATTCCTTCCCACTAGAAATTCCTCTTCAGATCATTGTACATCTTCATACCTCCCGGATGAATCGTTATCCGTGACTTATGCGCTTCATCCAATATTTCTTTTCGGAGATTTTCTTCGTCAGGTACACAGAGTCTACTTTTACATCGTAAGGCTCCATTTGTAATGATACTCTAGATCTCTGGCTCCTTTGCTGACATCTTCACAAACCATAACTTTAAATCTTCTGTTGTCTGTTGAGCTATTATAATACGACTGATCAATGTCGGTTGTATCATAAGACATCCAAAATGTAGTCTTTCCATTGGTTCCACTGGCTGAAGCTTGAATTCAGCTAACACTTCTAATGCTCTCCATTCTTGAATTAGTAATTCAGCGATTACTAGTTAAAGTTTACGACTCAAAGCATCTGCCACAACATTCGCTTTACCTGGATGGCATTATAATGAAAAATCATAGTCCTTAAGTAGCTCCATCCATCTTCGTTGTCGCATGTTCAACTCCTTCTAAGAGAAAAATTACTTCAAACTCTTATGATCGGAAAATAGATCAAACTTCTCTCCATAGAGATAGTGTCTCAAAATCTTTTATGCAAATACTATTGCTGCTAATTCTAGATCATGCGTCGAATAATTCTTTTTATGTACCTTCAACTGTCTTGACCCATATGCAATGACATTCCCATCTTGCATCAGTACACACCCAAGTCCTTGGTGTGATGCATCACTATAGATCACATACCTTTCTCCACTCTTAGGTATTGCAAGTACTAGTGCTGAAGTCAATCTTTCTTTTAACTCCTGGAATGCACTCTTATGCTTGTCTATCCACTCGTACTTCATATCCTTCCATGTCAAATTCATCAAAGGTCCCGCTATCTTGGCGAATCCTTCTATAAATCTTCTGTAATATCCTACTAGGTCGAGGAAACTTCTGACTTCGATCGCCTTGGTCGGTCTATTCCAGCTTAAGACTGCATCAATCTTAGATGAGTCCACAGAAATACCATCTTGAGATATGACATGTCCCAAGAATTTAATTTCCCGTAGCCAAAATTCACACTTAATGAACTTTGCATACAGCTTATTATCTCGAAGTGTCCGTAAAGCGATCTGCAAGTGGTCTTTGTGGTCTTTTTCCGTCCTTGAGTAGATTAAAATATAATCGATGAATACTATAATGAATTTATCTAGATATGGTCTGAATACTTTATTCATTAAGTCCATGAATACTACTGGTGGGTTTGTCAATCCAAAAGGCATAACTAGAACTCGTAATGCCCATACCTCGTCCTGACGCAGTCTTTGATATATCCCCTGGTCGAACAAAAAGTTGATGATATCCAGATCGTAGATCAATTTTAGAAAAAATCCTTGATCCTTGTAATTGGTCAAATAGGTCAGCTATCCGAGGTAGTGGATAGATAATTCTTGATCGTAACTTTGTTCAACTCCCTATGGTCCATACATAGTCAAAATGTCCCTTCCTTCTTTACAAATATAACTGGCACTCCCCAAGGTGATGTGCTCGGATGAACAAATCCTAAATATTTAAGTTCTTGGACTTACTTCTTTAGTTCCAACATCTCAGTTGGTGCCATCTTATACGGAGTCTTAGATATCGGCAACGTACCAGGTATTAGTTCTGCACAAAAGTCTATTTCTCTTTTCAGTGGAAGTCCTTTAATATCCTGAAATACTTCCTGAAAGTCTTGTATAGTAGGAATCTGATCCATCTTGAGTTTTGATTCGCGCTCTCGATTGTAGCCAATCCACTTATTAAGAATATATCACTCGTCGGCTAACAATGAAATCTAATGGTCGGATATCCTGGTATCAAAAACACAATCGTCCTAGTAGGGCAATCCAAATTGGCATTGTACTTATTTAATCAATCCATCCCTAGGATAATATCGAACTCTGACATTGGCAGAACCATCAAGTATGCTAGATGATTCCTATCTTCCAAAGTCAATGGGCAATCCTTACACACTTTACCCAATTTAACAGTTATTCCCAAAGGTGACACAACATTAAGGGCTGGCTCAAGTATCTGGGGTGCTAAGCCCAACTGACGCACAATCTTTACAATAATAAAAGAACGTGCAGCTCCAGTATCAAATAAAACTTTAACTGGACAATGAAAGAGTACAAGTGTACCTTCCAAATGCTGCTATTCATTAGCATTAAAACCTGCTTCTCCTGGGATTATTGCATTCATCCTTGTCTGATCTGGAGGTCCTTGTATCCCTTGAGTTGGTGCCCTGGAGTGTCTTCCTCGTGGTGTATGATAATCCTTGCTCAAATGTCCTGGCTTATTACAGCTGCGACAGATAATATCTGGCCTGCAATTAGATCTGTGGACAGTGCAAAGCGGGGGTATTTGTAAAATACAACCGCGCTAAAAGAAAGAATTGCATTAGTTTTGATCACAACTTCCCGTTTTATCTGCAATTTGAATTACAATGCTAGTTTTAGACAATATGATTAATCTATGATAAGTTGTATTGTTTTAGCTACTAGTTGTGCAGGTGAATGCTGCTGTATAAAAGACTGAAAGATTTGATAAAAAGGAGATGCTTTGTTTCAAAGAAGGAAGATTGAAGAAGAATTGCAGAGTTCGAGCGATCGACATAGTTCGAGCGATCGGGGTTTCGATCGATCGACGGAAGTTCAAGCGCTCGAACATTCAACATGTTCGATCGATCGCGAAAGTTTCGATCGATCGAAAGTCCCTTTTATCAGATTATACGCGCATGCAGCAGTTGCGGGTTTTTAACCCTAGCTCTTAGGTTTACTATATATCTTCTTGTTGTATACGTCCAGAGGAGACGCCCAACTTTGTTTTATCAGTTTTAGATAGAGAAGAGAGAGTTTTTCTTTGTTTTTTTTAGGTTTCATTGAAGATTAAGCATTGTGAACTAGATTTCTTTAGTTAATACAAGTTATCTTCATTCCAGGTTCTTGATCTATTGTTTATTTGTTTTCTGCACTTAGTTAATCGTAGTATACTTATTAATCTCGAGTAGTTTTATGTTAATTAGATCGTACTCACTAGTTTTATAGTTTTAATGCAAAACTTTCAAACAAACATCGTTTCAATGAACTTTTACGTTAAATATCAATCTGTGGTACTCCAGACAATGTCTGAGTAGTCCTAGGGTTGGGAAATCGCGATGAAATCGTGATTTCTGGCCTCTGCCATGCAATATTTTTTTTCCCTGTGTTCGATCGATCGAAAGTATGTCGATCGATCGAGACAGTGACTTAGTCGAGCGATCGAGGAAATATCGATCGATCGAGAGATGAAGATATTCGATCGATCGAAAGCGCGTCGATCGATCGAGGATTCTGATTCTTGAGAACACCCAAAACAGTATTCTAAGACTTTCTGTTTTAAGGATTTGTTATCAAATTGTCCCTAAATGCTCAGTTTGTCAAAACAGTCTTTAAACTTAAGGCCTTAAAGCATTTTCTTTCAATATATTTTGCAAACCACCCTCAATGCTAACACCATTGTAGGTGAGAGTCTTAACTATTGGATTAAACCGTCTTCATGTATTTCAAACTTAATTGTGATGATGTAGTCCCGGTCATGAAAGGGCTATTGATTCTATATCTTTAGAGAAGTACAGAATACTGTAGTAGGTGTACTCCTTTGAGCTTAAATGCAATTGCATGGTAGAAGGTTAGGTCACGGTGGATTCGCGTAATCCCAACACTTTCTTTTATTAAGAAGAACCGTTTCTTTTAGAATCTTGCTTAGTTAGTTAATCGTTAGTTAGTTAATCGTTAGTTAAGTTAATTTAGTTGTCTTTAATTCTAGTAGTTGTTAACTGTGGAACTTTGTGTTCTACACTTCATTTTAAATATTGATTTTTGTTTTCTTTTTAGAGTCTAATCTAGGTAGTTTAATTCAACACCTTCCCTGTGGGATCGACCTGGACTTAATCCAGTTACTACTTGCACGTCTACCTACACTTGGGTATTGCACACAAGCGCACACAGAAAAATATTCGTGTCAAGTTTTTTGGCGCCGTTGCCGGGGAAGACGACGAGTTAATTCTTAGATTACCTCAATCTCTCTTCATCTATTTCTCTTTTTGTTTTCTTTATTCTTTAGTTCTCTAGGTAAACCTTCACCCTAGGGACTCTCCTAGTTCATGTCCGAGAATTCTATCGAAGGATTCTTTGGAAATCCATTCTACTGCTCTGACTCTGATAGTTCCATCAACCCGATTATCACTCCAACTGCATCAATGGATGATCATCAGAGTGAAAACGGTGACAATGTTGTGGTGCCAATCGATGAGGCACTCCGTCCTCTTTGCGATCTTATGCAACCAGAACATGCACCTACGCCCTCTTGCATTCAAATCCCACCACACAATGGCGAATTTCAGTTTCGCAATGGGATGATTCAATTGCTTCCCACTTTTCATGGGATGGAAAGCGAGAAGGCGTATTTACATGTCACCGATTTCGAGGATGTTTGCAAAACATTCTCGCAAAATTGTCCTAGGGAGGTGACGCATTTAATGCTATTCCCCTTCACTTTGAAAGATAAAGCGAAGGCGTGGCTTCACTCCCAAAAGCCTAATTCAATTTTCACCTGGCATGCGATGAGCACCGCATTTCTGAAGAAATTCTATCCTACTCGCATGACCACAGATCTTCAGCGTCAAATTAATTCCTATAAACAAAAGAGCAATGAAACCTTCACACAAGCGTGGGAGCGTTTCAAAGATTTGCTTCTCTCATGCCCACACCATGGGTTTGAGAAATGGCGAACGATCAGCTTCTTTTATCAGGGATTAAATGGTGAAACAAAGAAGTTGGTGGAAACAATGAGCTCTGGGCCATTTCTGCGAAAAAACACTGAAGAGGCTGAGGCCCATTTCGAATGGTTAGCTGAATACGCTCATGAATGGTCAAATTCTGACAATATCTCACGATCACAGATATCCTGTGTAGAAGAGAAAAGCTTATATCAGCTAACCAATGAAGATCGCCTCATGACTAAGTATGCAGAGCTAGCAAAGAAGGTGGAAGAGTTAAGCATGAAAGGAGAGAGTTCTAGGCAAGTCATGCCTGAAGAACCATGTGGCACATGCAACATGTTGGGACATACAACTCAGTATTGTCCTAATGTGCCATATTTTCAAGAGCAAGCCCCTGTAGAGATGAATGCCATGCAAGGTTTTCGAGGGGCGGGGAATTCCAATAATACTTTTCAAAGTAATAATAGATGGAATCACCCCGGTTTTGATTGGAGAAACAATGCTGGAGCCCAAAATCAATATCAACAGCAGCCCTACAACAATAATCAGTATCAAGGGCAAAACAATAGGCCGCCCCAGCATTACAATCAAAACAGAACTAATAATTACAATCAAGCTAACAAAAAACTTGACACGAATATTTTTCTGTGTGCGCTTGTGTGCAATACCCAAGTGTAGGTAGACGTGCAAGTAGTAACTGGATTAAGTCCAGGTCGATCCCACAGGGAAGGTGTTGAATTAAACTACCTAGATTAGACTCTAAAAAGAAAACAAAAATCAATATTTAAAATGAAGTGTAGAACACAAAGTTCCACAGTTAACAACTACTAGAATTAAAGACAACTAAATTAACTTAACTAACGATTAACTAACTAACGATTAACTAACTAAGCAAGATTCTAAAAGAAACGGTTCTTCTTAATAAAAGAAAGTGTTGGGATTACGCGAATCCACCGTGACCTAACCTTCTACCATGCAATTGCATTTAAGCTCAAAGGAGTACACCTACTACAGTATTCTGTACTTCTCTAAAGATATAGAATCAATAGCCCTTTCATGACCGGGACTACATCATCACAATTAAGTTTGAAATACATGAAGACGGTTTAATCCAATAGTTAAGACTCTCACCTACAATGGTGTTAGCATTGAGGGTGGTTTGCAAAATATATTGAAAGAAAATGCTTTAAGGCCTTAAGTTTAAAGACTGTTTTGACAAACTGAGCATTTAGGGACAATTTGATAACAAATCCTTAAAACAGAAAGTCTTAGAATACTGTTTTGGGTGTTCTCAAGAATCAGAATCCTCGATCGATCGACGCGCTTTCGATCGATCGAATATCTTCATCTCTCGATCGATCGATATTTCCTCGATCGCTCGACTAAGTCACTGTCTCGATCGATCGACATACTTTCGATCGATCGAACACAGGGAAAAAAAATATTGCATGGCAGAGGCCAGAAATCACGATTTCATCGCGATTTCCCAACCCTAGGACTACTCAGACATTGTCTGGAGTACCACAGATTGATATTTAACGTAAAAGTTCATTGAAACGATGTTTGTTTGAAAGTTTTGCATTAAAACTATAAAACTAGTGAGTACGATCTAATTAACATAAAACTACTCGAGATTAATAAGTATACTACGATTAACTAAGTGCAGAAAACAAATAAACAATAGATCAAGAACCTGGAATGAAGATAACTTGTATTAACTAAAGAAATCTAGTTCACAATGCTTAATCTTCAATGAAACCTAAAAAAAACAAAGAAAAACTCTCTCTTCTCTATCTAAAACTGATAAAACAAAGTTGGGCGTCTCCTCTGGACGTATACAACAAGAAGATATATAGTAAACCTAAGAGCTAGGGTTAAAAACCCGCAACTGCTGCATGCGCGTATAATCTGATAAAAGGGACTTTCGATCGATCGAAACTTTCGCGATCGATCGAACATGTTGAATGTTCGAGCGCTTGAACTTCCGTCGATCGATCGAAACCCCGATCGCTCGAACTATGTCGATCGCTCGAACTCTGCAATTCTTCTTCAATCTTCCTTCTTTGAAACAAAGCATCTCCTTTTTATCAAATCTTTCAGTCTTTTATACAGCAGCATTCACCTGCACAACTAGTAGCTAAAACAATACAACTTATCATAGATTAATCATATTGTCTAAAACTAGCATTGTAATTCAAATTGCAGATAAAACGGGAAGTTGTGATCAAAACTAATGCAATTCTTTCTTTTAGCGCGGTTGTATTTTACAAATACCCCCGCTTTGCACAACCCCCAACTAGCTTATTGCTAGTCCCTAGCGATAAAGCGAAAATAAAATAAAATAAAAACTCCTAAACTAATACTACCACAACTAAGAAAACAAAGGAAAACTAGAAACAACCTAAACTAAAATAGAGAGAAAAAAAATCCTAACTCACTTTCGCAGGAATCGCGGTTGCATTTAGCGAATGCAACAAGCCGTTAAACCCCTAGGTTCCCCCTAGTGGACGAGTGTTGTCTCGTGAGGGTTTGCAGTGAATATACCCACAAAATTCTCCAATTTTTACGCTCAAAAAGATTTAGAATCACTTATGACATCTCCCCCCCATTAAACTGTTAATTCAACTCTACAAGGATATAATATCCTCTATCAACCCATGAAAGAGATCCACATGTTCCCCTATATTACCAAGTAAAATATACAAATGTATTACCATCATGCACCCGTGTGTGTGTGGAATCAACAACCATGCGCCCAACCCTTATTAAGAGTTATCTAGATTATTGTACTTGGGCAACTTGCAGTTTTAGCTCAATTCTCACATTGGTCACACTCACAAACAACGTCTCTCAGTAACTTGCTTTATAATGATCGCACATAGTATGAAAGCTTTGATAAAGATGATATTCTAAGTGCTAATGCTTTCATACCTGACTCTATGAAAAACGGACATTTAAGAGTGTATAGTCTCATGAACGGAATACTACTTACTAGAGGAGCGAAATACCGTGGATAACTCAACTCACACTTCCATGTTCAAATCAATTGTTGAGAATCTTCAAGACTTTGAATTATGGCTTTTATTTGGTAGGTGGGGGTGTTGTAGAGAAGAGTGTGCTTTTTTTTTTTTTTTAGTATGTGATGGAATTTCCACTTCTCTTTTTATTCTTCATTCTTTTCTCCACCCAATCTCCCATTCATTTCATATGCTTTTTTTTTTTTTTTTTTTTTTTTTTTTTTTTTTATATATATAACTCCTTCATTCATCATCATATTTTTTTTTTTTTTTTTTTTTTTTTTTTTTGGAATGTCCCACAACAACTTCCTTCCATTTCACATACTTTGATGACTCATTCTCAATAAAATTTATCAAACAGTTCGATGAGGTCAAGGTATAAATCAAGGATTTGGATTCTTGTGATTTTTATTGGAAATATTTATCTGAGGTGGGATCAAGGGGTGAAACGAAGCAATGAATGTAGGTGGGTTATATTAAGTAAAGGAATGGGTAATACGATGGCTTGAATCATTTTCTCAACTTTCAATTTTTAGCACTTAAGTGTTCATTGAGTTTAATTGGTAAATCCTGAACATTCTCCTCTAACAAGCAGTCAAAACTTTTAACGAAAACTGAGACTTAACAACGAATTCACCAGTATATGCAAGAAAAACCATTCGACAATGTATGAGAATTCCCTCAGAAATGAAGATTAGCTCAAAAGCTCACAAAGGGTTATTAGCTTCCACTACTTGTTCTTTTCGTACAATATTCATTTTAACTCAATTTTCAGGTTTTCTACATGGCTGTCAATTAGTGTGCACAAATATTGGGTACATACTAGCTTTACAAATGCAATTTATTTCAGTGATACAGAAAACGCGTGGATTTAATCCATAAAAAGATAAGAATACTACAAATGTATCATTGCCTAATTAACCAGCAGGAGAGAGTATTCAGAGTTATTCTATCAATACGATCCAATAAAATTTCAAAATTTCAAAAATTTTCAAAATTTTAACAAACTGTGTTCTTAAATTTAAAGCATATCCAAGTGCAAAACTAAATCGTCACGGGTGTATACCTATCTATTATCTCCTACCCCCAACTGAAAACAACATAGTCCCAGAAGTTGATTTTCAACAATTAAAATAGATAGGTATCACCTGTATAGTGTAACGCGATGATACGAAGCATAGCAACCTGGCATAGAAATATAAAACACAATCTCCAAAACAACAGATCAATAGATAAAACAAGTAAAACTATGATCCAAACAACATTAACCACTGGAATGAAGAGAAATGAAATATCAGTAGTAATATCCATACATACCAAAAACAACCACAAAACAAAAAAAAACATAAATACAGAAACACCACCTCCCCTAAGAATACTAATCAACTCCAGACGGAGCATCCTCAGCCACATCAGACGGGATGTCGATGGGAACAGGCGGTGGCTGAACGGTAGCTGGCGGAATATCAGCAGAAGTAGATGGAAGATCGGTCGTGGATGGAGCGGATGATGATGGATCAGCAGCAGTGGTAACAGGAACAACAGTAGGGGATGGATCAGCAGCAGGTGGTGGTGCAGTGGCAGCAGATGGGGGCACAAACGGGTCAAACCCAAGCTGGACCAGCAGTGTAGTCAGCAGGGTAGAGATATGATCAATCTTACCCTCAAGCCGCATCCGTGCCTCCCTCTCCTCCAATAATAGATCGTGAATAGTCGGGGGAGGCGCAGATGACGACTCTCCCTGGGCTGGAGCCTGAGATCTCTGTCTCAGCTCAAAACGTGCCACCTCCTGAACGGGATCATCCTCCTCCGAATCTGGCTCCTCAGCCTCAGTGGGCGTCCCAGAAGCCGCACCCTCAGTATCGGTGCCATCAGCTCTCTTCCTCTTCCCTCCAACTTTCGCCTTCCCCTTGCCCTTTCTTCTCCTCCTCTGAGCATCTGAGCGGCGAGAAGCAGCCTCACCAAAACGACTGCGAGCCTGTGATGTCGCATCGCCAGGTAAGGGAAGGAGGCCAGCATGCTCAATCACTCTGTGTATAGCCCAAGCACCTTTCAGGTGCTTCTTGGCAGCAGTGTAGCGAGTGGGGTGCCTCATGAAGTCAATATATAAGCGAGGCAAACAAACAGGCAACCCCGTCCCTATGGCATATAACACATGAGCATACCAGGGGGCAATCTTCTCCCGGTAGGAGGTGACCAATAAACAGTTGCTCAATGCGAGGTGGAGCATATGGTAATCATCGGTCAAGTAAATATCAGCAATCAGTGCCCTACCATCCCAGCTCGGTAATGCACCTCCAGTAAGCTCTCGGATCACAGCAGTGGGTGAGAGCACTGGTGTACCGTCACGGTGTGGGCAAACACAATCAGGCACCTCAGGGACTCCAATAGCAGCGGAAACGGTAGCAGGGCTGAACACGATCTCCCGGCCGCGAAAGAATGATCGTAGTGTGAATGCGGCACCGGGATCTCTGATCATCGTCGCGCAAGCTGCGCGAATCCATGCGAGATTCACTCTCTTTGCCCGAGAGAGCAAATCGTACCAGTGTGGCATGGCCTGGATGCGGGCGAGGAACCAGGGGATATCGAGCCAGACTGTCTCGAGTGGTCGCTCTAGCATGACCGGCCTAGTCTGAAAATATCTCGTGAACCACTGGCGGTCGGGGGTGTTCCGGAAGCCATGGTGTGGGATAGGATCAGGAATAGCAAGGTCAAAGGGCTTCTCCCTGTGGTAACCCGTAACAGGGTTCATTGTGGGCCCCTGAAAATAGAAGAGAAACAGAAAAGAAATCAAAACAAGACAAAAATGAAAAGAAAGTGAAACTGTTGGAGTTCGAGCGATCGAACAATGTTCGATCGATTGAGAAAAGGCAAAGTTCGAGCGCTCGAAACTATTTCGATCGATTGAGAATGTGCAAGGTTCGAGCGATCGAACCTATCTCGATCGATCGAGAACAGCGAATGTGCGGGAACCATTTCCGAGAACAGAAACGGCCCCAAACACAAACAAAAACACGACAAATAAGAAAAGAAGAGGCCTAAAAACACAATGGGGGCACGCCCTCAAGAAATGGAAACAAGTGAAACGAGAGGGGAACTCGAGGTCTTACCTCGAGTTGCGTGTAGTGGTGAGGATGCCGGAGTGGAGGGTGATGATCTGGGGAGGGAGAGCTCCTTGAATAACCGAGTGGAATGAAGGGAGACCAAAAATCGCCACGGGTGTGCTCCTCTGCGCTCAATCGCTCGAGAGTGATGAAGGAGATGAAAATACTGAGGAAATGTACGCTGGAAGCCTCGGTTAAATACAAAGCTCGATCGATCGAGATTGTTCGATCGATCGAAACTTAGATCGATTGAAAGTGTTCAAGCGATCGAGGATAAAAAATCGTCGATCGATCGAGATACATTCGATCGATCGAACTTGGAAATTCCAAGATATCACAGAATGGATGAAATAAGTACCCCCAACAGATCTAAAATATTCTGGACAAACAGCAGAAAGAAAAAACAGTGCATAAACAGGGCCTGTAAGCCAAAAACTCATCCTTACACTAGAAAAATTGCAATTTGATAGAAATAAAACCTTTTAAAACCATCCAAACTACACAGTATTGCCTCCCAATTGGTACTTAAACCTTATTTAACTAAAGAAAACTAAAATAAAACTAAAACCAAAAACATGTCTGTCAAAGATTACACTCCAATTGCTAAACATAAAAGGAAATGAATGAAAACAACTGGAGGGTGGCACTATTCTTCGAGTGTGAAAAGATCCTCTTCCACAATTGCTTCATGCCGCACCAAATCTTCAAAAACGGAGTCCAGGCTCGATGATTCCCTTTCCCAGAATAGTCGGAAAGCAGCAAGGACATCATCGAACAAATCTGGAGTCTCTAAGGAAGTGATAGCATTATCAAGAGGTGATCCGCATGGAGATAGAGATAACGGAGTGATATTGCGCAATGGACATTCCTCTTGTGGCGGAGTCTGTGGCCGTTGAATGTATAAGCCATGAAAGAGCTGATGTGGAAGGAAAATAGGTGGGTACGGAAGATTCATAGTGACAATCCTGACAAAGAAAAGAAAAACAAAAATCATAAAATAAACAAAACGACAACAAGATAACGGAACAAAAGAAATACAATACGAAAGGAAAAACAAGGAACAGAAACAAACAAAACACAGAAAAATGACCAAGTTCCAACCTCACTATCGGCAGAGATTCCCAAAATGCACTAGCAGGCAAGGGGCATTGAAGCCTGAAAAGCAAATAGCTCAAGTGCACATAGCGGTATGGGACCAACTCAAGCATGAGGAAATCATCCACGAAAACAAAGACGGCATTGTGGCGTTCTGGGACGACATCCTGGAGGATATGATCTTCCCATGGCTCCCACATATCATCGTTTTCCCATTGGGCCATGAGGGCATCATCCACCATTCTCCCCATGTACAGGTCGTCTTCGTCATCCAACTCCTCCTCATTAGGAAAATCCATATTTTCAAACGGATTGATGTCCAGGAGAGCAGGGTCGAATGGGATATATCCGATGGAACCATTGATTCGAGTGTGAACCTCAGGATCATAAGGATGCAAGGGGCAGGGCGTGGGTTCACCCTCAGTCCAGGTGCCACAACAACACTCGGAATCAGCCCATGAACCAATAGAATGGACATCATCTCCTCGCATATTCACCTGCAGCAGAGTGGTTTAAGGAATAATGGATTAGAACTAAATCACAATTACGAAAGAAAAAACAACTAAACACAAAAGAAAGAAAGAACTAAAGTGCAAGGAAAGAAAAGAAATACAACAACAAGTTGGAATTCCACTTGAGATTTTTAAGTGGTGAAATAGGTGGGCTCATCCAGCTGGATGTGCTCCACTTCAGTGCGAAAATTCTCCAAGAACGGCTTCAATCTTTGGCCATTGACCTTGAAACACTCATCGTTCTTGGGATTGACAATCTCAACCGCCCCATGTGGAAAAACAGTCTTTACGATGAACGGGCCTGTCCACCGGGAACGGAGTTTTCCTGGGAAAAGATGGAGGCGAGAGTCATACAGCAACACTTTCTGCCCTGGCTCAAATGATTTACGAAAAATCGTACGATCGTGTCGAGCCTTCAACTTTTCCTTATGCAACTTTGCAGAGTCATACGCATCTCGTCGTATTTCCTCTAGCTCTGCAAGTTGGAGCTTGCGTAGCTGACCTCCCTCTTGAATATCAAAGTTCAATGAGCGTGTCGCCCAATAAGCTTTATGTTCAATTTCAACCGGAAGGTGGCAAGCTTTCCCGTAAACTAGTCTATACGGGGACATTCCAAGATTCGTCTTATAGGCAGTACGGTATGCCCATAACGCGTCAGTCAATTTGTATGCCCAGTCTTTTCGATTGGAACTAACCGTTTTCTCGAGAATATGCTTGATTTCTCGGTTAGCCAATTCTGCTTGCCCATTTGACTGTGGATGATAAGCAAGAGCGATTTTATGATGGACTCCGTATTTCTTGAGAAGTGACTCCAAGGGCTTATTGCAGAAATGCTTGCCTTGGTCACTTAGTAAAGCTTTCGGAGTACCAAAACGAGACAGAATATGTTCTCTAAGAAATGACATGACCGTTCTGTGGTCATTTCGTCTTGTTGGTATCGCTTCTACCCATTTCGATACATACTCCACAGCAAGGAGTATGTACTCACAGTTATTCGACTTGGGAAATGGGCCCATAAAATCTATGCCCCAACAATCAAATATTTCAATTGTGATGATAGGGGTTAGAGGCATAGAATTCCTTTTAGAAATGGTTCCAAGCTTTTGACAGCGTTGGCATGTCTTACAAAAGGAATAAGCATCTTTGAAGACTGTGGGCCAGTAAAAACCGCTTTGCAACACTTTTTGTGCGGTCTTCTGCGACGCAAAATGGCCACCGCATGCCTCAGAATGGCATGACGCTAAGATAACGGTTATATCCTCGTTGGGTACGCAACGCCTGATGACCTGATCAGCACAGTATTTGAAAAGGTATGGGTCATCAAAGAAAAAATGGCGTGCAAACGAGAGGAACCGTTTCCTATCTTGATTCGACCAATGGGTCGGTGTTTCACCCGTGACTAGGTAGTTTACCACATCAGCATACCAAGGCAGACTACTTACTGCCAGTAGCTGTTCATCTGGGAACTCTTCTTTAATGAATTGGGATTCAGTGTTATCGGTAAAAGTCAACCGGGATAAATGATCCGCAACCACATTCTCTACTCCTTTCTTGTCCTTGATTGTTAAATCAAACTCTTGGAGTAAGAGTATCCAGCGGATAAGCCGTTGTTTAGCGTCTTTCTTTGACAAAAGATACTTGAGGGCCGAATGATCTGTAAAGCAGACGATTGGCGACCCTATCAGGTAAGACCTAAACTTGTCCAGAGCGAATACTACGGCCAGCAGCTCCTTTTCAGTAGTAGTGTAATTCATTTGAGCTTCATTTAAGGTTCGGCTGGCATAGTATATCACATGCGGCTTATTGTCCTTCCTCTGGCCTAGGACTGCGCCAATGGCGTAATCACTAGCATCGCACATTAATTCAAAAGGCAAACTCCAGTCGGGTGCCTGTATTATAGGTGCGGAGGTGAGGAGATCTTTTAAATCCTCGAAGGACTTCTGGCAACTCTCTGACCATTCGAAAGGTGCATCTTTGACAAGAAGTTGACAAAGGGGTCGAGAGATTGCACTGAAATTCTGGATAAATCGACGATAAAAACCCGCATGCCCCAAAAATGAACGAATGTCTCGCACTGTACGGGGGACGGGTAGGTTTGAGATTATGTCGATCTTAGCCTTATCCACTTGGATTCCTTCATCGGATATTATGTGGCCTAGAACTATACCCTTGGTCACCATAAAGTGACACTTCTCCCAATTCAAGACTAGGTGTTTGTCCTCACACCTCATTAAAACCTGTTCGAGATTGCTGAGGCAATCCTCGAAGCTATGGCCGAATACTGAAAAGTCATCCATGAAAACTTCAAGGATGTTTTCGACCATATCACTAAAGATGCTTAGCATGCACCGCTGAAATGTAGCCGGTGCATTACATAAGCCAAATGGCATTCGTCGGTAGGCGAAAGTACCGAATGGACACGTGAACGTGGTTTTCTCCTGATCTTCAGGAGCAATCTCAATTTGATTATACCCACTGTATCCATCTAAGAAGCAGTAGTACTTATGACCCGCCACTCGTTCCAGCATTTGATCCATGAATGGCAAAGGAAAATGATCCTTTCGGGTCACAGTATTTAGCTTCCTGTAATCAATACACATTCTCCATCCAGTGGGGACACGTGTCGGTACTAATTCACCTTCTTTGTTCGGAATGACCGTTATGCCCGCTTTCTTTGGAACTACTTGGGTAGGACTAACCCAAGGACTGTCAGATATTGGATATATCATCCCAACATCAAGTAGTTTAAGCACTTCCTTCTTAACCACTTCTTGCATGTTGGGATTCAGACGCCTTTGCATTTGCCTTGAGGGTTTGGCGTCTTCCTCCAGATATATCTTATGCGTGCATATGGATGGGCTTATGCCTTTGAGGTCAGCAATTGTCCATCCCATAGCATCCTTATGCTTTTTCAGCATATCCACTAGCTTTCTTTCCTGTTCATGAGTTAAAGCTGATGAAATAATTACAGGATAAGTTTTTCCGGTTCCTAGGAATGCATATTTCAGCTCTTTTGGGAGCTCCTTCAATTCTAACTCCGGGAACTGGAAACTAGAGGGCATTACCAATTTGGTTTTAGGAGGCAGTTGTTCATATGGCATGACCCACATGCAATCGGCTCTATCCTCCTCTATCGTATCCATCATAAGACACGTCTGATTTAGGTCAGCATCCAATGGAGTTGATTCTTCAGGCTGATAGTTATCGCCAAATTGTGTCATCACAACTTCCAAAGGATCTTTGTAGTCGACCAAATCAACTTCATCTTCAATAACCGTGTCTATATAATGGACTTCCTCCTCATCATCGTATTCTTCAGGTTGGGGATTAGAAAAGATCTTGACATTCAATGTCATGTTCCCGAATACGATTGTCATGATACCACTTCTAATTTTGATTGTGGCATCGATGGTGTTGAGGAACGGCCGTCCAAAGATAACCGGGATATGTGCACCAGGATTAGACACAGGTTCCGTGTCCAATATCACAAAATCCACCGGAAATACAAACGAGTCTATTTGGACCAGGACGTCCTCTAATACCCCTCTAGGGTACTTCACGGATCTGTCTGCCAACTGCAAAGCAACTCGAGTGGGTTTGAGTTCACCCAACCCTAGCTGTTTATAGACTGAATATGGCAGCAGATTCACGCTTGCTCCTAAATCAAGGAGTGCGTTGTCTATCTTTTGATTCCCAATTCTGCATGAGACAGTAGGTGTACCGGGATCTTTGAGTTTTGGAGGCAACTCGTTTTGAATGATCGCGCTAGCTTGGCACGCGACATAAGCATGTTTCTTCACGCTTTGCCTCCTCTTGACCGTGCATAGATCTTTGAGATACTTTGCATAAGCCGGCACCTGCTTGATAGCATCTAGGAGTGGAAGGTTAATCTTAACTTGCTTAAACAATTCCAAAAACTCCTGATTCTTCGTCTCATTCTTGGGTTTCTTCAACCGTTGAGGATAAGGTGCAGGAAAGGGGCATTTTGGTGGTTCTTCCTTAACAGATTCCTTTCCCGGCCTTCGCTCAACTTCTTCTTCTACTCTAGGAGCTTCAAGGTTTTCCTTTATTGGTTCGTCATTAGTAGACGGCTCCTCCTCTCGAGTAGATGGTAGCTCAACTTCTTCATCCAACACTTCCCCTTCTTTGTACACTTCGGGAGTGGACAGAGGTATGCCTTTTTCTATGACTTTTCCACTTCTCAGTGTGGTCACAGCTTTAGCATGTTCTTGATTATTAGGACCATTGTTATGTCCCTTGGGGTTCGGAAGTGGTTGGGCAGGGAATGTTCCTCCTGAGCTCTCTTGCCGTGCATCTATCCTCTCTAAAGTGGCAGACATTTTACTCATCATTTGGATGAGTTGCTGCGTTAGATTGGCATTAGCAAGTGGCTCCTCCTCTTGTACCTTCTTGTGCGGGGGCACATAGGCATTGGTTTGTGGTGCATTAGAGGGTTGAGCTTGATTGTAATTATTAGTTCTGTTTTGATTGTAATGCTGGGGCGGCCTATTGTTTTGCCCTTGATACTGATTATTGTTGTAGGGCTGCTGTTGATATTGATTTTGGGCTCCAGCATTGTTTCTCCAATCAAAACCGGGGTGATTCCATCTATTATTACTTTGAAAAGTATTATTGGAATTCCCCGCCCCTCGAAAACCTTGCATGGCATTCATCTCTACAGGGGCTTGCTCTTGAAAATATGGCACATTAGGACAATACTGAGTTGTATGTCCCAACATGTTGCATGTGCCACATGGTTCTTCAGGCATGACTTGCCTAGAACTCTCTCCTTTCATGCTTAACTCTTCCACCTTCTTTGCTAGCTCTGCATACTTAGTCATGAGGCGATCTTCATTGGTTAGCTGATATAAGCTTTTCTCTTCTACACAGGATATCTGTGATCGTGAGATATTGTCAGAATTTGACCATTCATGAGCGTATTCAGCTAACCATTCGAAATGGGCCTCAGCCTCTTCAGTGTTTTTTCGCAGAAATGGCCCAGAGCTCATTGTTTCCACCAACTTCTTTGTTTCACCATTTAATCCCTGATAAAAGAAGCTGATCGTTCGCCATTTCTCAAACCCATGGTGTGGGCATGAGAGAAGCAAATCTTTGAAACGCTCCCACGCTTGTGTGAAGGTTTCATTGCTCTTTTGTTTATAGGAATTAATTTGACGCTGAAGATCTGTGGTCATGCGAGTAGGATAGAATTTCTTCAGAAATGCGGTGCTCATCGCATGCCAGGTGAAAATTGAATTAGGCTTTTGGGAGTGAAGCCACGCCTTCGCTTTATCTTTCAAAGTGAAGGGGAATAGCATTAAATGCGTCAGACAGTGCAATTCCTTGCAATATGTCCTAGTTTTCCATAGTTAAAACATCTTCCACTGTTGTTTGGCAGGGCTGTTATCAGTGCTTGAGGTTGTGATCCTCACTGTTGATACGATTGGGGTCGAATATAAATTTGCTGGGGTTTCTTGGCTCCTTCCCAGGTTCTCTTGTTGCCTTGAAAATTTCCCTGAGGTCTCCATCCTTGGGTATTTCTTGGTGGATGTGCCTAGAAATTCCTCTATTGAAAGTTCCTTGATGGCTATGGTCGATTCGTCTGTGGTCGCTGTACTGGATATGCATCCTTCTCTAGACTTACAGCAAGTTTGATCAGTCCTTCAAAACTCTAGTTCAGGTGACCATTCATCATATGGCGAAGATGGAGATTCAGTCCCTGGTAAAATCTTTTCACCTTCTTCTGCGGTGTATCAATTATATGCTGGGCGAATCGAGGCTGTCGCTCAAATTGTGTGGTATATTCTCTCACCGTCCAATCTCCTTGAACTAAGCTCAGGAAATTCTTCTCTTGTTGATCCTTTTCATATTCTGAAAAGTACTTCTCTAGAAATCTTCCTTGAATGTTTCCCAAGACATTATCCTTGCAGCCTTTATTCCTATAGTGGCTCGTTCAGCTTCCCACCAATCTACGGCGGCATAGGTGAGCTGGAACGTAGCAAGACGACGTTTCTCTTGCTCGCTGCATTCCAAATGCTTCGAAAATCAACTCCATTTCCCTTATCCATTGCTCGGCTTTCCATGGTTCTGTTAATCCGTCAAACTTCTCAGGACGTAACCTACAAAATTAGCTAATAACTTGTCTCTTGTTTACCTCTACTGGAACAGTGCAACTGGGGGTTTGACAAGTCGTTGATTAGTAGCATTGCTATAGGTATCGCCTATATGCTCCATTTTCTGCATAAATGCTTCAAATACTTTGGACGGGTCCATTCCTTCTGGAATAGGTGGTCCAATACGCGCTTGGTGATTTCTTAAGGGTCCTAGCATAATGATAATGAGCGTTGCCTACAGAAGACACATAGGTTAGCTAAAAGTCTTCTCGTAGAAATGAAATGAGATAGGGCGAGAAACAACAAGAACTAGCAGTTCTACTAAACAACATATCAAATAACCATACGATCAAATAACAAAAGTACTGCTCATATAAATCAAAAGATGTACTGTATAGTACACACTAGTCAAACTATATACCATGTGGGATAAAGCGAAAATAGTACTAAGGTCAACTATTACAATACTACTACTAAAGATAATATCTATACAATGCTATGATCAAATAGCTATCTCTCAAGTACCCAAAAATCTGGTGGACAACATGTCCTGATATATAAAACTAACAAAAACTAACTCCGATAGGTCCTGACTCAAAGATCGTCAGTGTCTGATCCTGATGATGGTACCTCGTCCTCTAAATCGATATCCATCTCCTTAAGTGGATCATCCTCAACATGTGCGACGACATCTCCAACTACTACTCCCATGTCCTAATCCTCTATCACCTCTGCATCAGCGTTCTCCATCGCGTCTGCTATCGCCTAGTTGGCAACCTCAACTACTATTGCGGCAAATCCGTCGGCTATATCAGGAGCTCCTGCTATCACAGCCTCTCCCATAAGACCAACTTGCCGAGCGACCACCTCAGCTATCCATCCCACTGCTATATCGGCCATGGCTGCCATATGCATAATTGGTCCCGCCGGTAACTGAAAGATAGCGGGTGCCTCTTGTACAACTATCTCCTCAGGAACATCCTGTTCTATCACTATATCTGCCTCAGCGGCCTCAAGTCCTCTGGCTCAATCTCAGGCTCTGGCTCCTCATCATGAACATCCTTGGACTCCTCCGGATCATCCTCGGGCTCATCGTCATCTACATCGTCTACATGCTCATCCTCCGCTAGGTCATCATCATCTATCGGCTCGTCCTCTCCATCCCCATCAATATCCTCATCAGGATGCTCGTCCTCAATCGGCTCAGGCTTTGGGACTGGTACATCGAGTACCAATGATTGTTGCACGGCATTAGCTGACTGCCGCAGTGGCACTCATTGAGTGTCACTTTCAACTTGCCGAGTGTCGCGCTGGATACTATTTTGAGAAATAAAATTGCTTTTAAAATTTTCTTTGGATCCCTAGAATATCCTAAATGACCTCATTTTTTGAGGACGTATTCGATTCCCTTAAGTCATCTTTAACATGATAAGATCATTTTGAAAGGACAAAAACACCCCTCCACTTGAAGATTTCTCTATAAATACAAACCCATTTCAAGAGAAGGAAAGTTGGCTAGTTTTGGTTAAGACATTGAGAGAATTGAGAGAGAGTTTGGAGAGATACAATCTGAATTTCTTCCAGAGGAATTTAGTCTTTGAAGATCAAAAAGCTAACAATTCAAGGAGTTTGAAAGAATTAAGAAGGAAAAAAAGAGAGGTGAAAAGCTTGATGAAGAGAAGTGAAGAGTACTTGAAGATTGATCCAAATCAATTAAGATTTAGAAGAGGTAATTTTCTCATCTAGTGTGTTATATTTCCATAATTCAATCACAATTCATAGAATTCTAGGACCCTTTTACATAATTTTTAAAAAGCCTCCTCCAAACTCATTTCATCACACACCACTTCAAATATGATTGAATTCTCATGTACTTGTTGATTTGGATCTAGATAATCATGGATTGAGTTTTGAAACAAGCTTCTTAAAAGAAAATTTGCTTTAGATCATCAAGTTGGTTTGAATTTTACCTCTCTTTGTTCGTGCTCTTCTCTCTTTGTTTGAGTTCTTTGAGTTTGATCTCTTAGGGCCTGTTTGGTTGTCCCTTCAAATTGAATGGTTCCATTCAAATTTTGTATAGAAGGTAAAGGCAAAATTCATCATGATGAATTAATCCATTTACAAATATGGGAGATTTCACCACATTTCTTCTTATGATGCAATTTGTTCATTTTTCTAGAATGCCAAAATTCATGATTGCAAGCCTCATTTTTGAGACGAGCATCCGTTTTCTAAATGAAACCATTCATGCTCTTCATCTTTTTATATAAAATTGTGTACGGAAACATGAATGGAATTATTTCATTCAAGGACAACCAAACATGCCCTTAGTTTTTTGTAAATTAGTGATATACATGATGGTTAAGGCTGATTTATGTTATATATAAGGTCAATAGGTAGATTCAAGTCTTGGTCTATGGCTTAGTTCTATTAATTTGAAAGTTTCATAGAATGTTCTTCATATTCTATTGAAACTTATGAAGGTTTAGTGTCCTTAATCTCCAAGGATCATTGATTTGGGAGGTGAATTAAATCAAATAAATTTCAATTCCTCAAGGATCATCAATATGAGAGATGAATTGGATCTAGAATGAACCAATTGTCATGGTTTGATAGTTAGATCCAATTAAGTATGAGAGTTTGGGTATGTTCATGAACTTGAATAGTCCTTAGAGATCTCCATACAAGTTTCTTCAAGATTGATTTCATGAAGGTTCTTAATTTTTGTTTGATCATCTTAAGTGGTTACAACCAATACTTGACCCAAATTCTCTCTAGAATTTTGGATCAAGTTGAGTTTACATGAGAAGTGATAATTCAACAATGGTACAGTGAATCCAATAATGACTTGTGATCAAAGATTTTTAGTTAAATCATGATCCGTTGGATTTAGATGAGATGCATTGGAATTTGTTTCTAACCTATAGATGTACCACTGTGATTTTTGTTTTGATGAGATTTTATGGTTAACATGGTATGATCATTGGTTTTGCAACCCAATTGTTCTCTGTCTAGAATTTCTGAACAGTGACACCATTTTAAGATGAATGTATCAGAGCCTTATCCAAATATTTTAAGATCCAAATGATTTTTCTTCTGGAGTTTAATGAGTTAGTAAGATCCTCTAAAAAGATTGAAGTGATTTAGATTTGGTTACTTTTTTTAAATAAATCATACAAAGTCTCATACAAAGTCTCTAGATAGAGAGTAAATAAACTCTAAATGGTGTCTGATCTTGTTCCAATTTTAGAATTTTATGTTTTTGTTCTGTAATTTCTAAATTCCTAAGGCAGATTTGATGAACCTTCCTAATTTGAATCCAAATGACTTAGTAAGACTTTAAGGCTTGGAACATGCTTTGATTACAAAAAATTAAACCTAAATCCAGAGATCCAATGATCCAAATCAAGTGGCTCATGTCATGTCTATTATCATGCATCTTGGTTATCATGTTCTAGGAATGTTAGTGCATAAATTGTGATAGTGAGTTTTGATATGTTAATTTAGTTTACAATTCCTTCCGATCACATTGAAGTCATGACGCTCCTATGTTGACATTGTATTGGCTCTAGGTTAAGACCTCTTTTGGCCTTCTCGTTGAGACTCATATATCCATAGGAATGTTACGATTTCCTTGATGGGAAAAGGTGCAAGACTTTATTTTTTTCCTCTTGGTAGAATCTAGATAAAATCCTATCTTTATTATGTTCATCCATGTGGACTAACCTTTGTTTTGTAGCACTGTCGAGGTACGATCCCTCATTTTTCCCTTCTATTTTATTTGGTCTTAATTATTTTATTGATTTTGCAACTTCATGTACGACGCCTTAGATTAGGTTGGTGCCTTATACGTTTATGTGATTTAGAGACCTTTTCTTAGGGTTTTCTATATATGCTTGTATTGCACGTTTCCCTATTACAGCTGGATGCCAGTGAGCTTTCTTTTTCCTTGTTGTATTGTATATCATGTGCTATTTGAACTTACTTGGTTATGGATTCCATTTATCATTAGCAATCTTACACCCCTTTCAACTTGCTTGTGCAATGCTCATCTATATCTATGTATTGATTGGGACACACATAAGCTCTTAATTTGAATTAAAGGATGGTGGCTAGAGGCCTATCTATGATAGGATGAGAGGGAGTGCTTTAGTTCCACCGGTCCCCTTCCCCTCTCATTCCATGATCCCCGGAACTAGAAATGTCTAGTTACGCAGAAAAGTAGCATTTAAAATGGTTTCTTAATTTTCCTTTTAAAAATTAAGTATCGACTCTTTGTTTTGTTTTAAAATTGATTTGAAACATTGAGTAAAATAGGCCGCGAAAGCCACCCATAGGTCGATTTCCACAATCTGGCAACTCTGCTGGGGTTCGAACCTATAATCTCTGGTTTCGTCGACCAGATTCTATTTTGGGTTCATTTGAGGATTATACTTGAAAGCATCCTTTCATCCAATTTCTTTGATTTATATGTGTGTATTTGCATATCACTTGCATGTCCTGCCAGTCGATTGCATGGAGCTATGGCCTTATAGAGTCGGGGTGACCCGGTCAGTCAAGTAACCCTAAAATTGTATGACCACCCTTGATTTCCTACCTTGTGTTGGTATATTAAAAGTGATCCACATGCCTTTCCAACCCCTTTGGAAGGTATAACGGATACTCATCAAGGGACCCTGATTTGAGAAACCCAGCCTTTCACATGATAGTTTCCATAGAACCTTTTGAAATTAGGATTCTATTATTGGTTAGGAACTATGTGACGTAACACGTGGATGCCTGAAGGGGATTATTTGAGATGATGATGATGCTTGCTTGACATAGGATGTGCAACCTTCTAATCACTTTCTAGCAATTCCCCTTTATGTCCCACGACATTTGGGAACATACCGAACTTATATCGTGTTAGCTAAGCATCATTGACCTTGTATGTATCCGAATCCATGAAAATTACGATGATTATCCAACCTTGTGATCCTATGACCCGTGATATCCAAAATTCACAATTTTATGATTGAAGGAATTTAAGTTTGCAAAATGTTTTGAAAAATTACCCTTTTCAAAGAAAAGGTACAAAATCTACATTTTAAAAGCAAGCAAAGTTGAAACTTCAATTGCCTTTTTGAAAAAAAACGTGTTTTTGCATCCCTACTTTCTCAAAATTCTAATAAATTCTTCGTATTTTAGAAAAGGTTCCAAGAATGATTTTCAAGAGGAAAGGTGACAAGGATCACAATCAGAGGAAAAATTAGCGCACTTGACATGGATAAGGATCCTTATGTATTCGTTTGCTATGTGTTAGGACTAGAATTTTCCTTTTCTTTGGAATATTGAGTAGGCACATACACGTGCATTATCATCTGCATGACTTGTGCGATTCATAACACCACATCATTTAAAAGAATAAAAAATAGAATCTTTCAAAATAAAATTTCTTCTCAAAAGAAGAAAAACCAATTCACATCAAAGTTTTGTAAATAGAAACGTTAACATGATAAGGTTATGACTATAGGCAAGATAGCATAGAACACCAGGACAGTTTGGCTTAGAAACTCAAGTGCAAGGTCGGTAAGAAGAGAAACAGAGATAGAAAGAGGGATGGATCAAGAACAGAATACTATCGAAATTGGCAAGAATAAATGAGAGGATGGATCAGATGATGACTATATTGGAAACCTTGGCCTGCCAGAAGCTCACGGTTGACCTGTTGATAGTTGACCCTCTCCACCTACAAATCAGGTTGTAGAAGATGATTGGTCTGAGGATTCGAAACTACCTACAGTCGAAGTGCCTAGGGCAGAGAGAGGGAGAGAAAATTGAGAAAGCTGAGAAAGAACGTATCGAGATGAAGGAGAAAGTTAAAAAGCTAGAGAAGGTTGTTTGCAAGTCCAATGGGGTTGAAAGTTATCTACTAGAACTGGAAGGTCTGTTTGAAGGAGCATAAGAGAAGTTGATAGTCAATTTTAAGATGCCCAAGATTGATAAATTCGATGGTTCTGGCAATACCAAAAATTATGTAAGGATGTGCATTAGAGCCTTTCAGCTGAGTGGTTTGAGTCCTACCATGATGGTCATACTATTCCAGCAAACCTTGACTAGGGCAGCCCAATCTTGGTATTTCACTTTAGAGCCTAGCAAGACTCGTATATGGCAAGAAGTTTTTCATCACGCAATATAACTATAATCAGGAGCTGGACGTAATACTGAGAGATCTAGAAACAACCAAGCAAGAAAATAAGGAATCAATCGTTGAGTTTTTGGCCCGTTGGAGAGGGAATGCTATGAAGATGACCAAACAACTGACTAAGAAGGACTTGATTCGAACATTGGAGAAGAGCTTAAAAGGTGTCTACTAAGAGAAGCTCATGTGTCAATACATCCATACTTTTGCAGAGCTGTTTGAGATAGGGACTAGGATCAAGGACCCAATCAAACAGGACAACATTAAGAAGGAGGATTCACAAGGGAACCGGCCTCGAAGGCCTTTTATGGGGGAAACACAGGGAATCAAGTTGTTACTAATGTTAATGCATTAAGCTAGCTAGAAGAAGGGTAAAATTGTCAAGAAGGGGAACCGTGTCAAGACCCAAGTTGGAAGGAAAAGCTTGTCATTTCACTGATCTGGGAATTTCACTGTCTACCACCCTCAAGTGACTAATGGAGAAGGGTTATTTGAAGCATCTGTATCCAAACCCCATACCTGATCCGCTTCTACCAGACTTCAATGCTAACCTCTATTATGAATTTTACCAAGCTCATGGTCACACGACCGATCAATGTATGAGGTTGAGGCATAAGGTGCAAGATTTTCTCGATAACAAGGTCATCTCTCTACCCCCTGCAAACATGCCGAATGTGACTCGGACCCCGCTCCCCAATCATCATGCAGTACCACCTCCGCAAAATATCAACTTTTGGATGTTGGGAAGGAAGTTTTTGACCCGTCTGATTTGATTGTGCCGGTAGAACAAGTTGTCAAGACATAAATTTTCGGAAGACCAAAGCATATGCATTGTAGGGGTTGAGGAAGAAGAATGACTAGTGGGATGAGAAGAGGAGCAAGCATTCAAAGAAGACATCGACAATGAAATCATTTAGATTAACTGGTGGGATCCGAATAGCCCAACTAATAAATCCATTTGGGAAAAATAGGAATTATATAGTGATACCGATATTTTTGGTATGGGGAAAGTGATAAGATAGAAGAAGAAACAAAATTGATCAGTCATGCTCAGATAGATGACCTTTGGGAACCGAAAGAGGAAGTCAGCCACCTTACTAGATTAGGGAGACATTTTAAGCAACGCGAGTTGGTGGGGGACCATCCAAGAAGGGATTTAGAGAAAAGGAAAAGGGAAAATGCTCAACGAAGATGAGGAAGAAGACTGGGTATTGCAATAGATGAAGAGAATTCAAGTGAATGTCTCTATTTGGGGATTGTTGATCTCATCAAAAACACATAGGCAAGCTGTGTTAGACTCATTACACCAGTCAGAGATCCATATCGAGACCACACTGGAGGAATTAGTTGTTATCATCAACGCTCAAGCACCGGCATTTGCAATCATATTTACCGATGATGATCTACCACCTGAGGGACTAGCTCATAGAAATCCTTTGCACGTTATATTCTAATGCTTGGGAAGAACTATACTGGTATGTCTTATGGACAATGGGTCTACTCTCAATGTCTGTCCAATGAGAATCGCTATTAGGATGGGTCTAGACTAATCAATGTTTGAACCATCAACCCAAGTCGTGCGCACGTATGACAACTCTCAAAGGACAATCATTGTGGTGGTTACTCTCAAGGTGATCATGGGTCCATTGGAGAGAGCGAGAGAGATGAAATTTCAAGTTATTAGCAGCCCTTCATCATTTAATCTACTATTAGGGAGGCCTTAGATTCATAGCATAGATGGTGTGTCATCCACATTGCATCACAAGGTCAAGTACATCTTGAAGGAAGAAAATGGAAAAAAGAAGGTAGTCAAGGAGATATTGGGAGATAGCTGGATTAAAGAACTAGAGGTCTCGGCTAATGCTTCTATACTACAGGTCCATTTCCCCGAAGAGTAGAGTGATATCAAGGGTGTTAAGTTTGTTCAGGTCAATATGATTAGAAGGCGCATCATTTAAATTACTGCCACTATACTTCAATCAGTACGCGAATCTGATGGTGGCCGGCATCATCAAGAATATGGGATTCTTTCCAGGCATGGGGCTAGGTAAGAGAAATCAGGAACTAGCAGAATTTCCAGAGATAAAGAATCAGAGAGACAGTTGTGGGTTGGGGCATGTTCTTAAGGAAGAAGACTAAAAGAAGAAACCTAAGGGTGCTACAGAGAAAATGAAGCCGTATCTGAAGACCTTGAATGGGTGCTTTGTTAAAGAAGGGGAGGATTTCCCTTTTTGCGGCTTTCTAGAGCCATGGTTAGATTGGGTGGATATGCGCATGAAGCCAGGATTTGAGATTTTCTTCGATCATGTGTTCACTGAGTATGAGAATCCTTACCTGTCGGCTCCCCCGAATCCAACTTCATTTGGTGATTGGATAATACCTCTAGACGAGGATGCAATGAAGAATCTAATGGGAAAAGAGGGACCTAAGAAGGGAAAAGGGAAGGCAAAGATGGAAAAACCTAAGTGGTACGCACCAGTCAAGAAAGACAAGTGGGTGGATTTTAATTTTTGTTGTATAGGTCTAGTGATAGGGTTCCCTCCTCCCCGGAGTCTATAATGGCCGATATGAGCCAACTTTCAATTTCTACTAACGAAAATGATGTAACCAAAAGCAATGTAATCAATGAAAACATGTCTGATTTTGCTTACTCGACTGCGCTTAATGATTATAATGATTGTGAAAAAGACATTTTTTTATTTACAAAAATTAATTGAAAAAGAAAATGAACCTGTGTTCAAAATCATTGAGGAAACCTTAACAATTCACTTAGGTAATGAAGAGAATCCTCAAAATGTTTTATTTGTACTACACTCAATAAAGATAAAAGCATAAAATTGATCTAACTACTAAAAGCTATTCCGGGAATAGACCCAGAGATCGTCCAACACCATATCCCTTTCTTTCCGAATTCTAAGCCCATTAAGCAAAAATTGAGGCAAATGAGACCGAAATGGACTATTAAAATAAAAAAGGAAGTCAAAAAGTAGTTAGCGATAGGGTTCTTGATAGTCACAGAATATCTAGAATGGGTAGCTAACATAGTACTAGTTCCTAAGAAAGATGGACGCATACGAGTATGTGTTGACTTCTGAGACTTGAACAAAGCCAGTTCGAAGGATGACTTTCCCCTTCAGTACATAGACGTATTGGAGGACAACACGGTAGAACATGAACTCTTGTCCTTTATGGATGGATTCTCAAGATATACTAAACAGATTAATGGCACCAGAGGATAGATAAAAGACTACCTTTATCACACATTGGGGTACCTATTGTTATAGAGTTACCTTTCGGGCATAAAAATGTGGGTGCAACCTACCAAAGGGCAGAAAGCACATTATTGCATGACATGATCCATAAGGACGTAGAGCTATATGTGGATGACATGATCGTGAAGTTGAAGAAGAAAGAGGGACATCTAGATGCTTTAGGAAAATTCTTTGAGAGACTGAGGAAGTATAGGATGAGGCTGAACCCACAGAAATGTAGTTTTGGAGTAACCATTGGGAATCTATTAGGATTCTTAATCACTCAGAGGGGGATAGACGTAGATCCTACCAAAATCAAATCCATCATGGAAATATCAACGCCGAAGAATGAGAAGGAAGTCAGAGGGTTCTTAGGAAGGGTCTAATTCATTAGCCGATTCATTTCGAAACTCACCATGACCTATGACCCACTCTTTAGGTTGTTGAGAAAAGGGGAGAAATTCGTGTGGGATGACCAATGCCAACAAGCTTTTGATAAGATCAAAGCCTACCTCCAAAAGCCACCAATCATTTCACCACCTAACCTAGATAAACCCATACTCCTTTACCTAGCAGTCATAAAAAATTCAATGGGATGCATTTTAGCCCAAGAGGGAGGGGAGAGACATTATGAGAGAGCTAGTTATTACCTTAGAAAGAGGATGATAGGGTATGAGTTGAATTATTCGCTAATAGAAAAGACTTGTTGGGCCTTAGTCTAGAGCACCCGTCATCTTAGCATTACCAATTAGCTTTTCCTGTCATACTTATTTCCCGCATGGACCCCCTCAAATACCTGTTCGAAAAACCTGCCCTGATAAGTAAAATTTCTCGGTGGATGCTGATGTTGGCAGAGTTCAACCTCAAGTATGTCTTTGACAAGTTTGTTAAGGGAAGAGTTGTCGTGGAACATTTAGTTGACTTTGCTATAGAAGGAAAGGAAGAAGGGGAATTTCAGTTCCCTGATAAGGAGATAATGGATGTGGATGAAGGCATGTGGAAGATGTATTTTGATGGGGCTGCCAACTAAAAGGGCTACGGGGTAGGAATCATCTTGGTTACGCCTAATGGAGCCTACACCCATTTAGCAATCAAACTTAGGTACACCTCCACCAACAATATCGCCGAGTATGAAGCTTGCATTTTAGGGCTAGAAGCAACCTTAAGTCTGGGAGTTAAGAAGATAGATGTTTTTGGAGATTCAAATTTGATCATATCCTAAGTTCGAGGAGAATGGAGGGTGAAGTACAAAAAATTTATACCATACCATGAGTACCTAGAGAGTTTAAGAACTTGATTTGAATAAATCACTCTCTACTACCTACCCCACGAGGAGAACTAGTTTGTCGATTCCTTAGCAATCCTAGCCTTAATGATCGATGTCCCCATAGGTGTCAAGATAGTTTCACTCACGATAGAATAAAGGGATAAGCCCTTATTTGAAATGATTGCAACCATAGAGGAACTAGACGATGAATTACTATGGTCCTTGGATGTGTGGAATTTTATTGAGAAGGAGTATGTTGAAAGGTCCTCCAAGAAAGATACAAGGGCAATTAGGCGATTCGCAGCACAATTCATCATTTGTGTGGATAAATTATGGAAGAATTCATACACTGAGTATAATCTGTAATGCCTGTACGGAAAAGATGCCCAAAGAATGATGAAAGAGATACATGAAGGAGTTTGTGGACCTCACATGAATGGACACATTCTGGCAAAGAAGATAATCAGAAAGAATATTATTGGACTACCCTTGAAAAAGACTGCTATAAATATGTAAGGAAGTGCCATAAGTGTCAGGTTCATGCTAACCTAATGCACATGCCACTGTCTTAACTCTAGAGTATGACTACAACTTGGCCATTCTCTGTGTGGGGTATCAACATTATCGGGGAGGTTGTCCCTAAGGCATCCAACGGACACTAATACATAATCATGGCAATTGATTATTTCACTAAGTGGGTAGAAACAACGTTATACACGACATTGAAAGATAAAGATATGGTGAGCTTTATTTATTAGAATATAATCTGTAGATATGGGGTTCCGAGTGAATTCATTTCTGACCACAACAGTCATTTCCAAGGAGAAGTCATTCCTTTGCTGGAAAATTATAAGATCACACATCATCTGTCATCACCATATAGGCCATAGATAAATGGGGTAGTGGAGGTAGCCAACAATAATATCAAGGCAATCTTGGGAAACCCCACATATACCTATAAGGATTGGCACAAGAAATTGCCATTTACCTGTCTTAGCAGTCGAGGTGGAGATACCATCTTTATGTATATTGGCAGAATGTGAAGTGTCAAAATTCAACTGGCTGTATAAAAGGTATGAGGAGTTAGCACTCATGGATGAGAAACGACGATCAACCCTGAATTATGTTCGAGGGTATCAGAGAAGGATAGCTCGTACATTTAACAAGAAAGTTCTCTCTAGGAAGCTTACTGAGAGTGATCTTGTTCTTAACGAATTGAAAGCATAGATCTTCGATCCCAGAGGAAAGTTTAAACCAAATTGGGTTGGTCCTTACATTATCAAAACACTCATATCTCGAGGAGCTACCTATCTCATGGATTTAGATGGAGTTGAGTTCAAGCAACCAGTCAATATTGATCGCCTCAAGAAGTATTTTGCTTAGAAAACCCTCTTTCTTGAAACCATCCCTTCAAGACTTCCAGAGTCGATGAACAACATTGAGCTGATTCCTTCTCAGAGATACTTAGGCTACCTGCAAGGTTAGGTCATAAACACCCCCCATACCACACAATGTTCTTCTTTCAAGCCTCAATCAAACTACTATAGGACCTAATGCCCATTTGGGGATAAGTAGTCGGGCCTCCATGGCCCTCGGTCCCAAAAGACACCCAACTAATCTATTTTCTACCCTTTAAATTAGGGGCAAATGTCAGGAAGTACTTCATCAGCATTTAACAAGGGGCAAACATTGTTTACCCAACATTAAAAAAAAAATCGTATCAAACTAGGGGTAAACTTCCATTTTCCAGGGAGAAACCCCAACATGCCTTTGGGTCTACTGGCTTTACAAATAGGAATCAAGTTTGAACATCCTGCAAATTCTTGAAGATATGAAAGAAAATTCAATGCAAAAATCTAAAAATGAGTAATAAAAGATGAATAGAAACATGAAAAGGAGAATTCTTCATTATCATAAAGTCATTTATAAAGGGAAATACAATAAAGAGGTGTTGTGGGTTAATGATCTTCCTACCAAATCTTCCTAAAATCATCAAGAAATCAAAAAAGCGCAAGAAAAGAAAGCAGAATTGATCACAACATTTGTAAATGTGTGTATGCATATTGTTGCCTTTATGCCCTCACACCATTACTTTATGTATGACATTAGCCTTTTAATATATGGATATCAGTTTTACATTTCATTATGTATGTTTCTTTCATGAGATGATTTTCAATCCTTAAGTATCATAGTAGGTAATTCGTGTGTGTATGAGATACATACAAGTGAGATATGAATTACCATCCTTTGATACTTAAAGCTTGTCACAGTGGATGATGAGATTGGATATCTCATTAGGTATACACTGTAGCATAATTAACTACCATTGGATGGAGTGAATAATCTCAATCACTAGACTGTCACTCTTAGTTAATATGCTAGTGCTTATAGTGCATTGACAGACTTGAGCTTTCCTATTGACACTTAATGCTGTCAAACAGTCAATAGGAACTCATAACTTATATAAGGTACGTGTTCTCAATCTTGCGATGATTATGAACACAAACTGTGGATATGGCTGCTTTGACTTACCAATCAGTGAGGTCTATAGAAGATCAACACCTGGGTATCTTGGGTATGTCATGTTCATAGGGTTGTGAGCATATATTGTCAAGACATAATCTAGCCTCTGGTTTAGAGTAAGGATTCCCTTGAGAATGTCACCAAGTCGATTACTGAGTACTGCAGTCTTGTTGATAAGAGTTATCAACATGTTTGGCAATCATGAGAGGTGAATGGGACTCAAGGAATAGAAGAAGTAATCATGATTCAGGTTGACAGTAACAATTATCCCACTACCTGAATATGATTACGAATGCTGAAGGTAGAGGGACATTAGTACAACATACAAGTCTAGTTATCGATTTGGATATGTTCTTTTGCATTGGAGTTCAATTATCATTTTATAGTGGAGTAAACGTTAACTGACCAGTTAGTTTGCTGATCAAAGAGTTTGGTCACGGAGATTAACAAACTGGTTTGAGCCAACAATAAAAAGCCTAGGAGGTCCCACTCTTAGCTCCGCTAGGAAGCTTGGAAGGGCACATGAGGATCATGTCAAGACAGGTTCAATCGATTGAAAGAGTTTCGATCGATTGAAGTCTAGGCAGGTTCGATCGCTCGAGGGTTGTTTGATCAATCGAAGGTTCGATCGATCGAATACACTTCGATCGCTAGAAGGTTAGGTCGGTTCTGGGAATCTATAAATAGGCCAGCTGCGTACTGAATGTTTTTAATCGTCATTTTTATACGTAGAAGCTGCAAAAACTATTTAGGTTTCCCTAAACCTTCCCTATCCTCACTATTAGGGTTCCCACTAATCCTATTCCTTCCGGTAGGCATCCGCAGGAGTCATAAGAGTGAAGATAGCCTAGTGGAAGTTGCTGCACAATCAAGGAGAAAGAAGTTTTCAGAATTGGGTTCAAGACCTGAGGTATATTTCCTCTCCCTCTTGTTAGTGCGCATCTATGGAATTGACGGGTAGTAGATCTTGGGCTACAATAAGTTTTTACTTCTTCGCTGCGCGTTTAAACTTTTAATTTAAACCGGTTTTGCCATCAATTGGTATCAGAGCCACGCTCGTTTAGATCTATAGATGCGTTTTGGAACACTAGTTTTGATTTGCATGTAGATTTTAGGACTGTTTTCAAAACTGCATCGTCACAGATCTATTTTTGTAGCGTTATCGCAGTAGAATACAAATCTGTGATTGCATTGGATGCATGTTAGATTCGATTGATCGAAGTTGGTTCGATCGATCGAAGATGCTCTATGCTCAAGCGATCGAACAGGTTTTGATCGATCAAACATTGGATATGTTCGATCGATCGAATAGCATTCGAACGATCGATGCAGATTCTCTGTCAGGTTGTTCTTTTCACAGTTTTAAATGTTTTAAAAATTATATGCTTTAATTTTAAATTATTCTGTAAATTTTTTCAAATCATTATGTGAAATAGAACGTTCAAGCAATTGAACAATGTTCAATCAATCGAAGGTTCGAGCGATCGAACTGTCTTCGATCGGTCGAACTGTGACAGTGAAGTTAGATGCTATTTTAAGTTCTAATTCAGTATATAAAGAGTTTATGTACTGTGTGAATCAATTAGTGGTTCCAATTGTTATATATGCGTGGATGTATGTACGACTAACCCTTTTGCAGCAAGCTTAGTCGCTATCTCCCATGGCACCAAGACTTTTAAATTTTGTATTTAATTGTTTGAGATTGATGTATATTATGTTTTATTATTGGTTTGGTTTAAGGCATATGTAAAGGGCGCTGCGACTTCAATCATACGAAAAGGAAAGTCGCACCAGTTTTCCTAGCCTTTTATTTTTTTTGTTTTGTTTTTAGATAAATTATAAGCTTCGAAAGAAGCATAGGACCAATGCATTAGAATTAGAAATTCCATAGAGATGGAGCAAGTCGTTGTCCATGAAGATGGAGCTGGAGGCGACCAAACCAAGAAGGAGGTTCTATGGAGATAGAGCCATGGGAGATAGAGGCATATGAATGCCTTTGTTTCATTTTAGTTTTTTTTTATGTGCTTGGTTTGTGATTGGCGTTTTACATTGTTACTACTTGCATGCACGTAAAACAAGTTTTCTAAAATAAAATTCAAAAACCTTTTCAACGCATTAGTAAACATTGGATGTTTATGGGTAATGTGTGGAAACAAATTTTTTTTTCAAAAGCAAAATCCTTATTTACTAAATCTAGTGGGAGAGGGTCTTATTAATAAACACCCACTATCTTCCATTAACGGTTCACTGTAAGATGAGTGGTGCATTCTGTGTCACCTTGCCAGGGGTGATCATTCCATACGGAGGGTGCATTACTCATTGGTTACTAGATGTGAACTTCCTTTGATAGGATCAATCAGACGTATTAGAGGGTGAGCACCACATGGAGGCGCTACTTGAGACGGTTATGATTGGATCTTAGTTAATGGTACACACTAGCTAAACTATGGATAAGAGATCCTACACGGGGCATTATTTAGAAACTTAGAGATCAAAAAGGTTCGGGAGTCATAGATTGTTTTGCTACAGTTGCATAGCGGACAAGTCATGGTTAATCGAAAGATCGAACATTGACCACCACAAGGAGGCTTTATTCTTTCGTTTCGATATTCCGGTAACTTTGTTTTAAAATAAGAGTTTTTTTAAGGATTCTTTTATTTCAAACTGTCAAATTCTGATATCCATATTTATTTGGTTTGTTTGATTTTCAGTAATCATAATGTCTGGATATGTATTTAGTCCACTTGCCACCATACTCACTCAAACAAGTTAACTGGAAACAACTACACTGAATGGAAATGTAACCTTGATGTCGTGTTAACTATGGAGGAACACATATATGTGCTCACCACCCCAAGCCCTGAAGAACCCGCAGTAAATGCTTCGGTAGCTGCCAGACGCGATTTCGACAAATGGAAGAAGTCGAATGGAATGGCTCGTTGCTACATTCTGCCCTCAATGGCTGGCGTGTTACAATACCAATTCCAATCGAACGATTCTGCCAGTGACATTATCACATCCCTGAAAAAGATGTTTGGGGAACATGGCAGGCCTACCAGACAGGTGCCATGCAGAAGATAATGAGTGCAAAGATGTCAGAAGGGACTCCAGTCAAGGAACACGTTTTAAAAATGATTGGTTATTTAAACAAGCTGTAGACCCTATATGCCAACATCGATGCACAAACCCAAGTTGATATGATCCTCAATTCCCTGTCGCCTTCATTCGCTCAATTCAAACTTAATTATAATATGAATCAAATGAATTTTTCAATGAGCGAATTAATGAGTTCTTTACTCGCAGCGGAAGGGGTGATCAAGCCTGGGGTCAATGTTTTGAACGTTGATAAAAGCGCTTCTTCTTCCCAATCTACACTGAAAGGAAAGAAAGGAAAGAAGAAGGCTAGCACTGGTGGTTCAAGTGTTTGACCGGTCCTTAAGATTGCAAAATCTGAGGGAAAAAGTAAGGGCAAAGGGAAAGTGGGTGGCCAAGGCAAAGGAAAGTGTTTCCAATGCGGCAACAAGGGCCACTGGAAGAGGAACTGTCCAGAATTCTTAGCTACAAGAGTTCAAGGTATGATTGAATCACATGTGATTGAAGTAATTTTTATAACGGATACTTCAAACACTTGGTGCATTGATTCTGGTGCGACTAACCATATCTGTAATTCATTACAGGGGTTCAGATCAACCAGGAGGTGCAGTGATGGGGAAATCATACTTACTCTAGGTTCTAGCGCGACCATTTCTACGGTTGCTGATCGGGAGAGAACAAATCCTATTTATACGCCTTAACGAGCATTTGTTAGTACTTTTTTATCCTATTTTTGCATATTTTTACTTTGTTTTCTATTTTCTGACAGGTTTTGGAAGAAATCAAGTATATCAGGCTAAACAGGGTGAAAAAGTACAAAGAAAGAAGCTGAAAAAGCCAAGTCGCGCGCACGAAAACCCAGAAATCGCTCGCGCGATCCGCGCGCGCGAAGTATCAAAAGTCGCGCTCGCGCGACCCGCTCGCGCGATATGTGTAAAAACCAAAGTTGCGTATTTCAGTATACTAAAGACTCCTATGCAAACGAGATGTCCTAACTGCGTCCAGATTGTAAATTATATCAGTTTCAGTTCGTCTCGAGTTAGAAAGGCTTCCAAAAACTTGTTGTAATTCTATATATACCTTATTTTACTTCAATTAAAGGGTTATACATCATTAGCCAATAAATATATACACACTTTCAGCCATTGAAGAGAGAAAAGCAAGGAGAAGAAGAAGAAGACCAAGGATTCCCATGGCCTCCTCCATCAACCTCTTGCCGTTCATCAATTCTATGGCCAACTAAACTCAAGATCTAGGGTTTCAATGAAACACTAGCCAAGTAATAGGGTGTATTTTATGTTTTTATTTTAGTTTTGTTATGTATGGATGACAGTTACATGTTCTGAGGATTTTTATAAATAAATCGTGCTTTTATTGATTAAATCGTTACTTTCAAAATTTATTGTTGTCTTAGATCTATTTTGACTGTAGTGTGCTCAATGATCTATGCTTGCTGTGCTTGTTTAGATTATTTACATGTAATGGTGCTTAAATTGAATTGTGCTATCAAGTATCCGAATAGTCCATGCCTAGATTAGACGGATTATACCACAACCCTAGTTTAGTGTGGGATAATTCGTGCTAACCGAAGATGGATTATGTTGGTGCTTGAACCATAATTATTTTCTTGACGGAGGAATTGGGCTTGTAGCTACAATTCCCCATTATCATCCAACTTAATAATCTAATTGAATGCATAAATATTCCTATTATGAAGCTAGTGGTGGATTTGCAATCCTAGGTTCTTTTAAACATATTTACAAAAACACTTTTAAATTGCTTTCATAGTTTAGATTTATTTTCCTTGCTATTAGTTTAATTAAAAATCAAATCAAAATCTGTTTTTCTTGAATTAGCTAAACTTAGGTTTTAAAGTTAAATCGCGGTAGTATTCAATCTCTGTGGGTTCGACCTTTACTTCCACACTGCAAATCTTTAGAAAAGTAAAGTATACTTTTATATCTTGATATTGACAACATCAATTTTTGGCGCCGTTGCCGGGGATTGCATTACTACCTTTGGTTTTATAATCTTAGTTTAGTTAATTCGTAAATATTAGATTAGTTTTTAGTCTTCTTATTTTTCGTTTTATTTTAAGTTACTAACTTTTCTTTTATTTTTGTAATTTCTTAGGACATCAAATTCCAACGTTTCCGAGTGGAGCAGCTAATTACATCAAAGGAGCTTACGCAAATAAAAATATAAATAAAATAAAGTAAATTGCTTCGTGTGAAACTCGCTTTAAACCACTGTAAGTCAGGGCGCTGTGACGCACTATTTGCATTAGTTTAGGGTTAATTGCACTGCATTAGCTAGGAAACCCGGGGCGCTGGGCTTGACGCGGTCATTGCATTACAGGATAATTTGCATGCATCATAGTAGTGGTGTTTCCCTATTACAGGATAATGTGCCTGTTGCCCTATTTGCGTGATTGCTATTTGTTTCTTTTGTTTAGTTAGTCGTTTTAGTTTCTTTTCCTTTGTTTTAGTTTATGTTAGGTACACGTTCAAATAAACCGGAATTACAACCTTTCGACTCTGAACTCGAACGCACCCTAAGAATTAATAAGTCTTCAAACTTAACTTCTAGAGCTAGGTTTTTAATAGACGACGATTTGACACCGAAACCAACGTCTTTATTTGAGTCCGAAATACGTGGTACTCTTACAAGACTAAAGAAACCACGCTTTCATAACATAGAACCGATTAAAATGGCAGACATTGGAAATAATAACGAAAACAACAAAAATAACAACGGGGCTAATATGAATAATCTTAATATACCGCCGCCTCCTCCACTTATAAATTATTTTATTCCTACGACTTACACGCCACAAGCTGGTATCGAATTACCGGAGGCGACAGCATGTCACTTTGAGATAAAGTCGTCTACCATCTCGCTACTTCCATCATTCCATGGCCGTCTAAATGAAGACCCTTACCAACACTTAGGGGATTTTCAGGGTATATGTTCTACTTTGAAAATACAAAACCTAAATAATGATGAATTAAAATTGCGGCTCTTCCCATTCTCCTTAAGAGACAAAGCGAAGTATTGGCTTCAATCACTTGAGCCAAACACAATAAAAACATGGGAAGCCTTACACACCGCCTTTTTACAAAAGTTTTTCCCTATTATGCGTACAAATAAGATAAGAAAAGATATAACTAATTTTGTGATGCAAGATGGGGAGACTCTTTATGACACGTGGGAAAAATTTAAAGAATTATTACGCTCGTGTCCACATCATCAGGTTCCCAAGTGGCAGTTGGTACAGGTTTTCTACGAGGGACTTATTCCCTCGGTCCGTAATACCGTTGATGCCGTTTGTGCGGGAACTTTCCTACACAAAAGCGCCGACGAGGCCTGGAAAATATTTGAAACGTTAAGCGAGAACTCGATGCATCAGACTGTGTCAGTACGTTCCGAGGGATATCATACACAACCTAAGAGAGAGGTGAAGTTTGAGTCGAGTCATTCTATTGAATTTCAGGAATTATCTAAAAAACTTGACCGACTTATGACAATGAATCAAATGACAGCCCCATCCGTTCATGAAATCTGTGCATTATGTTCAGATCCGTCACATTCGATACTTGCATGTCCATCGGCGAGTCAATTTTCGGAATTCGTGGAGCAACACATTAATTCTATTCAACAATACCCACGAAATAACTATAATTCGACTACTAATAATCCGGATGCGCCATGGAGAAATCATCCTAACTTCTCGTGGAAAAATAATACTAATAATCCTAATGAGGCAACTAATTTTCCAAATGCGTATCGACCTCAGTTTCAACCTACTCAATACCAACAACCGCCTCATAATTCGAATCCTTCAAGGGGTAATGTTTTTGAGGAAAAGGTGTTGGCGTCCCTTAATAAAATTGAAACACAAGTACAGGCACAAGCACAAATAGTGCACTCTCACACACAATCCATTGCGAAGCTTGAATCCCAAGTGGGACAACTAGCTACTGTAGTGAGTCGTAGAAACGAGGGGACGTTACCTAATCAAACAATTCAAAACCCTAAGGGACAATATGAGATTAAGGGGTCGAATGAACAAGTGAATGCCGTCTCAACTAGGATGACTACATGAGAAGAGGTGATAGAAACCCCTAATAAGAATGAGAATGAGAATGTGATAGATATGAACATCAACTCTAATAAAGAGAGAGGTGAGGACGTGAATCAAAATAGAAAAGAAAATGAACCGGTCCCAACTAATCATATTCCGAGAATGCCGTGTCCACCTAATATTGAGGGACTGTCACAGTTTACAAAGAAAAAGTCAAAAGTCGAAGATATACTCGAGGTATTTAAATAAGTTAAAATTAATATTCCTTTCCTCGACGCTATAAAACAAATTCCCGCGTATGCTAAATGTTTAAAAGACCTTTGTACACAAAAGCGCAAAATACGTAGTCATACCCCTAAAAAGGTCTTCCTCACGGAAAAAGTAAGTTCAATTTTTCAACACGCTCCTCCTAAGTATAAGGATCCCGGTACGCCTACGATTTCATGTGTCATAGGTGACACTATTATTCATCGGGCTCTCCTTGACTTAGGGGCTAGTGTTAATCTCTTACCTTATCATGTCTATAAACAATTAGGTCTAGGTGAACTTAAACCTACGGCCGCTACTATTCAATTAGCGGATCGTTCTGTCAAAATACCTAGAGGGATCGTTCTGCGGTTGCTATAGGAGTCGTAGCTTTAGAATTTCTAGACAATATAGTTTTGATTTTATCAGATGTACTTTACGTCCCTTCAATGAGATGTAATTTAATTTCAGTTTCTAATTTATCGAATAATGGTTATTCCTTTCATTTTGGAACTGAAGTTGTGATTAAAAGAAATAGTTCTTTTATATGTTCTGGTGTTAAATCAAATGGTTTGTATGTGATTACTCCCAATATTTCTAAAGACTCTTGCATGGAACTTAATAACTCAGTGGTAACTGTACCATCTAAAAGAAAGGGACCTTCTACTAATCCAACAAGGCTTTGTCATATGAGGCTTGGCCATATCAATCTAAATATAATTGGCAGACTAGTCAAAGAAGGGGTCTTAGGTAATTTGGTTCTCGAACCAATGGAAGTCTGCGAGTCTTGTTTAGAGGGTAAGATGACAAAAAGGCCCTTTCCTGCAAAAGGCAATAGAACCAATGCATTGTTGGAATTAGTTTATACTGATGTGTGTGGACCAATAAATATTAGAGCAAGGGGTGGTTATGAGTATTTCATAACATTTACTGATGACCACTCTAGGTATGGATATGTGTACCTAATGCAGCATAAGTCTGAAGCCTTTGAAAAGTTCAAAGAGCTTACGGCTGAAGTGGAGAAGCAATTGGGCACACACATCAAGGCCATTCGATCTGATTGAGGTGGCGAGTACCTCTGCAAAGCGGGGGTATTTGTAAAATACAACCGCGCTAAAAGGAAGAATTGTATTAGTTTTTATCACAACTTCCCGTGTTATCTGCAATTTGCATTACAAGGCTAATTTTCATACAATATGATTAATCTATGATAAGTTGTATTGTTTTAGCTGTTGTTTGTGCAGATTACTGCTGTGTGGACTAAACAGATGAACATCAGAATGAATGGAATGCTGGAATGAAAACAAAAGGAGTCAAAGCTGAAATGTGGAGTTCGATCGATCTAAGACGGTTCGATCGATCGAGCGTTCGATCGCTTGATAAGTGTTGAAGCGCTTGAAGAGTAAGGGTTCGATCGATTGAGAGCAGTTCGATCGATCGAACGGGGTATTTCCAGTAACATTCGTGTGCGCAGCAGATGCGGGTTTTTAACCCTAGTTTCTTAGGTTTCTTATATATATGTGTATTGTTTACGTCCAGTAGGACGCCCACATTTTTGTTTTTACAGTTTTAGAGAGAGAGATAGAGAGGTTGATTGTTTTTTGTAGGTTTCCATTGAGTTTTTGCATTGTGAACCGGATTTCTCTAAGTTTAATACAAGTATTCTGCGTTCCAGGTTATTTATATATTGGCATTTACATTCTGCACTTTGTAGTCGTAGTTTAAGCGCTCATCTTGTAGTATTACATGCTAGATATTGTCAAAACCATAGTTTTTAGATTTTCCATGAAAAACTCGCAACCAAACAAGGTGTTAATGTTTTCTTACGTTAAATATCAATCTGTGACACTCCAGACGATGTCTGAGTAGTCCCAGGTTGGGAGAACACGATGAAACAGTGATCTCCAGCCTCTGCCAAGCAGCAGAATAATCGCTGTGTTCGATCGATCGAAGTTAGTTCGATCGATCGAACCAGAGACAGTCAAGCGATCGAAGTCATTTCGATCGATTGAGGGATGAAGGTCTTCGATCGATCGAAAGCGCGTCGATCGATCGAACTCCCTGATTCTTGAGGATGTTCCCTGCAGTATTCCAGGACCTTTTGTTTTAAGATTTGTTATCATTCTGTCCCAAATAAATGCTCAGTTTGTCAAAACAGCTTTTAAAACTAAGGCCCTAAGGCATTTTCTTTCAATACATTTTGCAAACCATCTTCAATGCTGACACCATTGAGGATGCAAGTCTTAACTATTGGATTAAACCGCTTTCACGTATTTTAACTTAATTGTGATGATATGGTCCCGGTCATGAAAGGGCCATGGATTCTTTATCTTTAGAGGAATACGGAAAACTGTGGGTAATGTACTCCTTTGTGCTTCAAGGCAAATGCATGGTAGATGGCTAGGTTACTGCGGATTCGTGTAATCCCAACACTTTCTTTTTAAAGTTAAACATCCTAATTTAGAGTACTGTTTTAATTAGCTAGTTAGATCGTTAATCATTTTCCTTAGTAATTTTAGCTGTGGAACTTTGTGTTCCGCACCATTGCTTAATCTTATTCATTTTATTTTGCTTTCGTTTGAGGTTAGTCTAATTCAATAGGTCAACACCTTCCCTGTGGGATCGACCTGGTCTTACCAGATATTACTTGCACGTCTACCTACACTTGGGTATTGCACAAGAGCGCACAGAAAAATTCTCGTGTCAAGTTTTTGGCGCCGTTGCCGGGGAAGGCGACGATCAATTCCTTAGATTACCTCAGTCTCTCTTCATCTCTTTCTGTTTTTATTTTCTCTTCTTTTCAGTTCTTTTGGGTAAGTTCTCACCCTAGGGACTCTCCTAGTTCATGTCCGAGAATTCTATTGAAGGAATTTTTGGAAATCCATTCTACCTGTCTGACTCTGATAGTTCCATCAACCCGATAGCCACTCCAACTGAATCAATGGATGATCATCAGAGTGAAAATGGTGACAATAATTTGGTGCCAATTGATGAGGCGCTACGTCCTCTTTGCGATCTCATGCAACCAGAACATGCACCTACACCCTCTTGCATTCAAATCCCACCACATAATGGCGAATTTCAGTTTCGCAATGGGATGATTCAACTGCTTCCCACTTTTCATGGGATGGAAAGTGAGAAGGCGTATTTACATGTCACCGATTTCGAGGATGTTTGCAAAACATTCTCGCAAAATTGTCCTAGGGAGGTGACGCATCTAATGCTATTCCCCTTCACTTTGAAAGATAAAGCGAAGGCGTGGCTTCACTCCCTCAAACCGAATTCAATTTTCACCTGGCATGCGATGAGTACCGCGTTTCTAAAGAAATTCTATCCTACTCGCATGACCACAGACCTTCAGCGTCAAATCAATTCCTATAAACAAAAGAGCAATGAAACCTTCACACAAGCGTGGGAGCGTTTCAAAGATTTGCTTCTCTCATGCCCACACCATGGGTTTGAGAAATGGCGAACTATCAGCTTCTTTTATCAAGGATTGAGTGGTGAAACAAAGAAGTTGGTGGAAACAATGAGCTCTGGACCATTTCTGCGTAAAAACACTGAAGAGGCCGAAGCCCATTTCGAATGGTTAGCTGAATACGCTCATGAATGGTCAAATTCTGACAATATCTCACGCTCACAGATATCCTGTGTAGAGGAGAAAAGCCTATACCAGCTAACCAATGAAGATCACCTCATGACTGAGTACGCAGAGCTGGCTAAGAAGGTAGAAGAGTTAAGCATGAAAGGAGAAAGCTCTAGGCAGGTCATGCCTGAGGAACCATGTGGCACATGCAACATGTTGGGACATACAACTCAATATTGTCCTAATGTGCCATATTTTCAAGAGCAAGCCCCTATAGAGATGAATGCCATGCAAGGTTTTCGAGGGGCGGGGAATTCCAACAATAACTTTCAAAGTAACAATAGATGGAATCACCCCGGTTTTGATTGGAGAAATAATGCTGGGACCCAAAATCAATATCAACAGCAGCCCTACAACAACAATCAATATCAAGGGCAAAATAATAGGCCGTTCCAGCATTACAATCAAGCTCAACCCTCCAATGCACCACAAACTAATACCTATGTGCCACCGCACAAGAAGGTACAAGAAGAAGAGCCACTTGCTAATGCCAATCTAACGCAGCAACTCATACAAATGATGAGTAGAATGTCTGCCACGTTAGAGAGGATAGATGCAAGGCAAGAAGGTTCAGGAGGAACATTCCCTGCCCAACCACTTCAGAACCCCAAGGGACATAACAATGGTCCTAACAATCAAGAACATGCTAAAGCTGTGACTACACTGAGAAGTGGAAAAATCATAGAGAAAAGCATGCCTCTGTCCACTCCCGAAGTGTACGAAGAGGAGGAAGTGGTGGATGAAGAAGTTGAGCTACCATCTACTCAAGAGGAGGAGCCGTTTACTAATGACGAGGCAATAAAGACAAACATTGAAGCTCCTAGAGTAGAAGAAGAAGTTGAGCGAAGGCCTGGAAAGGAGTCTGTTAAGGAGGAACCACCAAAATGCCCTTTTCCGGCACCTTATCCTCAACGGTTGAAGAAACCCAAGAATGAGACAAAGAATCAGGAGTTTCTGGAATTGTTTAAGCAAGTTAAAATTAACCTTCCACTCCTAGATGCTATCAAGCAAGTGCCGGCCTATGCTAAGTATCTCAAAGATCTATGCACGGTCAAGAGGAGGCAAAGCGTGAAGAAACATACTTATGTTGCGTGCCAAGCAAGCGCGATCATTCAAAATGAGTTGCCTCCAAAACTCAAAGATCCCGGTACACCTACTGTCTCATGTATAATTGGGAATCAAAGGATAGATAACGCACTCCTCGATCTAGGAGCAAGCGTAAACCTGCTGCCTTATTCAGGCTATAAACAGCTAGGGTTGGGTGAACTCAAACCCACTCGAGTTGCGTTGCAATTGGCAGACAGATCTGTGAAGTACCCTAGAGGGGTGTTGGAGGACGTCCTTGTTCAAATAGACTCTTTTGTATTTCCGGTTGATTTCGTGATATTGGACACAGAACCTGTGTCTAATCCTGGTGCACATATCCCGGTTATTTTTGGACGTCCATTCCTCAACACCATTGATGCCACAATCAAGATTAGAAGTGGTATCATGACTATCGTATTCGGGAACATGACATTGAATGTCAAGATCTTTTCTAATCCCCGACCTGAAGAATACAATGATGAGGAAGAAATCCATTACATAGACACGGTCATTGAAGATGAAGTTGACTTGGTCAACTACAAAGATCCTTTGGAAGTTGTGATGACTCAATTTGGCAATATCTATCAGCCTGCAGAGTCCACCCCATTGGATGCTGACCTGAACCAGACGTGTCTTATGATGGATACGATAGAGGAGGATCGAGCCGATTGCATGTGGGTAATGCCATATGAACAACTGCCTCCTAAAACCAAGTTGGTAATGCCCTCTAGTTTCCAGTTTCCGGAGTTAGAATTGAAGGAGCTCCCCAAAGAGCTAAAATATGCATTCCTGGGGGCTGGAAAAACTTATCCTGTAATCATTTCATCTGCTTTAACTCATGAACAGGAAAGTAAGCTAGTGGAAGTGCTGACAAAGCATAAAGATGCTATGGGATGGACAATTGCTGACCTCAAAGGCATAAGCCCATCCATATGCACACATAAGATATATTTGGACCCTAAACCCTAAACCCTCAAGGCAAATGCAAAGGCGTCTGAATCCCAACATGCAAGAAGTAGTTAAAAAGGAAGTGCTCAAGCTACTTGATGTTGGGATGATATATCCGATATCTGATAGTCTTTGGGTTAGTCCTACCCAAGTAGTTCCAAAGAAAGCAGGCATAACGGTCATCCCGAACAAAGATGGTGAATTGGTACCAACACGTATCCCCACTAGATGGAGGATGTGTATTGACTACAGGAAGTTAAATACTGTGACCCGAAAGGACCATTTTCCTTTGCCATTCATGGATCAAATGCTAGAACGCGTGGCGGGTCACAAGTATTACTGCTTCTTGGATGGATACAGTGGATATAATCAAATTGAAATTGCTCCTGAAGATCAGGAGAAAACCACGTTCACTTGTCCATTTGGTACATTTGCTTACCGACGAATGCCGTTTGGCTTATGTAATGCACCGGCTACTTTTCAGCGGTGCATGCTAAGCATATTCAGTGACATGGTCGAAAACATCCTTGAAGTATTCATGGATGATTTTTCAGTGTTTGGCCATAGCTTTGAAGATTGCCTCAGCAATCTTGAGCAGGTTTTATTGAGGTATGAGGACAAACACCTAGTCTTAAATTGGGAGAAGTGTCACTTTATGGTGACCAAGGGAATAGTCCTCGGCCACATAATATCCGATGAAGGAATCCAAGTGGATAAGGCTAAAATCGACATAATCTCAAATCTACCTGTCCCCCGTACAGTAAGAGACATCCGTTCATTCTTGGGGCATGCAGGTTTTTATCGTCGGTTTATCCAGAATTTCAGTGCAATCTCTCGACCCCTTTGTCAACTTCTTGTCAAAGATGCACCATTCGAGTGGTCAGAGAGTTGCCAAAAGTCCTTTGAGGATCTAAAAGAGCTCCCCACCTCCGCACCTATAATACAGGCACCCGACTGGAGTTTGCCTTTTGAATTAATGTGCGATGCTAGTGATTACGCCATTGGCGCAGTCCTAGGCCAGAGAAAGGACAATAAGCCGTACGTGATATACTATGCCAGCCGAACTTTGAATGAAGCTCAAATGAATTACACAACTACTGAAAAGGAGCTGCTGGCTGTAGTATTCGCCCTGGACAAGTTTAGGTCTTATCTGATAGGGTCACCAATTGTCTGTTTTACAGATCATTCGGCCCTCAAGTACCTTTTGTCAAAGAAAGACGCTAAACAACGGTTTATTCGCTGGATACTCTTACTCCAAGAGTTTGATCTAACAATCAAAGATAAGAAAGGAGTAGAGAATGTGGTTGCGGATCACTTGTCCCGATTGACTTTTGTTGACAACACTGAATCCCAATCCATTAAGGATGAGTTCCCAGACGAACAGCTACTGGCAGTAAGTAGTCTGCCTTGGTATGCTGATATTGTAAACTACCTCGTCACGGGTGAAACACCAACTCATTGGTCGAACCAAGATAGGAAACGGTTCCTCTCGTTCGCGCGCCATTTCTTCTTTGATGACCCCTACTTGTTCAAGTACTGTGCTGATCAGGTCATCAGGCGCTGCGTCCCCAACGAAGATATAACCGTAATATTAGCGTCATGCCATTCTGAGGCATGCGGTGGCCACTTCGCGTCACAGAAGACCGCACAAAAAGTCCTACAAAGCGGTTTTTACTGGCCCACAGTCTTCAAAGATGCTTATTGCTTTTGCAAGACATGCCAACGCTGTCAAAAGCTTGGAACGATTTCTAAAAGGAATTCTATGCCTTTAACCCCTATCATCACAATTGAGATATTTGATTGTTGGGGCATAGATTTTATGGGTCCATTTCCCAAGTCTAACAACTGTGAATACATACTCCTTGCTGTGGAGTATGTATCGAAATGGGTAGAAGCGATACCAACGAGACGAAATGACCACAGAACGGTCATGTCATTTCTAAGAGAGCATATTCTGTCTCGTTTCGGTACTCCGAAAGCTTTACTAAGTGACCAAGGCAAGCATTTCTGCAATAGACCCTTGGAGTCACTTCTCAAGAAATACGGGGTCCATCATAAAATCGCTCTTGCCTATCATCCACAGTCAAATGGGCAAGCAGAATTGGCTAACCGAGAAATCAAGCATATTCTCGAGAAGACGGTTAGTTCCAATCGAAAAGACTGGGCATACAAATTGACTGACGCGTTATGGGCATACCGTACTGCCTATAAGACGAATCTTGGTATGTCCCCGTATAGACTGGTTTACGGGAAAGCTTGCCACCTTCTTGTTGAAATTGAACATAAAGCTTATTGGGCGACACGCTCATTGAACTTTGATATTCAAGAGGGAGGTCAGCTGCGCAAGCTCTAACTTGCAGAGCTAGAGGAAATACGACGAGATGCGTATGACTCTGCAAAGTTGCATAAGGAAAAGTTGAAGGCTCGCCACGATCGTACGATTTGTCGTAAATCATTTGAGCCGGGGCAGAAAGTTTTGCTGTATGACTCTCGCCTCCACCTTTTCCCAGGAAAGCTCCATTCCCGTTGGACATGCCCGTTCATCGTAAAAACTATTTTTCCACATGGGGCGGTTGAGATTGTCAATCTAAAGAACGATGATTGTTTCAAGGTCAATGGCCAAAGATTGAAACCGTTCTTGGAAAACTTCCACACTGAAGTTGAGCACATCCAGCTGGATGAGCCCAGCTATTCTCATACTTAAAAATCCAACGTGGAGTTCCAAATTGTTGTTGTATTTCTTTTCTTTCCTTGCATTTGTATTCTTTTTTTTTGTTTTTAACTTCTTGTTGTTCTTTCGTGTTTGTGATCTAGTTCTAATCCATTATACTTTAAACCATTCTGTTGCAGGTGCATAGATGCGAGGTGATGATGTTCATTCTGTCGGTTCTTGGGCTGATTCAGAATGTCGTTGTGGCACCTGGACTGAGGGTGAACTCACACCCTGCCCCTTGCTTCATCAAGACCCTGAAGCTCATTCTCTCATTGATGCTGCTCAAGGGTACATTCCATATCCACCAGCCCTCCTGGATATCAACCCATACGAAAATATGGGATTTCAGGAAGACGACGATGTGGATGAGGAAGAAGACCTGTACATGGGACGAATGGTGGATGATGCACTCATGGCACAGTGGGAAAATGATGATATGTGGGAGCCATAGGAAGATCATGACCTCCAGGATGTCGTCCCAGACCGCCACAATGCCGTTTTTGTTTTCGTGGATGATTTCCTTGTTCCTGAGTTGGTCCCATACCGCTATGTGCACCTGAGCTTCCTGCTATTCTGGCTCTAATGCCCCTTACCAGCCAGTGCATTTTGGGAACCTATGCCAATAGTGAGGTTGGAACTTGTCACATTTCTTTGTATTTTTTGTTTCTGTTCATTGTTTTTTCTTTTCGTTTTAATTCGTGTTGCTGGTGTTCTGTTATTTTAATTTCGGTTTGTTGTCTTTTGTCCAGGATTGTCACTATGTTTCTAAATGGCACTCCGGTATTCCTTCCACATCAACTGATTCATGGTCTTGGGCCCTACATAAGGCCCCCACACACTCCGCCGCGAGAGGACAGTCCGTTACGCAGTCGCACTCCTTTATCCTTGTCTCCATCCGGATCACCTCTTGCATGGGCTTTCAATTCTTTGGAGACGCCAGACTTATTTGATGATGTCCTTACTGCTTTTCGGTTGTTCTGGAAAAGGGAATCATCGAGTTTGGACTTCACTCCTGAAGATTCGGCGGGTTATGAAGAGATTGTGGAAGAGGAAATCTTTATACTCGAAGATTAGTGCTGCATTTCAGTTGTTTTTGTTCAATTTCATCTTTTGTTTATCAACTGGAATGTTATCCTTGACAGAATGTTATTGGTTTTAGCTTTAATTTTATTTTTTTTTTGGTTTTCTTTAGTTAAATAAGGTTTTAACCACAGTTGGGGGTAATTTTGTGGCAATGTGGATGTTTTTTATAAAAATTGGATTGATATAAATTGCAATTTTCTATTCTGAGGATGAATTTCTGTCCTACATGCTTGTACTTAAACTGTTTTTTAGTCTCTCTGCATGTCCAAAATTGTTTCTGATAGTTGGGGGTGATATGGTTCATGTTTTCCATTGAATTCTGAAATTCTTGGGTTCGATCGATCGAATCCGCTCCGATCGATCGAAACCTGGTTGTTCGAGCGCTTGTATTTTCTGCTCAATCGCTTGAGGGATTTGCTTTCGATCGATCGACCATAGTTCAATCGATCGAACGAAGCTTTTAAACGAAGCGTCTTCAGAACACTTCTTCATTTCCCTCACTTATACACTCTCGAGCGCTCGAGCACAGAGGAGGGGGCGACTCGCCAATTTTCGTGTCCTTGCACTCAATAAGACGCCCTGATCACTCCTCTAATCATCCTCATCGTCATATCATCATCCCAACCACCTCCACTGCGTGTTCTACACCGAGGTAGGCCCCACTTGTTTTTGTATTTCATTTCCTTAAATGATTGTGTTAGAAAATCCCAAGGGGGTGTCCCCTTGGTCCTAGGATCTCTTTTTGTTAGTTCATTGTTTGTGCATCTTTTGTTTCCTCTGCGTTTCTGCGATCGCTGCACATCGCTGTGTTCGATCGCTTGAACTAGTTTTGAGCGATCGAAGTGGAGCTGTTCGATCGATCGAACAATGTTCAAGCGATCGAAGCCTACTCCAGTTCAATTGATCGAACCCTGTTCAATCGATCGAACTCCAGCAGTGGCAGTTTTGTTTCTTTTTCTCCCTGTTCTTATCGGTGTCATGTTGTGTCTTATTTTCAGGGCTGCCGCGATGAATCCAGTGACGGGCTATCATAAGTCCAAGCCCCTCAGTCGTATTATACCAGATCCGGTACCCGCACATGGGTTCCGGAATGACGAGGACAGGCTATGGTACGAGCGGTATTTTCAGACACGGATGGTGATGGTCGAGCGCCCTATTGAGCACATCTGGACGGAGAGCCCATGGTTCCTTACACGGATCCGCTCTATGCCTCACTGGTTCCATCTCCTTTCATTGGCCAAGAGTGTCAATCTGTCCTGGATTCGAGGTGCGTGTGCGACTATGATCAGCGACCCGGTTGCACCATTCACCTACCACGCCTTCTTCCGGAGTCGCCCGTTCATCATCAGTCCTGCTACCGTTTCAGCCGCGTTGGGGGTACCAGAGGTACCTGATTATGTTTGCCCCCACCGGCCTGATGCACCAGTGACCCCACCATCCACTATTATCCGTGAGCTCACTGGAGGCGCCGTTCCATCTTGGGATGGCGATGCTTTGATTGAGGACCACTTTCTCACTGATGGCTACCACATGATCCACTTGGTCCTCAGCAACTGCCTCCTAGTGACTTCCTATCGAGAGAAGATCGCGGCTTGGTATGCGCGAGTCTTATATGCAGTGGGGACGGGCCAGCCAGTTCACCTACCACGCCTCTATATTGACTTTATGGTCCACCCCACCCGTTTTATCTCGTCCAAGAAGCACCTGAAGGGTGCTTGGGCTATTCAGAGGGTTATGGCTGATGCCGGTTTCCCCGTGCTTGCTGGAGACGATGTTCGCCCTTCTCCCCGCCGATTCAGCAAGGCTGCGGCTCGCCGCTCCGACGCCCAGAAGAGGAAGCGAAAGGGGAAAGGGAAAGCGAAGGTGAGGGGGAAGAAGAAGAGGCGTGGTGGTACGGACACGGAGGCGGGAGCTTCAGGGACACCTACCGAGGTGGAGGAACTTGATTCCGATGATGATAAGGATGATCCGGTTGCTGCGGTTCGGCAGTTTGAGCTGCGACAGCGGTCGCAGACTCAGGCCCAGGGAGAGTCTTCTTCTTCTGTGCCTCTCCCGACAGTTCACGAGCTACTATTGGAGGAGAGAGAGGCCAGGATTAGACTCGAGGGCCGGATAGACCATCTCCAGACCTTGCTGGAGTCTATATTGATTCAGATTGGGGTTGATTGGGCTGTTCATTCTACTCCGCATCCATCGATGGCCCCGTCTGTACCATCTACTACTGCCCCGGATTCTGCTACTACCGATCCTTTTCCCTCCTCTACCACTGATCCACCTGCTACTACCCCGTTGCCACCTGCTCCTATCGACATCCCTTCTGATGTAGCTGATGACGCGCCGTCTGGGGTCGATTAGTTTTAGTTGGGGAGGTGGTGTTTATGTATTTTTGGTTAGTTATTGTACTGGTTTTGGGTGGTTGGATATGTTGGTTGTTTTGGTTGGATTTATTTGGTTGGTTGGTTCTATATGGACATTATGTATCTCTGTTTGTATTTTATTCAGTTCATATTACAGTGGTTTAGATTGCTTGGATCATGATTTTTATTGTATTACTCTTATCTATTGATCCTGTTTGTTTTGGAGATTGTGTTCTACTTTTCTATGCTAGGTTGCTTTGCTTGCGATCATCAATTTGCTCCATACGGGTGATACCCATCTATTTTATTTATTGAAAATCAACTTCTGGGGACTTTGTTGTTTTCAGTTGGGGGTAGGAGATAATAGATAGGTATACACCCGTAATGATCAGGTTTTGCACTTGGATATGTTTTAAATGTAATGGATATGTTTTAAATGTAATGAGAACACAGTCTGTTAAAATTTTGAAAATTTTGAACTTTTTATTATTGAGTTGTATTGATAGAATGACTCTGAATAACCTCTCATGCTTGTTAATTAGACAAGGACGCATTTGTAGCATTCTCATCTTTTTATGGATTAAATCCACGCGTTTTTCTGTATCACTGAAATGAATTGCATTTGTAAAGCTATTATGTACCCAATATTTTTACGCCCTAATTGGCAGCCATGTAGAAAACCTGAAAGTTGAGTTAATATGAATATTGTGCGAAAAAGAACAAGTAGTGGAAGCTAATAACCCTTTGTGAGCTATTGAGCCAATCGCCATTTCTGAGGGGATTCTCATACATTGTCGAATGGTCTTTCTTGCATATACTTGGTGAATTCGTTGTTAAGTCTCAGTTTTTTTTAAAAGTTGACTGCTTGTTAGAGGAGAACGTTCAGGATTTACCAATTACACTCAATGAACACTTAAGTGCTAAAAATTGAAAGTTGAGAAAATGATTTAAGCCATCGTTTACCCATTCTTTTACCGGATATAGCTTGTACCTACATTCATTGAATTGTTTCATTCCTAATCCCACCTCAATTAAATATTTCCAATATAATCATAAGAATTCATACCCTTGATCTATACCTTGACCTCATTGCGCCGTTTGATATATTTGTTGAGAATGAGTTATCAAAGTATGTGAAATGGAAGGAAGTAGTTGTGGGATATTCCAGGTATTTAAAAAAAAAAAAAAAAGAAAAAGAAAAAATGATGATGAATGAAAAAAAAAAAAAAAAAAAAAGAAAAAGAAAAGCATATGAAATGAATGGGAGATTGGGTGGAGAAAAGAATAAAGAATAAAAAGAGAAGTGGAAAGTCCATCACATACTAAAAAGCACACTCTTCTCTACAACCCTCCTACCTACTAAATAAAAGCCGCAAGTCAAAGTCTTGAAGATTCTCAATAATTGATTTGAACATGGAAGTGTGAGTTGAGTTATCCACGGTATTTCGCTCCTCTAGTAAGTAGTGTTTCATTCATGAGACTATACACTCTTAAATGTCCGTTTTTCATAGAGTCAAGTATGAAAGCATTAGCATTTAGAATATCATCCCTATCAAAGCTTTCATACGATGTGTGATCATTGTAAAGCAAGTTTCTGAGAGACGTTTTTTTTTTTTTTTTTTTGAGTGTGACCAATGTGAGAATTGAGCTAAAACTGCAAGTTTTTCAAGGTACAATAGTCAAGATAACTCTTAATAGGGTTGGACGCATGGTTGTTAATTTCACACACACACGGGTGCATGATGGTAACACATTTGTTATATTTTACTTGGTGATATAGGGGAGCATGTGGATCTCTTTCATGGGCTGATAGAGGATAGTATATTATTGTAGAGCTAAATTAACAGTTTAATGGAAGGGGGAATTCTACAAGTTATTCTAAATCTTTTTGAGCTTAAAATTGGAGAATTTTGTGGGTATATTCACTGCAAACCCTCACGAGACAACACTCGTCCACTAGGGGGAACCTAGGGGTTTAACGGCTTGTTGCATTCGCTAAATGCAACCGCGATTCCTGCGAAAGTGAGTTAGGATCTTTCTTTCTATCTTAGTTTAGGCTGTTTTTAGTTTTCCTCTGTTTTCTTAGTTGTGGTAGCATTAGTTTAGGAGTTTGTAGTTTATTTTATTTTCGCTTTATCGCTAGGGACTAGCAATAAGCTAGTTGGGGGTTGTGCAAAGCGGGGGTATTTGTAAAATACAACCGCGCTAAAAGGAAGAATTGTATTAGTTTTTATCACAACTTCCCGTGTTATCTGCAATTTGCATTACAAGGCTAATTTTCATACAATATGATTAATCTATGATAAGTTGTATTGTTTTAGCTGTTGTTTGTGCAGATTACTGCTGTGTGGACTAAACAGATGAACATCAGAATGAATGGAATGCTGGAATGAAAACAAAAGGAGTCAAAGCTGAAATGTGGAGTTCGATCGATCTAAGATGGTTAGATCGATCGAGCGTTCGATCGCTTGATAAGTGTTGAAGCGCTTGAAGAGTAAGGGTTCGATCGATTGAGAGCAGTTCGATCGATCGAACGGGGTATTTCCAGTAACATTCGTGTGCGCAGCAGATGCGGGTTTTTAACCCTAGTTTCTTAGGTTTCTTATATATATGTGTATTGTTTACGTCCAGTAGGACGCCCACATTTTTGTTTTTACAGTTTTAGAGAGAGAGATAGAGAGGTTGATTGTTTTTTGTAGGTTTCCATTGAGTTTTTGCATTGTGAACCGGATTTCTCTAAGTTTAATACAAGTATTCTGCGTTCCAGGTTATTTATATATTGGCATTTACATTCTACACTTTGTAGTCGTAGTTTAAGCGCTCATCTTGTAGTATTACATGCTAGATATTGTCAAAACCATAGTTTTTAGATTTTCCATGAAAAACTCGCAACCAAACAAGGTGTTAATGTTTTCTTACGTTAAATATCAATCTGTGACACTCCAGACGATGTCTGAGTAGTCCCAGGTTGGGAGAACACGATGAAACAGTGATCTCCAGCCTCTGCCATGCAGCAGAATAATCGCTGTGTTCGATCGATCGAAGTTAGTTCGATCGATCGAACCAGAGACAGTCAAGCGATCGAAGTCATTTCGATCGATTGAGGGATGAAGGTCTTCGATCGATCGAAAGCGCGTCGATCGATCGAACTCCCTGATTCTTGAGGATGTTCCCTGCAGTATTCCAGGACCTTTTGTTTTAAGATTTGTTATCATTCTGTCCCAAATAAATGCTCAGTTTGTCAAAACAGTTTTTAAAACTAAGGCCCTAAGGCATTTTCTTTCAATACATTTTGCAAACCATCTTCAATGCTGACACCATTGAGGATGCAAGTCTTAACTATTGGATTAAACCGCTTTCACGTATTTTAACTTAATTGTGATGATATGGTCCCGGTCATGAAAGGGCCATGGATTCTTTATCTTTAGAGGAATACGAAAAACTGTGGGTAATGTACTCCTTTGTGCTTCAAGGCAAATGCATGGTAGATGGCTAGGTTACTGCGGATTCGTGTAATCCCAACACTTTCTTTTTAAAGTTAAACATCCTAATTTAGAGTACTGTTTTAATTAGATAGTTAGATCGTTAATCATTTTCCTTAGTAATTTTAGCTGTGGAACTTTGTGTTCCGCACCATTGCTTAATCTTATTCATTTTATTTTGCTTTCGTTTGAGGTTAGTCTAATTCAATAGGTCAACACCTTCCCTGTGGGATCGACCTGGTCTTACCAGATATTACTTGCACGTCTACCTACACTTGGGTATTGCACAAGAGCGCACAGAAAAATTCTCGTGTCAACCTCTCTAATGAGTTTATTGATCACCTCATACAAAATGGGATTCTGTCATAGTTAACTGCACCTGGTACGCCTCAGCAGAACGGTGTAGCGGAGAGAAGGAATCGCACTCTTTTAGATATGACTAGGTCGATGATGAGTTATTCTGAGTTGCCATTATTCCTTTGGAGTTATGCTTTGGAAACCGCTGCATACATACTAAATATAGTACCAAGCAATTCTGTTCTCAGGACACTACGAGAGATGTGGATTGGGCGCAAGCCTTCTTTGCAACATCTCCGGATATGGGGGTGTCCGACACATGTGCTGAAAGGAAAGATGAGCAAGTTGGATTCTAGATCAGAAGTATGTTACTTTGTAGGGTATCCAAAGGGTACTTATGGATGGTATTTTTATGATCCAAGAGAACAGAAAGTGTTTATTAGTACAAATGCTGTTTTCTTGGAAGATGATTACATCATGAACCATAAACCTAAGGGAAGGATAGATCTTAGAGAGATAGAAGCAGAGCCCTCAGTCCAACCCGTAGTTAATGATATCTCCAAAATAATCCATCCGTGAAGACAGCGCCACGTCACCAATAGGTGCTGGTTATTCCAGTAAGGGCGCCCACAGTGGCCAAGCATTCCCGAGGTATTCATTCAGACCGGGCGGTTCGTACTAACAGGCCGGGCATGATGGTCGTGGCGTCCCGCGATCTCGACCCATCCAGCAGTTTCCTAAACTAACTACAAGTTTGCGAAAGGGAATGTGGCAGTTTCCTAAACCACTTAGGAAACTTTCCCCAAATTGAGCCAATTAAGTGTATTAAATTAGATTTCCTAATCCTATGAACTTACTATGTAAGGGTGGACTCTTGCATCTATAAAAGAGCCCACCTACCCTGTCAATAGGGATCCCAATCCAATACACAAATTATTCTCTAGCTTACAAGCATTCAACAGAGAACTCACCATCAATACCTATATACCCAGCCGGTATTAGTGGCAGTGCCGCCCATCTTTGTTGGCTCACCAAGCCCACCGGTGATCTGCTAGTGAGAGTGCACAGACGTAACCATGGACGTAGGTTACCTCGTTAACGGGACCAAACCACATACAAATTGTTCTTCTCTTACTTTTTCTCTCTAAACCCTTCTTACCAATTCTAGGCATCATCAGTTTGGCACCGTCTGTGGGAAACGACAGAGTCTTCTCCTCAACAAATCCTTGATTGATCAACATGCCGCCAAAGATGGGTAAGAGAGCTGCTAATCTGACCGGTCAGGAGAACCCGCAGCTTGAGCAGCAGGCTGCCTCCATGACCACCGAACAGATAACGGTAGCACTGGCACAACTCTTGGAGGGCCAACGCTGAACACAGGAACAGATGTAGGCGCTTTTGGTCCAACAGGAGAAGCGCCCTGCGTCGGAGAATCAGCCTGAGAAGAGCGCCCCTATTCAAAGGCCCTCTCAGGCACGAAGGCAAGCCCGTTCTGCCCTGGTGTCCCCACAGAACCCTGAATGCCTCGGTGACGGAGAGCGCAGCCGGGCAACCAGGCGCTTGCAGAGACGAGCTCGGCCCAATCCTCGCCGAGTGGAGGACGTCAGAACTATTATCGACTGACGACGTGCGGCTAGAAGGGGGGAGTCCGGACGGAGAGCCCGGGAATCGGCCGAGGACCCTCCGGCCTTGAGCCAGGGGGATCTTAGGCACACACTTTCCCGGACTCGGAGCCGGGCCCTATCCCCGAGGTCGACGCACTTTGAGGAAGAGGCCTCATCATCCGATCTGACTTACCGCTCGGATATAGAGAGGAGAACCAGGCGGGATGACGTAAAGGCCCAGGTCGAGGAACTGCAGCAGCAAATTGAGAGGTTGAACCGCAAGTCCGGCCACGACCTCACCAACACGGAGACTGAATCACCCTATACCGCTTGGGTGACGCGGTTTCCTATTCCACGAAAGTTCAAACCCCCCCACCTCAGCTCCTATGACGGCATAGGGAGTCCGGTGGACCACATCTGCACTTACAAGGCTCAGATGCCACTGGTCACCACGGTGGACGAGCTAGTGTGCCTGGTCTTTCCCAGTACCCTCAAGGGGCCAGCCGCACAGTGGTTCCACGCTTTAAAGCCCCGAACGGTCGATGATTTCAAAGCCCTTAACAAGCTGTTCATCAGCCAGTTTGTCGGGATGCTCGACCGGTCGTAATCGAACACTCAGCTGTTGACCGCTAAATAGCGCAAAGGGGAGTCCCTAAGGGAATATGTGGACCGCTTCAACCTACAAAGGCTCCAGATTCGCAACCTTAATGAAACGGCCACAATCATGGCCTTCTGTTCGGGAGTTTAACACACCAAGGTCGCCACGTCGTTCCATCGTGACCAACCGGCAACCCTGGTGGAGCTCTCGGAGAGGGTCAGAAAGTACATTGATACCGAAGTGTTCCTGAAGGCGAAGCGCACCGGCCAGGCGGGAGACGAATCCCCGAAGGCCAAGCGCAAGCATGAAGGATTCGAGAAGGGCTCGGGAAAGAAGCCAAAGCAGGATTAGAAGGATGCCCGGGGCTAGCCCCCGATCGCTTTCACACCCCTTTCCTGGCCCATACATGAAGTCATGGCTGCTACAGAGGCTCAGAGGTTGCTTCAGCAGCCAGCTAAACTCAGAGACCCCCGCCCGGTAAGAGGAATCGGGACAAGTTCTGCCTCTACCACAGGGATCACGGTCATGAAACGAAGGACTGCTTTAAATTGAAGATAGAAATAGAGAAGCTGATCGAGCAGGGACACCTCGCAGAGTTCGTCACAGCAGATAGGCGACCCTCGCAGGACACCCGAGCTCCCGATTAGCCACCACCACTTGGCCACATCCACATGATCTCCGGAGGAACGTCAGGCGGAGGAGATTCACAGTTGGCATGAAAGAGGCATGCTCGGGCATCCCGAGCGGATGTCTGGCAGGTCCAATCCACTGGCTCCTCCTCAACCGATGTTCTAACGTTCACGTCTGACGACCTGCAGGGCGCCCACTGCCCCCATGATGACCCGTTAGTAGTGACGCTTTCTTTAGCCAACTATATAGTCAAGAGGGTGCTAGTGGACACAAGCAGCTCGTCCGACATTATGTTCACGTCGGCATTTGATCAACTCGGGATTGCCAGGGATCGGTTCCGGCCGGTTGCTACACCCTTGGTTGGATTCAACGGCTCCAGCACACAATCGCTCGAGACAATCGAGCTTCCAATTCTCATGGGGACCTACACTCAGAAGGCCTCCGGGCTGACCAATTTCATGATCGTAGAAGCCCCGTCGGCCTACAATGTCATCCTTGGCAGGTCGACCCTCAACAAGGCCAGAGCAGTCGTCTCCACCTACAGCTTAACAGTGAAGTTCCCGACTCCTCAGGGACCCGGATGCTTGCGTGGAGATCAGAATACCGCCCGGAGTTGCTACGTTAGCTTGTTACGCTAGGGGGCAATCACTGAAACGTTAAATATTCAAGAGATAGACCCCCGGGAACAGAGCGACGCGGTAGGCCTTGTGGAAGAACTGGAATGTGTGACGCGGTAGGTCCTGTGGACGAACTAGAAAGTGTGACCTGGTAGGTCCTGTGGAAGAACTGGAAAGTGTAGCTCTGAATCCTGAGTACCCTAACCACACGGTCAGCATTGGCACCCTACTGGAGCCCGGCCTGAAGGAGAAACTGACCCAGTTCCTGAGGCAAAATCAGGATGTTTTTGCTTGGAGTCACGAGGATATGCCCGGGATTGACCCCCGGATAATATCCCATCGGCTCAACGTCAGTCCAGACTGCAGGCCGGTGAAGCAAAAAAGGAGGGACATGGCCTCTGAGAGACAGAAGGTAGTGAGTGAAGAGGTCGAGAAGCTCCTCAAAGCCCGTTCCATACGAGAGGTCCACTATCCAGACTGGCTAGCCAATATGGTCCTTGTTAAGAAAAGCAGCGGGAAATGGAAGATGTGCGTGGACTTCACCGACCTTAACAAAGCTTGCCCAAAGGACTACTATCCGCTACCCATGATAGACCTCCTTGTGGACTCCACGGAAGGTCACTCACTCCTCTCATTCATGGATGCATACTCGGGGTACAACCAGATCAGCATGTACCCCGGGGACGAAGAGAAGACTGCGTTCATTACTGACCAAGGCGCGTATTGCTACAAGGTTATGCCATTCGATCTCAAGATACCGGGGCCACCTACCAACGCCTGGTCAACAACATGTTCAAAGACCTCATTGGAAAGTCTATGGAGGTATATGTGGATGATCTGCTGGTTAAGAGCCGGGACGAGCCTGACCACCTCGAGCATCTGGCCGGGGCCTTCAGCATTTTGAGGAAATTCAGGATGAGGTTGAACCCGGCCAAATGCACCTTCGGCGTCACGTCTGGGAAATTTTTGGGCCACCTAGTCAGTAGACGGGGGATTGAGGCAAACCCCACAAAGATCAAAGCCATCATCAACATGCAGTCGTCCAAATCAACAAAGGAGGTTCAGAGCTTAGCCGGACGGGTGGCTGTATTGAACAGATTTGTCTCCCGAGCTACCTACCGGTGCTTGCCATTCTTCAAAATCCTCCGCAAGGCGTTCCAGCGGTTAGAAGAGTGTGAAGAAGCATTTTAGGAACTCAAAACGTACCTGGCTTCCCCTCCTCTACTCTCAACGCCCGTGCCCGGGGATGAATTATTTTTATACTTGGCAGTGTCACCATCCGTAGTTAGCTCGTCACTTATTTGGGAAGAGCACGGGATATAGTTCCTAGTGTACTACACCAGCCGGGCATTACAAGGCGCAGAGAGCAGATACTCCCGCATCGAAAAACTGGTATTCGCCCTTATCACCTCGGCCCGAAGGCTCCGCCCTTACTTTCAGGCCCATGCCATTGTGGTCCTCACAGATCAACCTCTCCATAGAATCCTCAACCATCCAGACACATCCTGGAGGCTCGTTAAGTGGGCCTTAGAGTTGGAAGAGTTTGAAGTGATCTACCGACCCTGGACAGCCATCAAGGGATAAGCCGTGGCTGATTTTTTGGTCGAGTTCACATATCCAGAGGACCCGGTTGAAGAGTCCAAGCCACCGGCTGTACCGCCCGGGTTACACTTTGATATCCCCACCTGGGTACTGCACATGGACGGTTCGTCCAATCAGCAAGGCATTGGGGTAGGAGTCATCTTAACTACCCCGACGACATCCAACTCGAATATGCATTGCGATTTGGGTTCCGCGCCTCCAACAACGAGGCCGAATACGAAGCCCTACTGGTCGGACTGCAATTGGCTCTTTCTATGAGTGCACAACAGGTCCAGGGATACAGCGACTCCCAGCTCGTGGTCAACCAGGTTAACCAAGAGTACAAAGCGCGGGAAGACAACATGGTAGCCTACCTGGCCCTTGTCCGAGCAGTTTCCAAGAAGCTCCGAGGATTCTCCATCATGTAGATACCCAGAGAAAAAAATACCAGGGCTGACCGGTTGGCTCGCCTCGCCTCGTCTTCTGAGTCAGACTTGCCTGGGATACGGATAGAATATCTACCCGAGCCAAGTATGTCACGAGCGGGTCCATGGAGGTAGACCCGGTCACCCTGGGACCCAGCTGGATGGACCCGCTCGTGACATTCTTGACAACAGGGACGCTACCAGACTATAAAGAAGAAGCCCGCCGGGTCAAGTACCGGGCGGCCCGATATCATCTTGTTGACGGCATTCTCTACAAGAGGGGATTCACCATCCTGTACCTCTGCTGTGTCCATCCTGTGCAAGTCCAAGCGATACTGTTCGAGATCCACGAAGGAGTGTGCAGGAACCACATCAGAGGCCGGGCACTCTCCAGAAAGGCCCTACTACAAGGTTACTACTGCCCAACCATGGCCCGGGATTCCCAGGAGTACGTCAAAAGATGCGACAAGTGTCAACGATACTCTCCCATGATCAACCGACCGGGAAAAATCCAGACACCAATCCACAGCCCCTGGCTGTTCGCCTAGTGGGGCATCAACATTGTCGGTCCCCTGCTAATAGGAAAAGGACAGGTCAAGTTTGCAGTGATAGCTGTTGACTACTTCACCAAATGGGCAGAGGCCGAGCCCTTGGCGACGATAATCGAGCAAAAAATGGAGAGCTTTGTGGAAAGGAATATTCTTAGTAGGTTCGGCATTCCCCGGGTCCTGGTCAGCGACAACGGCAGGCAGTTTGACACCCCTATATTCAGGCAATTCTGCTCGGGCTACGGGATACTGAATCATTACTCCTCCCCAGAGCACCCACAAGCCAACGGTCAAGCCGAGGTAACCAACCGGATAATCTTGCAGTCAATTAAGATAAGGCTTAAAGGCGCCAAAGGGTTGTGGGCTGAAGAACTACCGACCCTCCTGTGGGCCTACCACACAACACCCCGAACAGCAACATGCGAGACACCATTCTTTTTAACCTAAGGATTTGAAGCGGTGGTCCCCACAGAGCTCGGGTTGCCTACATATAGGGTGGCTAACTTCAGTGCTCCGGACAACGAAGAAGCCCTCCGATCAGAACTAGATCTGGTGGAGGAAAAGAGAGACCAAGCCTATCTGAAGGTGGCAGCCTACAAACAACGGGTTTCTCAATACTATAACAGCAAGGTGAAGCACTGCAGTTTTCAAGTCGGAGACCTCGTCCTCAAGGTAGTTAACCAGTCTACCCGAATCCCGAGCCATGGGAAGAAGGCCCGTACAAAGTAACCCGGGTCAACCGACCGGGAACCTACTGGCTACAGAGTATGGACGGGCATGATCTATCTCATCCTTGGAATGTACAACACCTCCGCAAGTATTACCAGTACCATTGGGCCACGGGAATTTAGTACTGGTAGAGAGATTTTCTTTTGTAGTTCTGATTGAGCAATAGCAATAAATTTTTGGTTTTAATAAAATTGGAAAGTTTGTTTTGCAAAATTACTCCTGTCAGTACACCGTGCAATGCAGAAAAAGTCCTCGGGCCTAACCCCGGGGTACCAAAGACCTTGGCTAACAACCAAGGCACAAAAAGACCTCGGGCTCCGAATCCAGGCACCTGAAAGACCTCGGGCTCCGAACCCAGGCATCTAAAAGACCTCGGGCTCCTAACCCAGGCACCTAAAAGACCTCAGGCTCCGAACCCAGGCATAAAAGGACCCTGCAACCACCCATGTTCCAGGCGGTTTCCTATGGTCGCTCCTCAACACGCCCCCGCCTTCACAGGATGCTCGGGAGGCAAGAGGCTACTAGACCTAAACAGGAAATTACATAAGGCTTCGCCTAGGTCCAGCTGACGATGGAAAAAAAATCCCTAGGTGGCCGACGATGGCAAGCTCCAAAGGACCTTGCAACCACCCATGTTCCAGGTCTGTTTCCTACGACTACTAACTCCTATACTCCCGCCTTAGCAAAATGCTTAGGGGGCACGGGAATATTAGGCCAAAACAGGAAATCATACTGGTCACTAAAAGAACTCAGAAGAAATTCCTAAGTACTTACAGTGGCCAAAGATAATATCCCGGACGGTAAAATAGGATACACCTATGATACACCGGGACATCCCGGATGGTAGTACAGGGTATTCCTATAATACACCGGGTGATCCCGAACGCTAAACAGGACAAGTTCCTATGGTAGACCGGGCAGTTACCTTTTAAACAGGTCAGAAAGACTAGGTGTTCTACTGGTTATGGTCCTAAAACATTTGCTAAGGCAGGTGTTGGGTTGGCCAAAAATCGAGCGGATACTAGCAATTAAAACAGGCACAGTACAGAAAAAAGACAGTTAATGGAAAGTTTGACCTCGAAGGCCTTTTCATTAATTAAAATAAAAACTGTACAAAGCCTGGGGGGCAGTTGTACCAGCCTCCCTATAAAGAAAAAAAACTACAACAAAAAAAAAAAACTAATCTACCACCACCATCTCTCCCTCCTCCGTAGCCTGCTCATCAACTGAGGGGTCCCCGGCTGGTGCAGCTTCAGCAGCAACCTCGGAGTCAGCCTGACCTTCCTTTCAGTAACCGGACAGGTCCCAGTCAGGATGGTCAGCAGCCACCTGCTTCGTCAGGTCCACATAGCTAGTGAGGAACCCAGCCTCGAATTCCTCCTCAACTTCTTTGGCTTCAGCCTCCCGAGCAGTAGTGAGCTCCGAGAGCGTGGCCGTCATAGCTACAAGGTCCTTCTCAGCAAAAATCCTCTTGGCCTCTGTATCTGTAGCTTTAGTCTCTACAACCTGCTCGGCGACGATCCTCCCGGCCTCCGCTGCTGCAGCCTTAGCTTCTGCAAGCTTCCGGGCAGCCCGCTCAGTTGATAGAGTGTCACAGACCTCCCCAAGCTCCAGGGCGGTTGCCCGGGATTTTTCTTCTTCCACGGTGAGGGCAAACTCCGCGGACTCCCAGGCAGCCCTCTTAACGAAAAGGTTAACCTCAGCAGTGGCCAACCTCTCAGTAATGCCAGGAAGGGTGGTCTCAGCCCCGGCCACAATACATCCAATCTACAAGAACAAAAATATGTCAGTACATGCAAGGAAGAAAAGCTAAGGTTCATGTTGCAAAGAGACTTACCATGTGGCTGATGCTGTATAGCCAACTGATGATGGCCACGGGGCTTAGCAGAGTGCACTTGTCGATCTGACTCTGCAACAGCCCGGGCCGCATCCTTCCGCGAATGTCATTTGCAATCTCGACCTCGGGCCTGGAGGAGGGGCCTGCGCAAGCAGTCTCCTCCATGCTCGGGAAGGAGACCCCAGACGGTTTGGCAACAGGAGGAGGTGGTGGTGGAGCAGCAACTATTACAACGGGCGTAGAAGTAGCGGAGACTTCCTTCTCATCCCGGATGGAGATCCCCTGGGAAATCCTCTTCAGGGGCTGGCCCTCGACAGGATTCGGCTTCTTCTTTTTCTGGCCAGCCCGGGCCATCAAGGCCGCCTCCTTATCCTTCAGAGTCGTCGTGCTCCTGGGGGCTATTTTTGCAAAACCAGAGAGCATGTCAGTTCAGTAAAGTACCAAATGAAAAGAAAACCGGACGGTCAAAAAAGTGTATTTACCAGGAATAATTGCCGGGAGAATAGGAGCTGTGAAGCCCTGGGGCTTGTAAGAGATCTTCGGGCTCCCCAACCGGGACAATACCTTATTAATGTCGGTCGGGTCGTCTACCAAAGACAAGATCCTCGCTTGTAGCTCGTCCGGAAGGGTGGGCGAGTCAACTAATCCCACTGCAAGACAAGCGCACCAACGGGTTCGTCAAGGCAAAGTAAAGAGACTAAGCAAGAAAGAAAGAGTGCTTGGCCTTACTCTTCAGCTTCCCCGCTCAGGAGGTCCTCAGCTGAATACCCGACGCCTTCTTACACAGCCCTAGGGTGGACAGTTGGAAGAATTTCTTCTTCCATCCCTTATTGTTGCTCGGGCAGTTAACAATTATCTTCTGCCCTTGCCTACCCCCGAGCGAGAAGAAACCAGACTCTCCATGAACCTGGAAAGGCAGGTGGGTCCAGAAGAACTCCTATAGTGTGAGCTCATACCCGAGGACTTGGGGCCATAAGGATATGCACCCCATTAGATATCACTAGCCGTCCGGCGCGAGCTGCCCGGGAGAGATCCTGAGGTAGATGAGCGCGTCCCGGGCACTAGGTGGATAGGCAGGCAAAGGCCTGCTATGAAAGCGTCCTCATACAAAATGACGAAGCCCAACTCGTGGAAGTAAGCTTCGCCATCATGCACGACAAGAGAAAAGGGGCTGGGAAGCTCGTACCTATCCCTGATCTGGTCCAAGTCGGGGCCTCGCAGGATAATAACTATGGACTCACATGCAAAGACGACCCCGGGACTGTTCGGTACAGATCCTTCATTGCCTGACCCCCCAGACATCGAGGCTATGGGAGAACCCTGGTGCGTTTCCTTGTGAGACACCCGGGCGGGTATTCTCCCATCACTATGCTGGTCAGAGGGGGCCGATGAGGGAGGATCTGGGCTTGTGCTCATAGACCCCGACCTTAATTGTTCATCTTCTGACCGGGACGATGAATTAAAATCTGAATGACACATGACTATGTCTGTGGAAGACCTAAAGGGCAGACGACCTAGGAATGGGTCAAGAACTCCTAGCCTGACGTACAGAGGAGGTAGATCTAACAACCTAAAGGGTAGGTTGTACAAGACTCGAGAAGAAAGACAACACTCTCTCAAGATTCTCTCGGGAACCCCCGCTTGGTCAAACTACTCTAGTATACCCCCGAATTGAAAGAAGTGACTAAACCGAAAAAAGAAGAAATCCCAGGCTCGCTCTAACCCAAGTGGGTTCGCTCCCTCCAACTTTGTTCAGAAAAGAAGAAGAGAATGAAGAACTGAAGACAAAAAGGAAGGACTTACAAAATTTAGCGCAGAAAAGGACTCGGGAATCTTGCTCGGGAATCTTGTATGCTCTCAAACCGCTCGGTAATTCTTTCAGTTGACAGCAGGAACTGAAGAAACGAGCAAGTGTTTCTTATATAGAAGTAGCGGACGGTCCAGATCAATCAGATCCAATGGCACAAGATCTTTCCCACCAAAAACTGTCAGACAGCTGTCACCTCGGGCATGTGAAGGGTCGCCTCAAAATATGCACGCATTAAATGCGCGACGTGACGGTCCGGTTAGCACGCAACTGGTCGGTTACATCCAAACTAACTCCGCTGGACCCTGACCAGGCCAATTACTCCCTAACATGTGGCAATACCCACACCCGAGCTCCTACCTGTACCGGTCGGTTATGGCACCGGGTGGTCTGGACGGTGGGCCCCATCCTGAGTAGCATTCCCAGAGTACATTCGGACGATTTCCAAGAAGATGCTGATTTTTGAATCCTCACCCGATGACGCATCCGGTCAGTTCCAAAAATGGGGGGCAGCTGATATATCCAAAATAATCCAGCCGTGAAGACAGCACCACGTCACCAATAGGTGCCGGTTATTCCGGTAAGGGCGCCCACCGTGACCAAGCATTCCTGAGGTGTTCATTCAGACCGGGCGGTTCGTACCAACAGGCCGGGCATGATGGTCGCGGCGTCCTGCGATCCCTACCCATCCAGCAGTTTCCTAAAATAACTACAAGTCTGTGAAAGGGAATGTGGCAGTTTCCTAAACCACTTAGGAAACTTTCCCCAAATTGCGCCAATTAAGTGTAATTAGATTAGATTTCCTAATCCTATGAACTTACCATGTAAGGGTGGACTCTTACATCTATAAAAGAGTCACCTACCCTGTCAATAAGGATCCCAATCCAATACACAAATTATTCTCTAGCTTACAAGCATTCAACAGAGAACTCACCATCAATATGCATATACCCGGCCGGTATTACTGGTAGTGTCGCCCATCTTTGTTGGTTTACCAGGCCTGCCGGTGATTTGTTAGTGAGAGCGCATAGACGCAACCGTGGATGTAGGTCACCTCGTTAACTGGACCCAACCACAAACAAATTGTTCTTGTCTTACTTTCTCTCTCTAAACCCTTCTTACCAATTCCAGACATCATCAGTTAATAACGATGTAAATCAAGAAAACACCACTTCTTTACCCATTTTCATACCAGTACCTCGTCGTAGTAGGAGGATTATTAGTCAGCCTGATAGATACATGTTCTTAGGAGATGTTTTTGAAGCTGTCTCCATAGAATTTGAATCTGATCCTGCCACATACAAAGAGGCAATGGCTGATGTTGATTCAATTCATTGGGTTAAAGCTATGAAGGCTTAATTTGAATCTATGGATTCTAATCAGGTCTAGGATCTTGTAAAACTTCTAGCCAATATTAAACCCATTGGTTGCAAGTGGGTCTACAAGAGGAAAAGAGGATCTGATGGAAAGGTTGAGACCTTTAAGGCTAGGCTTGTAGCAAAAGGTTATACTTAGAGGGAGGGCATTGACTTTGAGGAAACCTTCTCACCGGTAGCCATGGTCAAGTCCATCAGAATACTCTTATCCATTACTGCATGCCTAGATTATGAGATCTGGTAGATGGACGTCAAGACTGCATTCTTGAATGGCAATCTTAAGGAGGACATCTATATACAACAACCAGAAGGGTTCATAGCTGGTCGGAAAGGTAACTTAGTATGCAAGTTGCAAAAGTCCATTTAAGGGCTTAAGCAGACATCTAGGAGTTGGAACATCCGATTTGATCGAGCAGTCAAGTCGTTTGGTTTCATGCACAATCTGGATGAACCTTGTGTATACAAGAAGTGTGAAGGGAAAATGGTGGCTTTTCTTGTGCTTTACGTTGATGATATTCTACTCATTGGGAATGATGTAGCGGCATTGTCAACGGTCAAGGTTTGGCTAGCTAGTACATTCGATATAAAGGATCTAGGAGAGGCGAGCTCTATTCTTGGGATAAAGCTCTTTCGGGATCGCAAGCGAAAGATAATGGGATTATCTCAAGCTAGTTATATCGATAAGGTGCTGACTAGGTTTTCAATGAATAATTCGAAGAAAGGTTTACTACCTTTCAGGCATGGTTTAGCGTTCTCTAAGGAATAGTGTCCTAAGACATAGGAGGAGAGGAATCACATGTCAGGAATTCCCTACACCTCAACGGTGGGAAGTCTCATGTATGCGATGTTATGCACTAGACCAGATATCTGTTTTGCCATTGGCATGGTTAGCAGGTATCAGTCGAATCTAGGTCAAGAGCACTGGACAGCCATTAAGCACATTCTTAAGTACTTAAGAAGGACTAAAGATTACATGCTTGGTGGTAGTGAGTTAATTCCAGTAGGATACACTGACTCGGACTTTATGTCAGACAAAAATTCGAGGAAGTCGATGTCAGGTCATCTCTTTACCTTGGGAGGTGGTGCTGTTAGTTGGAGGAGCATTAAGCAGAAATGCATTGCCGACTCAACTACAGAAGCTGAGTATGTGGCTGCTTGTGAAGCCGCAAAGGAAGCTGTTTGGCTTAAGAAGTTCCTTATGGAGTTTGAGGTGGTACCAGCATCGCTGTTACCTATTACGCTTTATTGTGATAATAGTGGGGCAGTGGCTTAGTCCAAGGAGCCAAGGAACTACGGAAAGGGAAAGCACGTAGATCAAAAATATCATCTTATCCGAGATATTGTTCAATGTGGAGATGTGATTGTCACCAAGATTGCCACCGTCGATAATCTTGCTGATCCGTTTACAAAGGCCTTGCCACAGAAGGTCTTTGATCGTCATCTAGATAGCCTAGGTCTCAGAAGTAGTCCTATATGGTTGTGAGTGCATGTGGGAGTTTGTTGGGTTTATGCCCTCAAACCATTACTTTATGTATGACATTAGCTTTTTAATTTATGGATATCAGTTTTACATTTCATTATGTATGTTTCTTTCATGAGATGATTTTCAATCCTTAAGTATCATAGTAGGTAATTCGTGTGTGTATGAGATACATACCAGTGAGATATGAATTACCATCCTTTGATACTTAAAGCTTATCACAGTGGATGATGAGACTGGATATCTCATCAGGTATACACTGTAGCATAATTAACTACCATTGGATGGAGTGATTAATCTCAATCAATAGAGTGTCACTCTTAGTTAAAATGCTAGTGCTTATAGTGCATTGACGAACCTGAGCTTTCCTATTGACACTTAATGCTGTCAAACAGTCAATAGGAACTCATAACTTGTATAAGGTACGTGTTCTCAATCTTGCGATGATTATGAACACAGACTGTGGATATGGCTGCTTTGACTTACCAATCAGTGATATCCATAGAAGATCAACACTTGGGTATCTTGGGTATGTCATGTTCATAGGGTTGTGAGCATATATTATGAAGACAGAATCTACCCTCTGTTTCAGAGTAAGCATTCCCTTGAGAATGTCACCAAGTCGATTACTGAGTACTGCAGTCTTGTTGATAAGAGTTATCAACATGTTTGGTAATCATGAGAGGTTAATGGGACTCAAGGAATACAGTAAGTAATCATGATTCAGGTTGACAGTGACAATTATCCGACTACCTGAATATGATTACGAATGCTGAAGGTAGAGGGACATTAGTACAACATACAAGTCTAGTTATCGCTTTGGATATGTTCTTTTGCATTGGAGTTCAGCTATCGTTTTATAGTGGAGTAAACAATAATTGACCAGTTAATTAGTTTACTGATCAAAGAGTTTGGTCACGGTGATTAATAAACTGGTCTGGGCCAACAATAAAGAGCCTAGGAGGTCCCACTCTTAGCTCCGCTAGGAAGTTTGGAAGGGCACATGAGGATCATGTCAAGACAGGTTTGATCGATCGAAGGAATTTTGATCGATTGAAGTCTAGGAAGGTTCAATCGCTCGAGGGTTGTTCGATCGATCGAAGGTTCGATCGATTGAATACACTTCGATCGCTCGAAGGTTAGGTTGGTTCTGGGAATCTATAAATAGGTCAGCTACGTACTGAATGTTTTTAGTGGTCGTTTTTATACGTAGAAGTTGCAGAAACTATTTAGGTTTCCCTAAACCTTCCCTATCCTCCCTATTAGGGTTCCCACCAACCCTATTCCTTCCGGTAGGCATCCGCAAGAGTCATAAGAGTGAAGACAGCCTAGTGGAAGTTGCTGCACAATCAAGGAGAAAGAAGTTTTCAGAATTGGGTTCAAGACCTAAGGTATATTTCCTCTCCCTCTTGTTAGTACGCATCTATGGAATTGACGGGTAGTAGATCCCGGGCTACCAATAAGTTGTTATAACTTGACTTTTCTGCTGCGTGTTTAAACTTTTAATTTAAACCGGTTTTCCATCACATATCTCTACTCAGTCTGACTCTGTCTCATAATCACTCCCTAGATCTCCAAAATTTACTCCTCAGATAGATCAATACAAGCTGGAACCCGTGAGAAAGGCACTACAATCCGCATATGCCAAGCAGTGGTGAAAATGGTGGAAGAGGAGAAACAAAGAATAAAACTTCTCATAATCGTAAGGGTATCCTCAGAAGTCTCCTGGCGATGGCCGTACTGCCTAGCAACTATATCCGGGATAGCAAAAGTGGTGGCACAGAAGCCAGGAAGCCAGATCCCACTCCACCCAGGAAATCGAACGATGATAAAGTGATACTCCCACAAAGTGCAAATGTAATAGATGATCTTAGCTGATAATGCCCTAAACCATGCAAGCCAACCATCAGATGTACTGAAAAGTCTTCGAACCTATCTCTGGTCAAAAGAGAGAACCTTGGGAAGACCGTAAGGAAGAACTAGAAGCCTAAGGCGCTCTAGGAGCCAGAACTTCAAAATCAGTGGGGCACCATGAAGGAAATTGGTACTATCAGTATGAGCCTTATCCAAAACCATCATGGTCTCAGCAAGAATAAGTATCATGTGGTTCCTCTGTGTACAAAGTTCAGGACCAACTGCTATGATGGTATCAGAAGTAGAAGAAAATAGGAAATGAGAAATTTTGTCTAAGCTAAAAGCACTCCATCCAGATACATGATGATCAGCATGACCACCCATAGTTGGACAATACCGGGCAAAGAAGTGTGAGCAGTCAATCTCATGATCAGAAATCAAGGATCTCGCAGCCGGACAGGTACAACCAAGTAGTGATGAAAGGTCCTAAACATACTCTACTTGAACAAAAGGGAGAATCATATTAGAGTACGGACTGAAGCCAAGAATAGCACTAAACTCCTCAAGTAAAGGAAAAATCTCCTGGTAACCAAATCTGAATATGTGGAACTCTAGATCCCAGCACTAAATAATTACTAAAGGATGTCCTCCTTGAGTAACACATATCAAAGGGAAATAAGGGAATTGAGGCTAAAGTACCAAAAGTGGAAAAGATCCATACCATTAATATCATCCATCCAAAGAAAGAGGAGTTGGGAATCAAGAGGAGCCATTTGAAAAGGGAATAAAAGGAAGAGAATGGTGCCTTTGCAGAGTTTTGGGAGAAGAAAGTATAAAAGAAGGAAAACCCCCTATCCAAGCCACCGCAAGACACCTGGGGACTCCAGCGGCACTCCGTAGTTGCCGTCATGATAGTCAAGTGATTACCGCACTGTAGTAGCTGACTGCCGTGCCGACATTGGCCAAGTGTCACATGATTCTCATTGAGTGCCTCTGGGAGTGTTTTTCCTACCAAAACCTATTTTAAATGGTTTCTAACCAAACCTGTAAAGAAAATGAAATGAAACATGTGCATCATTCAAGGAAATAAAGGCAACCAGGATGAAGCTATGGTCACATTCAAAATAAGAGCATGCATGTAAATAAGAAATAAAAGTGCTAATCATAATGAGGCATATGTGTGCCTATCCTATCCAAAAGTCAATCCCGGCTATCAAGAGCCTCGTCAAAATTAAGAAATGTATATAAAATCATTCAAATGTATAGATTCCTCGCCAAGCACTCAGAAAAATAAACACATAGAGATGTAGAGTCAACCCCAACCGCAGCCTCAGACTTAGACTTGGACCTGATAAGTTACATGCCCGAAGGGCTCCTGCTCTAATGTTGTGTCACTCTCGGTCCCATTACCTCTGCCAGCTCCATAACCTCTTCCTTAGCGTCGGTTGGCACCTCCATAAGCACCACTGGGGCTTGCCCCAAGCTACATCTCTAGCTCTCTCACTCAAAGGGTCAAAGCCCTGATCTCATCATCTTGGATAAATAAAAGAAACCAGAAAATGGTTAAGCAATTGAAAGCTGAAAAGTAAAAAAATCATGGCTGAATGAATTGAATGGATGAAATAAAAAGAGAGAATTAACCTTAGCTCTCAACTGAGCCTCAGCAACTATCCAAGCCCCATCAGCCTGAAGAAAAAGAGAGAAGAATAAATAAAAATCATAAATGGGTTAGCGTGAGTCAAAAATAAGAATCAAAGAGTCAAAACCAGAATGGGTTAACCGGAAAAGTAGGAAAGAGTTTCCTAAAGATCAAGTCGTACAAATTTGAACAACCAATGCATTAAAGGCTTAAAAAGGAAAAATCAGAAGAAGCATGGTTTTGAGAAATTACCCTCCACTCGTGTCCATGGACCCAGTGCCTCATGCTATGAGTGTGGAGTAGGCCCTCCTCAGCATAGTCCTGAGGGAAATCATCATGGTGGAAAGAAATGGTTAGAGCACCATGAGGATAGGGGGTAACTATGGTTATGATCTTCTAGCCTAGGTGTACCATCGGGAAACTCCAATCCCACTGTAGAAGGGAGGGAGGTCCAGCTGTAGCATAAATAAGCTGCGGGAAAAGAAAAGAGGGGTTAAGAGATACACAGATAAGGTTAGAGACGATATAAAAAGATCACGTGAGATACTTGCTCGAGTCACTTCCATCAAAAGGAAGTTCTTCATCAGCTTGGCATCACAAAAAGCATCATTTCGCTCAAGGGGCTCCACAAAGTCTTGGATAGAGAGACCATTTAGGGCAGCTATCAGGGCACTACCAAAAAAGAGTCTCAATAGCTCTCATTGAGTTTGGAGGGGGTGAGGCACGTAAAATTGGGGGGCCATCAGAGACTACTGAGTCACTCTCTCTCCCAAGTACCACTCCCGAGTGTCGGGCCCCTCCAACAATAACCTCGGTGGGTCACAACTAGTAGATATCCGCAACTCTATAGTAAGAGTAGGAAGCGCATTCACCCAGGGATGCCACTTGATATGGGGGACTCTCATATTCTTCCAAAAATTCCTAAACACGATGAAGTCGTGGGCTCTGGTCTTTTGCCCGACCCAATCTTTCTGCCACTTCAGCCCCTAAGGCATGACTAAAGCATCCTCCTACCATGTCGAGGGCGGCATCATGTGGAGATACTCATTAGGCCAGATCTGAAAAAAGAGAATAAAAGTGTGAGATTTAGAATTCATTAATGGAAAATAAAATAAAATAAAAAAGTAAAAAGGGTACATACCTCCGGCGGGGCGATCCTGGGAGAGCTATCCCATGTGACTATAGAGGATGGCCGATCCGGTGCTAGCTCAGTCATACTCATAAATCCAGCCCATGTCCTCCAAGGACCCCAGCAGCACGACTTGGATCAGATCGCCCTTGTTGCTCAATAGAGAGCACCCCAATATGTACATGAACCCTCTAGCCATTTGTGGAAATCGCAGGCTAGCCACGCTTTTTAAAACTTTTTCAAAATTCAAAATTTCAATATGAGATGCCACATAATTTTTTAAAGGAAAATTAAGAAACCATTTTAAATGCAAACTGATCTTTTGGAAACCAGAAATTTCTAGGTCTGGGGAGTATGGAATGAGAGGGGAAGGAACCCGACGGACTAAAACACCCCCTCTCATCCTATCTCGTGATAGGCCTCTACTCAACATCCTTTTTAATCAAATCATTAATCTAAGCATGCCCTCAACTAATACATATATATATATATATACATTACAAAAGCACGTTGAAAGGGGTGCAAGATTGCTAACAATAAAAGGCATACAAAACTACGAAATTCAAATAGCAAGCAAGATGATATTCAATAGAGAATAAGGAAACTTACCCTGGATCCAACTGCGATATAGAAACATGCACTGCATACGAATAAAGGAAAATCCTAGAAAAGGAGTCTCTAATACATATATACACACAAGGCAAGCCCTAATCTAAGGTATTGCGCATAAAGTCAAAAAATCATTTAAATAAAGAAATAAATAAACTAGAGAAGAGTCGAGAAATCATACCTCAATAGCGCTACAAAACAAAGGGTTAGTACACATGCCCTGATCAAGATATAACATCGAATAACATCCCAAACTTCTAGCTTAAATCTATCAAGCATGGAAAGAATTTACATAATCATGTATTCCTTCTAACTAGTTGGAAGCACAACATCTCTATAGCTATACAAGTCTCAACTAGGAGCCACTGTAATATCCATATAGAGATGGTATAATCCCAACATGATCACAAGGAACTCACAACTAGGTTTAATTAAATGCAGCTTAATCCGAAAATAAGTCCTAATTACAAGTATCAACATACATGGATGAGTGCATGAACATGAACAAGAACAAGAACATGCTATGAACTATTCATTGATTTGGATCATTTAGCCTCTAGGCTTAAGTTCAATTAATCATAATCAAAACATGGTTTAAGCCTTAGGTCATAGAAAGTCATTTGGATCACCATTTATAAAATTTATCAAAACTGTAACCGAGTTTCATAATTTTTCAGAGAGCAAGTCAGACTTTCAAGAAATATAAAACACATAATTGTCATGGTTTCATCTTAATGAGTTTTGGACACAAGATGCCTCTATGAGTTTATTTTTCAACCCAATAAGAAAATCAAAGAACAAATGGTCCAATCTCTGGGAATTGGACCAAGACCAAACACTAATCATAATCTAATAACTCTTTGTCTAGAGATTTTGTATGATTTTCTAAAAATAGTAAACGAATCAAAATCACTTTGATCGTTTTAGAGAATCTTATTAACACATTTAACTTCATGGAAAAAATTATTAAAGCTTTAAATACATGTTTAAGGCTATGATCTATTCAAAACAAAACTGATTTGCTGTTATGATATTTTGAACAAAGAATAGCTAGTTTACAAATCCTAAGACCAAACCCATCCTAGCTAAGTAATCTCAACAAAACGAAACTTTCAGTGGTACATATATGGGTTGGGGACAAATTCCAATTAGTTTAATTCAATTCCAATGGACCATGATTTAATTAAAATTCTTTGATCACAATTTGTTAATGAATTCACTACACTAATGTTGACTTCTAAACCATAAAAATGAGCAAGTCTAATTCCTCTCCCAAGTTGATGATCCTTGAAGATTATAGACTTGCTTTATTCAATTCTCCCCCCACATTAATGGTCATTGGAGAGTAAACATGACCAATCCACATAAATCTCCATAGAAGATAGGGAGATTTCCATGAGATGCCAAATTGAAGGATCCAAATCATGAGCCAAGACTTGGACCAACCAATCATGTATGGATATAACTATGATCTACCTTATTTTGCATATAGATCATAAGATCATAGAGAATCAAAGGATCAAACTGATGGGAATCAAATGAGATATTGAAGATCTCATAAATCCCATGAGTAGAATGTGAACAAAGAAGAGATAAAATCAAAATTTAATCGATGATCCAAGTCAAAGTTCTTTTACAAACTTGTTTGGCCTCAAATCCTTAGCTTCTAAGTTACAAATTAATGAAAACTAATGAGAATTCAATCACAATTCTAGTGGTGTGTGATGAAATGAGGTACGAAGAGACTTTGTAAAAATTGTGTAAAAGGTCCTAGAGTTCTATGAATTGTGATTGAACTAGAGATAAATTAAAACCAAGGTTTAGAAGATTACCTCTAGAAATCCTCTGGTTTTCTTACTTCTTGGTGAAGATCCTTCAATTCTTCTAGTTCTTCTTCAAATTCTACTTCAAAATTCTCGAGTTTTCTTCAAAGATTCTCTCTATTCCTCTCAATTATAAGTGTATTTTCAAAATTTTCTCAACCCGTTTTTCAAAAAGATCCCAATAATGGAGATTAATATCTCCATATATAGACCACTCTCAAGGGGCTAAATTGGTAAATTCAGGGTGAAAACCCATGTGTAATGATATTCAATGCGTATTGAAGACAAACAGTTTTTTAAAGTGGGCGCCACTCAGTGACTTTTCTGCGGCACTCAGCGAGTGCTGTTCCGACACTCAGTGAGTTCCTCCGGCTCTGCTGTGTGCCGTTTCTAACAGAATTCTCCCCCTTTTATTTATTTTTCAAATATATATTTATATAGATTATATATGCATATATATTTATATGTTAATTTATATCTATTTGTTTTCTTTTCTTTTAAAATTTTTTTTCATTCTTTTTATTCTAATTTTCAATTTTTTTTTATATTTCATATTAGAATTAAATCTTCCAAATCGTTTTTCCTTATACATTTTATATCCGAAGTCACCCGAACACCAGTTTTTTTTCCTTAAAAACTTTACTGAGACTGAAGAACCTTCCGAAGAACTTGAATCATTTAAAAAAGATATCTTCGAATTCTATTGGACATTGTCATCATTAGTCTAGAGGTAATTATCCCCTTAATTTGACAATCAGTTAAAATTGGTGTGTCTACAGCTTGCCCCTCTTTGATAGAGCTTATGAAGCAACACGTATCACAAGTGAATGTCGAAGCTTGTGTGAAGACAAGCCTTTGACCGAACTGTTGAATTCAGGTAAAAACAAAGTGTGTTGCAAAAACAGACGCCTAGATGGTCAATGCTGGTCGTGCTCAATGGTGAGCTGCCTACGTATCCCAACGGGAATCAGACTGGGACATAGTTCAGGCAAGGAACTACCTAATTAAACACTAGCAGTCATGCAGATGAGTTCACCTATCCTATCGTTATGCATATGTCCACACAATGCTATGATGGTTGCTCATGCAATTTCATGTTTCATGTTATGCAAACAAAAATGTGATGATTCGAAACCCCACTATTTTGATGGTTATAGATGCATTTCAAGCCTTATGATTATAATGCTTGGTTTTCATTATCCACAACCATCTCAATTCTTTGGATACGTGTTATTGACTGGACTGCGCTTCGCAGCTTATGCCCCGGTGTCAATGCAGATTTGTTTTCTCAAAATATAATTGACTGGACTATGCTTCAAGCATTACGCCCCGGTCTCAACGCACGTTCACTATCGGTATCCGTAGCCCTTCGGCCTTATCGGATATGTTTTCTCTCAGTATCTGTAGCCCTTCAGCCCCATCTAATATGTTTGCTCTCAATATCCACAGCCCTTCGGCCCCGTCGGATATGTTTTCTCTCGGTATCCAAAGCCCTTTGGCCCCGTTGAATATGTTTGTTCTCAGTATCCGCAGCCCTTCCATCTGATATGTTTGCTCTCAGTATCCACAGTCCTTAGGCCCCCTCTTCTCTTTCTTCAATGGTTACAATCATCTCAAATGAGGGTTGGTTTCTTTCTTCTATGGATAACGGGATCACTGTGACTCCTATAGGGATTTGAATCATTAAGGCTAGGGTTGCTAGGGAATTGACTAATTGGTTCTCTTCATGAGGGAGGTAATAGAATGAAATCTTCTTGAATTGCACTTTCAAACTTTCTAGATATTCATGGTAGGGTCTCAACTTTTCATGCTTTATTATCCAATCACCTCGTACTTGGGATATTATCAGGTTAGAATCTCCAAAGATATCAATTCTTTCAACTTTTAGGGCCAGCGCTGCTTCTATTCTAATTATACACGCTTCATACTCCACTGTATTATTGGTTGAATTATACTTAAGCTTGATAGCTAGTGGGGTAGGGGCCCCACTAGGTGATATAAGAATGATTCCTACTCCGTACCCTACTGATTAGCTGCTCCATCAAAATACATTCTCCATAAGTCTTCCTTTACCTCCATCACTCATTCATCAGGAAACTTAAACTCTTCTTTCTCCTCGAATTCTATAGCGAGGTTAGCTAGATATTTGGCGATGGCTCTCCCTTTGATATATTTGGAAGTGACATATCTTATATCAAACTCGGCTAACATCATGGTCCAACGGAAAATCCTACTGGTCAGGGTAGGTTTTTTGAATCGGTATTTGAGTGGGTCTATTTGGGATATCAAGGTTACGGGAAAGGCTAGCATATAATGTCTAAGGCAATGGGTTTCTCTAGTGGTGAATAATTCAACTCATATCCGGTCACCCTTTTTTCTTAAATAATAGATAGCTTTCTCCACACACCCCACTTCTTCTTCTTGGGCCAACATACACCCCATTGAATTTTCATTTTCGGATAGGTATAGCAGTAAAGGTTTTCCAAGTTTGGGAGGTAATAGGACAGGTGGGCTTTGGAGGTAGGTTTTAATCTTTTCAAAGGCTTTTTTGCATTTGCTGTCCTATTCAAACTTCTCTCCTTTCTTTAGTAATTTGAAAAGCAGGTCACAGGTCATGGTGAGTTTTGATATGAAACGCTTAATGAATTGTATCCCAAAAATCCCTTAACTCCTTTTCACTCTTTGGTGGTTGCATTTCGACTATGGATTTTATCTTAGATGGGTCTACCTTAATCCCCCTTTGCGTGATAAGAAATCCTAGCAACTTTCTAGTGGTAACCCCCAAGTTGCACTTCTGCGGGTTCAATCTCATCTTTAATTTTCTCAACCTCTCAAAAAACTTCCTTAATGCTCCTAAATGACCCCTCTCTCTTTGGATTTTATGATCATGTCATCCACATTTACCTCCACTTCCTTACGGATCATGTCATGTAGTAACATAGTGGTAGCTCTTTGGTACGTTGTACTTGTGTTTTTAAGTCCGATCGGCATCATCCGATAGCAATAAGTCCCCCAAGGTTTGATGAAAGTAGTCTTCTCCCTAACATCCAGTGTCATGAAAATCTGATTATACCCCAAAAATCCATCCATAAAAGACAAAAGCTCATGTTTGTGGTATTATCAACTAATATGTCGATATGGGGTAAAGGGAAATCGTCTTTAGGGCTGGCTTTGTTTGAATCTCAAAAATGAACACAGACCCTAACACGACCGTCATTCATTGGAACCAACACGATGTTGGCTACCCATTCAGGATACTCAGTGACAATCAAGAATCCATCTCTCAATTGCTTTTCAACTTCCCCTTTTTTACTTTAATCGCCCATTTAGGCCTCATTCACCTCAATTTTTGTGTTATGGGTTTTGAATTTGGGAATAGAATAATATGGTGTTGGACTATCTCTGGATCAATTCCTATCATATCATTATAAGACTATGCAAAAACATCTTTGAATTCATTTAATAGATTTATTAATTCTTTTCTTTCCTTATTGCTAAGTGTGGAGCCAATAGAAACATTTTGCAGATTATTTTCACTTCCCAGATTAATCGTCAAAGTATTTTCTATGATTTTACATGCAAATTCATTTCATCACATTCATTACATGTATCACATTTATTATGCACAGTCGAGTAGGCAGAATTGGTCATATTCTCATTGATATTCTTTGGAGTGATTACAATAGACATTAAAATGGTAAGATGCCTCATATAGTCCATTACAGACTTCGGGGAGGGGGAATACCTATCACTAGACTCGAAAATCCATTCATTATTAACTCCTTTCTTGAGTTCTATGGTGTCGCAGCCCGGCAGGCCCTCTGTCTCTTCTTCATTTTCTGGCTCTTCTTCCCCTACTTCATTTTCTATGATCTCTTCTTCAATCTTACCTTTCCCAACTTCATCCCCACGATCTACTAAGGATTACCCTCTTTGGTCTCCCTGTGTAGATTCTTCATAGCTAAAACTTCTAGTGTATAAATCCAATCCTTAACAGAGGTTGGCTTTGCAGGCACCTATAAGTATAGGTCTTCATAATTGGTGAATTCATGTAGGAAGAAGATCTCGAACCCTTGCTTTAAGCATTTATCCTTCCAATCCATCCATGGCTCTAGAAAGCCATAAAAGGGGAAATCTCATCCTTCCTTGATGAAGTACCCGTTGAGCATTTTTGCATATGGGTATAGTGGTGCGTCAGCTACTTTCTTCTTTTCTTTCAACTCTTGCTTTGATGGCTAATAACCCAACCCATGAGTATGGGTCGAAGTCTTAATATCCAAAAATTATAACAATCCTTGGTGCATTCTTCTTAAGCCTATACCTGGAAAGAATCCCATTCTACTCGTGATCCATGTGATTAACGGACTTGCATATTGGTCGAAGTATAGTGGCAGAAATACCCGCGGCTTTCCATCCTCTAACATGTTGATGAATTCAAATCCTCCCAAACATGTTTCTTCCTTTTGTAACTGTGCCTCCAAGATTGGGGTGCTTGATGATGCTTCATTCACATGGACCAACTGCCCCCAAGGATATCACAAATTTTGTTTTCCCAAATGCATTTAACATTCTGATGGATTACTGACAGGATTGCACCCTAGATATCCAACCAAGGCCTACCCAACAACAGATTAAAAGAGGCGGGAATGTCAACAATTTGAAACTCAGCTCCGTTTTTTAACTCCTTTCTGAGGTAAATGTGATAGCAAGATTCGAAGTTCCACTAATCATTCCCACAAGGTCTTCTGGAGAGATGTTGATAGATATATCTGATTGGTTCAGAGCATCAAAGGCAGCTTGCCTATGTTGCTTTGAAGCAATCAACAATCCCCAAATTGTGATGTTAGCCTGAGTCTTCTTCATCTGCTTTAATACTCTATCCTCTTCCTCTTCCTCTTCCTCTTCCTCTTCTTCATCTATTTTCCCTTTCCCTTTGCCCAGTTCTTGGCCCAGATGGTCCTCTTCTAGTTCATGTGGCTTGAAATGCTTCACCGATCAAGTGAGATGGCTAACCTCTTCCTTCATCCACAAGTTGTCTTACATTTTGGTGATTTTAAGAATTTCTTCTTCACTCTCGTCGCTCTCATACCATAAATCTTCCATTGTCCAATTGATACTTTGGCTATTGTCCTCTTCATACTGTAGACTCCCCGATTTTGACCAAACGTCAAATCTAGGAATTGGTTACCTCTCAAAGACCGATGATGACGATGACCGTGACGTCCGGAGATTTTCCAAGCAATTCAAAATCTTCAAGATGATTCTTCAAGTTAAATTTCAAAATTGAAAATAATAAAAAAGAGAGAGGGTTTGGGTATTCAGGAGAAACCCGAACATTGAAGGACACGTGAGGAAATCAGTCTGAAAATTTGCTCAATATACATAAAAAATAAAAAGAAAGGTTTTGAAAGAAAGTATAAAATGAAAATGATAAAAAAGAGTTTTAAATAAAGAAAAATTGTCTCTTGAAAAGAAAAGCATAGTATATTGAAGAATATACCATGCACATGGGTGCATACCACCCACATGGGTGCATTTTAATACAAATATATATAGATATATGGAGATAACTCACAAAAATTAAGTTTAGATTAATTTTCTTTTCAAAAATTTAAAAAAGGGATCAAATTCAGTTAGCCCCGGCACCCGGAAAACCCGGCAGCACTCACTGAGTGCCGCGCCGGCACTCACGGTTTGCCGCCCGGCATTCAGTGAGTGCCGCCCGGCACTCAGCTAATGCCGCCGGGAGGCGTCGAGTGCCGCTGGCTGTAACAGACTGCTTTTCTCACATGTTCTAGAAGAAATCTTTGCACATGGATCTCCACCCGAATTTACCCATTTATCCTTGAGATGATGGCCTATATAAACAGATCTTCATCTTCATTTTGGGGGACTTGAACTTTAGAATCAATATACATAGATATACAAGAGATATACTTGAGTTTTAGAGAGAGAGAAAGAGAGAAGAATCATATAGAGAATTGAGAAGAAGAGAAGAATTTCTTGAAGAACTTGAAGAACTTTGAGAAGAATTTGAAGATCTTGGAAGAGCTTCACAAGAAATTGAAGAATTCTTCGAGGTTTATAGAGGTAACCTCTTAATCCTTGGTAGAGTTAGGATAATTCAATCACAAGTTCTTAGATCTAGGAACTTTTCACATTTTCAAAATCTCTCTTCTTATCCCATTTCTTCACACACCATCAAGAATTTGTGATTGAATCTCATAACATTTCATTAATTTGGACCTAATCAATGCCTTGGGTTTAAGATAAATTAGTTTTGAAGAATTTATGTTCCTAAATAAAACTTTGATTTCCTTTATTTCTATTTCATTCATAAGGTTCATGAGATCTTCCATATCTCATTGAAGCTCTATGAATTTGATTCCTTATTTTCCTATAACCTTGTAATTCATATGGAGTTTAAAGTTGATCATGGTCATATGTACACATAGTTGGTGAGATACTAGTATCAACTCATGACTAGGATCTCTTACTATGAATCCTATGGAATATAGAATGAATTCCATAGAGGTTCATATAGATCATAGTCTCATTTAATCTCCAAGGACCATTAATTTGAGAGGAGAATATGATTTCATGGCTATAATCTCCTCAAGGACCATATGTTTGGGAGAGGATTGGAGTGTAAGCTTTCATAGTTTGATGAAATTTAGGGAACTTGAATGTCTAAAAGTCTATTAGATTGAGTAAAGCCTTGGGTATTCTTACTAGGACTCCATATTCGGAGATCTAAGTATGAGGTTCTCCAAGGTTAAATCTATGGATCACTTTATATTTCATCACTCATTTTAATGGTCATAATCATACTTGATCCTAGCTCTCTCTAGAGTCATGGATTAAGTTTGATTTGAAATATGAACATTAATTCAACATTGGTGCAGTGAATCCTTAAACCCTCTGTGATCAAAGATTTTTCATAAAATCATGGTCCATTGGAATGGGATGAGACCAATTGGAGGGTGTTCATAACTCATATGAGTACCTCTTTGATTGTTGTTTTGATAAGATTCCATACTTAGGATGGTTTGGCCTTATGATTTCCAAATAAGCAATTCTCTGTCCAAAATTTCAGAACATCAAACCGGTTTTAAAATTGATAGATCAGAACCCTAACCAAGTTTTCATGACCTTTAATAATTTTTTCTAAAAACCTTAATGTGTTAGGAAGGTTCCCTAAAAAGAATGAAGCAATTCAGAATTGTTTGCTATTTTTAAAAAATCATACAAGATCTCTGGACAGAGAGTTGTAAAATCCTGAGTGAGGTCTAGTATTTTCCGTATTCCCAGAGATCTAACCGTTGAAACCTCAATTTTATTTTTGGGTTAGAAACTAGATTCACAGAGGCATAACATATCCAAAAATCATTAAGATCCAACCGTTGGAATGATTTTATTTCTATTTTTGAAAACCTGGTCTGCTCTCTGTAAATCACAAAAAACTACTTCTATTTTTGTATAATCTTATTTATTTCAACTCAAATGGTCTCCTAATGTCTTGGAACCCAAATCATGTTTTGAATAATGATAATTTAGCTTAAATCCAGAGGCTAAGTGATCCAAATTAGTGAATAAATTCATATCTCATTCTTATTCATAATCATTCATTCATTCATATACATTGATGCTTACAAGTAGAACTAGTTCTTGGATAAAGTTGGACTTAGTTGAAAAGTTGGACTTAGTTGGATCTAATTGAACATGACTTAGGATTAATTACTCTTTGATATTATATCTTGTCTAAGGCATGTGTACTAACCTTTGTTTTGTAGCGCATTTGAGGTACAACTTCTCATCCCTTCTCTAGTTTAATTCATTTCTTTGATTTTGAATTGATTTTCAACTCTATGTGCGACACTTTAGACTAGGTCTTGCCTTATGTGTTTATATGTGATAAAGACCTTTTCTTAGGATTTCTATTCTCGCATGCATTGCACGTTTAATATTCGTGGCTGGATCCCGGGTATGTTCTCTAGTTCTCTATTGCATATCATGTTGTTTGCTATTCGAATTACGTGGCTTATGAATGATATTTATCATTAGCAATTTTACACCATTTCCAATATGCTTGTGTTATGTATACCTATATATGTATTAATTGAAGGCATGCTTAGATATTAATTCGATTAAATGGATGTTGAGTAGAGGCCTATCGCGAGATAGGATGAGAGGGGGTGTTTTAGTCCGCCGGGCTCCTTCCCCTCTCATTCCATAATCCCCGGACCCAGTTAATCTTTGGTTTCGCAAAAGATCAGTTTGCTTTAAAAATGGTTTCTTAATTTTCCTTCTAAAAATTAAGTGGCGACTCGTATTTGAAAAGCCTGTGGGTAAAGAAAACCTGCGATATCCACACATACAAAATAGAATTGTCAATTTTTGGTGCCCACCAATCTAAAGAAGCAGTTCTTTCTATCATCTTTCCTCCGTATTCTTTTGACGGCTCACCTAAAGTACAGCTCACTATATCTTCCAGTATTTGATAGGATTTCCTTGGGTGTCCCAACTTAGTGATTAGTTCGAATGGATCAAAAGAATTTTTTCATACTCTAAATAATAAATACCCGATGGTGGCACAACATGGTGATTTGATAATGGGTTCTTGGTGACATCGGCTGGATTGGCTGGGGACTCGAATATCACCTTTTTAGCTATTAGTTCTTGAATCTCGTGCTTCAATCTTGTACATTTATCAGTAGAATGCCCCTATCCTTGGTGGAGTTTGTAATACAAGTCGGTCCTGAAGTTTGGAGGAAGCGGGTTCGGTGTCGGTCATGGTTCCAACAAACAGAGGTGCCCCTTGTCCATCAGTCTATCAATAGCTGTGGACAATGCAACTCCTAAATTTGAGAATTTTTTTCTCGATGGTCTGTCCTCTCCTCTTCTTGGATAGCTCCTTGTTACATCAAACTTTCTCTCTAGCTCGCTCAATGCATTGACAATGTAGTTCTTTCTATCATCTTTCCTCCGTATTCTTTTGACGGTTCACCTAAAGTACATCTCACTATATCTTCCAGTATTTGATAGGATTTCCTTGGGTGTCCCAACTTAGTGATTAGTTCGGATGGATCAAAAGAATTTTCTCATACTCTAAATAATAAATACCCGATGGTGGCACAACCTGGTGATTTGGTAATGGGTTCTTGGTGACATCGGCTGGATTGGCTGGGGATTCGGATATCACCTTTTTAGCTATTAGTTCTTGAATCTCGTGCTTTATTCTTGTACATTAATCAGTAGAATGCCCCTATCCTTGGTGGAGTTTGCAATACAAATCGGTCCTGAAGTTTGGAGGAAGCGGGTTCGGTGTCGGTCATGGTTCCAACAAACAGAGGTGCCCCTTGTCCATCAGTCTATCAATAGCTGTGGACAATGCAACTCCTAAATTTGAGAATTTTTTTCTCGATGGTCTGTCCCCTCCTCTTCTTGGATAGCTCCTTGTTACATTAAACTTTCTCTCTAGCTCGCTCAATGCATTGACATAGGTGAGGCCAGATTGACCTCCCAAATGTCCTCCCCCTGACCCATAATTTGGTCGCCTGTACCTCCTTTGCGGCTCTTCCTTCCTAATCACTCCCCCTTGGATAGCATCCTCTATTCTTGTTCCCACATCGAACACTTCTACAAAAGTATTGACTAATGGAACCTCATCTTTTCTTGATAGACGGGCTACAAGTTCTTCATCAATATTCTAATTTGTTCCTTTTCTGATGGCCTCTGTACCATTTTGGCTGCCTTGCTTCTCCAACGGCTTAAGTATTAAGCGAAAGACTCCTTGCTTCCCTGCCTAGTTGTTTCCAAATCCCGAACAGTAACATCTAAATCCTAATTGTGCTCATATTATGCCACAAATGACTTAATGACTTCTTCCCAAATCCTGGTTTTGCTCGGTTCCAGTGTGAGGTACCATACCAAAGCGGCCCTAGTTAGAGTTTGCTGAAATAAGATAGCCATTATAGCGGTACATAAACCACTTGGCTGGAAAGTCCCAATCCACATCCGGACATGACTACGAGGGTTTCCTGTTCTGTCAAATTTATCAAATATCGGCATCTTGAACCTAACAGGCAGTATTTCATAGACGCCATCATATAGTCCCTCTAACTCTAGTAAATAGATGTCTACCCCTTGAGCCTTGCAGACTACCCTCTCAGGTTTCTCTACCTTTTTAGTCATTATTTTCTCTTTCTCAGCTCTTTCATTCTCTATCATCTCTTTCTCTGCTCGTGGCACCTCAGCTCGTTGAACTTCTGGGACATCAAACCAATCCTCTTCCCTTGCGGCTAGAGGAGGATAAAAAACTTGTGGGTTAGCTAGCTGTGGCTGTCGTGCCATAGTCTCCATTATGGTCATCATTCTGTTCATTTGTCCAGCCTGTTGCTCTACGATAGCCCTTAACTCTGCTATCTCTTTTGTATTTGTCTCTTGTGCCATTTCTCTTCTTACTAACCTTGCGGTGGACTCTCTGAACCAAATTGCACTTATAGCAGATTCTATCTTCAAGTACATCCATATTTTATATTTAATCAATTTTGATTTATTTCAAAAAAAATATTTTATTACATTTTTCCTTTATTATTATTATTTTATCATTTCTAGTTGATTTTATCAAATGCTTGGTAAAAATGTTTATGAATGATTCATATGTTATATGAATGCAATGCATTTGTGTGTGCCTATTCTATATGTCAAAGAAAGAAAATCATAATCCTAACACATAAACACATAAGCAGAGTTAAGTGCGCCAACTTCTCCTTTCGTTGTGATCCTCGTTACCCTTTCGAAGGTTGGACATTCCTTCGAGAAGTATATCTTGGATGATAAAATCTTTTGAAGCAATTTTCGAGAATTCTTTTGAGAACGAGGATGTTAAACATTACTCAACAAAGATGATTGGATTGAAATTTTGCTTTAAAATTCATTTGAAAAGCAATTCTCCCAAAAAACAATTCTCAAGATTTTTGGATTTTTCCTTTGAAGATGATCATGAGAAAATATATTTTAACAAAGATTAGTTTGGAGCTTTAATCAAAAAGTGAACTACAAAGAGTTCTTTGAAAGAGCGATTGTAAAACTTTAGAATAAAGATGGCAAAAATCTGTTTGCTTTCAAAGATGGATTTAAAATTCTTTGGATAGAAGGATCACATGATCGGATTATCACTGTACTTTTCAGGAATTCAGATACATACAAGGTTAATAATGCTTATCTAAACATGATGTAAGAGATGCAATCTTATAATCAAGATTCGGCATGTTCTCAAATGTCATAGGACATGAAGAGGAATTGCTCAAAAGTGATTAAGAGGTTACACATCTTTCATCAAACAAGTATCGTCATCATCATAAGTAATCCCTTCCGGGCATACAAAACTCCCTAGCAATAATCCTAATCAAGAATTGATTTCCTATATTGAAAGGTTCTATAGAAGCTATCATGCAAATTCCGAGCTTTGTTCAAATAAAGGACCCTTGACACACATCCGATAGAATGATTCATATACCAACACATGGTACGAGATCAAGGCTGATCACACAGTCCCATCATGGCTTAACCGACTAGGTTTCCCCGAGCCTCCAAGGTCATAGTTTCGTGCAATCTACTGGCGAGACATGCAAGTGTAATGCAATGGGCACACAAAATTAATTAATTTGATTAAAAGGATGTTTTCAAGTCTAATCCTCGAGTGAACCCAAAATCAGAAATTCTAGTTTACGAAACTTGCTAAATTGTGGAAATCGCAAGCTAGCCACGCATTTTAAAACTTTTTCAAAATTCAAAATTCAAATACGAGTTGCCAATTAATTTTTTTTAAGGAAAATTAAAAAACCATTTTAAAAACAAACGGATCTTTTGGAAACCAAAGATTTCTAGGTCCGGGGAGCATGGAATGAGAGGGGAAGGAGCCGGTGGATTACAACACTCCCTTTCATCCTATCTCATGATAGGCCTCTACTCAACATCCTTTTTAATCAAATTATTAATCTAAGTATGCCCTCAACTAATACATATATATATAGATTACAAAAGTATGTAGAAAGGGGTGCAAGATTGCTAACGATAAAAGGCATACAAAACTACGTAATTTAAATAACAAGCAAGATGATATGCAATAGAGAACAAGGAAACTTACCCGGGTTCCAACTATGATATAGAAACGTTCAATGCATACGAGTAAAAGAAAATCCTAAAAAAGGAGTCTCTAATACATATATACACATAAGGCAAGCCCTAATCTAAGGTGTCGTGCATGAAGTAAAAAAATCAATGAAATCAAGAAATAAATAAACTAGAGAAGGGTCGAGAAATCATACCTCAATTGTACTACAAAACAAAGGGTTAGTCCACATGCCTTGATCAAGATATAATATTAAATAACATTCCTAAACTTCTAGCTTAAATCTATCAAGTATGGAAAGAATTGACATAATCATGAATTCCTTCTAACTAGTTAGAAGCACAATATCTCTATAGATATACAAGTCTCAACTAGAAGCCAATGTAATGTTCATATAGGGATGGTATAATCCCAACATGATCACAAATTAAATGCAACTTAACCCAAAAATAAGTCTTAATTACAAGTATCAACATACATGGATGAATGCATGAACATGAACAAGAATAAGAACATGCTATGAACTATTCATTGATTTGGATAATTTAGCTGTTGGGTTTAAGTTCAATTAATCATAATCAAAACATGGTTTAAGTTTTAGGTCATAGAAAAGTCATTTGGATCACCATTTATAAAATTTATCAAAACTGTAACAGAGTTTTAGAATTTACAGAGAGTAAGTCAGACTTTCAAAAATTAAAAAAAAAATCATACTTCCCATGGTTTGATCTTAATGTGTTTTGGAAACAAGATGACTCTGTGAGTCTAGTTTCTAACACAACAAGAAAATCAAAGATCAAACGGTCCAATCTCTGGGAATTGGACCAAGACCAGACACTACTCAGAATCTAATAACTCTATGTCCAGAGATTTTGTATAATTTTTTAAAAGTAGTAAATGAATCAGAATCACTTTGATATTTTTAGGGAATTTATTAACACATTTGACTTCTTGGAAAAAATTATTTAAAGCTTAAAATACATGTTGAAAGCTCTGATCTATTCAAAAAAAATACTGATTTGCAATTTTGATATTTTGGGCAGAGAATAGCTAGTTTACAAATCCTAAGACCAAACCATCCTAACTACGAAATCTCAACAAAATGAAACTTTCAGTGGTACATATATGGGTTGGGGACAAATTCCAATTGGTTTAATTCCATTCCAATGGACCATGATTTAATTAAAATTCTTTGTTCACAATTTGTTAATGAATTCACTACACCAATGTTGACATCTAAAACATAAAAATGAACAAGTCTAATTCTTCTCCCAAGTTGATGATCCTTGAAGAATATAGACTTGCATTATTCAATTCTCCCCCCAAATTAATGGTCCTTGGAAACTAAACATGACCAATCCACATAAATCTCCAGAGAAGATAAAGAAAATTCCATGAGATTCCAAATTGAAGGATCAAAATCATGAGCCAAGACATGGACCCACCAATCATGTATGGATATAACTATGATCTACCTTATCTCCCATATAAATCATAAGATCATAGAGAATTAAAGGATCAAACTCATGGGAATCAAACGAGATATTGAAGATCTTAGAAATCTCATAAGTAGAATGTGAACAAAGAAGAGATTAAATCAAAATTTAATCGATGATCCAAGTCAAAATTCTTTTACAAACTTGTTTTGGCCTCAAATCCTTAACTACATAGATCCAAATTATTGAAAACTAATGAGAATTCAATCACAATTCTAGTGGTGTGTAATGAATGAGGTGGGAAGAGACTTTTTGAAAATTGTGTAAAAGGTCCTAGAGTTCTATGAATTGTAATTAAACTAGAGACAAATTAAACTAAGGTTTAGAAGATTACCTCTAGAAATCCTCAGGTTTACTTGCTTCTTGGTGAAGATCCTTCAATTCTTCAAGTTCTTCAAATTCTACTTCAAAATTCTTGAGTTTGCTTCAAATATTCTCTCGATTCCTCTGAATTATATGTATATTTTCAATATTTTCTCAACTCTTTTTTCAAAAAAATCCCAATAATGGAGATGAACATCTCTTTATATAGACCACCCTCAGGGGCTAATTTGGTGAATTCAGAGTGAAAATCTATGTGCAATGATATTCAATACGTATTGAAGAAAAATAGTCTATTACAGCTGGCGGCATTCAGTGACTTGTCTGTGACACTCAGTGCCGCGTCAGCAATCAGCGAGTGCTGCAGGCTCGAACGCGTGCTATTTCTAACCGAATTCTTTTTTATTCTATTTTCATTTTTTTTTTTATATTTCATATTAGAACTAAATCCTCCAAACCATTTTTCCTTACAGGTATTTTATACCCGAATTTTCCCGAACACCTATTTTTTTTCTTAAAAACTTTCCTTAGATTGAAGAACCTTCCGAAGAACTTGAATCATTTAAAAAAAAAATCTTCGAATTCTGCCAGACATTGTCGTCATCGGTTTAGAGGTAATCATCCCCTGAATTCGGCAATCGGTCAAAATTGGGGTGTGTACACCATCTGCTCATCCATAAAGCCCTTATGGTCCTTGCACGTGTCAAGCACTTGGCTGTGACTAAGGACTCATCTTGTCACACCTCGATTTTTGGAAAGCCAAATATCCAATCAAGTGTATACCCTGATCAATATTCAATCACTCCAAAAATCCAAGGTTGGTAACACATACTTAATTTTAAAAGACCATTTTAAGATAAACTGAATTTAAATTACTTTCATAAATCACATTATCTCTTTTTAAACAAAACTCATTTATCATCGAACTCATTCCCAAAAATATTACAATAAAATCTACGTTTCAAACTTTCTCCATTCTCATTTATTACAAAATGAAAACCAAACGTTACCCATTACATAGAAATAATATAATTTCCTCCATTGAATCACAATAAAATTATCTTGTTATAATAATAAATGGAACAATTTCAACACTACACTATCTCAGGTCAGATCTGCTAGAAACGTCCCCCAAAGTCCAATAATACAACTGAAATATAATTACATCTAACGCAAGTTCTCAATTAATGCCAACTAAATAAAAGTGTATCATATAATACATACAGACTGAAAAGTTGATATCTTTAACTTCACAAATAAATCGGCGGCTCCACAAAGAACTCCAACTATTCTATCCTGCATATGTCATCCGACTAAGTTTCAAACAAAAACGCACCAGAATGCATAACACAAAACATAAGTCATATGGATCCAACTTGAACCCGTAGATTACAAACCACACTACAACATTCTTGGGCCAAGATAGGTAGTTCCACACACATATCTGGACAATAGAATAGTTTCCATTTATGTGGTGGCAAGTAGTTTCTTGCCCGAATTAAAATAACTAAATACTTACCTTTCTTAACTATGGTAGGCCGATACCTGCAAACCATTACTAGGCCTATCATCCTGTTCAAGTAGAAATTAACACAATAATAAAAACCAATAACAAGGTGCTATTAATTACGTGAAACGACCATAAACTATGAATCTAAGTGTCCAAAATATTCAATTTACTAATCTGGTCCAGTTTATAATTACATTACTCCGTTCCCAAAAATGGAACGTTACACATAGAATGCTACGTTTTAAGCTAATTGACACAACACCGAAATTTAAAATAACAAAAACTACATGACTGCCAATTCCTAGAATTTCATATAACTGGAAATAATAAAACACATTACAACTGTAAAGCTGTGAATAAAAAAACACATAATATTTGATCCAATTACACCTTATGCTTACCACCTCGGCCACCCATCCATGGCTCAGCCTGCCTACACATATATCCCATGTGTCTCCTAAGGTAATACTAACTCCCACTCTGGTCCCAACTCCCATGGGGTGTCACTGGAATTTGAGTATACACCGAAAGGCTAGTCCTTACGTTCTTGACATTAATAAACAATTTCTAAATACACATGAAATAGACCAACAAGCCGGGCATAAGGCTTAAAAATGACCAGACAGGTCATCCACGTAGTCACCGTCTAATCACACAAGGACGAGTCATCCACGAAATCGCCGCCTAAAATCATAAGGAGCAGTGGTGAACTCTAATGACTTTTCTAACGTTCATGCATCCACGTTTCTACAAAACTTAACTTTATAAGAGATTCATATATCTCAAATCAAATTTCAGTTAAATTCATATTAACAGCTACATGTACATGTTCACACAGATTCGTAACCCATACAAAATCACACAGTCACGATTTCACAGAGCTCAACTATACATGAGAACTCATATCTTTCTAAGTACAAACAAATTAATTTATATTAACGAGCACAAAATCATACAAAAATATGATGTAGCAAATACACTTATTTTAACATTTATAAAACCGCTAATGTAATATGCATTTTCTGCCCAAACGGTGTAGAATTAGGAAAAACACCATTAGACGAAACACATACAGAATCGCGTTTTACGAGAAAGTCGCTTCAATAACCATGATTTTATATGAATTATTTTACGTTTAGACACCGTAAATTTATATTAATCAAAATAGTCACATTTTCATAATCACAACAACAAGAAGATCACAAAGATCAATCTTAATTGTAAACCCTAGTTTACACATGGATTCAAATACATATATATATATATATATATATAGATTCAAAACAAAAGTTTAACGCACTGATTTATGGCTTCAAGGTTGATAATGATTATGCAAAACATAAGTTTTGGGTTCCTCTTTTTTTTTTTTTTTTTTTTTTTTCTTATTCTCTTCTTCTTCTTCTTTTCTCTCTCTCTCTCTCTCTCTCTCTCTCTCTCTCTCTCTCCGTCTGTTCTCTCTTTTCTTTTCTTCTCTTGCCTTTTCTTTTGTTAAATGGGGGCTAAGGTTTAATCTATGTGTATATATATTTCACACACAACACTTATCAATAAAACACACAAAAACATGTAAATCCTGTTTTTTGTCTAAGGGCCTCACAAAAAGGCTTTATATAGGCCCGGAAATGCATTCTAAAGTGAAAATGATTGGCCCAATGGGTTCCCATTACCCCGGGCACTAAATTTCTATGTTAAGCACACTACTTAACATACTAACGACCCGTACATGCTACTGCAACATTTTTATTAGGTGTCACTAAGATACATACACATAGTTAATGTCTAATACTTGAAAATAATAATATAAAAATTACTAAAAGCACTAGAAAATTAGGGTTGTTACATTCTATCCTCAATGAAAATTTCGTCCCGAAATTTGAAGCGACTGTAATACAATTATTATTCATAAATATTGTTAAACACACAACTAATAGAAAAAATAGATTCACATTTAACTCTCAACAATACAAGGCCTAGTACGTCGAGCGAATAATCCAAACAAGGAAACCCTCATGTATATACATTTAGCCTCATATAGTCAATTGTTAAATGTTAACAGCTAAATAAGACAGCGATAATAATGCAACATATAAGAATAAAATTATGAATGAAACCATTTACCCCCACTCTAATACTACTTGGAATACTCAATACTCGCTGATCAACCAATGTATCCAAGAATGCTTATTCTTCCAAAACTCCTTGCTAATAATAAGATTGAGAAGACGATAATGCCATTGAAGATAAGTCCATAACCATCCGGATCATAATATATCATAGAGAAGAGAATGTCTTCGATAATTACACCAGAGAAGTCATAAAAAATAGAGTTCCCATATATAAGAATAGCAGCAAAATAATCATAAGAAATCCACAATACCCGTTGATGATATCTGCCTCAGAAGATAAGAAATCTAGAATACAATAGTAATATATTCCGCATCAGAAAAATAGTAGATAAAAAATAGAGATAAGAAAAACCAGTTGATCACATAAGAAGTCCAGATATCCAATCTCTGTCTCCAACTCTCAAATAAGATTTTCACAATCCTTCTCATAGATAGTCATCAACATTGCTACTTCATGAGCCAAAACATCACACCCCTTGATAAGACCCCCAACGTTACAACCAAATATGCATGCACTAACATGCAAATCTAAATAGGATCATGTATTCTTCTTTTAAGTCATCCCGAAAATGACATGCATTTAAGACTAACACGTTACAAAGCACCCAGTAGAACAAAACACATAGTACCATGAAACACATTAAAGCACAAAGCAATAGAATAACGTAATAACACATAATCCCTATCCCAAAAATCTGCAAACCTAAGCATCTGACCAAGCAATAAACCACATTTCGAGAATCACTTAGACTCGCTAAGCTAACCTTAAGCTCCGATACCAAACTGTCACACCCCAATTTATGGAAAGCCAAATATCCAATCAAGTGCATACCCTGATCAATATTCAACCGCTCCGAAAATCCAAGGTTGCTAACCCATATTTAATTTTAAAAGGCCATTTTAAGATAAACTGAATTTAAATCACTTTCATAAACCACATTATCTCTTTTTAAACAAAATTCATTTTTCATCAAACTCATTCCCAAAAATATTACAAGAAAAATCTACGCTTCAAACTTTCTCCATTCACATTTATTATAAAATGAAAACCAAACGTTACCCTTTACATAGAAATAATATAATTTCCTCCATTGAATCACAATAAAATTATCTTGTTATAATAATAAACGGAATAATTTCAACACTACACTATCTCAGGTCAGATCTGCTACAAACGTCCCCCAAAGTCCAAAAATATAATTGAAATATAACCACATCTAATACAAGTTCTCAATTAATGCCAACTAAATAAAAGTGTATCATATAATACATAAAGAATGAAAAGTAGATATCTTCAACTTCACAAACAGATCGGCTGCTCCACAAAGAACTCCAACTATACTGTCCTGCACATGTCATCTGACAACGTTTGAAACAGAAACGCACCAGAATGCATAAAACACTCGGGTCAGTCACATGACTGGTATGAGTTAAGCAAAACACAACTCTTATGGATCCAACTTGAACCCGTAGATTGCAAACAACACTACAACATTCTTGGGCCAAGACAGGTAGTTCCACACACATATCAAGACAATAGAGTAGTTTCCATTTATGTGGTGGCAAGTAGTTTCTTGCCCGAACTAAAATAACTAAATACTTACCTTGCTTAACTTTGGTAGGCTGATACCTGAAAAACCATTAGTGGGCCTACCATACTGTACAAATAGAAATTAACACAATAATAAAAATCAATAACAAGGTATTATTAATTAAAATGAATTTATCTCCAACAAAGAGCTGGAATTAGACAAAACTTAAAACACAAAAAATGTCCAGAATAAAATTTCCAAGGAAATACACACATCCCCGTTCATTAATTCTAAATAGATAATTCAAAAATTAATTTTCAAAGTTCAGCTCTTATATAGTCGATGTTCATTCTGAAATTTGATGAAAATAGTGTCAAGATGACGTTTTTAGGAAAAGTGTAAAACACGAAAGTTGTTCGGATCGTCGTTTTACTTCAGTTTGCCCGAAAACGACCATAACCTATGAATCTAAGTATCCAAAATATTTAATTTACTAATCTGGTCCAGTTTATTATCACATTACTACGTTCCCAAAAATGGTATGTTACACATAGAATGCTACGTTTTAAGCTAACGGGCACAACACTGAAATTTAAAATCACAAAAACTGCACGACTGCCAATTCCTAGAATTTTATGTAATTGGAAAAAATAAAATACATTACAACCGTAAAGCTGTGAAAAAAAAAAACCACATAATATTCTATCCAATTACATTATGTTCACCACCTCGGCCACCCATCCATGGCTCAGCCTACACATATATCCCATGTGTCTCCTAATGTAATACTAACTCCCACTCAGGTCCCAACTCCCATGGGGTATCACTGGGATTTGAGTATACACCGAAAGGCTAGATGTCAATAAACAATGTCTAAATACACATGAAATAGACCAACAAGCCGGTCATAAGGCTTAAAAATGACGAGACGGGTCATCCACATAGTTGCTATCTAATCACACAAGGACGGGTCATCCACGAAGTCGCCGCCTAAAATCACAAGGAGCAGTGGTGAATTCTAAGGACTTTTCTAATGTTCATACATCCACGTTTCCCACAAAACTCAACTTTATAAGAGATTCACATATCTCACATCAAATTTTCGTTAAAATCATATTAACAGCTACATGTACATATTCACACAGATTCATAACCCATACAAAATAACACATTCACGATTTCACAAAGCTCAACTACACATGAGAACTCATATCTTTCTAAGTATAAACAAATTCATTCATATTAACGAGCACAAAATCATACAAAAATATGAAGTAGCCAATACGCTTATTTTAACATGCTTGAAACTGCTACTGTAATATGCATTTTTTGCCCAAACGGTGCTGAGTGAGGACAAACACCATTAGACGAAATGCGTGCAGAATCGCGTTTTACATGGGATCAAAGGACAGAAATCCAAAATTCAATAACCACGATTTTATATGAATTATTTTTACTTTCAGCCATTGTAAATTTAGATTAATGAAAATAGTCACATATTCATAATTAAAACAATAACAAGATCACAAAGATCAATCTTAATTGTAAACCCTAGTTTAACATGGATTCAAATACATATATATATATATATATATATTCAAAACAAAAGGTTAACTCACCGATTTATGGCTTCATGGTTGATGATGATTACGCAAAACATAAGTTTGAGGTTCCTCTTTTTTTCCCTCCTTCTTCTTCTTCTGTTTCTCTCTCTCTCTCTCTCTCTCTCTCTCTCTCTCTCTCTCTCTCTCTCTCTTCTTTTCTTCTTTTCCCTTTTATTTTTTTGTTAAATGGGGCTAGGGTTTAATAAATGTGTATGTATATATCTCACACACAACACTTATCAATAAAACACACACAAACATGTAAATCCCATTTTTTGTCTAAGGCTTCACAAAAAAGCTTTATATGAGTCCAAAAATGCATTCTAAAGTAACAAATGATTAGCCCAATGGGTACCCATGACCCCAAGCACCAAATTTCTATGTTAAGCACACGACTTAACATACTAACGACCCGTACACGCTACTTCAACATTGTTATTAGGTCTTACTAAGATACATAAACATAGTTAATATCTAATGCTTGAAAACAATAATATAAAAATTACTAAAAGCACTTAGAAAATTAGGGTTGTTGCATTCTATCCTCCTTAAAGAAAATTTCATCCCAAAATTTGAAGCGACGGTAATACAATTACTTATTCATAAATATTGTTAAACACACCGCTTGTAGAAAACACTGATTCACATTTAACTCTCAACAATGCAATGTCCAGTAAGGCGAGCGAATAATCCAAACAAGGAAACCCTCATGTATATACATTTAGCCTCATATAGTTAATTGTTAAATATTAGCATCTAATTAAGACAGTATAATAATGCAACATATAAGAATAAAATTAAGAATGAAACCATTTACCCCCACTCTAATGCTCCTTGGAATACTCTACACTCACTGATCAACCAATGTATCCGAGAATGCTCATTCTTCCAAAACTCCTTGCTAATAATAAGATTGAGAAGACGATATTGCCGTTGAAGATAATTCCATAACCATCCATATCATAATATGTCATAGAGAAGAGAATGCAATCGATAATTACACCAGAGAAATCATACAAAATAGACTTCCCATATATAAGAATAGCAGCAGCATAATCATAAGAAATCCACATTAACCGTTGATGATATCTGCTTCAGAAGATAAGAAATCCATAATACCAATAGTAATAGATTCAGCATCAGAAAAATAGTAGATAATAAATAGAGATAAGAAAAACCAGTTGATCACATAAAAAGTCCAAATATCCAATCTCTGCCTCCAACTCTCAAATAAGATTTTCATAATCCTTCTCATAGATAGTCATCAACACTTTTACTCCATGAGCCAAAACATTACTCCCCTTGATAAGAGCCCCAATATTATAACCAAATATGCATGCACTAACATGCAAATCTAAACAGTATCATGTATGCTCCTATTATGCATTTAAGACTAACACGTTACAAAGCACCCAGTAGAACAAAACACATATACCGTGAAACACATTATAGCAGAAAGCAATAGAATAACGTAATAACACATAATCCCTATCCCAAAAAATCCGCAAACCTAAGGACTTGACCAACCAATAAACCACATTCCGAGAATCACTTAGACTCACTAAGCTAACCTTAAGCTCTGATACCAAACTGTTACACCCGATTTTTGGAAAGCCAAATATCCAATCAAGTGCATACCCTGATCAATATTCAACCGCTCCAAAAATCCAAGGTTGCTAGGAAAGGGCATTTAGGTAATTCGTTGAGGGCCTTTGAGGGTACGGCTCAGGGAAAATTTTTGGAGCCTCTTTATCTTTTTCTGTTTTTCTTTTTCTTTTGTTCTTTAGATTAAAAATTTCTTAGGATCTTTCCCTTTATGTCCGATAATTCCATCGAGGAAATTTTCGGAAATCCATTCTACTTATCCAATTCATCTAGTTCTATTAACCCCATAGTTACACCGATCGATTCAATGGCTGATAATCAAAGTGAAAACGATGATAATGTGGTCATACCAATTAACGATTCACTACGTCCTTTGTGTGACCTTATAACACCTGAACACGTACCTACGCCATCTTGTATTCTCATTCCACCTCATGCAGGCGAATTCCAATTTCGTAATGGAATGATTCAACTTCTTCCTACCTTTCATGGAATGGAGAGCGAGAAGGCGTACCTACATGTCAAGGACTTTGAGGATGTTTGCAAAACTTTCTCACAGAATTGTCCTGTAGACGTGACACGTCTAATGCTGTTTCCCTTCACCTTGAAGGATAAAGCAAAAACGTGGTTACTCAACTTAAAACCTAACTCAATCTACACATGGCATGCGATGAACACTGCTTTTCTAAAGAAATTCTTTCCACCTCGCATGACCACCGAGCTTAAAAGATAACTAAACTCTTACAAACAAAAGAGCAATAAAACATTCACCCAAACCTGGGAACGTTTCAAGGATTTGCTACTCTCATGCCCACATCATGGGTACGAGAAATGGCGAACCATAAGCTATTTCTATGAAGGGTTGAAGGGGGAAACTAAGAAACTGGTTGAAACCATGAGTTCAGGGCCATTCTTCACAAAAACACGGAGGAGGCTGAAGCTCATTTTGAGTGGCTAGCTGAACACGCCCATGAATGGTCAAACTCAAATGACGTCCCACGCTCACAGATCTCCTGTGTCGAAGAGAAAAGTTTATATCAACTAAAAAGTGAGGATCATCTTATGAACAAGTATGAAGAACTAGCAAAGAAAGTGGAAGAATTGGGGATGAAAGGAGAGAGTTCTAGGCAGTTTTTGCCTCAAGAACCATGTGGCACATGTAATATGCTGGGACACACTACTCAATATTGTCCCAATGTGCCATACTTTCAAGAACAACCCCCCATGGAAATGAATGCCATGCAAGGGTATAGGGGGCAGGGAATTCCTACACCAACTATAATTCACAAAATAATAACAATCGATGGAATCACCCTGGGTTTGACTGGAAAAACAACACAGGGACCCAAAACCAATTTCAACAACAACAGCCCTACAATACTAATAATCAATATCAAGGGCAATACAATAGGCAGTCCCAGCCATTTAATCAGAATAAAACAAACAACTACAACAACGCTCAACCCTCACATAATCAATAAATAAATGTTTATATGCCACCTCACAAGAAGGTGCAAGAGGAAGATCCACTCTCTAACGCAAATTTAACACAATAGTTAATTCAAATGATGAGCAAAATGTTTATGAGAGGATGGATGCACGACAAGAGGGTTCGAGTGGCACATTCCCTGCTCAACCACTTCCAAACCCTAAGGGTTACAATAATGGCCCTCCCAACCATGAACAGGCAAAAGCCGTGACTACATTAAGAAGCGGCAAAGTCATAGGGCAAAACATGCCTCATTCTACTCCTGAGGAGTATGAAGAGGAGGAAGTGGTAATAAGGAGCAAACCATCTACTCAAGAAGAAGAGTCGTCCACTAATGACAAATCATTAGAACCAAATGAGGACGCTTCTAAAGAAGTAGAAGAAGTGGAGAGAAGGCCTGGAAAGGAGCCTGTCATTGACGAATTACCTAAATGCCCTTTCCCTGCGCCGTACCCTCAAAGGCTCAAGAAACCCCAAAACGGGGCAAAGAATCAGGAGTTCTTGGAGTTGTTTAAACAAGTCAAAATTAATCTCCCACTCCTTGATGCCATCAAACAAGTGCCAGCTTACGCTAAGTACCTAAAAGATTTATGCACGGTCAAAAGGAGGCAAAGTGTGAAAAAACATGCTTACGTTGCTTTCCAAGTAAGTGCAATCATTCAAAATGAGTTGCCTCTGAAGCTAAAAGACCCTGGCACCCCAACTGTCTCATGGAGAATTGGGAATCAAAGGATAGACAACGCACTCCTTGATTTAGGAGCTAGTGTAAACCTGTTGCCATACTCAGTATATAAACAACTAGGGTTGGGTGAACTCAAATCCACCTGAGTTGCACTACAACTGGCAGACAGGTCGATCAAATATCCTAGAGGAATATTGGAGGACGTTCTAGTGCAGATAGATTCATTTGTCTTCTCGGTCAATTTTGTGATCTTGGACACTGAACCTGTGTCTAATCCAGGTGCACAAATCCCGGTAATTTTTGGACGTCCGTTCCTCAATACCATAGATGCCACAATCAAAATAAGAAGTGGTATCATGACCATCGTATTCGGGAACATGACTTTAAATGTCAAGATATTCTCAAATCCCCGACCTGAAGAATACGAGGATGACGAAGAAGTTAACTGCATCGAAACGGTCATCGAGGATGAGGCTGATCTTGTAGAGTACAAAGATCCCTTGGAGGTAGTTATGTCACAATTCGACACTACCTATCAACCTAATGATTCTACGCCATTGGATGCTGCCCTAAATCACGCCTGCCTCATGATGGAAACCAAGGAGGAAGATAGAGATGAATGCATGTGGGTCACACCTTATGAACCGTTACCTCTAAAAACCAAGTTAACTATGCCTTCGAATTTTCAGTTTCCTGATTTGGAATTAAAGGAGCTTCCAAAAGAGCTCAAATACGCTTTTCTGGGAACTGAGAAGACTTATCCTGTTATAATCTCATCTGCTTTAAATCCAGAACAAGAGGATAAGTTGATTCAAATGCTCAAACTGCACAAGGGAGCATTGGGATGGACTATTGCCGACCTAAAAGACATAAGCCCATCTATTTTCACCCATAAGATTTATCTAGAGGAAGACGCTAAATCTTCACGACAAATGCAGTGGCATCTGAATCCAAATATGCAAGAAGTAGTGTAAAAAGAAGTCTTAAAACTTCTAGACATTGGGATAATATACCCTATTTCAGACAGCCCTTGGGTTAGCCCTACCCAGGTGGTGCCCAAAAAGGCTGGTATAACGGTTATCCCAAACAAAGACGGTGAACTAGTACCAACACGCATCCCCACTGGATGGCGAAAGTGTATTGGTTACCGCAAGTTAAATACGGTGACCCGGAAAGACCACTTTCCATTGCCATTCATGGATCAAATGCTAGAACATAAGTATTATTGTTTCTTGGACGGATACAGTGGGTACAACCAAATTGAAATTGCTCCTGAAGATCAGGAGAAAACAACATTCACGTATCCGTTCGGTACGTTCGCTTACCGCCGCATGCCTTTTGGATTATGCAATGCACCTGCTACCTTTCAGCGGTGTATGTTAAGCATATTCAGTGACATGGTCGAACAGATACTTGAGGTTTTCATGGATGATTTCTCAGTGTTCGGCCATAGTTTCAATAACTGCCTAGAAAACCTTGAGAAGGTGTTAGCGAGATGCGAGGACAATCACCTAGTATTAAACTGGGAAAAGTGTCACTTCATGGTGACCAAAGGAATTATCCTTGGTCACATTATCTCTGACAAAGGTATCCAAGTCAATAAAACAAAAATCGATATAATTTCAAATTTTCCTGTCCCTCGAATAGTCCGAGACATCCGTTTTTTTTTGGGACATGCTGGGTTCTATTGACGCTTTATCCAAAACTTTAGTGCGATCTCTAGACCACTGTGCCAACTTCTAGTCAAAGATGCACCTTTTGAGTGGTCGATAACTGTCAAACATCTTTTGACACACTAAAGGAACACCTTACCTCCGCACCGATAATACAAGCACCCGACTGGGGTTTGCCATTCGAGTTAATGTGCGATGCTAGTGACTACGCCATTGGCGCAGTCTTAGGACAGAGGAAGGACGAGAAGCCTTATGTTATTTACTATGCCAGCCGAACACTTAACGAAGCTCAAATGAACTATACAACTACTGAAAAAGAGCTACTGGCGATAGTCTTCGCTTTGGACAAATTCAGGTCTTATCTGATAGGGTCCCCAATAGTATGTTTCACAGACCACTCGGCCCTCAAGTACTTGTTATCTAAGAAAGACCCAAAACAAAGGCTTATCCGTTGGATACACCTACTCCAGGAATTCGATATCACTATCAAGGATAAAAAGGGAGTAGAGAATGTGGTTGCTGACCACCTATCTAGGTTAACATTTACGGACAATACTGAGCCCATGCCAATTAAAGATGAATTCCCAGATGAGCAAATTATGGCAGTCTTGGGTTTACCCTGGTATGTAGACATAGTAAATTACCAAATCAAGACAGGAAGCGTTTCCTCTCATTTGCACGCCATTTTTTTTTGATGACCCTTATTTATTCAAGTATTGTGCTGATCAGGTGTGGATACGCGACATTACGCCTCTTTTGTTTTGAAACTTGAAATTTGATTTGGATCAAAGAAAAGAAAAAGGTCTGTTGAAAACAGATACAGAGTCGCCACTTGGTCTTTAAGGAACCAAGAAACCTAATTTTGACTCACCCAAGCGGATAAGGGCACCGGCCCTTCATAACCAAAGAACTTGATTCGGGGTTTTGGTACGAGAGAGGAAGGAGCCTTTGTCGTGACTAAAATACCCTCAACTCGCCCCGTCTTTCGACGGGCCTCAATTAGCATCCAAATAATCATCTTATACTATGTTTGGTTCGACAAATAATACTATGATAGTGTATTACACCACATAAGAAAATTTGAAATAGAAGATCTAAAGATAAGATATCATTCATAAGATCTAAGTCAAATATCATACAATGTAAAGTGAAAGATCACACAAATAAACCTAGGAAAAATCGTCTAATCATGTGTCAAGTAATTAAGTTTCCCTAATCTAAAGGGGACATGAATGGTTCTTGAAATAAATAATCAAAGAATCAAAGTATGCTTAGCAAGCTAAAATGATGCATGTTAATTTTGAGAAAAGAAGATTTCTCAATCCCCGAGACGGATGAGAAAGGATGATTAGAGTGAGGGGAAGCATGAACGTGTGATCATGATCATTCCTTATAATCTTCTTAGATTAAGAGTTACAAAAACCCCAAATCTTGCATGAATGCAATGCATGTATCTAGAATGTGCCAAGGTTGTAGGGTGTTTTGGTGTTCATGGATTCCTAGAATGACTTAGAAGTCTAAAAGGTGTATGAATGAATAAATTAAATCAACATGGGATATGTACAATGTAGTATGAACTACTTCCTAAGATATGAACTAATTTGGAATGCATATAAGCATCAAATCAAAGAATGAAAGTTAAAATGTGCTTGCTATGAATAGTGGACAGAACAGTAACTATATCTTTTGAAAATTAAAAAGAGGGGTTAGGAATGTTTCAATGCATGATTTTTTATGGAGATCTTCCTTATTGTGTCTAGAACACAACCCAAAAAGCCAATATTTAATACTATCACAGATTGAGAGAAATCATATAAACAATAGAGGTCACTCAGAAACAGAGTCCGTACTGTCAACTGAAATGTTGAAAAATCTTAGAAAATGAAAACAAATGATCTAGAGGCCCATTTTATACAAAACGTTTCCTAAGACATTGAAGTTTAAGGGAAAAATAAGTTAGGACTACCCCTTTTGGAAAAGGTTTCTGAAAAAGAGGTTGGAAGTGGACCTAGCTACTGTGACAGCAAAAATAGAATGTCTGGAAGGAATGTTTGGGTCCAAATGGACCCTTTCCAAGTACTTCCAAGTCAAACCAAAAATCATGGGTATTCTCTAATGAGTTAGGAAGATTTTCCAAGTGGTCTTGCATCCATACATTGAGTATTGAGTTCTAGAGAAATCTTTGAACTCAGATCACTCACTTTTTTGACTCACTGTTTTGAAAATTTTGGAAAAAACTTGAGTTTTCTTTCTTGAAATCAAAATGAGAGGGATTGAGAGGGGTTTTGAAATAGAGGTTTTGAAAGTATATTTTCAATATCAAATAGAGATTATAACCTCTTGGAATATCAACATCAAACTCATCATCAAGAACCCCCAATATTATTGGAGAGATTCATTTTTATTTGAACATAACTTCGAGGATACCTTGGAGGTATTGAAGTCATAATCATCATCTATCAAACATGTTTTTGAGGTCAAGAGCTGCTATCCATAAGGATTCACTCACCTCAAACTTCATGTCATCATCTAGATGATGATGAACTAGTAAGTAAATTAAGAAAATAAAAAGAAATGAGATTAAGAAGAGATGAACATAATATGAACAAGCAAGTAAATAACAATCAATAGATGATAATCAATATGATTTTGGACTTGTAGCTTGGTGTTTCACTCATAGATTTTGACATTTGGACATGGAAGTAGCTTCCTAACTCAAGAATGCTCAAGAATGGTGATTGGGGGTGTTTGGAATGTGAAGTATAAGAGAGGTAATGGAAGAACACAAGATTAAAACTCACTTTCTATAGCAAAAATAGTAGGAGGAAGCTCCTTTTCTCTCTTCTAAACCTATCTCCATCTCTCTTCTTCTCTACAACTTTTCAATCTTTTGCACTTGGCCCCCCCCCCCAAATGAAGAGCAATGGGGGGTTTAAATAGGCCAATTTGGGGTGGTTTTGGGGTTTTAGAAGTACTCCCATTGGTCCCAAACAACTGTGAACACAAAACTATGTTGTTTTGGCTTTCAATTAATCAAATTGGACTCCCAAAAAAATTACAAAAATGGACTCTACGAGGGTTGAGTGCCGCGGCGGCACTGCTCCTCAGACGCCCAAAAAATTACGTTTAGGCCCCCAGAGGTTCCGGTATTCGCGAAAAGGCCCTATTTCGTCCAAAATTCACAGAAAATGCATACGAACTCCAAATTGAGGTTGTGATATACTGTTGGAAAGGTAATGGAGTCTACTTTACATAAAAAAATAGTTCGGGGATATGTCACTTTGGAAAGTTTTGCGGTATTTGCAATAAAAGCCAATTTGATCGCCTTTTTCGCCTTCGGAAATTCATAATAGACTTGTTTTAAATCCAAAAATTATGTGCGATATACCGTTGGAAAGATATTGACCTCTAGTATCCATGAAAAATGTTTGAAAAATGTTACGGTGCTCCGGTTCTAAAGTCAAATTTTGGTCAAACTGGTCAAACCTGGGATTCCCGGGAAGTTCTGGATACTTCTGGGAGCTCCCAAGAGCTGACGTTTTCGCTCGATTTTCTTTTAAAACTCGTTTTAATACTTTCCACATGATCTAGAATGATTTCGGTGAATTCAGACAATTTTGGCCAAACTTGGTCAAACTTTGGTCAAACCTGGTCAAACCTTGGTCAAACCGGTCAACGGGGACTTTCCGGGAACTTCCGGGGGTCTCTGGGAGCTGACGATTTCATCCAATTTTACTTAAAAACTCATTTTATCATTTTTCTTATGACGTAGCATGTTTCCAGAACTTTTGGTCCAAATCTGGGAGCTTTTGGGCTTTCAGGGGCATTTTGGTCATTCTGAGCATTCTGAGAAATAGAACCAACTTCCAGGAGTCCTTTTGAGTCCTTTTTTGATCATTGTGAACCACCAAGCTATGGGTCTCCTAAATCTGATAGCCGACAAAATGGGGTGTCTACAGTTTGCCCCTCTTTGGCATGAACTTGCGAGGCAACGCATGTCGCAAGCGAGTGCCAAAGCTTCTGAAGAGACATGACTTTTTGGAGGCTATAGATTTAGGATAAAAACGTTGCAAAAGATGCAATGATGAAAAAAAGATGCTGAGGTCATTGCTGGTCGTGCTCTGCGTGAGCTGCCTACATATCCTAAGGGGAATCAGACCAGGACGTAGTTCAGGGCACAAAGGAACAAATCACACATGCACAACAAGACATGCGGATGCTATGCTATGAGGATGATATGCAATGCATGGATGTGATTATGAATTGTGTCATGAGTCCTATCATGTCCAGTGTTATGATCCTAGTATGAGCAGGTGCTGTGGGGTGTGCCACTCCGAGTGGGCTGGTGTTGTGCTAGTGTTTGCGACTGTGATGTGGTGGATGACTCGGATAAGGACATCAAGGTTTAGAAGACTCTGGGTTTAGGGGCAAACTTCTGGAATTTGGGAAGTGTGCTTTGCAAGCGAATGTAGTCAGATGCGGGGTCCTTGAGGATGACAACTAAGGATAACCCATAGGTGAGGGAGTTCATGATAACCGACAGTTTTATAATAACCAAAGTGAGGAGGCTCATAATAAGTGGGGTAGCTCACGATAATTGACAGGTGAGATAACCGGAGTGAAGAAGCTCACGATAAGTGAGGAAACTCATAATGACTGATAGGTGAGAAAGCTCATGATAATCAGTGGACACGGATCCTTAAATTGTGAATAGACAGTGCTTGCCCTGGGAATTGGGGGTGATTTGACTGCGGGTGATGTTTTGGCCGATCCTTATGATGACAAGTCCGGGGAATCGGTTCGGACTTCTGTTATCTTCTGCTGGGGATGGTAGGGGACTCTCTGAGAATCTCTCTTCAATTCTTGACCTAAAACCAGGATCCATCTCTGAATCTCTCGTGGTTGGTCAGATCTCATAATGCTCAATCCAAAAGAGCCGGTTAGGGCCTTTGGGAGCTGATGGACTCTCTGAGAATCTCTCTTCAATTCTTGACCTAGAACCAGGATCCATCTCTGAAGCTCTCGTGGTTGGTCAGATCTTTCGGCTCTCAATCCAAGAGGGCCGGTCGGGGCCTCCGGGAGCTGATATCTTTTGGTTTCTGTCCTTAGTGGATGATGTAGGGTTCTCGGAGAATGTGTTTCGGCGCTCAATCCAAGAGGGTCGGTCGGGGCCTCCGGGAGCTGAAGGATAATGTACTCTGCTAGGAAGAAGGAAATACGTCCATTCTATTTGGGAGTCAAGGTATCATTCTATTTGTGATGAGGGATACGGAGATAGCCTGCGGCAGTTAAGGTTTTGATATTGAAAGAGGAGAGTGATGGACTTATGTTTCTAGGAGAAAGGAAGATCATCAACAGCCACTCATGGGCTTATGTTGCCTGAAGAAAGACGAAAGATCAACAGCCACTCATGGACTTATGTTGTATGAAGAAAGATGAAAGATCAACAGCCACTCATGGACTTATGTTGCATGAAGAAAGATGAAAGATCAACAGCCACTCATGGACTTATGTTGCTAGGAGAAAGGAAGATCATCAACAGCCATTCGTGGACTTATGTTGCATGAAGAAAGATGAAAGATCAACAGCCATTCATGGACTTATGTTGCTAGGAGAAAGGAAGATCATCAACAGCCATTCGTGGACTCATGTTGCATAGACGAAGGAAGATCATCAACAGCCACTCATGGACTTATGTTGCAGAAGACAGTCAACAGCCACTCATGGACTTATGTTGCATGGACGAAAGAAGATCATCAACAGCCACTCATGGACTTATGTTGCATGAGCGAAGGAAGACAGTCAACAGCCACTCATGGACTTATGTTGCTAGGACGAAGGAAGATCATCAACAGCCACTTATGGACTTATGTTGCATGAGCGAAGGAAGACAGTCAACAGCCACTCATGGACTTATGTTGCTAGGAGAAAGAAAGATCATCAACAGCCACTTATGGACTTATGTTGCATGAACGAAGATGGACAGTCAACAGCCACTCATGGACTTATGTTGCCAGGAGAAAGGAAGATCATCAACAGCCACTCATGGACTTATGTTGCATGAACGAAGATGGTTAACTTTCGACGGTTTGGAAAGGGATGAAATTTTTCCCAAGTTTGGACGCTTCTCATGCTGACGTCTTGACTGGTGCAGTAATAGTGTTTGGTACTCCTGCTTTCATTGTCCTTGGAACACTATTAAAAAAAGTTATAACGTTATTTGGAAAATTCATTATTAGTCATTGTCAACTCACTTATTTGAGACTATGACAGACTTGACGACTATCAGACATCGACACACGAGGACGACACATTCGACACTGAAATGAAACAAGCTCGACTTGCCAAAACTTAATATGCTCTTGTCATAAATGATGTACCATTTATCTTTTGTGTTTACCTTCTCACCTTAACGTGGCATCACTTTGATGGTGAATCTTATTTTTTGAAAATTCCCCCCTACTGATCTAATCAATTTCGTTGCTTCCCCCAAGACGTGCTTTGAATTAGTGCCTTAGCTTATAGAATAAAAGATGCTCCATTTCCATCTGTTCAAGACAATGTTTGTGACTTGAAGGCTTACCATTGGTGTATAGGGATCGGGTGGCAAACTAAGTTTGCCCCTAGTTTGAAGGGCATGAAGTGGGATCGTTAGGCAAACGAGGAAAATGACCGAAGTTTACCCCTAGTTTGGAGGTTTTGGGCAAACGATGTAGGTGACCGAAGTTTGCCTCTTGTATGAAGGGTAGATTGTAAAATTTAGGCAAACGAGGCGAGTAGCCAAAGTTTGCCCCTAATGTGGAAGGTGATTTCTGGCTTGAGGCAAGGACCGTGACTTTAATCTCTCAAATGCCCATAACTTTTTCCTAGGCACTAGTGAGGTGACCTAACGAGCTCTTTTCTCTCTTTTGTTATTGCTTACTTTGGATTTAGCTCTAATTTTGCCTAGGCGTCATTTCGGATTTTTGACCTAGCGAGCTATCCTTCTTTTCTTTTTAAAAGTCTGCCTACGTACCTCGAGTGGGGATCAGGTCCAACGTAGTTCGAGCCATGGTAAAAAAGAAGCGGGTTGATTTTTAGGTAGGTGGGGTGACCGAACCGTTGTGGTTGCCTACGTATCCCCGAGCGGGAATCAGGTCAAGCGTAGTTCAAGTCAGGGCTTGAAAGAAATTGGTATGATTATGATGGTGTCGACCTAACCGATGTGGTTGCCTACGTATCCCCGAGTGGGAATCAAGTGGAGCGTAGTTCAAGTTAAGGTCTGAAATAAGGGGTTTGAGGTATGAGGGTTTTTTAAACCAATCGTCAAAGAAGTTCAAACTTGAGCCACTTGTGGTAGCTTTGAATAAAAGAATTCAGTTTCAATCTCCCTTTCTTTTCTTTTTCTTTTTCTTTTTGTTTTGTTTTGAGGATTGATCCTTTTCACTTTCGCCTAGCCAGTCAATTTTGCTTTTTAATGTAGTCGATTCTTGTGAGATCTTTCAATCGCAATCTCAGAATTCCAGAATGTGCATGTCAGCTCTCGGAATTTATTTGTGGTCATTCCGTGCCTTTTGAAATGTGATCTTGGCACGTTTTTAAGATGTATCTTGAAGCGTATGATTCTCTCATTTGTTTCATCAAAATTTTTTCCAACATTTTGACCGGCTAGGGTCAGATTTTGGAAATCAACACCTTTTTCAGCTCTAACTTTTGCCTAGGTGCCCTTTCGGGTTTTCAACCTAGCGAGCTTTTTCTTTTCTTTTCTTTTCTTTTTCTTTCCCTTTTTTTTTTGAAAGTGGAGATGAAACTCACTGAAATGTTTGGCTACCATCAAGGGCTAAGTTTGCATTGCTTTCAATTGAATAGATTGCGTGGCTCCCAACTGGATTGGGCTTAAGGCTTCGAAACGATGGAAAAAGGGTGTTGGGCAAGCCCCAAGTCAGTTTCAAGTATGTCTTTTCAAGATTGAGGCAAAAGCATCTTTAAATTCTTAAAGTAAGACTATTCAATTCCAGCTCTTCATCAGTGTCAGCGTGAAATCGACTTTAACCTTTCAGGATTCTTTTTTGTTTTGTCGTAGAAAAATTATTACCAGAGTAATATCCATGGTAATTTGAAAAGTGACACTTCAGTTTAGTGATTCATGCATTTATGACTAAGCACATCAGATTAGGCAAAATGAGACTTCAGTCCATCAGTAGAGAAGGATTACAGACTCATTAACAACTCGATGACAAACAGACTCGACCACAAGAATAAACATACAACAGACTCGACCTGGTCTTAAATGGAATGTCACAGTGACTCACTTATTCTTTTTATTTCTTTTTTTTTATTGAGCATCTTCATTTGGTTTTCTAGCAAGAGTCCCAAACACTATCACTTCACCGGCACAGGTTCAACATTCATGGTCCTCAGCGAAGGGGATCATTTAAACGGATAGGTCAAGGGTTGGTCGAGACCGAGGTAGTGGATTGGATTGGGGTGTGGTACATCATCTAAGAGATCCTGAATTGAGTGACGGAGCCTCTTACAGTTTTCGGTCTCATGGCCTTGGTCTTGGTGGTAATCACAATACTTGGATTCATTGTACCCGGGAGGTGGGTGATTAGGAGGCTTACTGGGCTCCAAAGGTACAAGGTGGCCCTTTTGAACAAGGTGATTGAGAGCGGAGGATAAGCTCATGTCAAGTGGTGTGAAGACTCTTTGGTTTCCTTTCTTGTGCCTCTTACTGCAGTCATTTTGGCTTGATGATGGGCTTAAGGAATTGACATCTAGGCTCTCTTGATCTTCACCAAAGGTGTGGGGTCTCTTCTCCTTTTTTAGTGACCCAACTCCATTGATCTTGCCTTCACAGATAGCATCCTCGATTCTAGTCCCAACCTCAAACAACTCTTCAAATGTTGAGATGGACTAGTAGAATAGTTTTTCGTGGTACACTGGTTGTAGGTTCTTGACCAGCATACGTACTTGCTCTTTCTCAACAGGCCTGTGGATCATTTGGGCTACTTTATTCCTCCATCTGCTCAAGAATGTAGCGAAGGACTCATTGAAATTCTGCCTGGTAGTTTCTAGATCTCGGATGGTGACATCAAGCTCTTGGTTGTAGGAGTAGTGATCAATGAAAGTTCTAGAAACATCTTCCCAAACTCGGGTCTTGGAAGTTTCAAGGGTTAGGAACCAGGATAGTGCGGCTTTCTGGAGGGTTTGAGGGAACAGCATAGCTATGTGCTCATGGGTGCAGCCCATTGACTGAAAAATGCTCATACAAAACTTCACGTGGCTCTTCGGATTTCCAGTTCCGTCAAAACGGTCGATTTCAGGTATCTTGAAGTTCTCGGGTAGCCTCACCTTGTTGGGCTCAAACAATCCTTCCAGATCTAACATGTAATCGTCGACTCCCTTACTCTTCCTTAGTATGTTCTCAAGCTTGTCAACCTTGTCCATTTTCTCTTGGAGCTTTTTCTCATATACAGGCGACGGGACCCCTTGAAACCATTCTTCTTCCCCATTGTTCTCGGGAGGCGGTCCAAATCCAGGCGGTGGTGGTGGCATGAACCCTTGTGGTGGTGGGAACCCAGGTGGGTACTGCGGCTGCTGTTGTCAGAACTCTTCCATAAATTTCAGAACTTGAGTCAGCCGATCTGACTGTTGATTGATTAATTCAGTGACCTTGGCTTCCAAAGTTTCCTAATTCATGTTGAATTTTCTCGGCGGACTGATTCTAACCAAAGGACTGTTCGAACTTCTGACCCAGGATGGGGATCTCAGTGGCTGATTTTGGGAATCTATAATGACCTATAGATTCGAGAGGAGTGTATCAGATTCTGATAGTGATGACTAGAGACAATGATAGTGATGTTAAGGAAGATGGACTGACTTATGTACAGACTGACTAAGATAGTGTGCGCAGACTGATGAGAATGGTGCATGCACATGAGACAAGCATGCGGATGCAAGCCCTAATCTATATGATGCCCCTACTTCTAACAGATAGCAGTTAAACAAACAAGGTCCTAGCTATACAGAGTGTGCTAACCTTACTTTCCAGTATGATCACCAAGGGATAACAGCGATTTTCGGGATACTTCGGGAATTTTGGATAGAGTTTCTGGGAGAAACATGGATTTGGAAGATTCGGAGAAATTTCTAGAAGTCATTTGAGTTTCTAGGAGAAATAAGGATTTCTGGTTGATTCGAACTGAGCTTCTAGGAGAAACTGGTATTTTGGGTATTTCTGAGAAATATGGATAGAGTTTCTAGGAGAAACCAGTATATCTGGGCATTTCTGGGTGATTTGGGTAGAGTCTTTGGGAGAAACAAGTACTATGGGTATTTCTGGGAAATTTGGATAGAGTTTCTAGGAGAAATAAGTATATCTGGGCATTTCTAGGTGATTTGGGCAGAGATGCTGGGATTTTTGGAAAATCTGGGAGATTTGGGCAGAGCTTCTGGGAAAATAGGTACTTTGGGTATTTCTAGGAAATTTGGATAGAGTTTCTGGGAGAAACTAGTATATCTGGGAAGATAGGACAGAGTTTCTGGGAGAAACTGGTATATCTGGGAAATTTGGGAGGTTTAGACAGAGTTTCTGGGAAAAATTGGTTAATATGGTTATATCTGGGATATCTGGACAGAGATTCTGGGAGAAATTGGTTAATATGGTTGTATCTGGGATATCTGGACAGAGTTTCTGGGAGAAACTGGTTAATATGGTTATATCTGGGATATCTGGACAGAGTTTCTGGGAGAAACTGGTTAATATGGTTATAGTGATCATACTCCTATGTCTTAGGATCAACAAACAAGGTTTGCGGTGTATATCCTTGTGAGCATGGAGCAGACATCCTTGTCATGGTGCCTAGGCAGGTCAACTCAATGTGATCACATGTGAGTCATTACCTTGGGGATCATAAGAAAGAGGTTCTACCTTATGTCACATAAGCATCTACACCGCGAAGGTAATCCCGTTAGGGGCATACATCAGTTATATCACATTGTCCTATCTGAAAAGATAAATGAACAGTCCTATGAAAGGTTCTACAGGAATCTATATGCAAAGGCTGGGTTTAGTCAAAGAGGGGTCCGTTGACGAGAGTTCCAATATACCGTCGGGGAGACAGTACAGAGGTTTTTACTCTTTTTGATATACCTTGGAAGGTACAGTATCAACGGTGACTTGTGCCCTGGCACAGCAAGACCTGAACAATGTCAGCGCCGCGTTTCAGACACAGTCGGAGGGGAAATGCAGAAGTGCAATGCGGTAAGCCAAACATAGTAAAAAGCTGATTTTAAGGATGCTTCATATGAGTCAAACCTCTGTATTATTTTGTTTTAAAATAAAATATCCCCAGCAGAGTCGCCAGATTGTGGATACGCGGCGTTACGCCTCTTTTGTTTTGAAACTTGAAATTTGATTTGGATCAAAGAAAAGAAAAAGGTCTGTTGAAAACAGATACAGAGTCGGCACTTGGTCTTTAACGAACCAAGAAACCTAATTTTGACTCACCCAAGCGGATAAGGGCACCGGCCCTTCATAACCAAAGAACTTGATTCGGGGTTTTGGTACGAGAGAGGAAGGAGCCTTTGTCGCGACTAAAACACCCTCAACTCGCCCCATCTTTCGACGAGCCTCAATTAGCATCCAAATAATAATCTTATACTATGTTTGGTTCGACAAATAATACTATGATAGTATATTACACCACATAAGAAAATTTGAAATGGAAGATCTAAAGATAAGATATCATTCATAAGATCTAAGTCAAATATCATACAATGTAAAGTAAAAGATCACACAAATAAACCTAGGAAAAATCGTCTAATCATGTATCAAGTAATTAAGTTTCCCTAATCTAAAGGGGACATGAATGGTTCCTGAAACAAATAATCAAAGAATCAAAGTATGCTTAGCAAGCTAAAATGATGCATGTTAATTTTGAGAAAAGAAGATTTCTCAATCCCCGAGACGGATGAGAAAGGATGATTAGATCGAGGGGAAGCATGAACGTGTGATCATGATCATTCCTTATAATCTTCTTAGATTAAGAGTTACAAAAACCCCAAATCTTGCATGAATGCAATGCATGTATCTAGAATGTGCCAAGGTTGTAGGGTGTTTTGGTGTTCATGGATTCCTAGAATGACTTAAAAGTCTAAAAGGTGTATGAATGAATGAATTAAATCAACATGGGATATGTACAAATGTAGTATGAACTACTTCCTAAGATATGAACTAATTTGGAATGCATATAAGCATCAAATCAAAGAATGAAAGTTAAAATGTGCTTGCTGTGAATAGTGGACAGAACAGTAACTATATCTTTTGAAAATTAAAACGAGGGGTTAGGAATGTTTTCAATGCATGATTTTTTATGGAGATCTTCCTTATTGTGTCTAGAACATAACCCAAAAAGCCAATCTTTAATACCTATAACAGATTGAGAGAAATCATATAAACAATAGAGGTCATAACCCGTACTGTCGACTGAAATGTTGAAAACTCTTAGAAAATGAAAACAAACGATCTGGAGGCCCATTTTAGACAGACAGTTTCCTAAGACATTGAAGTGTAAGGTAAAAATAAGTTAGGACTACCCCGTTTGGAAAAGTTTTCTGAAAAAGAGGTTGGAAGTGGACCTAGCTGCTGTGACAGCAAAAATAGAATGTCTGGAAGGAATGTTTGGGTCCAAATGGACCCTTTCCAAGTACTTCCAAGTCAAACCAAAAATCATGGGTGTTCTCTAATGAGTTAGGAAGATTTTCCAAGTGGTCTTGCATCCATACATTGAGTATTGAGTTCTAGAGAAATCTTTGAACTCAGATCACTCACTGTTTTGATTCACTGTTTTGAAGATTTTGGGAAAAACTTGAGTTTTCTTTCTTGAAATCAAAATGAGAGGGATTGAGAGGGGTTTTGAAATAGAGGTTTTGAAAGTATATTTTCAACATCAAATAGAGATTATAACCTCTTGGAATATCAACATCAAACTCATCATCATGAACCCCCAATATTATTGGAGAGATTCATTTTTATTTGAACATAACTTCAAGGATACCTTGGAGGTATTGAAGTTATAATCATCATCTATCAAACATGTTTTTGAGGTCAAGAGCTGCTATCCATAAGGATTCACTCACCTCAAACTTCATGTCATCATCTAGATGATGATGAACTAGTAATTAAATTAAGAAAATAAAAAGAAATGAGATTAAGAAGAGATGAACATAATATGAACAAGCAAGTAAATAACAATCAATAGATGATAATCAATATGATTTTGGACTTGTAGCTTGGTGTTTCACTCATAGATTTTGACATTTGGACATGGAAGTAGCTTCCTAACTCAAGAATGCTCAAGAATGGTGATTGGGGGGTGTTTGGAATGTGAAGTATAAGAGAGGTAATGGAAGAACACAAGATTAAAACTCATTTTCTATAGCAAAATAGTAGGAGGAAGCTCCTTTTCTCTCTTCTAAACCTATCTCTATCTCTCTTCTTCTCTACAACTTTTCAAGCTTTTGCACTTGCCCCCCCCCCCCCCAAATGAACAGCAATGGGGGGGGGTTTAAATAGGCCAATTTAGAGTGGTTTTGGGGTTTTAAAAGTACTCCCATTGGTCCCAAACAACTGTGAACACAAAACTATGTCGTTTTGGCTTTCAATTAATCAAATTGGACCCCCCAAAAAATTACAAAAATGGACTCTATGAGGGTTGAGTGCCGCGGCGGCACTGGGCCAGTGCCGCGGCGGCACTGCTCTTCAGACGCCCAAAAAATTACGTTTTGGCCCCCAGAGATTCCGGTATTCGCGAAAAGGCCCTATTTCGTCCGAAATTCACAGAAAATGCATACGAACTCCAAATTGAGGTTGTGATGTACTGTTGGAAAGGTAATGGAGTCTACTTTACATAAAAAATAGTTCGGGGATAGGTCACTTTGAAAAGTTTTGCGGTATTTGCGATAAAAGCCGATTTGATTGCCTTTTTCGCCTTCGGAAATTCATAATAGACTCGTTTTAAATCCAAAAATTATGTATGATATACCGTTGGGAAGATATTGACCTCTAGTATCCATGAAAAATGTTTGAAAAATGTTATGGTGCTCCGGTTCTAAAGTCAAATTTTGGTCAAACTGGTCAAACCTGGGATTCCCGGGAAGTTCTGGATACTTCTGGGAGCTCTCAGGAGCTGACGTTTTCACTCGATTTTCTTTTAAAACTCATTTTAACACTTTCCACATGATCTAGAATGATTCCGGTGAATTCGGATAATTTCAGTCAAACTTGGTCAAACTTGGTCAAACTTTGGTCAAACCTGGTCAAACCTTGGTCAAACCGATCAACGGGGACTTTCCGGGAACTTCCGGGGGTCTCTGGGAGTTTACGATTTCATCCGATTTTACTTAAAAACTCATTTTATCATTTTTCTTATGACGTAGCACATTTCCAGAACTTTTGGTCCAAATCTGGGAGCTTTTGGGCTTTCAGGGGCATTTTGGTCATTCTGAGCATTCTGAGAAATAGAACCAACTTCCATGAGTCCTTTTGAGTCCTTTTTCGATCATTGTGAACCACCAACCTATGGGTCTCCTAAATTTGATAGCCGACAAAATGGGGTGTCTACATCAGGTCATCAGGCGTTGCGTCCCTAATGAGGATATAACCGTAATTCTAGCCTCATGCCACTCTGAAGCGTGTGGTGGCCATTTTTCTTCCCAAAAGACCGCACAAAAAGTCCTACACAGCGGATTTTATTGGCCCACCATATTTAAGGACGCTTATTCTTTCTGTAAATCGTGCCAACGCTCTCAAAAGCTAGGTACTATTTCAAAAAGAAATTCTATGCCCTTAACCCCTATTATCATAATTGAAATATTCGATTGTTGGGGCATAGACTTTATGGGCTCGTTCCCTAAATCAAACCACTGCGAATATATACTCCTAGCTGTGGAGTACGTATCAAAATGGGTGGAAGCAATACCGACGAGACGCAATGACCACAAAACAGTCATGTCTTTTCTTAAGGAAAACATTTTATCGCGTTTCGGAACCCCAAAAGCATTATTAAGTGACCAAGGCAAGCATTTCTGCAACAGGCCTTTGGAAGCACTACTCAAGAAATATGGGGTGCACCATAAAATCGCTCTAGCGTACCACCCACAAACAAACGGGCAGGCGGAGTTGGCTAACCGTGAAATCAAACATATACTTGAAAAAACGATTAGTTTCAACAGGAAAGACTGGGCCTATAAATTGACTGACGCTCTGTGGGCGTACCGTACTGCCTACAAGACAAATCTGGGAATGTCTCCTTATCGGCTAGTGTATGGTAAGGCATGTCACCTCCCCGTTGAGATTGAGCATAAAGCTTATTGGACAACACGCACATTAAATTCGACATTAAGGAGGGATGACATCTCCGAAAACTTCAGTTGGCTGAACTGGAAGAAATCCGTCGTGATGCATACGATAATGCCAAACTCCACAAGGAACGGTTGAAGGCGCACCACGATCGAATGATCATTCGTAAGTCTTTCGAGCCGGGGCAGAAAGTTTTATTATATGACTCATGCCTTCATCTCTTCCCAGGCAAACTCCGATCTCGGTGGACAGGACCTTTCACAGTCAAATCTGTCTTTCCACACGGGGCAGTTGAACTATTTAACCCTAAGAACGAAGGAAGTTTCAAGGTCAATGGCCAAAGATTAAAACCGTTCTTAGAAGATTTTCAACCTGAAGTCGAGCACATCCAACTGAATGAGCCCGATTATTCCTCAAACTAAAACGACAAAGGGCGTTCTTCCAATGTTGTTATATTTTTTTTCTTTTCCTGCATTTCGTTTTTTTTTATCTTTTGTCTGTCTTTTTGAATGTGACATCTATTCTTAATCTGCTATTTCGTGCTGTCTTTCTATTGAAGGATATCAAAATGCGGGATGATGACGTTCATTCTATAAGGTCATGGGCTGATTCTGAATATCAGAACCCACCTTGGACTGCCGACGAGATAGCATTCTGCTTATCTCCTTATCAAGGACCAGGGGCAGATGATGTGGTAGACCTGACCTATGGATACATCCTTTATGATGCTGCTCTCCTCCAAATTAACCCTTTCGAGCATATGGACCTTTCTGGTGAGGAAGGAGAACCTGAAGGGTATGCTGTTGGAGAAGTGGATGACGCACTGTTGGAACAATGGAAAAATGACTCAATGTGGGATCCATGGGAAGAAGAGGACCTACAAGATGTGGTACCTGAACGCCACAATGCGGTTTTCACATATGTTGACGATTTTTTGGTCTTCCATGTAGTTCCCTACATCTATGAGTATGTCAGTTACTTGCTATTCAGGCTTCAATGCCCTCTACCAGCTAGTGTACCTCGAGATATCTGGCCAATAGTGAGGTGATTTTTGGGTCACTTCCCTTTCATTTTCTTTTTTGTTTTACTCTATTTATCTCTTCGTTTTGTTTCTTTCTGTTGCTCTTGTTAACTTAATTTCTCCGTTTTCGTTTTTGTTTCCCTTTGTCAGGAATATCACTATGAATCTACCAGTCCCACCGCTATACCTTCCACATCAACTCTTTCTTGGGTTTGAGCCATATATACGGTCTCTGAATACTCCACCACAAGAGGAAAGTCCGTTGCGCAATCATACTCCTTTATCTTTGTCTCTATGCGAATCACCTCTTGCCAGTGATATCAATTCCTCACAGAGTTCAAATTTGCTTGATGATGTCCTCATTGCGTTCCGACTATTCTGGAAAAGGGAATCATCGAGGTTAGACTCTACATTGGAAGTTCTGGCAGCGAAAGAAGCTGTGGAGGAAGATATCTTTCTGCTTGAAGAATAGTGTTTCACTCCAATTGTTTTATGTCATTTCCTATCTTCTTTAATACATTGGAGTGTATTCTTGGACAAAGTGTTTTTAATTTCAGTTTTATTTTAGTTTTCTTTTTAAATAAGGGTTTAAATACCATTTGTGGGGGCACTGATATTGCACAGGGATGCTATTTTAAGGATTTATTTATATCAATTTGCAATTATCTACTCTGAGGGTGACATTTTTGGCTTACATATTCTGGCAATGCACTGTTTTATCTCTATACTGTTTGACCAAATTAAAATTGGTTAGTTGGGGGTATGTAGTTTCTTAATTCGAGGATGTTGTGGAATTTCTATGCTCGATCGATCGAACGTATCTCGATCGATCGATAGTGTCATCACCTCGAGCGCTTGAGATGGACTCAATCGATCAGAGGTTCGATCGATCGAGCCTACCCGATCGCTCGAAACCTATTTTTATACGAGGCGTCGTTCAGAATTTTATTCAGTCTCTCCATCTCTCTCCCTTTCTCAAGCGATCGAACACAGAGTACCACTCTTACAATTTTGGCCTCCCCCACTTCAACCCACCTCATTACGGAGCTCCGGGTCCTTCGGATCGTCAGTGGCACCACCGGCACCCTACACCTAGCGCGCCTCTCGAGGTGAGCCCCCGCGTCACCCCTCGTATTTTGTTTCCTTTCTAATTCATATGGGGGTGCCCCCCATTGATTCTTTAACTCTTTTTCGTAATGTTATTCCTGTATTTGTTGTTTTCGGGTCATCCCCATTCTCAATCGTTGCAACTGCCACCTCGCTGTTCTCGATCGATCGAACTGGTTTCGATCGATTGAACCCAGCTACTATTCGATCGATCGAACATTCTCGAGCGATCGAACCAAAGATACTCTCGATCGATCGAATAGGCTTCGATCGATCGAAGTGTGGCAGTTTCTTTCTTTTTATTGTTTGCCCTGTATTAATGTTTTCTCTCCTTGTTTTTTTCATTTCAGGGCTCTATCATGAATTCGATCACTGGCTACCACAAATCTAAGCCATTCGACCTCGCTATACCCGACCCAGTTCCAGATCACGGTTTTAGAAACGAGGAAGACCGCATTTGGTTCACCTACTATTTCCAGTCACGGAAGGTCATGATCGAGTGTCCTCTTGAGACTGCCTGGCTAGCTACTCCGTGGTATCTTGCACGGATACGTGCCATGCCACATTGGTACACACTTTTCTCCTAGCCTAAGCATGTAAATATATCTTGGATACGGGAGGCGTGTACGACGATGATTCGGGATCCGGCTGCTCCATTCACATTTCGATCATTTTTCCGTGGCCGGGAGATCATTTTCAGCCCGGCCACCATTGCTGCTGCTCTTGGGGTACCGGAGGTACCTGATTGTGTATGCCCACATCGCCCTGACACACCTCAGCTATCACCGACCACCATTATCCGAGAGATCACCGGGGGAGCTCTTCCGACTTGGGATGGCGAGGCTCTCATTCCCGACCTCCACCTTACAGACAATTACCATATGCTCCACCTCACCCTGAGCAATTGCCTATTAGTGACATCGTATCGGGAGAAGGTTGCACCGTGGTATGCTCGAGTTATATATGCGATTGGTACACGGCAGCCTGTCTGTCTACCCCGCCTTTACATCGACTTCATGCGACACCTTACACGCTACATTCTGGCTAAAAAGCACCTGAAGGGTGCTTGGGCTATTCATCGGGTGATCGAGCATGCGGGTATCATTCCTTTGGCGGGGGACGTGACTGCCCAGTCCCGCAGTCGTTTTGGAGAGACAGCGTCCCGCCGGTCCGATGCACAGAAGAGGAAGCGCAAAGGGAAAGGCAAGGCGAAGGTGGGAGATAATAGGAGACGTGGAGGCGGGACAGATACTGAGGGAGCCGCTTCAGGGATGCCCACAGAGGCTGAGGAGCATGACTCGGAGGAGGAGTTAGACCCTATTGAGGAGGTGACGCGATTTGAGTTAAGACAGAGGTCTCAGGCTCGTACCCAGGGAGAGTCTTCTTCTGCGCCTCTCCCGACTATTCATGAGTTGTTATTTGAGGAGAGAGAGGCCAGGATTTAACTTGAGGGTAAGATGGATGTGATGACTACCTTGCTAGAGGCGATCTTGATACAGATCGGAGTTGATCAGGCGGCTCATACAGCTGCACCTCCTATACCCAGCGATCCACCTACAGCAGCTCCTGACACTTCCACTGTACCATCTTCTACATTTGCTGCTCCATCACCTACCGTTGGCCTATCTTCCTCTGTTCCTACTGATCTTTCATCCTCCTATCCCACGGTAGATCTTTCCACTCCTTCTACATTTGCTGTACCACCTACTGCACCATCATCATCAGCGGGACCACCTACTTCAGAGATACCATTTCCACCTCCTCCTGTCGTGGCCGACACATCAGTTTCTACTCTAGCTACCACGATTGCGAGTGCTCCGGCTACCGCTACTACGGATGTCGAGGGTGGTGTTATGGATGCTCCAGTTCTAGTGATCGACATTTTATCTGATGTTCCGGATGATGGGTAGACTGTGGGTTTGGTTTATGGAATTTTGGTTGGTTTGATATCATTCTGGGTTGTTTGTTGGGCATTTTTGGACACTGTTGGATTGTTGTTTATTTTGTTGGTGGTTTGGATGGTTTGGATTTTTGTTTATATGGCATATTGAGATATTATTATCGCTGTCTGTTCGTTCACTTTCCTATATTTTCAGTGATGTATTCTATTTTATGTTGGATCTGATGCCTTATATTTCCTATCTATTTGATCTTGGCTGCTCGGAGTATGTATGCTTTCGGTACAGGTTTTCACTGTTACGATGCTTATGATGATGTTTCAGGTGCTATCTCTCTATCTATTTTGAAAATCACTTGCTGAGGTCATTGCGATTTTCAGTTGGGGGTGGGATATAGATAGATAATCACCTGTGCATATTTTCTACGTAGCAATCTGGATCACTCTATCTATTGGCAAACATCATGCAATCTCCATTATTATCTCCATTATTATTACATGGGTAGAATACAAAATTTCAAAAATTTCAAAAATTTCAAACTATTAACCAAGTCTTTGAATTAAATGGGTAGAATAATTTTGAATTTTCACTTCAATTTAGCTGTTGTCAAGCAATGACACAACCATTTTATTCTCATCTTTTTATGAATTAAGTTCACGCATTTTTTCTAGTTCTCTAGGATAGATGCATATGTTGACCATTCTTGTATCCAAATTATTTGCATATATTAATAGCTATGCAAAAAACTTTAAATAAGAGTTAATACGGCTATTATGCTTTAAAGAATGAAGTAGTGAAAACTAGTTACCCTTAGTGAGCTTTTGAAACCAATCTTCAATTTTGAGGGAATTATCACATTAAAATTTGAATTGTTTTAATTGAAAATACCGATTAACTTCGTTGACGGGTCTCTATTTCTTCATTTTGGCTGCTTATTAGAGGAGAACGTTCAGGATTTACGAATTAGACTCAATGAACTTTTAAGTGTTAAAATTAAGATGTTGAGAAAATGATTTAAGCCATCGTATGTATTCTTTACCTTCTCCATTTACCTATATCGACACCTCTAAATATATGTTGTTCTTAACCCCACACCTAGTAAATACTGTCAAATCCATTATGAAATTCTAAATTCCTGACTTTATACCTTGACCTAAAAATACCCCATTGCACACCCATTGTAATTGAATTATTACAGTATAAGGAGGGAATAGTGGTGAGAATGACTCCTTTAAAAAAAATTAAAAAAAAGGGGCAGAAAAGGGGAAGTAGTAAAAAAAAATGGATGATGATATGTACAGAGAGGATGGTTGGAAGAAAGTCAAGAAATTACTGAATACAATCACATGATGAAGTTGCACATCCTCTCTTAGTTAGAGAGGTAAGAAGTTGCACATCTTCATTATGTGACTGTATTCAGTAATTTCTTGACTTTCTTCCAACCATCCTCTCTGTACATATCATCATCTATTTTTTTTTACTACTTCCCCTTTTCTGCCCCTTACTTTATTTAATTTTTTTTTAAAGTTTTTTTAAAGGAGTCATTCTCACCACTATTCTCTCCTTATACTGCAATAATTCAATCACATTGGGTGTGCAATGGGGTATTTTTAGGTCAATGTATAAAGTCAGGAATTTAGAATTTCATAATGGATTTGACAGTATTTACTAGGTGTGGGGTTAAGAACAACATATATTTAGAGGTGTCGATATAGGTAAATGGAGAAGGTAAAGAATAAATACGATGGCTTAAATCATTTTCTCAACTTCTTAATTTTAACACTTAAATATTCATTGAGTCTAAATCCTGAACGTTCTCCTCTAATAAGCAGCCCAAATGAAGAAATAGAGACCCGTCAACGAAGTTAATCGGTATTTTCAATTAAAACAATTCGAATTTTAATGTGATAATTCCCTCAGAATTGAAGATTGGTTTCAAAAGCTCACTAAGGGTAACTAGTTTTCACTACTTCATTCTTTAAAGCATAATAGCCGTATTAACTCTTATTTACAGTTTTCTGCATAGCTATTAATACGTGCAAATAATTTGGATACAAGAATGGTCAACATATGCATCTATCCTAGAGAACTAGAAAAAACGCGTGAACTTAATTCATAAAAGGATGAGAATAAAATGGTTGTGTCATTGCTTGACAACAGCTAAATTGAAGTGAAAATTCAAAATTATTCTACCCATTTAATTCAAAGACTTGGTTAATAGTTTGAAATTTTTGAAATTTTTGAAATTTTGTATTCTACCCATTTAATAATAATGGAGATAATAATGGAGATTGTATGATGTTTGCCAATAGATAGAGTGATCCAGATTGCTACGTAGAAAATATGCACAGGTGATTATCTATCTATATCCCACCCCCAACTGAAAATCGCAATGACCTAAGCAAGTGATTTTCAAAATAGATAGAGAGATAGCACCTGAAATATCATCATAAGCATCGTAACAGTGAAAACCTGTACCGAAAGCATACATACTCCAAGCAGCCAAGATCAAATAGATAGGAAATATAAGGCATCAGATCCAACATAAAATAGAATACATCACTGAAAATATAGGAAAGTGAACGAACAGACAGCGATAATAATATCTCGATATGCCATATAAACAAAAATCCAAACCATCCAAACCACCAACAAAATAAACAACAATCCAACAGTGTCCAAAAATGCCCAACCAACAACCCAGAATGATAACAAACCAACCAAAAATCCATAAACCAAACCCACTGTCTACCCATTATCCGGAACATCAGATAAAATGTCGATCACTAGAACCGGAGCATCCATAACACCACCCTCGACATCCGTAGTAGCGCTAGCCGGAGCACTCGCAATCGTGGCAGCTGGAGTAGAAACTGATGTGTCGGCCACGACAGGAGGAGGTGGAAATGGTATCTCTGAAGTAGGTGGTCCCGCTGATGATGATGGTGCAGTAGGTGGTACAGCAGATGTGGAAGGAGTGGAAAGATCTACCGTGGGATTGGAGGATGAAAGATCAGTAGGAATAGAGGAAGATAGGCCAACGGTAGGTGATGGAGCAGCAAATGTAGAAGATGGTACAGTGGAAGTGTCAGGAGCTGCTGTAGGTGGATCACTGGGTACAGGAGGTGCAGCTATATGAGCCGCCTGATCAACTCCGATCTGTATCAAGATCGCCTCCAGCAAGGTAGTCATCACATCCACCTTACCCTCAAGTCGAATCTTGGCCTCTCTCTCCTCATATAACAACTCATGAATAGTCGGGAGAGGCGCAGAAAAAGACTCTCCCTGGGTACGAGCCTGAGACCTCTGTCTTAACTCAAATCGCGTCACCTCCTCAACAGGGTCTAACTCCTCCTCCGAGTCATGCTCCTTAGCCTCTGTGGGCGTTCCAGAAGCGGCTCCCTCAGTATCTGTCCCGCCTCCACGTCTCCTCTTCTCTCCCACCTTCGCCTTGCCTTTCCCTTTGCGCTTCATCTTCTGTGCATCGGACCGGTGGGACGCTGTCTCTCCAAAATGACTGCGGGACTGGACAGTCGCGTCCCCCGCCAAAGGAATGATACCCGCATGCTCGATCACCCGATGAATAGCCCAAGCACCATTCAGGTGCTTTTTAGCCTGAATGTAGCGTGTAGGGTGTCGCATGAAGTCGATGTAAAGGCGGGGTAGACAGAAAGGTTGCCGTGTACCAATTGCATATAAAACTCGAGCATACCATGGTGCAACCTTCTCCCGATACGATGTCACTAATAGGCAATTGCTCAGGGCGAGGTGGAGCATATGGTAATTGTCTATGAGGTGGAGGTCGGGAGTGAGAGCCTCGCCATCCCATGTCGGAAGAGCTCCCCCGGTGATCTCTCGGATAATGGTGGTCGATGATAGCTGAGGTGTGTCAGGGCGATGTGGGCATACACAATCAGGTACCTCTGGTACCCCTAGAGCAGCAGCAACGGTGGCCGGGCTGAAAATGATCTCCCGGCCATGGAAAAATAATCGAAGTGTGAATGGAGCAGCCGGATCCCGGATCATCGTCGCACACACCTCCCGTATCCAAGATAGATTTACATGCTTAGGCTGGGAAAAAAGTGTGTACCAATGTGGCATGGCACGTATCCGTGCAAGATACCACAGAGTAGCCAGCTAGGCAGTCTCAAGAGGACGCTCGATCATGACCTTCCGTGACTGGAAATAGTGGGTGAACTAAACGCGGTCTTCCTCGTTTCTAAACCGTGATCTGGAACTGGGTCGGGTATAGCGAGGTCGAATGGCTTAGATTTATGGTAGCCAGTGATCGGATTCATGATAGAGCCCTGAAATGAAAAAAATAAGGAGAGAAAGCATTAATACAGGGCAAATAATAAAAAGAAAGAAACTGCCACACTTCGATCGATCGAAGCCTATTCGATCGATCGAGAATATCTTTGGTTCGATCGCTCGAGAATGTTCGATCGATCGAACAGTAGCTGGGTTCAATCGATCGAAACCAGTTCGATCGATCGAGAACAGCGAGGTGGCAGTTGCAACGATTGAGAATGGGGATGACCCGAAAACAACAAATACAGGAATAACATTACAAAAAAGAGTTAAAGAATCAATGGGGGGCACCCCCATATGAATTAGAAAGGAAACGAAATACGAGGGGTGACGCGGGGGCTCACCTCGTGAGGCACGCTGGGTGTAGGGTGCCGGTGGTGCCACTGATGATCCGAAGGACCCGGAGCTCCGTAATGAGGTGGGTTGAAGTGGGGGAGGCCAAAATTGTAAGAGTGGTACTCTGTGTTCGATCGCTTGAGAAAGGGAGAGAGATGGAGAGACTGAATAAAATTCTGAACGACGCCTCGTATAAAAATAGGTTTTGAGCGATCGAGTAGGCTCGATCGATCGAACCTCTGATCGATTGAGTCCATCTCAAGCGCTCGAGGTGATGACACTCTCGATCGATCGAGATACGTTCGATCGATCGAGCATAGAAATTCCACAACATCCTCGAATTAAGAAATTACATACCCCCAACTAACCAATTTTAATTTGGTCAAACAGCATAGAGATAAAACAGTGCATTGCCAGAATATGTAAGCCAAAAATGTCACCCTCAGAGTAGATAATTGCAAATTGATATAAATAAATCCTTAAAATAGCATCCCTGTGCAATATCAGTGCCCCCACAAATGGTATTTAAACCCTTATTTAAAAAGAAAACTAAAATAAAATTGAAATTAAAAACACTTTGTCCAAGAATACACTCCAATGTATTAAAGAAGATAGGAAATGACATAAAACAATTGGAGTGAAACACTATTCTTCAAGCAGAAAGATATCTTCCTCCACAGCTTCTTTCGCCGCCAGAACTTCCAATGTAGAGTCTAAACTCGATGATTCCCTTTTCCCGAACAGTCGGAACGTAATGAGGACATCATCAAGCAAATTTGAACTCTGTGAGAAATTGATATCACAGGCAAGAGGTGATTCGCATGGAGACAAAGATAAAGGAGTATGATGGCGCAACAGACTTTCCTCTTGCGGTGGAGTATTCAGAGACCGTATATATAGCTCAAACCCATAAAAGAGTTGATGTGGAAGGTATAGCGGTGGGACTAGTAGATTCATAGTGATATTCCTGACAAAGGGAAATAAAAATGAAAACGGAGAAAATAAGTTAACAAGAGCAACAGAAAGAAACAAAACGAAGAGATAAATAGAGTAAAACAAAAAAGAAAATGAAAGGGAAGTGACTCAAAATTCACCTCACTATTGGCCAGATATCTCGAGGTACACTAGCTGGTAGAGGGCATTGAAGCCTGAATAGCAAGTAACTGACATACTCATAGATGTAGGAAACCACATGGAAGACCAAAAAATCGTCAACATATGTGAAAACCGCATTGTGGCGTTCAGGCACCACATCTTATAGGTCCTCTTCTTCCCATGGCTCCCACATTGAGTCATTTTCCCATTGTTCCAACAGTGCGTCATCCACTTCTCCAACAGTATACCCTTCAGGTTCTCCTTCCTCACCAGAAAGGTCCATATGCTCGAAAGGGTTAATTTGGAGGAGAGTAGGGTCATAAAGGATGTATCCATAGGTCAGGTCCACCACATCATCTGCCCCTGGTCCTTGATAAGGAGATAAGCAGAATGCTATCTCGTCAGTAGTCCAAGGTGGGTTCTGATATTCATAATTAGCCCATGACCCTTTAGAATGAACGTCATCATCCCGTATTTTGATATCCTGCAAGAGAAAGACAGCACGAAATAGCAGATTAAGAATAGATGTCAAATTCAAAAAGACAGACAAAAGATAAAACAAAGCAAAATGCAGGAAAAGAAAAAAATACAACAACATTGGAAGAACGCCCTTTGGCGTTTTAGTTTGAGGAATAATCGGGCTCATCCAGTTGGATGTGCTCGACTTCAGGTTAAAAATCTTCTAAGAATGGTTATAATCTTTGGCCATTGACCTTGAAACTTCCGTCGTTCTTAGGGTTAAATAGTTCAACTGCCCCGTGTGGAAAGACAGATTTGACTGTGAAAGGTCCTGTCCATCGAGATCGGAGTTTGCCTGGGAAGAGATGAAGGCGTGAGTCATATAATAAAACTTTCTGCCCCGGCTCAAAAGACTTACGAATGATTGTTCGATCGTGGCGCGCCTTCAACCGTTCCTTGTGGAGTTTGGCATTGTCGTATGCATCACGACGGATTTCTTCTAGTTCAGCCAACTGAAGTTTTCGGAGATGTCCTCCCTCCTTAATGTCAAAATTTAATGCGCGTGTTGCCCAATAAGCTTTATGCTCAATCTCAACGGGGAGGTGACATGCCTTACCATACACTAGCCGATAAGGAGACATTCCCAGATTTGTCTTGTAGGCAGTACGGTACGCCCACAGAGCGTCAGTCAATTTATAGGCCCAGTCTTTCCTGTTGAAACTAATCATTTTTTCAAGTATATGTTTGATTTCACGGTTAGCCAACTCTGCCTGTCCGTTTGTTTGTGGGTGGTACGCTAGAGCGATTTTATGGTGCACGCCATATTTCTTGAGTAGTGCTTCCAAAGGCTTGTTGCAGAAATGCTTGCCTTGGTCACTTAATAATGCTTTTGGGGTTCCGAAACGCGATAAAATGTTTTCCTTAAGAAAAGACATGACTGTTTTGTGGTCATTGCGTCTCGTCGGTATTGCTTCCACCCATTTTGATACGTACTCCATAGCTAGGAGTATATATTCACAGTGGTTTGATTTAGGGAACGGGCCCATAAAGTCTATGCCCCAATAATCGAATATTTCAATTGTGATAATAGGGGTTAAGGGCATAGAATTTCTTTTTGAAATAGTACCTAGCTTTTGACAGCGTTGGCACGATTTACAGAAAGAATAAGCGTCCTTAAATATGGTGGGCCAATAAAATCCGCTGTGTAGGACTTTTTGTGCGGTCTTATGGGAAGAAAAATGTCCACCACACGCTTCAGAGTGGCATGAGGCTAGAATTACGATTATATCCTCATTAGGGACGCAACGCCTGATGACCTGATCAGCACAATACTTGAATAAATAAGGGTCATCGAAAAAAAAATGGCATGCAAATGAGAGGAAACGCTTCATGTCTTGATTTGACCAGTGTCTAGGAGTTTCTCCTGCGGCCAGGTAATTTACTATGTCTGCATACCAGGGTAAACCCAAGACTGCCATAATTTGCTCGTTTGGGAATTCATCTTTAATTGGCATGGGCTCAGTATTGTCTGTAAAAGTTAACCTAGATAGGTGGTCAGCAACCACATTCTCTACTCCCTTTTTATCCTTGATAGTGATATCGAATTCCTGGAGTAGGAGTATCCAACGGATAAGCCTTTATTTTGCGTCTTTCTTAGACAACAGGTACTTGAGGGCCGAGTGGTCTGTGAAACAGACTATTGGGGACCCTATCAGATAAGACCTGAATTTGTCCAAAGCGAAGACTATCGCCAGTAGCTCTTTTTTAGTAGTTGTATAGTTCATTTGAGCTTCGTTGAGTGTTCGACTGGCATAGTTAATAACATAAGGCTTCTCGTCCTTCCTCTGTCCTAAGACTGCGCCAATGGCGTAGTCACTAGCATCGCACATTAACTCGAATGGTAAACCCCAGTCGGGTGCTTGTATTATTGGTGCGGAGGTAAGGTGTTCCTTTAGTGTGTCAAAAGATGTTTGACAGTTATCCGACCACTCAAAAGGTGAATCTTTGACTAGAAGTTGGCACAGTGGTCTAGAGATCACACTAAAGTTTTGGATAATGCATCGATAGAACCCAGCATGTCCCAAAAAAGAACGGATGTCTCGGACTGTTCGAGGGATAGGCAAATTTGAAATTATAACGATTTTTGCTTTATCGACTTGGATACCTTTGTAAGAGATAATGTGGCCAAGGACAATTCCTTTGGTCACCATAAAGTGACACTTTTCCCAGTTTAATATTAGGTGTTTGTCCTCGCATCTCGCTAACACCTTCTCAAGGTTTTCTAGGCAGTTATTGAAACTATGGTCGAACACTGAGAAATCATCCATGAAAACCTCAAGTATCTGTTCGACCATGTCACTGAATATGCTTAACATACACCGCTGAAAGGTAGCAGGTGCATTGCATAATCTAAAAGGCATGCGGCGGTAAGCGAACGTACCAAACGGACACGTGAATGTTGTTTTCTCCTGATCTTCAGGAGCAATTTCAATTTGGTTGTACCCACTGTATCCGTCCAAGAAACAATAATACTTATGTTCTAGCATCTGATCCATGAATGGCAATGGAAAGAGGTCTTTCCGGGTCATCGTATTTAACTTGCGGTAATCAATACACATTCGCCATCCAGTGGGGACGCGTGTTGGTACTAGTTCACCGTCTTTGTTTGGGATAACCGTTATACCAGCCTTTTTGGGCACCACATGGGTAGGGCTAACCCAAGGGCTGTCTGAAATAGGGTATATTATCCCAATGTCTAGAAGTTTTAAGACTTCTTTTTTCACTACTTCTTGCATATTTGGATTCAAACGCCTCTGCATTTGTCGTGAAGGTTTAGCATCTTCCTCTAGATAAATCTTATGGGTGCAAATAGATGGGCTTATGCCTTTTAGGTCGGCAATAGTCCATCCCAATGCTCCCTTGTGCAGTTTGAGCATTTGAATCAACTTATCCTCTTGTTCTGGATTTAACGCAGATGAGATTATAACAGGATAAGTCTTCTCAGATCCCAGAAAAGCGTATTTGAGCTCTTTTGGAAGCTCCTTTAATTCCGAATCAGGAAACTGAAAATTCGAAGGCATAGTTAACTAGGTTTTTGGAGGTAACGGTTCATATGGTGTGACCCACATGCATTCATCTCTATCTTCCTCCTTGGTTTCCATCATGAGGCAGGCGTGATTTAGGGAAGCATCCAATAGGGTAGAATAATTAGGTTGATAGGTAGTGTCGAATTGTGACACAACTACCTCCAAGAGATCTTTGTACTCTACAAGATCAGCCTCATCCTCGATGACCGTTTCGATGCAGTTAACTTCTTCGTCATCCTCGCATTCTGTAGGTCGGGGATTTGAGAATATCTTGACATTTAAAGTCATGTTCCCGAATACGATGGTCATGATACCACTTCTTATTTTGATTGTGGCATCTATGGTGTTGAGGAATGGATGTCCAAAAATTACCGGGAATTGTGCACCTGGATTAGACACAGGTTCAGTGTCCAAGATCACAAAATCGACCGGGAAGACAAGTGAATCTATTTGCACTAGAACGTCCTCCAATAATCCTCTAGGATATTTGACCGACCTGTCTGCCAGTTGTAGTGAAACTCGGGTGGATTTGAGTTCACCTAACCCTAGTTGTGTATATACTGAGTATGGCAACAGGTTTACACTAGCTTCTAAATCAAGGAGTGCGTTGTCTATTCTTTGATTCCCAATTCTGCATGAGACAGTTGGGGTGCCAGGGTCTTTTAGCTTCGGAGGCAACTCATTTTGAATGATTGCACTTGCTTGGCAAGCAACGTAAGCATGTTTTTTCACACATTTCCTCCTTTTGACCGTGCATAAATCTTTTAGGTACTTGCGTAAGCTGGCACTTATTTGATGGTATCAAGGAGTGGGAGATTAATTTTGACTTGTTTGAATAACTCCAAGAACTCCTGATTCTTTGCCTCATTTTGGGGTTTCTTGAGCCTTTGAGGGTACGGCGCAGGGAAAGGGCATTTAGGTAATTCGTCAACGACAGGCTCCTTTCCAGGCCTTCTCTCCACTTCTTCTACTTCTTTAGAAGCGTCCTCATTTGGTTCTAATGATTTGTCATTAGTGGACGACTCTTCTTCTTGAGTAGATAGTTTGCTCCTTATTACCACTTCCTCCTCTTCATACTCCTCAGGAGTAGAATGAGGCATGTTTTGCCCTATGACTTTGCCGCTTCTTAATGTAGTCACGGCTTTTGCCTGTTCATGGTTGGGAGGGCCATTATTGTAACCCTTAGGGTTTGGAAGTGGTTGAGCAGGGAATGTGCCACTCGAACCCTCTTGTCGTGCATCCATCCTCTCTAATGTCGCAGACATTTTGCTCATCATTTGAATTAACTGTTGCGTTAAATTTGTGTTAGAGAGTGGATCTTCCTCTTGCACCTTCTTGTGAGGTGGCACATAAATATTTGCTTGTTGATTATGTGAGGGTTGAGCATTTATGTAGTTGTTTGTTTTATTCTGATTAAATGGATGGGACTGCCTACTGAATTGCCCTTGATATTGATTATTGGTATTGTAGGGATGTTGTTGTTGAAATTGGTTTTGGGTCCCTGCGTTGTTTTTCCAGTCAAACCCGGGGTGATTCCATCGATTGTTATTATTTTGTGAATTATAGTTGGTGTAGGAATTCCCCGCCCCCTATACCCTTGCATGGCATTCATTTCCATGGGGGCTTGTTCTTGAAAGTATGGCACATTGGGACAGTATTGAGCAGTGTGTCCCAGCATATTACATGTGCCACATGGTTTTTCAGGCAAAAACTGCCTAGAACTCTCTCCTTTCATCCCCAATTCTTCCACTTTCTTTGCTAGTTCTTCATACTTGTTCATAAGATGATCCTCACTTTTTAGTTGATATAAACTTTTCTCTTCGACACAGGAGATCTGTGAGCGTGGGACATCATCTGTGTTTGACCATTCATGGGCGTGTTCAGCTAGCCACTCAAAATGAGTTTCAGCCTCCTCCGTGTTTTTGCGAAGAAATGGCCCTGAACTCATGGTTTCAACCAGTTTCTTAGTTTCCCCATTCAACCCTTCATAGAAATAGCTTATGGTTTGCCATTTCTCGTACCCATGATGTGGGCATGAGAGTAGCAAATCCTTGAAACGTTCGCAGGTTTGGGTGAATGTTTCATTGCTCTTTTGTTTGTAACAGTTTATTTGTCTTTTAAGCTTGGTGGTCATGCGAGGTGGAAAGAATTTCTTTAGAAAAGCAGTGTTCATCGCATGCCATGTGTAGATTAAGTTGGGTTTTAAGGTGAGTAACCACGCTTTTGCTTTATCCTTCAAGGTGAAGGGAAACAGCATTAGACGTGTCACGTCTACAGGACAAAACTGTGAGAAAGTTTTGCAAACATCCTCAAAGTCCTTGACATGTAGGTACGCCTTCTCGCTCTCCATTCCATGAAAGGTAGGAAGAAGTTGAATCATTCCATTGCGAAATTGGAATTCGCCTGCATGAAGTGGAATGAGAATACAAGATGGCATAGGTGCGTGTTCAGGTGTCATGAGGTCACACAAAGGACGCAGTGAATCGTCAATTGGTATGACCACATTATCACCATTTTTACTTTGATTATCAGCCATTGAATCGATCGGTGTAACTATGGGGTTAATAGAACTAGATGAATTGGATAAGTAGAATGGATTTCCGAAAATTCCCTCGATGGAATTATCGGACATAAAGGGAAAGATCCTAAGAGATTTTTAATCTAAAGAACAAAAGAAAAAGAAAAACAGAAAAAGATAAAGAAAGATTGAGATAATCGAAGCGTTAGCTTGTCGCCTTCCTTGGCAACAGCGCCAAAAACTTGACACGAAGAATTTTCTGTGTGCGCTTGTGTGCTATACCCAAGTGTAGGTAATCGTGCAAGTAGTAAACTGGATTAAGTCCAGGTCGATCCCACAGGGACGGTGTGAAACTAATTATTTAGATTATTCTCAAACAAGGAAAATAAAATTCAATAATTCTTTATACGATGTAGAACACAAAGTTCCACAATTTAACAACTACGAAAAACTGAAACAATTAAACTAGATTAACTAATTACTAACTAATTAACTAAAGCAGTGATTTAAAAAAAATGTTTTTCTTAATTAAAGAGGAATGTTGGGATTACACGAATCCACCACAACCTAGCCATCTACCATGCACTTACATTGAAGCTCAATGGAGTATACTCTCTACAGTATTCCGTACTTCTCTTAAGATAAAGACTCCATAGTTCTTTCATGACCGGGACTATATCATCACATTTACGTTTAAAATACACAAAGGTGGTTTAAAATAATAGTTTAGACTCTCACCTACAATGGTATTAGCATTGAGGGTGGTTTGCAAAATATATTGAAGGAAAATACCTTAAGGCTTAAAGTTCATAGACTGTTTTGACAAGCTGAGCGTTTTGGGACAATTTGATAACAATCCAGTAAAACAGAAAGTCTAGGAATACTGCATAGAATGTTCTCAAGAATCAGAAATTTCGATTGATCGACGCGCTTTCGATCGATCGAATATCTTCATCTCTCGATCGATCGAACTGACTTCGATCGATCGACAATGTCTCTGGTCCGATCGATCGAAAAACTTAGATCGAACACAGGAATTAATCTTCTGCATGACAGAGGCCTGAGATCATAGTTTCATCGTGATCTCCCAACCTGGGGACTACTCAGACATGGTCTAGAGTGTCTCAGTATTATTTTTAACGTAAAAATCCATTAAACGTTTGTTTGTTTGCGTTCTAATCATGAAAACTATGAAAACTAGTTGTATAACTCTATTTAGCATGCAAAACTATAAATCTAACAGATTAAACTATGGAAAACTATGAGCAGAATATAAAGAAATAGTAAAGGAGTAACCTGGAATGAAGAACTATTATTAAACTAGAGAAAAATCAATCCACAAGCAATCCTTTAACTTTCAAACCTACAAAAACATATATAAACTCCTTCCCTCTGTTCCAAAACTGATAAAAACAAAGTGGGCGCCCCCAAGGACATTTACAAAACGAGTTTATATAGAAACAACCTAATGCTAGGGTTAAAACATGCATTCTGCTGCGTGCGCGTATAATCTGATAAAATGCATGTTCGATCGATCGAAACATTCTCGATCGATTGAACTTGTAGGGACTTCGATCGCTTGAACCTTTCTCGATCGATCGAACCCTCGATCGATCGAACTGTCGTCAATCGCTTGAACTCTATATTTCAGCTTTTACATGTCTTCTTTAGAATTCAGCATTTCCCTTCATCATGATCTTTCAATTATTCACACAGCAACTGCAGTCTGCACAAGTTACAGCTAAAACACACACTTTATCATAGTTTAATCAATAGGTGAATAAACTAGCTTTGTAATTTCAAATTGCAAATAAATGGAGGAATTGTAAACTAAATCCATACTTTTTCTTCTTTTAGCGCGATTGTATTTTATAAATACCCCCGCTTGTCACTAACCCATACATAATTTTACAAGACCATTTTAAGGTAAACTGAATTTAAATTACTTTCATAAACCACATTATCTCTTTTTAAACAAAACTCATTTATCATCAAACTCATTCCCAAAAATATTACAAGAAAAATCTACGTTTCAAACTTTTCTCCATTCTCATTGATTACAAAATTAAAACCATACGTTACCCTTTACATAGAAATAATATAATTTCCACCATTGAATCACAACAAAATTATCTTATTAGAATAATAAACGGAATAATTTTAACACTACACTATGTCAGGTCAGATATGGTACAAACATCCCCAAAACTCTAATAATACAACTGAAATATAACTACATCTAATACAAGTTCTCAACTAATGCCAACTGAATAAAAAAATATCATATAATACATAAAGAATGAAAAGTAGATATCTTCAACTTTACAAACAGATCGGCTGCTCCACAAAGAACTCCAAGTATACTATCCTGCACATGTCATCCGACTACGTTTCATATAGAAACACACCCAAATGCATAACATACTTGGGCCAGTCACATGACTGGTATGAGTTAAATAAAACACAAGTTTTATGGATCCAACTTGAACCCATAGATTACAAACCACACTACAACATTTTTGGGCCAAGACAGGTAGTTCCACACACATATCTGGACAATAGAGTAGTTTACATTTATGTGGTGGCAAGATGTTTTTGGCCCAAATTAAAACAGCTAAATTCTTACCTTTCTTAACTATGCTTGGCCAATACCTGCAAACCATTAGTGGGCCTACCATCCTATACAATAAAAATTAACACAATAATAAAAATCGATAACAAGGTGCTATTAATTAAAATGAATTTATCTCCAACAAAGAGCTGGAATTAGACAATACTTAAAACACGTGAAATGTCCAGAATAAAATTTCTAAGGAAATACATGCATGCCCGTTCACTAATTCTAAATATATAATTCAAAAATTAATTATGGATGTTCAGCTTTTATATAGACGATGTTCAGAAGATTATGAAAATCGATGAAAATAGTGTCATGATGTCATTTTTAGGAAAAGTGTCAAACACGAATGTTGTTCGGATCATCGTTTTACTTCAGTGTATGAGAAATAGCCATAAACTATGAATCTAAGTATCCTAAATATTCAATTTACTAATCTGGTCCAAGTTATTATCACATTGCTACGTCTCCAAAAATGCTACGTTACACATAGAATGCTACGTTTTAAGCTAACGGGCACAACACCGAAATTTAAAATCACGAAAACTACACGACTGCTAATTCCTAGAATTTCATATAACTGGAAATAATAAAACACATTACAATCGTAAAGCTGTGAATAAAAAAACACATAACGATTCGTCCAAAAATATTCTGCTAAAGCCAAACCACCACGTCAGCAGTGGAGGACTCGGACTATCTAGAATGGGCGCTTGTGGCCCACCAATCCCAAGGGCTTTTGACTGCTACAGATCGGGGTGCTCACACAGCTTGGGCATGCAGCGCAGTAGCTCTCCACGAGGTGTAGTTTGACAACCAAGCCGCTCAGTAGTTTCCTAAATCAATCAGAAGACTAATGGAAAGTGTAAATAGTTTCCTAAGCCACTTAGGAAACATCCCATGATTTATGCTCATCAAATTTTAATTAGATTGGGCTTTCTTATCTAATCAGTTGCCTTGTGCGGGGGGTCTCTTGCACCTATAAAAGGGGCCACTCACCCCCCATTAAGTGGGATCGCATTCTTAACATAGAGAATAGTTGTTTATACTAATTTTGTATGCATACAATTGGCCGGTCTTACTGGTAGTGCCACCAAACTGTTGGCTCACCAAGCCTGCCGATTATCTGCTAGTGAAGCACACTGACGCATCCGTGGACGTAGGTCACCTCATTAACGGGGTCGAACCCCATACAATTGATTGTGTCACAATATCTCTCTTTTTAATCTCTCTTACCAAATTTTGGCATCATCAGTTTGGCGCCGTTTGTGCGAAATGATAAGTTTTTCACCAACAAATTCCTTGCCCGATCAGCATGCCACCGAAGACGGGTAAGAAAAATACTACTCTAGTCGGTCAGGAGAACTTGCAGCTCGAACAACAGGCTGGCTCCATGTCCTCTGAGCAGATGACAGCGGCGCTCGCACAACTTCTGGAAGGCCAATGGCAAACCCAGTAGCAAATCGAAGCGCTGTTGGCCCTACAGGAGAAGCGCCCTCAATCAGAGAACCAAATCGGGAATAGTGCCCCCGATCGAGAGCACGTAAGAGTCCAAAACCATACCCACTCTATGCCAGTATCCCCGTCAGATTAGGAACACGCCTGGGATGGTGACCGTAGCAGAGTGCCCAGGCGCACCAGGCAGTAAGCTCGGACCAATCCTCGTCAGGTAGAAGATGCCAGAGACATCATCAACAGGTGACACGCCACCAGGAGGGAGGGATCAGAGCCAAAGCCCTGGGAATCAGCCAAAAGACCCTCTGACCCAGAGTCGGGGAGATCTTAGGCATACGATTACCCAGAGCCAGAGCCAGATTCTATCCCTGAGGTCAACACACTTCAAAGAAGAAGCCTCATTGTCTGATCTGACTTACCGCTCGGACATTGAAAGGAAGACCGAGCGGGAAGACGTGAATGCTCAAATCCAGGGCTTGCAGAAACAAATCGAGCAACTGAGCTGCAAGCAGCATCACAACCATACCAATACGGAGACCAAGTCGCCCTATACCGCTCAGATCACCGAATTCCCCATCCCGCGGAAGTTTAAGCCATCGCATCTTAGTTCTTATGACGACATAGGGATCCCAGTGGATTATGTTCGCACCTACAGGGCCCAGATGGCATTGGTCACCACTGTCGACGAATTACTATGCTTGGCCTTCCCCAGTACCCTCAAGGGGTCAACCGTGCAGTGGTTTCATGCCCTCAAGCCCCGAACGGTTGATGACTTCAAGACGCTAAGCAAGCTTTTCATTAGCCAGTTTATAGGGATGCTCGACCGGTCGCAACCGGACAGTCAGCAATTGACTATCAATCAGTGTAAGGGCGAATCCCTAAGGGAGTATATGGACCGCTTCAATCAGCAGAGGCTCCAGATCCGCAATTTGAACAAAATAGCAGCCATCATGGCCTTCTGCTCGGGAGCTCAACACACCAAGGTTACTACGTTGTTTCATCGAGACCGATCGGCAACCCTGGTGGAGCTCTCAGAGAGGGTCGGGAAGTATATAGATATGGAAGAATTTCTAAAGTCTAAACGCACCGGCTTCACGAGAGATGAGTCCCCGAAAGCCAAGCGAAGGCGTGAGGGCTCTGAGAAGGGCCCGGTAAAAAAGCCCAGGTAAGACCAGCAGAGAAGAGGTCAGGATCAGCCCCAGATCGCTTTCACGCCTCTGTCTCGACCAATCCATAAAGTCATGGCCACCGTCGAGGCACAGAGGTTGCTTCAACAACTGGCAAAACTCAAAGCCCTGCCCAAAAAAAGGAATTAGGATAAGTTTTGTAGCTTCCATATAGACCACGATCATGACATAGAGGATTGCTTCCAGTTAAAGATAGCTATAGAAAAACTGATTGAGGAGGGCCGTCTTGTAGAATACGTCACGATGGATGGATGGCCTATGCAAGGAGCCCGAGCTCCCGGTCAAATACAATCTTTTGGTAAATCAACGTGATCTGCGGAGGAACGTCGGGCGGTATGGACTCACAGTCGACAAGGAAGAGGCATGCTTGGGCATCCCTGGTAGATGTCTGGCAAGTCTAATCCACCAACTCCCCGCCAACTGACATTCTGACATTTACCTCTGATGATGCGCAAGGCATCCACTGCCCCCATGACGACCCGTTAGTTGTGAAGCTCTCCATAGCTAATTACGTGGTCAAAAGAATACTGGTGGACACAGGCAGCTCGACCGATATCATGTTTGTGTCAGTGTTCGATCAGCTCGAGATGTCCAGGGATCAGCTCCATCCAGTAGCTACTCCCCTGGTGGGTTTTAATGGATCTAGCACCCAACCGTTTGGTACCATGGAGCTCTCTGTTCTTATGGGAGCTTACCCTCAGCAAATCTCCCTGCTAGCAAACTTTGTAATCGTGGAGGCCCCATCGGCCTATAATGTAATTCTCGGGAGGCCTACACTCAGCAAAGCCAGGGTCGTCGTCTCTACTCATAACCTGACAGTTAAGTTCCCGACCCCTTATGGACTCAGGAGCCTACGTGGAGATCAGGCTACCACTCAGAGTTGCATGTCAGTTCCCTTCACTGGCAAGTTATCACAGAAACATTGAACGCCCAGGAGATGGACTCGAGGGATTAGAATTATAGAGTGGGCCCAATTAAAGAACTGGAACAAGTGGCATTGGACCCATAACTCCCAAACTGAACGGTCAGTATCAGCACCCTACTAGAGCCCCGCCTTAGGGAGAAGCTGATTAAATTCCTGCAATAGAGTCAGGATGTGTTTGCCTGGTGTGATGAAGATATGCCCGGGATTGATCCCCAAGTAACATCTCATCGACTTAATGTCAATATAGACTCCCGACCGGTGAAGCAGAAAAGACAAGGCATGGCCCCCGAGAGGTAAAAGGCAGTGTGCGAGGAGGTCAAGAAGCTCCTCAAAGCCCAATCTATCCGAGAGGTCCACTATCCCGACTGGTTTGCAAATATAGTACTTATCAAGAAAAGCAACGGGAAGTGGAGGATGTGCGTGGACTTTACTGACCTGAACAAAGCCTGCCCCAAGGACTGCTATCCACTGCCCATGATAGATCTCTTTGTGGATTCCACGGCCGGCCATTCACTCCTTTCGTTCATGGATGCCTACTCCGGGTACAATCAGATTAGCATGTACCTCGGGGATGAAGAAAAAACCTCATTCATCACAGATCAGGGGACCTACTACTACAAAGTCATGCCCTTCGGCCTAAAAAATGATGGGGCAACTTATCAATGCCTAGTCAATCACATGTTCAAAGACTTGACCGGGAAATCAATGGAGGTATACGTTGACGATCTGCTGGTCAAAAGTCGAGACGACTCTGACTATCTAGAACATTTGGCCAGGGCCTTCAACATTTTGAGGAAGTTTGGGATGAAGTTGAACCCGGCCAAGTGCACATTTAGCGTCTCATCCAAAAAGTTCTTAGGGTACCTGGTCAGCAGGCGGGGAATCAAAGTAAACCCCGAGAAAATCCAGGCCGTCATCAACATGTGATCGCCAGGTCAACCAAAGAAGTACAGAGTCTGGCCGGATGGGTTGCCGCATTGAATAGGTTTGTGTCCCGAGCAATCGATCGGTGCTTACCATTGTTTAAGATCCTCCGTAAGGATTTTCAGTGGTAGGAGGAGTGCGAGGAGGCATTTTGGGAGCTCAAGAAATATTTAGCGTCACCCCCTATACTCTCAACGCCCGTGCTAGGCGAGGAGCTATTCTTATACTTGGCAGTGTCACCCTCGACAGTCAGCTCGGCGCTCATTCGAGAAGAGCAGGGGATACAGTTCCCGGTCTACTATACAAGCCGAGTGCTTTAGGGTGCAGAAAGTAGATACTCCCGCATTGAAAAGCTCACCTTCGCCCTCATCACTTCAGCTCAGAGATTGTGCCTGTATTTACAGGCCCACATTATCGTGGTCCTTACGGATTAGCCCCTCTGTAAGATCTTAAGTAGGCCCAAAACGGCCGAAAGGCTCGTCAAGTAGGCCTTGGAGTTAGAAGAATTCGAATTGGTCTATAGACCCCGCACAACAATAAAATGACAAGCAGTAGCAGACTTCCTTGTTGAATTCGCATACCAAGAAGACCTGGTCTAGGGGTACAGTGACTCTCAGCTTGTTGTAAATCAAGTCAACCAAGAGTACGAGGCTCGGGAAGATAACATGATAGCTTACCTAGCCCTTATCCAAGCAGTTTCAAAGAAGCTTTGGGGGTTCTCCATCACACAGATACCAAGGGAGGAGAACATTAGAGTCGACCGGTTGGCCCACCTCGCCTCATCCTGTGAGTCAGACTTGCCCAGGATAAGGATAGAGTACCTACCCGAGCCAAGTATGATCAATTCCGAATGCATAGAGGTAGAACCGGTCGCCCTAGGACCTAACTGGATGGACCCAATCATGGCATTTTTGGCAATAGACGTGTTACTAGAAGGTAAGGAGGAAGCCCACCGGGTTAAATGTCGAGCGGAAAGATACCACATTATTGATGCAATCCTCTACAAAAGAGGATTCTCCATACCATATCTCTGATGTGTCCATCCAACACAGGTCCAAGGGGTGTGGGAACTACATCGGAGGTTTGGCACTCTCGCGTAAAGCCCTGCTACAATGATACTACTGGCCGACCATGGCCAGGGACTCTCAAGAATATGTCAAGAGGTGTGATTCGTGCCAAAGGTTTTCTCCCATGATCAACCATTCGGGAGAGCTTCAAATGGCAATCCTCAGCCCTTGACCGTTTGCTCAGTGGGGCATTGACATTGTCGGGCCCCTACCAATGGGAAAGGGACAAGTCAAGTTCGCTGTCATTGCCGTGGATTACTTCAACAAATGGGCGGAAGCCGTGCCCTTGGTAATAATTACCGAGAAGAAAATGGAAAACTTCATGGTGAGGAACATCCTCAGCAGGTTCGGTGTCCTCTGGGTGCTGTTAGTGACAACGGCAGGCAGTTTGACACCCCGGTATTCAGGGAGTTCTGCTCGAGCTATGGGATATCCAACCACTACTCATCCCCCGAGCACCCCCAGGCCAACGGCCAAGCCAAGGTGACAAACCAAACTATTCTTCAATTAATAAAGATGAGGCTCGAAGACGCCAAAGGACTATGGGCCGAAGAGCTACCGACCCTCTTGTGGGCTACCACACTACACCCCGGGCGGCAACAGGTGAGACTCTATACTCTCTAACCTATGGTTTTGAGGTAGTGGTCCCCACAGAGCTTCGTTTACCTACCTACCGGGGGGCAAATTATAGCAAGCCAGACAATGAAAATGCCCTCAGGGAGGAGCTCGACCTACTAGAGGAGAAAAGAGACCGGGTGTATCTAAAAGTTGCAGCCTACAAGCAGAGAGTGTCCCGGTACTATAATAGTAGGGTGAAGCATCGTAGTTTCCTGGTGGGGGTTATGGTCCTTAAGGCCGTCAATATATCCACAAAAGTCCCGAGCCATGGAAAGTGGGGCCAAACTGGGAAGGCACATATCTAGTTACTCGGATAAACCGCCCAGGAACCTATTGGTTACAAACTCTGGACGGGTGTGATTTATCTCACCCTTGGAATGTGCAACAGCTCCGCAAGTACCACCAGTAACAGTTAGTCACGGGTAGATTAACACTAGTTAGGATACTTGTAGCTTCATTCGAGCAGTCATTATGATTTTTGAAAAAATAAATAAAACGGTTCGTACCTTACATAAAGAAACAACCCTTGTCAGTAATCTGTGCACAAAGACCTTGGCTCAAAACCAAGGCACAAAGACCTCGGGCTAACACCCGAGGCAAAAGACCTTGGCTCAAAACAAAGGCACAAAACAAAAAAGACCTCGGGCCGACACCTGATGCAGATGACCTTGGCTCAAAACCAAGGCGCAAAGACCTCGGGAACGTACCCATGGCATAAAAGACCTCAGGCCTAACCCCGAGGCAATGGCTTCGCTTAGGCCCAACCAGCGACTGGGGCAAACACCCTAGGTGGCTGATGATGGCAAGCCTCAAAAGACCCTACAACCACCCATGTTCCAGGTCGGTTTCCTATGGTCCCTACTCCTAGACACCTGCCTTAGCAAAATGCTTGGGGGGGGGGGGGGGAAAGGGGATACACCAAACTCAAAAAAGGAAGTCACACCGATCACTAACATGGCTTGGAATCCTAACATTCCTAAGTACCTACAGAGGCCAGAGAAGAACCGTCCAGTCTGTAAAACAGGATAAATTCCTATAATACACTGGACGGGATCTTCAAACAGGTCAAGAAGACCAGTCGTTCTACCTGTTATGATCCAAAACCATTTGTTAAGGCAAGGAGTTACAGAATGGTCAACTAAAACTAAAAATCGGCCAGGGATTGGCAAATTCAGGTACATAAAGTACAGAAATAGTAAGCAATTGATGGAAAAAAGTGGCCTCCAAGGGCCTTTCATTGAATACAAAACTGTACAGTGCTGGGGTGGGGGGGGGGGGGGGGGGAGGGGGGCAGTTGTAGTAGCCTCCCCCAAAAAAAAAAAAAAAACTACAGCAAATAAAAAAAAAGAAAGCAAAATTACAGGCCGGGAACTAAGAGTCGTCCGCCACGACCACATCCTCCATTTTCCCAGCCTCTCCCTCTGGGTCATCTCCTCCACCTGGAACAGAGCCCCCGCCTGGGGCAGCCTCCTCAGCAGGGCCAGCATCAGCGGCGGGGCCCTCGCCTGCAGCAAGACCTACATCCTAGTAGTTCAAATAAATCCTCTCGTAGGATGAGATGTCCCACTTGGGGTGATCCCGGTAAGCCTGAGCTACAAATCTTCGTAGCCCTAGAAGAAGCCATCGTCAAAAGCTTCCTCCTGGGCCCCCGCCAGTGTTGCCTCTGCCAGCGCCTTCTCCCGTGCCTCCGTCGCTGCTGCACTAGCCCGAGCGACCTCTAGGTCGGTCAGGGTTGTAGCCAGCTTGGCCTGAGCAGCGCCAAGGCTCAAGGCCAAACTTTTACCTTGTCCTTCTCCACGGCCAGAGCGGTCTCCCTGGCCTCTGAGGTCGCTCGCTCTTCAGATAGAGCGGCTTCAACAGTAGCGGCCCTCCCAGCCAAAGAAGGTAGGAAGGACTCAGCCCCAGCGGCCATGCATGCAACCTGCGAGAAGTGAAGACCGACCGGTTAGTAAACATGTACAGTTGACAAAATAAGCAAAGAAAAAGAAATAGAGGCGGGAGAACTCACCATGTGAGAGAGGCTATACATCCATCTCTGGAAGACCTTCGGAGATATGTTTGCACACGCCTCCACTTGATTGGGGAGCAGACCGGGTTTCACCCTCTCCCTGATCTCGGCGAGGCAGCCATCGGTGCCACAGTCGGCACCCCCGCCCGGGGGGTGGTCTCTTCAACCACCACCACGTGGGGCGTTAAGGTCCCCACGGGCTCCGAACACTTTGCTACTCCGTGTCAGAGCTGCCTCAGCGGGCGCTCACCACCCGGGGCCTCGTCAGCGGGCATTTTCCCTTGTGCCACCGCCATCCGGGCGATAGCACAGCAGCGGCAGCAGCTTGCCTCTTCCTCAATTGCTCCATGTTTCTCTTCGGAGCCATCTCTGCAAAAGAAGAAAATTGAACAGTTAATAACCAATAAAGGAGATGGGGAAGGATGATCGTAGGAGATGGCAGAGTCCGAGCGCTTACCAAGGAGAATTAGGGGGAATGCGGGAGCTTCGATGGGCTGAGCCGGGTCGTCGAAAGCTCGAAAGTCGCCGGTCCGAGTCATCACGTTCCAGATATTTGTTGGCTAGTCTGCAAGCTCCTGATCCTGGCCTGGCACTCGTTGGGAATCCTCGGCGGGCTAGTTGATATCGCTGCAAAGAAAAGTACAAAGCGGTAAGTCTAAAAAACTGGAGCAAAATAAAGAAGAAAGCAAAAAGAAAGACATGATTGGCTTACTCCTCAACTCTCTAGCCTAGGAAGTCCTCATCTGGATCCCAGGGGCCGGCTCGTAGAGCCCAAGGGTGGACACTTGGAAGAACCTATTCTTCCACCCTTCGTTATTGCTCGGGCAGTTAACTAAGATCTTCCTCCCCTGATGAGCCCCGATAGAAAAGAACCTGACCTCCCTGTGTACGGGAAATGGTCAGTGTGTCCAGAGAAACGCCTGGACAAAAAGTTCTGAACCAAAAACCTGGGGCCAAAGGGAGATGGACCCATGAGGAATCTCCAACCGTTCGGGGCCGACTGGCTTGGAGCGTTCCCCAAGTATATAAGGACGTCCCGAGTGACCGAATGAAGGGGAATGCAAAACCCAGCCATGAGGATGTCCTCATATAAGGTAGTGAAACCTCGCTGGTAGATATGGGCTCCACCGACATTCATAGCCAAGGAGCAGTGGTCGGGAAGGCCGTACCTATCCCTAATGTACCCGAGATCTTCAGTATGCAGGGTGGACGGGATGAACTCACTAGAGAAGGCTACCTCGGGGTTGGGTTTCCCTGGTGTTTCGTCACCTGAACCCCGGGAAACAGAAGCAACGGGGGTTTCCTAGTCTGACTCATGATGGATCGGGATTCTGCCTTCACTATGGTGATCAGAGGGGGACGCGTACGGCGGACTCAGACTTGTGTCCTGCGTCTCTGACCCAGACCGCTCATCCTCCGACCAGGAGGACGAGTCAAAACTAGAGTGGCACATCGTTGGGGTTTCGGTGACTGGGCCGGGAAGAAGAGGACGACCAAGGTATGGATCAGGAATTTCGAGTCTGATATACAAAGGGGGCATGATCACTAACCTAAAATGCAAAGAATAAATGGTCCTTAACACCAGGTGACACTCTCTTAAGACTAACCTGGGAACACCCGCTCGCTTCAACTGCCCTAAGGTGCCTCCTGATTAGAAGAAAGAACAGAACCTAAAAAAGAAAAAATCTCACTCCCGTTCTAACCTAAGTGGGTTCGCTCTCTCCAGCCTCGCTCAAAAAAGAAGAGAAAAAGGGAAAGAGAAGGAAAGGAGTGATCAACTGAAGCTGGAAAGGAAAGACTTACAAAGTTTAGCGCAGAAAAGGGATCGGGAATCTTGCTCGGGATCTTATTCGCTCTCAAACTGCTTGGTAATCTATATCTTTGCAGCAAAGAGTTGAAGAAATAGACAAGTATCCTTTATATAGGAACCACAGACGGTTCATATCAAAACAAATCCAGCGGCTCACACGCTTTCCCACCCAAAGGGGCTGACAGTTGTCGCGTCGGGCACATGAAGCGTTGCCTCAAAAAGCGCGCGCATTAAATGTATGATAAGACGGTTCGACTACCATGTAAATGGCCCGGTTACTTTCACACTGGCATCATTGGATCCTGACCAAGCTAGTGACCAGCTGACACATGGTAGAGGTAGGACTCGGGCCCACAGTTCCACCGTTCGGTCCATACCCCGGCTGACCACTACGACCGGTCCCACCCCGGGTAGAGTCCCGACCTCTTACCGGATGGTTCCTCAGAAGCAGTCTGAATTTTCAAACTTCATCTGATATGAAATCACATCAACTTCGAAAATGGGGGGCAGCTAATGCGTCCAGAAATATTCTGCTAAAGCCAATCTGCCACGTTAGCAGTGGAGGACCCAGACTATCCAGAATGGGCACTTTTGGTCCACCAATCCCGAGGTCTTTCGACTGCTACTGCTCGATGTGCTCGCATAGCTTGGGCATGTAGCACAGCAGCTCTCTACGAGGTACAGTTTGACAACCAAGCCGCTCAGCAGTTTCCTAAATCAATAAGAAGACTAATGGAAAGTGTAAATAGTTTCCTAAGCCACTTAGGAAACCTCCCATGATTTATGCTCATCAAATTGTAATTCGATTGGGCTTCCTTATCTAATCAGTTGCCTTGTGTAGGGGTCTCTTGCACCTATAAAAGGGGCCACTCACCCCCATTAAGGGGGATCGCATTCTTAACCTAGATAATAGCTGTTTATACTGATTTTGTATGCATACACCCGACCGGTCTTACTGGTAGTGCCACCCAACTGTTGGCTCACCAGGCCCACCGGTGATCTGCTAATGAAGCACGCTGACGAACACGTGGACGTAGATCACCTCATTAACGGGGCCGAACCACATATAATTGATTGTGTCACAATATCTCTCTTTTTAATCCTTCCTACCAATTTTCGGCATCATCAGATAATATTCGATCCAATTACACCTTATGTTCACCACCTCGGCCACCCATCCATGGCTCAGCCTACACATATATCCCATGTGTCTCCTAACATAATACTAACTCCCACTCTGGCCCCAACTCCGATGGGGTATCACTCAGATTTGAGTATACACCGAAAGGCTAGTCCTTACGTACTTGGTGTCAATAAATAATGTCTAAATACACATGAAATAGACCAACAAGCCGGGCATAAGGCTTAAAAATGATGAGACAAGTCATCCACGTAGTCGCCGTCTAAAAACACAAGGACAGGTCATCCACGAAGTCGCCGCCCAAAATCGTAAGGAGCAATGGTGAACTCTAAGGACTTTTCTAACGTTCATACATCCACGTTTTTCACAAAACTCAACTTTATAAGAGATTCATATATCTCAAATCAAATTTTCGTTAAAATCATATTAACAGCTAGATGTACATGTTCACACAGATTCATAACCCATACAAAATGACACAGTCATGATTTCACAAAGCTCAACTATAAATGAGAACTCATATCTTTCTAAGTACAAACAAATTAATTCATATTAACCAGTAAGAAATCATAAAAAATATAACGTAGCAAATACGCTTATTTTAACATTCATAAAACTGCTACTATAATATGCATTTTCTGCCGAAATAGTGCAAAATTGGGAAAAACACCATTAGACGAAACACGTGCAAAATCGTATTTTACATGGATACACTGACAGAATTCCAAAATTCAATAACCACGGTTTTATATGAATTTTTTTTTTCAACCACCATAAATTTTGATTAATCAAAATAGTCACATATTCATAATCACAACAAGAAGATCACAAAGATCAATCTTAATTGTAAGCCATAGTTTACACATGGATTCAAATACATATATGTATATATATTCTAATGTATATGTTCAAAACAAAAGTTTAACTCACCGATTTATGGCTTCAAGATTGATGATATTACGCAAAACATAAGTTTGGGGTTCCTCTTTTTTTTTTCTTTTTCTTCTTCTTCTCTTCTTCTTCTTCTTCTTCTTCTCTCTCTCTCTCTCTCTCTCTCTCTCTCTCTCTCTATCTACGTCTGTTCTCTCTTTTCTTTTCTTCTCTTCCCTTTATTTTTTGTTAAATGGGGGCTAGGGTTTAATATATGTGTATATATATTTCACACACAACACTTATCAATAAAACACACATAAACATGTAAATGGGTACCCATGACCCCGGGCACTAAATTTCTATGTTAAGCATACTACTTGACATACTAATGACCCGTACTCACTACTTCAACATTTGTATTAGGTTTCACTAAGATACATACACATAGTTCATGTCTAATACTTGAATTTTTTTTTAAAAATTACTAAAAGCACTTAGAAAATTAGGGTTACACATCTGGAACCACCCTAATGGCATGGGCACCCGGTCCTACTCTTTCACCATGTCAAGCATCTATAAACACTCACCTCCAAACAGGATATTCGTAATTATGCTGAAGTCAAGAGGAGTCTTTATCATCTCCCCGAAGTCGAAGTGGAAGGTGTAGGTGGTATCCCACCATAGCTCCATGATCGGGAGTGAACAAGTCCTAATTACACCCCTTAATTCACATATGTTAGCACTTATTATCCTGTTTTCGTGTACCTTTACTTAGTTTTCCATTTTCTATCAGGTTATAGAAGAAAGCGAGAGTTCAATGCTAAAAAAGGTGTAAGGTAGAGCAGAACAAGCAGAAAAAGGAACACCCGAAAAGTGAAATATAGTATAGCAGAACAAGCAGAAAAAGGCTCGCAAATTTTTAAGTGCTGAAGACCCCTACATGAATGGAATTGCCTAATTACGTCCGAAAAGTGAAATATAGTAGTTTCAGACGGATTAGGTTTACAAAAGCTTTCCTATTCCCTCTACAACTATATATAGATCATTCTAAATCAATTGTTGGGTTACACATTAATACATACATCATGTCATACAACTTTGAGGCAAGATAAGAGGAAGATCTAGTTTTGAAGGTTTCTGATGGCTACAGTCACCTTCATCTCCATATTTTCATCGTTTATACACAACTAAACTTCTATTATAGGGTTTCAATGAAACCCTAGCTATGTAAAGGGGGATTCTTTGCTTTCTATCTTTAGGATTTTATGTTTTTGGATAATAATTGTATGTTTGAGGATTATTAATATATAATCAGATTTTTGAGTATTAATAATCAATAATATTTTGGATTTATTCTTGTCTTAGATTTTTCCTTGTATTTATTGAACCCAATATTCCTTGATTTTTGTGATTGATAGGAATATTTACATACAATAGTGCTTATGTGATTGCGATGTTTATATCTTTTATGATTTATGCTTAGGAAAGATGGGTTATGCTACACCCTAGTTTTTGGTAGACAATTTATGCCAACTAAAGATGAGTTATGCTTAGGTTATATTAGTGATATCTTCTTGTTGATACTATCTGGCTTGTAGCTACAATAGATCTTAACTATCCAATCATAGATCTTAAAGTGCGAAGAACAAACCCCCGATGCATAGTCAGTGGTGGATTTATAATCCTAGCCTCATCCACTCTTACTAAAACAATCTTAAATCTTGCATTCATTTACTTAGTTTTAATTTAGTATCTTATTTTCATAATTTCATAGTTTAGTCTATAGTAAGAGTTAAATAAACAATCAATCAAACTTCTATTTTCTATAACTAAATAGATTTAGGTTTTATTAATTAAAGGACAAAAATAATCAATCTCTGTGGGATCGACCTTTACTTCCGCACTACAAATCTTAGAAAGTAAAGCATACCTTTTTTTATCTTGATTTTGACGATAACAATTTTTGGCGCTGTTGCCGGGGATTGCAATATTTTTGCCATAAATTTTTAGAATCTTAATTTAGTTAGTTTGTAAATATTAGGTTAGATTTTATTTCCTTTATTTTCCAGTTAAACAATTTCAAGTAGCTACAATTATCCTTTATTAGGTTAGATCAATTATGTTCCGATCCATCTCATTCTATACTTGCATGTCCATCTACTTCACAATTTTTGGAATTTGTGGAACAACATATCAATGCTGTTCAATAATTCCAAAGACCTAATTATAACCCTGCTGGTTATAAATCGGACACGACATGGAAACCTCACCTGAACCTCTCATAGAAGTCTAATAGTGAAGGACCATGTTCAAAACAAGAGAGGACAGACTTCCCTAATGCATATAGGCCTCAACATAATCAATACCAACAACCTCCTTTCCATGCTAATCCTCAAAGGGATGAACTTTTGAAGAGAGTGTGTTGGTATCGTTGAAAAATTTAGAGGCCCAATCTCAGTCGCAGTCTTAACTCGTTAACTCCCATACACAATCTATTGCTAAATTAGAATCATAAATGGGACAACTAGCGAATACGTTAAATCATTGTAATGAAGGGAAGTTACTGAGTCAACCAGTTTAGAACCTTAAAGGGAAATATAAAGTAGGTACAACAAGTGACCAAGTGAATGTAGTTTCCATGAGATTAACTGAGTGCCCTGAGGAGGTCATACCTCCTACGGAACCTAGAAAAGATAAAGGAAAAGAAATCAACAAAGAACAAGATGGGAATAATAACAAAGTCATGAAGGACTCTAATCCTCCGGTACCTAATACATCTAATGCAATAAACCCATCAAATTACATGCCTAGCATGCCATTTCCCCCAGGCGTAGATGCCCCATCTCAATTTACAGAGAAAGGAACAAGACCGGAAGATATCTTGGAAACCTTTAAGGAAGTAAATATTAATATTCCACTTTTTGATGCCATTAAGCAAATACCTACTAATGCTAAATTTCTAAAAGGCTTGTGTACGCAAAATAGGAAGTCTCAAAATCATCTATCTTAAATATTCTTTTTAACAGAGAAGGTTAGTTCTATCTTCAAACACAATATGCTTAAATTTAAGGACCCGGGTACACCAACAATCGCGTGTCATACAGGTGACAAATATATCTACTGGGCCCTTCTCAACCTTAGAGTAAGTGTAAACTTACTCTCGTACTCAATTTATGAACATCTTGGCCTGGGAGAACTAAAACAAACTGCTGCTACGTTACAGCTAGCAGATCGCTCCATTAAGGTTCCATGTGGTATGATAGAAGACGTTTTGGTAAAAGTGGATAGATGTTATTACCCAGTCGATTTCATTGTGCTAGATATAGAATCGGTCCTTAACGCTAATAAACATGTCCCGGTTATTCTAGGACGTCCTTTCTTGGCTACCTCCAATTTAATTCTAAATTGTAGGACTGGAGTTACAAATATCATGTTTGGAAATATGACCGTTCGTCTTCATGTATTTAACGCATCAAATCAACCTCATGGGGATGACGACGAGGCAAATTGTTATGCGGTAGACTTAATCGATGAGTTAGTAGAGGAGGCAGCCCCTTTTATACTAACCAAAGAGGCATTAGAAGCGTGTTTATCACATTTTAACTTTAACAATTTTGACGTTGATAAATCAATTGAGGAATTAAATAACCAATTGGAATCAGTGAACACGACAAGCATATTTCAATGGCCTCCCAAGATAGAGGCTCTTCCTCCTCTTGCACATGAACTTGAACTACTGTCCACCGAGTGTCCACCGATGCTTGAACTAAAATCGTTACCAATCTTTCTGAAATATGCCTTTCTAGGACCCAATACTACACTCCCGGTCATAATTGCATCAAATTTATCTATGGACCACGAGACTCAATTATTAAAAGTCCTAGGAGATCATAAGAAAGCTATTAGTTGGATGGTAGCCGACTTAAAATGAATTAACCTGTCTATTTGCATGCATAGAATAACTTAGAAGAAAACGCTAAACCATCTCGATAAATGCAAAGACGTTTTAACCCTAATATAAAAGAGGTTATTAAACTTTTAGATGTGGGCATTATTTATCCAATCTCTGATAGTAATTGGGTCAACCCCACCTAGGTTGTTCCAAAGAAATCGGGCATCACTGTCGTGCCTAATGTGAAAAGAGAACTTATCCACACCCGCCAAACTATAGGTTGGCGGGTATGTATTAACTATTGTAAACTTAACACCATGACCTATAAAGACCATTTCCCTCTTTCGTTCATTGATCAAATCTTGGAACGTCTATCTGGTCAAAGTTTTTATTGTTTCCTAGATGGATACTCTTGTTATAACCAAGTACCTATCTATCCTGATGACCAAGAGAAAACAACGTTCACATGTCCATTTGGCAACTTCGCATATCACTGCATGCAGTTTGGCTTGTGCAATGCACCAACCACTTTTCAACGGTGTATGATGGCAATTTTTTCGGATATGGTTGAAAATATTTTGGAAGTATTTATGGACAATTTCTCAGTTTCGGTCGTACGTTTAAAGAGTGTCTCCAAAACCTTACGAAAGTCCTTGCCCGTTGTGAGGAAGTGAATTTGGTTTTAAGTTGGGAGATGAGTCATTTAATGGTTCAAGATGGGATAGTCTTGTGTCATGTCATATCTAAACGTGGCATAGAAGTCGATAAAGCAAACATTGAATTGATAGATAAACTTTGCAACCGTCTTCCATCCGTCAAATTCGTTCATTTCTCAGTCATGCCGGATTTTATCGTCGGTTTATCAAAGACTTTAGCAAAATTTCTAGACCCTTGTACAATTTTCTTGCAAGGGATTCCCTGTTTCTCTTTGATAATGAATGCCTTAAAGCAATTAAGACACTGAGAACATTACTTTCCATGGCTCTGGTAATCCAATCCCTTGATTGGACTCTTCCGTTTAAACTAATGTGCGATGCTTCTGATTATGCCGTTGGAGTCATTTTAGGTTAGAAAGTCAATAAAGTCCCTTATGTGATTTATTATGCTAGTATGACCCTTAATGACGCGTAATTAAATTGCACTGCTACTGAAAAAGAATTACTAGCGGTCATGTTTGCCCTTGATAAGTTTCGTTCATATCTATTAGGGTCTAAGGTTATTGTTTATAATAACCACATCGCGTTGCGTCATCTCTTAATGCATTTCATCCGTTGGATCTTACTCTTTCAGGAGTTCGATTATGAAATAAGAGATAAAAAGGGATCTAAAAATGTAGTCGCCGACCACTTGTCGCAAATCCTGGTTGACTCTAATAACATTATTCCCCTTCAGGATTCATTCTTGGATGAATGATTATTTGCAATATCTAATGTGAAGCGACTGTGGTTTAGCGATATTGTAAATTACTTAGCTACTATATATGTCCCTCCTACATGGTCTAAACAAGATAAAGATCGATTCTTCTCGCAATTTAAACATTACTATTGGGATGACCCACTTTTGTTCAAGCATTATTCTGATCAAATCATACGACTCTGTGTTCCAGAGAGTGAGTTTAACTCCATTTTAAATTTCAGTCACTCTTTAGAATGTGGATTTCACTTTGGTGACCATCGTACGACCACTATAGTCCTCCAATGTAGGTTATACTGGCCGTCTCTTTTCAAAGATGCTCATGAATATTGTCAAAAGTGTGTATGTTGCCAACAAACTGGTAATATATCACGTCATGATGCAATGCCTCTCACTCCAATCCTAATAATTGAAATTTTCGATGTGTGGGGCATTGATTTTATGGGACCGTTTCGTTCGTCCTTTGGTTTTGAATAAATTCTAGTCGCGGTTGACTACATTTCCAAGTGGGTGGAGGCACAGTAGCGATGAAAATGAATGACCATAAAGTTGTAATACAATTTATAAAAGATAATGTCTTTTATCATTTTGGTACACCGCGAGCTATTATAAGCGATGATGGCACACATTCCTATAATCGTCCTTTCGAAGCCCCTATACGCAAGTATTCTATCACCCACAAGGTTGGAACCGCATATCATCCTTAAGCTCAAGGTCAAGTTGAAGTCTCTAATAGAGAAGTAAAAAGCATATTAGAAAAAATAGTACGTCCCGATCGCAAAGATTGGCCACAACGACTAAGCGACAGGCTTTGGGCCTACCGTACAGTGTATAAAACTCCTATCGGGATGTCACTACATCGATTTGTTTAGAAAAGCATGTCACTTACTTGTTGAATTAGAACACAAATTATATTGGGCCATTAAAGCCTTTAATCAGGATATAAAATCTGCAGGATGTCACCGAAAGCTTCAACTACATGAGCTTAAGGAACTAAGAAATGAAGCCTATGAGAATGCAAGAATCTATAAAGAATGATCAAAATCATTTCAAGATAAAATGATCAATTGTAAAAAACTTCGAGGTCGGACAATGTGTGGCTATTTAATTCGAAATTAAGGTAATTCCTGGGTAAATTACATTCCTGATGGGATGGTCCATTCATAATAACACAGGTGTTTCCACATGGAGCAATAGAAATATAAGATACAAACGACGGAATACCTTTTAATGTATATGGTGTTGGGTTTGTGCCCTCAAACCATTACTTTATGTGTGAGACATTAGCATTATAATATATGGATATCAGCTTTACATTTCATTGTGTATGTTTCTTTCATGAGATGATTGTTTAATCCATAAGTATCATAGTAAGTATTTCGTGTATGTATGAGATACATACAATGAGATACGAATTACTATTCTTTGATACTTAAAGCTTGTCACAGTGGATGATGAGACTGGATATCTCATCAGGTATACACTGTAGCATCATTAACTACCATTGGATGGAGTAATAAATCTCAATCACTAGAGTGTGACTCTTGGTTAATATGCTAGTGCTTATAGTGCATTGACGGACCTGAGTTTCCTATTGACGCTCAATGCTGTCAACAGTCAATAGGAACTCATAACTTGTATAAGGTATGTGTTCTCAATCTTGAGACGATTATGAACACAGACTGTGGATATGACTGCTTTGACTTACCAATCAGTGAGGTCTATAGAAGATCAACACCTGGGTATCTTGGGTATGTCATGTCCATAGGGTTGTGAACATATATTGTCAAGATAGAATCTACCCTCTGATTCAGAGTAAGCATTCCCTTGAGAATGTCACCAAGTTGATTACTGAGTACTGCAGTCTTGTTGATAAGAGTTATCAACATGTTTGGTAATCATGAGTAGTGAATGGGACTCAAGGAATACAAGAAGTAATCATGATTCAGGTTGACAGTAACAGTTATCCGACTACCTGAATATGATTACGAATGCTGACGGTAGAGGGACATTAGTACAACATACAAGTCTAGTTATCGCTTCGGATATGTTCTTTTGCGTTGGAGTTCAGTTATCGTTTTATAGTGGAGTAAACGTTAACTGACCAGTTGGTTAGTTTGCTGATCAAAGAGTTTGGTCATGGTAATTAATAAACTGGTCTGAGCCAACAATAAAGAGCCTAGGAGGTCCCACTCTTAGCTCCGCTAGGATGCTTGGAAAGACGCTTGAGGAAACTGTCCTGGCAGGTTCGATCGATTGAAGATAGTTCGATCGATCGAAGGCATCAGGTTCGATCGATCGAGAAAGGTTCGATCGATCGAATGTTCGATCGATCGAAGTCCTTCGATCGATCGAAGGTTAGGTTGGTTCTGGGAATCTATAAATAGGGCAGCTGCGTTCTGGAAAAAGTTGTTCGTCGTTTTTATACGCAGAAGCTGCAGAAACTATCATAGTCTTCCCAAAACCTTCCTATCCTCTCTATTAGGGTTCCCACCAACCCTAGTCTTTCCGGCAGGCATCCGCAGGAGTCATAAGGGTGAAGATCATCTAGTGGAGGCTGCTGGAAGTTGAAGTTTCAGAATTGGGTTCAAGACACTAAGGTATAATTCTTGCACCCCCTTGTACGCATCTATGGAATTGACGAGTAGTAAATCCTGGAATACCAAAAGTTTTTATAACTTGTTTTTTTCCGCTGCGCGTTTAAACTTTTCTTTTTAAACCTGTTTTTCCAACAATTGGTATCAGAGCCACGCTCGTTTGGATCTATAGATGCGTTTTTGGAACCCTAGTTTTGATTTGCATGTTGATTTTAGAACTGTTTTTGAAACTGCATCGTCACAGATCTGTTTCTGCAGTGTTATCGCAGCAGAATACAAAACTGTGATTGCATAGGATGCAAGGTGGGTTCGATCGATCGAACTTGTTTCGATCGATCGAACATTCTGTTCTCAATCGATCGAACTAGTTTCGATCGATCGAAGCCTTCTGGTGTTCGATCGATCGAATAGTGTTCGATCGATCGAGACAGATTCTCTGTCCAGGTGTTCTGTTCACAGTTGTAAAGTTTTTTTTAAATTATACTTTAATTTTAAATTATTTCTGTAAAATTTTTTAAATCATTCTGTGAAACAGAATGTTCAAGCGATTGAACAGTGTTCAATCGATCGAAGGTTCGAGCGATCGAACGGTCTTCGATCGATTGAACTGTGACAGAGAAGTAAGATGCTGTTTTAAGTTCTAATTCAGTATGTAAAGTGTTTATATACTGTGTGAATCAATTAAGTGTTCCAATAGTTACATATATTTGTTATGTATGTGTGGATGCGTGTACGACTAACCCTTTTGCAGCAAAATAAGTCGCTATCTCCCATGGCACCAAGTCGTTTAAATATTTATATTTAAATTGTTTGAGATTGGTGCATGTTGTAATTTATTAATGGTTTGGTTTTAAGGCATATGTAAAGGGCGCTGCGGCTTCAATCCTACGAAAAGGAAAGTCGCACCGGTTTCCTTAGCCTTTTATTTCCTTTTTGCTATTTCTTTTTTTAGATAAATTGTAAGCTTCAAAAGAAGCATAGGTCCAATGTAATAGAATTAGAAATTCCATGAAGATGGAGCAAGGAGCCGTTGTCCATGAAGATGGAGCCGGAGGTGACCAAACCAAGAAGGTGGTTCTATGGAAATAAAGCCATGGGAGATAGAGGCATTGTTTGAATGCCTATATTTCATTTTAGTTTTTTGTTTTATGTGCTTGTTTAGTGATTGGCGTATAATACATTGTTGCATGCACTTAAAACAAGTTTTCTAAAATAAAATTCAAAAACCGTTTTCAACACATTAGTAAACATTGGATGTTTATGGGTAGTGTGTGGAAACATTTTTTCAAAAGCAAAATCCTTAATTTACTAAATCTAGTGGGAGAGGGTCTTATCAAATAACACCCACGATCTTCCATTAACGGTTCATTGTAAGATGAGTAGTGTATTCTGTGTCACCTCGCCAGGGGTGATCATTCCATACGGAGGGTACACTGCTCATTGGTTACTAGATGTGAACTTCCTATGGATAGGATCAATCAGACGTGTTAGAGGGTGACCACCACACGGAGGCGCTACTTGAGACGGTTGTGATTGGATCTTAGTTAATGGTATACACTAGCTAAGCTATGGATAAGGGATCCCACACGGGGCATTATTCAGAAACTTAGAGATCAAATAGGTTCGGGAGTTATAACTTGTTTTGCAAGAGTTGCATAGAGGACAAGTCATGATTAATCGAAAGATCGAACATTGACCACCACACGGAGGCTTTATTCTTTCGTTTCGATATTCCGGCGACTTTGTTTTAAAATAAGAGTTTTTTAAAGGATTCTTTTATTTCAAACTGTCAAAATCTGATATCCATATTTATTTTGCCTTTTGATTTTTACAGTAAATCACAATGTCTGGATCTGCATTTAGTCCACTTGCCACCATACTCACTCAAAACAAGTTAACTGGAAATAACTACACTGAATGGAAACGTAACCTTGACATCGTGTTAACTGCGGAGGATCACATATATGTCCTCACCACCCCAAGCCCTGAAGAACCCGCGGCAAATGCTTCGGCAGCTGCCAGACGCGAGTTTGACAAATGGAAGAAGTCGAATGGAATGGCTCGTTGCTACATTCTGGCCTCAATGGCTGGTGTGTTGCAACATCAATTCCAATCGAACGATTCCGCCAGTGACATTATCACATCCCTGAAAAAGATGTTTGGGGAGCATGGCAGGCTTGCCAGACAGGTAGCCATGCAAAAGATAATGAGTCCGAAGATGTCGGAAGGGACTCCAGTCAAGGAACATGTTTTAAAAATGATTGGTTATTTAAACGAGCTGGAGACCCTAGGTGCCAACATCGATGCACAGACCCAAGTTGATATGATCCTTAATTCGCTGTCGCCTTCATTCGCTCAATTTAAACTTAACTATAATATGAATCAAATGAATTTTTCAATGAGCGAATTGATGAGTTCTCTTTTGGCAGCGGAAGGGGTGATCAAACCTGGGGTCAACGTTTTGAACGTTGAGAAAAGCGCTTCCTCTTCCCGATCTGTGCCGAAAGGAAAGAAAGGGAAGAAGAAGGCTGGCACTGGTGGTTCAAGTGTTGGACCAGTCCCTAAGATTGCAAAATCTAAGGGAAAAGGTAAGGGCAAAGGGAAGGTGGGTGGCCAAGGCAAAGGAAAGTGTTTCCAATGCGGTGAGAAGGGCCACTGGAAGAGGAACTGTCCAGAATTCTTAGCTACAAGAGTTCAAGGTATGATCGAATCACATGTGATTGAAGTAAGTTTTATTACGGATACTTCAAACACTTGGTGCATTGATTCTGGTGCGACTAACCATATCTGGGGTTCAGATCAACCAGGAAATGCAGTGATGGGGAGATCGTGCTTACTCTAGGTTCTAGCGCAACCGTATCTGCGGTTGCTATAGGAGTTGTAGTTTTAGAATTTTCAGACAATAAAGTTTTGATTTTATCAGATGTACTTTACGTCCCTTTAATGAGACGTAATTTAATTTCAGTTTCTAAATTAACGAATAATGGTTATTCCTTTCATTTTGGAACTGAAGTTGTCATTAAAAGAAACAGTTCTTTTATATGTTCTGGTGTTAAATCAAATGGTTTGTATGTGATTACTCCCAATATTTCAAAAGATTCTTGTTTGGAACTTAATAACTCAGTGGTAACTTTACCATCTAAAAGAAAGGAACCTTCCACTAATCCAACAAGGCTTTGGCATATGAGGCTTGGCCATATCAATCTGAATAGGATTGGCAGACTAGTCAAAGAAGGGGTCTTAGGCGATTTGGTTCTCGAACCAATGGAAGTCTGCGAATCTTGTTTGGAGGGTAAGATGACCAAAAGGCCCTTTCCTGCAAAGGGCAATAGGACCAATGCATTGTTGGAATTAGTTCATACTGATGTGTGTGGACCAATAAATATTAGAGCAAGGGGTGGTTATGAGTATTTCATAACATTTACCGATGACCACTCTAGGTATGGATATGTGTACCTAATGCAGCACAAGTCTGAAGCCTTTGAAAAGTTCAAAGAGTTTAAGGCTGAAGTGGAGAAGCAATTGGGCACACATATCAAGGCCATTCGATCTGATCGAGGTGGCGAGTACCTCTCTAATGAGTTTATTGATCACCTCGTACAGAATGGGATTCTGTCACAGTTGACTGCACCTGGTACGCCTCAGCAGAACGGTGTAGCGGAGAGAAGGAATCGGACTCTTTTAGACATGACTAGGTCGATGATGAGTTATTCAGAGTTGCCATTATTCCTTTGGGGTTATGCTTTGGAAACCGCTGCATACATACTAAATCTAGTACCAAGCAAATCTGTTCCCAGGACACCACGAGAGATGTGGATTGGGCGCAAGCCTTCTTTGCAACATCTCCGGATATGGGGGTGTCCGGCACATGTGCTGAAAGGAAAGATGAGCAAATTGGATTCTAGATCGGAAGTATGTTACTTTATGGGTTATCCAAAGGGTACTTATGGATGGTATTTTTATGATCCAAGGGAACAGAAAGTGTTTGTTAGTACAAATGCTGTTTTCTTAGAGGATGATTATATCATGAGCCATAAACCTAAGGGAAGGATAGATCTTAGAGAGATAGAAGGAGAGCCCTCAGTCCAACCCGCAGTTGATAACGATGAAAATCAAGAAAATACCACTTCTTCACCCATTTCCGCACCAGTACCTCGTCGTAGTGGGAGGATTATCAGCCAGCCTGATAGATACATGTTCTTAGGAGAAGTTTTTGAAGCTGTCTCCATAGAATCTGAATCTGATCCTGCCACATACGAAGAGGCAATGGCTGATGTAGACTCGGCTCATTGGATTAAAGCTATGAAGACTGAATTGGAATCTATGGATTCAAATCAGGTCTGGGATCTTGTAGAACTTCCAGCCAATATTAAACCCATTGGCTGCAAGTGGGTCTATAAGAGGAAAAGAGGATCTGATGGAAAGGTTGAGACCTTTAAGGCAAGGCTTGTGGCGAAAGGCTATACTCAGAGGGAAGGCATTGACTATGAGGAAACCTTCTCGCCGGTAGCCATGCTCAAGTCCATCAGAATACTCTTATCTATTGCTGCATGCCTAGATTTTGAGATCTGGCAGATGGACGTCAAGACTGCATTCTTGAATGGCAATCTTGAGGAGGACATCTATATGCAACAACCAGAAGGGTTCATAGCTGGTCGGAAAGGTAACTTGGTATGCAAGTTGCAAAAGTCCATTTATGGGCTTAAGCAGGCATCCAGAAGTTGGAACATCCGATTTGACCAAGCAGTCAAGTCGTTTGGTTTCATACAGAATCTGGATGAACCTTGTGTATACAAGAAATGTGAAGGAAAAGTGGTGGCTTTTCTTGTGCTTTACGTTGACGACATTCTACTCATTGGAAATGATGTAGCGGCGCTGTCAACGGTCAAGGTTTGGCTAGCTAGTACTTTCGATATGAAGGATCTAGGAGAGGCGAGCTATATTCTTGGGATAGAGCTCTTTCGGGATCGCAAGCGAAAGATAATGGGATTATCTCAAGCTGGTTATATCGATAAAGTATTAACTAGGTTTTCAATGGATAATTCGAAGAAAGGTTTGTTACCTTTCAGGCATGGTTTAGCGTTCTCCAAGGACCAGTGTCCAAAGACACAAAAGGAGAGGAATCGCATGGCAGGAATTCCCTATGCCTCGGCAGTGGGAAGTCTCATGTATGCGATGTTATGCACTAGACCAGATATCTGCTTTGCTGTTGGCATGGTTAGCAGGTATCAATCGAATCCTGGTCCAGAGCACTGGACAGCCGTTAAGCACATTCTTAAGTACTTGAGAAGAACTAAAGATTACATGCTTATGTACGGCGGTAGTGAGTTAATTCCAGTAGGATACACTGACTCGGACTTTATGTCAGATAAAGATTCGAGAAAGTCGACATCCGGACATCTCTTTACCTTGGGAGGTGGTGCTGTCAGTTGGAGGAGCATTAAGCAGAAATGCATTGCAGACTCAACTACAGAAGCTGAGTATGTGGCTGCTTGTGAAGCCGCAAAGGAAGCTGTTTGGCTCAAGAAGTTCCTCATGGAACTCGAGGTGGTACCAGCGTCGCTGTCACCTATTACGCTATACTGCGATAATAGTGGGGCAGTGGCTCAGTCCAAGGAGCCAAGGAACCACGGGAAGGGAAAGCACGTAGAGCGGAAATATCACCTAATCCGAGATATAGTTCAACGTGGAGATGTGACTGTCACCAAGATTGCCACCGCTGACAATCTTGCTGATCCGTTTACAAAGGCCTTACCACAGAAGGTCTTTGATCGTCATCTAGATAGTCTAGGTCTTAGATGTAGTTCTGAATGGTTGTGAGTGCAAGTGGGAGTTTGTTGGGTTTGTGCCCTCAAACCATTACTTTATGTGTGAGACATTAGCATTATAATATATGGATATCAGCTTTACATTTCATTGTGTATGTTTCTTTCATGAGATGATTGTTTAATCCATAAGTATCATAGTAAGTATTTCGTGTATGTATGAGATACATACAATGAGATACGAATTACTATTCTTTGATACTTAAAGCTTGTCACAGTGGATGATGAGACTGGATATCTCATCAGGTATACACTGTAGCATCATTAACTACCATTGGATGGAGTGATAAATCTCAATCACTAGAGTGTGACTCTTGGTTAATATGCTAGTGCTTATAGTGCATTGACGGACCTGAGTTTCCTATTGACGCTCAATGCTGTCAACAGTCAATAGGAACTCATAACTTGTATAAGGTATGTGTTCTCAATCTTGAGACGATTATGAACACAGACTGTGGATATGACTGCTTTGACTTACCAATCAGTGAGGTCTATAGAAGATCAACACCTGGGTATCTTGGGTATGTCATGTCCATAGGGTTGTGAACATATATTGTCAAGATAGAATCTACCCTCTGATTCAGAGTAAGCATTCCCTTGAGAATGTCACCAAGTTGATTACTGAGTACTGCAGTCTTGTTGATAAGAGTTATCAACATGTTTGGTAATCATGAGTAGTGAATGGGACTCAAGGAATACAAGAAGTAATCATGATTCAGGTTGACAGTAACAGTTATCCGACTACCTGAATATGATTACGAATGCTGACGGTAGAGGGACATTAGTACAACATACAAGTCTAGTTATCGCTTCGGATATGTTCTTTTGCGTTGGAGTTCAGTTATCGTTTTATAGTGGAGTAAACGTTAACTGACCAGTTGGTTAGTTTACTGATCAAAGAGTTTGGTCATGGTAATTAATAAACTGGTCTGAGCCAACAATAAAGAGCCTAGGAGGTCCCACTCTTAGCTCCGCTAGGATGCTTGGAAAGACGCTTGAGGAAACTGTCCTGGCAGGTTCGATCGATTGAAGATAGTTCGATCGACCGAAGGCATCAGGTTCGATCGATCGAGAAAGGTTCGATCGATCGAATGTTCGATCGATCGAAGTCCTTCGATCGATCGAAGGTTAGGTCGGTTCTGGGAATCTATAAATAGGGCAGCTGCGTTCTGAAAAAAGTTGTTCGTCGTTTTTATACGCAGAAGCTGCAGAAACTATCATAGTCTTCCCAAAACCTTCCTATCCTCTCTATTAGGGTTCCCACCAACCCTAGTCTTTCCGGCAGGCATCCGCAGGAGTCATAAGGGTGAAGATCATCTAGTGGAGGCTGCTGGAAGTTGAAGTTTCAGAATTGGGTTCAAGACACTAAGGTATAATTCTTGCACCCCCTTGTACGCATCTATGGAATTGACGAGTAGTAAATCCTGGAATACCAAAAGTTTTTATAACTTGTTTTTTTCCGCTGCGCGTTTAAACTTTTCTTTTTAAACCTGTTTTTCCAACATATGGCCAATGGCTTAAGCCATACTGGATTGAGGAGACAAATCAAAGAGAGAGTGAATCCATAGATCTAGTAGATTTGATCTATTTTGACTGAGCACTTGCATTGGTCGAGCTGGCAACGTAAAACCTAGTGCTTCTTGGGAGGCAACCCAAGCATTTGATAGAGTTTTCTTTAGTTTTGTACACTTTTTAGGAGTTTTTTTAGTGAATGTATGGTCTTTGAATACCCAACAGAAGAGAATTTGACCATTTAAACCCCTATACAAGAAAGTAAGTGAGAAAAGAGAAAAAGACTACCTCGCGCGCGTGGCCTGCTTGCGCGAAGGTACGCTCGAGCGGCCTGCTCGTTTGAGATTTTGCCTCAGGAAAAATTTTCAAACTTCTTTATATATGCCCTCAGTATCATGTCGTGCACTAAATCGCACAGGCGAGGATTGTCGCTCGAGCGGACCACTAGAGCAATCTTCTGCCTTAAAATCAACCTCAACTTCAGCTCGTGGAGGGACTTGCGTGCGCGAACACTGCTCGCGCGATTCTCCGACCCACCTATAAATAGGGCCCTCCAGCCCTAATTTTTTTTAGATCTTCTCTCTTCTCTCCTTCTTACCATTCTCAATCTCTCTATCCCTAGAATCTCTTTCCCGTCTCTTCTCCACCAACACACACCACCACGCCACTGACCACCATCGGCCAGCCACCTTTAATCAACACCGAAGGCCGCCACAAATGCAGCATACAACCACATCGTCGCTGTGACCCTGCTGTGGCCCTTCTTCATTCAAAGGTATATATATATAGAAATATACATCGACATATGTACAGATAGATCTATACATATATTCATACATCTATTTTTCCTAATTTCAGTTCTACTTTGATATATATATATATATATATGTATATACTCACACAAACTCATGCACACATATACCCAGTATTCAACAAACCTTAATTTCTACCCACCCAAATCATCATTGCCCTATGCACGAACACACACATACTTGAACTTCTTCCACAGATATATAGGCACACCCCCAAAATTGTAACCCCGGATATATGTATGTACGCACACATTAATGAATGAATAGGGTAGTGATTTGGGGCTTTTGTATATTTACATATATATGTACATATGTAGGTATATATATATACACACATATATATATGTATAAACATATAGTTATGGATCTAGATACATGAATAGATACATATATATGTGTGCATATATTCAGCTCTACACATCGACCTAACCACACATTCACATTTTTTTTATTTGCTCTACATACACACAAACATATATTTAGCTCGACACACAAACCCATCACCCAATTTTTACGAATCCTAACCCTAGTTAGAGTATATAGTGCTTTGGAGTGAACATTGATTTCTAACAAATTTAGCTTAGGATCAGTTTGTGATAGAATGGATATATGCCATCAATGTCCTTGCCTTTGTTTGAAACAAATTTAGTCGAGCCTAATATCTGTCAGACCTGCAACAAGTGCTATTTTAGATGACATAATTCGACACGTAGATTCATTTTTCCTACACCTCGTTTGTGCTGAAGCTTCTATACATTCTAAAATTTGTGAAATTAAGTCAGTTATACAAACATAGTTTGGACCGAAGGGTTATTTCATATTATGCGTGTACAATTCTGATTTTGAAATCCAAACAACATATGATTAATGAACTCTCCAACCTTAGCTTAACTTTCAAAATTATTTCATACGATCTTAAATTTCTGAATTTAAAGAAAGCAACGTCATAATCACACTCATAATCCTTACTTGATTTGTCATTCTAATATCTAGTTCCATTCTAAATCTAGTTCCATTCTAATATCCGAGAACATTTTTAACATCTTGAAATAAGGAACAACAAAACCACATTAATTCTCAAACATAGCTTCAAATAGGCAGCTCAATGTATTATTTTGGCAAAAGTGATACTTTCAAATTTATTTACATTATTCATTGAACACGTGACAAATTACCCGTGACTTGCCGTAGTGTGTGTGCCCTTATTGGGATGATGAGTGGGAAAGGGGCAGTCCCTTCTCACAGTTGCTGGGTGTTTCTCCCGTGGACTCCATTTTATTTACACTGTTGTTTAAATATTGATTGTATCCGTTGCTGGGATTTATTTATTTGCAGGTGACCTGTCCCCTCTCCCCTGTCCCTTTTTCTTTTCTTTTCTTGGGCTATTATACCATTTTAAAGCAGATATTTAAAAAAAAAAAAAAAATTTCTCCCATACCCACCTCTAACTATGACCAAACGAACCGTTAAATCCACATCCAGTTCTCAACCACCATAAAAAAAATCTAAAGGGAAAGAAAAACAAACCAACCCTAACCCAACTGACCTATCACCCAAATACGCCAATCGAGTTCTCAATTATGAGATTACCATTGATGCTGATTTCTTCGCATCTGATGGCAATGCCAGGTGGGGCCATAATACCTTGACCGCTTGAAAACTAGCCCCACCGCTCTTTTTCTAAAACCTAGATATAATCAACTATCCTAGCCTCGTCCGTTTATTATACCAAAACTGTCGCTACCATAAAGAATCACTCAGCCAACACGCCTACCTAAGCACCACCCTAGACGGCCGTACTATCACCCACAACCCCGATAATATCACCAATGCCCTCTACCTCCCCTTTCACTCCTACGAGGTCCCAAACCTCAACATCCTGTCCAGATTACACCATTTCATCCACATTACACAGGACATGTGCGGCGACCGCACAGGTTCAGGGCAAACTATACAACGATCACATATGCCCTGCCAGATGTGGTTCATTGATCATATCTTCGAATGAAACCTCTACCCTATAGGCCACAAATATGAGATAACAAAAGAGATACACCGTGCCCTCCACGTTGTCTATCACAGCGATTGGTTCTACCCTGGTTTGATCATTATGGAATGCATGCGTATAGCTTGCCACATTATTAACCACGCCACCGATTCCAAACTCCTCCTGCCTTATCCCTGAACAATCACAGCGATCCTTAGATCCAAAGACTTTTCTGTACCTTCAGATGAGCCTGTTGATAGACGTATCCTGGAGTTTGCTTCCACCGATTGGAAGTTGAGCATTGACCGATTAGATATAGAGGTTAGAAGGGCTAGGGATCAGGCCCAGGTGCATCGTGAGCGAGAGGCTCAGCATCCACCTCCACCAGAGGATATGCTATATGATTGGACCTACGGTGACATCTGTGCTTTTAGAGGTAAGACCCTTTAGCTATAGTCGTACATGCATTCATACTTCCAGCTAGCTTACCCTGACCAGTTGGAATATATTTTAGCCCAAGGAGAGGTCGTTTATCAGTTCGCATTTCTGCGACCTGTGCAGTAGGCTGTTGAGGTGGTTGGTGAGGAGGACAAGGCTAATAAGGCTGGTGACGAGGGAGGTGATGATGAGGGTGGAGTGATGGTGATGGTGATGGTGATGGTGATGGCCTGGGGGGTCCTGGGTTTAAGTTGGTATTAGTTGAGGGCGATGATGATTAGGGGTTGGGTGATAGACATCATTTGCACTTTTTACTTGTATTTTTGGGTGGGTGTCAGACGTTTTCAGATACTTGGCACGTATATTCTTTCATTTTATTATTGTAACTTTTCTTTTTTCATTTTTCTTTTGTTTTTTTAGGACACTGATGTGACCGGCTCTGACCGGTTTAGTTTATGTTTTCGTACTTTTATTTTCCATTTGGGTCTGTACCTATTTACATTTCTATACTTTTTCTTTTCTTTTTGGTTTGGTTATCGTTCTATAGCTTATTTTAGTCATGTTCATTGTAGCGTTATGGTTGATATTTGATGAATATATTGTTAGTAATTATTTTGACTATCAAAGCTAATGCAACCGTCATAATTAGTGCCATGTTTATTTCTACTCACCTCTCTTAGCCCTATATGTACTTGACAGATATCCAGTTTCATTCAGGTCTGGGAGAGGTGCTGTTCAAATTTTCAAGACACCTAGCATGACACCTTTTGTGTGCTCGCACCACTTCAAGAATGTTATTTTGAATTTTGCATATTTTCGGTCATCAATCATGCTAATTGGATTTCCCGATTTAACAATAATGACTAATAAAGCTACAGTTCGTGATTTGTTTGTTTTTAAGTTTTTAATTTCAAAGATCCTTGAAAGCTAACTTCTCTCATCTTTACATTCAATCAACGTTAAAAATGGACCACCCTATATCTCCTCCTTCACCTGATAAGAACTCTAGTGAGTTGAGTTGTCATTCTAAGTCTAGTTCATCTACCGACGATACATCACCTAGATCACAAGTACCTAAAGCCAAATCCTACGGTCCAGTCGACTGTCCCAGTTGTGACCCCTATTCCTGGCACCATCATCGTCTTCGCGTCCCCATTCCTGTTTATTCTAATTCTTCGGACGGCAAGGATAGCCTATTCAGTAATGACCCCACATATTTAGATGGTTCCTACGGTGCTCCACCGACTTCCTCAGAGTCTTCATCTTCTTCAGATTTGACCGAGTACTCGACCGAGGACAATGAGGATGACGAGGAAGTTGTACAAAGTCTAGGTGATATCCATTCCGTTGAGCCTATCGACACCATTATCACTTCGTCCGAGGTCACATATCCTTATCGAGATTTGCCAGATTATGTCCCGGACGTTGTCATGCAGCGTGCGGGACATCCTGATTGATCCCCGGAGGATATAGCCTCCATTTTTGCACCCTACGATGGGCCAGAGGAGGATGAGGTAGACTTGGCTCCAGAGATCACTGAGGATGTGGACGAGGAGATAGAGCCGCCTTTTGATCCCGCAGAGCATCCAAACTAGGCGTTGATTGACTCTTATATACGAGATGCTGCACTACCTGCATCAGACGCTTTCAAGGGCGTGGATGTGCTGGTTATTTTCACTGTAGAGTACATCCATGTCATTGTCATGTTCCCACCGACATAGGGACATACGGTGACAAGGTTTGGGGGGAAGTATCATGGATTTTTGTTTAGTAGGAGTAGTAGTTTCATTTTGTTTCGTTTATTGTCGATTATTAATACTTTTAGTAGTTAAGAAATTTTCTTGGTCAATTTCATTTTAAGTTTTCATTTCTTTTATTCATTATTTCCTTTATTTCTATTCTTAAAATTTAAAAAAAAACTAGTAATGGCGATGCATAAATAAAGTATGAATTTTAATATTTCAACATTCGATTTCATTCTTGATTGACTATATTTCATTGAGAACTTGAGATTACGAGAGTACATAATCCCATGTCTACTAAAGTTATGAAGGTATGTCTTGAAAGTTATATATCGTTGGAATCATTGTTTTATATCTTGATCTTCCATACTTACTTATGCATGACACGTAGTCATGTGGATGCATGTTTATATTGAACTGTAATATATTTTGGATTTGTAGATAGCTTACATTGTGGAGACTAAACCGGCGAGCTTTAGAGCCTTTCATCCTTGTTTGAGGGTTATAAATTTACCTCATTGAATCTCATTGGCAAAGCGCATTATCTTGTTGATTAGTCTCAATATTTCTTTACTTCGATTGAAAGTCGAGTTAGTATTATAATTACCATGTTTAACAAAATATAAATATATTTCCCTTGATATCGTAACATTGAATAATCATGTGACCTTACGAAATGATATTCGGCCATCTGTCTATCTAAACCCTTTTTGGCCTTTGACCTACCAACTAAAATAATTTTATATCCTTTGTTAGCCCCTTAAGCCGCTAAATAAGCTATTTTCTTTGTTCGCTCATTATCCTACCCACTCCGATATGGAGTTCGCCAATCTATAAAAAATTCCCTAACCCATGTCTAAAAGTGGTTGAAAATGGTTGTCTATAAAGAAGTTGGGCTAAGAGCGACTAGTAGAAAGTAGAGTATTGAGTAGTTTAAAGGAAAAAAAAGATGCGATATAAAAGAAAAGTATATATCGGAAAAAGATCGAAAACAGGAGTTGAATTCATATATTGAAAAAACAAAGAAAATAAAAAAAGGAAGCAGTAAATGAGAAATAAATAGTCGTTGTAGTAAAAGCTCTTGTATTACACATTATGGCCATTCATATCTACTTGAGGACTTTTTGAATCCCTTTACCTTTCTTTTCTAGCTATAACCCTTGACTGACATTATAATCCTTTTTAAAGTCCTATTTGATCCTAGGGAAACATGAGTTGAATATGGAAATGATAGAAGAAGGGAATAAAATATGGTAGTGGTGATATTTACTTGACGATCAATATATGTTCTTGAGACTATTGTTCTTTAGTGTCATACGTTGTTTTGAGTCACATGCGAGATTTATTGGTTTCATAAATGATTATCTTCCTCGCATATACCTGAGTGATTACACCTATTTCAGAATATTTCATTTTAGTGTGTGAATAACAATGTGAGATTCGTAGTCGAAACATCGCTAAATAGTTTTCCGTGTTATATTCCAAGTTCATGATCGATGCGTATCCAATTGATTACCACTCACACACATGTGAGATTTTGATATGCTCTATTGATTCTTTCGATATATATGTTCGAAATATTTTCATGATTTGGGTGGAGGTACGATCATGTTACTCTCGATGATTGAAGATTTTATTTGAAATTCAGTTTTAGTTAAGAAGGATGTGAATGTTGAAATATTGAAATTTTGAATAATTTTTTTTTCTTTTTACAAGTTAATAAAGATGGTTGTGGGTGACTTGTTAATGAAAACCCTCACGAGACTTCACTCGTCCAATTAGGGACACCTAGAGGTTTAAAAGGCTTGTTGCACATGCTAAGTGTAATCGCGATCCATGTGACAATGGAGTAGAATTTTTATTCTTATGTTCTTTTTGCTCGAGAACTAGCGAAATGTACGTTTGGGGGTGTGATCGGGAGTGAACAAGTCCTGATTATACGCCTTAATTCACATTTGTTAGCACTTATTATCCTTTTTCATGTACTTTTACTTCGTTTTTCATTTTATGTTAGGTCATAGAAGAAAGCGAGAATTCCAGGCTAAAACGGGTGTAAAAATAGAGCTGAAAAAGGCAATTCGCTCGCGTAGCCCGCTCGCGCAAATTTCCGAAATCGCGCTCATGCAGCCCGCTTGCGCGACATATAGAAAAAGTGATTTTGAGTATTTTTAAGTGAAATATAGCAATTTCAGACGGATTAGGTTTACAAAAGCTTTCCTAATCCCTCTCCAACTATATATAGATCATTCTAAATCAATTATAGGGTTACACATCAATATATACAGCTTTGGAGGCAAGAGAAGAGGAAGATCTAGTTTTGAAAGTTTCTGATGGCTACAATCAACTTCATCTCCATGTTTTCATCGATTATGCGCAACTAAACTTCTATTCTAGGGTTTCAATGAAACCCTAGCTATGTCAAGGGGGATTCTCTGCTTTCTTTCTTTAAGATTTTATGTTTTTAGATAGTAATTGTATGTTTGAGCATTATGAATATATAATCGGTGACATGAGAATTTTTCTGTGTGCTATACCCAAGTGTAGGTAATCGTGCAAGTAATATAATACTGGAAGTCTAGGTCGATCCCACAGGGAAGGTTGAAAATTAATTACCTAGATTAAACTCTAAAAAGAAAAAAGAAAATTTAATGCTAAAGGAAACTGTAGAGCACGGAGTTCTACGATTAACAACTATTAAAATTAAAAGCAACTAAATTACTTTAAACTGAATGACTAACTAGTTAACTAGAGCGATATTTTAAAACTGGTTTTCTTAGTAAAAAAGAAGTGTTGGGATCACGCGAATCCACAGTGACCTAGCCATCTACCATGCAATTACGTTAAAGCTCATTGGAGTACATCTTCTACAATATTCCGTATTTTTCTAATGATAGAGAATCCATAGCCCTTTCATAACCGGGACTATATCATTCAAATTAAGTTCAAAATACATGAAAGCGGTTTAAAACAATAGTTAAGACTCTCACCCACAATGGTGTTAGCATCGAGAGTGGTTTGCAAAAGATATTGAAGAAAAATGCATTAAGGCTTTAAGTTTAGAGACTGTTTTGACAAACTGAGCATTTGGGGACAGTTTGATAACAAATCTGTAAAATAGAAAGTCTAGGAATATTGTATTGAATGTTCTCAAGAATCAGAGGTTTCGATCGATCGACGCGCTCTCGATCGATCGAACATCTTCATCTCTCGATCGATCGAAATGTCTTCGATCGATTGACTGTTTCTCTGCTCCAATCGATCAAAATAACTTTGATCGATCGAACACAGGAATTATTCTGCTGTATGGCAGAGGCTTGAAATCACAATTTCATCGTGATTTTCTAACCCAAGGACTACTCAGACATAGTCTGGAGTGTCTTAGATTCATTTTTAACGTAAAAGTCCATTAGGGATGCGTTTGGTTGAGATTTAAACATGAAAACTTTAGAAAACTATGGTTTGATCACTAAATAACAAGCAAAACTACGTTTAACATTACTTGTGCTACGAATAACTAAGAACAGAACGCTAATAAACCAATAAGATGTAACCTGGAATGTTGTATTAAGCTTAAATTGAAGAAAATCTAAGAGAAACCAAAATCAAAACCTCTGAAAACCTACAAAACAATGTAAAACTCTCTAACTCTCTCTATAAACTGATAAAAAATTAGAGTAGCCATCCTTTTCGACGTGAATACAACTGGTATATATAGAAAAACCTAAGGCTAGGGTTAAAAAAATGTCCCCACAGCGTGCGCATAAGTTCTGATAAAAGCCATGTTTGATCGATCGAACATCTCTCGATCGATTGAACTTCTGGGATCTTCGAGCGCTTGAACTGCATTTGATCGATCGAAACCGCGATCGCTCGAGAGCTCTTCGATCGCTCGAAACTCTCTTTTCATTTTTTAATTGTCTTCATTGAACCCAAGCACTTCCTTTTGTCTTGCATATTCAATTCTTCACACAGCAACAGTAATCTGCACAAATAACCACTATAACAATACCACTTATCATAGATTAATCATATTGTGTAAAAACTGGCTTTGTAATTCTAATTGGAGATAAACAAGGGAATTGTAAACCAATTCAGTGTATTTTATTCTTTTATTGCGGTTGTATTTTACAAATAGCCCCGCTTGTCACAACCCCTGATGTTGTCAATATCAAGATGTAAAAAGTATGCTTATATATGCTTTACTTTTCTAAAGATTTGTAGTGTGAAAGCAAAGGTTGAACCCACAGGGATTGGTTAACTACAGCGGATTAATTTTAAAACCTAATTCTAGTTAATCATGAAAACGGATTTTAATCTAAACAAGCACAGCAAGCATAGATCATTGAGCACATCACAGTCAAAATAGATCTAAGACAAGAATAAACTTTGAAAGCAATGATTTAATCAATAGAAGTACGATTTATTTATAAAAATCCTCGGAACATGTGACTGTCATCCATACATAATAAAACTAAAATAAAAACATAAATAAAACCCTATTACTTGGCTAGGGTTTCATTGAAACCCTAGATCTATGATCTAGCCGTCCATGGAAGTGATGGATGTCAAGTAGTTGATGGAGGAGGCCATGGAAACCCTTGGTCTTCTTCTTCTTCTCCTTGCTTCCCTCTCTTCAATGGCTGAAAGTATGGTTGTATATGTGTGTAGAATAATTTCAACAACCCTTTAATTGAAGTCAATTAGGGTATATATAGATTTACAACAAGTTTTGGAAGCCCTCCTAACTCGAGACGAACTGAAACTGATATATTTTACAATCTGGACGCAGTTAGGACATCTCGTTTGCACAGGAGTCTTCAGTATACTGAAATACACAACTTTGGTTTTTACACATATCGCGCGAGCGCGACATTTGGCACCTCGCGCGAGCGGATCGCGTGAGCGATTTCGGGACTTTCGCGCACGCGGCTCGCGCGCGCGACTTGGCTTTTTCAGCTTCTTTCTTTGTGCTTTTTCACCCTGTTTAGCCTGATATACTTGATTTCTTCCAAAACCTGTCAGAAAATAGAAAACGAAGTAAAAATATACAAAAACAGGATAAAAAGGTACTAACAAATGCTCGTTAAGGCGTATAAATAGGATTTGTTCTCTCCCAATCACATCCCCAAACCTACATTTTGCTAGTCCTCGAGCAAAACTAAAATAAAAACTAACTACTAATAAACTACTACTCCATTTTCGTATGGATCACGATTGCATTTAGCTTATGCAACAAGCCTTTTAAACCTCTAGGTGTCCCTAGTAGGACGAGTGAAGTCTCGTGAGGGTTCTCGTCAACAAGTCACCCACAACCATCTTTATTAACTTATCAATTTAAAAACTTTTATTAAAAACAAATTATATAATATTCAATACTCCTTCATCATATAACAAAGATTTGAAATAGAATAATGAACAAAAAGAAACATAATGAAACATCCACCTAAATCATGAAAAAGAATCCCAAGCACATGCATCGTATAAATCAATAGAGTTCCTCATACAATTGCACGTGTGTGATATGGTAGTCAAATGAACACGCGCATGTCATGAACTTGGAATATAACTCGGATGACCATCTAACTATGTCTCGACTACGAATCTCACAATGAATTACACTCTCAAATGAAACACTCAGAAACATGTGTAATTTTTCTAAAATATGTGAGTAAAGGAAATATATTTTCAAAACAAGAAATGCTCACATATGACTCGAAAAGGACGCATGACACGAAAGAATAGTAGTCTCATGGATAGGATGCCAATAATCAAGAAAAATAAATCATTACCCTGTTTTAATCCACTTTCCATTGTTTATATATCCAAACCATGTTTCCTAGGATCAAATAGGACTTTTCAAAGATTGTAATGTGGCTCAGGCAATGAAAAAAGGATAGAAATGATTCATTGGGTAGTTTTAGAATGGCATTGTAAGGCATGTATCAATTTCTTTCATTCATCTCTTCTACAAACTTTCATCTTTTCTTTCATTTTTTTCCACCCTTCCTCTTCTTTACTTTGTTTCTTTTCCTTTTTCTTTTCTTGCTTCTTCAGATGATTATTCATCGAATACCAAGCAACTACCCCAATAACATCTTATTTTCTTCTTCTTTATCAACACATCGCCTTAATACTACTAAAAGTTGATCACTCTTCCAGTGGTATACTCCAAGTCGATCAAGTTGGAGCTTTTAAAGAGGATAACGGTGAACAAAGAAAAAGAGGCATTGTAACGGCTCAAAGGGAGAACTAAGGAAATTTTATCTTTTATCGGTCGGTAGTAAACAAAGAAGGCCTACCATCATTTCCTAGGGTAATACGGTTCTTCAATGTTTACAACGGAAGATTATTTAGCATGGTAACAAATATTTTAACTTGACTATCAACCAAAACAAGAATACTGAGACTAAACAACAAGTAGATGCGCTATTTCAATGAAATTCGACAAACACAAGATGTATTATAACCCTCTAAAAAGAAAAGACAGGCTCAAAATCTCACCGGGCTTAGTCTCCACCATGTGTTATCTAGAAATCCGAATCATATTATAATTCATATCAAACATGTATTCAAGCGACTACGTGCAGTGCATAGGTTTATTTGCAAATCTATGATATAAAACTACGATTCGAACGATACATAACTTAAAACATTATATCATGACTTCAGCAAATATTTAGTCACATCTTCTCTTATTTATCATTCTATAACAATCCACGTTACATAACAAGAAGTATCAAATTTAGATTGCAAAAACATCGGTAACATCGTTTATTTAAGCACAAGTATCGAATTTTTTTTAAAAATTAGTGTATAAATTAGTGTATAATAATATGCATGCATACCCCCAAACCTAAACCTTTCATTGTCCCTAATGAAACAATAAAATGAAAGAAAGGAGAGTACGTAAGGAAGGAACGATAATACCTCGATCTCGGCAAGCATAGAACAGGTGAACACAAATGAATATGACAATAAAATTCAGTGTTACCTGTTACTTCTTAACAAAAGAAAATTAAACAAACAAAATAATAAAAACAGCTAAAAGAATTATAACTAAGCTAAACGAACTAAATAAACTATAAGAAGAAACAAAACTATGAAGACAACACGAAAATAAGCTATAAAAGGAAATAAAACATAACCAGAATTATGAAAACAATCAAAGACTCGATCTAAAAGTGCTTATGAAAGAAAAACAGAAAAGTAAAAACTATCAGAACAAGTGTGGGGGACTGATAGAGAAAACAAAAGAAAATATCAGAAAAATAGGGTATCGCGCGAGCGGCCGTCGCGCGCGCGAATTCCAAATTTTTTTTTTTTTAATTCTCGCGCGAGCGAGGTGCCTCGCACCCGCGAAACTAGGCGCGACAAGAACTTGAGAGGTCATACAAAAAGAAAACGAAAATCTCACTAAGGCACAATCTCGCGTGAGCGGGCCGCGCGAGCGGGCCGCGCGAGCGAGAATGGTATTTTCTCTCGGTTCGCTTATTTTATGTATATACATTAAAAATAATTTTACTCCAACCCCCAAACCTGTCCAGAAAACTCAAAAACTGACCAAAACGACCCAAAAACATCCAAAATTAAAGAAAAGGACGAAATTAAGATTGGGTTGCCTCCCAAGAAGCGCTAACTTTTACGTCTTTAGCTAGACCATTCTAGCTCAAGATTCATGGAGGCCGTAACTCGGATTTTGTACCCTTTAGGGCATTAGGGAAATTCTGGTGAAACGTTGAAGCAATGTTGCCATGTGTTAATTCATTTGACGGCTCACCTTTATCGTTATTACATCGATTCTTTACCTTTCGAGTAAATTCTTCATTAGGGGCCGAGGTATTAGGATTCATCCACTCATCATCCGTTATATCTTTGTCGTTACTCACATTTATTGCTTCGTTAGGCTCAGTATTCCGTCTTACCTCACCTTCCGCCTCACATAGGTAATCGTCGCCTTTAGGAGGTTGATCCATAGCATTAAAAACGTTTAATTTTAAGTTCATGTTCCCAAACGACACTTTCATCACACCTGTTCTACAGTTAACACGTGCGTTAGCGGTTGCTAAGAATGGACGGCCTAGAATGACAGGAGTGTGTTTCCTAGCATCTAGCACGGGTTCAGTGTCAAGGACCATGAAGTCGACAGGAAAATAGCATTTATCAACCTTAACCAAGACGTCCTCGACGATTCCTCTAGGTATTTTAATAGAGCGATCCGCTAATTGTATTGTAGCGGCCGTAGGTTTCAGTTCACCTAGACCTAATTGTTTATAGACATGATAAGGTATGAGATTAACACTAGCTCCTAAGTCAAGGAGAGCCCTATGAATGATAGTGTCACCTATGACACATGAAATCGTAGGCGTACCAGGATCCTTATACTTCGGAGGAGCGTGTTGGAGTATAGAGCTTACTTTTTCTGTTAGAAATACCTTTTTAGGAGTATGACTCCGTATTTTGCGCTTTTGGGTACAAAGGTCTTTTAAACATTTAGCATAAGCGGGAATTTGTTTAATAGCATCGAGGAAAGGAATATTGATTTTAACTTGTTTAAACACCTCGAGTATATCTTCCATTTTTGACCCTTTCTTGGGCAAATGTGACGGTCCCTCATTATTAGGTGGATATGGCATTCTCGGAATATAATTCGTTGGGACTGGTTCTTTATCTTTTTTTATTTTTATCCACATCCTCACCCATCTTATTCGAGTTAGTATTCACATCTTTCACATTCTCATTCGGAAGTTCAACAGCTTCCTCTTCCCGAATAGTCGTCCTAGTCGATACGGCGTTTACTTGTTCACTCGACCCCTTAATCTCATACTGTCCCTTAGGGTTTTGAATTGTTTGACTCGGCAACGTCCCCTCGTTTCTACGACTCACTACAGTAGCTAGTTGTCCCATTTGGGATTTAAGCTTCGCAATGGATTGTGTATGAGAGTGCACTATTTGTGCTTGTGCTTGGACTTGAGTTTCAATATTCTTAAGGGAAGCCAACACCTTTTCCTCAAAAACGTTACCCCTTGGAGGGTTCGAATTAGGAGGCGATTGTTGGTATTGATTAGGTTGAAGCTGAGGTCGATACGCATTTGGAAAATTAGTTGCCTCATTAGGATTATTAGTATTATTCTTCCACGAGAAGTTAGGGTGGTTTCTCCATGGCATGTCCGGATTATTATTAGTCGAATTATAATTATTCCGTGGGTATTGTTGAATAGAATTAATGTGATGCTCCACGAATTCCGGAAATTGACTTGCCGATGGACATGCAAGTATCGAATGTGAAGGATCAGAACATAATGCACAAACTTCATGAGCGAGTGGGGCGGTCGTTTGGCTCATTGTTAAAAGTCGGTCAAGTTTGTTAGATAGTTCTTTTATTTCAATTGACTGACTTGACTCGAACTTTACCTCCCTCTTAGGCTGTGAATGATATCCCTCGGAACGTACCGATACAGCCTGATGCATCGAATTCTCGCTTAACGTTTCAAAAATTTTCCAGGCCTCATCGGCGCTTTTGTGTAGGAAGGTTCCCGCACAAATGGCGTCGACAGTATTACGAACCGAAGGAATAAGTCCCTCGTAAAAGACCTGGACCAACTGCCACTTAGGAACCTGATGATGTGGACACGAACGTAATAATTCTTTAAATTTTTCCCACGTGTCGTAAAGTGATTCCCCATCTTGCATAACAAAGTTTGTTATGGATTTCCTTATCTGATTCGTACGCATAATAGGAAAAAACTTTTTTAAAAATGCGGTGTGTAAGTCTTCCCATGTTCTAATTGTGTTTGGCTCCAGTGATTGAAGCCAATATTTAGCTTTATCTTTTAATGAGAATGGAAAGAGCCGCAATTTTAATTCATCATCAGTAAGATTTTGAATTTTCAAAGTAGAGCATATATCCTGAAAATCTCCTAAGTGTTGATATGGATCTTCATTTAGACGGCCATGGAAAGATGGAAGTAGCGAGATGGTAGATGACTTTATCTCAAAATGAGATGCCGTCGCCTCCGGTAAATCAATACATGTTTGTGGCGTGTAAGTCGTAGGAATAAAGTAATCTTTAAGTGGAGGAGGTGGCGGTATATTAAGATTATTCAGATTATTTCCGTTGTTTCCATCAGCCATCTTAATCGGTTCGATTTTAAAAGTTCGAGTTTTCCTTAACCGTTCACGGGTACTTTGAATTTCGGCCTCAAACAATGACGACGGAATCGGAGTTGATTCGTCGTCTTGCAACCCAGCTCTAGAAGCTTGAGTTGTGGACTTACTAGTTCTTGAGGTACGTTCAAGTTCAAGATCGAAAGAATGCAATTCAGGTTTATTTGAACGCGTACCAAACATAAACTAAAAAGAAAAGAAACTTAAATAAACAATGACTCAAATAAAAACAAAAAAATAATCACGCAAGTAAGACAACAAGCAAGCACACAGTACTACTATGATGCATGAATATTATCCTGTAATGCAATGACCGCGTCAAGCCCAGCGCCCCGGGTTTCCTAGCTAATGCAGTGTTCACTCCACAACTAACCTAATGCAAGTAATTGCGTCTCAGCGCCCTGACTTACAGTGATTTGATGCGAAGTTAAAGCGAGCAATTTACTTAATTTTTATTTATTTTATTTGCGTAAGCTCCTTTGATGTAATTAGCTACTTCACTCGGAGACGTTGGAATTTGATGACTCGAAAACCTATAAAATAAAAGAACAAGTTAGTAATTTAAAACAAAAACGGAAAATAAGAAAATTAGTACCTACTCTAATATTTACGAATTAACTAAACTAAGATTATAAAATTAAAGGTAGTAATGCAATCCCCGGCAACGGCGCCAAAAATTGATGTTGTCAATATCAAGATGTAAAAAGTATGCTTATTTATGCTTTACTTTTCTAAAGATTTGTAGTGTGAAAGCAAAGGTCGAACCCACAGGGATCGGTTAACTACAGCGGATTAATTTTAAAACCTAATTCTAGTTAATCATGAAAACGGATTTTAATTTAATTTTAATTAAACTAATAACAATAAGAATTAATCTAAATTATGAAAGCAATTAAAAAGTGTTTTTGTAAATATGTTTAAAGGAACCTAGGATTGCAAATCCACCACTAGCTTCATAATAGGAATATTTATGAATTACTTTAGCTTATTACGTTGGATGAATATGGGGAATTGTGGCTACAAGCCCAATTCCTCCGTCAAGAGAATAATCATGGTTCAAGCACCAACATATTCCATCTTCGGTTAGCACGAATTATCTCACACTAAACTAGGGTTGTGATATAATTCATCTAATCTAGGCATGGATTATTCGGATACTTGATAGCACAAATCAATAAAGCACCATCACATGTAAATAATCTAAACAAGCACAGCAAGCATAGATCATTGAGCACATCACAGTCAAAATAGATCTAAGACAAGAATAAACTTTGAAAGCAATGATTTAATCAATAGAAGTACGATTTATTTATAAAAATCCTCGGAACATGTGACTGTCATCCATACATAATAAAACTAAAATAAAAACATAAATAAAACCCTATTACTTGGCTAGGGTTTCATTGAAACCCTAGATCTATGATCTAGCCGTCCATGGAAGTGATGGATGGCAAGTAGTTGATGGAGGAGGCCATGGAAACCCTTGGTCTTCTTCTTCTTCTCCTTGCTTCCCTCTCTTCAATGGCTGAAAGTATGGTTGTATATGTGTGTAGAATAATTTCAACAACCCTTTAATTGAAGTCAATTAGGGTATATATAGATTTACAACAAGTTTTGGAAGCCCTCCTAACTCGAGACGAACTGAAACTGATATATTTTACAATCTGGACGCAGTTAGGACATCTCGTTTGCACAGGAGTCTTCAGAATACTGAAATACGCAACTTTGGTTTTTACACATATCGCGCGAGCGCGACATTTGGCACCTCGCGCGCGCGAGCGATTTCTGGTTTCTCGCGCGAGCGGATCGCGCGAACGATTTCGGGACTTTCGCGTACGCGGCTCGCGCGCGCGACTTGGCTTTTTCAGCTTCTTTCTTTGTGCTTTTTCACCCTGTTTAGCCTGATATACTTGATTTCTTCCAAAACCTGTCAGAAAATAGAAAACGAAGTAAAAATATACAAAAACAGGATAAAAAGGTACTAACAAATGCTCGTTAAGGCGTATAAATAGGATTTGTTCTCTCCCAATCAACCCCCAACTAGCAATTTGCTAGTCCCTAGCAATAAAGCCAAAATAAAACAAGCTAAACTAATACTATAATGATTAAAATAAAACAAATTAAAACTAAAGCAAACTAATCTAAATAAAAAGGAACTACCTAACTCACTTTCGTAGGAATTGCGGTTGCATTTAGCAAATGCCACAAGCCGTTAAACCCCTAGGTTCCTCCTAGTGGACGAGTGTTGTCTCATGAGGGTTTGCAGTGAATATACCCACAAAATTCTCTGATTCTACGATAAAAAAGATATAGAATAACTTGTAAACACTCTCTTCTATTCAACTATTAATTTAGCTCTACAAAACATATCATCCTCATTCAAACCATGAAAGAGATACACATGTTCCTCATGTCACCAAGAAAGAATAACATATGCATCACATACATGTATCCGTGCGTGTGTGAAATTAACAGCTATACATCAAACTTTATTTAGAGTTGTTTAGACTATCATACTCCCAGAACTTGTAGTTTCAACTCAATTCTCATATGGGTTTACACTCGAAAATGAACATCTCTCAGAAACTTGTTTAATAATGATCATTCATGGTGTGAATGCTTTGATATGAGTAATGTTGTGGTTACTAATGCTTCCACACCTGACTCATAAAGGATGAACATTTATAGTGTATAGTCTCATGAAAGGAATACTACTTACTAGAGGAGCGAAATACCGTGGATAACTCAAATTACACGTTCGTGTTTAAACTAAGTTGTTAAGAATCATTAAGGCTTTGACTTTTCGGTATAATTTTATATAGTAGGACAGAAAGGATAGGGGTACGAATTTGCACATCTTTAGCATTTGATTGAGTGTAGTAATTTCTTCTTTACCTCATTCCGACCATCCTCTATTCTCATAGATGTTTTTTTTAACAAAACCTGAACTCCTTCTTCTTTCACTTTTTTTTTATATTATACAGCCCCTCCCACAACTACTCCCTCCCCATAACATACTTCAACAACTTAATCTCATTGGATGTGCACTGGGGTGTATTGAGGTCAAAGTATAAGATTAGGGATTCAGGATCTCATAATAGATTTGGTAGTATTTACTAGGTGTGGGGTTGAGAACAATGCATATTCTGGAATATCGATACAGGTATATGGAAAGGTAAGGAGCAAATAACGATGGCTTAAATCATTTTCTCAACTTCTTAATTTTTTAACACTTAAGTGTTCATTGAGTTTTGTTGGTAAATCCTGAACGTTCTCCTCTACTAAGCAGCCAAAATAAAGAATAGAGACTATTCGACGAATTTAATATGTATATTCAAGAAAAACAATTCGAATTTAATGTGATAATTCCCTCAGAATTGAAGATTGGCTTCAAAAGCTCACTAAGGGTAACTAGTTTCCACTACTTATTCTTTAAAGTACAAAAGGCATATTAACTCTTATTTAGGTTTTCTGCAGAGCTATTAATATGTGCATAAGGAGTTTGGATACAAGAATGGTTAACACATGCAATCATCCTAGCGAACTAGAAAAACGCGTGAATTTAAATCATAAAAAGATGAGAATAAAATGGTTGTATCATTGCTTGATAACAGCTAAATAGAAGTGAATATTACAAGTCGTTCTACCAATAAAGTTTATAATTTCAAAAAAAATTTCCAATTTTATTTTAAAATTTGTTCAAAATTTTCCAAATTCAACCGAGGTTGTATGACATGTACAATAAATGAGGTTGTATGATATGTACAATAAAGTGATCCAAATTGCTACGTATGTGCAGGTGACTATCTATCTACATCCCACCCCCAACTAAAAATTACGATGTCCTCAAAAGATCATTTTTCAATATAGATAGAGAGATATCACCTGTCAAAGCATAGTAATAACCGCAAGCGTAACAATCTGTATAGAAAGCATACAAACTCCAAACAGGAAGGATTAAATAGAATATGAAAAGATAGAGCATGAGATCCATACATAACAGAACTAATCCCTGGAAATATACTAGAATGAAATAATAGAACAGTGATTATAAAATCCATAAAACAAAAGTCCAACATGTCCAAACTAACCAAACCAAAAGAAAAATAAGAGAGAGAAGAGAATACAGTCATAACCAACCAAAATAACCCAACCACCACCAACACTGAATCTATACATCATCGGCGACGTCCGATAAAATCTCAATATGCACATCCGGAGCATCCCCATCTCCACCCTCAGCAATAGTAGTATCCTTCGCCGGGTCACTCGCAGTCGGAGCAGCTGGTGTAGATAATAATGGATCAGTCATGACTAGAGGTGGTGGAAGTGGTGTCTCAAAAGCAGGTGGTGTCGCCGATGTGGATGGAGCAGAAGGATCAGTAGATGGGCTAGAAGGAGTAGGAACAGGAATAGATGGAGCTGCCAATGTAGATGGAGCAGAACGATCAACCTGAGGAGCTGGGGATGAAGGACCAGTAGTGGGTGGTGGAGGTGTATGTAAAGACTACTCAACCCCTATCTGAATAAGTATAGCCTCAAGAAGTGTCGTCATGCGATCTATCTTGCCCTCGAGTCTAATCCGGGCCTCTTTCTCCTCTAATAATAATTCATGAACAGTAGGGAGAGGCGCGGATGAAGAAGACTCTCCCTGGGCGGGAGCCTGAGACCGCTGTCTCAGCTCAAACTGTGCAACCTCAATACGAGGATCAACCTCGTCGTCAGAATCTAGCTCCTCAATCTCTGTGGGCGTCCCAGAAGCTGTACCCTCCGTATCGGTGCCTCCTCCCCTCTTCCTCTTCGCCCCTACCTTAGCCATACCCTTTGCTTTTTTCTTCTTCTGAGCATCAGAATGGCGGGCCGTCGTCTCGCCAAATTGACTAGAGGCCTGAAGAATCGAATCGGTGGCCAATGGAACTAGTCCAGCCTGCTCAATGACTTGAAGGGCTCTTGGCGGCGATGTACCGCGTAGGCTGAACCAGGAAGTCAATATATAGGCGAGACAGACAGACTCGCTGTCCTGTCCCAATAACATACAGAGCACGGGCATACCACACGGTGAACTTCACGTGATAAGATGTCATAAAAATATAGTTCACCAGCGTCAGATGGATGAGGTGATAGTTCTCAGTGAGAAGCTTATCCTCGATGAGAGAAACACCGTTCCAGAACTGAACGGCGCTGCCTGTAAGTTCACGGATAATGGTGGTCAGAGGCATCTCTGGGGCTCCTGGTAGGCGAGGATAGAAACAATCTGGTACCTCAGGCACCCCTAGAGTAGCTGAAATAGTGGCAAGGCTGAATAGGATCTCACGCCCGCGGAAGAATGACCTATATGTGAACTAGGCCGCGAGATCCTTAATCATAGAGGAGTAGGCTGAACGAACCCAGTGGATGTTGATCGTCTTGGGCTGGATCAACATATTGTACCATGATGGCTGGTCTTGGATCTGTCCTAGGAACCACGGAGCTGACAGCCATACGGACTCCAGTGGCCACTCCAACATAACCTTCCTGGACTGGAAGTATCTTATAAACCAAACCCGCTCCTCCTCATTTCTGAGCCCGTCATCTGAAATAGGGTCTGGTATAGTGAGGTCAAGTGGTTTGGACTTATGGTCCCTGTGATAGGATTCATCGTGAAAGCCCTAAAATGGAAGAAACAGACAGTAAATATATTAAAATAGGGAAAACAGAAAAGAAATTGAAACTGTTGTCCTTCGATCGATCGAAGTATGTTCGATCGATTGAGAAAGTTCCATGTTCGATCGCTCAAGATGAGTTCGATCAATTGAAATGTTGCTGGGCTCGATTGCTCGAACCCAGTTTGGTCAATCGAACACAGCGAAGCTGCAGCGACAACGATATAGAACGGGAATAGCCCGCAAATATGAAAAAATCAAGAAAAACTTCAAATAAATGGTTTAAATCCAATGGGGGGCACCCCATAACACTTCAAATGAAAAGAAAAATGAGGGAGATTTCGTGGACCTTACCTCGAGTAGAACGCGGGTAGAGGATGAGGAGGATTATGATGGTGATCAAAGGGGTCTAGGGGCTCCTCGAATGGCGTGAGTGATGAAGGAGGACAAGAGTTGCCCGCGGTTTCTCTGTCTCCAATCTCTCGAGAAGAAGGAGAGTGAAACAGATGAAGTGTACTAGAGACGCCTCATTTAAATTCAAGTCTCAATCGATCGATCGAACTTTCGATCGACTGAGTCCTGCTGAAGCGCTCGAGGTTCTGATAACTTTGATCGATCGAGGTGTGGTCGATCGATCGAACTTAAAAGTTCTATAATATTATTTAATTAAAAGATTATACACCCCCAACTAACCCACATTGGTCTGAACATACAAGAAAATGATAAAACAGTTCATTGACAGGTCATGTAAGCCAAAAAGTCATCATCACCATAAAAATTGCAAAATTTTATAGATAAAACATTGTAATAGCATCCATTTTGTAACATTGTGGCCCCTAACATGGTATTTAAAACCTTATTGATAAAGAAAAAAACTAAAAGAAACTGAAACTAATAAAACTTTGTCTAGGAATACACTTCAATTGATGAAAGAAAGATGAAATGACAGAATACAATTGAAGTGAAGCACTATTCTTCAAGCATGAAAATATCTTCTTCCACAACATCTTTCTCCGCCAAAGCTTCGAATGTGGAGACCAAACGTGATGATTCCCATTTCTAGAACAGCCGGAAAGCAGCCAGTGTATCGTCGAACAAGTCTGAACTATCCAAGGAATTGATCACACATGTAGGAGGTGATCCGGATGGAGACAGTGATAACAGAGTGTAAATTCGCAACGGACTTTCCTCTTGCGGCGGAGTACCCGGGGACCTTATGTATGGTCCAAATCCGTGGAACAACTGATGTGGAAGGAACAGCGGCGGTAACATTTGATTCATAGTGACAACCCTGATAAAGGAAACCAAAAGAGAACAAAAAGAAAGAAAGAAATTAAATAAAACAAACGAAAGAACTAAAGGAATAAAAAAAATAGGAAATGTGACCAAGAAATAACCTCACTATTGGCATGATATCACCATGTGCACTAGCAGGTAGAGGGCATTGAAGCCGAAACAACAAATAACTCAAGTGCACATAAATGTAGGGAACCACTTCGATGACGAGGAAGTCATCAACATAAATGAATACATCATTATGGCGTTCTGGCACCACATCCTGTAAATCTTCTTCTTCCCACGGTTCCCACATTGAATCATTCTCCCATTGTTCCATCAAATCATCATCGACTTCCCAAACAACATACCCCTCTGGTTCTCCCTCCTCTTCAGGAAATTCCATGTGCTCAAAAGGATTGATCTGGAGGAGAGCAGGGTTATAGGGGATGTATCCTTGGGTCAAGTCAACGACATCTTCTGCCCCTGGCCCTTGATAAGGAGCAAAACATAATGCTATCTCATCGGCAGTCCAAGGGGAGTTATGATATTCCAAATCAGCCCATGACCCAATTGAGTGGACATCATCATCTCTCATGTTGAACAACCTGTAGGAGATAGATAAAAATGGAATAGCAGGTTAAGATCGAGGTCACACTAAAAAATAGATAGACAAAAGAAATAAAACAAAGCAAAATGCAGTGAAGGAAAGAATACAACAACATGGTGAAGACGCACTTGAGCATTTTAGGTTGAGGAATAATCGGGCTCATCCAGTTGGATGTGCTCGACCTCTGGTTGGAACTCCTCTAAGAATGATTTTAACCTTTGGCCATTGACCTTGAAACTTTCATCGTTCTTAGGATTGGATAACTCGACAGCCCCATGTGGAAAGACAGATTTGACTATAAAGGGTCCTGTCCACCTAGATCGGAGTTTTCCTGGGAAAAGGTGAAGGCGAGAATCATTTAACAAAACTTTTTGCCCCAGCTCGAATGATTTTCGAAAAATCGTCCTATCGTGGCATGTCTTCAACCTTTCCTTATGTAATCTAGCATTATCGTAGGCATCTCGACGTATTTCTTCTAGTTCAGCCAACTAGAGTTTTTGAAGATGACCTCCCTCTTTAATGTCGAAGTTCAATGAGCGGGTCGCCCAGTATGCTTTATGCTCGATTTTGATGGGCAGGTGACATGCTTTTCCGTATACTAGCCTGAATGGGGACATTCCCAGATTTGTCTTATAGGCAGTACGGTATGCCCAAAGAGCATCGGTCAGTTTATATGCCTAGTCCTTTCTGTTGAAACTAACTGTCTTTTCGAGAATGTACTTGATTTCTCGGTTAGCCAACTCTGATTGTCCATTCGTTTGTGGGTGGTAGGCTAGAGCGATCTTGTGGTTTACCCCATATTTCTTGAGTAGTGACTCCAAAGGCCTATTGCAAAAGTGTTTGCCTTGGTCACTTATTAGTGCTTTTAGGGTTCCAAAATGCGACAGAATGTGTTCCTTAAGAAAGAACATTACTGTTTTGTGATCATTGCGTCTTGTCGGTATCGCTTCTACCCATTTTGATACATATTCCATAGCTAGGAGTATATATTCACAGTTATTAGATTTTGGAAATGGGCCCATAAAGTCTATGCCCCAGCAATCGAATATTTCAATTGCGATAATTGGAGTTAAGGGCCTAGAGTTCTTTTTTGAAATTGTACCAAGCTTTTGACAACGTTGGCATGCTTTGCAGAAAGTGTAAGCATCTTTAAACACAGTGGGCCAGTCGAAACCACTGTGTAGAACTTTTTGAGTGATCTTTTGCGAAAAAAAATGGCCTCTGCAAGCCTCAGAGTGGCAGGATGCTAAAATAACAGTTATATCCTCATTCGGGACGCAACGCCTGATGACTTGATCAGCACAATACTTGAATAAGTAAGGGTCATCAAAAAAGAAATCACGTGCGAATGAGAGGAATCGTTTCTTGTCCTGATTTGACCAATGACTAGGGGTCTCTCCCGTAACTAAATAGTTCACTATATCCGCATACCAAGGTAAACTGGAAATATCCATCAATTGCTCATCTGGGAATTCATCCTTTATCAGTGCGGGTTCAGTGTTGTCAACAAATGTTAACCGAGATAAATGGTCAGCGACCACATTCTCTACTCCTTTTTTATCCTTAATTGTGATATCGAATTCTTGGAGTAGGAGTATCCAACGGATAAGCCTTTGCTTCACATCCTTCTTAGATAACAGGTACTTCAGGGCCGAGTGGTCTGTAAAACAGACAATTGGGGAACCTATTAGATATGACCTGAACTTATCTAGAGCGAAGACTATTTCCAGTAGTTCTTTTTCGGTAGTCGTATAATTCATTTGAGCTTCGTTAAGTGTTTGACTAGCATAGTAGATTACTAAAGGCTTATTATCCTTCCTCTGTCCTAGAATTGCGCCAATGGCATAGTCGCTAGCATTGCACATTTCAAAAGGCAAACTCCAGTCGGGTGCCTGTATTATCGGTGCGGAGGTAAGGTATTCTTTTAGTGCGTCAAAAGATGTTTGACAGTTTTCTGACCATTCGAATGGCATGTCTTTAGTCAATAGTTGACACAGTGGTCGGGAGATCGCACTAAAATTTTTGATAAAGCGACGATAGAATCCCGCATGTCTCAGAAAAGATTGGATGTCTCAGACTATATGAGGGACAGGTAGGCTTGAGATTATATCGATTTTTGCTTTATCGACTTGGATACCCTTATCAAAAATAATGTGGCCAAGGATAATTCCCTTGGTCACCATGAAGTGACACTTTTCCCAGTTTAATACTAGGTGTTTGTCCTCGCATCGTGCTAACACACATTTCAGATTATCTAAGCAATTTTCAAAGCTATGGCCGAACACTAAAAAGTCGTCCATAAAGACCTCAAGTATTTGTTCAACCATATCACTAAAGATACTTAGCATGCACCGCTGAAACGTAGCAGGTGCATTACATAACCCGAAAGGCATACATCTATAGGCGAAGGTACCGAATGGACACGTGAAAATTGTTTTCTCCTGATCTTTAGGAGAAATTTCTATCTGGTAATAACCGCTGTATCCATCCAAAATGCAATAGTACTTATGACCCGCTATTCGTTTTAGAATTTGATCCATGAATGGTAATGGAAAGTGGTCCTTTCGGGTTACGGTATTCAGTTTTCGATAATCAATACACATTCTCCATCCGGTGGGGACACGCATTGGTACTAATTTGCCATCTTATTAGGAATAATCGTTATGCTTGCCTTCTTGGGAACCACCTGGGTTGGACTGACCCAGGGGCTGTCAGAGATAGGATATATAATCACAACATCGAGTAGTTTTAATACTTCCTTTTTAACTACTTCTTGCATGTTAGGATTCAGATGCCTTTGAATTTGGCGCGAAGGTTTAGCGTCTTCTTGCAAATATATTTTATGAGTGCACACAGACGGACTTATGCCTTTGAGATCAGCAATGGTCCATCCTAATGCTCCCTTATGTTGTTTTAGCATTTGGATTAATTTTCCCTCTTGTTCCAGACTGAGAGTGGATGAAATTATAACAGGATAAGTTTTTTTCAGTCCCCAGGAAAGCATATTTGAGCTCTTTAGGAAGCTCCTTCAATTCCAGATCAGGAAACTTAAAATTTAAGGCCATAACTAATTTTGTTTTCGCTATGGTGTTACCCACATGCATTCAGCTCTATCCTCCTCTCTCGTATCCATCATGAGGCAAGTGTGATTTAAGGCAGAATCCAATGGAGTGGAATCTTTAGGTCGATAGATAGTGTCGAATTGTGACACAACTATCTCCAAAGGATCTTTATAATCAAAAAAATCTACCTCATCTTCGATGACCGTGTCAACATAGTTGACCTCCTCTTCGTCATCGTATTCTTCGGGTCAGGGATTTGAGAAGATTTTGACATTTAAAGTCATATTCTCGAATACGATGGTCATAATACCACTTCTTATTATTATTGTGGCATCTATGGTGTTGAGGAATGGACGTTCGAAAATCACCGTGATTTGTGAACATTGATTGGACACAGGTTCGGTGTCCAAAATTACAAAATCAACCGGGAAGACAAAAGAGTCTATTTGTACTAGAACGTCCTCCAGTATTCCTCTAGGACATTTGACGGACCTGTCTGCCAGTTGCAGCGTAACTTGGGTAGGTTTGAGTTCACCTAACCCTAGTTGTTTATAAACTGAGTATGGCAGTAGGTTCACGCTTGCTCCGAGATCAAGGAGGGCGTTGTCTATTCTTTGATTTCCAATTCGGCACGAGACAGTTGGGGTACCGGGGTCTTTGAGTTTTGGAGGCGATTCATTTTGGATGATTGCACTTATTTGGCAAGCCACATAAGTGTGTTTCTTCACACTTTGCCTCCTCTTGACCGTGCATAAGTCTTTGAGGTACTTAGCATAGGCCGGCACTTGTTTGATTGCATCAAGGAGTGGAAGATTGATTTTGACTTGTTTGAACAGTTCCAAGAACTCCTGATTCTTTGCCTCATTTTTGGGGTTCCTATGCCTTTGAGGATAAGGCGCGGGGAAAGGGTATTTGGGTACTTTGTCGTTAACGGGCTCCTTTCCGGGCTTTTTCTCAACTTCCTCTACTTGTTTAGGAGCTTCAGTGTTTATTTCTAATGGTTCATTATTAGTGGATGGCTCCTCTTCCTGAGTAGAAGGTTTGTTTTTATATACCACTTCGTCCTCCTTATACTCTTCGGGAGTAGAGAGAGGCATATTTAGCCCTATAGTCTTGCCGCTTCTCAAAGTAGTCACGGATTTAGCTTGTTCATGGTTAGTGGGACCATTGTTGTATCCCCTAGGGTTTTGAAGTGGTTGGGCAGGAAATGCTCCACCCAATCCCTCTTGTCGTGCATCCATCCTATCTAACGTCGCAAACATTTTGCTCATCATTTGAATTAATTATTGCATTAGATTCACGTTAGAAAGAGGATCTTCCTCCTGTACCTTTTTGTGTGGGGGAACGTACACGTTCGACTGTTGATTAGAGGGTTGCAGTTGGTTATAGTTATTAGGTATTTTGATTGAATGGCTGGGGCTGTATATTGCATTGCGCTTGATATTGGTTATTGTTGTTATAGGGCTGTTGTTGGTATTGATTTTGGATCCCAGCATTATTTTTCCAATCAAACCCGGGGTGATTCCATCAATTGTTATTATTTTGTGAATTATAGTTATTATAGGAATTCCCCGCCTCCCCTATACCCTTGCATGGCATTTATTTCCACGGGGGGATGTTCTTGAAAATACGGCACATTGGGACAGTATTGATTGGTATGTCCCAACATATTGCATGTGCCGTAGGGTTCTTCAGGTAAAACCTGCCTAGAACCTTCCCCTTTCATCCCTAATTCCTCTACTTTCTTAGCTAATTCCTAATATTTATTCATTAGGTGATCCTCACTTTTTAGTTGGTATAAACTCTTGTCCTCTACACAGGATATTTGTGAGCGTGGGATATCTTCAGAATTGGACCATTCATGGGCATGTTCAGCTAGCCACTCAAAGTGAGCTTCAGCTTCTTCAGTGTTTTTGCGAAGAAATGGTCCTGAACTCATGGTCTCAACCAACTTTTTAGTTTCACCATTTAACCCTTCGTAAAAGTAGCTTATGGTTCGCCATTTCTCATACCCATGATGTGGGCATGATAGAAGCAAATCTTTGAAATGCTCCCAAGTTTGGGTGAAGGTTTTATTGCTCTTTTGTTTGTAAGAGTTAATTTGTCGTTTAAGCTCAGTGGTCATGCGAGGTGGAAAGAATTTATTTAGAAATGCAGTGTTCATCGCATGCCAGGTGTAGATTGAATTAGGATTCAATGTGAGTAGCCACGCTTTTGCTTTATCCATCAAGATGAAAGGAAATAACATTAGGCGTGTCACGTCTACAGGACAATTTTGTGAAAACACTTTACACACATTCTCAAAGTCCTTGACGTGTAGATATGCCTTCTCGCTATCCATTCCATGGAAGGTAGGAAGGAGTTGAATCATTCTGTTGTGAAATTGAAATTCGCCAGCATGAGGTGGAATGAGAATACAAGAAGGTGTTGGAGCATGTTCAGGTGTCATGAGATCGCACAAAGGACGAAGTGAATCGTCAATTGGGACAACCACATTATCACCGTTTTCACTTTGATTATCGGCCATTGAATTAATAGGTGTAGCTATGGGATTAATAGAATTAGAAGAATCGGCTAAGTAGAACGGATTTCCAAGAATTCCTTCGATGGAATTTTCGGACATGAATGGGAAAAAATCCTAAAAGGTTTTAATCTAAGAAGAAAAGAAAAAGAAAACAGAAATAGATAAAGATAGATTGAGGAAAAGTTGATCTTGTCAAAATCAAGATATAAAAGTATACTTTACTTTTCTAAAGATTTGCAGTGTGGAAGTAAAGGTCGAACCCACAGAGATTGAAATACTGCAGTGCTTTAATTTTAAAACCTAAATCTAATTAATTAAGAAAAACAGATTTTGATTTGATTTTAATTAAACTAAGAACAATAAAAGTAAATCTAAATTATGAAAGCAATTAAAGTTGTTTTAAAGATATTTCAAGGGAACTTAGGATTGCAAATCCACCACTAGCTTCATAATGGGAATATTTATGAATTACTTTAGCCTATTAAGTTGGATGATAATGGGGAATTGTAGCTACAAGCCCAATTCCTCCGTCAAGAAAATAACTATAGTTCAAGCACCAACATAATCCATCTTCGGTTAGCACGAATTATCCCACACTAAACTAGGGTTGTGGTATAATCCGTCTAATCTAGGCATGGACTATTCGGATACTTGATAGCACAATTCAATTTAAGCACCATTACATGTAAATAATCTAAACAAGCACAGAAAGCATAGATCATTGAGCACATCACAGTCAAAATAGATCTAAGACAAGAATAAACTTTGAAAGTAATGATTTAATCAATAGAAGTACGATTTATTTATAAAAATCCTCGGAACATGTAACCGTCATCCATACATAATAAAACTAAAATAAAAACATAAAATATACCCTATTACTTGGCTAGGGTTTCATTGAAACCCTAGATCTTGAGTTTAGTTGCCCATAGAAGCGGTAGATGGCAAGTAGTTGATGGAGGAGGCCATGGAAATCCTTGGTCTTCTTCTTCTTCTCCTCCTTGCTTCCCTCCCTTCAATGGCTGAAAGTATGGTTGTATATTGTGTGTATAACAATTGTCAACCCCTAAATTGAAGTAAAATAGGATATATATATAGATTTACAACAAGTTTTGGAAGCTTTCCTAACCCAAAACGCATTAAAACTGCTATATTTTGCTTTCCAGACGTAATTAGGCAGTTTCGTTCGCGTAGGAATCATCAGTAGAGTGAAATACGCAAGTTCCATTTTTGCATAGGTCGCGCGCGCAGGCCGCGCTAGCGCGATATTGGAACCTCGCGCGAGCGATTTTCTAGGTTTCGCTTGAGCATGTCGCGCGAGCGATTTCAGGATCTTCGCTCGAGCGGGTCGCGCGCGCGATTGATTTGGTTTCAGCTTGTTTCTTTGTGCCTTTTCACCCTGTTTAGCCTGGTGTACTTGATTTCTTCGAAATCCTATCAGAAAATAGAAAACAAAGTAAAAATATACAAAAACAGGATAAAAAAGGTACTAACAACCGTGAATTAAGGCGTATAAACAGGATTTGTTCTCTCCCGATCAGTAAACTAAGTATTAATTCGTCGCCTTCCGTGGCAACGGCGCCAAAAACTTGACACGAGAATTTTTCTGTGTGTGCCTGTGTGCTATACCCAAGTGTAGGTAATCGTGCAAGTAATATAATACTGGAAGTCCAGATTGATCCCACATGGAAGGTTGAAAATTAATTACCTAGATTAAACTCTAAAAAGAAAAAAGAAAATTTGATGCTAAAGGAAACTGTAGAGCACGGAGTTCTACGATTAACAACTATTAAAATTAAAAGCAACTAAATTACTTTAAACTTAATGACTAACTAGTTAACTAGAGCGATATTTTAAAACTGGTTTTCTTCGTAAAAAAGAAGTGTTAGGATCACGCGAATCCACAGTGACCTAGCCATCTACTATGCAATTACGTTAAAGCTCATTGGAGTACATCTTCTACAATATCGTATTTTTCTAAAGATAGAGAATCCATAGCCCTTTCATGACCGGGACTATATCATCCAAATTAAGTTCAAAATACATGAAAGCGGTTTAAAACAATAGTTAAGACTCGCACCCACAATGGTGTTAGCATCAAGAGTGGTTTGCAAAAGATATTGAAGAAAAATGCTTTAAGGCTTTAAGTTTAGAGACTGTTTCGACAAACTGAGCATTTGGGGACAGTTTGATAACAAATCTATAAAACAGAAAGTCTAGGAATACTGTATTGAATGTTCTGAAGAATCAGAGGTTTCGATCGATCGACACGCTCTCGATCGATCAAACATCTTCATCTCTCAATCGATCGAAATGTCTTCGATCGATTGACTGTATCTCTGCTCTGATCGATCGAAATAACTTCGATCGATCGAACACAGGAATTATTTTGCTGCATGGCAGAGGCTTGAAATCAAAGTTTCATCGTGATTTCCCAACCCAAGGACTACTCAGACATAGTCTGGACTGTCTTAGATTCATTTTTAACATGAAAGTCCATTAGGGATGCGTTTGGTTGAGATTTAAACATGAAAACTTTGGAAAACTATGGTTTGATCACTAAATAACAAGCAAAACTACGTTTAGCATTACTTGTGCTACGAATAACTAAGAACAGAATGCTAATAAACCATTAATATGAAACCTGGAATGTTGTATTAAGCTTAAATTGAAGAAAATCCAAGAGCAACCAAAATCCAAACCTCTGAAAACCTACAAAACAATGTAAAACTCTCTAACTCTATTTATAAATTGATAAAAAATAAGAGTAGCTGTCCTTTTCGACGTGAATACAACTGGTATATATAGAAAAACCTAAGGCTAGGGTTAAAAAAAATGTCCCCGCTACGTGCGCGTAAGTTCTGATAAAAGTCATGTTCGATCGATCGAACATCTCTCGATCGATTGAACTTCTGGGATCCTCGAGCGCTTGAACTGCATTCGATCAATCGAAACCGCTATCGCTCGAGACCTCTTCGATTGCTCGAAACTCTCTTTTCATTTTTGAATTATCTTCATTGAACCCAAGCACTTCCTTTTATCCTGCTTATTCAATTCTTCACACAGCAACAGTAATTTGCACAAATAACCACTAAAACAATACCACTTATCATAGATTATTCATATTGTGTAAAAACTGGCATTGTAATTCTAATTACAGATAAACAAGGGAATTGTATACCAATTCAGTGTATTTTCTTCTTTTATTGTGGTTGTATTTTACAAATACCCCCGCTTGTCAATCGGATTTTGAGTGTTAATAATCAATAATATTTTGGATTTATTCTTGTCTTAGATTCTTTCTTGTATTTATTGAACCCAATGCTCCTTGATTTTTGTGATTGATAGGATTATTTACATACAATAGTGCTTATGTGATTGTGATGTTTATATCTTTTATGATTCATGCTTAGGAAAGATGGGTTATGCTAAACCCTAGTTTTTGGTAGACAATTCATGCCAAGTAAAGATGAGTTATGCTTAGGTTAAATTAGTGATATCTTCTTGTTGATACAATCGAGCTTATAGCTAAGATATATCTTAACTATCCAATCATAGATCTTAAAGTGAGAAGTGCAGACCCCCGATACATAGTTAGTGGTGGATTCGTAATCCTAGATCTCATCCACTCATCTTAAATCTTGCATTTGTTTACTTAGTTTTAATTTTAGTATCTTATTTTCATAATTTCATAGTTTAGTCTATAGTAGTAGTTAAATAAACAATCAATCAAATTTCCATTTTCTATAACTAAATAGATTTAGGTTTTATTAATTAAAGGACAAAAATAATCAATCTCTGTGGTTTCGACCTTTACTTCCGCTCTGTAAATCTTAGAAAATAAAGCATACTTTTTATTTTATCTTGATTTTGACCAGATCATTTCACGAGAACGTAAATCTGTCAGTGGCAGTTAGAGCTCTTGGCCAAGAGAAAGACGAACCCGCTGAAGTCGTTCGCGTCAATGTAGCCCTTGACCGTGTTGTTCAAGGACTTGTACCGCTCGTAGCTATAAGCGAGGCTACCATGGCCTTTTAGTGACTCGGGTTTAAGCTGCATAAATTTTGATGTCAGTATGGGGTAAGCAAAGAAATAAAAAGAAAAAAAGAAAGTAAAAAATAATAATGAAAAGAAAAGAAAATAATAATCAATGAATAAAAATGATGAATAAATGCACTTGAAGATTTTCATAACCAAGCATGTGCATTCTAATATCATTGAGCTAATAAGTAGAGGATTGAAAGGGTCAAAAGAATAAGAAAAGAGGTGTACCTTTCGTCGAAACCAGGGCCGGTCCTGAGTATTTGGAGGCCCGGAATGAACTACCAAAAGCGAGGCCCCTATACATTTACATATAAATTTGTTTAAACACATTGAAGTTCATTTTTGAAAACTTTTTAAGGTAAAATCATTTTTTTTTATTTCTAGCTAATAAGTGCTGCATCCAAGTAACTTTGGGATTGCCTACATACCAAGGAGGGGGCTATACCTAACTCCAAGGATCAAGTACAATGTGGTTCTCCTAAATTACCCACCCTAGCCAAAGGCCTACAAATCACACCGTAACACCCCCTTCCCAAAAAAGGCCACTAAACAAAACGGCAGGATAGTTTCACTTAAAATGCATTCTTCTCGCATTTTTTAAGCAAAATCACTAATCAAATTTGTAAAATCAAGCTCCTCAACCATACCCTTTTCAATCGATAACATGGCTAATCCATTCAATCTTTCTTGTGGCATATTCGATCGAAGGTAAGATTTGATCAACTTTAACTTTGAAAAGCTTCTTTCTGTAGAGGCAACGGTAATAAGTATAGTCAATAATATTCTATAAGAAACCCAGGTAATTGGGAAAGTACCATCCATTCTTTCCAAATATATAGTTTAACACATCAATTGTTTTATTTTTTTGTATCTTTTGGCAAGAATTCTCTTAACTGCTTCAACTCTAAAAATAAATCTGATATGTCCAAAATAATCTAGCCAATGGAACAGTGCCACGTGGCCAGAAGGAACCGGTTCTTCCTGTGAGGGAGCCCACAGCCAAGCATTCCCGAAGCAACCTCAGGACCGGGGGGTTCGGTTGGCCTGGCATGACGGTCTCGGACGCTCGGGATCTCGTCCAACCAGCAGTTTCCTAAATCAATTACATGTATGCGGAGGGAGATGTGGCAGTTTCCTAAACTGCTTAGGAAACTCTCCAAAGATCACGCAAATCAAGTTGTAATCAGATTGGGTTTCCTAATACTATTAACTTACCATGTAAGGGTGGACTCTTGCATCTATAAAAGAGCCCACCTACCCTGTCAAAGGGATCTAAAATCTATTCTCTAAGCATACAAGCAATTAACAGAGGACTCACCATCTGCACGCATACACCCGGCCGGTATTACTGGTAGTGCCACCCATCTTTGTTGGCTCACCGGGCCCGCCGGTGAACTGCTAGTGAGAAGCTCACAGACGCAACCGTGGACGTAGGTCACCTTGTTAACGGGACCGAACCACATATAAACCTTTTTCTTACTTTATTTTCTGTCCAAATCTTTCTTACCAGTTTTTGGCGTCATCAGTTTGGCGCCGTCTGTGGGAACGACTGAGTCTTCTCATCAACAAATTCTTAACTGATCAACATGGCCCCAAAGACAGGTAAGAAAGCCGCTAATCCGACCGATCAGGAGAATCCTCAGCCTGAGCAGCAGGCTGCCTCCATGACGACCGAGCAGATAGCAGCAGCGCTGGCGCAACTCTTGGAGGGCCAGCGCTGGGCACAGGAACAGATCGAGGCACTTATGGCCCAACATGAGAAGCGTCCCGCTTTAGAGAACCAGCCTGAGAAGAGCGCTCCACTTAAAAGGCCCACAAGGGCACGGAGGCAAGCCCGTTCTGCCCCGGTGTCTCCGCCGGACCGGGAATGCCGACGGATGGAGAGCGCAGCCAGGCCACCAGGCGCTCGCAAAGACGACCTCGGCTCAATCCTGGCCGAGTGGAGGATGCTAGAATTATCATCGATCGGCGGCGTGCGGCCAGAGGGGAGGAGTCCGGACGGAGAGCCCGGGAATCGACCAACGACCCTCCGGCCCTTAGCCGGGGGGATTTTAGGCACAGGCTTTCCCGGACCCATAGCCGGGTTCAGTCCCCGAGGTCGACGCGCTTTGAGGACGAGGCCTCATCGTCCGACCCGACCTACCGCTCAGACACAGATAGGAGAATAGGGCGGAGTGATGTCAAAGCCCAGGTTGAGGAACTGCAACAGCAGATCGAGAGGCTGAACCGCAAGTCCGGTCACGACCTCACCAACACAGAGACTGAGTCGCCCTATACTGCTCGGGTGACACAATTTCCTATTCCGCGGAAGTTGAAACCCCCTAACCTTAGCTCCTATGATGGCACAGGGAGCCCGGTGGACCACATCCGCACCTACAAGGCGCAGATGGTGCTGGTCACAATGACAGACGAATTGCTGTGCCTGGCCTTCCCCAGTACCCTCAAAGGGCCCGCCGCACAGTGGTTCCATGCTTTGAAGCCCTGGACGGTTGACAACTTCCAAGCCCTCATCAGCCAGTTTATCGGGATGCTCGACCGGTCACAATCGGACACCCAGCTGCTTACCGTCAAGCAGCGCAAAGAGGAGTCCTTGAGGGAGTATGTGGACCATTTCAATCAGCAAAGGCTCCTGATCTGCAACCTTAATGAAACGGTCGCAATCATGGCCTTTTGTTCGGGAGTTCAACACACCAAGGTTGCCACGTCGTTCCATCGTGACCGACCGGCGACCGTGGTGCAGCTCTCAGAGAGGGTCAGAAAATACATTGATACCGAGGAGTTCTTGAAGGCAAAGCGCGTTGGCCAAGCGGGAGACGAATCCCCTAAGGCCAAGCGCAAGCGTAAAGGGTTCGAGAAGGGCTCGGGAAAGAAGCCGAAGCAAGATCATAGAGATGTAAGGGGTCAGCCCCAAACTGCTTTCACACCCCTTTCCCGACCTATACATGAAGTTATGGCCGCTGCGGAGGCGCAGAGGCTGCTTCCGCAACCAGCTAAGCTCAAAGCCCTTGACTACTTCATCAAATGGGTGGAGGCTGAACCCTTGGCAATGATAACCGAGCGGAAAATGGAGGGCTTTGTGGAAAGAAATATCCTCAGCAGGTTTGGTATTCCCCGAGTCCTGATCAGCGATAATGGCCGATAATTTAACACACCCATCTTCACACAGTTCTGCTCGGGTTACGAGATACTAAATCATTACACTTCCCCCGAGCACCCACAAGCCAATGGTCAAGCCGAGGTAACCAACCGGACAATCTTGCAGTCGATCAAGACAAGGCTTGAAGGCGCCAAAGGGTTGTGGGCTAAAGAGCTACCAACCCTCCTGTGGGCCTACCGCACTATACCCCAAGTGGCTACAGGAGATACCCCATTCTCCTTAACCTACGGTTTCAAGGCAGTGGTCCCCATAGAGCTCGGGCTTCCAACATACCGGGTGGCCAACTTCAGTGACCCGGACAATGGAGAAGCCCTCAGAACAGAACTGGACCTAGTGGAGGAAAAAAGAGACCAGGCCTATCTGAAGGTGGCAGCCTACAAGCAAAGGGTCTCACGGTATTATAATAGCAATGTGAAGCATCGAAGTTTTCAAGTTGGAGACCTCGTCCTCAAGGCAGTGAACCAGTCTACCCGTGTCCCGAGCCACTGGAAACTGGGAGCAAACTGGGAAGGCCCATATAAAGTAACCCGGGTCAACCGACCGGGAACCTACTGGCTACAGAGCATGGACGGCCACGATCTCTCTCATCCTTGGAATGTGCAACACCTTCACAAGTACTATCAGTAGCATCTGACCACAGGAATTTAGTACTATAGGGAAATTTCTTTCTTGTAGCTCTGAGTGGGCAACCATTATAGATTATTATTTTTCAAATAAAATTGAATAGTTTGCTTTGAAAATTTATTCCTGTCAGTAACCCGTGCAATGCAAAAGACCTCGGGCCTGACCCCGAGGCAGCAAACACCTTGGGCCTAACCCCAAGGCAGAAAAAGAACTCGGGCTCCGAACCCAGGCACAAAAGGACCCTGCAACCACCCATATTCCAGGTCAGTTTCCTATGGCTGCTCCCCAACACTCCCTCGGCTTTACAGGACACTCGGTGGCAAGGGGATTCTAGACCTAAACAGGAAATTATTTAAAGCTTCGCTTAGGTCCAGCTGACGATGGGGCCAAACCCCTAGGTGGCCAACGATGGCAAGCTTCAAATGCCCCTGCAACCACCCATGTTCCAGGTCGGTTCCCTACGGCCACTTACTCCTGCACTCCCGCCTTAGCAAAATGCTTGGGGGGCAGGGGAATATTAGGCCAAAACAGGGAATCACACCGGTCACTACAAGAGCTCGGGAAATCTTCCTAAGCACTTAGAGTGATCAGAGATATATCCCGGATTATAAAATAGGATACACCTATGATACGCCGGAACAACCCAGGCGGTAATGCAGGGTATTCCTATAATACACCGGGCGATCCTGGATGCTAAGTGGGGCTAGTCCCTACAGCACTCCGGGCAACTACCTTTTAGACAGGTCAGTAAGATTAGGTGTTCTGTTGGTTACGGTACTAAAACATTTGCTAAGGCAGGTGTTAGGTCGGCCAAAAACCAAAGGGATATCAGCGAACAGGCACGGTACAGAGAAAGATCATAGTTGATGGAAAGTTTGACCTCAAGGGCCTTTTCATTAACAAAAATTGTACAAAACCTGGGGGCAGTTGTAGTAGCCTCCCCAAAAAAGAAAAGAAACTACAACAAAAACAACAAAGAGTCTGAGATAAGGCAGCCTAGGGGCCATCTACGTCAACAACTTCCACATTCTCCTCGACCTCCCCCCCGGCCTGCCCCACCGGGGCAGCATCTCCCTCCTGGCCAGCCGGGGAAATGCCACCCTCAGCCGCAGCAACGGCCCCCTGGGCTTTGGTAGAAGTATCCTCGGTGGCCTCGGGTACCATATCCCAGTAGTCGGAATCCACCCCCTGGTAGGGAGTGATGTCCAACTCCGGGTGGTCCTGGGCCAGCCATCTCTTCAGGTCCTCATACCCGAGGAAGAAGCCGTCATCGAAAGTTTTCCCCGGAGGTCTACCCGCCGCCGCCTCTGCCTCCGCCTCCAAGAGTGCCCTCTCTCGAGCTTCCACTGCCGCGCGGCCAGCCTGCTCGGCCTCCAGCTCCGCCAGAGCCACCGCCAGTTCCTCCTGGGCTGCCCCGAGGCTCAAAGCCAGGCCCTTGACCCTATTTTTCTCCACGGTCAAGGCCCTCTCTTTGGTCTCCAGGGCAACCTCTTTCTCGGCCAGGGCGGTCTCGGTGGCGGTGGCCCTCCCTGCAAGGGCCGGCATGAAGGACTCAGCTCCGACAGCCATGCAGCCGACCTGCAACCAAAGTAAAAAAAGGAAATGGTCAGTCACTACTGCCAGCAGAGCAGAAAATGCAAAGAGATCAGAAGATGCCGAAAAGTTACTTACCAGATGGGAGATGCTGTATAGCCACCCCTGGAAAACTTGGGGAGACATGCCGGCACACCTCTCCACCTGACTGGGGAGTATGCACGGTTTGACCCTGTCCCGGGTCTCCCCAGATTCACCCAGGGGCGTCCCGGCGGGAATCTCGGCTCGGGGGGCAGATGTTTCCCTCGCTACCACCAGGGGGGGGTTGATGTCTCCCCGGGAGCCTGGGCCGCCGATGGACCGTGCCTGAGTCGCCTGAATGGGCGCACACTGCCAGAGGCCTCAACGGCTGGCCTCTTCCCCGTCGCCGCCATCCGCTCAGTAGCAGCAGCCTACAAAGCCCTCAGCCGCTCGGGATCTCTCCTGGGGGCCATCTCTGCAAAAGGAAAACAGCCATGGGGTCAGCAACCGGGATAACGAGGCGGCAAAGAGTAGCCAAAGTTAAGGCAAGTGGAAAAATTCATACCCGGGATGATGTCAGGGAAGATTGGCGCTTCGGCAGGATGACGGGGTCGGCAGTTGCCTTTCTGGTCTTCCGACCGCGTTAGCACATCCCAGATGTTGATAGGCCACTCAATCAAGCCCCTGATTCTCTCCTCATACTCCTCTGGAATGCTTGGGAGATCGACGGACCTTGCTGTAAAACAAGCCAAGACGATCAATTCGAAACCATAAAATAAAGCCTGAAAAGAGGCTAGAGAAGGCACGGGACGGGCTTACCCCTCAACTCTCCCGCCCATGAGGTCCTTAGTTGACTCCCATGGGCTGGCTCTCAAACCCAGGGGTGGATACTTGGAAGAACTTATTCTTCCACCCCTTGTTGTTACTCGGGCAGTTGATGATAATCTTCTTTCCCTGTCGAGCACCTAGGTAAAAGAACCCGGCCTCCTCATGAACTGGGAACGGCTGGTGGATCCAGAAGAACTCTTGAAGGGTGAGTTTGTACCCAAAGATCTGGGGCCACAAGGAGATGGATCCCATCAGATACCTCCACCAGTTAGGGGCTAAGTGCCCGGCAGCTATCCCCAGGAAGATCAAAACGTCCCAAGTAACCGGATGGAGGGGGACACGAAGGCCAGCCATGAAGGAATCCTCGTATAAGGTAACAAAACCCCGACGGTAAATGTGAGCCCCGCCGGGGTGAACGAACAAAGAACTGTTATCAGGAATGGCGTACCTACCCCTAATCCGATCAAAGTCCCCGGCATGCAGGGCCGAAGGGATAAACTCGCAGGCGAACGCTACCGGGGAAAGAGACTCCCCAGAAGCCTCATCACCTGAACTCCTCGACACCGAGGCAACAGGGGCCTCCTGGTCAGACTCGTCACTGAATACTCAGGCCGGGATCTGGCCCTCACTATAATGATCTGAGGGGGAACCTGAAGGTAGGTCTAAGCTGGTGTCGGGCGAGCCCGACCGAAACATCTCACTCTCTGACCGGGAAGCAGAGTTGAAGTCGGAATGTTCCATTCCCGCGGAAGGGGGAAGAAGGACACGACCTGAGTACGGGTCAGGGACACCGAGCCGGACGTATAGAGGGAGAAGGACCGCTAACCTAAAGGGTAGAGAATAAAGGGTCCTTGACACCAAGTGGCACTCTCTCAAGACTACTCCGGAGACACTCGCTCGCTCTAACAACCTCAAGGTGCCCCCTGCTCGGAGGAAGAAACAGAACCTGAGGAAGAAAAAGTCCCACTCTTGTTCTAACTTAAGGGGGTTCACTCTCTCCAGTCTTGCTCAGAAAAGAGGAAAGAGGGGGACAGAGAAAGAAGAAAATGATGAACTGAAGCTGAAAAAAAAAAACAAAAGGACTTATAAAGTTTGGCGCAGAAAAGGGGCTCGGGAATCCTGCTCAGATTGCTCTTGCTCTTAAGGCGCTCGGTAGTGTAATCTCTGTAGTAGAGAGTTAGAGAAATGGGCAAAATTCCTTTATGTAGAAGACAGGGACGGCCCGGATCAAAGCGAATCAAACGGCTCGTACATTTTCCCGCCCAAAGTGGCCGACAGTTGTCACCTCGGGCACATGAAGCACTGCCTCAAAAGGTGCGTGCATTAAATGCATGACGAAGACGTTTCGGTTACCACGGAGATGGTTCGGTTACTCCCAAGCTGGTATCATTGGATCCTAACCAGATCAATGACCAGCTGACATGTGGCATAACCAGGACCCGGGCTGCATGGTCACTGCTCGACCGGTATCATCCGGCCAGGGCTTCGAACTATTACCTAACGGTTTGTCGGAGGCGGTCTTAATTTTAAAATCTGCATCAAACGAAGCGTCAGACCAGCATGGAGGAAACAAGCCATCACGGGCCGGGCATTGGCAATCTCAAACAACACAGTTGATGGAAAAAGGCGGCCTCAAAGGACCTTTTTATTAATTTCAGTATTTTGTACATAGAGGGGGTAATTTTAATAGCTTCCCCAGCAAAAAAGAAAAGAAAAAAATCTTCAGGTCTCCTTGCCCTTCAGAGCCTGAATCTCCTCCTCCAGGGCAGCTACCTTGGCTGTTAGCTCTTTTACGGTGAGCTCCAGCGCATGAAAGTCCACCTCCCGCATGACAGAGTCCGTCTGCAGGAGAGCACTTTGCTTTTCTACCTCCTGAAGACGACTTTCCAGATTGCCGAGGGAGAGGCCTGTCCAGGAGCTGGGTATATAAAGACCGGCGTATACTTTCAGCCGACTCCTTTTCGGTTGGGGCTGAGACTCTTCCTCAGCCACCTTCTCCTTACCCTTCCTGGTCAGGCCCGGTGGCGGACCTGTATCCCCGGACGAGGATGAATCAGAACTGGTGGTCAGAGCAATTGGTCCTTCATATGGGACGGCCCCTCTCATGGCACGCAGACTGGACGTCATGGACCGAGTATAACGGCGCGACCCGGAAGCAGCCGCAACGGGAGCTGCAAGAGGAACTTCACCGCTAACCTCCCCAGCAGGTCTCCCGATTAAATCGGAAAACCTGAGGCCGGCCTCGACCACTCGATTGATCGCCTCCATATCAGCCACAGAGGAAGCAACATCGCGGAAAGCGGCGACGGATAACTTGCACAGCTCAGGATCGAAAGTTACAGGAGGGCACATAGAGGGGTCCACCAACCAGTTGCTGGAGACAATGACCCAAGGGTATTGACGCCAGTTTCTATTGGGGAAGTCTAGACCTCGAACGAGATGCTTCTCTTCCGCCCCAGTGCATAGGTAAGGATCCCCGCGGTCTATACTCAAGAGATAGCACCTGACGACATCCACAGGGCGGAGTAGTATCCTGAGTCGCTCGTTCAGCACCGATATGCCCCAAAGCAGTCAATCAAGATTCGAGCGGCACTTGGCAAGCGGGAAACACAATCTGTCACACCCCAATTTTTGAACAAGAAAATATTCAATCCAGAGCCTGTATCCGGACTAATATTTAATTTCCAAAAATCACGAGAGTGACACCCTCACACAAGCTAAATGATAATTTATTAAAAACAGTATTTAATGCTCCTTAAATAAAGACATGTGATCTTGTGTTTTAAAAAAAAACTCTTTATTAATAAACCTGTATTCCCAAACATCTATTTCATTATAAAAGAACTAAAGTTCCATTATAAATATTATATCACTTTTCAATTTTAAAAAAAATATATCATTTTCATAAATAAAATGTCCACATACAGAGTTCAGCGGAAAAAAAAAATAAGAATAAAATCTATACATCCTTTGGTCAGAGTAATTAAAACGTTCCCAGTACTCAATATACAATACATGTTACAATAATCCAAATACGGCCCACAATGCCTAAAATAAATAAATAAATAAAAATACAACCAAATACAAACTACACTTCTACACAACTGCAACTCCAAGACATCAAAAGCTCCACAGAAAATGTCCAAATACTAAACCTGCACAAGTGCATTCAACTACGTTTCATATAGAAACGCCCCCGAATGCATAACACACTCGGGTCAGTCACATGACTGGTATGAGTTAAACAAAACAACAAGTCTTAGGGATCCAACTTGAACCCGTAGACAACAAATTACACTACAACACTCTTGGGTCAAGACAGGTAGTTCCACACACATATCTGTACAATAGAGTAGTTTCCATTTATGTGGTGGCAAATAGTTTCTTGCCCAAAATCCAAAGTTACTACGAATTTCATACTTACCCATTTACTTATGGTGAGCCAAACCTGTAAAACGTTAGTGGGCCCACCATCCTGCAAATTGAATGATCATAGACCAAGCAAACAATTCCGCATACCAACCGTCCACATTCTAACTCCAAACGTCGCATTTATTATTTCACGCTTATCAGTCTTATGAAATAATCCATTTTCATTATTTATTAGCATTAGATTTATCTTTGTGTTCCCTAGGTTCACCCCTTGGCCACCCTCCATGGTACAGCCCACACATATATCCCATGTGTGCCCGGACATACTACCAACACCCACTCCGATGCTAGTTTGGTTGGGGTATCAACCAAACCAGGTATACACACAGAAGGCTAGTCAATATGCCTAGACGTCTAACAAATAAGCCGGGCATAAGGCTTAGGCCAGCTTGATCACGAAGCCACTGGCAAAAGGGTACACTCAGCAAGTCGAGCTACCAAAAAAAACATATCACACAACGGGGAGCGGTGAACACTAAAGAACTATGTTGCACTTATTACTTATCGTTCGTATTATCCCCAATAATTGTAAATTTCACATTTATCACATAGTTCCGTCTTATCATCCCATCACATCTCTAACTTTTAAATGCATTCCAATTTTCTTACAATAAATGGTTTTATCAATTAACCCATAACACTCTTCCCTCAATAATTTCTATTCAAATTACAAGATCTCTAATATACTATTCAACGTATCTAATTTACTCATTTTTATCAAAATGACCACAAAATAAGGTCAGTTATTTCAGGTATAATAACTTCACACCAAAAATTCAAACCAAGATTTAAATCCAACTCCAAAAACTTAATAAGAATCTAAAAAAAAGAACACTTCACTTAAACAATATCTTAAATTGTTAAATGGCCCACAATGCCAGAAATCTTATTTCTAAACTCTCTAAAGTGATAATTAAAAAAAACGAATAAGGAAAACAGCACAAGACTCCACATGCCTCCTGCTGCCAGGTACCACGATCTCCCTACTAGCCCTGCAAATTTTGATCGGCTACGCTCCAACAAGAACGCCCCCGCGAGAAAAAACTCACGGGTCAGTCACATGACTGGTATGAGTTAAACCACACACACATAGCTTCAGGATCACCCGTTGACCCTTTAACTACCACACAAAATATTAACTTGGGCAAGAGAGTAGTTCCACTTCACATATTGGGACGAGCGTTAGTTTCCCTTTATGTGGTGGCCATGCAGTTCTCACCCGACCAAAGCGGACAATATCTTACTGAGCGAGACTTGGGTCGTGACAGAATGGTATCAGAGCTAGACCCAGCCGGAAGTGTGCCAACGTGGACGTTGGGCCCTAAGGGGGGTGGAGTGTAACGACCCTGGTGTTGTGGGCGGGCTGCTGTAGGTGCCTTTGTGGCTGCAGTAGGTGCTGGCAGGCTACACACTATGGGAAGTTCGTCCCACATCGCCTGGGTGTGGAAAAGTAATGTGCTATATATGTGTGGTTTCAAGTCTCCCTAGAAAGAGGCCTTTTGGGTAGTGACCCAAGAACAAATCCGTGCGGGCTTGGGCCCAAAGCGGACAATATCTTACTGAGCGAGACTTGGGTCGTGACATATATATATATATATAAAAAAATTTAGTTGATTTTAAATGTATACCATATTAGGAGCATTGGTAACGTTATTTAATATTGATTAGTAGAGCATGCATCATTTTAATTGTCATGGGATGAAATGGCAGAGGGGAGATGTAATTTTCTTCGTCAGGCGGTTGAGTTCAGGAGTAGTACTGGAATATCTTCTACGAGTTATTATTATCTGGCAGTATCAATTTAACATTCAGAAGGGTATTATTCTATTAGAGTATCGGGATTCTCTTATTCTCAGAAGACTTATTATTTTATTAGCAGGATTTCTATTGTCGCTTTTATTATCTACTGAGTTGATTATTGGACTTCATTTATTGGGCATTTGGACTTCTTATACTATCGGCGAATCTGCCATATTCTCTATGGGTGTTCTGTACAACCGTCTATTATTACAGATTTTCTTGATTTCTGATTATATTCTGATAATTACCAGACAAGGATATATTTTTCTTCAGTGCCAGTAAATATTTCTCAGATGTGGTTGGAGCGGTGAGTAAGTATTGGATATCCCGATGAAGTGTTGTGCGGGACACAGTAAGAGGGGAACATGTGCATACACGTAGTCATATCTTTGTGAAATTAATCAATTGTTGCTTTTAATAAATAGTTAATATCTAGTGCTTTATGTGAAATTATGTGCTTTACCTTACTGGTGTTGTGTCTTTTGTGTCTGTTAAAATTTAACAAGCGACTATATGAGACTATGGGTATATACATGAGTGTTTCCTTGTTTGGATTATTCGCTCGATGTACCAGGTCTCATTACTGTCGGGAGTTAAACGATACTGACACTTCGATGTTGGATTGCTTTCATTGTATGTTTAACGTCATGCATATTAATTATCTGTATTTGTTGTACCCCAAATTTCGGGACGAAATTTCTTTAAGGAGGGTAGAATGTAACAACCCGAAAATTTGTAAGTGTTTAAATAATATTTTTATTGAAATTTCAATTAGCAATGTTATATGAGTGTACCTATGTAAGACATGTGTTTGAAAAATTTAAGTGTTTGGTGAACGTATCAATTAAATCATGAGTGAGCGCGTTTAGTTTGGGAGTTATATTTTATTAATTTATATTTGTTAAAAAAAAAAAGTGAAGGGTTGATATGTATTTTTGTTATATAGTGTTTATAGGGCCGCGAATGTGTTAAATAATATAATTAACATTAAAACTTAGTACCGGTGTCATGGGTACCCATTGGGCTACTCATTTTAACACTTTGTACTGCATTTTGGGCCCACATGAGTCTCTTTTGTGAGCCCATTAGACAAAAAACGGGATTTGATATGTATATATGAGTTATTTGTATAAGTTGTGCATGTATATAGTATACTATGTGTGTAATACATATATACTTATATCATTAACCCTAGCCACCCAAAGAGAGAACAGACGTGTGTTGTGTGTGTATGTGTGTGTGTGTGTGAGAGAGAGAGAGAGAGAGAGAGAGAGAGAGAGAGGGAAGAAGAAGAAGAAGAAGAAGAAGAAGAAGAAAGGAGAATGATATCGGGTTCGTGGGCACGTGGGAAAGTGCGAAGCATTCGTGGTGGTTGATTTGTGATCAACTAGGTGAGTTAAAATTTATATTTGGGTATATATATATACACGTATGTATATATATATATGTGTGTGTGTGTGTGTGCAAGAGAATCCAAATAGTTCTTATTAATTTTGTGGTTCGTGTTAAATTGTGTGTGTATCCCCATTCGTTATTATTGAATGATATAAATATTTATTTTCTTCGTGTGAATTTATGATTGTGATCTTGGTGTACTTGGATAAATCATGTGGATAGTTAATTTGAGGAATACACAAAGGGGCATAATTTTGATAATGAATAAATAATAGAAAATTCGTTTTATTTTTATTTTAACAGTGGCAGAAACTTTGAAAAATATTATAAAACCATGACTTAGATTTATGGAATTCTGTCCGCGTAGGCCTATAGGAAACGCGATTCTGCACACTTTTCGTCTAATGGTATTTTTCATGATTCGGCACCGTTTGGGCAAAAATTGAAGATTTCAGTAGCAGTTTTTAGTATATTAAAATGTACGAAATTGAAGAAATATGATTCGTTGTGTGTTTTTTATTCATTCATATGACTTAATGAAAATTACAGAAATGCATGAATTCTCATATAATGTTGAGCTATAAAAAAAAATGAGTAATAGTCATTAATGTTGAGTCCGATGGAAATATTGTGGAACGATTGTTATAATACTTTACGATATGAGAATTTGAATTTTTATTATAGGTTTCATGTAGGCTAATTTTGAATGTCGGGTTGAAGTTATTATACCTGAAATAACTGACCTTATTTTGTGGTCATTTTGATAAAAATGAGTAAATTAGATACGTTGAATAGTATATTAGAGATCTTGTAATTTGAATAGAAATTATTGAGGGAAGAGTGTTATGGGTTAATTGATAAAACCATTTATTGTAAGAAAATTGGAATGCATTTAAAAGTTAGAGATGTGATGGGATGATAAGACGGAACTATGTGATAAATGTGAAATTTACAATTATTGGGGATAATACGAACGATAAGTAATAAGTGCAACATAGTTCTTTAGTGTTCACCGCTCCCCGTTGTGTGATATGTTTTTTTTGGTAGCTCGACTTGCTGAGTGTACCCTTTTGCCAGTGGCTTCGTGATCAAGCTGGCCTAAGCCTTATGCCCGGCTTATTTGTTAGACGTCTAGGCATATTGACTAGCCTTCTGTGTGTATACCTGGTTTGGTTGATACCCCAACCAAACTAGCACCGGAGTGGGTGTTGGTAGTATGTCCGGGCACACATGGGATATATGTGTGGGCTGTACCATGGAGGGTGGCCAAGGGGTGAACCTAGGGAACACAAAGATAAATCTAATGCTAATAAATAATGAAGATGGATTATTTCATAAGACTGATAAGCGTGAAATAATAAATGCGACGTTTGGAGTTAGATTGTGGACGGTTGGTATGCGGAATTGTTTGCTTGGTCTATGATCATTCAATTTGCAGGATGGTGGGCCCACTAACGTTTTACAGGTTTGGCTCACCATAAGTAAATGGGTAAGTATGAAATTCGTAGTAACTTTGGATTTTGGGCAAGAAACTATTTGCCACTACATAAATGGAAACTACTCTATTGTCCAGATATGTGTGTGGAACTACCTGTCTTGACCCAAGAGTGTTGTAGTGTAATTTGTTGTCTACGGGTTCAAGTTGGATCCCTAAGACTTGTTGTTTTGTTTAACTCATACCAGTCATGTGACTGACCCGAGTGTGTTATGCATTCGGGGGCGTTTCTATATGAAACGTAGTTGAATGCACTTGTGCAGGTTTAGTATTTGGACATTTTCTGTGGAGCTTTTGATGACTTGGAGTTGCAGTTGTGTAGAAGTGTAGTTTGTATTTGGTTGTATTTTTATTTATTTATTTATTTTAGGCATTGTGGGCCGTATTCGGATTATTGTAACATGTATTGTATATTGAGTACTGGGAACGTTTTAATTACTCTGACCAAAGGATGTATAGATTTTATTCTTATTTTTTTTTTCCGCTGAACTCTGTATGTGGACATTTTATTTATGAAAATGATATTTTTTTTTTAAAATTGAAAAGTGATATAATATTTATAATGGAACTTTAGTTCTTTTATAATGAAATAGATGTTTGGGAATACAGGTTTATTAATAAAGAGTTTTTTTTTAAAACACAAGATCACATGTCTTTATTTAAGGAGTATTAAATACTGTTTTTAATAAATTATCATTTTGCTTGTGTGAGGGTGTCACTCTCGTGATTTTTGGAAATTGAATATTAGTCCGGATACAGGCTCTGGATTGAATATTTGGTTGTTCAAAAATTGGGGTGTGACACAATCCTTGCAAGAGATCGCAGAAGGAGGCAGATAGAGGAAAACGCAGCCCTACTATTAGCAACAGATAGCTGCTAATAAGGACGGAGGGTAGATCCACCTCCTCTCCTTCGATGTAAGGACAGACCCTGACATCGTCAGGGATCTCACAGTCCCTCCTGAACGAAGTAAGTCCTTCACTGGAGATTAGAATGATTTGAGAGGCCATGAGGAAAAAGCTTGGATTGTAAGAAGGTAGAGGAAAAGAGCTCGGTGAAAGATGTGTTCTCAGAGACTGCTCGGTATACTCAATCTCAAACAGTGGGAATATTTTGAATGAACAAGTACACCTTATATAGAAGTCATGAATGGCTCGGATTGAAGCTGATCCGACGGCTCAGACGCTCTCCCGCCAAGAGTCGACGATAGCTGTCATCTTGGGCACGTGAAGGGTCACCTAAAACAGCGCGCACATTAAATGCGTGACATGACGATCCGGTTACCACGCGACTGTTCGGTTACATCCAAACTAATTCCGCTGAACCCTGACCAGGACAATTGCTCCCTAACACATGGCAATACTCACACCCGAGCTCCTACCTGTACCGGTCGGTTAATCCACCGAGTGACCTGGAGTGTGGACCCCATCTCGAGCCGCACCCCCGGACGATATTCGGACGGTTTCCAAGGCAATACTGATTTTTGAATCCTCACTCGATGACGCATCTAGTCAGTTCCGAAAATAGGGGGCAGCTGATATGTCCAAAATAATCTAGCCAATGGAACAGTGCCACGTCTCCAGGAGGAGCCGGTTCTTCTTGTGTGGGCGCCCACAGCCAAGCATTCCCGAAGCAACCTCGGGACCGGGCGGTTCGGTTGGCCGGGCATGACTGTCTCGGACGCTCGGGATCCCGTCCAACCAGCAGTTTCCTAAATCAATTACATATCTACGAAGGGAGATGTGGCAGTTTCCTAAACTGCTTAGAAAAATCTCCAAAGATCACGCAAATCAAGTTGTAATCAGATTGGGTTTCCTAATCCTATTAACTTACCATGTAAGGGTGGACTCTTGCATCTATAAAAGAGCCCACCTACCTTGTCAAAGGGATCCGAAATCTATTCTCTAAGCATACAAGCAATTAACAGAGAACTCACCATCTGCACGCATACACCCGGCCGATATTACTGGTAGTGCCGCCCATCTTTGTTGGCTCACCAGGCCCGCCGGTGATCTGCTAGTGAGAAGCACACAGACGCAACCGTGGACGTAGGTCACCTTGTTAACGGGACCGAACCACATACAAACCTTTTTCTTACTTTATTTTCTGTCCAAATCTTTCTTACCAGTTTTCGGCGTCATCAAAATCTATCCCATCAATATCATAAAGGTCGTCATGTTTTAGAAACTCTTCAAGAGTTGCATAATGAGTCTTCAAACTATCATCATCCATAGAGCTGAACTTCAAGTCAAATAAAAACCCAAACATGCCTTCATAAATTTCAAATTGTTCCAACCTACTCTTAAGTGGTGAAGTAGCTTGATCCACTATATATAGGAAGTATTTAACCCTAGAGGATTCTTCAGCTGGTAGTGTTGCATCTTCACTAGCACTTTCATCAAATTGTCTCTTTCTACGAATGATACGTTTTTCACGAAATATGGCTTCAATCTCCATTTTAGTTGCAACCTCTTTAGCTTCAATCATGGCTTCCTGAAATCCATTTTCTCTATACTTTTCAAAAAATGTAATAAGCCCTTTCAATTCATCAATAGCAACATCAATTTGCATGTCTTGCTTTTGCAACAACTTGCTACCACTATTGACAACAAAAAGTAAATTGTTCCAAATGATCATCCCTAATAAGAATTCAAAAGTCTCCATTTTATTTGATGCCAATGAATCGGCTTCACTCTTGATTTTTGGATCTCCATCAATGTTTGCCAAGTGAATTAAAGTATCTCTAATTTCCATAGCCTAGAATCTTATTGCTCTAACACTTGTGACTTGACTTTCCCATCTTGTTTATGATAAGAACTTAAGTGTGAGACTTGGAACGTGTTCTTTCAAAACATCCCACTGCTTGGTAGAAGATGAAAACAATGTGTATAAGTGTTGTATCACTCCAAAAAAAGATATAGCCTTAGCACAAGAGTTGGCCATATCACAAAGTGCAAGGTTAAGACTATGACAACCACAAGGAGTGTAAAATGCTCTAGGATTCACTTCGAGTAGTATTTTTTGTACTCCTTTATTTGTTTCCTTTCATCTTGGAGCCATTGTCATAACCTTGTCCCCTCACATCACAAATATCAAGTTCCAACTTAACACATCTTCAAGCTCATTAAAAAGCTCGTCCACCTTCAAAAATTCTAAAAAGAGCTCTTCAACCTTCATTGGACTTTTTGAAACATCCACACATCGAATAATAAGAGACATTTGTTCTTTGTGACTAGTATCCGGCGTACAATCATGTATAACTAAATAGTATTTTTTGTTTTTGATTGTTTGAACGATTGTATTCTTTATCACACCCGCTAACATTTCTATTATTTCATTTTGAATTTTGTGATTGAGATAATGCTTATGAACCTCGCCGATTTGATAGCATCGAATGTGCTCCTTCATTACAGGATCAAATTCGGCAGTCATTTTAATCAAAACTAAAAAGTTCCATTATTCCCTTCATAAATCTTTTCATTACCTCCACGAAATGCCAAACTATTTTTACCAAATGTTTTCACAATGGCAAATATCCTTAGTAGCACTTGTCTCTAATGTTCTCTCTCTTTGTTTGTCATTAATTTCACATCTTTATGAATTGCTTCACCCTTTTGCAATCTCATTTCTAATTCAACCCACGAATTCATGCAATTTATGTGTTCACTACTTCCTTCATGACTTTGAAGCCTATGACTAAGATGTTTCCAGGTTTTAAAACCCTTGGTGGCCAATTGAATATTGTTTCTTTCTTTCTTGAATAACTTACAACAAAAACAAATTACTCTATCTAAAGCAGTTGAATATACAAGCTATCTCTTATTATGATTTTTTCCATTTAACCATTGTCTTGTGTAGTGCCTGGAAGAAAAATGTCTACCACTAGGTCCACATTTAGGGAAATCAAAATCAACTCTTACAGGCCCCCTTTCAACTAATAAATCTCTAAAATTCCAATTAATCTTGTCCCAATTCCTGTAGACACCCAATTTTGACCACACTGATAGGATTTAGGGTGGACAACATCTTGGAGGACTCGATGATGAAAAGTATTCTGTGGAAGGTACTGGATTCTACACAATTGAAAGATCAAACTTCAGAAAGTGACTTCATGTTCAGAAGAGCCCTTATCCATGCATAAATCCCGGTTTTGTCAAAACCGTTTCTCAGAATTCCTATTCACTCAAGGTTATATGAACATGAAGTGTTCTAAATGCCGTATTATAGGTGTCTAGATATTCAATTTTAAAGAAAAACCCGAAATCAATTCACATTGAAAATCAATTTTGGAAAAGGAGTCGCTTGATTTCAAAAAGACGATAAAAGTTCTAGAGGACTTCCAGACTTCAATTGGACTTCAATTCTCATTTCAAACCCTCCTGAAATATTATTATACTGAAATTCAACTCAACAGCTTTCTAACGGTACATAAATGGACAATTTTGAACAAAAAAAGCATTTTTTACAAAAATCTGGAAAAGTAGTGAACTTAATATTTGAAATAGGGCTTAAGGGCAACAAGGGGAGCAAGAAAATGAGATGGCAGGTCCCACTTATGGGGTAGAGGTTCCCACCTTAACTACCACCTATATATGGTGTCCTCCATTGAGCTTTTCGAGTTCCAGAGGCTTCTCACTACGAGGAAATTGCCTGGAAACAACGTTTAGGCACTAAAATGGCCATTTTAACCATTTTCTGACTTCTAAAATCTCCGTTTTAACCCTAAAACTTAAGAGTTAAGTTTTCAACCTCTATATAAAGATCCCATACATCTCATTTGAGATCATCTAGAACTCATATAGCGAGAGCTTAGATCATCTTGAAGAATCTTAGAATATCCTTAAGTACACCTTGAATATACTTGAAGATATAATGACATTTACTTTCAATTTGAGAGATTTCTAGAGAGAATTATGAATTAAAGTTTTCTAAACTAATCTTAGGCTAACTAAATCATAGTTTGACATCATTTGCATCCCTCAACTTCCATGGATGAGTGCTTGAAGAACTTGAAGAACACTTGAAGAAGAAGACCCTTCAAATAAACTTTGATTGCATAATTGAGAATCCTCCAAGAAGTAGACATCACAGTTCATCTCTAATTCTTACTTTTGTATATAGATCTATAAGGTTTGGATCTAGTTTAGTTTTATTTTCTTTGTTAGAACACTCATCTTCTTCCTCTCATGTTCTTCACACACTTACATAGCTATATACAAATCCTCTTTGATTTTTGTTGATAATTCATAATTGGAGATTGATTTTCACTTTGATTTTCAATTTTGATTTCATTCTTCCATTTAGTTTAGATCCATGCATACATGATTATATATATGTATCTACTTTGAATTATATGATGGTTTGAAAGTTTGATCTATGAGAAGGATGATTCCTATGTTCATACTTTTATCTTGATCATTCCAATGACCTAGAATTCCTATTGAAATTCATCTCCAATAGGATATTTGTACGTCCTTTTGATCCATGATCTAAATTTCTTCATGGAACTTGAGGGCTAAATTGATTGAAAATCATGATAATCAAGTTGATCCATGAGTTTGATTTCCTAATAAGCCTCAACCAACACCTAAGATGTTTCTCTTACACTTTAAAATGAACTAGTCAAAATTCAGCAAAACATATTGGTTTTGTCCATAAGATTTGGTCCATCAAAATCCACAGTTTGATGGATTTCAAATTTTCTGGGTAAACTTTGATGAATTAGCTTTCATTTGATCTATTTTGAGAATCATTAGGATCCATATGCTATTTTTAGAAATTTTTGAGAAATTGGTTGACAGATTTGAACATAGTCTCTTTGTACTTGAATTTCAAAAAATCTATGATAGTTATCAATGATTTGCTTTTTGAGGATGATTCCTAATTCATGTATCTATATTCTAATGTAAAATTATGAGCATACGATCGAGTTAAGATTGTTTTCTAAGCGTTTGAAGTTGATACAACTATTCTGGAATTTTGTAAGTTTAAGTACAATCATGATTATGTATACACAATGGTCATACCTTGATCACTCAACATTAATTGATGAATGAAACTTGGTTTAGAAATCATCTAGGATAAATGGATGAGAGATTAAAAGCTTAGATCAACTTGATTAACATGCTTTATGAACTTCTATTATGTTTTGTATTCCTTTGTCAAATGATACCAAATTTCCAGAATAATAGAATCTGTTTAAAATAATTTTTCAGAGACCTTAAGATCATGATATGTCCGTGGGATTATTTTTGTCATAAACAACCATGAAATAGCTTTCTTTTGACACCAAATAGAGCTTCATGTGGTTTTTATATATTTAATTATGATTTTTATAAGAATAATGGACAGTCCTGATCCACTGTTCCCAAAACTCTTATTTCTCGAACTTCAAAAATGCTAATGAGGTCCTATTTTTTGGAAAGAGACATGTATCTAACTTTCTATAAAAGGGTTTGAACCCAGCTCATGTGTTAAGACCACTTTTGATAGGATTCATCAGAGGTTGCTGAATCTGGAAATTTGATTGCTTACATCTTTTCCTTGTTTATCATGCATATCATTTGTTTGCTTGTATTTTTGCAATGCTTGGGTATTCCTTGGTGTGTTAGTGTAGAGAATTAAATGCCGTGGATCTGGACTTTGATTTGTGGGCTTGCCTCGTTTACATGTGGCTTAGTGCCCATGTGTCGTGTACTACCTCTATCCTTTCTCTTAGAATTTTTTTAGGTTTTCAAATTTATTTTCAATGACACAATTCCTTTAGGATAGTCCTCGTTTATGTGCTTATATGTTAGAAACAACTTATCTAGGATTGTTGCATGATTGCATTACATGTTTCCTTTCTTTTCTTTTTGCGACATTGCTTGAGTCAACCCAATGTAAGTCTTCTTGTTCCCTTTTGCATATCATGACATGTTTCCTTTATTTACATTGGTCCCAGGCGGGACTAGCCACTGTGAGTATACCTTTCTCTTGTATTGCATGTGCATTCGACTGCTATTTGATTTAATCTGTTTAAATGATTTTTATTAGATGTTCTTTTTGCCATGTATATATTATCTAGTATGGTTGAGAAAATGACACCTATTATGAATTAAGAACAAGGATATTTAAATCAAGGCCTACTGTTCAGTAGGTCGAGGAGGGGGTGCTGTTGTCACGCCCCAGAGCAGCATAAATAGGGAAAAATAAATTTCCTTTATGGGTCCATAGGGAATGACGGGTGAATAACCGCATTGTCATCTAATCAAACCAACAAACACCACGATAGGGAGGATGCTATTCATAGAACATAACTTATTAACATAATCAGAGGCTACAGCGGAAATATAAAAGGTTTGGAAGCAACAAATGCCCAAGTACCAATTATAAAAGTCTACTAAATCTATTACAACAGCTGGCTTAGAGTCTGAAGCCTATAATAATTATAGCAGCAGTACAACAGATAAAAACTAACTATTACAAAGCGGAACTTCTTCGTCTTCAAGCCTTTAGCTCCACGTCCGGCAAAACATCAGTCTCCCGTCCTCAATACCTGCCAAGCTCTAGACATTGGAATGTCCAGGGCATAAACGCCATCAGCTTCGAATACAAAGCTGAGTGAGTACATTAAATAACACTCCTCACCGCTATTGTTCAGCATCTTAAAATGCGGTTAATCTCTTATCAATGACGTCACTCACGGACATAGCAGAGGTCTCATTAAACTATGCATGAATTCATCGATAACAAGAAACCGATTAAATGAACTCAATAATAAAGATCATAGTATAAATATCTCATCACGTATTCACCAAATCCATGCATGTAACCGTACAACCACCCATGCATCTACCTTTACGTCGGGACGCTGAATCCACGACTGAACATTAATCTCATCGTATACGTACTCACATTCATACCTCTATCCATCTCTGTATCCATACATCAATACCATATTACAAATCTGTGTCCATTCGTCGATATAATTCTGCCAATCGGAATCACCCGACTAGGCAGCAGGTCCCACAATCCCTTGATAGGGTTACCGGTCGTCTACACGGTACCACCTATCTGTAAACGATAGAACGGCACATCGGACGTCTTCAACGATGCGTATACCCTCACTGGTCGTCTACACAGCTGAGAATACATTAGAGCACTAGCCGGACGTCTTCAACGGTACACTGGACGTCTTCAACAGTGCATACGCATCACTGGACGTCTTCAACAGCGAGAGGCGCACTAGGAACTCTAACCATCCCACGTCCACCCGACTCGTCAGCCGTTGATCCCACGGATCCAAAGTATACATATCTCATTATTCCACATGAATCACATATCCCATTTCCATCATATCTTCTCATCTCTTCATATCAATATCCCATTTCTCATCAGATTCTCTTACCTCTTCACATCACTATCCCATACATGCTGACACATATTGTGAAATGCTCATATACTAAGTACAGGAAATACCACATGCTCTGTATTCAACATATCTACTTATTAATTCGCTATTAACATGCTATCGTGTTCCGTTCTACTATTCAGTTTGACAATTACATATGGCAGCTACTTAACCATTAGAGCATCTCATATCGACAGTTAATAATAAACAGCTCATCTTGTAATATTAACATAAACATCATATAAGGCTAACGTAGTATCATGTTGACTAAGAACATATCCAATATCATATATGGTACAACCATTAACAGCTTGGGTACATTACAACCAGCTCATAACATATAACAATAGATAAACAACATTCTGCTCTTACCCAATCGATTGACCAAAATGGCAATTGATTGGAAATAATGTCAATCGATTGAACTTAATGGCAATCGATTGATAATAATGTCAATCGATTGAATCTCATGGCAATCGATTGGAAAATATCCAATCGATTGGATCCAATGCCAATCGATTGAACTCTGTCTTCTTCCTCGAAACTGCTGGTTTTATTATGAAAACGATGGGGTTCCTCTTTCCTCCTCATGCACGTTATTATACACACATAAACATCACAAAACAAACCTCTTGAATGAGTTAATAAACTCACCTCTCCCGGCGATCCGTTGACGGCGTCCCGAGCTCCGCGGCGGCGGCTATGGTGAATTCTCTCTCTCTCTTTCTTCTCGGTCTCTCTGTCTGTCTCTTCTTTCTCTCTCTGGTCTCCTCCTCCTCCTCTCCTTCTTCTTCTCCTTTTCCTCAACCCGAGAGTGTGTGTGTGTGTAATATATATATACAATATATATGTGTGTATATTATATATATGAGAGTATGCAACTTTCTCTCCCAAGGCTGCCAAAACTTGGCCCAAGGCCACAAATGAACAAGTATACATAAGGGTTAAGAGTGCCACACGTTCAAAGTTGAAGGAAAGAAGAAAATGTTTCTCAGGTTATGTCAATCGATTGAGACACAAGTCAATCGATTGAGAACATATATTTGTAGTCAATCGATTGGAATAATGTCAATCGATTGGGATGAATGGCAATCGATTGATAAACTGCCACGTCATGAATTCAGGTCGGTCTGATGGCAATCGATTGAGAACTATGTCAATCGATTGGGATGAATGTCAATCGATTGGAATGAATGTCAATCGATTGGAAACTCAAACTCACCAAAGACTAAGGAAAGTACAAGGGATATATATATACAATATATATACCTGAAAATACAGGGTATTACATCATCCACCACTCATCAAAAGATTTCGTCCTCGAAATCTGAAGCAGTAGCCCCTCAAATAAAAACACAAATCATCTCGGAAGACATACTCTAAAATGCTCAAGTTCTCGTTTTACATAAATGATCACATCAGCGGCCAAAGGGTTAAGTTCTAAACACGCGATGCAAAGTTATCAACGATCTATAAGTGCTAGGGTTACAACTATCAATCCTCTGGTTAGCTATATGAAAATTCGTATGTCGAACTTCGAGAAAAGGTTCTAGGTAGCATAATCTAATCATCTTACAACATCTGAAACGGCTAGTCTTCGAACACACAAGGTTCCTCCCTCAGGTCAAACTCTACGGTGTGAGGGTTCTAGTGATCAAGTGTTCTAATCTCATCTAAGTAGTAGCGAAGCGTTGCCGTCTACTCTGGTTTCGAAGATGCTTCACACTGTGTTGACGATGTCTCTACTGCATCATCAGTTGACTGTCTCCTCCCTCTGAACTTCTTGTTATGATGGTTAGCGTCCTCGGTCGGCCTCTTGTTGTACACGATATCCTTGTTAACTCCCGTGTTGTCACCATCATCCTTTAGTATGCTGACTTGAAAACGTTGTGACTCTAACATCGTAGTTGTTGATTCGAACTTCCTCATGTGTCTCCAAATTCTCACGTATTATTAATATAATCATCTCTCGAGGTTGTACCATCCGTTGAATAGTCATTCTACTTCCACGTACTAATCAAATAGGTTATACAGGACTACATACTGATATCGTGAGTCGTTCTACTACAAAACATCTCGACTAGATAAAAGTAATAGGCGATCGGTGTCGAAAAGCATTCCTCTGTGATACTCTTTTGAAGTTCTGGTGTTGTCTCTGCGTTACTAGTATCCTCTCCAATAGTTGGCGTAGTCTTTCGATAGGGAGGCAAATGATGTCTTATAAGGATGCAATAGAAGTCATATGGGATGCAATTGATGTTATAACCATTCTTGGAAACTATTGTCATAGACGATTATTGATCAGTGCCAAAGGGGTGTTTGGGTATCTACAATTTATGGTGTAGGCTAATCCTCTTACAATCAATCAAATGGATGTAAAACTTCCTTCAATATCGGGATCATATGTAATACATGATGTAGGTGATAAGTGTTGTACCTTTTGTCCATCATCCTTGTCTAAGTTGAGACCAAGCACTTGTTCGACAGGTTCGTCCTTGTGGTACTTGTTGCAACGGAACATTGTGTTGCATCTCTAGTTCTGGACAAAACTTACGGACATGACCAAATTTACCACAGTCAAAACACCGTATTCCCCGTCCATTAGATTTCTTTACCGTTCTGCATTCTTGGGAATGGTGTCCCGGTACTCCACAATTGTAGCAGATATCTCGTTCTCTGTGCTGTGTTGGAGTCGTCATTAGTTTTGATTCTTTCTGGTCGTTTCCCATCCTCTTACGCTTCTGGCGGTTGCATATGTAACTTCTCTCTGTGTTTCCTTGTTGAACTTGGTTAGCTGCCAACACAACCTGACTGTCTCTTCCTCTCTGATCCATTATGAAAAATTGATCGTTCCCTGGAAATGCTTGATCAAAGTGTTGTCCTTCACTAATCTGAGTGTCGTCTTCCAGTTTCGTTGCCATTTCTACCAAAGCTTCGAAAGATTGATCTAAATGTCCTATAGTCATATGACGAATATGCGGAACTAGTCCTTGATGATATCTTTTGATCTTTCTTCTTGGTGTATCAATCATATGCGGTGCAAATCGTGATAGCCTCTCGAATTGAGTTGTATATTCGGGCACTGTAAAACTACCTTGAATTAATTGGATGAACTCCATTTCCCTTTTGTTCTTCTCAGATTCTGGAAAGTACTTTTCTAGAAATCGAATCTTGAATGATTCCCAAGTCATCCTTCCTACAGCTTCTTCACCTATCGTAGCTTTCACTGTGTCCCACCAATCTGCTGCTGAGAACGTCAGTTGAAATACGGCCAAATGTCTTTTCTCAAGGTCAGTACATCCAAGTACCTCAAATATCAATTCTATCTGTCGAATCCATTCCTCAGCTTGCCATGCTCCCGTTAATCCGGTAAAGGTTCCTGGTTGAAGAGCACGAAATTCCTTTAGCAGCTTGACTCTCGTTTGTCGTACCGGTGCTCCATTGCCGATGACACGATCTGCATGATTTATAACTTGTTCCATGCGACGGATGAAAACTCCAATCATTCCTGTTGGATCTATCTCAGGAGGTACTATATCAGATACTCCATTCAGCTGGCCCTGGTTTCCTCGAGTCGTCCTAACCATAACGAGTGCTGGTAGGGTTCAGTGTTGCTACCTACAAATGAAAAACTATTCGGTCAGACGCATTCTATCTTACAGCTCAAGCAAAAACATGCGGTAACAAATATATAGTACCACTATATAACACGATCACATCAAGTAATACGAATACCTCACATAAATAATAATATTAACCACAGAGGTCAGTCTACCTATCAGGTACGCTTAAATGTATCTATGCTCAAGACGAAACTACAACCTCTACGCGTAACGTCAAATCTCAAACATTCTATTTCTATTCTCAAGTTCCAACTACGAGTACCGCCCAACTAACATGTGAGACCACTCAACTAACATGTGGCTCAAGGTAACAGGACAATCTTATCCTTATCCTCTTTCTATTTCTAGGACATACTGACTGTTCTGACATCGCTCAGGAATTCATCAGCGTCTAACATCCAACGGCTCTATATTTAGGATCTCCACCACCACAACTAACTCTCGATGTCTGTTCTCCGCGAACTCAGCTATCCAAATTCTTATTGGTTCCAACAGTTACCACCTTCCAAAGAAACATCCTCAGACGGATTTTTCCAACCTCTTATCTGCGTGACAAGATAACAGTTCTATCTCATCTCAGCTAATCCTCATGCTATCGATATTATCTTATAACTCGGGTTCTAATCACAAAAAGACAAGCGGTTAACAACTAAAACCTAGGCTTTGATACCAAAAATCCTGTCACGCCCCGGAGCAGCATAAATAGGGAAAAATAAATTTCCTTTATGGGTCCATAGGGAATGACGGGTGAATAACCGCATTGTCATCTAATCAAACCAACAAACACCACGATAGGGAGGATGCTATTCATAGAACATAACTTATTAACATAATCAGAGGCTACAGCGGAAATATAAAAGGTTTGGAAGCAACAAATGCCCAAGTACCAATTATAAAAGTCTACTAAATCTATTACAACAGCTGGCTTAGGGTCTGAAGCCTATAATAATAATAACAGCAGTACAACAGATAAAAACTAACTATTACAAAGCGGAACTTCTTCGTCTTCAAGCCTTTAGCTCCACGTCCGGCAAAACATCAGTCTCCCGTCCTCAATACCTGCCAAGCTCTAGACATTGGAATGTCTAGGGCATAAACGCCATCAGCTTCGAATATAAAGCTGAGTGAGTACATTAAACAACACTCCTCACCGCTATTGTTCAGCATCTTAAAATGCGGTTAATCTCTTATCAATGACGTCACTCACGGACATAGCAGAGGTCTCATTAAACTATGCATGAATTCATCGATAACAAGAAACCGATTAAATGAACTCAATAATAAAGATCATAGTATAAATATCTCATCACGTATTCACCAAATCCATGAATGTAACCGTACAACCACCCATGCATCTACCTTTACGTCGGGACGCTGAATCCACGACTGAACATTAATCCCATCGTATACGTACTCACATTCATACCTCTATCCATCTCTGTATCCATACATCAATACCATATTACAAATCTGTGTCCATTCGTCGATACAATTCTGCCAATCGGAATCACCCGACTAGACAGCAGGTCCCACAATCCCTTGATAGGGTTACCGGTCGTCTACACGGTACCACCTATCTGTAAACGATAGAACGGCACATCGGACGTCTTCAATGATGCGTATACCCTCACTGGTCGTCTACACAGCTGAGAATACATTAGAGCACTAGCCGGACGTCTTTAACGGTACACTGGACGTCTTCAACAGTGCATACGCATCACTGGACGTCTTCAACAGCGAGAGGCGCACTAGGAACTCTAACCATCCCACGTCCACCCGACTCGTCAGCCGTTGATCCCACGGATCCAAAGTATACATATCTCATTATTCCACATGAATCACATATCCCATTTCCATCATATCTTCTCATCTCTTCATATCAATATCCCATTTCTCATCAGATTCTCTTACCTCTTCACATCACTATCCCATACATGCTGACACATGTTGTGAAATGCTCATATACTAAGTACAGGAAATACCACATGCTCTGTATTCAACATATCTACTTATTAATTCGCTATTAACATGCTATCGTGTTCCGTTCTACTATTCAGTTTGACAATTATATATGGCAGCTACTTAACCATTAGAGCATCTCATATCGACAGTTAATAATAAACAGCTCATCTTGTAACATTAACATAAACATCATATAAGGCTAACGTAGTATCATGTTGACTAAGAACATATCCAATATCATATATGGTACAACCATTAACAGCTTGGGTACATTACAACCAGCTCATAACATATAACAATAGATAAACAACATTCTTCTCTTACCCAATCGATTGACCAAAATGGCAATTGATTGGAAATAATGTCAATCGATTGAACTTAATGGCAATCGATTGATAATAATGTCAATCGATTGAATATCATGGCAATCGATTGGAAAATATCCAATCGATTGGATCCAATGCCAATCGATTGAACTCTGTCTTCTTCCTCGAAACTGCTGGTTTTATTATGAAAATGATGGGGTTCCTCTTTCCTCCTCATGCACGTTATTATACATACATAAACATCACAAAACAAACCTCTTGAATGAGTTAATAAACTCACCTCTCCCGGCGATCCGTTGACGGCGTCCCGAGCTCCGCGGCGGCGGCTATGGTGAATTCTCTCTCTCTCTTTCTTCTCGGTCTCTCTGTCTGTCTCTTCTTTCTCTCTCTGGTCTCCTCCTCCTCCTCTTCTTCTTCTTCTCCTTCTCCTCAACCCGAGAGTGTGTGTGTGTGTAATATATATATACAATATATATGTGTGTATATTATATATATGAGAGTATGCAACTTTCTCTCCCAAGGCTGCCAAAACTTGGCCCAAGGCCACAAATGAACAAGTATACATAAGGGTTAAGAGTGCCACACGTTCAAAGCTGAAGGAAAGAAGAAAATGTTTCTCAGGTTATGTCAATCGATTGAGACACAAGTCAATCGATTGGGAACAGATATTTGTAGTCAATCGATTGGAATAATGTCAATCGATTGGGATGAATGGCAATCGATTGATAAACTGCCACGTCATGAATTCAGGTCGGTCTGATGGCAATTGATTAAGAACTATGTCAATCGATTGGGATGAATGTCAATCGATTGGAATGAATGTCAATCGATTGGAAACTCAAACTCACCAAAGACTAAGGAAAGTACAAGGGATATATATATACAATATATACACCTGAAAATACAGGGTATTACAGCTGTAGTCCTACTCGAGCTCCTTCTCCTCTCGTACCAAGACCCCCGAACCTTGTTTCTGGTGATGAAGGACGAGTAACCTTATTCATTTTTGGGCGAGCCAAACTAAGTTTCCTAATTCTCGATAAAAATTAGGTGGTGACCTTTTGTCTCTAGGACCGCGTGAGGAAGTTCTAGTTCCTTGAAGTGCGCTCCTTGGATTCGTCCCAGGACACTGTTAAGGAATGCCACGACCCCCTTTTCACATTTCACGGTCAATAATCTGGCGACTCGACTAAGGATTTGAATATGAAACTTATGGTTTCTTGTTCTTCGAGGGTTTGACTTGAGCCAATAAATGTCCTTGTTATTAATTCGATAATCGTGTTGTTTTTGCCTATATTTGCACTTGCATTGTTATTTCACCGCGACTGCTTTAGACCATTGCCTTGAGAGTGGAGGGACCCCTTCCCTCCATTTGTCAAGAGACTTTGGTAGCATGTAGTCACCGTTAGCCTTGTACCACGTGCGGTATATAGAGCCTATGTGTGAATGACACGCCATCGGGGAGGCGGCCACCCACGTCACTGAGCTTGCTAATGTACCCTTTATGAGACTAAAACTCGGCCTTTGCATATAATTTCTATAGAACCCTTCAATTAGGATCTTGATTATCATTTTTGATTAGGACAATGTGATGAATTATTTGTGTTTGCCTATAAGAGATTATGTGGATGATGAGGACGTGTATGCGAAGACATCATCAAACCTTGTATGGTAGATTCCTCTAGAGTAGTATGGTCTTTATTCGAACATCTATTCATTATTCGAGGACATTTTTTGAAAAATTTTGAAAATACTTCTTTGAAAAAATCCAAGTCTTTTGAAATTTTTGGAATATCCCTTTTGAAAAATCGCTTTGAAATTTGCTTTTGCAAAATGCTTCAAAAATTCTCCCTAGATTCTAGAGAATTTCAAAATTCCTTCTTTGATTATTCAATTTTAAATTCTCCTCTCAGATTTTAGATTTCCTACTTTAGTTTTCAAAAAAATCACGATTTCACACTTTGATGATTCAATTTCGAACCTTTCCTCTCAGATTTTAAAAATTCAAATTTCCCATCTCGATTTTCAAAAATCATGATTTTACACCTCGGGCATTGATGGTTCAAAAGTAATTTAAAAAATTACATAAAAAATTCAATTTTGTAAACATGAACCATCAACAATTTAAAAGCTAAAAAAAATCCTTGGATAATGATTGAATTAGTAAGATGATTAGCATACTCAGGGAATCCTATGTGTTTATGTGTTGATATGCTAGGTCTAAGCAAGATTAAGGTGCATTGCATTCAGGATAGATTGCATTTCATTTGCATTGCATACACTACATGAGCATTGCATATACAACTCACGAGTGCGATGCTTCTAATATACTTTCGAAAAGAAAATATTTGTTTTCCTCAGAATTTTGAAAAAAAATTCATTGATTTCTTGGAAAATGTTTTTATTTAAAAAGGAAAAGATTTTCCATCTTTGATTTTCAACCCACTTTTGTAAATACCATTCTTTGAAAATTCTTTTGCAGTAAAGATACCTGATTATTTGAAAATCCCTAATAAACCAGAGAAGAGAAGATAGGACCAAAAAGTTATACTCCCTCCTGGGTCAGAGCTCCGAATAGTCGTTTGATTAGATCAGGGTTTGTGGAAGGAACAACCAAGTCGACTAGGGTTGAGGATATGACATACGAAGCCGATATGGAAGCTAGGGTGGCCGTAATGCAAGCTGCGTTGGATCAGAGCAGAGAACACAATCGAGAAGAACTTTCCACCATGATGAGAATGATTGAGCAGCTGACTAATCTGCCGCCACCATTACTTCCGGTGCATCATGAGAAAGAAGACTTTGGGGAGACAGTTTAACCAAAGGTTCAGCTAGATCAGGAAACTCAGGACAAGTTAGCTAAGATCGACAAGCTAGAGAGTGTGATCAGGAAAAGTAAAGGGGTGGATGAGTACTTGTTTAACGTTGAGGGGTTGTGTGACCATCCGAAAGCCAAACTCCTAGAGTAGTTTAAGATGCCACATATTGAATTCTTCAATGGAACAAAAAATTTGAAGAACCATCTGCGGCTTTATATAGGAACTTTGCAACCCATAAGTATTGGGCCTGACTTCTTCGCTCTATTGCTTCCAAGAGTTTTGAGTGGGGTAGTACTTTCATGGTACATAATGCTAGAACCAGCCATAACCAGAGATTGGGAGGCATTGGCCAAATCTTTCATGGCTCAGTATTCGTACAACCAGTCATTTTATATAACTATAAGAGATCTAGAAACCACTAGACAATAGTATAGGGAATCCTTCGCAGGTTTCCTTACTCGTTGGAGGGCTAAAGCTGGTCAAATGACTAACAAGCTGACGGATAAGGATTAAGTCCGAATGATCATCATAAATCTACAGTCCGTGTACTTAGAGAGGCTAGAATTACAATCCATTGTGAGCTTTGAACAACTATTTGAAATCAGGGATGGAAAGATCAAGAAAGAGAGCACGAGCAATCGATATAGAAAGACAGAGAGGCTAGTCTATCATTAGTCTGCTGACATCAACATACTATCTCCTCAGCCTTTTCAGAAAGAGCGTCGAAGCATGGTTAATGTAAGAGGGAATTAGAATTAGAGGCAGTCGAAAGAGAAAAGAGAATGCTAGAAAAGGGGTGTTTGCAGAAATTGGAACCCAAACCAGAGCCTAATCCACTTCTACCGGGTTTCAAAACTGAATTCTATTGTGACTTTCATCAAGGTCGTGGACATAGCATAAATAGATGCTGGAGACTTCACCATGATATTGAAGATTTGATTCAAAAAGGGGTCATATCCCCTCCTCCTGGTCAGTCAAATGTTCAGAAGAATCCTCTCCCTAATCATAAGGATAACCTACCAAATGTCAATTTCGTGGAAGAAGGGTCTTAGAGTTATAACCCTATGATCTACATTAGATTTTTAGATCAGCTAGCTGTGGATGTTCAGCTCCCAGAAAGTGCTGCAATTTGTATCTTAAGGAATGTAGAAGAAGAAGAGTGGGTCAAAGAAGCACTAGCATTTGAAGAGGAGATAGCCAACAAAAATCTCACAATTGAATGGTAGGATCCTAATACCATCACTGATGACTTGATCTGGTATGAAGAAGAAAAGACCATAGAAGCAATCACCGAAGAAGAAAGCACTAAGCCAATAAAAGGATTGGTGAAGTCTTCCAAAAGCCTTGAATTAAAGGATAATCCCCGACGATTCTGTGTGGAAAGTCACTACTGGCACTGAAAAGTTGGCCAAAAAACTTGAGTCAATCTGGATCGCCAATGAATCCAACCACTTGACCCGCTCTGGATGTCATTTTAGAGTTAGAAAATCGTGGAAGAGAAACATGGAATGAAAAATAAGTTGTCAAAGCAAAAGAGGCTGATAAGGGAACCATGAGTGAAGAAGAAGATGAAATCCTAAAGCAGTTAAAGAAACACAAGCCTGGATCTCAGTATGGGGTTTGCTGATGACCTCTCACAAACACAGACAGGCTATGCTTGACACGCTCCACTGATTGGATGTTCTGTCAACACTACACCCAAAGATCTATTGAACAAGATCTCTTCAAAGTCTCGCAAGCCTATAATCACATTCACAGATGAAGATTTACCATCAGAAGGGGCACACCATAACAGGGCTCTCTACATCACTATACACTGCCTGGGGAATAGAGTACCGGTTTGCTTGATAGATAATGGATCATCTTTGAATGTGTGTCCTCTCTAAACAGCTCTCAAAATAGGACTACCTATTTCAGAACTCTTGCCATCAACACAGACTGTGAGGGCCTATGATAATACTCAAAGGGCCATCTGTGGATATCGCAATTTTCTTACCCACAGCTTTTCTTTTAAAGTTCTTTTAAAATTTCAAATTCAAAACAAATGAGTCACCACTTAATTTTTAAAAGGAAAATTAAGAAACCATTTTAAAAGCAACTGATCTTTTGTGAAACCAAAAATTAACTAGGTCCGGGGATTATGGAATGAGAAGGGAAGGAGCCCATCGGACTAAAACACCCCTTCTCATCCTATCTCGCGATAGGCCTATACTTAACATCCTTTTAATTGAATTACTAATCTAAGCATGCCCTCAACTAATACATAGATATACGTATACATTACACAAACATGTCAAAATGGTGCAAAATTACCAATTTACAAAATATCATTCAAAAGCCACGTAATTTAAGTAGCAAGCAACATGATATGCAATAAAGAACAAGAGAACTTACCTGGGATCCAGTCGCAAATATTAAACGTGCAATGCATGCGATTAAATAAAACATAGGAAAAGAGTCTCAAATCCACATATATACATGTAAGGCAAAATCTTAATTCTAATGCGTCGCGCATAAAGATCAAGAAAATTGATAAAATCAAGAAATTAAAGTAAGCTAAGAGGGATTCAAGAAGTCATACCTTAATAGCGCTGCAAAACAAAGGGTTAGTCCACATGGTATGCAAGATATGAAGTTAGAAATAACAATCCTAAATTTCTAGCTTAAATCTATCAAATATAATTAAATCTAAAGCAACTAAGTCCTAATTACAAGTGTCAAGCCATATGGATGAATATGTACATGAACAAGAAAAAATTGTGAAATACTCGGTGATTTAGATCACTTAAACTTTGAATTCAAGCTTAACTAATCATTATTGAAACATGGTTTGATCGTTAACTTATGAAAATATCATCTAGGCCATTATTCACATGATTGATTAAAACTATTGTAGAATTCTAAAAATTGCTGAGAGCAGATCATAACTTTAAAGAAATAAAAAACATGGTTCCCGTGGTTTGATCTTGATGAATTTTGGACACAAGATGCCTCTATATGTCTAGTTGTTAACCCAAAAAAGAAATCAAAGTTTCAACGGTTGGATCTCAAGGAATTGGACAAAAACCAGACATCACTCAGCATTCTACAACCTTCTGTCCAGAGTTCTTGCACGATTTTCTAAAATTAGAAAAAAGATCAGAAAATGATTTGTTCTTTTTAGGGTGACTTCCTAACACATTAATCTACTTAGAAAAAATTATTTTGGATCACAAATACTTTATTAAGGTTCTGATTTAATTATTTCAAAAGAGTGTTACTGTTTTGAAACTCTGGACAGATTGTAGTGACTTCACAAATCTCATGACCAAACCACTCTAAACATGAAATCTCCTTAAAACAAAAATTTTAGTGGTAAAACATTGTGTTATTGACACTTTACCGTTGGTTTCATTCTTCGAACTAAAAATCTTTGATCAAAAACAGTTTGTGAACTCACTGTTTTCATTTGTCAAGTTCAACTTTTATTTGTTAACCACAACTATTAAACCATGAAGTTGGACTCAAACTACACCATTTTCTCCTACCATTTGATGGTCATTGAAGGCTAAAGACCTTTATATTTGTAGATTTCAAATGAAGTATGAATGGACTTCATGAAATCTCAAGATAATGAATCTAAACCATAGAGATGGGCTTAGACTCAAACTAATTTCTCTTACCACTTGATGGTCATTGTAGATGAAGATACGACTAATACTCATGAGCCTTCATGAGTCTCAAGAGAGAAGTACAAACAAACATAGCTAATACCCATAGGTTTTCAAGGAATATGGAAGAGGATTCCATGAAAAACCTTAAGTTAAATAATCTCAAACCATGGTGGGGGTTTAGATTCATTTACTTGCTCTTATATAAAGGATGATCAACCTTGACTCTCATGGGGGAGCACAAGCTGACATGGAATCAAGGGATCCAACTCATGAGATTCAAGTGAAGTATGGAAGACTTCCAAGAATCTCAAGAGAGAAGTATAAACAAAGAAGAAGAAAAGAAGGAACTAAAAGAAAAAGGCAATTAAAGTTTGCAAGTTCCCTAATAAAACTTCTAAACAAAGGTTAATCAAAAGACCAAGTAGTTTTAAGATTAGAAGTGCAAAAGAATGAAGAAAAACAACTTGTGGTTAGAGGATCACCTCCAAACTATCCTCAAAGCTTCCCTCCTTTGAAGATCTTCCAAGCTCTTCTCTCTTAAAAATGTGTTAGTGTGGTGGCAGTTGCTTCTTGTGTATTTTTGTTGTTGTGTATATGTTGTCTATCCTCCTAAGGAAGATCCTCCTTTTATAGACAAAATTACCAAGTATTCTCAGTGAATTTGGAGTAAAAGACAGGTGTAAACATCTCATTTGGTGGTACAATAAGTACTTCCTGAAAACAAACAGACTGTTGCAGAAGGCGGCAGTTAAAAGAATTTGCGGCAGTCAGTGGATGCCGGTGCGGCACTCCGTGACAACCGCAATGGCAGTCAGTTATTGCCGCGCGGCATCCAGTGAGAGCCATTTAAAAACACCGATTGTCGCGTTTGAGTCAAAATTCCTTTTCCATTTTTGTTGTTTTATCCGCATACATGTACGTATTGTACCATAAAATACGGACTGTTAAAGCAAACGGCATTCAGAAATTGTCGGCGGCACTTAGTAAGTGTCGGTCCGGCATTCTGTGACTGCGGTACGGCACTCACTGAGTGCCGCAAACAACTGCCATGTGCCGGTTTTTGTTGAACTTCCCCTTTTTGGGTCTTCCTTTTCTCCTTTTTCTTAAGGAAACTTATTTTCGAAGATCTTTTCCAAAAGTGATGTTTTATACCTAAATTCTCCTAAATACCTGGTATTTCCTTCTGTGAAAATTTTACCGCGTTTGGAGAACTTTTGTAAGAGTTTGGAACACTTCGAATCTTTCGGTCGTTGTCATCATCGGATATGGAGGTGACACTCTCCTTAATTCGACGTTTGGCCAAAATCAAGGTGTCTACAGTCGCCCCTCTTCGACGGAGCTTGTGGGGCAACACGAACCATAAGCGAACGTCGAAGCCTGTGTGAAGACAGGTCTTTGACCAAACTGTCAGATTAAAGGGAAAAACAAAATGCATTGGAAAAGGAAGCGAGTGCGCAGAGGAATTCTAATTGATCGTGCTCCATGATGAGCTGCCTACGTATCCCATCAGGAATCAGACCAAAGCGTAGTTCGGGCATGGGGTCAAACACATACAAACACAAATAGTCATACGGATGGATGCACCTATCCTATCGTGATGCGCATGCCATGTAATGGTGATTCTTGAATAGACCCGGTTATGCAAGCGTCATGCGTATCATGTCTTCCCTACGTATGACGCACATTACGTGACGTGCTAGTCAGAGAAGATTTACCTAATTCTTGACTGATGCAAAATCTGTTATGGGGTCATGAAAATGCTTTTGATTTGATTTTGGGGTTAACGCAAATTTGTTGCGAGAACCGAGAATGTAAATCTGTTACATTCTCAAAACAAAGGATCGATGTAAATTTGTTACGCAGATCGAAAATATAAATCTGTTATATTCTCAGAACGGGGGTTAACGCAAATTTGTTGCGAGAACCGAGAATGTAAATCCGTTACATTCTCAAAACAAAGGATCGAAGTAAATTTGTTATGCGGATCAAGAATATAAATCTGTTATATTCTCAGAACGGGGGTTAACGCAAATTTATTGCGAGAACCGAGAATGTAAATTTGTTACACTCTCAAAATAGAGGATCGGCGTAAATTTGTTACGCGGATTGAGAATATAAATCTGTTATATTCTCAGAATGGGGATTAACGCAAATTTGTTGCGAGAACTGAGAATGTAAATCTGTGGCATAAATTTGTTACGCGGATCGAGAATATAAATATGCTATATTCCAAAACGAGGTAATCAAAACTTCGAAGCCACAGGCTCAAATCTATTCTAGTTTTTTTTTTTTTCGAAATGTAGAGCCTGCGGGCTTAATTCTATCTTTAATTTCAAGATCTAGAGCCCATAGGTTCAAATCTACCTTAATTTTCAAAAACTGGGGGCCAACGGGCACAAATTTATTTCAATTTTTTGAAATTTGGAGCCCACAGGATCGAATTTTATTTCAACTTTTTGAAATTTGGGGCCCATAGGCTCGAATTTATCTTAATTTTCAAAATTTGGAGCCCGCGGGCTCAAATTCATTCTAAAATTTTGAAATTTGTAGCCAATTTAAGCCTAAAAACGACCCCAGGGGCCAAAAGTGCAATGAGGGCAAATTTTGGGGGGCTCAAGTTCAATTTTCGAGACCTGATTTGAATTCTTGGGGAGAAAATGAAGGGTCTTGGAACCGACTTAACCGCGGCACACGCGGCTTTTCGCGACAGTCAGTGACTGCCGTGTGGCACTCACAGAGTGCCGTTGCGGCACTCAGAGAGTGCCGCGCGGCAATTCACTGAACGCCGCGCACGAAAATCGAGTGCCGCGTTTGAGCAGCAGTGGCTTAAACCGCCGATTTCATTTCATTTCTTTTCATTCTCTCAACTCCCTCTAACCCAAAATCTCTCTAGAGAAAATTTTCCTCTTCTCTTTTCTTGCTTGGATTGATCTACCGGGGCTCTTAGGTTAGTTCTACTCGATCAAAACTCAGATTATTCTCATTATTTTATTGTTTTTCTGAATTTATTCGTGAATTTAACGCACGGATCTCTCTCTCTCTCTCTTTGACAGATTATGGCGAGCGGTTCGGGGAGAAAAAATAAGGCCAAGTATACGGCCACTCATTATCCTGATGCCACACTCTTGCTCCAGGACCCGGACGAGCATCTATCTGCCCGCACTTCAAGCGCGAGGTAAACGCTCCCCCTTTTCTTTTTAATTTTCTTCTTTTAGAACTTTATGAATGGAATGCATAATGAATCATAACTTTGAATGTCTCATTTCAAATGCAAATGCCACGCTTGTAGCGTTTTCATACGTTCTTTATTCAAGATTTTGCATTTCTATATTGCTTCCCATGAACTTTATGAATATTATGCCTGACGAATCACAATTTATTATTATTATTATTATTATTTTTCCCATGCTTGTTGAACTTTCGGGCATTCCACCTGTATCAATTCCCTTATTTTTCTTTCGACTTTTCTCAAGGACTTTTGAATGCCATTTGTGTTTAACCAAAATTTCAAACACCTCTTGTGAATAAAGAACCTAATGCTTGCGAATTTTCCTTCCCATTTTTCTCAAGATTTATGAATGCGATGCGTTTTAATTGAAATCTTGAATATTCCCTAGTGTTTTATTATACTTGTGAATTTTCTTGAGCGTTTCAAACGCCCTTTTATTATTCCAAATTGATTTTGAATGCTTGTGATCATATACTCCTCTTTGAAACCATGCTTCTTTCGAACCTAAATTTCTTTTGAACTTTCACAAGTTTATATACACATATATTTCAAAAATATGAACAAACTCCTCTCTCTCTTTTTCTCTTTCTTGAAATCTCTCCAGTACTTTTGAACATTCTCACTTCTTTTATTATTCTGTGAATGACTGCTAAGCTTTATATGAATGAGTGCCATGCTTGTGAAACTTTCTATGAATATTTTTGAATTTTCCCTTTCTTCCTCTCTCTCTCTCTCTTTTATTCATTCTGATGTCGCTTTTCCTCTATCTCCTTATTATCACCTGCTTATATATTATTTTTTGTTGTTCACTTTTATCCAATTACTAACACTGAAACTTGTGGTTCTTTCTTGCAGCTACAGCCCAAGGTGTTAAAGGGGCATGGCAGTCTCGCTCATGGCTATGAGTGGTACGGGGAGCTCAGTGAGACTGTACAGGTACAGGGGTTCGTCAGTGATGCAGGTTTTGGGGACTTCGTCAAACTTTTGACGAAGAGCTCCAACGACTTACGGCAGATCCATGCGCTGGAGGAGAGATGGTGGGATACCACCAATACCTTTCACTTTGATTTTTGGGAGATGATGATGACTCCCCTGAACTTCAGCATGATTACAGGGATTCTATTCAGGGGAGAGCCCTTACGGTACTTGGATGCGACCAGAGAGTGGGACCAGGTGGAGGTATTGCTTGGAGCAGTTCCGGAGGAGCCTTTTGTCACGGCAAAGTGGTTCATGGACACATTCCGGGGCAAACCGGACTTTACCGATGAGTAGATGGCTCGGGGCTTCATGATGTATATGCTGGGGTGCTCCTTGTTGAGCACCAAGGGCGATCGGTTCTCCATCACCGTGGTATCCTCTTTGTAGCACATGGACCAGATACATGAGTATGACTGGGCTGGTGCAGGATTAGCCATCCTGTACAAGCATATGGGAGAGATCTCCCGGGACAGGCCGGCTTCTACTGGCGGTTTTTGGAGGGCGTGGGAGGTACGTCCTTTCTTTTTTTATTTCTATTTTAGTATTTATTATGCTTTCGGATGATCATTTAAACTGTGAGACTCATGACCTCTTTCTCTTTTCATTCATTGCAGATTTGGTCCCACGAGTACTTTCGCATGATGTCCCCCGAGACACGCAATGTCGACGCCCCCATCATGCCCCAGGGACTGAAATGGACGAACGACAGGGTCGGGCGGAAGACTGGGGCACATGATTTTATTTTGTTCAGGAACTTCCTGACGAACCTGAGGGAGCAGCACGTTCGCTGGTAGCCATGGCTCAGGGCGCTTCCCGAGGCTTCTGCGAGGGTTCGGGCATCGGGTGGATGGGATGAGGCGGCTTATGGATGGGCCAGAGGCCCAGGCATGGTATTTGGGAGAAAGGGTGACTAGGCAGTCACTGGCGGCTCTGGGATTTTTTGTGCCACACCCTCCTCCAGTTTCTATGAGAGCCACAGATACGCTTCAGGGTAGCGAGCTCACGGCTGCTCTGGCTGGCTCGGGTATTCATGGCTTCTTGGAGCCTCCCACAGGATACGCAGCTTTCCGTGCTACTAAGCGGATGCCGAACTTCCCTCTAATGGAAATGACTCGGGTGAGTACAAGATTCCTTCAATCTTTCATGAGTTTCTTTTTAATCTTTATTTATGCTTATATCGTTTTTGCAGCCCGTCCCTGCCGCTACTCGTCCTCCCGCCTTACCCGAGTGGGATTGGACCATGTCGACTGTCTCGTTCGGCGAGCCCTTCTCAACAACGATCCCCCGGCTCTCACAGGGTGCCCCTACTATCCCTCTTCATTATGATGTCATCCCGCGTGCTTATGCGGAGGAGGGCTTGACGTATGCCCACAGTGTGCGACAGTGGCTTCTTGGACGAGAGTGGATGGTAAGAAACTTATTCCAGCTTTTAACTTTAATTTGGGTCATTTTTATCAACTCTCATTCTTGTTTCCTGGTTGGTGGTTTTAGGCTGAGGGAGCTCGAGTGACTACCGCGGCTCAGCTGAGGGCTCAGGTATTATCTTCACTTTTTATTCTCAAAATCCCATTTGTTCTTCCAACACTTCTTTATTTCGGATTCATCCCTTCTTTCTCAAGCGGAGGAGATCAGGGTCTTGTCTTAGTAGGTGGGGCAGCTTCAGCAGCGGCTCCAGCAGTTTGGCATCCCTATCAGTGACATTCCTGGAGACGGCGGTGTCGGACGAGGCATGGGACGAGACGGCAGTAGCGGTGGAGGCAGCAGCAGTGGAGGTAGAGGTAGGGGCGGCGGGAGCGGGACAGAGTCAGAGGAGGAGCCCCTCAGGTGTGTGACCCGCCAGGCTCGAGGCCGGGGTCGAGGCTGATCTCGCTTTCTTCCTTACTTTTTTTTTTTTTTTTACTTTTAAGTGTTCTGGGAGGATATATACTTTATTCAGATGATTGTATATACACATACACTTTATTTTGATGGCGGCTTTAGGATAGCTGGTAGGATAGGCACTTGGATGTCTTTTATATTTTATTGCTTTTCATTATGCTCATTCACCGTATGTGTGACCATCGCTTGGTCCTTTTATTATGCTGAACCCTCTTTTACATTTTCTCTTGCCTGCCGTATGTGGGACCATAGCTTGGTCCCCCTTTTATTTGAGCTTTGAATGCTTCTATCTCTTTTATTTATTTTGAAATGAACAAATGAATGAATGAATGGGTGAATGTATGTGGCCACAGCCTGGTTTTGTTGTACGTGCTGCATGATGCGCACGTTTTATTGTTCTTTATTTAGTTTTCTGTTTGCAGATGGGCTGAAATTGTTACAAATGGTCCCTGGCCAACAAAAAAACTCAGAACGGCACTCGGTGAGGTCTCAGCGGCACTCGGCGAGTGCCACAGCGCCAGTCAGCAAATGCCGCAACGACACTCACGGACTGCCGCGCAGCACTTCGTTGAGTGCCGTTCTACTTTACTGAATGCCGTCCTGACTCCAGGCAGATCTACCTCCATTTATACCCTCTTTTCTTCAAAACTCCGCAAAACAACTACCTTCTTTCATTCTCCCCTCTCTCAAATGGCCCCCGTTAGCTCTCAAATCCTTTTCCCATGGATGGATACCCGCTCCGGTATCGATAAGCTCAACTTCGAGTGTTCCAGGCTAAACGACCTCTTTTCCTTCCGGCGAATGATTCTAAACAAAAGTTTGCTTCAAGCCGCTGCCCGATGTTGGGATCCTTCGCTCCACGTCTTCCGTTTCAGTCATCAAGAGATTTGTCCTTTGTTTGAAGAGTTCAGTGCTATCATTCATACTGACCCTTCCGCAAATCTGACTATTCCTCCGGTGTAAGCCGGGTATGTTCAGGACTTGGCGGCTCTTCTCCATATTTCCCGCGGTGCCGCGGGCTCTTTTGTTCACGACAGACAGGTCGACTTCGAGCGCCTCTCCTCGGTTTATGCTCTTATTGGGAATCCTTACGACAGCGGGTATCAAGTTATACGGCATAGCGCTCTATCGATTGCTATGCGTTCTTACTTTCTCTTTCAGTCATCCTTCGACATTCTCATACCGATTACCTGCGGTTTGAGAGAGATGAAGAGTGCAATCATGCTGGTTCTTGGCGAGACTCTGATAGGGCTGGATCATGCTCATGTTAACGGGGCCATATTATCCGTCGGGGCACCTTTTGTTCTGCAGATTTGGCTCATGGAGCATTTGGACCTCTTTATACACCCTTCCCATCTTCGCGGGTGATGTTGTCAGAATCAAGATATAAAAGTATTCTTTACTTTTCAAAGGATTTGCAGTGTGGAAGTAAAGGTCGAACCCACAGAGATTGATTACTACTGCAACTTAATTTTAAAACCTAAGTCTAATGAATTAGGAAAAACGGATTTTGATTTGGACTTAATTAAACTGATAACAATAAAAATAAATTTAAACTATGAAAGCAATTAAAAGTGTTTTTAATGAATGTCTAAGGGAACCTAGGATTGCAAATCCACCACTAGTTTCATAATAGGAATATTTATGAATTACTTTAGCTTATTACGTTGGATGAATATGGGGAATTGTAGCTACAAGCCCAATTCCTCCGACAAGAAGATAATCATGGTTCAAGCACCAACATAATCCATCTTCGGATAGCACGAATTATCTCACACTAAACTAGGGTTGTGATCTAATCCGTCTAACCTAGGCATGGACTATTCGGATACTTGATAGCACAAATCAATAAAGCACCATCACATGTAAACCACCTAAACAAGCACAGCAAGAATAGATCGTTGAGCACATCACAGTCAAAATAGATCTAAGACAAGAATAAATTCTGAAAGTAATGATTTAATCAATGTAAGTACGATTTATTTATGAAAATCCTCGGAACATGTGACTGTCATCCATACATAATAAAACTAAAATAAAAGCATAAATAAAACCCTATTACTCCTCTAGGGCTTCATTGAAACCCTAGATCGATGATCTAGCCGTCCATAGAAGTAGTAGATAGCAAGAGGTTGATGGAGGAGGCCATGGAAACCCTTGGTCTTCTTCTTCTTCTCCTTGCTTCCCTCCCTTCAATGGCTGGAAATATGGTTGTAGAATGTGTGTATATTAATTGCCAACCCTCTAATTGAAGTAAAATAGAGTTTATATAGATTTACAACATGTTTTGGAAGCCTTTACAACTCGAAACGGACTGAAACTGATGTAATTTACAGTCTGGACGTCGTTTAGCAGTTTCGTTTGCACAGGAGTCTTCAGTATACTGAAATACGCAACTTTGGTTTTTGGGCATATCGCGCGAGCGGGTCGCGCGAGCGCGACTTTTGGACTTCGCGCGCGCGGATCGCGCGAGCGATTTCTAGGTTCTCGCGCGAGCGGATCGCGCGAGCGATTCTCGGATTTCGCGGGCGCGGATCGCGCGCGTGACTTGGATTTTTCAGCTTCTTTACTTCTGCTTTTTCACCCTGTTTATCCTGGTTTAGTTGATTTCTTCCAAAACCTGTCAGAAACTAGAAAACAGAGTAAAAATATACAAAAACAGGATAAAATGTACTAACAAATGCGCGTTAAGGCGTATGAATTGGATTAGTTCTCTCCCGATCACACCCCCAAACCTACATTTTGCTAGTCCTCGAGCAAAACTAAAATAAAAACTACTAATAAAAATCTATTCCATTTTCGTATGGATCACGATTGCATTTAGCGTATGCAACAAGCCTTTTAAACCCCTAGGTGTCCCTAGTCGGACGAGTGAAGTCTCGTGAGGGTTCTCATCAACAAGTCACCCACAACCATCTTTATTACTTATAAATTTAAAAAGAATTGAAAAACAAAACTTTCAATACTCCTTATTATAAAACAATGATTTGAAATAGAATAACGAACAAGAAGAAATGGAATCAACCGTCTACCTACGTCATGAAAAACAATCTCAAGCACATGCATCGTATAAATCAATAGAATTTCTCATAAAATTGCACGTGTGTGATATGACAGTCAAATGAACACGCGCATGTCATGAACTTGGATTATAACATGGATGACCATCTAACTATGCTTCGACTACGAATCTCACAATGAATTACACTCTCAAATAAAACACTCAGAAACAGGTGTAATTTTTCTAGTATACGTGAACAAAGGAAATATATTTTCAAAACGATAAATGCTCACATATGACTCGAAAAAGACGCATGACACGAAAGAACAGTAGTCTCATGGATAAGATGCCAATAATCAAGAAAAATTAATCATTACCATGTTTTAATCCCTCTCCCATCATTTACATATCCGAACCATGTTTCCTAGGATCAAATAGGACTTTTCAAAGGTTGTAATGTGGCTCAGGCAATGAAAAATGATAGAAAGGATTAATTGGGTAGGTTTACGAATGACATTGTAAGGCATGTTCGATTTCTTTCATTCATCTCTTCTACCAACTTTATCTTTTCATTCTCTTCTTTTTCATATTTCTTTCATTTTTTTTTTTCATTTTTTTCCATTTTTTTTTTATCAACCTTCTTCTTCTTTATTTTTTCAATCTTTTCCTTTCCTTTCGTTGCTTTTTGCATAAGTAATCATCAAAATACAACGCAACTATCCCAATAGCATCTTATTTTCTTCTTCTTCTTATACAACACATCGCCTTATCAACACTAAAAGGTGACGAATCTTTCAATGGTGAACTCCAAGTTGGTCAAGTTGGAGCAAAAACAGGATAACGGTAATTGAAGAAAAAGATGGCATTTTAATGGCTCAAAGGGCGAACTAAGGAAAATTATCATTTATCGATCGGCAGTAAACAAAGAGGGCCTAAAATCATGTCCTAGGGTGATATGGTTCTTCAATATTTACGACGGAAGATTATTTAGCATGGTAACAAATATTTTAACTTGACTATCAACCAAAACAAGAATAATGAGACTAAACAACAAGTAAATGCGCTATTTCAATGAAATTCGACAAACACAAAATGTATTCATAACCCTCTAAAAAGAAAAGATAGGCTCAAAAGCTTACTGGGTTTAGTCTCCACCTTGTGTTATCTAGAAATCCGAATCATATTCTAGTTCACATCAAACATGTATTCAAATGACTACGTGCAGTGCATAAGTTTATGTGCAAATCTATGATATAAAACTATGATTCAAATAATACATAACTTAAAACATTTCAACATGACTTCAGTAAATATTTAACCACATATTCTCTTGTTTATCATTCTATAACAAATCACATTACATACTAAGAAGTATTAAAATTGCATCGCAAAAACGTCAGTAATATCGTTTATTTAAACACACTTATCGAAAAATTTCAAATTTTTTAAAATTTTACATAAAATAATGTGCATGTGTGTGCATACCCCCAAACCTAAACCTTTCATTGTCCCCAATGAAACAATAAAACGAAAGAACAGAGAGTAGGTAAGGAAGGAACGATAATACCTCGATCTCGGCAAACACAGAACAGGTGAACACAAAGGAATATGGCAATAAATTCAATGTACCTGTTACTACTTAACAATAGAACTAAACAAAAGAAAATGATAAAAATAGCTAAAAGAAAGATAAATAAATTAACCTAAACTAAAAGAACTATACTAGATAACAAAATGATGAAAACAAAACAAAGATAAACTGGAAAAGATACCTAATGATATAGAAACCAACAAAGGACTCGATCTAAAAATACCTAAGAAACAAAAACAGAAAAGTAAAAACCACTAGAACAGGTGTGGGGGAAAGATATAGAAAACAAAAGAAGAAAATGCAAAAATGGGGAAATCGCGCGCGCGGGTCGCGCGAGCGGCCGTCGCGCGAGCGAATTCCTGATTTTTTTTTTTTTTTTTTTTTTTTTTTTTTTTTTTTTTAATCTTCGCGCGAGCGAGGTGCCTCGCGCCCGCGATTCCAGGCGCGAGGAGAACCTGAGGCTCATAATAAAGAAAAACAAAGAAAACCTCCTAAGGCACAAACTCGCGCCAGCGGACCGCGCGAGCGAGGCCTCGCGCGAGCGGGACGCTCGCGCGAGTTTGGTGTTTTCCATTTTTTTGGCTAAAATTTTGTATATACTATTAAAATAAATTAATTCCAACCCCCAAACCTATCCAGAATGTCCAAAACAGACTCAAAAACGACCCAAAAATGACCAAAAACAAGATAAACGGATGAAATAAAGCTTGGGTTGCCTCCCAAGAAGCGCTAACTTTTACGTCTTCAGCTAGACCGTTCTTAGCACAAGACTCATGGAGGCTGAAAATCAGAATTTGTGCCCAATAGGATATCAGGAAGAGCTCGATGGTAAGCAGAAATAACATTGCTTTGAATTAAATCGATTGACGGTTTGTCATTATGTTCGAATCGATTTCTTACCTTCCGAGTAGATTCCGCATTAGGGTCCACGGGATTAGGATTCATCCACTCATCACCGTCCGCTATATTATTTTTCCCACTCACCTTTATTTCTTTGGCAGGCTCAATATTCCGTGTTACCTCACCTTCCACCTCACATAGGGACTCGTTGTTTTTAGGAGGTTGATCCATAGCATTAAAAACGTTTAATTTTAAGTTCATGTTCCCAAATGACACTTTCATTACCCCCGTTCGACAGTTAACACGTGCGTTAGCAGTTGCTAAGAATGGACGGCCTAAGATGACAGGAGTATGTTTTCTAGCATCTAGCACGGGTTCAGTGTCAAGGACCATGAAGTCGACGGGATAATAGCATTTATCAACTTTAACCAAAACGTCCTCGACGATTCCTCTAGGAACTTTAATAGAACGATCCGCTAATTGTATAGTAGCGGCCGTAGGTTTTAGTTCACCTAAACCTAATTGTTGATAGACGTGATAAGGTATGAGATTAACACTAGCTCCTAAGTCAAGGAGAGCCCTATGAATGATAGTGTCACCTATGACACATGAAATCGTAGGCGTACCAGGATCCTTATACTTTGGAGGAGCGTGTTGAAATATAGAGCTTACTTTTTCCGTGAGAAAGACCTTTTTAGGAGTATGACTCCGTATTTTGCGCTTTTGTGTACAAAGGTCTTTTAAACATTTAGCATAAGCGGGAATTTGTTTAATAGCATCGAGGAACGGAATATTGATTTTAACTTGTTTAAACACCTCGAGTATATCCTCAATTTTTGACTTATTCTTTGTGAAATGTGACGGTCCCTCATCGTTAGGTGGATATGGCATTCTCGGAATACAGTTCGTTGGGACCGGTTCATTATCTTTCTTATTTGGATTCACATCCTCACCCCTCTTTTTATTAGAGTTGATATTCATATCCCTCACATTCTCATTTGGAATTTTTATTACCTCTTCTTCTCGTGCAGTCAACCTAGTTGAGACAGCGTTTACTTGTTCATTTGACCCCTTAACCTCATATTGTCCCTTAGGGTTTTGGATTGTTATACTAGGCAACGTCCCCTCGTTTCTACGACTCACTACAGTAGCTAATTGTCCCATTTGGGATTCAAGCTTCGCAATGGATTGTGTATGAGAGTGCACTATTTGTGCTTGTGCCTGTACTTGCGTTTCAATAGTCTTAAGGGACGCCAACACCTTTTCCTCAAAAATATTACCCCTTGAAGGATTCGAATTAGGAGGCGGTTGTTGGTATTGATTTGGTTGAAACTGAGGTCGATATGCATTAGGAAAATTAGTCGCCTCATTAGGGTTATTATTATTATTTTTCCACGAGAAGTTAGGGTGGTTTCTCCATGGCGCATCCGGATTATTAGTAGTTGCATTATAAGTATTTCGTGGGTATTGTTGAATAGAATTAATGTGTTGCTCCACGAATTCCGGAAATTGACTCGCCGATGGACATGCAAGTATCGAGTGTGAAGGATCAGAACATAATGCACAAATTTCATGAGCGGGTGGGGCTGTCGTTTGGTTCATTGTTAAAAGTCGGTCAAGTTTGTTAGATAGTTCTTTTATTTCAATTGATTGACTTGACTCGAATTTTACATCCCTCTTAGGTTGATTCAGATATCCTTCCGAACGGACAGACACCGTTTGGTGCATCGAATTCTCGCTTAACGTTTCAAACATTTTCCAGGCCTCGTCGGCGCTTTTGTGTAGGAAGGTTCCCGCACAAACGGCATCGACGGTATTCCTAACAGAGGGAATAAGCCCCTCATAAAAGACCTGAACAAGTTGCCACTTAGGAACTTGATGATGTGGACACGAGCGTAGTAATTCTTTAAATTTTTCCCACGTGTCGTAAAGTGATTCCCCATCTTGCATTACAAAATTGGTTATTGATTTTCTTATCTGATTTGTACGCATAATCGGGAAAAACTTTTGTAAAAATGCGGTGTGTAAGTCTTCCCATGTTCTAATAGTGTTTGGCTCCAAAGATTGGAGCCAATATTTAGCCTTGTCCTTTAATGAGAATGGAAAGAGCCGCATTTTTAATTCATCATCAGTAAGATTTTGAATTTTCAAAGTAGAGCATATGTCTTGAAAATCTCCTAAGTGTTTATATGGATCTTCATTTAAACGGCCATGGAAAGATGGAAGCAGCGAGATGGTAGACGACTTTATCTCAAAGTGAGATGCCGTCGCCTCCGGTAATTCAATACATGTTTGCGGCGTGTAAGTCGTCGGAATAAAATAATCTTTAAGTGGAGGTGGTGGCGGTATATTAAGATTATTCATATTAGCTCCGTTATTTTGATTGTTATTGTTATTTCCACCGTCAGCCATTTTAATCGGTTTAATTTGAAAAGTTCGAGTTTTCCTTATCCGTTCACGGGTACTCTGAATTTCGGCCTCAAACAATGACGACGGAATCGGAGTTGATTCGTCGTCTTGCAACCTAGCTCTAGAAGCTTGGGTTGTGGACTTACTAGTTCTTAAGGTACGTTCAAGTTCAAGATCGAAAGATTTTAAATCTGGTTTGTTTGAACGTGTACCTAACATAAACTAAAACAAAAGAAAAGAAACTAAAAACAACGACTAACTAAACAAAATAAACAAATAGCAATCACGCAAATAAGATAACAAGCACTCAACTACTATGATGCATGCAAATTATCCTGTAATGCAATGACCGCGTCAAGCCCAGCGCCCCGGGTTTCCTAACTAATGCAGTGCAATTAACCCTAAATTACTGCAAATAGTGCGTCACAGCGCCCTGACTTACAGCGGTTTAAAGCGAATTCCACAAGAAGCAATTTATTTAATTTTTATTTTTATTTTTATTTGCGTAAGCTCCTTTGATGTAATTAGCTGCTCCACTCGGAAACGTTGACTACAAAATAAAAGAAAAAAATTAGTAACTACAAACAAAATGGAAAATAAGAAAAATAAAAACTCATCTAATATTTACGAATTAACTAAACTAAGTTTATAAAACTAAAGGTAGTAATGCAATCCCCGGCAACGGCGCCAAAAATTGATGTTGTCAGAATCAAGATATAAAAGTATTCTTTACTTTTCAAAGGATTTGCAGTGTGGAAGTAAAGGTCGAACCCACAGAGATTGATTACTACTGCAACTTAATTTTAAAACCTAAGTCTAATGAATTAGGAAAAACGGATTTTGATTTGGACTTAATTAAACTGATAACAATAAAAATAAATTTAAACTATGAAAGCAATTAAAAGTGTTTTTAATGAATGTCTAAGGGAACCTAGGATTGCAAATCCACCACTAGTTTCATAATAGGAATATTTATGAATTACTTTAGCTTATTACGTTGGATGAATATGGGGAATTGTAGCTACAAGCCCAATTCCTCCGACAAGAAGATAATCATGGTTCAAGCACCAACATAATCCATCTTCGGATAGCACGAATTATCTCACACTAAACTAGGGTTGTGATCTAATCCGTCTAACCTAGGCATGGACTATTCGGATACTTGATAGCACAAATCAATAAAGCACCATCACATGTAAACCACCTAAACAAGCACAGCAAGAATAGATCGTTGAGCACATCACAGTCAAAATAGATCTAAGACAAGAATAAATTCTGAAAGTAATGATTTAATCAATGTAAGTACGATTTATTTATGAAAATCCTCGGAACATGTGACTGTCATCCATACATAATAAAACTAAAATAAAAGCATAAATAAAACCCTATTACTCCTCTAGGGCTTCATTGAAACCCTAGATCGATGATCTAGCCGTCCATAGAAGTAGTAGATAGCCAGAGGTTGATGGAGGAGGCCATGGAAACCCTTGGTCTTCTTCTTCTTCTCCTTGCTTCCCTCCCTTCAATGGCTGGAAATATGGTTGTAGAATGTGTGTATATTAATTGCCAACCCTCTAATTGAAGTAAAATAGAGTTTATATAGATTTACAACATGTTTTGGAAGCCTTTACAACTCGAAACGGACTGAAACTGATGTAATTTACAGTCTGGACGTCGTTTAGCAGTTTCGTTTGCACAGGAGTCTTCAGTATACTGAAATACGCAACTTTGGTTTTTGGGCATATCGCGCGAGCGGGTCGCGCGAGCGCGACTTTTGGACTTCGCGCGCGCGGATCGCTCGAGCGATTTCTAGGTTCTCGCGCGAGCGGATCGCGCGAGCGATTCTCGGATTTCGCGGGCGCGGATCGCGCGCGCGACTTGGATTTTTCAGCTTCTTTACTTCTGCTTTTTCATCCTGTTTATCCTGGTTTAGTTGATTTCTTCCAAAACCTGTCAGAAACTAGAAAACAGAGTAAAAATATACAAAAACAGGATAAAATGTACTAACAAATGCGCGTTAAGGCGTATGAATTGGATTAGTTCTCTCCCGATCAGCGGGTCACTTCCTTACGATCGTATGGAGATTCACAGCTTATTTCATTCTGTCGATGCATGGCTCGGTTGGCTCCAGGGCCTCTCTTCCAGTGATATCTACTGGGTCTGTCCGCAGTGGATTCATCGCTCTATTGCTGTTCGTCTTCCTGGGTGACCTGGCATCTAGCTGCCGGGCTTGCATGCTACTACTTTCTACATTCTCGATCGGGTGGTCCGCCAGTTTGGGCTTTTACAGGATACTACTGAATCTGTGACTGCTGATTTTACTAGGGGGTCCACTTTGCGCCCTTCTATTGTGAAGGCTTTCATCGAGGCTTGGCATGATAGGGTTTCAGCTCCTTTCCGGAGAATCCCAGCTTCTATTGTGCCCACAACTGAGTACCTTTTTCAGATTCAAACACTGATCTAGAGACAGGCTTGCATTGATGAAAGTAAGACAAACAGGACGAAGTTCTTAGAAATTTCCGACAAGTCCTGCCTATCCCTTTACGCTTTTGAATGTGAATTTTTTTTTTTATTTTTAAGAAGTGTTGTCATCTTTAGGAAAGTTCTAACATGCTTACTCAAAGTGTTCACTCATTCGATTAATCTTTTATGAAAATTTCTCCTTTCAATGTCTTTTCTTGGCTCTTTACTTTGCTTTTTTTTTTTGCTTAAAGCTTTACTCCTTCTATACCATGAATTCTCATTTGTTTCTTTATAGTACTCATTTCGATAGCCAGGAGATCCGGAGATGGGTTTTAGGTAAATATCTAGGTTCTTCGGATAGCAAACGAAGTTTGCCCCTGGTTTTAGGGCTTCGAAGTGGTTCTGGCGTTTGCCTCTAGTTTAGCACAGATTTTTTTTTAATGGACCGAAGGCTTTGGAGAGCCCGCCTACTTATCCCCAAGTGGGTGTCAGGTCCCAAGTAGTTCGGCTTAAGACTACAAAGAAAAGCGCCAATCAGGCAATTATTTACTGACCAAACCGAGTAGGTTGCCTATGTATCCCCTAACGGGAATCAGGTCAAGCGTAGTTCATTGAGGTAGGAGGCTTTGAAGGAAACGATTTCAAGCAAAATATTTCTTGAGGCGATCGAGGTTAATCGGTTACTTAAATTCAACCCCGTCCAGGTCCATGAGATAGGCCGCCCCTCCAGAGAGGAGAGTCTTTATGATGTATGGCCCGACCCAGTTGGGTTTGAATTTTCCTCTGGGGTTATAAACGGGCACTTTCAGTTTTTTGAGGACTAGGTCACCCTCAGCAATCTCCCTTGGGCGGACCTTTTTGTTGAAAGCACGAGATTTTCTCTTCTGATATCCACGAGTATGGTTCATTGCGGCCAATCTCTTCTCATCGAGCAACATCAACTCCTCATACCTTCCTCGTATCCATTCTAATTTAGTGATTTCACACTCTGCCAAAACCCTAAGAGAGGGTATTTCTACTTCGACTGGGAGAACGGCCTCCATACCGTAAACTAGTGAATAAGGTGTAGCTCCTGTAGAAGCCCTTACAGAGGTCCGGTACCCCCACAATGCAAATGGCAGCTTCTCGTGCCAATCCTTGTATGTATCCGTCATTTTTTGCAAGATTACTTTAACACTCTTATTCGCCGCTTCTACTGCTCCATTCGTCTGAGGCCTATACGGGGATGACTGATGGTGAGTGATCTTATACTTTTCTAAGAGCGGGATAACCTCTCCTTGAAAATGACTGCCATGATCGGAGATGAATTCATTCGGGACCCCATACCTGCAGATTATGTTTTTCTCGATGAAACTCACCACGTCTTTGGCTTTCAGAGTTGCGTATGAGGCTGCCTCTACCCATTTGGTAAAGTAATCGATTGCCACGATTATGTATCGGTGCCCATTGGAAGCCTTCGGAACTATCTCACCAATGATATCAATCCCCCACACGGAAAATGGCCAAGGGGTGGTCATGCTATAGAGCTGTGATGGCGGGGTGTGCATTAGATTTGCATGAATCTGGCACTTGTGACACCTTCTAACATATTCATAACAATCTTTGTCCAAGGTTGTCCAATAATTCCCCTGTCGGATGATCTTCTTTGCCAGCATGTGCCCATTCATGTGGGGTCCACATACTCCATGTATTTCCTCCATCATTCTCTTAGCTTCTTTCCCATATAGGCACTCCAGATTATACCCGGTGTAGGATTTCTTCCATAGCTTATCTGCATAATCACAAATTGAGCGGAAAATCATCGAATCGCCTTTCTGTCCTTTTCTGAGGCTCCTTCGGGGTATTCTCCTTCTTTAATGAACTTCCACACATCCATATACCACGGTATTTCCCCTTCGTCTTCTATGGCCACGACTGTCTCAAATGAGGGCTGATTTCTGATTTCTATGGATAATGGGACCATCGTGACCCCAGAGGGGATCTGTATCATTCATGTCAGGGTTGCTAGGGAATCGGCTAACTGGTTTTCCTCTCGAGGGAGGTAGTAGAATGATATCTTCTTGAATTGTTCTTTCAAACTCTCCAAATAGTCATGGTATGGCCTCAACTTCTCGTGTTTCACCCTCCAATCTCCCCGCACTTGGGATATGATCAAATTGGAATCTCCGAACACACCTACCTTTTTAACTTTTAAGGCCAGCGCTGCCTCCATTCCCACTATGCATGCTTCATACTCTGCTATGTTATTGGTCGAGTTGTATTTAAGCTTGACGGCCAATGGGGTAGGGGTTCCATCAGGTGCTACAAGGATAACCCCAACTCCGTAGCCTAGTTGATTGGCAGCCCCATCGAAATACATCCTCCACAGATCTTCCCTTAACTCCATCACTCCTTCGTCAGGGAATTTGAATTCTCCATTCTCCCTAGTTTCCATGGCGAAGTCAGCCAGGTACTCGGCAATGGCTCTCCCCTTGATAGACTTGGAGGTGACATATCTGATATCAAACTCTGCTAGCATCATGGTCCATCGGGAAATCCTACTGGTCAAGGTGGGTTTTTCAAACAGGTATTTGAGCGGATCCATTCGGGAGATTAAGATCACGGGGAAGGCTAACATATAATGCCTAAGGCGACGGGTACACCAAACTAAGGCCCAACATGCCTTTTCTAAAGGTGAGTATTTCAACTAGTATCCGGTCATCCTTTTGCTCAAATAATAAATGGCCTTTTCTACGTGTCCTTCTTCTCCTTCTTAGGCCAACATGCATCCCATTAAATCTTCGGTCACAGAAAGGTACAGCAGCAGAGGCTTCCCTGGTGAAGGGGGTGACTGGACAGGTGGGTTTTGGAGGTAAGTTTTGATCTTATCGAAGGCTTTCTGACACAAGGTATCCCACTCGAACTTCTCTCCATTTCTGAGTAATTTAAATAGTGGGTCGCAGGTCATGGTGAGTTTTGAGATAAATCGGCTTATGAATTGTATTCTACCCAGGAACCCCCTCAGGTCTTTTTCATTCTTGGGTGGTTGTATTTCGACTATGGCTTTTATCTTGGTCGGGTCTACTTCGATCCCCCTCTGAGTAATAAGGAACCCTAACAATTTTCCTGTGGTGACTCCGAAGGTACATTTCTGTGGGTTCAGTCTCATCCTAAACTCCCTTAACCTTCCGAAGAACTTCCTCAGAGCCTCCAAGTGACCTCCAGATTTCACAATCATATCATCCGCATACACTTCCACCTCTTTATGGATCATGTCGTGCAACAATGTGGTAGTGGCCCGCAGATATGTTGCTCCTGCATTATTGAGCCCAAATGGCATCACCCTATAGCAGTATGTTCCCCACGACGTGATAAAAGTGGTTTTCTCTCTATCTTCCGGTGCCATCAGGATCTGGTTATAGCCAGAGAATCCATCCATAAAGGACAGGAGCTCATGTCCGGCGGTGTTATCAACGACGACGTCGATATGTGGTAAAGGGAAATAATCTTTAGGGCTTGCTTTGTTTAGATCTCAAAAATCAACGCAAACCCTAACACGACCATCCTTTTTCGGGACAGGCACTATATTGGCGACCCATTCTGGATACTCAGTGACCATTAAGAATCTGGCTCTTAACTGCTTTTCAACCTCCTCTTTGACTTTAAGTGCCCATTTAGGCCGCATTCGCCTCAATTTTTGTTTTACTGGTTTAGAATTTGGGAAAATGGGGATGTGGTGTTGGACTATCCCTGGATCAATGCCTGGCATATCATTATAAGACCATGCAAAAACATCTTTGAATTCATTTAATAGCTTGATTAATTCTTCGCTTTCTTCTTTGCCAAGTGTAGAGCCGATAAAGACATTTTGAAGATTATTTTCATTTCCTAGATTAATTGTTAGAGTGTCCTCAATGACTTTACATGCAGATTCATTTTCTTTTTCAATTAATTTTTGCAACTCAAAAGGTATTTCATGATCATCACATTTTTAGGCAGAATCAGTCATGCTTTCATTAATTTTCTTCAGAGTGATTACAACAGACATGGAAATTGAAAGACGCCTCATTTGGGCCATTACAGACTTTGGGTGTGGGGGAAACCTATCACTAGACTCAAAAACCCACTCTCTCTTGTTCTCTCCTCTCAGATCGATGATGAAGCGTTCTTCCAGATCCCCAGTCTTGGTAATTTCTTCCATCTCTTCTTTCTCGGCCCTTCCCTTGTCGGTCTCCCTCTGGTCTTCTTCATCTTCCTCACTCTCGGCAGCTTCCTCCACCAGACCTTCAACGTATTCCCCCTTGGCCTTTCCATGATCTGCTTTCATAACCTCTGTGCTCCCTTCGCCCAATAGATCTTTCATGACCGAGCCGTCTAACGCACTAATCCAATATTTGGCAGTGACCGACTTGGCAGGCAGCTGCAAGTATGGATCTTCATATACAGAAAACTCGTGGGGAAAGAAAATCTCAAACCCTGGCTTTAAACATTTATCTTTCTGGTCCACCCATGGCTCTGGGAAGCCGCAAAAGGGGAAATCTTCTCCTTCCTTCATAAAATATCCATTGAGCGTCTTTAGGTAAGGGTCTAGTGGTGCATCGACGGCCTTCTTCTTTTCCTTCTGCCCTTTCTTGGATGGTTGGTACCCTAGACCATGAGTGTGAGTCTGAGTAGGGATTTTTGGAAATTCTGGTAGGCCTTGGTGGTTCTTTCCCAACTCTAATCGTGGAAAGAAACCCATTCTCTTCATGATTCCTGCGACTAACGGGCTTGCGTATTGGTCAAAGTAAAGAGGCAGAAATTCTTTTGGCTTTTCTTCTTCAATCATGCCGACGAACTCGAACCCTCCCATGCTTGCTTCTTTTTCTTGCAGCTGTAATTCTAGAACCGATGCGCTTGACGAAGTTTCAAACGAACGAATCTAGCTATCCCCGAGGATGTCGCAGACTTTGCCCTTCCAAACACATTTGACCTTCTGATGAATGGTGGACAGTATGGCACCCAAGCTATCCAACCATAGCCTCCCTAGGAATAAATTAAAAGAGGCGGGGATGTCGATGATTTGAAATTCGGCTTATTTATCCACTAGTCCGATGACTAGATTAAGAGAGATGATACCCATGACTACTCTCTGAGTGTTGTCATATGCCCTGACCTTTTGTTGGGACGGCACGAAGGACGATTCATCTAAAACCATCCGTTTGGCTGTTCGAAAGGGGCATACATTCAGAGTAGACCCGTTGTCAACGAGACAAGCGGGTACTGTGTTCCCCAAACATTCAACAGTGACATACAACGACTTGTTGAGCATGGGTCCTCCGGGGGGCGCGTCATTTAAAGAAAAGGTAATAGCCAAGTTCAGAATTCTGCCAATCATTCCCACGATATCTTCCGGTGCTGTGTTGATGGGAACATCAGATTGGTTTAAGGCATCCAACACTACCTGCCTATGGCGTTTTGATGCTATCAGCAACCCCCAAATGGTGATATTGGCCTGAGTTTTCTTCATCTGCTTTAGAACCCTGTCTTCTTCTTCTTCTTCATTCATTTTCCCTTTTCGCTTGTCTAACTCCCTCCCTGGATGATCTTCCTCCAGCTCATGCGGTTTAAAGTGTCTGCCTGACCGAGTTAAATGATTGACTTCCTTCCTTGTCCATAGATTATCAACTTCTGGATCACCCTTCAAGGTATCCTCCACCATCTCTGTTTCTTTGTCGCTCTCGTCCAAAGATCATCTTCTACCTGGCCCACGCCTCGACCGTTACTCCCTTACACCCACCAGTCTGACTGTTCTATTTCGCTCTTCTTCGACTGATCTTCGAAAGCACAGATTGTCGAATCCTTGGGCAGCTGGTATGGCTTTCTTGGTGTCCCGGCCTTAGTGATTAGCCTAGACGGATCGAAGGTTGCTTCGTCTATCCCCAAGAAATAAAGGCCCTGCGGTGGTGGCACAGCTTGATGATTCGGAAGCGGGTTCCTAGTAACATTTGGAGTTTTGGTAGCTGGTTCTGAAATTACTTTGTTATCAATGAGGTTCTGGATTTCATGCCTTTATCTCATACACCGATCCGCTGAGTGACCCTTCTGCTGATGAAATTTGCAGAAGAGGTCCCCTTGGAAATTTGGCGGAAGTGGACTTGGCAGAGGCCGAGGTTCCAACTGACGGAGATGCCCCTTTGCTAACAGTCTATCGAGGGCAGTTGATAGTGACACTCCCAAATCTGAGAACTTCCTTGGTGCTTTGTCTCTTCCTCTCCTTGGTGTTATATCAAATCTCCTTTCTGGCCCATTCAGTGCATTGACATCGGTGGGGCCAGAGTGACCCCCCATTTGTCCTCCGTTGGACCCATAGTTTGGTCTCCTGTACCAGTTTGGTTGCTCTTCTTTCTTGATTACCCCCTCTTGGATCGCATCCTCTATCCTTGTCCCGACATCGAAAACCTCAGCAAAGGTGTTGATCGACTGGAATCTCATCTTTTCTTGGTACACTGGCTGTAGATTCTTCATCAGCATTCGGATCTGGTCCTTCTCAAACGGCCTTTGTACCATTTTAGCTGCCTTTCCCCTCCATCTGCTCAGGTATTCGGCGAATGATTCTTTGTTCCCTTGCCTAGTGGTCTCCAAATCTCGGACAGTGACATCTAAATCTTGATTGTACTCGTATTGTGCTACAAATGCTTTGATCACTTCCTCCCACACCCTGGTTTTGCTTGGTTCGAGAGTAAGATACCAGGATAAAGCAGCCCCAGTCAAAGTCTGTTGGAATAGGACTGCCATCATGGTTGTGCTTAGTCCGCTTGGCTGAAAGGCGCCTATGCACATTTGAACATGGCTACGAGGATTGCCGATCACGTCGAATTTATAAAAAACTGGCATCTTGAAGCCGGCTGGCAGCGTCTCGTGGACTCCGTCGTATAGACCTTCCAACTCCATCAGATAGGTATTAACTCCCTGAGCCATGCGCATTACCCTTTCCAACTTCTCTATTTTCTCGGTCCATAACTTCTCTTTCTCAGCTTTCTCTCTGTCTCTGTTGGCCCGTAGTGCATCAGTCCATTGTGCCTCCTGATCATCGAACCAATCTCCTTCCCCTCCTCCCAAAGGTGGGTCCATAACAGGCAGAATTACAGGTGGTGGCCGGCGATTCAGCTCTTCTATCATCCCCATCATGCGGTTCATGTTTTTGGCCTGTCGCCTCATCTGCTCCGCTTGTTGTTCTACCAGTGTCCTTAACCCAACTATTTCTTCGTTGTTTCTTTCTTCGGCCATGTCAGCGTATTCTCTTCTTACCAGCCTCACCGTGGGATCCCTAAACCACGCTTGATTTGATGTTGATGCTATTTTTGCCCCTACAACAAATTTTGAAATTTTATTTTTAAACTTTTTGCCCACTTTCTTTTGTCAAACAAAGACACATTTTTTTTAAAAGACGTTTTGGTAAAAAAAAAAACTTTCTTTTATATGTCACACGGATGCAATGCATGTGTGTATGTGTGTGCCTATTCTATATGCCAAAGAAAAGAAAATCCTAATCCTAACACATAAACATATAAGCACACAAAATCTTCACCCATGTCAAGTGCGCTAATTTTTCCTCTCATTGTGATCCTACTACCCTCTCAGAGGTTGGATATTCAAAATTTTTCAAAATTCATTTGAAAAACTTTCCTTGAATGGTAAAAAGATTTTGAAAACAATGCTTGAGATTGCTTTTTGAGAATGAGGATGTTAAACATTCTTTTACAAAAATAATTTCAAGAATTTTCGAATTTTTCGTTTGAAGATGATCAAGTGAAATATGCCTTAACAAAGGTTAGTTTGGGAATTTTAATTGAAAGGAGAAAAAGATTTTTTTGTTTTTGAAAGGGTGATCGAAAACCTTGGGGAAAAAATTTGTTTACTTTTAAAAACTCTTTGGGTAGGGGGATCACATGACCGGATTGTCACCGTACTTTTCATGAACTTGGATACATACAAGGTCAATGATGCTTAGCTAAACATGATATAAGAAATATAATCTTATAATCAAGGTTCGGCATGTTCTCCAAATGTCATGGAACATGAGGATAAATTGCTAAAAGGTGATTAAGAGATTATACATCTTTCATCAAGCAAGTATCGTCATCATCTCAAGTAATCCCTTCCGGGCATACAAAACTTCCTAGCATATAACCCTAATCAAGAGATGATTTCCTAAGATTGAAAGGTTCTATAGAAACTACTATGCAAAAGCTGGGTTTTGATCAAATAAGGGACCCTTGACACACATCCGATAGGATGCTTAATATACCAAATCACGGTACGAGATAAAGGGTGATCACACAGTCCCATGATGACTTGACCGACCGGGTTGCCCCGAACCTCCAAGATCATACTTCCGTGCAATTGACTGGCTGGACATGCAAGTGAAATGAAACAGGCACACAAAGATTAATTAATTCAATTAAAAGGATATTTTTCAAGTCTAATCCTCGAGTGAACCCAAAATCAGAATTCTGGTCTGCGAAACCAGAGATTCTGGGTTCGATCCCCAGCAGAGTCGCCAGATTGTGGATATCGCAATTTTCCCTACCCACAACTTTTCTTTTAAAGTTCTTTTAAAATTTCAAATTCAAAACAAATGAGTCGCCACTTAATTTTTAAAAGGAAAATTAAGAAACCATTTTAAAAGCAACTGATCTTTTGCGAAACCAAAGATTAACTAGGTCGGGGGACTATGGAATGAGAAGGGAAGGAACCCATCGGACTAAAACACCCCTTCTCATCCTATCTCGCGATAGGCCTATACTTAACATCCTTTCAAAAGCCACGTAATTTAAGTAGCAAGCAACATGATATGCAATAAAGAACAAGAGAACTTACCCGGGATCCAGTCGCAAACATTAAATGTGCAATGCATGCGATTAAATAAAACCTAGGAAAAGAGTCTCGAATGCACATATATACATGTAAGGCAAAATCTTAATTCTAATGCGTCGCGCATAAATATCAAGAAAATTGATAAAATCAAGAAATTAAAATAAGCTAAGAGGGATTCAAGAAGTCATACCTTAATAGCGCTGCAAAACAAAGGGTTAGTCCACATGGTTTGCTAGATATGAAGTTAGAAATAACAATCCTAAATTTCTAGCTTAAATCTATCAAATATAATTAAATCTAAAGCAACTAAGTCCTAATTACAAGTGTCAAGCCATATGGATGAATATGTACATGAACAAGAATAAATTGTGAAATACTCGGTGATTTAGATCACTTAAACTTAAATTCAAGCTTAACTAATCATTATTGAAACATGGTTTGACCCTTAACTTATGAAAATATCATCTAGGCCATTATTCACTAGATTGATTAAAACTATTTGGTGAATTCTGAATATTGCTGAGAGCAGATCATAACTTTAAAGAAATAAAAAGCATGGTTCCCGTGGTTTGATCTTGATGAATTTTGGACACAAGATGCCTCTGTATGTCTAGTTGTTAACCCAAAAAAGAAATCAAAGTTTCAACGGTTGGATCTCTGGGAATTGGACAAAAACCAGACATCACTCAGCATTCTACAACCTTCTGTCCAGAGTTCTTGCACGATTTTCTAAAATTAGCAAAAAGATCATAAATGATTCGTTCTTTTTAGGGTGACTTCCTAACACATTAATCTACTTAGAAAAAATGATTTTGGGTCACAAATACTTTATTAAGGTTCTGATTTACTTATTTCAAAAGAGTGTTACTGTTCTGAAAATCTGGACAGATTATAGTGACTTCACAAAGCTCATGACCAAACCACTCTAAACATGAAATCTCCTTAAAACAAAAATCACAGAGGTAAAACATTGTGTTATTGACACTTTCCCGTTGGTTTCATTCAGTTTCAACGATCTGATTTCGAACTAAAAATCTTTGATCAAAAACAGTTGGTGAACTCACTGTTTTCATTTGTCAAGTTCAACTTTTATTTGTTAACCCCAACTATTAAACCATGAAGTTGGATTTAAACTACACCATTTTTTCCTACCATTTGATGGTCATTGAAGGCTAAAGACTTTTATATTTGTAGATTTCAAATGAAGTATGAATGGACTTCATGAAATCTCAAGATAATGAATCTAAACCATGGAGATGGGCTTAGACTCAAACTACTTTCTCCTACCACTTGATGGTCATTGGAGATGAAGATACGACTAATACTCATGAGCTTTCATGAATCTCAAGAGAGAAGTAGAAATAAACATAGCTAATACCCATAGGTTTTCAAGGAATATGGAAGAGGATTCCATGAAACCTTAAGTTAAAGAATCCCAAACCATGGTGGGGGTTTAGATTCATTTACTTGCTCTTATATAAAGGATGATCAACATTGACTCTCATAGGGGAGCACAAGCTCACATGGAATAAAGGGATCCAACTCATGAGATTCAAGTGAAGTATGGAAGACTTCCAAGAATCTCAAGTGAGAAGTATAAACAAAGAAGAAGAAAAGAAGGAACTAAAAGAAAAAGACAATTAAAGTTTGCAAGTTCCCTAATAAAACTTCTAAACAAAGGTTAATCAAAAGACTAAGTAGTTTTAAGATTAGAAGTGCAAAAGAATGAAGAAAAACAACTTGTGGTTAGAGGATCACCTCCAAACTATCCTCAAAGCTTCCCTCCTTTGAAGATCTTCCAAGCTCTTCTCTCTTAAAAATGTGTTAGTGTGGTGGTAGTTGCTTCGTGTGTATTTTTGTTGTTGTTGTTGTGTATAGGTTGTCTATCCTCCCAAGGAAGATCCTCCTTTTATAGACAAAATTACCAAGTATTCTCAGTGAATTCGGAGTAAAAGACAGGTATAAACATCTCATTTGGTGGTACAATACGTACTTCCTGAAAACAAACAGACTGCTGCAGAAGGCGGCAGTTAAAAGAATTTACGGCAGTCAGTGGATGCCGCTGCGGCACTCCGTGACAACCGCAACGGCAGTCAGTGACTGCCGCGCGGCATTTAGTGAGAGCCGTTTAAAAATACCGATTGCCGCGTTTTAGTCAAAAATTGCTTTTCCATTTTTTTTTGTTTTATATGCATACATGTACATATTGTACCACAAAATACGGACTGTTAAAGCAAACGACATTCAGAAATTGTCGGCGCCACTCAGTAAGTGCCAGTACGGCATTCTGTGACTGCCGTACGGCACTCACTGAGTGCCGCAAACAACTGCTGTGTGCCAATTTTTGTTAAACTTCCCCTTTTTGGGTCTTCCTTTTCTCTTTTTTCTTAAGAAAACTTATTTTCGAAGATCTTTTCCTAAAGTGATGTTTTATACCTGAATTCTCCTAAATACCTAGTATTTCCTTCTGTGAAAATTTTACCGCGTTTTGAGAACTTTCTGAAGAGCTTGGAACACTTCGAATCTTTCGGTCCTTGTCATCATCGGATATGGAGGTGACACTCTACTTAATTCGACGTTTGGTCAAAATCGGGGTGTCTACACCATCGTGGGAATGATTAAGCTAAAAATTGAAGTTGGACCATTGAACAAAGAAGCTGAATTCCAAGTGATTGATATTCTAGCTAGCTTCAATCTGCTATTGGGACGTCTGTGGTAACCTATAAATGATGCAGTCTGACAAGTGGGGGTATTTGTAAAATACAACCGCCCAAAAAGAGGAAAATACACTAGAAAAGTATACAATTCCCCTGTTTATCTGCAGTTTGAATTACAATACTAGTTTCTACACAAATTGATTAAACTATGATAAGTGGTATTGTTTTAGTGATTATTTGTGCAGATTATTGCTGCTGTATATAAGAATGAAGAATGTTGATAACAGGAAGTGCTTGGTCCTGATGAAGACAATGCAAAGCTGAAATACAGTGTTCGAGCGATCGAGAAGGTTTCGAGCGATCGACATTTCGATCGATCGAGTGGAGTTCAAGCGATCGAAGTTTCTGGAAGTTCAATCGATCGAGAGTTGTTCGATCGATCGAAGATGCCTTTTATCAGATTATTTGCGTATGCAGCAGAAACGGGTTTTGAACCCTAGCATTAGGTTTAGGCTATATACAATCATTTTGTAAACGTCCAAGAGGACGCAAATACTTTGTTTCATCAGTTTTCATAGAGGATAGAGAGTTTTTCTTTATGGTTTTGTAGGTTTAATCAAGATTTACCATTGTAGCTTGGATTCTTGAAGTTTAATAGTAGTTTCTTCGTTCCAGGTTACTTCGTTTTATTTCTGCTTACATTCTGCACTTATTCATTCGTAGTTTAACCTTTGATATTGTAGTATTACATGCTAGATAAATTAAAATCCTTGATTTTTATAGTTTTAATGAAAATTTTCCAAACAAACATGCCTTTAATGAACTTTTACTTTAAAAATAAATCTGAGACTTCCCAGACCATGTCTGAGTAGTCCGGGGTTGGGAAATCGCGATGAAACCGTGATTTCAGACCTCTGCCATGCAATATCTTTATTCCTGTGTTCGATCGATCGAATGTAGTTCGATCGATCGGAACAGAGACATAGTCGAGCGATCGAAGATATTTCGATCGATCGAGAGATGACGAAGTTCGATAGATCGAAAGCGCGTCGATCGATCGAGACCTCAGATTCTTGAGGACACCTAATACAGTATTCCAAGACTTTCTGCTTTACTGATTCGTTATCAAACTGTCCCCAAATGCTCAGTTTGTCAAAACAGTCTTTAAACGTTAAGCCTTAAGGCATTTTCTTTCAATACATTTTGCAAACCACCCTCAATGCTAATACCATTGTAGGTGAGAGTCTTAACTATTGAATTAAACCACCTTTGTGTATTTCAAATTTAATTGTGATGATATAGTCCCGGCCATGAAAGGACTGTTGATTCTATATCCTTAGAGAAGTACGGGATACTGTAGAAGTTGCTCTCCGTTGAGTTTAATTGCATTTGCATGGTAGATGGTTGAGTCGTGGTGGATTCGCGTGATCCCAACACTTTCTTTTATTAAGAGAAAACATTTTCAAATCTTGTTTTAGTTAAATAGTTAATCATTAGTTTATTTAATTTAGTTACTTTTAAGTTTAGTAGTTGTTAATTGTAGAACTTTGTGTTCTACGCCTCTCTTGAAATATTGAATTTTCTTTTCTTTTTGAGTCTAATCTAAGTAATTCATCTCTCATCCTTCCCTGTGGGATCGACCTGGTCTTACCAGTTACTACTTGCACGTCTACCTACACTTGGGTATAGCACACAAGCGCACACAGAAAAATATCCGTGTCAAGTTTTTGGCGCCGTTGCCGGGGAAGGCGACGATCAATTCCTTAGATTACCTCAGTCTCTCTTCATCTCTTTCTGTTTTTATTTTCTCTTCTTTTCAGTTCTTTTGGTAAACACTCACCTTGGGGACTCTCCTAGTTCATGTCCAATAATTCTATTGAAGGAATTTTTGGAAATCCTTTCTACCGTTCTGACTCTGATAGTTCCATTAACCCGATAGCCACTCCAACTGAATCAATGGATGATCATCAGAGTGAAAATGGTGACAATGTTGTGGTACCAATTGATGAGGCGCTACGTCCTCTTTGCGATCTCATGCAACCAGAACACGCACCTACGCCCTCTTGCATTCAAATCCCACCGCATAATGGCGAATTTCAGTTTTGCAATGGGATGATCCAACTGCTTCCCACCTTTCATGGGATGGAAAGTGAGAAAGCGTACTTGCATGTCATAGATTTTGAGGATGTTTGCAAAACATTCTCGCAAAATTGTCCTAGGGAGGTGACGCATCTAATGTTATTCCCTTTCACTTTGAAAGATAAAGCGAAGGCGTGGCTCCACTCCCTCAAACCTAATTCAATTTTCACCTGGCATGCGATGAGCACCGCGTTTCTAAAGAAATTCTATCCTACTCGCATGACCACAGACCTTCAACGTCAAATCAATTCCTATAAACAAAAGAGCAATGAAACATTCACACAAGCGTGGGAGCGTTTCAAAGATTTGCTTCTCTCGTGCCCACACCATGGGTTTGAGAAATGGCAAACTATCAGCTTCTTTTATCAAGGATTGAATGGTGAAACGAAGAAGTTGGTAGAAACTATGAGTTCCGGACCATTTCTACGTAAAAACACCGAAGAGGCTGAAGCCCATTTCGAATGGTTAGCCGAATACGCTCATGAATGGTCAAATTCTGACAATGTCTCACGCTCACAGATATCCTATGTAGAAGAGAAAAGCCTCTACCAACTAACCAGTGAAGATCACCTCATGACTAAATATGCCGAACTGGCAAAGAAGGTAGAGGAGTTAAGCATGAAAGGAGAGAGCTCTAGGCAAGTTATGCCTGAGGAACCATGCGGCACATGCAGCATGTTGGGACATACAACTCAATATTGTCATAATGTGCCATATTTTCAAGAGCAGGCCCCTATGGATATGAATGCCATGCAAGGTTTTCGAGGGGCGGGAAATTCCAACAATAACTTTCACAGTAACAATAGATGGAATCACCCCGGTTTTGATTGGAGAAATAATGCTGGGATCCAAAATCACTATCAACAGCAGCCCTACAACAACAATCAATATCAAGGGCAAAACAATAGGCCGTCCCATCAATACAATCAAAACAGAACCAATAACTACAACCAAGCTCAACCCTCCAATGCACCACAGACCAATACCTATGTGCCTCCGCACAAGAAGGTACAAGAAGAAGAGCCACTTGCTAATGCCAATCTAACGCAGCAACTCATACAGATGATGAGTAGAATGTCTGCCACGTTAGAAAGGATAGATGCACGGCAAGAGGGTTCAGGAGGAACATTCCCTTCCCAACCACTTCCGAACCCCAAGGGACATAACAATGGTCCTAACAATCAAGAACATGCTAAAGCCGTGACTACATTGAGAAGTGGAAAAATTATTGAGAAAAGCATGCCTCTGTCTACACCCGAAGTGTACAAAGAGGAGGAAGTGGTGGAAAATGAGCTTGAGCAACCATCTACTCAAGAGGAGGAGCCGTCTACTAATGACAGGGCAATAAAGGCAAACATTGAAGCTCCTAGAGTAGAGGAAGAAGTTGAGCGAAGGCCTGGAAAGGAATCTGTGAAGGATGAACCACCAAAATGCCCTTTTCCTGCACCTTATCCTCAACGGTTGAACAAACCCAAGAATGAGACAAAGAATCAGGAGTTTCTGGAATTATTTAAACAAGTCAAAATTAACCTTCCACTCCTAGATGCTATCAAGCAAGTGCCGGCCTATGCAAAGTATCTCAAAGATATATGCACGGTCAAGAGAAGGCAAAGCGTGAAGAAACATGCTTATGTCGCATGCCAAGAAAGTGCGATCATTCAAAATGAGTTGCCTCCAAAACTCAAAGATCCCGGTACACCTACTGTCTCATGTAGAATTGGGAATCAAAGGATAGATAACGCACTCCTCAATCTAGGAGCAAGCGTGAACCTGCTGCCATATTCAGTCTATAAACAGCTAGGGTTGGGTGAACTCAAATCCACTGGAGTCGCTTTGCAATTGGCAGACAGATCTGTGAAGTACCCTAGAGGGGTGTTAGAGGACGTCCTTGTCCAAATAGACTCTTTTGTCTTTCCGGTTGATTTCGTGATATTGGACACAGAACCTGTGTCTAATCCTGGTGCACATATCCCGGTTATCTTTGGACGTCCATTCCTCAACACTATTGATGCCACAATCAAGATTAGGAGTGGTATCATGAGTATCGTATTCGGGAACATGACATTGAATGTCAAAATTTTTTCTAATCCCCGACCTGAGGAATACGATGATGAGGAAGAAATTCATTACATTGACACGGTCATTGAAGATGAAGTTGACTTGGTCGACTACAAAGATCCTTTGGAAGTTGTGATGACTCAATTTAGCGATATCTATCAGCCTGCAGAGTCAACTCCATTGGATGCTGACCTGAACCAGACGTGTCTTATGATGGATACGATAGAGGAGGATAGAGCAGAATGCATGTGGGTAATGCAATATGAACAATTGCCTCCTAAAACTAAGTTGGCAATGCCTTCTAGTTTTCAGTTTTCGGAGTTAGAATTAAAGTAGCTACCCAAAGAGCTAAAATACGAATTCCTAGGGACTGGGAAAACCTACCCTGTGATCATTTCATCTGCTTTAACTCATGAACAGGAAGGTAAGTTAGTGCAAATGCTAACCAAGCATAAGGATGCTATGGGATGGACGATTGCTGACCTCAAAGGCATAAGCCCATCCATATGCACTCACAAGATATATCTGGAGGAAGACGCTAGACCTTCAAGGAAAATGCAAAGGCGTCTGAATCCCAACATGCAAGAAGTAGTTAAAAAGGAAGTGCTCAAACTACTTGATGTTGGGATGATTTATCCGATATCTGATAGTCCTTGGGTTAGTCTAACCCAAGTGGTTCCAAAGAAAGCAGGCATAACGGTCATCCCAAACAAAGATGGTGAATTGGTACCAACACGTGTTCTCACTGGATGGAGGATGTGTATTGACTACAGAAAGTTAAATACTGTGACCCGAAAGGACCATTTTCCTTTGCCATTCATGGATCAAATGCTAGAACGTGTGGCAGGTCACAAGTATTACTGCTTTTTGGATGGATATAGTGGATACAACCAAATTGAAATTGCTCCTGAAGATCAGGAGAAAACCACATTCACTTGTCCATTTGGTACATTTGCCTACCGTCGAATGCCATTTGGCTTATGTAATGCACCGGCTACCTTTCAGCGGTGCATGCTAAGCATATTTAGTGACATGGTCGAAAACATCCTTGAAGTCTTCATGGATGATTTTTCAGTGTTTGGCCATAGCTTTGAAGATTGCCTCAGCAATCTCGAGTAGGTATTAATGCGATGTGAGGACAAGCACCTAGTTTTGAATTGGGAAAAGTGTCACTTTATGGTGACCAAGGGAATAGTCCTCGGCCATATAATCTCCGATAAAGGAGTCAAAGTGGATAAGGCCAAAATCGACATAATCTCAAATCTACATGTCCCCCGTACAGTGAGAGACATCCGTTCATTCTTGGGGCATGCGGGATTTTATCGTCGGTTTATCCAGAATTCAGTGCAATCTCTCGACCCCTTTGTCAACTTCTTGTCAAAGATGCACCATTCGAGTGGTCAGAGAATTGCCAAAAGTCCTTCGAGGATCAAAAAGAGCTCCTCACCTCCGCACCTATAATATAGGCACCCGACTGGAGTTTGCCTTTCGAATTAATGTGCGATGCTAGTGATTACGCCATTGGCGCGGTCCTAGGCCAGAGAAAGGACAAGAAGCCATATGTGATATACTATGCCAGCCGAACTTTAAATGAAGCTCAAATGAATTATACAACTACTAAAAAGGAGCTGCTGACTGTAGTATTCGCCTTGGATAAGTTTAGGTCTTATCTGATAGGGTCACCAATCGTCTATTTTACAGATCATTCGGCCCTCAAGTATCTATTGTCCAAGAAAGACGCTAAACAACGGCTCATTCGCTGGATACTCTTACTCCAAGAGTTCGATATAACGATTAAAGATAAAAAGGGAGTAGAGAATATGGTCGCTGACCATTTATCTCGGTTAACTTTTGTTGACAACACTGAACCCACATCAATAAAAGACGAATTCCCAGATGAGCAGCTGATGACTGTTTCGGGTTTGCCCTGGTACACTGATATAGTAAATTATCTTGCCACGGGAGAAACCCCAAGTCATTGGTCCAAACCAGATAGGAAGCGGTTCCTCTCTTTCGCACGTCATTTCTTCTTCGATGACCCGTACTTATTCAAGTATTGTGCTGATCAGGTCATCAGACGTTGCGTCCCTAATGAGGATATAACTGTAATTTTAGCCTCCTGCCACTCTGAAGCGTGTGGTGGCCATTTTTCCTCTCAAAAGACCGCACAAAAAGTCTTATATAGCGGATTTTATTGGCCCACCATATTCAAGGACGCTTATGCTTTCTGCAAAACGTGCCAACGCTGTCAACAGCTTGGTACAATCTCAAAAAGGAACTCCATGCCCTTAACCCCTATTATCACGATTGAAATATTCGATTGTTGGGGCATAGATTTCATGGGCCCGTTCCCTAAATCTAATAATTGTGAATACATCCTCCTAGCTGTGGAGTATGTGTCAAAATGGGTGGAAGCAATATCAACAAGACGCAATGACCACAAAACAGTGATGTCCTTTCTTAAGGAACACATTCTATCGCGTTTTGGAACCCCAAAAGCCCTAATAAGTGACCAAGGCAAGCATTTCTGCAATAGGCCTTTGGAGTCACTCCTCAAGAAATAGGGGGTCAATCACAAAATTGCTCTCGCCTACCATCCACAAACAAACGGGCAAGCAGAGTTGGCTAACCGAGAAATTAAGCATATTCTTGAAAAGACTGTTAGTTTCAACAGGAAGGATTGGGCTTACAAACTGACTGATGCATTATGGGCTTACCGCACGGCTTTTAAAACGAATCTGGGGATGTCTCTATATAGGCTAGTTTACGGAAAAGCATGTCATTTCCCTGTAGAAATTGAACACAAAGCTTATTAGGCGACACGCTCATTGAACTTTGATATTAAAGAGGGAGGGCATCTTCGAAAACTCCAATTGGCTGAATTGGAAGAAATACGTCGAGACACATACGGCAATGATCGATTACATAAGGAAAGGTTGAAGGCTCGCCACGATAGAACAATTTGTCGTAAATCATTCGAGCCGGGGCAGAAAGTCTTGCTGTACGACTCTCGCCTCCACCTTTTCCCAGGCAAACTCCGATCTCGGTGGACAGGACCGTTCATAGTCAAATCTGTCTTTCCACATGGGGCGGTCGAGCTGATAAACCCCAAGAACGATGCAGTTTTCAAGGTCAATGGCCAAAGGCTAAAACCGTTCCTGGAAAATTTCCAAACAGAGGCTGAGTTCATCCAACTGGATGAACCCAACTACTCTTGATCACAAACGTTAAGCGTTTCTACACGTTGTTGTTGTATATCTTTACTTTTGATGTTTTTCAATCTTTTAATTCTTTTTATCTTTCTTTACAAGTGATTTCAATTCTAATCTGCTGTTGCATATTATCTACCCTATGCAGGCTTTTCAATATGCGGGATGACGACGTTCATTCTATAGGGTCATGGGCTGATTCTGAATATCCGAACCCACCTTGGACTGCTGACGAGATAGCATTCTGCTTATCTCCTTATCAAAGACCAGGGGCAGATGATGTTGTGGACCTGACCCATGGGTACATCCCTTATGATCCTACTCTCCTTCAGATTAATCCCTTTGAGCATATGGACCTTTCTGAAGAAGAAGGAGAGCCAGAAGGGTACGTTGTAGGAGAAGTGGATGACGCACTATTGGAGCAATGGGAAAATGATTCCATGTGGGAGCCATGGGAAGAAGAGGACCTACAAGATGTGGTGCCCGAACGCCACAATGCGGTATTCATTTTTGTCGATGACTTCCTCGTCATCACAGTGGTTCTTTACATTTATGTGCACCTGAGCTATTTGCTGTTCCGGATTCAATGCCCCTTACCAGCTAGTGCATTTTGGGAATCCATGCCAATAGTGAGGTTGGAACTGAGTCACATCTCTTTGTACTTTTGTTTCTGTTCCTTGTTTTTTTCTTTTCGTGTTTAATCCGTGTTTCTTGTGTTCTGTTATCCTAATTTCGTTTTGTTTGTCTTTTGTTTTTCTTTCTTTGTCCAGGATTGTCACTATGCTTTTCAATGGTATTCCGGTATTCCTTCCACATCAACTGATTCATGGTTTTGGGCCCTACATAAGGCCCCCACACACTCCGCCGCAAGAGGACAGTCCGTTGCGCACTTATACTCCTTTATCTGTGTCTCCATCCGGATCACCTCTTGCATGGGCTTTCAATTCCTTAGAGAGTTCAGACTCGCTCGATGATGTCCTTGCTGCTTTCCGATTGTTCTGGGAAAGGGAATCATCACATTTGGACCCCACTTTTGAAAATTCGGCTAATTATGAAGCGATTGTGGAAGAGGAAATCTTTATGCTCGAAGAATAGTGCTGCATTTCAGTTGTTTCCGTTCATTTCATCTTTCGTTTATCAATTGGAGTGTAATCCTTGACAGAATTTTATAAGTTTTAGTTTTATTTTTGGTTTTCTTTAGTTAAATAAGGTCTTAAACACCATTGGGGGTAATAATTGTGCAATATGGAAGCTATTAAAAGGATTTATTTATATCAAATTGCAATTTTCTATTATGAGGCAGCGTTTTTGGCTTACATGTCCTGTACTGCATTGTTTTATCATTTTTACTGTATGTCCAGAATAATGTTGGCTAGTTGGGGGTGCATAGTTTACTCATTCTGTGATATCTTTTTAATTTCTGGTTTCGATCGATCGACCTTTCCTCGATCGATCGACGATGTCATATCCTCGAGCGCTTGAACAGTTCTCAATCGATCTAACGTTCGATCGATCGAAATACCTCGATCGATCGAGAATTGTATTTAAATGAGGCGTCCAGCGTACACTTCATCAGTCTCTTCATCTCCCTCACTCTCTCTCAAGCGATCGGCGACAGCAGGTTTAGGGCGATTCTCGAGCTTCGGGTCCCATTTTTGAAGGCTTCGGGTCCCACTCCTTCCCCCCTGCATCATTCTCTTCATCGCCCTCATCCCCTTGGCACACATCTCCCGAGGTAAGGCCACGAGCTCCCCCTCTTTCCATTTTCGTTTAAATCTCAATGGGGGTGCCCCCCATTGGTCGTTTGACCATTCTCTTATTAGTCTTGCTCTTGTTACATGTGTTTTGTTGTTTTCCGTTGCTTTTCCGATTCGTCTTCTCGTTGCTGCGCATCTCTGTGCTCGATCGATCGAGAAGCTTCGAGCAATCGACAATTCTTGTGTTTCTCGATCGATCGAGAAAATTCGAGCGATCGAAGTCTTGCATTATTCGATCGATCGAAACACGTTCGATCGCTCGAACTACGGCAGTGGCAGTTTTCTATTTTCTTTTTAGTTTCCTGTTTGTAATTGTCGTTTTCTTTTCTTTTCCATTTCAGGGTGTTCACAATGAACCCTGTTACAGGGTATCACAGGGAGAAGCCTTTTGACCTAGCCATTCCTGACCCGGTCCCACATCATGGTTTTTGGCATACTCCCGACCGCCAGTGGTTCACACGCTACTTCCAGTCCAGGAAGGTCATGATAGAGCGACCACTTGAGACGGCATGGCTCGCTACTCCCTGGTATCTCGCCTGCCTCCGAGCCATGCCACACTGGTACGATTTTCTCTCTCAGGCGAAGAGAATGAATCTTTCGTGGATTCGCACGGCTTGCGCGACGATGATTAGAGATCCCGATGCCGCTTTCACACTGCGATCATTCTTCTGCGGTTAGGAGATTGTGTTCAGTCCGGCTACCGTCTCAGCTGCTCTAGGAGTCCCGGAGGTCCCCGATTGTGTATGCCCGCACCGTGCTGGCACGCCAGTGCTCTCATCCACTGCTGTTATCCGAGAGCTTACCGGGGATGCTTTACCGAGCTGGGATGGTAAGGCCCTTATTGCTGATGTTTATTTGACTGATAATTATCATATGCTCCACCTTGCTTTGAGCAACTGCCTGTTGGTGACCTCCTACCGGGAGAAGATTGCTGCCTGGTATGCTCATGTTTTATATGCCATCGGGACGGGGTTACCAGTCTGTTTGCCTCGCCTATATATTGACTTCATGAGGCACCCCACTTGCTACATTACTGCCAAGAAGCACCTGAAAGGTGCTTGGGCCATTCACAGGGTGATCGAGCAGGCTGGCCTCCTTCCCTTACCTAATGATGCGACTTCGCAGGCTCGCAGTCGATTTGGCGAGACAACTTCTCGCCGTTCAGATGCTCAGAGGAGAAAAAGGAAGGGTAAGGGGAAAGCGAAAGTTGGAGAGAAAAGGAGGAGAGCTGATGGCACCGATATAGAGGGTGCAGCTTCAGGGACACCGACAGAGGCTAAAGAGCTTGATTCTGACGATGAGGTTGATCCTCTGGTGGAGGTTGCACAGTTTGAGCTGAGACAGCAATCTCAGGCTCAAACTCAGGCCCAGGGAAAGTCTTCGTCATCCGTGCCTCTTCCGACGGTTCATGAGCTATTATTGGAGGAGAGGGAGGCTCGGATCAGACTCAAGGGTCGGGTGGCTCACATGACGACATTACTTGAGGCTATCTTGATTCAGCTGGGGGTTGATCAGTCCTTACATACACCTCCACCTCATGCCACTCCTGCTACCGCACCAGTTACCACTGACCCACCTCCCGCTACTCCCCATACTGCACATCCTACAGCTGATCCATCCACTTCTGAGACCCTACCACCACATACTGATCCTATTCCACCATCGTCCTCGGCGGCACCACCTTCTGTGGAGCCCCCACTTCCACCACCTCCAGTCATCACTGAGAGTGACCCGACGACGGCTAGTACTGTTGCTGAGGGTGGAGTTGCGGATACATCCGATGCGCCGATCGAGATATTATCAGATGTTGCGGAGGATGTTTAGGTCGTGATTTTACGAGTGTTTGGAGAGTTTTGTTGTATTTTCTTTTTCTTATTTCTATCTCTCTCCTCTTATGTCTTTTGGATTTTAGTTCTGTGGATTATATGTGTATTTTGGCTCTGGTAGTTGTTTAGGTTTGGTTACATTTTATCACTATTCTGTCCGTTGCATTGTCTTATCTTTCCAGTGATATCTTTATTTATAAGATCATATGCTTATTTTACCTTTGTATGTCTTTCGTTTGATCTTGGTTGCTTGGAGATTGTATATGTCTTTACAGATTGTTTCGCTTGCAGTCGTTGCGTTGCTTTAGCAGGTGATATCTTTTTATTTATTGTTGAAAATCCACTTCTGAGGTCATTGCGATTTTCAGTTGGGGGTGGGATTTAAATAGATTATCACCTGAGCATGTTTACGTTATTAGCAATCTAATTTACTTCATTGCACATTTTGTTATTATGAACTTTATTAGTGGAATACTTTTAAATATTCTCTCTTACTTAACCGCTATCAAGCGATGATACATTCATGTTAATCTCATCCTTTTACGAATTACATTCACGTGTTTTTCTAGTGTCACTAAGACAAATGCATGTGTTGAACATTCTAGTATCCAACATCCATTTGCACGCATTAATAGCTATGCTGAAGACTTAAATAAGAGTTAATACGACTGTTATGCTTTAAGGAATAAATAGTGGAAACTAATGACCCTTAGTGAGCTTTTGAACCCAATCTTCAATTCTGAGGGAATTGTCACATTAATTCGAGTTATTTTTCTTGAATATTCTTGAAATTCGTTGAATAGTCTCAAAAACATTCTTCATTTAGGCTGTTTATTAGAGGAGAACGTTCAGGATTTACCAATTAAAACTCAATGAACACTGAAGTGCTAAAACTAAGAAGTTAAGAAAAGGATTTAAGCCATCGTTATTCATGCCTTACCTTTTTCATATACCTGTATCAACATCCAAGAATCTCTTAACTCCATACCGATTAAATATTGCCAATATGGAAGCCCAAAACCCTTCGTCTGATACTCTACCCTCTATAAACTCAATTGCACATCTAATGTGATCAAAATTATTGAAGTATGCGACAAGAAGGGAGTAGTGTGGGAAGGATGTTATAAAAAGATTTTTGCAAGGAGATATTGAATATATATCTCCAAGTTAAAAAAAAAAAAAAAAAAAAAGAGAAAAGGAAGGAAGGAGGAGTAAAAAGAAATAAAAGTATATGAGAATAGAGGATGGTTGGAATAAAGAAGAAATAAACTAGTCACTATCGCAAGCTAAGGATGTGCAATTCTTGCCTCTCTTATCTTCACTCCACTGAATAAAAGCCGAAAAGTCAAAGTCTTAATGATTTTTAACGACTTGGTTTGAACATGAACGTGTACTTTGAGTATCCACGGTATTTTGCTCCTCTAGTAAGTAGTATTCTTTTCATGAGACTATATTACTCTAAATGTTCGTCCTTTATTGAGTTCGGTGTGAAACACTAGTAGCCAGAACATCACTCTTATCAAAGTTTTCACACCATGAGCGATCATGTCTAAACAAGTTTCTGTGAGATGTTCATTTTTGAGTGCAGACCCATGTGAGAATCGAGTTGAATAGTATGATAGTCTAAACAATTCTTAATAAAGTTGGATGCATAACTGTTGATTTCACACACACACGGATACATGAATGTAATGCATATGTATATTTATCTTGGTGACATGAGGAACATGTGGATTTCTTCATGGTTTGTATGAGGTTGATATCTTATGTGAAGCTAAATTTATAGTCGAATGGGAAAGAATGTGTATAAGTTTTTCTATATCTTTTTGAGCTTAAAAATCTAGAATTTTGTGGGTATATTCACTGCAAACCCTCACGAGACAACACTCGTCCACTAGGGGAACCTAGGGGTTTAACGGCTTGTTGCAATTGCTTAATGCAACCGCGATTCCTGCGAAAGTGAGTTAGGTAGTGTCTCTTTCTAAATTAGATTAGTTTGAATTAGTTTTATTTTTGTTACTCTAGTCGGTGTAGTAGTAGCTAGCTTGTTTTATTTTCGCTTTATTGATAGGGACTAGCAATTCGCTAGTTGGGGGTTGTGACAAGTGGGGGTATTTGTAAAATACAACCGCGCAAAAAGAGGAAAATACACTAGAAAAGTATACAATTCCCCTGTTTATCTGCAGTTTGAATTACAATACTAGTTTCTACATAAATTGATTAAACTATGATAAGTGGTATTGTTTTAGTGATTATTTGTGCAGATTATTGCTGCTGTATATAAGAATGAAGAATGTTGATAACAGGAAGTGCTTGGTCCTAATGAAGACAATGCAAAGCTAAAATACAGGGTTCGAGCGATCGAGAAGGTTTCGAGCGATCGACATTTCGATCGATCGAGTGGAGTTCAAGCGATCGAAGTTTCTGGAAGTTCAATCGATCGAGAGTTGTTCGATCGATCGAAGATGCCTTTTATCAGATTATTTGCGTATGCAGCAGAAACGGGTTTTGAACCCTAGCATTAGGTTTAGGCTATATATAATCATTTTGTAAACGTCCAAGAGGACGCAAAAACTTTGTTTCATCAGTTTTCATAGAGGATAGAGAGTTTTTCTTTATGGTTTTGTAGGTTTAATCAAGATTTACCATTGTAGCTTGGATTCTTGAAGTTTAATAGTAGTTTCTTCGTTCCAGGTTACTTCGCTTTATTTCTGCTTACATTCTGCTCTTATTCATTCGTAGTTTAACCTTTGATATTGTAGTATTACATGCTAGATAAATTAAAATCCTTGATTTTTATAGTTTTAATGAAATTTTTCCAAATAAACATGCCTTTAATGAACTTTTACTTTAAAATAAATCTGAGACTTCCCAGACCATGTCTGAGTAGTCCGGGGTTGGGGAATCGCGATGAAACCGTGATTTCAGACCTCTGCCATGCAATATCTTTATTCCTGTGTTCGATCGATCGAATGTAGTTCGATCGATCGGAACAGAGACATAGTCGAGCGATCGAAGATATTTCGATCGATCGAGAGATGACGAAGTTCGATAGATCGAAAGCGCGTCGATCGATCGAGACCTCAGATTCTTGAGGACATCTAATACAGTATTCCAAGACTTTCTACTTTACTGATTCGTTATCAAACTGTCCCCAAATGCTCAGTTTGTCAAAACAGTCTTTAAACGTTAAGCCTTAAGGCATTTTCTTTCAATACATTTTGCAAACCACCCCAATGCTAATACCATTGTAGGTGAGAGTCTTAACTATTGAATTAAACCACCTTTGTGTATTTCAAATTTAATTGTGATGATATAGTCCCGGCCATGAAAGGACTGTTGATTCTATATCCTTAGAGAAGTACGGGATACTGTAGAAGTTGCTCTCCGTTGAGTTTAATTGCATTTGCATGGTAGATGGTTGAGTCATGGTGGATTCGCGTGATCCCAACACTTTCTTTTATTAAGAGAAAACATTTTCAAATCTTGTTTTAGTTAAATAGTTAATCATTAGTTTATTTAATTTAGTTGCTTTTAAGTTTAGTAGTTGTTAATTGTAGAACTTTGTGTTCTACGCCTCTCTTGAAATATTGAATTTTCTTTTCTTTTAGAGTCTAATCTAAGTAATTCATCTCTCATCCTTCCCTGTGGGATCGACCTGGTCTTACCAGTTACTACTTGCACGTCTACCTACACTTGGGTATAGCACACAAGCGTACACAGAAAAATATTCGTGTCACAGCCGCCTCCACTTTCCACCATAAAGTCAAGTTTATATAGAAAGAGGATGTGGTGACAATCTTTAGGGACAACTAGATCAAGGAAGAAGGGACGAGCCATGGCCCGGTACTACAAGTCCAAACACCAGAAGAAGAAAATGAACTAGGAGGATTCAACTTTGTGGGAATGTTAGATGAAGGAAAGAAACTGTATGAGGTTCAGCAAAAGAAGTCCGTTTGGGATCGACTCGGCTATAACAAATATAAGAGACTTCCTGATGCATCTATCTGGGGCAAAGAAATCACTCCATTCAAGAAAAGGAAGTCATTCATCATCGGATGCGGGTATAGAAAGATGTTTGAGAAAATAAACCAGTTGTCGAAGATCTACATGAAGAAGTAGTACATAATTGAATCCCTGAAGTCATGCCATTGTACTTTGACCAATATGCAAATCCTAAAGTAGCTCACATGGTACGAAAGATGAATAATTTCCCTAGAATGGGATTGGGTCATTGTCAACAAGGAATAACTGAACTGCCTAACTTACATAAGCAAAAGGATAAATCTGGGCTCGGGTATCAATTGACTGAAGAAGATAAAAAATAGATGATAAAAGGAAAAGGGCCAATGGTTGTTTCTGGGCCAAGAATCCTGAAAATTAGTAATAGAAGGTGATGACTTTCCCTTCTATGGTTTTCTTGAACCATGGTATGATCCGGCTACCAAGAGCATTAAGCCTAGATTTGAGATTTTTTTCAAGCATGAGTTCTACGACTATGAGGATCAGTTCTTATGTGTTCCACCTGCCAAGAAAGAAACAAAGGATTGGGCTGATCTAATGACGAGTGATGATTTGAACATACTAATGGGTGAAGAATTGAACATGCTGATGTGCCGAAGAAGCACCGAGAAATGTGAAAGAAATCAAGCCAATAGAGGGAGCTCTGAACAATTGGGTGATATCAGAAGTCAACAAATCCCCTCCCCCACTCCCCCAGAAGTCTGTAAAGGCCAATATGAGCCATGATGTTGAGTCTACTTTTGCTTTTGATGTACCCAAAAATGTTAATGAAATGAACAAAGATTTTTCTTACTCTTCTGTGTCTGATGATCTTGATTTCAAAATTTCTGAGGATTTGTAAAGATTAATTAAAAATGAAAATGAGTCTGCATGCAAGATTGTAGACACCCAATTTTGACCACGCTAATAGGATTTAGGGTGGAAAACGTCTTGGAGGATTAAATGATGAAAAGTACCTCGTGGAAGGTACTCGACTCCACACAAACGAAAGATTGAACTTCGGAAAGTGACTTCAAGCTCAGAAAAGCCCTTTCTATGCATAAATCTTGGTTTTGTCAAAATCCTCTCTCAGAATTCATATTTGCTTAGGGTTATATGAATACAAAGTGTTCTAAACACATTATTCTAGGTATCCAAAGATTCAATTTCAAAGAAAAGTTCGAAATCGATGCACATTTAAAAGTAATTTTGGAAAATAAGTCATTTGATTTCAAAAGACGACGAAAGTTCCAGAGGGCTTCCGAACTTCAATTGAACTTCAATTTTCATTTCAAAACCTCCTAGAATATTTTTACACTGAAATTGAACTCGAAATCTTTCCAACGGTACGTAAACGGACGATTTCAGACACCAAAAAGCATTTTTATGAAAATTAGAGATGCAGTGAACGTAATATTTGAAACAGGATATAAGGGCAACTAGGGGATCATGAACAATACGTGGCGGGTCCCATAAAGGGGGTGGCGGGTCCCACCTAAGCTGCCACCTACAAGTTGCCACCTCCATTGAGCTTTTTGAGTTCTAGACCCTTCTAGAAGCCTTCCACTGCGAGAAAATTGTCAGGAAGTTGCGTTTAGGTACCGAAATGGCCATTTTAACCCTTTTCTGATCTCTAAAAATCCTATTTTAACCCTGAAACTTAAGAGTTAAGTTTTCAAAACTCTATATATATCCCATGCATCTCATATGAGATCATGTTGAAACATCTTGAAGAAGCTTTATGTACACAATTGAATATACTTGCAAGAGATAAGAATATACTTTCAATTTAAGAGAGATTTCTAGAGAGATAAAGCGAACAATGAATTGAAAATTTCCATAAAAACTTGTCTCAAGATAATTAGATTAGAGAGATTTTGGACATCAATTGCCTCCCTAAAACTTCCATGGATGAGTGCTTAAAGAACTTGAAGAACACATGAAGAAGAAGACTATTCAAATCAACTTTGATTGCCTAATTGAGAATCCTCCAAGAGGTAGACATCAGAATTCATCTCTAATTCCTACTTTTATAGATAGATCTATAAGACTTGGATCTGGTTTAGTTTTGTTTTATTTGTTAGAATAATCATCTTCTTCCTCTCTTGTTCTTCACACACTCGCATAGCTAGATCCAAGTCTCTTTTGATTTTATTGATAATTCTTAATTAGAGATTGATTTTCACTTTTGATTTTCAATGTTGATTTCATTTTTAGATCCATGCATACATGATTATATATATGTATCTATTTTAAATTCTATGATGGTTTGGAAGTATGATCTATGAGAAGGATGATTCCTATGTTCATACCTATCTCTTGATTATTCCTATAACCTAGAATTCTTATTTGATTTTCATTTCCAATAGGATATTTGTAAGTCCCTTTGATCCATGATCTATAGTTCTTCATAGAACTTAAGGGTTAAATTGATTCAAAACCATGACGATTAAGTTGATCTATGAGTTTGATCTCTCTAATAAGCTTCAACCATCACCTAAGATGTTTTCCTCATACTTTAAAAGGAACTAGAAATTCAGCAAAACAGATTGATTTTGTCCATAAGATTTGTTCCATCAAAACCCATAGTTTGATGGATTTCAAATTTTCTGGGTAAACTTTGATGAATTAGCTTTCATTCGATCCGTTTTGAGAGCCACTAAGATCTATATAATATTTTTAGAAATTGTTGAGAAATCGGTTGACAGATTTGAACATAGTCTCTTTGTATTTTGAATTTCAGAAAATTGTAATAGTCATCGATGATCCACTTTTTGGGGATGATTCCTAACTCATGTATCTATACGCCAGTGTAAAATTGCTAGCATACGATCGAGTAAAGATCATTTTCTAAGCGTTTGAATTTGATACAACTATTCTGGAATTTTCTAGATTTAACTACAATCATGATTATGTATACAAAATGGTCATATCTCTATCACCCAACAACAATTAATGAATAAAATTTGGTTCAGAAATCATCTAAGATGAATTTATGAGAGATCAAAAACTTAGATTAACTTGGTTAACATGATTCATGAACTTCTATTATGTTTTGCATTCCTTTGTCAAATGATACCAAATTTCCAGAATAATAGAGTTTGTTTAAAATAACTTTTTAGAAACTTTAAGATCAGGACATGTCCATGAGATTATTTTTGTTATATACTACAATGAAATAGCTTTCTTTTGACACCAAATAGAGCATGTTTAAAACAACTTTTTAGAAACTTTAAGATCATGACATGTCAATGGGATTATTTTTGTTATAAACTGCAATAAAATAGCTTTCTTTTGACACCAAATAGAGCTTCACATGATTTCTGTAGAATTAATTATGATTTTTATAAAAAATAGTGGACAGTCCTGATCCACTGTTCCCAAAAATCTTATTTCTAAAACATCAGAAATGGTAATGAGGTTTTACTTTTCGGAGAATTTCCCTAACACATGTATCTAACTTTCTGTAAAAGGGGTTTAACCCAATTCATGTTTAAGACCACTTTTAATAGGATTCATTAGAAGTTGCTGAATCTGGAAATTGATTGATGACCTCTTCTTCTTATTTTTCATGCATATCATTTGTTTGCTTATATTTTTGCAATGCTTGGGTATTTCTTGGTGTCTTAGTGTAGATAATTGAACACCGTGGATCCGGACTTCGATTTGTGGGTTTGCCTCATCTACATGTGGCTTAGTGCCCATGTGTCATGTACTATCTCTATCCTTTCTCTTAGAATTTTTCTACGTTTACAACTTTATTTTCAATGACACAATTCCTTAAGGATAGTCTCCGTTTATGTGCTTATATGTTAGAGACATATTATCAAGGATTGTTGCATGATTACATTGCACGTTTCCTTTCTTTTGCTTTTTACGACTCCGCTTGAGTCAATCAAATGTGAGTTTTTTTGTTCCCTTTTGCATATCATGATATGTTTCCTTTACTTGTATCGGTTCCCGGCGGGACTAACCACTGTAAGTATACCTCTCCCTTGTATTGCATGTGCATCTGACTTCTACTTGATTTAATATCTTGACATGATTTTCCTTAGATGTTCACTTTTGACATGTATATATATTATATAGTATGTTAAGGGAAACAACACCAATTGTGAATTAAGAACAAGGATATTTGAATCAAGGCCTACAGTTTGGTAGGGCGAGGAAGGGGTGTTATAGTCCTACTTGGGCTACTTCCCTCTCATACCAGGACTCCCGAACCTAGTTTCTGGTAATGAAGGGCGAGTAATCTTATTCAATTTTGGGCAGTCAAGCTTGGGTTTCCTAATTCCCCATAAAAATTAGGTGGCGAATCTTTGTCTCTAGGATCGCGTGAGGAAGTTCTAGTTCCTTGAAGTGTGCTCCTTGGATCCGTCCCAGGACATTGTCAAGGGACGCCAGGACTCCTCTCAACGCGCACCTGGTCCCACAATCTGGCGACTCTGCTGGGGATTTGAACATGAAACTTATGGTTTCTTTTTCTTCATGGCTTTGAGTTGAACCAATGAATATCCTTGTTATTAATTCAATAATTGTGTTGTTTCTTCCTGCATTTGCACTTGGATTGTTCTTTCACTATAACAGCTTGAGACCATTGCCTTGTGGGTGGAGGGCCCTCTTTTTCCATTTGTCAATTGACTTTGGTAGCATGTAGTCACCGTTAGCCTTGTACTACGTGTGGTATATAGAGCCCTTGGATTGCTAATGGACCCTTTATGATACTAAAACCCGTACTTTGCATATAGTTTCTGTAGAACCCTTTAATTAGGATCTTGATTATCATCTTTTATTAGGACAATGTAATGAATTATTTACGTTTGCCCGTAAGGAATGATGAGGACATGTATGCGAAGGCATCATCAAATCTTGTATGGTAGATTCCTCTAGAGTAGTATGGTCTTTATCTGAACATCCAATCATTATTCGAGGACGATCTTTTGAAAATTTTGAAAATACAAGCATTTCTTTGAAAAACCCAAGTCTTTTGAAAGTTTTGGGAATATCCCTTTTGAAAATTTGCTTTAAAATTCACTTTTACAAAATCCTTCCAAAATTCTTCCTAGATTTTAGAGAATTTCAAAATTTCTACTTTGATGATTCAACTTTAATTTCTCCTCACAGATTTTCGAGGATTTCAAATTTCCTACTTTGGTTTTTAAGAAGAATCATGATTTCACACTTTGATGATTCAAATTCGAAATTTTTCCTCTCAGATTTTAGAAATTCCAATTTCATATCTCAATTTTAAAGAATCATGATTTCACACCACAAGCATTGATGGTTCAAAAGTTTTTTTTTTTTTGAAAAATCACAAATCTCCCTCTCAAGATTTTCATGAAAAAAACTCGATTTTGTAAACTTGAGCCATCAAGAATTTCAAAGCTAAAAATTCTTGGATAATGATTGGATTTGTAAGGTGATTAGCATACTCAAGGAATCTTATGTGTTTATGTGCTAATATGCTAGGTCTAAGATAGATTAAGGTGCATTGCATTTAGATTAGATTGCATTTCATCTGCATTACACACACCACACGAGCATTGCATATACGACTCACGAGTACGACGTCTCTTATATACTTTTGAAAAGAAAAGAATTATTTTCTTCATAATTTCAAAAAAGATTTCTTTGAAAATGTGTTTTTTATCTTTGATTTTCCATCATTTGTAAATATCATTCTTTTAAAATTATTTTGCAATAAAGATACCTGATTATTTTGAGAATCCATAATAGACCAAAAAAGAAGATAGGACCACAAAGTTGTACTCCTTCCTGGGTCAGAGCTCCGAATAGCCCTTTGATTAGATCAAGGTTTGAAGAAGGAAAAGTCGAGTCAACTAGGGTTGAGGATATAGAATACGAAGCTGATATGGAAGTCAGGTTGGCCGCAATGCGAACTGTGTTGGATCAGAGTAGAGAATAGAATTGGGAACAACTTGCCACTATTATGAGAACGATTGAGCAGCTGACAAATCTGCCACCACCACCGCCTCCGGTGCATCACGAGGAAGAAGACTTTAGGGAGACAGTTCAACCAAAGGTTTAGCTAGATCAGGAAACTCAGGACAAGTTGGCTAAGATCGATAAGCTAGTTAGTGTGATTAGGAAAAGCAAAGGGTGGATGAGTATTTGTTCGACGTCGAAGGGTTGTGTGACCCTCCGAAAGCCAAACTCCCAGAAAAGTTTAAAATGCTGCATATTGAATTTTTTAATGGAACCGGAAATCCGAAGAGCCATCTGAGGCTTTATGTGGGAATTTTGCAGCCTATGGGTATTGGGCCAAACTTTTTTGCTCTGTTATTTCCAAGGGTTTTGAATGGGGAAGCACTTTCGTGGTACTTGACGCTAGAACCAGCCATAACCAGAGATTAGGAGGCATTGGCCAAAGCTTTCATGGCTCACTATTCGTACAACCAGTCGTTTGATGTAACTGTAAGAGATCTAGGGACCACTAGACATGAGTATAGGGAATCCTTCATAGGTTTCCTTACTCGTTGGAGGGCTAAAGCTGCTCAGATGACTAGCAGGCCAATAGAAAAGGATCAAGTCCGAATGATCATCAGAAATCTACAGCCCGAGTACTTGGAGAGGCTAGAGTTTCAGTCCATTGTGAGCTTTGAACAGCTATTTGATGTGGGGACTTTAATAAAAGATGCCATCAGGGATGGAAAGATCAAGAAAGATAGCACGAGCAATCGGTACAGAAAGACAGAAAGGCCAGTTTATCATCAGTTTGTAGACATCAACACACAATCTCCTTAGCCTTTTCAGAAAGAGCATCGAAGCATGGTTAATGCAAGAGGGAATTAGAATCATAAGTAGTCAAAAGAGAAAAGAGAATTTTTAGACTTGGGAATGTCGCTAAGCACCGCACTTGATAGAATGCTAGAAAAGGGGTATTTGTAGAAATTGGAACCCAAGCCAGAGCCTAATCCACTTCTACAGGGTTTCAAAACTGAATTCTACTGTGACTTTCATCAAGGCCGTGGACATAGCACAAATAGATGCTGGATACTTCGCCATGAGATTGAAGACTTGATTGAGAAAGGGGGTCATCTCTCCTCCTCTTGCTTAGCCAACTGTTCAGAAGAATCCTCTCCCTAATCATAAGGGGAACTTGCCAATGTCAATTTTATGGAAGAAGGGTCTCAAATTTATAACCCTATGGCCTACATCACATCCTCGGATTAGCCAACCGTGGATGTTTAGCTCTCGAAAAATGCTGCAATTTGTATCTTAAGAATATAGAAGAGGAAGAATGGGTCAAAGAAGCACTAGCCTTTGAAGAAGAAATAGCCAACGAAAATCTCAAAATTGAATGGTGGGATCCTAATACCATCAATGATGACTCCATCTGGTATGAAGAAGAAAAGCCTATAGAAGCAATCACCGAGAAAGAAAGCACTAAGCTGATAAAAGAATTAGTGGAATCCGTTAAATGCCTTAAATTCAAAGATAATGATCTCGTTGCAATGATGGAAGAAGAAGATTGGTGGTATGATGATGAGGATGATTCTGTTAATAACACCATAATTCCCGATGATTCTGTTTGGAAAGTCACTGTTGGCACTAAAAAGTTAGCCAATGAACTTGAGTCTATCTGGATCACCAATGAAGCCAATCACTTGACCCGCTCTGGACGTCATTTCAAACCTCATGAGCTAGGAAATCGCGAAAAAGAAACATGGAAAGAAAAAGAAGTTGTCAAAGCAAAAGAAGATAATAAGGGAACCATGAGCGAAGAAGTAGGTGAAATCCTAGAGCAGTTGAAGAAAACACAAGCCTGGATCTCAGTATGGGGATTGCTTATAACCTCTCACAAACACATGCAAGCTATGGTCAATACGCTCAACCGATTGGATGTTTCTGTCAATGCTACTCCCGAAGATCTAGTAAACATGATATCTGCAAAACCTCATAAGCCTATAATCACATTCATAGATGAAGATCTACCGCCAGAAAGGGCACACCACAACAAGGCTCTCTGCATCACTCTACGCTGCCTGGGGATTAGAGTACCAGTTTTCTTGGTAGACAATGGATCAGCTTTGAATGTATGTCCTCTCCAAACAGCTCTCATAATGGGACTATCTATTTCAGAACTCTTGCCATCAACACTGACTGTGAAGGCCTATGATAATACTAAAAGGGCTATCGTGGGAATGATTAAGCTAAAAATTAAAGTTGGACCATTGAATAAAGAAGCTGAATTCCAAGTAATTGATATTCCAGCTAGCTTCAATCTGCTATTAGGACACCCATGGTTACATGTAAATGTTGCAATCGCTTCCACTCTCTACCAGAAAGTCAAGTTCATATGGAAAGAAGATGTAGTTATAATCTTTGGGGACAACTGGATCATGGAAGAAGAGACAAGCTATGGCCCTATATTAGAAGTCCAAGCACCAGAAGAAGAGAATGAGCTAGGAGGATTCAACTTTGTGGGAATGCTAGATGAAGAAAAGAAACTGCATGGGGTTCAGTAAAAGAAATCCGTTTGGGATCGACTCAGCTATGAGAAGTGACTTCCTGATGCATCTGTCTGGGGCAAAGAAATCACTCCGTTCAAGAAAAAGAATCCATTCATCACCGGACACGAATATAGAAAGATGTTTGAGAAAGAAAACCCAGTTGTTGACGATCTACAAGGAGTGGGACAAAATTGGATCCCTGAAGTCATACTGTTGTACTTTGACCAGTGTGCAAATCCTAAAGTGGCTCACATGGTGCAAAAGATGAATTATTTCCCTGGAATGGGACCAGGTCATCGTCAACAAGGAATAGCTGAACCGCCTAACTTCCATGAGCAGAAAGATAAATCTAGGCTCGGGTATCAATTGCATGAAGAAGATGAGAACAAGATGATAAATAAAAAGGACGGCCGATGGTTGTTTCTGGGCCAAGAATCCTGAATGGATACTTCATAAAAGAGGTGATGACTTCCCCTTCTGTGGATTTCCTAAACCGTGGTATGTTTGGCTACCAAGAGCATCAAGCCTGGGTTCAAGATTTTCTTCAAACATGAGTTCTCCGACTATGAGGATCCGTTCTTGTGTGCTCCACCTGCCAAGAAAGAAACAAAGGATTGGGCTGATCTGATGACGAGTAATGATCTGAACATACTAATGGGTGAAGAACTAAACATGCTGATGGATGCCGAAGAAGCACCGGGAAATGTGAAAGAAATCAAGCCAATAGAGGGAGCTCTGAACAATTAGATGATAGAATCAGGAGTCAACAAATCCCCTCCCCCACTCCCCTGAAAGTCTGTAGAGGCCAATATGAGCCATGATGTTGAGTCTACTTTTGCTTTTGATGTACCCAAAAATGTTAATGAAATGAACGAAGATTTTGCTTACTCTTCTGTGTCTGATGAGCTTGATTTTGAAATTTTTGAGGATTTGCAATGATTAATTGAAAATGAAAATGAATCTGCATGCAAGAGTATTGAAAAAACTTTGCTAATAAACTTAGGTAATGAAGATAATCCACAAAATGTTTATATTGGCACCACACTCACTTCATACAAAAGCAATGAACTAATCAATTTATTAAAAGAATTTAAAGATGTTTTCACTTGGTCTTATGAAGATATACCAGTCATTGATCCAGAGATTATCCAACACCATATCCCTCTTGTTTCTAATTATAAACCTGTTGAGCAGAAATTGAGATGCATGAGACCTGAATGGACTTTGAAAATTTAAGAAGAAGTCGAGAAGCAGTTGAAAGCTGGATTCCTGATGGTAACCCAATACCCTAAATGGATAGCCAATATAGTTCTTATGCCGAAGAAAGGATGGAAGGATCTGGGTATGTGTTGACTTCAGGGATTTGAACAAAGCCAATCCAAAAGATGATTTCCTGCTCCCAGATATAGATGTCTTGGTAGATAATACAACAGGGCATGAGCTATTATCGCTCATGTATGGTTTCTTGGGGTACAATCAAATTTTAATGGCACCCAAAGACTGAGAAAAGACTACATTCACAACTCACTGGGGAATATACTGCTATAAAGTGATGTTGTTTGGGTTATATAATGCCAAAGTAACATATCAGAGAGCTACTACTACTTTGTTACATGACATGACACATAAAGAGGTAGAAGTCTATGTGGACGACATGATTGTCAAGTCCAACAGATGGAATGGGCATCTAGCTGCCCTCAACAAGTTATTTGAAAGATTGAGAAAATACAGGATGAGATTAAACCCACAGAAGTGTACATTTGGAGTAACCACTGGAAAGCTGCTAGGATTTCTCATAACACAGAGGGGAATTGAGGTTGACCCCATGAAGATCAAGGTTATTATGGATATGCCTCATCCAACAAATGAAAAGGAAGAGCGAGGATTTTTGGGATGAATCCAATTCATCAGTCGCTTCATATCTAAGCTCACTGGAACTTGTGATCCACTCTTCAGCTTATTGAGAAAAGGGAAGAAGTTTGAATGGGATGATCAGTGTCAAAAACCTTTCGACAAAATCAAAACTTATCTATTGAACCGGCCAATCCTTTCACCCCCAAAGTCAGAAAAGCCTTTACTGTTGTACTTATCCGTGTCAGAAAATGCTATGGGATGAATGTTAGCACAAGAAGGAGATGAAAGGCATGTAGAGAAAGCCATTTACTGCTTGAGTAAGAGAATGAATGGATACGAGCTGAAGTATTCTCCGCTAGAAAAGACATGTTGGGCTTTGGTTTGGGCCACTCATCGTCTAAGGCATTATATGTTGGCTTTCCCTGTTGTTTGATCTCTCGAATGGATCCTTTGAAGTATCTTTTTGAAAAACCAGCATTGATCGGCTGAATTTCCCGATGGACCTTGATGTTATCTGAGTTTGAATTGACACATGCTAAGAATAAATCTGTTAAAGGAAGGGCTATTGCAGAGCATTTGGCAGAACATCCGATAAATCCAGAAAACGAAGAAGAATTCTTGTTCTTGGATGAAGGATTGATAGAATTGAGAGAAGATGTATGGAAAATGTACTTTGATGGAGCTGTAAACCAGAAAGGATATGGAGTAGGGATCATCCTTGTATCCCCTAAAGGAGCACATACCCCGTTCGCTATTAAGCTGAAGTATACTTCTACTAACAACACTACTGAGTATGAAACTTGCATTTTGGGGTTAGAAGCCGCATTGACTTTGGAACTAAGGAAACTTGATGTATTTGGGGATTCCAATCTGATCATATCTCAAGTTCAGGGAGATTGGAAAGTTAAAGAAGAAAAGTTGAAGCCTTATCATGAGTACCTTGATTCTCTACGAACCCGGTTCCTGCACATCATGTTCTTCTACCTACCTCGTGAAGAAAATCAGCTAGCAGACTCCTTGGCTACTTTAGCATCGATGATTGAGATTCCTGTGGGGATAAAGTTAACACCATTGATGATTGAATAGAGAGAAAAGACGTCTTATGAGATAAATGGGGAAATAGAAGAAGCAGAAGAACTTCTATGGTACACTAACGTATAAAACTTCATTGTAGATGGGATATATCCAAAAGGTCGATCCGAGAAAGAAAAGAGAGCCATAAGAAGATTCTTGGCTCATTTCATGATTTGCAGAGGAAGCCTGCTAAAGAAATCTTATAATGGGTTCAACTTGATGTGTTTATATAGGAACAGTGCGAAGAAAATGATGGAGAAAATTCACGAAGGTGTGTGTGGTCCTCACATAAGTGGACACATGTTAGCCAAGAAGATCATCCGACAAGGGTATTATTGGACTACTATGGACAAAGAATGCTATGAATATGTCAGAAGATATCACAAGTGTCAGATCCATGCCAATATGAAACATGTGCCACCGTCATTACTATACAACATGACTACCCCTTGCCCATTCTCAGCTTAGGGAATGGATGTTATTGGAGAAGTAACCCCGAAAGCATCTAATGGGCATCAATACATCTTGGTAGCAATTGATTATTTTACAAAATAGGTGGAAGCAGAATCCTATGCGACATTGAAGGCTAAAGATGTGGCCAGATTTATCAGAAGAAATATAATCTGTCGATATGGAGTCCCTCATGAATTGATATCCAATCATGGCAGTCACTTCCAGAAAGAAGTTTTGGATTTACTAGAAGAATATCATATCATGCATCACATGTTAGCGCTGTATAGGCCACAAACAAAAGGGGCAGTTGAAGCAGTAATAAGAATTTGGGGACGATTATGAGAAAGATGACTGATACATACCTAGATTGGCATGAGAAACTACCATATGCACTGTGGGGACCCTGAACGTCTATCAGAACATCTACAGGAGCCACTCCTTATTCCTTGCCTTATGGAATGGAATCAGTACTCTCAGTTGAAATAAAACTACCGTCACTAAGAATTGTGGCAGAATCTGAGATTCTAGAATTTGATTAGCTGAGAAACAGATATGAAGAGCTAATGTTACTTGATGAAAAGAGGTTAGCTGTAATTGATTAGGTACACATATATCAGAGAAGAATAGCTCAAGCATTCAACAAGAAGGTCCGTCAAAGATAACTTGAGGAAGGTGACCCTATGCTTAAAGAATTAAAAACACCAATTTTTGATCATAGAGGGAAATTCAAGCCGAATTAGGTTGGTCCGTACAACATCAAGAAGCTTCTCTGTGGAGGAGTAGCATACCTAATGGATCTAGATGGAGCTAAGTTCAATCAGCCAATCAACATTGACCGTCTCAAGAAATACTATGCTTAAAACCTTTCTTTCAAACCTTTTCTTGCAATGCCTCCAACCTTTGAGGAACTACGCTTGACTTGATTCCTACTTGGGGATATGTAGACAACCTAATCGGTTCAGTCACTGCACCTGAAACACTTCGCCATACTTCAAATACCTTCTTTTAAAACCTCAGTCGAACTACTTTGGACTTGATTCCCCCTTGGGGATAAGTAGACGAGCTTTCCTAGTTCTCGGTCCCTTAACCTTGCAAGCTAGGGGCAAAGCTTTCAGGTTTGCCCAGAGCCACAAGATATCACTGCCACACTAGGGGCAAACTGCGTTTGCCCAAATTTCCATTTATCCCTATCAATTAAGGGAAAATTGTCATTTGCCCATACCCTACTACCTGTCCTCTCTGGATCACTTGGCTATTAGAATTAAGCACTAAGTAAAAAATCTGGTAATTCTTGATATTAAGTTGGAAAGTTTTTAAGCAAATATGTGAGTCTAATGTCAAGATTCAAACATTATGTAGAAAATTTCCAAAGCCTCAAGATTACATTCAAAGTCAATACAATATCCTACTACAAGATAAAATCTTCATTTCAAAATCCTCAGAAATTCAAGCATCAGAATCTGAAGACATTATTGAGTAAAGGAATCATCAGAAATTTTCTTTCCTTGTATCTGAGTCTTATGTTAGTGTGTAAAGTGTTAAGCAAATCAACCTCGTGATAGGAATGCAAAGCAAAAGCAAAGGATAGCATAAAGCAGCGTCAAGCAATGTCAAGGGTACAAGCCCATCAAATCTCAAACTGAATACATCAAACATTAGTCTTAGTATAGAAAGCAAGAAAACAAGAAAGACAGTCATGGGTAAATGTGAAAGAGGTGATCATCATCAACAACAATGAGTAGCCAGTGGGTATCAAGCAGGCATATCTGAGGCTAACTATCATCATCATCAATTTGGCGTCTTCTCCTAGACATACCAGCCCCACCAGAAGGGCCTGCATTCATCTACTCCAGCTGTAATTCAAGCTGCCTGACTTGAGCCACCTGTCAGAAGAAAGAATCAGTACAGGGTTGAAAATACAGTAAAAAGAAGGAGAGGTCAAGAAATTTACCAGAGTCACATCTCGATATATATAAGTCTGGCATATGCCATCCCACTTCAAAAGAAGAAGGATAAGATCAGAAATATCAGAAGAATCAGAAGTAATGAGTTCAGAAGTACTCACATGTCCCTCTCGAGTAAGGCTCCAAGCTCTCAGATTCTGTGCATAAGCTCGTTCTTCATTGAAAACAGTTCGAGGAACTAACTCATATTGCTCTGAAACGAGCTGAGGCTCCACAAGATCACGGGGAATCTCCACCGAAGATATAACTCCGTGTAGCATTGTTGAAGCTCGCCAGTCACAAGAAGGAATGGGGGTTAAAGGTTGGCCAGGGCCATCCGCGAAAGCGCTCCCCTGCAAATGATAAATGAGAAATAAGAGAAACAAGCATTTGATCATAAATGAAGAAATCATAAAATACCTGCAGGTCATTCAAAAATGGGAAATTGGGCATCAGATGAGTGGCCCTAAAGATATCGTAGTTCTCCTAAAATAGAGTAAATGAGGCAGAAGGAATTCCATTCAAAGCATCAATAAGATCTTCATCTTCTAGATTCTGCGTTGACCTTATGCAAGAAGGCGGATCCTGTGGCACTAAGAGACGATCCTCCAAATTGGTCTGAGGAGCCACTCTCTCTCCATTATACCACTCAAGTATAGAGGGACCCTTAAGAAGAATCCTCTCTCCAGTCATCTTTCTGTCCAAGCCAGTCTCAGTTACATTACCATTTGTCACCCAAGGATGCCAGTTAACTTGGTTAAACTTGAGACGGGTTAGAAAATCCCAACAAGAAATGACATTGTGAGCACCGTTGTTGACACCTACGGCTTGGCGACGTCACTTCAGAGCCCATGGAAAAATACGTACCTCTTCTTCCCAGAATGATGGAGCTGTCATGGAAAAGTACTCAAAGACCCACACATGCAAAAGGATATATAGTAGTGGTCAGAAAATAGAAAATCAATGATGAAACTTGAAATGAAATATTTTGGTACCTCCTAAGCTCTCTAGAAGCCGCCAAATCTAGGGGATTTGTCTTATGAATGCTCCCCCATATGACTATAAAAAATGGCTAAGCCAGCAGAGCCCTAGTCAAAATGTATAATTTCCTCAAGATTTCATAGGCTATCAAGCATGTTCAGTGTAATCCGCTCGGCTCGAGTAGAAAGAAGAGAGCAACCAAGCAGATATAAGATGAAAGCACGGGTAAGCCACATATCAATAAATTGGGCTACTTTTTCAAAAGCCCAGAAGTTGTTAACAAACCATGTAATTCTCACACTCGATCCGTGAAGATCTCTCTGGGTCGAAATAATGCCTAGAAGTCGCTGAATAATAACAGGGCGTCTGTGGATGTTATTCGCAAAGGCAAGATGGTGACCACCGGATGAGATGCCAGAAATAATCGCAAAGTTAAGTGAGATCATGGTTATCTCCCCAAAAGGCATGTGGAAAGTATTTATGGAATCCCACCACCTCTCAGCAAGAGCTTGAATCATGGCCAGATCATTAGGAGGTCTTTCCAAGAAGGTTACAAAAGACCCAAAGCCTGCTTATTTTACATGGGCTACTACTTGGGGACGTGATTCCGACAATTCATTAAACCATTCAAGGCATTTTCCATGGCTAGCATGACCTTTGGAGTGCCCTAGCACATTCTAGAAGAAAATTAAAGGATGATTCCTAAGAATTTGCAAGAATTTGAAAGCACACATATATGAAGTAGAAAATAATGCAAAATTGAAGAATGGGCTACCTCTTGACAAAAAGCTCTCCTAGAGATGTGATTTAGTGACTCCTTCATAGTTGGATACTCCATGGATTGAGTTAATGAAGCTCCACTAGCTTGAAATTGATAGCTACATGTTCTAGAACTCTCACCTTGCCCATGGGAACTCATGGTTGTTGATGCTTGAAGCTTGAAGACAAGAGGTTGAAGATGATGAATTGTGAAACCCTTGGAACTTGAATCTCCTAGAATATAGAGGAGTTGATGAAATCAACAAGGTTTTTGGAGGTTTTGATGCATGAAATCACTCAAAACATCAAGAAATTACAAGACTTTGGCAACTTAGAAGAAAGGGGTGATACATTGAAGATGAGATAAATGAAGAACAAGAAGAAAGGGCTGGAGGCTCCCAAGAGGGCATGGGGAACCACCATTTACTATTCATATTCTGCCAAATCCCCATTTTGCTCTAGATTCGCATTTTAACCCCCCAAAACTCTTGTTTTGACCCCGAGTTGGTCCGATCTTGATATATAAGCCTTATGAGTGATTAAAACTTGTTAGAATTGATCTAAAGGACTTGTAGGAATTTAAAATTGGTTGACAACCGTTCATAGTTGAAGAAAAGTCTCCAGACACGAAGAATCGAGGGCACCATAGCTTGAAAATAGCCGAGAAATGATGATTTGCAGCAAACTCCCGCTATTTTGGGTTGATTATGTACTGTCCTGGAAAGTGGACTTTTGGGTTTGCAGACTTTCAAAAATTAATTCCAAAAAGGATTTATAGAAGATGAATCAGAAGACATTATCTTCAAACCAAGGTCAAGATCTTCAGAAAAGGTCAGAATGAACCCAACATGTATGAGCTGGTCAAAGCACCAATTTCAGTCTCAGATTGAATCAGCAAGGCCTCTAGAATATGAGCCTTTTACTCACATCACAAAAATCTCAAATATCTCCCCAAGCAGAGAACTTTCAGATATCATCAGAATTACCTCTAGAAGAAAGGTATACTTCAGCAAATTCATGAAATCAAAACCCGTACATCTCTCAGAACCGTAGAATCTCCCCGGTAGAGAATTTTCAGAATTTATGTATCAGAAGGTATTTTCTGAGAATTGTGCATCTCTCAACATCAGAATTGCCTCTAGATATAGGGTTTCTCTCAGAATTGTGTATGAAAACTGCCTCCAGATGAAGGGTATCTCTCATAATTTGTGTATTAGAATTGCATCCAGATATTGGGTTTCTCTCAGAATTATATACCGGAACTGCCTCCAGATGAAGGGCATCTCTCAGAATTTGTGTATCAAAATTACCTCCAGTTATAGGGTATCTCTCAGAACTGCCTCGAGATAAAGGGTATCTCTCAGCATCGCATATCAGAATTGCCTCCAAGATATAGAGCATATGGCAGCATTGTGTATCAGGATTACATCTAGATATAGGGTATCTCTTAGAACTATGTATCTCTTAGCATTGTGTATTAGAACTGCCTCCAGATGAAGCGTATCTCTCAGCATTACGTATTAGAACTACCTCTAGATGAAGGGTATCTCTCAGAATTCATGTATTAGAATCACCTCCAGATATAAGGTATCTCTTAGAATCGTGTGTATCTCAGAATCATGTATCAAGGATGCCTTCAAAAGAAGGGTATCTATAAGAATCTGTGTATCTCTCAGAATTTTTGCATCATAACAGAAGATTTGTCCCCAGCAGAAGGACCTATTTTAGAAGTACAGAAGAATTGTCCCTAGCAAAAGGACCCGTTTTAGAAGAATAGAAGAATTGTCTCCAAAAGAAGGACCTGCTTTAGAAGAATAGAAGATTTGTCCCCAGAAGAAGGACCTATTTTAGAAGTACAGAAGAATTGTCCCCAGCAGATGGACCTGTTTTAGAAGAACAGAAGAATTGTCTCCAGAAGGACCTATTTCAGAAGCACAGACGTTTTATCCCTAGAAGAAGGACCTGTTTCAGAAGTACAGAAGAACCTTCCCCAGGAGAAGGACTCTATATCAGCAATCTTTGCCAGCAGAAGGACTCTACATCAGCAAACGTCCAGGGGTAAGTCTCTACATAAGCAACTGTCTAGCAGAAGGACTCTCTTTCAGCAATCATCCCCAGTAGAATGACTCTACATCAGCGATCGTTCAGGGTTAGGACTCTACATTAGCAACCATCCAGGGGTTAGTACTCTACATCAGTAACCATCCCTAGCAGAAGGACTCTCTCTTAGCAATCATCCCCAACAGAAAGACTCTACATAAGCAATCGTCCAAGCTTAAGGGCACCTTTTATCAGAAGTTTTTTGAACTTGATTCAGAATTTATCCAAGATATTCCGCTACCTCAGCAGTCATCCAAAATACAGATGACACCTACAAGCCTCAAATTCAGAAGAAAGACTATAACAAGAACTCTGAGAATCATCCAAGTGACAGATAGCATACTCCTCTTTAGACATATTCGACTGTGAGAGTGAGATGTTGCATCCCTTGCGTTAGATTTTGCATCTAGAACTCTTGAGGATGATTCCTCCAACACGTGCACATTCACGTTTTTATACTGCATTAGCATCCTAGGATAGGATCATTTCATCCATGTTATTTTTTGTGTGTTGTTCTCTGTCTTCTTGCGTGCTTGAACTATGTCCTTGTCTAATTCCTAGAAAGGATACATAGGCAGCTCCAGCGGAGCATGACCAGCAACAGCTTTGGTTTAGCAGCCTCTACCCAGCACTGCATTGCATTCTTGCTTTTGTAATTTCTTGATATTCTTAGATTTTGAATATCTTGATTTTTGTGGATTTTCTTTTTCCTAAAACCTCTCAGTATGGTTATTGGGTGCCTTCTATCTTTGGCACTCACTTGCAGTTCACGTTGTTCACAATAAGCTCTGCGAAAGAGGGGCAAACTGTAGACACCCAATTTTGACCACACTAATAGGATTTAGGGTAGACAATGTCTTACAGGATTCAATGATGAAAAGTACCCCATGGATGGTACTGGATTCCACACAATCGAAAGATCAAACTTCAAAAGTGACTTCAAGCTCAGAAAAGCCCTTGTCCATGCATAAATCCCGATTTTGTCAAAATCTTCTCTCAAAATTCATATTCACTCAAGGTTATATGAGCACAAAGTGTTCTAAATGTAGTATTCTATGTATCCAGAGATTCAATTTCAAAGAAAAGTTCGAAATCGACGCACATTTAAAAGTAATTTTGGAAAAGAAGTCGTTTGATTTTAAAAAGACGATGAAAGTTTCGAAGGACTTCCGAACTTTAATTGAACTTCAATTTTCATTTCAAAACCTACTGGAATATTAGCTTTCCAACGATACGTAAATGGATGATTACAGACACTAAAAATTATTCTTACGAAAATCTGGAAAAGTGGTGAACATGATATTTGAAGCAGGACATAAGGGCAACCAGGGGATCATGAACAGTAAGTGGCAGGTCCCACCTAAGCTACCACCTACAATTTGTCCCCTCCATTTAGCCTTTTGAGTTCCAGACCCTTCTAGAAGCCTCCCACTGTGAGGAGATTGCCTGGAAACTGTGTTTAGGTACCGAAATGGCCATTTAACCCTTTTTTTATCTCGAAAAATCCTGTTTTAACCCTGAAACTTAAGAGTTAATTTTGTAAAACTCTATATATAGATCTCATACATCTCATATGAGATCATGTTGAATCATCTTGAAGAAGCACAATTGAATATACTTGCAAGAGATAAGAACATACTTTCAATTTAAGAGAGATTTATAGAGAGATGAAGTGAACTATGAATTGAAAATTTCCATAAAAACTAGTCTCAAGATAATTAGATTAGAGATTTGGACATCAATTGCCTCCCTAAAACTTCCATGGATTAGTGCTTAAAGAACTTGAAGAACACTTGAAGAATAAGACTCTTCAAATCAACTTTGATTGCATAATTGAGAATCCTCCAAGAGGTAGACATCAGAATTCATCTCTAATTATTACTTTTATAGATAGATCTATAAGACTTTGATCTAGTATAGTTTTATTTTATTTGTTAGAACACTCATCTTCTTTTTCTCTTGTTCTGTATACACTCACATAGCTAGATCCAAGTCTCTTTTGATTTCATTGATAATTCTTAATTAGAGATTTATTTTCACTTTTGATTTCATTTTTAGATCCATGCATACATGATTACATATATATATATATATATGTATCTATTTTGAATTCTATGATGGTTTGGAAGTATGATCTATGAGAAGGATGATTCCTATGTTCATACCGATCTCTTGATTATTCCTATAACCTAGAATTCTTATTTAAATTTCATTTTCAATAGGATATTTGTAAGTCCCTTTGATCTATAATCTATAGTTCTTCATAGAGCTTGAGGGCTAAATTAATTGGGAATCGTGATGATTAAGTTGATCTATGAGTTTGATCTCTTTAATAAGCTTCAACCATCACCTAAGATGTTTTTATCATATTTTAATATGAACAAGTCAAAATTCAGCAAAACAGATTGATTTTGTCCATAAGATTTGGTCCATCAAAGCCCATAGTTGATGGATTTCAAATTTTTTGGATAAAATTTTATGAATTAGCTTTCATTCGATCCATTTTGAGAGCCACTAGGATCCATATGCTATTTTCAGAAATTGTTGAGAAATCGGTCGACAGATTTGAACATAGCCTTTTTGTATTTGAATTTTAGAAAATCTATAATAGTTATCGATGATCTGCTTTTTGGGGATGATTCCTAACTCATGTATCTATATGCCGATGTAAAATTGTGACAATATGATCGAGTTAAGATCCTTTTTTAAGTGTTTGAAGTTGATACAACTATTCTGAAATTTTCTAGATTTAACTACAATCATGATTATATATACAAAATGGTCATATCTTGATCACCCAATGACACGGCTAAAAAAATCTGTGCGCTCTTGTGCAACACCCAAGTGGAGGTTCAGGTCGATCGTGCAAGTAATATAGTATTGGAAGTCCAGGTCGATCCCACAGGGAAGGAATAGGAAGAATATCTACTAAGTTACAACCTAAAGCAAAAGAAAAGAAAATAAGAATATAGAAGTGGAGGTTCTACGAATCCTAATTAATTAACTTAAACTAAATAGCAAACTGAAGCATAAAGAGACATAACTAATTAGACAGATAAACTAAAGAAGTTGGAAATATGTGAATCCACATTGATCCTAACCATCTACCATGCATACTCATTAACGTTCTATGGAGTTCATTCCTCTTCAGCATTCCGTATTTTTCTAAAGATAAAGAATTAATAGCCCTTTCATGACCGGGACTACATTATCACAGTTGGTTTAAAATACTTGGAAGAAGGTTTAAAACAATGGTAATTACTTGCACTCTAAATGGTGTTAGCATTTAAAGTGGTTTTCAAAAGTCATTGAAGAAAATAGCCTTAAGGCTTTAAGTTCTAAAAATTGTTGTGACAAACTGAGCTTATAGGGACAATTTGATGACATAGTTCTAAAACAGAAAGTCATGGATTACTTAAAAGAATCATCTCAGGATTTAACATGTTCGATCGATCGGACATCATCATCCTTCAATCGATCGAAATGTCTTCGATCGCTTGACTATGGCTCTGGTTCGATCGATCGATCGAAATACCTTCGATCGATCGAGCCCAAGGTTTCTAAAGATTGCATGGCAGAGGTTGGAAATCAATATTTCATCACATATTTCCAATGTCTAAACTACAGAAACATAAATAAACTAATAGAGAAACAATAACCTAGTGTAATCATAACACATAAACTAATATCAATCAAATAACAAGGATTGAAAAGAAAAACCTAGATATAATCTGAAATAAACATGAAATCCACTTGAATCTTCAATAATCTTCAATATAACAATGGAAAAGAGGAAGAAAAATAAGGATCTAACCTAACCTACTCCTAATCTAACCCTGAAACTACCGTAAAATTGTTATTTTCTGATTTCTAGAGCGTCCTCCCTTTATCTGGCGTCAAAACGACATATATATAGGGTTCCTGCAGAGTTTACGCAACTTTTGGGAGAATATAAAGTTCAATCGATCGAGCTTAGTTCGATCGATCGAAGGTTCGATCGATTGAACTCTCCTCAATCGTTTTGACTCTCTGATTTTGACAGCTCTATGCACCGATGGGAGAGTGGCCATAACTTTTTACTCGAACCTCGGATTGACCTCCCGTTTGTGGCCACGCGATCATAACTCAAAGATCTACATTTCATATCTCACGGAAAATCTTTCAAATTTGAAGTCTTCATTGTCAAAATTAGCCTTTTCTCAGCTGCTCCTGTTGTTCTCTTCACCAGAATCGCTTTCTTTAGCTCCACTTCATTGATTTACATTCTAATACCTATAAAACAACGCATAAACATATGTTTTAGCATTAACACAATAAAAAGAACATTGTTATTAGAATGCACCTAAATATAGGGACTTTGGGGGTACAAGTATGCATAAAATACCATGTAGTACGCTATGAATATGCACTTTTCACCTCGAATCACACCCCCCAACTAGCTTCTTGCTAGTCCCTAGCAATGAAGCGAACTACAACAATGTTTATTTGAACTCTAAAAATTGAAAAGAAAAAAAAAAAAATCCTAACTCACTTTCGCAGGAATCGCAATTGCATTTAGCGTATGCAACAAGCCTTTAAACCCCTAGGTTCCCCCTAGTGGACGAGTATTGTCTCGTGAGGGTTTACAGTGAATCTACCCACAAAATTCTTATTTATGGTAATATTTCCCATTTAAATATTTTCAAAAAAAATTTTCCTCTCATTTAGCAATGTTGTTAAGCTCAACAATCCCATGAAACTCTCTAGTATGCCATAGCCATGCAACACACACATTACAGTTAATCTACTATCAAAGTCATTAGAATATTCCATACCTATTAATCTTCAAGTGTGTGTGTGTGTGAATGGACAACCAAAATACAAAACTTTAATTTCAAAGCTCGCATAACCTAAGATGCTATCAAAACGTTCAATTTGACTCGACTCTTACCGGGATTACACTCTCAAGATGAAATCACTCCGAATTTGGTGTAATAATTAACACTCATGATATGGAAGTTATAAAGAGTAAATGTGAATGGAATCTAATGCTACTCATATCTAAATTGAAAAAGGAAATTTTATAGTGCACAAAGTCTCATGACAGGACACTTTTCACTAGAAGAGCGAGATACCGTGGAGAACTCTCTCATTACCTTAACTTCAAATCTACTCTACTTAAAATCATTAGGACTTTGAAAAAGAGGTGTTTGATTAAAAGAAAAGAGGCTCGTGATTTTAATTGGGTCCAAAGATGTGATTGGAATGTCTACTATAACTTTTCAAACTTCCCACATCTCCAATCTCTCTCTTGTCTTGTCTTTTTTTCTTTTTTTTTTCTTTTTCACACTCTTCTTTTTATTATTATTTTATTTCTTTTGAAACAACCATTGGCACTTTTTTTTTATTTATTTTTTTCTTTTCATGCTTTTCTTTTTCTTTTTTTTTTCTTTTTTTTTTCTCTTTGCAAACTTTCCCTTATTCACAGAACCAAACTTCTTGTCAAGATAACACATCCCAATCACTCCTAGATAAAGAAAAGAAATTGAAATATGGAGTTAGGTATGAACTTTCGGATTGTGAAGACAAGGCGATTATGATAAGCTCAAGAGGTTATCATAGAGGTAAGTCAATGTTGTATTTTGTGTGTATGGTCAAAAGATGGCCTAAATCATCTTCTAAGTTCATAGAATTATTCATTTTAGTAAATTCAAGAGCTCTAAATTTGGTAAATCCTGAACGTTCTCTTCTAGTGATCAGTCAAAATGAAGAAAATTGAGACTTACAACGAATTAATACGCTTTTCAAAAAGTAAGAGTAATTTATAAAACCCTCAAGAATAAAGAAAGGCACAAAAGCTCACTTGGGTTATTAGTCGCCACTACAGTCTCTCAAGACACCTTATCTATGCTTACTAATCCATTTTAGCTAAGTACAAGGTTGTCACAACGTGCTCAAAGTTGTTTGAAGATTAAAAAGCATAAAACATACTATATGTCACGCCCCGGAGTAAGCCAAAAATAGGGAAAATAAAAATTTTCCTTTATGGGTTCGTAGACACGTGACTAGTTTGTTAACCGTTCTGTCCTTCTAACTCCGCACCATAAAAATCATAAGGAAATGCTAGAACATAAGCATAATCTAAACTTATCAGAGCGTAAGTACAGCAGTGGAAATTAAACAGGGATTACAATAACTTCAATCTTAATACAAGAGGCCATGCTAAACAATTTATCAGGTCCTGGGCAAGGCTTTATCCTCCTTGGCTCCACGGTACAGCATCCTGAACTCTTCTACCTATCTCCAAACCTGCAACACTCTGGGCATACGAATGCCCAGGGCGTAACATGCCGTCAGCCTTGGAACAAGGCTGAGTGAGAGTCTCAACCGCACAATAATCAGTAAATACATAACATCTCTCAACTCACGTCATAGTTTAGTACTTTAAAGTATGGTTATTCTCTTATCAAAAGACGCATTCTCACCACGGGCATAGAGAGGTCTCAACAAGAAAGGTAAACAGATAATCATGACATCATAGAATACATTTTCCTTATTACAAACTCGTGCGTGCAAATGCATGATCAATAAGACTCGTTCTCAACTCTTTTCAAAGACACTTGCTTTTAAAACAGATATTTTCAAAACCATTTTATTTTAAAACCAAAACTTTCCAAAACCAAATCATTTGTACCAGTTCATTTCCTCCTCAACTCAATCTCATCATTCGCTTTCTCTTTCCCATCCACTTGACAACACGCGGTATATCAAGGATGATAATATACCATCACAGCCAATTCATACTCATTCCCTTGATAGGCCACCGGACGTCTTCACGGCGCACACTATCTGTAAACAATGAAACTGGCACATGGGACGTCTTCAACCATGTGTATACTCTCACCGGTCGTCTACACAGCTGAGAAGTATATTAGAGCACTAGCCGGACGTATTCAACGATACATGGGACATCTTCAACCACGTATGCGCATCACCGGACGTCTTCAACGGCGAGAGGCGCGCTAGGAACCCTAACCGTTCATGTCCACCCGGCTCGTCAGCCGTTGATCCATAGGATCCAGAATCACATCTCATCTCATTCACATTCTCATCAAACACATGACGCATGCTGACCCATGTCATGAAATGCACGTGTGTCCATCATCGATACTCATATGCATTTCTACTTTTATTCCTTTTTATTAATAACATAGCATGCGTTATTTATTCGGTCAACAACATCGTAAAACGTGCATTTAACACATAGCAGCAGAAACGTAACATATAGAGCATGGATCATATAACATGGATTTGATACCGATGAACATATAGATAAAACCCTTGACATGCTCACGTATGCGATAGCACTACCATAACATGCTTTTAAACATCTTATAATTAACGGCAAAACACTTGACATCATAAATCAGCTCATCACTTATACAGAATATCATACATGTGACTTTAATCATCTTATATTAGTCTTAATAGGATTAGAGTGAGGTTAGGAAGCTCACCTCGAGTCGCCGCTCCTCGAAACGCAGATAAATGTCAAGTTCTACAACAATAAATGGAATAAACAGAAGTAATGTATGAGTACAACTATAGGGGCAAAATGGTAATTTTACCAAATGAGGTCATAAACCTCAAGGTAGTGATCTACGTGTCATTCTAAGTCCAACGCCATTGACTAGACTCAAATCGGAGTCCGTCGCGTTTTTCGAGGTAATATGCGGGGCTTACTATACTAATGCAGACCCTAAAAGACAGGCTGTATTTTCGACCGAGTCGAAAAGTCACCAAACTTTACGGGAATGTTCTAGACATTATTCTAAGACTCTGGGAGCTGACCGTGTAATTTTCGGAGTCCTAGATTATTTATTATGAATTATTGAAGATAATATATACCAGAAAATGCCCGAAACGGGATTTAAATACATAATTATAATAATACAAAAGAATCAGTACTTAAAAGTATTTTTATTAAATACTAGATATTAAAATACACCACCAGTATTTATTTTATAATTTTCGGAGCTCGTTTGGTATTTTTAATAATTAATATACTTATAAAATAGCTCCTTATTAATTATTAAAAATACTGGACTATACTATTATAACTTTATAATTTACACTATATAATAAAATAGTCCCTGGGTCATTACCCTATTTTTCTAGAATTTATAAATACACGTAGGTATTTATTAACTATTTAAAATCATTTAAAACTAATATTTATTATTTATTTTAATCATATAAATAATAAATATACAATATTTATAATATAATAATGATATATATAGAATATTAAAATAATATCCTATAATATTAAAAACCTTAATGGTTTAATTATAAATTGATTAATAATTATTAAAACTAATTAAACCTTTTAAACTAATTAATACTAATAATAATAATAATAATAATAATAATAATAACAATAATAATATTATTATTATTATTAATATATTCTGAGATCCGACGGGTCAAACCCGAACCGACCCGACCTAAACGGGTTACCCGAATATACTCTCAACAAAACCCAAGGGCGCGACCCAATGGATCAGACCCGACCCGACCGAAACCCAAACGGGCTACCCATTTCTACAAACAAAGAAACCCAAACCAAAAACCCATTCGGGTTGACCCTAACCCGAACCCGAAACCCAGATATACTCACAAACTAAACCTACCCGTTAACCCAAACCCTAAACCAAACCCGGACTCAAACCCAACCCAACTACAGACACAAGACGACCCAACCCGACTGCCCGAACCCTTACCAGACCCTTACCCAAACCTACTCACGTACTAACCCAGCCCGCTAGCCCAAACCCTAACTAAACCCGAACCAAACCCTAACCATTCCTAGACACAACACGACCCGAACTAAAACCCGAAATCCTACCCGACGTCAAAACGACGTCGTTACACTTAAGTTGACCCACGGGTTATTTAAACCCAACCCGGTCCGCTACCCAAACCCATTTACTCTCTCATCCTAACCCTACCCAAACCCAACCCGTGCCCGGATGTTATAACCCGATCCCAATCGGGTCGTCATCTTCTTCTCCGGCGAGACCAGGCCGCCGGAAAGTCGGGCTTCGCCGGCGATCACCTCTCTCTTCATATCTCTCTCATCTCTCAACCAAAACGTACGAGGTCAACGGGAAAATGACCGGAATCCCTTCCTCTTCAACATATGATGAACTTACGGTCTGAATCGTTCGTTTAGGGTTCCTACTAAGCGATTATTCTTTCGGTCATCCGAAAGAATAATGGCATGCATGGCCATGTAAACGACTCCCAAATCACAAACTGTTCAATGGGGGTCTAACTGGGACCAAGGGGGTCAGTTTAGTGTAGATTTTTAGGGCTTTGTTTGTGATTTGAAAATCAAGCTCGATCTTGAGCTCTAATGGCCGCCGGAGCAGTCCTAAAGCTTAGGGCTCTGTTTAGGGGCTTGCATGTGGGCCTGGGGGTGTCTAGGGGGACATGCAGATACTCAGGAATGCAAATGGGGGTGTGGTTACCTCAGGGAAGCTCAGATCTCTCTCTTCTTCTCCGGTTTCTCCTCTTCTCCTTCCTTCTCTCTCCTCTGCTCTGCTTCTTCTCTCTTCTCTAGCTTTCTACGTGTGTGTGTGTGTACAGGGAGGAAAAATGGACAGAGAGGGGGTTGTGCTCACAATGTGGGGGGTGTTGTGTGTAGAGGCCGGGGGTGGTGGGGTGAGAGATGTTCTCTCAAGCTTTCTATCACTCTCTCGGTTCTCTCTCTCTCTCTATAATCTGTATAGACAGATTTGTGTGGGTGAAATGGTGGTGAGGGGAGGTGCTTATATAGAGGGAAGTGGTGGGGAGGTTTGGTTGTGTGTGTAGTTGGTGCACCAATGTGTACTCACATGTATAAGTGTGTGTGTGCGCGTCCAAGGGTAGATTAAGTGGGGTCCACATGACCGCCAGGTGGTAGTGTGGGTCCCGTACGGGGTAATATGCACTGGGGTGTGTGTGTGGGTCTTAAAGTACGTGCAGGTGTATGTGGTGTGTGCCTAAGGGTAGATTATTAGGGTGGGGTCCACTTGGTTCCTAAGAATAGTGTGGGTCCCACTCACAGGTTGCTACACTACTGACTTATAAATGAGACTGACAATGTAAACCTGTTATCAGGATATGCGGATCCAAATGCAATTCTACTATAGAAATTATATATGCCGGGGTTACGACCATTCTAGTAGGCACTAGATTGACTTGACGTAGTCGTCGTCAAGACGATTACTAAGGATTCTAGTAAGAGCTCCTAATGGATCTTCTGTAACTGCACTACGGTGATGTCACCAATCTGATATTCCTACGTGGAATTTGTATAAAATTCTGGGTGCTACATCTCTACCCACCTTATTTGAGGATTTCGTCCTCGAAACCTAGAGTTTGCTAGATCTTAAATGTGCCAAGTCTTACTCATATGGTTAGTTGTTCTATACCAACTCAGGCGCTCTTATCAATCTAAATGGTCTACCTGACCATAAGTTGTTGTCCACTGTTCCTGGGTCTGATTTCTATGGAATACATCAGCTCCTTCTCACAATTTCTCTTGAACGTCCCCAATCATCTGGTAATATCATTTCCATATAGAGTTCAGTGTTCTAGCAGTGGGCATGGTACCTTCAGTCTTTCATTTTATTCAGTGCTGATTTTGATTTGTTGATCTACGAGTTCTCTTTCTGGATTTCTGTGGTGGTGGTGGAGCATGGTTCTGAACTTCTTGTTCGGGACAAACTTTGCGTACATGCCCAGTCTTTCCACAATTGAAACACCGTACTTGTTTCCCGGTGAGTTGTCTCGGTGCTGTGCATTCTTTGGAGTGGTGTCCAAGTGTTCCGCAGTTGTAGCAGATATCACGTTGCTTTACATGTGTCTGAACGGCTGTCTGGCTAACTCTTCTGTCACTGATTTGCTGTCTCTTGTTAGGATTCTGAGTGCGCTCAGAGTTTCCTCTGGTGATTACAGACTGCATTCGAGCGCTTGCTCGTGACACTTGATTGCCTCTTCGACTTTCTCCTGGGTTGGTTGTCTGGAACCAGTTGTCTTTTTCTCCTTTTGGGTGGCTTTTTAGTTTCTTGCTGTTCAGAGCTATGTTCTCTAGTTGTGTGGCTAATTCGACCATTTCTTCTAATGGTTGATCGAGGTATACTGCTGCTGTCTTCTGAATGTCTGGATTAAGTCCTCCGTAATATTGTAGTGTCTTATTTTGCTGAGTATCTACCATGAATGGAGCAAATCGTGATAGTCTCTCAAATTTCGACGTGTATTCTTGCACTGTCATGTTGCCTTGAACTAGCTCTATGAATTCCTTTTTCTTCTTGTTTCTTTCCGTTCTCGGGAAGTACTTTGCTAGGAATTTTGTTTTGAATGCTTCCCACGTCATTCTCCTTGTAACATCTTCGCCCACTGTAGCTTCGACAGATTCCCACCAGTCGGCTGCCGAATATGTCAATTGGAAAACAGCCAAGCGCCTTTTCTCCGTTTCGTTACATTCGAGGGCTTGAAACATTCGTTCCATATCACGAAGCCATTGCTCAGCTTCCCATGCTTCTGTCATTCCAGTGAAAGTTCCTGGTTTAAGTGCACGGAATCTCTCAAGCAGTTTATCTCCTGTCTGACGAGTATTTCCGTTGTTGATGACGCGGTCCAGGTGATTACTTGCTTGTTCCACGCGTCGGACAAGGGCTCCTATCAATCCAGTTGGATCTACTGCTGGAGGTATCACATTTGTTGGTCCGTTGGATGAATTCTGAGTATTCCGTTTCCTCTTAACCATGGTGTACGCTAGAAAGGGTTACACCTACGAGTTAATCACCTATTTGGTCAATACCTTATCTTATCTTGTCTGATCATATGACAAGTAACAATATTGAGTTAACGGAGATTTCTAGCATATAACGATCATCACAACTACTACTAGGATTAAGGGTAAGGCATCCTTATCCTTGGTCTTTCTAGACTCTAGGTTGAACTGACTGTTCCGAGATACATCTCAGGAAGTTCGTCAGTGCCTAAAACATCTTATCGACTAATGGTCACACCTATAATCTTGTTAGTAAAAACCATATAAGGGATAAGATTAGCAATTAGTTAAAAGTAAGAATCATCTCATCCATACAATTATAGCTAAGTTAAGTTATAAGCAAACTACTACTAATCAGAAATAAGAAGGGTACAGTAAGAGTACGAATATTAGTTCCTCAAATCTGGGATACATCAAAACAAAGTGGAACAAATAAAAACATGCGATGATCTAGCTGAGAATCCATCCTCCATCTCTCTCAATATCAGAATCTGAGGTCACCTCTCCTAAATCGCTAGATGGTGGAAAGTCGATCGGAGGAATACCAATAAACGCATCCCAGGCTGGCTCCAAGGGCCAATCAGGGTCCTCTATCATCTCCGGCTCCGCTAGGGGGTCCTCATCTGGATCATCGTCTGAGTCCTCATCAGAACCTGCAGGGGTAACATAGTGTACTATGTCCTCTTGTGGCTCGTCCTGGGCATGGATCACAAGGTTTCCAAGGGCATGCGAAACCTCCTCCATCTCAGCGGACAGTAAACGCGGTGCTACTACTCTGTGATACGCTATCTCTGGAACAGGTCTCTCACGGGAGAAACAGCGTGTCCATCTCCTTAAACTCTGGCGAACTGTATGTCTGATGACGTTGCTAACATATCCCAATCCTCTAGGAGCAAACTGTCTCTCTAAGGTAACTCTGTATTGTCCATCCTCAGCATCGTGCTCTATCTCGTACTCCATGGTAGCCTGCCCAACACAGAAAACTAACTTAGTACTGGTGCTAATTAAAGACATATCTTAAAATTTTATAGTGATAAGGGGGTACCTTTCTTAATTCTTTCTAAACCTCAAGTCAATGCCAAGTGTTCCATGTCTGACTCCCTGAACCTACATTAGTTCCTAATTCTATATTTCATACTTGTGATTTCTATGGCTCAACTCATCATGGGGATTTATCAGTCATTCTTATAGACTAAGAGTATACAAGTTTAAATAAATTACTAATTAAAACGAGCAGTATATCCATGTAAAGAATATATGTGTCAGGTTAAAGAAAGTCTCCATAATTAGATTAAAACATAGTGGAACATAGTTATATAAAACATTCGCATCAGAGGTGCATACGTTAAGTAAATACATAGTAGGGGATAGTTCCAACAACAGATACATGAAAGGCGTACACGTTACTACTACTACGTGTTACATGCCTGAGTACACAAAAGATAAAATACTAGTCTTATTACAAAATCCTTCAATCATCTTGATCCTCGACCTTCGACTTTCCTTTCCCAGCTATGTCTCTCTTGAGTGGTTTCTTGCCCACTTTCTTAGTTGGGTAAGCATTGGCTGCGGAATCAGCATCCTCCACAGAAATGGTCCCTTCTGCCGGAACTCCTCCATCATCATCTTCCTCCCTATCAGTCCCCATGACTGACTCAACAGTCAAGGGTGTATCAGCTATGGATTCCTCTGGTACTGGGGGTGGCATAGCAGAAGATGGTCCTACGGTTCCTGGTGGAGGTGTCAGCTTGACTCGAAAAGTCATGACTCGGAGGGTATAGCTGTCATGAGTTATCCTGGCTGCTTCCTGATGGACAAGTCTAAGGGTATTTTCTCGGTAATGCGCCTCTCTCTGCAGAATCTCTGGGTCCTCAATCCCTACCACATGTACATCATGCCACATATTTTCCTCTAAATGTAGCTGGGCACTCCGTATGATCCTTTGCCGGTACAACACTGGGTCCGCAGGCTCTATACGATCTGGGTAAACCCAATGTCCTCCAAACCCGTCGTGGACATAGAATGGTTCCATGCTAACCTGTCCAATATAAACTATCATAGGGTTAGTATCTTCATAAGTGGGAAAAAGATCTAATGGTTTATAACTTAAAGTGTATAGGACAAACGGTAAATGCCTACCCTAGGCTCTGATACCACTAATCCTGTCACGCCCCGGAGTAAGCCAAAAATAGGGAAAATAAAAATTTTCCTTTATGGGTTCGTAGACACGTGACTAGTTTGTTAACCGTTCTGTCCTTCTAACTCCGCACCATAAAAATCATAAGGAAATGCTAGAACATAAGCATAATCTAAACTTATCAGAGCGTAAGTACAGCAGTGGAAATTAAACAGGGATTACAATAACTTCAATCTTAATACAAGAGGCCATGCTAAACAATTTATCAGGTCCTGGGCAAGGCTTTATCCTCCTTGGCTCCACGGTACAGCATCCTGAACTCTTCTACCTATCTCCAAACCTGCAACACTCTGGGCATACGAATGCCCAGGGCGTAACATGCCGTCAGCCTTGGAACAAGGCTGAGTGAGAGTCTCAACCGCACAATAATCAGTAAATACATAACATCTCTCAACTCACGTCATAGTTTAGTACTTTAAAGTATGGTTATTCTCTTATCAAAAGACGCATTCTCACCACGGGCATAGAGAGGTCTCAACAAGAAAGGTAAACAGATAATCATGACATCATAGAATACATTTTCCTTATTACAAACTCGTGCGTGCAAATGCATGATCAATAAGACTCGTTCTCAACTCTTTTCAAAGACACTTGCTTTTAAAACAGATATTTTCAAAACCATTTTATTTTAAAACCAAAACTTTCCAAAACCAAATCATTTGTACCAGTTCATTTCCTCCTCAACTCAATCTCATCATTCGCTTTCTCTTTCCCATCCACTTGACAACACGCGGTATATCAAGGATGATAATATACCATCACAGCCAATTCATACTCATTCCCTTGATAGGCCACCGGACGTCTTCACGGCGCACACTATCTGTAAACAATGAAACTGGCACATGGGACGTCTTCAACCATGTGTATACTCTCACCGGTCGTCTACACAGCTGAGAAGTATATTAGAGCACTAGCCGGACGTATTCAACGATACATGGGACGTCTTCAACCACGTATGCGCATCACCGGACGTCTTCAACGGCGAGAGGCGCGCTAGGAACCCTAACCGTTCATGTCCACCCGGCTCGTCAGCCGTTGATCCATAGGATCCAGAATCACATCTCATCTCATTCACATTCTCATCAAACACATGACGCATGCTGACCCATGTCATGAAATGCACGTGTGTCCATCATCGATACTCATATGCATTTCTACTTTTATTCCTTTTTATTAATAACATAGCATGCGTTATTTATTCGGTCAACAACATCGTAAAACGTGCATTTAACACATAGTAGCAGAAACGTAACATATAGAGCATGGATCATATAACATGGATTTGATACCGATGAACATATAGATAAAACCCTTGACATGCTCACGTATGCGATAGCACTACCATAACATGCTTTTAAACATCTTATAATTAACGGCAAAACACTTGACATCATAAATCAGCTCATCACTTATACAGAATATCATACATGTGACTTTAATCATCTTATATTAGTCTTAATAGGATTAGAGTGAGGTTAGGAAGCTCACCTCGAGTCGCCGCTCCTCGAAACGCAGATAAATGTCAAGTTCTACAACAATAAATGGAATAAACAGAAGTAATGTATGAGTACAACTATAGGGGCAAAATGGTAATTTTACCAAATGAGGTCATAAACCTCAAGGTAGTGATCTACGTGTCATTCTAAGTCCAACGCCATTGACTAGACTCAAATCGGAGTCCGTCGCGTTTTTCGAGGTAATATGCGGGGCTTACTATACTAATGCAGACCCTAAAAGACAGGCTGTATTTTCGACCGAGTCGAAAAGTCACCAAACTTTACGGGAATGTTCTAGACATTATTCTAAGACTCTGGGAGCTGACCGTGTAATTTTCGGAGTCCTAGATTATTTATTATGAATTATTGAAGATAATATATACCAGAAAATGCCCGAAACGGGATTTAAATACATAATTATAATAATACAAAAGAATCAGTACTTAAAAGTATTTTTATTAAATACTAGATATTAAAATACACCACCAGTATTTATTTTATAATTTTCGGAGCTCGTTTGGTATTTTTAATAATTAATATACTTATAAAATAGCTCCTTATTAATTATTAAAAATACTGGACTATACTATTATAACTTTATAATTTACACTATATAATAAAATAGTCCCTGGGTCATTACCCTATTTTTCTAGAATTTATAAATACACGTAGGTATTTATTAACTATTTAAAATCATTTAAAACTAATATTTATTATTTATTTTAATCATATAAATAATAAATATACAATATTTATAATATAATAATGATATATATAGAATATTAAAATAATATCCTATAATATTAAAAACCTTAATGGTTTAATTATAAATTGATTAATAATTATTAAAACTAATTAAATCTTTTAAACTAATTAATACTAATAATAATAATAATAATAATAATAATAATAATAATAACAATAATAATATTATTATTATTATTAATATATTCTGAGACCCGACGGGTCAAACCCGAACCGACCCGACCTAAACGGGTTACCCGAATATACTCTCAACAAAACCCAAGGGCGCGACCCAATGGATCAGACCCGACCCGACCGAAACCCAAACGGGCTACCCATTTCTACAAACAAAGAAACCCAAACCAAAAACCCATTCGGGTTGACCCTAACCCGAACCCGAAACCCAGATATACTCACAAACTAAACCTACCCGTTAACCCAAACCCTAAACCAAACCCGGACTCAAACCCAACCCAACTACAGACACAAGACGACCCAACCCGACTGCCCGAACCCTTACCAGACCCTTACCCAAACCTACTCACGTACTAACCCAGCCCGCTAGCCCAAACCCTAACTAAACCCGAACCAAACCCTAACCATTCCTAGACACAACACGACCCGAACTAAAACCCGAAATCCTACCCGACGTCAAAACGACGTCGTTACACTTAAGTTGACCCACGGGTTATTTAAACCCAACCCGGTCCGCTACCCAAACCCATTTACTCTCTCATCCTAACCCTACCCAAACCCGACCCGTGCCCGGATGTTATAACCCGATCCCAATCGGGTCGTCATCTTCTTCTCCGGCGAGACCAGGCCGCCGGAAAGTCGGGCTTCGCCGGCGATCACCTCTCTCTTCATATCTCTCTCATCTCTCAACCAAAACGTACGAGGTCAACGGGAAAATGACCGGAATCCCTTCCTCTTCAACATATGATGAACTTACAGTCTGAATCGTTCGTTTAGGGTTCCTACTAAGCGATTATTCTTTCGGTCATCCGAAAGAATAATGGCCTGCATGGCCATGTAAACGACTCCCAAATCACAAACTGTTCAATGGGGGTCTAACTGGGACCAAGGGGGTCAGTTTAGTGTAGATTTTTAGGGCTTTGTTTGTGATTTGAAAATCAAGCTCGATCTTGAGCTCTAATGGCCGCCGGAGCAGTCCTAAAGCTTAGGGCTCTGTTTAGGGGCTTGCATGTGGGCCTGGGGGTGTCTAGGGGGACATGCAGATACTCAGGAATGCAAATGGGGGTGTGGTTACCTCAGGGAAACTCAGATCTCTCTCTTCTTCTCCGGTTTCTCCTCTTCTCCTTCCTTCTCTCTCCTCTGCTCTGCTTCTTCTCTCTTCTCTAGCTTTCTGCGTGTGTGTGTGTGTACAGGGAGGAAAAATGGACAGAGAGGGGGTTGTGCTCACAATGTGGGGGGTGTTGTGTGTAGAGGCCGGGGGTGGTGGGGTGAGAGATGTTCTCTCAAGCTTTCTCTCACTCTCTCGGTTCTCTCTCTCTCTATAATCTGTATAGACAGATTTGTGTGGGTGAAATGGTGGTGAGGGGAGGTGCTTATATAGAGGGAAGTGGTGGGGAGGTTTGGTTGTGTGTGTAGTTGGTGCACCAATGTGTACTCACATGTATAAGTGTGTGTGTGCGCGTCCAAGGGTAGATTAAGTGGGGTCCACATGACCGCCAGGTGGTAGTGTGGGTCCCGTACGGGGTAATATGCACTGGGGTGTGTGTGTGGGTCTTAAAGTACGTGCAGGTGTATGTGGTGTGTGCCTAAGGGTAGATTATTAGGGTGGGGTCCACTTGGTTCCTAAGAATAGTGTGGGTCCCACTCACAGGTTGCTACACTACTGACTTATAAATGAGACTGACAATGTAAACCTGTTATCAGGATATGCGGATCCAAATGCAATTCTACTATAGAAATTATATATGCCGGGGTTACGACCATTCTAGTAGGCACTAGATTGACTTGACGTAGTCGTCGTCAAGACGATTACTAAGGATTCTAGTAAGAGCTCCTAATGGATCTTCTGTAACTGCACTACGGTGATGTCACCAATCTGATATTCCTACGTGGAATTTGTATAAAATTCTGGGTGCTACACTATAACTAAGATAGTAAACAAACTATCATAGTGTATCACATACTAATAACATACAGAAAATAACACTAATGCATCATAACTAACTACATTTACTATGAGAGAAATACAAGAACCATTTTATTACCTTTTAAAAAAAAACTTAAAAATTTTAAAATTTTGACATTTTTAACTTACCGAGTCATGTTGCTAAGCAGGTGTATTGACATTAAAGAATAAAAAGAAAGAAATGAGGCATGCAATGACTCACTCCCCCAACTAAAACTAAATATTGTCCCCAATGTTCTAAACTAAGCACATGGACATGTAAAGTAAAGCGAGAGAAAGACGGATGTTACCTCGTGGCGTTAATATCCGATTTGTATTTATTTATTTATTTTTTTAGTTACCTGCAAAATCATTAGTAGCAACAAGGAAAAAATTGAGAAGAAAATACAACGACTCAGTAAATAAAGTTGGTTAATCAAGATTTTTATCATAAAGTAATAACCGAAATTTTTGAGGATCTTCCCAATAAATTAATTTAATAGTGAGAAGAACGTTGGGATCCTCATAAAAATGCAACTCCCCCCAACTAATGTCACGGTCAAGGTCAGAGGAGATGATGCAAAACCTATGGCCACTAAATTTGTTGGGGACAATTATAAGAGGAATACCACACTTTTTAGGAATTATATGCAATGAACGATCTTTGGTGTTGGCAGTTTTTATAACAGCCTCTATTTTTTTATTATAAAAAACAGGAGGAGGCCATGGTTCAATAAAAGGGGCAGGGTCTAAGTGATGTTCTAATTTAGCTTCTTTACCCTCCTTTCGTTCTAGAACAGAAACTATGGAGATATGATCATATGGGTTGGATTTCTGTTCTATGTACATTGATTTGGACTGGACTTGGATGAAGCTATCTATTTAAGCCTCAATGTCAGTATTACTCAAGAAGGTCAAGCAGTCTCTAGCAGATTTCTAGCTTCTTGTTGAAGTTTAAGATCATCTAATGTGGGCCCGGAAGTTTATAAGTCCTCTCTCAAAGAATTTTGAAAAATAAAATTTTGCGAAATACATGTGCTAGAATTCTTACCATCCTCTTCCACAACACATTTTATTTGTTCAATATTAGGGTACACATGATTTTCAAGCTCGAGATGAGAGCTTTGATTGATAGATAGGATACTTGATGGGTAACTTGGTGACACCACCTCTTCGGCCGAAAAAGGTAAGGGTTCATGACTATCACATGAATCTAAATCGGATTTAGAATTTTCAATTATGTCCTCCCTAGGGTCACTTTCAATGGTAGGGGTAGAGTCAACATGGAACTCATCATTTCCTAATTGCGTGCAGTCACCTAAACTCTCATTATCTGTAAAAACCTCATTCTCATCCGTGTAACTCTCCTCACTATATATGTCATCTATTGAGGTGCTCTGGACAAAGAGATTGTACAACTTTATCAAGGCAGTGAAGGAGTTGATGTCTGGGGTTGTATATTGAGGAGAAGATGGTTCTACAACATCAAGTTCAATGGTTTGGTTTTGGAGTTCAGACATTATTATGCACCCGTCATTATCCTCTAAATCCATTCCATTATTAGTGTCTCGAAATTTAGGTTGTAGTGTTAAAGGATTGGTATAGTCTTCTAAAGGTTGGCTAGCATATGCTTGTGGATATCTAGTTTCTAATTTATCTAGTGCACTATCTAGCCTTTTCATTTCACTAAGCAGTAATTTTAATATACAATTATCCTCAACTTGGATATTCTCCTCATTATTACTATGTGAAGTTTTGCCCCATTTTTGTTGGTAGTAATTCCCATCCCAATGTGTTTGTGGACAAGACTCGCCAAAGGGAAAGTCTTGGTGCATTTGGTAATTATGGGAACTACTACTATATCCTACATTATTATTTTGGTTATCGCCCCATTGCGGTTGATATAACTCTTCATGTTGAGGTTCTTGATACGTTTGATAATATGGGGGACTACCACTATCATTTCCCCATTGTGGTGGTAGGTAGCACTCAGGTTGATAATGCGCGTCATATGTGGGTGCTTGCCAACTTGGGGGATAACTATTTTTATTTTCAAATGTGTACCTATACATGTTATTTGTGTTTGTGTTGTATGGAGGCTAATAAGGATAAGAAATGTTTACCCAAAAACTTTAAACAACCGAATTTTAATTATTTTTTTATCTTGTGAGAGAAAAAGTCCAAAGTTTTTTTTTATTTTTGAAAAGTATGAAAAAATTGGAAATAACTTAGTAAAATCCTAACCTAGTTGCCTTCCCCGGCAACGGCGCCAAAAACTTGACATGGCTAAAAAAATCTGTGCGTTCTTGTGCAACACCCAAGTGTAGGTGATCGTGCAAATAATATAGTACTGGAAGTTCAGGTCGATCCCACAGGGAAGGAATAGGAAGAATATCTACTAAGTTACAACCTAAAGCAAAAGAAAAGAAAATAAGAACATAGAAGTGGAGGTTCTACGAATCCTAATTAATTAACTTAAACTAAATAGCAAACTAAAGCATAAAGAAACATAACTAATTAAACAGATAAACTAAAGAAGTTGGAAATACGTTAATCCACATTGATCCTAACCATCTACCATGCATACACATTAACGTTCTATGGAGTTCATTCCTCTTCAGTATTCCGTATTTTTCTAAAGATAAAGAATTAATAGCCCTTTCATGACTGGGACTACATCATCACAGTTCGTTTAAAATACTTGGAAGAAGGTTTAAAACAATGGTAATTACTTGCACTCTAAATGGTGTTAGCATTCAAAGTTGTTTTCAAAAGTCATTGAAGAAAATAGCATTAAGACTTTAAGTTCTAAAAAATTTTCTGACAAACAGAGCTTTTAGGGACAATTTGATGGCATATTTCTAAAACAGAAAGTCACGGATTACATAAAAGAATCATCTCATGATTTAACATGTTCGATCGATCGAAGCGCTCTCGATCGATCGGACAGCATCATCCTTCAATCGATCGAAATGTCTTCGATCGCTTGACTATGGCTCTGGTTCGATCGATCGAAATACCTTCGATCGATCGAGCCCAAGGTTTCTAAAGATTGCATGGCAGAGGATGGAAATCAATATTTCATCACATATTTCCAATGTCTAAACAACAGAAACATGAATAAACTAATACAGAAACAATAACCTAGTGTAATCATAACCCATAAACTAATAACAATCAAATAACAAGGATTGAAAAGAAAAACCTGGATATAATATGAAATAAACATGAAATCCACTTGAATCTTCAATAATCTTCAATATAACAATGGAAAAGAGGAAGAAAAATAAGGATCTAACCTAACCTACTCCTAATCTAACCCTAAAACTACCCTAAAACTGTTATTTTCTGCATCTGGAGCGTCCTCCCTTCGTCTGGCGTCAAAACGACATATATATAGGGTTCCTGCAGAGTTTACGCAACTTTTGGGTGAATATGAAGTTCAATCGATCGATCGAAGGTTCGATCGATTGAACTCTCTGATTTTGACATCTCAGCGCACCGATGGTAAAATGGCCATAACCTTTTATTCTAACCTCGGATTGACCTCCCGTTTGCGGCCATGCAACCGTAACTCAAATATGCACATTTCATATCTCTGGAAAAATCTGCCAAATCTGAAGTCTTCTTTGTGAAAATTGGCCTTTTCTCAGCTGCTCCTATTGTTCTCTTCACCAGAATCACTTTCTTTATCTCCACTTCATTGATTTACATTCTAATACCTATAAAACAACGCATAAACATATGTTTTAGCATTAACACAATAAAAAGATTATTGTTATTAGAATGCACCTAAATATAAGGACTTTGGGGGTAAAAGTATGCATAAAATTCCATGTAATACGCTATGAATATGCACTTTTTACCTCGAATCACCCAACAACAATTAATGAATAAAACTTGGTTTAGAAATCATCTAAGATGAATTTATGAGAGATCAAAAGCTTAGATTAACTTGATCAACATGATTCATGAATTTCTATTATGTTTTGCATTCCTTTGTCAAATGATACCAAATTTCCAGAATAACAGTGTCTGTTTAAAACATATTTTTAGAAACTTTAAGATCATGACATGTCCATGGGATTATTTGTGTCATAAACTGCAATGAAATAGCTTTCTTTTGACCTCAAATAGAGCTTCACAGGATTTTTGTAGAATTAATTATTATTTGTACAAGATTAGTAGACTGTCCTGATCCACTGTTCCCAAAACTCTTATTTCTCAAACTTCAAAAATGGTAATGAGGTTTTACTTTTTGGAGAAGTTCCCTAAGACATGTTTCTAAATTTCCCGAAAAAGTGTTTAACCCAGCTCATGTTTAAGGCCACTTTTGAAAGGATTCATTAGAAGTTGCTGAATGTGGAAATTTGATTGATGACCTCTTGTTCTTATTTTTCATGCATATCATTTATTTGCTTGTATTTTTGCAATGCTTGGGTATGTCTTGGTGTCTTAGTGCAGAGAATTGAACGCCATGGATCCGGACTTCAATCTGTGGGTTTGCCTCATCTACATGTGGCTTAGTGCCCATGTGTCATGTACTATCTCTATCCTTTCTCTTAAAATTTTTCTAGGTTTACAATTTTGTTTTCAGCAACACCATTCCTTTAGGATAGTCTTCGTTTATGTGCTTATTTGTTTTCAATGACACAATTAATTCTTGCATGATTGCATTGCACGTTTTCTTTCTTTTTCTTTTTGTGACTCTATTTGAGTCAATCCGATGTAAGTCTTCTTGTTCCCTTTTTCATATCATGACATGTTTCCTTTACTTGTATGAATATCGGGCAGGACTAACCACTGTAAGTATACCTCTCCCTTGTATTGCATGTGCATCCGACTTCTATTTGATTTAATCTCTTGACATGATTTTCCTTAGATGTTCCCTTTTGACATGTATATATATTATATAGTATGTTTGAGGAAACAACACCAATTATGAATTAAGAACAAGGATATTTGAATCAAGGCGTAACGTTCGGTAGGGTGTGGAGGGAGTGCTTTAGTCCTGCTTGGGCTCCTTCTTTTCTCGTACCAGGACCCCCAAACCCAGTTCCTGGTAATGAAGGGCGAGTAACCTTCTTCAATTTTGGGCAAGTCAAGCTTGGGTTTCCGAACTCTCGATAAAAATTAGGTGGCGACTCTTTGTCTCTAGGATCGTGTGACGATGTTCTAGTACCTTGAAGTGTACTCCTTGGATCCATCCCAGGACATTATCAAGGAATGCCAGGAACCCTCTCAACGCGCACGTGGTCCCACAAAGATTGATGAAGAAACTTTGCTAATAAACTTGGGTAATAAAGATAATCCACAAAATGTTCATATTGGCACCATGTTCACTTCACAAGAAAGTAATGAACTAATCAATTTATGAATTTAAAGATTTTGTTGCTTGGTCGTATAAAGATATGCCAGGCATTGATCCAGAGATCGTCCAACACCATATCCCTCTCTTTCCTAATTCAAAACCTGTTAAGCAGAAATTAAGATGCACGAGACCTGAATGGACTTTGAAAATTAAAGAAGAAGTTGAGAAGCAGTTGAAAGATGGATTCCTGATGGTAACCCAATACCCTGAATTGATAGCCAATGTAGTTCCTATGCCTAAGAGGGACGGAAGCACTACAAGAAAAACGACGTATACCGGCCCTTATTTGCTGGCGTTTGAAAAAATGCCTGCAATATATGTCATTTTGGTTTTAAACGTTGCTAATTACTGACATTTTTTATCACGCCAATAATTGTCAGCGTTTCTAAAATAGTGTTGCCAATTAACGGCATTTGCAAAGTACAAACGCCGCTAATCTACGGCATTTGAATAAAGTGCCGTTAATTTACGGCATTTGTTTTGGTAATTGTCGTTGTTTCAATTTCCCACTAGTATATTTGGGGGATTAACATACCCGCGTGTTTTTTCATGGTAGTAATAAACAAAAAGTCCTCCAGAGTCTAGAACATAGGTATTCTTCCCCTTAACCCTATGTATTCTTCCCCTCAACAACTAACATCTATCCATCCTCTCCGGCTTGGCGATGGTGACGGCGACGGCGATGATAGAAAGTGAGCATCAGCGGCTGTGTCGTCGTGTGAGGTTTGTCTTTTGATTTTTGTTTTAGATCTTAGATTTTGGTTGTGATTTTTGATTTGTTGATTTGGGTTCTCATGATTCCTTTTCGATTTTAGATTTTTTATTTCTGTCTTAGAACCTCAACGAATAATGTTTATCCTTCCTTTTGTAGCTTCTACCAAGGCCTCGAGCCCTTCTTCTCTCCCTTTCTTTTTCGGTTATCTACCTTCATTCACTTGCTAATTTTTGTTTGTTTGTCAACAAATTGATGAAATCAACACTAGTAAATAGGTACCCTGTGATTTTAGTTTGGTTATCAACTTTTTGCCCCAATCTAATTTGAAATTAACACTAGTAAATAGAAATCTGCAACCTAGTAATTGGATTGGGACAAAAAGTTGATATCCAAACAAAGCAGATTCCTATTTGTTGCTCGATCTCTCGATAAGAGCTTATCATTCACACCGATGACTTGGAAAGTGGTAATTCACATTTTTTTTTACTTTAGGTAGCTTTGAGATTTGTATTTTTCAGCACTCTTTGTATAGTTTAAAACTTATAGGCTAAAATACACTTTAGTACCCTATAGTTTGCCCAAAATTTCATTTTGGGCCCTGTAAAATATTTTGTGTCATTTAAGGCCTTCAAGTTTCAAAAAGTTTCACTTTGGGCCCTATATTTTAAGCTTTTTTGGTACCAAATTGTCACAATTTTGAAACTTGTGGGCCTTAAAGGACACAACAAATTTTATAGGGCCCAAAATGAAACTTAGGCAAACTACAGGATACTAAAGTGTGTTCTAGCCAACTTGGATGGGTCATTGGTCCCATGTATTTCCAGTTGTTATGATTATTGGCAAACAAAGTGTACATCATAGTCATTGTAAATGAGTATTATGTTTTTGAATCATCTCGTGTCATAGGAATTAAGTTTGTTGGTTCCCCAATTTATCTTCTTTAATGTAGTGTTTTTTAGTGTCTATTATCATTTGTATATTGTCTTCATTGGCTTGATGTGTCAAACTCAACTCAATTCTACATAGCTAATAGCTCTATCTCTACTACTCTGGGTTGGTGGAGCCAATGTATCTCACTTTATGTTTGGCTCATCTACTCTTTCTAGAACTGCATCTCATGTCAAGTAGTTTTTATGTTTTTTTGCTGATGTAGGCCTAAAATTCTATGTTGCTTTAGCTGCATTTGATAGCCTTCAATTACTTGTGCATGCATATGTTCAGTTTAGCCGTGGACGATAAATTGTTTTGGGGTGTAATGAAAAGTTTTTTGGCTTGTTGTCTTCTACTAATGAATATACTGTTCTGTACGTACCACATTAGATATGGACTTATTTTTTGATTTTTCTGTTAACTTGGAATATATATGACTGGTAAGAGGGCCTTGCAAGTATATCCTGAATGTCCCGGAGCTGTAAGACTAGGCATTGGTCTCTATTGCTACGAATTGGGTCAATCTGAAAAGGCAAAGCAAGCATTTTGGCGCGTGTTGCAGGTAAGTAATTGCTGGATATTGTTCGTGCATTAATAATGTCACCCTATTGCACAAGGTCCAAGTATGGATTGATGTTGATCTCTAACAGTCTTTCCTAATTTAATAACTGTAGTTAGATCCAGAAAATGTTGAGGCTCTTGTGGCGCTTGGAATTTTGGATTTGCATATAGATGAAGGTACATGTGTACAAACACGCACACAACTAGGCCCTGTTTGGTAACGTTGTGGTTTTCAGTTTGTGTTATTATTATTTTGAAAAACTAAAGCTGAGAATGTGCTTGGTAATCATTTCCATTTTCTTTTTCTTTTTTTAATTTGAAAATGACAATGAAACTGGGTCAGCAAACGAAGAAAAATTAAAAGTCATTTCTGATCTTGTCAAAATCAAGATATAAAAGTATACTTTACTTTTCTAAAGATTTGCAGTGTGGAAGTAAAGGTCGAACCCACAGAGATTGAATACTACGCACTTTCATTATTAAAACCTAAATTTAGTTAATTAAGAAAAACGGATTTTGTATTTAATTTGAATTAAATTATTAACAATAAAAGTAAATCTAAATTATGAAAGCAATTAAATATTTGTTTTTATAATAAGTTTAAGGAACCTAGGATTGAAAATCCACCGCTAGCTTCATAATAAGGGTATTTATGAATTACTTTAGCTTATTAAGTTGGATGATAATGGGAAATTGTAGCTACAAGCCTAATTCCTCCGTCAAGAAAATAACTATGATTCAAGCACCAACATAGTCCATCTTTGGTTAGCACGAATTATCCCACACTAAACTAGGGTTGTGGTATAATCTGTCTAATCTAGGAATGGACTATTCGGATACTTGATAGCACAATTCAATTTAAGCACCATTACATGTAAATAATCTAAACAAGCACAGCAAGCATAGATCATTGAGCACACTACCATCAAAATAGATCTAAGACAAGAGTAAACTTTGAAAGTAACGATTTAATCAATAAAAGCACGATTTATTTATAAAAATCCTCGAAACATGTTACTGTCATCCATACATAATAAAACTAAAATAAAAACATAAAATACACCCTATTACTTGGCTAGGGTTTCATTGAAACCCTAGATCTAGAGTGTAGTTGGCCATAGAATTGATGAACGACAAGAGGTTGATGGAGGAGGCCATGGGAATCCTTGGTCTTCTTCTTCTTCTCCTTGCTTTCCTCTCTTTATTGGCTGAAGTTTTAGTTGTATATGGATGTATCTAACAATTGCCAACCCCTAAATTGAAGTAAAATAGGGTATATATAGATTAGTAGCAAGATTTTGGAATCTTTCCTAATCCAATTCGCACTAAAACTGTTATATTTAACTTTCTAGACATAATTAGGCAGTTTCGTTCATGTAGGAGTCGTCAGAATCCTGAAATACACATATTTGATTTTATAAAGGTCGTGCGAGCAGGCCGTGCGAGCGCAATATTGGGAGGTCGCGCGAGCGGGTCGCTCGAGCGATTATTGGACTTCCGCACGGGCGGGCCGGGCGCACGAGTTGCGTTTTTCAGCTTCTTTCTTCCTGCTAGTTCTCCCTATTTAACCTTGATTAGTGTTTTCTTCCAAAACCTGCTCTAAAATAGAAAACGAAATAAAAATACATAAAATCAGGATAAAATATGCTAACAAATGTGAATTAAGGCATGTAATTAGGATCTGTTCTCTCCCAATCACACCCCCAAACTTACATTTTGCTAGTACTCGAGCAAAAATAAAAATAAAACTACTAATAAAAATCTATTCCATTTTTGCATAGATCACGATTGCATTTAGCTTATGCAACAAGCCTTTTAAACCCGTAGGTGTCCCTAGTCGGACGAGTGAAGTCTCGTGAGGGTTCTCATCAATAAGTCACCCACAACCATCTTTATTAACTTATAAATTTAAAAAAATTTATTCAAACGAAAAACATAATATTCAATACTCCTTCATCATATAATAAAGATTTGAAATAGAATAAAGAATAAGAAGAAACAGAATCAAACATCCACCTACATCATGAAAAACAATCTCAAGCACATGCATCGTATAAATCAATAGAGTTTCTCATAAAATTGTACATGTGTGATATGGTAGTCAAATAAACACGCGCATGTCATGAACTTGGAATATACTTCGGATGACCATCTAACTATGCTTCGACTACGAATCTCACAATGTTAATTACACTCTCAAATGAAACACTAGAAATAGATGTAATTTTTCTAAAATATGTGAGTAAAGGAATATTTTTTTTTTAAACAAGAAACCGCTCACATATGACTCGGAAAAGACGCATGACATGAAAGAACAGTAGTCTCATGGATAGGACGCCAACAGTTAAGAAAAATTAATCATTACCATGTTTTAATCCCCTCTCATCATTTTCATATCCGAACCATGTTTCCTAAGATCAACTAGGACTTTTCAAAGGTTATAATGTGGCTTATCCAGTGAAAAAGGATAGAAAGGATTCATTAGGTAGAAAATCTCAGAATGGCATTGTAAGGCATGTTCGATTTCTTTCATTCTCTCTTCTACCAACTTCATCATTTCATTCTCTTCTTTTCATATTCTCTTTTTATTTTTTCTCCTTCTGTTTCTTTTATTTTCTTAACCTTATTCTTTTTTTTTCTTTTTTTTTTCCTCCTCGTTGCTTTTGAAACGAATATTCAATAAATAACAAGGCAACCACCCCAAACATCATCTTATTTTCTTCTTCTTCTCAAATGACACATCGCCTTACCACCACTAAAAGTTGATCAATCTTTTAGTGATGAACTCCAAGTTGGTCAAGTTGGAGCAAAAACAAGGATAATGGTGATTAAAGAAAGAAATGGCATTTTAACGGCTCAAGGGGCGAACTAAGGAAATTTATCATTTATCGGTGAGTAGTAGACAAAGAAGGCCTAAAATCATGTCCTATGGTTATATGGTTCTTCAACGTTACAACAGAAGATTATTTAGCATGGTAACAAATATTTTAACTTGACTATCAACCAAAACAAGAATAATGAAACTAAACAACAAGTTAATGCGCTATTTCAAGTGAAATTCGACAAACACAAAATGTATTTATAACCCTCTAAAAAGAAAAGATAGGCTCAAAAGCTCACTGGGTTTAGTCTCCACCATGTGTTATCTAGAAATCCAAATCATATTATAGTTCACATCAAACATGTATTCAAGCGACTACGTGTAGTGCATAGGTTTGTGTGCAAATCTATGATATAAAATTACAATTCGAACGATACATAACTTAAAACGTTACATCATGACTTTAGCAAATGTTTAACCACGTCTTCTCATGTTTACCATTCTATAACAATCCAAGTTACATAACAAGATGTATCGACTAGAGATTGCAAAATCGTAGGTGACATCATTTATTTAAGCACAAGTATCGAAAATTTTTCAAAATTTTGGTGTATATAATAATGTGCATGTGTGTGCATACCCCTAAACCTAAACCTTTCATTACCCCCAATGAAACAATAAAACGACAGAAAGAAAGTACGTAGAGAAGGAACGATATTACCTCGATCTCGACAATCACAAAGGTGAACGTATAAAAATATGCAAGTTCAAACATGCTCCAAATGAAGCACTAATTCACCTGTCAATACTTGATAAAAACTAAACAAAAGAATAATAACAATAATAGCCAATAGAATAAAATGCAGAACAAACTAAACTAAACTAACTAACTCTAAAACTAAAACTGAAAGACTCACGAAAATAAAACAATAGAATATCAAAACAAAAATGGACTAGATCTAAACAGGGCGTAAGAGAATAAACAGAAAGGAAAAATAACAGACCAGCTATGGGAGAAAGAAGGTAAGAGAACAAAGAAAAAAACACACCCCTCGCGCGAGCGGATCGCGTGAGCGACCCTCGCTCGTGCGAATTCCTCCGTGAGGTAAAGCTGAGGCCTGTTATTAATTTTAATTAGAAAATTTCTAAGTGCCAGAATCGCACGAACGGGCTGCGCGGGCGAACCCCTCGCGCACGCGCTTCAAGGCACGAGATGTAACAGAGAGCTCATATAATAAAAAGTTGAAAAAATTTTGTCTAAGAGGAAATCTCGCGCAAGTGGGCCGCGCGAGCGATGTGGTCTTTTTCCCTTGTTTCTTTATTTCAAGGTAAATCAGTTCAAAATAAGTTATCCCGACCCCTAAACCTGTCCAGAATGTCCAAAACAGATTCAAAAAGACCCAAAAATGACCAAAAACAATAGAAACATATGAACTAAAGCTTGGGTTGCCTCCCAAGAAGCGCTAACTTTTACGTCTTTAGCTAGACCATTCTAGCTCAAGATTCAAGGAGACCGTAAATCGAACTGTGTACCCCTAAGGATATTAGGAAGAGCTCGGTGGTAAGCAGAAATAATGTCGCTTTGGATTTATTTGACCGACGGTTCTCCCAGATTATGTTCAAAATGATTTCGTACCTTCGGAGTAAATTCATCTTTAGGGTCCAGATTATTCAAATTCTTTCGCTCACTACAAATTATATTATTTTCCTCACCCATATTCAGTTCTTTGTTAGGCTCAATATTCCGCCTTACCTCACATTCCGCCTCACATAGGTAATCGTCGTCTTTAGGAGGTTGATCCATAGCATTAAAAAATGTTTAATTTTAAGTTCAGGTTCCCAAATGACACCTTCATTACCCCCGTCCGACAGTTAACACGAGCGTTAGCAGTTGCTAAGAATGGATAGCCTAAAATGACAGGAGTATGTTTCCTAGCATCTACCACCGATTTAGTGTCAAGGACCATAAAATCGACAAGATAATAGCATTTGTCAACTTTAACTAAGACGTTCTCGACGATTCCTCTAGGTTTTTTCACAGAACAATCCACCAATTGAATAGTAGCGGTCGTAGGTTTAAGTTCACCTAAACGTAGTTGTTTATAGACGTGATAAGGTAAGAGGTTAACACTAGCTCCTAAGTCAAGGAGAGCCCGATGAATGATAGTGTCACCTATGACACATGATATCGTAGGCGTACCCGGATCTTTATATTTTGGAGTAGCGTGTTGAAAAATTGAGCTCACTTTTTATGTGAGAAAGACCTTTTTAGGAGTATGACTGCGCAACTTGCACTTTTGTGTGCAAAGGTCTTTTAGGCATTGAGCGTAAGCGGGAATTTGTTTTATCGCATTGAGGAATAGAATATTGATTTTAACTTGCTTAAACACCTCGAGTATATCTTCAGTTTTCAACTTTTTCTTAGAAAAATTTGACGGTTCCTCAATGTTTGGTGGAAAAGGCATTTTTGGAATATAATTAGTTGGGACCGGTTCATTTTCTTTTCTCTTCCTACTCACGTCCTCACCCATTTCCTTATTCAAATTTATATTTTTATATTTCTCAACCTCATCCAGAATTACAACTTCCTCATCTCAGTAATCATCCTAGTCAAAACAGCGTTCACGCTCTCACTCGACCCCCCCTTTTCGTATTGTCCCTTAGGGTTTTGAACAGTTTGCGCAGGCAACTTTCCCTCATTTCTACGACTCACCGCAGTAGCTATTTGTCCCATTTGGGACTCAAGCTTCGCAATGGATTGTATATGAGAGTGCACTATTTGTGCTTGTGCTTGGACTTGAGTTTTTATGTTTTTAAGGGATGCCAACACCGTAGCCTCAAAAGCGTTATCCCTCGGAGGGTTAGGGTTAGGAGGTGGGTGATGGTATTGACTTTGTTGATATTGGGGTCGATAAGTATTAGAAAAAAATTTCGACATCGAATTATAATTATTCCGTGGGAATTATTGCATAGAATTAACGTGTTGCTCAACAAACTCCGGGAATTGAGATGCAGAAGGACATGCAAAGATATTATGTGACGGTACAGAACAGAATGCATATACTTCATGAGGAGGCGAATTGGACCTATTTCCCATCCTCATAAGTTGGTCAAGTTTTCTATTTAATTCTTGTATTTCAATTGAATGACTGGACTCAACTTTTACCTCTCTTTTTGGTGGTGGAAGATATCCTCTAGAACGTACTGACATAGACTGATGCATCGAATTCTCGCTTAATGTTTTAAAAAATTTCCAGGCCTCGTCGGCGCTTTTGTGTAGGAATGTACCCGCACAAACGGCGTCGTTGGTATTACAAACAGAGGGAACAAGTCCCTTGTAGAAAACTTGGACCAACTGCTACTTAGGGACCTGATGATGTGGACAAGAGCGTAATAATTCTTTAAATTTCTCCCATGTGTCATAAAGTGTTTCCCCATCTTGCATCACAAAGTTTGTTATGGCTTTCCTTATCTGATTCGTACGCATAATAGGGAAAAACTTTTGTAAAAATGCTGTGTGTAAGGCTTCCCATGTCCTAATTGTGTTTGGCTCCAAGGATTGGAGCCAGTATTTAGCTTTATCTTTTAAAGAGAATGGAAAGAGCCGCAATTTTAATTCATCATCATTGAGATTTTGAATTTTTAAAGTAGAACATATATCTTGAAAATCTCCTAAGTGTTGATAAGGGTCTTCATTAATGCGGCCGTGAAAAGAAGGAAGTAGCGAGATGGTAGATGACTTTATCTCAAAGTTAGATGCTGATACCTCCGGTAAATAAATACATGTTTGTGGCGTGTAAGTCGTCGAAATAATGTAATCTTTAAGCGGAGGAGGTGGAGGTATATTAAGATCATTTCCGTTATTTACGTTGTTTTCGCCGTCGGCCATTGGAATAGGTTTTATGTTAATAAATCTGTTTTCCTTAACCTTTTAAGGGTACTTTGAATTTCGGCCTGAAATAACGACGACGATTTCGGAGTCCGACTGACTCTAAGGGTACATTCAAGTTCAGAATCGATAGAAAATAATTCAGGTTTACTTGAACACGTACTAAACATAAACTAAAAAAGAAAAGAAATTAAAATAAGGACTGACTCAACAAATACAAAAATACTCACGCAAATCAGACAACAGGCAAGCACACAGTACTACTATGATGCATGTAATTATCCTTATGCAGTGATTTGCGTCAAATCCCAGTGCCCCGGGTTTCCTAGCTAATGCAGTGCTCACTCCACAACTGACCTAATGCAAGTAATTGCGTCTCAGCGCCCTGACTTACAGTGATTTGATGCGAAGTTTCAAAGAAAGCGATTTACTTGAATTTTATTTATTTAATTTTTTTTCGCGTAAGCTACTTTGACGTGCACAGCTGCTCCACTCGAAACGCTAGAATTTTGAGTTCCTAAGAAATTTAAAAAATAAAATAAAAGTTAGTAACTTAAAACAAAAATGAAAAAAATAAGAAAAGGAAAATAACTTATCTAATATTTACGAATTAACTAAAGTAAGATTATAAAACAAAAGGTAGTAATGCAATCTCCGGCAACGGCGCCAAAAATTGATCTTGTCAAAATCAAGATATAAAAAAATACTTTACTTTTCTAAAGATTTCCGGTTTGGAAGTAAAGGTCGAACCCACAGAGATTGAATACTACGCACTTTAATTTTAAAAACCTAAATTTAGTTAATTAAGAAAAATGGATTTTGGATTTAATTTGAATTAAATTATTAACAATAAAAGTAAATCTAAATTATGAAAGCAATTAAATATTAGTTTTTATAATAAGTTTAAGAAACCTAGGATTGCAAATCCACCGCTAGCTTCATAATAAGGGTATTTATGAATTACTTTAGCTTATTAAGTTGGATGATAATGGGGAATTGTAGCTACAAGCCCAATTCCTCCGTCAAGAAAATAACTATGGTTCAAGCACCAATATAGTCCATCTTCGGTTAGCACGAATTATCCCACACTAAACTAGGGTTGTGGTATAATTCGTCTAATCTAGGCATGGACTATTCGGATACTTGATAGCACAATTCTATTTAAGCACCATTACATGTAAATAATCTAAACAAGCATAGCAAGCATGGATTATTGAGCACACTACCATCAAAATAGATCTAAGACAAGAGTAAACTTTGAAAGTAACGATTTAATCAATAAAAGCACGATTTATTTATAAAAATCCTCAAAACATGTAACTGTCATCCATACATAATAAAACTAAAATAAAAACATAAAATACACCCTATTACTTGGCTAGGGTTTCATTGAAACCCTAGATCTAGAGTTTAGTTGGCCATATAATTGATGAACGACAAGAGGTTGATGGAGGAGGCCATGGGAATCCTTGGTCTTCTTCTTCTTCTCCTTGCTTTCCTCTCTTCAATGGCTGAAGTTTTAGTTGTATATGGATGTATCTAACAATTACCAACGCCTAAATTGAAGTAAAATAGGGTATATATAGATTAGTAGCAAGTTTTTGGAAGCTTTCCTAATCCAATTCGCACTAAAACTACTGTATTTAGCTTTCCAGACGTAATTAGGCAGTTTCATTCACGTAGGAGTCTTCAGAATACTGAAATACATGTATTTGATTTTACACAGGTCACGCGAGTGGGCCGCGCGAGCGCGATATTGGGAGGTCGCGCAAGTGGGTCGCTCAAGTGATTTTTGGACTTCCGCGCGAGCGGGCCACTCGCGCGAGGTGCCTTTTTCAGCTTCTTTCTTCCTGCTTTTTCTCCCTATTTAACTTGGATTAGTGTTTTCTTTTCAAACCTGCTCTAAAATAGAAAATGAAATAAAAATAAATAAAATCAGGATAAAATATGCTAACAAATGTGAATTACGGCATGTAATTAGGATCTGTTCTCTCCCGATCAATTTCACTTTTCAGTTTGTTCTCATTAAAAGAAAACAAAACTAGTTTCCGCTTTTAGAGCTCAGAAAACTGACAACTGGAATCATTCTCATATGGGCCCTTAGATACATGTGTTCTATTGCTCATACTGTTTCAGAATTTTTTGAGTAAATATTTTTTTCTGAACTAGTGTTTGAAATTTTGAAAAGAATAAATCCCACATTGTTTTCTAACATTACTGCTGCATTTATTTGGTCAGCTGGTGGTATTAGGAGAGGAATGTAGAAAATGTAGAGAGCTTTTAAGATATATCCCTACTCTGCAATGTCGCTGAATTATCTAGCCAATCATTTCTTCTTCCCTGGTCAGCAATTTTTAGTTGAGCAGCTGACTGAAACTGCACTTGCTGTGAGCCTGTGACTAATCATGGGTCTTTCCCAAGATTTGAATTTAGTTATGAGTTCCAAGCATGTGGATTGGCTTGCACAAATATATCATGTGCTTGGATGGATGTGAATCATGTGATATAATATATCTTGATCCTTGCACGAACTCCATGGTTAGCAATGCATTGAAATTCAGAAAATGGAAGAATGCCTTCATGAATTTCATGTTTTGGTGTCATGTTTTGTTCAAGAAATAGGGGTTGGGATTACAGTTTGTTTGAGTTCACTTGATGTTATTGACATATTGCATTAGATACTTTTTGCAGGTATTTTGAACATGCTTTTCTCCCCACTTTCATTGGTAATCTGAATGCAATCAAGATCAATGTTTAATTATTTTTTTAGCTTCTTCTCCTTTTTTTTGATCCATGGGGGAGGGGAGGTTATGGATGACAAGAGCTTCAAGACTTAGATCTTCTGTCTGGAAAGTTAGCAGTAAACATCTAGGTGCTCTACTTGCTCTATACATATGTTTGTGTTTACAATAAAAGGATTTTATAGATTGCTTTTAAAAATAAAAAAATATATATATGTGACAAGGCTGAGTAGTTAGAATAACTATGTTGTAATCGATATTCCTTTTTCCTTTATAGTTGTCAGTGAGTAGAGAACAAGGAATTGCAAGAGCAAATTGAGTTTTAATGATTGAACAAATTGAGCATTACTTGGCAATTACCACTCATGTCAAGTATGATTTAGTGATTCATTCAGGGTCAGAAATAAAGACATTGGTAATCAAATCAATTTTAGGCATATTAAATACATTGTTGGTGATATTATGAAATTTGTGATCTAGGATATATTGGATACTCGCCTTCTTGGATTCTGGCACTTTTTACTACATTGATTAAATGTTTGATGTTACAGATTGTTTACATGGTTAAGGTAAAAAAAAATTACCCTTTTGAACCACAAAGCTGAAATTTATAGCTACCAATTCTTTAATGCTCCAATTCTAATACCTCTATTTGGTCGCTTCGGTTTTGATTTGTTGCATGGCTTCTCCTCATTGTCTAACTGTTTAATTAATTCAACTTTGTTTAGTTTTATCATAGATTTGCAATTTCCGATTATGTATTCAATATTGTTACAACCTCGCACTCTTAGTATGTTCCAAACAATGGGTAAATGTTGTTTTGCAATTCTCTTAATTGTTTTTTTTCCTATTCACATTTAGATGGTAATTAGTGGATCACAAGTTTTAACTCTTTATGGCTTGAAGTTAATAGTAGTTAAGTGCTGGATATTTTTCCTATATTTTTTAAAAACTGAATAGCTCAAAAAATTTAGCTAATTTATACAGGACAAGTATCAGGTGAACTATATTTTCTAAAGTAGTGTGACAAAATCCTTGTACCAAAAAATAGTGTTATTAGGGATTACTTGTACCAAAGTAGTCTTACCTGTACCAAAGATTTTCTATTGATTCTCATGCCCAGCACTTGAGCTTGTGGTTGAAGGACAAAAACACCTAAACTCTTGTCAGTGGGAGATTGATCAATATTTAGTTGCACTGACTACTTATCGTATTTTTGCCTTTTTTGATAGTTATTGTTAAAGACACATCTAATGAACCTCATTTATAGAAAATTCTATGATTTAATGCTAACTTAATAATATTTTGACTACCTAGTGTACCTCACTGCTTCTCCTTTGATTTTTGTGGTTTTAATTAGTTCTCTTAACGTCGGGTTTCCCATTGTGAAATTGATCAGGCTTACCTGTACACAGAGAGAGAGAGAGAGAGAGAGAGAGAGAGAGAGAGAGAGAGAGAGAAGGAAGATGCCCTTGTAATTTCAAAGTTTTGTGGAGGAAAACAAGGAAGATGCTATTGACAAGGAAGATAAGTTCCATCAGGTAACTAAGATCGTGTCCTGAATATATAATGAAGTATATGTTGTTGATTTGCTTGCTATTCTAGCTCATGGTTACTTGTAGACTCAAATTTCTCTTTGGATACAATCAATGATTTTGATATTATGATAGCCTTTCCATTGGTGTTTGTTGGATGATTGTCTATTTTAAATGTTGTCTTGTATTTGTCTTGCTCTTCAAACTCGAACAACATAGTGTAATCAATAAATTGACAATAGTGAGAGTAGTGACACACCATTGTTTACGCTGAAGGGGAAGACCAAAATTGACATGGGTAGGGAGGGGGTTGTAAGGAAAAATTTGATAGCTTGTAATTAGAGTGAGACAATGATTCTCGTTAGAGCAGAATGGAAAAGCATGATTCATGTAGTCAACCAAAATAGTTTGACACAAGGCTTTCTCAAGTAGAATTGAGGTGTGAACACCCACTGTAATTATTGGTACATTGTTTTGTTTACTATAGATACTCTAGTTTTGATTTTTGGAATGGTCTGTGTTGTTTTGTTATTTTTAATTTTTCTTGTTTTTATTTCCTATTTTACTGTTTTGTTGCAACTTAGTTAATGTAAATGAGAATTGTCTTTTAAGGGTGAATGAATAAGCTTATATGTAGCGTAACATCAATCATAGTTATTTATATCCTGTTTTGTTTACTTTACTGCTGCAACTCAACTTGTGACTTCAAATGCTCTCTCTCTCTCTATCTCTCTCTCTCTCTTTCTCTCTCTCTCTCTCATTCCCCGATTTACCAAATAATTATAAAACATTAAGTCATTCATTTATTATTAGATCGTAGGTAGTGACAGGTTTAAGTTTTTAAATTTAGGTGCACTATGTTTTATTCAAATATAATTCATGTATATTTTATTGTAATACTTTTGTTTCTTTCTTGTAGGTTGAAGAGTTATAATGGAAGATGTCAAAGAATAAGAGCTAACTTTGGTTATGAGGATAATTTAACTGTTGGAAATTGTGGATTATTTTACTAGTTTTTTTTTTTTTTTGAATTGTGTACTTTGAATGTATTTGATACTAAAAAGTGGAAAGTTTGAATATTGGTGGAAATTGTTTTATGATTATTGTCTATTATCTTTTGATATTAAATAATCTGTATTTGATTGGTTCATCGAGTTAATGTATGGGGTTAACAGAATTGATGTTAAAATGAGTGAAATTTTATGCATATAGCTACATGTTCACAGGGTTATTGCGAAGAATTGCATTTGAAAAAGTGCCGGGAAAAAGTTATATGGTACAATAGCAGCATTTAATCGAAGTGCTAGTAAAAGTTAGAACACAAATGCCGTTAAATGTAACATAAACGCCAGCAATTAGCGGCATTTAACAAACGCCGGTAAATCCTCCAATTTGTTGCAGCATTAGTCAAACGTCGGTACAAACATCGGCTATACTTATGATGGCATTTTTGTCAAGTGCCAGTAATTTACGACATCAGTATAGCGGCACAAAGAAAAGTGCCAGTTGAAACGCCGGCTATACATATGCCGACACTTTTGAAACGCCGGTAAATATCAATTTTCTTGTAGTGAAGGATCCGAGTATGTGTTGACTTCAGGGATTTGAACAAAGCCAGTCCCAAAGATGATTTCCTGCTCTCATATATAGATGTTTTGGTAGATAATACGGTGGGGCATGAGCTGTTATCGTTCATGGATGGTTTCTCAGGGTACAATCAGATTTTAATGGCACCCGAAGACAAAGAAAAGAGTATATTCACAACTCACTGGGGGACGTACTGCTACTGAATGATGCAATTTGGGTTAAAGAATGCTGGAGCAACCTATCAGAGAGCTGCTACTACTTTGTTACATGACATGATTCATAAAGAAGTCGAAGTCTATGCGGACGACATGATTGTCAAGTCCAAAAGAAGGAGTGGACATTTAGTAGCCCTCACCAAGTTCTTCAAAAGATTAAGAAAATACAGGATGAGATTGAACCCACAGAAGTGTACTTTTGGAGTAACCACTGGGAAGCTACTAGGATTTCTTATAACACAGAGGGGAATTGTGGTTGACCCACGAAGATCAAGGCTATTATGGATATGCCTCCTCCAACAAATGAAAAGGAAGTAAGAGGATTTTTGGGACGAATCCAATTCATCAATCGCTTCATATCTAAACTCACTGCAACTTGTGATTTTGTTTTTCAGCTTTTTAAGAAAAGGGAAGAAATTCAAATGGGACGATCAGTGTCAAGAAGCTTTCGACAAGATCAAGACTTATCTACTGAACCCACAGGTTCTTTTACCCCTGAAGATAGGAAACCCTTTACTATTGTACTTATTCGTGTCAGAGAGTTCTATAGGATGCATGTTAGCCCAGGAACAGGATGAAGGGCATACAGAGAAAGCCATTTACTACTTGAGCAAGAGGATGACTGGATACGAGCTGAAGTATTCTCCACTAGAAAAGACATGTTGGGCTTTGGTTTGGGCCACTCGTCGTCTAAGGCAATATATGTTGGCCTTCTTTCTTGTTTTGATCTCCCGAATGGATCCTTTGAAGTACCTCTTTAAAAAACCAGCATTGATCGAAAGAATTTCCCGATGGACCTTGATGCTATCTGAGTTTGACTTGACACATGCTACGAGTAAATCTATTAAAGGAATGGTTGTCACAGAACATTTAGCAGAAATCCAATTAGTCTGGAAAATGAAGGAGAATTTATGTTCCCTGACGAAGGATTGATGGAATTAAGAGAAGATGTATGGAAAATGTACTTTGATGGAGCTGCTAATGGAAAAATTGGGTTTAAAGCTATTTTAAACACACAACGGAAAGGTTAAGTTTCAAAAACTTATTGGTAGCCCGAACCTACTACTCGTCAATTCTATAGATGCATACTAACAAAAGGGGACAAGAATTATTACTCAGGTCTTGAACCCAATTTTGATATTCTTATTCCTTAATTATGCAGCAGCCTCTACTAGGTAGTCTTCACCCTTATGTCTCCTATGAATGCTTCCCGGAGAGGCTAGAGATGGTGGGATTTCTAATAGAGAGGAAAGAGAAGGTTTGGGAGCTCTGACGTATAAAAATGATGAACTCTTTTTTCTGGATGTAGTTGCCCTATTTATAGATTCCCAGAACCGACCTAATGTTCAAGCGATCGAAGTGGCTTCAATCGATCAAACGTTCGATCGATCGAACCACCTTCGAACGATCGAACCTATCCAGACTTCAATTGATTGAGACAACTTCGATAGATCAAACTTGTCTTGACATCATCCTCACGTGCCTTTCCAAGATCCTGGCAGAGCTAAGAGTGGAATCTCCTAGGCTCTTTATTGTTGGCTCAGACCAGTAGTTAATCACCATGATCAAACTCGTTGACCAGGAAACTAACCAACTGGTCAGTTAATGTTTACTCCACTATAAAATGAATACTGAACTCCAGCACAAAAGAACATATCTAAAGTAGTAACTAGACTTGTATGGTGTACTAATGTCCCTCTATCATCAGCATTCGTAATCATATTCAGGTAGTCGGATAAACGGTTACTATCAACCTGATTCATGATTACTTCTTATGTTCCTTAAGTCCCATTTCACCTCTCATGCTTACCAAACATGTTGATAACTACTTATCAACAAGACTGTAGTTCTCACTAATCAATTTGGTGACCTACTGAATGGAATGCTTACTCTGAATCAGAGGGTAGATTCTATCTTGACAATATATGTTCATAACCCAATGTACACGACATACCCAAGATACCCAAGTGGTGATCTTTTATAGACCTCACTGATTGGTAAGTAAAGCAGCCATATCCATAGTCTGTGTTCATAATCATCTCAAGATTGAGAACACGTACCTTATACAAGTTATGAGTTCCTATCGACTGTTGATAGTTTTGAGTGTCAATAGGAAAGCTCAGTTCCGTCAATGCACTATAAGCACTAGCATTTTAATTAAGAGTTAAACTGTAGTGATTGAGATTCATCACTCTATCCAATGGTAGTTAATCATGCTGTAGTGTAAACCTAATAAGATATCCAGTCTCATCATCCACTGTGACAAGTTCTCAGTATCAAAGAATAGTAATTCATATCTCACTTGTATGTATCTCATACACATACAAATTACTTACTATGATACTTAAGGATTAACAATCATCTCATGAAAGAAACATACACAATGAAATGTAGTGCTGATATTCATATATTAAAATGTCAATGTCTCATACATAAAGTAATGGTTTGAGGGCACAAACCCATCAAACACCTACTTGCACTCATAACCATTCAAGACTACATCTGAGACCTAAACTATCTAAATGACGATCAAAGTCCTTCTGTGGCAAGGCCTTTGTAAACGAATCAGCAAGATTGTCAGCGGTGGTAATATGGTGACAGTCACATCTCTATGTTGAACAATATCTCAAATTAGATGATATTTTTGCTCTATGTGCTTTCCCTTTCCATGGTTCCTTGGCTCCTTGGATTGAGCCACTGGCCCACTATTATCATAATAAAGCGTAATAGGTGACAGTGATGCTGGTAACACTCGAGCTCCATAAGGAACTTCTTGAGCCAAACAGCTTCCTTTACGGCTTCACAAGAAGCCACATACTCAGCTTCTGTAGTTGAGTTTGTAATGCATATCTACTTAATGCTCCTCCAACTAACAGCATCACCTCCCGAGGTAAAGAGATGACAGGACGTCGACTTCCTCGAATCTTTATCTAACATAAAGTCTGAGTCAGTGTATCCCACTAGAATTAAATCACTACCACCATACATAAGCATGTAATCTTTAGTCCTTCTCAAGTACTTAAGAATGTGCTTAACGGCTGTCCAGTGCTCTGGATCTGGATTCGATTGATATCTACTAACCATGCCAATGGCAAAGTAGATATCTGGTCTAGTGCATAACATCGCATACATGAGACTTCCCACTATCGAAGCATAGGGAATTCCACCATGCGATTCCTTTCCTCCTATGTCTTTGGACACTGGTCCTTGGAGAACGCCAAACCATGCCTAAAAGGTAACAAACCTTTCTTTAAATTATCCATTGAAAGCCTAGTTAGCACCTTATCGATATAACCAGCTTGAGATAATCCCATTATCTTTCACTTACGATCCTGAAAGAGCTTTATTTCAAGAAAATAGCTCACCTCTCCTAGATCCTTCATATCGAAAGTATTTGCTATCCAAAACTTGACCGTTGACAATGTCGCTACATCATTCCAATGAGTAGAATGTTGTCATCGTAAAGCACAAGAAAAGCCACCACTTTTTCTTCACACTTCTTGTATACACAAGGTTTATCCAGATTCTGTATGAAACCAAACGATTTGACCGCTTGGTCAAATCGGATGTTCCAACTCCTGGATGCCTACTTTTGCCCATAAATAGACTTTTGCAACTTGCATACCAAGTTACCTTTCAGACCAGCTATGCACCCTTTTGGTTGCTGCATATAGATATCCTCCTCAAGATTGCCATTCAAGAATGCAGTCTTAATGCCCATCTGATAGATCTTATAATCTAGGCATACAACAATGGATAAGAGTATTCTGATGGACTTGAGCATGGCTACTGGCGAGAAGGTTTCCTCATAGTCAATGCCCTCCCTCTAAGTATAACCTTTCGCTACAAGCCTAGCCTTAAAGGTCTCAACCTTTCCATCAGATCCTTTTTTTACTTACAACCAATGGGTTTAATATTGGTTGAAAGTTCTACAAGATCCCAAACCTGATTGGAATCCATAGATTCTAATTCAACCTTCATAGCTTTAACCCATTGAGCTGAATCAACATCAGTCATTGTCTCTTCGTATGTGGCAGGATAAGATTCAGATTCTAGGAGACAGCTTCAAAAACTTCTCCTAAGAACTTGTATCTGTCAGGCTAGCTGATAATCCTCCCACTACGATGAGATATTGGTGCAGAAATGGGTGAAGAAGTGGTATTTTCTTGATTTACATCATTATTAACTACGTGTTGGATTGAGGGCTGTCCTTCTATCTCTCTCAGATCTATCCTTCCCTTAGGTTTATGGTTCATGATATAATTATCCTCCAAGATAATAGTATTTGTACTAACAAACACTTTATGTTCTCTTAGATTATAAAAATAACATCCATAAGTACCCTTTGGATACCCTATGAAGTAACATACTTCCGATCTAGAATCCAACTTGCTCATCTTTCCTTTCAGCACATGTACCAGACACCTCCATAATTAGAGATGTTGTAAAGAAGGCTTACTCCCAATCCACATCTCTCGTGGTGTCCTGGTAACATATTTGCTTGATACTAGAATTAGTATGTATGCAACGATTTGTAAAGTATAACCCTAAAGAAATAATCGTAACTCCGAATAACTCATCATCGACCTAGTCATGTCTAAAAAAGTCTGATTCCTTCTCTCCGCTACACCATTCTGTTGAGAAGTACCAGGTGCAATTAACTGTGACAGAATCCCATTATGTACAAGGTGATCAATAAACTCATTAGAGAGGTACTCGCCACCTCGATCAGATCAAATGGCCTTGATATGTGTGCCCAATTGCTTCTCCACTTTAGCCCTAAACTCTTTGAACTTTTCAAAGGCTTCAGACTTGTGCTGCATTAAGCACACATATCCATACCTAGAGTGGTCGTAAGTAAATGTTATGAAATACTCAAAACCACCTCGTGCTCTAATATTTATTAGTCTACACTCATCAGTATGAACTAATTCCAACAATGCATTGGTCCTGTTGCCATTTGAAGAAAAGGGCCTTTTGATCATCTTACCCTCTAAACAAGACTCGCTGACTTCAATTGGTTCGAGAACCAAATTGCCTAAGACCCCTACTTTGACAAGTCTGCCAATACTATTTAGATTGACATGGCCAAGCCTTATATGCCAAAGCCTTATTGGATTAGTGGAAGGTTCCTCTCTTTTAGATGGTAAAGTTATCATTGAGTTATTAAGAGATATAAAAGAGTCTTTAGTAATATTGGGAGTAATCACATACAAGCCATTAGTTTTAACACCAGAACATGTAAAAGAACTATTTCTTTTAATAACAACTTATGTTCCAAAAGAAAAGAATAACCATCATTCGATAAATTTGAAACTGAAATTAAAGTACATCTGATAAAACTATTATCGTATTGTCCAAAAACTCTAAAACTTCTACTCCTATAGCAATTGCGAAAATGATTACACTAGAACCCAGAGTCAGCACGATCTCCCCATCACTGTATTTCCTGGTTTATCTGAACCCCTGCAACAAATTACAGATATGGTTAGTCACACCAGAATCAATAAAAGTGTTTGAAGTATCTGTTAAAACTTACTTCAATGACATATGATTCAATCATACTTTGAACTCTTATAGCTAAGAATTCTGGACAGTTCCTCTTCCAGTGGCCCTTCTCACTACATTAGAAACACTTTCCTTTGCCTTGGCCACTCACCTTTCCTTTGCCCTTACCTTTTCCTTAGATTTTGCAATCTTAGGGACCGGTCCAACACTTGGACCACCAGTTCCAGCCTTCTTCTTCCCTTTCTTGCCTTTCGGTGTAGATCGGGAGGAAGAAGAGCTTTTCTCAATGTTCAAAATGTTGCCCCCAGGTTTGATCACCCTTTCTACTGCCAGTAAAAAACTCATTAATTCATTCATTGAAAAATCCATTTTATTCATATTATAGTTTAGTCTAAATTGAGTGAATGACAGAGACAGCGTATTGAGGATCATGTCAACTTGGGTCTGTGCGTCAATGTTGGAATCTAGGGTCTCTAGCTTGTTTAAATAACCAATCATTTTTAAAACATGTTCTTTGACTGGAGTCCCTTCTGACATCTTAGCACTCATTATCTTCTGTATGGCTACTTGTCTGGCAGGCCTGCCATGCTCCCCAAACATTTTTTTTAGGAATTCGATAAAGTCACTGGCAAAACTGTTCGACTGGAATTGGTGTTGCAACACACCAACCATTGAGGCCAGAATGTAGCAACGGGCCATTCCATTCTATTTCTTCCGTTTATCGAACTCGCGTCTGGCAGATGCCAAAGCATTTGCTGCTGGTTCTTCGGGGCATGGGGTGGTGAGGACATATATGTGATCCTCTGTAGTTAAAATGATGTCAAGGTTTCGTTTTCATTCTATGTTATTTCCAATTAACTTGTTTTGAGTGAGTATGGTGGCAAGTGGACTAAATGCAGATGCAGACATTATGATTACTGAAAAATCAAATAGACAAAATAAATATGGATATCAGATTTTGACAGTGTGAAATAAAAGAATCCTTAAAACTCTTATTTTAAAATAAAGTCGCCGGAATATTGAAACGAAAGAACAAAGCCTCCGTGTGGTGGTCAATGTTCGATCTTTCGATTTATCACAACTTGTCTACTATGCAACTCTTGCAAAATAAGTTATGACTCCTGAACCTATTTGATCTCTAAGTTTCTGAATAATGCCCCATGTGGGATCCCTTATCCATAGCTTAGCTAGTGTATACCATTAACTAGGATCCAATCATAACTGCCTCAAGTAGCGCCTCTGTATGGTGGTCACCCTCTAACACGTCTGATTGATCCTATCCATAGGAAGTTCACATCTAGTAGCCAATGAGTAGTGTACCCTCTGTATGGAATGATCACTCCTGACGAGGTGACACAAAATGCACTACTCATCTTACAGTGAATCGTTAATAGAAGATCGTGGGTGTTATTAATAAGACTCTCTCATTAGATTTAGCAAATAAGGATTTTGTTTTTTTTAGGAAAAATTATTTCCACACATTACCCATAAACATCCAATGTTTACTAATGCGTTAAAAAATTGTTTTTGAATTTTATTTTAGAAAAAATGTTTTACGTGCATGCAAGTAGTAACAATATAATTAAATGCCAATCACAACCAATCACATAAAACAAAAAACTTAAATTGAAACAAAGGCATTCATATGTCTCTATCTCCAATGGCTCTATCTCCATAGAACCTCCTTCTTGGTTTGATCGCCTCCAACTCCGTCTTCATGGATAACGACTTGCTTCTCCATCTTCATGGACTTCCTAATTCTATTACATTGGACCTATGCTTCTTTCAAAGCATATAATTTATCTAGAAATAGAAATCAACAACAAGAAAAATAAAGAAGGCTAGGAAAACTTGTGTGATTTTCCTTTTCATAGGATTAAAGTCGCAGAGCCCTTTACACATGCCTTAAAACTAAACCAAAAGTTAAAACAACAAAACACTAATCTCAAACATTCAAACACAAAATTTAAAACGTTCTTGGTGCCATAAGAGATAGAGACTAATCTTGCTGTAAGAAGGTTAGTCATACATCCATATATATAACAAATATATAAAATCCATTAGAACCCTCAATTGATTTGAATAGTACATAAACTCTTTATGCACTAATTTAGAACATTAAAATTATAATACCCTGTATTTTGATATATAATAAGACCTGGTATTTCATTTCTATACTTGTATAACCTTTCCTTTTCTGTTGGTGAAATTTAGATACCAATCGATTGCCTTCGTTTAACAATCGATTGCCACTTTTTGGTTACCAATCGATTGACATAATTCCCAATCAATTACCATCCTACCGATTAAAAGATATTACATGGAAACATACCAATCGATTGCCATTCTTTCCAATCGATTTCCTTCAAATGTTTGTTACCAATTGATTGCCATTATTACCAATCGATAAGCTGAGATAAGTTTTCTTCTTTGCTTGAGCCTTGGACGTGTGGCACTCTCATTTCTTATATATACACTTTCATTATAGGCCTTGGGTCTGTTTGGTTCAGTTGAGTTTGAGAGAGAGAGGTTTTTACATATGTATATACACATACATATATATCTATTTATATATATACTCACACACACAAACTCACTGCCCTTGGTAGGTGGGAGGAAGAGAAGAACAAGAAAGAGAAGAGAAGAGAAAGAGAAGGAGAGAGCTGGATAGAGAGAGGTGAAAGAGAAGAAAGAGAGAGAGAGAACTTGAGGATTTTCAAGCCAAACACACCCTAAGTGAGTCCTAACTCACTTGGTCCCTCTATTTGACATTTATACAAGTTATTGTGAAGTTAGATGTGTTAAATGCATGAATTCTACATTTATATCTGTTGTTTTATTAATTTGCTGGTGAAGACAAAGTGCCAATCGATTGGTATAATTCCCAATCGATTGCCATCAGTCGGGACCCAATTGATTGGATAGAATTCCAATCGATTGACATCCCAATCGATTGCCAATGATAGCAATTGATTGACATATTTTCAAACCCAATCGATTACAATTTTTCCTCAATCGATTGTTATGATTTTTGTTCCAATCGATTGGACCTTGTCCCAATTGATTGGTATTGGCAAAACATGGATTCTTTTGCCTATTTATTATGAAAGAGGTTCGAATGTTCATTTTTCATTTCGGACTTCCGTTATGCGATTTTAGGGTAATAAAGTATGATTAAGAATAATGGATTAATGTGATGACGTGGGTAATATGTTGATTTTTGTATGAGTTCAATATCTGTTCATTTTAATCAGAGTAGTCAGGTGACATGGAAATTGTCATGTATCGATAGAAGTACTAAGTTTAAGTACGTTTGATGAATTCTGGGAATGGTACGTGGGAAGACGCCTAGTCATAATATGCTTCACATGTGGTGGATGGTTTATATCATTTACGAGCAGTGGGCAGGGCCATATAATCCTAAGGTAACTAGATGATAGACGTTATATCCTTAACAAGTGCTGGATGGCTTATATCCTTAACGAGCGGTGGATGGGTGATCACTGGTATTAGCGATAAGTTGTGGCAATAGATTGATATTCTATTTTTCAAAGCGTTATATCCCTGACATGCGGTGGATGGTTTATATAATTAACGAGCAGGTATGGACTGACATGGTGTCCCTGAATGCAGTGGATGGTTTATATCCTTAACGAGCAATGGACAGAATGATGGCATGTCTCTATATATAAAATGATTGAGTCTGTTCTTTCTAGAGAGTATGTTAATAAACAGTCTTCGAGTGACAAGACGGTAAGGGTTAGTTAATGATGTTGAATAAAGGAATAAGATATTATTATACTAAGATTTTAACTCGTGTCTTCATAATCTTGTTATTGCTTCAAATAAATGGTATCTTGTTAGTTTATACTCACTCAGCACTCAATAAGCTAACGGCCTTTATTGCCTGGACTTTCCCCCGTCCAGACTATTCTATACCTTATGCTGCAGATGACAGAGTCTATGATAACGGTTACTATCCAGGAGGGGAATATATAGGAGATGGCCCCACCGATGATGTCTATGCTGGGGAGGACTACTACGCTGATATTTATGCCAGCTAAAGACCTGGAGATAGTTATTAGTTTATTATTTCGATTTAGACTATTTTGTTATATTTGGTACTTGGGCATATGTTGCTTCCAAACCTTATATACTTTCGTTGAAGCTTTACAGTTGTTATAACTGTGATGTTGTAATAAAAGTAACTGCTACTTATATCCAGTTTGTTTTTATTACTATTCTTGTTGAAGACTAGTACTGTGTGGTGTGGATCATTAGTGACATTCACCAGTCATTCCCTATGGACCCAAAAGGGAAATTTATTTTTCTCTATTTTTGCTGCTTCGGGGCGTGATAGGATTTTTGTTATCAAAGCTCTAGGTTGTGATGCTTTCGTTCACTAACAATTCCACACCATCTGGTCCTACCATTTTAAGATCCCTGAGATGGGATATGAGTTTGAGGTAAGGTCGTCCTTCTGATGATAGATAGTTTTCCCTTGTAGGTTAGTATGGATCCAGAGTTTTATAGATTTGTGGTTGACTCTTGTGGAGGACACTTGATCTATGGGGATACCATGGAGCCAGCTGAGCCAGAGCATTATCAGGATCGAGTTCAACAGATAGCCAGTCGTTATTTGGAGGAGGATATGTTTAAGGCCCTCTATGTTGATAGACGGACTCACCCGACCCAGACGCGTATAGATGCTTACCATTCTGCGAGGATTGGAAGAGATATTTATCAGGAGATTTTATGTTTGATCCAGAGTAAACTGGAGACAGATGCTATCGAGCTATGAGCTATTCTTCGGGGACCTATTGAGGCAGTACATGCAGTAATGACACCATCACTAGTACTCAAGGTACCCGTTCTTGAGCCACAGGAGCAGCCCGAGGAGCCAGATTCACCAGAGGCTGAGCTGATGGTAGAGGCTAACCCAAAGGACTGTAGAAGACATCGAGTCAGTTAAGGATGACGAGGAGCCAGAGGAGGACCCAGAGCTAGTTGTTGAGGAGGACATAGGAGTAGTAAGAGATGAAATTATGGAAGACATTATAGTTAAGCCTGACGTAGAGGAGGTAGTCGTACCTGAGATACCTGTGGTGTTTGATTTACCCGCAAGACCTGTGCTTCATATGGCAACTATTGCCAACATAGCAGTTGAGTGGGTAGCAGTGATGGTTGCACAGCTAGCTAGACTTCTGATAGGACAGGTTGCATTAGCAGATGCTATGGCTATTATTAGGGATTTTGTTGAGTTGATCGCCGATGTTGCCGAGCCAGCATTTGATGTTAAGGAGATGGAGGTTGATGATATGATTGTCAAGGACTGGGATAGTAGGGTGGTAGTAGGAGCACCAACACCAGCTGAGGATGATCCACCAATAGAGATGGACGTTGCACCTGAGGATGATGCACCAGCAGCAGGATCATATGCTGACGATTTTTGAGTCAGAACCTGTAGGTTTTAGTTTTTTTACTTTTACATTAGGACATGTTGTCCACATGATTTTCGGGAGCTTGAGAGATAGCTATTTGACCATAGCTTTGTATAGGTATTATCAGTATTAGTCGTAGCATTGTAAATAGCTAACCTTAGTACTATTTTAGTTTAGTCCCATATAGTACACAGTTTGACTAGTGTGTACTATGTGGTACATCTTTTGATTTATATGAGCAGTACTTTTGATATTGATCGTATGGTTGCTTTGATGTGTTGTTTTGTAAAACTGTTAGTTCTTGTTGTTTCTTGCCCTATCTTGTTTTCGTTTCTGTAAGAAGACTTTTTGCTAATAGATGTGTCTTCTATAGGCAACACTCGTTATCATTATGGTAGGACCCTTGAGAAATCAGCAAGCGTGTATTGGAGCACCTATTTCAGAAGGAATGGACCTATCTGGAGTTTTTGAAGAATTCATGCAACGGATGGAGTATGTAGGCAATACCTACAATTATGCCACAAATCAATGACCTATCTAACTGCCAGTTGCACTATTCTAGCATAGGCAAGCAGGAGACAAGTTATTGGAAATTTTTCGTGGGTTATGTCCTGAGAAGTTCAATGGACTAGCAGAACCATGGAAAATCAAACAATAGATAAGAGAAATGGAGTTGATCTTTGAAGCATAGGAATGCAGCGAGCAAGAGAAGCACCTTCTTGCCACATTCCAACTCACCTATCCACTATAGATTGGTGGGAGGCTGAGCGGGCCATGATAATGATAAATGCTGCAAGAGCAATGCCTTGGGAAACGTTCAAAGGCAGATTTCTAGAGAAGTAATTCCCAGAAGACGAAAAGGATCAACAGGAAAAGAACTTCATGAGTTTAGTTCAAGGAGATTCAACGGTAAGAGAACATACCACACAGTTTGAGGGATTGTCCAGATTCGCCCAGCAAATGATAGACACTCCACTGAAAAAGGTGAAAAGATTTCACCAAGGATTGAATCCCCATCTTTTCCATTTGATGATTGGGTCACCTGAACCAAAATTTTGAAGGACTGGTTAGACTTGCTGTAAGTCTAGAGAAGGATGCATATCCAGTACAGCGACTATAGACGAATTGACTATAACCATCAAGGAACTTCAAACAGAGGAATTTCCAGACACAACCGCTAAGAAATACCCAAGGGTGGAGATCTTAGGGAAATTTCCAAAGAAACAAAAGAACCTGGGATGGAACCAGAAAGCTTCAATCGAGCTATCCTCGACCCCAGCAACATTAACAGGGAGGATCACAATCTCAAGCACTGCTAACAGCCCCGCCAAGCAATAGAGGAGGATATTTTAATTGTGGAAAACTAGGGTACATAGCCAAGTTTTGCACAGTTTCTAGGGTTAACCACCGAATGGGTGCTATCTATTGAAATTGCAACAAGCCAGGGCATTTTAGCAAGGATTGCCGTGCACCACAAGGAGGATACTATGGGGCACCAGTTCCAGGAATACAAGGACCCCCAGATCAGACTCGAGTAAATGCCATAATCCTAGGAGAAGCAGCTTTTAATGCCAATGAACAACAACATTTAGAAGGTACGCTTGTACTCTTTCATAGTCTAGCTAAAGCTTAATTGGATACTGGCACTGCACGTTCTTTTATTGTTGTTAAGATTGTGCGCCAGTTGGGTTTAGAACCCCAAACACTTGAACCAGCTCTTAATGCTGTGTCACCTTTGGGAGTGACTGTTAAGTTGGGTAAAGTATGTAAAAGTTGCCCATTGACTTTAGGAGATAGGAACCTTCAAGCAGACTTGGTAGTTCTACCGATGTCAGAGTTTGACATTATCCTAGGGATGGATTGACTAAGTACGGTGCCAATTTGGATTGCCTTACTAGGACGATTGTGTTTCTAATACCAGGATATTTGACAATTAGATTTCATTGTCAGCCGATAAGCGACATGTTTCTTACGAGTAGTTTGGCTACAATCGGTAGCACGAATACAGAACTCAAGATGGATCAGATTCCTACTGTACAAGACTTTTAGGATGTACTCTAGGATATTAAAGGACTTCCACCGAAAAAGGAAATTGACTTTTGTGTTGAACTAGTACCTGGAACATTGCCTATTTCCATGACTCCGTATTGGATGGTACCAACTGAGATGTTGGAACTGAAAAAGCAAGTCCAGGAACTTGAAGATTTAGGATTTGTTCATCCGAGCACATCACCATGGGGAGCACAAGTTATGTTTGTGAAGAAGGAGGAAGGGACACTTTGACTCTGTATGGACTACAGGGAGTTAAACAAGGTCACGATTAAGAATAGATATCCACTTCCTCGGATAGACGATCTATTCGACTAGTTTTAAGGATTGAAGATCTTTTCAAAGATCGATTTATGTTCGGGATATCACCAGTTGTTAGTTTGACCGGGGGATGTGCCGAAACCACATTCAGGATGAGATACGAGCATTACGAGTTTATAGTTATGCCTTTTGGATTGACGAATGCTCTAGTAGTATTCATGGACTTAATGAATAGAGTATTCAGACCATAACTGGATAAATTCATTACAGTACTCATCGATGACATACAAATCTACTCAAAGATGGAGAAAGACCACAAGGAGCACTTACAGATTGCTTTACAAACACTTTGAGATAACAAATTGTATGCAAAGTTCAGCAAGTGTGAATTTTGGCTACGGGAAGTCAAATTCTTGGAAAATGTATTATCTCAAGACGGTATCTCAGTGGACTCATCTAAGATTGATGCAGTCTTAAGCTGGAACAGACTTACAAATGCAATAGAAGTCAGAAGTTTCCTCGACCTACCAGGATATTATAGAACATTTGAAGAAGGATTCGCCAAGATAGCAGAACTTCTGATGAATTTGACAAGAAAAGAGATGAACTATAAATGGACAGACAAGCATGAGGGTGCATTCCAGGAGTTGAAGGAAAGATTAACTTCAGCACCAGTACTCGTAATACCTAAGAGTGGAGAAATGTATGTAATCTATAGTGATGCATCGCGCCAAGGACTTGGTTGTGTGCTTATGAAAGATGGGAATGTCATTGCATATGGATCAAGACAGTTGAAGGTACATGAGAAGAATTACCCTACACATGACTTGGAATTAGTAGCAATAGTATTTGCATTAAAGATCTGGAGACACTATCTCTATGGAGAGAAGTTTGATTTGTTTTTCGATCATAAGAGCTTGAAGTATTTGCTCTCTCAGAAGGATTTGAACATGCGACAACGAAGATGGATGGAGTTACTCAAGGACTATAACTTTTCGTTACAATACCATCCAGGTAAAGCAAATGTCGTAGTCGATGTTTTGAGCTATAAACCTCGACTAGTGATCACTGGATTACTAATTTGAGAATGGAAAGCATTGGAAGTGTTAACTGAATTCGAGCTTCAGCCAGTGGAACCAACGGAAAGACAACATTTTGGATGTTTGATGGTACAATCAAATTTGATTAGTCGTATCATAGCAGCTCAACAGACGACAAAATATTTAAAGTTATGGTTCATAAAGATGTCAGGTAAGGAGCCAGAAATCTGGAGTATTAGTACGGACGGAGCCTTACGATGTAAAGGTAGACTCTATGTACCTGACGAAGAAAATCTCTGGAAAGAAATATTAGATGAAGCGCAGAAGTCACAGATGAATATTCATCCAGGAGGTACAAAGATGTACAATGATTTAAAGAGAAATTTCTAGTGGGAGGGAATGAAGAGAGAAATAGCTGAGTATGTAGTCAAATGTCTTACTTGTAAACAGGTAAAGGCAGAACATCAGAAGCCACCTGGATTACTACAACCATTACCAATTCCTTAATGGAAATGGGAACATATCACCATGGATTTTGTGGTAGAATTGCCGAAGTCATAGTAGAACCATGATGCTATTTGGGTAATCGTGGATAGACTTACAAAGACAACACATTTCATTACTTATAGTATGACATATCCAGTAGAACATTTGAGCTAGATATATCTACAACATGTAGTACAGTTACACGAAGTACCTATGTCTATCGTGGCAGATCAAGATTCGCGTTTTACTGTAAAATTTTGGAAGAGTCTCCAAATAGCGATGGGAACAACATTGAACTTAAGTTCAGCCTTTCATCCGCAGACCGATGGATAGACTAAACGAGTTAATCAAGTAATGGAGCACATGTTACGCGCTTGCGTTATTGATTTTGAAAATTCATGGGAGAGGCACTTACCTTTGACTGAGTTCACATATAACAATAGTTATCATTCGAGCATAGGAATGGCATTGTTCGAAGTTTTGTATGGAAGACATTGTTGATCATCGCTGTGTTGGACTGAAGTTAGAGATACTCAACTTCTTGGACCAGAGATGATGAAGATAGCCCAGACCCAACACAAGAGTTATGCTGACAAGCGACCCAAGGACTTAGAGTTCACCGTTGGAGATCACGTGCTACTCAAAGTTTCTCCTATTTGAGTCATTGTCAAATTTGGTTAGAAGAGAGGCAAGTTCTCGTCGCGATTCATTAGACCGTTTGAGATTTTATAGTGTGTTGGGAAAGTTTCTTATCGCCTTGTGTTTCTGCCAAAAAAGTCAAGAGTGCACAATATTTTCCATATCAGTATGCTAAGGAAGTGTTCTCACAACCCAGCGCATGAGATCAACTTCAAAGATATTGAAGTCAATGACAATGTTATATTCAATAAAGGACCGGTTTGCATTTTGAATCGAGGGTTCAAGAAGCTTAGGAATAATGAGATTCTATTGGTAAAGGTTCAGTGGAAGCATCATGATGAAGAAGAACCATCATGGAGATGCGAGAGAAGTTTCCATTTTTGTTTTAGACTTGTTTATTCTTGATTTCGAGGACGAAATCCTTAATGAATGGTGGATGATGTAATACCCTATATTTTGATATATAATAAGACCTGGTATTTCATTTCTATACTTGTATAACCTTTCTTTTTCTGTTGGTGTAATTTAGATACCAATTGATTGCCTTCGTTTCCAAAACGATTGCCACTTTTTGGTTACCATTCGATTGACATAATTCCCAATCGATTTCCATCCTACCGACTAAAAGATATTACGTGGCAACATACCAATCGATTGCCATTCTTTCTAATCGATTTCCTTTATTACCAATCGACTGGCATAAGCTGAGACAAGTTTTCTTCTTGGGTTGAGCTTTGGACGTGTGGCACTCTCATTTCTTATATATTCACCTTCATTACAGGCCTTGGGTCTGTTTGGTTCAGTTGAGTTTAAGAGAGAGAGGTTGTTACATATATATACACATATATATATCTACTTATATACACACTCACACACACACATACACACTCACTGCCCTTGGCAGCTAGGAGGAAGAGAAAAACAAGAGAAGAACAAGAAAGAGAAGAAAAGAGACAGAGAAGGAGAGTGTTGGACAGAGAGAGGAGAAAGAGAAGAATGCGAGAGAGAACTTGAGGATTTTCAAGCCAAACACACCCTGAGTGAGTCCTAACTCACTTGGTCCCTCTATTGACGTTTATTCAAGTTATTGTGAAGTTAGATGTGTTAAATGCATGAATTCTACGTTTATATCTACTATTTTATTAATCTACTGGTGAAGATGAAGTGTCAATCGATTGGTATAATTCCCAATTGATTGCCATTAGTTGGGACCCTATCGATTGGATAGAATTCCAATCGATTGACATTCTAATCGATTGCCAATGTTAGCAATTGATTGACATATTTTTAGACCAAATCGATTACCATATTTCCTCAATTGATTGTTGTGATTTTTGTTCCAATCGATTATATCTTTGCCGAATCGATTGGTATTGGCAGAACATGGATTCATTTACCTATTTATTATATAAGAGGTTCGATTGTTCTTTTTTTGTTTTAGATATCCGTTATGCGAGTTTAGGTAATCAGGGATAATGTGACAACAAAGAAAAGTATGATTAAGAATAATGGATTAACGTGACGACGTGGGTAACATGTTGATTTTTGTATGAGTTCAATATCCGTTCATTTTAATCAGAGTAGTCAGGACACGTGGGAATTGTCATGTATCGATAGAAGTACTGAGTTTAAGTAGGTTTGATAAGTTCTGGGAATGGTACGTGGGAAGACACCTAGTCATAATATGCTTTCACATATTGTAGATGGTTTATATCCTTAACGAGCAGTGGGCAGGACCATGTAGTCCGAAGGTAACCCGATGATCAATGTTATATCCTTAACAAGCAGTGGATGGTTTATATCCTTAACGAGCGGTGGATGGGTGATCATTGGTATACACCGATAAGTCGTGGTAGTAGATTGATATGTTGTTGTTCAAAGCGTTATATCCCTGACATGCGATGGATGGTTTATATCCTTAATGAGCGGGGGATGGACTGACATGGTGTCCATGAATATGGTGGATGGTTTATATCCTTAACGAGTAACGGACAGAATGATGGTATGTCTATATATATGAAAGGATTGAGTCTGTTCTTTCTAGAGAGTATGTTAATCATCGGTCTTCAAGTGACAAGACGATAAGGGTTAGTTAACGATGTTGAATAAAGAAACAAGATATTATTATAGTAAGATTTTAACTCGTGTCTTCATAAGCTTGTTAGTGCTTCAGATAATTAGTACCTTGTTAGTTTATACTCACTCAGCTCTCAGTAAGATGATGACCTTTATTGCCAAGACTTTCCCCCATTTAGACTATTCTATACCTTATGCTACAGATGACGGAGTCTATGATAATGGTTACTATCCAGGAGGGGAATACACAGGAGATGACCTCACTGATGATGTTTATGCCGGGAAGGACTACTACGCTGATGTTTACGCTAGCTGAAGACCTGGAGATAGTTATTAGTTTATTATTTCTGTTTAGACTATTTTGTTATATTTGGTACTTGGGCATATGTTGCTTCCAAACCTTATATACTTCCGCTGTAACTTTACGGTTGTTATAACTCCGATGTTGTAATAAAAGCAACTACTATTTATATCCAGTTTGTTTTTATTACTATTCTTTTAGTAGACTAGTACTGTGTGGTGTGGATCATTAGTGACATTCACCAGTCATTCCCTATGGACCCAAAAAGGAAATTTATTTTTCTCTATTTTTGCTACTCCGGGACGTGACAAAGATAGCATCTAACTTCTCTGTCACACTTCGATCGATTGAATTTTGTTCAATCGCTTGAACATTCAATTTCACAGAATAATTTGAGAAAATTCTAGAATAATTTAAAATTTTAAAACGTATAATTTTTAAAACATTGAATCTGTGAAAAGTACACTTGGATAGAAAATCATTCTCGATCGATCGAACATAGTTCAACCGATCGAACAAAATCAGGTTCGATCGATCGAAGGTCCTTCGATCGTTTGAGAATAGCAGGGTCTCGATCGATTGAACCTACTTCGATCGATCGAACCCATCATGCATCCAATGCATTCACAGATTTGTATTCTGCTATAAAAACACCGTAGAAATAGATCTATGACGATGCATTTCAAAAACAGTCCTAAAATCAACATGTAAATCAAAACTAGTGTTCCAAAACGCATCTATAGATCCAAACAAGCGTGGCTCGGATACCAATTGATGAATAAATTGGGTTTAAAGCTATTTTAAACGTATAGCGGAAAGGTTAAGTTTCAAAAAACTTATTGGTAGCCCAGACATACTACTTGTCAATTCTATAGATGCGTACTAACAAAAGGGGACAAGAATTATACCTCGGGTCTTGAACCCAATTTTGATATTCTTCTTCCTTGATTATGCAGCAGCCTCTACTAGGTAGTCTTTACCCTTATGTCTCCTATGAATGCTTCCTGGAGAGGCTAGAGATGGTGGGATCTCTAATAGAGAGGAAAGAGAAGGTTTGGGAGCTCTAAAAATAGTTTCTGCAGCTTCTGACATATAAAAACGACGAACTCTTTTTTTTTGGATATAGCTGCCCTAATTATAGATTCCCAGAACCGACCTAAAGCTATTGAAGTGGCTTTGATTGATCTAACATTCAAGTGATCGAACCACCTTCGAGCGATTGAACCTGTCCAAACTTCAATCGATCGAGACAACTTTCATCGATTGAACCTGTCTTGACATCATCCTCAAGTGCCTTTCCAAGTATCCTGGCGGAGCTAAGAGTGGGACCTCCTAGGCTCTTTATTGTTGGCTCAGACTAGTAGTTAATCACCATGATCAAACTCTTTGATCAGCAAACTAACCAACTGGTCAGTTAACGTTTACTCCACTATAAAATGATAACTGAACTCTAATGCAAAAGAACATATCCGAAGCGATAACTAGACTTGTATGATTTACTAATGTCCCTCTACTATCAGCATTCATAATCATATTCAGGTAGTCAGATAAACGGTTATTATCAACCTGAATTATGATTACTTTTTGTGTTCATTGAATCCCATTTCACCTCTCATGATTACCAAACACGTTGATAACTACTTATCAATAAGACTGCAGTTCTTAGTAATCAACTTGGTGACATAATTAAGGGAATGCTTACTCTGAATTAGAGGGTAGATTCTATCTTGACAATCTATGTTCACAACCCTATGAACACGACATACCCAAGATACCAGGTATTGATCTTTTATAGACCTCACTGATTGGTAAGTCAAAGCAGCCACATCCATAGTCTCTGTTCATAATTGTCTCAAGATTGAGAACACGTACCTTATACAAGTTATGAGTTCCTATCGACTGTTGACAGTTTTGAGCGTCAATAGGAAAGCTCAGGTCTGTCAATGCACTATAAGCACTAGCATTTGAACTAAGAGCTAAACTCTAGTGATTGAAATTCATCACTCCATCCAATGGTAGTTAATCATGCTATAGTGTAAACCTGATAAGATATCCAATCTCATCATCCACTGTAACAAGTTCTAAGTATCAAAGAATAGTAATTTGTATCTCACTTGTATGAATCTCATACACACACGAATTACTTACTACGACACTTAAGTATTAACAATGATCTCATGAAAGAAATATACAAAGTGAAATGTAAAGCTGATATCCATATATTAAAATGTCAATGTCTCATACATAAAGTAATGGTTTGAAGGCATAAATCCAACAGTTGCAAACCAGAAAGGGTATGGAGTAGGGATCGTCTTTGTATCCCCGGAAGGAGCACATACCCCGTTTGCTATTAAGCTAAAGTATACCTCCACCAACAACACAACTAAGTACGAAGCTTTTATCTTGGGGTTAGAAGCAGCATTGACTTTGGAAGTGAGAAAACTTGATGTATTCGGGGATTCCCATCTGATCATATCCCAAGTTCGAGGAGATTGGAAAGTTAAAGAAGAAAAGTTAAAGCCTTATCATGAGTACTTTGATTCTCTAGGAACCCGCTTCTTGCATATCATGTTCTTCTACCTGCCTCGAGAAGAAAATCAGCTAGTGGACTCCTTGGCTACTTTAGCCTCGATGATTGAGATTCCTATGGGGATAAAGTTAATACCATTGATGATTGAACAGAGTGAAAAGTCATCTTATGAGATAATTGGGGAAATAGAAAAAGCAAAGAACTTCTATGGTACACTGACGTATGGAACTTCATTAAAAATGGGATATATCCAGAAGGTGTATCCGAGAAAGACAAGAGAGCCATAAGAAGATTCTCGGCTCATTTCATGATTTACGAAGGAAGCCTGCTAAAGAAATCTTACAATGGGTTCAACTTGACGTGTTTATATAGGAATAGTGCGAAGAAAATGATGGAGCAAATTCACGAAGGTGTGTATGGTCCTCACATGAGTGGACTCATGTTAGCGAAGAAGATCATCCGACAAGGGTATAATTGGACTACTATGGAGAAAGAATGCTATGAATATGTCAGAAGATGTCACAAGTGTCAGATCCATGCCAATATAGAACATGTGCCACCGTCATTACTATACAACATGACTACCCCTTGGCCATTCTCAGTTTTGGGAATGGATATTATTGGAGAAGTAACCCTGAAGGTATCTAATGGGCATCAATACATCCTGGTAGCAATTGATTATTTCATTAAATGGGTGGAACCAGAATCCTATGCGACATTGAAGGCTAAAGATGTGGCCAGCTTTATTAGAAGAAATATAATCTATCGATACATGGTCCCTCATGAGTTAATATCTGATCATGGCAGTCACTTCGAGAAACAAGTTTTGGATCTACTAGAAGATTACAAAACCATGCATCACATGTCAGCACCGTATAGGCCGCACACAAATGGGGCAGTTGAAGCAGCTAATAAGAATCTAAAGACGATTTTGGGAAAAATGACTGATACATACCGAGATTGGCATGAGAAACTACCATATGCATTGTGGGGATTCCGAGCATCTATTAGAACATCTATAGAAGCCACTCCTTATTCCTTGGCTTGCAGAATGGAAGTAGTACTCCAAGTTGAAATAGAACTACCATAGCTAAGAATTGTGGCTGAATCCGAGATTCCAGAATTTAATTGGCTAAGAGACAGATATGAAGAGCTAATTTTACTTGTTGAAAAAAGATTAGCTACAATCGATCATGTGCATGTGTATCAGAGAAGAATAGCTCGAGCATTCAACAAGAAGGTCTATCCAAGAAAACTTGAGGAAGGTGACCTTGTGCTTAGAGAATTAAAAGCACCAGTTTTTTATCCTAGAGGGAAATTCAAGCCAAATTGGGTTGATCCGTACATCATCAAGAAGCATCTCTCTGGAGGAGCAATATGCCTGATTGATCTAGATGGAGTTGAATTCAATCAGCCAATCAACATTGACCATCTCAAGAAATACTATGCTTAAAACATTTCTTTCAAACATTTTCTTTCAAAACCTCCAGCCTTCGAGGAACTACGTTTGACCTGATTTCCACTTGGGGATACGTAGGCAACCTACTTAGTTCGGTCACTGCACTTGAAACACTCAGCCATACTTCAAATACCTTCTTTCAAGACTTGGCCAAACTAGTTTGGACCCGATTCCCATTTGGGGATAAGTAGGCGAGATTTCCTGGATCTCGGTCCCTGGACCTTACAAACTAGGGGGAAACTTTCAGTTTGCCCAGAACCTTAAGATATCACTGCCACACTAGGGGCAAACTGCATTTGCCCAAGCTTTCATTTATCCCTATCAACTAGGGGCAAACACTGTTCACCTGTACCCCCTTCCACATTGTAAATGAATCCTGAGCCATCAAGTATATCTTTGAAAAACATTTGAAATGAATTGTCTCTTATTCTATACGCTAAGGCCCTAATTTGAAGCACATTTTAGAGAATGCAAAAGATTGACTGAGATTCATATGGAACATTTTCAAATTGTTACTTTATCAGCTGAGTATTATCGCACTAAGATGAAAAGTGCACTTGAAAAGCAAAGGTATACGTTAAACATGACAAACACGCATTAAGTTAGGGAAAATTGATAATGTCATCTTCCTGTGTCAATGTCTGTCTATCATAATCTAGTCTATCATCATCTAGTCTATTGTGATCTCGAGTATGTAGACCCAGAGTGATCTACAATAAATTGTAAAACTCTATGAGCATCCAAAGGTGGATACGAGCAGAAGTTCCAAACATTGTTATTACATCAATTATGATCAGGATGAAGCATGAAGTGGATAATCATTAGGATCAAGCGATTGATGGGAATCAGAAATGAATAAGTAGAATGGAACAACGAATTAAGCTTTGTTTGATATTATCATTAAATCAAGATCAGCATGTAGCCCATAAAAAAAGCCAAGAAGCTGTCAGAGTTTTTGCCAAAATCACCTTACCTATCTGAAGACTGATCAGAATTGATGAAGTTGCTCTATCTTTGCATATTAAACCCCCCAAAACTTTCAGTATGATCCCAGGATGGCTATATCTTGACTTATAAGCCTTGGAAGTAATGGAAACTTGGGGAAATTATTTAGAAATGATCTTGAGAAGTTTTGAATTTAATTGGCAAAAGCAGTAGAAATCTATCGATTTTGGGAATTTTTGATGTTTTAAGCAGCTTGGAATAAACCATTGAGCAAGGATCAGATGAATGGTGATTTGAACTCATTAGTCAAGATGATTAGAATTAAAATGGATAAAGCACTTGTAAGACGCAGAAGCTGATTGAAGATCACTCTGAAGGTTTCCATAAGACTTAAGCCATCAAGAGACTTAAAAGCCTGAATTTCAAAGGATTTGGATTTTGCTTTTAGATTGGGATCTAGATATATGAATTGCCAAGAAGGTCTGCCTCATCAAGAAAGTTGAACCCTGATAATCATGCTCTGGATTTGACAAATGCTTCAGTGACGTTCTCATTATACTTCAGCAGCATTCTCTGTATACTATCTGTGTCTTTGAAAATTAGCTCTACTCTCTGCAAATTGACAGAACTCTTGTTTTGACCCCGGATTGGTCCGATCTTGATATATAAGCCTTAAGAGTGCTTAAAACTTATTGAAATTTGTCTAAAGGACCCTTGGGAATTTGAATCTTGGTTGAAAATTGTTCAGAGTTGAAGAAAAATCCCCAGACACGAAGAATCGAGGGCACTGTAGCTTGAAAATAGCTGAGAATTGATGACTTATAGCGAACTCCCGTTGTTTTGGGATTGATTATATGAAAATGGACATTTGAGTCTACTATTATTCGAGCATTACATCCAGAATAGATTTGTAGAAGAGGGATCAGAATACAAGATCTTTAAACCATGAGCAAGATATTCGAGAAAGGGTCAGAATAAGCCCGACGTGTTGCAAGAATGTTTGAACTGGTCGAAGCACCGATATGAGTCTCAGATAGAATCAGCAGGGCCTCCAGAATATGAGTCTTCTACTCGCATTTCAGAATTGTTAGGTATCATCAGAATTACCTCAAGAAGCAAGGTATACTTCAGCAATTCATGAAATCAGAATCCGTATATCTCTCAAAATCATAGAATCTCCCTAGCAGAGAACTTTCAGAATTCGTATTGCCTCTAGATTAAGGGTATTTCTCAAAATTGTGTATCTCTTAGCATCGAGTATCAAGGTTGCCTCCAGATATAGGATTTCTATCAGAATTTTCTATCTCTCAGCATCATATATCGGGATTGCCTCTAGACAAAGGGTATCTCTTAGAATTTGTGTGTCAGAATTACCTCCAGATATAGGATATCTCTCAGAATTGTGTATTTCTCAGCAACATATATCAGAATTGCCTCTAAATATAGGGTTTCTCTTAGCATCATGTATCAGGATTGCCTCAAGATGAAGGGTATCTCTCAGAATTCGTGCATCAGAGTCACCTCCAAATATAGGACATCTCTCAAAATTGTGTAAACCTCATAACTGTGTATCAAGGTTGCCTCTAGAAGTAGGGTATCTCTCAAAATCCATGTATTTCTCAGAATTCATGCATCAAAATAGAAGATTTGTCCCTAGCAGAAGGACCTGTTTAGAAGAACAGAAGAATTATCTCAAGAAGAAGGGCCTATTTTAGAAGATTTATCTCCGAATTTGTTACAGAAGATTTGTCCCCAGCAGAAAGACCTGTTTCAGAAAAACAGAAGAATTGTCCCTAGAAAAAGGACTTGTTTAAAAAAAATAGAAGATTTGTTCCCAGAAGAAGGACTGTTTCAGGAGTACAGAAGATTCGTCCCCAACAGAAGGACTCTACATCTACAAATCGTCCCCAGCAGAAGGACTCTAGATCAACATATCGTCCCCAGCAGAAGGACTCTACATCAGTAAATCGTCCCCAGCATAAGGACTCTACATCAACAAATTGTCCCCAGCAGAAGGACTCGACATTAGTAAATCGTCCAGGGGTTAGGACTCTACATCAGCAATGGTCCAGAGGTTAGGACTCTACATTAGCAATCGTCTAGGGGTTAGGACAGTTCATCAGTCATCCAAGTTTAAGGAGGCATTATTTGAAAAATCATCCAAGCTTAAGGGCACTATCTATCAGAAGTTGTTTGACATGATTCATAATTTATCCAAGATATTCTACTAATTCAGCAGTCGTCCGAGATACAGATGACACCTACAAGCCTCAAACTCAGAAGAAAGACACTAACAAGACTTCAAGAATAATCCAAGATACAGATAACATACTTTTCTTTAGACACATTCGATTGTGCGAGTGAGATGTTGCATGCCTTGCATTAGATTCTACATCTAGAACTCTTGAGGATGATTCCACCAGCACGTTCACATTCACATTTTCATACTGCATCAGCATCCTAGGATAGGAGCATTTAATCTGTATTATTGTTTATGTGTATTCTCTATTATCTCAAGCACTTGAACTACGCTCTGGTTTGATTCCTGGAAATGATACGTAGGTAGCTCTAGTGGAGCACAACCAGCAGCAGCTTAGACTTAGCATCCTCTACCCGACATTGCATTCTATTCTTGCATTCGTGAATTCTTGATTTTCTCAGATTTTGAATTTCTTGATTTTTGCAGATTTTTGTTTTTCCTAAAAGCTCTTAGTATGGTTATAGGGTGCCTTCTAGCTCTGGCACTCACTTATAGCTCACGTTGTTCACAACAAGCTCTGCCAAAGAGGGACAAACTATAGACACCCAATTTTGACCACACTAATAGGATTTAGGGTGGACAACATCTTGGAGGACTCGATGATGAAAAGTACCCCATGGAATGTACTGGATTCCACACAATTGAAAGATCAAACTTCATAAAGTGACTTCAAGTTTAGACACCCGATTTTGTCAAAATCGTCTCTCAGAATTCATATTCACTCAAGGTCATATGAACATGAAGTGTTCTACATGCAGTAATCTAGGTATCCAGAGATTTAATTTTAAAGAAAAACCCAAAATCGATGCTCATTAAAAAGCAATTTTGGAAAAGCAGTCGTTTGATTTAAACAAGACGACGAAAGTTTCGGAGGACTTCTGGACTTTAATTGGACTTCAATTCTCATTTCAAATCCTTCTAAAATATTTTTATACTGAAATTCAACTCGAAAGCTTTCCAATAGTACGTAAACGGATGATTTTGGATACAAAAAAGCATTTTTACAAAAATCTGGAAAGAAACAGTGATGTAATATTTGAAATAGAGCTTAAGGGCAACCAGGGGACAAAGAAAATGAAATGGTAGGTCCCAATTATGGGGTGGCAGTTCCCCCCTTTACCGCCACCTATATATGGTGTCCTCCATCGAGCTTTTCAAGTTCCAGACCGTTCCAGAGGCTTCCCACTGCGAGGAAATTGCCTAGAAACTGTGTTTAGGCACTGAAATGACCATTTTAATCTTTTTTTGACCTTTAAAATCTCTGTTTTAACCCTGAAACTTAAGAATTAAGTTTTCAAAACTCTATATATAGATCCCATACATCTCATAAGAGATCATCTAGAACTCATTTAGAGAGAGCTTAGATCATCTTGAACCATGAATATACTTGAAGATATAATGACATATACTTTCAATTGAAGAGATTTCTAGAGAGAGAATTATGAATTAAAGTTTTCTAGACTAATCTTAGGCTAATTAGATCACAATTTGACATCAATTGCCTCTCTCAACTTCCATGAATGAGTGCTTGAAGAACTTAAAGAACATTTGAAGAAGAAGACCCTTCAAATCAACTTTGATTGCATAATTTAAAATCCTCCAGGAGGTAGACATCACAATTCATCTCTAATTCTTACTTTTGTATATAGATCTATAAGGTTTGGATCTACTTTAGTTTTATTTTCTTTGTTAGGACACTCATCTTCTTCCTCTCTTGTTCTTCACACACTTACATAGCTAGATCCAAATCCTCTTTGATTTTGTTGATAATTCATAATTGGAGATTGATTTTCACTCTGATTTTCAATTTTGATTTCATTCTTCCATTTAGTTTAGATCTATGCATACATAATTATATATATGTATCTACTTTGAATTCTATGATGGTTTGGAAGTTTGATCTATGAGAAGGATGATTCCTATGTTCATACTTTTCTCTTTATCATTCCTATGACCTAGAATTCCTACTAAAATTCATCTCCAATGGGATATTTGTAAGTCCTTTTGATCCATGATCTAAAGTTCTTCATGGAACTTGAGGGCAAAATTGATTAGAAATCATGATAATCAAGTTGATCCATGAGTTTGATTTCTCTAATAAGCCTCAACCAACACCTAAGATGTTTATCTCAGACTTTAAAATGAACTAGCCAAAATTAAGCAAAACAGATTGGATTTGCTTATAAGATTTGGTCCATCAAAACCCTTAGTTTGATGGATTTCAAATTTTCTGGGTAAACTTTGATGAATTAGCTTTCATTCGATCTGTTTTGCGAATCATTAGGATCCATATGCTATTTTTAGAAATTATTCAGACATCGGTTGATAGATTTAAACATAGTCTCTTTGTACTTGAATTTCAGAAAATCTATGATAGTTATCGATGATATTCTTTTTGTGGATAATTACTAACTCATGTATCTATATGCCGATATAAAATCGTGAGCATATGTTCGAGTTAAAATCGTTTTCTAAGCGGTTGAAGTTGATACAATTATTCTGGAATTTTCTAAGTATAACTACAATCATGATTATGTATATAAAATAGTCATACCTTAATCACTCAACAATAATTGATGAATAAAACTTGGTTTAGAAATCATCTAGGATAAATGGATGAGAGATTAAAATCTTAGATCAACTTGATTAACATGATTTATGAACTTCTATTATGTTTTGAATTCCTTTGTCAAATGATGCCAAATTTCCAGAATAACAGAGTCTGTTTAAAAAAAAATTTCAAAGGTCTTAAGACCATGATATGTCCATGCGATTATTTTTGTCGTAAACTACCATGATATAGCTTTCTTTTGACACCAAATAGAGCTTCATGTAATTTTTGCATAATTAATTATGATGTTTACAAGAACAGTGGACAGTCCTGATCCACTATTCCCAAAACTCTTATTTCTCGAACTTCAAAAATGCTAATGAGGTCTTACTTTTTGAGAAAGTTCCCTTAGACACAAATCTAACTTTCTGGAAAAGGGTTTTAACCTAGCTCATCTTCAAGACCACTTTTGATAGATTCATTAGAGGTTACTGATTCTGGAAACTAGATTGATGACATCTTTTACTTATTTATCATGCATATCATTGTTTGCTTGTATTTTTTCAATGCTTGGGTATTCCTTGGTGTCTTATTGCAGAAAATTGAATGTCGTGGATCCGGACTTCAATTTGTGGGCTTTCCTCGTCTACATATGGCTTAGTGCCCATGTATCATGTACTATCTCTATCCTTTCTCTTAGAATTTTTCTAGGTTTACAACTTTGTTTTCAACGACACAATTCCTTTAGGATAGTCCTCGTTTATGTGATTATATGTTAGAAACATCTTATCTAGGATTGTTGCATGATTGCATTACACGTTTCCTTTCTTTTGCTTTTTGTGACTCCGCTTGAGGCAACCCAATGTAAGTCTTCTTGGTCTCTTTGGCATATCATGACACGTTTCCTTTATTTGCATCGGTCTCGGGCGGGACTAGCCACTGTGAGTATACCTCTCTCTTATATTGCATGTGCATCCGACTTCTAATTGATTCAATCTCTTGAAATGATTTTCATTAGATGTTCTTTTTGCCAGGTATATATTATCTAGTATGGTTGAGAAAACAACACCTATTTTTAATTAAGAACAAGGATATTCGAATCAAGGCCTACCATTCGGTAGGGCGAGGAGGAGGTGCTTTAGTCCTGCTCGGGCTCCATCCCCTCTTGTATTAAGACCCCCGAACCTTCTATTCCTTCCAAGATTTTGATTTCTTATATCTTATCATGGAGTATTTACCCGATGGTGATATCATGACCTTATTGATGAGGGAGGATATTCTTTCTGAAGATGTTGCACAGTTTTACATAGCAGATAGTAGTCTAGCTATTAATTCAATTCATCAATACAACTATGTGCACATGTATAATAATACTGCATAATATAACTTGGTGTATTGCAGAATTTTATGATCGTTGTAGCTGTATTGATTCTAGCTAATTCATTCAATTCATCAGTATGGCTATGTGCACTGGTATTACAATAATGCATCAGATAACTTTGAAGCGCAGCCAAAACAGTTTTAGAAACCATGTTGTCATCTGTTTCACTTTTATCTTTTCCTTATATATGCTGAGGTTCTAGGATATGATGATCATATTTAGATCAAGCACTGAATTTTGAGGCATATAGAAAGTTGAATTTAGGTCACGAATAATCTTTTAGTAGTTCATACGGGGGTGGATCCAAAACTGCTTTGCAATTCCTTTCTTTCTTTTGATTTTGTTAGTATGAGATAATTGCTTTTCTGCACTCGTGTAGGAAATTGGTCTACAATGTAGACAGTTGAATGTCAATGGAAAAATGTGGAGTAAAAATAGAGCTATCAGTTTGCAGTTGAGGAACACCCAATTCATTGCAAGTATTTCAATTTTGGATATTAATTGAGTAATGCTATGCTTTTTAATTTTTTATCCCAAAAGTGCTTCCAAATGATGTGGCAGTGGGGCCATGTCTAATATAGTAGGACAAGATGAATTTTGATTGGAAGTTTTTTACCTGACCCTACAGCCACATCATTTGAGAAACACTTATGGGATAGAAATTTGGGAAGCATAGCATTACTCTATTAATTTAGGTTCAAATTCTGTTGATCAAACATATAAACCGATTGCAAAGTTGTCAATTTCTTCTTTCTGTGTATGCTAACTACTTCATTGTTGAACTGGCCAATATGAAGTCATAAAGTATACTTCCAAGTGTGAAACATGATTGGTTTTTCTAAAGACTTTTATGCTATGCAGCCCAAAAATTACCCGTACCACTTCATTATATATATTTTCTATCGGCTTTGAGAAATGAAAATTTAATCCTTGGAATCATATGCTTATTGATTAATCACATGATTGACTTGAATTTAAGAAGATAAACATGCCTAGAAAAGATGAATATGAAAGTTGGTAAGTGTAATAACCCGCATTTTCTTGCATTGTCATATTTAAAATTAAATATACATTGTCTGCCTTTATTTTAAATTTCAATTCTTATGTGTAAAATTTATTTATTAACTGATCTCATAATTGAAATTACTTTTGGGGTCAAATGCGATTTTTATAAAATTTGGCAATACCTGTGTTGAATTTCAAATCTGTATTTCCAAAACGGTGAAAATAAATTCTTTTAACTCAAACTGAATTTTTATAAAACCGGAAAATTGTTTCTTTCAATAAAATGAATTTTCTGTATTTTGTGATGAACACCGTGTCACGAAAATACCAGTTTAAGTTTAAAACTGCCCGCGTGGTGCTAAACTTCCACAGATTTTGGAAGTGACTGATTGGACAATTGCTTTATATACAATTAGTGTTGCTAATGATTTTCCTTAGGCCTTGTTTGGCAATGCTTGTAGTATGTGTGTTTTCCTAATGCCATAAGCTTAAATTCCCAAACACACCTTGACCCCTATCGATCTACACTAGCCTTTCAATATTAGTGGAGCTATATGTGCATCAGTATATGTTTACATCATTTTGCATATTCCTTATAAACTACCAATTAATTAGAAGTTAGTGGTTAATGATTAGATTGTTAGGCCATTGTCTCCAAGTGGAGGCTTGGTTATTTATACACTAATCTGTGGAGCTATATGTGCATCAGTATATGTTTACATCATTTTGCATATTCCTTATAAACTACCAATTAATTAGAAGTTAGTGGTTAATGATTAGATTGTTAGGCCATTGTCTCCAAGTGGAGGCTTGGTTATTTATACACTAATCTGTGGAGCTATATGTGCATCAGTATATGTTTACATCATTTTTCATATTCCTTATAAACTACCAATTGATTAGAAAGTTAGTGGTTAATGAGTGGATTGTTAGGCCATTGTCTCCAAGTGGAAGCTTAATTATTTAAACACTCACCTACTCTCTCAAACACACACATTCTGCACTTCTAGCACAGAGAGCTTGAGAGAGTGCAGAGAATTCATAATTTCAGAATTTGAAGAGCTCAATCCTCCATAGCCAAAGCTTGAAATTGGAAATTCGTAATTCTTGTTCTTGTATTTCTTTCTCAACAACTTCTTCAATCTATATCACAGTGAGTATTCTAAACTCACTTGGAATGTAATCTCATATTTATTTACTGTTAGTTTAGTCTAATTTGAAGAACACCATTGTTAATTTTCGTATGAAAGCTTGAAGCTCAAAAATGGTAATTTTTCAAACTTAACCAAAATCAATTCTGTGAATTGGGAATGAAAGATCTTAGTCCCAATAAGTTGTGGTTCGAATACTATGGCTTAATTCATCCGTATCGCGACGTACCGTTGATTTAAAGGTTTGTCACCTCTCGGTTTTACGTGAAATCCGAGAGCTACAATTGACATTTTTCAGCACTGACGACTTTTAGTAAAACGGCCATAACTTCCTCTAGGAAACTTGAAAATGCGCACGGTTTGAAGCGTTGGAAACTAGACTCAAAGACCTTTCTGTTGATATGTAATTCATGTATACAAATTATAACTCATTTTTGAGGGCATTACTTCAAAGTAGACCCACTTATATTCTAATAGCAATAAAAGCATGTTAAAGCATTATTTGATGAATTCACCGGTTGTTTAATATAAGATTTGATTTCTTCTCGTACATCCATGGTTATCATTCCCAGAACTTTATATTTTTGTATTAAGTCACATATCATTCATGTGGAGTCAGTTGTACATGCATGGTGAGTGTTGGTCAGTATGGAAAAGAGTAATGGACAGTGTGGTATAGTGAGTGCGGTTGAGATTGTGTTGTGGACACTCCCTGGTAAGTGAGTACCAAAGTGTGTTGTGATTGAGATTGCGGCGAGGCTGTCTTTGAAATGCGACGGTGGCAAAATTGGACACTCCCTGACGACCATGGTAGCGTCAAAGTGTGTGAAGCCGAACTTGGACATTCCCTGGCACCCATGGTAGTGCTAAAGTGTGGCCTACGGACACTCCCTGATACCCGAGTCTGGATACTGCGTGAGGGTTCCTCCGGTATTTGCATGGCGGATTAGGTATTAAAGTGTGAGGCATTGGACACTCCCTGGTACCCTGGACCAAAGTGTGAGGCAAACTATACATTCCCTGGCACCCCTGTGCTAAAGTGTGGCTATCGGAGTATTTCAAAGATACTGGTGTGCGATAATGGATTGTTGGATTTTGTCGAGAGAAAAGAGTCGGTAAGATGAGTTTGGTGCATTGTTTTCATACACGGTCACATATATGTGAATTATAGCTTTCAAATGATATTGTTGTTGTTTTCTAAAATGAACTCTTTACTCTGATGTAAACTCATTGAATTAAATGGGAATTTGAAAATGGTAAATGAGTATGTTTTACATTCAAAGTTATGTTTTTAATACTCACCAGCTTCTTGAAGCTGACGGCGTTGATGTGTCCTGGACATTCGTGTTCAGGCTTTTCAGGTTACAATCAGGAAGAACCTTATGACTACGCTAATTGATAACAACTGCTGGAAAGAGAATTTACTTTTATATGCTTTAAGTTTATGTGCTTTAAGTTATGAATTAGTTTTGTAATAAGGATGACTGTAATAGATGACAAGTTATTATTTGTTTCAAGGCGGCCTGTGCCTTTAGATGACCCGTGCTGTAATATTTATTAAGTTAGAAAAATTTTATAAGCCTTGATTGCTCTACTCTGATTAATGATTTTATGTTGTTCGACGTTTGGGACGGAATCGATCCTTCAAACTGTCGCGACCTACGGGTCCATAAAGGAAATTAAACGCTTTCCATATTTATGCTACGTCCGGGCGTGACAGTAAATGTTGTAAAATTGCCTATATTTGATTATTTCTTAGGAAATATCTAGATGAATGGTCAAGGTAGTGGTTGCCAAAAATATTAAGTGGTGTTAGAATTTTTGTTATTACCTACTCCCTCCGTCCCATTTGGGATACTAACTTTTTAAGGGAATAAAATGATTGCTTAATTTGTTTAAAATAAATTCAATTGTTCCAAAATTACCCCTACTTGTCTTTTTATTCCCTTTTACTTTTTGTTGGGTATTTTCAAAACTAATGAGGATTAGGTTTGAAAAGTAGCTAAAAAATTATCATTGTGGACATTAGTTTTGGGACATCCACAAAAAGGAAAGATGGACACATACAATAGGACAGAGGGAGTATTTGTTTGGAATTTAAACAACCACTCTTACATTGGTAGTTGTATTAGTCATCGTATATAACTACAACCATCATCATCATATGGGTTTATTTATAAGTCAGATTATGTGTAGGTTGTGTGGGGAAAATTTTCAATTGTTGATGCAGAAATATCAATTTTCTTTATTTTTGTGCTCATTTAACGTGGTATACCGATTATTGTAGGTCAATCCTAAAGTAACTCTGATTGGCTTCAAAATACCAAAGAAGCGTGTGGCAACATTTTGTCTTCTTAGCAAAGACCACTCAAAGATAGTAGGAGAAGAGCTACTTGGGTTCATGAGCATTTATGAGCTGCAATGCTACCAATTATTTTGGCAGTAGATGGAAAACGTTTTATGTATACTCTTGATGTTGGCAATTGACAAAATTTTTTGTTGTTTACACCTTTGATTGGAATGCCTTTTTTGGGATATTTTCTATTTTTCCATGTATTGATTGAAAGAGATTTTGGAATTTATATATTTTGATTATTTGGGGAGTATTTGAATGGATAAAATATCTGATATGTCTTTGTTTAGGTGGTTGCTTAAATTATTTGCAAGGAAATTATTTTGAAACAGGTTTTTTAATTTGTTTTTTATAAATTCTTTCAAAATTTATCACGGTTAAATGCCGTGACAACAATGAAAATTTGTCACTAGTATTTGTATGGTTAAATGAGGTGACAAAATCATAAATTGTCCCACATTTTCACTGTTTAAAAATGTGACAAACTAAAAACAATTGTCACCACTATTGTCACGGTTTATAGCAGTGATAATTTTTTTCATAAATTGTCACCGCTTTATCGGTCACAAATTTAAATTGGTTTGTCACGGTTTATAGCGGTGACAAAGTGAAGAAAATTAACCCTTCAATGTAGAAATCTAATGGGCAGTGACAAAGAAAATTCTTTGTCACCCCCGGAATTGTCACAGCCAAGACAGTGACAAAGGCCCTTTGTCACCGCTTAGGGCAGTGACAAATCGGCTAATCTGGTGCAGTGTTATTCAATTTTGGGCGAGTTAAATTTGATTTCCTTATTTTCGATAAAATTAGGTGACGACTCTGTCTCTAGGATCACGTGAGGAAGTTCTAGTTCCTTGAAGTGTGCTCCCTGGATCCGTCCCAGGACACTGTAAGATCCAACTTGATGGGAATTTTATCCAACTATCAAGGAACGCCAGGACCCCCTTTCCGCATTTCACGGTCCACAATTCCCCGGATCATAAATGTTTAAAGGCTTAATTTCTTCAATAGGTTCTTCATTAGCATTTTTATATTCTTCATGCCCTAAATCCCCATGCTCTTCATGCATTGAATCTTCATGTTGTTCATTTAAAGGTTCTTCATTATCATTCACATCTTCATCAATATCATTCACATGTTCCTCAATATCATTCTTTTAGTGGCACTAAAAAATTTAAGACTAGCTCCGCTTTGAGATTGAATCAATTTTTCTATTTTTTGTTTTTTTCTTTCTTTTTTCAAATCCAGATATGTGCTTTCGAGGACCCATACAAATAAGCAATGCAGCAATCAATCTCAAATCCCAAACAAAAATAAAGAAAATAGAACCTGATTAGCAAAAAAAATTGAAATCACCCCTCTTTGACTTGTCTGTTTTTAGTTTTCAAATATCAAGCTCCAACTTGAAAATCTGATTATGTGAAACAAAAATGTAAATTAATTGAATTAATCATCACATCTTTAAAGTCAATTGAATTGATCAATATCTATCATCAACGTATATATACATAAAAAGGTTTTGTTTAAGGTTCTAAATGTGGAAATAAACAAGGGGTATAGTCTAAACTTCAGTATTCGGTGTAGGGTTCAGTGTTTGTCTCCTTGTTTATTTTTACTTTTGGAACCTAAACGTATGCACTAAGGGCACATGCAAACAAAACCACACATCAAAATATGTTGAAGGCTTGGAGTCTTGGGGATACCAAGTACTGTAATACAATCTTGATTCTTTATACTATAATAATATATATATACATCATATATGATAACCTCATAAGTTAAAGATTCAAAGACTTAAAGGTTTTAAGTTACCTTGATCAGTACTTGAATCTTGATCAGCCAATTCTGCAGCTCTGCTGCCTGTATAGTACATTGCCACGTGAGAGGACTGAGGAGAGGAAGAACAAAAGCCTGAGGTCCACAAAAAGGCTTAACTATTATATATATTGCACGAGGTCCTCAAATTTTTTGATTTTCAAACCTCACTTTATACTATTATATATATCATATAGCCTATATAATATTAACTAGTAGTGGTTTAGTAGATATGTAGGCCCTTAAATTTTTAAGTCTTTTCTGGCCATGGGCAATTGCCCCTCTCGACACCCCCCCCCCCCCCCAAATGGGCCGGCCCTGGTCGAAACGCCCGAGCAGATATGTACTGATCGGGGTCCCAGAGTAGAAAAGTGGGACCACTGTGAGGAATAGGTTTGTGCTTCTTCCTCTTCTTACTTGAGCTATTTAAACTGCTCACAATGGTAGTCAATCTATCGGGAAAAGAAATGAAACATATAAAGCATTGTGCGCTCAGAACGGCACTCGAAAATAAGCAAACGACAGTCACCGACTATTGCGCGGTATTAGCCCAGTGTCGCCACACCATTTAGTAAGTGCCACAACAGCCTTCATTGACTGTCGTTCTATGCCCGCGCGTGCCGCAAATACGGAAACTAAAGAGTCAGCTGCTTCTCCCTCCAAAATTTAAAAAAATTCCAAATTTTGAATTTAAACCCCCAAAGTTTGCCTCCCTATTATACTTTGGTCCCTAGAAAATGAGTTTTTATGTCCTTGTGACTCCAGATCTTTATGAGAATAAGCTTTCAATCCGTGTGACTCCAGCTTTTGAAAATGAAAAAGAATTTGAACTTTCGAGTCCGCGTGACTCCAAATTTTGAAAATGAATTTGAATTTTTTTAGTCCGTATGACTCCAGATTTTGAAAATTTGAATTTCCAGGTCTATGTGACTCTAGATTTTGAAATGAAATTTGAATTTTCGAGTCTGTGTGACTCTAAATTTTGGAAATGAATTTGAATTTCCGAATCCACATGACTCTAGATTTTTTTGGAAATGAAATGAACTTTTGAGTGCGTTTGACTCCATATTTTTAAATTAGAAAATGAACTTTCAAGTCAGCGTGACTCTAGATTTTTGAAGTAGAATTTGATTTTTGAGTCCATGTGACTCCAGATTTTTTGGAAAAATGAATTCTTCGAGTCTGCATGATTCCAAATTCTTTTAAAATTAAAAAGTGAACTTTCGAGTCTGGGTAACTCCAGATTTTGAAATTAGAAAATGAACTTTCAAGTCTGCGTTAATCCATATTTTGAAGTCGAATAGGATTTTTGACTCCGTATGACTCTAGATTTTTTTGGAAAAATGAATCTTCGAGTCCGTGTGACTCCAAATTCTTTTTAAATTAGGAAGTGAACTTTCGAGTCCGTGCGACTCCAAATTTTGAAATTCAAAAATAATCTTTCAAGTAAGCATGACTCCTGATTTTGAAAAGAAATCAAATTTTTGGGTCCGTATGCCTCCAGATTTGGAAGGAGAAAAGAAGGAAGGATTTGCCCTAAGTCCGAGTAACATTTTATAAAAACTATGAATCAGTGCCTGGAGCAGTGTTTATTCCTCTGCTAAAATTGGAATCATTTTCTGGAGCGACAGTAATTTTCTGTTAAACTGGAATCAGATCTTAGAGCGATGTTAATTCTTTTGCTAAAATCAAACTCATTGTCTGGAGCGACATTGATTTTTCTGCTAAAGTGGAATCAATGCCTGGAGTGACATTGATTCTTGTACTAAAATTGGAATCATTGTCTAGAGCGACATTGATTTTTTTGCCACACTAGAATCAATGCCTAGAGCGACGTTAATTCTTCTACTATAATCGAAATCATTATCTGGAGAGACATTGATTGTTCTGCTAAACTAGAATCAGCGCTTGGAGTGTCGTTGATTCTTCCGCTAAAACTTGGAGTCATTGAATTTGGAGCAATTCTGACTTTTTTGCGACCTCGAGTCATTGAATTTGGAGCGATTCTAACTTTTCTGCAAACCTGGATTAATTGAATTTGGAGCAATTATGACTTTTTGCAAGCCTAGAGTCATTGAATTTGGAGCGATTCTGACTTTTGCTGGGACCCCTGGAGTCATTGAATTTGGAGCGATTCAAACTTTTCTCTAAACCCAGAGTCATTGAAATTGGAGTGATTATGACATTTCTGCGATCCTGGAGTCATTGAATCAGGTGCGATTCTGACTTTTCTGCTAAATTGGGGACATTAAATCTGGGGCAATTTTGACTTTTCTGCTAAAATATGAATCATTAAATTTGAAGCAATTTTGATTTTTGAAACCATTGTCTAGAGCGACTTTGATTTTTTTCTACAAAAAATGAATCATTATGATTTTTTTCTAAAACATTGAGTTTGGAGCGACTCTAAGTCACCAAGTCGGTAGCAACCATTTAGAATTAAGGAAATCACTGAGTTTGGAGCCACTCTGAGTCAATGAGCAGTGTAACGCATGAAACGCATCTGCATTAGTTATCTTAGTAAAAATGTAAAACTTCCTAAAATGGGATAATATTAGAAGAAGAAAAATTAATGCGTGGAACGCATTCTTATCACTAGAATCGCGTGATCCTGAATCATCGCATCTACACTACATGAAAGCATGAAGCATGAAACTGCATCGGAAACCATCACTGCATGAACACGTGTATAGTGATAGGATAGGTGCATTCGTTTGTATAACTATTTGTGCTTGTGTGTGATTCATTGCCCGAACTACGCTCTAGTCTGATTCCTTCGAGGAAACGTAGGCAACTCACCATTGAGGACCACCAACACTAGTCGTGTCAGCAGCCATTTTTGCAACGCAATTTGTTTTACCTAGGTTCTTTACCCAGGTTAAAGGCTTGTCCTTACACAGGCATCGACATTTTTCTTGTGATACAGGTTGCATCACGAAAGCTTTGTCAAAGAGGGGCAAACTACTGACACCCCAATTTTAACCAGACTATCGACCTAGGGAAAGTTATCTTTGGATACGATGACTATACTATCTGGCGTGCTTAGACAGTCTTCAAGAACTCGTCACGAACTTCGAAAAGCATTTCAACGATTCTGTTTAAAAAATTCTCTAGAATAGAGTCCTTAGAGATCTGCATGGAGGTTTCTTAATATTAGTTTGATCACATTGAGTGGTTACAACCAATACTTGACCCAAATAATCTCTAGAATTTTGGATGAAATTGAGTTTACATGAGAAGTGAAAATTCAAAAATGGTGTAGTGATTCCAATGATGACTTGTGATCAAAGATTTTTAGTTAAATCATGATTCGTTGGATTTGGATGTGACCATTATAATTCGTTCTTAACCCACAGATGTGCCACTATGATTTTTATTTCGATGAGATTTTATGGTTAACATGGCTTGATCATGGGTTTTGCAACCCAATTGTTCTCTGTCCATAATTTCAGAACAATGACACCCTTTTAAGATGAAAGGATTAGAGCATTATCTAAATATTTTAAGATACAACTTATTTTTCTTATGATGTTAAATGAGTCAGTAAGAACTTATCAAAAGATTGAAATGATTTAGGTTTGTTTACTATTTTTTAATAAATCATACAAAGTCTCTGAACAAAGAGTAAATAAACTCTGAATTGTGTCTGATCTTGGTCCTATTCCCAGAAATTGGACCATTTGATGTTTTACTTTCTTTTTGGGTTAGATAATAGACACACATGGGAATGTCATACTCAAAATTCATCCATATCAAACCATGGGAACTAGGGTGTTCCAATTTTAGAAGTTCATGTTTTTGTTCTGTAATTTATGAATTCCTAAGGCAGATTTGATGAACCTTGCTAATTTCAATCCAAATGACTTTCTAAGGCCTTAAGGGTTGGACCACGCTTTGATTACAAATAATTAAACCTAAATCCAAATATTCAATTATCCAAATCAAGTGGCTCATGTCATGTCTATTATCATGCATCTTGGTTATCATGTTCTAGGAATGTTAGAGCATAAATTGTGATAGTGAGTTTTGATGTGTTAATTTAGTTTAGAATTCTTTCCGATCATGTTTTAGTCATGATGCTCTTATGTTGACATTACATTGGATCTAGGTTAAAGCCTCTTTTGGCCTTCCCGTTGAGACTCGTATATCCATAGGAATGTTATGATTTCCTTGATGGGAAAGTGTCCAAGACTTTATTATTTTCCTCTTGGTAGAATATAGGTGAAATCCTATCTTTATTCTATTCATCCATGTGGACTAACCTTTGTTTCGTAGTGCTATCAAGGTACGATCCCTCATTTTTCCCTTCTATTTCATTTGGCCTTAATTGTTTTATTGATTTTGCAACTTCATATGCGACACCTTAGATTTGGTCAGTGCCTTATATGTTTATGTAATTTAGAGACCTTTTCTTATGGTTTTCTATTTATACTTGCATTGCACGTTTCCCTATCGCTGCTGGATCCCAGTGAGCTTTCTTGTTCTTTATTGCATTGTGTATCGTGTGCTATTTGAACTTACTTGGTTATGGATGCCTTTTATTGTTAGCAATCTTGAACCCCTTTCGACTTGATTGTGCTATGTATATCTATATCTATGTATTGATTGGGACACATATAGGATGAGAGTGGGTGCTTTAGTCCCACCGTGCTCCTTCCCCTCTCATTCTATGATCCCCAAACCTAGAAATCTCTAGTTTCATAGAAGAGTTGCTTTTAAAATGGTTTCTTGATTTTCCTTTAAAAATTAAGTAGTGACTCTTTGTGTTGTTGCAAAATTGATTTAAAAAATTGAGTGAAATAGGCTGCCGAAGCCACCAGTGGGGTGATGTCCATAACCGGTGATCGAAAATTAACTTCTTTTCATTCACAATCTATCATGGCGGATCACGTCAAAATGGTTCACAACAAGTGGTATAAGGTCTACGGTCATCAACTTCTCTCCTAGTCTTATCTCATAATTCTTGCATGTCATAGATGTTACCACCAGTTTAATAAGAGGTACAGCAATGGATAATTCATATCCTCAAGTTGCCAATCTAACATTCAAGTGTTCAACAAAATCATGCGATACAAATGAATGCGTAGATCTTGAATCAACAAGTATACGTGCTAGATGAGAACATATAGGAACCATACCTGAGACCACTATATCTGTAGTAGCCACATCTCTAGGATTCATCTGAATGATCCCCTTCATACTGTCTATCCCATGTCTCCTGTCATTGGATTGTTTAGGCTTCGAACCAATAAAAGCCATAGAACTAGCCCCTTGCCGAAGACGTTTCCTCTGGTAATCTCTAGATTGATGTTCGAACATCCCATAGTTATACCACTTGCCTCTCATATCAGGTGTAGAGCTAGCACTACCCGCTCTATGGTTCCTATTCTGAGGGTTGGTCATAAAACATCGGCATGTGTGTGGTCGATTCCAAAGTGGACACATCGGTATATTATTCATTGATCTCCCTTGTCTACTAAAACTGGAACTAGAATTAGAACCTCTCGCGAAAGGTCTCTTGAAAGATCCCCCTTGGTTCTGGTCACTACTCTCCTTGTTCTTCTTTTCTTGTTGGTTTTGTTGTGACCTCTCTATTCTGCCACAAGTGCCGTTTGTTGCATAGCTCCAACAATCTGATGTTCGATGTTTCCACACTCAAGACGATGTTCTCTCTTAATTATGGGTAGCTCTCAGAAAGAATTGGCGATTAAACTCTGCCCTAAATCCTTCCCACGCTATCAGTGGTCCTTGATCCAACACATTAACACACCAATCCTAAGATTCACCCTTGACCACATCACTTACATTCTCAAGTTTTAGTGCATCGAAAATCGAAATAGATCTAAAAATCCTCTCCATATCCATTACCCAGTGCTTTGCTAGTATGGTGTCAGATGTCCCATGAAACTCTATTAGTTTCTTTCTTGTGAATTACTCTGACATGAATCTCCCACCCCAAATTTTAGGTGCATGTACCACAGCTATTGGTGCCGCCTCGAAAGGAGGTGTTGGAGATAATCGCTCTGCTATACTTTGTACCAAGTTTCCAATGTTTCCCATCATTTCTGCCAAATGATCTATTCGTGCATGTGGTGATTGTTCTTGGTTGTCACTCATGATTCTCGACCTGTCAATCTCAATGCATAAATTCTATGCATGCATAACAATTTTCATGTTCATATATCTATAACAACATACCATATGCATCAAAACATCTCTACTTTGTGTGAATGCATTTTAGAGTATACGTCAATTCACTCAATACTCCACTCGATGTCGAACATTCCTGAAAGTTTGTTACCTATTACTCTGATACCAATAAATGTCACGACCCATCCCACTATGTGCAGAAATAGAACACGTGGCACGCCACCGAGGCTCATCCAATTCAATTAAAGGTCAAAGAATTGGAATAAACATAAGTAGAATCCATAAAATTAGAGTTATGAAAAGTTTTCCCATTTAAACCACTTAAAGATACAATTCATTTAGAAAGTAGGGATCCAGTTGACTGCATTGGGGACCCAGGTGACTGCTTCAGAAGTTGTAGAGAACATTACAGCTTTGCAGCCTAATCCAGTCGACTATGGTGTCAAACTTCTAGTCGATTACTACCCATCCAGTCAACTGGACGAAATCGAGCAGAAAGTCTTGTTTTAAAACACAATCCAATTGACTGTTTTTCAACCCTAGTCGAATAGTTTCGAGAAATTGAAGGAGATATTTTGTTTAAAAAGTTTATCCTATCGATTGGACTTTGGGCCAGTCGACTATTTTGTCAATTCTACACATTCTACAGAAATTCTGTTACTAAGGTTATCAAACACATTTCCAAAGTGGTCTTATTATATTACAACGCTCTAAAACATGAATACAAGGGTTTTACTATGAATTACCATAACTACTAATCCATCCTGAGATTCTAAGTTAAGCACATGTTTTAACTCCTTAAAATTCATTAAAGATCATTGGAATGGAAAACAAAAACATATACAAGAGGTGATCCCCGGCATCCCATCGGCCACACTCTTCTCGCTTCTTCTTTCCTCTCTTCTTTTCACCTGTAATAAAGTAAATCTCAACTGCTCAGCTATATGCTGAGTGTATAATTCTAAACATATGCATATATATATGTAATTCGTGCTTTAAACATCTAAAACATGTCAATTAGTTTCTAGGGAGAGGGATACGCATTCATCCGGTTTATCGGCAAGTCCAAAGTCTATCAACCGTGATTCCAATGGCAAGACCAAAGTTTATCAACCATTGCATCCAACTGCTCCAGCAGGGCCGATTCCAAAACCAAGCATGTAGTTGTTGCTACTATAACTCTTAAACATCGAGAGGCTTACCCCAACATGAAATTGTACCAAACTCCGCTTTGACCCACATAATTTAGCATGCTCACATAGTCATACAAACACACTTTTCATACGTCCACGCTGAAATTAACACATGAATTTTACCTGAATTGCCCGGATCACAATTCCATGCATAAGATCCAAAGCATCCAAAATTTCCTATATTACATAGGTTCAGAATTCATACCTCAATCTACGGTATTAAGATTTCAGGAGGATCGCAAGAATACTGATACAAATCTAAATCTCCGATTATATGCAAAAGCTATGAGTTTTGACACATTTACCAAGAAAACACAAAATTAAGATTTGTATAAAACTTTGCAAAACATGGCCTAAGAGGTGTCAAAATGAAGCTCTTAGCTCGAGGAATCTAAATATGAAATATGGAGAAAAACTGAAAAATGAATAGTCATCGATTAGTGTCGGGAAGATCAAAAAAATAAATCTCCCTTTTCACTCTCTCTCCTTAAATAATCGTTTCGAAGATATTTATGAAAAATACCTTAACTCAACTATATATACACAACTCTCCAAAATTACGTTTGCCTCACTACGAGTTCTCGAAACATCTAATTATGCCCCGAAACGTCTTACACGTCTAATCATTACTTCACGAGTGAAAACTATAAATTAAAAAAGTTTTCGTCTAAATTTCATTTGGGTCTGTAATTATGTTCTGAAAACCATTTTCGTGAAATTCTAAATAACCTACTTTTTATGCAACATATCCAATTGGTTATCTCTAATTCATTCAAAATGATCTTTAATAAGATCCAGGGCAAACTTAGTTTGCCTAGCATTCCCAAGTCCCCTGTCAAACTAAGGACAAACTGTCATTTGCCCAAATATGAGCATCCTGAAAATTCTTGAAGGATCAAGTTTGGACATCCTGAAAATTCTTGAAGTTAAGAGTTGAAGTTTTCACGCACAAATCTGAAATTGATTTAAGATGGAAAGAAATAGGAAAAGAAGAATTCTTCATTATCATAAAGTCAAAAAAGGAAGATACAATGAAAGAATACTATGGGATGATAATTTTCTAAAATTAATCATAAAAGCACAAAGAAAAGAAAGAAAAATTGGTCACAACATTTGAAAAAAAATGTGTCTCTACTCAGTTCGAGTCTACCTTCTTGAATTCCAAAAGATATTCATTAGGTGGATTAGCAAGAATTGAAAATTTTGAAAGAAGGGTAATAGCATGGAGGTCAGGAAGTCAGATCCTGCTCTGCCAGGAAAATTGAACAGAGTCTCAGAAAGAGCAAATCAAGTAAATATACTCACCAGATCGAGATCTAAACCATACAAGCTAATCATCAAATGTATCGAAAAGCCTTTGAACTTGTCCATAGTCAAAAGGAAAATCAGTGAGTAAAAAAGTGGGGTTATCATGAGGAACTTGCTCATACTTCTTCCTCTTCTTGATTGAATCACGTAAACTGCTGTACATAGCGAGCAATCTTTCAAAAAGAAAATTTTGGAAAAAAAGATAAATCCAGAATCAGAAACACATGAAGATCTCTTGAGTTGGAATTGCCCCAACGAAAATCTTTTGGGTTGGACCAGCTCCTATCAAATCCTCAGTCTTGGTATAAGTTGTCTATCGTAGTCTATGAGTCACCAATCAAATCCTCGGTCATGGCATAAGTTGTCTATCGTAGCCAATGAGTCATCGATCAAATCCTCGGTCTTGACATAAGTCATCTATTGCAGCCTATGTGTCACCAATCAAATCCTCGGTCTTGGCATAAGTCATCTATCGCAGCCTATAAGTCACTAATCAAATCCTTGGTCTTGGCATAAGTCTTCTATCGCAACCTAAAAATAAAAAATAAGTATGCGTGAATGTTCTGAATTAGAAAAGAAAGAAGAATTTGCCCATGTAATTCCAAGCGTCTATTATTTGGGGTCATTGAATCTAGAGCAATTTGGACATTTCTGCGATCATTCGGGTCATTGAATCTAGAGCGATTCTGACTTTTCTGCGATCATTTGAGGTCATTGAAACTAGAGCAATTTTGACTTTTCTATGAATCTCATTTCTTGATAAGACACCGGAGTATAAGGCGCAAAGCGCATCTCAGTCTTTCAAGCAGCACAATTCCTAATTTGACACCGCAGTATAAGGCACGAAGCGCATCTCAATCGATCAGATGATTCTTTGAGGTTACTGGAGTATATGGAGCAAAGCGCATCTCGGTCAGATGATTCTTGAAAGACACCAAAGTATAAGGTGCAAAGTGCATGTCAGTCTTTCAAACAGCTCAGTTCCTGATTCGACACCGGAGTATAAGGCGCAAGGCGCATCTCGGTCAATTAGATGATTCTTGGAAGGCACCAGAGTATATGGTGCAAAGTGTATCTCAGTCTTTCAAAATAGCTCGATTCCTGATTCGACACTAGAGTATAAGGCGCAAAGCACATCTCAATCAATCAGATAATTATTGGATGACACCAGAGTATAAGGCGCAAAGTGCATCTCAGTCTTTCAAATAGCTCAATTCCTGATTCGACACCGGAGTATAAGGCACAAAGTGCATCTCAGTCAATTAGATGATTCTAGTATAAGGCACAAAGTGCATCTCAGTCTTTAAACAACTCAATTCCTGATTCGACACCGGAGTACAATGCACGAGGTGCATCTCAGTTGATCAGATGATTCTTGGAAGACACTGGAGTATAAGGCACAAAACGCATCTCAATCTTTCGAATAGGTCGGTTCCTGATTCGACACCGGAGTTTAAGGCTCGAACTCATCTGTATCAATCATGACTTTTTCGAAATATGACGACATTATAATAGAAAATTTAAGGCGTAGAACGCATTCTTGTTACTAGAGAGAGTAGTATAATTCTAAATCATCATGCTTGGGAGCATAGAGCATGAGACTGCTTGAGCATGTGCATCACTATAGGATAGGTGCATTCATCTGTGTGATTATTTGTGCTTAGGTATTATCTCTTACCCGAATTGCGTCCTGGTCTGATTCCCATTGGGATACGTAGGCAGCTCACAATTGAGCACGACCAGCACTGACCATCTAGGCATCCAATTTTTGCAACGCACTTTGTTTTTACCAGAATTCGATAGATCGGTCAAAGGCTTGTCTTCACACAAGCTTTGACATTAACTTATGATACGTGTTGCTTTACAAGCTCTGCCAAAGAGGGGCACACTGTAGACACCCTAATTTTGATCGAACGTCGCATTCAGGGGATGGTTACCTCTAAACCGATGATGATAGCGCCCGACAAAATTCAAAGGTTTTTTTAAGTAATTCATGTTCTTCTGAGAATTCTTCAGCCCTAATAAAAGTTTTTAAAAAGAAAGAGAGAAATAAAGGATAAGGGAGACTGACGTATGAGAAAGACTATTTGAAAGTTGATTTCAAAATAAGAATATAGGAATGGTTTTGACAAGAAGATAGAAAAGGAAAAAAGAAAAGAATTTTGAAAAGAAGATAAGAAAAGAGAGAGTGAGAGAGAGAGAGGGGAAAGAATTTTTAAAACGTAAAGGAAAAGAAAATAAAAGAAAAAAAAACAAAAAAATATATATATATATAAGTAATCCATAAAGTATATATTAGTATATGATATGCACAAAAAATCAGGTTAAAGTCAAGCCTTGCCACCTCAGCAAAGAGAAGCCAAGTCATCTTGAATTTGGACTGACTACATAGCCATCCTGGGGTGTTAGGCAAAATCGCCCGGTTTGGTCGTAAGTCTGGGCATTCTTTCAAGATGGACCCCACATGGGCGTGCCCCCAGTGGCCGTGATTGCTTGGTCAACAAGCCTCCACGCAGTTTCCTACCCCAGCTAGAAGACTAAATGGAAGGAGCAGGCAGTTTCCTAAACCACTTAGGAAACACCCCTAAATTCATGTAAATTCAGCTGTAAATAGATTAGGATTCATAATCTATAAACTTACCTTGTACGGGTGGTCTCTTGCACCTATAAAAGAGGCCACCCGCCCCCGTTGAAAGGGATCGCATTCTAAACCAAAAGAATAGCATATAATTTTCTCTAAGACAGATACACCCGATCGGTTTACTGGTAGTGCCGCCCAATTATTGCCTCACCAGGCCTGTCAGTGATCTGCTACTGAAGCGCTTCGACGCACCCGTGGACATAGGTTACCTCATTAATAGGGGTCGAATCACATGCAAACTTCATTGTGTCCATCTCTTTTGAATATTTCTTCTTATCTAAATTTTGGCATTATCAGTTTGGCACCGTTTGTGGGAAAATGATAAGTTTTTCACCAATAAATTTCTTGACTGATCAACATGCCACGGAAGAAGGGTAAGAAAAATACTAGCTGAGCCAGTCAAGAGAACTTGCAGCTCGAGTAGCAGGCCACCTCCATGACCTCCGACAAGTGACAGCGGCTCTCGCGCAACTTTTGGAAGGCCAGCGGCAAAGCCAGCAGCAAATCAAAGCGTTGTTGGCCTTTACAGGAAAAGCGTCCTTAATCCGAGAACTAGACCGGGAAATGTGCCCCCAACCGGGAGCCCGCACGAGTTTGGAACCATACCCACTCTACACCGGTGTCCCGTCGGATTGGGAACATGTCCGGGATGGTGATCATAGTAAAGTGCCCAGGCGTACCAGGTGGCAAGCTTGGACCAATCCTCGCCGGGTGGAAGATGCTAGAGACATCATCAACAGATGACGCACCACCAGGAGGGAGGAATCAAGACCAAAGGCCTGGGAATTAGCCAATGACCCTCTAGTCCGGAGCAGGGGAGATCTTAGGCATACGATTACCTAGAGCCAGAGCCGGTTTCTATCCCCGAGGATGACGCACTTCGAGGAGGAGGCCTCATCATTAGACCCAACGTACCGCTCAAATATGGAAAGGAGATCCGGGCGAGATGTAAAGGCCCAGATTGAGGACTTGTAGCAGCAAATCAAAAAACTGAACGCAAGTAGCTCCATGATTATACCAATACAAAGACCGATTCACCCTACACCGCTCGGATCACCGTATTCCCCATCCCACGGAAATTCAAACCGCCAGATCTCAGCTCTTATGACGGTTCAGGGAACCCAGTGGATTATGTCCGCACTTATAAGGCTCAGATGGCACTAGTCACCACAGTCGATGAGTTATTGTGCCTGGTCTTCCCTAGTACCCTTAAAGGCCCAGCCGCATAGTGGTTCCACGCTCTGAAACCCTGAACGGTTGATGATTTCAAGACATTGAGAAAGCTCTTCATCAGCTAGTTTGTGGGGATGCTCGATCAGTCACAACCGGACACCCAGCTGCTTACCGTCAAGCAGCGAAAGGGAGAGTCCCTGAGGGAGTACGTGGAGTGTTCCAATCAGCAAAGGCTCCAGATCTGCAACTTAAATGAAATGGATGCAATCATGGCTTTCTCCTCGGGGGTTCGACACACCAAAGTTTCTATGTCAGTCCACCGTAACCGGCCGACAACCCTGGTGGAACTCTCAGAGAGGGTCAGAAAGTACATCGACATGGAGGAGTTTCTAAAGTCCAAGCGCGCCTGCTTTACGAGAGAAGAGTCCCCGAAAGCTAAACAAAAATGGGAGGGCTCCGAGAAGGGTCCGAGAAAGAAGCCCAGACAAGATCAACAGAGAAGCATTCAGGATCAGGCCCTGATTACATTCACCCCACTTTCCTGGCCAATCCATGAAGTGATGGCCATAGCAGAGATCCAGAGGCTACTCCAATAGCCCACTAAGTTGTAAAGCCTGCCCGATAAGAGGAATCGGGACAAGTTTTGCCACTTCTACAAAGACCATGGGCATGACATAGAGGATTGCTTTAAGCTTAAGATTGCCATTAAGAAGCTGATCGAGCAGGGCCACCTAACCAAATTCATGACAGCAGACAGACGACCTCGGCAAGAAACCTGGGTTCCAAGCAACCGCGACCCCTCGGGCAAATCAATGTAATCTCCAGAGGCATTTTGGTGGGAGGGGATTCACAGTCGACCAAGAAGAGGCATGCCCAGGCATCTCGATCAAATGTCTGGCATCTCCAATCCACCCGCTCTCCCCCAACTGACATGTTGACATTCTCATCCGAGGACATGCTAGATCTGTACTACCCTCATGATGATCCGCTAGTGGTGACACTCTCCGTAGCAAACTACGTGATTAAAAAGGGTGTTGGTAGACATGGGTAGCTCCTCTGACATCATGTTTTTCTCTGCATTCGATCAGCTCGGGATATTCTGGGATTGCCTCTGACCAGCGGTCACTCCCCTGGTAGAGTTCAACGGGTCTAGCACCTAACTGCTGAATACCATCGAGCTCCCGGTCCTCATGGGAGCCTACCCTCAACAGGCATCTGTACCGGCAAGCTTCGTCGTCGTGGAAGCTGCATCTACATACAATGTCATCCTTGGGAAGCCAACCCTCAACAAGGCCAAGGCAGTAGTGTCAACGCACAACATGGTGTTAAACTTCCAACACCTCAAGGGCCAGGAAGCCTACACTGAGACCAAGCCGCTGCCCGGAGTTGCTATATCAGTTCTTTACACCAAGAAGCCATTACGGAAACGCTAAACATTCAGGAGATGGACCCTAGAGGCAAGAGTGACGGAGTGGCTCCAATGGAGGAGCTAGAACAACTGGTGTTGGATCCTCGATTTCCTGACAAGACCATTAGCATTGGTACTCTCTTAGAGCCCAGCCTTAAGGAGGAACTGGTTCAATTACTGCAATAGAGCCATGATGTTTTCGCTTGGTGTCACAAAGATATGCTTGGGAATGACCCCCGGGTATTGTCTCACTGACTTGACATCAGTCTGGAATCCCGGTCGGTGAAGCAGAAAAGGCAGGGAATGGCTCCCAAAAGGCAAACGGCGGTGTCTGAAGAAGTAGAGAAGCTCCTGGGAGCAAAGTCTATCTGAGAGGTCCATTATCCTGACTGGTTATCAAACGTAGTACTGGTCAAGAAAAGCAACGGGAAGTAGAGGATGTGCATGGACTTCATCAATTTGAGCAAAGCCTACCCCAAGGACTGATATCCATTGCCGAGGATAGATCTCCTTATGGACTCCATAGCCGGTCATGCACTCCTCTCATTCATGGACGCTTACTCGGGGTACAACCAGATCAGCATGTACCCCGGGGATGAAGAGAAGACCTCCTTCATCGCAGACCAAGGAACGTACTGCTACAAGGTAATGCCTTTTGGCCTCAAGAATGCCGAGGCAACCTATCAATGCCTGGTCAATCACATGTTCAAGGACTTGATCGAGAAATCTATGGATGTCTATGTTGATGATCTTCTAGTCAAAAGCCGAAACGAGTCATACCATCTTGAGCATTTGGCTGGGGCCTTCAGCATTTTCAGGAAGTTCGGGATGAGGTTGAACCCACCCAAGTGCACATTTGGTGTCTCTCCAGAAAGTTTTTGGGGCACCTAGTGAGCAAACGGGGTATTGAAGCAAACCCTGACAAAATCCAGGCTATTATAAAAGTGCAGTCACCCAGGTCAACAAAGGAATTTTAGAGCTTGGCTGGGCGAGTTGCCACATTAAATAGGTTCATCTCCAGAGCTACCGACCGGTGCCTGCCATTCTTCAGAATCCTCTGTAAGGCCTTTCAGTGGTCGAAAGAGTGCGAGGAGGCATTCCAGGAGCTCAAGAAGTACATGGCATTGGCCCCTTTACTCTCAACACCCATGCCAAACGAGGAGTTGTTCTTATATTTGGCAGTGTCACCTTCAGCGGTTAGCTTGACCCTTATCCGAGAAGAACACGGGATATAATTCCCAGTCTACTATACTAGCCGGGCACTTCAAGGAGCAAAAGGCAGACATTCCTGGATCAAGAAGCTCGCAGTCGCCCTCATCACCTCTGCTCGGAGACTCTGTCCGTACTTTTAAGCCCACATCATCTTGGTCCTCACACACCAACCTCTCCGCAGGATATTGGGCAGGCCCGAGACGTCAGGGAGGCTCATTAAATGGGCCTTGGAGTTAGAAGAGTTCGAAATGGTCTACCGACCCCGGACGGTGATCAAAGGGCAAGCCGTAGCAGACTTTATCGTTGAGTTCACATACCCGGAGGATCTGGTAGAAGAGCTTGACCCACTAGACCTACCCCCTGGGATACAGTCAGACATCCCTATCTGGACACTACATGTGGACAGGTCTTCCAACAAGCAAGGCAGCAGGGTAGGTTTCATCCTGACCGCATCGGATGGGATCCAGCTCGAGTATGCGCTTAGGTTCAGATTCAAGGCCTCCAATACCAAGGCCGAGTATGAAGCCCTATTGGTCGGATTACAAATGGCGACCTCAATGGGTGCACTAAAGATTCAAGGGTACAGCGACTCTCAGCTCGTGGTAAATTAAGTCAATCAAGAGTATGAAGCTCGAGAGAATAAAATGATAGCTTATCTAGCCCTTGTCTGAGCAGTTTCAAAGAAACTTCAGGGGTTCTCCGTCACGCAGATACCTAGGGATGAGAACACAAGGGCCGATTGGTTAGCCCGCCTTGCTTCATCTTCTGAGTCAGGCTTGTCCGGGATAAGGATAGAGTACCTACCCGAGCCAAGTGTGTTCAACTCGAAATGCATAGAGGTAGAACCAGTAACCTCAGAACCTAACTGAATGGACCCAATCATGGCATTTCTGGTAACATGCACGTTACCGGATAGAAAGGAAGAAGCCTGCCAGGATAAATACCGAGCGGCAAGGTACCACATTAATGATGGCATCCTCTACAAAAGGGGATTTTCTATACCGTACCTCCGCTGTGTCCACCCTGAACAGTTCCAAGAAATACTGTACGAATCCACGAAGGGGTGTACGAGATCCACTTCGGAGGCCAGGCACTTTCACGCAAAGCCCTGCGACAAGGTTACTACTGGCCGACTGACACGAGAATTTTTCTGTGTGCGCTTGTGTGCTATACCCAAGTGTAGGTAATTGTGCAAGTAGTAGTCTGGTTAAGTCTAGGTCGATCCCACAGGGAAGGTGATAAACTAACTACTTAGATTAATCTCAAACAAGAAAATAAAATTTAATATTTTAAAGGAATGTAGAACACAAAGTCCTACAATTTGACAACTACTAAAAATAAAGCAATTAAACTAGATTAACTAATTACTAACTAATTAACTAAAGCGATGACTTAAAATGTGTTTTTCTTAATTAAAAAGGAATGTTGGGATTACACGAATCCACAGCGACCTAGCCATCTACCATGCAATTGTGTTGAAGCTCAATGGAGTACACTCTCTACAGTATTCCGTATTTCTCTTAGGATAAAGAATCTATAGTCCTTTCATGACCGGGACTATATCATCACAATTAAGTTTGAAATACACGAAAGCGGTTTAAATCAATAGTTGAGACTATCACCTACAATGGTATTAGCATTGAGGGTGGTTTGCAAAATGTATTGAAGAAAATGCCTTAAGGCTTAAAGTTCATAGACTGTTCTGACAAACTGAGCGTTTTGGGACAATTTGATAACAATCCAGTAAAGCAGAAAGTCTAGGAATACTGCATAGAATATCCTCAAGAATCAGAAAGTTCGATCGACCGACGCGCTCTCGATCGATCGGACTTCTTCATCCCTCGATCGATCGAACTGACTTCGATCGCTCGGCTGTATCTCTGTTTCGATCGATCGATCAAACACAAGAATTATTCTGCTGTATTACAGAGGCTTGAGATCACGGTTTCATCGTGATCTCCCAACCTGGGGACTACTCAGACATCGTCTATAGTGTCACAGATGTGTTTCTAACGTAAAAGTCCATTAAAGTTTTGTTTGTTTGTGTTTTAATCATGCAAACTATGAAAACTAGTTGTATAAATGAAACTAACTGCAAGACTATGTATTCAATAGATTATGCTACTATAAACTAAGTGCAGAATGTAAATAAACAATAAAGAGGTAACCTGGAAAGATAAACTTTGATTAAACTAGAGAACAACCAATCTAAAAGCAATATCCAATCTCCAAGACCTACAAAAACATATAAAACCTCTATCTCTCTCTAAAAACTGATAAAAGTAAAGTGGGCATCCTCATAGACGTTTACAATACGAATATATATAGTAGAGACCTAATGCTAGGGTTAAAATCCCGTTAACTGCTGCGTGCGCGTATATTCTGATAAAAGCCATGTTCGATCGATCGAACATCATTCGATCGATTGAACTTCTGGGTCTTCGATTGCTTGAGCTTCTCTCGATCGATTGAACCTTCGATCGATCGAATGGTCTTCAATCAATCGAGCTCTGTATTTTAGCTTTTAATTGTCTTCATTAGAATCCAGCACTTCCTTTTATCGTTATCTTTCAATTCTTCACACAGCAACTGTAGTCTGCACAAATTACAGCTAAAACACACAACTTATCATAGATTAATCAAATTGTGTACAAACTGGTGTTGTAATTAAAATTGCAGATAAATGAAGGAATTGTAAACTAAATCAATATATTTTCTTCTTTTAGCGTGGTTGTATTTTACAAATATCCCCGCTTGTCACAACCCCCGACTAGCGATTGGCTAGTCCCTAGAAATAGAGCGAAAATAAAAACAAGCTACACTAATACTACAATGACTAATAATAAAATAAATTAAACTAAGGTGAACTAAACTATAACAAAAAAGAAACTACCTAACTCACTTTCGCAGGAATCGCGATTGCATTTAGCAAATGCAACAAGCCGTTAAACCTTAGGTTTCCCCTAGTGGACGAGTGTTGTCTCGTGAGGGTTTGCAGTGAATGTACCCACAAAATTCTCGAATTTCAAACTCAAAGAGATATAGAATAACTTTTAAACACTCCCTTCTATTCAACCATTAAGTTAGCTCTACAAATCATATCATCCTCATTCAAACCATGAAAGAAATACACATGCTCCTCATGTCACCAAGATAAAAACAACATATGCATCACATCCATGTATCCGTGTGTGTGAAATTAACAGCTACACATCAAACTTTATTTAGAGTTATTTAGACTATCATACTCTCAAAACTTGTAGTTTCAACTCAATTCTCACATGGTTGTTATACTCAAAAATGAACATCTCACAGAAACTTGGCTAATAATGATCGCACATGGTATGAAAGCTTTGATAGGAGTGATTTTTTGGATACTAATGCTTTCATACTCGACTCTATAAAAGACGAACATTTAGAGTGTATAGTCTCATGAAAGGAATACTACTTACTAGAGGAGCGAAATACCGTGGATAACTCAACTTACACGTTCGTGTTTAAACTAAGTTGTTGAAAATCATTAAGACTTTGACTTGACGGTTTTTTTATTTAGTAGGGTAGAAATGAAAGGGTAAGAAATTGCACATCTTTATGTGATTTAGTTTAATAATTTCTCCTTCACTTCATTCTAACCATTCTTTTTTATTTTATATATATATATAATTTTTTTTTTTAACCTGGACTCCTTCCTCTTCTTTCTTTTTCTCTTTTATGCAGCCCCTCCCACAACTACTCCCTCCTCATAACATACTTCAACAATTTAATCACATTAGATGTGCAATGGGATTCGTTGAGGTCAAAGTATCAGATTAGGGATTTAGAATTTCATAATGGATTTGGCAATATTTACTAGGTGTGAGGTTAAGAGCAATACATATTCCTAGAACATTGATACTGGTACATGGAAAGGTAAGGAGTAAATAACGATGGCTTAAATCATTTTCTCAACTTCTTAATTCTTCTAACACTTAAATGTTCATTGAGTTTAATTGGTAAATCCTGAACATTCTCCTCCACTAAGCAGCCAAAATGAAGAATTAGAGACCAGTCAACGAATTTATTACGCTTATTCAATAAAAACCATTCGAAATTAATGTGATAGTTCCCTCAAAATTGAAGATTGGATTCAAAAGCTCACTAAGGGTAACTAGTTTCCACTACTTTATTCCTTAAAGTACAAAAGTCGTATTAACTCTTATTTCAAGTTTTCTGCATAGCTATTAATACGTGCAACTGATTTGGATACAAGAATGGTCAACATATGCATTCATCCTAGAGAACTAGAAAAACGCGTGAACTTAATTCATAAAAGGATGAGAATAAAATGGTTGTGTCATTGCTTGATAACAGCTAAATAGAAGTGAAAATTCAAAATTATTCTACCAATTTAATTCAAAAACCAGGTTAATAGTTTGGAATTTTTGAAATTTTTGTAATTTAATTTATTTGTTTAAAGTTCTATTTATTTAAACTTCTAATGGAGATTGTATGACATTTGCAATAGATAGAGTGATCCAGATTGCTAAGGTAAAATATGCACAGGTGATTATCTATCTACATCCCACTCCTAACTGAAAATTACAATGTCCTCAGCAGGTGATTTTCAAAAATAGATAGAGAGATATCACCTGAGATAGTATCATAAGAATCGCAAGTCTAACAACCTGGACAGAAAACATACAAACTCCAAGCAGCAAAGATAAAAAAGATATGAAATATAGAGCATCAGATCCATACATAACACAGAACTACTCACTGGAAATATAATAAAGTGAACGAACAGAACAGTGATAATATATCCATACAAACAAAAATCCACACTATCCAAACCAACCAACAAAACAAAAATAAATATCCCAACAGTGTCCAAAAATATCCAACAACCGACCAACACATTCAATCCAACCACAATGATCAATATATCCCAACAACCCAATAATAAAAAATAATCAACAACAGTGATCCCCCAGAAACTAAACATCATCGGCGACATTCGATAATATCTCAATAAAAACATCAGGAGCATCCCCACCGCCACCCTCAGCAATAGTCGGTGCTGCTGGGTCACTCATGCTCGTAGCAGCTGGAATAGATAAGGGTGTATCGGCCACGACAAGAGGAGGTGGTAGTGGAACCTCCGTAACAGGCGGTGAAGCCGATGATGTAGAAGTTGTAGTATCAATCTGGGAAGATGGATCGGCAGATGATGGACCGATGGTGGATGGTGGAACAACAGATGTAGTAGGCAGGACGGTGGAAGTATCTAGAGCAGTTTCAGGTGGATCGCTGTGTACGGTAGGTGCAGTTGTATGAGCCGCCTGGTCGACTCCGATCTGTATCAAGATCGCCTCCAGCAAAGTAGTCATCAGATCCACCTTACCCTCAAGTCTAATCCTGGCCTCTCTCTCCTCTAAAAGCAACTCATGAATAGTCGGGAGAGGCGCAGAAGAAGACTCTCCCTGGGTACGAGCCTGAGACCTCTGTCTCAACTCAAATCTCTCCACCTCCTCAATAGGATCTAACTCCTCCTTCGAATCATGCTCCTCAGCCTCTGTGGGCATCCCAGAAGCAGCACCCTCAGTGTTGGTGCCTCTTCCTCATCTCCTCTTCTCTCCAACCTTTGCCTTGCCTTTACCTTTCCTCTTTCTCTTCTGTGCATCGGACTGGCGGGAAGCTATCTCTCCAAAACGACTACGAGACTGGGCAGTCGCATTACCCGCCAAAGGAATGAGACCCGCATTCTCAATCACCCTATGAATAGCCCAACCACCGTTCAGGTGCTTCTTAGCCTGAATGTAGCATGTAGTGTGTCGTATGAAATCAATGTAAAGGCAGGGTAAACAGACAGGCTGCCGTGTCCCAATTGCATATAATACCCGGGTATACTATGCTGTAATCTTCTCCCGATAAGAAGTCACAAGTGCTGAGGGTGAGGTGCAGCATATGGTAATTATCTGTGAGGTGGAGGTCGGGAATGAGAGCCTCGCCATCCCATACTGGAATAGCACCCCCGGTGATCTCTCAGATAATAATGGTCGGTGAAAGCTGTGGTGTGTCGGGACGATGTGGACATACACAATTAGGTACCTCTGGTACCCCAAGAGCAGCAGCGACAATAGTCGGACTGAAAATGATCTCTCGTCCGCGGAAGAATGAACGAAGAGTGAACGGAGCAACTGGATCCCGGATCATCGTTGCACATGCCTCCTGTATCCAGGACAGATTGACGTGCTTTGCTTGGGAGAGTAATGCATACCACTGGGGCATGGCTCGTATCCGGGTAAGATACCACGGAGTAAAAAGCCAGGCAGTCTCAAGGGGTCGCTCGATCATGACCTTCCGCGACTGGAAGTAACAGGCGAACCAAACATGGTCTTCCTCGTTTCTGAACCCGTGATCTGGAACTGGGTCGGGTATAGCGAGGTTGAACGGCTTGAATTTATGATACCCTGTGATTGGATTCATTTTAAGGCCCTGAAACGGAAGAACAAATAGAGAATACGTTAAAATGACAAAAATAGAAAATAAAAAGAAACTGCTGCACTTCGATCGATCGACGGTTGTTCGATCGATTGAGAAAAATGTGAGTTCGATCGCTTGATCCGTGTTCGACCGATCGAAAGGAGTCAGGGTTCGATCGCTCAAAACTAGTTCGATCGATCGAACATAGCGAAGTGTCAGCATCGATGATTGAGAACGGGAAAAGCCCGAAAACAACAAATATAACAATAAAACAAAGACAAAGAGTTAAATAACCAATGGGGGGCACCCCATAAGAATTTGAAATGGAAAGAACTACGAGGGGTGACTCGGGGCCTCACCTCGAGAGACGCGCTGGGTAAAGGGTGTCGGCGATGCCACTGATGATCTGGGGGACCCAGAGCTCCTTAACTGACTTAGTTGTATATGGGGGAGGCCAAAATCGTGGGGGCCTCTTCTTCTGTCTTCGAGCGATTGAGCGTATGGGAGAGAAAGAGAGACTGATGAAGATTCTGAACGACGCCTCGTTTAAAAACAGGTTTCGATCAATCGAGACTGTTCGATCGATCGATTGAGTCCTTCTCAAGCGCTCGAGGTTATGATATTCTCGATCGCTCGAGATACGTTCGATCAATCGAACATAGAAATTCTACAATATCCCTGAATTGAGAAATTACGTACCCCCAACTAACTAACATTGTCCTGGACATACAGAATAGTGATAAAATAGTGCATAGACAGGACATGTAAGCCAAAAACATCATCCACAAAGTAGAAAATTGTAACTTTATATAAATAAATCTTCATAAAAGCATCCAGTTGCAATATTATTACCCCTAACATGGTCTTCACAACTTTATTGAAAAAGAAAAAAACTAAGATAAAGCTGAATTAACTAAACTTTGTCTAAGAATACACCCCAATTGATGAAAGAAATATGAAACGACATAAAACAATTGGAGTGAAACACTATTCTTCAAGCAGGAAGATTTCTTCATCCACAACCTCCTTCTCGGTCGGAACTTCAAATGTAGAGTCTGAAAATTGATGATTCCCTTTCCCAAAACAAGCGGAAAGCAGCGAGAACATCATCGAGCAAGTCCGAACTCTCTAAGGAATTGATTCCACTGATAATACGGGATCCAGATAGAGACAAGGATAACGGAGTGTAATTGTGCATCGGACGTTCCTCTTGCGGCGGAGTACCCGGGGACCTTATATATGGTCCATATCCATGAAAGAGTTGATGTGGAAGGTACAACGGTGGAAATGGTGGATTCATAGTGATATTCCTGACAAAGGGAAAACAAAAATGAAACGGAGAAAAAAAATTAACTAGAGCAAAAGAAGAAACAAATAGGAAGAAATAAATAAAGCAACAGGAAAAGAAAGATAAAGGAATGTGACCCAGAGTTAACCTCACTATTGGTCGAATATTCCCAGGTGCACTAGCAGGTAGAGGGCATTGAAGCCAGAACAAAAAATAGCTCAAATGGACATAAATATAGGGAACCACTTGGATGACCAGGAAGTCATCAACATATGTGAAAACAGCATTATGGCATTCGGGCACCACATCCTGTAAGTCCTCTTCTTCCTATGGCTCCCACATTGAGTCATTTTACCACTGTTCCATCAAAGCGTCATCGACCTCCCACATAGCATATCCTTCAGGCTCTCCCTCCTCTTCAGGGAGTTCCATGTGCGTAAAAGGGTTGATCTGGAGGAGAGCAGGATCGTATGGGATGTATCCGTGGGTTAAGTTAACAATGTCGTTGGCTCCTAGCCCTTGGTATGGAGATAAGCAGAATGCAATTTCATCAGCAGTCCATGGTGGGTTCTGATATTCTGAATCAGCCCATGACCCTATCGAGTGAACATCGTCATCTCTCATGATGGACAGCCTGCACGAGATAAAATTAGAATAGCAGATTATGATCAAGATCACACTCAAAAAGGAATAAATAAACAAAAGAACAAAACAAAATGAGAAACAGCAAAAGAAAAAGTACAACAACATTAATAAAATGCACTTGAGCGTTCTAGGTTGAAGCATAGTCGGGCTCATCCAGTTGGATGTGCTCGACCTCGGGTTGGAAATCTTCTAAGAACGGTTTTACCCTTTGGCCGTTGACCTTGAAACTTCCATCGTTCTTAGGATTAAATAACTCCACGGCCCTATATGGAAAGACAGATTTGACTGTGAAGGGTCCTGTCCACCGAGATCGGAGTTTTCCTGGGAAGATATGAAGGCGCGAATCGTATAGTAAAACTTTCTGTCCAGTCTCGAAAGATTTTAAAAAAATCGTTCTATCACGGGGAGCCTTCAACCGTTCCTTGTGGAGTTTGGCATTGTCATATGCATCTCGTCGAATTTCTTCCAGTTCTGCCAACTGCAGTTTCCGGAGATGTCCTCCCTCTTTAATATCGAAGTGTAATGAGCGTGTTGCCCAATATGCTTTGTGCTCAATTTCAATGGGGAGGTGACATGGCTTACCATACACTAATAAGCGTGTTGCCCAATATGCTTTGTGCTCAATTTCAACGGGGAGGTGACATGGCTTACCATACACTAGCCTATATGGAGACATTCCCAAATTTGTCTTGTAGGCAGTACGGTATGTCCAAAGAGCATCAATCAGTTTATAGGCCCAGTCTTTTCTGTTGAAACTAACCGTCTTCTCTAATATGTGCTTGATTTCACGGTTACCCGACTCAGCCTGCCCATTCGTTTGTGGGTGGTAGGCTAGAGCGATCTTGTGATTAACCCCGTATTTCTTGAGTAATGATTCCAAAGGCCTATTGCAAAAGTGCTTGCCTTGGTCACTTATTAGGGCTTTTGGGGTTCCAAAACGCGATAAGATATTTTCCTTAAGAAAGGACATTGCCGTTTTATGGTCATTGCGTCTCGTCGGTATGGCTTTTACCCATTTTGATATATATTCCACAATAAGGAGTATATATTCACAGTTATTAGATTTAGGAAATGGGCCCATGAATTCTATGCCCCAATAATCGAATATTTCAATTATGATGATTGGAGTTAAGGGTATCGAATTCCTTTTCAAAATTGTACCAAGCTTTTGACATCGCTGTCACGATTTACAAAAAGCATAGGCATCTTTGAACACAGTGGGCCAATAGAAATTACTGTGCAATACTTTGTGTGCGGTCTTTTGGGAGGCAAAATGGCCACCGCAGGGTTCAGAATGACAGGAGGCCAAAATTACAGTTATGTCCTCATTTGGGACGCAACGCCTGATGACCTGATCAGCACAATACTTAAACAAGTAAGGATCATCAAAAAAGAAATGGCGTGCGAACGAAAGGAACCTTTTCTTGTCCTGATTTGACCAATGGCTCGGGGTCTCTCCTGTAACAAGGTAATTAATTGTGTCCGCGTACCAGGGCAAATTGGAGACAGCCATCAGTTGCTCTTCTGGGAATTCATCTTTTATAGGTACGGGCTTAGTGTTGTCCGTGAATGTCAACCGAGATAAATGGTCGACAACCACATTCTCTACTTCCTTTTTATCCTTGATAGTGATATCAAATTCCTGGAGTAGGAGTATCCAGCGGATAAGCCTCTGTTTCGCATCTTTCTTAGAGAGCAGGTACTTGAGGGCCGAGTGGTCTGTAAAATAGACTATTGGGGGACCCTATTAGATAAGACCTGAATTTATCTAGGGCGAATACTATTGCCAGTAACTCTTTCTCAGTAGTCGTATAGTTCATTTGAGTTTCGGTTAGTGTTCGGCTGGCATAGTAGATTATATAAGGCTTGTTGTCCTTCCTCTGTCCTAAGACTGCGCCAATGGCGTAGTCACTAGCATCGTACATTAACTCAAACGACAAACTCCAATCGGGTGCCTATATTATCGGTGCGGAGGTAAGGTGTTCTTTTAGTACATCAAAAGATATTTGACAATATTTCGACCATTCGAAAGGTGCATCTTTGACTAAGAGTTGGCAGAGTGGTCGTGAGATTGCACTAAAATTTTGGATAAAGCGTCGATAGAATCCAGCATGTCCAAGAAAAGATCGGATGTCTCAGATTGTACGAGGGACAGGTAGATTTGTAATTATATCAATTTTTGCTTTATCAACTTGGATACCCTTATCTGAGATAATGTGGCCGAGGACAATTCCTTTGGTCACCATAAAGTGACACTTTTCCCAGTTTAACACTAAGTGTTTGTCCTCGCATCTCACTAACACATTCTCTAGGTTTTCTAAGCAGTTATCAAAACTATGGCCAAACACTGAGAAGTCGTCCATGAAGACCTCGAGTGTCTGTTCAACCATATCACTGAATATGCTTAACATGCACCACTGAAAGTTAGCAGGTGGATTGCATAAGCCAAAAGGCATACGACGGTAAGCGAATGTACCGAACGGATAAGTGAAAGTTATTTTCTCCTGATCTTCAAGAGCTATTTCGATTTGGTTATAGCCACTATATCCATCCAAGAAGCAATAAAATTTATGACCCGCCACTCTTTCTAGCATTTGATCCATGAATGGCAATGGAAAGTGGTCTTTCCGGGTCACAGTATTTAACTTTCGGTAATCAATACACATCCTCCATCCTGTGGAGATGCGTGTTGGTACTAACTCGTCGTCTTTGTTTGGGATAACTGTTATACCAGCCTTTTTGGGCACCACCTGAGTTGGACTAACCCAAGAGTTGTCAGAGATAGGGTATATTATCCCAATATCTAGAAGTTTTAAGACTTCTTTTTTCACTACTTCTTGCATATTAGGATTCAGATGCCTCTGCATTTGTCGCGAAGGTTTAGCGTCTTCCTCCAGATATATCTTATGGGTGCAAATAGATGGGCTTATGCCTTTTAGGTCAGCAATAGTCCATCCTAATGCTCCCTTGTGTAGTTTGAGCATTTGAATCAACTTATCCTCTTGTTCTGAATTTAACGTGGATGAGATTATAACGGGATAAGTCTTGTCAATCCCCAGAAAAGCATATTTGAGCTCTTTTGGAAGCTCCTTTAATTTTAGATCGGGAAATTGAAAGTTCGAAGGCATAGTTAACTTCATTTTTGGAGGCAAGGGTTCATATGGTGTGACCCACATGCATTCCTCTCTATCTTCCTCTTTAGTTTCCATCATAAGGCAATCATGATTTAGGGCAGTGTCCAATGGGGTAGACTTGTTAGGTTGATAAGTAGCGTCGAATTGTGACACCACCACCTCCAAAGGATCTTTGTATTCTACAAGATCTGCCTCTTCTTAGATGCTTGTTTCGATGAAGTTAACTTCTTCTTCGTCCTCGTATTCTTCGGGTCGGGGATTTGAGAAAATCTTGACATTTAAAGTCATGTTCCCAAATACGATGGTCATGATACCACTCCTTATTTTGATTGTGGCATCAATGGTGTTGAGGAATGGATGTCCAAAAATCACCGGGATTTGCGAACATGGGTTAGACACAGGTTCAGTGTCCAGAATCACAAAATCGATCGACAAGACAAATGTATCTATCTATATCAGAACATTTTACAGTATTCCTCTAGGATATTTAACTGACCTATCTGCCAATTGCAAAGCAACTCGGGTGGGTTTGAGTTCACCCAACCCTAGTTGTTTATATACTGAATATGGCAGTAAGTTTACGCTAGCTCCTAAATCAAGGAGTGCGTTGTCTATCCTTTGATTCCCAATTCTACACGAGACAGTTGGGGTGCCAGGGTCTTTAAGCTTTGGGGGTAACTCATTTTGAATTATTGCGCTTGCTTGGCAAGCGATATAAGCGTGTTTCTTCACACTTTGCCTCCTCTTGACCATGCATAAGTCCTTTAGATACTTAGCGTAGGCTGGCACTTGTTTGATTGCATCAAGGAGCGGGAGGTTAATTTTAACTTGCTTGAATAACTCCAAGAACTCCTGATTCTTTGCCTCATTTTGGGATTTCTTGAGCCTTTGAGGGTAAGGCGCAGGAAAAGGGCATTTAGGTAATTCGTCAATGACAGGCTCCTTTCCAGGTCTTCTCTCAACTTCTTCTACTTCTTTAGGGGCGTCCTTATTTAGTTCTAATGGTTTGTCATTAGTGGACGACTTTTCTACTTGAGTAGATGGTTTGCTCCTAGTCACCACTTCCTCCTCTTCATACTCTTCGGGAGTAGAATGAGGCATGTTTTGCCCTATGACTTTGCCGCTTCTTAGTGTAGTCACGGCTTTTGCTTGTTCATGATTAGGGGGACCATTGTTGTATCCCTTAGGGTTTGGAAGTGGTTGAGCGGGAAACGTGCCACTCGAACCCTCTTGTCATGCATCCATCCTCTCTAATGTTGCAGACATTTTGCTCATCATTTGAATTAACTGTTGTGTTAAATTCGCGTTAGCGAGTGGATCTTCCTCTTGCAGCTTTTTGTGAGGTGGCACGTAAACATTTGCTTGTTGATTATGAGAGGGTTGAGCATTGTTGTAGTTGTTTGATCTATTTTGATTGAATGGCTGGGACTGCCTGTTGTATTGCCCTTGATATTGATTATTGTTATTCTAGGGCTGTTGTTGTTGATATTGGTTTTGGGTCCCAGCATTGTTTTTCCAGTCGAACTTGGGGTGATTCCATCTATTGTTGTTATTTTGCGTATTGCAATTATTGTAGGAATTCCCGCCCCCCTATACCCTTGCATGGCATTCATTTCCATGGGGGGTTGTTCTTGAAAATACGACACATTAGGACAGTATTGAGTAGTGTGTCCCAGCATGTTGCATGTGCCGCATGGTTCTTCAGGCAAAAACTGCCTAGAGCTCTCTCCTTTCATTCCCAATTCTTCCACTTTCTTTGCTAGTTCTTCATACTTATTCATCACATGATCCTCACTTTTTAGTTGATACAAACTTTTCTCTTCTACATAGGATATCTGTGATCGTGGGACATCGTCTGAATTTGACCACTCATGAGCGTGTTCAGCTAGCCACTCAAAATGAGCTTCAGCTTCCTCTGTGTTTTTGCGAAGAAATGGCCCTGAACTCATGGTCTCGACCAAGTTTTAGTTTCACCATTTAATCCTTCATAAAAGTAGCTAATGGTTCGCTATTTCTCGTACCCGTGATGTGGGCATGAAAGTAGCAAATCCTTGAAACGTTCCCAAGTTTGGGTGAATGTTTCATTGCTCTTTTGTTTGTAAGAATTTATTTGTCGTTTAAGCTTGGTGGTCATGCGAGGTGGAAAGAATTTCTTCAGGAAAGCAGTGTTCATCGCATGCCAGGTGTAGATGGAGTTTGGCTTCAAGGTGAGTAACCACTCTTTTGCTTTATCCTTCAGAGTGAAAGGAAATAGCATTAGACGTGTTACATCTAAAGGACAATTCTGTGAGAAAGTTTTACAAGCATCCTCAAAGTCCTTGACATGTAGATACGCCTTCTCGTTCTCCATTCCATGAAAGGTAGGAAGAAGTTGAATCATTCCATTAAGAAATTGGAATTCGCCTGCATGAGGTGGAATGAGAATACAAGATGGCGTAGGCGCGTGTTCGGGTGTCATGAGATCACACAAAGGACGCAGTGAATCGTCAATTGGTACGACCACATTATCACCATTTTTGCTTTGATTATCAGCCACTGAATTGATCGGTGTAACTATGGGGTTAATAGAACTAGATGAACTGGATGAATAGAATGGGTATCCGTACATTCCTTCGATGGAATTATCGGACATTAAGGGAAAGATCCTAAGAAATTTTTAATCTATAGAACGAAAGAAAAAGAAAAACAGAAAAAGATAAGGAAAGATTGAGGTAATCGAAGTGTTAGCTTGTCGCCTTCCCCGGCAGCGGCACCAAAAACTTGACACGAGACTTTTTCTGTGTGCGCTTGTGTGCTATACCCAAGTGTAGGTAATCGTGCAAGTAGTAGTCTGGTTAAGTCTAGGTCGATCCCATAGGGAAGGTGTTAAACTAACTACTTAGATTAATCTCAAACCAGAAAATAAAATTCAATATTTTAAAGGAATGTAGAACACAAAGTCCTACAATTTGACAACTACTAAAAATAAAGCAATTAAACTAGATTAACTAATTAACTAAAGCGATGATTTAAAATGTGTTTTTCTTAATTAAAAAGGAATGTTGGGATTACACGAATCAACAGTGACCTAGCCATCTACCATGCAATTGCGTTGAAGCTCAATGGAGTACACTCTCTACAGTATTCCGTATTTCTCTTAGGATAAAGAATCTATAGTCCTTTCATGACCGGGACTATATCATCACAATTAAGTTTGAAATACACGAAAGCGGTTTAAATCAATAGTTTAGACTCTCACCTACAATGTTATTAGCATTGAGCGTGGTTTGCAAAATGTATTGAAGAAAATGCCTTAAGGCTTAAAGTTCATAGACTGTTTTGACAAACTGAGCGTTTTGGGACAATTTGATAACAATCCAGTAAAGCAGAAAGTCTAGGAATACTGCATAGAATATCCTCAAGAATCAGAAAGTTCGATCGATCGACGCGCTCTCGATCGATCGGACTTCTTCATCCCTCGATCGATCGAACTGACTTCGATCGCTTGACTGTATCTCTGTTTCGATCGATCGCACTATTTCGATCGATCGAACATAGGAATTATTCTACTGCATGACAGAGTCTTGAGATCACGGTTTCATCATGATCTCCCAACCTGGGGACTACTCAGACATTGTCTGTAGTGTCACAGATGTGTTTCTAACGTAAAAGTCCATTAAAGTTTTGTTTGTTTGTGTTTTAATCATGCAAACTATGAAAACTAGTTGTATAAACGTATCTAACATGCAAGACTATGTATTCAACAGATTATACTACTATAAACTAAGTGAAGAATGTAAATAAACAATAAAGAGGTAACTTGGAAAGATAAACTTTGATTAAACTAGAGAACAACCAATCCAAAAGCAATATCCAATCTCCAAGACCTACAAAAACATATAAAACCAAAATCTCTCTCTCTAAAAACTGATAAAAGTAAAGTGGGTGTCCTCATAGACGTTTACAATACGAATATATATAGCAGAGACCTAATGCTAGGGTTAAAATCCCGTTAACTGCTACGTGCGCGTATATTCTGATAAAAGCCATGTTCGATCGATCGAACATCATTCAATCGATTGAACTTTTGGGTCTTCGATCGCTTGAGCTTCTCTCGATCGATCGAACCTTCGATCGCTTGAGCTTCTCTCGATACCTTCGATCAATCGAATGGTCTTCAATCAATTGAGCTCTGTATTTCAGCTTTTAATTATCTTCATTAGAATCCAGCACTTCTTTTTATCGTTATCTTTCAATTCTTCACACAGCAACTGTAGTCTGTACAAATTACAGCTAAAACACACAACTTATCATCGATTAATCAAATTGTGTACAAATTGGCGTTGTTATTCAAATTGTAGATAAATGAAGGAATTGTAAACTAAATCAATACATTTTCTTCTTTTAGCGCGGTTGTATTTTACAAATACCCCCGCTTGTCACCGACCATGGCCAAGGACTCTCAAGAATACATCAAGAGGTGTGATACGTGCCAAAGATTTTCTCCCATGATCAACTGTCTGGGAGAACTTCAAACGCCAATCCTCAGCCCCTGGCCATTTGCTCAGTGGGGTACTGACATTGTCGGTCCTCTGCCGAAGGGAAAAGGACAAGTCAAGTTCGCTGTCATAGCCGTGGACTACTTCACCAAGTGGACAGAGGCCGAGCCCTTGGAGAGGAACATTCTTAGCAGGCTCGGCGTCCCCCTGGTTCTGGTTAGTGACAATGGTGGACAATTTGACACCCTGATATTCAGGCAGTTCTGCTCAGGCTACAAGATATCCAATCACTACTTATCCCCCGAGTACCCCTGGGCCAATAGCCAAGCCAAGGTGACCAATAGGACTATTCTTCAGTCAATCAAAATGAGGCTTGAAAGCACCAAAGGACTATGGGCAGAGGAACTACCGACCCACTTATGGGCCTACCGCACAATACCCCGAGCGGCAATAAGTGAAACACCATTCTCCCTAACCTACGGCTTTGAGGTGGTGGTCCCCATGGAGCTTGGGTTACCTACTTACCGTGTGGCAAATTTCAGCGAGCTAAACAATAAAGATGCCCTAAGGGCGGAACTTGACTTGGTAGAAGAGAAAAGAGACCGGGCGTATCTGAAAGTGGAAGCCTACAAGCAGAGAGTCTCCCGATACTATAACATCAAGTGAAGCATCGCAGTTTACATGTAAGAGATCTGGTCCTGAAGGCAGTCAACAAGTCCACGAAAGTCTTGAGCCATGGGAAGTTGGGGCCAAACTGGGAAGGCCCATACCTAGTTACCCGAGTCAACCACCCGGGCATCCATTGGTTATAAACTCTAGACGGGCATGACCTCTCTCATCCTTAGAACGTACAGCATGATCGGGAGAGAACAAATCCTCTTTATACGCCTTAACGAGCATTTGTTAGTACCTTTTTATCCTGTTTTTGTATCTTTTTACTTCGTTTTCTATTTTCTGACAGGTTTTGGAAGAAATCAAGTATATCAGGCTAAACAGGGTGAAAAAGCAGAAGAAAGAAGCTGAAAAAGCCAAGTCGCGCGCTCGACCCGCGCCCGCGAAATCCAGAAACCGCTCGCGCGATCCGCTCGCGCGAGATCCCCAGAATCGCTCGCGCGATCCGCGCGCGCGAAGGCCCAAATGTCGCGCTCGCGCGACCCGCTCGCGCGATATGTCCAAAAATCAATGTTGCGTATTTCAGTATACTGAAGACTCCTGTGCAAACGAGATGTCCTAACTACGTCCAGATTGTAAAATACAGCAGTTTTAGTGCGTTACGAGTTGTGAAGGCTTTCAAAAACTTGTTGTAATTCTATATGTATCTTATTTTTACTTCAATTAGGGGTTACACATCATTAGATAAATATTATATACACATATATATACATACTTCCAGCCATTGAAGAGAGGGAAGCAAGGAGAAGAAGAAGAAGACCAAGGATTTCCATGGCCTCCTCCATCAACCTCTTGCTATCTACTACTTCTATGGACAGCTAGATCATTGATCTAGGGTTTCAATGAAGCCCTAGACGAGTAATAGGGTTTTATTTATGTCTTTATTTTAGTTTTATTATGCATGGATGACAGTCACATGTTTAGAGGATTTTTATAAATAAATCGTGCTTTCTAGTGATTAAATCATTGCTTTCAAAGTTTATTCTTGTCTTAGATCTATTTTGATTGTGATGTGCTCAATGATCTATTCTTGCTGTGCTTGTTTAGATTGTTTACATGTGATGGTGCTTTATTGATTCGTGCTATCAAGTATCCGAATAGTCCATGCCTAGGTTAGATGGATTAGATTACAACCCTAGTTTAGTGTGAGATAATTCGTGCTAACCGCAGATGGATTATGTTGGTGCTTGAACCATGATTATCTTCTTGTCGGAGGAATTGGGCTTGTAGCTACAATTCTCCATATTCATCCAACTTAATAAGCTAAAGTAATTCATAAATATTCCTATTATGAAGCTAGTGGTGGATTTGCAATCCTAGGTTCCCTTAAACATTATTTAAAAACAACTATTTAAATTGCTCTCATAGTTTAGATTTATTTTTCTGTTCTTAGTTTAATTAAAATCAAATTAAAATCCGTTTTCTTAAATTAGCTAAATTTAGGTTTTAAAATTAAAACGCGGTAGTTAATCAATCTCTGTGGGTTCGACCTTTACTTCCACACTGCAAATCTTTTGAAAAGTAAAGAATACTTTTATATCTTGATATTGACAACATCAATTTTTGGCGCCGTTGCCGGGGATTGCAAATTACTACCCTTAGTTTTATAATCGTAGTTTAGTTAATTTGTAAATATTAGATTAGGTTTTCTTTTTCTTATTTTCCGTTTTTGTTTTAATTTACTAACTTTTCTTTTTATTTTGTAGGTTTTCTAGTCGTCAAATTTCAACGTTTCCGAGTGGAATAGCTAATTACATCAAAGGAGCATACGCGAAATAAAAATATAACTAAAATAAAATAAATTGCTTCTTGTGAAAACTCGTTCTAAACCACTGTAAGTCAGGGCGCTGTGACGCACTATTTGCATTAGTTTAGGGTTAATTGCACTGCATTAGCTAGGAAACCCGGGGCGCTGGGCTTGACGCGGTCATTGCATTACAGGATAATTTGCATGCATCACAGTAGTTGAGTGCTTGTTATCTTAGTTGCGTGATTGCTATTTGTTTGTTTTTCTTTTGTTTAGTCAGTATTTGTTTTTAGTTTCTTTTACTTTCTTTTAGTTTATGTTGGGTACACGTTCAAATAAACCAGATTTAAAATCTTTCGATCTTGAACTTGAACGTACCTTAAGAACTAGTAAGTCCACAACCCAAGCTTTTAGAGCTAGGTTGCAAGACGACGAAACAACTCCGATTCCGTCGTCGTTGTTTGAGGCCGAAATTCAGAGTACCCGTGAACGGTTAAGGAAAACTCGAACTTTTCAAATTGAACCGATTAAAATGGCTGACGGTGGAAATAACAATAACAATCAAAATGATGGTGCTAATATGAATAATCCTAATATACCGCCACCTCCTCCACTTAAAAACTATTTTATTCCGACGACTTACACGCCACAAACTTGTATTGACTTACCGGAGGCGACGGCATCTCACTTTGAGATAAAGTCGTCTACCATCTCGCTACTTCCATCGTTCCATGGCCGTCTAAATGAAGATCCATACAAACACTTAGGAGATTTTCAAGATATATGTTCTACTTTAAAAATTCAAAATCTTACTGATGATGACTTAAAATTGCGGCTCTTTCCATTTTCCTTAAAAGATAAAGCTAAGTATTGGCTCCAATCTTTGGAGCCAAACACAATTAAGACATGGGAAGCCTTACACACCGCATTCTTACAGAAGTTTTTTCCTATTATGCGTACGAATCAAATAAGGAAATCCATAACAAATTTTGTTATGCAAGATGGGGAATCACTTTACGACACGTGGGAAAAATTTAAAGAATTATTACGTTCGTGTCCACATCATCAGGTACCTAAGTGGCAGTTGGTCCAAGTCTTCTACGAGGGACTTATTCCCTCTATCCGTAATACCGTCGATGCCGTTTGTGCGGGAACTTTCCTACACAAGAGCGCCGACGAGGCCTGGAAAATTTTTGAAACTTTAAGCGAGAACTCAATGCATCAGGCTGTGTCGGTACGTTCGGAAGGATATCTTCCTCAACCTAAACGAGAGGTGAAGTTTGAGTCGAGTCATTCTATTGAATTTCAAGAATTATCTAAAAAACTTGACCGACTTATGACAATAAATCAAATGACAGCCTCACCCGCTCATGAAGTATGTGCATTATGTTCCGATCCTTCACATTCGATACTTTCATGTCCATCGGCGAGTCAATTTCCGGAATTCGTGGAGCAACATATAAATTCTATTCAACAATACCCACGAAATAACTATAATTCGACTAATAATAATCCGGATGCGCCATGGAGAAATCATCCTAACTTCTCGTGGAAAAATAATAATAATAATCCTAATGAGGCGACTAATTTTCCTAATGCTTATCGACCTCAGTTTCAACCTAACCAATTCCAACAACCGCCTCCTAATTCGAATCCTTCAAGAGGTAATGCTTTTGAGGAGAAGGTGTTGGCGTCCCTTAAGACTATTGAAACGCAAGTCCAAGCACAAGCACAAATAGTGCACTCTCATACACATTCCATTGCAAAGCTTGAATCCCAAGTGGGACAATTAGCTACTGTAGTGAGTCGTAGAAACGAGGGGACGTTGCCGAGTCAAACTATTCAAAATCCTAAGGGACAATATGACGTTAAGGGGTCGAATGAACAAGTGAACGCCGTATCAACTAGGACGACTACACGAGAGGAAGAGGTAATAGAATTTCCAAATAAGAATGTGATAGATATGAATATTAACTCGAATAAGAGGGATGAGGACGTGGATAAAAATAAAAAAGATAAAGAATCGGTCTCAACGAACTATATTCCGAAAATGCCATATCCACCTAATAATGAGGGACCGTCAAATTTTTCTAAGAAAAATTCAAAAATGGAGGATATACTCGAGGTGTTCAAACAAGTGAAAATCAACATTCCTTTCCTCGATGCAATTAAACAAATTCCCGCGTATGCTAAATGTTTAAAAGACCTTTGTACTCAAAAGCGTAAAATACGTAGTCATACTCCGAAAAAGGTCTTCCTCACGGAAAAAGTTAGCTCTATATTCCAACACGCTCCTCCAAAGTATAAGGATCCCGGTACGCCTACGATTTCATGTGTCATAGGTGACACTATCATTCATAGGGCTCTCCTTGACTTAGGAGCTAGTGTTAATCTCTTACCCTATCATGTCTATAAACAATTAGGTTTAGGTGAATTGAAACCTACGGCCGCTACAATACAATTAGCGGATCGTTCTATTAAAATACCTAGAGGAATCGTCGAGGACGTCTTGGTTAAAGTTGATAAATGCTATTATCCTGTCGACTTCATGGTCCTTGACACTGAACCCGTGCTAGATGCTAGGAAACATACTCCTGTCATTTTAGGCCGTCCATTCTTAGCAACCGCTAACGCACGTGTTAACTGCCGGACGGGGGTAATGAAAGTGTCGTTTGGGAACATGAACTTAAAATTAAACGTTTTTAATGCTATGGATCAACCTCCTAAAGACGACGATTACCTATGTGAGGCGGAAGGTGAGGTAAGAGGGAATACTGAGCCTTACAAAGTAATAAATAGGAGAGAGGGGAATAATATAGAGGATGACGAGTGGATGAATCCTAATCCTTCAGCCCCTAACGATGAATTTACCCGGAAGGTAAGGAATCGATGTCATGACGATAATGGTGAAGTGTCAAATAAATTACCACATAATAACCTTGTTTCGACGTGTCACCAGAATCTCCCTAACGCCCTAAAAAGTATAAACTCTGATTTACGACCTCCTTGAATATTGAGCTAGAAAGGTCTAGCTAAAGACGTAAAAGAAAGCGCTTCTTGAGAGGCAACCCAAGCTTAATGTCGTCTATTTTCTTTGTTTTTGGTCGTTTTTGAGTCTGTTCGAGTCTGTTTTGGACATTCTGGGCAGGTTTGGGGGTTAGAATTAATTTATTTTAATATTATATATATAATTTTAGCTACAAAATGAAAAATACCGAACTCGCGCGCGCGGCTCGCTCGCGCGAGACGTCGCTCGCGCGGCCCGCTAGCGCGAGTTTCCCCCTTAGTGTTTTTCTTTGTTTTCTTTATTATGAGCCCTCAGGTTTTCCTCGCGCCTGATATCGCGGGCGCGAGGTACCTCGCTCGCGCGAGATTGCTTTAAAAAAAAAAAAAAAAAAAAAAAAAAAAAAAAAAAACCAGGAATTCGCGCGCGCGAAGGCCGCTCGCGCGGACCGCTCGCGCGATTCCCCCATTTTTGCATTTTCTTCTTATGTTTTCTATATCTTTCCCCCACACCTGTTCTAGTAGTTTTTTCCTTTCTAATTTTGTTTCTTAGGTATTATTAGATCGAGTCGTTTGTTGTTTTCATTGTTTAAGTTCTATTTTACTTTTTGTATAGTTTATTATCTTTTTACTTTATTTAAGTCTTATAGTTTATTTAATTTTAGTTTAGTTTTAATTCTTTTAGTTGCTTTTATTATTTTGTTTGTTTAATTTTCTTTTGTTAAGAAGTAACAGGTAACATTGAACTTTATTGACATATTCCTTTGTGTTCACCTGTTTTATGCTTGACGAAATCGAGGTATTATCGTTCCTTCTTTACGTACTCTCCGTTCTTTCGTTTTATTGTTTCATTGGGGACAATGAAAGGTTTAGGTTTGGGGGTATACACACACATGCACATTATTTTTATGCAAAATTTTAAAATTTTAAAATTTTAAATAAACGATATTACTGACGTTTTTGCAAATTTCAATTTGATATTTCTTGTTAAGAAACTCTGATTGTTATAGAATGGTAAATAAAAGAAAATGTGATTAAATGTTTGCTAAAGTCATGATATAATGTTTTAAGTTATGTATTGTTTGAATCGTAGTTTTATATCATAGATTTGCACATAAACCTATGCACTGCACGTAGTCGCTTGAATACATGTCTGATGTGAACTATAATATGATTCGGATTTCTAGATAACACATGGTGGAGACTAAGCCCGGTGAGCTTTTGAGCCTATCTTTTCTTTTTAGAGGGTTATAAGTACATTGTGTTTGTCGAATTTCATTGGAATAGCGCATTAACTTGTTGTTTTAGTCTCTTTATTCTTGTTTTGGTTGATAGTCAAGTTAAAATATTTGTTACCATGCTAAATAATCTTCCATTGTAAATATTGAAGAACCGTATTACCCTAGGAAATGATTTTAGGCCTTCTTTGTTTATTACCGACCGATAAAAGATAAAAATTTCCTTAGCTCGCCCTTTGAGCCATTAAAATGCCGTTTTCTTTCTTTAATTACCATTATCCTATTTTTGCTCCGACTTGACAAACTTGGAGTTCACCACTGAGAGATTTGTCACCTTTTAGTAGTGTTAAGGCGATGTGTAATTGAGAAGAAGAAGTAAAAAAAATGATGTTTGGGGTGGTTGCCTTGTTATTTATTGAATATTTATCAAAAGCAACAAGGAGGAAAAGAATATAAAAAAAAAGAAGAATAAGGTTGAAAAAAAAAAGAGGAGAAAAAAATGGAAAACAATTGAAAAGAAGAGAATGAAAAGATGAAGTTGGTAGAAGAGATGAATGAAAGAAATCGAACATGCCTTACAATACCATTCTAAACCTACCTAATGAATCTTTTCTATCCTTTTCCATTGTCTGAGCCACATTACAACCTTTGAAAAGTCCTATTTGATCTTAGGAAACATGGTTTGGATATGAAAACGATGGGAGGGGATTAGAACATGGTAATGATTAATTTTTCTTGATTATTGGCATCTTATCCATGAGACTACTGTTCTTTCGTGTCATGCGTCTTTTCCGAGTCATATGTGAGCATTTCTTGTTTTGAAAATATATTTCCGTTACTCACATATTTTAGAAAAATTACACATGTTTCTGAGTGTTTCATTTTAGAGTGTAATTCATTGTGAGATTCGTAGTCGAGACATAGTTAGACGGTCATCCGAGTTATATTCCAAGTTCATGACATGCGCGTGTTCATCTGACTACCATATCACACACGTGCAGTTTTATGAGAAACTCTATTGATTTATACGATGCATGTGCTTGGGATTGTTTTTTTTATGATTTAAGTGGACGTTTAATTCCGTTTCTTCTTGTTCATTATTCTATTTCAAATCATTGTGATATAATAAGGAGTATTGAATAGTATGTTTTTCATTTTTAAACAAAACTTTTTAAATTTACAAGTTAATAAATATGGTTGTGGGTAACTTGTTGACGAGAACCCTCACGAGACTTCACTCGTCCGACTAGGGACACCTAGAGGTTTAAAAGGCTTGTTGCATATGCTAAATGCAATCGTGATCCATACGAAAATGGAATAGATTTTTATTAGTAGTTTTTATTTTAGTTTTGCTCGAGGACTAGCAAAATGTAGGTTTGGGGGTGTGATCGGGAGAGAACAAATCCTCTTTATACGCCTTAACGAGCATTTGTTAGTACCTTTTTATCCTGTTTTTGTATCTTTTTACTTCGTTTTCTATTTTCTGACAGGTTTTGGAAGAAATCAAGTATATCAGGCTAAACAGGGTGAAAAAGCAGAAGAAAGAAGCTGAAAAAGCCAAGTCACCCGCGCCCGCGAAATCTAGAAACCGCTCGCGCGATCCGCTCGCGCGAGATCCCCAGAATCGCTCGCGCGATCCGCGCGCGCGAAGGCCCAAATGTCGCGCTCGCGCGACCCGCTCGCGCGATATGTCCAAAAATCAATGTTGCGTATTTCAGTATACTGAAGACTCCTGTGCAAACGAGATGTCCTAACTACGTCCAGATTGTAAAATACAGCAGTTTTAGTGCGTTACGAGTTGTGAAGGCTTTCAAAAACTTGTTGTAATTCTATATGTATCTTATTTTTACTTCAATTAGGGGTTACACATCATTAGACAAATATTATATACACATATATATACATACTTCCAGCCATTGAAGAGAGGGAAGCAAGGAGAAGAAGAAGAAGACCAAGGATTTCCATGGCCTCCTCCATCAACCTCTTGCTATCTACTACTTCTATGGACAGCTAGATCATTGATCTAGGGTTTCAATGAAGCCCTAGACGAGTAATAGGGTTTTATTTATGTCTTTATTTTAGTTTTATTATGCATGGATGACAGTCACATGTTTAGAGGATTTTTATAAATAAATCGTGCTTTCTAGTGATTAAATCATTGCTTTCAAAGTTTATTCTTGTCTTAGATCTATTTTGATTGTGATGTGCTCAATGATCTATTCTTGCTGTGCTTGTTTAGATTGTTTACATGTGATGGTGCTTTATTGATTCGTGCTATCAAGTATCCGAATAGTCCATGCCTAGGTTAGATGGATTAGATTACAACCCTAGTTTAGTGTGAGATAATTCGTGCTAACCGCAGATGGATTATGTTGGTGCTTGAACCATGATTATCTTCTTGTCGGAGGAATTGGGCTTGTAGCTACAATTCTCCATATTCATCCAACTTAATAAGCTAAAGTAATTCATAAATATTCCTATTATGAAGCTAGTGGTGGATTTGCAATCCTAGGTTCCCTTAAACATTATTTAAAAACAACTATTTAAATTGCTCTCATAGTTTAGATTTATTTTTCTGTTCTTAGTTTAATTAAAATCAAATTAAAATCCGTTTTCTTAAATTAGCTAAATTTAGGTTTTAAAATTAAAACGCGGTAGTTAATCAATCTCTGTGGGTTCGACCTTTACTTCCACACTGCAAATCTTTTGAAAAGTAAAGAATACTTTTATATCTTGATATTGACAACATCACAGCATCTCCACAAGTACTTCCAGTAAAGCATGACAATAATGTTGGTTAGGAACCATGTAGTTTGACCCGAGCATATCTATTCATATAGTAATAAAAGTTTCTTTTTTTGGCAAACTCTTCTCTGTGCTTACTCACTTAAAAGACCTCGGGGTCAGAGCCCAGGAAGTTAAAAGACCTCAGGGTCAGACCCTAGGCACTTAAAAGACCTCGTGGTCAGACCCTGAGGCACAGGCTTCGCTTTGGTCTAACATACAAGGGGGGGGGGGGGGGTAATGCCCTCTAGGTGGCTGATGATGGCAATTCCCAAAAGACCCTACAACCACCCATGTTCCAGGTCGGTTTCCTACGGTCACCCCCTCTACACGCCTGCCTTAGCAAAAGCTTGCAGGTCAGGGCAGACTAAACAGGAAATTACGCCGTATACTAACAGGACTTGGAATCCTAGAACACCTCTAACATTCCTAAGTACCTACAGTAGCCAGAGAAATAGCCCGGGTAGTAAACAGTCACAAGCCTGTACTATACCCGAGCGGGACCCCCATATCAGGACCTTAAAAGACCAAGTGATCTCTACCGATTACAGTCCTAACTTTTGCTAAGGCAAGGTTCCTGCGGGATTTACTACTAGTCGGTCACAGGCATTCAAGTGCAAAAACAATTGATGGAAAGACTGGGTCTCAAGGACCTTTTCATTAATTAAAAACAAAAACATTTTGTACAACTTGGGGGGCAGTTATAGTAGCCTTCCCAAAATAAATAAAGAGGGAAATAGAAAATACAATTCAGTAACTAAGCGTTGTCAATCTCGACCATGTCTTCAGTCTCTCTGGTCTCTCCCAACGGCGCGGCTCCTCCGCCCGGAACTAAGATTCCGCCCTGGGTGGCAAAAACCGTCAGCAACTCCAGCCAAGGCGGTGGAGTTGTGAGCTTCTTCAGTTCGAGCGGTAGCATCGGCAACAGTAGAACCGAGGTCCTAGTAGTGTGAATCAATTCCCTCATACAACGAGATGTCCCATTTGGGGTGATCCCGAGCTAGCCTTTGCTTGAGGTCCTCGTAGCCTTCGAAGAAGCCGTCATTGAAAGCGTCCTCCGTGGCTCCCGCCGCTGTTACCTCAGTCGCAGCCTTTGCCTTAGCCTCTACAGTAGTCGCAATGGCCCGGGAAGCCTCCAGATCCACCAGGGCAGTCACCAACTCTACCTGGGCTGCACCAAGGCTCAGGGCCAAGCCCTTCACCTTATCCTTCTCTAAAGCTAGGTCGATTTGCCTGGCCTCCAAGGTCGCTTGCTCCTCAGAATAGTGGCTTCAGCAGCAGTGGCCCTCCTGGCCTAAGAGGGCAAGAAGGACTCAGCCCCTGAGGCCATGCAGCCGACCTATAAAGAATCCAAGACGGTCAGTTAACAAGTTAAACATAGGAGAAGTTGTGGTAAAGAGGAGTAGAAGCGCCAAGTGCTTTCCATATGGGAAAGACTATATAGCCATACCTGAAACGCCTCGGGAGATATATTTGAACACGCCTGCACCTGGCTAGGGAGAAGGGCGGACTTGACTCTCTCCCTGATCACTGCCGATTCCTCAATCGGCACCCCGGACGGTATTCCCGCTCGGGGGGAGGTCTTGGCCACCACCACATGGGGGCTGAAGTCCCGACAGGTTCTGGACGGTTTGCAGTCCCGTGCTAGATTCGCCTTAGCGGGTGTTCGCTGCCTAAGGCTTCCGTAGCAGGCCTTTTTCCTTGTGCCACCGCCAATTGGGCAGCAGCAGCAGCGGCTTGCCACTCTCTTAGTTGCTCTAAATTCCTCTTTGTGGCCATTTCTACAAAAGGAAAGTAGCCACAAAGTCAGTAATCAGAGCAACGAGACAATGAAGGATAACCAAAATTAAGTTGACGATCAAACTCTTACTCGGGATGATTGAGGGGAAGACAGAGGCCTCAGCGGGGTATTCTAGTCGGTAATTGTCTCTCTGATCTCCCGAGTAGGTTAGAACATCGTAAATATTGATAGGACTGTCCGCCAAGCTTCTGATTCTCTCATGGTACTCCCCAAGAATACTAGGTGGGCTGGCTAACCCTGTTGTAACGCAAAATGTAACGCAGTTAGTCTCAAATCAAAGTAAAGGAAGTTAGCGGAATTTACTACACTAACTTACCCTTAGTTCTCCCGCCCAGGAAGTCCTCATCTGGATCTCCGGGGCCCGCTCACAGAGTCCAAGGTTAGATACATGGAAGAATCTATTCTTCCAACCCTTATTGTTGCTCATGTAATTCATTATGATCTTTCTCCCCTGCCGAGCTCCGAGAGAAAAGTACCCGGTCTCCCCATGTACGGGAAATGGTCAGTGCGTCCAGAGAAACTCCTGGACGGTGAGCTTATACCCAAAAACTTGGGGCCAAAGGGAGATGGACCCCATGAGGAATCTCCAACTGTTTGGGGCCAGCTGCCCCAGGGCGATCCCCAAGTATATAAGGACATCCTGAGCGACCGGATGGAGGGGAATGCGGAACCCAGCCATGAGGATGTCCTCATATGAGGTGGTGAAACCCCGTTGGTAGATTTAGGCTCCGTTGACATTCACGGCCAGGGAGCAATAGTCAGGAAGGTTGTACCTATCCCTAATGTGGATGAGATCTTCAGTACGCATGGTAGATGGGATGAACTCACTGGCGAAGGCTACCTCGAGGTCGGGTTCCCCTAGTGTTTCATCACCCAAAACCCGGGAAACAGAAGCAACGGGGGTCGTTAGAAAGAAGGATTGGGATTCTGCTGTCACTATGTTGATCAGAGGGGGACGCGGATGGCGGACTTAGACTTGTCTCTAGTGTGTCTGACCTAGACCGTTCATCCTCCGACCGGGAAGACGAGTCAAAACTAGAGTGACACATCCTTGGGGTTTCAGTGACTGGGCCAGGAAGTAGAGGACGACCTAGGTATAGGTCAGGAACTCCGATTCTGAGGTACAAAGGGGGCAAGGTTATCAACCTAAAAGGCAAAAAGTATACAGTCCTAAAGACAAGGTGACACTCTGTCAGAACTACCCGGGGATAGCCCGCTCGGTTCAACCTATTTAACGTACCTCCCGACTTGAAGAAAGAGCAGAACCTGAGAAAGAAAAAGTCCCACTCTCGTTCTAACACAAGAGGGTTCACCCTCTCCAGCCTCGCTCAGAAAAGAAGAGAAAAAGGTAGAAGAAAAGGAAGGGGATGATGAACTGAAACTGAAAATGGAACACTTACAAGGATTAGCCCAGAAGAAGAGCTCGGGAAGCTTTACCGGACACTTTTTTTGCTCTCAAATCGCTCGGTATATCTATCAATTGGCAGTAGGAATCCCAAAAATGAACAAGTGTTCTTTATATAGGGAACGTGGACGATCCAGATCAAGTTAGATCTAATGGCTAGGAAATTTTCCTGCCTAAACCTGTCGACAATAGTCATCACGGGCACGCGAAATGTCTCCTCAAAAGGCGCGCCCAATTAATGCCAGATGTGATGGTCCGGTTATGACGTGACTATTCAGTTATGTTTATACCAGCCTCGCTGGATCCTGACCAGGTCAATGACCATGTGACATGTGGCAGAAGTTATTCCCGGGCCCACATAGCCACCGCTCGATCCTGACCCCGGAAGACCAGCTTGATCGATCACGACCCGGGTAGCAACCGAGGGCCTTTTCCCGAACGATTTTTTAGAAGCAGTCTTAATTTTCAAACCTCATCCGACAGAGCATCCCATTAGTTTCGAAAATGGGGGGCAGCTAATATGCATAAAAATATCAGGTCAAAGTCAAGCCTCGCTACCTCAGCAAAGAGAAGCCAAGTCATCTTGAATTTGGACTGACTACATAGCCATCCCGGGCTGTTACGCAAAACCTTTCGGTTTGGTCATAAGTCTAAGCATTATTTTCAGATGGACCCCACATGGGTGCGCCCCTAGTGGGCATGATTGCTTGGCCAGCAAGCCTCCACGCTGTTTCCTACCCCAGTTAGAAGACTAAATGGAAGGAGCAGGCAGTTTCCTAAACCACTTCGGAAACACCCCTAAATTCATGTAAATTAAGCTATAAATAGATTAGGCTTCCTAATCTATAAACTTACCTTGTATGGGTGGTCTCTTGCACCTATAAAAGAGGCCACTAGCCCCCATTGAAAGGGGTCGCATTCTAAACCAAAAGAATAGCATATTATTTTCACTAAAGACGCATACACCCGGTCGGTTTTACTAGTAGCGCCGCCCCATTGTTGGCTCTCCAGGCCTGTCGGTGATCTGCTAGTGAAGCGCTTCGGCGCACTCGTGGACGTAGGTCACCTCATTAAAATGGGCCGAACCAGATACAAACCTCATTGTGTCCATCTCTTTTGAACATTTCTTCTTATCCAAATTTCGGCATCATCAGTATATAAATATATAGTTATATGAATAAAGCCGGCATTACCGGCGGCACTCATCGGAACTCACTGAGTGCCACACCGGATAGTAATTTGTACTGTGACAAGTTCTAAGTATCAAAGGATAATAAATCGTATCTCACTTGTATGTATGTCATACACACACGAATTACTTACTATGATAATTAAGGATTAACAATCATCTCATGAATAAAAAATACACAATGAAATATAAAGATGATATCAGTATATTAAAAAGCCAATGTCTCATACATAAAGTAATGGTTTGAGGGCACAATTCGAACAAAACCATGGTCAAACTTGGTCATACTTTGATCAAACTGATCAACAGGGACTTTTTGATAATTTTTTAGACTTCTGGGGGCTTCTAGGAGCTGACGATTTTAATTGTTTTTGCTTTAAAACTCATTTTATTACTTTTCTTATGACGTCGTGTGTTTCCAGATCGTTTGGGCTTTCAAGGGCATTTTGGTCATTTATACCACTTTCTGATCATTTTGAAAGATATAACTAGCTTCCAGGAGTCCTTTTCGAGTCTTTTTCAATCATCGTGAACCACCAATCTATGGGTATCCTAAATCCGATAGCTAACAGAATGCGGTGTCTATAGGCAGTAAGTTTTGTGACATATAAAAATAATAGTCTATAATTTTTATGGTTACCAAGATCAATGAATCACTGAAGCTACATTATTAAGACTAAAACTTGCCAAATGATGAAATCAAGCTCAGAGTATCACTTCTATAGTATGGTAAGAAGACTGTTTACATGGCCTAAAGCGGTTGATCGGGAGAGAACAGATCCTATTTATACGCCTTAACGAGCATTTGTTAGTACCTTTTTATCCTATTTTTGTATATTTTTACTTCGTTTTCTATTTTCTGACAGGTTTTGGAAGAAATCAAGTATATCAGGCTAAACAGGGTGAAAAAGCACAAAGAAAGAAGCTGAAAAAGCCAAGTTGCGCGCGCGAGCCGCGCGCGCGAAAATCCCAGAATCGCTCTAGCGATCCGCGCGCGCGAAGTGCCAAAAGTCGCGCTCGCGCGGCCCGCTCGCGCGGTATATGTAAAAACCAAAGTTGCATATTTCAGTATACTGAAGACTCCTGTGCAAACGAGATTTCCTAACTGCGTCCAGATTGTAAATTATATCAGTTTCAGTTCGTCTCGAGTTAAAAGAGCTTCCAAAACTTGTTGTAATTCTATATATACCCTATTTTACTTCAATTAAAGGGTTAGACATTATTAGCAATTATAATATATACATACTTCCAGCCATTGAAGGGAGGGAAGCAAGGAGAAGAAGAAGAAGACCAAGGGTTTCCATGGCCTCCTCCATTAACTACTTGCCATCCATCACTTCCATGGACGGTTAGATCATAGATCTAGGGTTTCAATGAAGCCCTAGACGAGTAATAGGATTTTATTTATGTTTTTATTTAAGTTTTATTATGTATGGATGACAGTCACATGTTTAGAGGATTTTTATAAATAAATCGTACTTCTAGTGATTAAATCATTACTTTCAGAATTTATTCTTGTCTTAGATCTATTTTGACTGTGATGTGCTCAACAATCCATTCTTGCTGTGCTTGTTTAGATTGTTTACATGTGATGGTGCTTTATTGATTTGTGCTATCAAGTATCCGAATAGTCCATGCCTAGGTTAGACGGATTAGATCACAACCCTAGTTTAGTGTGGGATAATTCGTGCTAACCGAAGATGGATTATGTTGGTGCTTGAACCATGATTATCTTCTTGTAGGAGGAATTGGGCTTGTAGCTACAATTCCCCATATTCATCCAACTTAATAAGCTAAAGTAATTCATAAATATTCCTTATTATGAAGCTAGTGGTGGATTTGCAATCCTAGGTTCCCTTTACATATTTACAAAAACACTTTTAATTGCTTTCATAGTTTAGATTTATTTTTATTGTTATTAGTTTAATTAAAATCAAATCAAATCCGTTTTCTTAATAAACTAAATTTAGGTTTTAAAATTAAGTCGCTGTAGTAAATCAATCTCTGTGGGTTCGACCTTTACTTTCACACTACAAATCTTTAGAAAAGTAAAGTATACTTTTTATATCTTGATTCTGACAACATCATTTTTTGGCGCCGTTGCCGGGGATTGCAAATTACTAGCTTTAGTTTTAGAATCTTAGTTTAGTTAATTCGTACATATTAGATTAGGTTTTCTTGTTATTATTATTTTTTTATTTTTGTTTTGAGTTACTAACTTTTCTTTTTATTTTGTAGTTTCTCGAGTCATCAAATCCTATCGTTTCCGAGTGGATTAGCTAAGCACATCAAAGGAGCTTACGCAAATAAAATAAATAAAAATCAAGTAATTTGCTTCCTTTGAAATTTGCTCAAACCACTGTAAGTCAGGGCGCTGTGACGCAATTACTTGCATTAGGTTAGTTGTGGAGTGAACACTGCATTAGCTAGGAAACCCGGGGCGCTGGGCTTGACGCGGTCATTGTATTACAGGATAATATTCATGCATCACAGTAGTTGAGTGCTTGTTATTTAGTTGCGTGATTGCTATTTGTTTTTTTTGTTGAGTCAGTTTTTGTTCTTAGTTTACTTTCTTTTAGTTTATGTTAGGTACACGTTCAAATAAACCGGAATTAAAACCTTTTGACTCTGAACTTGAACGTACATTAAGACTTAACAAGTCTTCAAACTTAACTTCTAGAACAAGGTTTTTAATAGACGACGATTTGACACCGAAACCAACTTCTTTATTTGAATCCGAAATACGTAGTACTCTTACAAGACTAAAGAAACCACGCTTTAATAACATAGAACCAATTAAAATGGCAAACATTGGAAATAATAACGAAAACAACCAAAATAACGACGGTGCTAATATGAATAATCTTAATATACCGCCACCTCCTCCACTTATAAACTATTTTATTCCTACGACGTACACGCCACAAGCTGGTATCGAATTACCGGAGGCGACAGCATCTCACTTTGAGATAAAGTCGTCTACCATCTCGCTACTTCCTTCTTTCCATGGCCGGCTAAATGAAGACCCTTACCAACACTTAGGGGATTTTCAGGGTATATGCTCTACTTTGAAAATACAAAACCTAAATAATGATGAATTAAAATTGCGGCTCTTCCCATTCTCCTTAAGAGACAAAGCGAAGTATTGGCTTCAATCACTTGAGCCAAACACAATAAAAACATGGGAAGCCTTACACACCGCCTTTTTACAAAAGTTTTTCCCTATTATGCGTACAAATAAGATAAGAAAAGATATAACTAATTTTGTAATGCAAGATGGGGAGACTCTTTATGACACTTGGGAAAAATTTAAAGAATTATTACGCTCGTGTCCACATCATCAGGTTCCCAAGTGGCAATTGGTTCAAGTCTTCTACGAGGGACTTATTCCCTCTGTTAGGAATACCGTCGATGCCGTTTGTGCGGGAACTTTCCTACACAAAAGCGCCGACGAGGCCTGGAAAATTTTCGAAACTTTGAGCGAGAATTCGATGCACCAAGCGGTGTCTGTCCGTTCTGAGGGATACCTTCAACCTAAGCGAGAGGTGACAGTTGAGTCAAGTCAATCAATTGAAATAAAAGAACTATCTAAAAAACTTGACCAACTTTTAACAATGAATCAAACGACAGCCCCACCCGCTCATGAAATTTGTGCATTATGTTCTGATCCTTCACATTCTATACTTTCATGTCCATCGGCATCTCAATTTCCGGAATTCGTGAAGCAACACATTAATTCTATTCAACAATATCCACGAAATAATTATAATTCGACTAATAATAATCCGGACGCGCCATGAAGAAACCATCCTAACTTCTCGTGGAAAAATAATAATAATAATCCTAATGAGGCGACTAATTTCCCTAATGCGTATCGACCTCCGTTTCAGCCTGATCAATACCAACAACCGCCTCCTAATTCGAATCCTTCAAGGGGTAATGTTTTTGAGGAAAAGGTGTTGGCATCCCTTAAGACTATTGAAACGCAAGTACAGGCATAAGCACAAATAGTGCACTCTCACACATAATCCATTGCGAAGCTTGAATCCCAAGTGGGACAACTAGCTACTGTAGTGAGTCGTAGAAACGAGGGGACGTTGCCTAGTCAAACAATTCAAAACCCTAAGGGACAATATGAGGTTAAGGGGTCGAATGAACAAGTAAACGCCGTCTCAACTAGGATTACTACACGAGAGGAGGTGATAGAAACCCCTAATAAGAATGAGAATGTGATAAATATGAACATCAACTCTAATACAAAAAAGGGTGAGGATGTGGATAGAAGTAGAAAAGAAAATGAACCGGTCCCAACTAATCATATTCCGAGAATGCCGTATCCACCTAACGTTGAGAGACCGTCACATTTGCCCAAGAAAGGGTCAAAAATGGAAGATATACTCGAGGTGTTTAAACAAGTTAAAATCAATATTCCTTTCCTCGATGCTATTAAACAAATTCCCGCGTATGCTAAATGTTTAAAAGACCTTTGTACACAAAAGCGCAAAATACACAGTCATACTCCTAAAAAGGTCTTCCTCATGGAAAAAGTAAGCTCTATTTTCCAACACGCTCCTCCGAAGTATAAGGATCCCGGTACGCCTACGATTTCATGTGTCATAGGTGACACTATCATTCATAGGGCTCTCCTTGACTTAGGAGCTAGTGTTAATCTCTTACCCTATCATGTCTACAAACAATTAGGTCTAGGTGAACTTAAACCTACGGCCGCTACTATTCAATTAGCGGATCGTTCTGTCAAAATACCTAGAGGAATCGTCGAAGACGTCCTAGTAAAAGTTGATCAATGTTTCTATCCTGTAGATTTTATGGTCCTTGACACCGAACCGGTACTAGATGCTAGAAAATACGCTCCTGTTATTCTTGGTCGTCCATTCTTAGCCACGGCCAACGCACGTGTCAATTGTAGAACAGGGGTGATGAAAGTGTCGTTCGGGAATATAAAATTAAAATTAAATGTTTTTAATGATGTTGATCAACCTCCCAAAGACGATGATTATCTAGGTGTGGAGGGTAGTGAGGTTAACGGAATATTGAACTTACTAACGTAATAAATATGAGTGAAGGGAATAATATAGAGGATGATGAGTGGATGAATCCTAATACCTCGGCCTCTAACGAAGAATTTACTCGAAAGGTAAAGAATCGATGTAATAACGATAATGGTGAGCTGTCAAATAAATTAACACATAACAATCTTGTTTCGATGTTTCACCAGAATCTCCCTATGGCCTTAAGAGGTACAAACTCTGATTTACGACCTCCTTAAATATTGAGCTAGAACGGTCTAGCGGAAGACGTAAAAGTTAGCGCTTCTTGGGAGGCAACCCAAGCTTAATTTCGTCGGATTTCTTTGTTTTTGGTATGTTTTTGGGTCGTTTTGGTTTGTTTTTGAGTTGCTGAACAGGTTTGGAGGTTGGAATTAAGTTGTTTTTAATTTATATACATAAAATAAGTGAACCGAGAGAATTCATCAAACTCGCGCGCGCAGCCCGCTCGCGCGAGACGTCGTTCGCTCGGCTCGCTGGCGCGAGTTTGCCCCTTAAACGTTTTTCTTTGCTTTTCTTTATAGGAGCTCTCAGGTTCCATTCGCGCTTCATATCGCGGGCGCGAGGTAGCTCGCGGGCGCGAGATGGTCCGCTGGCGCGATTTTCAAAAAAAAAATAATAATAAAATTTGGGAATTCGCGCGCGCGACGGCCGCTCGCGCGATTTCCCCTTTTCTTGATATTTGCTTTTCTTTTCTGTATCTTTCCCCCACACCTGTCACATAGTTTTTACTTTTCTGTTTTTGTTTCGTAGGTCCTTTTCCATCAAGTTTTTGATTGTTATCATAATTCTGGTTATGTTTTATTTTCTTTTATCGTATGCTTTATTTTCTTTTCTAGTTTATGTTTGTTTTGTTTTCTTTGTTTTGTTATATCGTATAGATTAGGTTAATTTATTTATATTTCTTTTAGTTGTTTTTCATCTTTTCTTTGTTTAGTTTCTTTTCTCTAGTATTAACAGGTAACATTGAACTTTATTGACATATTCCTTTGTGTTAACCTGTTCTGTCATTGTTGAAACCAAGGTACTATCGTTCCTTCCTTACGTACTTTCCTTTCTTTCATTCTATTGTTTCATTGGGGACAATGACAGGTTTAGGTTTGGGGGTATGCACATGCACATTATTTTATGCAAAATTTTAAAATTTTTCAATAAGTGTGTTTAAATAAATGATGATTACCTACGATTTTTGCAATCTTGATTAAATACTTCTTGTTATGTAAATTTGATTGTTATAGAATGATAAACAAGGAAAGATGTGATTAAATATTTGCTGAAGTCATGATATAATGTTTTAGGTCATGTATTGTTCGAATCGTAGTTTTTATCATAGATTTGCACATAAACCTATGCACTGCACGTAGTTGAATGAATACATGTCTGATGTGAACTATAATATGATTCGGATTTCTAGATAACACATGGTGGAGACTAAGCCCAGTGAGCTTTTGAGCTTATCTTTTCTTTTTAGAGGGTTATAAATACATTGTGTTTGTCGAATTACATTGAAATAGCGCATTAACTTGTTGTTTAGTCTCATTATTCTTGTTATTGGTTGATAGTCAAGTTAACATATTTATTGCCATGCTAAATAATCTTCCATTGTAAACATTGAAGAACCATATGACCATAGGACATGATTTTAGGCCCTCTTTGTTTACTGCCGACCGATAAATGATAAAAATTTCCTTAGTTCACCCTTTGAGCCATTAAAATGCCTTTTTCTTTGATTACCATTATCCTTGTTTTTGGCTCCGACTTGACAAACTTGGAGTTCACCATTGAGAGATTTGTCAACTTTTAGTGGTGTTAAGGCGATGTGTGATTGAGAAGAGCAAGTAAATAAGATGATGTTTGGGGTGGTTGCCTTGATTCTTTACTGAATATTCGTTTCGAAAGCAACGAGAAGGAAAGAAAAAAGATAAGGATTGGAAAAAAATAAAGAAGAAGAAGGTTGATAAAAGAAAAAGAATAGAAAAGAAAGAAAAAAATATGTGGAAAGAAAAATGAAAAGATGAAGTTGGTAGAAGAGAGAATGAAAGAAATAGTACATGCCTTACAATGCCATTCTGAAACTACTTGATATATCCGTTCTATGCTTTTTCATTATTTGAGCCATGTTACAACCTTTGAAAAGTCCTATTTGATCCTGGAAAACATGGTTTGGATATGTAAACGATGGGAGGGGGATTAAAACATGGTAATGATTCATTTTTCTTGATTATTGGCATCCTATCCATGAGACTACTGTTCTTTCGTGTCATGCGTCTTTTTCCAGTCATATGTGAGCATTTCTCGTTTTGAAAACATATTTTCTTTACTCACATATTTTAGAAAAAATTACACCTGTTTCTGAATGTTTTATTTGAGAGTGTAATTCCTTGTGAGATTTGTAGTCAAAGCATAGTTAGATGGTCATCCGAGTTATATTCCAAGTTCATGACATGCACGTGTTCATTTGACTACCATATCACACACGTGCAATCTTATGAGAAACTCTATTGATTTATACGATGCATGTGCTTGAGATTGTTTTTCAGGATGTAGGTAGACGTTTGATTCCGTTTCTTCTTGTTCGGTATTCTATTTCGAATCATCGTTCTATGATAATGAGTATTGAATATTAGTTTTTCGTTTTTTAAATTTTACAAGTTAATAAAGATGGTTGTGGGTGACTTGTTGATGAGAACCCTCACGAGACTTCACTCGTCCGACTAGGGACACCTAGAGGTTTAAAAGGCTTGTTGCATACGCTAAATGCAATCGTGATCCATGCGAAAATGGAGTAGTATTTTATTAGTAATTTTTATTTTAGTTTTGCTCGAGGACTAGCAAAATGTAGGTTTGGGGGTGTGATCGGGAGAGAACAGATCCTATTTATACGCCTTAACGAGCATTTGTTAGTACCTTTTTATCCTGTTTTTGTATATTTTTACTTCGTTTTCTATTTTCTGACAGGTTTTGGAAAAAATCAAGTATATCAGGCTAAATAGGGTGAAAAAGCACAAAGAAAGAAGCTGAAAAATCCAAGTCACGCGCGCGAAAATCCCAGAATCGCTCGCGCGATCCGCGCGCGCGAAGTCCCAAAAGTCGCGCTCGCGCGACCTGCTCGCGCGACCCGCTCGCGCGGTATATGTAAAAACCAAAGTTGCGTATTTCAGTATACTGAAGACTCCTGTGCAAACGAGATGTCCTAACTGCGTCCAGATTGTAAATTATATCAGTTTCAGTTCGTCTCGAGTTAAAAGAGCTTCCAAAACTTGTTGTAATTCTATATATACCCTATTTTACTTCAATTAAAGGGCTAGACATTATTAGCAATTATAATATATACATACTTCCAGCCATTGAAGGGAGGGAAGCAAGGAGAAGAAGAAGAAGACCAAGGGTTTCCATGGCCTCCTCCATTAACTACTTGCCATCCATCACTTCCATGAACGGCGCTAGATCATAGATCTAGGGTTTCAATGAAGCCCTAGACGAGTAATAGGCTTTTATTTATGTTTTTATTTCAGTTTTATTATGTATGGATGACGGTCACATGTTTAGAGAATTTTTATAAATAAATCGTACTTCTAGTGATTAAATCATTACTTTCAGAATTTATTCTTGTCTTAGATCTATTTTGACTGTGATGTGCTCAACAATCCATTCTTGCTGTGCTTGTTTAGATTATTTACATGTGATGGTGCTTTATTGATTTGTGCTATCAAGTATCCGAATAGTCCATGCCTAGGTTAGACGGATTAGATCACAACCCTAGTTTAGTGTGGGATAATTCGTGCTAACCGAAGATGGATTATGTTGGTGCTTGAACCATGATTATCTTCTTGTAGGAGGAATTGGGCTTGTAGCTACAATTCCCCATATTCATCCAACTTAATAAGCTAAAGTAATTCATAAATATTCCTTATTATGAAGCTAGTGGTGGATTTGCAATCCTAGGTTCCCTTTACATAGTTTAGATTTATTTTTATTGTTATTAGTTTAATTAAAATCAAATCAAATCCGTTTTCTTAATTAACTAAATTTAGGTTTTAAAATTAAGTCGCTGTAGTAAATCAATCTCTGTGGATTCGACCTTTACTTTCACACTACAAAATCTTTAGAAAAGTAAAGTATACTTTTTATATCTTGATTCTGACAACATCAGCGGTTCACATGCACACTCATAAACTGTTTTGAGGAAACTATTAAAATGAATTTAAAATATGTTTATGATTAATATATATTTTCTAGGGTAAATTACACAAACCTCCCCTGAGGTTTAACAAATTACACGAACCTCCCTCATATATTGCAAAATTGCACATACCTCACATGTCAATGTTAAATGTGACTTACAACAAATTGAGTATTTTGTCTTCGTTTAATTTGTACATTTTTTGTTATATCCAGTTATTTGTTCTACTCGGTCTCTCTCTATCTCTCTATCATCTACAACTCCACAAAAACAGAGTCATCATCACCACCAATCTCATTGATTATCCATCACTACCACCTCGTCAGCCACTATTACTATAATCCCTGGTGTTGTGGGCAAACTGCTGTAAGTGCCTTTGTGTCTGCAATAAGTGTTGGCAGGCTACACACTATGGGAAGTTTGTCCCACATAGCCTGGGTTTGGAAAAGTAATGTGCTATATATGTGTGGTTCCAAGTCTCCCTAGTAAGAGGCCTTTTGGGTAGTGGCCCAAGAACAAATCCGTGCGGGTTTGGGCCAAAGCGGACAATATCTTACTTAGCGAGACTTGGGTTGTGACTGAATGGTATCAGAGTCTGACCCAACCAGAAGTGTGCCAACACGGATGTTTGGTCCCTAAGGGGGGTGGAATGTAACGAACCTGGTGTTGTGGGCGGGCTGCTGTAGGTGCCTTTGTGGTTGCAGTAAGTGCTGGTAGGCTACACACTATGGGAAGTTCATCCCACATCGCCTAGGTGTGGAAAAGTAATGTGTTGTATATGTGTGGTTCCAAATCACCCTAGTAAGAGGCCTTTTAGATAGTGGTCCAAGAACAAATCCGTGCGGGTTTAGCCCTGAAGCGGACAATATCTTACTCAGCGAGTCTTGGGTCGTGACAGAATACACACACTGATTTTTGGATAGCCAAATATTCAATCAAGTGCATACCCTGATCAATATTCAACTGCCCAATAGTCCAAAGTTTCTAACCTACACTTAATTTAAAAAGACCATTTTAAGATAAATTGAATTTAAATTACTTTCATACACCACATTATCTCTTTTTAAACACAATTCATGTATCATCAAACTCATTCCCAAAATTATTACAAGAAAACCATAAGTTTCCCTTTACATAGAAATAATAAAATTTTCCTCCATTGAATCACAATAAAATTATCGGGTTATAATAATAAACAGAACAATTTTCAACACTACACTATCTCAGGTCAAATCTGCTACAAACGTCCCCCAATGTCCAATAATACAGCAGAAATATAACTACACCTACTACAAGCTAGTTCTCAACCTTGCCTCACAATGCCAACTAAATAAAAAAGTATCATATAATACATAAAGAATGAAAAGTAGATATCTTCAACTTCACAAACAGATCGGCTGCTCCACAACAAACTCCAACTATACTATCGTGCACATGTCATCCGAATACGTTTCATATAGAAACTCCCCGAATGCATTATGCACCCGGGTCAGCATATAAAATACTGGCATGAGTTAAACAAAACACAAATCTTAGGGATCTAACTTGAACCCGTAGATTACAAACCACACTACAACATTCTTGGTCCAAGACTGATAATTCCACACACATATCTGGACAATAGAGTAGTTTCCATTTATGTGGTGGCAAGTAGTTTCTTGCCCAAATAAAACAGCTAAATACTTACCTTTCTTAACTATGGTAGGCCAAAATCTGCAACCCATTAGTGGGCCTACCATCCTGTACAAATAGAAATTAACACAATAATAGAAAACCAATAACAAGGTGCTATTAATTAAAATAAATTTATCTCCAACAAAGAGCTAGAATTAGACACAACTTAAAACACAAAAAACGTCAAGAATAAAATTTCCAAGAATGACTCGCGTCCCCATTCATTAATTCTAAATAGATAATTCAGAAATTATTTATTAAACTTCAGCTCTTAGATAGACGATGTTCAGCAGATTCTAAAAATCGATGAAAACAGTGTCAAGATGACGTTTTTAGAAAAAGTGTAAAACATGAAAGTTGTTTGGATCATCGTTTTACTTCAGTTAACGTGAAACGACCATAAAGTATGAATCTAAGTATCCAAATATTTAATTACTAATCTGGTCCAGTTTATTATTAAATTATTATGTTCCCAAAAATGCTACGTTACACATAGAATGCTACGTTTTAAGCTAACAGATACACACAAAAGTTGTTTGATAAGACGATTACTAATCATATATAAATTTCTGGTACTCGACTACCACAGGCTATAATAAATTACAATACAACGTATAGCCACAAATTTAAACACCACAAGTATTTTATTTATTACACCTTATGTTCACCACCTTGGTCACCCATCCTTGGTTCAGCCTACACATATATCACATGTGTCTCAGAACGTAATACTAACTCTCACTCCGGTCCCAACTCCCATGAAGTATCACTAGGATTTGAGCATACACCGAAAGGCTAGTCCTTACATTCTTGACGTCAATTAAACGAAGTCTAAATACATATGAAATAGACCAACAAGCCAGGCATAAGGCTTAAAAATGAAGAGACGGGTCATCCATGTAGTCGCCGTCTAATCACACAAGGACGGGTCATCCACGAAGTCGCCGCCTAAAATCATAAGGAGCAGTGGTGAACTCTAAGGTCTTTTCTAACGTTCATACATCCACGTTTTTCACAAAACTCAACTTTATAAGAGATTCATATATCTCAAATCAAATTTCTGTTAAAATCATATTAACAGTTACATGTTCACACAGATTCATAACCCATACAAAATCACATAGTCATGATTTCACAAAGCTCAACTATACATGACAACTCATATCTTTCTAAGTACAAACAAATAAATTCATATTAACGAGCACAAAGTCACACAAAAATATGATATAGCAAATACGTTTATTTTAACCTTCATGAATCTGCTACTGTAATATGCATTTTCTGCCCAACGGTACAGAATTGGGAAAAACATTATTAGATGAACACACGTGCAGAATCGCATTTTACATGGGCTACATGGGCTTAATTCCAAAAATCAATGACCGCGATTTTATATAAATTATTTTCATTTTCAGCCACCGTAAATTTAGATTGATCAAAATAGTCACATATTCATAATCACAACAACAAGAAGATCACAAAGATCAATCTTAATTGTAAACCCTAGTTTACACATGGCTTCAAATACATATATATATATATATATATATATTCAAATACAGATATTCAAAACAAGAGTTTAACTCGTTGATTTACGGCTTCAAGGTTGATGATGATTACGCAAAACATAAGTTTGGAGTTCCTCCTTTTTTTTTCCTTCTTATTCTCTTCTTCTTCTTCTTCTTCTTCTCTCTCTCTACATCTGTTCTCTCTTTTCTTTTCTTCTCTACCCTTTTTTTTGTTAATATGAGGGCTAGGATTTTAATTTATGTATATGTATATGTATATGGATTCTACACACACAACACATGTCAATAAAACACACACAAACATATAAATCCCATTTTTTTTTTTGTTTTATGAGCTCACAAAAAGACTTCATATCGGCCCGAAAATGCATTCTAAAGTGACAAAATGATTAGCCCAATGGGTACCCATGACCCGGGCACTAAATTTCTATGTTAAGCATACTACCTGACATACTAACGACCCGTACATGCTACTTCAACATTTTATTAGGTGTCACTAAGGTACAAACACATAGTTAATGTCTAATACTTGAAAAGAATAATATAAATAATTACTAAAAACACTTAGAAAATTCGGGTTGTTACATTCTACCCTCCTTAAAGAAAATTTTGTCCTGAAATTTGAAGCGGCGGTAATACAAATACTTATTCATAAATATTGTTAAACACACAACTAATAGAAAACACATATTAACATTTAACTCTCAACAATACAAGGCCTAGTACATCGAGCGAATAATCCAAACAAAGAAACCCTCATGTATATACATTTAACCTCATATAGTCAATTGTTAATTGTTAGCAAATAATTAAGACATATATAATAATGCAGCATATAAGAATAAAATTAGGAATGAAACCATTTACCCCCACTATAATACTCCTTGAAATACTCAATACTCACTAATCAACTAATGTATCTAAGAATGCTCATTCTTCCAAAACTCCTTGCTAGTAATAAGATTGAGAAGACAACACTACCATTGAATATAAATCCATAACCATCCGGATCATAATATGTCATTGAGAAGAGAATATCGTCGATGATTACACCAGAGAAATCATATAAAATAGAGTTCCCATATATAAGAATAGCAGCAGCATAATCGTACGAAATCCAGAATACTCGTTGATGATATCCGCATCAGAAGATAAAATATCCAGAATACCAATAGTAACAGTTTCCGCATAAGAAAAACAGTAGATAATCAATAGAGATAAGAAAACCAGTTGATCACATGAGAAGTCCAGATATCAAATCTCTGCCTCTAACTCCCAAATAAGATTTTTTAATCCTTCACATAGATAGTCATCCACATTGCTACTCCATGAGCCAAAAGAACAGTCCCTTTGATAAGACCCCCAACGTTACAACCAAAGATGCATGCACTAACCGGTAAATCTAAACAGTATCATGTATGCTTCTATTAGGTCATCCTGAAAATGACATGCATTTAAGACTAACAAGCTACAAAGCACATTGTAGAACGAAACACATAGTATCATGAAACACATAGCAGCACAAAGCAATAGAATCACGTAATAGCACATAGTTCCTATCACAAAAATCCGCAAACCTAAGGCTCTAACCAACCCATAAACCATATTCCAAGAATTACTTAGACTGGCTAAGCTAACCACAAGCTCTGATACCATTTTGTCTTGACCCAAGTCTCATTTAGTAAGATATTGTACGCTTTAGGCCCAAACCCGTACGGATTTGTTCTTTGGCCACTACCCAAAAGGCCTCTTACTATGGAGACTTGGAACCATATTTATATAGCACATTACTTTTCCATACCCAGGTGATGTGGGACAAACTTCCCATAGTGTATAGACTGCCAGTACTTACTGCAGCCACAAAGGCAACTACAGCAGCCCACCCACAACACCAGGGTCGTTACATTATTTGTAACAACCTACATCCCCATCTAGCAAAAATATTGTCCGCTTTGGGCCTTTACACAAAGAACTTCCCAAGGGGTCACCCATCCCTGGTAATGCTCTGGCAGCAGCAAGCTTAAGTGTGGAGTTCTTTTGTGTTTAGCTCCCTCACGGTTTTAAAAGAACTTGTTGCATATAGAGGGGCGATTAATCCTTATAAACTAGTCCAACTACACCCTAGGCGATGTGGGACGAACTTCCCATAGTGTGTAGCCTGCCAGCACTTATCACAGCCACAAAGGCACCTACAATAGCCCGCCCTCAACACCAGGGTGGTTACATTCTACCCCCCTTGGGGCCCAACGTCTGCGTTGGCACACTTCCAGCTGGACTTAACTCTGATACCATTTGTAATGACCCACCTCCCCATCTAGCAACAATATTATCTACTTTGGGCCTAAACACAAAGAACTTCGTAGGGGGTCACCCATCCCTAGTACTGCTCTAGCAGCAGCACGCTTAACTGTGGAGTTCTTTCGTGTTTAGCTCCCTCACAGTTTTAAAAGGACTTGTTGCATATAGAGGGGCAATTAATCCTTATAAACTAGTCTAGGAACTTCACCCCAGGCGATGTACAATGACCTTGGTGTTGTGGGCAGTTTGCTGTAGGTGCCTTTGTGGCTCTAGTAAGTGCTGGCAGGCTACACACTATAAAAATTTTGTCCCACATCGCCAGGCTATGGAAAAGTAATGTGCTATATATGTGTGGTTCTAAGTCTCCCATAGTAAGAGGTCTTTTGGACACTAGCCCAAAAACAAATCTGTACGGGTTTGGGCCCAAAGCGAGAAATATCTTTCTCGTCCTACGTCGCCTGGGTGTGAAAAAATGTAACGACCCTGGTGTTCTGGGTAGGCTGCTGTAGGTGCCTTTGTGGCTATAGTAAGTATTGGCAGGCTACACACTATGGGAAGTTCATCCCACATTGCTTGGGTATGGAAAAGTAATATGTTATATATATGTGGTTCCAATTCTACCTAGTAAGAGGTCTTTTGGGTAGTGGCCCAAGAACAAATCTGTGTAGGTTTGGGACCAAAGCAGACAATATCTTACTGAGCGAGACTTGGGTCGTTACAATTTCCTTAACCACCAGTCCACCACTTATGTACCATTTACCCTATCAAGTGAAATCAAACCCCAATGACAACCCTAATCAAATATTATCTCAATTTGGTTTTGGCAAGTCTCAAAAACACCCAATATATACATATGTATATAATATTCTGTTACGCACTTCTCTCTCAAAATTTTTTTAATGATATCCTGTCTATCTCTCTCATCGTCTAGTAAGCATGCCTTGTTGACAAATTGGAGATCAATTCGTCAGAAAAGAATAGAGAAGAGACTGGACAGACATTCATACCAACGTCACCATCGACACCATCATCCCCACCTCAAAGCAGCGAACCCCACCAACACATCCCACACTGGCCTCTGTCTACTACATCATGACCTTTATCTTCTTTCTTAATTACCTTCCCTAAAATATCATAAATTACTGAAAAATGTCATTATTCATCAAAGCGATTTCTTACCAATTGCATCTAATTCATTACCTTAATCTTCTCTGTCAACCAAATTGATGTTAATAAGTCAATGATTTTGGAAAGTGGTTTGGGTTTCAATGGGAGCCGTAGATGGTGACAATGGCTACTCATGTGGATGTGTGGTATGTCGCGTTGAATCAGTTTATGAGAAAATTAAGCATCAGGATTTATTCAATGGTGTGGTAAATGGTGGTCAAAATTGGTTAAGATTTTTTGCGTTGGTAGAGTAAAACATGTCCATATGTATATACCCACATATATGGAGTGAGAAAGGAGATAATTTATTTTTTTCTAATGGTCTTTACAAAGGAGGGTAAAGTAGGAATTTTGGAAAAGTTTAACACAAAGTTAAGTTTTTTGGTTGGTCAACTAATAGTTGACTAATGGTGTGTAATTTCATCAAACCTCAGGGGAGGTCTGTGTAATTTACCCTATTTTCTATTATAAAAAAACAAGTGAGGAAATTTTGGCACTACATATATGTACATTGATGATTATCAAAAAATTAAATAAATATACAACTACGATAATACATTGATTACTTGACCTTTACACTAGGCATGTACATTGGTTTACTCTCTGAAGTTTGACAATTGAAGCTCAATTGGAATCCAAAATGGGGTCTAGTTTAGTCACCTTCAGGTAGAGCTTGGGCATACCACTCGACAACTCGAGCTTGAGGCTCTCCCAAACTCGCAAGAAGGCCGTGGGCCTACCCTTTTGGAACTTGAGCCTAAGGCTCTCCCAAACTTGTGAGAAGGCCCTGGACTTGATGTGTTGAGAGCTCTACTGGGTTTGTGGATGTGGCACGAACCCACCTAAGTTTTGTTTACATTTGTCCTAGTCTGGCATACCATTTTTTTATGCCTAGCTATACCTGTGTATGATGGGTAGTGTTATTTTACGAATAATTATGGATTCCTCGTGTAGACTCACAACTTAGTCAAATCCCAAACACATGGAAAAAGTCCCATCTAATTATTATTGATATATGCTATTGTCGCAATAATGGAGTTGTAGCATAGTAGAGTCATTTTCCTTTGTTTCTAGACAGGCATTAGCTAGCTTATCTTTTTATTCATAACCTCTTTCTTCCTTTGTTTGGCTTTTTTAAAGAGCCATTTATCCTTTCTTCCTAATAGAGATCAAGTTGTGAGAGTCCTTAATGTTGCTAGAAAATTTGAGAACAATGTATTCAGTGGTCCTGGAGCCATCAACACTTGTAGTCTAGAAGATACTATGCTAGTTAATGCTACTCCATCTACTACTGCTATTGGTACTGTCCATGTAGACTCTACAGATGTGTGCCCTGGTTTTATTATCTCAAATCCTTCAAAATCTGTAGTGTATGGGGTAAAGGATGATGGAATCACAAAATTTCTAAGATTGCTATTAGCAAAGGCTCAACACCAAACAATCCGAAAGCTGAAGTTCCTATTTTCCCTAATTTTTTTGAAGAAGAACTTGAAATTCCAGAAGATTGGGAGGAAACTGTTTTTATTAAAGCCACGATTGATGGAGGTAAAAGAATCAAGGAGGGAAGTGAAGAAGGTGAGCTCACTGATCATGAATATCATAATAATTTACGTCAGGATTCCAATGATTATTTAAGGAAAAGTTTGAAGTTAGCTCAAGCTAAAATCCAAAAATTGATGAATGATAAAGTTGATCTTTAAACCAAGCAAGATAGATCTTCTATCCCCTCTGGTTCTAGGGGGGGCTCAAGTGTTGGGAGAACCCCTTATAAGTCTGGAAGTAGGAGAAATGGTCATAGTTCTTGTTTGGATTGGAGGAGACATCAATTTAAACCTTCTGATATTTGTGGGAATGATTGCAGCTTAAGTGATGATCAATCCAGAAGAGGAAAGAATGCTTGGGTTCCAATCCAAACTCACACAAAAGTTCCCCCTGATTCTGTCACTGGTCTTGAGAATTCTTCTTAGTTGGTTCTTGTTCCCCAATCTAACAGATAAGGTTAAGGAAGAAGACCAACAACTGCTATTATTGTGTCTAGTGGTGGCCCAATTATGACAGGAGATCTTATCGCAAATCAAGAGAATTTGTCCAAAGGAAATATTATTAATGTTCTTGATATTTCATGCCGGGAGGGTCGAAATGTGTTTTCTATACCTGCTAAAAAAGATGAAGATGGGATGAACTTACTTTTTGATCCAAAAAGCAAGTGTATAAATTCAACAAATGAGTTTCCAACAGTTGGGGCCCACTGTCCACTCACCCATAAGCCCAACGGCTATATTAAAAAGTTGAAGGATCCCCTAAAAGGTGTTGTTTCCTCCACTTCTACACGCATACCACACAGCAACAAGGACAATATCACTATTGCGCAGTATGCTAGCCTTTCTCATCACGTGGGGACTGACTTTGCTCCCTTAAATCAAGGCGCTTTGTCCCCTCTTCCCTCCCACGTGAACCCCTTTGAGCAGATTTTTATTTCTTCTTCCACAAATACCCCCCCCCCCCCCACACACACACACACCAAATGTCAAATGTTGCAGCTTAAGTACCAGCTGCAGTGTCAACCTTTTCGGCTTCTCATACCATGACCGTTTTCAATGCTATATCAGCTCCTTTTACTCAAATGTCAACAATGTCGGATTCCATTTATGCTAAATCTCTCAATTCGGCTAGTACTTTAGGCAGACCATGTTTTGTAGCCATACCCTTGCCCATTTCCACACCTACGACTGCACAAACTAAACCAAATTTTACAGATTCTCCCAAGTCCATTTGTGTGGATCCTTCCCTTACCCAGCCTAATTCTTAATATCCCCCCCATCCCACCCCCCAAAATTGATGTGGAAAATCATCCTTCTAATTGGGCATCTCTGGTTAAGGGAAAAGCTAACCCTGAGTTTAAAATCAATTTTATTAAGCCTAAATTTGGTGATGATAGAAAGCTTATTACATTACCCAATACATTACCTGCAATTGGTAATAATAACTGGGATAATACTTTAGTTGTGTCCTTTATAGGAAAAAAGCTCCCTTATACTTTGGTCAAGAATGCTACCTCTAGAATGTGGGATAAAATGGGACTATCAGATATGCTTGCTACTGATTCAGGTTACTTCTTTTTTAAATTCATTTCTAAAGAAGATGGTATAAATGTTCTTGAAGGGGGGCCTTGGCATGTTGCTGGGCAACCTATTCTGCTAAAAATTTGGCAACCAGGCCTTGTGCTTGATAAGGAAGCGCCTTCTTCTGTCCCAATTTGAGTCCATTTCTTTAATATCCCCTTAGAATTTTGGATCCCTGAGGGGTTGAGTCATATAGCCAGTTCTGTAGGGAAGCCTCTACATGTTGACAGAATGACTGCTACTTGTAGAAGAATTTCATATGCTAGGATATGTATTGAAGTCCAAGCTGAGTATGAGCTGTTGAATAATTTTGATATTGAAGTTGAAGGCTCTGATGCTGAGAGGACTAACATTAGGGTTGAATATCAGTGGACTCTTATAAGGTGTGCTAAATGTAAAAGGTTTGGTCATGATTGTTCTAAGATTCAAAATTTTAACAAGTCCCATAAGCCAGAGATTCAGGCCTCTAGCAATCTAATAGCAACTGATGAGGGTGATTGGAAAGTCAAAGGTAAGGGTAAGATGGTCTATGATAAAGATCCAGTAGCTAATTCCCCCAGCCTAAATTGGAGATCAACATACAAAATGATCACTTCAAGGGACTCACTCTAGCAGGGGGAGGTATTGGTCCTTCTTCTTCTTGCTCATCTAAGGTAGACATAAATGCTGGCAAGCTCTCTGATATTCAGATTTTGCATTCAGTTTCAAAGTCAGAAGCAGTTGGCCCTTTGCCCCATCTAATGCCTTCTAAAGGCGTTATTGTCAACAATCAGTTTTTAGCATTAGAAACAACTAAAACAGAAGAGGTGTTAATTGGTATACAAGAAATTAGGGAACAGAGTACTGAGGAAGCTGCTATAAATTAACTTTTAGATCTGAACTCAAATGTTATAAAAGGGGAGCAGTTAGAACTCCCAATGGATATGTATGAGGATGAGCCTGAACTTCATACTACAATTAAAATTACTAGTCATCATAATGCTATTGAAAGTATTCTCAAAAACTAAATTGCAAATGAGATGAGGGAGCACATTGCTGAGGGTGATCAACAGCAAAGCATTACATAGTCTACATCTTGTGCTACTCCAGAAAGAAAGATTCAGAATAATGATCTTGGAGCAAGCTCCCAATATTGTTATTCTCCTACTCCAAGTTCAAAAATAACTCCAAAGGCCTCACCAAACCGTGGTAAGCCTAAGTGTAAGAGCCATTCTAGTTCTTCAGGTAAGAAAAAACAATCCCATCGTCGTTCTTAATTATTGTTTGCTGTTGGAATATTAGAGGTCTCAATATGGCCTCCAAGTAATCTAAAGTTGCTATGTTTATCTATGATAACAACATAGATGTTTTAAGCATTGTTGAAACAAAAGTTAATCAGTCCAATGAGGATGCCATTAGGAGATAAATTTTTAAACATTGGGAATTTTTTTCAAATAGCACTCCTAATTCAACTAGTAGAATTTGGATAGGCTGGATTAATGAAAAAATTAGACTTAATATTCTTAAAAGCACTTCTCAAATCATTCATGCTAGTATCGAAGTTGATGAGAAAAACACTTACTTGGAAGCATCCTTTGTTTATGGTTTTAATACTAGACAAGAAGGAGGCAAACTTTGGGCTGATCTTAAAGCTATTAATGCTAGTTCTGATTCCATTAATTACATTACTTTAGGTGATTTCAATGCTACTCTATGCCCAGAGGAAATTTCTTATCCGCATCATGGGTGGACTACTGATATGTTAGATTTTAAAAAGGCTACTGATGACTGTTGCTTAGTGGATCTTAGATATATAGGTGAACTATTTACATGGAGCAATAGAAGATATGGGAGGCCAGACTTTACTCAAAGAAAGCTTGATAGAGCTATGGTCAACCAGACTTGGCTTGACAATTTCTCTGATTCTTTTGCTCATTTCTAGGCTCCAGGTACCTCTGATCATTCTCCTATTATTGTTTATATTGATGAGATTCAAAGAAGGAAGGGTAAGGCATTTAAGTTTTATAACTACTGGACTAAAATGAATAACTTTTCTGATATAGTTAATAATGCTTGGGACCATAGAATCGATGGGACTGTCCAATATCAAGTCTGCCATAAACTTAGATACCTTAAACAAGATCTGAAAAAAAACTGAGTAAGAATTCCATAGGCCAAGAAATGGTTAATGCTGATAAAGCTAGAGAGGCACTTAAGTCTATTCAATTTGCTGTTCTTGCTGATCCAAATGATACTTCTCTTATCGAGGAGCAAAATATCTATCTAAAAATTTTTTATGAAGCTATATGGATAGAAGAGGAAACTCCTAAACAAAAATCCCAATTATAGTGGTTAGACGTGGGTGATAAAAACTCAAGGTATTTTCATCTTTCCATTAAAGAAAGAAGGAATTTTAAAAGAATTTTTGTTCTTGAAAAACCATATGGAAGTTTTACTGCCAACTGTGATGAGGCTAAAGGAGAAGCAATTAGATATTTCACATCTTTACTTGGATCTCCCTCTAGTCACAATTACCCTGGGATAGATACTATTAGGTCATTTGTCCACAAAAGAATTCCTCATGAGTTAATGGCAGATTTGGATAGGATTCCTACTGATGATGAGATTAAAAAGGCTTTTTTTTAACTTGTATAGTAATAAGGCCTCGGGTCCTGATGGTTATAATGCTTTTTTCCTTAAACACTCTTAGGCCATTGTGGGCACTTCTATTTTAGATGTTGTAAAAGAATTCTTTCAAAATGGAGAGCTATTGCGAGAATCCAATACTACCCTTATTGCTCTGATCCCGAAGGTCCCTAATCCATCTAAGATGAGTGACTTCTAGCCTATCTCTTGCTGCAATACTGTTTATAAGTGTATATCTAGGATTATTGCGAGTAGGCTTCAAATGATCCTCCCAAACTTTATTGATCAAGCTCAGTCTGCATTTATTAAAGGTAGGAAGATAAGTGATAATGTTCTCCTTACCCAAGACCTTATGAGAGATTATCATAAACAGAAGGGTAAGCCTAGGGTATCAGCTAAGGTGGATATTATGAAGGCTTATGATAGTGTTAGCTGGGAATTTCTCATTGATTTACTTAAAGTGCTTGATTTCCCTCCTAACCTGAAAAAATGGATTATTGCATGTGTTACTACACCAAGATATTCTATTAATTTTAATGGAGAATCTATGGGTTACTTTGATGGTGCTAAAAGCCTAAGACAAGGTGATCCTATTTCTCCCTACTTCTTTGTTATCATTATGGTTACCTTAAGCCAACTTTTACATCATAACATTCATAGAGAGCCTTTCACTTACCATTGGAAATGTGATAAATTAAAAATCTCACACCTTTGCTTTGCTGACGATCTTCTTCTTCTATTCAAGGGGATGTAGAATATGCAATTTTGATCAGACAAACCCTAAACCAGTTCTTTAACTTAACTGGTTTACAAGCCAATAATGCTAAAAGCTGTCTTTTTTTATGAAATGTTGAGCGTGATATGATTGATGAAATTGTTAATATTCTTCACTTTGAGAAAGGTTCTCTTCCCATTAGATATCTTGGAGTCCCTCTTATTACTTCAAAACTTAAGAAACAGGACTGTGAGGGTTTGGTCAATAAAATATGTGCTAGAGTTAATTCTTGGAAATCTAAATTTTTATCTTATGCAGGGCGAGCCCAGCTTATTAGATCTGTCTTGGCAGGGATTCAAATCTACTGGTCAGGAATGTTTGTATTGCCTAAAAGAGTTCTCAAACAAGTTTCCCAATCTATGGCCAGATTCCTTTGGTCTGGCAAGACAGATAAAATTTCAGGAGCTAAAGTTGCTTGGGATAAAGTGTGTAGACCAAAAAAGGAAGGGGGTTTGGGCTTTAATGATGTCTTTTTGGTCAACACTATTTTGAATCTAAAACATATTGGGAATCTATTGGACCCCTTCAACATTTCCCTCTAGAATAAGTGGGTCCACAAGTGTATGTTGAAAGATAAGAACCTTTGGCAAGCCAAAATTCCTTCCCAATGCTCCTGGTATTGGAGGAAGTTATTAAAATTTAGACAAGTTGCCAAACCATTACTAATTCATTACATTGGTAATGGTAACCATACATCTCTTTGGTTTGATAATTGGCTTCCCTTGGGTCCTTTGTTGGATAAATTCTCTGATAGAATTGTTTATGATTCAACAATTAATGTTAATGCTAAAGTTAGTAGCATCATTAGCGGTTTGGAGTGGAATTGGCCTGGCTCCAATTCCATTGAGCTTAATGAAGTAAGAAATGTTTTGTCAAATTTCCATAAACCTCAAAATTGTAATGATACTGTGAAATAGACTATAACTCCTAATGGTGTGTTTAATACTTTTCTTATTTGGGACCACTTGAGGATACATCATCCTGTGGTTCCATGGTATAACACTGTGTGGTTCTCTGGGTGTATTCCGAGACAAAGCATTGTTCTTTGGTTAGCTACCCAAAATAGACTTTCTACACATGATAGAATCTATAATTTTACTCCTGGACCATTAGCTTGAATGCTTTGCCATAAACAGGAGGTAACACATGATCACTTATTTTGTGCATGCTCATATTCTTCTTTTGTATAGTAGGACCTGATGAATAGATATGGATTGCAGTGACAAGGTCAAAGCTGGACTGACACTTTGGATTCAATGGCTCAAAGGCTAAAATGAAAGATTAGTCAAAATGTGATACTTAAAATGTGTCTTGGAGTGGTAGTCTATGGATTATGGAAAGAGAAAAACCAAAGGTCCTTCAGGAACACCTCTAATACTAAAGAAATTCTTCTAAAGAACCTTATTTCTAAAATTAATGCACAAATCAGGGTGAAATGGAGTAACCATTCTAATTTTGATAGGATTATTTGTAGCTGGACCTAATGGTCATTGGGGTCTCTTTTGCTGCTATTATGCTATAGGTTTATTTTCTTTCGGATTGCCTTGAATGGTTGTGTTGCCTTCAAGTTACCTGTTCTATGCCTTTGAATGTTCTTTGGTGCGGTGCCCTTCAATTGTGTTTATGTTTTAGTATCCTGTAGGGCAGGCCCATTTGCTTGAAGTTCTGGTTACTAGATTAGCTTCATGTCATGTTTTGAGCTCATTGTTTTATCCTGGGGTTTGCCATTTTGGGGGGCAGTTTAACATTAAATGCATGGAACCGAGTTATGATTAAGTTCGTTCAAGGCTTTTGTTGATTTGGCGTCCATGCATGTGTTTGTATATGTATAGAAAATATTGTGAGCCTTCCACCCACATATTAGACCCAGAGTTCAAGCGGGTTTTAATTGACTACCAAGCTTATTCAATTTTGGAGTCCTAGTATAACCCTACTTTGGGAGAGGTTGTGTATATATATGTTATACATACACACACAGTTTTCCTTCCCTCTCTCTTCCTCACGCCGTCTATCTCTTTCTCTAGTGTAATCACGTCTAGGGCTTGGGATTTAGCGTGTGGATTCAAAGGGGGCTGCTCTAGTAGTAGTTCTCACGACCATACTGAAGCACAAGGCATACACGTAGGCTAGGAGATCTTGTGTGGTGATTGCAAAGAACGAGGCTTGTAATAATCAACATTCATCGATCCGTTGGGTTCAATTCTGCTAGGTATGTTCCTAAACCCAACCCTATGCATGAGTGTGCATGTTTTTCAAACAATGGTATCAGGGCCTGTAGGTTGATTTGTTCGCCAATTTTTAGATTCACCATGGATTTATTCGTTTTATTAACAAATATTATCAAAAACAAATCTCGTGATGGGTCTAAGTAAAACATTAACATTTTTTTGATTTTTTGGTATGGATCTGTTCTAATTCATCATTAGAGTCTACCCTTAAAGTTTCATGGCCTACTTATCTCAAACGAGTGAGATATCAAACCCTACGATAATTTTCAAAAAACAATTCTCAACTTTGAGCCCATGTGCTGGATGTTTTAGATGTCCAAGTAGTCTATTTTGGGGCACAAATCTCATCTACTCCGTGAGGGCTTTCCAACCATATATCATACGTAACTGTTCATCGAGAAACGAAGCTGTGGTGAGGCCGCGAAGTGGGCACTGTGCACAACCGCTGCGCAGTCTATTCTTGGTTGATGATGAAGATCTTTTCCCCATGCCATCGCCCACTCTCACCAAGGAGAGTGGGGACCACTTACCTACCGGTGGTGGTCTAAAGACCACCGGCTCGGCGAGTGGGGGTCCCACTTTGGGTCCCAATCCTTAATATATTTTTTTAAATAATTTTTCTGAAAAAGTTAAATCATTTATTGTATAATTAAAACAATTTATGCTATTAAAAATTTTTTTTTTATAACTCTAAATATGTTTTAATTGCTTTAAAATTCTAGAAAATTAAGAAAAATTTATTGTTTATTTTTCCTGAATTGAAGACACTGTAAGGGACCAAAAATAATTTATTAGTAAATTAATTTATAGTTATTGATATTTTAGAGGATTAAAGATATGTTTTGTATGTGTTTTCAATTGTTTAAAATATCGTAAACACATTATTAATTTTTAGGATTAATATGTGGCGTTTAATACTCTGAGTGGGACCCAGTATAATTTTAGTGGAAATTATACTATTGATTTTGGTATTTTTGAGCATATAAAATAGGGTAAATTGCAAATTACACCCCTATAGTTTGAGGGTTGTGACAATTTGGTCCTTGTGGTTTCAATTTTGGCAATTTACCCCCTGTAGTTTGAAAATTGTGCAAAATCCACCAAATTAAAAAAAAACAAGGGCATAATGAGAATGTCACATTATTTTCAGCCAAAAATGACCACATGTGCAGGGGCAATCCCAAGAGTGTAGCTCAGTGAGAGCATGAGCTTATATGGGGGTTCGGGAGCAGTACCCTGACCTGATCTTTTTGTAGAAATAGTATAATTCTAAGAGTTTTGGTTTTTTTTTTTTTTTTGTACAAACTAATCTATCCCATAATTCTTTCACAAAATTTTTGTATTATAAGTTTAATTAGTTATTTATATTTATCACTTTGATATTTGTGTGACAGTGCGTGTCCAGTTTGAAATGCATCAGATTGTTTAAAAGATTATAAGATTTTATCGTATGGTTTAATAGACTATAAGATATTATCATATTATAAGCTTTTAGTGTATCAAATTTTTTAAAAGATTACACGTTATTTATGGGATAGATTAGTTTGTACAAAAAAATCACATAGAATTATATTATTTCTATCCATAAAATAAATAAAGTGATATTCCCTAGACCCCTATATAAGCTTCTGCTCCCACTGAATTACACTCCTGGGTCTACCACTACACATGGGGTCATTTTTGATTGGAAATAATATGACATACCCATTGTGCCCTTGATTTTTATGTAATTGGATAGATTTGGCATAATTTTTAAACTATAGGGTGTAAATTACCAAAATTGAAATCACATGTCACACCCGTTCCAGAAATTTATGATTTTGAAACATGCATCATTTGAGATTTTGAAATTATTAATGTTATTAATAATTTGAGTTGAGGTTGACTGTGAGTCAACGGTAAGGTGTCAGTGAGGACACGAGAACATGGCAATTCATATTGCATGAGCTTGAGTAAATGGCATTTATATGATTTAAATGTTATTTGACTTATCTGGTATTTCTGTGAATAGTGAATTATACCTGTGTAGTATAATTCTGGTTTTTGGATACTTTAGTATATCATTTTGAGAACTGTGGTGAGAACGTGAGTGGTACGTTAATTAAAAAGGTAGATTGTGTAGAGATTCCACAGAATATAGTTTTCGGACGTTATTTTTTGGACCCAAACGAAACCTAGTCGGAAACTTTTGAAATTTATAGTTTTCACTCTTAAAGTTATAAAATGGACGTGTGCGAAGTTTCATGAGTTAATTAGAAGTTTGAGGAACTCGTGGGGAGGTAAACGTAATTTCCAGAACGTTTGTCTATATATAGAAGAGGATGAGATTTCATCCAAATTTTGTAAATATCTAGAGAGAGGAGAGAGAAGGGAGATTTGGTTGCCACGAGCTTGCCGGCGACATACGACGACCGTTCGTCCGTCAGTTTTTCTCCAGATTTTGTATTTGAACTCGTGGAGGCAAGATCTACGTTTTGATACTACTTAGGCCGTGTTTGGCCAAGTTTTGTAAAAATCTTAATTTTAGACTTTTGGAAAAACAGGTATAAACTTGTAGGAATTTTCTCAAATTCGAAATCTGACGATTATTTAGCCTCCTAGTCGATCCTTCAAAGTTTGGGGGAAATCGCACGAGGTATGAAGTTCTAACTTGTGAAATATAGAGAAATACATGTTTTATATTTTGACGACGAAATTGAGATCCGGGCAAAATCCATGTGTTATTTATAGGCCCGTTAATTATGCACGCGCTAAATTGTGAAAAGCGTGTCTAAATTTACGCGAGCACGTTGAGTTGTCTATGTGGGTCAAAGGGGAGTCTTATACAAATTCATGCCGGAGTAAGCTTCTCGTTGTTTGAGAATTTGAGTAGCGACAGCTACTATGCATGGTTGTAGGCTTGGATTTGCCATGGCACTTGTGGGATGTAATGGTTGTAGGCTTGGACTTGCCATTGACATCGCGGTTTAAGGCTTGGACTTGCCGCTACCGGATGAATGCGTATTTTTCTCCCTAGAGACTATTGATATGATTTATGAGATTAAAGCATGTTTTGTCATATATTGCATATGTTAGACTTGTGCACTCAGCATATAGCTGAGCACTGGAGATGTACTCCATTGCAGATAAAAAGAAAGACAAGAGGAAGCATGAGGAGTGAGGCCGTGGAATGCCGGGGGATCAATTGATTATATTTTTGTTCTACTCCGAACTTGTAATAATAACCTTGAATTGTAGTATGCTGTAATATAATCTGAACTTAGATTTAGTACTTGTAATCCCTAGTAAACGCTCTTGTATTTATGTTTTGAATGATGGAATAGAGTGGTTATAGGTTGGTTTGGAATTGGAAGAACCTTGAGTGGGAAAGCTGCAGTTTTTGGTGTTGCTGATAGAAATCAGTCGACTGATTTTTGATCCATCGACTGGACCGCTGTGTTGAATTGGTTACTGATCTTGTCAGAATCAAGATATAAAAAGTATGCTTTTCTTTATGCTTTACTTTTCTAAAGATTTGTAGTGTGAAAGTAAAGGTGGAACCCACAGAGATTGATTTACTACAACGACTTAATTTTAAAACCTAAATTTAGTTAATTAAGAAAACGGATTTGATTTAAATTTGAATTAAACTAAGAACATAAAAATAAATCTAAACTATGAAAGCAATTTAAATAGTTGTTTTTAAATAATGTTTACGGAACCTAGGATTGCAAATCCACCACTAGCTTCATAATAGGAATATTTATGAATTATTTCAGCTTATTACGTTGGATGATAATGGGGAATTGTAGCTACAAGCCCAATTCCTCCTACAAGAAGATAATCATGGTTCAAGCACCAACATAATCCATCTGTGGTTAGCACGAATTATCCCACACTAAACTAGGGTTGTGATCCAATCCATCTAACCTAGGCATGGACTATTCGGATACTTGATAGCACAAATCAATAAAGCACCATCACATGTAAACAATCTAAACAAGCACAGCGAGAATAGATCATTGAGCACATCACAGTCAAAATAGATCTAAGACAAGAATAAACTTTGAAAGCAATGATTTAATCAATAGAAGTACGATTTATTTATAAAAATCCTCAAAACATGTAACTGTCATCCATACATAATAAAACTAAAATAAAAACATAAATAAAATCCTATTACTCGACTAGGGCTTCATTGAAACCCTAGATCTATGATCTAGCCGTCCATGGAAGTGATGGATGGCAAGTAGTTGATGGAGGAGGCCATGGAAACCCTTGGTCTTCTTCTTCTTTTCCTTGCTTCCCTCCCTTCAATGGTTGAAAGTATGGTTGGATATTGATGTGTATATTAGTGGCTAACAATGTCTCCCCCTTAATTGAAGTCAAATAGAGTATATATAGATTTACAACAAGTTTTTGGAAGCCTTTCTAACTCGAGACGAACTGAAACTGATATAATTTACAATCTGGACGCAGCTAGGACATCTCGTTTGCACAGGAGTCTTCAGTATACTGAAATACGCAACTTTGGTTTTTACACATATCGCGCGAGCGGGTCGCGCGAGCGCTACTTTTGGAACTTCGCGCGCGCGGATCGCGCGAACGATTTCTGGGTTTTCCGCGCGCGCGACTTGGCTTTTTCAGCTTCTTTCTTTGTGCTTTTTCACCCTGTTTAGCCTGATATACTTGATTTCTTCCAAAACCTGTCAGAAAATAGAAAACAAAGTAAAAATATACAAAAATAGGATAAAAAAGTACTAACAAATGCTCGTTAAGGCGTATAAATAGGATTTGTTCTATCCCGATCAGTTACTGCTTTGTTTTCGTTTGAGGTTCAGTCGACTGGGTTGAGAAAACAGTCGACTGGATGGGGCCCCAGGCCATGACATTCTGCTGGATAGGGTACCAGTCGACCGAACATTTTCAGTCGACTGATAATTTTAGGCACCAGTCGACTGGGTCCCCGACATAGTCGACTGGATGGGCTGTTACATTTTGAAACCTCTGTTTGAGATCACCAGTCGACCGGACCTGCGATCAGTCAACTGGTCCTCTATTTTCAAAAACTGTTTTCTTTGGGAAGTGTTTCATCTGGCCAAAACTTTTTATAACTCTGACTTTCATGGATTTAATGATGTTTTTCGCTGCTATTTTACTTTAATGGAACTGGATAAGCCTTGATGGCGTGCCACGTGTCCTATTTCCACGCGTAGTGGGATGGGTCGTGACATCACAAGAACCAAACTGTCACAACCCTCAAACTATAGGAGTGTAATTAGTAATTTACCCTTTTGTTATTATCTTAGGAAAACCCTAACCATTACATATTACGTCAGGTAAGAACACAGTCCAAATCCAGTCAAGCATATAAAGGGGTCCCGTTTTAAGAATTTGTTTAGGGACCAAAAAAAAAACTCAGGGTCAAGAAATTTCTAAGAGTAAATGATGTGCCAATGACTAGTGTCATCTAGCATTGTTTACCATTGAGTAGAAATTACTCTGGTCACCAAGCGGCCTGCAGCCTTATAGTATCACCCTCACTTATCATTAGATAGGTGGGGGTTTCGATTCTAAGGGGAGAGTTTTTTTTTTTTTTTTCTTCAGAAAGTGGTAAATAAAGGGGAGAGTTAGCATGATGGACATGAAGGTTTAAGTAATAAGTGGTCTTCAGCCTCTTCCTAGTCTTGCTCCACTCTGTGCCAGTATAGATTTCATCTGTGTGTTAGTGCCAATAAGTGACTTGCTTAAAGCAAAAAAAGAAAAAAAAGAAACTACACCAAAGTAGCATTTTGTGATGTTTATCACCAATATTGCAATATGGGGGGTTGTGTATGTGACTGTGCTTGCCTCCATGGATCTATCTTTAGTGTTACAAAGTAGCAAAATCTACATATATATACATATTTATATTTTCAACTTTTGTCTTTGACCATTCTACTCTTTCATATATTATGTATTTTGTTTTTAACCATCTTGACACAACTACACCACCTTGGCACAACAACAGTGGTGTAGTTGTGTAGGGAAAATTAGGGTAGTAAGTATAAAGAGAAAATTAGGGAATGATATGGTAGCGGAACTTAACTTTAGTATACGGCTAATTTTTTTATCATACAGGGAAACGGTATAGTTACTGCCGGTTGATGCTTGGGCTAGCAAAGGGAATGCCGGCAAGTGCCGGCCAGCCGGCTCTTTTTGTTTTGTTTTTTTTTTTTGAGGGCTGTGTTACGATATAGATTTAAAGTTGTTCTCATGTATTCTTATGAACAAAGCATCCCTATTTTTTCATGGCTATAATTGTAGTGTGAGGATGAGGGTCTTTATGTTTATGTTTTGGAAAAGTCATTTTGTAAAGGGATGAATTTCATTGTTCTTAAGTTATACATTTGAATTACTTTAGCATGAGGTCCAAGATTGTTATTTGGGATCTACGAGGGATCCATGCGCAATTTTCATTGTATGACGTACTTTATTGGATGTGGATTACATTAGATAGTTTTAGTTTTGTCTATGTATGTTTGTTTTAGAAAATATTTTCTTAAGTTGTAAGAGTAGGGTGATGACTATGAGCAATGCAAATTTTCGATCTTGAAATTGTAATAAGGGAAAATTTCTTTTTAATTGGGTTTTTAAAACAAACAATTTTTGGGAAAATGTGCATTTTAATAATCTCAACCTCTTGTGCATACTCTTAACTGCATAAATGGCAACCAACCAACTTGTTGCTGAACTTAACAAAGACTACAAATTGAATGGGAAAAACTATGACCTGTAGAAGATCAAAGTGACCTTCCTATTGAATGATCAGGAGAAATCGGAGCACACTGAAAATTTAATGGCCTAACCTGCCATGGGTGAAGGTGTGACTGAGGCTCAACAACGCCAAGCATTAGATGCCTACAAGGCTTGGCATAAGAAAGACAATCGCGCGTGCATCATAATGTTGAGCATCATGAATGATGATTTGATGGTTGAGTACCAACAATATCAGATTGCCAAGGAAGTTTGGGACCAGTTAATTTTTGCTTTTGGTGAGAGTTCAGCGACTAGGCTAAGGAGTCTGGTGTTGAAATTTTAGATAATAGGCAAGACCCAAAGCACACGATGACTGAGCACCTGATGTTGTCAATATCACGATATAAAAAGTGTTCTTTACTTTTCAAAAGATTTGTAGTGTCAAAGCAAAGGTCGAACCCACAGGGATTGGTTAACTACAGCGACTTAATTTTAAAACCTAACTTTAGTTAATTATGAAAACGGATTTTGATTTGATTTTAATTAAACTAATAACAATAAAAATAAATCTAAACTATGAAAGCAATTAAAAGTGTTTTTGTAAATATGTAAAGGGAACCTAGGATTGCAACTCCACCACTAGCTTCATAATAGGAATATTTATGCATTCAATTAGCTTATTAAGTTGGATGAATATGGGGAATTGTGGCTACAAGCCCAATTCCTCCGTCAAGAGAATAATCATGGTTCAAGCACCAACATATTCCATCTTCGGTTAGCACGAATTATCCCACACTAAACTAGGGTTGTGATATAATTCATCTAATCTAGGCATGGATTATTCGGATACTTGATAGCACAAACCAATAAAGCACCATCACATGTAAATAATCTAAACAAGCACAACGAGCATAGATCATTGAGCACATCACAGTCAAAATAGATCTAAGACAAGAATAAACTTTAAAAGCAATGATTTAATCAATAGAAGTACGATTTATTTATAAAAATCCTCAGAACATGTGACTGTCATCCATACATAATAAAACTAAAATAAATACATAAAATACTCCCTATTACTCGACTAGGGCTTCATGGAAACCCTAGATCTAAGGTCTAGCTGTCCATGGAAGCGGTAGATGGCAAGAGGTTGATGGAGGAGGCCATGGAAATCCTTGGTTTCCTTCTTCTTCTTCTTGCTTCTCTCCCTTCAATGGCTGAAAGTATGGTTGTATATGTGTGTATAATAATTTCAACAACCCTTTAATTGAAGTAAAATAGGGTATATATAGATTTTGGGCAAGTTTTGGAAGCTTTCCTAACCCGAAACGAACTGAAACTGATATATTTTACAATCTGGACGCAGTTAGGAAGTCTCGTTTGCACAGGAGTCTTCAGTATACTGAAATACGCGTAATTGATTTTTACACATGTCGCGCGAGCGTGACATTTGGCACCTCGCGCGCGCGGATCGCGCGAGCGATATCTGGGTTCTCGCGTGCGCGGCTCGCGCGTGTGAACTGGCTTTTTCAGCTTCTTTTCTTCTACTTTTTCACCCTGTTTAGCCTGATATACTTGATTTCTTCCAAAACCTGTCAGAAAATAGAAAACGAAGTAAAAATATACAAAAATAGGATAAAAAGATACTAACAAATGCTCGTTAAGGCGTATAAATAGGATTTGTTCTCTCCCGATCAGCACCTAAGGGTGATGTCGGGAATGATTTGTGAGCTCAACATTGCTGGGCACGTCCTTACAGATGAACAGCAGATTCAAGCGATGATTCGTTCACTGCTTGAATCGTGGGCTTACATGAAGCAAATCTTAATGCCCAATGAGAATATCAAAAATGTTTGCCATGTTGAGTTAGAAGCAGAGCACCAGACGGCGAACCGCATCACTGCTCTTATGGAGAAAACTTCCATTGATGATGATCACCGCAAGGCTAATGGGCCTAAATGAAGGTTTAACTATAGACAGGCCAAGAAGCATAATGGAGACAAAAAGTTGGCCCAAAGGCTGGAAAAGCAGAAAGGCACCGAGGCAAACGTGCTGGAAAGAAGAATGCGTCTGGCCCAAAGTTCAATAACTATGGTAGAAAAGGTCTTTTCGCTCGTGAGTGGACGAAGCCGAAAATGGTAACTTCTCAACCTAACTCTATCTATACTTGTGTAAGCTCGCATGTTCTAATCGCTCATTCGCTCTATGCCATTATTAGATTGCAGATACAGAAGCAATCAGATATATAGCTAAAGATAGAGGCAGGTCTAGAGATTATAGAAGAATTCTAAGTGGTACTAGTAGAGTATACATGGGGAATGGCACGAGTAAGAAAGCTACTAGACTAGGTTCGTACCAGCTCAAGTTGCGAACTGGGTGCACCTTACTTCTGTATGATGTGCTTTATGTTCCCTGGATTCAACATAACCTTTTATCAGACTTATCATTCTTGGATTTGGGATACATTTTTCGTTTCAGTAGTGACAGGATGGATGTTTTTAATAATGGCAGTTTGATTAGACATGGTTTTTTATCTAATAATCTATTTAGCATGGATTTACTAGACTCTGTTTCTTTTGATTATTCTTATTCTTTGGTTGCTAAATCCCATAAAAATTTTGATTCAGTGACTTGGCATGCTAGGCTGGGACACGTCAGACAAGATAGGATGACCAAGTTTGCATGAGAAGGCCTTTTAGGCCCACTCGCTTAGGTCGACCTACCTATGTGAGCCTTACTTAGCGAGCAAGGCATGCAGAAAGCCTTTTGGTAAGGCTTCTCAAGCCACAACCGCATTAGAACTAGTACACTCAGATATTCTCTAGTATTAGTGATGCTAAAGGAGGTCTTTACCTTTATGAGTTAGAGGACATTATAGACAGCATACCATCTTTAGGCGAGGGTGGGGTGATAACATGTATTCCATATCTGTTGATCGCTGAAAATGGTACAAGTCTACAACCGAGTAGGAGTACACCGCTAGATGCTAGTGGGAGTGTACCAAACAGTGGGCTTATACCACAAGGTAACCAAGATTCTAAGTTAGAATACCGATGCAGCAGGAGTGGAAGAGTTCCACGTAAATGTTTCGATATTGAGGGGGAAGACCTTTTGTGTGCAGTAGATGATGATGTTCCTAAGCCCTTGCTTCTCCTGCTAAATATGAATGGATAGTTGCTATGTAGGAAGAAATGAGCTCGATGGACAAAAACAAGGTCTGGGAATTGGTTGATATTTTGCCTGGACATAAGACCATTGAAAATAAGTGGTTTTTCAAAGTCAAAAGCAAGGCGGATGGCTCAATTGACAAGTACAAGGCGCGTTTAGTAGCGAAGGGATATACCCAAAGAGAAGGCATAGACCCTGGAGACACATTCTCTCCGGTGGTGAGATTTGCCTCTATACAGTCATACTTGTAATTGTAGCGCACATGGATTTAGAACACTTTCAGGTGGATGTTAAGGCTGTATTTCTCAATGGAGAACTAGATGAAGAGATCTATATGGATCAACCCGTTGGTTTGGTAACCAAAGGGAGTGAGCGTAAAGTGTCAAGTCTCAAACGATCCATTTATGGTCTCAAGCAATCGTCGAGGCAGTGGTACTTGCGGTTCCATGACTCAATCACCTCTGTTGATTTTGAGATGATTGTGGACCATTACGTGTATGTAAAATAATCCAAAAAGGGTATCTTAATCCTCTCGTTGTACGTCGACGATATTCTTCTAGCTGGAAATGAGATGAGTTCTATTGTCGTGACTCAAGAATGGTTGTCCTCTCAATTTGAAATAAAGGACATGGGTAAGGCCAACTATGTATTAGGCATTAAGAATGTGATATATCGCTCCATGAAGCTCCTCTGTTTGTCTCAGCAGACCTATATAGCGAAGGTTCTAGAATGTTTTTGTATGAATAATGCAAAACACATAGACACTCCAGTTGAGAAGGGATTCTCATTAACTTTGAATCATTGTCCCAAGAATAAAGAAGAAAAGGACCAGATGTCCAAAGTTCCATATGCATCGGCTATTGGAAATCTGATGTATGCTATGTTGTGTACACGATCGGACATATGCTATGCAGTCAGTCTATTTAGTCGTTACCAGAGTAATACAAGACCATACCATTGGAAGGCCGTAAAAAGGATATTACAATATCTTCGAGGTACTATGAACCTGTCCCTATGCTATGGTGGCAGAGATTTGAAGCTGAGGGGATAGAGCGATGCTGATTGGGCTAGCGATAAGGCTGAGCGAAAGTCCTTATCGCTAGCCCACATCTAGGTAAAAATTCATTTTGGGAGGTGGAGCAATTTCTTGCTGTAGCAACAAACAGACTTGCATTGCCTTATCCACTATGGAAGAAAAGTATGTTGTTCAGTAGCTGCTCAGGAGGTTGTGTGGTTAAAGAGGTTTTTGCATAGCATAAGCTTCTTGACTATGGTCGATAAAGCAGTGTTGGCCTATTGTGACAGCATATCGATTCTAGCATATATAATGGACCCTAAGAACCTCGGGAAATCCAAGCATATAGACATTCGCTACCACTACATTCGAGATATGATTGCACAAGGGAAAGTTGTTCTAAAGCACATCTCTACCGGCGATATGATTGATGATCCTTTGACCAAGCCTATTTCCAGAGATTTGTTCTTGTCCCACATTAGTGGTATGGGACTACGTAGGTTCTGATGTACTTAGACAATGTTGTGTTTTGACATTACTATTACCAGATATGTATTAATTGATGGTTTTCCATATTCATTTGTTGTTAATTGCACTACAAGGAAAAATGCTATTTATGTCACTTTTAAAAAACTGACATAAATAAAAACGCGGTGGCAATTTGTAAATAAGATAGTTTTTTTTATGTCACTTTGTGTAAAAGTGACATAAATAACAAAATATTTATGTCACTTTTACAAAAAAAATGACATAAATGATGATTTTAGTTTACTTATTAGGCATATCACAAAAAAAGCGACATAAAATTTAATTTATGCGCGCGCGGGAGATCGAGAAAACTAAAGTTAAATTTTTTTGTGTTCTTCTTCATTTGCAAAAATCAGTTCTCTTCGGCTAATGAGAGTGGAGCTAGGGTTTTGTCTACCATTGTTGTTGTTCTTCTTCCAAGCAGCCGCTCTCTCTGGATCTATCTTCCCTCCTCTCTATCTCTCTCCCCCGACCGCGCGCAACCTATCCTCCCTCTCTCTCTCTCTATCTCCTTCTTCCTCGCGACCATCGCCTCTTCCATTGCTCACACGCCACCGCCGCTGCTACAGGTTTTTCTCTCTTAGAAATGTCTCTCTCTTACCGCCCTTTCTCTATCTCTCTCACCGCTGCCATCGTCTCACTATCTCTCTCTCTCGCTACACACAGAGGTGATAAGATCGATTGGTGGGTCGGATAGTCCGACTACACAGTCCGGCAATCAAAGTGTTGCCGCCTCCGGTCATCGCCACCACCTCCGGTCTCTTTCTCACTATCCCTCTCTGCCTCTCTAATGGTGTCGCTCTCGATCTGGAACTGGATCTGAGGAAAAGCATAAAAAACCCTCAACCTTCTAGAGCCAAAACTCAAAGGTATTCTCTTCTCTATCTCATCTCTATCTCTCTCTTATGACTTCTCTGTTATATCTCTATCTCTCTATAAGGGATTTTGTTCCAAATTTGTGATTTGGTCTATGATTTCTCTAAGTTAAGTAAGTTACCCTTGTGATTCCAGATTTGTGCCTTCTATTTGTTCTTTTTTACATATGTTGGGGCTGTGGATAGTTTTGTTTTGTGCGGTTATTTTTGGGTTCTCTTGGCTACTATTGTGGAACTCCCTAAGTAGAGATGTTTCAGAGTGGGACTTTGAGTTGGTTTTTTTGGGGCTCATGCTGTCATTTTGAGTTACTGATGGTGTTCATGTTTAATGGAGCTCTTGGCTCCTTAATTGAAATTAATGAAATGTGCTTTTCAAAAAAAAAAAAAAAAGAAGTTACCCTTGTACAAATCATGGTTTGTTTACGTATTACTGGATACTTTGTGAGACTAATAGCTGAAATTTCATAGTAAGTTGTTCCGAAAAAGTATATTCGCTGGAATTTTGGGTACAAAAATCAGAACAGTTTTTTGCTTCTCTTCTCTTGGTTGTGAGCTCTGTTCTGCTGTGATTAATTATTCCTTGTGTAAACAAAGTTTAATTATTCATGTCTTCCAAAGATATTATGGTTGCATCGTGTATCTGCTGGTATTTACGCCACCAGACACTACCTGTCCAAGACATTCTTAGTTTAGCTTCTTCAAGACATTGCTATGCCAAAAACAGCAGGTGCAATTATCTCTCTATGAAGTTAAGTTATTTATTTGGAAGATTAGGAGCATTAAGACTCATTTGGACTGACTTAATCATTACTAATATTTATGCAAACGGGAACTAATTATATATATATGGATGTTCTCTTCCACTCAGCCTCTGTTTTGGTGTGATATGTATCATGAATCTGTATTTTAAAAGTTGTGATTCCACTTTCTTATGAATGTTTTAACTACATTTTCTTATGATATATATATGTATGTATATACTTGCATGTAGGGGCATACACTATGGTTAGTGGGTTCGTGTTTGGGAAATGGGCGTTAATTGGCAATGTGCTTTGTTGCTTAGTTAGCTGAGGTTATGAAGATATAGTACTGAAAAAAAATTATTTGAAAGCACCCACTAAAAGATGAAAATGCTTTACTCTTTTCCCTACACCTCTTTGCTTTTTTCTGTAGCATGTCACACAAATGATCTGTTTTCATTTATTATTATTTTTATTTCTTCTACTTACAATAGAAACATTTCTCTCTTTGGCTAGTTAAAATGTTAGACCAAAGAGATAATATATCTTTTTGAGTGCCCAATACAGAAAAGAAAAATAGAATGACAGTTACGTAGAATAATTTCTCCAGTTTTAGAACACCCAAACCAAACTTAATTAACGGAATGTACATAAGTCAACTTAATTTATACAAAAAAAATTTATGTGGCAATTCTTTGTGCAGCCAATTATGGGATGTTAATGGAAAGTGACATTCTCAAACATATATATGATCCTTGAAATATGTATCTATGCCTACAAAAGCTTCCAAATTTAATACTGATTTTTTTGCTCATCTTTTGGATTTTGTTGTTTATTTCCATTGGGCTAGTTTGTGTATTTTGTAGAAAGGTTTTGGGTCTGCTTTTGGCTTTTTATGGGTTTCGTTCCCTTGTGGAGTTTGTTTTGCTCTACATGGTACTTACCTCTAGGCTTCAATATATAAACCTTTTTTTTCCCTCAATTTAGCATGCAAAACTTGTGGCAAGGAATCCACTTGGTTATGGTATATGTTATTATTTGATATCTACTATTTTACAGCGAGTGAATTTCAGGTGCACTGAGAGTTCCGTTGGGGTGGAGGCACAACTTAGTAATGTAGCTTCAATTACTCAAGCTATTGATCCAAAGCTTCATCAACATTTAGATATTATATTTCATGCTTGTCCATTTCTTAATATAGTTTTTCACCTACATTTAATTTGAACATAATATCTGCTACTATCACTTACAGACACCTAATAGTCCTCATTGGTTTGAAGTTCTTGTGTCTTGCTTGTTGTCGAAAGAAAATTTATGCACAGGTTTGCATTCCAAATTAAGCTTTCACTTGAGAAGATTTAAACTTCTACTATCTAAACTTTATCAAATCTTTTCCTTTTGGTTAGACTGCCTTGGATCACTTAGTTTAGAGGAATGCTATTGACTCATCTAGAATTTAAAATTTTGAGTCCAAAAAACTTGTTGCATTGCTCATTAGATTGGTAGGTTTGCCTTATGTCAATTGTATGTATAATTGTGAGTTGAGACTTGAGAGTTGATACATTGTTGTGCAAAATTTTAACATTTCGCATGACATAATTTCACACATATAATTAAAACTATATGTGCTTTTATTAAAGTAGGTTAGACCCATTCAGGATATCACATCCCTTAGTTACAATCCCTATTTAAAGGAAACACCTTTTGATTCCAATTTAAAAGACTAATTTTAAATTAAATGAAATGAAATTTATTATTTTTTTGTTTGGGCTGGACCTAGGTTAATGACCCAGGTTTCCTACGTACCTACAAATGGGATCAAGCCATGTCATAGTTCTTTTAGGAAACCGGTTTTGATTTGGTCGCGATTTAGGGTGAATGACCCTTAAATTTAAATAGGGTGTATGACCCTTAATTTATAATGGGGTGTGCTCATTGTTTTAAATATGGGTAAAAGTCCATTAAATTTAATATGGGTAAGTGCCCATATAATGAAGTTGAATTTTAATGAGTATACGAACTCATAAATTTGACAGTGGATATGTGATCCATGTCTAGTTAATGATCTTAGATTTGAATTTAGTGAGTGTACGGACTCATTTTAATTTTCCTTTTCAAAGTTCTCTCTTTCTTTCTCTCTCTTTTCCACGTACTTCTGTCACTCCTTTTCTGTAACTTTTTTTTTGCTCTCTCTGTCCTCTCTGTCCTCTCTGCTGATATAGACTTGGTCTATCTATAGACATGAAAGGGGTAGTTAGCTCCACTTGCATAGTGGACAGTTAATATGGAGGTGGAAAAGTTAATGAGTGAAGTCATGGTCCACTACTTACTCCAGTCACATGCTAGAATTCCTATTCTATATCACATGCTAGACTTTTGTATGATTGTTCAACCAAATATCTGAATTATTTGGGTTTTGTAATGGGCTATCCATCAAATTAATCCCATGTAATTTACAACAATGGCTATTTTCTTTTCACCGATCACAAATTGTAAATTTGAGTGTTCCTTAAAAACACTAAAATTTATCATTTAACATACATAATTCAATAGATTTTACCAACACTGCAATAGCTCGCAATAGCTCCTAGCTGAGACATCATCCCATTTATGATTAAGTTTTTGTTGAATCAGTTGGTACAATCTGTGGTTTTTTATGTATTCAAATATTGAGTTCCACATATAGAACCAAATTGTATTGAAATTTATTTAAGATGCTTTCCTATATATTCACAGAAAAAATAATAATGTAATAGTGATGTGCTGAGGATCATAATCTCATGGGTATTTAAATAGTGATGTGCATTCTTATTATAACTTCTTCTTTTTTTTTCAGTTGTGAGTTGAATATCTCAGTTCTAGATTGAGAAGGTAAATGTCCAGCTTTAGATAATTCTTTCCTTGCTTTGGACTCTGATTGAATCTAGATCAAAGGAAAGTTAGTTTTTGTCCATTGAATTTCTTTAAAGCTTAGTTCGTTTATAAATATGTGAATGCTAGTAAAGCTAATAGTGGTTCTTTTTTATTTTTGTTGGTAAAGCTAATACTGGAATATATTAGTGATATACTTGGCATTGAACCATTACTTCTTTACCATCTATTAGTTATATCCGTTTGGCTTTGGGTTCCCTCTATTGTTTTTTCTTAATTATCATAGAGTGCTTATTTGTTAGTATTTCCTCATTTTTACTTCAAATGAGCTCATGGCTTCATTTTCTTAAAATCTGAATTTGGTCTTGAACCATTTGATACTCACATCGTTTTCAATTAATTTATGTTTGACTGGTGTTTTCTTTTCAGCTAGTGTGCACAACAAATCAAAGAAACCTGGTGCTGCTATCCGAGATACCAATGCAACTTTAGAGGTCATTCTTCCATTCCTTAGTTTGCTAGTGGTTAGTGTTTGTGAGTGTCTATTATTATAAGCCATTCATCCAAATTGACAGAAAAAAGTAATTGGCTGCAAAAGGAATAATTACAGTGGTAATTTTTGCTGATTTTGTTACCATGTTTTAGTTTCATTTTTCAAATATTTCATGATGTTCTTACTTCTTAGTCAACTTGAGCAATGGTTTAGTTTAGTTGGTAAAAAGGCACGTATGTTCTTGCACGAGACCACTACAAAGTGGTTCTCATCAATCTGATAGACTTTTTTTCCCCTTCATTTTGACTTGAATTTATTAGGTACATAGCTCTGCTTTGGACCACTTCTAGGTCTTTTTTGAATCAAATGCAGGTTTGTTTTGACCATCTCCTTTATGGTGTTCGAGACCATGCTTGGATTTCATAAGTAATTATGGAACTCAAAACCTAAGATGAAACTGTTTAGCGAACAAGACTATGGATTCAATAACAAACAAATGTGAGTCGACTGCATAAATTTACAATTGGTTAGCTTTTGAGTTTTCAAAATTTTTTTCTTTTTTTTTGCGATTGAATCGTACAAACTGCACCAAATGTGCCCTTTGTGTTCATATACACATACTATTTTCGTTCTTAAATTGGGAAGGTACTTTAATTCAAATTCCCATGAAATTGTAGTTGCTTTGAATTGAAGTAAGGTTAAAAGTCAAGTCAATTCACTAATTAAGAGAATTTTCTCAGCAAGTTCTTAGTAGATATTATGAACTTATGAAGTAGTTACTTAACACAGTTTTTCAGCACATATAGCAAAAGTCACTAACTATTGAAACAAGTAAGGTTAAATGGATTTGATTTTTATGTGTTAAATTTGCACTTGTTTGTCACACATTTAGAAACTAATATGTAATTCTACTTGTCAATTTGCAATTTGTACTTGTACAAATTGGATTTAGGCCTAAACTTTCACTTTTCATCACCAGAATCACTTTAGGCCTGGAATGCATATCATTTATAATAAATAGGGCTTCTATATTTCCATTTCCTGGTTAACCATTAAAATTTCTTGCAGTAATTTAACATATATTGAGAAGAGAGTGTTTTTGCTCACCCAATAAATCGTTCACCAATGCTCACCTAAGCATCCCATTGGCCAATGCACTGGGACTCAGGATTAAATAAATGATGTTTAATCCCGAGTCCCACTGTATTGGCCAATGGGAGGATTGGGTGAGCATTGGTGAACCATTTTTTGGGTGAGCAAAACTATTTTCTGTTGAGAAAGGGCACTATATTAAAATTCTAATGAAATGTAAATCTATACACCTTTGAGTTCTTACCAATTTTTTTGGCTGAATTTTGGCTCAGTTTATCTCAATCTTTCTTCAATTCCGATGCCATGGATAAATTTCCTTTCATTAGGTTTACACTAATCCGCTTCTAAATGCATATTTTCTCAATTGCAAATCCAGCATAGCTTTTCACCCAGAGTAGAAGAGTCCTTCAGTTTGTTACAATCCCATTATAAGGTAATCCAAATTTATTTATTTGTTTTCTTTTCCTCTGATCCTGCTGGAGCTGGCTTTGAAGGTACTGTTGCGCTTAATTTTTTTTTTGCTCAGTAATAGAACAATTTTTATTAAAGGATGGAAAACCACCATTGGTTACAAAGTCACTCGAATCTTATCAGCCACCTCAAGGAGAACAGAAAAACAACCCCCAAACAAAAGCCATAACTCATCAAGAACTTAAAACAATAGCACCATGCAATGTACTATTATCAGAAGTAAGACAAAAGCACCAGTAACCTTGTAACAGACCTGCAACAGACCCATGAAGCCATAACTAAAGCCCAAAATCTCTCCCATAATGACTACGGAATTCAGCACTATAATATGGAGATCGAATACTGAAAAAGCTTAAGACCACAATAATCTTGCCCACTGTAGACACCCCAAAGCACTCGGAATACAAAAAACCACCACACTTGCTTTCGGCACAAGTCCAAAACAAAAACCAGAAAAAATAAACTCCTAGCAAACTACAGGTAAACATCCCAGTCGAAACCAAATCTGAGAATCCAAAACAAAAGCTTCCCTGACTGTTGATTTTTTATTTTTTTTTACTCAGCTTCATTAGTATTAAAATGGGCAAAAGTCCATTAGTAATGCATCTGCATGGCACTCCATACAAGTTGCTATACCCATAAAAGGCAACCAAGACCAAAACCACAAGAATAAGCAGTTACCCAAAATTCTGCAGACACACAAAGCTTCACACCGAGAAAATCTACATCAGCAGCATAACACATCCAGGTCTATAAATCGACAGCAGGCCAGCTCAAGAAACTACATAGCTTCAACAGTGCCAAAATCAGTCCAGACCACTTCATTACCAGCATTTCCACACATCCAAAAGTTGGAACTCTATTACTTTGTTCATACTCGGACCCTGTCATTTTCCATACCAACAGAACCCATTTGATCCTGGAACCAAAGTCTGTCCTAATCCATTTGAGCTTCAGCACTTCCTCGAACATGTTTACAAGCTCCTTTATAAGTTGCCGAGGAAGCAATTGCTTCTCCAAATTTGGCCCTTGAACTTTGACTTCTTTCAGCCGCACAAGTGAGCCCGATCAGAATGGCTTCCTATTGCAGATTTTGACACAATTCGCCCAAGCATTGAATGAAAAGGAAAAATCCTTTTCCAATGCTTGCACCCAATGAAAACCTCTTAGCTTTATAATTTCAACTAACTTTTTAACATTCCAAGACTTTTCTTTGAACAATACTTCATTTTGCTAACCAAATAGACCACAAGCCTGCACAACAGACAAGCTTCCACCATGTGCGTAAATCTTTTTTCATTGACACCCCTTTCCATTGACAACAAAAGCCTCCACCGAGAAGCCACATCACCAACTTAAATTCCACCATTTCCATATCAAGGTCCATACTTCCCACACCCAGTTATGTGTTAATAAGTGGTATTTAAGCAAGATGCCTTGCTGCTGGAAATATTTTGGGAGGTATGCAACTTAAAAAAATGGAAAATGTGCACAACCATTTTCTGGACAGGATATAAATTTATGTATATGTAGTATATAACATTTAGAGAAAATGGTGGTGGTTCATAGGATGTAGCCAATTGTTCAGCGAATACACTAGTTCATGTTGGTTGTGTTGCCAAGATCAACCCTTCTTTTCCTTTAGATAAAGTTTGTGTTCTTAGTTGTAGAATTCCTATAGGTTAGGGGAAATAGCTATTAATTTGGTTCCTATACACTTTTATGAATTACTGTTATTTGTATTAATGAGAACTTGGTCCCATCTTGAGGGTTGTAAAACCGAAGAAGGGTTCGACAGTGGAAACTTTTGAATTGGGAGTTGTTGGCCTTGCTGTGAGTTTCTCTCTATTAAATATAGATAGTAGTTTGTGTATTAATTTACTGATTATGCTATTAATGAAATTTGAATTATGGTGGATTTTCTTGACTAGATCGCTGAAGGGGCGGGGCTAGAATTGCTGGAGCCTCGAGAATCATTGGCGTTCATTTCAACTTAGAAGAGATTTATTTAAGGTGATTGAATGTACTTAAACAAAAATTGTTTGTCACATAATCTCGTGCAAATAAATGGGTTAGTCTTATAGAAGAGAAGGATCTTGTGCAACAAGACAAGCTTAGCATGGATTTGATGTTGTGCAACAAGACAAGCTTAGCATGGATTTGATGTTTTTGCAGCATGTTGCTTCAATTTGAACAGGGACGCGAAGAGAGGTAGAAGAGAGTGCTGGTGTTGCTTTTATTGAGCTTAGGTTCCCTTGACAGTAAGTGGACAATACATGTATCTTAGATTTTCTAATTTAGTAATTGGTTTAGTGAGTACTTGTAGTCGAACAATGTGTATGTTATGATGGATTAGCCTTAATGGTTTTTGAACTTGATATTTACGATGTGTATTTGGTTTCTTGAGTATTTGTAAGGAACATTAATCGATTAGATTTTTTGTTGTTGATTCCAATTGGTTGGTATTGAGATAAATATAATGGAGCGGAATTGATTGATTGGTAGATATGATTATATATAGTTTTGTACAGGGTAGTGATATATTGGTGCAATCACCATTTTTAAAAAAACAATTTTTTTAAACATTTATGTCATTTTTAAGAAACTTGACATAACTAAATAAATATTTATGTCACTTTTATAAATTATTTATGTCGCTTTAAAATAATTTATGTCGCTTTTAAAGCATTTATGTCACTTTTAAGACTTTAATGTAATTTTTTTGTTGATATTTATGTCACTTTTTTACTTTTATGTCACTTCAGGTTAAAAGTAACATAAATAAAATGGTATTTATGTCGCTTTTAAGTATTTATGTCACTTTTTATTAACATTTGTTTTGGTTTTATGAAGCATTTATGTCACTTTTATAAAACATTTATGTCACTTTTAAAACTTTTATGTCGCCCCCATTTATGTCACTTTTTACTGAAAAAAAAAGTGACATAAATACCTATTTATGTCACTTTTTAAGTGACATCAAAAGCCTTTTTCCTTGTAGTGTTGGATGAATACACATTTTTCCTTTTAAACTGTCATCAGGCTTGACTCGACCTATTCACACGGGTGATTCATCTTAGCACCAAGATAGCTGACTATGAACATGTGTGTTTATCAGTGCTTGGACGGCGAGCAAGTTGAAATATCTGTGTTCATGGCCCTAAGAGAGAGAGCTAGAGCACCTATATATGTACGGTATAAGAACATCAAGCAAGATATAGACGCTATTACTTATATGTCGCCTTAAGATAAGTTTTAAGATGAGACCAATTAATATATTTATAACTGAGTCAAACATAATGATCATCCACACCTCTATGTAGCCTACCTTTTGTAGCCAGATGTAAGATTTCAGATAGGCGCCAAGGGGTGCGATTATGGTAAAAACTGAGGTTAGACATTTGTGTAATGTCTAGACCAAGATTCGTATGGTGTTACTATCACCATATAGTGATACGTCCATTTTTATGGAAGAATGTCATAGCATATGATGATGCCAAAAACTGGTAAGAAGAATTTAGAGAGAAAATATGACAAGAACAATTTGTGAGTGGTTCGGTCCCGTTAACAAGGTGACCTACGTCCACGGTTGCGTCTGTGCGCTCTCACTAGTAGATCACCAGCGGGCCTGGTGAGCCAACAAGTAGGGGTGGAACTACCAGTAATACCGGCCGGGTGTATGCGTATTGATGGTGAGTTCTCTGTTTAGGCTTGTAGACTAGAGAATAATCATCGGGCCCCCTATTGACAGGGTAGGTGGGCTCTTTTATAGATGCAAGAGTCCACCCCTATATGGTAAGTTAGTAGGATTAGGAAGCCGAATCTAATCACAATAGATTTGCATGATTTTAGGAGAGTTCCCTAAGTGGTTTAGGAAACTACTATATCTCCATTCGCAGACTTGTATTGATTTAGGAAACTACTGGATAGGACGGGATCACAGGACCCCGCGATCTTCATTCCCGGCCAGTTGGTGCCAACCGCCCGGTCCTGATAAACACTTCTAGATAGCTCGGCTATTGGCGCCTTTACCGAAATAACCGGAGCCTTCTGGTGATGTGGAAGGCTGGCTTCATGGCTCGATTATTTTGGACATTTCAGTTGCCCCCCATTTTTGGAACTGACTGGATGCTTCATCGAGTGAGGATTCAAAAATCAATATTGCCTCGGTAGCCGTCCGGATGTCCTCCAGGAATGCTGCTCGGGATGGGGCCCACACCCCTGGTCCCCCGGTGGAGAAACCGACCGGTGCAGGTATGAGCTCGGGTGTGGGCATTGCCACGTGTCAGGGAGTGATTGGCCTGGTCAGGGTCCAACGAAGTCGGTTCGAATGTAGCCGAACAGTTACATGGTAATCGGACCGTCATATCACGCATTTAATGCGCGCGTCTTTTGAGGCGACGCTTCACATGCCCGAAGTGGCAGTACTGGCGGAAAAACATATGAGCCGTTCGATCAGTTTTGATCTGAGCTGTCCGTGGTTTCTATATAAGGAGCACCTGTTCATTCCATATATTCCTGCTGTTTGAAGAATGAATATACCGAACGGTCTTTGAGAACGAAGTACTCTCGAGCTCCCTTCGTCTTCTTTTTACAACCTAGGCTTCTCCCCAATGGCCTCTCGTGTTGACCTGGTCTCCAACGAAGGGCTTACTGCTTTTAGGAGGGACTGCGAGATCCCTGAAGACGTCTGGATTTGTCCCTACGTTGAAGGAGAAGAGGTTACCCTCCCTTCGGTCATTGTTAGCAGTTATCTATTGCTAATAGTGGGGCTACGCTTTCCTCTCCCCACCTCCTTCTGTGATCTTCTATAGGGGTTACGCTTTCCGCTGACCAGGTGCCTTCCGAATCTCGCCCGTCTTCTTTGGGGTATATCGGCGTTGAACAAACGTCTCGGGATATTCCTCCGCTCTGCTGATGTTGCTAGGTGTTATACCTTAAGCATCGACCGCGGGGATCCCTACCTACGCGCCGGAGCAGAAGAAAAATATCTTGTCCGGGGTCTGGAATTCCCCAACAAGAACTGGCGTCAATACCCTTGGGTCATTGTCTCCGGCAACTGGTTGGTGGACCCCTCTATTTACCCTTCTACGGCCTTTGATCCTGAACTATGCAAGACATCTTTCGCTGCTTTCCGTGACATTGCTTCCACGGTTGCCAATGTGGAGGCGATCAACCGAGCGGTCGAGGCTGGCCTCAGGTTTTCTGATTTGATCGGGGGACCTGTTGACGAGGTTGGCGGTGAAGTTCCCATTGCAGCTCCCGTCATGGCTGCATCCGGGTTGCGCCGCTATACCCGGTCCATGGCTTCCGGTCGGCATGCCTTGAGCGGGGCTGCCCTGCCTAAAGGGCTAATTACTCTATCCACCAGCGCTGATTCGTCCTCGTTTGGGGATACAGGTCTGCCACCAGGCCTGTCAGGAAGGGTAAGGAGAAGGTAGTTGAGGAGGAATCCCAACCCCAACCCAAAGGGGGTCGGCTTGAAGCGCATGCCGGCTCTCATATGCCTAGCTCCTGGACAGGCCTCTCCCTTGCTAATCTGGAAGGTCGTCTGCAGGAGGTGGAAAAGCAAAGTGCTATTCTGCAGACGTACTCTGTCATGCGGGATGTGGACTTTCACGCTCTGGAGCTTACTGTCAAAGAGTTGGTGGCCATGATGGCTGCCATGGAAGAGGAAATCAAGGCTCTGAAGGGCAAGGAGACCTGAAGACTCTCATTTTTTCTCTTTTTTTTGTTGGTTTGCTGGGGAAGCTGCTAAAACTGCCCCCTAATGTACAAAATACTTTAATTGATGAAAAGGTCCTCTGAGGCCACCAATTTGCATCAATTGTATTGTTCGTGATTGCCAATACCCGACCTGTTGATGTGACCGCGCTGTTCGTTTGAACACCTCAGGAATGCTTGGCCCCGCGGGGTGCGCCCTCACCCGAATAACCGACGCCTCTGGGTGACATGGCACTGTCTTCTTGGCCAGATTATTTTACATCAATTGCCCCCCATTTTCGAAACTAATCGGATGCGTCATCAGGTAAGGACTCGACTATCCGGACGTGGTCCGGGATTGCTGCTCGAGATGGGTCCACACCCCTGGTCCCCCGGTAGAGCAACCAACCGGTAAAGGTGGGAGGTCGGGTGTGGGGTATTGCCACATGTCAGGGAATAATTGGCCTAGTCGGGATCCAACGGAGTCGGTTCAGATGTAACCGAATAGTTGCGTGGTAACCGGACCGTCATGTCACGCAGTTAATGCACGCATCTTTTGAGGCGACCCTTCACGTGCCCGAGGGGACAGCTGTCGACGACTCTTGGTGGGAAAAATCCTTAGCCGTTGGATCTGACCGATCTGGACCGTCCGCCATTCCTATATAAGAAGCACTTGTCCTTCTCTCCAGTTCCTGCTACCAAGTGAGATAATTTACCGAACGGTTTTGAGAGCATCCAAGATTCCCAAGCAAGATTCCCGAGTTCTTTTCTGCGCTAATTTTTGTAAGTCTTCCCTTCCCGTCTTCAGTTCTTCATTCTCTTCTTATTTTTTGAACAAAATTGGAGGGAGCGAACCCACTTGGGTTAGAGCGGTCGTGGGACTTCTTCTTTTTTTGATTTTGTAATTTCTTTCAGTCTAGAGGCACACTAGAGAAGATTGACCGAGCGGGAGTTCCTGAGAGAGTCTTGAGAGAGTGTTGCGTTTCTTCTCGAGTCTTGTATGACCTACCCTTTAGGTTATTAGATCTACCTCCCCTGTACATCAGATTTGGAGTTGTTGACCCATTCTCAGGTCGTCTGCCCCTTAGGCCCTCAACAGTCATGTGTCATTCGGATTTCAATTTGTCGTCCCGGTCGGAAGACGAACAGGTACGGTCAGGGTCTATGAGCACAAGTCCGGATCCTCCCTCTTTAGCCCCCTCTGACCAGCATAGTGAGGGAATAATCCCCGCTCAGGTATTTCACGAAGAAGCACGCTGGGATTTTCCCGTAGCCTCGACGTCTCGGGGGTCGGGCGATGAAGGGTCTATGCCGAACAGTCTCGGAGTTGTCTTTGCCTGTGAGGCTATTGTTAGTATTCTGCGTGGTCCTGATTTGGATTGAATCAGGGATCGGTATGATCTTCCCTACCCCCTCTCTTGCTCTGTCCACAACAACGGAGCCCACTTCCACGAGTCGGGCTTTGTCACGTTGTACGAGGATGCCTTCATGGTGGGCCTTCGCTTGCCTCTTCACCCAGTCACCCGGGATGCACTCATCTACCTCGGGATATCCCCCGGGCAGCTTGCCCCGAACGGCTAGCGCTACTTGATGGGGTGCATCTCTTTATTGCCAAAACTCCTCGAGTACGAGCTCACTCTGTAGGAGTTCTTCTGGACCCACCGGCCTTTCCCAGTTCACGGGGAGGCCAACTTCTTCTTGCTCTCGGCTAGGCAGGGGCGGAAGATAATTGTGAATTGCCCAAGCAACAACAAAGGATGGAAGAAGAAATTCTTCCAAGTGTCCACCCTGGGTCTGTGTGAAAAGGCACCGGGTATTCAGCTGAGGACCTCCTGGGCGAGTAAGCTGAGGAGTAAGTCTAAGAACTCTTTCTTCCTTGCTTAGTTTCCTTACCTGGCCTTGACTAACCCATTTGTGTTTGTTTTGCAGTGGGAGCAGTAAACCCGCCGAGTCTCCCCGACGAGCTTCAAGCGCGGGTCTTGTCTCTGGCGGAGGACCCAACCGACATCAATAAAGTGCTGACCCAATCGGGGAGCCCGAAGACCTATTACGAGCCCCAGCACAACTTCACAGCTCCCGTCCTCCCAGTGATCATTCCTGGTAAATAACATTCTTAGACCGTCCGGTTTTTCTTCATACTGCTGAACTCTGACATGCTTTGGTTTCGCAGAAATGGCTCCAAAGAATGCGACAGCGTTGAAGGAGAAGGAGGCAGCCTTGACGGCCCGTGCTGGCCAGAAGAGGAAGAAACCAGCCCCTGCTGAGGGCCAGCCACTAAAGAGGATCTCCCGGGGGATCTCCATCTGGGTTAGGGAGGAAGCTGCTGCTACTTCCACGCCCGCAGTAACAATTGCTGCAGCACCACCACCACCTCCTGCTGCCCAACCGACTAGGGTCTCCTTCCTGACCATGGAGGAAGCTCGCGTGGGCCCCTCCGCCAGACCAGAGGTCGAGACAAGGAACGACGTCCGCTAGAGGGTATGTCCCGGGCTGTTGTAGAGCCAAATTGATAAGTGCAGCCTGCTGAGCCCCGAGGCCATCATCGGTTGCCTATACAGCATCAGACACTTGGTAAGTTTCTTTTTGTAATGTGAACATTAACTTTCTATCTATGCGCATACTGATGCTTCCCTATTCTTTTAGATTGGCTGTATTACTGCTGGGGCTGAGGCCACCCTTCCCGGCGTTGCTGAGAGGTTGGCCGCTGCGGAGACCGACCTCTCCGTGGAGAGGGCTGCTTGGGAATCCGCAGAGTTTGCCCTGACCGTCGAGGAAGAAAGATCCTGGGCAACGGCCTTGGAGCTGGGGGAGGTCCGTGATTCCTTGTCGACTGAGCGGGCTGCCCAGAAGGTTGCGGAGGCTAAGGCTGTGGCTGCGGCTGCGGAGGCCGGGAGGGTCGCCGCCGAGAAGATCGCTGAGGCCAAGGTTGCAGCGTCGGAGTCTGCGAAGACCTCAGTCGAGAAGGATCTCGAAGCTATGACGGCCACGCTCTCGGAGGTTACTGCTGCTCGGGAGGCTGAAGCCAAAGAAGCTGAAGAGGAATTTGATGCTAGGTTCCTCACACGCTACGCTGACCTGGCGAAGCCGGCTGCCGCTGACCATCCCGACTGGGATCTGTCCGGGTATTCCTGGGCCGAGTTCGGTTACTGGAAGGAAGGCCAGGCCGACTCCGAGGTCGTCACTGAGGCCGAGGTCGCCGTTGTGGCCGAGGTCGCTGCTGAAGCTGCGCTGGCTGGGGGCCCCTCTGTTAATGAGCAGGCCACAGAGGAGGAGGAAGTGGTGGTTGTAGATTAGTTTTTTGTTTCTTGTTATAGTTTTTTCTTTATGGGGAGGCTACTACAACTGCCACCCAGGCTTTGTACAGTTAGTAAATGAAAAGGCCCTCGAGGTTAAACTTTCTATCAACCGTGTTCTTTCTCTGCATTGTGCCTGTTTGTAATTGCTAGTATTCGTTTGGTTTTTGGCCAACCTAACACCTGCCTTAGCAAATGTTTTAGGACTGTAACCAACAGAACACCTAGTCTTTCTGACCTATTTAAAAGGTAATTGCCCGGAGTGCCGTAGGAACGGGTCTTGTTTAGCATCCGGGATCGTCCGGTGTATTATAGGAATAACCTGTATTACCGTCCCGGATATATCTCTGATCACTGTAAGTACTTAGGAATATTTTCATGTTCTTGTAGTGACCGGTGTGATTCTCTGTTTTGGCCTAACATTCCCCTGCCCCCCAAGCATTTTGCTAAGGCGAGAGTGCAGGAGTGAGTGGTCGTAGGGAACCGACCTGGAACATGGGTGGTTGTAGGGTCATTTAAAGCTTGCCATCGTCGGTCACCTAGGGGTTGGGCACCGTCGTCGGTTGGACCTAAGCGAAGGTTATGTAATTTCCTATTTAGGTATAGTATCCCCTTGCCCCCGAGTGTCCTGTGAAGGCGGGGGCGTGTTGAGGAGCGACAATAGGAAACCGACCTGGAACATGGGTGGTTACAGGGTCCTTTTTGTGCCTGGGTTCGGAGCCCGAGGTCTTTTCATGACTTGGGGTTAGGTCCAAGGTTTTTTAGTGCCTGGGTTCGGAGCCCGGTCTTTTTAGCGCCTTGGGGTTAGGCCCAAGGTCTTTGGTGCCTCGGGGTTAGGCCCGAGGGCTTTTGATCATTGCACGGTGTATTGAGGAGTAAATTTCAGGTTAAACTTTGCAATTTTATTTAAAAACCAATTTCTATAATGGTTGCTCAATCAGAGCTACAAAAACAAATTTATCTACCAATACTAAATTACTGCTGGCAAATGCTACTGATAATACTTGCAGAGGTGTTGCACATTCCAAGGATGAGAGAGATCGTGCCCGTCCATTCTCTATAACCATTAGATTCCCGGTTGGTTGACCCGGGTTACTTTATATGGGCCTTCCCAGTTTGGCCCCAATTTCCCATCGCTCGGGATTCGGGTAGATTGGTTCACTGCCTTGAGGACGAGGTCTCCGACTTGAAAACTGCGGTGCTTCACCTTGCTATTGTAGTATCGAGAAACCCGTAGCTTGTAGACCGCTACCTTTAGGTAGGCTTGGTCTCTCCTTTCCTCCACCAGATCTAGTTCTGACCGGAGGGTCTTTTCGTTATCCGGCGTACTGAAGTTGGCCACCCGATATGTTGGCAACCCCAGCTCTGTGGGGACCACTGACTCAAATCCGTAGGTTAAAGGGAATGGTGTTTTGCCTATTACCGCTCGGGGCATTGTGCGGTGGGCCCACAGGAGGGTTGGTAACTCTTCAGCCCACAGCCCTTTGGCGCCTTCAAGCCTTGTTTTGATTGACTACAAGATTGTCCGGTTGGTTACCTCGGCTTGACCGTTGGCTTGTGGGTGCTCGGGGGAGGAGTAATGATTCAGTATCCCGTAGCCCGAGCAGAATTGCCTGAAGACGGGTGTGTCAAATTGTCTGCCATTATCACTGACCAGGACCCGGGGAATGCCGAATCTACTGAGGACATTCCTTTCCACAAAGCTCTACATCTTCTGCTTGGTTATCGTCACCAAGGGCTCGGCCTCTGCCCATTTGGTGAAGTAATCAATATCTATCACAGCAAATTTGACCTGCCCTTTCCCCATCGGTAAGGGACCAACGATGTCGATTCCCCACTGGGCGAATGGCCAGGGGCTGTGGATTGGCGTCTGGAGTTCTCCTGGTCGGTTGATCAAGGGAGAATGTCTTTGACACTTGTCACACCTTCGGACGTACTCTTACGAATCTCGGGCCATGGTTGGCTAGTAATAACCTTGTAATAGGGCCTTTCTTGAGAGTGTCCGGCCTCTGATATGCTTCTCGCATACTCCTTCGTGGATTTTGAACAGTATTGTTTGGACTTGCGTAGGGTGAACACAACGGAGGTACGGGATAGTGAATCCCCTCTTGTAGAGGATGCCGTCGAGAATATGATATCGTGCCGCCCGATATTTAACCCGCACAACAACAAAAATGGCCTATAGAGACATTTATTTTGAGATAAAATAAAAGTGTCTTTAGAAGTTACTTGTAACGATACATAATTTTCCGTCTCAACAAAAGAAAATAATTGTCTTTAAAAGTGACATGTAAGGACACATAATTTTTGGTCTCTACAAAAGAAAATAATTGTCTTTAGAAGTTACTCCTACGGACATATAATTTTTGGTCTATAAAAAAGAAAATAAGTGTCCTTAGAAATTCCTTGTAAGGACATATAATTGTTCATCTCTAAAAAAAAACCATGACTTTAGAATTTCCTTGAAAAACACATAATTTATTGTCTCTACAAAAGAAAATTAGTGTATTCAAAAGTCCAAAATAACGACATTTATTATTTTTTCTTTATAAAGAGAGAATTATCTCAATAAACAAAAAAAAATTAATATAACAAGAAAAACGGCATGTTCTCGCGTTTAAAAATGCCTTTAATAACCCGCATTTTTTTTTTAAATGAGTGTTGTTAATTACCAAGATTTTAAAGAGAGCTCGCAAATACCAGCACTTAGTAGTTAAAGGCCGATACTTAACATCGTTTTCATATAAAACACCGATAATTAGCGGCGTTTCTAAACCAATGTCGATGATTAACAGCGTTTGAAATTTAAACGTATGCCCTCTGTCCTACCTTAATAAAACGACGTCGGTAACTCTGTCTAATTTTTCTAATCTTTGATATTATTTAAGCATGAAGGACAACACAAGGGAAAATATATAGTCCAATTTAGGGTAGTTTTCGCTTTACGATTGCGATAGCTTTGCATGCTTTTGTAAGAATAGATTACAGTAGTTGTGGTGTTTGGGTAATGAATTGTAAAAGTAGTTACGATGGAAGAATATATTATGTAGGTGTTTGGTGACATAAAAATAAGGTGATTTTTAAATATTCAAAAAAAAATTATGCCCCTGGACTGTATTGAATACATAGTTATTTTGTATACATAGTTATTTTAAATAGTTCTCCATATTATTAAATTTAATAAAAATTAATTAATTGAATAATAAATTAAATTAATGTATTCGATGATAATAACTATAGTAATATATAATATAAAAATAAGTAAATATATTAGTAATATAAAATAAATTACTACTGGTGTTTAATACTTTAAATATATGTTAATAGTACATGATTTTATTATATACAAATAAATAATTTTCGTACTTGTAGTTGAAAGTTGGCTATTTGATCAAGCGGATTCAAGACTGCTACATATTCAAGGAGGTCTTAAGTTCAAAACTTGGTAGACTGTCAAATAAAAAAAATTGGTGCAATTTCTAGTGACACTCATACCGACACAAAAATATGTGTTAGTAAAAGTAGCTTCTAGTGACAGTTCTAATGACACTTTCATTTTGTCATTACTCACGAATACATGTCACTTCAAAAGTAACATTTAGTGACACTTTTAATGACAATTTTTTTCTGTCGTTACAAAGTAACCTTTACCGACAGTTTTACCAACACTTGGGTAAGTGTCTCAACAAGGCTTAGCGACAGCACCTATTATGACACTTAAGTAAGTGTTGGTAAAACAACTAGTGACACATTTTATGACCTATTGCAACACCTTTTTCTGTCTTAAAAGGCCAATTTTGTTGTAGTGCCGGCGGGTTTCTTCTTTGTCGTCTGGTAGCGCCCCTGTTGTCAGGAATGTCATGAGTGGGTCCATCCAGCTGGGTCCTAGAGTGACCGGGTCTACCTCCATGCCTTCTGAGTTGATCACACTTGGCTCAGGTAGGTATTATATCCTTATCCCAGGCAAGTCTGACTCAGAGGACGAGGCGAGGCGAGCCAACCGGTCTGCTATAGTATTTTCTTCTCTGGGTATCTGCGTGATGGAGAATCCTCGGAGGTGCTTGGAAACCGCTCGGACAAGGGCCAAGTAAGCTACCATGCTATCTTCCCGCGCTTCGTACTCTTGGTTAACCTGATTGACCACGAGCTAGGAGTCACTACAGCCTTGAACCTGTTGCGTGCTCATAGAGATGGCCAATTATAACCCGACTAAGAGAGCTTCGTATTCGGCTTCGTTATTGGAGGCACGGAAACCAAACCTTAGTGCATATTCTAGCTGATACCGTCGGGGATAGTCAGGATGATTTCTGCCCCGCTGCCTTGCTGGTTGGAGGATCTGTCCACATGTAGTACCTAAGTTGGGATCTCAGAGTGTAACCCGGGCGGTAAGGCCGGAGGCTCGGACTCTTTAATCGGGTCCTCGGGGTACGTGAACTCAACCAAGAAATCTGCCACAGCTTGTCCCTTGATGGCTGTCCGGGGCCGATAGATCACTTCAAAATCTTCCAACTCTATTGCCCATTTGACGAGCCTCCCGGACGTGTCTGGGCGGCTAAGGATTCTGCGGAGGGGTTGATCTATGAGGACCACAATGGCATGGGCCTGAAAATACGGGCAGAGCCTTTGGGCCGAGGTGATAAGGGCGAACGCCAGCTTTTCGATGCGGGAGTATCTGCTCTCTGCGCCCTGTAATGCCCGGTTGCTGTAGTACACTGGGAACTGTATCCCGTGCTCTTCCCGGATGAGTGCCGAGCTAATTGCCGATGGTGACACTGCCAAGTATAGGAATAGCTCTTCCCCGGGCATGGGTGTTGAGAGTAGAGGAGGGGACGCCAGGTACTTCTTGAGTTCCTGGAATGCCTCTTCACACTCTTTTGACCACTGAAATGCTTTGCGGAGGATTTTGAAGAATGGCAGGCACTGGTCGGTAGCTCGGGAGACAAATCTGTTCAATGCGGCCACCCGTCTGGCTAGGCTCTGAACTTCCTTCGTTGATTTGGGCGACCGCATGTTGATGATGGCTTTGATCTTCTCGGGGTTTGCCTCAATCCCCCGTCGGCTAACTAGGTGGCCCAAAAATTTCCCAAACGAGACACCGAAAGTGCACTTGGCCGGGTTCAATCTCATCCTAAATTTTCTCAAAATGCTGAAGGCCCCGGCCAGATGCTCAAGGTGGTCGGGCTCTCCCCAGCTCTTGACCAGTAGATCATCCACATATACCTCCATAGACTTTCCAATGAGGTCTTTGAACATATAGTTGGCTAGGCGCTGGTAGGTAGCCCTGGCATTCTTGAGACCAAAGGGCATAACTTTGTAGCAGTACGTGCCTTGGTCAGTAATGAACGCTATCTTCTCTTCGTCCCCAGGGTACATGCTGATCTGGTTGTACCCCGAGTAAGCGTCCATAAATGAGAGGAGTGAGTGACCTGCCGTGGAGTCCACAAGGAGGTCTATCCTGGGCAGCGGATAGCAATCCTTGGGGCAGGCTTTGTTGTGGTCGGTGAAGTCCACGCACATTCTCCACTTTCCGTTGCTTTTCTTGACTAGAACGACATTAGCTAGCCACTCGGGATAGTGGACCTCTTGGATGGACTTCGCCTTTAGGAGATTCTCGACCTCTTCACTCACTACTTTTTGTCTCTCAGGGGCCATGCCCCTTCTGTTCTACTTTACTAGACGGCAATCCAGGCTGACATTGAGATGATGGGACATTATCCGGGGGTCAATCCCGGGCATATCCTCATGGGTCCAAGAAAAAACGTCTTGATTTTGACTCAAGAACTGAGCCAGTTTTTCCTTCAAGCCGGGCTCCAGTAGGGTACCTACGCTGACCGTGCGGTCTGGGTACTCGGGATCCAGCATCACTTGTTCAAGTTCTTCCATCGGACCTACCGTGTTGCTCTGGTCCCGGGGGTCCATCTCTTGAACGTTCAATGTTTCTGTGATTTCCCCCCAGTGCAACGAGCTGACATAACAACTCCGGTTGGTAGTCTGATCTCCACGCAAGCATCCGGGTCCCTGAGGAGTTGGGAACTTCACTGTTAGGCTGTAGGTGGAGACGACCGCTCTGGACTTGTTGAGGGTCAGCCTGCCAAGGATGACGTTGTAGGCCGACGGGGCTTCCACGATCACAAAATTGGTCAGCACAGAAACTTGCTGAGGATAGGTCCCCATGAGAACTGGGAGCTCGATTGTCCCGAGCGGTTGTGTGCTGGAGCCGTTGAATCCTACCAGGGGGGTAGCAACCGGCCTGAGCCGATCCCTGGCGATCCCGAGTTGATCAAATGCTGATGTGAACATAATGTCGGACGAGCTGCCTGTGTCCACTAGCACCCTCTGGACCATATAGTTGGCTATAGAAAGCGTCACTACTAGTGGGTCATCGTGGGGGCAGTGGACGCCCTGTAAGTCATCGGACGTGAATGTTAGAACATCGGTTGGGGAGGAGTCGGTGGATTGGACCTGCCAGACATCCGCTCAGGATGCCCGGGCATGCCTCTTCCGTGCCGACTGTGAATCACCTCCGCCTGACGTTCCTCCGGAGATCACGTGAATGTGGCCAGGTGGTGGTGGCTGATCGGGTGCTCGGGTGTCCTACCGGGGTCGTCTAACTGCCATGATGAACTCTGCAAGGTGTCCCTGCTCGATCAGCTTCTCTATTGCTATCTTCAATTTAAAGCAACCCTCCATTTCGTGGCCGTGATCCCTGTGGTAACGGTAGAATTTGTCCCGGTTCCTCTTATCGGGCGGGGCTCTGAGTTTAGCTAGCTGCGGAAGCAACCTCTGCGCCTCTGCGGCAGCCATGACTTCATGTATGGGTCGGGAAAGAGGTGTGAAAGCAATCGGGGGCAGACCCCGTGCATCCTTCTGATCTTGCTTTGGCTTCTTTCCCGAGCCCTTCTCGAATCCTTTATGCTTGCGCTTGGCTTTTGGGGACTCGTCTCCCGCCTGCCCATCGCGCTTCGCCCTCAGGAACTCTTCAGTATCTATGTACTTCCCGTCCCTCTCCGAGAGTTCCACCAGGGTTGCCGGTGGGTCACGATGGAACGACGTGGCAACCTTGGTGTTTTGGACTCCCGAGCAAAAAGCCATGATTGCGGCCGTTTCATTGAGGTTTCAAACCAGGAGCCTATTTTGGTTGAAACGGTCCACATACTCCCTCAGGGACTCCCCTTTGCGTTGCTTGACGATCAGCAGCTGAGTGTCCGGTTGCGACCGGTCGAGCATCCCGACAATTTGGCTGATGAACAGCTTGCTGAGGGCATTGAAATTGTCGACCGTCCGGGGCTTTAAAGCATGGAACCACTGTGCGGCTAGCCCCTTGAGGGTACTGGGGAAGGCCAGGCACAGTAGCTTGTCCACCGTGGTAACCAGTGCCATCTGAGCCTTGTAAGTACGGATGAGGTCCACCGGACTCCCTGTGCCGTCATAGGAGCTAAGATGAGGGGGTTTGAACTTTCGTGGAATCGGAAACCCGTGTCACCCGAGCGGTATAGGGTGATTCAGTCTCCGTTCTAGTGAGGTCGTGGCCAGATTTACGGTTCAACCTCTCGATTTGTCGCTATAGCTCCTCGACATGGCCTTTGCGTCATCCCGCTCGGTCCTCCTCTCTGTATCCGAGCGGTAGTTTGGGTTGGATGACAAGGCCTCTTCCTCAAAGCACGTCGACTTCGGGGATAGGGCCCGGCTCTGGGTCCGGGAAAGCCTGTGCCTAAGATCCCCCTAGCTCAGGGCCGGAGGGTCCTTGGTCGATTCCCGGGCTCTCCGTCCGGACTCCTCCCCTCTGGCTGCGTGCCTCTGATCGATAATAATTCTGGCATCCTCCACTCGGCGAGGATTGGGCCGAGGTCGCCTTTACGAGCGCCTGGTTGCCTGGCTGCGCTCTCCATCGCCGAGGCGTTCCCTATCTGGTGGGAACACCGGGGCGGAACGGGCTTGCCTTCGTGCCCGAGCGGGTCTCTGAATAGGGGCGCTCTTCTCGGGCTGATTCTCTGATGCAGGGCGCTTCTCCTGTTGGGCCATAAGCGCCTCTATCTGTTCCTGTGTTCTGCGCTGGCCCTCCAAGAGTTGTACCAGTGCTACCGTTATCTGCTCGGTCGTTATGGAGGCAGCCTACTGTTCAGACTGCGGGTTCTCCTGACCGGTCGGATTAGCGGCTTTCTACTCGTCTTTGGCAGTATGTTGATCAGTTGAGAATTTGTTGATGAGAAGACTCAGTCGTTTCCCACAGACGGTGCCAAACTGATGATGCGAAAAACTGGTAAGAAGAGTTTAGAGAGAAAATATGACAAGAACAATTTGTGAGTGGTTCGGTCCCGTTAACAAGGTGACCTACATCCACGGTTGCGTCTGTGCGCTATCACTAGCAGATCACCGGCGGGCCTAGTGTGCCAACAAGTAGGGGCGGCAATACCAGTAATACTGACCGGGTGTATGCGTATTGATGGTGAGTTCTCTGTTTAGGCTTGTAAACTAGAGAATAATCATCGGGCCCCCTATTGACAGGGTAGGTGGGCTCTTTTATAGATGCAAGAGTCCACCCCTATATGGTAAGTTAGTAGGATTAGGAAGCCTAATATAATCACAATAGATTTGCATGATTTTAGGAGAGTTCCCTAAGTGGTTTAGGAAACTGCCATATCTCCATTCGTAGACTTGTAGTTGATTTACGAAACTACTGGACAGGACGGGATCACAGGACCCCGCGATGTTCATGCCTGGCCAGTTGGTGCCAACCGCCCGGTCTTGATAAACAATTCGGGATAGCTCGGCTATTGGTGCCTTTACCAAAATAACCGGAGCCTTCTTGTGACATGGCAGGCTGGCTTTATGGCTCGATTATTTTGGACATATCAGCATACATATCATACTGTATGTGCTTATTAGCGATCGTATTGTGGAGCAATGGATTAATCACTATTCATTGCTGTGTGAGCCACTTAGTCTCCCTGTAATGAGGATTCTACACCATTTTCCTTATGACCTGTGATTGTGTCATGAAGAGGACATTTGATGACGCTACTTTAGCATACCTCCTAAGGGCAAAGCGACAAATTCCGTTCTATGGGGTATTATGGACACGCAGAATTCCACCTCTTGTTTGTTTTGAAATTGTTTTGAAAAGGAAAAGAAAAAGTCTATTGAAAACAGATACAGAGTCGCCACTTGGTCTTTAAGGAACCAAGAAACCTAATTTCACTCACCCAAACGGATAAAGGGCACTGGCCTTTCATAACCAAAGAACTTGGCTCGGGATTTTGGTATGAGAGTGGAAGGAGCCTTTGTCACGACTAAAACACCCTCAACTCGCCCGGTCTTTCGACGGGCCTCAATTAGCATCCAAATAATCATCTTTTACTATGTTTTGTCCGACAATTAATACTATGATAGGTATATTATATCACATGAGAATCTTGAAAATGGAAAAAGATAAGATATCATTCATAAGATCTAAGCCAAGTATTACACAATGCAAAGTGAAAGATCACACAAATAAACCTAGGAAAAAATAGTCTAATCACATATCAAGGAATCAAGTTTTCCTAGTCTAGAAGGGGGGACATGAATTGTTCTCGAAACACATCACCAAAGATATCAAAATATGCTTAGCAAGCTAGTATGATGCATGTTAATCTTTGAGAAAAGAAGACCTCTTAATCCCCGGGATGGATGAGAAATGATGATTAGATCGAGGGAAAGCATGGACATGTGATCTAGTTCATTCCTTATAATATTCTTAGATTAGGGATCACAAAAGCCCCAAATCATGCATGGATGCAATGCATGATCCTAGAATGTGCAAAGGTTGTGGTGGTTTGTGTACATTGACTTTCTAAAGTGACTTAGAAATCTACAATGTGAATGAATGCATGAAGAAAATCATCATGGGGTATGTACAAATGTAGTATGAACTACTTCCTAGGATATGAACTAATTTGAAGTACATATAAGCATCAAATCGAAGGATGGAAGTAAAAGTATTCTTGTTGTGAATAGTGGATAGAACAGTGAGTTGATCTTGTGGAAATTGACAAGTAGGGTTATAAATGTTTTCAATACATGATTTTTTATGGAGATCATCCTTATTGTGTCTAAAACACATGTCAAAAAGCCAATCCTCAATAACTATTACAGATTGAGAGAAATCATAATATACACAAATGTTTTCAATGCATGATAGAGGTTACTTAGAAACAGAGTCCGTACTGTCGACTGAAATGTTGAAAAATCTTAGAAAATGAAAACAAAAGATCTAGAGGCTCAGATTATACAGAAAGTTTCCTAAGACACTAAAGTTCAAGGGAAAAATAATTTAGGACCACACTTTTTGGAGAAGGTTTCTGAAAGACAAGTTGAAAGTCAACAAAGCTGTTGTGACTGTAAAAACAGAATGCTTGGAAGGAATGTTTGGACAAAAATGGACCCCTTTTAAGTGCTTTCAAGTCAAGCCAAAAATCATGGGTGTTCTATAATGAGTTAAGAAGACTTTCCAAGTGGTCTCATGTTAATACTTTGAGTATTGAGTCCTAGAGAAATCTTTGAACTCAGATTGTTCACTGTTTTGAAGATTTTGGGAAGAACTAGGGTTTTATTCTTTGAAATCAAAGTGAGGATTTTAAAAAGGGGTTTTGAAATAGAGGTTTTAAAAGCATATATTCAGTACTTAAATGGAGATTATGACCACTTAAAATATCAACATTTGAACCCATATCAAGAACCTCCAAGATTGTTGGAGACATTGCTTTCATTTTTTAAAGACAACTTCAAGAATACATAGGAATGTCTTGAAGTTGAAATCATCATCTATCAAACATGTTTTTGATGTCAAGAGCTACTATCTATAATGATTCACCCACCTCAAACTTCATGTCATCATCTAGATGATGATAGACTAGTAAGTAAATAAAGAAAATAAAAAAGATATGGGATTAAGGAGGGATAAGCATAATATGCAAACAAGCAAGTAAGTAATGAATAGATGATATTCATGATGATTTTGGACTTGTAGCTTGGAGTTTCACGTATATATGATGACTTTGGACATGAAACAAACTTCTTATCTCACAAATGCTCACTAAAATGGTTGTTGGGTGTATTGAATATCAAGTAAATAGAAGTAATGAAGTAAAAACAAAGCCTAGAACTCACTTTCTTGTTTGAAAATCAAAGAAGGAAGCATCTTTTCTCTCTATTCTAAACTTATCTCTACAACTTTCTCTCTAAAACTTTTCAAAGCTTGCATTTTGATACCCCCTAAAATAAAGAGCAAAGGGAGTTTATATAAGCCAATATGGAGTGGTTTTGGTGTTTTAGAAGTACTCCCATTGATCCCAAATAACTGAAAACATAGAGCTACGTCGTTTTGGTTTCTAATTTATCAAAATGGACCCCCAAAAGAAATTGTAAAAATGGACTATTCTGGAGGAGAGTGACGCGGTGGCACTGGGCCTGTGCCACGGCAGAGGTGGGCTAGTGTCGCGGCGGCACTGCTCCTCATTCATCCAGATAATTCTTTTTAGGCCCCCAAAGATTTCGGTACTCGCAAAAAGGCCTTATTTCGTCTGAAATTCACAAAAAATGTATACGAACTCCAAATTAAGCTTGTGATATACCGTTGGAAAGGTAATGGAGTCTATTTTCCTTAAAAAATAGTTTGGAAATAGGTCACTTTAAAAATATTTACGGTATTCATGATAAAAGCCGATTTGATCGCCTTTTTCACCTTTGAAAATTCATAATAAATTCATTTTAAATTGAGGAATTATGTGCGATATACCATTGGAAAGCTGTTAACCTCTAGTATTTATAAAGAATGTTTAAAAGTGATACAACGCACTGGCTTCAAAGTCATCTTTTAGGTCAAATCAGTCAAACCTAGGATTTCCAAGAAGTTTTGGGAACCACTAGGAGATCCCAAGAGCTGATGTTTTTGTCTAATTTTCTTTTCAACTCATTTTCGTCCAAAAAGCCTATTCAGGCCTCCAAGATGATTGATGGACATGGAAGTCCCAGATAGCAAAGAGTAGACGGGGTAGCCCAAGCTAACTAATGGACGCAAAATTCCTACCTTAATCCAGAGGGTCTATAATGAAAAGATTTGCCTCAATTTAGAGGGCTGACAGTGAAAGATTTGCCTCAATTTAGAGGGCTGACAATCTAAAGGGCTGACAATGACAGATTTGCCTCAAACTAGAGGGTTGACCACGAAGGATTGCCTCAATCTAGAGGGTTGACAATAATAGATTTGCCTCAATCTAGAGGACTGACAATGAAGGATTTGCCTAAATATAGAGGGCTGATGACAACAGATTTGCCTTAATCAAGAGGGGACGGTGATAGATTTGCCTCAAACTAGAGGGCTAACAATGAAGGATTTGCCTCAATCTAGAGGGCTGCTGACAAGAGATTTGCCTCAATCTAGAGGGCTGACAACGAAGGATTTGCCTCAATCTAGAGGGCTGACAACAAAGAGTTTGCCTCAATCTAGAGGGCTGATGACAACAGATTTGCCTCAGTCTAGGCGAATGACAATGATAGATTTGCCTCAATCTAGAGGGCTGACAATGAAGGATTTGCCTCAATTTAGAGGGCTGATGATAAAAGATTTTCCTCAATCTAGAGGGGACAACGAACACGACATATTTTGAATAAGAGTTATGGTAAACTAATGATGATTAATGAACTGACGATACACGAATCGAGATGATGAATAGACAGTGAACTACTGTGACTATCATAGGTTGGGCCAACAATTGGACTAACCTTGATCAGAAGGACTGACGATGTACGAATCGAGATGACGAGTCGACAGTGAACTACTATGACTGTCACAGATTGGACTAACAATGTACTAATTGAGGTGATGAGTCGACAGTGTACTACTGTGACTGTCATGGATAGGACTGATGATGTACGAATCAAGATGACGAGTCAACAGTGAACTACTATGAATATCATGGATTGGATCAACAGTTGGACTAACCGCGATTGGAAGAAGTGACGATGTACGAATCGAGATGACGAGTCAATAGTGAACTATTGTGACTGTCATGGAATGGGTTGATGATGTACGAATCGAGATGATGAGTCGACAGTGAACTACTATGACTATCATGGATTGGATCAATAGTTGGAGTAACCGCGATCTGAAGAAGTGACGATATACGAATCGAGATGATGAATCGATAGTGAACTACTGTGACTATCATGGATTGGATCAACAGTTGGACTAGCCGTGATTTGAAGAATTGAAGATGTACGTATTGAGATGATGAGTTGACAGTGAACCACTGTGACTATCATAGATTGGACTGACGATGTACTAATCGAGATGACGAGTCGACAGTGAACTACTGTGACTGTCATGGATCGAACTAACAATGTACGAATTGAAATGACGAGTTGACAGTGAACTACTGTGACTGTCATGGATTGAACTGATGATGGAACTAACTGAGATGACGAGTCGACAGTGAACTACTGTGACTATAATGGATTGAACTGACGATGTATAAATTGATAAGCCTGCTGGGGATAAAATTGAATTTGCTAGGGATGAAATGATTCTTTTGAGAGCCAATGGAGTAAGTAATTGTACTGAAGATGAACTAAACTTGTTAAAGGAAAAATTTCTCTTCTGGGGACAAGAGTGTTAGGAGTGAACTAATTGTGTGGGGAAGGTAACACCCTTTTCTGAGATGAAAATGCTTTCTTCTGAGGAGCGGATGTGGTTTTGATTGGGATACACAACATTTGTTTAGGGAACTTTTCTAGAGATGTCTTTGTTGGGGATGAGAAGATTCTGATGGGGAGGGGATGGTTACAATTGGAATAGAGCAAATCTGCTGGGGATGAAGGAAATTTGTGACATGATTTTGGTTTGGTTGCTGGGGAACTGGAAGAAGATTGCCAGTGGATCTTACAGACTGACTTATGACTGCCACTAATGCTCAAGATTCTTGGAACACTTATCATATTGCAGCCTTGATAAGTACAGTAATGGTGTTTCGAACTTCTGCTTGTATCTACTGGTTTTATATTTAGGAATCACTTTAAACCCACACAAATGGACTTGACAGGAACAACGATGACAAGGAAAGTTGGATTGGTTTGTATGAACCTTGAACTCTGATACAATTTTGATTAGATTATTACTGACTCAACCAAAGAAGGATTGACTCGACAGAAGTAACGACACAAAGTGCCCAAATTAGCGTAACTCAATGTGTCTTTGTCATAAATGATGTACCACTCATCTTTTATGTTCACTCCTCATCTTAAATTGATAGCACTTTACTGATAAAAATGGTTTTTAAAAATTCCTCCCTATTAATCTAGTCGATTCTCTGATTTTCCCAGGATGTGCTTTGAATTAGTGCCTTAGCTTATAGAATAAAAGATACTCCATTTCAAAAAATTTCAAAACAACTTGGTGACTTGAAAACTTGGCCTTGGTGTGAAGGGATCGTGATAGGCAAACGGAGTTTGCCCCTTGTTTGAGGTGTAGAAAGTAGAATTCATAGGCAAACAAGGTAGGTGACCGAAGTTTGCCCCTAGTTTGGATGATGGTTCTTTGAAGGTTTTGAGCAAACAAGGTAGGTGATCGAAGCTTGCCCCTTGTATAAAGGGTAGATAGTAAATTCAGGCAAATGAGGTAGGTAGCCGAAGTTTGCCCCTAGTGTGGAAGGTGATTTCTAGCTTGAGGCAAGGACCGTGACTTTAATCTCTCATATGCTCATAACTTTTTCCTAGGCACCAGTGAGGTGACCTAGCGAGCTCTTTTGTCTCTTTTTTTATTGCTCACCTTGGATTTAGCTCTAATTTTTACCTAGGCGTCCTTTCAAAATTTTGACCTAGAGAGCCATCCTTCTTTTCTTTTCTGAAAGTCTGCCTATGGACTCCCAAGTGGGGATTAGGTCCAACGTAGTTCGGGCCAAGGCTTTGAAGAAGAGGGGGTTGATTATGATGGTGTCGATCAAACTGATGCGGTTGCCTACGTATCCCCGAGTGGGAATCAGGTCGAGCATAGTTCAAGGTAAGGCTTGAAGGAAATTTGTTGAGGTTTTTCAAACCAATTGTCAAAAACGTTCAAACTTAGCTCACTTGTGGTAGCCTTGAATAAGAAGATTCAGTTTCAGTCTCCCTTTATTTTCTTTTCTTTTCTTTCCTTTTCTTTTTGAGGATTCATCCTTTTCACTTTCGCCTAGCCAGTCAATTTTACTTTTCATATAGTTGATTCTTGTGAGATCTTTTGGTCATAATTTCAGAATTCTAGAATGTGCATGTCAGTTCTTGGAATTTATTTGTGGTTATTCCGAGCCTTTTAAAATGTGATCTAGGCATGTTCTCATGATGTACCTTGAAGTGTACGATTCTCTGTATCACTAAAATTTTCCTCCTTTCATTTTCTCCATCATTTTGGCTGGCTAAAGTCAGATCTTGGAAATCAACACATTTTCCAGCTCTAACTTTTGCCTAGGTGTCATTTCAAGTTTTCAACCTAGCGAGCTTTTCTTTCTTTTTCTTTCGTTTTTTTCTTTTTTTTTTCTTTTTTTTTTTGTTTTGAAAGGGGAGAAGAAACTCATTGAAAGTGTTTGGCTACCATGAAGGATTAAGTCTGCACTGCTTTCAACAGACAAATTGTATAGCTTCCCATTGGATTGGGCTCAAGGCATCGAAATGGTGGAAAAAGGGTGTTGGGCAAGGCCCAAGTCAGTTTTAAGTATGTCTTTTTAAGATTTGAGCAAAAGCATCTTTTAAATTCTTAAAGTAAGACTACTCAATTCTCGGCTCTTCATCGGTGTCAACGTGAAATCGGCTTTGAACTTTTTAGGATTCTTCTTTTTTTGTTTGATGCAAAAATTTATTAGCAGAGTAATATCCATGGTAATTTGAAAAGTGACATTTTAGTTCGATGATTTTAGGCTAAAAATGATATTTCATTCCATCAAAAGAAGAAGGATTACATTACTCGACACAGACTCATAACAACTTGAAGACTGACAGACTCGACAACAAGACTAAACTTGAAATAGATTCAAAACATAGGACAGACTCGATTAAACTCGGCTTGGTCTCAAATGGAGTATCACGGTGACTCGCTTATTCTTTTTTTTGAAAGAGCAGCCTAATTTGTTTTGCTAGCAAAAGTCCCAAACACCATTGATTCATCGGCACAGGTTCAATATTTATGGGTACCAGCAAAAGGGATCATTTGAACAGATGAGCCAGGGGCTTTAGGTTCAATGAAGCTAAAATTTTGGTTGACATAGGGTTGGATGGGTGATGGCTCGATGATTTTCTGATCAATGAGGTCTTGGATATCATGGCGAAGGTACATGCAGTTGTCGGTGTTGTGGCCTGGGCCTTAATGGTAGGCACAACATTTGGGCAAGAGTTAGGCAAAGGGATACCAACACGAGGCTGAAGAAGTTGGAGGTGCCCCTTTTTGATGAGGTTTTCAAGGATAACGGACAATGGCATACCCAAGTTGGTAAAGGTTCTTGGGTTGCGGGCTTTGTTAAACTTTGAGTTCAAGTGGGTCCTCGGAGTGGCTCTTGTGTTTGGATATGGAATAAGATTACCCAGGCAAGGGTGTGGACTTGGACACGAATAAGGATTTGGATGTGGAAATGGGCTTAGATAGATGGCGTCAGACAACCCATACTTCCTTTTATTGATGCTCTGCACCATCTTCTCAAATCGGCTTATCCTTAAACTTAGTTGTTCAACAATGGTTTGTAGCTGATTCACTTTCTCTTCCAGAGCATTGTAGGCCATTGGTGGGCTTATGACAATCTGGGCTAGCCTACGAATGAGATAATGAATCCGGGGAGTTACAATAGTGTCCTTACCCAGGGCTACGGCTTTCTGCAAATAGAAGGAAGAGTCCAAATTAGCAAAGGTACGAAACACTTCTTATGGACTCCTATCGGGAAGAGATGATCAAAATTTTGAAGGATTTATCGATGTGAACCGATGACGGTTGCAGTATGTATACGACTTCTATATAATGATTAAGATGGCTGAGGATGATGATACGTATGCATTTGATGTGTGTCAGACGGACATGATGTGTGTAAGACAGACATGATGTGCGTGCATATAGACTGACACAAATTGTCTATGCATATGAGTCAAGCATGCGAATGCAAGCCCTAATCGAAACGATGCCCCTACTTCTAACAGATAGCAGTTCAATAAGTAAGGTCATAGCCATATAGAGTGTGCTAACTTTACATTCAAGTATGATCACCAAGGGATAATAGGGATTTTTGGGATATTTCGGGAAGTTTGGACAAAGTTTCTGCGAGAAATAGGGATTTGGAAGATTCGGAGGTATTTCTAAAAGTTATTTGAGTTTCTAGGAGAAATAGGGATTTCTGATTAATTTGGACTGAACTTTTGGGAGAAACTAGTATTTTGGGTAGAGGTTTAGGAGAAATATGGATTTTCTTGGGATTTTGGGCGAACCAAAAATACTTGGGGAGTTCGAATAGGATTTCTAGGAGAAGCAGGAATATCTGGGTGATTAGGATCGAGATTCTGGGAGAAACAAGTATATCTCGGTACTTCTGGGAAATTTGGAGAGAGTTTTGGGAGAAACTAGTGTTTTGGAAATTTTTAGGAAATTTAGACATGGTTTCTGAGAGAAACAAGTATATCTGGGAATTTCTGGAAAATTTGAAAGAGTTTCTGGGAGAAACTGGTGTTTTGGAAATTTCTAGGAAATGTAGACATGGTTCCTGGGAGAAATTGGTATACCTGGGCTGGAAAATTTGAACAGAGTTTCTGGGAGAAATTGGTGTTTTGGGATGGGCAGAGTTTCTGGGAGAAACTTGTTATATCTAGGTAAGTTTGGACAGAGTTTCTTGGGAGAAACTAGTTATATCTGGGTAAGTTTGGACAGAGTTTCTGGGAGAGACTGGTTATATCTGGGTAAGTTTGGACAGAGTTTCTGGGAGAAACTGGTTATGAGTTGGACAGAGTTTCTGGGAGAAACTGGTCGAATATGATGGTGATCATACTGTCTAGCAAGTTTTCATACTCCTATGTCTTAGGACCAACAAACAAGGTTTGCGGTGTATATCTTTGTGGACATGGAGCCGACATCCTTACCATGGTGCCTAGGCAGGTCAACTCAATGTGGTTCACATGTGAGTGATTGCCTTGGGAATCATAAGAAAGAGGTTCTGCCTCATGCCACATAAGCGTCTACACTGTGCAGGTAATCTCGTCTAGGCATACAGCAGTTATGTCACATTGTACTATCTGAAAAGATAAATGAACAGTCCTATAAAAGGTTCTACAGGAATCTATATGGAAAGGCTAGGTTTAGTCAAAGAGGGTCCGTTGAAGAGAGTTCAAATATACCATCAGAGAGACAGTACGGAAGTATTTACACTTTTTGATATACCTTGGAAGGTACAGTATCAATAGTGACTTGTGCCTTGGCACAGCAAGACCTGAACAATGTCAGGGCCGCGTTTCAGACACAGTAAAAATGTGATTTTAAGGATGCTTCTCATGAGTCAAACCTCTGTATTATTTTGTTTTGAAAATAAAAATCCCCTGCAGAGTCGCCAGATTGTGGACACGCGGAATTCCACCTCTTTTTTGTTTTGAAATTGTTTTGAAAAGGAAAGGAATATGTCTGTTGAAAACAGATACAGAGTCTCCATTTGGTCTTTAAGGAACCAAGAAACCTAATTTGACTCACCCAAATGGAAAAAGGGCACCGGCCTTTCATAACCCAAGAACTTGGCTCGGGTTTTGGTACGAGAGAGGAAGGAGCCTTTGTCAAGACTAAAACACCCTCAATTCGCCCTGTCTTTCGACGGCCCTCAATTAGTATTCAAATAATCATCTTTTACTATGTTTGGTTTGACAATTAATACTATGATTGGTATGTTACATCACATAAGAATCTTGAAAATGGAAGATCTAAAGATAAGATATCATTCATAAGATCTAAGACAAGTATCGCACAATGCAAAGTGAAAGATCACACAAACTAACCTAGGAAAAAATTGTCTAATCACATATCAAGGAATCAAGTTTTCCTAGTCTAGAAGGGGGGACATGAATTGTTCTCTAAACAAATAATCAAAGATATCAAAATATGCTTAGCAAGCTAGTATGATGCATGTTAATCGGTGAGAAAAGAAGACCTCTCAATCCCCAGGATGGATGAGAAAGGATGATTAGATCGAGGGGAAGCATGGATGTGTGATCTAGTTCATTCCTTATAATCTTCTTAGATTAGGGGTCACAAAAGCCCCAAATCATGCATGGATGCAATGTATGATTATAGAATGTACCAAGGTTGTGGTGGTTTGTGTACATGGACTTTCTAAAGTGAATTAGAAATCTATAATATGAATGAATGCATGAAAAAATCATCATGGGGTATGTACAAATGTAGTATGAACTACTTCCTAGGATATGAACTAATTTGAAGTACATATAAGCATCAAATCGAAGGATGGAAGTAAAAGTATACTTGCTGTGAATAGTGGACAGAACAGTGAGTTGATCTTGTGGAAATTGACAAGTAGGGCTAGAAATGTTTTAAATGCATGATACTTTTATGGAGATCATCCTTATTGTGTCTAGAACACATGTCAAAAAACCAATCCTCAATAACTATTACAGATTGAGAGAAATCATATAAACAAAGAGGTTACTCAGAAACAGAGTCCGTACTGTCAACTGAAATGTTGAAAAATCTTAGAATATGAAAACAAAAGATATAGAGGCCTATATTATACAGAAAGTTTTATAAGACACTGAAGTTCAAGGGAAAAATAATTTTGGACCACACGTTTTAGAAAAGTTTTCTGAAAAACAAGTTGAAATTCAACCAAACTGCTGTGACAGTAAAAATAGAATATTTGGAAGGAATGTTCGGACAAAAATAGACCCCTTTTAAGTACTTTCAAGTCAAGCCAAAAATCATGGTTGTTCTATAATGAGTTAAGAAGACTTTCCAAGTGGTCTCATGTTAATACTTTGAGTATTGATTCCTAGAGAAATCTTTGAACTCAGATTGTTCACTGTTTTATAGATTTTGGGAAGAACTAGGGTTTTATTCTTTAAAATCACAGTACGGGTTTCAAAGAGGGGTTTTGAAATAGAGGTTTTAAAAGCATATTTTCAACACTTAAATGGAGATTATGACCACTTGAAATATCAACATTTGAACCCATATCAAGAACCTCCAAGATTGTTGGAGACATTGTTTTCATTTATTGAAGTCAACTTCAAGAATACATAGAAATGTATTAAAGTTAAAATCATCATTTATCAAACATGTTTTTGAGGTCAAGAGCTACTATCCATAGGGATTCACTCACCTCAAACTTCATGTCATCATCTAGATGATGATAGACTAGTAAGTAAATAAAGAAAATCGAAAAGAAATGGGATTATGGAGGGATAAGCATGATATGTAAACAAGCAAGTAAGTAATCAATAGATGAGCATAGAGCTACGTTGTTTTGATTTCTAATTAATCAAAATGGACCCCCAAAAGAAATTACAAAAATGGACTGTTCTGGAGGAGAGTGTCGCGGAGGCACTGGGCCTGTGCCACGGCAGAAGTGTGCTAGTGCCGCAGCGGCACTGCTCCTCATTCGTCGAGATAATTCTTTTTAGGCCCCCCAGAGGTTCCGGTATTTGCGAAAAGGCCCTAATTCGTCTGAAAGTCACAGAAAATGTATACAAACTCCAAACTGAGCTTGTGATATACCGTTGGAAAGGTAATGGAGCCTATTTTCCGTAAAAAATAGTTCGGAGATAGGTCACTTTAAAAAGTTTTGCGGTATTCGCGATAAAAGCCGATTTGATCGCCTTTTTCACCTTAAAAAATTCATAATAAATTAGTTTTAAATTCAAGAATTATGTGCGATATACCGTTGGAAAGCTATTGACCTCTAGTATTCATGAAAAATGTTTGAAAAATAATACAACGCTCCAATTTCAAAGTCAACTTTTAGGTCAAATCGGTCAAACCTAGGATTTCCAGGAAGTTCTGGGAACCTCAGGGAGATCCCAAGAGCTGACGTTTTCGTCTGATTTCTTTTAAAACTCATTTTAGTACATTTCACATGATCTAGAATGATCTCAAAACTTTTCGACAAATTTGGACGATTTTGGTCAAACCCTGGTCAAACTTGGGTCAAACCGGTCAACGGGGACTTTCCGGAAACTTCAGGGACTTCTGGGGGTCTCTAGGTGCTGACGATTTCATCTGATTTTGTTTCAAAACTCATTTTTAGTACTTTTTATGATGTAGCATGTTTCCAGAACTTTTGGTCCAAATCCGGGCATTTTGGTTATTTATACCACTTTCTGAGCATTTTGAGAGATAGAACTAACTTCCAAGAGTCCTTTTTGAGTCTTTTTCGATCATTGTGAACCACCAAGCTATGGGTCTCCTAAATCTGATAACCCAAAAAATGGGGATCTCTACAGGTATGTCTAGGAAAGCTGTCAAATTAGTTAAATTGGCACTAGTATGCAGGGAAGACTATAATTCGATTACACACCATGTTCTGTGACTCATTAGCTAGCTAGCAACGATCGTATATGTACTGATTATCATGGGGACATTACATATTTGGTGTGTAGCATTGCTTTTTAAGGGATTAAGAGTGCTAGATTAGGTGTGATCGAATAAGTCTGGGTAAATACGTGAGAAGCTTCCAAGTGATGCATGTTGCTAGTTTAGTGGTTGACATAGCATCTCAGCTCCTGTTGCTGTACGTTCTTTTTGTGAGGTCGCACATTCTATTTCCCATATGAAGAGGAGATGAAAGATGAAGTCTTAGAGATTTTGTTCTTACACAAAGCCCTGTGTGGGTGAGTGGGAGATGTAGGAAATATTGTGGTCCTTGCACCCACATATTGGACTCAGGGTCCAAATGGGTTTTTACTTGACTACCAATCCCGTTCAATCTTGGAGTCCTAGTATAGCTCAACTTTGGGAGAGGTTGTGTATATATATGTTATACGCAAGCGCACACACACACACACACACACACACACACACAGTTATCTTGCCCTCTCTCTCTAGATTTTACTCTTTCTCTAGCCTAATCACATGTAGGGCTTGATTTAGCGCGTGGATTCAAAGGGGGCTACTCTAATAGTAGTTCTCATGACCATACCGAAGCACAAGGCATACACAGAAGCTAGGAGATCTTGTGTGGTGATTGCAAAGAAGGAGGCTTGTAATAATCAACGTTCATCAATCCGTCGGGTTAAATTACGCTTGGTAAGTTCCTAACCCAACCAACCCTATATATACATGAGTGTGCATGTTTTTCAAATAGTGTACAATATATTCTCTGAAGGGTAAGGCTATTGTGAGAAGATACTCATATGAGAAAACAGTTTATGACCGTTGGATGATAAAGCAGTCATTGGATTTTGGAGGAGCTGCTGACATTGTTTATGATAAAGCAGCTCATTGTTTATGGCTACTGACTCATCCAATGGCTAAAGGATGGTTTTTCATATGAGAAGCTGCTCACTATAGCCTTAACCTTTTTCTGAATCACACCATATATATGTAGATATTTATATTTTTGCTATGGGCAATTATATACACACTTGGATACTAACACAAACACACACACACACACACATTGAGGCATGACTAGGGGGCCACATTACATAATCTTTCATGCAATCTGTCCCCATAGAGAGTGTTAAACCCCCCACCTCTTCGTATCATACACGCACTAATAGTTCCACTGTATTTGGGCTAGGTTACTACATAAGATGATCAATTATCACTAAATAGCATTGAAAAAAGTTATTACTTATTTACAAATGACACAATATTACTACAACAGTCACTACAAAGAACAAGGCTTTTTATGTCACTTAAAAAGTGACATAAATAGGTATCACTACAACAAAAATGTGCTTTGGCGACAAACAGATTTCGTCGCCAAAAGTCCACTTTTCGTCGCTAAAGGCTTTAGCGACGAAAAAATTTCGTCGCCAATTTTGTCGCCTTTGCCTTGTCGCCAAATTCCCCTGGCGACGAAATTTATCTTTTGTCACCATAGATAAAAATGGCAACGAAATAAATTTCGTCGCTGTTGATCACAATTTTCGTCGCCATTGATGCGCATTTTGTCGCCAAAAGAGTTTTTTATTGTAGTAATTTGCATTAGCAACAAAAAAATTACTCGCCAATTCATCATATGCAATGGCGATGAATTATTTTCATCGCCGATTCATTTTCAGCATATGCAATGGCGACGAAATAATTTTGTCGCAAAATATATAAAATGGTTTGCATGTATTAGCGACGAAAATATTTCGCTGCCAATTCATTTTCATCATATTCAAAGGTGACGAAATTATTTTGTTGCCAAATGCATAAAAACGATTTGCTTGTATTAGCAACAGAACAAATTCGTTGCCTATTCATATGGCGACGAAATTATTTTGTCGCCAAATTTATAAAAACAATTAACTTGTATTAGAGATGAAAAAATTTCATCTCCAATTCATTTTCATCATATGCAATGGCGACGAAATAACTTTGTCACCAAATATATATTCTAGTATATAAAATTATTTGATTAAACTATACTCCTGTTTGTTCCTGTTTATCAAAAATAATTTCAAAACCAAAAGAGACAATGATATTAAACATAAAAAGTCTTAACGTTTCTGAGTAACTTCATTAAGCAACAAAAATTAGTATCGTTAATTGTTCACATACCCAACAAAAAAAACTAAAAATTAATTAACAAAAGTAGTAGCACATTGTTCACTGCATAAGAAATTGTTAGACTACATAACAAAAGTAAAAAGATGAGTCCGACCATATACCAATCCACCATATCCACATCATTGTTCACTACATACAAATTGTTGGACTAAATAACCAAAAATAATAAGATGTGGCCGACTATCTACCGATTCACCATATACACACCCAATCTGTATGAAACCAATAGAAAGCATTAGTATCTTTTAAGATAGTGAACAAACATAAAATATGTGAAACATAAAATGATTATAAGTTGAGTTTTCAGCCATCGAAGATGAAACATTAATGGAGTATTGTGATGATGATGATGAATTAATCCTAACAGATGACGATATGGATTTTGATGATTGATAAAGTTCTTTTATGTTATTCAGACATTAGTGGTATTTAGTCTTTTACGAATGTGTATGTTTTATTAATTCACATCAATCAATTACCAGATATTATTTTATATATATGTTGCTATTTTTGCAATTGCATGTGTTACGCGATAATACACAAAATAAAATTCTTAGGCCTTTTATAACTAAGTTTGGAGGTTTGGGGGGTCAAAACGAGTTCCAGCACTCAAAGAGGCACGAGACCAGAACTCACAGTTCATACACGACCAAATAGACTTGCAGGAATAAATGGGAAGCAATTCCTACACACAGTTTACAAGTTACGCGATAATATGCAAAATAATATCCTTAGGCCTTTTATAACTAAGTTTTGAGGTTTTGGGCGGTCGAAACGAGTTTCGACACTCGGAGTGCCACGAGATCACACCTCACACACGACCAACTAGACTTACGAAAACAAATGGCATGCAATTCGTACACACGGTTTGCAAGTTACGCGATAATATGCAAAATAATATTCTTAGGCCTTTTATAACTATGTTTTAGGGGTACAATTTGGCCGGAACGGAACGAAAAACATGTTTTCGGAAAATTTTCCGAAATTTTGAAACACTAAAACCTATTCCGATTCCTATTCTAAAATTTCAGAATTCTAATTTTGTGTTCCGATTCCGAAAATTTGGAAAATTCAGAATTTTTCGGAATCAATTTTTAGGATTTTTGAAATTTTTAGGGACAAAATTTATAAGAAAAAAATGGGGGGTGTTTCACAAGTCTCATAGAAAATAAACTGAGATTTCTCTAAAGAATGCAAATCCATCTTAAATTAGTGAGAGGAAACTTACAGATCTCAAGCATTGAGTACGAATTCATCAAAATATAAACAATGATCTATGTATATACTTTGGATTTTGTGCAAGAAAAACACTGGAGTTGGCTTTATCCTTGGGCTTTGATTGTGACCACTGGTGAATTAGTGACGAAATCAAGGAAGATAGAGGTCTTCCTTAGCTTGGTCCTTGTCTTCCTCCATGCTTGAGTAAGAAAGGAAGAGAGAGAGAGAGGTCTTCCTCTATGCTTGATTGTGAGAAAGAGAGAGGGGAGGGAGGGGGGGTTTTCCTCGGCAGCTGGTTCCAAACCCCCGCCGGCTGCTTCTTCTTCTTCTTCTTCTTCTTCTTCTTCTTCTTCTTCTCTCTCTCTCTCTCTCTCTCTCTCTCTCTCTCTCTCTCTCTCTCTCTATTGGTGGCTGCGGCTATAGAGGAAAAGTGAGAAACCCTATTTTGGTTTAAACTTTAAACTCTAAAGCAAGTCTAAACCTGAAGTTTGAATATGAAATTAATATTTCAAGTATTTATTATTAGACCCCCTATAACTTTACAATTATTAAAAACTAATTAAGTATACAAATAAATATGTATCATATAAATATATACATATGTATATTACTGTAATATATATGTACAATGTATTATTATATATTCGAAAAATTTCGGATAAAATCGGAATATTTTCGGAAAATCTACTTTCGGAATATTTTCGGGAAAAATTTTTAGATTTTTCAGAATTTTAGGAATTCTCAAAACAATTCTGATTCCGTTCCAAATTTTTTAAGAATTTTCGGGACTCGAAATTTTCGGAATTCGGAATGCATTTTTATTTTCGAAAATCAGAATTTTTTGGAATGGAATCGGTCAAAATCGGAATTTTTGTTCCAAATTGCACCCCTACTAAGTGTTGATGTTTTGGGGGGTCGAAACAAGTACTGGAACTCGGAGAGGCACGAGACCGGATCTCACACCACACACACGACCAACTAGACTTACCGGAACAACGGTACGCAATTCCTACTCACGATTACTAAGTTACGCGATAATATGTAAAGTAATATCCTTAGACATTTTATAACTAAGTTTTGAGGTTTTGGGGGGTCAAAACAAGTTCCAAAACTCGGAGAGGCACAAGATCGAATCTCGCACCTCAAACACGACCAAGTACAATTGCGAGAAATAACGGCACACAATTCCTCCAACGGTTTGCAAGTTACGCGATAATACGCAAAACAATATCCTTAGGCCTTTTATAACTACGTTTTGTGGTTTTGGGGATCAAAAAAAGTTTCAGAACTTCGAGAGGCACGAGACTGGATCTCACACCTCAGACACGACCAACTAGACTTGCGGGAACAAACAACACGCAATTCCTACACACGGTTTGCAGGTTACGCGATAAAATGCAAAACAAAATCCTTAGGCCTTTTATAACTAAATTTTAAGGGGGGAGCAACAAGTTTTGGCACTCGGAGAGGCACGAGACTGGATCTCACACCTCACACACGACTAACTAGACTTTCAGGAACAAACAGCACGCAATTCCTACACATGGTTTGCAATTTACACGATAATACGCAAAATAATATCCTTAGGCATTTTATAACTAAGTTTTGAGATTTTAGGATGTCGAAATGAGTCCCGACACTCGGAGAGGCACGAGACCAGAACTCATACCTCACATACAACCAACTAGATTTGCAAGAACAAACTACATGCAATTCCTACACACGGTTTGCAAGTTACACGATAAAACACAAAATAAGATCCTTAGGCTTTTTATAACTAAGTTTTGAGGATTTTTGGGGTCAAAACAAGTTCGCGAACTCGGAGAGGCACGAGACTGGATCTCACACCTCACACATGACTAACTAGACTTGCAAGAACAAATAGCACACAATTCCTACACACGGTTTACAAGTTATGCAATAATACGCAAAATAATATCCTTAGGCCATTTATAACTATTTTGAGGTTTTAGGGGGTCGAAACAAAGTCTGGCACTCGGAGAGGCATGAGACTAGATCTCACACATCACACATGACCAACTAGACTTGTAGGAATAAGTGGCACAAAATTCCAACACACGATTTGCAAGTTACGCGATAATACGCAAAATAATATCTTTAGGCATTTTAAAACTAAGTTTTGAGGTTTTGGGGGGTCGAAACAAGTTCCAACACTCGAAGAGGCACGAAACTAGAACATATACCTCACACAAGACCAACTAGACTTTTGGGAACAAATGACACACAATTTCTACAAATGGTTTGCAAGTTACGAGAGAAAATGCAAAATAATATTCTTAGGCCTTTTTATAACTAAGTTTTGAGGTTTTCAGTGGTTGTAACAAATTTTGGTACTCGAAGAGGCACAAAATTGGATCTCACATCTCACACAAAATAACCTAGACTTGCAAGAACAAATGACACACAATTCCTACACACGGTTTGCAAGTTACGTGATAAAATGCAAAATAATATCCTTAGGCCTTTTATAGCTAAGTTTTGAGGTTTTGGGGGGTCAAAACAAGTTTTGGAACTCAGAGAGGCACGAGACTAGATTTTACACCTCACACATGGCAAACTAGACTTACGGGAACAAGCAGCACGCAGTTCTTACACACGGTTTGCAAGTTACGTGATAAAATGCAAAATAAGATCCTTAGGCCTTTAATAACTAAGTTTTGAGGTTTTGGGGTTCGAAACAAGTTTCAAAACTTTGAGAGGAATGAGACCAGATCTCACACCTCACACATGACCAACTAGACTTACAATAACATACGGCACACAATTCCTACACACAGTTTGCAAGTTACGTGATAATATGCAAAATCAAATCCTTAGGCCTTTTGTAACTAAGTTTTGAGGTTTTGGGGGGTCAAAACAAAGTCCAGCACTCTGAGAGGCACGAGACCAGATCTCGTACCTCATACATGACCAACTAGACTTGTGAGAATGAACGACACGCAATTCCTACAGATGATTTGTAGGTTACATGATACAACACCTTTACTTGCATAGAAACCAATAAATACTCCTACCAGAGGCATGGATTTGTAGATTTATATGTCACTACCCTGACTCTCTCATCCCATTGGAGAATAGCTACAAGAAGGAGACATGTCGACAAGTCGTGCAGCCATGAAGATAAGTTCAATAAAAGAAAGGACAAATTGAAAAATAAGCGTCCACACCTTGTAAAAGAATGGAGACTTAGCTGCCAAAAGTGGTGAGCTAATGTGTATAGTCTTTATCCAATAAATGTTTAAAAGTAGGTAAAGCAGCCCAAGTCTTCAATGGCTTAAGATATCACCAGATCATCCGTATTGAGTTCTAAACCAACAGATAAGCATAACAATGATCATCCAAAGATGTTGCAATATCAAAATTGACACAGTGTGTGAGTGAAATATGAATCCTAGTAATCTAGTATGAATTGTTTAGATTGCTAAATTTACATAACACTCACCAAGTAGTAATCTGGGTCTGGAATCAAATTTTCCTTTTGACATTGCTACCGAACTGCCAAAAACGAAAAACTAAACAATTATACCCATGCTGTATATTAAACAAACAAACATAACATATGTACACAGTTGTAGTAAATTAATAAATAAATAAAATTCAACTTTGAGAACATGATGGTAACTATAGAGAGAATGGGAAAACAAAATAGGAAGAAAAGAAAGCCTAAATCTTAGGGTTATAGATTAATGGTATTAGGATGAAAAGAGAAAAAAGGGAAATCATGTGAGTCGAGTGGACATCCTATATATATGTATGTATACATTGTTGGGTTTGTGCCCTCAAACCATTACTTTATGTATGAGACATTGACATTTTAATATATGGATATCAGCTTTACATTTCATTAAGTACGTTTCTTTCATGAGATGATCCTTAAGTATTATAGTAAGTAATTCGTGTGTCTATGAGATACATATAAGTGAGATACGGATTAGTATTCTTCGACACTTAGAATTTGTTACAGTGGATGATGAGACTAGATATCTCATCAGATTTACACTATAGCATGATTAACTACCATTGGATGGAGTGATGAATCTCAATCACTAGAGTGTATCTCTTAGTTAATATGATGGTGCTTATAGTGCATTGACGGACTTGAGGTTTGCTATTGACACTCAAGACTATCAACAGTCGATAGGAACTCATAACTTGTATAAGGTACGTGTTCTCAATCTTGAGATAATTATGAACACAGACAATGGATATGAGTGCTTTGACTTAGCAATTAGTGAGGTCCATAAAATATCAACTTGTGGGTATCTTGGGTATGTCATGTTCACAAGGTTGTGAACATATATTGTCAAGATAGAATCTACCCAGTGATATAGAGTAAGCATTCCCTTGAGAATGTCACCAAGTTGATTACTGAGAACTGCAGTCTTGTTGATATGCAGTTATCAACATGTTTGGTAATCATGAGTGATGAATGGGACTCAAGGATACAAGAAGTAATCATGATTAGTAACAGTTATTTGATTACTTGAATATGATTATGAATGTTGAAGGTGAGGGACATTAGTACACTATACAAGTCTAGCCATCACTTCGAATTTGTTCTTTTGCGTTGGAGTTCAATTGTGGTTTTATAGTGGAGTAAGCGTTAACTAATTAGTTGGTTGGTTTGCTGATCAAAGAGTTTGGTCATGGGAATTAACAATTGATCTGAGCCAATAATAAAAAATCTAGGAGGTCCAGCTCTTAGCTCCGCTAGGATGCATGGAAAGGCACATAAGGATCCTATCAAGACAGGTTCGATCGATCGAAGTAGTCTCAATCGATTAAAGTCTAGACAGGTTCGATCGCTTGAATATGGTTCAATCGATCAAAACCACTTTAATCGGTCGAAGTTTAAAGTCGGTTTTGGAAATCTATAAATAGGACAGCTACGTACAAGGTTTAATAATCATCGTTTTCCTATACGAAAGCTGCAAAAACTATTTAGGGTTTTCCAAGCCTTCTTATCATTCTCGTTGGACTTACCACCAACTCTAGCCTCTCTGGCAGCATCCACAGGAGTCATAAGGGTTAAGACAACCTAGTGGAAATCGCTGCACCATCAAGAAGGTTGATGATTTTAGAATTGGGTTCAAAACCATAAGGTATAATTCTTGTCCCATCTCTTGCATGCATCTACAGAGTTAACGAGTAGTAGACTCAGGCTACTAATAAGTTTTTAAAACTTAATCTTTCCGCTGTGCATTTGAAATTATTTCTAAACCTAATTTTCCTTCAATTGGTATCCGAGCCACGCTTGTTTGGATCTATAGATGCATTTTGGAACACTAGTTTTGATTTATATGTTGATTTCAGAGCTATTTTTGAAACTGCATCGTCACAGATCTGTTTCTGCAGAGATTATGTAGTAGAATACAAATCTGTGATTGCATTGGATGCATGATGGATTCGATCGATCGAAGTATTCTCGATCGATCAAACTTCATGTGTTCTCAAGTAATCGAAAGGGTTTCGATCGATCGAACTTTATTTTTTTCGATCGATTGAATGGGGTTCGATCGAACGAGACTGCTTCTCTATCTAGGTGTTTTGTCCTTAGTTTTAAAGTTTTTTTAAATATATACTTTGATTTTAATTATTCTATAAAAATTTTCAAACCTTTCTGTGAAACTGAAAGTTTAATCGATTGAACTATGTTCAATCGACCAAAGGTTCGATCGATCGAACCTATGTTGATTGATCGAAGTGTGACAGAGAACTGAGATGCTATTTTTTGTTCTAAATCAGTATATAAAGAGTTTATGTACTGTGTGAATCAATTAGGGGTTCTAATAGTTATATATATATATTTGTTATATGTGCGTGGATGTGAGTATGACTAACCCTTTTGCAGTAAGATTAGTCCGCTATTTCCCATGGCACCAAGACCTTTTGAATTATTTTGTATAACTGTTTAAGATTGGCATATCTTGTATTTTATTATTGTTTTGGTTTTAAGGCATGTGTAAAGGGCGGTGCGACTTCAATCTAACAAAAAGGAAAGTTACACCGGTTTTCCTAGCCTTTTATTTTATTGTTGTTTTTTTTCTGGATAAGTTGTAAGCTTTGAAAGAAACATAGGTCCAATGTAATAGAATTAGGAAATCCATGAAGATGGCAGAGCAAGCCATTGTCCATGAAGATGGAACCGGAGGCAATCAAACCAAGAGAGAGGTTCTATGATGATAGAGCCAAGGGAGATAAAGGCATATGATTGCCTTTATTTCATTTTAGTTTTTTGTTTTATGTGCTTGGTTTATGATTGGAATTTAATTATATTATTACTACTTGTATGCACATAAAACAAGTTTTCTAAAATAAAATTCAAAAACTGTTTCAACGCATTAGTCAACATTGGATGTTTATGGGTAATGTGTGGAAACAATTTTTGTAAAGCAAAATCCTTTACTACCAAATCTAGTGGGATAAGGTCTTATTTATAACACCCACGATCTTCCATTAACGGTTCATTGTAAGATGAGTAGTGCATTCGGTGTCACCTCGCTAGGGGTGATCATTCCATACGAAGGGTACACTACTCATTAGTTACTAGACGTGAACTTTCTATGAATAGGATCAATAAAACGTTTTAGAGGGTGACCATGACATGGAGGCGCTACTTGAGGTGGTTGTGATTGGATCCCAGTTAATGTTATACACTAGCTAAGCTATGGATAAGGGATCCCACACAGGTCTTTATTCAGAAACTTAGAGATCAAATAGGTTCGGGAGTCATGACTTATTTTGCAAGAGTTGCATAGCGGACAAGTCATGATTAATCGAAAGATCGAACATTGACCACCATATCGAGGCTTTATTCTTTCGCTTCGATATTCTGACAACTTTGTTTTTAAAATAAGAGTTTTAAGGATTCTTTTATTTCAAACTGTCAAATTTCGATATCCATATTTATTTGTCTTTTGATTTTTCAGTAAATCATAATGTCTAGATCTGCATTTAGTCCACTTGCCACTATACTCACTCAGAACAAGTTAACTGAAAATAACGACACAGAATGGAAACAAAACCTTGACATCGTATTAACTACGGAGGATCACATATATGTCCTCACCACCCCATGCTCTGAAGAACCCGCTGGAAATGCTATGGCTGCTGCTAGACACGAGTTCGATGAATAGAAGAAGTCGAATAGGATGACCCGTTGCTATATTCTGGCCTCAACGGCTGGTGTGTTGCAACACCAATTTCAATCGAACGATTCTGCAAATGACATTATCACATCCCTGAAAAAGATATTTGGGGAGCATGGCAGGCCTGCCCGACAGGTTGCCATACAGAAGATAATGAGTGCAAAGATGTCAGAAGGGACTCCAGTCAAGAGCATGTTTTAAAAATGATTGGTTATTTAAACAGACTGGAGACCTTGGGAGCCAACATTGATGAACAGACCTAAGTTGATATGATCCTCAACTCGTTATCGCCTTCATTTGCTCAATTTAAACTTAACAATAACATGAATCAAATAAATTTTTCAATAAACGAATGTTTTGAAGCAGACGGGGTGATCAAGCCTGGGGTCAATGTTTTGAATGTTGAGAAAAGCTCTTACTCTTCCTGATCTACGCCGAAAGGAAAGAAAGGGAAGAAGAAGGCTGACACTGGTGGTTCAAGTGTTGAACCGGTCCCTAAGATTACAAAATTTAAGGGAAAAGGTAAGGCAAGGGGAAAGTGGGTGGCCAAGGCAAAGGAAAGTGTTTCTAATGCAGTGAGAAGGGCCACTATAAGAGAAACTGTCCAGAATTCTTAGCTACAAGAGTTCAAGGTATAATTGAATCATATGTAAGTTTTATTACAAATACTTTAAACACTTGGTGCATTGATTCTGGTGTCACTAACCATATTTGTAATTCGTTACAGGGGTTCAGATCAACCAGGAAATGCAGTGATGGGGAGATCATGCTGACTCTAGGTTCTAGCGCAACCGTTTCTGCGATTGCTATAAGAGTAGTAGTTTTAGAGTTTTTGGACAATAAGCTAATAATTTTATCAGATGTACTTTACATCCCTTTAATGAGATGTAATTTAATTTCAATTTAGAATTTATCGAATAATGGTTATTCTTTTCATTTTGGAACAGAAGTAGTCATTAAAAGAAATAGTTCTTTTATATGTTCTGGTGTTAAAACTAATGTCTTGTATATGATCGCTCCCAATATTTCTAAAGACTCTTGTATGAAACTTAATAACTCAGTGATAATTGTACCATCTAAAAGAAAAGAACCTTCCACTAATCCAATAAGGCTTTGGCATATGAGGCTTGGCCATATCAATCTAAATAGGATTTGCAGACTAGTCAAAGACGAGATCTTTGGCGATTTGGTTCTCGAACCAATGGAAGTCCGCGAGTCTTGTTTAGTGGGTAAGATGACCAAAAGGCCCTTTTCAACAAAAGGAAATAGGACTAATGCATTATTGGAATTAGTTCATACTGATGTGTGTGGACCAATAAATATTAGAGCAAGGGGTGGTTATGTGTATCTTATAACATTTACGCATGACCACTCTAGGTATGGATATGTGTACGTAATGCAGCACAAGTCTGAAGCCTTTAAAAAATTCAAAGAGTTTAGGGCTGAAGTGGAGAAGCAATTAGGAACACACATCAAGGCCATTCAATCTGATCGAGGTGGCGAGTACCTCTCTAATGAGTTTATTGATCACCTCGTACAGAATGAGATTCTTTCACAGTTGACTGCACCTGGCATGCCTTAGTAGAATGGTGTAGCGGAGAGAAGGAACCGGACTCTTTTAGATATGACTAAGTTCGATGATGAGTTATTCGAAGTTGCCATTATTCCTTTGGGGTTATGCTTTAGAAACCGCTGTATACATACTAAATCTAGTACCAAGCAAGTCTGCTACCATGACACCTCGTACAGAATGGGATTCTCCAAATATGGGAGTGTTCGGCACATGTGCTAAAAGGAAAGATGAGCAAGTTAGATTCTAGATCTGAAATATGTTACTTTGTAGGGTATCTAAAGGGTACTTATGGATGGTATTTTTATGATCCAAGAGAATAGAAATTGTTTGTTAGTACAAATGCTGTTTTCTTAGAAGATGATTATATCATGAACTATAAACCTAAAGGAAGGATAGATCTTACAGAGATAGAGGGAGAGCCCTATGTCCTACCCATAGTTAATAATGATGTAAGACAAGAAATACCACTTCTTTATCCATTTTTGCACCGGTACCTTGTCGTAGTTGGAGGATTATTAGCCAGCCTGATAGATACATGTTCTTAGGAAAAGTTTTAAAGTTGTCTCTATAGAATCTGAATCTGATCCTACTACATATGAAGAGGCAATGGATGTTATAGACTCAGCTCATTGGGTTAAAGCTATGAAGGCTAAATTAGAATCTATGGATTCCAATCAGGTCTGGGATCTTGTAGAACTTCCAGCCAATAATAAACCCATTGGCTGCAAGTGTGTCTACAAGAGGAAAAGAGGATCTGATGGAAAGGTTGAGACCTTTAAGACTAGGCTTGTAGAGAAAGGCTATACTCAGAGAGAGGGCATTGACTATGAGGAAACCTTCTGGCCCGTAGCTATACTCAAGTCCATCAGGATACTCTTATCTATTGCTGCATGTCTAGATTATGATATCTGGTATATGGACGTCAAGACTACATTCATGAATGGCAATCTTGAGGAGGACTTCTATATGCAACAACCAGAAGGGTTCATAGCTGGTGGGAAAGGTAACTTGGTATGCAAGTTGAAAAGTCCACTTATGTGCTTAAGCAGGCAGGCATCCAGGAGTTAGAACATACGTTTTAACCAAGCAATCAAGTCATTTGGTTTCATGCAGTGGATGAGCCTTGTGTATACAAGAAGCATAAAGGGAAAGTGGTAGCTATTCTTGTTCTCTATGTTGACGACATTCTACTCATTGGGAATAATGTAGTAGCATTATCAGCAGTTAAGGTTTGGCTAGCTAGTACTTTTGATATGAAGGATCTAGGAGAGGCGAGCTATATCCTTAGGATAAAGCTCTTTCAGGATCGCAAGCGAAAGATAATGGGATTGTCTCAGGCTGGTTATATCAATAAGGTGCTAACTAGGTTTTCAATGGACAATTCGAAGAAAGGTTTATTAGCTTTCAGGCATGGTCTAGCGTTCTCCAAGAACCAGTGTCCTAAGACACAGGAGGAGAGGAATTCCCTATGCTTCAGCAGTGGGAAGTCTCATGTATGTGATGTTTTGCACTAAACCAGATATCTGCTTTGCCGTAGGCATGGTGAGCAAGTATCAATCGAATCTAGGTCCAGAGCACTAGACAGCCGTTAAGCACATTCGTAAGTACTTGAGAAGGACTAAAGATTACATGCTTATGTACGGCAATGGTGAGTTAATTCCAGTAGGATACACTGACTCGGACTTTATGTCAGATAAAAATTTGAGAAAGTCGACATCCGGACATCTCTTTACCTTAGGAGGTGGTGCTGTCAGTTGGTGGAGCATTAGCCAGAAATGCATTGCAGGCTTAATTATAGAAGCTGAGTATGTGGATACTTGTGAAGCCGTAAAGATAACTGTTTGGCTCAATAAGTTCCTTATGGAGCTCGAGGTGGTACCAGCATCGTTGTCACCTATTCTGTTTTATTGTGATAATAGTGGGGCAGTGGCTCAGTCCAAGGAGCCAGGGAACCACGGAAAGGGAAAGCACGTAGAGCAGAAATATCATCTAATTTGAGATATTATTCATCGTGGAGATGTGACTGTTACCAAAATTGCCACCGCTGACAATCTTGCTGATCCGTTTACAAAGGCCTTGCCACAAAAGGTCTTTGATCATCATCTAGATAGTTTAGGTCTTAGATGTATTCCTGAATGGTTATGAGTGCAAGTGGGAGTTTGTTAGGTTCGTGCTGGGTTCGTGCCCTCAAACCATTACTTTATGTATGAGATATTGACATTTTAATATATATGGATATCAGCTTTACATTTCATTATGTATGTTTCTTTCATTAGATGATCCTTAAGTATCATAATAAGTAATTCGTGTGTGTATGAGATACATACAAGTGAGATACGAATTACTATTCTTTGACACTTAGAATTTGTCACAGTGGATGATGAGACTGGATATCTCATCAGGTTTACACTGTAGCATGATTAACTGCCATTGGATAGAGTGATGAATCTCAATCACTAGAGTATATCTCTTAGTTAATATGCTGGTACTCATAGTGCATTGACGGACCTGAGCTTTCCTATTGACACTCAAAACTGTCAACAGGCATCCCAAGTCCAACTATGATATTGACACCAAAAATTCCAAAGGCAAATTGGTGATGTAATATTGTAATGGTTGGGGTTGGAAAGTGTTTGTAGACCCAAAACTTACACTATTAATATGATGTTTTTTTTTTTTTCAATTTTCCTTTTTTTATACAGTATTAAACTTATATCGAAAAGAACAAAGACTCAAATTATGCAACTCCCAATCACAATTGAAAAAACCCAAACTGGTTGATCAAACCCCTGATGAAGAACTTACACATGACTGATCCAATTAAAAAAATGGTCAGCCACTCTTCCTTTAACATAAATACAAAGAGATACTATGCAATAGTAAGTTAATATTTTAGACCCTATCAAAATGCAAACAAAAACCCAACAAAGCTTCACCTCAAGAAATCGTCAAAACACCATATATCAATTAACTCACAATATTCTAATACCAACAACCTTGATTTCATGATGCAGGGTTCATTAAAATTGTAATGCAGGGAAATACCAGGGGAGTGGCAGAGAGAGAGAGAGAGAGAGAGAGAGAGAGAGAGAGAGAGAGAGAGAGAGAGAGAGAAAGAGAGTACGAAAATGATTACCTGTAAAGTTCACCAATTGCAGGTATAAGAAAAGAAGATCTCCAATAGCAGGTATAAGAAACAAATCCCAAAATCAAATAGTTGAAACCACCAATCAGTTAGGTATAACAAATCCATTTATTGGATACATCCATTTTTGCTCTAAGTTTATTTTGAAGATTTTCTAACTAAAGTTCTGGATCGGTCTTGATCTTGTCAGAATCAAGATATAAAAGTATACTTTACTTTTCAAGGATTTGTAGTGTGGAAGTAAAGGTCGAACCCACAGAGATTGAATTACTAAAGCACTTTAATTTTAAAACCTAAATCTAATTAATTAAAAAAAATAGATTTTGACTGTGATTTTAATTAAACTAAGAACAGTGAAAGTAAATCTAAATTATGAAAACAATTGAAAGTTGTTTTTATAATATGTTTAAAGGGAACCTAGGATTGCAAATCCATCACTAGCTTCATAATAGGGATATTCATGCAATCAATTAGTTTATTAGGTTGGATGATAATGGGGAATTGTAGCTACAAGCCCAATTCCTTCGTCAAGAAGATAACTACGATTCAAGCACCAACATAATTCATCTTCGGTTAGCATGAATTATCTCATGCTAAACTAGGATTGTGACACAATCCGTCTTACCTAGGCATCAACTATTTGGATACTTGACATCACAATTCAATTAAGCACCATTACATGTAAATAATCTATACAAGCACAGCAAATATAGATCATTGAGCACATTACATTCAAAATAGATCTAAGACAAGAATAGATTTTGAAAGCAACGATTTAATTCAATCGAGGTTCGATTTTATTATTAAAAAAATCCTCTAAACCTGTAATCATCATCCATACATAATAAATCTAAAACAAAAGCATAAAATACACCCTATTACTTGGCTAGGGTTTCATTGAAACCCTAGATCTAGGCTTAGTTGGCAATGGAATTAAAGATTGACAAGAGGTTGATGAAGGAGTCCATAGGAATCCTTGGCCTTCTTCTTCTTCTCCTTTCTTTTCCCTCTTCAGTGGCTGGAATTTCAGTTGTATAATGTTGTGTATAATAATGTCTAACCCTAAAATTGATTTACAATAGGATATATATATTTGGAGCAAGTTTGGAGACTTTCCTAAACCTATTTGCACTAAAACTGCTATATTTTACAATCTGGACATAATTAGGCAGTTTCATTCAAGTGGGGATCGTCAGTATACTGAAATGCGCAACTTTGATTTTTTCATAGGTCGCGCGAGCAGGCCGCGCTAGTACGATATTCAGGAGGTCGCACGAGCGGGTCGCGCTAGCGAGGGTTAGGTCTTCCGCAAGAGCGGGTCGCGCGCACGATAGGACTTTTTTAGCTTCTTTGCTTCTATGTTTTCACCTTGTTTAGCCTAGAATACTTGTCTTCTTCCAAAACCTATCAGAAAATAGAAAACGAAGTAAAAATACACAAAAATAGGATAAAAAGTACTAACAAATGCGCGTTAAGGCGTATAATTAGGATTGTTCTCTCTCGATCACACCCCCAAACCTACATTTTGCTAGTACTCGAGCTAAACTAAAAATAAAACTAAACTACTATAAAATACTACCCCATTGTCCGCATGGGTAGCGATTGCATTTAGCAAATGCAACAAGCCTTTTAAACCCCTAAGTGTCCCTAGTCGAACGAGTGAAGTCTCGTGAGGGTTCTCATCAACAAGTCACCCACAACCATCTTTATTAACTTGTAAATTTAAAAAGTTTGATTAAAAATGAAAAGCTAATAGTCAATACTCCTTATCATACAACAATGATTTGAAATAGAATAACGAACAAGAAAAAACGGAATCAAATGTCTACCTATGTCATGAAAAACAATCAGAAGCACATGCATCAGATAAATCAATAGAGTTTCTCATAAACTTGCACGTGTGTGATGTGGTAGTCAAATGAAAACGTGTATGTCATAAACTTGAAATATAACTCGGATAACCATCCAACTATGCTTCAACTACGAATCTCACAATATTAATTACAATCTTAAATGAAACACTCAAAAATATGTGTAATCTCTCTAATATATGGAGCAAAGGAAATAGGTTTTCAAAACAAGAAACGCTCACATACGACTCGAAAAAGATGCATGACACGAAAGAATTGTAGTCTCATGGATATGACGCCAATAGTCAAGAAAAATTAATCGTTACCATGTTTTAATCCCTCTCCCATCATTTACATATCCACACCCTGTTTTCTAGGATCAAATAGGACTTTTCAAAGGTTAGAACGTGGCTCAGGCAATGAAAAAGGATTGGAAAGATTCGTTAGGTAGTTTTAGAATGGCATTGTAAGGCATGCTCGATTTCTTTCATTCGTCTCTTCTACCAACTTCATCTTTTCATTCTCTTCTTTTAATATTTTTTTAAATCCCCTTTTTTTCAATTTTTTTTAACCTTATTCTTCTCCTTTTCGTTTCCTACCCATTGCTTCCAAAATGAATATTCATTGACTACCAAGGCAACTCCCCCAAACATCATCTTGTTTTCTTCTTCTTCTCAATCAACACACTGCCTTATCACCACTAAAAGTTTATCATTGTTTTAGTGGTAAACTTCAAGTTGGCGAAGTTAGAGCAAAATTAAAGGATACTGGTGATTAAAGAAAAAGGGCATTTTAACGGCTCAAAGGGACGAACTAAGAAAACTTTATCATTTATCGGTCGGTGGTCAACAAAGAGGGCCTACCATCATTTCCTACGATCGTATGGCTCTTCAACATTTACGATGGAAGATTATTTAGCATGGTAGCATATATTTTAACTTGATTATCAACCAAGACAAGAATAATGAGACTAAACAACGAGTTAATGCGCTATTTCAATGAAATTCGAGAAACACAATGTGTATTTACAACCCTCTAAAAAGAAAAGATAGGCTCAAAAGATCACTGGGTCTAATCTCCACCTTATGTTATCTAGAAATTCGAATTATATTATCATTCAAATCAAACATGTATTCATTTGACTACATATAGTGCATAGGTTTGTGTGAAAATCTATGATATAACATTACGATTCGAACGATATATAACCTAAAACATTTAATCATGACTTTAGCAAATATTTAATCACATCTTCTTCTATTTACCATTCTATAACAATCAAAGTTATATAACAAGAACTATCGACTCAATCTCGGCAATCAGAAGCAGGTGCACATGTATGAATATCTCTATAAAGGTCAATGCTCCAAACGGAGCGACTAATTCACCTATCAATACTGGACAAAAGAACAATAAAAGCAACAGAAGAACAATAACAGCTAATATATAAAATAGTTTTTTTCAATAGAAGTTAAACTAGAATTAAGAGAAGTAAGAAAACAAACAAAATAACCAAAACAAAGAAGAACATAAGTATAAACAAACGTAAGAGAACAAATTGAAAGATAAAACAACTGACCAGGTTCGGGGGAAAAGAAGGTAAAAGAATAGAGAGAAAAATCATTAAATCCACCCTCGCGTGAGCAGGACTCGCGAGCGACCGTCGCGCGTGCGAGTTCCTCCGCGAGGTAAAGCAGAGGCACATTTGATAAAAACTAAAAGAAAAATTTCTAAGTCCATGAATCGAGTGAGTGGGTCGCGCGAGCTAACCCCTTGCACACATGATTCTAGGTGCGAGAAAATACTGAGGCTACAGATAAAACGATTGAAAAATTTTTGCCAAGGGGAAATCTCGTGCGAGCGGGCTGCACGAGCGGAACCAAGTGACACAAAACCCAGAAAATATAGCTACTAAACCTAAACATCAACAAGAGTAAATACGAATTGAAAAATCAAAAAATACAAAAAAAAACCAGCTTGATACACTTTCATTAATAAAAGTTCAAATTTTTAAGCAACTACTTACTTGAGGTGTACATTAGACAAGAACACACTCAGTGCACAGTTTTATACAATTTAAACTGGGATTTATAATGAGAGATAGTTCTATTGGTTGAGTGCTTCAAAATTCATATGACTCCACCAAATCCAATTTCTAATATCCAACCAATAAATCACAATAGAAAAAATAAAAATAAAAATCAGAGGTTCAGTACATAACGCATATACATGTATATATAAAACATTTAACACAATTTTGTACAATCTAAACATTGAAGCAAATTGGAGGTCCAATCAATGAAAAAAAAACTATGAGGTGAAGAAAAACATGTATTTATTCGAAAAGTATAGAGATTTAGATCTCAAAGGGAGAAGTTGTACCTGCAATAGAGCTTCGCGTTCTTCTCTTGAAGAGGTAAAGAGCTCTAGAGTTTGCGATTACGGCTACGACTACAAGTCTACCGCTCCAAGTACTTCAATCGGATCGAGCGGCTGCAGCGCCAAGTCTACTGGCGAACAAAAATATATATATATATGAAGGTATATATATATAGAGAGAGAGAGAGAGACTGAGAGAGAGAGACACTGAGAGAGAGAGGAGGAGGAGGAGGCGACGATGACTGAGAGGTAGAGGACGCAGAGGCGGCGTAGAGCAGGAGACAGGGGCATGGATAGAGGGGTTTAGCGGAGGAAAATTTGAAGGAGAGAGAGGTATGAAGGAGAGAGGGATTAGGAATGAAGAAAGTCGCAAAATTTTTTTAGATAAGTAGCTGAGAAATAGAATGAAGAAAAAATCTACCTTTTCTCTGTCAGCGGGAGATTGAGAGGAAATGAGAGGAAGATGCTTCCTCGTATGCATTTGTACCGGCGGGAGATGAGAGACCGGATGTCATGCCCCGCAGTAGCAAAAATAGAGAAAGCAAATTCCTTTTTGGACCCGTAGGCCATGACAGTTGAAAGTCACGACATTGTCCATAACCAAAGTCTAATCATCAGAGTAATGAATTAAATCATGCATTGGAAAGTTCTATGCTCGATAAATAAATCTAGAGTTCAATACTAACTATTACAAACCAAAGGTATCTGCGGAAACCTAAATAAAGTATTACGGCAACATATGTCGATATTAAACGTAATTCTAATAGAAGTCTCTAAAACATAAACATGAACTAACTATGGCACAGCTTCCAGGTCTTCAGCTTGTGTAGTAGTTAGCACCAGCATAGCCTCCATCATCGTAGGCTCCATCCTCATAATCCCTATCCATGAAGGCATCTCCTGCATACTCATAACCCTGGCCAGTTGGATGTCGAATATCCAGTGGCATAAATGCCGTCATCTACAAAAGCCTAGTGAATGTAAATACTAACAGAGTATCTATAGATTTGCAGCATATATAACAATAGCATCATTAATGATCATCTTGTCGTTCGTATGCATGTATGCATCAACTCAATATATATAACAACGGACATCATCCCAAATCTCCCAATACATAACGTAGACACTTGGGTCAACATTAATCATACACGTAGTCTCATACCTATAGTCTTTCATACCTGACAAACATTCCCATGTATTCCAACCAAACAGCCTGATACACTTTGTCCAACCCGCCCATACACTTCTCTTTCACCTCATATACCTCTTTGTCTCTACCATGGACTAAAGTGACATATCCCTTAGTGTCTCCCATGGACTAAGACGATATTCCTTTAGTCTCAATCGGACCAAGTTTCGACAACCTCTAACACATTCCGACCAACACGCCCAATTCACATCTCTTTCACAGTTTCATTCTTCCTATTCTCAGTCATGGACTAAAGTGAAATCCCTTAGCCTCTGTTAGATCTCCCGTCTTGGACCGAGGTGATGAACCTTTAGCCTCTCTCAGACTAGGTTCATGATGTATCCTTCTTAATCTTGGTCATGGACTAAAGTGACATATTCATGTAGCCTCTATTCGGACCTCCTGTCCCAGTCATGGACTAAGGTAATATTCTGTTAGCCTCTGTCAGATTAAGATGACAACACCGCCATAATCCTCAGTCTCGGTCTTGGACTAACGTGACCATGCCCTTAATCTCTATCGGATCTCTTATGTCTCGATCATGGGCAAGGCGACATTCCGTTAGCCTCTATCAAACTAGGGTGCTAGCCACATTACCGTTCTCAAAATCATGTATCCCTTAGCCTCTCTCGTGGACTAAGGCGATGTCAACAATATATCCCTTAGTCTCTCCCATGGGCTAAGGTGATGCCAACAGTATATCCCTTAGTCTCTATCGGGAACTAAGGCACCATAGGTTACCCTATAAACCACATATGTTTCCATAATCTGTATCCCTTAGTCTCTTTCATGGTCTAAGGTGATTCCACTACGATATCCCTTAGTCTCTCCCATAGACTAAGGTGATGTACTACCAATACCATCGATATATCCCCTAGTCTCTCCCATAGACTAAGGAGACATACGTTTACCGCAACCCACATTGTATGATCTTCGCGATCGCAATTCCCACGCACCAATCATAAATTGCACTGAACTTTGCAGTCGATAAACCCACTACTATGCATGTCAGCTTATCAGTCTAATTTACATCATTATAACATCGGTTCCACTATTCAATACATTAAGTCCATTATTCACGTGTGTATTATTCCAATACAGTTCTCCAAGATCAATGCATGATAAAAAATAGGTTAGTAGTTTATCAGGTGTAAAATAACTAAACATTTAACTCTCTGGTATGTTCGATCGCTTGACGTCATTTCGATCGATTGAGGTAAAGCTAGGATCGATCGATCGAAGTTACTTCGATCGATTAAGATCTGGTTCTGCTCGATTGCTCGAACGTTATTCGATCGATTGAACGCAGTATTATTCCAAAGTTGAACTGGACCTTCCTCGCACATTCGGGGTCCATCCAATCTTGCTAAAACACATATATACATACATATCTATGCTACTAAGTGAGTATAGACACTCACCATTAATATCGATGATGCTAGCGAGCTCGGGTGGCTGCGGGTTCCTCAGGGTGGTCTCGTCCTTCTCTTTCTCTATCTCCTTCTCTGCCTCTTTTCTATCTCTCCTCCTTCTCCTGCTTCTTCTTCTTCCTTCTCCTTGAGAGTGTCTGAGTGTGAGTTGTGTGTATATTTAACCAAATGTGTGTGTGTATATATATGAGTGTGTATATATAAACTATATCTCTCTCTCTAACCCTCTCCAAGTTTAGCAACCCAAAAGGGGCTGTAGGTTATACATATATTTAGGAAGAAGGGAAGTGCATGTGGCAAAACACGTATACTGAAATTACCATGTTCGATCGATCGAAGTGGGTTGAATCGATTGAGAATAGGTCAGTCAGGGTTCAATCGATTAAGAGCAGTTCAATCACTTTAGAATGGGGACACATCACCAAATCAGGTCAACAAAGGTTCAAGCTATCGAAGTAGGTTTAATCGATTGAGAATTGAAACTCTCGATTGCTCAAAGCTTGCTTGCTCGATCGATTGAAATTAAAATTACAGGAAAAGCAAATACAAGTATACAGAATCTTATTTATAAAAGTAATATAAAAGTACAATGAAAATACAGGGTATTACATCACCCCCCTCTAAATAAAGATTATGTCCCCGAAATCTGAGCTAAGAGTCGTCGAATAACTCTGGATACTTCACCCACATCTCTGACTCCAATTCCCAAGATGCTCCTCCTTCGTCGTGAAACTTCCACTGGATCTTTACCAATGTAATCTCTTCATTCCTCAGCTTCTTAATTCCTCGATCCATAATTCGTACTAGTACTTCATGAAATGACACATTGTCATTAACCTCGATGTCTTCCAAGTTGATCTCGTGAGTTAGATTGTGAGCACACTTTCTTAACATGCTGAAGTGAAACACGTTGTGTACTCCTGACATCTTAGCTAGCAATGCGAGTCTGTAGGAAACTTTTCCTACACGTTCGAGGATCTTAAATGGTCCAATGAAACACGGTGCTAGCTTTCCTCTCTTCTATCCAAATCTGACAATTCCTCTCACCAGAGATACTTTAAGTAGTACATGATCTCCAACACTAAATTCCAAACTTCTTCGACATTTATCAGCTTAACTCTTGTGTCTACTTTACATCGTTCGCATCCTTTCTTTTATGATCTGGATCTTCTCATTAGTTTTCCAAACTAACTCTGGTCTAAGTAATTGGTTGTCTCCAACCTCTACCCAACACAAAGGTGATGACTCGGTCTTCCATACAATGCCTCGAAGGGTGTCATTCCTATACTCGAATGATGGCTTTTATTGTACGTGAATTCTATCAATGGTAGATGAGTCTCCCATGAGCTCTCAAAATCAATAACACATGGTCGTAGCATGTCCTCCATCACCTGGTTAACTCATTCAGTATGTCCATCCATTTGTGGGTGAAAGGCAATGCTCAAGTTCAATGACGTTCGCATAGCAGTCTGTAGACTCTTCCAGAACTCTATAGTGAATCTTGAATCGTAGTTTGATACAATTAAGACTAGTACACCATGAAATCGTACGACTTGATGTATATACATATGGCTCAGACGCTTGACCGGGTACGACATATATAAGCTATGAAATGAGTCGATTTGGTAAGTCGATCCATAGCTGCCCAAATAGCATCATGATTTTGCTGAGATCTTGGCAATCCTACCACCAAATCCATAGTTATATACTCCAACTTCCATCCAGGAACTGGTAATGGTTGTAGAAGTCATGGAGGCTTCTGATGTTCCACCTTCACTTGCTTACATGTAAGACATTGAGACACATGCTCAATAACTTCTCACTTCATTCCTTTCTACTAGAAGTTTCTCTTCAAATCTCTATACATCTTTGTACCTCCTAGGTGGATTGTCATACGTGACTTGTGCGCTTCATCTAGTATATCCTTTCTAAGATTATCTTCGTCTGGTAAACAAAGTCTTCCTTTACATCTGAGTGCTCCACCTGACCAATACTCTAATTTTCTGGTTCTTTCACTGCGTTGCTTGCAAACCATTCCTGAAGTCCTTCATTCTTCTTTTGTGCCTCCAAAATACTATTAATGAGTATTGGTTGCACCTTGAGACATCCAAAGTGTCGTCCTTCACTAGGATCTAAGGCCTGGATACCTATAGACACCCAATTTTTTTTACCACACTTATAGGATTTAGGGTGGACAATATCTTAGAGGATTCGATGATGAAAGTACCATATGGAAGGTACTGGATTCCACATAATCGAAAGATCAAACTTTCGAAAGTGACTTCAAGCTCAGAAAAGACCTTTTCTATGCATAAATCCTAGTTTTGTCAAAATCATCTCTCAAAATTCATATTAACTCAGGGTTATAAGAATATTAAGTGTTCTAAACGCAGTATTCTAGGTATCCAGAGATTCAAGTTCAAAGAAAAGTTTGAAATCGATGCACATTTGAAAGCAATTTTGGAAAAGAAGTCGTTTGATTTCAAAAAGACAACGAAAGTTCCGGAGGACTTTCAGGCTTCAATTGGACTCTAATTCTAATTTCAAAACCTCCTGGAATATTTTTATACTGAAATTCAACCCGACAGCTTTCCAGCGGTACGTAAATGGACGATTTTGGACACCAAAAAGCATCTTTACAAAAATCTGGAAAAGCAGTGCACTTGAAACTTGAAACAGGGCTTGTGGGTAACCAGGGGAACCCAAATAGTAGATGGCAGTTTTGGGTAAGGGGGTGGTGGGTCCCACCAAAACTACCACCTATGAAGTGTGTTTTCCATAACATTTTTTTGGTTCTAAACCCTTCTAGAAGGCTCCCACTACGAGGATATTGCCTGGAAATTGCGTTTAGGCCCCTAAATGGCCATTCTAACCCTCTTTTATGCTCTAAAAATATTGTTTTATCCCTGAAACTTAGGAGTTAAGACTTCAAAATTGTATATAAGATCTCATGCATCTCAAATGAGATCATCTTGGAGTACCTTGAAGAACCTTTTGAAATATCTTAAAGAAGCTTGAAGTACACAATTGAATATACTTGCAAGGGAAGGATATCCTTTCAATTAGGAGAGAATTCTAGAAAGGGAGAATCATGAATTGAAATTTGATAAACTAATCTTAGGGTAATTAGATCATGATTTTAACATCAATTTCCTCCCTCAACTTCCATGGATGAGTGCTTGAAGAACACTTGAAGAAAACTTGAAGAAGGAGATCTTCAATACAACTTTGATTGCAAAATTGAGATTCCTCCAAGAGGTGAACACTATAATTCATCTCTAATTCCTATTATTTATATATAAATCTATAAGATTTGGATCTAGATTAGTTTGATTTCATTTGTTAAGACGCTCATCTTCTTCATCTCTTGTTCTTCACACACTCACAAAGCTAGATCCAAATCTCTTCGATTTTGTTGATAATTCATAATTAGAGATTGACTTTCAATTTGATTTTCAATTTTGATTTCCTTTTTCTATTCTAGTTTTAGATTCATGCATACATGATTATATATATATGTATCTATTTTGAATTCTATGATGGTTTGGAATCGTGATCTATGAGAACAATGATTCCTACGTTCATACCTATCTCTTGATTATTCCTATAACTTAGAATTCTTATTAAAATTCATCTCCAATAGGATATCTGTAAGTCCCTTTGATCCATGATCTAAAGTTTTACATAGAACTTGAGGGCTAAATTGATTATAAATCATGATAGTTAAGTAGATCTATGAATTTGATCTCTCTAATAAGCTTCAATCAACACCTAAGATGTTTTCCTCACACTTTAAAATGAATTAGATAAAATTCAGCAAAATAGATTGGTTTTGTCAACAAGAATTGGTACATTAAAACTCATAATTTGATGGATTTCAAATTTTTTGGGTAAACTTTAATGAGTTAGCTTTCATCCAGTTCGTTTTGAGAACTTCTCGGATCCATAGGCTATTTTTAGAAGTTGTTGAGAAATCGGTTGACAGATTTGAACATAGTCTCTTTGTGCTTGAATTTCAGAAAATCTATGATAGTTATCAATGTTCCGCTTTTTAGGCATAATTCCTAACTCATGTATCTATATGCCGATGTAAAATCGTGAGCATATGATCGAGTTAAGATTGTTTTGTAAGCGTTTGAAGTTGATACTACTATTCTGGAATTTTTAAAGTTTAACTACAATTATGATTATGTATACAAAATGGTCATACCTTGATCACTCAATAACAAGTGATGAATTAAACTTGGTTTAGAAATCATCTAGGATAAATGGGTGAGAGATCAAAAGCTTAGCTCTACTTGATTAACATCATTCATGAATTTCTATTACACTTCTATTATATTTGACATTCCTTTATCAAATGATACCAAATTTCTAGAATAACAAAGTCTGTTTAAAGTAATTTTTTAGAAACCTTAAGATCCTGACATGTCTAAGGGATTATTTTTTTCATAAACTACAGTGAAATAGCTTTCTTTTGACACCAAATAGAGCTTCACATGATATTTGTAGAATTAATTATGATTTTTACAAGAACAGTGGACAGTCGTGATCCACTGTTCCCAAAACTCTTATTTCTCAAACTTCAAAAATGTTGAAGAGGTTCTACTTTTTGGAAAAGTTCCCTAAGACATGTATCTAACTTTCTGTAAAAGGGTTTAACCCAGCTCATGTTTAAGACTACTTTTTATAGGATTCATTAGAGGTTGTTGAATCTGGAAATTTGATTGATGACATATATTCTTTGTTTTTCATGCATATTATTTGTTTGCTTGTGTTTTTGCAATGCTTGGGTATTACTTGGTGTCTTAGTGCAGAGAATTGAATGCCGTGGATCCGGACTTCGATTCATGAGTTTGCCTCGTCTACATGTGGCTTAGTGCCCATGTATCGTGTACTATCTCTATCCCTTCTCTTAGAATTTTTTCCAGGTTTACAACTTTTTTTCAACGACACAAATTACTTTAGGATAGTCTCCGTTTATATGATTATTTGTTAGAGACATCTTATCTAGGATTGTTGCATGATTGTATTACACGTTTCCTTCCTTTTTACCTTTTGCGACTCCGCTAGAGTCAACCAATGTAAGTATTCTCTTTTCCTTTTGCATATCATAGCAAGTTTTCTTTATTTACATTGGTCCTGGGCGGGACTAGCCACTGTAAGTATACCTCTCTCTTGTGTTGCATGTGCATCCGACTTCTACTTGATTTAATCTCTTGAAATGATTTTTACTAGATGTTCCCTTTTGACATGTATATATTATCTAGTATGTTTGAGGAAACAACACGAATTATGAATTCAAAAAAAAGGATATTTGAATCAGCGCTTACCATTCGGTAGGGTGAGGAGGGGTGCTTTAGTCCTGCTTGGGCTCCTTCCCCTTTCGTACCAAGACCCCCGAACCTAGTTTCTGGTAATGAAGGGCGAGTAACCTTATTCAAATTTGAGCGAGTCAAACTCGGGTTTCCTAATTCCTGATAAAAATTAGGTAGCGACTCTTTGTCTCTAGGATTGCGTGAGGAAGTCCTAGTCTTCGCTGAAGTGTACTCCTTGGGATGCGTCCTGGGACACTATCGAGGGAAGACGCCAGGACCCTCAAGCGCATTGGTCCACAATCTGGCAACTCTGCTGAGGATTTGAACATGAAACCTATGGTTTCTTGTTCTTCGAGGGTTTGACTTGAACCAAAGAATATCCTTGTTATTTATTCGATAATCGTGTTGTTTGTGCCTGCATTTACACTTACATTATTCTTTCACTGCGACTGCTTGAGACCATTGCCTTGTGGGTGGAAGGCCCTCTTTCCTCCATTTGTCAAGAGACTTTGGTAGCATGTAGTCACCGTTAACCTTGTACCCGCTTGCGGTATATAGAGCCCTTGGCTTGCTAATGGACCCTTTATGAGACTAAAACCCGGCCTTTGCATATAGTTTCTATAGAACCCTTCAATTAGGATCTTGTTTCTCATCTTTTATTAGGACAATGTGATGAATTATTTGCGTTTGCCCGTGATGGATTATGTGGATGATGAGTACATGTATACGAAAGCATCATCAACCTTGTATGGTAGATTCCTCTAGGGTAGTATGGTCTTTATCCAAACATCCGATCATTATTCAAGGACGATTTTGAAACTTTTTAAAATACAAGCACTTCTTTGAAAAACCCTAAGTCTTTTGAAAATTCCGGGAATATACCTTTTGAAAATTGATTTGAAAGGCACTTTCATTTCTCCTTAGATTTTAGAGAATGTCAAAATTCCTACTTTGAATTATTCAAATTTAAAATTCTCCCCGGATTTTAGAGAATTTCAAAATTTCTACCTTGGTTTTTGAAAATCATGATTTCACGCTTTGACGATTCAATTTCAGATTTTAGAATTGCAAATTTCCTACCTTGATTTTCAAGAATCATGATTTCGCACCACAAGCATTGATGGTTCAAAAGTACTTTTGAAAATTGCAAATCTCCCCATTTCTTTTGACATTTTCATGAAAAATTCAATTTTGTAAACCTGAGCCATCAAGAATTTCAAAAGCTAAAAATCCTCGGATAATGATTGGATTAGTAAGGTGATTAGCATACTCAAGGAATCTTATCTGTTTATGTGTTGATATGCTAGGTCTAAGCTGGATTAAGGTGCATTGCATTTAGATTAGATTGTATTTCATCTGCATTGCATGCACTACACGAGCATTGCATATACGATACACAAGTGCCACACCTCTAACATACTTTCGAAGAAAAAAATTGTTGTTTTCCTCAGAATTTTATTTCTTCGATTTTAGAAAAATTTTTTTGAAAAAAGGAAATGATTTTCAAACCACTTTTTGTAAAATATCATTCTTTGAAAATTCTTTTGCAAATAAAGATATCTAATTATTTGAAAATCCCTAATAAACTTGAAAAGAGAAGATAGGACCAAAAAGTTGTACTCCCTCCTGGGTCAGAGCTCCGAATAGCCGCTTGATCAGACCAGTGTTTGAAGAAGGAACAACCGAGTCCACTAGGTTTGAGAATATGACATACGAAGCTGATATGGAAGTCAGATTGGCCACAATGCAGACTGCACTAGATCACTGTAGGGAACAAAATCGGGAACAACTTGCCACTATGATGAGAATGATTGAGTAGCTGACAAATCTGCTGCCACCACCACCTCCTCCGATGCATCATGAAGAAGAGGACACTAGCGAGATAGTTCAACTAAAGGTTCAGCTAGATCAGGAAACCCAAGACAAGTTGGCCAAGATAGTCTGCGTTTATATGCTTATTTGTTAGAGACATCTTATCTAGGATAGTTACATGATTGCATTACACGTTTCCATTTCTTTTTGCTTTTGTGACTCTGCTTGAGTCAACCCGATGTAAGTTCTCTTGTTTTCTTTTGCATATCATGACATGTTTCCTTTATTTTGCATCGGTCCCAGGCAGGACTAGCCACTGTAAGTACACCTTTCTCTTGTATTACATGTGTATCCGACTTCTACTTGATTCAATCTCTTGACATGATTTTCCTTGGATGTTCCCTTTTGACATGTACATATTATCTATTATGTTTGAGGAAACAACATCAATTATGAATTAAAAACAAGGATATTTGAATCAAGGCCTACCATTCGGTAGGGTGAGGAGGGGGTGCTTTAGTCCTGCTTGGGCTCCTTCCCCTCTCGTATCAAGACCCCCGAACCGAGTTTGTTGTAATGAAGGGCGAGTAATCTTATTCAATTTTGGGTAAGTCAAACTTGGGTTTCCTAATTCCTGATAAAAATTAGGTGGTGACTCTTTGTCTCTAGGACCGCGTGAGGAAGTTCTAGTTTTCCCTGAAGTGTGCTCCTTCGGATCCGTCTCAGGACACTATCGAGGGTAGACGCCAGGACGACCGAGCGGTTAATAAGAGAAATGCCACTTTCAGCTTAGAGATTCATTCATTCATGTCAAGGCGCATTATATCAAGCAAATTAAGATTTTATTACTTTGAAAAAAGAGGATTACAGTATTTGACACATACTCAACAACAAGACTTAACTTCTAAAACATAAATCAGACTGGACTCGATTTAGCTGGATCTCAAGTGGAGCGTCACGGTGATTTATTTATTCTTCTTAAGCATCCATTTGGCTTCAACAAGCAGTTATTCCCGAACATCATCACTTCATCACTTTCTCGAGCTTGCCATTCTCCATCAAAGGCTCAAGTTTCTCGGTTAACCTTCAGGCATATACTCCTTGTCTTCGAGGCACCAATCATCTTTCTTGGAATATTACATAATCTTCCTAAGACCAGGCAAAATTATATGGGACACTGGCAACCCTAATTGTGAGATGTAAATTGCTGGGTCATAGTGTGCAGACCCTATCTCAAGAGAATTGATACTGTGTGGTGGTGGGGGAGCGATGACACCTTTTTCAATCAGGTTCTGAATTTCATGCCTGAACCTCCAACATCTATCTATACTATGCCCGCGTTCTTGGTGAAAATCGTAGTATAAATGGGTTCTAAATTTTGGTGGAAGAGGATCTGGCTCTGGCATGGGTGCCAATTTCTCCAAGTACCCTTTTTCTAGCATCCTCTCAAGTGCAATGATCAAGGACATTCCCAATTCCAAAAATTCCCTTTTCTCCCTTGCCTGCCCCTGGTTCTGACTTCCTCTTGCCGTAGTAGTATTTTGATGTTCTTTCTGAAAAGGCTGAGGAGATAATCCATTGATGTCAGTGGACTGATGATAGACTGGCCTTCGATTATTCATGTTCTCTTTCTTGATTGTCCCATCCCTGATTGCATCTTCGACGAGTGTACCTATGTCAAATAGTTGTTCAAATGTCATGATAGATTGAAATCAAACCTTTTCAAGATACTCAGGCTGCAGGTTCTTGATGATCATTCGGACGTGCTCTTTCTCAGAAGGCCTGCTCGTCATCTGAGTAGCCTTAGCCCTCCAACGAGTAATGAAACCTGCGAAAGATTCCTCACACTCTTGCCTAGTGGTTTCCAGATCTCTTGTAGTAACATTGAATGACTGATTGTATGAGTATTGAGCCATAAATGCTCTAGCCAGGGCTTCCCAAACTTTGCCCATAACTGATTCTAAGGTCAGATACCATGACAGTACTGCTCTACTCAGAGTTCTTTGAAATAACATGGCAAAATAGTCAGACCCAATGCCCATGGGCTACAAAGTTCCTACATAAATCCTCAGATGGCTCCTTGGATTTCCAGTTCCGTCGAAGAATTCGATATGAGGCACTTTGAACTTATCAGGGAGTTTTGCTTTTGGAGCATCACACAAACCTTCTATATTGAATAGATATTCATCAACCCCTTGCTCTTCTTGATCACAGTCTCAAGCTTGTTGATCTTAGCCAACTTGTCCTGAGTTTCTTGATCTAGTTGCAACTTTGGTTGAACTGTCTCCCCAAAGTCTTCTCCCTTATGATTCACTAGAGGTGGTAGTGGTGGCAGATTAGTCAGCTGCTCAATCATTCTCATCATAGTGGCATGTTGTTCCAGATTTTGTTCTCTGCTCTGATCCAACACAGCTTGCATTCTGGCCATTCTAGATTCTATATCAACTTTGTATGTTATACCCTTAACTCTAGTTGACTCGGCTTTTTCTTCTTCAAACCCTGATTTGATCAAACGGCTGTTCGGAGCTCTGATCCAGGAGGGAGTACAAATTGTTGGTCCTATCTTCTTTTTTGGTTTATTAGGGGTTTTCAAATAATCAGGTATCTTTATTGAAAATGAATTTTCAAAGAATGGTATTTTACAAAAAGTTGATTGAAAATTATTTCTTTTTCAAAAACATTTTTCAAAATTGAAGAATTCAAGTTCCGAAATTCTAAGGAAAACAATTCTTTTCTTTTTCGAAAGTATATTAGAGGTGTCGCACTCGTGAGTCGTATATGCAATGCTCGTGTAGTGCATGCAATGCAGATGAAATGCAATCGAATCTAAATGCAATGCACCTTAATCTAGCCTAGACCTAGCACAACAGATAAGCACATAAGATTCCTTGAGTATGCAAATTATCTTACTAATCCAATCTTTATCCAAGGATTTTTAGCTTTGAAATTGTTGATGGCTCATGTTTTACAAAATTGAAGTTTTCATGAAAATCTTGAAAGAAAGGGGAAAGATTTGTTATTTTCAAAAGCACTTTTGAACCATCAATACTTGTGGTGTGAAATCATGATTCTTGAAAATCGAGGCAGGAAATTCTAAAATTCTAAAATTTGGAATTGAATCATCAAAGTGTTAAATCATGATTTTTTTTTGAAATTTGAAAAACCAAAGTAGAAATTTTGAAATCCTCTAAAATCTGAGAGGCGATCTTAAAATTGAATCATCAAAGCAGAAATTTTGAGATTCTCTAAAATCTAGGAGAATTTTTGGAAGGACTTTGTGAAAGGAATTTCAAAGCAAATTTTTAAAAGGGATATTCCCAAAATTTTTCAAAAGACTTGGGTTTTTCAAGGAAGTGCTTGTATTTTTAAAATTTTCAAAATTGTCCTTGGATAATGATCGGATGTTTGGATAAAGACCATACTACTCTAGAGGAATCTATCATACAAGGTTTGATGATGCCTTCGCATACACGTCCTCATCATCCACATAATCCCTTATGGGCAAGCGCAAATAATTCATCACATTGTCCTAATCAAAGATGAAAATCAAGATCCTAATTAAAGGGTTCTATAGAAACTATATGCAAAGGCCGGGTTTTAGTCTCATAAAATTAGCAAGCCAAGGGCTCTATATACCGTAAGTGGTACAAGGCTAACGGTGACTAAATGCTACCAAAACTCTTGACAAAGGAGGAAAGAGGGCCCCCCACCCATAAGACAATTGTCTCAAGAAGTCGCGATGAAAGAACAATACAAGTGCAAATGCAGGCAGAAACAACACGATTATCGAATTAATAACAAGGATATTCTTTGGCTCAAGTCAAACCCTCGAATAACAAGAAACTGTCAGTTTCATGTTCAAGACCCCACCAGAGTCCCCAGATTGCGGACACACACCGCTCGGTCGTCCTGGCGTCTTCCCTCGATAGTGTCCCAGGACGGATCCGAAGGAGCACACTTCAGGAAAAACTAGAACTTCCTCACGCAGTCCTAGAGACAAAGAGCCGCCACCTAATTTTTTTCAGGAATTAGGAAACCCAAGTTTGACTTACCCAAAATTGAATAAGGTTACTCGCCCTTCATTACCATAAACAAGGTTCGGGGGTCTTGGTACGATAGGGGAAGGAGCCCAAGCAGGACTATAGCACCCCCTCCTCACCCTACCGAATGGTAGGCCTTGATTCAAATGTCCTTGTATTTAATTCATAATTGATGTTGTTTTCTCAAACATAATAGATAATATACATGTCAAAAGGGAACATCCAAGGAAAATCATGTCATGAGATTGAATCAAGTAGAAGTCGGATGCACATGTAATACAAGAGAAAGGTATACTTACAGTGGCTAGTCCTACCGGGGACCGATGCAAAATAATGGAAACATGTCATGATTTGTAAAAGGGAACAAGAGAACTTACATCGGGTTGACTCAAGCAGAGTCACAAAAGCAAAAAGAAATGGAAACGTGTAATGCAATCATGCAACAATCCTAGATAAGATGTCTCTAACAATTAAGCATATAAACGCAGACTATCCTAAAGGAATTGTGTCGTTGAAAACAAAGTTGTAAACCTAGAAAAATTCTAAGAGAAAGGATAGAGAAGGTACACGATACATGGGCACTAAGCCACATATAGACGGGGCATGATCATGAATCAAAGTCCAGATCCATGGCATTCAATTCTCTGCACTAAAACACCAAAGAATACTCAAGCATTGCAAAAACACAAGAAAACATACGACATGCATGAAAAGCAATGAAAACATGTCATCAATCAAATTTCCAGATTAGAAACCTCTAATGAATCCTATCAAAAGTGGTCTTAAACATGAGCTGGATTAAAACCCTTTAAGAAAAAGTTAGATACATGTCTTAGGGAACTTCTACAAAAAGTATAACCTCTTTACCATTTTTGAAGTGAGAGAAATAAGAGTTTTGGGAAGAGTGGATCAGGACTGTTCACTATTCTTGTAAAAATCATAATTAATTCTACAAAAAACATATGAAGCTCTATTTGGTGTCAAAATAAAGCTATTTGATTGTAGTTTACGACAAAAATAATTCCATGGACATGTCATGATCGTAAGGTTTCTGAAAAAGTGTTTTAAACAGACTCTGTTATTCTGGAAGTTTGGCATCATTTGACAAAAGAATGCGAAACCATAATAGAAGCATAATAGAAGTTCATGAATCATGTTAATCAAGTAGATATAAGCTCCTGATCTCTCATCCAATTATCCTAGACGAATTCTAAACCATGTTTTAGTCATCAATTGTTGTTGAGTGATCAAGGTATGACCATTTTGTGTACATAATCATAATTGTAGTTAAACTTAGAAAATTTCAGAATAGTAGTATCAACTTCAAACGCTTAGAAAACAATCTTAACTCGATCGTATGCTCACGATTTTACATCGGCATATAGATACATGAGTTAGGAATCATCCCCAAAAAGTGGAACATCGATAACTGTTATAGACTTTCTGAAATTCAAGCACAAAGTGACTACGTTCAAATCTGTCAACCGATTTCTCAACAATTTCTAAAAATAGCATATAGATCCTAGAAGCTCTCAAAACGGACCAGATGAAAGCTAATTCATCAACGTTTACCCAAAAAATTTGAAATCCATCAAACTATGGGTTTTGATGGACCAAATCTCATGGACAAAACCAATCTGTTTTACTAAATTTTCTTCGTTCATTTTAAAGTCTGAGGAAAACATCTTAGGTGTTGATTGAAGCTAATTAGAGAGATTAAATTCATAGATCTACTTGACTATCATGATTTCCAATCAATTTAGCCCTTAAGTTCTATGCATAACTTTAGATCATGGATCAAAGGGACTTACAAATATCCTATTGGAGATGAATTTCAAATTAAAATTTAGGTAATTGAATTAATCAAGAGATATGTATGAACATAGGAATCATCCTTCTCATGGATCATACTTCTAAACCATCATAGATATCAAAATTGATACATATATATATAATCATGTATGCATGGATTTAAACTAAAATTGAAGAATGAAATCAAAATTGAAAATCAAAGTGAAAAGCAACATCTAATTATGAATTATCAATTAAAATCAAAAGAGATTTGGATTTAGGTATGTGGGTGTGTGAAGAACAAGAGATGAAGAAGATGAGTGTTCTACAAATAAAATTAAACTAAGCAAGATCCAAATCTTATAGATCTATATATAAAAAATAGGAATTAGAGATGAATTATAGTGTTTACCTCTTGGAGGATTCTCAATTATATAACCAAAGTTGAATTGAAGATCTTTGTAACAACCTGCATTTCCATTTAATTTCTTATAATTACACTGCATATTTAAATTCAATTTGTAATGTCTGCTTTTATTTAATTACAATTCTCATGTGTTAAAATCTTGTGACTTGCTTTATTTCATAATTAAAATTATTAATGGGGTCAAACTGCGATTTCATAAAATTTAGAAATACCTGTGTTGGATTTTAAAACTGTATTTTAAAACGGTGGAAATATTTGCTTTTGACTCAATCAGTATTTTTATACAATCAGTATTTTTATAAAATCAGAATACCATTTCTTACGTTAAAATGAATTTTCTGTATTTTTGTGGTGAACACCGCGCCGCAAAAATACCAAATTATGTTTAAAACTGTCCGCGCCGCTTGGAACTTCCACAGATTTTGGTAGTGACGAAAAGCAAGATGTGACTGATGCTTTATTTCCATGCAAGTCATGATTGGGTAAGTTTTGTTTGGGTATCCTCCTATTTGGTGTGTTAATTTAGTACTATAAATTGTTTTGCCAAACATGAGAAGTGCTTCCTAGGCTAGTTGTGCATGCCTTGTTTGCCAATGCCTAACTTGTGTGAGTTATTGTTGTGCTAGAAGCTGATTTACCCAAACACCTCATGACCCATATACACCTAAATTGACCTTTCAAATTGTGAATGTGTATATACGTATATACCTATATATGCATAATTCACAGTGTGTATAATTTCAAAAACAAAATTCTTTTGTTGAGCCTTAGAGAATCTACTTGGTGGCCAAGTTAAGCAATCTCTAAATATACTCTTATACACTCTCACAAACTGATACAGAGAGAAAAGAGAGAGCTGGAGAGTTAAATTTTAGAAAATTTTAGAGAGTGAGAGGGCTCTTAATCCCCATAGCCAAAGCTTGGGTTTGAATTTCCTATATTGCTTCTCTTTCTCAACAATCTTTGCACTCTTAACCTCAGTGAGTATTTCTAACTCACTCAGGATGTAATTCACCATTGATTTACTGTTTTGTGTAGTTAAAATATGATCACCATTTTTGAGTTCATGTTGTTTCATAGCTTGAAAATCAAAACTTTTCAAACTCAACCAAAATCTATTTTTTGTAGATAATAATGAAAGATTATAGTATAAATAGATTATGGTTAAAGTACTATAGCTCAATTTGTTCACATGAGAAAGTATATTACAAATCAAATTTTGACATCTTTTGATTCTTCGTAAAATTTATGAGTTGCGGAATGATTCCTGTTAAATTGGTCGTTGATTCTTAATCCTTGTGAAAGACCGAAGAAATCCATATATGATATGTTATATATACTTTAGTTTATGAAAATGGGTCAAAAGACCCCTTAATTTCTGAAACAGTGGAAAACCAGTGAGAAAGACGAAGACAGTGTTGAAACTCGCGCGCGCGATCGCGTGAGCGAGGGTCACGCGAGCGCCCCGCACGAGCGACCTATCGCTCGAGCAGCCTGAGCACGCGAGCTGTGTGTTTTCAGACAGACAAGAATGGTTTTAAAAAAGAAAACAAAAATTGGGCATATTGCGCAAGCAGCCCGCGCGAGCGAGGTGGCTGGTTTCAGGCAGACAGAAAAGATTTTAAAAGAAAATGAAAAATGGTCAGATCACGCGAGTGGCCCGCGCGCGCGACTTCTGACAGTTTCTAGTTTTTGCTTGTCTTGTGTTAAGGAACTGTTTGGGTGATGTTTTATGAACTTTTAAAGCTCTGTTTGGAAAATTTACTAAAACAGAATCCTATTTGGTTATGTTTGGACGATTAAAATGATGTATTATGACTTATCAATCCCCGTACGCACGATGTTTCTATATTTCAGTGATTTACTTTATGTTTAAAGTTTCATGACATTCATATGGAGTTTGTTGTGCATGTATAGGGGTAGTAGTCACTGTGGAAAAGAGTAATGGTCAGTATGGTATAGAGTGTGTGGTTGAGAATGTGTTGTGGACACTCCCTGGTAATTGAGTACCAAAGTGTGTTGTGGTTGATATTGTAGCTAGAGTATCTTTAAAATGCGACGGTGGCAAAACTGGACACTCCCTAACGACCATGGTAGCATCAAAGTATGTGACACCGTACTTGCACATTCCCTGGCACTCATGGTAGTGCTAAAGTGTGGCCTACGGACACTCCCTGGTACCCGAGTCTGGATACTGTGTGATGTATTTGCGAGGCGAATTAGGTACTAAAGTGTGAGGCATTAGACATTCCCTGGCACCCCGTACTAAAGTGTGAGGCAAACTGGACATTCCCTGGCACCCCCTGTTCTAAAGTGTGGCTATCGGAGTATTTCAAAGATACTGGTGTGAGATGGTGGGTTGTTGTGTTTGTCGAGAGAAAAGAGTCGGTAAGATGAGATGGTGCATTGTTTTCATACACGGTCACAGATATGTGAATTACAGCTTACCAATGATATTGTGCCTGCTTTCTAAAATGAACTCTTTACTCTAATGTATACTTGTTGAATTAAATGGGAATTTGAAAATGGTAAATGAGCATGTTTTATATTCAAAGTTATGTTTTTAATACTCACCAGCTTCTTGAAGCTGACGACGTCGATGCGCCCTGAACATTCGTGTTCAGGCTTTTCAGGTTTTGATCAAGCCGAGCATTATGACTACGCTAACTGAGAACGGCTGTTTTGGAAGATAAAACTGTTATCAATATCCTATGCTTTAATTTATGAACTATTTTGTAATAAGGATGACCGTAATAGATGTTAAGTTATTGTTTTGATTTAAGGCGGTTTGTGCCTTTAGAGTAATAACTATTAAGTTAGAAAGTTATTGTAAGCCAAATTGCTCTGCTCTGCTCTGATTATTATGTTTTTGATATTGACGTTTGGGACGGAATTGATCCTTCAAACTGTCACGACCTACGGGTCTATAAAGAAAATTAAACGCTTTCCTTATTTATGCTACGTCGGGGCGTGTCAGGATTTAGTGGTATCAGAGCCAGGTTTTATCTTAAAATAGTTTATCCAGGTTAGAGTTTACCAGTATAGACCTGATTCTACATTTCTGTTAGCTTAAGCTTTTGCACCCCGATGCTGCGACAAGGAGGATAGACTCAGTTACCCAAACGCCTAAGATTATCTGTGTCCTGATTTAAGTTAGTACCTTTTTCAGGTATGGATCCAGCTCAGCCCCTTTTTGTACCTGATGCGTTTAGATGGCATTGGGTTACCTTGGGAGCGATAGTACCAGCTTCGGCGATACTTTATTTCACCGCTATCGAGCAGCGGGCAGCAAAGACAGTTGAGTTAGATCTTTGGCACCCGATCCACGTGTTAGGGCTGGTTGACTTATCCCGTGCTCGCCTCCAGATCCTGTACTTTGTCGAGATTCAGCACTTAGTACTCGTAGAGATGATTCGCTTGGTTAATAGTGATGCCTTCTATTTACCCGTTGAGGTTCAGGTTGTGCAGGCTCACCTTGCACAGCTGGATATGCCTCCACCACTTGTCCCCACTGATGAGGATGACGCTAAGGTGGTTCATTTGGCTCCTATAGGTGGGGAGGGTATTGATGAGGAGGATTGCATAGGTTAGGACGACTTTGCAGTTGACCTTGAGGAGGCACTAGCACATGAGCTAGGTTTGCCAGAGGCAGATGTCCCTGGACCTGCTTCGTTGTTAACGTCACATAGCTGTAATTTTGGGGCAGACCCCTCTCATGTTCAGTGACTTCATCAGGCCGACTCGCTTGACCTTTTGATGGCTACCTACGGCGATGACTGACCGTTTAGATATCGCCTTGTATATACTGACTATTTTTTACTAGTATCTCTATTCTCTTTTTGCAAACTGTATCTATATGCATTCGAGTATAGGATAATGACCCCATTTTTGTAACTCTAACTCTTGCATGGACGATGTACATCCTAACCCACACAGATAGTGTAGGCACAAACCTAATCATACACGCTTTTTGTATCAACTTGATCGAGAAGTTATATATACAATACTCTTTTAATGTTGTTGACATTTAAACTGCTTTATACTTCTGTTGCAAGCATTTTTCTCATTCTACTATCACTATCATGCATAGAATGGCTGGAGGAGGACTAAGGAGGAATCAGAATTTGATCGAAGATGCACCTTTAGCTACCGACCCCACAGGAATGTTTGAAGCTTTTGTCAGACGTCTTGAAAGGGTTAGTAATCAGAATGAAAATTGACGAGACCGCCAAATTGGAGATAAGCTGCTGGAGAGATTCCGTGCGCTGAGGCCCGAGCAGTTTGCAGGTACTGCGGAACCATGGAAGGCGGAACAGTGATTAAGATAGATGAACCGCATGTTCGAGGCTATCTAGTGCAATGAGATGGACAAGAGGAGGTTAGCTACCTTTCAATTAACTAATGCCACCACAGATTAGTGGGATTCGGTTGTAGCTACTATCGGGAATGGAGCTACGATGGGAATGACATGAACTGCGTTCAAAGGGAGATTTTTGGAGAAGTATTTTTCGACTACGGAGAGGCACAGAAGAGAGAAGGAGTTCATAGATCTAACACAAGGAACCAAGTCGGTGCAAGAGTACACCACTCAGTTCGAGAGACTGTCTCGGTTCGCCCCACATATGGTTGATACTGAGGAGAAGAGGATCCGTAAGTATAACCAAGGGCTGACACCGCAGATTCGCCGCATGACCCTCGCTCACCTAGATAAGTATTTCAAGGGACTAGTTGGCTTGGCTACTGATCTAGAAGAGGACGCTCGAGTGAACCGAAAGCAATTCGAATTCCGATCGCCTCAAAGGGGTAACTTTGGAAATAAATGTATCATACCCAAGGGCAAAAGAGGAATTTCGATGGGAGCAAGAGAACCCAAACTATCACCTATCCGACTCAACCCTGAGTGGAAGAAGGTAGTAGTGCTGGGAAATGTTTCAACTGTGGCAACCCCGGTCATCTGGCTCGAGATTGCAAGGCACCAAGGCGTCCTACTCAGCAAGGCATAGTCTGCTACAACTGTGGTGAACTAGGTCACATCAGCAAGTTCTGTACTGCCCCTAAACAAGTGCCGCTGGATATGATGAGACTGTGTACGAAGAAGGAGATTATGAAGAAGCTCAACCTAATCAACAAGCAGTGGAAGGTACATTAACTATGTTTAACTCCCATGTTAAAGTGTTATTTGATACGGGTGCTGCTCTTTCATTCATATCTGTTAACACTATTCAGAGATTGGGTATCTTATACCTCATCGTTTAGAGAAAGCTTTGAGGGCTACCTCACCATTAGGAGCCACAGTCAAGTTAGGACATGTGTGCAAGGATTGTCCATTGCGATTAGGAGATCGTAAAATCCCTGCAAGGCTGATTGTTCTATCGGTGAAGGAGTTTGACATAATCCTAGGGATGGATTGGTTCTTTCAGAATCAAGCAAAGTTGGATTGTGCAAGGAAGAGAATTATATTCCCCGATAATGAGAATCAACCCTTTGATTTTCAATGTAACCCTTTGAGCGCGCCATTTTAGAGTTGAAAGAGAGACTCACTATCGCACTGTTGACACCCCGATTTTGACCAAACGTCAAATCCAGGGATTGGTTACCTCTTAAGACCGATGATGACAATGGCCGTTGAAATTCGAAGATCTTCCAGAAAATTCAAATTCTTCAAATTCTTCAAAGATTCTTTAAGTAAAGTTTCAAAATTAAAAAAAAAAATTTAAAAGAAGGAGAAATTGGATATTTGAAAGAAAGCATGAATGATGAAGAATGTGTGAGGAAATCAGTCTGAGAATACATTCAAAATATGTATATATATTGTAATGATAACAAGATATATCTAAAAAAAAAAGAAGAAAAAGAGAGAGGGAGAGAGAGAGAGAGAGAGGGAGAGAGAGAGAGAGAAGAAATGAAAGAGTTTTTGGAAAAGAAGTCTTGAAAAGAAAAGAAAAAAAAAGAAGAAAAGAGAAAAAAGAAGTAAGAAATAAAATGATATATGGGAATGTATACCATGCATATGGGTATATTTTAATAAAGTACATTAAAAATATAAGTACATTTTTTTTTTGAGAAATATATGTTGATAAATTAAGTACATTAGTATATGCTTTACTAGATAAATTAAGCTTATGTTGATATATGTTGAAAATTAAAAAGAAGGCAAAATTCTGTTAGTCGCGGCACGCGGCAATGCCGGCGACAGTCATTGAGTGCCACGCCGGCACTCAGCGAGTGCCGCAGTCAGTCATCGAGTGCCGCGCACTGTAACAGACTGCTTTTATCACATGTTCTAGAAGAAAACTTTGTACATGGGTTTTCACCCAAATTTACCCATTTAACCTTGTCATGTTGGTCTATATAAACAGACCTTCATCTCCATTATTGGGACTTTTACTCTTACTTTTGAACTTTTCACATAAAAATCTTGGAGGGATACAAGAGAGATAGATAATAGAGAGAGAATTGAGAGAAGAAGGATGAGTTTTCTTGAAGAATTGGAAGAAGAACTTGAGGATTTTGGAAGAGCTTCCCAAGAAATTGAAGGAATCCTTGAGGTCATAGAAGTAACCTCTCAATCCTTGGTAGAATTAGGAAAATTCAAGCACCAGTTCATAGTTCTAGGAACTTTACACATTTTCAAAACCTCTCTTCTTGCCTCATTTCATCATACACCACATAGAATTTGTGATTGAATGATCATGTGTTATTTTCATTGATTTGGGTCTAATTAGAGCTTTGGTTTTAAGATTAAAAGATTTTTGACTTGAAATTTTCAAATAGCCTTTGATTTCATTTCTTTTGTTTATATTCTTCTCATACGATCTATAAGATCTTCAATATCTCATTAGATCTCTTTGAGTTTGATCCTCTAGTCCCTTATGATCCTATGATTTATATGGGAATTAACATTGGTCATGGTCATATCTACACATAGTTAATTGGGTTCAAGTCTTAGCTCATGACTTGGATCTCCCTACTAGGACTCTTATGGAATCCATACTATATTCTATAGAGATTTGAGTAGATTTGGGTCTCATTGAGTCTCCAAGGACCATTAATTTGAGAAGAAAATAGTTTATCATAGTTCTAATTTCCTCAAGGATCAAATGTTTGAGAGAGGATTTAGATGTAAGTTTTCATAGTTTGTTTGTTGAAATTTAGGGAACTTGAATATTCAAGAGTTCATAAGATTGAGTAAGACCTTAGGATTCTCTTGCTATGATATCTATGATGGAAATCCATTAAAGCTAAATCTATGAATATGTTCAAATTTCATTATTTACTCCAATGATCATAATCATACTTGATTCCAGTTCTCTCTAGAATCATGGATCAAGTTTGATTCGAATTATGAACATTAATCCAACAAAGGTGCAGTGAATCCATAAACCAACTGTGATCAAAGATTTTCTATAGAATCATGGTTCATTGGAATTGGATGAGACCAATTGGAGGATGTTCATAACCCATTTAAGTACCTCTATGATTTTTGTTTTGATGAAATTCCATGTCTAAGATGGTTTGGTCTTATGATTTCAAAACAAGCAACTCTCTATCCAAAATTTCATAACAGTAAGTCCGTTTTAAAATTATTAAATCAGAACCTTAATCGATCTTTCTAGACCCAAAATAATTTTTTCTAAGTACCTTAATGTGTTAGTAATATACCCTAAAAAGATCTAAGTGTTTATAATATTTTTGCTATTTTTAGAAAATTGTACAAAATCTCTGGACAGAGAGTTGTAGATTCCTAAGTGATGTCTAGTGTTTTCCATATTCCCAGAGATCTAACCGTTCAAACCTTGATTTGTTTTTTGAGTTAGAAACTATACTCACATAGACATATCATATCCAAAAATCATTAAGATCCAACCGTTGAAAGTATGGTTTTTCTACCTTTTAAAATCTGATCCGCTCTGTGTAATTTAGGAAAAACAGTCACTACTTTTGTCTAGCCTCATTGATTTTAACTTAAATGGTTTCCTAATGTCTTGGGACCCAAATCATGTTTTTAATAATGATTATTTAGCTTAAATTCAGAGGCTAAGTGATCCAAATTAGTGAATAAATTCATATCTCATTCTTGTTCATAATCATTCATTCATTCATGTATGTTGATGCTTATAATTAGAGCTAATTCTTGGATAAAATTGGACTTAGTTGAACCAAATTGAACATAACCATGGATTCTTTATGATCATGTCGGGATTATGGCACCCCTATCTGGACATCACATTGGCTCCTAGTTGAGTCTTTTATATCTGTAATGGTGCTATGACTCCAACTAATCAAAAGGAATTCATAGTTTTATCAATTATTTCCATGCTTGATAGATCAAAGCTAGAGATTTAGGATTGATTATTTGATGTCATATTATTGTGTGACGCATGTGGACTAACCCTTGTTTTGTAGAGCTTTGGAGGTATGACTTCTCACCTCTTCTCTAGTTTATTTCATTTGTTGATTTTATTGATTTTCGACTCCATGTGCGACACCTTAGCTTAGGACTTGCCATATGTGTATATGTGATTAGAGACATTTTTCCTAGGATTTCTATTCTTTGTATGCATTGCACGTTTCCCATTTCGCGTCTGGACCCGGGTAAGTTCTCTAGTTCCCTACTTGCACATCATTTTGCTTGCTACTTGAATTATGTGACATATGAATGATATTTTATCGTTAGCAATTTTGCACCCTTTTTGACATGCTTGTGATATGTATACTTATATATATGTATTAGTTGAGGGCATGCTTAGATTATTAATTCGAAAAATAGGATGATGAGTAGAGGCCTATCACGAGATAGGATGAAAGGGGGTGTTTTAGCCTGTCGGGTTCCTACCCCTTTCATTCCATAATCCCCGGACCCAAATTATCTTTGGTTTCGCAAAAGATCAGTTTGCCTTTTAAAAATGGTTTCTTAATTTTCCTAAAACAATTAAGTGGCGACTTTTTGAAATTTGAAAAAATGTTTTAAAAAAACAAAAGTGGGCCCAAATGCCAGTATCCACAATCTGGCGACTCTGCTGGGGATCCAACCCAGAATCTCTGGTTTCGCAGACCAAGATTTCTAATTTTGGGTTCACTCGAGAATTAGACTTGAAAGCATCCTTTTAATCAAATTAATTAATTTTAGTGTGCCCGTTGCATTGCACTTGCATGTCCAGCCAGTCGATTGCATGAAACTATGACCTTGGAGGCTCGGGGAAACCCGGTCGGTCAAGTCATCATGGGATCGTGTGATCGCCCTTGATCTCGTACCATATGTTGGTATATGAAGTATCCTATTGGGTGTGTGTCAAGGGTCCGTTATTTGACCAAACCCCGGCCTTTGCATATTAGCTTCTATAGAACATTTCAAAAATAGGAAATCAAATTTTGACTAAGATTATATGCTAGGGAGTTTGTATGCCCGAAAGGGATTATTTGAGATGATGACGTTGCTTGCTTAATGTAGAATGTATAACCTTTTAATCACTTTTGCCAAATAAGATATCTCTGGGTTCACTGGCTTTCCAAATAAGGATCAAGTGTGGACATCCTGAAAATTCTTAAGCATAAGAGCTGATGGTTTTCATGCATAAATCTGAAATTGATTTAAGATGGAAACAAACATGCCAAGAAGATGACTTCATTATCATAAAGTCAATCATAAAGGAAGATGCAATAAAAAATACTATGGGATGATAATTTTCTAAAATTAATCAGAAAAGTGCAAAGAAAAGAAAGCAGAACTAGTCACAAAATATGGGTGTCTCTGCTCAGTTTGAGTCTACTTTCTTGGAATCCAAAAGATAAATTCCTCAGAGATATCAACAAGAATTGGAAGTTTCAAAAGAAGGGTAATAACATGGAGGTCAGGAAGTCAGATCCCACTCCGCCAAGAAAATTGAATAGCGATTGAGTAATACTCTCAGAAAGAACAAAATCAGGTAAATATCCTTAGCAGATTATGCTCTAAACCATGCAAGCTAATCATCGGATGTACCGGAAAGCCTTTGAATTTGTCCATAGTCAAAAGGGGAATCCGTGAGTGGAAAAGTGATGTGATCTGGTTCAACTTCTTCCTCTTCTTACTCGAATTGCCTGAACTGTTGTTCATAGCGAGCAATCTATCAAAAAAAAAAAACCGAAATATGAATCACATAAACATCTCTCCAAGATTGAATGGCCCTAAGGTAAATCTTTTAGGGTTAAAACCAGCACCGATCAAATCCTCGGTCTTGGTATAAGTCATCTATCGCATCCTATAAGACACTGATCAAATCCTCGGTCTTGGTATAAGTTACCTATCGCAGCCTATAAGTCACCGATCAAATCCTCAGTCTTGGTATAAGTCCTCTATCGCAGCCTATAAGTCACCGATCAAATCCTTGGTCTTGGTATAAGTCATCTATCACCGCCTATAAGTCACCGATCAAATCCTCGGTCTTGGTATAAGTCGTCTATCGCAGCCTATAAGTCACTGATCAAATCCTCGGTCTTGGTATAAGGCATCTATCGCAGCCTATAAGTCACCGATCAAATCCTCGGTCTTAGTATATGTCGTCTATCGCAACCTATAAGTCACCGATCAAATCCTCGGTCTTGGTATAAGTCATCTATCGCAGCCTATAAGTCACCGATCAAATCTTTGGTCTTGGTATAAGTCATCTATCGCAGCCTATAAGTCAATGATCAAATCCTCAGTCTTGGTATAAGTCATCTATCGCAACCTATAAGTTACCGATCGAATCCTCGGTCTTGGTATAAGTCGTCCATCACAGCCTATAAGTCACCGATTAATCCTCGGTCTTAGTATAAGCCGTCTATCGCAGCCTATAAGTCACCAATCAATTCCTCGGTCTTGGTATAAGTCATCTATCGCAGCCTATAAGTCACCGATCAAATTCTCGGTCTTGGCATAAGTCGTCTACCGCAGCCTATAAGTCACTGATCAAATCCTCGGTCTTGGTATAAGTCGTCTATCGCATCCTATAAGTCACCGATCAAATCCTCGGTCTTGGTATAAGTCGTCCATCGCAGCCTATAAGTCACCGATCAAATTCTCAATTTTGTCATAAGTCGTCTATTGTAGCCTACGAAAAATTTTGGGATCATTGAATTTAGATTGATTCTGACCTTTCTGCAAATCTTGACAAGGTACCGGAGTATAAGTCGCAAAGTGCATCTCAATTTAATCATTTTCACAGTATAAAGCAAAGAAAATGCATATGTATTAATCATGACTTTTTCTGAAACAGGATGACGTCGGATATAAAATTTAAAGGCGTAAAACGCATTCTTATCACTAGAGAGAGTAGTATGACTCTAACTTGAGAGCATAGAGCACGAGACTACTTGAGCATGTGCATCACGATAGGATAGATACATTCATCCGCATGGCTATTTTTGACTGTGCATGGTCCCTTACCCGAACTACGTCCTGGTCTGATTCCCGATGGGATACGTAGGCAACTCACCATTGAGCACGACCAGCTTTTGGCTCCGCAAGCCTGACTTTTGCAACGCACTTTTTGTTTTACCTGGATTCGACCGCTTGGTGAAAGGCTTGTCTTTCACACAGGTTTCGACATTCACTTGTGATACGCATTGCTTTACAAGCTCTACTGAAGAGAGGCAAACTGTAGACACCCCGATTTTGACCAAACAACAAATCCAAGGATTGGTTACATCTTAAGACGGATGATGACAATGACCGGTGAAATTCGGAAATCTTCCAGAAAATTCAAATTCTTCAAAGATTTTTCAAGTAAAGTTTCAAAAAAAAAAAAAAAAAGGAGAAATTGGGTATTTGAAAGAAAGCATGAATGATGAAAAACGTGTGAGAAAATCAGTCTGAGAATACATTCAAACAAAAAATATATATATATAGTAATGATAATAAGATATATAAAAAAGAAGAAAAAAAAGAGTTTTTGGAAAAGAAGTCTTGAAAAGAAAAGAAAAAAAAGAAGAACAGAAAAAAAAGAAATAAAATGATATATAGGAATGTATACCATGCATATGGGTATATTTTAATAAAGTACATTACAAATATAAGTACATTAGTATATACTTTACTAGATAAATTAAGCTTATGTTAATATATATGTTGAAAATTAAAAAGAAGGCAAAATTCTGTTACTGCGGCATGCGGCAATGCCGGCGGCAGTCACTGAGTAGTTCATAGTTCTAGGAACTTTACACATTTTCAAATTCAATCACAAGTTCATAGTTCTAGGAACTTTACACATTTTCAATCACAAGTTCATAGTTCTAGGAACTTTACACATTTTCAAAACCTTTGAATCCTTTGTAGAATTAGGCAAATTCAATCACAAGTTCATAGTTCTAGGAACTTTACACATTTTCAAAGCCTCTCTTCTTGCCTCATTTCATCACATACCACATAGAATTTGTGATTGAATGATCATGTGTTATTTTCATCGATTTGGGTCTAAATAAAGCTTTGGATTTAAGATTAAAAGATTTTTGACTTGAAATTTTCAAATAACCTTTGATTTCATTTCTTTTGTTTATATTCTTCTCATAGGATCTATGAGATCTTCAATATCTCATTAGATCTCTTTGAGTTTGATCCTCTAGTCCCTTATGATCCTATGATTTATATGGGAATTAAGATTGTTCATGGTCATAACTACACATAGTTGACTGGGTTCAAGTCTTAGCTCATGACTTGGATCTCCCTACTAGGAATCTTATGGAATCCATACTATATTCCATAGAAATTTAAGTAGATTTCAGTCTCATTGAGTCTCCAAGGACCATTAACTTGAGAGGAGAATAGTATATCATAGTTCTAATTTTCTCAAGGATCATATGTTTGAGAGAGGATTTAGATGTTAGTTTTCATAGTTTGTTTTTTGAAATTTAGGGACCTTGAATATTCAAGAGTTCATAAGATTGAGTAAGACCTTAGGATTCTCTTGCTATGATATCTATGATGGAAATCCATTAAGGTTAAATCTATGAATCTCTTCATGTTTCATTATTTACTCTATTGATCATAATCATACTTGATCCTAGTTCTCTCTAGAATCATGGATCAAGTTTGATTCGAACTATGAACATTAATCCAACAAAGGTGCACTGAATCCATAAACAAACTGTGATCAAAGATTTTCTATAGAATCATGGTTCATTGGAATTGGATGAGACCAATTGGAGGATATTCATAACCCATTTAAGTACCTCTGTGATTTTTGTTTTGATGAAATTCCATGTCTAAGATGGTTTGCTCTTATGATTTCAAAACAAGCAACTCTCTGTCCAAAATTTCAGAACAGTAGCTTCGTTTTAAAATTAATAAATCAGACCCTTAATCGATCTTTATTGACCCAAAATAATTTTTTTCTAAGTACTTTAATGTGTTAGGAAGATACCCTAAAAAGATCTAAGTGTTTATCATTTTTTGCTATTTTTAGAAAATTGTACAAAATCTCTGGACAGAGAGTTGCAGATTCCTGAGTGATGTCTAGTGTTTTCCATATTCCTAGAGATCTAACCGTTGAAACCTTGATTTTCTTTTTGGGGTTAGAAACTAGACTCACAGCGGCATAACATATCCAAATATCATTAAGATCCAACTGTTGGAAGTATGGTTTTTCTACCTTTTAAAATTTGATCCGCTCTGTGTAATTTAGGAAAAACAGTCACTATTTTTGTCTAGTCTCATTGATTTTAACTTAAATGGTTTCCTAATGTCTTGTGACCCAAATCATGTTTTGAATAATGATAATTTACCTTAAATCCAGAGGCTAAGTGATCCAAATTAGTGAATAAATTCATATCTCATTCTTGTTCATAATCATTCATTCATTCATGTATGTTGATGCTTATGATTAGAGCTACTTCTTGGATAAAATTGGACTTAGTTGAACCTAATTGAACATAACCATGGATTCTTTATGATCATGTTGGGATTATAGCACCCCTATATGGACATCACATTGGCTCCTAGTTGAGGCTTATATATCTATAAAGGTGCTGTGACTCCAACTAATCAAAAAGAATTCATAGTTTTGTCAATTCTTTCCATACTTGATAGATCTAAGCTAGAGATTTAAGATTGATTGTTTGATGTCATGTTATTGTGTGAAGCATGTAGACTAACCCTTGTTTTGTAGCGCTTTGGAGGTATGACTTCTCACCTCTTCTCTAGTTTATTTCATTTGTTGATTTTATTGATTTTCAACTCCATGCGCGACACCTTAGCTTAGGTCTTGCCTTATGTGCATATGTGATTAGAGAAATTTTTCCTAGGATTTCTATTCTTTGTATGCATTGCACGTTTCCCATTTTGCGGCTAGATCCCGGGTAAGTTCTCTAGTTTCCTACTTGCACATCATTTTGCTTGCTACTTGAATTATGTGGCTTATGAATGATATTTTATCGTTAGCAATTTTGCACACTTTTTGACATGCTTTTGATATGTATACTTATATCTATGTATTAGTTGAGGGCATGCTTAGATTATTAATTCAATTAAATAGGATGATGAGTAGAGGCCTATCACGAGATAGGATGAAAGGGGGTGTTTTAGCCCGTTGGGCTCCTTCTCCTTTCATTCCATAATTCGCCGACCTAGATTATCTTTGATTTCGCAAAAGATCAGTTTGCCTTTTAAAAATGGTTTCTTAATTTTCCTAAAAAAATTAAGTGGCGACTCTTTGAAATTTGAAAAAATATTTTAAGAAAACAAAAGTGGGCCCAAATGTCGGTATCCACATGCACCGGTACTACTATACCCAAGCCTGATGAGAAGTTCACTATCTTTAGTGACACATCATATCAAGGACTAGGGTGTGTACTTATGCAAGATGGTAGAGTTATCACTTATGAATCTAGACAGCTGAAGCCGAATGAGTTGAACTACCCCATTCATGATTTGGAATTAGCAGTAGTACTATTCAAACTCAAGATTTGGAGACACTATCTCTACGGTGAGAAGTTTGATTTATTCTCCGATCATAAAAGTCTAAAATATTTGTTCACAAAAAAAGAGTTGAACATGAGACAACGCAGATGGATGGAGCTGATCAAAGATTATGACTTCAGGTTAAAGTACCACCCCGGTAAAGCTAATGTGGTCGCTGATGCTCAAAGTTGGCACATTCGTGAGATGATTGCCTCCTTAATGGTTAGAGAATGGTGAGCATTAGAGACTTTGGCGGAGTTCAATGTACAGAGTGCTGAAGAAGGAGAAGGACAACATTTCGAATGTCTTATCCTATAGCCTATTCTTATCAACTGCATTATTGGAGCTCAGAAAGAAGATGATAAGTTTGAAGCATGGTTTATGAAGATGTCAGAGAAAGATCCGACAGAGTGGAAGGTGGGAATCGATGGAGAATATCAATGCAGAGACAGATTATGTGTACCAGATTGTGGGGATTTGAGAAATGATATTCTGGCAGAAGCACATAAGTCAAGATATACAGTTCACCCAGGAGGAACGAAAATGTACAAGGAATTGAAAAGAAATTTCTGGTGGGAAGGTATGAAGAAGGATGTGGTCGAATTTGTATCCAAGTGTTTGACGTGTCAACAAGTCAAGGCTGAACATCAAAGACCCTCGGGATTGTTGCAACCATTACTTATTCCTGGTTGGAAGTGGGAGCAGATCACAATGGATTTTGTAGTGGGATTGCCTCGATCACAATAGAATCATGACGCTATTTGGGTAATCGTGAATCGACTGACTAATTCGGCACATTTCATCGCTTATAGTATGACATACCCGGTAGAAAAGATGAGCCGGATGTACATACAACAAGTTATGCGACTTCACGGCGCACCAGTGTCGATTGTGTCAGACCGTGACGCACGTTTTACTTCTGGATTTTGGGAAAGTTTCCAAGAAGCTATGGGAACCTCGTTCAAGATGAGTACTTCCTTTCACCCTCAGATAGATGGGCAGACTGAGCGCGTCAATTAGATCATGGAGGATATGCTTAGGGCTTGTGTTATTGATTTCAAAGAATCTTGGGAGACGCACTTGCCTTTGGTTGAATTTTCCTACAACAACAGCTACCACACGAGTATCAGAAAGGTTCCGTTCAAAGCATTGTACGGATAACCATGTCGTTCCCCGTTGTGTTGGGTAGAAGTTGGAGATACCGAATTGTTGGGACCAGATTTGGTTAGACAAACCAACGAAAAGATTTCTTTGGTCAAGAAAAGGATGAAAACTGCACAGAGCAGGTATAAAAGATATGTCGATCGACGCCAGAAAGAATTGGAGTTTAGCGTTGGAGATCACGTACTTCTGAAGGTTTCACCGACCCGAGGAGTAGTACGCTTCGGTCTCAAGAGAGGAAAATTGGCTCCGCGTTTCATTGGACTGTTCGAGATTTTGGAACGTGTCAGAAAAGTGGCATATCGACTAGCACTACCACCGAAGATGTCTGGGGTTCACAATGTATTTCATGTGATTATGCTGAGAAAGTACATACGAGACCCCTCGCACGTAATTAGTTATGACGATATTGAGACGAGTCATAACGTTTCTTACAAGGAGAGACCTGTGAAGATTCTAGACCAAAGTATCAAGAAGCTGAGGAATAAGGATATTCCATTGGTAAAGGTTCAGTGGAATCACCATGACGAGAACGAAGCCTCGTGGGAAGTTGAAGCCGATATGAGGAAGAAGTACCCAGAGTTGTTTCATAACTAGTTAGTCTTGATTTCGGGGACGAAATCCTATTTAAGGGAGGAAGGATGTAACAACCTGCATTTTCACTTAATTTCTTATAATTACATTGCATATTTAAATTCAATTTGTAATGTCTGCTTTTATTTAATTACAATTCTCATGTGTAAAAATCTTGTGACTTGCTTTATTTCATAATTAAAATTATTATTGGGGTCAAACTGTGATTTTATAAAATTTAGCAATACCTGTGTTGGATTTTAAAACTGTATTTCAAAATGGTAGAAATATTTGCTTTTGACTCAATCAGTATTTTTATAAAATCATAAAACCATTTCTTACATTAAAAAGAATATTCTGTATTTTTGTGGTGAACACCGCGCCACGAAAATACCAGTTTAGGTTTAAAACTGTCCGCGCCGCTTGGAAATTCCACAGATTTTGGAAGTGACGTAAAGCAAGATGTGACTGATACTTTGTTTCCATTTAAGTCAAGTCATGATTGGTTAAGCTTTGTTTGGGTATGCTCCTATTTGGTGTGTTAATTTAGTACTATAAGTTGTTTTGCCAAACATGAGAAGTGCTTCCTATGCTAGTTGTGTATGCCTTGTTTGCCAATGCCTAACTTGTGCGAGTTATTGTTGTGCTATAAGCTGATTTACCCAAACACCTAATGACCCCTATACACCTAAATTGACCTTTCAAATTGTGAATGTGTATATACGTATATACCTATATATGTATAATTCACAGTGTGTATAATTTCAAAAACAAATTCTTTTGTTGAGCCTTGGAGAATCTACTTGGTGGCCAAGTTAAGCAATCTCTACATATAATCTTATACACTCTCACACACATTCTCACAAACTGATACAGAGAGAAAAGAGAGAGCTGGAGAGTTTAATTTCAGAAAATTTTAGAGAGAGAGAGAGCTCTTAATCCCCATAGCCAAAGCTTGGGTTTGAATTTCCAATATTGCTTCTCGTTCTCAACAATATCTGCACTCTTAACCTCAGTGAGTATTTCTAACTCACTCAGAATGTAATTCACCATTGATTTACTGTTTTGTGTAGTTAAATTATGATCACCATTTTTTGAGTTCACTTTGGAAGTTTCATAGCTTGAAAATCATAACTTTTCAAACTCAACCAAAATATGTTTTTTGTATATAATAATGAAAGATTATAGTATAAATAGACTATGGTTAAAGTATGAAAGCTCAATTTGTTCACATGAGAAAGTATATTAGAAATCAAATTTTGACATCTTTTGATTCTTCATAAAATTTGTGAGTTGCAGAAAGATTCATGTTAAATTTGTTGTAGATTCTTAATCCTTGCGAAAAACCGAAGAAATCCATATATGATATGTTATATATACTTTAGTTTTTGAAAAAGGGTCAAAAGACCCCTTAATTTCTAAAACAGGGGAAAACTAGCGAGGAAGACGAAGACACTGCTGAAACTTGCGCGCGAGATCGCGCGAGCGAGGGTCACGCGAGCGCCCCGCGCAAGCGACCTATCGCACGAGCGGCCCGCGGGCGTGAGCTATGTGTTTTCAGACAGACAAGAAAGGTTTTAAAAAGAAAATGAAAATTGGGCATATCGCGCGAGCAGCCTGCCTAAGCGACCTCTCGCGCGAACGGCCCGCGCAAGTGAGGTGGCTGGTTTTAGGCAGATAGAAAAGTTTTAAAAGAAAATGAAAAATGGTCATATTGCGCGAGCGATCCGAGCGAGTGGCCCGTGCACGCGACTTCTGACAGTTTTTAGTTTTTGCTTGTCTTGTGTTAAAGAACTGTTTGGGTGATGTTTTATGAACTTTTAAAGCTCTATTTGGGAAATTTACTAAAATAGAATTCTATTTGGTTTTGTTTGGACGATTAAAACGATGTATTACGACTTATCAATCCCTGTATGCATGCTGTTTCTATATTTCAGTGATTTACTTTATGCTTAAAGTTTCATGACATTCATATGCAATTTGTTGTGCATGTATGGGGGTAGTAGTGAGTGTGGAAAAGAGTAATGGTCAGGATGGTATAGTGTGTGTGGTTGAGATTGTGTTGTGGAGACTCCCTGGTAAGTGAGTACCAAAGTGTGTTGTGGTTGAGATTGTGGCTAGAATGTCTTTGAAATGCGACGGTGGCAAAACTGGATACTCCCTGATGACCATGGTAGCGTCAAAGTGTGTGACACCGAACTGGGACATTCCTTGGCACCCATGGTAGTGCTAAAGTATGGCCTACAGACACTCCCTGGTACCTGAGTTTGGATACTGTTTGATGTATTTGCGAGGCTGATTAGGTACTAAAGTGTGAGGCATTGGACATTCCCTGGCACCCCGTGCTAAAGTGTGAGGCAAACTGGACATTCCCTGGCACCCCTGTGCTAAAGTGTGGCTATCGGAGTATTTCAAAGATACTGGTGTGAGATGGTGGGTTGTTGTGTTTGTCGAGAGAAAAGATTCGGTAAGATGAGATGTGCATTATTTTCATACACGGTCACATATATGTGAATTATAGCTTACCAATGATATTGTGGTTGTTTTCTAAAATGAACTCTTTACTCTAATGTAAACTTGTTGAATTAAATGGGAATTTAAAAATGGTAAATGAGCATGTTTTACATTCAAAGTTATGTTTTTAATACTCACCAGCTTCTTGAAACCGATGGCGTCGATGCACCCTAGACATTCGTGTTCAGGCTTTTCAGGTTTTGATCAAGCTGAGCATTATGACTACGCTAACTGAGAACGGCTGTTTTGGAAGATAAAACTATTGTCAATATCATATGCTTTAATTTATGAACCGTTTTGTAATAAGAATGAAAGTATTTTAAGGCTCTCTAGAATTCTCTCTTAAGTTGAAAGTATTTTACAAGTATATTCACTTATATACTCTCTTGTATATTCAAAGCTTCTCTGAAGATATCTCAAGTGTACTCTCAAGATACTCCTTAGATGCTACTTAGATGATCTCATATGAGATGTATGAGATCTATATATAGAGTTTTGAAGACTTAGCTCTTAAGTTACAGGGTTAAAACACGATTTTCAGGGAACAGAAAAGGGTTAAAATGGTCATTTCAGTGCCTAAATGCAATTTCCAGACAATTTCCTCGCAGTGGGAGCCTTCTAGAAGGGTCTGGAACTAGAAAAATCTGATGGAGAACACTCCCTATAGGTGGCTGTTAAGGGGGGAACCGCTACCCCACATGTGGGACCCGCCACCTGTTTTTCTTGCTCCTCTAGTTGCCTACAAGCCCTATTTTAAAAATTACGTGCACTGCTTTGCCAGATTTTTGTTAAAATGCTTTTTGGTGTCCGAAATCATCCGATTATGTACCGTTGGAAAGCTATCAAGGTGAATTTCAGTATAAAAATATTCCAGGAGGTTTTGAAATGAGAATTGAAGTCCAATTGAAGCCAAATGAAGTCTTTTTGAAATCAAACGACGTCTTTTTCAAAATTGCTTTCAAATGTGCAACGATTTCGAACTTTTCTTTAAAATTGAATCTCTGGATACCTAGAATACTGCGTTTAGAACACTTAATGTTCATATAACCCTGAGTGAATATGAATTTTGAGAGACAATTTTGACAAAACTGGGATTTATCCATGGAAAAGGGCTTTTCTGAGCTTGAAGTCACTTTCCGAAGTTCGATCTTTCGATTGTGTGGAATCCAATACCTTCTATAGGGTACTTTTCATCATCGAATCCTCCAAGACGTTGTCCACCCTAAATCCTATTACTGTGGTCAAAATTGGGTGTCTATACCCACCGTAGATATTTAGCTCCTAGAAAATGCTGCAATTTGTATCTTAGAAGAAGAGTGGGTTGAAGAAGCACTGACTTTTGAAGAGGAGACAACCAATGGAAATCTCACAATTGAATGGTGGGACCTGTGGACACGCGGAATTCCACCTCTACTTTGTTTGAAATTGTTTTGAAAAGGAAAAGAAAAGGTCTATTGAAAACAGATACAGAGTCGCCACTTGGTCTTTAAGGAACCAAGAAACCTAATTTGACTCACCCAAATGGATAAAGGGCACCGGCCCCTCATAACCAAAGAACTTTTTTCGGGGTTTTTGCACGAGAGGGGAAGGAGCCTTTGTCACGACTAAAACACCCTCAACTCGCCCCGTCTCTCGACGGGCCTCAATTAGCATCCAAATAATCATCTTTTACTATGTTTGGTTCGACAATTAATACTATGATAGGTATATTACATCACATAAGAATCTTGAAATGGAAGATCAAAAGATAAGATATCATTCATAAGATCTAAGCCAAATATCACACGATGCAAAAGTGAAAGATCACACAAATAAACCTAGGAAAAATTGTCTAATCACATATCAAGTAATTAAGTTTCCCTAATCTAAAGGGGATATGAATTGCCCTTGAAACAAATAAATCAAAAAGGATCAAAGTATGCTGAGCAAGCTAGAATGATGCATGCTAATCTTTGAGAAAAGAAGACCTCTGAATCCCCGGGATGGATGAGAAAGGACGATTAGATCGAGGGAAAACATGAACGTATGATCAAGTTCATTCCTTATAATATTCTTAGATTAGGAGTCACAAAAGATCCAAATCTATGCATGGATGAAATGTATGTATCTAGAATGTGCAAAGGTTGTAGTGTGTTTTGTGTTCATGGATTCCTAGAATAACTTAGAAGTCTAGAATGTGTATGAATGAATGAAGGAAATCATCATAATATATGTACAAATGTAGTATGAACTACTTCCTAAGACATGAGCTAATTTGGAGTGCATGTAAGCATCAAATCAAATGATGGTAGTAAAAGTATGCTTGCTATGAATAGTGGACAGAACAGTAACATGATGTTTTGAAAATTGAAAAGAGGGGCTAGGAATGTTTTCAATGCATAATTTTTTATGGAGTTCTTCCTTATTGTGTCTAGAACACAATCCAAAAAGCCAATCTTTAATAACTATTACAGATTGAGAGAAATCATATGAACAATAGAGGTTACTCAGAAACAGAGTTCGTACTATCGACTGAAATGTCAAAACATCTTAGAAAATGAAAACAAATGATCCAGGGGCCCATTTTATACAAAACGTTCCCTAAGACACTGAAGTTTAAGGGAAAAATAGTTTGGGACCACTCTTTTTGAAATATTTTTCTGAAAAACAAGTTGAAAGTCGACCAAGCTGCTGTGACAGTAAAGGCAGAATATCTGGAGAGAATGTTTGGACCAAAATGGAATCCTTCCATGTATTTCCATGTCAAACCAAAAATCATTGGTGTTCTATAATGAGTTAGGAAGACTTTACAAGTGGTCTTGCATCCATACATTAAGTATTGTGTTCTAGAGAAATCTTTGAGCTCAGATCATTCACTGTTTTGACTCACTGTTTTAAAGATTTTGGGAAAAACTCGAGTTTTCTTTCTTGAGATCAAAATGAGAGGGTTTGAGAGGGGTTTTGAAATAGAGGTTTTGAAAGTATATTTTCAACATCAAATAGAGATTATGACCTCTTGAAATATCAACATAAAACTCATCATCAAGAACCCCAATATTATTGGAGAGCTTCATTTTTATTTTGAACATAACTTCAAGGATACCTTGGAGGTATTGAAGTTATAATCATCATCTATTAAACATGTTTTTGAGGTCAAGAGCTACTATCCATAAGGATTCACTCACCTCAAACTTTATGTCATCATTTAGATGATGAAGAACAAGTGAGTAAATAAAGAAAAATAAAAAGAAATGAGGTAAGAAGAGATGAACATATATATAAACAAGCAAGTAAATAGAAATCAATAGATGATAATCAATGTGATATTGGACTTGTAGCTTGGTGCTTCACTCATAGATATTGACATTTGGACATGGAAGTAGCTTCCTAACTCAAGAATGCTCAAGAATGGTGATTGAGGGTATTTGGAATGTGAAGTATAAGAGAGGTAATGGAAGAAAACAAGATTAAAACTCACTTTCTTATAGAAAATCAATGGGAGAAACTCCCTTTCCTTCTTCTAAACCTATCTCTATCTCTCTTTCTCTCTACAACTTCTATGGACTTTGCACTTGACCCCCCAAAATGAAGAGCAAAGGGGGGTTTATATAGGCTAATTTGGGAGATTTTGGGATTTAGAAAGTGCTCTCATTGGTCCCAAACATCTGTGAACATAAAACTATATTGTTTTGGTTTTTAATTAATCAAATTGGACCCCCAAATAAATTACAAAAATGGACTCTGCGAGAGTTGAGTGCCTCCGCGGCACTGGCCATGTGCCGCCACAGCAGTGGCCCAATGCCGCTGCGGCACTACTCCTCAGATGCCCAAAAAATGCTGTTTAGGCCCCCTGAGGTTCTGGTATTCGCGAAAAGGCCCTATTTCGTCCGAAATTCACAAAAAATGCATACAAACTCCAAATTGAGCTTGTGATATACCGTTGGAAAGGTAATGGAGTCTATTTTCCATAAACAATAGTTTGATGATAGGTCACTTTGAAAAGTTTTACGATATTCGCAATAAAATCCAATTTGATCATCTTTTTCACATTCGAAAATTCATAATGAATCTATTTTAAATCCATAAATTATGAGGGATATACTGTTGGAAAGCTATTGACCTCTAGTATCCATGAAAATTTTTTGAAAATTATTACGATGCTCCAATTTTTAAGTCAACCTTTAGGTCAAATCGGTTAAACCCGGGATTCTCGGGAAGTTCTGGGAACCTCCAGGAGCTCTCAAGAGCTAATGTCATCGTCTGATTCCCTTTTGAAACTCATTTTAGTACTTTCCACATGATCTTGAAACTTTTTAGCAAATTTGGATGATTTTGGTCAAACCTCAGTCAAACCTGGTCAAACCTGATCAATCCTTGGTCAAACTGGTCAACGGGGACTTTCTGAGAACTTTCGGAACTTCCGGGAGTCTCCGGGAGCTGACAATTTCATCTGATTTTGCTCAAAAACTCATTTTATGACTTTCCTTACGACACTGCATGTCTCCAGAACTTTCGGTCCAAATCTGGGATTATTTGGGTTTTCAAGGGCATTTTGGTCATTCTGAGCATTTTGAGAGATGGAACTAATTTCCAGGTGTCGGTTTTGAGTCTTTTTCGATCATCGTGAACCACCAAGATATGGTTCTCCTAAATCTGATAGCCGACAAAATGGGGTGTCTACAGGACCCCAATACCATCATTGATGATTCAATCTGGTATGAAGAAGAAAAGCCCGTAGAAGCAATCACTGAAAAAGCAAGCATTAAGTCGATCAGAGAAGTGGTGGAGTCTGTCAAAAGCCTTGAATTCAAAGATGATTATCTTATCGCAATGATGGGAGGAGAAGAAGATTGGTGGTATGATGATGAGGATGATTCCGTTAATAACACCATAATCCCCGATGGTTCTGTGTGAAAAGTCACTACTGCCACTGAAAATTTGGCCAAGGAACTTGGGTCTATTTGGATCACCAATGAAGCCAACCATTTGACACGTTCTGAACGTCATTTTAAACCTCATGAGTTGGAAAATCGTGGGAAGGAAACTTAGAAAGAAAAAGAAGTCGTCAAACCAAAAGAAGCTGATAAAGGAAACGTGAGTGAAGAAGAGGATGAAATCCTAAAGCAGTTGAAGAAAACACAAGTCTGGATCTCAGTATGGGGATTGCTTATGACCTCTCACAAACATAGGCAGATTATACTCGACACGCTCAATCAATTGGATGTTTCTGTCAATACTACTCCCGAAGATTTGGTGAACATGATCTCTACAAAACCTCGCAAGCCTGTAATCACATTCACAGATGAAGATTTGCCGCCAGAAGGGGCACACCACAACAGGGCTCTCTACATCACTATGCACTGCTTAGGGAATAGAGCACCAGTTTGCTTGGTAGACAGTGGATTAGCTTTGAATGTATGATCTCTCCAAACTACTCTTAGAATGGGGCTGTCTGCTTCAGAACTCCTGCCATCAACACAGACTGTGAGGGCTTATGATAATACTAAAAGGGCTATTGTAGGAATGATTAAGCTGAAAATTGAAGTTAGGCCATTGAACAAAGAAGCTGAATTCTAAGTAATCGATATTCTGGCTAGCTTCAATATGCTATTGGGACGTCCAAGGTTACATATAAATGATGCAGTCGCCTCCACTCTCCACCAGAAAGTCAAGTTCATCTGGAAAGAGGAGGTGGTGACAATCCTTGGGGATAGCTGGATTAAGGAAGAAGGGACGAGCCATGGTCCTGTGCTAGAAGTCCAAACACCGAAAAAAGAAAGTAAGTTGGGAGGATTTGACTTTATGGGAATGCTAGAAAAGAAACTATAAAAGAAATCTGTTTAAGGTCGACTCAGTCATGACAAGGGAAAGAGACTTCCTGATACATCTATTTGGGGCGAAGAAATCACCCCGTTCAAGAAGAAGAAGTCGTTTATCACCGGACGTGAGTATAAAAAGATGTTTGAGAAAGAAAACCCAGTTGTTGAAGATCTACAAGAAGAGGTGAGACAGAATTGGATCCCTGGAGTCATGTCATTATATTTTGACCAGTATGCAAATCCTAAAGTAGCTCACATGGTGAGAAAGATGAGTTATTTCCCTGAAATGGGACTAGGTCATTGTCAACAAGGAATAATTAAGCTGCCTGATTTCTATGAGCAGAAAGAAAAATCCAGGCTCGGGTATCGATTGACCGAGGAAGATAAGAAGCAGATGATCAAAGGAAAAGAGCCGTTGATTGTTTCTGGACCGAGAATATTGAATGGATACTTCGTAAAAGAAGGTGATGACTTTCCCTTCTGCAGTTTTCCTGAACTGTGGTATGATCCAGCTAGCAAGAGCATCAAGCCTGGGTTTGAGATTTTCTTCAAACATGAGTTTTCCGACTATGAGGATCCATTCTTGTATGCACCACCTGCCAAGAAAGAAGAGAAGGATTGGGCTAATCTAATGACGAGCGATGATCTGAATATGCTAATGGGTGATAACCTGAACATGCTGATGAATGCCAAAGAAGCACCAGGAAATGTGAAAGAAATCAAGCCAATAGAGGGAGCTCTGAATAATTAGGAGATAGAATCTAGAGTCAACAAATCCCCTTCCCCACTCCCCCAGAAGTCTGTAAAGGCCAATATGAGCCATAATGTTGAGTCTGCTTTTGCTTTTGATGTACCCAAAAATATTAATGAAATGAACGAAGATTTTGCTTACTCTTCTGTGTCTAATGATCTTGATTTTGAAATTTCTAAGGATTTGTAAAGATTAATTAAAAATGAAAATTAATCTGCATACAAGATTATTGAAGAAACTTTGCTAATAAACTTGGGTAATGAAGATAATCCACAAAATGTTCATATTGGCACCACACTCACTTCACAAGAAAGCAATGAACTAATCAATTTATTAAAAGAATTTAAAGTTGTTTTCGCTTGGTCTTATGAAGATATGCCAGACATCGATCCAGAGATTGTCCAACATCATATCACTCTCTTTCCTGACTTAAAACCTGTTAAGCAAAAGTTAAGACGCATGAGACCTGAGTGGACTTTGAAAATTAAAGAAGAGGTTGAGAAATAGTTGAAAGCTGGATTCCTGTTGGTAACCCAATACCCGGAATGGATAGCCAACATAGTTCCTGTACCAAAGAAGGATGGAAGGATCCGAGTATGTGTCGACTTCAGGGATTTGAACAAAGCCAGTCCCAAAGATGATTTTCCGCTTCCACATATAGATGTCTTAGTAGATAACACAGTAGTGCATGAGCTATTATCATTCATGGATGGTTTCTCAGGGTACAATCAGATTTTAATGGCACCCGAAGATAGAGAAAAGACTATATTCATAACTCACTGGGGGACGTACTGCTATCGAGTGATGCCTTTTGGGTTAAAGAATGCTGGAGCAACCTATCAGAGACCAGCTACTACTTTGTTACATGACATGATTCATAAAGAGGTAGAAGTCTATGTGGATGATATGATTGTCAAATCTAAAGAAAGAAGTGGGCATTTAGCAGCCCTTGCCTTGTTCTTTGAAAGATTGAGAAGATACAAAATGAGATTGAACCCACAGAAGTGTACTTTTGGAGTAACCACTCGAAAGCTGCTAGGATTTCTCATTACACAGTGGGGAATTGAGGTTGATGCCACAATGATCGAAGCTATTATGGATATGCCTCCTCCGACGAATGAAAAAGAAGTAAAGCGATTTCTGGGACGAATCCAATTCATCATACGCTTCATATCTAAGCTCACTGCAACTTGTGATCCGCTTTTTAGCTTATTGAGAAAAGGGAAGAAACTCGAATGGGACAATCAGTGCCAAGAGGCTTTTGACAAGATCAAGAATTATCTATCAAACCCACCGCTTCTTTCACCCCCGAAGATAGGGAAGCCTTTGCTGTTATACTTATCCGTGTCAGAGAATGCTATGGGATACATGTTAGCCCAGGAAGGAGGTGAATGGCATACAGAGAAAGCCATTTACTACTTGAGCAAAAGGATGACTGGGTAAGAGCTGAAGTATTCTCCACTAGAAAAGACATGTTGGGCTTTGGTTTGGACTACTCTATATGTTGGCCTTCCTTGTTGGTTTGATCTCCCGAATGGACCCTTTGAAGTACCTCTTTGAAAAACCCGCATTGACAGGCACAATTTCTCGATGGACATTGATGCTATCTGAGTTTGACTTGACACATGCTACAAGCAAATCTGTTAAATGAAGAGCTATTGCAGAGCATTTAGTTGAACATCCAATAAGTCTGGAAAATGAAAAATTTATGTTCCCTGACGAAGGATTAATGGAATTGAGAGAAGATGTATGGAAAATGTATTTCCACGGAGCCGCAAACCAGAAAGGATATGGAGTAGGGATCATCCTTGTATCCGCTGAAGGAGCACATGCTCCTTTCTCTATTAAACTAAAGTATACCTCCACCAACAATACTGCCGAGTACGAAGCTTGTATCTTGGGGCTAGAAGCCGCATTGACGTTGGAAGTAAGGAAACTTGATGTATTCGGGGATTCCAATCTGATCATATCCCAAGTTCGAGGAGACTGGAAAGTCAAAGAAGAAAAGTTGAAACCTTATCATGAATACCTTGATTCTCTACAATTTTGTTTCTTGCATATCATGTTCTTCTACCTACCTCGAGAAGAAAATCAGCTAGCAGGCTCTTTGGCTACTTTATCCTGGATGATCTAGATTCCTGTGGGGATAAAGTTACCTCCATTGATGATTAAACAAAGAGAAAAGCCATCTTATGAGATGATCGGGGAAATAGAAGAAGTCAAAGAACTTTCGTGGTACACAGACGTGTGGAACTTCATGGAAAATGGAGAATATCTAGAAGGCACGTCCAAAAAAGACAAGAGAGCCATAAGAAGATTCTCAGCTCAGGTTATGATTTGTGGTGGAAGTCTGCTAAAGAAATCATACAATGGGTTCAACTTAACATGTTTATATGGGAACAATGCAAAGAAAATGATGGAGCAAGTTAACGAAGGGGTATGTGGTCTTCACATTAGTGGACACATGTTAGCCAAAAAGATAATCCAATAAGGGTATTATTGGACTACCATGGACAGAGACTGCTACGAATACGTCAGAATGTCACAAGTGTCAAATCCATGCCAATATGAAGCATACACCGCCATCACTGTTATACAACATGACTACCCCTTGGCCATTCTCAATTTGGGGAATAAATGTTATTGGAGAAATAATCCCGAAGGCCTCGAATGGGCATCAATACATCCTAGTAGCAATTGATTATTTCACAAAATGGGTGGAAGCAGAATCCTATGTGACATTGAAGGCTAAGGATGTGGCCAGATTTATCAAGAGAAATATAATCTGTCGATACGGGGTCCCTCATGAGTTGATATCTGATCATGGCAGTCACTTCCAGAAAGAAGTTTTGGATTTACTAGAGGAATATAAGATCATGCATCATATGTCAGCATCGTATAGGCCACAAACAAATGGGGCAGTTGAAGTAGCCATTAAGAATTTGAAGTCAATTCTAAGAAAGATGACTGATACATACTGAGATTGGCATGAGAAACTACCATATGCATTGTGGGGATACAAAACATCCATCAGAACATTTATAGGAGCCACTCCTTACTCCTTGGCTTACGGAATAGAAGCAGTACTCCCAGTTGAAATAGAACTACCATCATTGAGAATTGTGGCTGAATCTGAGATTCCAGAATCTGATTGGCTAAGAAATAGATATGAAGAGCTAATGTTACTTGATGAAAAGAGGTTAGCTGCGACTGATCATGTGCATGTGTATCAGAGAAGAATAGCCCAAGCATTCAACAAAAGGGTTCATCCAAGAAAACTCGAGGAAGGCGACCTTGTGCTTAAATAATTAAAAGCACCTATTTTCAATCCCAGAGGAAAATTCAAGCCAAATTGGGTTGGTCTTTACATCATCAAGAAGCTTCTCTCTGAAGGGGTAGCATACTTGATGGATCTAGATGGAGTTGAGTTCAATCAGCCAATCAACATTGATCATCTCAAGAAATACTATGCTTAAATTCTTTCCTTCAAACCTTTTCTTTCAGCTTTCAAGGAACTGCACTTGACCTGATTCCCACTTGGGGATACGTAGGCAACCCACTCAGTTCGGTCACTACTCATGAAACACTCAGCCATACTTCAAATATTTTCCTTCAAACCTCGGCCGAACTACTTTGAACCTAATTCCACATTAAGGGCAAACTGAGTTTGCCCAGAACTCCAAGATATCACTCCCACACTAAGGGCAAACTGAGTTTGCCCAAACCATTTATCCCTATCAACTAGGGGCAAATTGTCGTTTGCCTATATCTAGCAACCTGTTCTCTCTGGATCACTTGGCTATCAGAATTAACTAAGTGAAAAATCTGGTAATTCTTGATATTAAGTTGAAAAGTTTTTGCAATTTGAAAGATGTGAGTCTAGTGTCAGGACTGAAACGTTATGTGGAAAATTTTCAAAGCTTCAAGATTACATGCTGTAGACACCCCATTTTATCGGCTATCATATTTAGGAGATCCATAGCTTGATGGTTCATAATGATTACAAAAGACTCAAAAGGACTCCTGGAAGTTAGTTCTATCTCTCAGAATGCTCAGAATGACCAAAATACCCCTGAAAGCCCAAATTCTCCTGAATTCGGACCGAATGTTTTGGAAACGCGCTACGTCGTAAGAAAAACAATAAAATGAGTCCTAAAGCAAGACCGGATGCAATCGTCAGCTCCCAGAGACCCCCAGAGGTCCCAAAATTTCCCAAAAAGTCTCCGTTGATCGGTTTGACCAAGTTTGACCGAAATCGTCCAAATTCGCCGAGAAGTTCCGGGATCATTCTAGATTATGTGAAAAATACTAAAATGATTTTTAAAAGAAAATCTAACGAAAACGTCAGCTCCGAGAAGCTCCCAGAGGTTTCCAAAACTTCCCGGGAATCCCAAGTTTGACCAGTTTGACAAAAAGTCGACTTTGAAATCGGTGCACCGTATCATTTTACAAACATTTTTCATAGATACTAGAGGTCAATAGCTTTCCAACGGTATATCGCACTTAATTTTTGGATTTCAAACGAATTTATTATGAATTCCGGAAGGTGAAAAAGGCGATCAAATTGACTTTTATCGCGAATACCGCAAAACTTTTCAAGGTAACCTATCCCCGAACTATTTTTTTTTTAATGTAAATTAGACTCCATTACCTTTCCAACGGTATATCACAACCTCAATTTGGAGTTCGTATGCATTTTCTGTGAATTTCGGAGGAAATATGGCCTTTTCACGAATACCGGAACCTCTGGGGGCCTAAAAAGGATTATCTGGACAAATGAGGAGCAGTGCCGCCGCGGCACTGGCCCACTGCCGCCACGGCATAGGCCCAGTGCCACCGTAGCACTCTCCCCAGAATGGTATTTTTTTGTAATTTCTTTTGGGGGTTCATTTTGATTAATTAGAAATCAAAACGACGTAGTTCTATGTTCACAGATGTTTGGGACCAATGGGAGTCCTTCTAAAACCCCAAAATCACCCCAAATTGGCCTGTATAAACCCCCCTTGACTTCTTATTTTAGGGTTGTCAAATACGAGCTTTGAAAAGTCTTAGAGAGAAAGCTGTAGAGATAAGGTTAGAATAGAGAGAAAAGAAGCTTCCTTCTTTGATTTCAAAACAAGAGAGTGAATTCTAAACTTTGTTTTTACTTCATTACTTCCATTTACTTCATATTCAATACACCTAACCATCATTTTAGTGAGCATTTAAGAGAGATGAAGCTACTTCCATGTCCACATATGAGTGAAATACCAAGCTACAAGTCCAATACATCATTGAATATCATCTATTGATTGTTTATATACTTGCTTGTTTATATTTGTTCATCTTCTCTTACCTCATATTTTTTTGTTTTCTCTATTTACTTACTAGTCTATCATCATCTAGATGATGACATGAAGTTTGAGGTGAGTGAATCCTTATGGATAGTAGCTCTTGACCTCAAAAACGTGTTTGATAGATGATGATTTCAACTTCAATACATTCCTATGTATCCATGAAGTTGTCTTTAAAATGGAAATAATACTTTCCAATAATCTTGGAGGTTCTTGATGATGAGTTTGATGTTGACATTTTAAGTGGTTATAATCTTCATTAAGTATTGAAAATATGTTTTCAAAACCTCTATTTCAAAACCCCTCTCAAACCCTCTCATTTTGATCTCAAGAAAGAAAACTCAAGTTTTTCCCAAAATCTTTAAAACAGTGGGTCGAAACAGTGAATGATCTGAGCTCAAAGATTTCTCTAGAACTCAATACTCAATGTATGGATGCAAGACTACTTGGAAAGTCTTCCTAATTCTTTAGAGAACACCCAAGATTTTTGTTTTGACTTGGAAATACTTGAAAGTGGTCCATTTGTGCCAAACATTCGTTCCAAACATTCTGCATCTGCTGTCACAGCAGCTAGGTTGACTTTCAACTTGTTTTACAGAAAACGTTTTGAAAACGAGTGGTCCCAACTTATTTTTCCCTTCAACTTCAATATTTTAGGGAACCATCTGTATAATATAGGCCTCTAGGTCTTTTGTTTTCATTTTCTAAGATTTTCTAACATTTCATTCGACAGTATGGACTCTGTTTCTGAATAACCTCTATTGTTTATATGATTTCTCTCAATCTATGATAGTCATTAAAAATTGGCTTTTGGGTTGTGTTCTAGACACAATAAGGAAGATCTCCATAAAAAATCATGCATAGAAAACATATCTAACCCCTCGTTTCAATTTCCAAAAGATCATACTACTGTTCTGTCCACTATTCACAGCAAGCATACTTTTACTTCCATCCTTTGATTTGATGCTTACATGTACTCCAAATTAGCTCATATCTTAGGAAGTAGTTCATACTACATTTGTACATATCCCATGATGATTTCATTCATTCATTATTACACATTTTAGACTTCTAAGTCATTCTAGGAATCCATGTACACAAAACACACTACAACCTTGGCACATTCTAGATACATACATTGCATCCATGCAAAGATTTTGGGCTTTTGTGACTCCTAATCTAAGAAGATTATATGGAATGATCATTATCACACGTTCATGCTTCCCCTCGATCTAATCCTCCTTTCTCATCCGTCCTGGGAATTGAGAGATCTTCTTTTCTCAAAGATTAACATGCATCATTCTAGCTTGCTAAGCACCCTTGTTTTATTTGATTATTTGTTTCAAGAACAATTCATGTCCCCTTTAGATTAGGAAAACTTTATTACTTGATATATGGTTAGATGGTTTTTCCTAGGTTTGTTTGTGTGATCTTTCACTTTGTATTGTGTGATACTTGGCTTAGATCTTACGAACGATATCATATCTTTTGATCTTCCATTTCAAAATTCTTGTGTGATGTAATATACTATCATAGTGTTAATTGTCGAACCATACATGGTATAAGATGATTATTTGGATGCTAATTGAGGCCCGTCGAAAGACGGGGCGAGTTGAGGGTGTTTTAGTCACGACAAAGGCTCCTTCCTCTCTCTTACCAAAATCCCGAGCCAAGTTCTTTAGTTATGAAGAGCCGGTGCCCTTTATCCACTTGGGTGAATCAAAATTAGGTTTCTTGGTTCCTTAAAGACCAAGTGGCGACTCTGTATCTGTTTTCAACAGACCTTTTTTTTTCCATTTCAAACAAAAAACAACAAGAAGTTGGATTCCGGGTGTCCACAATCTGGCGACTCTGCTGGGGATATTTATTTTTTAAAACAAAATAATACAGAGGTTTGACTCATAAGAAGCATCCTTAAAATCATCTTTTTACTATGTCTGGTTCACCGCATTGCACTTCTGCATTTGCCCTCTGACTGTGTCTGAAATGCGGCGCTGACATTGTTCAGGTCTTGCTGTGCCAGGGCATAAGTCACCGTTGATACTGTACCTTCCAAAGTATATCAAAAAGAGTAAAAACCTCCGTACTGTCTCTCAAACGGTATAATGGAACTCTTGTCAACGGACCCTCTTTGACTAAACATAACCTTTGCATATAGATTCATGTAGAACCTTTCATAGGACTATTCATTTATCTTTTCAGGTAGGAAATGAGATATAACTGCTATATGCCCTGACAGGATTACCTGCGCGGTGTAGACGCTTATGTGGCTTGAGGCATCAACCTCTTTCTTATGATTCCCAAGGCAATCACTCACACGTGATCACATTAAGTTGACCTGCCTAGGCACCATGACAAGGATGTCTGCTCCATGATCACAAAGATATACACCGCAAACCTTGTTTGTCGGTCCTAATACATAGGGGTATGAAAACCTGCTAGATAGTATGATCACCATCATCACATGCTCCCGCCATATCAACCCGTTTCTCCCAGAAACTCTGTCCAGATATCCCAGATATAACCGCATTAACCGGTTTCTCCCAGAAACTCTGTCCAGATATCCCAGATATAACCATATTAACCAGTTTCTCCTAGAAACTCTATCCAGATATCCGTTTCTCCCAAAAACTCTGTCCAGATATCCGAGATATAACTGCATTAACCCGTTTCTCCCAGAAACTATGTCCAGATATCCCAAATATAACCGCATTAACCAGTTTCTCCCAGAAACTCTGTCCAGATATCCCAGATATAATCGCATTAACCAGTTTTTCCCAGAAACTCTGTCCAGATATCCCAGATATAACCGCATTAACCAGTTTCTCCCAGAAACTCTGTCTTAATATCCCAGATATAACCGCATTAACAAGTTTCCCCCCGAACTCTGTCCAGATATCCCAGATATAACCATATTAACCAATTTCTCCTAGAAACTTTGTCCGAACCAACCAGAAATGCCCGAATATGCCAGTTTCTCTCAGAAACTTTGTCCGAACTAACCAGAAATGCCCAGATATACCTGTTTCTCTCAAAAACTCTATCCAAATCAACCAGAAATGCCCAGTCTCTCCTAGAAGCCTTCATAAAACCCTGGGAACCCCTGTTATCCCTTGGTAATCATACTAGAAAGTAGAGTTGGCACACTCTAGATGGTTAGGACCTTATTTGTTTAACTGCTATCTGTTAGAAATAGGAGCATCATATAGATTAGGGCTTACATCTGCATGCTTGTTTCATTTGCATATGCAATTCCTATCGGTCTGCACGCACTGTTTCAGTTAGGCTGTACACAAGTCAGTACACGTCTGTTAACATCACTGTCATTCGTCTATCTAAAGTCATCACTGTCAGAATCTGATACAAATCCTCTCGAATCTGTAGGGTCACTATAGATTCTCAATGCCAACGACTGGGATCTTTGTCCTGGGTTAGAAATTCAGATAATCAGTTGGTCAGAATCAGCCCAACAAGTCATTTCAGCATGAATCAGAAAAAGCTAGAAAACAAGGTCACCGAATTGGGAGCCACCATAAGACACCAATCTGACAGCCTGGCCCAGGTCCTGAAGTTTATGGAAGAACAGAAACACCAGCGGCAGTAGTGTCCCCCTGAGTTCCCACCACCACCGTTCGAATTCATAGCGCATCCCAAGAACAATGGAGAAGAAGACTAGTTTTAAGGGGCACCGCCGCCCGCATACGAGAAAAAGTTCGAAGAGAAAATGGACAAAGTCGACAAGCTGGAAAGTGTATTGAGGAAGAGTAAAGGGGTTGATGATTACATGCTAGACTTGGAAGGACTTTTTGAGCCTGTTAAGCTGAAGCTACCGGAAAACTTCAAGATGCCTGCCATAGAACGTTTTGATGGAATCGGAAATTCGAAGAGCCATGTAAAGCTATGTATAAACATTTTTTAATCAATGGGCAGCACTCAAGAGCACATCGCAATGCTATTCCCATAAACTCTCGCAAAGTCTACACTGTTATGGTTCCTTACTTTGGAAGCTTCCAAAACTCGAGCATGGGAAGACATAGTTTGGGTATTCGTTGACCACTATTCCTATAATCAAGAGCTGGATGTCACAATCAGGGATTTGGAAACTACTCGGTAGAACAACAATGAATCATTCGCCGCATTTCTGAGCAGATGGAGGAATAAAGTAGCTCAGATGGCCCACCGGCCGATGGAAAAGGAACAGGTAAGGAAGCTAATCCGAAATCTGCAACAGCTCTACCATGAAAAATTGTTTTATCAGTCCATCTCCACCTTCAAAGAGCTGTTTGAAGTTGGAACTCGAATTGAAGATGGTATCAGGGAAGGAAAGATCAAGAGGGAAGAGCCTCCGAGTCAGTCAAAAAGACCAAACCACTCCCGTAACCCTCCGGATGTCAATGCCCTTAGCAGTCAACCCATCGCATACCCCCTAGGCCATACCAACCCCTCAACCAGTTAAACTCGCCCAATCACCCTTTCTAGAAAAAGCCTCCTCGCAACTTCGCCAAATTAAAAATCCCCCTCTCTTCAACCTTAGATCGTCTCCTCAAAAAGGGCCACCTCCAACTACTCTAGCCTTGAAATACCCCACTCCTGCCAAACTGCGATATATCCAAAAGATGCACCTACTACCAAGCCCCTGGCCACAATACTAATGATTACATGTATCTTTGCCATGATATCTAAGACCTCATTGACCAGAATATCATTGAGCCACCTCCAAAGCAGCCTTATATCACTCAAAATCCTCTACCAAACCACCAAAATATCAGCCTCATTGAGTCCAACCATATACCCTTCAACCCTACTATCTATATCACTCCCTTAGGTCAACCTTTACCCCTCATTGACATCCCGAAATCTGTGGGAATTCATCTGATTGAAGGAGGAGACGATGAGTGGCAGCAACAGCTGACTGATGAACAAGATCTATTCTTTTTGGAAGAACACGATCTAGGGGTAGTGGACCTTAAATGGTATGATCCCAATAATAAAAGTGATACTTCTATCTGGAATGAGTCGGAGAAACCATTTTTGGGAATAGATTGTGACTGGTTCAAAGAAGATGGGACTGTAGAAGGGCCTACTCCTACTGAGATTGATCATCTGACTAGGTTAGGCCATCATTATCAGCTTCCGCAGCCTACCATTGAAGCAATCGAAAGAAGTCTGGTCAAAGACAAGGGAAATGGAAAAATGGATGAGATCATCGAAGAAGATAATGAGTTGATAAAGCAGTTGAAGAAAACCCAAGCGCATCTTTCGATGTGGGACATCATGGTAACATCCTACAAGTACAAGCAAGCTGTATTGAATGCCTTGGCTGGAATTGAGGTCCCCATCGACGCTGCACCGGAAGACATGGTGTCTTTCTTGGGCGTTCTCACCCCTGACCCAATCATTACATTTTCTGATGAAGACCTGTCGCTGGAAGGGTCTACACATAACAAAGCTTTGTACATCACTGTTGGATGTAAGGGACAGTATGTGCCATTCTATTTGGTCGATATAGGTTCCGCCCTAAATGTTTGTGCTCTAAGGACTGCCACCACCTTGGGGGTCAATGTCCTTGACATCACACCATCTGTGCAATCCGTGAGGGCTTACGATAACACCAAGAGAAATGTAATGGGGAATGTTTCTCTCCAAATCCGGGTAGGATCTTTGGTTAACACTGAAATCTTTCAAGTTATGGACATACCTGCCTCGTTTAATTTATTGATCGGGAGGCCCTGGCTACATGTTAACAAAGTTGTATCATCCACTATGCACCAAATGATCAAGTACATTCATGAGAAGGAGGTGAAAATCATCCTCGGCAATAGTTGGGGTAATGAAGCTTTTCCAAACTACGCTCCCATCTTTGAAATCCAAAACACCTGAGCTAGAAGAAGGAGAAATCAGGGGATTCTTCATGGAAGAAGTCCACATGATCAATGATGAAGACAGGTTCCCCGAGATCCACTCTGAAGTTGTCAACATTGTCCGCAAAATGAACTACTTCCCTAGAATAAGATTGGGCCGACGCCAGCAAGGGATTCATGAGTTCCCTCAGATCAAAGGGCAAAAAGGCACTTTTGGGTTGGGATACAAGCCCACTGAAAAAGACGTCAAGCTACAGAGGCCGTGGAAGAAAAGAGTGAGGAGTCTCCCACCATACCGCAAAACCTTGAATGGGCAATTCGTCAAAGAAGGGGATGATTTCCCCTATTTTGGGTTCCCAAAACCCTGGATCCATCAGCCACTGGAAAAAGGCACCCTGGGCTTGAAATCTTCGCCGACTGCAAAAGGCCCCCCTATCAAGATCCGTTCTATCCCAAAGAAATTGAGAAAACCAAGGAGGAGGACTGGTTGGAATATCTGGACACTGAAGCCATCGAGAAAATATGGGAAGAGTTCGCCGAAGAGAAGGAAGAAAAGAGGGCCAAGAGCCAAGATGATCAGATCAAGCCAACTGAGGAGGGTCTGAGCAACCAGGCTGTAGAGTCATCTGTCTCCCTATCCCCTGTTCCCCCAGAGTCTGTGCTTCCAATTATCGAATCTGTACCAGAGTCGGCTACTGTAAGCCCACCACTGTCTAATGTAATCACTCCACCTATCATGAATGAAATGAAAGACGATTCTACTTACTCCTCTGTGTCTAATACTTGTGAATGCACAAATCCCTCCGAGGATCTCCCAATCGAACTTAAGCAACTAATTGAAAAACTACCTACTTATGAAATAATCGAAGATACTTTATCAATTAACCTAGGTGAAATAGATAACCCACAAATTGTGCAAATTAGCTCAACTCCTAATGAAAAAGAAAAAGAAAAATTGACTCTCTTGCTAAAAGAATTCAAAGATGTTTTTGCTTGGTCTTACGAGGACATGCCTGGGGTCGATCCCGACATCGTCCAACATCGCATTCCCCTCCTTCCCAATTCTAAACCCATCAAGCAGAAGTTGAGGCACATGAGGCCAGAATGGAAACTCAAGGTTAAAGAAGAAGTGGAGAAATAATTCAAGGCAGGGTTCATCATTGTTACCGAGTATCCGGGATGGGTTGCCAATATCGTGCCAGTCCCCAAAATGGATGGAAAGGTTCGTTTGTGTGTCGACTTTCATGATCTAAACAAAGCCAGTCCTAAGGATGACTTCCCGCTTCCCTACATCGATGTCTTAGTGGATAACACCATGGAACATGAGCTGCTGTCATTTATGGATGGCTTTTCGGGGTATAATCAGATTCTAATGGTGCCAGAAGATCGGAAAAAGACTACGTTCACCACACCTTGGGGAACCTACTGTTATAGAGTAATGCCTTTCGGACTCAAGAATGCTGGAGCAACCTACCAAAGTGTTGCCACCACTCTGCTGCATGACATGATTCACAAGGAAGTAGAAGTATGTAGATGACATGATCGTAAAATCCAAGGATAGGGAAGGGCACCTGGTGGCACTGGAAAAGTTTTTTGAAAGGTTACGCAAATACAAGATGAGGTTGAATCCAAAGAAATGCACTTTCGGTGTGACCTCCGATAAGCTCCTGGGTTCCTCATCACACAAAGGGGGATAGAAGTGGATCCCTCCAAAATCAAAGCAATTTTAGAAATGGCGCCACCACGGAATGAAAAAGAAGTGAGAGGGTTTCACGAAAGAATCCAATTTATCAGCCGCTTCATCTCCAAACTCATAACTACATGTGATCCTTTGTTCCGATTGCTGAGAAAAGGAGATAAGTTCCAATGGGATGACCAATGCCAAGCCGCTTTTGACAAAATAAAAGCCTACCTTCAAAATTCGCCCGTCCTTTCACCACCCGCTCCTCATAAGCCCTTATTCCTTTACCTATCTATCTCCGAAAATGCCAAGGGTTGCATGCTAGCCCAAAAAGGAGAAGAAAGCCACTCCGAAAAAGCCATATATTACCTTAGCAGGAGGATGACTGGGTATGAGCTCAACTACTCTACCCTTGAAAAAACATTTTGGGCCTTGGATTGGTGCACTTACCGACTGAGGCACTACATGTTGGCCTTCCCAGTTGTGCTCATATCCTGCATGGATCTTCTAAAATACCTCCTCGAAAAACCCGCTCTGACCGGTTGTATATCTCATTGGTTACTTCTACTGTCCGAATTCGATATCAAGTATGTGACAAGCAAATCAGTAAAAGGGAGAACTATGGCTGAACATCTTGCTGAACACGCCATTGATTCTGAAGTAAGTGGAGATTTTCTGTTCCCGAACAAGAATATCATGGAAATCAAGAAAGAACAATGGAAGTTGTACTTTGATGGAGCAGCCAACATGAAAGGCTACGGAGTAGGAATGATTCTATTGTCACCAAATGGGGATCACACCCCACTGGCAGTCAAGCTCAATTATAACTCCACCAACAATACTGCTGAATACGAGGCATGCATTCTGGGGATGGAAGTAGCCATAGAACTGAAAGTTTAGAAGTTGGATGTCTTCGGAGATTCAAACCTCATTATATCACAAGCCAGGGGGGAGTGGAAGGTGAATGAAGAAAGGTTGAAACCCTATCATGACCATCTCGATGGGCTCAAGAAGCAGTTCAAAAGTGTGACGTTCGTTTACCTACCCAGGGAAGAGAACCAATTAGCAGATTCATTGGCTACCTTAGCCTCCATGATCAAAATTCCTGTAGGGGTCAAGATGATGCCTTTGGTAATTGAGCAAAGATACGAGCTCTCATTCAATATGGTCGCCGCGATCAGAGAAGAAGAGAATGAAACACCATGGTACCAAGATGTTTGGGACTTCATAGAGAAGGGAGCATACCCCCTAGAATCTTCCGAGAAAGAAAAAAGAGCAATTCAACAGTTCGCAGTCCAGTTTATTATTTGCGGGGGAAAATTGTTGAAGAAAGGATACAATGGTCACAATCTAACTTGCTTGTTCGGAAAGTGCGCCAAAAAAATAATGGAAGAAATACACAAAGGGGTGTGCGGTCCACACATGAATGGTCACATGCAAGCCAAAAAGATCATAAGACAAGGGTACTACTGGACGACATTGGAGAAAGATTGCTGCGAATACGTGAGAAGGTGCCACAAGTGCCAGATCCACGCAAACATGATGCATGTACCACCATCTCTGCTCTCAACATGACCTCTCCTTGGCCATTCTCAACCTGGGGAATCGATATCATCGGCGAAGTCATTCCAAAAGCCTCGAATGGAAATTGATACATTTTGGTGGCGATTGACTACTTCACAAAATGGGTAGAAGCTGCATCTTACAGTAAGTTGGGGGCCAAGGAAGTGGCCAAATTCATCAAGAAGAACCTCATATGTCGCTATGGAGTCCCCTATAAGATCATTTCAGATAATGGTAGTCATTTTAAAGCTGAAGTCAGGGATCTGTTTGAGGAATACAAAATCACTCATCATAAGTCGTCACCATACATGCCACAAACTAATGGGACAGTCGAAGCTGTAAACAAGAATGTCAAGGCCATACTATAGAAATCGGCCAATACCTACAAAGACTGGCATGAAAGGCTACCGTTCGCACTTTGGGGATACAGAACATCGATAAGGATGTCCACAGGAGCAACTCCTTACTCACTAGTATATGGAATGGAAGCAATACTTCCAGTCAAGATAGAACTACCATTCCTGCGCGTGATGGCAGAATGTGAAATTTTAGAATCGGATTGGTTAAGGGAAAGGTACAAAGAATTGGCTCTCATAGATGAAAAGCGCCTAACAGCAGTCGACCATATCCGAATCTATCAAAAGAGGATAGCTCATGCTTTCAACAAAAGGGTTCGTCCGAGGAAAATTGTCGAGGGTGACCTTGTCCTCAAGGAATTGTGAGCCCCAATCTTTGATCCACGCGGAAAGTTCAAACCCAAATGGGTCGGCCCTTATATCGTCAAAATTATCCTTTCTGGAGGAGCAACCTACCTTATGGACCTCGATGGCAATTGAATTCAAAGAACCAATCAACATGGATCGCCTAAAAAAGTACTATGTTTGACCATTCCCCAAAATCAAATTTCTTTCAAAGCCTTGGCTGAACTATGCTCGACCTGATTCCCACTCAGGGATACGTAGGCAACTGCATCGGTTTGGTCGACACCATCATAATCAACCCTTTTTCTTTCAGGACTATGCCCTAAACTACGCTCGACCTGATTCCCACTCGGGGATACATAGGCAACCGCATTGGTTCAGTCGACACCATCATAATCAACCCTTTTTCTTTCAGGACTATGCCCTGAACTACGCTCGACCTGATTCCCACTCGGGGATACATAGGCAACCGCATTGGTTCAGTCGACACCATCATAATCAACCCTTTTTCTTTCAAGACTTTGGCCCAAACTATGTTGGACCTAATCCCCATTCAGGGGTACGTAGGCAGACTTTCAAAAAAGAAAAGAAGGATGGCTCGCTAGGTCAAAAATCTGAAAGGATGCCTAGGAAAAAGTTAGAGTTAAATTCAAAATGAGCAAGAACAAAAGAGAGAAAAGAGCTCGCTACGTCACCTAACTGTTGCCTAGGCAAAAATTATGAGCATGTGAGAAAAATAAAGTCGTGGTCCTTACCATAACCCAGAAATCACCCTTCACACTAGGGGCAAACTTCGACCACCTGCCTCGTTTACCTGAACCTCTTCTAAACTAGGGGCAAACGTCGGTCATCTACCTCATTTGCCTCACAACCATACATATTCCAAACTAGGGGCAAACTTCGGCCTCTCGCCTCGTTTGCCTCTAATCGTCCTAGCATGGCCAAACAAGTACCAAAAGCAAACATCTGATCAAAATCATACTATGAATGTTTTCAGAAAGCCAAATGCATGAAATAAGATTCTCCAAGTAACCAAGGTTCACCGATAAACAAACTTTGAATATTCCATAAGCAGGGATAAATGAAAACACAAAAAGTTCTTTCAGAAAGCAATCCCAAATATCAAAGACACTTGGAGGAAACAAGCAGAATCAGTCAAGTCTAGTTTTATTTTGTGTCTTTTATTTGTTCAAAGGTCTCTAGAAATAGGCTCTTACTCGACCAGCCCAGCCTCTGATGAAAGCAGCAATAGTAGTGGCTTTGACTCTGGAAGTAAAGACCCTCTCAGTAAACCCCCGGGGGACCTCTTGAACTCGCTCGTACTATCTGGCCAATCGGCGAGGATGATAGAAAGAGGTCTCTCTCAGACCCATCAGCCACACTCTCTGGTAATCCCCGAGACTAGTGGTCATAGCATAAAGGCTCCAACGCCTCACGATCCAGCAAATGTCAGCCTCAGATAAAGCACCCATCATGCCAACCTAATCGGCAGCAGTATAATGAGGATGAAGCATAGCCCTGTAGAAATAAACTGGCGACACATTACCTACCCATAACTGAAGGCGCTCGTAGAGCCAAGCCTGTAACACCAAAGGCGCCCCAAAAAGAATAAGCGTTCCTTGATTGAAAGCGCGATCCAAACCATTCGGGGTTTCAGCCAGAACCATGGCCATGGGATTCCTGCTAAGTTTTAGCCCAAGGCACACGTGCACCAAGTCGATGGAAGCACTCGAGAACAGAAAGTGCGAAGTTATGCACAATATCAGAGCGGCCCCGCAGGTAGCATCATATACGCTAGGATTCCCAGGACTAGCATACCGGGCGATGATGGAAGCAATGTCAAGAACCTCACCATGAATTAGTCGGCGACAAATAGTAGTGGAACAGTTCAGGTATTTGTAGACACCCCATTTTGTCGGCTATCAGATTTAGGAGACCCATAGCTTGGTGGTTCACAATGATCGTAAAAGACTCAAAAGGACTCTCGGAAGTCAGCTCTATCTCTCAGAATGCTCAGAATGACCAAAATGCCCTTGAAAGTCCAAAAATTCCCAGATTTGGTCCCAAAGTTCTGAAAACATACTACGTCGTAAGAAAAGTGATAAAATGAGTTTTTAAATAAAATCGGAAGAAATCGTCAGCTCCCAGAGACCCCCGGAAGTCCCGGATGTTCCCCGAAAGTCCCCGTTGACCGGTTTGACCAAGGTTTGACCAGGTTTGACCAGAGTTTGACCAAGTTTGACCAAGTTTGACCGAAACTGTCTGAATTCACCAAAACCATTCTAAATCATGAGAAACGTATTAAAACAAGTTCCAAAAGAAAATCGAGCGAAAACATCAGCTCCTGGGAGCTCCTAGAGGTTCCCAGAACTTCCCGGGAATCCCAGGTTTGACCGGTTTGACCAAGATTTGACTTTGGAATCGGGGCACCGAAACAATTTTCAAATATTTTTCATGGATACTAGAGGTCAATAGCTTTCCAACGGTATATTGCACATAATTTCTGGATTTAAAACGAATTTATTATAAATTTCCAAAGGCGAAAAAGGCGATCAAATCGGCTTTTATCGCGAATACCGCAAAACTTTTCGAAGTGACCTATCCCCGAACTATTTTTTATGTAAAGTAGACTCCATTACCTTTCCAACGGTATATCACAACCTCAATTTGGAGTTCGTATGCATTTTCTGTGAATTTCGGACGAAATAGGGCCTTTTCGCGAATACCGGAACTTCGGGGGGGCCTAAACAGCATTATCCAGACGAAGGGAGGAGCAGTGCCGCCGCGGCACTGGCCCACTGCCGCCGCGGCAGTGGCCCAGTGCCGCCGCGGCACTCACCTCCAGAACAGTAAGTTTTTGTAATTATTTTTGGGGGTCCATTTTGATTAATTAAAAACCAAAACGACATAGTTTTATGTTTTCAGATGTTTGGGACCAATGGGAACACTTTTAAAACCCCAAAACCACCCCAAGTTGGCCTATATAAACACCCCATTACTCCTCATTTTAGGGGGGGTCAAATGTGAGTTTTGAAAAGTTTGGGAGAGAAAGTTGTAGAGATAAGGTTAGAGTAGAGAGAAAAGAAGCATTCTTCTTTGATTTTCAAAACAAAAGTGAGTTCTAACTTTGTTTTTACTTCATTACTTCCATTTATTTCAACATTCAATACTCCCAACCACCATTTTAGTGAGCATTCAAGAGAGTGGAAGCTTCTTCCATGTCTAAGTGTCATTACATATGAGTGAAACACCAACCTACAAGTTCATGCTTCATGAATATCATCTATTGATCATCATCTATTTGCTTGTTTATTTATTGTTTATCTCTTCTTACCCCATTTCTTTTTGTTTTCTTTTATTTACTTACTAGTTCATCATCATCTAAGTGATGACATGAAGTTTGGGGTGAGTGAATCCTTATGGATAGTAGCTCTTGACCTCAAAAACATGCTTGACAGATGATGATCATAACCTCAATACTTCCAAGGTATTCTTGGAATGTATTGAAGTCATGTTAAAAAAATAGAATAAATCTCTCCAACAATCTTGGAGATTCTTAATGATGAGTTTGGTGTTAGTATTCTAAGTGGTCATAATCCTTATTGAGTGTTGAAAATATGTTTTCAAAACATCTATTTCAAAACCCCTCTCAATCCCTCTCATTTGATTTCAAGAAATAAAACTTTGTTTTCCTCAATATCTCCAAAACAATGACCCAAAACAGTGAGCTGTTCAGATTTAAAGTTTTGTTTTGAATTAAATACTCAAGTTATGATAATGGAACCACTTGTAAAACCTTCCCAATACATCATAGTTTGTCCCTAATTTTTCCCATCAATTATAGAAATGTGAAAGTATTTGTTTTGGATGTGAGAAGTTCATATTCATAATCTGCCTCTGTTCTCACAGAATGTTTATCTAACTTCTTGCACCTATTCTGGACATTTTCATCACTGTACATACATCTTTTCTATTTTTTTTATAAAACTTGGGTGTCTTAGGAAACTTTTGGTATATAATGGGTCATCATAAACCTTTTCTTTGATTTATGAAAAATCATACAAAATCAGTCAACAGTGCAGCTTTTGTTTCTGAGTCATGTGTACATTCTGATTTTTTTCTTTTAATCTGTGATATCTATTGATGTTTGGCCTTTTGGGTTATTTTCTAGACACAATAAGGATGATCTCAGATTTTTCTCACATTTTTCTAGGCACGTTTGACCTCCCATTATAATGTTGCAAAGTAATACAAGCAATCTGTCCACTATTCACAGCAAGCACATTTCAACTTTCATTCTTTGATTTGATGCTCATATGCATTCTAAATTAGTTCATATCTTAGGAAGTAGTTCATACTACATTTGTATATATCCCATGTTGATTTAATCCATTCATTCATGCACATTTTAGACTACTAAGTCATTTTAGAAATCCATGAACACAAAACACACTACAACCTTTGCACATTTTTAGGTTCATATAATACATTCATGCAAGATTTGGGGTTTTTGTAACTCTTAATCTAAGAAGATTATAAGGAATGAACTTGATCACACGTTCACGTTTCCCCTAGATCTAATCATCCTTTCTCATCCGTCCCGGGGATTGAGAGATCTTCTTTTCTCAAAAAAATAACATGCATCATTCTAGTTTGCTAAGCATATTTTGATTTCTTTAATTATTTGCTTCAAGAACAATTTATGTCCCCTTTAGATTAGGAAAACTTGATTAATTGATATATGATTAGACGATTTTTCCTAGGTTTATTTGTGTGATCTTTCACCTTACATTGCATGATATTTGATTTAGATCTTATGAATGATATTTTATCTTTAGATCTTCCATTTTTAAGCTTCTTATGTGATGTAATATACTATCATAGTATTAATTGTTGAACCATACATAGTATAAGATGATTATTTGGATGCTAATTGAGGCCCGTCGAAAGACGGGGCGAGTTGAGGGTGTTTTAGTCGTGACAAAGGCTCCTTCCTCTCTCGTACCAAAACCCCGAACCAAGTTCTTTGGTTATGAAGGGCCGGTGCCCTTCTCCGCTTGGGTGAGTCAAAATTAGGTTTCTTGGTTCCTTAAAGACCAAGTGGCGACTCTGTATCTGTTTTCAACAGACCTTTCGTTTTCTTTCCTTGATTCAAATCAATTTCAAAACAATCTCAAACAAGAGAGAGAAGTGGTCCGATTCCGCGTGTCCACAATCTGGCGACTCTGCTGGGGATTTTATTTTTTAAAACAAAATAATACAGAGGTTTGACTCATAAGAAGCATCCTTAAAATCATCTTTTTACCGTGTTTGGTTCACCGCATTGCACTCTTGCATTTCCCCCTCTACTGTGTCTGAAACGCGGCGCTGACATTGTTCAGGTCTTGCTGTGCCAGGGCACAAGTCACCGTTGATACTGTACCTTCCAAGGTATATCAAAAAGAGTAAAAACCTCCGTACTGTCTCCCTGACGGTATATCGGAACTCTCGTCAACGGACCCTCTTTGACTAAACCCAGCCTTTGCATATAGATTCCTGTAGAACCTTTCATAGGGCTGTTGATTTATCTTTTCAGATAGGACAATGTGATATAACTGCTGTATGCCCTGGTGGGATTACCTGTGCGGTGTAGATGCTTATGTGGCATGAGGCAGAAACCTCTTTCTTATGATTCCCAAGGCAATTACTCACATGTGATCACATTGAGTTGACCTGCCTAGGCACCATGACAAAGATGTCTGCTCCATGCTCACAAAGATATACACCGCAAACCTTGTTTGTTGGTCCTAAGTCATAGGAGTATGAAAACCTGCTAGACAGTATGATCACTATCACCATACTTACCAGTTTCTCCCAGAAACTCTGTCCAGATATCCCAGATATAACCGTACTTACCAGTTTCTCCCAGAAACTCTGTCCAGATATCCCAGATATAACCGTACTTACCAGTTTCTCCCAGAAACTCTGTCCAGATATCCCAGATATAACCGTACTTACCAGTTTCTCCCAGAAACTCTGTCCAGATATCCCAGATATAACCGTACTTACCAGTTTCTCCCAGAAACTCTGTCCAGATATCCCAGATATACCCGTATTAACCAGTGTCTCTCGAAAACTCTGCTCAAAACTGTACCCGGATATCCCATTTTCTCCCAAAAACTCCATCCAAATCAACCAAGAATGCCCAGTCCTTCTTAGAAGCCTCCGTGAACCCTGGAAATCCCTGTTATCCCTTAGTGATCATACTGGAAAGTAAGATTGGCACACTCTATATGGTTAGGGCCTTATTTGTTTAACTGCTATCTGTTAGAAATAGAAGCGTCATATAGATTAGGCCTTACATCCGCCTGCTTGTCCCACATGCATGCACCGTCAATCTTCACGCACTATCCCAGTCAGTCTGTACATAAGCAGGTCCATCTTCCTTAACATCACTGTCATTGTCTATCTAAAGTCATCACTATCAGAATCTGATACACCTCTCCTCTCGAATCTATAGGTCATAGATTCCCAAAGTCAGCCTCTGAGATCCCCATCCTGGGTCAGAAGCTCGAGCAGTCATTTGGTTAGAATCAGTCCGCCGAGAAAATTCAACATGAATCAGGAAACTTTGGAAGCCAAGGTCACTGAATTAATCAATCAACAGTCAGATCGGCTGACTCAAGTTCTGAAATTTATGGAAGAGTTCCGACAACAGCAGGCACAGTACCCACCTGGGTTCCCACCGCCACCGCCTAGATTTGGACCGCCTCCCGAGAACAATGGGGAAGAAGAATGGTTTCAAGGGGTCCCGCCGCCTGTATATGAGAAAAAGCTCCAAGAGAAAATGGACAAGGTCGACAAGCTTGAGAACATACTAAGGAAGAGTAAGGGAGTCGACGATTACATGTTAGATCTGGAAGGATTGTTTGAGCCCAACAAGGTCAGGCTACCCGAGAACTTCAAGATGCCTGAAATCGACCGTTTTGACGGAACTGGAAATCCAAAGAGCCACGTGAAGTTTTGTATGAGCATTTTCCAGTCAATGGGCTGCACCCATGAGCACATAGCTATGTTGTTCCCTCAAACCCTCCAGAAAGCCGCACTATCCTGGTTCCTAACCCTTGAAACTTCCAAGACCCGAGTTTGGGAAGATGTTGCTAGAACTTTCATTGATCACTACTCCTACAACCAAGAGCTTGATGTCACCATCCGAGATCTGGAAACTACCAGGCAGAATTTTAAGGAGTCCTTCGCTGCATTCTTGAGCAGATGGAGGAATAAAGTAGCCCAAATGATCCACAGGCCTATTGAGAAAGAGCAAGTACGTATGCTGGTCAAGAACTTGCAACCAGTATACCATGAAAAACTATTCTACCAGTCCATCTCAACATTTGAAGAGCTGTTTGAGGTTGGGACTAGAATCGAGGATGCTATCTGTGAAGGTAAGATCAATGGAGCTGGGTTACTGCAAACGGAGAAGAGACCCCATACCTTTGGTGAAGATCAAGAGAGCCTAGATGTCAATGCCTTAAGCCCATCATCAAGCCAAAATGATTGCAGTAAGAGGCACAAGAAAGGAAACCAAAGAGTCTTCACACCACTTGACATGAGCTTATCATCCGCTATCAATCACCTTGTTCAAAAGGGCCACCTTGTACCTTTGGAGCCTAGTAAGCCTCCTAATCACCCACCTCCTGGGTACAATGAATCCAAGTATTGTGATTACCACCAAGACCAAGGCCATGAGACCGACAACTGTAAGAGGCTCCGTCACTCAATTCAGGATCTCTTAGATGATGCGCCGCACCCCAATCCAATTCACTACCTCGGTCTGGACCAACCCATGACCTATCCATTTCAATGATCCCCTTCGTTGAGGACCATGAATGTTGAACCTGTGCCGGTGAAGCGATGGTGTTTGGGACTTTTGCTATCAAAACAAATGAGGATGCTCTTTTAAAAAAAAAAAAGAATAAGCGAGTCACTGTGACATTCCATTTGAGACCGGGTCAAGTCCAGTCGAGTCTGTTGTGTGTTTGTCTATTTCAAGTTTAGTCTTGTTGTCGAGTCTGTCTGTCATCAAGTTGTTAATGAGTCTGTAACCTTTCTCTTTGGATGGAATGAAGTCTCCTTTTGCCTAATCTGATGTGCCTAGTCATAGATGCATGAATCGTTGAACTGAAGTGTCACTCTTCAAATTACCATGGATATTACTATGCTAAAAAAATAGTTTTCTTTTTTTAACTCAAACAAAAAATCCTGAAAGGTCAAAGTCAATTTTGCGCTGACACCGATGAAGAGCCGAGAATTGAATAGTCTTACTTTAAGAATATAAAGATTCTCTTGCCTCAATCTTGAAAAGACATGCTTGGAACTGACTTGGGGCTTGCCCAACACCCTTCCCACCATTTCTACCATTTCAAAGCCTTGGGCCCAACCCAATCAATAGCCATGCGAACCTGTGCAGACTCGGTCCTTGATGGTAGCCAAACATTTCAATGAGTTTCATCTCCACTTTCAAAAAAAAAAAAAAAAGAAAAGAAAAGAAAAGCTCGCTAGGTTGAAAACCCGAAAGAGCACCTAGGCAAAAGTTAGAGCTGAAAAGGTATTGATTTCCAAGATCTGACCTTAGCCAGTCAAAATGATGGAGAAAATGAAAGAAATTTTTTTTATAAAACAAATGAGAGAATCGTATGTGCCTAGATCACACTTCCAAAGGCATGGAACAGCCACAAATAAATTCTGAGAGCTGACATGCACATTTCGGAATTCTAAGTTTGCGATTGAAAGATCTTGCAAGAATCAACTACATGAAAAGCAAAAATTGACTGGCTAGGCGAAAGTAAAAAGGATCAATCCTCAAAACAAAAGAAAAAGAAAAAGAAAAAGAAAAGAAAGGGAGATTGAAACTGAATCCTTTTTATTCAAAGCTACCACAAGTGGCTCAAGTTTGAACTTCTTTGACGATTGGTTTGAAAAACCCTCATACCTCAAACCCTTTATTTCAAGCCTTGCCTTGAACTATGCTCGACCTGATTCCCACTCGAGGATACGTAGGCAACCGCATCGGTTCGGTCGACACCATCATAATCAAACCAATTTCCTTCAAGCCATGCCTTGAACTACGCTCGACCTGATTCCCACTCGGGGATACGTAGGCAACCACAACGGTTCGGTCACCCCATATACCTAAAAAAATCAACTCCCCCTTCTTTCAAGACTTTGGCCCGAACTACGTTGGACCTGATCCCCACTTGGGGGTACGTAGGCAGACTTTCAAAAAAATAAAAATAAAAATAAAAATAAAATAAAAATAAAAATAAAAAAGGGATGGCTCGCTAGGACGAAAATCCGAAAGGACGCCTAGGCAAAAATTAGAGCTAAATCCAAAGTGAGCAATAACAAAAGAGAGAAAATAGCTCGCCAGGCCGCCTCCTTGGTGCCTGGGCAAAAATTATGAGCATTTGAGAGATTAAAGTCACGGTCCATGCCTCAAGCCAGAAAATCACCTTCCACACTAGGGGCAAACTTCGGCTACCCGCCTCGTTTGCCTGACTTTTATTATCTACCCTTCACACAAGGGGCAAACTTCGGTCACCTACCTCGTTTGCCCAAAACCTCCAATGAACCTTCCTCCAAACTAGGGGCAAACTTCGGTCATTTACCTCGTTTGCCTACCGATCCCACTTCATGCCCTTCAAACTAGAGGCAAACTTCGTTTGCCACCCAATCCCTATACACCAATGGTAAGCCTTCAAGTCACAAGCATTGTCTTGAACAGATGGAAATGGAGCGTCTTTCATTCCATAAGCTAAGGCACTAATTCAAAGCACATCTTGAGAGAAGCAAAGAAATTGATTAGATCAGTAGGGAGGAACTTCCAAAAATAAGATTCACCATCAAAGTGATGCCACGTTAAGGAGAGAAGTAAACACAAAAGAGAAATGGTACATCATTTATGACAAAAGCACATTAAGTTTTGGCAAGTCGACCTTGTTTCATTTTGGTGTCAAATGTGTCGTCCTCGTGCGTCAATGTCTGTCAAGTTTTTGAGTGTGTTGTAGTCTCAAATGTGTAAATCAACAGTGACTAATAAAATTTTCAAATCAAGTTATAAAGAGCATGCCAATACAAGCAGGAGTACCGAACACCAATACTGCACCGGTCAAGGCGTCAGCACGAGAAGTGTCAAAACTTGGGGAGAATTTCATCCCTTTCCAAACCATCGAAAGTTAACCATCTTCGTTCATGCAACATAAGTCCATGAGTGGCTGTTGATGATCTTCCTTTCTCCTGCAACATAAGTCCATGAGTGGCTGTTGATTTCCTTCATTTGTTCATGCAACATAAGTCCATGAGTGGCTGTTGATGATCTTCTTTCATCTCCTTGCAACATAAGTCCATGAGTGGCTGTTGATCTTCCTTCATGCAACATAAGTCCATGAGTGGCTGTTGATTTCCTTCCATTGTTCATGCAACATAAGTCCATGAGTGGCTGTTGATGATCTTCTTTCATCTCCTTGCAACATAAGTCCATGAGTGGCTGTTGATCTCCCTTCATGCAACATAAGTCCATGAGTGGCTGTTGATCTTCCTTCATGCAACATAAGTCCATGAGTGGCTGTTGATTTCCTTCCTTTGTTCATGCAACATAAGTCCATGAGTGGCTGTTGATGATCTTCTTTCATCCTAGCAACATAAGTCCATGAGTGGCTGTTGATCTCTCACCTTTTTTCATGCAACATAAGTCCATGAGTAGCTGTTGATGATCTTCCTTTCTCCTAGCAACATAAGTCCATCACTCTCCTCTTTCAAAATCAAAACCTTAACTGCCGCAGGCCATCTCCATATCCCTCATCACAAATAGAATGATACCTTGATTCCCATTTAAAGGACGTATTTCCTTCTTCCTAGCAAAGTACATTATCCTTCAGCTCCTAGAGGTCCCGACCGGCCCTCTTGGATTGAGCGCCAAAAGAGATTCTCCGAGAACCCTACATCATCCCCCGAGGACAGAAACCGATAGATACCAGCTCCCGGAGGCCCTGACCGGCCCCCTTGGATTGAGCGCCAAAAGAGATTCTCCGAGAACCCTACATCATCCCCCGAGGACAGAAACCAATAGATACCAGCTCCCGGAGGCCCTGACCGGCCCCCTTGGATTGAGCGCCAAAAGAGATTCTCCGAGAACCCTACATCATCCCCCGAGGACAGAAACCGATAGGCCCTAACCGGCTCTTTTGGATTGAGCATTGCGAGATCTGACCAACCACGAGAGATTCAGAGATGGATCCTGGTTCTAGGTCAAGAATTGAAGAGAGATTCTCAGAGAGTCCCCTACCATCCCAGCAAAAGATAACAGAAGTCCGAACCAATTCTCCGGACTTTGTCATCATAAGGATCGGCCAACGATTGAAAACATCACCCGCAGTCAAATCACCCCGATTCCCTTGGCAAGCACTGTCTATTCACAATTTAAGGACCCGTGTCCACTGATTATCATGAGCTTTCTCACTTGTCAGTCATCATGAGTTTCCTCACTTATCGTGAGCCTCTTCACTCCGGTTATCTCACCTGTCCATTATCGTGAACTACCCCACTTATCATGAGCCTCCTCACTTTGGTTATTATAAAACTGTCGGTATAAAATGAACTCCCTCGCCTATGGGTTATCCTTAGTTGTCATCCTCAGGGACCCCACATCTGACTACATTCGCTCGCAAAGCACACTTCCCAAATTCCAGAAGTTTGCCCCTAAACCCAGAGACTTCTAAACCTTGATGTCCTTATCCGAGTCACCCACCGCATCACAGTCGCAAACACTAGCACAACACCAGCCCACTCGGAGTGGCACACCCCACAGTACTTGCTCATACTAGGGTCACAACACTAGACATGATAGGACTAATGACACAATTCATATCACATCCATACATTGCATATCACTCTTCTAGCATAGCATCCGCCTGATTGTTGTGTATGTGCATGTATGATCGGTTCCTTGCCCTGAACTACGTCCTGGTCTGATTCCCCTTGGGATACGTAGGTAGCTCACGCAGAGCACGACCAGCACTGACCTCAGCATCTTTCTTTTTTCTTCATTGCATCTTTTGCAACGTTTTTATCCTAAATCTATAGCCTCCAAAAAGTCCTGTCTCTTCAAAACTTTGGCACTCGCTTGCGACATGCGTTGCCTCGCAAGTTCCTGCCAAAGAGGGGCAAACTGTAGACACCCCATTTTGTCGGCTATCAGATTTAGGAGACCCATAGCTTGGTGGTTCACAATGATCGTAAAAGACTCAAAAGGACTCTCGGAAGTCAGCTCTATCTCTCAGAATGCTCAGAATGACCAAAATGCCCTTGAAAGTCCAAAAATTCCCAGATTTGGTCCCAAAGTTCTGAAAACATACTACGTCGTAAGAAAAGTGATAAAATGAGTTTTTAAATAAAATCGGAAGAAATCGTCAGCTCCCAGAGACCCCCGGAAGTCCCGGATGTTCCCCGAAAGTCCCCGTTGACCGGTTTGACCAAGGTTTGACCAGGTTTGACCAGAGTTTGACCAAGTTTGACCAAGTTTGACCGAAACTGTCTGAATTCACCAAAACCATTCTAAATCATGAGAAATGTATTAAAACAAGTTCCAAAAAAAATCGAGCAAAAACATCAGCTCCTGGGAGCTCCTAGAGGTTCCCAGAACTTCCCGGGAATCCCAGGTTTGACCGGTTTGACCAAGATTTGACTTTGGAATCGGGGCACCGAAACAATTTTCAAATATTTTTCATGGATACTAGAGGTCAATAGCTTTCCAACGGTATATTGCACATAATTTCTGGATTTAAAACGAATTTATTATAAATTTCCAAAGGCGAAAAAGGCGATCAAATCGGCTTTTATCGCGAATACCGCAAAACTTTTCGAAGTGACCTATCCCCGAACTATTTTTTATGTAAAGTAGACTCCATTACCTTTCCAACGGTATATCACAACCTCAATTTGGAGTTTGTATGCATTTTCTGTGAATTTCGGACGAAATAGGGCCTTTTCGCGAATACCGGAACTTCGGGGGGGCCTAAACAGCATTATCCAGACGAAGGGAGGAGCAGTGCCGCCGCGGCAGTGGCCCAGTGCCGCCGCGGCACTCACCTCCAGAACAGTAAGTTTTTGTAATTATTTTTGGGGGTCCATTTTGATTAATTAAAAACCAAAACGACATAGTTTTATGTTTTCAGATGTTTGGGACCAATGGGAACACTTTTAAAACCCCAAAACCACCCCAAGTTGGCCTATATAAACACCCCATTACTCCTCATTTTAGGGGGGGTCAAATGTGAGTTTTGAAAAGTTTGGGAGAGAAAGTTGTAGAGATAAGGTTAGAGTAGAGAGAAAAGAAGCATTCTTCTTTGATTTTCAAAACAAAAGTGAGTTCTAACTTTGTTTTTACTTCATTACTTCCATTTATTTCAACATTCAATACTCCCAACCACCATTTTAGTGAGCATTCAAGAGAGTGGAAGCTTCTTCCATGTCTAAGTGTCATTACATATGAGTGAAACACCAACCTACAAGTTCATGCTTCATGAATATCATCTATTGATCATCATCTATTTGCTTGTTTATTTATTGTTTATCTCTTCTTACCCCATTTCTTTTTGTTTTCTTTTATTTACTTACTAGTTCATCATCATCTAAGTGATGACATGAAGTTTGGGGTGAGTGAATCCTTATGGATAGTAGCTCTTGACCTCAAAAACATGCTTGATAGATGATGATCATAACCTCAATACTTCCAAGGTATTCTTGGAATGTATTGAAGTCATGTTAAAAAAATAGAATAAATCTCTCCAACAATCTTGGAGATTCTTAATGATGAGTTTGGTGTTAGTATTCTAAGTGGTCATAATCCTTATTGAGTGTTGAAAATATGTTTTCAAAACATCTATTTCAAAACCCCTCTCAATCCCTCTCATTTGATTTCAAGAAATAAAACTTTGTTTTCCTCAATATCTCCAAAACAATGACCCAAAACAGTGAGCTGTTCAGATTCAAAGATTTGTTTTGAATTAAATACTCAAGTTATGATGATGAAACCACTTGTAAAACCTTCCCAATACATCATAGTTTGTCCCTAATATTTCCCATCAATTATAGAAATGTGAAAGTATTTGTTTTGGATGTGAGAAGTTCATATTCATAATCTCCCTCTGTTCTCACAGAATGTTTATCTAACTTCTTGCACCTATTCTGGACATTTTCATCACTGTACATACATCTTTTCTATTTTTTTTATAAAACTTGGGTGTCTTAGGAAACTTTTGGTATATAATGGGTCATCATAAACCTTTTCTTTGATTTATGAAAAATCATACAAAATCAGTCAACAGTGCAGCTTTTGTTTCTGAGTCATGTGTACATTCTGATTTTTTTCTTTTAATCTGTGATATCTATTGATGTTTGGCCTTTTGGGTTATTTTCTAGACACAATAAGGATGATCTCAGATTTTTCTCACATTTTTCTAGGCACGTTTGACCTCCCATTATAATGTTGCAAAGTAATACAAGCAATCTGTCCACTATTCACAGCAAGCACATTTCAACTTTCATTCTTTGATTTGATGCTCATATGCATTCTAAATTAGTTCATATCTTAGGAAGTAGTTCATACTACATTTGTATACATCCCATGTTGATTTAATCCATTCATTCATGCACATTTTAGACTACTAAGTCATTTTAGAAATCCATGAACACAAAACACACTACAACCTTTGCACATTTTTAGGTTCATATAATACATTCATGCAAGATTTGGGGTTTTTGTAACTCTTAATCTAAGAAGATTATAAGGAATGAACTTGATCACACGTTCACGTTTCCCCTAGATCTAATCATCCTTTCTCATCCGTCCCGGGGATTGAGAGATCTTCTTTTCTCAAAAAAATAACATGCATCATTCTAGTTTGCTAAGCATATTTTGATTTCTTTAATTATTTGCTTCAAGAACAATTTATGTCCCCTTTAGATTAGGAAAACTTGATTAATTGATATATGATTAGACGATTTTTCCTAGGTTTATTTGTGTGATCTTTCACCTTACATTGCATGATATTTGATTTAGATCTTATGAATGATATTTTATCTTTAGATCTTCCATTTTTAAGCTTCTTATGTGATGTAATATACTATCATAGTATTAATTGTTGAACCATACATAGTATAAGATGATTATTTGGATGCTAATTGAGGCCCGTCGAAAGACGGGGCGAGTTGAGGGTGTTTTAGTCGTGACAAAGGCTCCTTCCTCTCTCGTACCAAAACCCCGAACCAAGTTCTTTGGTTATGAAGGGCCGGTGCCCTTATCCGCTTGGGTGAGTCAAAATTAGGTTTCTTGGTTCCTTAAAGACCAAGTGGCGACTCTGTATCTGTTTTCAACAGACCTTTCGTTTTCTTTCCTTGATTCAAATCAATTTCAAAACAATCTCAAACAAGAGAGAGAAGTGGTCCGATTCCGCGTGTCCACAGTATTCAGCTAAGCCTCGCATGGGACTGGGGGTATCAGCAGAAGGAAAAATCAGGTCAGAGTCAGAATCAAAGCCAAGGATAGCACATAATTCCTTAAATAGGGGACATATCTCTAGGCCGTTGAAATTGAAGACATGGTTCACCGGGTCCCAGTAGACAATAGCGGCACGCATGAACTCAGTATTCATAGCCATCTGGCAAACAGAGAATAGCTCGGTCAGACCGTAGCTGAAGAGGTTGATCCGCTCCACACCATCCGTGATGTTCAGCCAAGCTGTGAGTTGAGCGGGATCATACAATGTCATATTTTCTGTCGCGACTCTAGCAAAATTCAAAATTTTGGCAGCACCTCCCCGTTTCACGGACTATCCCACCTGCAAGGCAAACACACTCACTATCACAAGGCTGCTCTTTGCAGTAACATCAATAATCACAGAATCAAAATGCATAACCACCAACCAAAGCAAGCATACAACTGTACCTTCAAATCGGAAACTATCCGGCTCGAAAGACAAAACATCATGATACGCTGTCAAGGGTGATAAATCATCCTACACATCTTCCTACTCATCATCCTACACATTGTCTTACACATTATCCAACAATCACATTATTCACTAGTACAACCCAATTAAAAACATAAAATAAACATGAAACAAAAATCCCTGCTTAGGAGGCCTTAGTCTTCCTCTTCTTCGTCCTCTGTCGAGCCATTCGGAGTGTACGCCGGCGATGGTCTCCTTCTGCCACCTTTGCACCTCGGCCCAATCCTCGACGAGCCGGCACCACCCCCATGATACTGCATACACAAATAAAATAAAAGCAATTAGTAGAGAAACAACAAAAAGTACAAAAACAAAGTCGAGTCAGAAACTTTCCAAGGACGCCATCTGACTAGTGGCGATTGTCGCATACCATCCATCTGTCAAGGGAAAAATCAGGGTTAGTACCTCATAACCTTAAGGAACGAAAAATTAGAGACATACCCGGTGGTCTCGTGTGAGGACCAAAGACCGTAAGCTAGCCGCCAAGGTGTGGCCCTCCTCAGCATAACTCCAAGGGACGTTGAGGATGCCTGCTGGCTGGGTAGGATACTTACATGTGACCCGCAGTACCTCCATAACCTGGGGAGAGCCATCTGCACCCAAAACAGTAACAGTCCAATCCCAAGGAGGGATAGGATCAGAAACTGGGGGAACCTGTCTCCTGTACATCTCGCGAAGCTGTAGGCACAAAACAAGTGAGGGAAAAGATGAGTCAAAAACATAGGCAACGGATAAAGACAAAAACGTAAAAGAAACTCACATCTAGAAGTGGGAAGTTGGGCATCAGGAAGTGGCCGCGGTAAGCCTCATAGCCGGTCTCAGAGAAAAAGTGATCCCAAACATCAGTACCAGCTAAGGCCACCAGCAAAGCATCACTAAAAAGGTCATCAGATTCCATCACAGGAGGATTATGAGGGGACGCAATACCTCAGACCGCCAACCACCTGCCGAAACACTCGCTCACCAAGGAACCATTGCCTTCTTTCCATACTTTCCATCAGAAGTTGGCAAGAGGAAAGGGGCCTGACTGCCTGTATCTCCTCTGGGGCAGCATATGCAACGCACACCCAAGGCGTCTGTGGACACGCGGAATTCCACTTCTTTTTAGTTTTTTGTTTGAAATTGATTTAGATCAAAGAAAGAAAATGGAAAAGAAAAGGTCTGTTGAAAACAGATACAGAGTCGCTACTTGGTCTTTAAGGAACCAAGAAACCTAATTTGACTCACCCAAATGGATAAAGGGCACCGGTCTTTCATAACCAAAGAACTTGGCTCGGGGTTTTGGTACGAGAGAGGAAGGAGCTTTTGTCGTAACTAAAACACCCTCAACTCGCCCTGTCTCTTGACAGGCCTCAATTAGCATCCAAATAATCATCTTTTACTATGTTTGGTTCGACAATTAATACTATGATAGGTATATTACATCACATAAGAATCTTGAAATGGAAGATCAAAAGATAAGATATCATTCATAAGATCTAAGCCAAATATCACACAATGCAAAAGTGAAAGACCACACAAAACAAACCTAGGAAAAATCGTCTAATCACATATCAAGTAATAAAGTTTTTTTAATCTAAGGGGACATGAATTTTTATTGAAATAAATAATCAAAGAAATCAAAATATGCTTAGCAAGCTAGTATGATGCATGTCAATCTTTGAGAAAAAGAAGACCTCTCAATCCCCAGGACGGATGAGAAAGGAAGATTAGATCGAGGGGAAACATGAACATGTGATCAAATTCATTCCTTACAGTCTTCTTAGATTAGGAGTCACAAAAGCCCCAAATCTTTGCATGGATACAATGTATGTATCTAGAATGTGCCAAGGTTGTAGTGTGTTTTATGTTCATGGATTCCTAGAATGACATAGAAGTCTAGAATGTCTATGAATTAATGAAGGAAATCATCATGGGATATGTACAAATATGGTATGGACCACTTCCTAAGACATGAACAAATTTGGAGTACATGTAAGCATCAAATCAAAGTATGGAAGTAAAAGTATGCTTGCTGTGAATAGTGGACAGAACAGTAGCATGATCTTTTGGAAATTGAAAAGAGGGGTTAGGAATGTTTTCAATGCATGATGTTTTATGGGGATCTTCCTTATTGTGTCTAGAACACAACATAAAAAGCAAATCTTTAATAACAGTCACAGTTTCAGAGAAACCATATAAACAATAGAGGTTATTCAGAAACAGAGTCCGTAATGTCGACTGAAATGTTAGAAAATCTTAGAAAATGAAAAATAAAGATTTAGAGTCCCATATTATACAAAAAGTTCCCTAAGACATTGAAGTTCAAGGGAAAAATAAGTTGGGACCACTCTTTATTGAAAAGTTTTCTGTAAAATAAATTGAAAGTCAACCAAGCTGCTGTGACAGTAAAGGCAGAATATCTGGTATGAATGTTTGGGCCAAAATGGAACCCTTCCAAGTATTTCCAAGTCAAACCAAAAATCACGGGTGTTCTATAATGAGTTAGGAAGACTTTCCAAGTAGTCTTGCATCCATACATTGAGTATTGAGTTCTAGAGAAATCTTTGAACTTGGATCACTCACTATTTTGACTCACTATTTTGAAGATTTTTGGAAAAACTCGAGTTTTTCTTTCTTGAGATCAATATGAGGGGGTTAAAGAGGGGTTTTGAAATAGAGGATTGAAAGCATATTTTCAACATCAAATAGAGATTATGACCTCTTGAAATATCAACATCAAACTCATCATCAAGAACCCCCAATATTATTGGAGAGATTCATTTTTATTTTGAATATAACTTCAAGGATACCTTGGAGGTATTGAAGTTATAATCATCATCTATTAAACATGTTTTTGAGGTCAAGAGCTACTATCCATAAGGATTCACTCACCTCAAATTTCATGTCATCATTTAGATGATGATGAACTATAAGTAAAACAAAGAAAATCAAAAAAAGAAATGAGGTAAGAGGAGATGAACATTGTATATAATCAACAAAATAAAAAATCAATAGATGATATTCAATGGTGGAACCACAAGCATTCAACCTCTCATATATGTGTGTATGTGGGTGTGGATTGCTCTCTAACTCATTGGAAACTCAAAGAAGATGAAGAAAATGAATTGAAATCTTGTAAATACTAGTTTAGTTTTGAGAAAACTAAATAAAAACTCACATTTGAAGAAGAAAATCTTTATTTCTCTCTCTATTTCTTCCTAACTCTCTATATCTCTCTCTAATGGCTTCCAAGCTCCTCCCTCAAATGGAAGCAAATGGGTCTCCTTTATAGGCCAACTTGGGGAGATATTTTGGATTTTAAAAAGTCTCTAATTGGTCCAAAATCCCGGAATAATCAAAACTATGTCATTTTATTTGTAGGAAATTTGAATTAAAACCCCAAAAATTAACTAAAAATTACAAAAAAAATAAAAATCACTCAGGGTGCCACCGTGGCACATGGCCACTGCCGCTGCGGCAGTGGGCCAGTTCCATCGCAGCAGTTAACCCTCCCATTGACCAGAATTTTTATTTTGGCCCCCAGAACTCTCGGAATTCGCGAAATGGCTCTATTTCGTCCAAAATTCACAGAAAATTCATACAAAATCCAAATTGAGATTGTGATATACCGATGGAAAGGTATTGAGGTCTACTTTCCATAAAAAATAATTTGGAGTTGGGTCACTTTGGAAAGTTTTGCGGTATTCGCGATAAAAGCCGAATTGATCGCATTTTTCACCTTCAAAAATTCATAACAAATTCGTTTTAGATTCAGAAATTATATGCGACATACCGTTGGAAAGCTATTGACCTGTAGTATTTGATAAAAATATTTCAATATCGATGAGGAGACTTAGATTTTTTGTCAGACTTGCAGTTAAATCAGTCAAACAATGCACTTCCAGGAAATTTTGGGAAGTTCTAGGAGCCTCCAAAGACTGACGTTTCCATCCGATTTTCTTTTAAAACATATTTTAAGACTCTTCAGATGATCTAGGATGATCTGGGAACTTTTGGATGAATTCCGATGATTTTGGTCAAACTTTGGTCAAATTTGGTCAAACTTTGGTCAAACCAATTAACAGAGACTTTCTGAGAACTTTCGGGACTTCCAGGGGTCTCTGAGAGCTTACGATTTCAAATATTCATCTTTTAAAATACCTTTTTTTGTTTTGAACAACATCGAATGATTTATGAGATTTTGGACCAATCCGGTGAGTTTTGAACTTTTAGAGGCATTTTGGTCATTTTTTTGATTTCTTGAGAGTTAGAGGCAATCTCTGAAAATCTGATCTTTATAATCATTGAGGTTTGACATGCTTGTGGCCTCCTAAATTTGTTAGCCGACAAAATGGGTTTGTGTCTACAGTTTGCCCCTCTTTAGCATGAACTTGCGAGGCAACGCATGTCGGAAGCAAGTGCCAAAGCTTTGAAGAGACGGGTCTTTTGGAGGCTATAGATTTAGGATAAAAAGAGTTGCAAAAGCGACAAAATGGGTTTGTGTCTACAGTTTGCCCCTGTTTGGCATGAACTTGCGAGGCAACGCATGTCGGAAGCAAGTGCTAAAGTTTTGAAGAGACAGGACTTTTGGAGGCTATAGATTTAGGATAAAAAGCGTTGCAAAAGATGCAATGATACTGAGGCTAGTGCTGGTCGCGCTCTGCATGAGCTACCTATGTATCCCAAGGGAATCAGACCAGGACGTAGTTTGGGGCACAAAGGAATAAATCACACATGCACATACAAAACAATCAAGCGGATGCTATGCTATAAGAGTGATATGCAATACATGGATGTGATATGAATTGTATCCTGAGTCCTATCATGTTTAGTGTTCTAATCCTAGCATGAGCTGGTACTGTGGGGTGTGTGCCACCCCGAGTGGACTTATGTTGTGCTAGTGTTGAATCTAATGCAGTGGTTGATCCTGATAAGGATAACAAGGTGTTGAAGACTCTGGGTCTCGGGCAAACTTCTTAAATTACAGGAAATGTGCTTCACAAACAAATGTAATCGAACGTGCGGTCCCAGAGGATGACAATTAAAGATAATGGAAGGACACAGAAGTCTTGAATACCAAGCGATGGATGAGGAAGTTCAAGATAGCCAATCGGAGAAGGGTTTCGCGATAACCGTCAAGCGAGAAAGCTCACAATAGCTGATGGGTAGGTGAGGGGGCTCATAATTTTTTTGACAAGGGAGTGAGGAAACTCACAATAAGGGAGAAAGCTCATGATAAGTGAGCAAGCTCACGATTAGTGAGAAAGCTCACGAGTTTGGACAAAGGAGTGAGAAAGCTCACGATTTTGGATGACGGAGTGAGGAAGCTCACGATAAGTGAAGAAGCTCATGATAAGTGAGAAAGCTCACGATTTTGGACGAAGGGGTGAGAAAGCTCACGATAAGTGAGAAAGCTCACGATTTCCGGACAAAGGAGTGAGGAAGCTTACGATTTTGAATGAAGGAGTGAGAAAGCTCATGATAAGTAAGAAAGCTCATGATAAATGAGAAAGCTCACAATTTTGGACAGAGGGGTAAGAAAGCTCATGATAAGTGAGAAAGCTCACGATTTTGGACTAAGGGGTGAGAAAGCTCACAATTTCGGACAAAGGATTTCGCTCATGATTTTGAATGAAGGAGTGAGGAAGCTCATGATAAGTGAGAAAGCTCATGATAAGTGATAAAGCTCACGATTTTAGACGAAGGGGTGAAAAGCTCATGATAAGTGAGAAAGATCACAATTTCGGACAAAGGAGTGAGGAAGCTCACGATAAGTGAGAAAGCTCACGATTTTGGACGAACGGGTGAGAAAGCTCACGATAAGTGAGAAAGATCACGATAACCAACGGACATGGAGCCTTGGATTGTGAATAGACAAAGCTTGCCCTAGGATTCGGCGTCTTTTGACTACGAGCGGTGTTTTTCAATCGTTGGCCAATTTTTATGATGACCAATCTGGAAATTTGGTTCAGGTTCTGTTGGGGATGGTATGGGATTCTCTGAGAATCTCTCTTAACTATTTTAATTCTTGACTGAGAACCAGGATTTAACTCCGATCTCTCACGGCTGATCAAATCTTGCAATGGTCGATTCGAAAAGCCTATTCAGGCCTCCAAGATGATTGACGGATGTAGAAGCACTAATGATGGACATGGAATCCCTAATTTGTTGTGTTGGCTGAATTGGCCCTCTTGATTCGACTCGTGCTCCCCTTAATCGTGATACTATGGACTCGATGACTCTCAGATTCTCAATGGTGCTTCTCACATTTCAATGATGATCCTCAATTCTTTGACGGTGTTTCATAATGCTTCTTGATTCTCAACGGTGTTCTTCAAATCTCAACAATGCTCCTCAAATCATCAATGATGCTCCTTGACTTTTCAATGATGCTTTTCAACTCTTCTGATTCTCCTCAACACATTTAATGCTCTTTATCAACAATACTCCTCAACACTTCCGATGTTCCTCGACACTCCAACCTTGTTTCACAACTCTTCTGATGTTCCTCGATGCTCCAACAATGGTTATCAATTCTCTTGATGTTCCTCGATGCTCCTCTAATGCTTCTCAACTTTTCTAATGTTCCTCGACACATCTGATGCTCCTCCTCAACAATGATCCTCAACACATCTGATGCTCCTTCACTCTTCAAAGATGCTTCTGAACAAATCTGATGCTCCTCAACTCTTCAACAATGTTCCTCAACATATCTGATGCCCCTCGACACATCTGATGCTCCTCAACAACACACTTGGACTTTGAACCCTAAACACCTCAACAACACATCTCATCGACACACCTTATCAACACATCAGCAGTAGTTTCTTGGTGTTGGCGATATTTCCTCCGATCAGCCGTCTTGAGAAACAACTATCGGTTTGTAGTTTGTAACAACTTACGAGTTTATGCCACTCGTACTTGGGATACTTCTCATATTATGACCTTGACTGGTACAGTAATGATGTTTGGTACTTCTGCTTGTATCCATAGGTTTTATAATTGGTAATCACTTTAAACCCACACATTTGAGACCATTAGGACAAATGGACTTGACAGCAATAATGATGACAAGGAAAATTGAATTGGTTTGTATGAACCTTGAACTCTGATACAGTTTTGATTAGATTATTACTGACTCAACCAAAGAAGGATTGACTCGACAAAAGTAATGACACGAAACGCCCAAATTAGCATAATTTAAATGTGTCTCTGTCATAAATGGTGTACTGCTCATCTTTTATGTTCACTCCTCATCTTAATATGATAGTACTTTGCTGATAAATTTGATTTTTGAAAACTCCCCCCTATTGATCTAATCAATTCTCTACTTCTCCTAGGAAGTGCTTTGAAATAGTGCCTTAGCTTTTAGAATAAAAGATGCTGTATTTCAAAATTTTCAAAACAACTTGGTGACTTGAAAACTTGCCCTTGGTGTGAAGGGATCGTGTTAGGCAAACAGAGTTTGCCCCTAGTTTGAGGTGTACGAAGTGGAATTTATAGGCAAATGAGGTGGGTGACCGAAGTTTGCCCCTAGTTTGGAATGATGGTTTATTGGAGGTTTTGGGCAAACGAGGTAGGTGATCGAAGCTTGCCCCTTGTATGAAGGGTAGATAGTAAAATTCAGGTAAACCAGGCGAGTAGCCAAAGTTTTCCCCTAGTGTGGAAGGTGATTTTCTGGCTTGAGGCAAGGACCGTGACTTTAATCTCTCAAATGCTCATAACTTTTGCCTAGGCACTAGTGAGGTGACCTAGCGAGCTCTTTTCTCTCTTTTGTTATTGCTTACTTTGGATTTAGCTCTAATTTTTACCTAGGCATCCTTTCGGATTTTTGACCTAGCGAGCCATCCTTCTTTTCTATTTGAAAGTCTGCCTACTTACCCCTGAGCGGGGATCAGGTCCAACGTAGTTTGGGCCAGGACCTTTAAAGAAGAGGGATTAATATGATGGTGTTGACCGAACTGATGCGGTTGCCTACGTATCCCCGAGAGGGAATCAGGTCGAGCGTAGTTCAAGGCAAGGCTTGAAGAAAGTTGGGTTATTTTTAGGTACGAGGGACGACCGATCCGATGCGGTTGCCTACTGATCAGGAGAGAACAAATCCTAATTATACGCCTTAATTCACACTTGTTAGTCATTTTTATCCTATTTTTGTATAATTTTACTTTGTTTTCCACTTTCTGTCAGGTTTTATGAGAAAGCAATGATTTACGGTAAAATGGGGTGAAAAAGCAGGAAGAAAGAAGCAGAAAAAGCTAGTTCGCGCGAGCGGCCTGCTCGCGCGAGAATCCAGCACATCGCTCGCGCGACCCACTTGCGCAATATCCCAGAAAATCGCTCGCGCGACCTCCCAATTTACACGCTCGCGCGAGCCGCTCGGGCGATCTGTACAAAAAATATAAAACGCATATTTTGAAGTACTGAAGACTCCTACGTGGACGAAATCGTTCAATTACGTCCAGAATGTAAATTTTAGCAGTTTTAGTGAGATTAGGTTTAGGAAAATCCTCCTAATCTCTCTATAACTATATATATCTCATTCTAAATCAAAAAAGATATGCATTCATTCATTGAAGACTTTTGAAGGCAAGAGGAAGGAGAAGAGCAAGCTTAAAGGTATCTAATGTCTATCATCAAATCAATCTTCATGCTTTCATCCACCATGTGCAACTAAACTCCTAATCTAGGGTTTCAATGAACCCCTTGCTATGTAAAGGGGGAATTCTATGCTTTTCTATTTTAAGATTTTATGTATTGGATAGTGATTGTATGTTGGTGGATTATTTATAATCAATTTTTAATGTTAATAATCAAGAGTGTTTTGGATCTATTCTTGTCTTAGATTTTTCCTTATGCGTATTGAACGCAATAGTCCTTGATTTCTGTGATTGATAGGAGTATTTACATACAATAGTGCTTATGTGATTGTGATGTTTACATCTTTTATAATCTATGCTTAGGAAAGATGAGTTATGCTACACCCTAGTCATAGGTAGATAATTCATGTGAACTATAGATGGATTATGCTTATGTTAAACTAACAATATCCTCTTGACGATACTATTGGGCTTGTAGCTACGATATATCATAACTATCCAAACATAGAACTTAGAATAGAGAGTATAGACCCCCGATGCATAGTTAGTGGTGGATGTGTAATCCTTGATCTCATCTATTCATATTTAAACCAATTTTCAATTTAGCATATTAGATTACTTAGATTTAATCTTAGAAGTTATTTTCATAATCCCTAGTTTAATTCCATAGTAATAATCAAATCATCAATCAATCAAACTTTCGATTTTCTCATAACTAAATAGACTAGATTTTATTAATTAAAGGATAAAAATTAACAATCTCTGTGGGTTTGACCTTTACTTCCACACTGCAAATCTTTAGAAAAGTAAAGTATACTTTTATAGCTTGATTTCGACGAGATCAAATTTTTGGTGCCGTTGCTGGGGATTGAAATAATTTTTGCCGTTAATTTTTAGAATCGTAATTTACTTAGTTAGTAAATACTAGTTTCTATTGTAGACACCCGGAGCGACAGCTATTTTATTTTCTTTGTTTCCAATTTTATTTTCGAGTCACTAAAATTATCCTTGTTTTTGTAGATTTCAAATCATCAATTCTAGCAAGTTTGAGTGGAGCAGCTGTGCACGTCAACGGAGCTTACGCGGACCTGAAAAATAAATAAACTGCAATACATTAAAAACTACCAAGTAACTCCGTTGTTTAAATTTCGCATCGAACCACTGTAAGTCAGGGCGCTGAGACGCAATACTTGCATTAGGGTAGGTGTGAAGTGAGCACTGCATTAGCTAGGAAACCCGGGGCACTGGGCTTAATGCGGTCATTGCAATGCAGGATAATTTCATGCATCATATTAGTCTTGTGTGCTTGCATGCTTGTTTATTAGCGTAGTTTATTTTGTTTTAATTGAGTTAGTCTTTAGTTTATGTTTTGTACTCGTTCAAGTAAACCTAAATTAAATCCGCTTAATCTCGAACATGAACGCACCCTTAGAGACCTTAGGTCGTCAACACAAGCTTCTAGAGCTCGGTTGATGCTAGACAATGATTCCACACCGGAACAGTCATCTCTATTTGAGTCGAAAATCCGGAGTACTCTTAACCGCGTAAGAAAAACTAAAACGATAAAAATTGAACCTATCCAATGGCTGATTTTGGACATAACAGGAATAATGGAAATAATTTGAATGATGGGGATAATCTTAACATACCCCCACCCCCACCGTTAAAGGATTACTTTACTCCTACCGCCTACACACCACCGTCGTGTATTGCATTACCGGAAGTTACTACAGCTCACCTTGAAATCAAATCATCGACTATTACACTCCTTCTGTCATTTCACGATCGTGTTAAGGAAGACCCTTATAATCATCTAGGCGAAGTCCAGGGTATCTGTGCTACATTAAAAATTCAGAACTTAACAGATGATGAGTTAAAAATGCGTCTTTTTCCGTTTTCACTTAAAGACAAAGCGAAGTATTGGATCCAATCGTTGGAGTCAAACTCAATAAGAACATGGGATGAATTGTAGACTGCTTTCCTACAAAAAAATTTTCCCATCACTAGAACAAATCAGATTAGAAAATCTATAATAAATTTCACAATGCAAGATGGCGAAACCCTGTATGATACGTGGGAACAGTTTAAAGAACTCTTACGTTCTTGCCCTCATCATCAGATACCCAAATGGCAACTAGTGTAAGTCTTCTACGTGGGACTGATTTCCGCCGTTCATAACACCGTCGATGCTATTTATGCGGGGACGTTCCTCCACAAGAGTGTCAATGAAGCATGGAAGATATTTGAAACGTTAAGCGAAAACTCTATGCACCAAGCTGTATCTGTACGACCCGAGGGACACCTCTTACCACACCCAAAGAGAGAGGCTAAAGTTGAGTCCAATTATTCATATGAAATCCAAGAATTAAATAGGAAAATGGACCAACTCATGATGACGGGCCACACGCAAGGCCCACCTCCTCCTGTTGAAGTATGCCAGTTATGCTCAGATTTGTCGCATTCGATATTAGTATGTCCGTCCATGTCACAGTTTCTGGAATTTTTGGAACAACATATAAATGTTGTCCAACAGTTCCAAAGACCAAATTATAACCCCGCGGGTTATAAACCGGACTCGACATGGGACCTCACCCGAACCTTTCATGGAAATCTAATAGTGAAAGTGTCCGTATTCGAAACCAGCGACGACGAGTTTCCCAAATGCACCCAGGCCTCAACAAAATCAATACCAACAACCTCCCTTCCGTGCTAATCCTCCTAGGGATAAAACTTTTGAAGAAAGTGTGTTGGCATTGTTGAAAAAGCTAGAGGCCCAATCGCAATCACAATCATAACTTGTTAACTCTCACACGTAATCGATAGCTAAATTAGAATCCCAAATGGGACAACCTGCTAATATCTTAAACCGTCGTAATGAGGGAAAGTTACCAAGTCAACCGGTCTAAAACCCTAACGGACAATATGAGGTAAGTTCGGCGAGTGATCAAGTTAAGGCGGTATCAACTAGAGCGACTGAATGTCCGGAGGAGATTATACCTCCTCCTGAACCTCAAAAAGATAAGGGTAAAGGAATAAGTAAGGAACAAGATGGAGATAACAATAAAGTTACGAAGGGCCCTGTTCCTTTGGTACCTAATACGTCTAAAGTGCAAATCCATCAAATTATGTACCTAGGATGCCGTTCCCTCCAAGCATGGACGTCCCATCTCACTTCTCGAAGAAGGGAGCACGCCCGGAGGATATTCTTGAGACATTTAAAGAGGTAAAGATTAATATCCCATTACCTGACGCTATAAAGCAAATACCCCCATACGCTAAATTCTTAAAAGACTTATGCACCCAAAAGAGAAAATCTAGAAACCATTTATCTAAGATAGTCTTTTGAACGGAAAAGGTTAGCTCTATGTTTAATCACAACACTCTTAAATACAAAGACCTGGGTACTCCAACCATCGCGTGTCACATCGGTGATAAATGTATTCACCGGGCTCTTCTTGATTTAGGAGCGAGTGTGAATCTACTACCTTATTTGGTATATGAACATTTGGGCTTAGGAGAACTAAAACTGACTACGGCCACCTTACAATTAGCCGATAGGTCAATTAAAGTTCCACGAGGGGTAGTAGAAGACGTGTTGGTCAAAGTCGATAGATGCTATTACCCAGTTGATTTCATTGTACTAGACACCGAACCAAATATTATTTTCAACGTCAAATAGAGGTTTTGAAAGTATATTTTCAACATCAAATAGAGATTATGACCTCTTGGAATATCAACATCTATTGGAGAGATTCATTTTTATTTTGAATATAACTTCAAGGATACCTTAGAGGTATTGAAGTTATAATCATCATCTATTAAACATGTTTTTGAGGTCAAGAGCTACTATCCATAAGGATTCACTCACCTCAAACTTCATGTCATCATTTAGATGATGATGAACTATAAGTAAAATAAAGAAAATCAAAAAAAAGAAATGAGGTAAGAGGAGATGAACATTGTATATAAGCAAGAAAATAAAAAATCAATAGATGATATTCAATGGTGGAACCACAAGCATTAAACCTCTCATATATGTGTGTACGTGGGTGTAGATTGCTCTCTAACTCATTGGAAACTCAAAGAAGATGAAAAAAATGAATTAAAATCTTGTAAATACTAGTTTAGTTTTGAGAAAACTAAATAAAAACTCACATTTGGCTTGGATTTGAAGAAGAAAATCTTTATTTCTCTCTCTATTTCTTCCTAACACACTATATCTCTCTATTCCATAAAAAATAATTTGGAGTTGGGTCACTTTGGAAAGTTTTGCGGTATTCGCGATAAAAGCCGAATTGATCGCAATTTTCACCTTCAGAAATTCATAACAAATTCGTTTTAGATCCAGAAATTTTGTGCGACATGCCGTTGGAAAGCTATTGACCTGTAGTATTTGATAAAAAGATTTCAACATTGAAAAGGAGACTTTGATTTTTGGTCAAACTTGCAGTCAAATAGTGCACTTCCAGGAAATTTCGGGAAGTTCTGGGAGCCTCTAAAGACTGACGTTTTCGTCTAATTTTCTTTTAAAACATATTTTAAGACTTTTCACATGATCTAGGATGATCTGGGAACTTTTGGACAAATTCGGATGATTTTGCTCAAACTTTGGTCAAACTTGGTCAAACTTTGGTCAAACCGATCAACGGAGCCTTTTTGGGAACTTTCGGAACTTCCGAGGGTCTCTGAGAGCTTACGATTTCAAATATTCATATTTTAAAATACCTTTTTTTGTTTTGAACAACATCGAATGATTTTTGAGATTTTGGACCAATCCGGAGAGTTTTGAACTTTTAGAGGCATTTTGGTCATCTCTTTGATTTTTTGAGAGTTAGAGGCAATCTCTAAAAATCTGATCTTTACAATCATCGACGTTTGACATTCTTATGGCCTCCTAAATCTGTTAGCCGACAAAATGGGGTGTCTGCAGCGTCCAATCAACGCTAGCAGCTGTCAGCCCAGATAAGAAGTTTCTGAGGAGAACAATCCGATGAGGAGAACAATCCGATGAGCCCTGCTCTTTACCCCGACAACATCCGTCCGCCATCTCAAGCCTCAGGGGAACAAAAGCACAGGAGACATGCCATCCTCATTGTCACCTGATTCATCAGCAGGGGAAGGAGCCAACATCTTCACGTACTCAAAGCTCCAAAGTTGCACAGACAAAGGGAAAATCAAAAAAGACAAGAATTACGGAAAGGGCAGCACCACCCCAGTCATAAGAGGGGATCTCACCAATGGTCGCCAGACAAGAAAGAAGCCTCAAGCTCACCCGGTCATTCCGTGTCACGAAGATCGAGCAACTAAGGACATACATAATAAATACCCTTAAAAGCTGAGAATTATTTAGGTTGTGATTTCCTCTGCCATAAGCCCAATAAAGCCAGCCACAAGGGAACCAGTGCCTCTCCAGATTAGGAGGAACAGCTGACAAGCGGGGGTATTCGTAAAATACAACCGCGCTAAAAGAGGAAAATACACTAGAAAAGTCTACAATTCTCCTGTTTATCTGCAGTTTGAATTACAATACCAGTTTCTACACAAATTGATTAAACTATAATAAGTGGTATTGTTTTAGTGATTATTTGTGCAGATTACTGCTGCTGTATATAAGATTAAAGAATGTTGATAAAAGGAAGTGCTTGGTCCTGATGAAGACAACTAAAAGCTGAAATACAGGGTTCGAGCGATCGAACACGGTTCGAGCGATCGACGTTTCGATCGATCGAGTGGAGTTCAAGCGATCGGAGTTTCTGGAAGTTCAATCGATCGAGAGTTGTTCGATCGATCGAATGGGCCTTTTATCAGATTATGCGCGCATGCAGCAGAAACGGGATTTTTACCCTAGCATTAGGTTTAGGCTATATGTAATCGTTTTGTGGACGTCCCAAGGGGACGGACACACTTTGTTTCATCAGTTTTGATAGAGAGTAGAGAGTTTCCTTGTGTTTTTTTTGTAGGTTTTATCAGGATTCACTATTGTTAGCTTGGATTTTTTCATAGTTAATACAAGTTTCTTCGTTCCAGGTTACTTATTATTGTTTTGTTTATTTTCTGCATCTAGTTAATCACAGTTTACCTTTCAATCTCGTAGTATTGCATGCTAGATAAGTTAAAACCATTAGTTTTCATAGTTTCAATGAAAAATTCCCAAACAAACATGCCTTTAATGAACCTTTACGTTAAAAATAAATCTGAGACTTCCCAGACCATGTCTGAGTAGTCCGGGGTTGGGAAATCGCGATGAAACCGTGATTTCAGACCTCTGCCATCCTGTATTTTTATTCCTGTGTTCGATCGATCGAATGTAGGTACATCGATCGGACCAGAGACATAGTCGAGCGATCGAAGATATTTCGATCGATCGAGAGATGAAGAAGTTCGATCGATCGAAAGCGCGTCGATCGATCGAGACCTCTGATTCTTGAGGACATCTAATACAGTATTCCAAGACTTTCTACTTTACTGATTCGTTATCAAACTGTCCCCAAATGCTCAGTTTGTCAAAACAGTCTTTAAACGTTAAGCCTTAAGGCATTTTCTTTCAATATATTTTGCAAACCACCCTCAATGCTAATACCATTGTAGGTGAGAGTCTTAACTATTGAATTAAACCACCTTTGCGTATTTCAAACTTATTTTTGATGACATAGTCCCGGTCATGAAAGGACTATTGATTCTATATCCTTAGAGAAGTACGGGATACTGTAGAAGTTGCCCTCCGTTGAGCTTAATTGCATTTGCATGGTAGATGGCTGAGTCATAGTGGATTCGCGTGATCCCAACACTTTCTTTTATTAAGAAAAACCGTTTTCAAATCTCGCTTTAGTTAAATAGTTAATCATTAGTTTATTTAATTTAGTTGCTTTTAAGTTTAGTAGTTGTTAATTGTAGAACTTTGCGTTCTACACTTCCCTTAAACTATTGAATTTTCTTTTCTTTTAGAGTCTAATCTAAGTAATTTAATTCTCATCCTTCCCTGTGGGATCGACCTGGTCTTACCAGTTACTACTTGCACGTCTACCTACACTTGGGTATAGCACACAAGCGCACGTCTACCAAGGTTTGAGAGAAGAGGAGACGTGGAGGCACTGACACCTTCTGGGACGCCCACTGAGGCTGAGGAGCATGATTCAGACGAGGAGGACGATCCCGTTCAGGAGGTAGCACGTTTTGAGCTGAGACAGAGATCTCGGGCTCCAGCCCAGGGAGAGTCTTCATCCGCACCTCCCCCGACTATTCACGATTTACTTTTGGAGGAGAGGGCAGCCCGGATGAGACTTGAGGGCAAGGTTGATCATATCTCCGCCATGCTGACCACCCTGTTGGTCCATCTTGGGTTCGACACTATCATACCCCCATCTTCCACACCATCTGCACCTCCACCACCCACTACTGGCCCATCTTCCTCTGCACCTACTGGTCCCTCTACTTCTGATCTACCGGTTGATCCTTTGGCACCATCGACATTAGCTGCACCATCTACCGCCCCATCGACATCAGCCGCACCCACTGTTTTGGAGACATCACTTACACCTGCTCCTGTCATGGTCGACACATCAGTCACTACTACAGTTACCACGACGAGCGATCCGGCTACCGCTACTACAGGTGTCGAGGGTGGAGTTATGGATGCTCCAGATTTATTGATAGAGATTTTGTCTGATGTTCCCGATAATGGGTAGTCGTTTGGTGTATTTGTAGTAGATTTTTGGATGTTATGGGTTGGTGTGGGATATTGTTGTTGGTTATGTTTTTGTTGGGTATTTTTGGACACTGCTAGGTTACTGTGGTTTGGTTTGGCTGTACTTTCTTATCACTGCTCTTTTAGTTTCTTTGTTTTATCTTTACAGTGATTGGTTATGTTCACATATATGGATCTTGTGCTTTATATTTCTGTTTATTTTTTGATCCTGTCCGCTTGGAGAATGTTTGCTTCTTTACAGATTGTTATGTGCGCAGTTTTTACGTTGCTTTATCAGGTGATATCACTCTATCTATCTATTTGAAAATCAACTTCTGAGGTCATCGCGATTTTCAGTGGGGGGTAGGATGTAGATAGGCCATCACCTGTGCATATCTTTACTTAGCAATCTGTATCACTCCATCTATTGTAAATCTCCATTATAATTAAAATTCAAAATTGCAAATTTTCAAATAATTAACCACGTTTTGGAACTAAATTGGTAGAAAAATTTTGAATTTTTCTCTCCTATTTTAGCTGTTATCAAGCAATGACATATTCATATTCATCTCATCCCTTTATGACTTAAGTTCACGCGTTTTTCTAGTTTCACTAAGAGGAATGCATGTGTTGACTATTCTTGTATCCAAATCCATTTGCACGTGTTAATAGCTATGCAGAAAACTGAAAATAGAGTTGTTACGACTTTTATGCTTCAAAGAATAAATAGTGGAGACTAATGACCCTTAGTAAGCTTTTGAACCCAATCTTCAATTCTGAGGGAATTGTCACATTAATTCGAATTGTTTTTCTTGAATATACTTTAAATTCATTGGATAGTCTCAGAATTCTTCATTTAGGCTGCTTATTAGAGGAGAACGTTCAGGATTTACCAATTTAAACTCAGGGAACACTGAAGTGCTAAAACTAGGAAGTTAAGAAAATGATTTAAGCCTTCGTTATTTATTCCTTACTTTTTTCATATACCTGTATCAACATCCAAGAAGCTCTTGACCCCACACTGATTAAATATCGACAATATGAAAGCCTAACCTTTCGTCTGATACTTTAACCTCTATAAACTCGATTGCACAGCTGATGTGATTAAAAGTGTTGAAGTATTTGACTAGAAGGGAGTAGTTGTGAGAAGGTTAAAAAAAAAAAAAAAAAAAAAAAAGGAAAGAAGAAGAAGTAAAGAGAAATAAATATATATGAAAATAGAGGATGGTTGGAATGAAGAAGAAATAAACGCAATCAAATGCCAAGGATGTGCAATTTCTTACCCCTCTTATCTTTATCTTACTAAATAAAAGCCGAATTGTCTAAGCCTTAATGATTCTTGACGACGTAGTTTGAATATGAAAGTGTAAGTTGAGTTATCCACGGTATTTCGCTCCTCTAGTAAGTGGTATTCCTTTCATGAGACTATGATACTCTAAATGTTCGTCCTTTATCGAGTTAGGTGTGAAACACTAGTAGCCAGAACATCACTCATATCAAAGCTTTCACACCATGAGCGACCATTTCTAAACAAGTTTCTGTGAGATGTTCATTTTTGAGCATAAACCCATGTGAGAATTGAGTTGAAACTACAAGTTCCAAGAGTGTAATAGTCTAAACAATTCTAAATGAAGTTGGATGCATAACTGTTGATTTCACACACACACGGATACATGAATGTAATGCATATGTATATTTATCTTGGTGACATGAGGAACATGTGGATTTCTTCATGGTTTGTATGAGGTTGATATGTTATGTGAAGCTAAATTGATAGTCGAATAGGAAGAAATGTTGATAAATTTTTCTTTATCTTTTTGAGCTTAAAAATTTAGAATTTTGTGGGTTTATTCACTGAAAACCCTCACGAGACAACACTCATCCACTAGGGAAACCTAGGGGTTTAACGGCTTGTTGCATTTGCTAAATGCAACCGCGATTCCTGCGAAAGTGAGTTAGGAAGTTTCTTTCTTTTTATTTTTAGTTTAGTTCGCCTTAGTTAATGTTATTTACTCTAGTCATTGTAGTTTTAGTAAGCTTGTTTTATTTTCGCTTTATTGCTAGGGACTAGCAAATCGCTAGTTGGGGGTTGTGACAAGCGGGGGTATTTGTAAAATACAACCGCGCTAAAAGAGAAAAATACACTAGAAAAGTCTACAATTCCCCTGTTTATCTGCAGTTTGAATTACAATACCAGTTTCTACACAAATTGATTAAACTATAATAAGTGGTATTGTTTTAGTGATTATTTGTGCAGATTACTGCTACTGTATATGAGATTGAAGAATGTTGATAAAAGGATGTGCTTGGTCCTGATGAAGACAACTAAAAGCTGAAATACAGGGTTCGAGCGATCGATCGAGTGGAGTTCAAGCGATCGGAGTTTCTGGAAGTTCAATCGATCGAGAGTTGTTCGATCGATCGAATGGGCCTTTTATTAGATTATGCGCGCATGCAGCAGAAACGGGATTTTTACCCTAGCATTAGGTTTAGGCTATATATAATCGTTTTGTGGACGTCCCAAGGGGACGGACACACTTTGTTTCATCAGTTTTGATAGAGAGTAGAGAGTTTCCTTGTGTTTTTTTTGTAGGTTTTATCAGGATTCACCATTGTTAGCTTGGATTTTTTCATAGTTAATACAAGTTTCTTCGTTCCAGGTTACTTATTATTGTTTTGTTTATTTTCTGCATCTAGTTAATCACAGTTTACCTTTCAATCTCGTAGTATTGCATGCTAGATAAGTTAAAACCATTAGTTTTCATAGTTTCAATGAAAAATTCCCAAACAAACATGCCTTTAATGAACCTTTACGTTAAAAATAAATCTGAGACTTCCCAGACCATGTCTGAGTAGTCCGGGGTTGGAAAATCGCGATGAAACCGTGATTTCAGACCTCTGCCATGCTGTATTTTTATTCCTGTGTTCGATCGATCGAATGTAGGTAGATCGATCGGACCAGAGACATAGTCGAGCGATCGAAGATATTTCGATCGATCGAGAGATGAAGAAGTTCGATCGATCGAAAGCGCGTCGATCGATCGAGACCTCTGATTCTTGAGGACATCTAATACAGTATTCCAAGACTTTCTACTTTACTGATTCGTTATCAAACTGTCCCCAAATGCTCAGTTTGTCAAAACAGTCTTTAAACGTTAAGCCTTAAGTCATTTTCTTTCAATATATTTTGCAAACCACCCTCAATGCTAATACCATTGTAGGTGAGAGTCTTAACTATTGAATTAAACCACCTTTGCGTATTTCAAACTTATTTGTGATGACATAGTCCCGGTCATGAAAGGACTATTGATTCTATATCCTTAGAGAAGTACGAGATACTGTAGAAGTTGCCCTCCGTTGAGCTTAATTGCATTTCCATGGTAGATGGCTGAGTCATAGTGGATTCGCGTGATCCCAACACTTTCTTTTATTAAGAAAAACCGTTTTCAAATCTCGCTTTAGTTAAATAGTTAATCATTAGTTTATTTAATTTAGTTGCTTTTAAGTTTAGTAGTTGTTAATTGTAGAACTTTGCGTTCTACACTTCCCTTAAACTATTAATTTTCTTTTCTTTTAGAGTCTAATCTAAGTAATTTAATTCTCATCCTTCCCTGTGGGATCGACCTGGTCTTACCAGTTACTACTTGCACGTCTACCTACACTTGGGTATAGCACACAAGCGCACACAGAAAAATACTCGTGTCAAGTTTTTGGCGCCGTTGCCGGGGAAGGCGACGATCAATTCCTTAGATTACCTCAGTCTCTCTTCATCTCTTTCTGTTTTTATTTTCTCTTTTTTTTAGTTCTATTGGTAAACACTCACCTTAGGGACTCGCCTAGTTCATGTCCAACACTTCTATTGAAGGAATTTTTGGAAATCCTTTCTACCGCTCTGACTTTGATAGTTCCATTAACCCAATAGCCACTCCAACTGAATCAGTGGATGATAATCAGAGTGAACATGGTGACAATGTTGTGGTACCAATTGATGAGGCGCTACATCCTCTTTGCGATCTCATGCAACCAGAACACGCGCCTACGCCCTCTTGCATTCAAATCCCACCGCATAATGGCGAATTTCAGTTTCGCAATGGGATGATCCAACTGCTTCCCACCTTTCATGGGATGGAAAGTGAGAAGGCGTACTTACATGTCACTAATTTCGAGGATGTTTGCAAAACATTCTCGCAAAATTGTCCTAGAGAGGTGACGCATCTAATGTTATTCCCCTTCACTTTGAAAGATAAAGCGAAGGCGTGGCTCCACTCCCTCAAACCTAATTCAATTTTCACCTGGCATGCGATGAGCACCGCATTTCTAAAGAAATTCTATCCTACTCGCATGACCACAGACCTTCAACGTCAAATCAAATCCTATAAACAAAAGAGCAATGAAACCTTCACACAAACGTGGGAGCGTTTCAAGGATTTGCTTCTCTCGTGCCCACACCATGGGTTTCAGAAATGGCGAACTATCAGCTTCTTTTATCAAGGATTGAATGGTGAAACGAAGAAGTTGGTAGAAACTATGAGTTCCGGACCATTTCTGCGTAAAAACACCGAAGAGGTTGAAGCCCATTTTGAATGGTTAGCCGAATACGCTCATGAATGGTCAAATTCTGATAATGTCTCACGCTCACAGATATCCTGTGTAGAAGAGAAAAGCCTATACCAACTAACTAGTGAAGATCACCTCATGACTAAATATGAAGAACTAGCAAAGAAGGTAGAAGAGTTAATCATGAAAGGAGAGGGCTCTAGGCAAGTTACGCCTGAGGAACCATGCGGTACATACAACATGTTGGGACATACAACTCAATATTGTCCCAATGTGCCGTATTTTCAAGAGCAGGCCCCTATGGAGATGAATGCCATGCAAGGTTTTCGAGGGGCGGGGAATTCCAACAATAACTTTCAAAGTAACAATAGATGGAATCACCCCGGTTTTGATTAGAGAAATAATGCTGGGACCCAAAATCAATATCAACAGTAGCCCTACAACAACAATCAATATCAAGGGCAAAACAATAGGCCGTCCCATCAATACAATCAAAACAGAACCAATACCTACAACCAAGCTCAACCCTCCAATGCACCACAGACCAATACCTATGTGCCACCGCACAAGAAGGTACAAGAAGAAGAGCCACTTACTAATGCCAATCTAATGCAGCAACTCATACAGATGATGATTAGAATGTCTGCCATGTTACAAAGGATAGATGCACGGTAAGAGGGTTCAGGAGGAACATTCCCTGCCCAACCACTTCCGAACCCCAAGGGACACAACAATGGTCCTAACAATCAAGAACATGCTAAAGCCGTGACTACACTGAGAAGTGGAAAAATCATAGAGAAAAGCATGCCTCTATCTACACCCGAAGTGTACAAAGAGGAGGAAGTGGTGGAAAATGAGCTTGAGCAACCATCTACTCAAGAGGAGGAGCCGTCTACTAATGACGAGGCAATAAAGGCAAACATTGAAGCTCCTAGAGTAGAGGACGAAGTTGAGCAAAGGCCTGGAAAGGAGTCTGTGAAGGATGAACCACCAAAATGCCCTTTTCCTGCACCTTATCCTCAACGGTTGAAGAAACCCAAGAATGAGACAAAGAATCAGGAGTTTCTGGAATTGTTTAAACAAGTTAAAATTAACCTTCCACTCCTAGATGCTATCAAGCAAGTGCCGGCCTATGCTAAGTATCTCAAAGATCTATGCACGGTCAAAAGGAAGCAAAGCGTGAAGAAACATGCTTATGTCGCGTGCCAAGCAAGTGCGATCATTCAAAATGAGTTGCCTCCAAAACTTAAAGACCCTGGTACACCTACTGTCTCATGTAGGATTGGGAATCAAAGGATAGATAACGCACTCCTCGATCTAGGAGCAAGCGTGAACCTACTGCCATATTCAGTCTATAAACAGCTAGGGTTGGGTGAACTCAGACCCACCCGAGTCGCTTTGCAATTGGCAGACAGATCTGTGAAGTACCATAGAGGGGTGTTAGAGGACGTCCTTGTCCAAATAGACTCTTTTGTCTTTCCGGTTGATTTCGTGATATTGGACACAGAACCTGTGTCTAATCCTGGTGCACACATCCCGGTTATCTTTGGACGTCCATTCCTCAACACTATTGATGCCACAATCAAGATTAGAAGTGGTATCAGGACTATCGTATTCGGGAATATGACATTGAATGTCAAAATTTTTTCTAATCCCCGACCTGAAGAATACGATGATGAGGATGAAATTCATTACATTGACACGGTCATTGAAGATGAAGTTGACTTAGTCGACTACAAAGATCCTTTGGAAGTTGTGATGACTCAATTTGGCGATATCTATCAGCCTGCAGAGTCAACTCCATTGGATACTGACCTGAACTAGACGTGTCTTATGATGGATACGATAGAGGAGGATAGAGCAGAATGCATGTGGGTAATGCCATATGAACAATTGCCTCCTAAAACTAAGTTGGCAATGCCTTCTAGTTTTCAGTTTCCGGAGTTAGAATTAAAGGAGCTACCCAAAGAGCTAAAATACGCATTCCTAGGGACTGGAAAAACTTATCCTGTGATCATCTCATCTGCTTTAACTCATGAACAGGAAGGTAAGCTAGTGCAAATGTTGACCAAGCATAAGGATGCTATGGGATGGACGATTGTAGACCTCAAAGGCATAAGCCCATCCATATGCACTCATAAGATATATCTGGAGGAAGACGCTAGACCCTCAAGGCAAATGCAATGGCGTCTGAATCCCAACATGCAAGAAGTAGTTAAAAAGGAAGTGCTCAAACTACTTGATGTTGGGATGATTTATCCGATATCTGATAGTCCTTGGGTCAGTCCAACCCAAGTGGTTCCAAAGAAAGCAGGCATAACGGTCATCCCAAACAAAGATGGTGAATTGGTACCAACACGTGTCCCCACGGGATGGAGGATGTGTATTGACTACAGGAAGTTGAATACGGTGACCTGAAAAGACCATTTTTCTCTGCCATTCATGGATCAAATGCTAGAACGTGTGGAAGGTCACAAGTATTACTGCTTTTTGGATGGATATAGTGGATATAATCAAATTGAAATTGCTCTTGAAGATCAGGAGAAAACAACATTCAGTTGTCCATTTGGTACATTTGCCTACCGTCGAATGCCATTTGGCTTATGTAATGCACCGGCTACCTTTCAGCGGTGCATGCTAAGCATATTCAGTGACATGGTCGAAAACATCCTTGAAGTCTTCATGGATGATTTTTCGGTGTTTGGCCATAGCATTGAAGATTGCCTCAACAACCTCGAGCAGGTATTAATGCGATGTGAGGATAAACACCTAGTTTTGAATTAGGAAAAGTGTCACTTTATGGTGACCAAGGGAATAGTCCTCGGCCATATAATCTCCGATGAAGGAATCCAAGTGGATAAGGCCAAAATCGACATAATCTCAAATCTACCTGTCCCCCGTACAGTGAGAGACATCCGTTCATTCTTGGGGCATGCGGGATTTTATCGTCGTTTTATCCAGAACTTCAGCGCAATCTCTCGACCCCTTTGTCAACTTCTTGTCAAAGATGCACCATTCGAGTGGTCAGAGAGTTGCCAAAAGTCCTTCGACGATCTAAAAGAGCTTCTCACCTCCGCACCTATAATACAGGCACCCGATTGGAGTTTGCCTTTCGAATTAATGTGCGATGCTAGTGATTACGCCATTGGCGCGGTCCTAGGCCAGAGGAAGGACAAGAAGCCATATGTGATATACTATGCCAGCCGAACTTTGAATGAAGCTCAAATGAATTATACAACTACTGAAAAGGAGCTGTTGGCTGTAGTATTCGCCTTGGATAAGTTTAGGTCTTATCTAATAGGGTCACCAATCGTCTGTTTTACAGATCATTCGGCCCTCAAGTATCTGTTGTCTAAGAAAGACGCTAAACAATGGCTCATTCGCTGGATACTCTTACTCCAAGAGTTTGATCTAACAATCAAAGACAAGAAAGGAGTAGAGAATGTGGTTGCGGACCATTTGTCACGGTTGACTTTTGTCGATAATACTGAATCCCAATCCATTAAGGATGAGTTCCCGGACGAACAGCTACTGGCAGTAAGTAGTCTGCCCTGGTATGCTAATATTGTGAACTACCTTGTCACGGGAGAAACACCGAATTATTGGTCAAACCAAGACAGAAAACGGTTCCTCTCGTTCGCGCGCCATTTCTTCTTTGATGACCCATATCTTTTCAAGTACTGTGCTGATCAGGTTATCAGGCGCTGCGTTCCTAATGAGGATATAACCATAATTTTAGCATCATGCCATTCTGAGGCATGCGGTGGCCACTTCGCGTCACAGAAGACCGCGCAAAAATTCTACAAAGCGGTTTTTACTGGCCCACAGTTTTCAAAGATGCATATTCCTTTTGCAAGACATGCCAACGCTGTCAAAAGCTTGGAACAATTTCTAAAAGGAATTCTATGCCTTTAACCCCTATCATCACAATTGAGATATTTGATTGTTGGGGCATAGATTTTATGGGCCCGTTTCCCAAGTCTAATAACTGTGAATGCATACTCCTTGCTGTAGAGTATGTGTCAAAATGGGTTGAAGCGATACCAACGAGACGCAATGACCACAGAACGGTCTTGTCCTTTCTAAGAGAGCATATCTTGTCTCGTTTTGGAACTCTGAAAGCTTTACTAAGTGACCAAGGCAAGCATTTCTGCAATAGGCCTTTGGAGTCACTTCTCAAGAAATACGGAGTCCACCATAAAATTGCTCTTGCCTATCATCCACAGTCGAATGGGAAAGCGGAATTGGCTAACCAAGAAATCAAGCATATTCTTGAAAAGACGGTTAGCTCCAACCGAAAAGACTGGACATACAAGCTGACCGACGCTTTATGGGCATACCGTACTGCTTACAAGACGAATCTAGGTATGTCCCCGTATAGATTGGTTTACGGGAAAGCCTGCCACCTTCCTGTTGAAATTGAACATAAAGTTTACTGGGCGACACGCTCATTGAACTTTGATATCTAAGAGGGAGGTCAGTTACGCAAGCTCCAACTTGCAGAACTAGAGGAGATACGACGAGATGCGTATGACTCTGCAAGGTTGCATAAGGAAAGGTTGAAGGCTCGTCACGATCGTACAATCTTTCGTAAATCATTTGAGCCTGGGCAGAAAGTTTTACTGTATGACTCTCGCCTCCACCTTTTCCCAGGAAAGCTCCGTTCCCGTTGGATAGGCCCGTTCATTGTAAAAACTGTCTTTCCACACAGGGCGGTTGAGCTCGTCAATCCAAAGAACGATGATTGTTTCAAGGTCAATGGCCAAAGATTGAAACCGTTCTTGGAGAACTTCCAAACTGAAGTTGAGCACATCTAGCTGGATGAGCCCAACTATTCTCTCACTTAAAAATCCAAAGGGGAGTTCCATATTGTTGTTGTATTTCTTATCTTTCCCTGCATTTTAGTTTCTCTCTTTTGTTTTTAAGTCTTTGTTTGTTCTTTTGTGTTTGTGATCTTGTTCTAATCCGTTATACTTTAAACCACCCTATTGCAGGTGCATAGATGCGAGGTGATGATGTTCATTCTATCGGTTCATGGGCTGATTCAGAATGTCGTTGTGGCACCTGGACTGAGGGTGAACTCACACCCTGCCCCTTGCTTCATCAAGACCCTGAAGCTCACTCTCTCATTGATGCTGCTCAAGGGTACATTCCATACCCACCGGCCCTCCTTGACATCAATCCATATGAAAATATGGGATTTCAGGATGACGATGATGTGGATGAGGAAGAAGACCTGTACATGGGGAGAATGGTGGATGATGCACTCATGGCACAATGGGAAAATGATGATATGTGGGAGCCATGGGAAGATCATGATCTTCAGGATGTTGTCCCAGAACGTCACACTGCAGTTTTTGTTTTTGTTGACGACTTCCTAGTTCCCGAGTTGGTCCCATACCGCTATGTGCACCTGAGCTTTCTGCTATTCAGGCTCCAATGCCCCTTACCAGCTAGTGCATTTTGGGAATCTATGCCAATAGTAAGGTTAGAATTTAGTCACATTTCTTTGTATTTTGTTTCTGTTCCTTGTTTTCTATTCGTGTTTAATCAGTGTTTCTTGTGTTCCGTTATCTTAATATCGGTTTGTTTGTCTTTTGTTTTTTTCCTTGTCCAGGATTGTCACTATGTTTTTCAATGGTATTCCGGTATTCCTTCCACATCAACTGGTTCATGGTTTTGGGCCCTACATAAGGCCCCCACGCACTCCGCCGCAAGAGGACAGTCCGTTGCGCAATTACACTCCTTTATCCTTGTCTCCATTCGGATCACCTCTTGCATGGGCTTTCAATTCTTTAGAGATGCCAGACTTGCTCGATGATATCCTTGCTGCTTTCCGATTGTTCTGGGAAAGGGAATCATCAAGTTTGGACTCCACTTTTGAAAATTCGACGGATCCTGAAGCGATTGTGGAAGAGGAAATCTTCATGCTCGAAGAATAGTGCCGCATTTCAGTTGTTTCCATTCATTTCATCTTTCGTTTATCAATTGGAGTGTAATCCTTGACAGAATTTTATTGGTTTTAGTTTTATTTTCGGTTTTCTTTAGTTAAATAAGGTTTTTAATACCATTTGGGGGAATTTTGTTGCACTACGGATGCCATTAAAATGATTTATTTATATCAAATTGCAATTTTCTATTATGAGGAGGAATTTTGGTTTACATGTCCTGGTTTTGAACTGCTTTTATTCTATTCTGTTTGTCTAGAACATTGTTGACTTGTTGGGGGTGCTAAATTTCTTAATTCAGGGTTATAAAAAAAAAAAAAAAAAAAAAAAAAGGAAAAAAAAAATTTGGGTGTTCGATCGATCGAACTCATCTCGATCGATCGACCTTATCAGATATTCGAGTGCTTGAAGAGACCTCAATCGATTGAACGTTCGATCGATCGAACTCTCTCGATCGATCGAGACTGGTGTTAAAACAAGGCGTCATTCTAAAGTTTTATAAAATTTCATTTTCTCTCTCACACCCATTCAATCGCTCGAGAATAGAGAGACATCCCACGAGCTTTGGCCTCCCATTTCGATATCTCGTGATTCACGAAGCTCCGGGTTCCTCTGGTCATTAGTGGCACTGCGGGCAACCGTCCCCTTGTGCGTCTCTCGAGGTGAGGCCCCACGTTACCCCTCGTAGTTCTTGTCTTTTTATATGTGCATGGGGGTGCCCCCATTGATTTTTTAACTCGTATTCTTAGTTTTCTTGTCGTTTTGTGTGTGTGAGGGCTCTTTCTGTTCTCGAAAGAAGTCACCGCACATTCGCTGTGCTCGATCGATCGAGATGGGTTTGATCGCTCGAACCCAGCCATTGCTCAATCGATCGACAGAGTCTCGAGCGATCGAACTCTGTCCTTTCTCAATCGATCGACCATTGTTCAATCGGTCGAACACAAGCAGTTTCATTTCTTTTCTTCTCTTTCTTGTTTTGATTTTTATTTTGTATATCTTCTATTTTCAGGGCCTTACGATGAATCCTATCACGGGCTACCACAAATCCAAACCTCTGGATCTTGCTATACCAGACCCCATACCCGATCATGGGTTTCGGAGTAGCGAAGAGCGTGTTTGGTTTAGCCGCTCTTTTCAGACGCGCAAGGTGATGCTCGAGCGGCCATTGGAGTCCGTATGGCTTGCCGCTCCATGGTTCCTAGCACGGATCAGAGACATGCCATTGTGGTACGACATGTTGATCCAGACCAAGAAAATCAATATCCATTGGGTTCGTGAAGCTTGCTCTTCCATGATCAAGGATCCCGCGGCCCCATTTACCTACCGATCATTCTTTCGCGGGCACGAGATCGTTTTCAGTCCTGCCATAGTCTCTATAGCTCTGGGGGTTCCTGAGGTCCCTGACTGTTTCTATCCCACATTACCAGGAGCCCCAGAGATCCCGTCCACCACCATTATCCGTGAGCTTACAGGAGGTGCCGTTCTGTTCTGGAACGGCGAATCAAATATCGAGGATAAGTTTTTGACTGAGAATTAGCACCTCCTCCACCTGGCATTGGTCAACTGTATTCTGATGACGTCCTACCACGAGAAATTCGCGCCGTGGTATGCCCGTGCTCTGTACTCCATTGGGACAGGACAGCGTGTCTGTTTGTCTCGCCTATATATCAACTTTTTCGTTCAGCCTATGCGGTACATTGCCGCCAAGCGCCATCTGAAGGGCGCTTGGCCTATTCATAGGGTTATGGAGCGGGCCGGACTAGTCCCGTTGGCCACAGATTCCATTCTTCAGGTCTCTAGTCGATTTGGTGAGACAGCGGCCCGCCGTTCTGATGCTCAGAAAAAGAGAAAAATGAAGGGAAAAGGCAAGGCCAAGGTTTGAGAGAAGAGGAGACGTGGAGGCACTGACACCTTCTGGGACGCCCACTGAGGCTGAGGAGCATGATTCAGACGAGGAGGACGATCCCGTTCAGGAGGTAGCACGTTTTGAGCTGAGACAGAGATCTCGGGCTCCAGCCCAGGGAGAGTCTTCATCCGCACCTCCCCCGACTATTCACGATTTACTTTTAGAGGAGAGGGCAGCCCGGATGAGACTTGAGGGCAAGGTTGATCATATCTCCGCCATGCTGACCACCCTGTTGGTCCATCTTGGGTTCGACACTATCATACCCCCATCTTCCACACCATCTGCACCTCCACCACCCACTACTGGCCCATCTTCCTCTGCACCTACTGGTCCCTCTACTTCTGATCTACCGGTTGATCCTTTGGCACCATCGACATTAGCTGCACCATCTACCGCCCCATCGACATCAGCCGCACCCACTGTTTTGGAGACATCACTTACACCTGCTCCTGTCATGGTCGACACATCAGTCACTACTACAGTTACCACGACGAGCGATCCGGCTACCGCTACTACAGGTGTCGAGGGTGGAGTTATGGATGCTCCAGATTTATTGATAGAGATTTTGTCTGATGTTCCCGATAATGGGTAGTCGTTTGGTGTATTTGTAGTAGATTTTTGGATGTTATGGGTTGGTGTGGGCTATTGTTGTTGGTTATGTTTTTGTTGGGTATTTTTGGACACTGCTAGGTTACTGTGGTTTGGTTTGGCTGTACTTTCTTATCACTGCTCTTTTAGTTTCTTTGTTTTATCTTTACAGTGATTGGTTATGTTCACATATATGGATCTTGTGCTTTATATTTCTGTTTATTTTTTGATCCTGTCCGCTTGGAGAATGTTTGCTTCTTTACAGATTGTTATGTGCACAGTTTTTACGTTGCTTTATCAGGTGATATCACTCTATCTATCTATTTGAAAATCAACTTCTGAGGTCATCGCGATTTTCAGTGGGGGGTAGGATGTAGATAGGCCATCACCTGTGCATATCTTTACTTAGCAATCTGTATCACTCCATCTATTGCAAATCTCCATTATAATTAAAATTCAAAATTGCAAATTTTCAAATAATTAACCACGTTTTGGAACTAAATTGGTAGAAAAATTTTGAATTTTTCTCTCCTATTTTAGCTGTTATCAAGCAATGACATATTCATATTCATCTCATCCCTTTATGACTTAAGTTCACGCGTTTTTCTAGTTTCACTAAGAGGAATGCATGTGTTGACTATTCTTGTATCCAAATCCATTTGCACGTGTTAATAGCTATGCAGAAAACTGAAAATAGAGTTGTTACGACTTTTATGCTTCAAAGAATAAATAGTGGAGACTAATGACCCTTAGTAAGCTTTTGAACCCAATCTTCAATTCTGAGGGAATTGTCACATTAATTCGAATTGTTTTTCTTGAATATACTTTAAATTCGTTGGATAGTCTCAGAATTCTTCATTTAGGCTGCTTATTAGAGGAGAACGTTCAGGATTTACCAATTTAAACTCAGGGAACACTGAAGTGCTAAAACTAGGAAGTTAAGAAAATGATTTAAGCCTTCGTTATTTATTCCTTACTTTTTTCATATACCTGTATCAACATCCAAGAAGCTCTTGACCCCACACTGATTAAATATCGACAATATGAAAGCCTAACCTTTCGTCTGATACTTTAACCTCTATAAACTCGATTGCACAGCTGATGTGATTAAAAGTGTTGAAGTATTTGACTAGAAGGGAGTAGTTGTGAGAAGGTTAAAAAAAAAAAAAAAAAAAAAAAAAAAAGGAAAGAAGAAGAAGTAAAGAGAAATAAATATATATGAAAATAGAGGATGGTTGGAATGAAGAAGAAATAAACGCAATCAAATGCCAAGGATGTGCAATTTCTTACCCCTCTTATCTTTATCTTACTAAATAAAAGCCGAATTGTCTAAGCCTTAATGATTCTTGACGACGTAGTTTGAATATGAAAGTGTAAGTTGAGTTATCCACGGTATTTCGCTCCTCTAGTAAGTGGTATTCCTTTCATGAGACTATGATACTCTAAATGTTCGTCCTTTATCGAGTTAGGTGTGAAACACTAGTAGCCAGAACATCACTCATATCAAAGCTTTCACACCATGAGCGACCATTTCTAAACAAGTTTCTGTGAGATGTTCATTTTTGAGCATAAACCCATGTGAGAATTGAGTTGAAACTACAAGTTCCAAGAGTGTAATAGTCTAAACAATTCTAAATGAAGTTGGATGCATAACTGTTGATTTCACACACACACGGATACATGAATGTAATGCATATGTATATTTATCTTGGTGACATGAGGAACATGTGGATTTCTTCATGGTTTGTATGAGGTTGATATGTTATGTGAAGCTAAATTGATAGTCGAATAGGAAGAAATGTTGATAAATTTTTCTTTATCTTTTTGAGCTTAAAAATTTAGAATTTTGTGGGTTTATTCACTGAAAACCCTCACGAGACAACACTCATCCACTAGGGAAACCTAGGGGTTTAACGGCTTGTTGCATTTGCTAAATGCAACCGCGATTCCTGCGAAAGTGAGTTAGGAAGTTTCTTTCTTTTTATTTTTAGTTTAGTTCACCTTAGTTAATGTTATTTACTCTAGTCATTGTAGTTTTAGTAAGCTTGTTTTATTTTCGCTTTATTGCTAGGGACTAGCAAATCGCTAGTTGGGGGTTGTGACAAGCGGGGGTATTTGTAAAATACAACCGCGCTAAAAGAGAAAAATACACTAGAAAAGTCTACAATTCCCCTGTTTATCTGCAGTTTGAATTACAATACCAGTTTCTACACAAATTGATTAAACTATAATAAGTGGTATTGTTTTAGTGATTATTTGTGCAGATTACTGCTACTGTATATGAGATTGAAGAATGTTGATAAAAGGATGTGCTTGGTCCTGATGAAGACAACTAAAAGCTGAAATACAGGGTTCGAGCGATCGAACACGTTTCGAGCGATCGACGTTTCGATCGATCGAGTGGAGTTCAAGCGATCGGAGTTTCTGGAAGTTCAATCGATCGAGAGTTGTTCGATCGATCGAATGGGCCTTTTATTAGATTATGCGCGCATGCAGCAGAAACGGGATTTTTACCCTAGCATTAGGTTTAGGCTATATATAATCGTTTTGTGGACGTCCCAAGGGGACGGACACACTTTGTTTCATCAGTTTTGATAGAGAGTAGAGAGTTTCCTTGTGTTTTTTTTGTAGGTTTTATCAGGATTCACCATTGTTAGCTTGGATTTTTTCATAGTTAATACAAGTTTCTTCGTTCCAGGTTACTTATTATTGTTTTGTTTATTTTCTGCATCTAGTTAATCACAGTTTACCTTTCAATCTCGTAGTATTGCATGCTAGATAAGTTAAAACCATTAGTTTTCATAGTTTCAATGAAAAATTCCCAAACAAACATGCCTTTAATGAACCTTTACGTTAAAAATAAATCTGAGACTTCCCAGACCATGTCTGAGTAGTCCGGGGTTGGAAAATCGCGATGAAACCGTGATTTCAGACCTCTGCCATGCTGTATTTTTATTCCTGTGTTCGATCGATCGAATGTAGGTAGATCGATCGGACCAGAGACATAGTCGAGCGATCGAAGATATTTCGATCGATCGAGAGATGAAGAAGTTCGATCGATCGAAAGCGCGTCGATCGATCGAGACCTCTGATTCTTGAGGACATCTAATACAGTATTCCAAGACTTTCTACTTTACTGATTCGTTATCAAACTGTCCCCAAATGCTCAGTTTGTCAAAACAGTCTTTAAACGTTAAGCCTTAAGTCATTTTCTTTCAATATATTTTGCAAACCACCCTCAATGCTAATACCATTGTAGGTGAGAGTCTTAACTATTGAATTAAACCACCTTTGCGTATTTCAAACTTATTTTTGATGACATAGTCCCGGTCATGAAAGGACTATTGATTCTATATCCTTAGAGAAGTACGGGATACTGTAGAAGTTGCCCTCCGTTGAGCTTAATTGCATTTGCATGGTAGATGGCTGAGTCATAGTGGATTCGCGTGATCCCAACACTTTCTTTTATTAAGAAAAACCGTTTTCAAATCTCGCTTTAGTTAAATAGTTAATCATTAGTTTATTTAATTTAGTTGCTTTTAAGTTTAGTAGTTGTTAATTGTAGAACTTTGCGTTCTACACTTCCCTTAAACTATTGAATTTTCTTTTCTTTTAGAGTCTAATCTAAGTAATTTAATTCTCATCCTTCCCTGTGGGATCGACCTGGTCTTACCAGTTACTACTTGCATGTCTACCTACACTTGGGTATAGCACACAACCGCACACAGAAAAATACTCGTGTCAACAGCCCCAATCAACATCTCGACAACCTCGGGATCAATCTGATAGAAGTAGTCTAGAATCAGGCGCTTCCCGCCAACTCTCAACCTGGTGATCATGGAAAAATCAAAAGGCGTCATTGTCATCTCACCAAATGGTAGGTAAAAAGTATTGGTGGTGTCCTACCATCTCTCAGCGAGAGCGTAAAAATGAGCTAGATCGTTGGTACTCTTTGAAACTAGGTGGACAAAGCCGCCAATCCCGGCATCGTCTACCATTCTCTTGACGGCATGCGAGAGTTGGGTGTACCACAGAAAAGCATGAGCAAGGCTACCGTGGCCCTTCAATTTCACTTCCGGCACCTACACACATCAAAAATGACAAAAAAAGAGCACAAAATACAGCATGGTTCCCGATTTGATCAACCGTGAAAGATTCAGAGATGGGTCCTGGTTCCCGATCAAGAAACAGTTAAGAGAGATTCCCCAAGAATCCTACATCATCCCCTGAGGACAGAAACAAAAAGATATCAGCTCTCGAGGGCTCGAATCGGCTTTTCGGACCGACCAATGCAAAGATTTGATCAACCGTGAGAGATTCAGAGATGGGTCCTGGTTCCCGATCAAGAAACAGTTAAGAGAGATTCTCTGAGAATCCTACATCATCCCCTGAGGATAGAAATAGAAAGATACCAGCTCCCGGAGGCAACGACCGGCCCTCTTGGATTGAGCGCCAAAAAATTTGATCAATTGTGAAAGATTCAGAGATTGGTCCTGGTTCCCGATCAAGGAAAGAGAGATTCTCTGAGAGTATTATGCCATCCCCCGAGGACAAATATAGAAGGATACTAGTTCCCACTATCCCTAGCAGAAAATATCAAAAGCAGAACTGACTCTCGAAGATCGGTCATTAGCAACAACCAGAACATCGCTCGTATCCAGATTTTGAAGACGAGCACCGTCGTTCCACGACTCCGTGTCTCCTGATTATCATAAACTTTCTCATTTGTCCATTATCATAGTTTCTGCACTTATCGGTTGTCACAAGATCCCTCAGTTACCTTTGGTTGTTGTCCTTTGGGACCCCATGTTCGATTACATTGGTTTGCGAAGCACACTTCCTGTAATTTAAGAAGTTTTCCCAAGACCCAGAGTCTTCAACAGCTTGGCATCCTTATCAGGATCAACCACTGCATTAGATTCAACACTAGCACAACATAAGTCCACTTGGGGTGGCACACACCCACAGCGCCAGCTCATGCTAGGATCAGAACACTAAATAAGATAGGACTCAGGACGCAATCCCATCCATTGCATATCATAACATAACATTCGCCTGTCTTGTTGTGCATGTGTGATTTGTTCTTTTGCGCCCCGAACTACGTCTTGGTCTAATTCCCCTTGGGATACGTAGGCAGCTCACGAAGAGCACGACCTACTTTGGCCCCAATATCTTGTTTTCTATCATTACATCTTTTGCGACGCTTTTTGTCCTAAATCTACAGCCTCCAAAAAGACCTGTTTCTTCAAAGCTTTGGCACTCGCTTGCGACATGCGTTGCCTCGCAAGTTCATGTCAAAGAGGGGCAAACTATAGACACCCCATTTTGTCGGCTATCAGATTTAGGAGACCCATAGCTTGGTGGTTCACAATGATCGCAAAAGACTCAAAAAGGACTCTTGGAAGTTAGTTCTATCTCTCAGAATGCTCAGAATGACCAAAATACCCCTGAAAGCCCGAACGCTCCCGGATTCGGACCAAATATTCTGGAAATGCGCTACGCCATAAGAAAAACAATAAAATCAGTCCTAAAGCAAGACCGGATGAAATCGTCGGCTCCCAGAGACCCCTAGAGGTCCTGAAAGTTCCCAGAAAGTCCCCGTTGATCGGTTTGACCAAGGTTTGACCAAGTTTGACCAATTTTGACCGAAATCATCCAAATTCGTCGAGAAGTTATGAGATCATTCTAGATCATGTGGAAAATACTAAAATGAGTTTTAAAAGAAAATCAAACGAAAACGTCAGCTCTTGGTAGCTCCAGAGGTTTCCAAAACTTCCCGGGAATCCCAGGTTTGACCAGTTTGACCAAAAGTTGACTTTAAAACTGGAGTGCAGTATCATTTTTCAAAACATTTTTCATGAATACTAGAGGTTAATAGCTTTCCAACAGTATATCACACATAATTTTTGGATTTCAAACGAATTTATTATGAATTTCCGAAGGTGAAAAAGGCGATCAAATCGGCTTTTATCGCGAATACCGCAAAACTTTTCAAGGTAACCTATCTCCGAACTATTTTTTTTTTTTTTTGTAAAGTAGATTCCATTATCTTTCCAACGGTATATCACTACCTCAATTTGGTGTTCGTATGCATTTTCTGTGAATTTCGGACGAAATAGGGCCTTTTCGCGAATACCAGAACCTCTGGGGCCTAAAAAGGATTATCTGGACAAATGAGGAGTAGTGCTGCCGTGGCACTGGCCCATTGCCACCGCGGCATAGGCCTAGTGCCTCCGTGGCACTCTCTCCCAAAATGGTTTTTTTTTTGTAATTTATTTTGGGGGTTCATTTTGATTAATTAGAAATCAAAACGACGTAGTTCTATGTTCACAGATGTTTGGGACCAATGGGAGTACTTCTAAAACCCCAAAAACCACCCCCAAATTGGCCTATATAAACCCCCCTTGACTTCTCATTTTAGGGGTGTCAAATACAAGCTTTGAAAAGTCTTAGAGAGAAAGTTGTAGAGATAAGGTTAGAATGGAGAGAAAAGAAGCTTCCTTCCTTGATTTCAAAACAAGAGAGTGAGTTCTAAACTTTGTTTTTACTTCATTACTTCCATTTACTTCATATTCAATACACCCAACCATCATTTTAGTGAGCATTTACGAGAGAGGAAGCTACTTCCATGTCCAATGTCACCACATATGAGTGAAATACCAAGCTACAAGTCCAATACATCATTGAATATCATCTATTGATTGTTTATATACTTGCTTGTTTATATTTGTTCATCTTCTCTTACCTCATTTCTTTTTGTTTTCTCTATTTACTTACTAGTCTATCATCATCTAGATGATGACATGAAGTTTGAGGTGATTGAATCCTTATGGATAGTAGCTCTTGACCTCAAAAACATGTTTGATAGATGATGATTTCAACTTCAATACATTCCTATGTATCCATGAAGTTGTCTTTAAAATGGAAATAATACTTTACAATAATCTTGGAGGTTCTTGATGATGAGTTTGATGTTGACATTTTAAGTGGTTATAATCTTCATTAAGTATTGAAAATATGTTTTCAAAACCTCTATTTCAAACCCCCTCTCAAACCCTCTCATTTTAATCTCAAAGAAAGAAAACTAAAGTTTTTCCCAAAATCTTTAAAACAGTGAGTCAAAACAGTGAATGATCTGAGGTCAAAGATTTCTCTAGAACTCAATCCTCAATGTATGGATGCAAGACCACTTGTAAAGTCTTCCTAACTCATTAGAGAACACCCATGATTTTTGGTGTGACATGGAAATACTTGAAAGTGGTCAAGTTTTGTCCAAACATTCCTTCCAAACATTCTGCCTCTGCTGTCATAGCAGCTAGGTTGACTTTCAACTTGTTTTACAGAAACAATTTCCAAAACGAGTAGTCCCAACTTATTTTTTCCTTGAACTTAAATGTTTTAGAGAACTTTCTATATAATATAGGCCTCTAGATCTTTTGTTTTCATTTTCTAAGATTTTCTAACATTTCAGTCGATAATACGGGCTCTGTTTCTGAATAACCTCTATTGTTTATATGATTTCTCTCAATCTGTGATAGTTATTAAAGATTGTCTTTTTGGGTTGTGTTTTAGACACAATAAGGAAGATATCCATAAAACATCATGCATTGAAAACATTCCTAACCCTTCTTTTGAATTTCCAAAAGATCGTGTTACTTTTCTATCCACTATTCACAGCAAGCATACTTTTACTTCCATCCTTTGATTTGATGCTTACATGTACTCCAAACTAGCTCATATCTTAGGAAGTAGTTCATACTAAATTTGTACATATCCCATGATGATTTCATTCATTCATTCATACACATTTTAGACTTCTAAGTCATTCTAGGAATCCATGTACACAAAACACACTACAACCTTGGCACATTCTAGATACATACATTGCATCCATGCAAAGATTTGGGGTTTTTGTGACTTCTAATCTAAGAAGATTATAAGGAATGATCATGATCACACGTTCATGGTTCCCCTCGATCTAATCCTCCTTTCTCATCCTTCCCGGGGATTGAGAGATCTTCTTTTCTCAAAGATTAACATGCATCATTCTAGCTTGCTAAGCACCCTTGTTTTATTTGATTATTTATTTCAAGGACAATTCATGTCCCCTTTAGATTAGGAAAACTTTATTACTTGATATATGATTAGACGATTTTTCCTAGGTATGCTTGTGTGATCTTTCACTTTGCATTGTGTGATACTTGGCTTAGATCTTACGAACGATATCTTATCTTTTGATCTTCCATTTCAAAATTCTTATGTGATGTAATATACTATCATAGTATTAATTGTCGAACCATACATGGTATAAGATGATTATTTGGATGCTAATTGAGGCCCATCGAAAGACGGGGCGAGTTGAGGGTGTTTTGGTCGCGACAAAGTCTCCTTCCTCTCTCGTACCAAAACCCCGAGCCAAGTTCTTTGGTTATGAAGGGTCGGTGCCCTTTATCCATTTGGGTGAGTCAAAATTAGGTTTCTTGGTTCCTTAAAGACCAGGTGGCAACTCTGTATTTGTTTCTTGGTTCCTTAGAAATTCAAGCGTCAAAATTCAAAGACATTGTCGAGAAAGAGAATCGTCAGAAATTTCCTTTCCCTGTAACCAGGTCCTGTGTGTCAGTGTGTAAAGTATCGAGTAAATCAACTGCGTGATAAGGAATGCAGAGCAAGAGCAAAAGATAGCATAAATTAACACCAAGCAAAGTCAAGGGAACAAGCCCATCAAGTTTCAAACAAGATACATCAACTTCAAATCTCAGTACAGAAAGCAAAAAAGATAGTCAGGGGTACATATGAAAAAGGGGGTGATCATCAGAATCAGTGACGACGAGTAGCCCATGGGTATCGAGCAGGCATATCTGAATCCGTAGAGCTATCATCATCATCAATTTGGCGCCTTTGCCTACACCCGCTAGCCCCACCAGAAGGGCCCATATTCATCCGTTCCAATTGTGATTGAAGCTACCTAACCTGAGCCACCTGTCAGAAGAAAGAATCAACACAAGGTTGAAAATGCAATAAGAAGAGAGGAAGAAGTCAAGAAATTTACCAGAGCCGCATCTCGATCTATGTAAGTCTGGCATATACCATCCCACTGCAAAAGAAGAAAGACAAGATTAGAAAGATTAAGGGAATCAGAAGTAATGAGTTTAGAATTACTCACATGTCCCTCTCGAGCAAGGCTCCAAGTCCTCAGATTCTGTGCATAAGCTCGCTCTTCATTAAATACAGCTCAGGGAACCGACTCATACTGCTCTGGAACTAGCTGAGGCTCTACAAGATCATGGGAAATCTCCACTGAAGATATAACTCTGCAAGCATGGTCAAGGCCCGCCAATCACAAGGAGGAATGGGAGGTAAAGGTCGTCCAAGGCCATCCACGACAGAGCTCCCCTGCAAATAATGATGAGAAATAAAGAGATAGCAAGCATTTAATCAGAAGTGAAGAAGCTATTAAAATACCTGTGGGTCATCCGAAAGCGAGAAATTGGGCATCAGATGAGTAGCCCTTAAAACATCGTAGTTCTCCTCAAAAAGAGTAAATGAGGCAGAAGGAATTCCGGTCAAAGCATCAATAAGATCTTCATCTTCCAGATTTCGCGCCGACCTCATACGAGAAGGCGGATCCTGTGGCACTAAGAGGCAATCCTCCAAATCAGTCGAGGAGCCACTCTCTCTCTGAGATAGCACTCAAGAATAGAAGGACCCTCAAGAAGAATCCTCTCTCCTGTCATCTGCCTGGCTAAACCGATCTCAATCACATCACCGTTTGTTGTCCAAGGGTGCCAGTTCACTTGATCAAAATTGAGACGGGTTAGAAAATCCCGGCAAAAAATAACATTATGAGCATCATTCTTGACACCCATGGCTTGGCGACGCCACTTTAAAGCCCGTGGAAAAATGTATATCTCGTCCTCCTAGAATGATGGAGCTGTCATAGAAAAGTACTCGAAAGGCCGCACCTGCAAGAGAATATATAGCAGAGGTCAAAATACAGAATACCCAAAAATAAAACTTGAAATGGAAATATTTCAATACCTCCCAAGCTCTCCAGAAGCCACCAAATCTGGGGAATTTGCCTTGTGAATGCTCCCCCATATAACTGAAAAGAATGGCTAAACCAGCAGAGCCCCAATCGAAATCCACGATCTCCTCAAGCTTTCGAAGGCTATCAAGCATATTCAGTGTAATCCGCTCAGCTCGAGTAGAGAGAAGAGAGCAACCAAGCAAATACAAGATTAAAGTACGGGTAAGCTGCATATCAGTAAATTGAACCGCCTTTTCAGAAGGCCAAAAATTGTTGATAAACTATGTGATGCCCACACTCGATCCATGAAGATCTCTTTGGGTCAGAATAATGCCCAGAAGTTGCTCAATAATAGTAGGATGTTTATGTATGTTCTTCGCAAAGGTAAGACGATGCCCACCAAATGAGATACCGGTTATCATTGCAAAGTCAAGTGGGGTCATGGTTATTTCCCCAAAAGACATATAGAAAGTATTTGTGGAATCCCACCACCTTTCAGCACGAACTTGAATCATGGCCAAATCAATGGCCGGTCTCTCCAACAAAGTTACAAAAGACCCAAAGCCTGCTTGTTTTATGTTGGCTACTACTTGGGGACGTGATTCCGACAATTCATTAAACCATTCAAGGCATTTTTCGTAGCTACCATGACCTCTAATATGCCCAACCACATTCTAGAAGAAAATTGAAGGATGATTCCTAAGTATTTGCAAGAATTTTGAAAGCACATATACATGAAGCAAAGAAATAGTGCAAAATTGAAAGGATGGGTTACCTCTTGACTAAAGGCCCTCTTAGAAATATGATTTTGTGGCATCTTCATAGTTGGATACTCCAGGGTTTGAGTTGATGAAGCTCCATTAGCTTGAAATTGGCTTCTATGTGCTCTAGAACTCTCACCTTGTCCAAGGGAACTCATGGTTGTTGATGCTTGAAGCTTAAAGATGAGAGTTTGAAGATGATGAATAGTGAAACCCTTGGCACTTGAATCCCCTACAATAGGGAGAAAGTTGATGAAATCAACAAGGTTTTTAGAGGTTTTGATGCAATAAATCACTCAAAACATCAAGAAATTGCAAGATTTAAACACCTTAGAAGAAAGAGGTGATGCATTGGAGATAAGATTAATGAAGAACAAAGAAGAAAGTGGGTTTAAAACAAACTTGCTGCTGGTGGTTTCCAAAAGGATGTGGGGAACTTCCATTTATTGTCACTCCATGCCATTTCCCCATTTTGCTTTGTATTCGCGTTTTGACCCCCTGGAACTCTTAATTTGACCCCGAATTGGTCCGATTTTGATATATAAGCCTTATGAGTACTTAAAACTTGTTGGAATTGATCTAAAAGACCTGTGGGAATTTAAAATTTGGTTGAAAACCATTTAGAATTGAAGAAAAGTCCCCAGACACGAAGAATTGAGGGCACCGTAACTTGAAATAGCTAAGAATTAATGATTTGTAGTAAACTCCCGTTGTCTTGGGATTAATTGAATATTATCTTAGAAAATGTACATTTGGGTATACCGTAGCTTGAGGATTACATCCAGAATGGATTTACAGAAGATGGATCAGAATACGGGATCTTCAAACCTTGAACAAGATATCTAAGGAAGGGTCAGTATGAGCCTGAAGTAGTTGAGCTGGTCGAAGCATCGATATGATTCTCAGATTGAATTAAGCAGGGCCTCCAGAATATGAGCCTTCTATCTCAAATGTTTCCCCAAGCAGAGAATTCTCAGACATCGTCAGGACTACCTCCAGAGACAAGGTATACTTCAGCAAATTCATCAGAACTTTCTCCCCATCAGAGAACTCTCAGAATTCGATTTACCTCCAGATGAAAGTTATTACTCAAAATTTATATCCGTGGGTTGCTCTCAAGAAAAAGGGTATCTATCATAATCGTATAAATCTCAGCATCGTGTATCAGGATTACCTCCAGATGTAGGGTATCTATCAGAGTCGTGTATCGGGGTTGCCTCCAAATAGAGGGTTTCTCTCAACATCACGTTACCTCCAGATATAGGGTATATCTCAGCAACATATCTCTCATAATTTATATCCGTGGGTTGCCTCCAGATGAAGGGTATCTATCAGAATTTGTATCTGTGGGTTGCCTCCAGATATAGGGTATCTCTCAGCAACATGTATCATAATATGCCTCCAGATATAGGGATCTTCCCAGTATTACATATCAGAAATGCCTCCAGAAAAAGGGTATCTCTCATCATCATGTATCGGGGTCACCTCCAGAAGTAGGGTATCTCTCAGAATTCGTGTATCTCAAAATTCATGCATCGAAACAGAAGATTTGTCCCCAGCAAAAGGACCTGTTTTAGAAGAACAGAAGATTTGTCTAGAAGAAGGATCTGTTTCAGAAAGAACAGAAGATTTGTCTCCGACAGAGAGACCAGTTTCAGAGGATTTGCCTCCAGACTTGTTTCAGAAGATTTATCCCCCGAAGAAGGACCTGTTTCAGAAGAACAAAAGATTTATCTCTGACAGAGAGACCAGTGATCCCTAGCAGAAGGACTCTACGCCCTCAATTGTCCCCAGCAGAAGGACTCTACATCAGCAATCATCCAGGGGTTAGGACTCTAACTCAACAATCGTCCAGGGGTTAGAACTCTACCTTAGCAATCGTCTAGGGGTTAGGACTCTACATCAATCATCTAAGTTTAGGAGACGATATTTCAGAGATCGTCCAGGGGTTAAGACTTTACATCAATAGTTGTTTCCAATAAAAGGACTCTTCATCAGTCATCCGGGTTTGAGGAGACATTATTTTCAGCTTTCGTCAAGTAGTTTTCAAGAATTCATCCAAGATACTCCGCTACTTTAGCAGTTGTCCGAGATATAGATGACACCTACAAGCCTTAAGATCAGAAGGAAGACTCTACCAAGACTTCAAATCATCCAAGATATGGATAGCACACTTCTCTTTAGACATATTTGACTGTGAGAGCGAGACGTTGCATCCCTTGCATTAGATTTTGCATCTAGGGAAACCTTGAGGATGATACCTCCAGTACTTGCACATTCACATTTTCATACTGCATCAACATCCTAGGATAGGAGCATTTCATTCGTATTGTTGTTCATATGTGTTATTTGTCTCCTTGCGCTTTTGAACTACGCCCTGGTTTGATTCCTAGAAAGGATACGTAGGCAGCTCCAGCGGAGCATGACCAGCAACAGCTTAGATTTAGCAGCCTCTACCCAGCATTGCATTGCATTATTGCATTTCGTAATTTCATGATTTTTACGAATTTTTGTTTTTCCTAAAACATCTCAGTATGGGTATTGGGTGCCTTCAAGATTTGGCACTCACTTGCAGTTCACGTTATTCACAACAAGCTCTGCCAAAGAGGGGCAAACTGTAGACACCCAATTTTGACCACACTGATAGGATTTAGGGTGGATAATGTCTTGGAGGATTCGATGATGAAAAGTACCCCATAGAAGGTACTGGAATCCACACAATCGAAAGATCGAACTTCAAAAAGTGACTTAAAGCTCAGAAAAGCCCTTTTCCATGCATAAATTCCGATTTTGTCAAAATCATGTCTCAGAATTCATATTCACTCAGGGTTATATCAACATTAAGGGTTCTAAATGCGCTATTCTAGGTATCCAGAGATTCAATTTCAAAGAAATGTTCGAAATTGATGCACATTTGAAAGAAATTTTGGAAAAGAAGTCGTTTGATTTCAAAAAGACGACAAAAGTTTCGGAGGACTTCCAGGCTTCAATTGGACTTCAATTGTCATTTCAAAACCTCCTGGAATATTTTTATACTAAAATTCAACTTGAAAGATTTCCAATGGTACATAAATGGACGGTTTTAAACACCAAAAAGCATTTTTTTCAAAAATCTAGAAAAGAAGTGCACTTGAAACTTGAAACAAAGGCTTGTGGGCAACCAGGGGAACCCAAATAGTAGATGGCAATTTTGGGTAAGGGGCTGGCGGGTCCCACCAAACTACCACCTATGAAGTGTGTTCTTCATCACATTTTTTTGGTTCCAAACCCTTCTAGAAGCCTCCCACTGCGAGAAAATTGCCTAAAAATTGCGTTTAGGCATCGAAATGGCCATTCTATTTTAAGCTCTAAAAATTCTGTCTTAACCCTGAAACTTAGGAGTTAAGATTTCAAAACTCTATAAAAGATCCCATGCATCTCATATGAGATCATCTTGGAGTACCTTGAAGAACCTTTTGAAATATCTTGAAGTAGCTCGAAGTACACAATTGATTATACTTGCAAGGGGAGGATATCCTTTCAATTAGGAGAGAATTCTAGAAACAGAGAATTATGAACTGAAATTTGATAAACTAATCTTAGGGTAATTAGATCATGATTTTAACACCAATTGCCTCCCTCAACTTCCATGAATGAGTGCTTGAAGAACACTTGAAGAAGGAGATCTTCAATACAACTTTGATTGCAAAATTGAGATTCCTCCAAGAGGCGAACACTATAATTCATCTCTAATTCCTATTTTATATATATAGATCTATAAGATTTGGATCTAGCTTAGCTTTATTTCATTTGTTAAGAAACTCATCTTCTTCATCTCTTGTTCTTCACACACTCACATAGCTAGATCCAAATCTCTTTGATTTTGTTGATAATTCATAATTAGAGATTGACTTTCAATTTGATTTTCAATTTTGATTTCCTTTTTCTATTCTTGTTTTAGATTCATGCATACATGATTATATATATTTATCTATTTTGAATTCTATGATAGTTTGGAATCGTGATCTATGAGAAGGATGATTCATACGTTCATACCTATCTCTTGATTATTCCTATAACCTAGAATTCTTATTGAAATTCATCTTCAATAGGATATTTGTAAGTCCCTTTGATCCATGATCTAAAGTTCTTCATAGAACTTGAGGGCTAAATTTATTGAAAATCATGATAGTTAAGTAGATCTATGAATTTGATCTCTCTAATAAGCTTCAATCAACACCTAAGATGTTTTCCTCACACTTTAAAATGAATTAAATAAAATTCAGCAAAACAGATTGGTTTTGTCCATAAGATTTGGTCCATTAAAACTCATAGTTTGATGGATTTAAAATTTTCTAAGTAAACTTTGATGAAATAGCTTTCATTCGGTCCGTTTTGAGAACTTCTAGGATCTATATGCTATTTTTAAAAATTGTTGAGAAATCGGTTGACAGATTTGAACATAGTCTCTTTGTGCTTGAATTTCATAAAATCTATAATAGTTATCGATGTTCCGCTTTTTTGGGATGTCCTAACTCATGTATCTATATGCCGATGTAAAATCGTGAGCATACGATCGAGTTAAGATCGTTTTCTAAGCGTTTGAAGTTGATACTACTATTCTGAAATTTTCTCAAGTTTAACTACAATTATGATTATGTATAAAAAATGGTCATACCTTGATCACTCAACAACCATTGATGAGTAAAACTTGGTTTAGAAATCATCTAGGATAAATGGGTGAGAGATCAAAAGCTTAGATCTACTTGATTAGCATGATTCATGAATTTCTATTATACTTCTATTATATTTTACATTCCTTTGTCAAATAATACCAAAATTTTAGAATAACAGAGTCTGTTTAAAATAATTTTTTAGAACCCTTAAGGTCATGACATGTCTATGGGATTATTTTTGTCATAAACTACAGTGAAATATCTTTCTTTTGACACCAACAAGAGCTTCACATGATTTTTGTAGAATTAATTATGATTTTTACAAGAATAGTGGACAGTCCTGATCCACTGTTCCCAAAACTCTTATTTCTCAAACTTCAAAAATGGTAAAGAGGTTCTATTTTTTGAAGAAGTTCCCTAAGACATGTATCTAACTTTCTGTAAAAGTGTTTTAACCCAACTCATGTTTAAGACCACTTTTGATAGGATTCATTAGAGGTTGCTGAATCTGGAAATTTGATTGATGACATGTCTTCTTTATTTTTCATGCATATTATTTGTTTGCTTGTGTTTTTGCAATGCTTGGGTATTCCTTGGTGTCTTAGTGCAGAGAATTGAATGACGTGGATCCGGACTTCGATTCGTGAGTTTACCTCATCTACATGTTGCTTAGTGCCCATGTATCGGGTACCATCTCTATCCCTTCACTTAGAATTTTTTCAAGTTTTACAACTTTATTTCAACAACACAAACTCCTTTAGGATAGTCTCCGTTTATATGATTATTTTTTAGAGACATCTTATCTAGGATTGTTGCTTGCATGATTGCATTACACGCTTCCTTCCTTTTTTCTTTTACGACTACGCTAGAGTCAACCAATTTAAGTCTTTTGTTCCTTTTTGCATATTATAGCCTGTTTCCTTTATTTGCATTGGTCCCAGGCTGGAATTAATAGCCACTATAAGTATACCTCTCTCTTGTATTGCATGTGCATCCGACTTCTACTTGATTTAATCTCTTGAAATGATTTTCATTAGATGTTCCCTTTTGACATGTATATATTATCTAGTATGCTTGAGGAAACAACACCAATTATGAATTAAAAACAAGGATATTTGAATCAAGGCCTACCATTCGGTAGGGCGAGGAGGGGGTGCTTTAGTCCTTCTTGGGATCCTTCCCCTTTCGTACCTAGACCCCGGAAAGTAGTTTCTGGTAATGAAGGGCGAGTAACCTTATTCAATTTTGGGCGAGTCAAACTCGGGTTTCCTAATTCCCGATAAAAATTAGGTGGCGACTCTTTGTCTCTAGGATCGCGTGAGGAAGTCCTAGTCTTCCCTGAAGTGTGCTCCTTGGGATCCGTCCCAAGACACTATCTAGGGAAGACGCCAGGACCCCCAAGCGCATTGGTCCACAATACCGAATTCAGCCAAAGTTTCCAATGCTTTCCACTATTTGACCATAAGAGAAACTATTGTCATCCTCCACGATTTCTGGCTCAATGCATCGGCCACTACGTTTGCTTTTCCAGGGTGCTATTGCAACGTGAAATCATAGTCCTTTAACAATTCCATCCAATGTCGATGCATCATGTTCAACTCCCTTTGGGAGAACAAATATCTCAGACTCTTATGATCCCAAAACAGGTCAAACTTCTCGTCGTAGAGGTAATGTCTCCAAATCTTGAGAGCAAAGACAATCGCGGCTAGCTCGATATCATGCGTTGGGTAATTCAACTCGTGAGGTTTCAACTGTCGTGATCGATATGCGATTACCTTCCCATCTTGCATCAAAACACATCCAAGTCCTTGGGGTGATGCGTCGCTGTAGATGGTGAACTGTTCACCGCTCTTGGGTATCGCAAGCACTGGCACTGTGGTCAATCTTTCCATCAATTCCTGGAATGCACATTCATGTTTGTTACCCCACTCAAACTTCAAGTCCTTCTTCGTTAGTCCAGTAAGAGGAGTTGCGATCTTAGAGAATCCCTCCATGAATCTCTGATACTATCTAGCTAGACTAAGAAAACTTCTAACTTCCGTTATGGTGGTTGGTATATTCCAATCCAGAACAGCATTTGTCGTCAATGAGTCTACGACTATTCCATCTTCTGGGACAACATGCCCTAGGTACTTGACCTCTTTCAGCCAAAACTCACACTTGCTGAACTTTGCATATAATTGGTTATCTCGGATGGTCTGTAGTGTGATCCTTTTATGCTCCTCATGTTCCTCCTTGCTCTTTGAGTAGATCAGAATATCGTCTATGAATACAACAATGAACTGGTCCAAGTACGGTCTAAATACTCTGTTCATTAGATCAATAAATACCGCTGGAGCATTGGTTAACCCAAAAGACATAACCAAGAATTCATAGTGCCCATACCTCGTCCTGAAAGCAGTCTTCGAAATATCCTCGGGTCGAATCAACAGTTGGTGATATCCTAATCGTAGATCGATCTTCGAGAAAGTCGTCACTCCTTGCAACTGATTAAACAGATCATCGATTCTAGGGAGTGGGTACTTGTTCTTAATCGTGACCTTGTTGATCTTCCTATAGTCGATACAGAGTCGCTGAGTTCTGTCATTCTTGTTAACAAATAGCACTGGCGCTCCCCAAGGAGACGTACTGGGTTGAACAAACTTGAGATCACTCCTGAACTTGCTTCTTCAGTTCTTGCATCTCCATTGGTACCATCCGATAAGTAGCCTTTGATTGTGGTAAAAATACCAGGCACTAACTCGATACAAAAGGCAATCTCACGTTTAGGTGGCAATCCCAAAATATTCCGAAACTCATCCTTAAAGTCTTGGACTACAGGAATCTGTGCAATAGTGAGTTTCGAACTTGAGCTCTCGATAGCTACTAGATGGCTAGTGAGAAAAGCATCACTAGAGGGGTTCTATTGAAAATCAAAAGGCTGACTTTCTAGTACCGAAAATGTAATCATCTTATTAGCACAATCCAACTTAGCACAATACTTCATGAGCCAATCGAATCCTAAGATGATGTCAAATTCATTCATTGACAAAATGATTAGATCTGTGGGAAAAATCCTATCCTCTAGGGTTAAGGCACAGTCCTTGCACACCTCCCTAATCTTATGATTACTCCCAAAAGTGACACCGCATTCAGGGCTACATCAAGCGCCTGGGGTACTAAACACAACAGTTTAACAATCTCGATAGCAATAAAAGAATTCAAAGCACTAGTATCAAAGAGAACTTTAACTCGAGTGCTGAATAATGTAAGAGTACCTTCTATGTTCTACTGTTTAGTCTCATCAAATCCTGCGTTCTCTGGGATGATCTCATTAAACCGAGCATGTCCGATTGTGCCCTGAGCAACTGGTCCCTTGTACCCTCCACGAGGTACTTTGCAGTTCTTACTCATGTGGCTACGCTTGCCACAATTGCAGCAGACAACCTTCAGATGCTTCTAGTTCCTCGCAACTTGGCAGTCCTTAGCCAAATGACCAGGTTTTTCATAGTTAAAACATCCACCAGTAGCCTCCAGTAGTAACAGTTAGTCCTTGTAGGGGAGGAGCTTGATTAACAACATAGCGACCATAGGGAAACACAGGTTATGGCCTCCTCTCTCCAGTCCAGTTATGCTTATTCCCTTGGAACCGCATCAGAGGTGTTGGTCCTTTGTTACTCCTGGGTGGTAGTCGATTCCCAAAACGTCCTTGCTCCCGACCGTTGATATCCTCATGATCGACTTCCATTCCTACCATGGCTTTGAAGGTTTGACCCTGATGATTCAACGTCATTCCTTGTAGTGGCAGGGTGAGACCTTGGTGATATTATCAATTCTTCTTCTTTGGAGTGTCAATCATATACAGGGCAAAATGAGATAGCCATTCAAACTGCACCATATACTCCCTCACAGTAAGGTTCCCTTGCCTTAGCTCAATGAATTCTCTCTCCTTCCTATTCCTCTCTGTCTGAGGAAAGTAATTTTGCAAAAATAGCCCTTTGAATGTGATCCAGGGCATCCTTCCAGCCACGTCTTCTCCTACGGTCGCCTTCTTTGATTCCCACTAATCAGTTGTCGCATAAGTCAACTGGAATCTTGCTAGTCGATGCTTCTCGATCTCGTTACATCCCAGGGTGTCGAAGATCGCTTCCATCTCTTGGAGCCACTATTCCGCTTGCCATGGCTCAGTGTTTTCGTCAAACTTTTTTGGACGAAAATGATGAAAGCGCTCCACTATCCTGTCCTCAACTAGCCTCAGAGGTGGTCCATGATTATTTTTGTTGTTCTGGTTGTGGTTGTCGATCAGTTCCATTCTACGCACAAAGGCTTCGAAAAGTCCAGTTGGATCAATAGCTTGGGGTACTTGGTTGGGCATCTTCAATTTGAGCAGGACGATTTTGAGTAAGCATCCCTACCATCGATGTAGTAAGGTTGGGTACCTATACAGACATCGGTCGGTTAGTCGTCAACCTTGAAAATATTTATAGAAAATAATTCAAAACTAAACATAATAGTTATAACTATTATCACATTAATAGCAAAGAAAAGAAAAACCACTACACGAATAACTCCAAAACGTTAGAGTCAACCCCAATCTCAAGGATTCTTAAGGTTCAACTCAAGAAATGCTGGATAATTGGTGAACGTGACTACTAAACCTAGGCTCTGATACCAAAAATCATGTCACGCCCCGTAGTAGCAAAAATAGAGAAAATAAATTCCTTTTTAGACCCGTAGGCCATGACAGCTGAAAGTCACCACATTGTCCATAACCAAAGTCTAATCATCAGAGTAATGAATTAAACCACGCATTGGAAAGTTCTAAGCTCGATATATAAAGCTAGAGTTCAATACTAACTATTACAAGCCAAAGGTATCTGCAGAAATATAAATAAAGTATTACGGCAGCATACGTCGATAATAAACGTAATTCTAACAGAAGTCTCTAAAACATAAACATGAACTAACTACAGTACGACTTCCAGGTCTTCAGCTTGTGTAGTAGTCAGCACCGGCATAGCCTCTGTCATCATAGGCTCCATCCTCGTAATCCCTATCCATGTAGACATCACCTTTATACTCATAACCCTGGCAAGCTGGATGTCGAATATCCAGCGGCATAAATGCCGTCAACTACGAAAGTCGAGTGAATGCAAATACTAATAGAGTATCTATAGATTTGCAGCATATATAACAACAGCATCATTAATGATCATCTTGTCATTCATATGGATGTATGCACCAACTCAATATATATAACAACGGACGTCATCCCAAATCTCCTAATACATAACTTAGACTCTTGGGTCCACATTAATCGGACACGTAGTCCCACACCTATGGTCTGTCATACTTGACACACATTTCCATGTATTCCAACCAAACGGCCCGATATAGTTTGGCCAACCCGCCCATACACTTCTCTTTCACCTCATATACCTCTTAGTCTCTGTCATGGACTAAAGTGACATATCCCTTAGTCTCTTCAATGGACTAAGGCGATATTCCTTTAGTCTCTGTCGAACCAGGTTTCGACAACCTCTAACACATTTTGGCCAACACACCTAATTCACATCTCTTTCACAGTTTCATTCTTCCTAGTCTCGGTCATGGACTAAAGTGACATCCCTTAGCCTCTGTCGGATCTCCCATCTTGGACCGAGGTGATGTACCTTTATCCTCTATCGGACTAGGTTCATGATGTATCCCTCTTAATCTCGGTCATAGACTAAAGTGACATATCTTGTAGCTTGTGTTCTGATCTCTCGTCCTAGTCATGGACTAAGGTAATATTTCGTTAGCCTCCGTCGGATTAAGATGACAACACCGGCATAACCCTTAATCTCGATCTTGGACTAACGTAACCATACCCTTGTCTCTATCGGATCTCTCATGTCTCAGTCATGAGCAAGGCGGCATTCCGTTAGCCTCTATCGGACTAGGGTGCTATCCACATTACCATTCTCACAATCATGTATCCCTTAGCCTCTCTCGTGGACTAAGGCGATGTTAACCGTATGTCCTTTAGTCTCTCCCATGGGCTAAGGCGATGCCAATCGTATATCCCTTAGTCTCTATCATGGACTAAGGCAATATAGGTCACCCTATAAACCACATCTATTTCTATAATCTGTATCCCTTAGCCTCTCTCATGGACTAAGGCGATTCCACTACGATATCCCATGGTCTTTCCCATGGACTAAGGCGATGTACCACTAATACCATCGATATATCCCCTAGTCTCACCCATGGACTAAGGCGACATATGTAATCACAACCAACATTGTATGATATTCGAGATCGCAGCTCCCATGCGCAAATAATAAATAGTATCGACCTCTGCGGTCGATAGACCCACTACTATGCACGTCGGTTTCTCAGTCTGATTTACTATAACATTGGTTCCACTGTTCAATGCATTAAGTCCATTATTCACTTATGTATTATTCCAATACAGTTCTCTAACATCAACGCATGATAAGAAACAGGTTAACAGTTCATCAGATAACAGCTAAACATTTAACATTCTGATATGTTCAATCAATTGAAGTCATTTCGATTGATTAAGGTAAAGCTAGGTTCAATTGATAGAAGTTACTTCGATCGATTGAGATCGGGCTGTGTTCGATCGCTCGAACGCTGTTCGATCGATTGAGCGCAGTATTATTCCAGAGTTGAACTGGACCTTCCTCGCATTTTTGGGGTCCATCCAATCTTGCTGAAACACATATATACATACATATCTATGCTACTAAGTGAGTATAGACACTCACCATTAACGTCGACAACGCCAGCGAGCTCGGGTGGCCGCGGGTTCCTCGAGGTGGTCTCCTCCCTCTCTTTCTCTATCTCCTTCTCTGCCTCTTCTCTGTCTCTCCTCCTTCTCCTGCTTCTTCTTTTTCTCTTATCCTTGAGAGTGTGTGAGTGTGAGTTGTGTGTATATATATATAACCGGATGTGTGTCTATATATATGTGAGTCTGTATATATAAACTATGTATATCTCTCTCTCTCTCTAACCCACTCAAAGTTCAACAACCCAAAAGAGGCTATGGGTGATATATATATATATAAGGAGAAGGGAAGTGCAGGTGGCAAAACACGTATACTGAAATTACTATGTTCGACCGATCAAAGTGGGTTCGATCGATTGAGAGCAGGTCGGTCAGGGTTCGATTGATTGAGAGTAGTTCAATCGCTTGAGAAAGAGGACACGTCACCAAAATTGGTCGGTAGAGTTTTAAGCGATCGAAGTAGGTTCGATCGATTGAGAAATGAAGCTCTCGATCGCTCGAAACTTGCTCGATCGATTGAAACTAAAATTACAGGAAAAGTAAATACAAGTATAAAAAGTAACATAAAAGTACAACGAAAATACAGGGTATTACACCGGGGATGAAAGGAAGATGAGAGGAAGATTTTCAAAATCTGGATTTGCGAAGAGAGAGGGACTAAAAAAGGTTTTGCACTTTTTATTCCGTTTCCGCGCGCATTATTTTCATTTATGTCACTTTTTAAAAATGTTTGTCGGTTTTCGAAAAAGTGACATAAAAAATAGAGTATGTACAAGAAATTTTATTATTTATGTCACTTTTTACATAAATTGACATAAAAATAAAATGTCTTAGTTACAAAATTGCCACCGTGTTTTTTATTTATATAAACTTTTTGAAAAAAGTGACATAAAAACGTTATTATTTATGTCACTTTTATAAAAACAGACATAAAAATAGAGTTTTTATGTCACTTTTTAAAAAAAGTGACATGACTACTTAAAAAGTGACATAAATAATACACGTGAGAAGTATTTATGTCACTCATATTTTGAATGACATAACAACAATTTTAAAAATGACTTAAAAAACCTTTATTCTTGTAGTGAGTGAGGACCTTAAAATTGCTTGTATCATTATATCATACAACAAAAATACACAGTTTATTAACTGAAGGAGCTAAAGCAGAATGATATACATGGTCTACTTACTCTATATCTTACTCTCTATGTACCACACCGAAACACACAAAACAGAGAGAGAGAGTGTGTGTGTGTGTTTTACGTATAGTAGCAGCATTTAGATCTTCTTTTAACTCATTAAAAAAAAACTTTAAATGCTTGCCGCAATTTTACAACCAAATGTGCAGCTCAACTACCCAATGAACTTGAGTAACTCCTCCTTTTAGTTCATTGAATAAATTTCACTTCCATTCTCTCGATCTTCTCATCCATTAATTACTGAGCCCTAATAGTACTCTTCTTTAGATTCCCTTCTCTCTCTCTCAAATTAATTGTTTTCTAACTTTTCCTCCTCAAATTTAATAAAAGGTGGTAGTTGCCGATCTGATAGTTAATTAAAGACGTCATGCATGTAGTACGTATCAGCTAGTCTCCAATTAGTATTATATACTTTCTCCGTCCCATATTAAGAGTGTTTTTTGGGAATTCTAACTTATTAAGGAGATAATTTTGATTTTGGTAAGATTTTTAACTTTTCAATATTGCCTTTTTGGAAATTCAAAATTATAGTGTCACATAAAAAAAAAAGAAAGGAAAGAGTTGGATATAATAAAGGCCAAAATTTGGAAAGTGTGTATTAAAGTACTTTGACTTTTCAAAGAGAACTCTTACATTAGTACATAAAAAAATGGCATAAAGAACTCTTAATATGGAACAGACACGGAGTATATTTTTTGACACAAAATGTCATTTGACTATTGATTGGCGCAGACCACACTACTAAACACATCTTAAATTGGCTTCAACAAAACTCAATAAGAATCACTTATTCTGTTTGAAAAAACAAACAGATTGGTGGGGAAAAGAAATCACACCATTTGAGCAAAGCGGGCTTGATAGTAGTATTAGTATATTTTATACTCCCTCCGTCCCATTTTATGTGTCCATCTTTCTTTTTTGGGATGTCCCAAAATTGTTGTCCACTTTCCTAAATTGGTACATAAATTTTACTTAGTTTCCCCAACTACCCTTCCTTGCAATCAATACCAAAACAAAATAAAAAAAGAAAGTGCAATGATTATGGGCAATTGTGGAAAGTAAGTGTAGATTCTTTTTATCCCCTTAAATAGTTGGATTCCCCAAAATAGACACATAAAATAGGACGGAGATAGTACATATTTATCTATGTATGTATATATACGAAAATATTTCTCTATACAGCTCTAGCATCTAGCTGGCATTTTAACAGCCACCAGCTCCTGTTCTGGTAGAAAATTAATTTCAATAGCCTTAATTGAACCCCCCCACCTGTAATTTCAAGTCCTTTCCCATTCTTATAATCCCCAGTACACCGTTCACCCCCATAACTTTTATCAGCTAGCGAACTCCAGCTAGACCATTCTCTCTCTCTCTCTCTCTCTCTGTCTCTCTCATTGCCATGGGTTCTATCTCATCTTCTCCACTCTCCCCTTACTACCATCTAATCTTCACAGCTCTAGCCTTCCTTGTTTCTGGCCTAATCTTCTTATTCTCAAGAAAATCCAAGTCTAAGAGGGTCAATCTTCCTCCGGGTCCTCCGGGTTGGCCCGTCGTCGGAAACCTCTTCCAAGTCGCTCGCTCCGGCAAACCCTTCTTTGTATATGTAAGAGATCTTATTCCCAAGTACGGTCCAATTTTTACACTCAAAATGGGAACCCGAACCATGATCATCCTTTCCGGAGCCGACCTAGCCCACGAAGCCCTTATTGAAAAGGGTCAAGTCTTTGCAAGTCGGCCACGGGAAAACCCGACCCGAACCATCTTCAGTTGCAATAAGTTCACGGTCAATGCCTCTGTTTACGGCCCTGTTTGGCGGTCCCTGAGGCGAAACATGGTTCAAGGCATGTTGAGTGCTAGTCGGCTAAGAGAGTTTCATAATTTAAGGAACACTGCAATGGATAAGCTCATTGATCGGCTTCGAGCCGAGGCCGAGGCTAATGAAGGGGCTGTTTGGGTGCTAAGAAATGCCCGATTTGCGGTTTTCTGTATACTTGTATCGATGTGCTTTGGGATTGAAATGGATGAAGAAATGGTGGATAAGGTTGATGAGATGATGAAAACAGTTTTGATCACTCTTGATCCTAGGTTAGATGATTATTTGCCAATATTAAGCCCATTTTACTCCAAACAGCGAAAGCGAGTCATGGAAGTCAGACAACAGCAAATTGATACCTTAGTTCCGTTAATCGAGAAACGCCGATCCCTTCTTCTCGAAAACAACCACCTCCCAGCAGGGGCGGAGGCATCATCATTTTCCTACCTTGACACCCTTTTCGACCTCAAGATCGAAGGCCGAAAATCGTGTCCATCAACGGCCGAGATTGTCACTCTATGCTCCGAATTACTCAATGGTGGTACCGACACGACTGCCACAGGAATAGAGTGGGCCATAGCCCGTATCATTGAGAACCCGGAGATCCAATCAAGACTTTACGATGAAATCAAATCCACCGTCGGGGATAAGAAGGTCGACGAAAAGGACTGTGAAAAGATGGTTTATTTAAACGCCGTCGTAAAGGAGTTATTACGTAAACATCCCCCGACTTACTTTTCACTGACCCATGCAGTGACTGAGCCGGCGACGTTGGCGGGTTATGACATACCCACTGACGCAAATGTTGAGCTGTACTTGCCGGGCATTTCGGAGGATCCGAAAATATGGTCAGAACCTGAAAAGTTTGACCCGGATAGGTTCCTGACTGGAAAAGAGGACGCTGACATGATGGGAGTGAAAGATGTTAAGATGATTCCTTTCGGAATGGGGCGGAGGATTTGCCCCGGGCTGAGCATGGCCACGGTTCACGTGAATTTGATGTTAGCAAGAATGGTCCAAGAGTTCGAATGGAGTGCCCACCCGGAAAATACCAAGGTAGACTTCAGTGAAAAAGTGGAATTTACTATTGTGATGAAGAGTACTCTAAGAGCTAAGATGAAGCCAAGGACTTGAAAGTTGTGCCTCCTGCTTAATCTTAATTATTATATTAATAATGTCATCCGGTTTATGTAAAAAAAGACATCTAGTTTGTTTTATTTATTGAACTTATGGTATTTATAATTTTCCCCCTCTCTTTTTCTGATTTTGATGATTTCCTTGTGTTATTGTTTGAATTAAGAAGTTGTTCTTTTCATTGTTCCCCGGCTTGGTATTGTTCTTAGTAATCCAATTGCTTGACTTTATGCTTTGAGTGTATTGTTGAAAATGTTACGATCACACAACAAAACAAGCAAAATTAATATTTAGTCACATATTTGTTGGAGAATATATATGATCATAATTGTGTTTATAAAATCACATTTTTTGTGGTTGAGTGGTAAGTTTCTTGGATGTATTATCCAAGAGGTTTAGTATTCGAGTCATGGAAATCGTGACCATTGGAGAATTCACCCGGCGACTCCAAGATCCCAGGGGATTAATCGAGATGTGCGCAAACTGACCCGAACACTCCCGATTACCAAAAATGATCAATTGTCCTGATTACCTAAAATTCTCCCTATTACATGTTGACATAAAGCATAGCTTGAATTTTAGTGGTTGGACCTCTTGTTTGATATTTTGGTCAAGCTTCAAAAGTGAATACAACCCATTTAAATTTAAAATTTTAAAAGAATAATTTTTTGGTGGTAACTTTTATATAAATTTTATACAATCTCATATGTCTACATCTCTCTCCTGTGATGTGATGTCACTGAACCCCATAGTGACACAAGAGAGAGATAGACACATCTTTTAAAAGATATAAAAAATTATGTGAAAATTATCACCAAAAAAATACTCATTTCAAAAATGGAGATATCCAACAATATCTCTCTCTCACACACAACACACATTAAAAGTAACAAACTTTTAATCACCAAAAATGAGATACATCATCATCAATTAGTATTGACAACTCAGAGCTGAGAACTCACAAGATTTGAGTGATAACTTTTTTTTTTTTTTTTTTGCTCAGAATTTGAGTGATAACTTCTACTACATAATAATAGCAATGTACGACCCACCCATGTTGTGGAGTCCATAGTCTTTAAATCGGAGTCCACCCTTTTCAGTTGAGCGATAATAATAATGGTGCAATGTGGGACCATGTACTTCCACATTTATGAGTAGCTATAAGATTAACTGACTTCGGGCCTGGCAGTTCAGTCAAGTGATTTCGTTCAGTTTAATTTTGTACAAATTACATTGACTTCTCTTGAGGTATCTGATAATTATAGGGCCTTTCCCTATATTTTTAAAAATTACACTCACCTCCCTTTTATTTTGAAAATAACTGTTATACGCTTAGAGAAATCATCAAAAAAATTATCCACTATCTATTAAAAATGAAAAAAAAAATAATATTAACGATTGTGAAAAAAAAAATATTTAAAAATCATCGATAAAATTTTAGTATATACCAAATCAAGCTTTTACTAATTTTTTATAACAAAAATAACAACAATATGGACCCGGTGACAGTAACAAAAGTATGCTACGGTTTCTAAATTTCTTTCCCAAAAGTGTTTCCCAACGCATGTGACAGTGGACTCAGTTGATTTTGATTGGTTGTGATGTTAAAGTAGTTCAACTGTGGCTCCACTTCAACATCATTTGGGATGAAAATTTGGGAAGTATAATATTACTCTAGATAAATGTTCTAAAATCTTTCACCTACTTGGAAAAAAAAGGTTAATGCCTTAAGTTTAAAAAACTAAATCTGTAAACTACTGTAAGTTAGGCTAAAGATTATAAAACCTAAATTGAAATTTTTATAAATTTTTATTTCGAGCTGCAAATCTTGTAAAGTTAGGGTTAAATATTATAAATTTAAATCTGTAAAAGTTGCTTATGTATATATAATTTTATCTTATGCGCGCACGCACACACTCACACACACACACACACACACACACACACACACGTACATGTATATAATGTGACAAGGGGTAAATTAGTAATATTATACTCAAAAAATAGGTAAAGGGAGGTGAGTGTTATTTTTCAAACTAGATGGGAGGTCCCTATAATTATCATATACCTCAAAGGAGGTCACTGTAATTTGTCCTTTAATTTTTCTCACTATCTCAATTGTCCTTTGAAAGGAATTAATAGTACATAATACTGTAACAATTCGACTCCAAGTGGTGTTAGTGCATCCAAATGATCAATTTCCTGTACTTCACAGCACACTCGAGTGAAAAATACACACACATGTATATATCTAGGAAATTGTTATTCACACTCTATGAATGACCTAATGCAACTTTTGGAAATTATTGAGTAAATTGTATTACATGGTGCGTCAGTAGTACCATATATTGCATTAGTTTTAATTTTGAAATAGGATTAACAAATTTTTATATCTATATTATTATACAAGAGAAAGGCAAGAGGTACCCTATTCTTTTTTGTTAGTAATACGCTATAAATGTCAATTGTTGGAAGATTGTTTTAGGAATATTCTATTCATTAACAGTCTTATTAATTATCTAATGGCAAGTTTATTATTTATCATGGTAATTATTGTTGTTTAATCCTCACGACGAGTCTATAGAATTAAAGCTGAGAATATACGTACTTAAAGAATTAAGAAATAAGACTTTAATCTTCTCGATAACTTTATTCTTAAAATATTTTTTTTTTCTCAGCAAAAAAAGTTTATTAAAGGGACCAAAGTCCAGAGGAATTACAGTAACCATGAGCCAAGGAACACAACAGACTCAAAGGTAAAACAAAATACTGTTCCTCAAAGAGACCAAATCATCCCTCCGTCCCATAATAAGTGTCCATATTTCCTTTTTTGGATGTCCCACAATAACTGTCCACTTTCCTAAATTAGCATATAGCTTTTACTTACTTTCCAAAACTACCCTTATAATAAAGACAAAGTATCATTTATTTGTGATCTCAAAACAAGCAAAAAGTCAAACACCCATCACATCCAAGGGTAAAATTGGAAAGTGACCCTTTAATGAACCAAAAAAAACTAATATAATACAAGTTTCTTAAACAATGTGCAAAATAAAAGTGGACAATTATTATGGGACGGAGGGAGTATTAAAAAAAACCGCATTCCACTACACAGCCAAAACAGAGCCAAATACAATCACCACACCAATGCCAAGTCAAGAGCAAAACAGCACCATATCAACCATCATCCAAGAAAGCAGCTAAAGCAAAGCATACTATCATCATATCAGCCCACCTCCTAACTCAGAGGAGCAAAAGAAATTATCCAAAAGTCCCCATATTTGAGTTTCAAAATCATTTCATATGCGGTGCAAAGCGGGGGTATTTGTAAAATACAACCGCGCTAAAAGGAAGAATTGTATTGCTTTTAATCACAACTTCCCGTTTTATCTGCAATTTGCATTACAATGCTAGTTTTCATACGAAGTGATTAATCTATGATAAAGTGTTTTGTTTTAGCTATTGTTTATGCAGATCACTGCTGTGTGGACTAGAGAAATGAACATCAGAACAATTGGAATGTTGGAGTGCAAACAAAAGAATTCAAAGCTAAAGTTTGAAGTTCGAGCGATCGAATCAAGTTCGATCGATCGAACATTCGATCGCTTAAAGAAGGTTGAAGCGCTTGAGTTCCAGCAGTTCGATCGATCGAGAACAGTTCGATCGATCGATCGAACATGGTGTTTTTAGAAACTTTCGCGTACGCAGCAGATGCGGGGTTTTTAACCCTAGCCTTGAGGTTTTCCATATATAGGAGTATTGTATACGTCCCAAGGGGACGCACACTTTTTGTTTTCATCAGTTTTCCATAGAGAGGAGAGAGTTTTATCTTATTTTGTAGGTTTATTATCAAGGATTCCATTGTAGCTTGGATTTAGTAAGGTTTAATAGTAGTTGCTCATCTCCAGGTTATTTTGTTTTATTTTGTTTACATTCTGCACTTATTTATTAGTAGTATAATCTGCAATATCGTAGTATTACATACTAGGTAAGTTAAAATCATTGATTTTCATAGTTTTCATGAAAAACTCACAAACAAACATGACTTTAATGAACCTTTACGTTAAAAATAAATCTGAGACTCCCCAGATCATGTCTGAGCAGTCTTAGGGTTGGGAGAACACGATGAAACAGTGATCTCCAGCCTCTTCCATGCAGCAGAATAAATCCTGTGTTCGATCGATCGGTGATTGTTCGATCGATCGAACCTGAGATAGTCAAGCGATCGAAGGACACTTCGATCGATTGAGGGATGAAGGCTTTCGATCGATCGAACGATCGTCGATCGATCGAACTCTCTGATTCTTGAGGATGTTCCTTGCAGTATTCCAGGACCTTTTGTTTTTGAGAATTGTTATCATACTGTCCCCAAATGCTCAGTCTATCAAAACAGTTTTTAAAATCAAGGCCCTAAGGCATTTTCTTTCAATATATTTTGCAAACCACTTTCAATGCTAACACCATTGTAGGTGTGAGTCTTAACTATTGAATTAAACCGCTTTCATGTGTTTCAAGTTAACTGTGATGATATAGTCCCGGTCATGAAAGGACTATGGATTCTTTATTTTCAGAGAAATACGGAAAACTGTGGGTAATATACTCCTTAGTGCTTCAAAGTAACTGCATGGTAGACGGTTAGATTACTGTGGATTTGTGTAATCCCAACATTTTCTTCTTAAAGTTAAATCCTATTTGAGAATATTGTTTTATCTAGTTAATTAGTTCTTTAGTTAAATATGATTTGCTTTCGTTAGTAGTTGTAGTTTGTGGAACTTCGTGTTTTGCACAATTATTAAATCTTATTGATTTTGTTTCTCTTTCTTTTGAGTTTAGTCTAAGTTAATAGGTCAACACCTTCCCTGTGGGATCGACCTGGTCTTACCAGTTACTACTTGCACGTCTACCTGCACTTGGGTATTGCACAAGAGCACACAAGAATAATCTCGTGCCAAGTTTTTGGCGCCGTTGTCGGGGACAGGCGACGATCAATTTCTTAGATTACCTCAATCTTTCCTGATCTATTTCTGTTTTCCTTTTTCTTTTAGTTCTCTAGGTTTTCAATCTTCTTAGGTTCTCTCATTAATGCCCAATAGTTCCGTCCACGGAATTGTCGGCAATCCTCTATATTCATCTAATTCTTCCAGTTCTAGTAATCCTATCACCACTCCAACTGAATCAATGAATGATAATCAGAGTGAACAGGGTGACAATGATGTGGTACCAGTTGCTGATTCACTACGTCCGTTGTGCGATCTCATGCAACCAGAACACGCACCTACCCCTTCTTGCATTATCATTCCCCCACATGCTGGCGAATTCCAATTTTGCAATGGGATGATACAACTCCTCCCAACATTTCATGGGATAGAAAGCGAGAAGGCATATCTACACGTTAAGGATTTCGAGGATGTTTGCAAAATATTCTCCCAAACTTGTCCTGTAGATGTGACACGCTTAATGTTATTTCCCTTCACCTTGAAGGATAAAGCGAAGGCGTGGTTACTCACCCTAAAACCGCATTCAATCTTCACATGGTATGCGATGAACACTGCATTTTTGAAGAAATTCTTTCCACCTCGCATGACCACAGAGCTTAAACGCCAAATAAGTTCATACAAGCAGAGGAGCAATGAAACCTTCACCCAAACTTGGGAGCGTTTCAAAGATCTGCTTCTATCATGTCCCCACCACGGATATGAGAAATGGCGTACCATCAGTCACTTCTATGAAGGACTAAATGGTGAAACGAAAAAGCTGGTCGAAACTATGAGCTCTGGACCATTCCTTCGAAAGAACACCGAAGAGGCTGAAGCTCATTTCGAGTGGTTAGCTGAACATACTCATGAATGGTCTAACTCTGAAGATACACCTCGAACTCAAATATCGAGTGTGGAAAATAAGAGTTTGTACCAATTGAAAAGTGAAGATCATCTGATGAACAAGTACGAAGAACTGGCGAAGAAGGTAGAAGAACTAGGGATGCGAGGAGAGAGCGCTAGGCAGGTTATGCCTGAGGAACCATGCGGCTCATGCAACATGTTGGGACATACAACTCAATACTGTCCCAATGTGCCGTATTTTCAAGAGCAGGCCCCCATGGAGATGAATGCCATGCACGGTTTCCGAGGGGCGGGGAATTCCAACAATAACTTTCAAAGTAACAATAGATGGAATCACCCCGGTTTTGATTGGAGAAATAATGCTGGGACCCAAAATCAATATCAACAGCAGCCCTACAACAATCAATATCAAGGGCAAAATAATAGGCCGTCCCATCAATACAATCAAAACAGAGCCAATAACTACAACCAAGCTCAACCCTCCAATGCACCACAGACCAATACCTATGTGCCACCACACAAGAAGGTACAAGAAGAAGAACCACTTGCTAATGCCAATCTAACGCAGCAACTCATACAGATGATGAGTAGAATGTCTGCCACGTTAGAAAGGATAGATGCACGGCAAGAGGGTTCAGGAGGAACATTCCCTGCCCAACCACTTCCGAACCCCAAGGGACATAACACTGGTCCTAACAATCAAGAACATGCTAAAGCCGTAACTACACTGAGAAGCGGAAAAATCATAGAGAAAAGCATGCCTCTGTCTACACCCGAAGTGTACAAAGAGGAAGAAGTGGTGGATAATGAGCTTGAGCGACCATCTACTCAAGAAGAGGAGCCGTCTACTAATGACGAGGCAATACAGGAAAACATTGAAGCTCCTGGAGTAGAGGAAGAAGTTGAGCGGAGGCCTGGAAAGGAGTCTGTAAAGGATGAACCACCAAAATGCCATTTTCCTGCACCTTATCCTCAACGGTTGAAGAAACCCAAGAATGAGATGAAGAATCAGGAGTTTCTGGAATTGTTTAAACAAGTCAAGATTAACCTTCCACTCCTAGATGCTATCAAGCAGGTGCCGGCCTATGCTAAGTATCTCAAAGATCTATGCACGGTCAAGAGGAGGCAAAGCGTGAAGAAACATGCTTATGTCGCTTGTCAAGCAAGTGCGATCATTCAAAATGAGTTGCCGCCAAAACTCAAAGACCCCGGTACACCTACTGTCTCATGTAGAATTGGGGATCAAAGGATAGATAACGCACTCCTCGATCTAGGAGCAAGCGTGAACCTACTGCCATATTCAGTCTATAAACAGCTAGGGTTGGGTGAACTCAAACCCACCCGAGTCGCTTTGCAATTGGCAGACAGATCTGTGAAGTACCCTAGAGGGGTGTGTAGACACCCCAATTTTGACCGATCGTCGAATTTAGGAGAGTGTCACCTCCGTATCCGATGATGACAAGGACCGAAAAATTGAAGTACTCCAAGCTCTTCAGAAAAAACTCCAAAACGCGATAAAATTTCACAGAAAGAGGAAAGATACCAGGTATTTAGGAGAATTCAGGTATAAGACAAGACTTTTGGAAAGGATCTGTCACGACCCATCCCGCTACGGGTGGAAATAGGACACGTGGCACGCCACCGAGGCTCATCCAATTCATTCTATAACTCTAGCAGCGGAAAAGAAACTTAAAGAAACACTTTAAAACATAGTTTATTTTGAAAGAAAAAAACAAAACATTGAACTATGAGTCCGTAAAATCCGTATCAATTTGAAAAGTTAATTATATTTCAAATTAACTATAAAAGTGTTATTAGGGACCCCAAATGTACCCTAAAAGCAAAATAGAACAGTTCAATATTTTCCGAAAAAGGTACTTCCTTTGTAAAAACACTATTCACGGGCAGCTCACTTTTGCCTATTTTTACTTTTTTGAAAACGTCGCAATTACGACAAAACTCAACATACAAATTCCCAATCGTTCTGAAACTTTACCAAAGGTATATAAACATATTAGACTGCATGTCTAAGCTTTGAAAACATTAACGGAACTCGTTTGGATCAAATTTCTTAAGTGCTACAACAAATTCATAAAACATGAAATTCAACGTGTTAAACATCAAGACGCGGACTCAAGAGTTCCAGGTCACTTCCAACCAACTTAAAAAGGTTTTCAAAAGAATTTTACATCAACTCAATAATAATAATCCAGAGCTTCTATGATTCGATTACAAAAATCTATACCCCAATTCCTCCGAATGATCCCAACGGCCTCATCCTTCGCATTCTTTCTTTCCTTTCTTCATACCTGCAATGGAGTAAATCTCCATTGCTCAGCTATATGCTGAGTGTACAATTCTAAACATATGCATATGGGCAATTCATGCTTTAAACATCAAAACACCTCAAATTAGTCTCTAGGGTGAGTGGTACGCTTTCATCCGGTAATGAAACCGATGCCGTGGAAGGCACACCTCTTCCACGCACCCCGTACACTGGTTGGGCCTTCCTCCATACCAGGTACCGTGTCCTGGATACCAAGTACCGTGTCCTGGTTGGGCCTTCCTCCATACCAGACACCACACAATCAATGTTACAACCCTCAAACTTCGAGGAGCTTACCCCCGGATGAAATTGCACCAAACTCCCCTTTGACCCAAGTAGACACATAACATGCTCACATAGACAATTATACATGTTTTTCTAACATTTTCGCGTGCATAATTAACGGGCCTAATTAATACATGAATTTTGCCCGGATCACAATTTCATACACAATATCCAAAGCATCCAAAATTGTCTATATAACACAAGTTCGGAATTCATACCTCGAGCAATCATCCTATAACTTTGAGGAAAGCACTAGTAGCCCGATTAAACGTCGGATCTCCGATTAGGAGTGATTCCTACAAGTATTTACATGTTTTTCCCAAATTTTCATAAATTAGATTTTCGGAAAAACTTAGCCAAACGAGGCCTAAGTGGTATCAAAATGTAGCTCTTACCTCGAGGAGCTCGAATATGAAATTTAGAGAAAAACTGACGATCGGAAAATCGTCGATTTGAGTCGGCAAGCTCTAAGCTTCAAAATCCCCAAATCTCCTCTCTTGATTTCAATTTTAGGTTGAAGACATTATGACAAAATATCTTAGCTTTCTATATATAGACAACACTTTCGGAAATTGTGTTTACCTCCCCACGAGCTCTCAAAACATCTAATTATACCCCGAAACGTCGCACACGTCCATTTTATAACTTTACGAGTGAAAACTAAAATTTATAAAAGTTTTCGACTATGTTCCGTTTGGGTCTAAAAATCACGTTCTGAAACTAATTTCGTGAAATCTCTAGACCACCTACCTTTTATGCTACGCATCACTCACGTTCTCACCACAGTATTCACAATGATCTAAGATAGGATCAAACTACCAAAAATTATACAAAACAGGTATAATTACTATTCATGAAAATCAGGTAAAGTCAAATAACATTTAAAATCACATAAATGTCATTTACTCATGTCAATCCCTCATTGATTATCAAATCTCTGTGTCCTCGATTGACACTCACCGTTGACCCACGTCAACCACATCCACAATTATTAATCAACATTAATAATTCACAATAAATCAATTTTGTATTTTAAAATAAATAGATTTCGCGGGACGGGTGTGACAACTCTCCCCTCCAAAAAGGAAGTTTGTCCCCAAACTTAAACTATCTTCTCTAGTCACCAAGACTTAACACAAGTAATTCTAACATTTGCCTCATACACAATCCAATCACTTTACTGAGAAGTCACAGTCTCACGAGGAAAATAAATCCTCAGGCTCTTAAGGAAAATAAATCCTCAGAGCCCCCGTCTCAATCCAATAGAAGATTCAACCGAATCCTAGCAATATCTCGAAGCATCCCGATAACTAAGAACGTCAATACCTGAGTAGAACTTACTCAATAGTCAAATCTGACATTAAATCACATCACGACGTCACAAAATGTCACGACGTCAACTCAGATATCATTTCATCGTACTTGTCACACATATATTTCCGAACTCAAAAGTTTCATCATAATACCCAAAACAAGGGGGATAACTCAGCTTCCATTCACCTATCTTTCTTTTCGATTGAAAGTCGTTGACATTACGTCTCAACTGGTTAATATATATACACGATTCTTTGTCCCGAAGTGAACCACAACTGAGTACTATCACACATATATACTCCGTCGATAAGTCAATGCTTCAATCAATTATTTCACGTACTATAGATTCAATCTCTTACTCTGTTAATCACCAAACCACTTGTAGCACTATAACGCATTTCAAACGACTCCCAAGTTCTTATTAATTTCCAATCCTTCTTTCCTAATAAATCCATATCATGGCAACTGCAGTTGAAATGACTATCACATAATCGGTAGTGCATTATACTAGTACTCTCTCTCTCTCTGTCTAATAATTCTTATCATTCCATTCAGGTTTTACCAATTTCGTACTATACTCCCATCATTTGTGCCTCGTAAGGTATCAATCAGATTCTCTATTGAAAATTTCACACCATTCTACTGTTCGAGTCTACACATGTCCCAAATCAACTACAGTGAGGTCAAACACATTCGTCGTTCATCGCTTCCAAGTTTGTACTCGAACTGCCATCAATTAACATAGAAGGTTACCCCTAACATTTTCACTTTAAAATGTTTAACAAAGTCCAATACATTTCTCATTCAGGTTTTAAAACAACTATTTTGAAATCTCACATAATACCTCATCTCTTTCTCAACACCACCACCCCAATATCCATCGTAACAAATAGCATTGTTAATCAAAATTTGACTTAGCCAATCATGCACGTACCACAGAGTTTATCAAACATATCCTCTTGTTCAGAACATATCCTATTTCTGTCACAATCCGTTGATCATTCACAATCCATCATGTTTACCTAGTGTACTCACACTCTGAGCCAATCACTTTTCTTTCGAAGATCTCAACTGCAATGTAGTCCATTCTCATATCAGTCCAGGTAGATCCACTACCGTTTATGTAGTATACAACTCTATACGTCTCTGGTGTTTCACTTTCACCTTAGCACAAATCCATATCGATCACACTTCTGTATCTCAACTCTCACTGAGTTCCTGACAACCGTTCACACTAAGCATATATTCTTCGTATAACATCTTAAGGCACCATACCTTATTCCGATATTCAATGTTTCACAACCGTAGTCGAATCTGACTCAATTTCCAATTTAAACTCTCTAGTCCTTTATTTATGCTATTCGGGTCTCCAATTCATTATTCCTGAATAACCTATTGCTAACAACATTAATACAATCCCCACATACAATCTGAGGATAAGCCGGTAATTAAATCTTCCCACAAAGTACTATAGCATTACTGTGTTCAATAAATTCTATATTGATTTCCAATTCACATACCTTTCACGACAATACCCCAAGGTAAATTCTCACTCTGGTCACCAATGCCAAACAATTCCTAACTGTCACCTTTCAAGTGCTTCACACTTTGCGGATCTCAGCAAGTTCTTGATTGATCAAAGCCTCAAATCATTCATTACCTCAGGTTACTCCAATACTTAAATCGAAGTCGAGCTCCCTTTGGAACAATACTCACGACTACTCCTTTAAGGTCATAACTTCCAATTAGCCAAATTTAGGTACACGTCATTTCGCCAACTCCTTTAGAATTCCTATGTTCACAATCTGCCCACATAAAACTCATTCGTTTGACAACCATCGTTATGTCCCAAGCACTTAGCATACCAAATTCTTCCACGATACCCGTCTTCCAAGGTCTACTTGATACCTAATCACAAGTATTTAAAACAAATTTTCTTACTCAACAAAAGTTTTATTTAAAAACATTTTAAACACCTTAAGATTTTCTTGGAATGAAGTCCGACATTCTCAAAACTCTCCAACCTTGTTGGAATCCAGGACACTGAGATCGTATTTCATTGCATCCACCATTGTCCTCCAACCATTTTACATTTCTACTATCATATCCGATAATGTACTCAACGTACTACCAGGTCTTCCTCCCATTCTTACCGTTTTTGTTCACTTACTCATTAAAGCTTCGTCTTTCCAATTTATATTTCCTCTTCTCAATCTATATCCACTTACCCAAAGTCTAGTACGCAAAGTCCAAGCATGTCTTCCAATGTCTGAATTGTCCGTTCTGACTGTCCATCGGTCTGAGGATGAAATATAGTGCTGAAACACAGTTTAGTACTCGTGGCTTCCTGTAGACTTCCCCGAAACCTCGATGTAAAACTACTATCATGATCCGATACAATCACTGTTGGAACTCTGTGTAGTCTTACAACCTCTTTCACATACAATTCCGCCAACCTTGAAGGTTTAGTCGTATTGATCGGTAGATAATGCACTAATTTCGTCAATCTATCAACCATAACCCAAATCTTATCATTCTTATTGAACGATCGTGGAAATCCCGAAACAAAATCCATCATGATCCCATCGCACTTCACTCTGACACTAGTATAGTTGTAATAGCCCCGCAGGTACTTGTCTCTCTGCCTTGACTTGCTAACATGCTGAACACTCAGACACAAACTTGGCAACTTCTCGCTTCATACCTATCCACCAAAAGTTTTCTCGCAAATTCTGGTATATCTTATCACTCCCTGGATGAATTGAATATTTAGTACTATGAGCCTTCTCTAAAAGTCGCTCCTAGATTAGCTTTACCTTCTCCGTAGTCAACTGTATCATCTTAGGTCTTAATAACTTTCTTTCCCCAAGCTCGATCCAACAAATCAGCGATCGACACTTACGCCCATACAAAGCTTCATACGGTGCCATTTCCGATACTTGACTGAAACTCGTTACTTCTACTAACTGTAGTTTCAAACCGTCAAAGCATACTCTCTATCATTCTCGTTCTTAATCCCTCATCCTAGGTTAATCCTTACATACCACTTCCCACTTATACAATCAATCTGGTAGCTTTCCTTACTAACCTTTATACTACATCTGAATCAACCATGGTACCACAAACATTCAAAACCAAGTTCAGTTGAGAGATTCCTCAACCACCACAATACTCATAACTCGTTAAGATATTTCTCAATTCCCAATACCTACCGTAAGATAGGTTAAGAGATTCCTCAACCATCTAATACATATCGAAAGATAGATTGACAGATTCCTCAACCATCCAGTTTTCTCAATACTAAACAATAAGTTGAAAGATTCTTCAACTACCCAACATACACTGTGAGAGAAAACCACGAGATAACCTGTACGATCACACCGTAAGATAACACTGTAAGATAAGGTGAGAGATTCCTTACCTACCCCATACACGAGCAATACATGTTGCTGGACTATCTTGCTACCATAATACCCAACTGCACATCTCTATTCTCTCACATCACGACGTTTAACCCATGTCTGAAGTAGAACTTTTATCAATCAATCCAAATCTCAAAACTCAACCACGAACTTTCTTTCTCTATGTGCAATATAAGGAAATCTCCTTTAATGTTTAAAACATTCACCATTCGATCAAAAATCATTTTATTTTCGTTTAGAAAATTCAACGGTTCATCACCACCAATATATCATCTCTCCCTCGTGCCACCACACAAAGCCTATGATAACTCATGGTAAACCTCATCTCATCATACGGCTCCACCCCCGTATGATTCCACCGATTCACAAATGCATAAATACTATGCATGTATAACAATATCATAATCATGTATATATAACAACATACTACATGCATCAAATATCTCTACAATATGTGGATGCATTCTAGAATATGTGACAATTCACTCAACACTCCACTCAACGTCGAACGTTCCCAAAGTTTTGTTACCTATAGCTCTGATACCAATAAATGTCACGACCCATCCCGCTACGGGCAGAAATAGGACACGTGGCACGCCACCGAGGCTCATCCAATTTATTCTATAACTCTAGTAGCGGAAAAGAAACTTAAAGAAACACTTTAAAACATAGTTCATTTTGGAAGAAAAAACAAAACATTGAACTATGAGTCCGTAAAATCCGTATCAACTTGAAAAGTTAATTATATTTCAAATTAACTATAAAAGTGTTATTAGGGACCCCAAATGTACCCTAAAAGCAAAATAGAACAGTTCAATATTTTCCGAAAAAGGTACTTCCTTTGTAAAAACACTATTCACGGGTAGCTCACTTTTGCCTATTTTTACTTTTTTGAAAACGTCGCAATTACGACAAAACTCAACATACAAATTCCCAATCGTTCTGAAACTTTACCAAAGGTATATAAACATATTAGACTGCATGTCTAAGCTTTGAAAACATTAACGGAACTCGTTTGGATCAAATTTCTTAAGTGCTACAACAAATTCATAAAACATGAAATTCAACGTGTTAAACATCAAGACGCGGACTCAAGAGTTCCAGGTCACTTCCAACCAACTTAAAAAGGTTTTCAAAAGAATTTTACATCAACTCAATAATAATAATCCAGAGCTTCTATGATTCGATTACAAAAATCTATACCCCAATTCCTCCGAATGATCCCAACGGCCTCATCCTTCGCATTCCTTCTTTCCTTTCTTCATACCTGCAATGGAGTAAATCTCCATTGCTCAGCTATATGCTGAGTGTACAATTCTAAACATATGCATATGGGCAATTCATGCTTTAAACATCAAAACACCTCAAATTAGTCTCTAGGGTGAGTGGTACGCTTTCATCCGGTAATGAAACCGATGCCGTGGAAGGCACACCTCTTCCACGCACCCCGTACACTGGTTGGGCCTTCCTCCAATCCAGGTACTGTGTCCTGGTTGGGCCTTCCTCCATACCAGACACCACACAATCAATGTTACAACCCTCAAACTTCGAGGAGCTTACCCCCGGATGAAATTGCACCAAACTCCCCTTTGACCCAAGTAGACACATAACATGCTCACATAGACAATTATACATGTTTTTCTAACATTTTCGCGTGCATAATTAACGGGCCTAATTAATACATGAATTTTGCCCGGATCATAATTTCATACACAATATCCAAAGCATCCAAAATTGTCTATATAACACAAGTTCAGAATTCATACCTCGAGCAATCATCCTATGACTTTGAGGAAAGCACTAGTAGCCCGATTAAACGTCGGATCTCCGATTAGGAGTGATTCCTACAAGTATTTACATGTTTTTCCCAAATTTTCATAAATTAGATTTTCGGAAAAACTTAGCCAAACGAGGCCTAAGTGGTATCAAAATGTAGCTCTTACCTCGAGGAGCTCGAATATGAAATTTGGAGAAAAACTGACGATCGGAAAGTCGTCGATTTGAGTCGGCAAGCTCTAAGCTTCAAAATCCCCAAATCTCCTCTCTTGATTTCAATTTTAGGTTGAAGACATTATGACAAAATATCTTAGCTTTCTATATATAGACAACACTTTCGGAAATTGTGTTTACCTCCCCACGAGCTCTCAAAACATCTAATTATACCCCGAAACGTCGCACACGTCCATTTTATAACTTTACGAGTGAAAACTAAAATTTATAAAAGTTTTCGACTATGTTCCGTTTGGGTCTAAAAATCACGTTCTGAAACTAATTTCGTGAAATCTCTAGACCACCTACCTTTTATGCTACGCATCACTCACGTTCTCACCACAGTATTCACAATGATCTAAGATAGGATCAAACTACCAGAAATTATACAAAACAGGTATAATTACTATTCATGAAAATCAGGTAAAGTCAAATAACATTTAAAATCACATAAATGTCATTTACTCATGTCAATCCCTCATTGATTATCAAATCTCTGTGTCCTCGATTGACACTCACCGTTGACCCACGTCAACCACATCCACAATTATTAATCAACATTAATAATTCACAATAAATCAATTTTGTATTTTAAAATAAATAGATTTCGCGGACGGGTGTGACAGGATCTTCAAAAATAATTTATTTCAAAAAGGGGGAAGACCTAAAAAGGGGAACCTCAACTAAAAACGGCACGCGGCAGACTTCCGCGGCACTCACTGAGTGCCGCACGGCAGTCATAGAGTGCCGTTCCGGCTTTCACCGAGTGCCGTCGTAAATTTCTGACTGCCGTTCGCTTTTAAAGTCTATTTTTTGCAGTGCAATACGTATGCATATGCAGATAAGAACAAAAAACTGATAAAGTAAGACTGACAAAAACGCGGCAATTCATTAATTGCCGCGGTATTTGATGAATGCCGGACAGTAGTCATGAAGTGCCGCGACGACAGTCATGAACTGCCGCAGCGGCAGTCACGGACTGTCGCGACAGTTTCTGGACTGCCGCGCTGGGCAGCAGTCTGTCTAATTTCAGAAAGTACACATTGTACCACCAAATGAGAGAATTACACTTGTTTTTTTGCTCCGAAATTCACCAAAAATACCTGGTAATTTTGCCTATAAAAGAGAAGGGATCTTCCTTGGAAGGAAGGACCAAGAGAAAAAAATTGGGAGGGAGAACACATACAAAAAATACTTCCATTACACCAACATTTTTAGAGAGAAAAGAGAGAGTTTAGAGAATTAGAGAGAAGAGCTTGGAAGATCTTCAAAGAAAAGGAAACTTTGAGGATAATTTGGAGGTGATCCTCTAACCCTAGGTTACTTATGTACCCTCCCTTTCTTTTGGAACTCTAATCTTGAAGCTTTTTGTTGTTTTCTTTGTTTACTAAGTAAATTTGGAAGCCTTTGCCTCTAACCTCTTCTCCTATTTATTTTTGTTTATGTTCTCTTCTTGAGATTCTTGGAGATCTTCAATATCTCTCTTGAAATCTTTTGAATGTGATCTTTTGGACCCCATGTAAGCTCATGCTCCACATGAAAGTCAAACTTTGATCATCATTTTACTTCATAAACAAATAGATGAATCCAAGTCCATATTCATGGCTTGGGTCCTCTAAGTTTGAGTTTTCATGGAGTCTCCTTATATTCCTTGAAGAACTCATGAGTTTTAGTCATGTCTTCATCTCCAATGACCATCAAGTGATAGGAGAAAGTATCTTGGGTCTAAACTCATCTCTATGGTTTAGATTCATCATCTTGAGATTTCATGAAGTCTATTCATACTTCATTTTGAAATCCACAAATATAGGAGTCTTTAGTCTCCAATGACCATCAAATGGTAGGAGAAGTGGTTTGGTTTAAGGTCCAACTTCATGGTTTAATAGTTGGAGTTACCAAATGAAAGTTGAACTTGACAAATAAAAACAGTGAGCTCACAAACTGTTTTTGATCAAAGATTTTTAGTTCGAAATCTAACCGTTGAAATCAAGTTAAACCAACGGGAAAGTGTCAATAACACATTGTTCTACCACTGTAATTTTTGTTTTAAGGTGGTTTCATGTTTAGAATGGTTTGGTCACGCGTTTTGTGAAGCAACAATAATCTGTCCAGAGTTTCAGAATAGTTTCAGAACAGCAACACTCTTTTGAAATAATTAAATCAGAGTTCTAACAAAGTTTTTGTGACCCAAAATAATTTTTTCTAAGTAGATTAATGTGTTAGGAAGTCACCCTAAAAAGAACAAAGCAATTCGGATTTGTTTACTATTTTTAATAAATCGTACAAGAATTCTGGACAGGAGGTTGTAAGATGCTGAGTGATGTCTAGTGTTTTCCATATTCCCGGAGATCTAACCGTTGAAACCTTGATTTTCTTTTTGATTTGGAAACTAGACTCACAGAGGCATCTTGTGTCCAAAATTCATCAACATCAAACCATGAGAGACGTAATTTTTATTTTCCTACATATCTGGTCTGCTCTCTGCAATTTTCAGAGTTTTATGGCACATTTGACCAACTTTGTAAATGATGGTCCAAATGACTTTTCTATGATCTAGGGCTTAAACCATGCTTTAATAATGACTAGTTGAGCTCGAATTCAAAGTTTAAGAGTATTTCATAGTTTATCCTTGTCCATGTACATATTCATCCATATGGTTTGACACTTATAATTAGGACTTATTTGCTTTGGATTTAAATACATTAGATAGATTTAAGCTAGAAATTTAGGATTGTTATTTCTAACATCGTATTTTGCATATCATGTGGACTAACCCTTTGTTTTGTAGCGCTATTAAGGTACGATTTCTCGATCCCTCTCTAGTTTATTAAAATTCTTGATTTTACTTGATTTTTGACCTTACGCGCGACACCTTAGAGTTAAGATTTACCTTATATGTATATATGGATTAGAGACTCTCTTCCTAGATTTTATTCAATCGCATGCATTGCACATTTAATATTCGCAGCTGGATCCCGCATAAGCTCTCTTATTCCCTATTGCATATCATGTTGCTTGCTGTTTGAATTACTTGGCTTATGAATGATATTTTGTCAATTGCAATTTTACACCCCTTTGGACATGCTTTTGTGATGTATACGTATATATATATGTATTAGTTGAGGGCATGCTTAGATTAATAAATTTGATTAAAAGGATGTTGAGTAGAGGCCTATCGCGAGATAGGATGAGAGAGGGTGTTTTAGTCTGACGGGCTCCTTCCTCTCTCATTCCATAATCCCCGGACCTAGTTAATCTTTGATTTCGCAAAAGATCAGTTTCCTTTTAAATGGTTTCTTAATTTTCCTTTTAAAAATTAAGTGGCGACTCATTTGTTTTGAAATTGAAATTTAGAAAAGATTTTAAAGAAAGCTGTGGGTAAGTCAACCTGCGATATCCACAATCTGGCGACTCTGCTGGGGATCGAACCCAGAATCTCTGGTTTTGCAGACCAGAATTCTGATTTTTGGTTCACTTGAGGATTAGACTTGAAAACATCCTTTTAATCGAATTAATCAATCTTTGTATGCCTGTTGCATTTCACTTGCATGTCCAGCCAGTCGATTGCACGGAACTATGACCTTGGAGGCTCGGGGCAACCCGGTCGGTCAAGTCATCATGGGACTGTGCGATCACCCTTGATCTCGTACCATGATTTGGTATATTAAGCATCCTATCGGGTGTGTGTCAAGGGTCCCTTATTTGACCAAAACCCAGCTTTTGCACGGTAGTTTCTATAGAACCTTTCAATCTTAGGGAATCAACTCTTGATTAGGACTATGTGCTAGGAAGTTTTGTATGGGGATTATTTGAGATGATGACGATGCTTACTTGATGAAAATGTATAACCCCTTAATCACTTTTAGCAATTCCTCATCATGTCCCACGACATCTGGGAACATGCCGAACTTTGGTTATGAGGTTATACTTCTTATATCCCGTTAGCTAAGCATCATTGACCTTGTATGTATCCAAACCCATGAAAAGTACGGTGATAATCTTATCACGTGACCCTTCTACCCTGAGAATTTTAAAATCAGCCTTTGAAAAATAAGATTTCTGCGGCCTTTATTCAAAACCGCTCTTTCAAAAGACTTGGGAGATTTCAAAACCAAGATTTCGAAAAAAATTCGTGCTTTTCAAAAACAGAAGTTTTGACCCAATCACCTTATGATCCAAAATTCTTGAAAATTGCTTTCTAAAGATTTCATCAGAAATGCTTCCCAAAATGAATTTCAAAAACCCCCAAAATTTTTCAAAACTTCGAAGGATAAGAAAGGGGTCACGATGAAAAGAGAAGTTAACATACTTGACATGGGTAAGGGTTTTATGTGCTTATGTGCTTATGTGTTAGGACTAGGATTTTCTTTTTCTTTGGCATATAGAATAGGCACACACGCACACATGCATCCACATGACATATAAAAGGGAAGTTGTTTTTCAAATGCCTTTGTTTGATAAAATAAAAATAAAAAGATTTTTTAAAGGAAAATTTTCAAAATTTGTTGTAGGAGCAAAAATAGCAAACCAAGGGTGGTTTAGAGATCCCACGGCAAGGCTTGTAAGAAGAGAATACACTGACATGGCCGAAGAGAGAAACAACGAAGAGATGACCGGGTTGAGAGTACTAGTCGAACAGCAAGCAGAACAGATGAGGAGACAGGCCGAGAACATGAACCGCATGATGGGAATGATAGAAGAACTGAATCGCCGACCGCCGCCACATGTAATTCCACCCATTATAGACCCGCCTTTGGGAGGAGGGGATGGGGATTGGTTCGACGATCAAGAGGCACATTGAAATAATGCACTGAGAGCCAACAGGGACAGGGAGAAAGATGAGAAGGAGAAGCTGCTGACCGAGAAGATAGAAAAGTTGGAAAGGGTAATGCGCAAGGCTCAGGGAGTGGATACCTATCTGATGGAACTAGAAGGATTGTATGACGGAGTCCATGAGACGCTGCCAGCCGGTTTCAAAATGCCCGTCTTTGATAAATTTGATGGCACAGGCAACCCCCGCAGTCATGTCCGAATGTGCATAGGAGCTTTTCAGCCTAGTGGACTGAGCACTACCATGATGGCTGTCCTATTTCAACAAACCTTAACAGGAGCTGCTTTGTCGTGGTACCTTACACTTGAGCCAAGCAAAACCAGAGTATGGGAAGAAGTGATTAAGGCATTTGTGGCACAATACGAATACAATCAGGATTTGGATGTTACTGTCCGAGATTTGGAAATGAACAGGCAGGGGAACAAAGAATCATTTGCCGAGTATTTGAGTCGATGGAGAGGGAAAGCAGCCAAAATGGTACAAAGGCCGTCCGAGAAGGACCAGATCCGAATGCTGATGAAAAATCTGCAGCCAGTTTATCAGGAGAAGATGAGATTTCAGTCGATCAACACCTTTGCTGAGGTATTCGATGTGGGGACGAGAATCGAAGATGCGATTCAAGAAGGAACAATCAAGAAGGAAGAACCACAGAACCGATATCGGAGGCCCAGTTATGGATCAAATGGAGGGCATTCGGGGGGTCACTCTGGCCCCACCGATGTCAATGCACTTAGCGAGCCGGAGAAAAGATTCGATATCACCAGAAACCACCCAAGAGGAGGAGAGGATAAGCCACTAAGGAAGTTTTCAGATTTGGGAGTGTCATTATCAACCGCCCTCGACAGACTATTAGCAAAAGGGCATCTCTGTCAGTTGGAACCTCGACCCCCGCCGAGTCCACTCCCGCCGCATTTTAAAGGAGATCTCTACTGCAAATATCATCAACAGAAGGGCCACTCGACGGATCGGTGCATGAGGTTAAGGCACAAAATCCAAGACCTCATTGATAACAAAGTGATATCCGAACGACCTGCCAAAGCCCCCAATGTCACCAAGAACCCTCTGCCAAACCATCGTGTTGTGCCACCGCCACGGGGTCTTTATTTCCTAGGGGTAGAAGAAGTGACATTCGATCCGTCCAAGCTAATCACAAAAGTCGGGGAACCAAGGAAGTTTTGTAAATTACCAGAAAATCCGGGGATCTGTATGCTTGGAAGCCAGCCAGAGATATGGGAAGACGAAGCGACGAGGCAGTCAGATTGGTGGGTTCAAGAAAGCAATGATCGAAACGTAAACCAGGTAGGGGAGGATGATCTGTGGTATCAAAGCGACGAAGAGGCAAAGGAGGGCTCAAAGACCGTTTCAGAAGCCGACAACATTTGGGTAAGAGAGGAGATAGATCATTTAACTCGGTCTGGTAGACACTTCAAACCGAACGAACTAGAGGAAGATCACCCGGGGAGAGATCAAGACAAGGGAAAACGGAAGATGAATGAGGAAGAGGAAGAGGAAGAGGAAGAGGACAGGATCCTCAAGCAGATGAAGAAGACTCAGGCTAACATCACTGTTTGGGGTTTGCTGATTGCCTCCAAACATCATAGGCAGGCGGTCCTAGACGCTCTGAACCAAGTTGACGTGTCTATCGACACCACCCCGGAGGACCTCATAGGACTGATCGGCAAAATTCCGACTTCAGCTATCACCTTCTCGTCAAACGACTTGCCTCCGGGAGGACCCATGCTCAATAAGCCATTGTACGTCACTGTTGAATGTTTGGGGAACACCGTGCCCGCTTGTCTCGTTGACAACGGGTCTGCTCTTAATGTATGTCCTTTCCGCATAGCTAAGCGAATGGGCTTAGATGAATCTTCCTTTGTGCCATCTCAACAAAAGGTCCGGGCATACGATAACACCCAAAGGGCGGTCATGGGCATCATCTTTCTTAACCTTGCTATCAGGCCGATGGACAAAGAAGCTGAGTTCCAAATCATCGATATCCCCGCTTCCTTCAATCTGCTGCTGGGAAGGCCTTGGTTGGACAGTTTGGGTGCTATACCATCCACAATCCATCAAAAGGTCAAGTATGTCTGGGAAAACAAAGTCTGTGATATCCTCGGGGACAGTTGGGTTCGTTCGTCCGAAGCATCGTCAAGTGCACCGGTCCTAGAATTACAGCTACAAGAAGAAGAAGCGAAAATGGGAGGATTCGAGTTCATCAGCATGATAGAAGAGGGAAAGCCGAGAGAGTTTCTACCGCCTCAGTTCGATCAATATGCTAGTCCAGTGGTCGCAGGAAACATGAAGAAAATGGGTTTCTTTCCGGGATTGGGATTAGGGAAGAACCTTCAGGGCCTGCCAGAGTCTCCGAGAATCCCTACTCAGACTCACACTCACGGTCTGGGGTACCAGCCGACAAAAGGGGAACTAAGAGCAAAGAAAAAGGCCGTCAATGCACCACTAGACCCGTACTTGAAGACTCTCAACGGGTATTTCGTGAAGGAAGGAGAAGATTTCCTCTTCTGTGGTTTTCCAGAACCATGGATGGACCAAAAGGACAAACGTATGAAGCCGGGTTTCGAGATCTTCTTCTCCCATGAAATTTCTGAGTACAAAGACCCATTTTTGCAAATGCCTGAAAAGTCTGTTGCTGCCAAGGACTGGATTGGTACGCTAAACGGTTCTGTCATGAAAGATCTGTTAGGCGAAGGGAACGCAGAGGTCATGAAGGAGGATCCCGGAAAGGCCAAAGGTGAATACGTCGAGGGCATGGTGGAGGAAGCAGCCGAAAGCGAGGAGGACGAGGAAGATCAGAAAGAGGCCGACAAAGGGAAGGTTGGGGAAGGAGAGATGGAAGAAATCACCAAGATAGGAGATCCGGAAGAATGCTTCATTACCGACTTGGGAGGAAAGAACAAGAAAGAGTGGGTTTTTGAGTCTAGTGATAGGTTCCCCCCACACCCAGAGTCTGTAATGGCCCAAATGAGGCGTCTTTCAATTTCCATGACTGTTGTAATCACTCCAAAGAAAATCAATGAAAGTACGACTGATTCTGCCTACTCGAACGCGCTTAATGAATGTGATGAATGTGATGATCATGAAATACCTATTGAACTGCAAAAACTAATTAAAAAAGAAAAAGAATCTGCATGTAAAATCATTGAGGACACCCTAACAATTAATCTAGGAAATGAGAATAATCCTCAAAATGTCTTCATCGGCTCTACACTTAGCAATAAAGAAAGCAAAGAACTAATCAGTCTATTAAATGAATTCAAAGATGTTTTTGCATGGTCTTATAATGATATGCCAGGTATCGATCCAAAAATAGTCCAACGCCACATCCCCCTCTTTCCCAATTCAAAATCCATAAAACAAAAATTGAGGCGAATGAGGCCAGAATGGGCACTTAAAGTAAAAGAGGAGGTTGAAAAGCAATTAAAAGCTGGGTTCTTGATGGTCACCGAGTATCCTGAGTGGATTGCCAACATTGTACCTGTCCCAAAGAAGGATGGTCGTGTTAGGGTTTGCGTTGATTTTCGAGATTTAAACAAAGCAAGCCCTAAGGACGATTTCCCATTACCCCATATCGACGTGTTGGTTGATAACACTGCGGGACACGAGCTTCTATCTTTCATGGATGGATTCTCTGGGTATAATCAAATCCTCATGGCGCCCGAGGATAGGGAGAAAACCACGTTCATCACTCCATGGGGGACATATTGTTATAGGGTCATGCCATTCGGACTTAAGAACGCAGGAGCAACATATCAAAGGGCTGCCACCACCCTACTGCACGACATGATCCACAAGGAGGTGGAGGTGTATGTGGATGATATGATTGTAAAGTCCAAAGAAAGGGAAGGGCACCTAAAAGCTTTGAGAAAGTTCTTTGAGAGATTGAGGGAGTTCAAAATGAGGCTAAACCCGCAGAAATGCACGTTCGGAGTCACCACCGGGAAGTTATTGGGTTTCCTTATTACTCAGAGGGGAATAGAGGTGGATCCTACCAAGATAAAAGCCATAACCGAAATGCAGCCACCGAAAAACGAAAAAGAACTGAGGGGATTCCTGGGGAGAATACAGTTCATCAGCCGCTTCATTTCCAAACTCACCTTGACCTGCGACCCACTTTTCAGACTACTCAGAAAGGGAGAGAGATTCAAATGGGACACCCCGTGTCAACAAGCCTTCGACAAAATCAAAACCTACCTCCAGAACCCACCTATCTTGTCACCACCTTCGCCTGGGAGACCCCTGTTACTTTATCTCTCCGTATCCGAAGATTCAATGGGATGTATGCTAGCCCAAGAAGGAGAAGAGGGGCATGTGGAGAAGGCCATTTACTACTTAAGCAAGAGAATGGTCGGGTATGAGTTAAAGTATTCACCCTTAGAGAAGACCTGTTGGGCCTTGGTTTGGTGTACCCGTCGCCTCCGCCACTACATGCTAGCCTTCCCTGTAATTCTGATATCCCGAATGGACCCATTAAAATACCTGTTCGAAAAACCCGCCTTAACCAGCAGGATTTCCCGATGGACCATGATGCTAGCCGAATTCGATATCAGATATGTCACCTCCAAGTCCATAAAAGGAAGGGCTGTCGCCGAGTTTTTAGCCGACCTCGCTGTAGAATCTGAGGACAAAGGGGAATTCAAGTTCCCAGATGAAGGAATAATGGAGAATAAGGAGGATTCGTGGAAGATGTACTTCGATGGAGCAGCCAACCAAATGGGTTACGGAGTTGGAATCATTCTCATAGCACCCGATGGGGTCCCTACCCCATTAGCCGTCAAACTCAAGTATAACTCAACTAACAATACCGCGGAGTACGAAGCATGCATAATTGGGATGGAAGCGGCCTTGGCTTTGAAGGTCGGAAGGATTGATGTCTTCGGAGATTCCAACTTGATCATATCCCAGGTCCGAGGAGATTGGAGGGTGAAACATGAGAAATTGAGACCTTATCATGACTATCTGGAAAGCCTGAAAGCACAATTCCGAAAGATTTCCTTTTACTACCTCCCTCGCGAAGAAAATCAATTAGCCGACTCTTTGGCTACCTTAGCCTCCTCTTTGGCTACCTTAGCCTCAATGATCCAAATCCCTTCCAAAATTGCCATGATCCCGCTGTCCATAGAAGTGAGGAATCAACCGTCATTCGAAATGATCGCGGCCATAGAAAGAGAAGATGAGGTGCCTTGGTTTGAAGATGTATGGAAGTTCATCAAAGAAGGAAAGTACCCCGAAGGAGCATCAGAAAAGGACAAGAAGGCGATTCGACGATTTGCTGCTCAATTTGTGATCTACGCGGATAAACTATGGAAGAACTCCTACACCGGGTATAATTTGGAGTGTTTATATGGAACGGAAGCTAAGAGAATGATGGAGGAAATACACGAGGGAGTATACGGGCCCCACATGAACGGGCACATTCTGGCGAAGAAGATCATTCGATAAGGGTACTATTGGACGACCTTGGACAAAGACTGTTGTGAATATGTTAGAAGGTGTCACAAGTGTCAGATTCATGCAAATCTGATGCATACCCCGCCGTCACAGCTCTACAGCATGACCACCCCTTGGCCATTTTCTGTGTGGGGGATCAATATCATTGGTGAGATAGTCCCAAAGGCTTCCAATGGGCACCGATACATAATCGTGGCAATTGATTATTTTACCAAATGGGTAGAGGCAGCCTCATATGCGACTTTAAAAGCCAAAGACGTGGTGAGTTTTATCGAGAAGAACATAATCTGCAGGTATGGGGTCCCGAATGAATTCATCTCCGATCACGGCAGTCATTTCCAGGGAGAGGTTATCCCACTTCAAGAAAAGTATAAGATCACTCGTCATCATTCATCCCCATATAGGCCTCAGACGAATGGAGCGGTAGAGGCAGTGAATAAGAATGTTAAAGCAATCCTGGGGAAAACGACGGATACGTATAAGGATTGGCATGAGAAACTGCCGCTTGCTTTATGGGGATACCGGACCTCTATAAGGACTTCCACAGGAGCTACACCTTATTCGCTAGTGTACGGGATGGAGGCAGTCCTCCCGGTCGAGGTAGAAATACCCTCTCTCAGGGTTTTGGCAGAGTGCGAGATCACCGAATCAGAGTGGATACGAGAAAGGTGTGAGGAGTTGATGCTACTCGATGAAAAGAGGCTGGCCGCGATAAACCACACCCGGGGTTACCATAAGAGAATAGCTCGTGCTTTCAACAAAAAGGTCCGCCCAAGGAAGCTTGCTGAGGGCGACCTGGTCCTCAAAGAACTTAAAGTGCCTGTTTATGACCCTAGAGGAAAATTCAAACCCAACTGGGTCGGGCCGTACATCATTAAGACCCTCCTTTTCGGAGGAGCGGCATACCTCATGGACCTAGACGGGGTTGAATTTAAACAGCCAATTAACCTCGATCGCCTCAAGAAGTATTTTGCTTGAAATTGTTTCTTTCAAAGCCTCCTACCTAGATGAACTATGCTTGACCTGATTCCCACTAGGGGATACGTAGGCAACCTACTTGGTTCGGTCACTTAAATAAAACCGCCCGAGCGGTGTCTTCCTTCAAACCTTGAGCCGAACTACTGCAGGCCTGATGCCCATTCGGGGATAAGTAGGCGGGCTCTCAAAAGCCTTCTGCCCATACAAAAAAAAAAAAAAAACTGTGCCAAACCAGGGGCAAACCGGCGTTTTGCCCGGAACCGCTTCAAAGCCCTAAAACCAGGGGCAAACTTCGTTTGCTAGCCGAAGAACCCAGAAATAAAACCATCCTTCAAGTCGCCTGGCTATCAAAATGAGTACTATAAAGAAACAAAAAAGAATGAGTAGAAAACAAACAGCAAAGTAAGGAGCCGAGTAAAGACATTAAAAGGAGAATTCTTCATCAAAGATTAATCGAAAGGTTGAGCACTTTGATTAAGCATGCTAGAAATTTTCCTAAAGATAACAACACTTCTTGAAAAAAAATCACATTCGGAAAGCGTAAAAAGAGTAGGCAGGGTCTGTCAGAAAGTTTTGTGAAATGGAAAACTCTTCCCTGTTTTCGTCTACTTTATTGTGCACGTGTTTTGTCAAGTCTGTCTCACAACCAAGGCCTGGATCTCCAGAAGATACTGGACAATGGGTACAGTCGAAGCAGGAACCCTTGGGCACGGAGCAGCCATCCTACTCGACCAAGCCTCAATGAAAGCCTTCACAATAGGAGGGCGCAAAGTGGACCCCCTGGTGAAAGCAGCAGCCACAGACTCAGTAGTATCCTGCAGAAGCCCGAACTGACGGACCACCCGATCGGGAATGTAGAAAGTAGTGGCACTCAAGCCTGGTAACCAAATGCCAGGTCGCCCAGGAAGACGTACACCAACAGAACGATGAGTCCACTGAGGGCAGATCCAGCAGATGTCACTAGAAGAGAGACCCTGGAGCCAACCGAGCCATGCATCGGCAGAATGGAATAAGCAATGGACCTCCATGCGGTCGTAAGAAAGTGGCCCACGAAGATGCGAGGGGTGAATGAAGAGGTCAAGGCGTTCCATGAGCCAAACTTGCAAGACGAAAGGTGCCCCGGCGGATAATATGGCCCCGGTAACATGGGCATGGCTCAATCCAATCAAAGTTTCGCCAAGGATCAGCATAACATCACTTTTCATCTCCCTCAAACCACGGGCAATGGGTATGAGAATGTTAGAAGACGACTGAAATAAGAAGTAAGAGAGCATGGCAATTGACAAGGCACTACGTCGGATGATCTGGTACTCACCATCATAAGGGTCCCCTATGGGAGCATAAACAGAAGAAAGGCATTCAAAGTCGATCTGCCCATCATGAACAAAAGAACCTGCCGCATTTCGAGATGTGTGGAGAAGAATGGTTAAGTCCTGGACATACCCGGCCTGAATTAGAGGAACCATCAATTCAGCAGAGGGATCAGTGTGAAGAATGGCGCTAAATTCCTCAAACAAGGGGCAAGTCTCTTGAGAGCCGAAACGGAAGACATTGAGAGTAAGATCCCAACACTGAATGGCAGCTCGAAGTAGGCCCTCATTCAAATTCATCTGTCGGAAAGAAAAGAGATCGTTCAGTCTGAAACACTCAAAGTTAAGCTTGTCAATACCCGAGAGAGTATCCATCCATGGGAAGAGGGTTTGAGAGCTAATGGGGGCCATTTGAGGGGAGAATAAGAAGGAAAGAAAAGTATTTTGCGGAGCTTTGAGAAAGAAGGGGTATAAATAGAAGAATAAGGCTGTCTACCTACCCGCGGCACTCGATAAAGTGCAGCGGCACTCGGCGAAGTGCCACGCGGCAATCCGTGAATGCCGTTACGGCACTCACTGACTGCCGTCGCGGCTCTCACTGAGTGCCGCGGAGGCCTAACCGAGTGCCGTTCCATGTTTTTTATTGGCCAGGGTTTGTTTGTAATACAATCAGCCCACCTGCAAACAGAAAACTAGGTAGAAATACAATAAAACGTGCGCATCATGCAGCACGTGCAAATACATTCATTCATTTCATTATTTATACATGTCAAATAGATGAGAGGAATAGAAAAGAAGCATTCAAAGATAAAAATAAAGATGGGACCAAGCCATGGTCCCGCATACGGCAAGAGTTGGACCAAGCTATGGTCACACATACGGTGAGAAAGCAACAATGTAATAATAAAAGTATGTAAAGCATCTATCCTACCAACTATAAGGGAACAACCATCAAAATAAAGCATATGTGTATATATACAGTCATCCACCAAAATGTAAATCCTCCCAAACTCTCAAAAAAACAAAAAAACAAACGAAAGCAGGGTCAACCCCGACCCCGACCCCGGCCGCGAGTGTGACGAGTCGTGCGCCTGAGAGGCTCCTCCTCCGACTCAGTCCCGCTGCCTCCACCGCTCCCTCCACGACCACCGCTACTGCCGCCTCTGCCTCTGCTGGTGCCCTCGCCGCCACCTCCGCCACGCCCAACACTGCTACCTCCGGGGGCGTCGCTGAGAGGGATGCCGAACTGCTGGAGCCGCTGCTGGAGCTGCCCCACCTGCTGGGACAGGACTCTAATCTCCTCCGCCTGAAATAAAAAAGGGAATGAGTCCAGGCAGTGTTGAAATGACGGATAAAATACTGAGAATAAAAGGAATAAAAGATCATACTTGGGCCCTCAGCTGGGTCGCAGTAGTCGCCCGAGCTCCCTCAGCTTGAAAACAAGAACCAGGAATAAAGATCAGTAAAAAAGAGATACAATCCCAGTCAAAAGTAGGAGTGGGAATGGATTTCTTACCATCCACTCTCGCCCGAGAACCCACTGTCGCACGCTATGGGCATACGCCAGGCCCTCCTCCGTGTAAGCACGCGGGACGACATCATAGTGTAAAGGTATAGTGGGAGCACCATGTGAAAGTCGAGGAATCGTCGTCGAGTGAGGCTCTCCGAATAAGACGGTCGACATGGTCCAGTCCCACTCAGGTAGGCCAGGGGGACGGACCGCAGCAGGAACATGCTGCGAACAAAAGTAATAAAACATGGGTGAAGAATAAAAGGAAGAACTCACAAAAATAATAAAGGAATCATTTACTCACCCGAGTCACTTCCATCAGAGGGAAGTTCGGCATCAGCTTGGCGGCACGGAAAGCCGCATATCCTGATGGGTCGTCCAAAAAGCCGTGGATACCAGAGCCAGCTCGAGCAGCCGAGAACTCGCTACCCTGAAGCGTGTTTGTGGCCCTCATAGAGTCGGGAGGAGGGAACGGCACAAAGAACCCGGGGGCCGCTATCGACTGCCGGGTCACTCTCTCTCCCAGATACCACGCCAGACCCTCTGACCCACCATCAAGAAGTCGTCTCGTCGGGTCATACCCGGCCGACTCTCGAATCCCCACACTAGCCTCAGGCAACACCCTAAGCCACGGCTGCCAATGCACGTGCCCCTCCCTCAGGTTCGTCAGGAAGTTCCTGAACGAAACGAAATCATGGGCCCCGGTCTTCCTCCCAACCCTGTCCTTCGCCCATTTCAGCCCCTGGGGCATGATAAGGGCGTCGGCATCACGTGTCTGAGGAGACATCATGCGAAGATACTCGTGGGACCAAATCTGTGATACAAAAAAGAAGAAAGAAGGTTAGTCTCATATTTTTTTAAAAAATATATGAGCAATGGAACATAGGAAAAGGTATACCTCCCACGCTCTCCAATACCCGCCGGTAGCAGCCGACCTGTCTCGGGAGATGTCACTCATATGCCTATATAGGACAGCCAACCCTGTACCAGCCCAGTCGTACTCGGCGACCCGGTCCAGGCGCTCCAGCGACGCCACCAAGGAAGCGGAAATCCGATCACCCTTGGTGCTCAACAAGGAGCACCCCAGCATGTACATCAAGAAGCCTCTGGCCATTTGCTCGTCCGTGAAATCGGGTTTGCCCCGGAACGTATCCATAAACCATCGGGCCGTGACTAAAGCCTCCTCCGGGACCACCCCTAGCAGTGGCTCCATCTGATCCCACTCCTGGTCTGCCAAATATCTCAGAGGCTCTCCGCCGAAGGCGATCCCTGTGATCATCGAGAAGTCTAGCGGGGTCATCGTCATCTCCCCAAAATCAAAGTGGAAGGTACTCGTGGTATCCCACCACCGCTCAGCCAATGCTTGCATCTGCTGTAAGTCGTTGGAGCTCTTCGTCAAGAGTTTGACGAAGTCTCCAAACCCTGCTGCGTCCACCAGAGCCCTCACGGTCGGGCTCAGCTCAGTATACCACTCGTGGCCATGGGCAAGGCTGCCATGCCCCTTCAGCACCTTCGGCTGTAGCTGCAAGAGAAAGAATCACGAGATTTGATATCAGTAAATAAAAAAGAAAGGAGAAGCAAAAAAATGGAGAGAAAGATAAAATATATAAATATATATGTAATAAAATAAAGGTTTCAGGATATAAGTTTCAAGAAATGGCGTGACCATGAAGAACGGGTAAACAAAAATAGTTCTTGAAAGAACTTCACAAGCATGGATTTCACATGTACGAAAAGTTTGTAGAATAACAAAAATAATAAAATAAAAAGGGGGGAAGCAGTAATAGAGAAAGAATACTGGTCTATCATTCATAAAGGGGTGTGCGAGATCTTGGTTGACATACATCGCATTCAAAGATCTTTTGGAGGAGATGAAAGATAATGAAATTGAATATGCATAGAAACAGGTAAATAAAGCCAGGAATTCATAAGCACAGTGGTTGTATTCATAAGGGAATGTGAAAACTTCAAATAAAACGATTTGCGTTCATGAGTTTTAAAAAAAAAAATTAATAAATAAGGTCAAGGGACGATCAAATTAAATAGACGGGTAAGCACAGATGTGGTTGAAACGATCGAAAGTTCTACAAAACATGAGGAGGCATAAGAAATTGTATTCATTGTGCATAGCATTGATGAAGTTCGAAAAAGAAGAGAATTGAGAGAAAAGAAAAAGGCGTTTTACCTCGCGCTTGAACGCGCGGGCCGACAAGTGCTCATCAGGATCCCTCAGTAGGAGCGTGGCGTCTGGGTGATGAGTGGCAGTGTATCTGACCTTCTTCTTCCTCCCTGACCGGCTCGCCATAATCTGTCAAAAGAAAAGAGAGATCCGCGCGTTAGATTCGTGAAAATTCGGAAAAACAATGAAATAAATGGATTTAATCGAACTTTGATCTAGCAGAACTAACCTGTGAATGTCGTAGATCAATATAGAGGTGAAGAAAGGATAGGGAGAAAATTTTCTCCAGAGAGATTTCGAGATGAAGAGAGTGAGAGAATGAGAAAAATGTTTTGAACCCCGGCGGTTTAAGCCACTGCCGCTCAAACGCGGCACTCATTTTTTCGTGCGCGGCAGTCGGTCAATTGCCGCGCGGCACTCGCCGAGTGCCGCAACGGCACTCCATTAGTGCCGCGCGGCAGTCACGGACTGCCGCTAAAAAACGCGTGTGCCGTGATTAAGGCGGTTCAAAGATATTTACTTTCCCCCCAAAAATTCAAATCAAGTCCCAAAATTGAACTTGAGCCCCCCAAAGTGTGCCCTCATTGCACTTTTTTACCCCGGTTTTGTTTCTAGGTTTAAATTGACTACAAATTTCAAAATGTAGGTATAAATTTGAGCCTGTGGGCTCCCGACTCCCAGAAATTGAAATAAAATTCGAGCCTGTGGGCCCCAAAATTCAAAAGATGAAATCCTGGCCTACGGGCCCCAATTTGAAGACATAAAGTAGATTTTAAGCCCGTGCGCCCCCGAACTTTGAAAATTTGAATCTGGAGAATATAACAGATTTATATCCCCGATCCGCGTGACAGATTTACGTCGATCTCTTGTTTTTCTTTGAATATAACTGTGGACCACTGCGAATGAGGAGGTCCTGACGCTCTCCCTCGATAGTGTCCCGGGACGGATCCCAAGGAGCACACTTCAGGGAAAACTAGGACTTCCTCACGCGATCCTAGAGACAAAGAGTCGCCACCTAATTTTTATCGGGAATTAGGAAACCCAAGTTTGACTCGCCCAAAATTGAATAAGGTTACTCGCCCTTCATTACCAGAAACAAGGTTCGGGGGTCTTGGTACGAGAGGGGAAGGAGCCCAAGCAGGACTAAAGCACCCCCTCCTCGCCCTACCGAATGGTAGGCCTTGATTCAAATATCCTTGTTATTAATTCATAATAGATGTTGTTTCCTCAAACATACTAGATAGATATATACATGGCAAAAAGAAACATCTAATGAAAATCATTTCAAGAGACTAAATCAAGTAGAAAGCGGATGCTCATGCAATACAAGGGAGAAGTATACTCACAGTGGCTAGTCCCGCCCGGGACCGATGCAAATAAAGTAAACATGTCATGATATGCAAAGGGAACGAGAAGACTTACATTGGTTGACTCAAGCGGAGTCGCGAAAGCAAAAAGAATGGAAACGTGCAATGCAATCATGCAACAATCCTAGATAAGATGTCTCTAACAAATAATCATATAAACGGAGACTACCCTAAAGGAAATGTGTCGTTGAAATCAAAGTTGTAAACCTAGAAAAATTCTAAAAGAAAGGATAGAGATAGTACATGATACATGGGCACTAAGCCACATGTAGACGAGGCAAACCACAAATCGAAGTCCGGGTCCGAGGCACTTAATTCTCTGCACTAATACACCAAAGAATACCCAAGCATTGCAAAAATACAAGCAAACAAATGATATGCATGATAAACAAAGGAAACATGTCATCAATCAAATTTCCAGATTCAGCAACCTCTAATGAATCCTATCAAAAGTGGTCGTAAACATGAGCTGGATAAAAACCCTTTTACAGAAAGTTAGATACATGTCTTAGGGAACTTCTCCAAAAAGTGGGACCTCAATATCAATTTTATTGTTTGAGAAATAAATGTTTTGGGAACAGTGGATCAGGACTGTCCACTGTTCTTGTAAAAATCATAATTAAATCTACAAAAATCATATGAAGCTCTATTTGGTGTCAAAAGAAAGCTATTTCATTGTAGTATATGATAAAAATAAACCCATGGACATTCTGTAATCACAAGGTTTCTGAAAAAGGGTTTTAAACAGACTCTGTTATTCTGGAAATTTGGTATCATTTGACAAATGAATGCAAAACATAATAGAAGTATAATAGAAGTTCATGAATCATGTTAACCAAGTTGATTTAAGCTTTTGATCTCTCATCCATTTATCCTAGGTGATTTCTAAACCAAGTTTTATTCATCAATTGTTGTTGAGTGATCAAGGTATGACCATTTTGTATACATAATCATATTTGTAATTAAACTTAGAAAATTCCAGAATAGTTGTATCAACTTTAAACGCTTAGAAAACGATCCTAACTCGATCGTATGCTCACGATTTTACATCGGCATATAGATATATGAGTTAGGAATCATCCCCAAAAAGCGGAACGTCGATAACTATTATAGATTTTCTGAAATTCAAGCACAAAGAGACGATGTTCAAATCTGTCAACCGATTTCTCAACAATTTCTAAAAATAGTATATGAATCCTAAAAGCTCTCAAAACGGACCGGATGAAAGCTAATTCATCAAAGTTTACCCAGAAAATTTGAAATCCATCAAACTATGGGTTTTGATGGACCAAATCTAATGGACAAAACCAATCTGCTTTGCTGAATTTTTATCTAGTTCATTTTAAAGTGTGAGGAAAACATTTTAGTGATAGTTGAAGCTTATTAGAGAGATCAAACTCATAGATCAACTTAATTATCATGATTCCCAATCAATTTAGCCCTCAAGTTCTATGAAGAACTTTTAGATCAAGGATCAAAGGGACTTATAAATATCATGTTGGAGATGAAATTCAATAGGAATTCTAGGTAATAGGAATAATCAAGAGATAGGTATGAACATAGAAATCATCCTTCTCATAGATCATATTTCCAAACCATCATGGAATTCAAAATAGATATATGTATATATATATAATCATGTATGCATGAATCTAAACTAAAATTGAAGAATGAAACCAAAATTGAAAATCAAAGTGAAAAACAATCTCTAATTGTAAATTATCAATAAAAATCAAAGAGATTTGGATCTAACTATGTGAGTGTGTGAAGAACATGAGAGGAAGAAGATGAGTGTTCTAATAAGTAGAAATAGAACTAAGTTAGATCCAAATCTTATAGATCTATATATACAAAGTAGGAATTAGAGATGAACTATAGTGTTTACCTCTTGGAGGATTCTCAATTACAAGACCAAAATTGATTTGAAGATCTTCTTCTTCAAGTGTTATTCAAGTGTTCTTCAAGCACTCATCCATGGAAGTTGAGGGAGGCAATTGATGTTCAAATTGTGGTCTAATTAGCCTAAGTTAATCTAAATTCAATTCATAATTTTCTCTCTCTAGAATTCACCTAAATTGAAAGTATATTCAAAGTATACTTATCTCTCTTGTATGTGCTTCTATGTGTGTTTGTATCTCTAAGTATATTCAAGTGTATCTCTTCCAAGTGTCTAGTGTGTTAAGATGTGATCTCATATGAGATGTATGAGATCTTATATAGAGTTTTGAAGACTTAGCTCTTAAGTTTCAGGGTTAAAACAGGATTTTTAGAGCTTAAAAGAGGGTTAAAATGGCCATTTCGGAGCCTGAACGCAATTTCCAGGCAATTTCCTCGCAGTGGGAAGCTTCTAGAAGGGTCTGGAACTCAAAAAGCTCCGTGGAGGACACAAATGGAAGTGGCGGTTATGGTGGGACCCGCCACCCCCATACCCAAAACCGCCATTTACTATTTGGGTCCCTCTGGTCACCCACAAGCTCTGTTTCAAAAATCACGTGCACTGCTTTTCCAGATTTTTGTAAAAATGCTTTTTGGTGTCCGAAATCGTCCGTTTACGTACCGTTGGAAAGCTGTCAGGTTGAATTTCAGTATAAAAATATTTCCAGAGGTTTTATAATGAGAATTGAAGTCCAATTGAAGTCCGGAAGTCCTCCGGAACTTTCGTCGTCTTTTTGAAATCAAATGACGTCTTTTCCAAAATTGCTTTCAAATGTGCGTCGATTTCGAACTTTTCTTTAAAATTGAATCTCTGGATACCTAGAATACTGCGTTTAGAACACTTAATGTTCATATAACCTTGAGAGAATATGAATTCTGAGAGATGATTTTGACAAAACCGGGATTTATCCATGGAAAAGGGCTTTTCTGAGCTTGAAGTCACTTTCCGAAGTCCGATCTTCTGATTGTGTGGAATCCAGTACCTTCCACGGGGTACTTTTCATCATCGAATCCTCCAAGACGTTGTCCACCCTAAATCCTATCAGTGTGGTCAAAATTGGGTGTCTACAATAACGGATTTATATTCCCGGTTTTCGCAACGGATTTGCGTTAACCCTCATTTTGGGAATATAACGAATTTATATTCCCGGTTTTCGCAACGGATTTGCGTCAACCCTCGTTTTGGGAATATAACGAATTTACATTCCCGGTTTTCGCAACGGATTTGCGTCAACCCTCGTTTTGGGAGTATAACGGATTTATATTCTCGGTTTTCGCAACGTATTTGCGTTAACCCTCGTTTTGGGAATATAACGAATTTATATTCTCGGTTTTCGCAACGGATTTGCGTCAACCCTCATTTTGGGAGTATAACGAATTTATATTCTCAGTTTTCACAACGGATTTGCGTCAACCCTCGTTTTGGGAGTATAACGGATTTATATTCTCGGTTTTCGCAACGGATTTGCGTCAACCCTCGTTTTGGGAGTGTAACGGATTAATATTCTCAGTTTTCGCAACGTATTTGCGTTAACCCTCGTTTTGGGAATATAACGAATTTATATTCTCGGTTTTCGCAACGTATTTGCGTTAACCCTCGTTTTGGGAATATGACGAATTTATATTCCCGGTTTTCGCAACGGATTTGCGTCAACCCTTATGATCAAATCAAAAGCACTTTCATGACTCCTGTAACAAATTTTCGCATAGATAATCTTCCTTGACTAAATGTGCATCGTACGTGGGAAAATATGATAAGCATGACATTTACATAACCAGGTTAATTCAGAAAACACCGTTGCATGGCACGTGCATCACGACAGGATAGGTGCATCCATCCGTGTGACTACTTGCGTTTGTGAATGTTTGACCCATGCCTGAACTACGCTTTGGTCTGATTCCTAACGGGATACGTAGGCAGCTCGCCGTAGGGCACGACCAATTAAAATTTCGCTGCACGCCTGTTTTTGCAACGCATTTTGTTTTTGCCTAAATCCGACAGTCTGGTCAAAGGCTTGTCTTCACACAGGCTTCGACATTCACTAATGGGACGCGTTGCTCGATAAGCTCTGTCAAAGAGGGGCAAACTGTAGACACCCCAATTTTGACCGACCGTAGAATTTAGGAGAGTGTCACCTCCGTATCCGATGATGACAAGGACCGAAAAATTGAAGTACTCCAAGCTCTTCAGAAAAAACTCCAAAACGCGATAAAATTTCACAGAAAGAGGAAAGATACCAGGTATTTAGGAGAATTCAGGTATAAGATATGACTTTTGGAAAGGATCTTCAAAAATAATTTATTTCAAAAAGGGGGAAGACCTAAAAAGGGAAACCTCAACTAAAAATGGCACGCGGCAGACTTCCGCAGCAATCACTGAGTGCCGCACGGTAGTCATAGAGTGCCGTTCCGGCTTTCCCCGAGTGCCGCCGTGAATTTCTGACTGCCGTTCGCTTTTAAAGTCAGTATTTTATAGTGCAATACGTATGCATATGTAGATAAGAACAAAAAACTGATAAAGTAAGACTGACAAAAACGCGGCAATTCATTAATTGCCGCGGCATTTGATGAATGCCAGACGACAATCATGAAGTGCCGCGATGGCAGTCATGAACTGCCGCAGCGGCAGTCACGGACTGCCGCGACAGTTTCTGGACTGCAGCGCTGGGCAGCAGTCTGTCTAATTTCAAAAAGTACACATTGTACCACCAAATGAGAGAATTACACCTGTTTTTTTGCTCCGAAATTCACCAAAAATACCTGGTAATTTTGCCTATAAAAGAGAAGGGATCTTCCTTGGAAGGAAGGACCTAGAGAAAAATATTGGGAGGGAGAACACATACAAAAAATACTTCCATTACACCAACATTTTTAGAGAGAAAAGAGAGAGTTTAGAGAATTAGAGAGAAGAGCTTGGAAGATCTTCAAAGAAAAGGAAACTTTGAGGATAATTTGGAGGTGATCCTCTAACCCTAGGTTACTTATGTACTCTCCCTTTCTTTTGGAACTCTAATCTTGAAGCTTTTTGTTGTTTTCTTTGTTTACTAAGTAAATTTGGAAGCCTTTGCCTCTAACCTCTTCTCCTATTTATTTTTGTTTATGTTCTCTTCTTGAGATTCTTGGAGATCTTCAATATCTCTCTTGAAATCTTTTGAATGTGATCTTTTGGACCCCATGTAAGCTCATGCTCCACATGGAAGTCAAACTTTGATCATCATTTTACTTCATAAACAAATAGATGAATCCAAGTCCATATTCATGGCTTGGGTCCTCTAAGTTTGAGTTTTCATGGAGTCTCCTTATATTCCTTGAAGAACTCATGAGTTTTAGTCATGTCTTCATCTCCAATGACCATCAAGTGATAGGAGAAAGTATCTTGGGTCTAAACTCATCTCTATGGTTTAGATTCATCATCTTGAGATTTCATGAAGTCTATTCATACTTCATTTTGAAATCCACAAATATAGGAGTCTTTAGTCTCCAATGACCATCAAATGGTAGGAGAAGTGGTTTGGTTTAAGGTCCAACTTCATGGTTTAATAGTTGGAGTTACCAAATGAAAGTTGAACTTGACAAATAAAAACAGTGAGCTCACAAACTGTTTTTGATCAAAGATTTTTAGTTCGAAATCTAACCGTTGAAATCAAGTGAAACCAACGGGAAAGTGTCAATAACACATTTTTCTACCACTGTAATTTTTGTTTTAAGGTGGTTTCATGTTTAGAATGGTTTGGTCACGAGTTTTGTGAAGCAACAATAATCTGTCCAGAGTTTCAGAATAGTTTCAGAAGAAACACTCTTTTGAAATAATTAAATCAGAGTTCTAACAAAGTTTTTGTGACCCAAAATAATTTTTTCTAAGTAGAGTAATGTGTTAGGAAGTCACCTAAAAAGAACAAAGCAATTCTGATTTTTGTACTATTTGTAATAAATCGTGCAAGAATTCTGGACAGGAGGTTGTAAGATGCTGAGTGATGTCTAGTGTTTTCCATATTCCTGGAGATCTAACCGTTGAAACCTTGATTTTCTTTTTGATTTGGAAACTAGACTCAGAGAGGCATCTTGTGTCCAAAATTCATCAACATCAAACCATGACGGATGTGCTTTTTAATTTCCTACATATCTGGTCTGCTCTCTGCAATTTTCAGAGTTTTATGGCACATTTGACCAACTTTGTAAATGATGGTCCAAATGACTTTTCTATGATCTAGGGCTTAAACCATGCTTTAATAATGACTAGTTGAGCTTGAATTCAAAGTTTAAGAGTATTTCATAGTTTATCCTTGTCCATGTACATATTCATCCATATGGTTTGACACTTATAATTAGGACTTATTTGCTTTGGATTTAAATACATTATATAGATTTAAGCTAGAAATTTAGGATTGTTATTTCTAACATCGTATTTTGCATATCATGTGGACTAACCCTTTGTTTTGTAGCGCTACTAAGGTACGATTTCTCGATCCCTCTCTAGTTTATTAAAATTCTTGATTTTACTTGATTTTTGACCTTACGCGCGACACCTTAGAGTTAAGATTTGCCTTATATGTATATATGGATTAGAGACTATCTTCCTAGATTTTATTCAATCGCATGCATTGCACGTTTAATATTCGCAGCTGGATCCCGGATAAGCTCTCTTGTTCCCTATTGCATATCATGTTGCTTGCTATTTGAATTACTTGGCTTATGAATGATATTTTGTCAATTGCAATTTTACACCCCTTTGGACATGCTTTTGTGATGTATACGTATATATGTATTAGTTGAGGGCATGCTTAGATTAATAAATTTGATTAAAAGGATGTTGAGTAGAGGCCTATCGCGAGATAGGATGAGAGAGGGTGTTTTAGTCCGACGGGCTCCTTCCTCTCTCATTCCATAATCCCCGGACCTAGTTAATCTTTGGTTTCGCAAAAGATCAGTTTCCTTTTAAATGGTTTCTTAATTTTCCTTTTAAAAATTAAGTGGCGACTCATTTGTTTTGAAATTGAAATTTAGAAAAGATTTTAAAGAAAGCTGTGGGTAAGTCAACCTGCGATATCCACAGGGTGTTAGAGGACGTCCTTGTTCAAATAGACTCTTTTGTATTTCCGGTTGATTTCGTAATATTGGACACAGAACCTGTGTCTAATCCTGGTGCACACATCCCGGTTATCTTTGGACGTCCATTCCTCAACACTATTAATGCCACGATCAAGATTAGAAGTGGTATCATGACTATCGTATTCGGGAACATGACATTGAATGTCAAAATTTTTTCTAATCCCCGACCTGAAGAATACGATGATGAGGAAGAAATTCATTACATTGACACGGTCATTGAAGATGAAGTTGACTTGGTCGACTACAAAGATCCTTTGGAAGTTGTGATGACTCAATTTGGCGATATCTATCAGCCTGTAGAGTCAACTCCATTGGATGCTGACCTGAACCAGACGTGTCTTATGATGGATACGATAGAGGAGAATAGAGCAGAATGCATGTGGGTAATGCCATATGAACAATTGTCTCCTAAAACTAAGTTGGCAATGCCTTATAGTTTTCAGTTTCCAGAGTTAGAGTTGAAGGAGCTACCCAAAGAGCTAAAATATGCATTCCTAGGGACTGGCAAAACTTATCCTGTGATCATCTCATCCACTTTAACTCATGAACAGGAAGATAAGCTAGTGCAAACGCTGACCAAGCATAAGGATGCTATGGGATGGACGATTGCTGACCTAAAAGGTATAACCCCATCCATATGCACTCACAAGATATATCTGGAGGAAGACGCTAGACCTTCAAGGCAAATGCAAAGGCGTCTGAATCCCAACATGCAAGAAGTAGTTAAAAAGGAAGTGCTCAAACTACTTGATGTTGGGATGGTTTATCCGATATCTGATAGTCCTTGGGTCAGTCCAACCCAAGTGGTTCCAAAGAAAGCAGGCATAACGGTCATCCCGAACAAAGATGGTGAATTGGTACCAACACGTGTCCCCACTAGATGGAGGATGTGTATTGACTATAGAAAGTTGAATACTGTGACCCGAAAAGACCATTTTCCTTTGCCATTCATGGATCAAATGCTAGAATGTGTGGCAGGTCACAAGTATTACTGCTTTTTGGATGGATATAGTGGATATAATTAAATTGAAATTGCTCCTGAAGATCAGGAGAAAACCACATTCACTTGTCCATTTGGTACATTTGCCTACCGTCAAATGCCGTTTGGCTTATGTAATGCACCGGCTACCTTTCAGCGGTGCATGCTAAGCATATTCAGTGACATGGTCGAAAACATCCTTGAAGTCTTCATGGATGATTTTTCAGTGTTTGGCCATAGCTTTGAAGATTTCCTCAGCAATCTCGAGCAGGTATTAATGCGATGTGAGGACAAACACCTAGTTTTGAATTGGGAAAAGTGTTGTTTATGGTGACCAAAGGAATAGTCCTCGGCCATATAATCTCCGATGAAGGAATCCAAGTGGATAAGGCAAAAATCGACATAATCTCAAAACTACCTGTCCCCCGTACAGTAAGAGACATCCGTTCGTTCTTGGGGCATGCGGGATTTTATCGTCGGTTTATCCATAACTTCAGTGCAATCTCTCGACCTCTTTGTCAACTTCTTGTCAAAGATGCACCATTCGAGTGGTCAGAGAATTGCCAAAAGTCCTTCGAGGATCTAAAAGAGCTCCTCACCTCCGCACCTGTAATACAGGCACCCGATTGGAGTTTGCCTTTCGAATTAATGTGCGATGCTAGTGATTACGCCATTGGTGCGGTCCTAGGCCAGAGAAAGGACAAGAAGCCATATGTGATATACTATGCCAGCCGAACTTTCAATGAAGCTCAAATGAATTATACAACTACTGAAAAGGAGCTACTGACTGTAGTATTCGCTTTGGATAAGTTTAGGTCTTATCTGATAGGGTCACCAATAGTCTGTTTTACAGATCACTCGGCCCTCAAGTATCTGCTGTCTAAGAAAGACGCTAAACAACGGCTCATTCGATGGATACTCTTACTCCAAGAGTTTGATCTAACAATCAAAGATAAGAAAGGAGTAGAGAATGTGGTTGCGGACCATTTGTCACGGTTGACTTTTATCGACAATACTAAATCCCAATCCATTAAGGATGAGTTCCTGGACGAACAGCTACTGGCAGTAAGTAGTCTGCCTTGGTAGGCTGATATCGTGAACTACCTTGTCACGGGAGAAACCCCGAATCATTGGTCAAACCAAGACAGGAAACGGTTCCTCTCATTCGCGCGTCATTTTTTTTGATGACCCATATCTTTTCAAGTACTGTGCTGATCAGGTTATCAGGCGCTGCGTCCCCAACGAGGATATAACCGTAATTTTAGCATCATGCCATTCTGAGGCATGCGGTGGCCACTTCGCTTCACAGAAGACCGCACAAAAAGTTCTACAAAGCGGTTTTTACTGGCCCACAATTTTCAAAGACGCGTATTCCTTTTGTAAGACATGCCAACCCTGTCAAAAGCTTGGAACTATTTCTAAAAGGAATTCTATGCCTTTAACCCCTATCATCATAATTGAGATATTCGATTGTTGGGGCATACATTTTATGGGCCCATTTCCCAAGTCTAATAACTGTGAATACATACTCCTTGCCGTAGAGTATGTGTCAAAATGGGTTGAAGCAATACCAACGAGACGCAATGACCACAGAACGGTCATGTCCTTTCTAAGAGAGCATATCTTGTCTCGTTTTGGAACTCCGAAAGCTTTACTGAGTGACCAAGGCAAGCATTTCTGCAATAGGCCTTTGGAGTCACTTCTCAGGAAATACGGAGTCCACCATAAAATCGCTCTTGCCTATCATCCACAGTCGAATGGACAAGCGGAATTGGCTAACCGAGAAACCAAGCATATTCTCAAAAAGACGGTTAGCTCCAACCGAAAAGACTGGGCATACAAGCTGACCGACGCTTTATGGGCATACCGTACTGCCTATAAGACAAATCTAGGTATGTCTCCGTATAGATTGGTTTACGATAAAGCTTGCCACCTTCCTGTTGAAATCGAGCATAAAGCTTACTGGGCGACACGCTCATTGAACTTTGATATCCAAGAGGGAGGTTAGTTACGCAAACTCCAACTTGCAGAGCTAGAGGAAATACGACGAGATGCGTATGGCCCTGCAAGGTTGCATAAGGAAAAGTTGAAGGCTTGTCATGATCGTACGATCTTTCGTAAATCATTTGAGCCGGGGCAGAAAGTTTTGCTGTATGACTCTCGCCTCCACCTTTTCCCAGGAAAGCTCCGTTCCCGTTGGACGGGCCCGTTCATTGTAAAAACTGTCTTTCCACATGGGACGGTTGAGCTCGTCAATCCAAAGAACGATGATTGTTTCAAGGTCAATGGCCAAAGGTTGAAACCGTTCTTGGAAAACTTCCAAACTGAAGTTGAGCACATCCAGCTGGATGAGCCCAAATATTCTCCCACTTAAAATCCAAAGTGGAGTCCCATATTGTTGTTGTATTCCCTATCTTTCCTTGCATTCTAGTTTCTCTCTTTTGTTTTTAAATCTTTGTTCATTTTTTTTAGTGTTGTGATCTTGTTCTAATCCTCTATACCTTGAACCACTCAATTGCAGGTGCATAGATGCGAGGTGATGATGTTCATTCTATTGGTTCATGGGCTGATTCAGAATGTCGTTGTGGCACCTGGACTGAGGGTGAACTCACACCCTGCCCCTTGCTTCATCAAGACCCTGAAGCTCACGCTCTCATTGATGCTGCTCAAGGGTACATTCCATACCCACCGGCCCTCCTTGACATCAATCCATATGAAAATATGGAATTTCCTGATGACGTTGTTGTGGATGAGGAAGAAGACCTGTACATGGGGAGAATGGTGGATGAGGCCATCATGGCGCAATGGGAAAATGATGATATGTGGGAGCCATGGGAAGATCATAACCTCCAGGATGTCGTCCCAGAACGTCACAATGCAGTTTTTGTTTTTGTTGACGATTTCCTTATTCCCGAGTTGGTCCAATATCACTATGTGCCCCTGAGCTTTCTGCTATTCAGGCTCCAATGCCCCTTACCAGCTGGTGCGTCTTGGGAATCCATGCCAATAGTGAGGTTGGAACTTAGTCACAATTCTTTTTATTTTGTTTCTGTTCCGTGTTTTGTATTTGTTCCGTTATCTTAATATTTGTTTGTTTGTCTTTTGTCTTTTCCTTGTCTAGGATTGTCACTATGTTTCTCAATGGTATTCCAGTGTTCCTTCCACATCAGCTATTCCATGGGGCTCACACACAGTCCCCTGGCACCCCACCGCAAGAGGAAGAACAACTGCGGATTTTCACACCATTGTCTATGTCTCCACCGCGGTCTCCTCTCATGTGCACACCTCATTCCCTAGCAACTCCAGACTTGCTGAATGACACTCTTGCCGCTTTCAGATCATTTTGGGAACGAGAATTGTCAAGTTTGGAGTCCAATCTCGAAGATCTGGTGGTGTTCGAAGCAATGGAAGAAGAAGAAGTTTTCGTGTTGGAAGTTTAGTGATTCAGTTCAGTTGTGTTTTGTCATTTTCATCCCTTCTCAATTGAAGTGTAATTCTGGGCAAATGATTTTTAGTTTGGTTTTTATTTTTAGTTTTTTTTTTTTCTTTCTGAGTAATAAGGTCTACGGATCACGTGGAGAGTTATAACTTTGCAAACTGAATGCATTCTCAAGATTATCTTTACTAAATCTTTGCAATCTTATCTTACGATGATGTCCATTCTGGCCTACATGTTTGTAAGTGAACTGCTTTTAAGTATCTCTGCATGTCCAGATTTGTTTCTGATAGTTGGGGGTGTTTTGGTTCACTTTACCAAAGAATTCTGTAATTTTTGTGTTCGATCGATCGAGCCTATTTCGATCGATCGAAAACCCTGCAAGTTCAAGCGCTTGAACGCATTATTCAATCGATTGAGAGATTTACGTTCGATCGATCGAACGTTGGTCGATCGATCGAACGTCGTTTTAAACGAAGCGTCTTCAGAACACCTCTTCATTTCCCTCACTCTCACACCCTCAAGCGCTCGAGCACAGAGAGGGGGCGACTCGGCAATTCTTATAGCATTACATATCAATTCGATGCCCAGATCACCCCTACAATCATCCTCATCATCATCTTCACCTCCCACTGTGTGTTTCTAAACTGAGGTAGGCTACACGTGCCTTTATCGTTCTTTTTTGTTAGAAATCCCAAGGGGGTGTCCCCTTGGTCTTAGGATTTCCTATTTGAAGCTCTGTTCTTTAGCTTTTCGTTTTCCCATTCGTTTCTGCGATCGTAACACATCGCTGTGTTCAATCGATCGAACTGGTTTCGAGCGATCGAACCCGACATGTTCGATCGATCGAACTATGCTCAAGCAATCGAAGAATACTCCAGTTCAATCGATCGAACTGAGTTAGATCGATCGAACTAAAGCAATGGCAGTTTATTTTTCTTTCTTTCCTGTTCTAATTTGTATCACGTTGTGTTTTATTTTCAGGACTGCCACGATGAATCCAGTAACTGGCTACCACAAGTCCAAGCCCCTCAGCCTCACTATACCTGATCTGGTACCCGCACATGGGTTCCGGAATGATGAGGATCGGGGATGGTACGACCGGTATTTCCGGGCGCGGAAGGTGATGATTGAGCGTCCTATTGAGTCTATTTGGTCCGAGTACCCGTGGTTCCTGACTCAGATTCGCTCTATGCCCCACTGGTTCGATTTACTCTCACTTGCTAAGAGGGTAAATCTATCATGGATACGAGGTGCATGCGCGACGATGATACGCGACCTGGACGCACCATTCACATATCATGCTTTCTTTCGAGGTCGGGCATTCGTCATCAGTCCCGCTATAGTCTCAGCCACCTTGGGGATACCAGAGGTACCAGATTATGTTTGTCCCCATCGGCCTGACGCACCTGAGACCCCACCAGCTGCCATTATCCACGAGCTCACCGGAGGCGCCGTTCCTTCTTGGAATGGCGAGGCTTTGATTGAGGACCATTTCCTTACTGATGACTACCACATGCTCTACCTGCCCCTCAGCAACTGCCTCCTGGTGACCTCTTATCGCGAGAAAATCGCGGATTGGTATGCGCGTGTTTTATTTGCAGTGGGGACAGGGCAGCCGGTCTGCTTATCACGGCTTTATATTGATTTCATGGTCCATCCCACCCGCTACATCGCCTCCAAGAAGCACCTGAAAGGTGCTTGGGCGATTCACAGAGTTATGGTTCAGGCCGGTTTTCCTGAGCTTGCTGGTGACGACCTTCGTTCTTCCCCCAGCCGATTCGGCGAGGCAGCCGCTCGCCGCTCAGACGCCCAGAAGCGAAAACGAAAGGGAAAAGGGAAAGCGAAGGTGGGGGCGAAGAACAAGAGGCGTGGTGGGATGGATACAGAGGCCGGAGCTTCAGGGACGCCCATAGAGGCCGAGGAGCTTGATTCAGATGATGAGGAGGAGGATCCGGTTGCTGCGGTTCAGCAGTTCGAGTTGCGACAGCGGTCGCAAACTCAGGCCCAGGGAGAGTCTTCTTCCTCTGTGCCTCTCCCGACAGTTTATGAGCTGCTTTTGGAGGAGAGAGAGGCCAGGATTAGACTCGAGGGCCGGATGGACCAGATGCTGACCTTGCTGGAGTCTATATTGATTCAGATTGGGGTCGATCAGGCCGTTCACTCTGCTCACCATCCTACGCCTACCCCGTCTGCACCGCCTGGTGCAGATCCAGCATCTTCAGCTGCTCCTGCTCCTACTCCTACAGGTCCATCCACTACTTCTACTGCAGTTGATCTATCACTTTCTACTCCACTTACTGCTGATCTTCCATCCACTTCTGCTGCTGATGCACCTGCTACTGCACCACTACCACCTACTCCCATTGACATTCTTTCTGACGTGGCTGATGATGATCCATCGGGAGCCGCGTAGCATTTTCTGGGGAGGGGGTGGTGTGATTGTACTTTTGATTATCTATGTATTTTTGTTGTACTGTTTTGGTGGATGTATATGGTTGGACATGTTGGACAGTTCTGTATTTTGGTTATTTTGGTTATGTATGAACATTATTTATCACTACTGCTATCTGATTCCTTTATCATTCCAGTGGTTTGTAATGTTTGGATCATGGTTTTTATTGTTTTATCTTTATTTATTGATCCTTGTTGTTTTGGAGATTGTGTTCTATTTTTCTATGCCAGGTTGCTATGTTTGCTATCATCGCTTTGCTCTAAGCAGGTGATACCCAACCATTTTATTTATTTGAAAATCAACTTCTAGGGACTTCGTTGTTTTCAGTTGGGGGTAGGGGATACTAATAGATAGGTATACACCTGTAATCTGTAATGATCATATTTTGCACTTGGATATGTCTTAAATTTAATTAGAATACGGTCTGGTAAAATTTTTTTTGAAAATTTTAAATATTAAACCTTATTGATAGAATAACTCTGAATAAATATCCCTCCTGCTTGTTAAGTAGGGAATGACACATTTGTAGTATTCTCATCTTTTTATGGATTAAGTTCACGCGTTTTCTGTTATCAATAAGATAGATGGTATGTGTGAATCTATTATGTATCCAATACTTTTATGCACTAATTGGCAGCTATGTAGAAGACCTGAAAATTGAGTTAATATGACTATTGTGCCTAAAGAACAAGTAGTGGAAGCTAATAACCTTTAGTGAGCTATTGAGCCAATCGTCCTTTCTGAGGGAATTCTCATACAATTTCGAATGGTCTTTCTTGTTTATACTTAGTAAATTCGTTGAAAAAGTCTCAATTTCTTTGTTAAATTTTTGACTGCTTGTTATAGGAGAACGTTCAGGATTTACCAATTACACTCAATGAACACTTAAGTGCTAAAAATTGAAAGTTGAGAAAATGATTTAAGCCATCATTTACCCATTCTTTAACCTGATATAGCTTTCACCTACATTCATTGAAATGTTTCATCTCTGATCCCACACCAACTAAAAATTTCCTATGTGATTACAAGAAGCCAAGTCCGTAAACTATACCTTGACCTCAATGAGCTTTACTTTACATTTATTAAGAATGAGTCATCAAAGTATGTGAAATGGAAGGAAGGAGTTGTGGGACATTCTCCAGGTTAAAAAAAAATAATAAATAAAAAAATAAAAAAATAAAAAAATAGTAATAATATGAAAAATGATGAATGATGAATGAAGGAAAAGAAAAAGAGCCTATGAAATGAATGGGAGATTGGGTTGAGAGATGAAATGAAGAAAAAGAGAAGTTGGAATTCCATCACATACTGAAGGGCACATTCTTTTCTTCAACACCCTCACCTACTAACTAAAAGCCGCAATTCAAAGTCTTAAAAGATTCTCAACAATTAATTTGAACATGGAAGTGTGAATTGAGTTATTCCACGGTATTTCGCTTCTCTAGTAAGTAGTGTTCTATTCATGAGACTATATACTTTTAAATGTCCGTTTTTCATAGAGTCAAGTATGAAAGCATTAGTATCCAGAATATCATTCTTAGCAAAGCTTTTATACGATGTGCGGTCATTGTAAAGCAAGTTTCTGAGAGACATTCTTTTTTAGTGTGACCAATGTGAGAGTTGAGCTGAAACTGCGAGTTTTTCAAGGTGCAATAGTCTAAATAACTCTTAATAAGGTTGGACGTATGGTTGTTAAATTCACACACACACGGGTGCATGATGGTGATACATATGTTATATTTTACTTAGTGATATAGGGGAACATGTGGATTTCTTTCATGGATTGATTGAGGATAGTATATCTCTGTAGAGTTAAAGTAACAGTTTAATGGAGGGGGAATTCTACAAGTTATTCTAAATCCTTTTTTGAGCTTATCATTGGAGAATTTTGTGGGTAGATTCACTGCAAACCCTCACGAGACAACACTCGTCCACTAGGGGGAACCTAGGGGTTTAAAGGCTTGTTGCATCAGCTAAATGCAATCGCGATTCCTGCGAAAGTGAGTTAGGAATTTTCTCTCTATCTTAGTTTAGGTTGTTTTTAGTTTTCCTTTGTTTTTCTTAGTCATGGTAGTATTAGTTTAGTAGTTTTTATCTTCGCTTTATCGCTAGGGACTAGCAATAAGCTAGTTGGGGGTTGTGCAAAGCGGGGGTATTTGTAAAATACAACCGCGCTAAAAGGAAGAATTGTATTGGTTTTAATCACAACTTCCCGTTTTATCTGCAATTTGTATTACATTGCTAGTTTTCATACGAAGTGATTAATCTATGATAAAGTGTTTTGTTTTAGCTATTGTTTGTGCAGATCACTGCTATGTGGACTAGAGAAATGAACATCAGAACAATTGGAATGTTGGAGTGCAAACAAAAGAATTCAAAGCTAAAGTTTGAAGTTCGAGCGATCGAATCAAGTTCGATCGATCGAACATTCGATCGCTTAAAGAAGGTTGAAGCGCTTGAGTTCCAGCAGTTCGATCGATCGAGAACAGTTCGATCGATCGAACATGGTGTTTTCAGAAACTTTCGCGTACGTAGCAGATGCGGGTTTTTAACCCTAGCCTTGAGGTTTTCTATATATAGGAGTATTGTATACGTCCCAAGGGGACGCACACTTTTTGTTTTCATCAGTTTTCCATAGAGAGGAGAGAGTTTTATCTTATTTTGTAGGTTTATTATCAAGGATTCCATTGTAGCTTGGATTTAGTAAGGTTTAATAGTAGTTACTCATCTCCAGGTTATTTTGTTTTATTTTGTTTACATTCTGCACTTATTTATTAGTAGTATAATCTGCAATATCGTAGTATTACATGCTAGGTAAGTTAAAATCATTGATTTTCATAGTTTTCATGAAAAACTCACAAACAAACATGACTTTAATGAACCTTTACGTTAAAAACAAATCTGAGACTCCCCAGATCATGTCTGAGTAGTCTTAGGGTTGGGAGAACACGATGAAACAGTGATCTCCAGCCTCTGCCATGCAGCAGAATAAATCCTGTGTTCGATCGATCGAACCTGAGATAGTCAAGCGATCAAAGGACACTTCGATCGATTGAGGGATGAAGGCTTTCGATCGATCGAACGATCGTCGATCGATCGAACTCTCTGATTCTTGAGGATGTTCCTTGCAGTATTCTAGGACCTTTTGTTTTTGAGAATTGTTATCATACTGTCCCCAAATGCTCAGTCTGTCAAAACAGTTTTTAAAATCAAGGCCCTAAGGCATTTTCTTTCAATATATTTTGCAAACCACTTTCAATGGTAACACCATTGTAGGTGCAAGTCTTAACTATTGAATTAAACCGCTTTCATGTGTTTCAAGTTAACTGTGATGATATAGTCCCAGTCATGAAAGGACTATGGATTCTTTATTTTCAGAGAAATACGGAAAACTGTGGGTAATATACTCCTTAGTGCTTCAAAGTAACTGCATGGTAGACGGTTAGATTACTGTGGATTTGTGTAATCCCAACATTTTCTTCTTAAAGTTAAATCCTATTTGAGAATATTGTTTTATCTAGTTAATTAGTTCTTTAGTTAAATCTGATTTGCTTTCGTTAGTAGTTGTAGTTTGTGGAACTTCGTGTTTTGCACAATTATTAAATCTTATTGATTTTGTTTCTCTTTCTTTTGAATTTAGTCTAAGTTAATAGGTCAACACCTTCCCTGTGGGATCGACCTGGTCTTACCAGTTACTACTTGCACGTCTACCTGCACTTGGGTATTGCACAAGAGCACACAAGAATAATCTCGTGCCATGCGGCAGAAAACTCCTCAAGCTTCCAATGTGATCTTTCGACAATAGATCGAATCAGTAGGAAGAAATTCTAAATATCAAAGCAACCTGCCATCAAAAGAAGCGGAAACCATATTGAGCACCACATCAATTGAGTAACCATTTTAGCAGTATACTATCCAAAAACGACCACCACCTCTAGATGGAATAAATAACAACCCAAATAGACCACAGAAACTTCATTGCTAATCGGTGGAGCCGAATCATATAGTGCACAACTTCATGAGTTCTCAAGAGAGGCTTCCACCAAAAATCAGTAAAGATTGAATACCAGGTCACTATTTTGTCAATGCCACAAGCAGATTACTAAAAGCAGTTCCTAAGACTAAGCCGGGACCACGAGAAAAAGCACACTTGAATAAAACGGCTAAAAGAAAACCAAAACAAACCCGAACCCAGATGAAGGACTCCCAAACACGCACATACACTCCCAAACCCACCCCCGACAAAAGCTCCAAAAACTCCGCTAAGTCCAGAAAAACAAAGTGTTTGAGATTAGTTTTTTTTCCCTAAACTTTTCCATTAAAAGGACCAAAACATAATGAAACAGCAGTAAAATTGGAGCCATCACAAATAGCATTGAAACAAACAAAAAGGTTCAACAAGCCAAAAATGGTCATGGAAAACGAAAATGTAACAACCTGCATTTCATTTAATTATTTTAAAATTTGCCATTTTCATATTTAACCTGTATTATTGATTTTAATATATAACTCTCATCATCTAAATTTTATCTCTTGTGTTATTTCATATTAAAATTTATGTTGGGGTTAGACTGCGATTATATGAACTTTAGCAATACCTGTGTCGAATTTCAAAAATCTCTATTTCAAAACGGTGGAAATGTCCTCTTTTAACTCAAACTTTATTTTTATGAAATCAGAAAATTATTTCCTAAATTAAAATAAATTTTCTATATTTTTGAGGTGACCACCGCGCCACGAAAATACCAGTTTACTTCCAAAACTGTCCGCGCTGTGCTAAACTTCCACAGATTTTGGAAGTGATGTAAAGTTAGATTTGACATATGCTTTATTTCCATTAATGGAAACTAATCATTTGATAAAGCCTAGTTTGGTTGTGTTTTTATATTGTGTATTAGTTTATGCCAAAAGCCACATTTCCCAAACACCCCAAATTTTGACCCCTACATATCTAGCTTGGCTCTTGGAGGATCTGTGGGTTATATATCTGTGTATATACATATGTATAACTCCTAATTATGCTGTGTTTGCCTTTGATTAATTAGTGTAATCAACTTAATTGTGGAGTAAAGATCACAACTCACAACTTGGAGCCCAAGTTGTGAAGTTCTATATATACCACACACATCTCACTTTTCTGCACACACATTATTGAGAGGGTGATTAGGAAGAGATACAAAGAGAGTTTAGAGAACTTAGGAGTTCATAATTTCAGAATTATAGTCAGAGAAAGCTTCCCACCATAGCCAAGCTTGTTATTTGATTTCTTATTTCTTGGATTCTTTCTCAACAATTCCTCACTCTTAATCAATCTCAGTGAGTATTCTAAACTCACTCTAGATGTAAAATATGCTTGTTTACTATGTGGATTAGCATAATTCAGAAGTCACCATTGATGATTTCACGTTTGAACACCAAAGCTTAAAAACATGGATTGTTCAAACTTAACCAAAATCTTGTTTCTGAGATGTTTATGAAAGTTTATACTTCTTAGATATTGTGTTCATAGTTTTAAAAGCCCAATTTACTCATATGAAAAAGTATACAAGAAAATTAGTTTTGGTGATCTTTTAAGTTTTGCTTAAAATTCTTGAGTTATAAGTTGAATCATGTTAAATTGATTATGTATTCTTAATCCTTGTGAAAATCTAAAGAGAATCATATATTACATGTCCTATGAATTGTTGGATCTGAAAATGGGTCAAAAAGACCCCTAAAATCTGAAACAGAGCAGTTCTGACGAGGAAGATGAAGCCTCTGCTTCATCTCGCGCCACGATCGCGCGAGTGAGGATCGCGCGAGCGGACCGCGCGAGCGATCCCTCGCGCGAGTGGCCAGCGCGCGCAATCCCTGTGTTCCCAGGCAGACAGAAGGTTTTAATAAGAAATGAAAATTGGGCATATCGCGCGCGCGAGCGACCCCTCGCGCGAGAGGCCCGCGCGCGCGACTTCTGGCAGTTTCTAATTTTGCCTGTTTTGTGATAAAGGACTATTTGGGATGAAGGTTATATATTATTTGAGTACTGTTTGGGAAATTTATTAAAGTAGAATCCTACTTGGTTGTATTTAAATGATCAAAACAATGAATTGCGACTTATCAATCCCCGTACGTACGTTGCTTCTTCAATTCAGCGAATTCCTTTATGTTTAAGATTCATGACATACATGTGGGGTCAGTTGTACATGAATGTGGGTGTCAGTCAGTGTGGAAAAGAGTGATGGTCAGTGTGGTAAAGAGTATGAAATTGAGATTGTGTTTTGGACACTCCCTGGTTATTGTGTACCAAAGTGTGACGTGTTGAGATCGCGGTGAGAGTATCTTTGAAATGCGACGATGGCAAAATTGGACACTCCCTGACGCCCATGGTAACGTTAAAGTGTGTGACGTCGAACTTGGACATTCCCTGGCACCCATGGTAGTGCTAAAGTGTGGCCTACAGATCACACTCCCTGATACCCGAGTCTGGATACTGCGTGAGGGTTCCTCCGGTATTTGCATGGCAGTTTAGGTATTCAAAGTGTGAGGCATTGGACACTCCCTGGTACCCCAGACCAAAGTGTGAGGCAAACTGGACATTCCCTGGCACCCCGTTGCTAAAGTGTGGCTACCTTAGTGTTTCAAAGATACTGGAGTGAGATAGTGGGTTGTTGTGTCTGTCGAGAGAAAAGAGTCGGTAAGATGAGTGTGGTGCATTATCTCATACACGATCATATGTTTTAAATGAATGAACGACTTTTAAATACTTTCCCCGTTGTTTTATAATTGAATTCTTTCTATGGTGAAACCGTTGATTTTACAAAACTTAAAAAGAGAAATTTGTAAATGGGTATGCTTTACATTTAAAGTTATGTTTTTAATACTCACCAGCTTCTTGAAGCTGATGACGTTGATGTGTCCTGGACATTCATGTTCAGGCTTTTCAGGTTACGACTATGCTGAGCCTTTTGACTATGCTAATTGAGAACGACTGCTTCTGGAAGAGAACTGTTATTGTCATTGCATATTTTAAGTTATATGCTTTAAGTTATGAACCGTCTTGTAATAAGGATGACTGTAATAGACATTAAGTTATTGTTTTATTTCAAGGCGTCTTGTGCCTTAGTAGACCCCGTGCTGTAATATGTAATAAGTTAGAAAATATTTTATAAGCCTTGCTTGCTCTGCTCTGATTATTGTTTTTGTTGTTCGACATTTGGGACGGAATCGATCCTTCAAACTGTCGCGACCTACGGGTCCATAAAGGAAATTAAACGCTTTCCTTATTTATGCTACGTCGGGGCATGACAGGATTAAGTGGTATCAGAGCCAGGTTATCTCAGAATAAGTTTAGCCAGGTTAGGGTTTACTAGTATAGACCCGATCCCACATTCCATTAAGTATTACACACCCGATGATACGACAGGGAGGATAGACTCAGTTACCCAAACGCCTAAGATTATCTTTGTCCTGACTTAAGTAGTACCTTCTTATCAAATATGGACCCAACTCATCCACTATATATGCCAGACTGATTTGGGGGACACTTTGTGACACCTGGAGCAGTGGTCCCAGCCTTCCTCGACTTGTATCATGCGGCCATTGAGTAGTTGGCCACAGCGACCGTAGTATCTGATTTATGGCACTAGGTTCACGTGGTAGGCTTATTTGACTTGACTCATATCCGCCTAGAGCTTCGTTACTTTGCAGAGGCTCAGCGCTTGGTTTTGGTTGAGATTTTGAGGTTGGTCTCGAGATCCAGATTGTGCATTCCCATCTGGCTCAGCTAGAGATACCTCCGCCGGTGGTTCCCATTGCTGAGGAAGATGCCGAGGTTGTTCATTTGGTCCCAGTAGGTGGGGAGGTTGTAGAGGATGGCTTAGGTCTAGGCGACTTAGCCGCTAACCTAGAGGCTGAGCTAGCACTCGAGCTAGCCTTACCTGAGGAGATGGTAGTTGAGGCAGATGCCCCTGTGCCTGCTTCATCGTCGACCTCTCACGGCTATGACGGGGTTGGTCCGTTCTTTGTGCAGCGATTTTACCCTGTCGATTCGCTAGATCTCCTGATAACTGCTTATGGAGACGATTGACTTTCTAGATATGACCTTGTACATATTAACTACTTTTGACGATCAGCTCTATCTCTTTTTGCACACTGTAATTACATGCATTAGAGTGTAGGGCAATGACCCCATTTTTGAAACATTAACTCTTGCATGCGTCCTAACCCATACAGATAGGGTAGGCATTGACCTGATCATACATGCTTTTTGTATCAACTTGACAAGAAGTTATATATAATATACTCTTTTGAAAGTTGTCGTCATTTCAACTGCTTTATACTCCTGTTACATGCATTTTCCTCATTATGTTATCAATATCATGCATAGAATGGCTGGAGGACTAAGGAGGAACAGGAATTTGATTGAGGGAGCACCCGAGGCTGCCGATCCTACGTGGATGTTCGAAGCTTTTGTCAGACGTTTGGAAAGAATCAGTAATACGAATGACAACCGACGAGACCGCTAAACTGGAGACAAACTGCTGGAGAGATTTCGTGCGCTAAGGCCCGAGCAGTTTGCGGGTATAGCAGAACCATGGAAGGCCGAGCAATGGTTAAGGCAGATGGACCGTATGTTCGAGGCTGTCCAGTGCAATGAGATGGACAAAAGGAGATTGGCAACATTTCAATTGACCGACGCCGCCGCAGATTGGTGGGACTCAGTGATAGCCACTATTGGGAACACAACTGCTACGGGAATGACGTGGACTGCGTTCAAGGGGAGATTTTTGGAGAAGTATTTCTCGGCTACAGAAAGGCACAGAAGAGAGAAAGAATTCATGGACCTGATGCAAGGAACCAAGTCGGTGCAAGAGTACACCACACAGTTCGAGAGACTGTCTCGGTTTTCTCCACACCTGGTCGATACTGAAGACAAGAAGATCCGTAAGTATAACCAAGGGTTGGCACCGCAGATTCGCCGCCTGACTCTCGGTCACCTAGATAAGTCATTTGAGGGATTAGTTGGCTTGGCTACTGATCTAGAAGAAGACGCTCGAGTGAACCGTAAGCAATTTGAATTCCGACCGCCTCAAAGGGGTAATTTTGGGAATAGACCACCAATAAATCGTACCCAAGGGCAGAAGAGGAATTTTGACGGAAGTAAGAAGACCCAGGCTATTACCGATCCGACTCAACCCCGAGTAGGAGAAGGTAGTAGTAGTGGAAAATGTTTCAACTGTGGCAACCCTGGTCATCTGGCTCGAGATTGCAAGGCACCAAGGCGTGCTGCTCAGCAAGGAATAGTCTGCTTCAACTGTGGTGAACCAGGTCACATCAGTAGGTTCTGCACTGCCCTTAAGCAGATGACTTATGGTCAACAGGGTCAGACTCGCTTGAATGCTGTTATCCCCGATGCCGCTGGATATGATGGAACTGTGTACGAAGAAGGAAATTATGGAGAAGCTCAACCTGATCAGCAAGCAGTGGAAGGTACATTAACTCTGTTTAACTCTCATGTTAAAGTGTTATTTGATACGGGTGCTGCTCTTTCGTTCATATCTGTTAACACAATTCGGAGATTGGGCATTTTATCTCATCGGTTAGAGAAAGCTTTGAGGGCTACTTCGCCATTAGGAGCCGCAGTCAGATTAGGACACGTGTGCAAGGATTGTCCTTTTCGACTAGGAGACCGTGAAATCCCAGCAAAGTTAATGGTCCTATCGATGAAGGAGTTCGACATAATCCTAGGAATGGATTGGCTCTCTCAGAATCAAGTGAAATTGGATTGTGCGAGGAAGAGAATTACATTCCCCGACAATGAGAATCAGCCCTTTGATTTTTAATGTAACCCTTCGGGAGATATGTTCCTCACGAGATGTTTAGCCAACATCGAAGTCGTCAGTACAGAAGCGACATCATCATCTATACTTGTAGTCAAGGACTTCGAAGAAGTATTTCAAGACGTTTCTGGTTTGCCGCCCGAGAGAAGTACAGAGTTCTGTATTGAGCTTATACCAGGTACCGTACCGATCACCAAGGTTCCCTACAGAATGGCCCCTACCGAACTGTTGGAATTGAAGGAACAAGTTCAAGAGCTCGAGAACCTAGGTTTTGTACGCCCAAGTACATCGCCTTGGGGAGCACCAGTGTTATTTGTGAAGAAGAAGGACGGAACGCTCAGGCTGCGTATCGACTATAGAGAATTGAATCGAGTGACTATCAAGAACAAGTATCCCTTGCCTCGGATCGATGATTTGTTTAATCAACTACAAGGAGCTACGACATTTTCCAAGATAGACCTAAGGTCGGGATATCATCAGTTGAGGGTACGGAAGGAAGACATACCTAAGACTGCTTTCAGAACCCGATATGGTCATTATGAATTTCTGATAATGCCGTTTGGAATGACGAATGCCCCGGGAGTGTTTATGGATCTGATGAACAGAGTGTTCAAGCCTTATTTGGATCAGTTTGTCATCGTCTTTATATATGATATTTTGATCTATTCTAAGTCAGGAGAAGAACACGAGCAACACCTACGGATTACGATGCAGACGCTTAAGGACCACCACTTGTATGCCAAGTTCAGTAAGTGCGAGTTCTGGTTACAAGAAGTTAAATTTTTGGGACACAAGGTGTCATCTCAAGGGATTTCTGTGGATTCGTTCAAGACAGATGCTGTGTCAAACTGGGTTAGGCCAAACAACCCTATAGAGGTTAGAAGTTTTCTTGGACTCGCGGGTTATTACAGAAGATTTGTTGAAGGGTTTTCTAAAATAGCTGCACCATTGATTGGGTTGACGAAGAAGAATCTGAAGTTCGAGTGGACAGAGAAGCATGAGCGCGCCTTTCTAGAGTTGAAAGAGAGACTCACAACCGCGCCAGTACTAGCTATACCCAAGCCGGATGAGAAGTTCACTATCTTTAGTGACGCGTCATATCAAGGACTAGGGTGTGTGCTTATGCATGATGACAAAGTTATCGCCTATGGATCTAGACAGTTGAAGCCGAATGAGTTGAACTATCCCATTCATGATTTGGAGTTGGCGGCAGTAGTTTTCGCACTCAAGATTTGTAGACACTATCTCTACGGTGAGAAGTTTGATTTATTCTCCGATCACAAGAGCCTAAAATATTTGTTCACACAAAAAGAGTTGAACATGAGGCAGCGCAGATGGATGGAGCTGATCAAAGATTACGACTTCACGTTAGAATACCACCCCGGTAAAGCTAATGTGGTCGCTGATGCTTTGAGTCGACAGACTCGCGAGACGATCGCCTCCTTAATGGTTAGAGAGTGGCGAGCATTGGAGACATTGGCAGAATTCGACGTACGGAGTGCTGAAGAAGGAGAAGGACAACTTTTTGGATGTCTTATCCTACAGCCTGTTCTTATCGACCGCATTATTGAAGCTCAAAAAAAGGGATGAGAAGTTTCAGACGTGGTTCGTGAAGATGTCAGAGAAAGATCCGACAGAATAGAAGGTAGGAATTGATGGAGGATATCGATGTAGAGATCGATTATGTGTGCTAAGTGATGAAGGGCTAAGAAATGATATCCTGGAAGAAGCACAAAAGTCGAGATATACAGTGCACCCAGGAGGAACCAAGATGTACAAAGATTTGAAGAAAAATTTTTGGTGGGAAGGTATGAAGAAGGATGTGGCTGAATTTGTATCCAAGTGTTTGACGTGTCAGCAAGTCAAGGCTGAACATCAGAGACCCTCGGGATTGTTGCAATCGCTACCTATTCTTGGTTGGAAGTGGGAGCACATTCTGATGGATTTTGTAGTAGGATTGCCTCGATCGCAGTAGAATCATGACGCCATTTGGGTAATCGTGGATCGATTGACGAAGTCAGCACACTTCATTGCTTATAGTATGACTTACCCGGTAGAAAAGATGAGCCGGATGTACATACAACAAGTTGTGCGACTTTACGGTGCACCTGTGTCAATTGTGTCAGACCGTGACGCGCGTTTTACTTCTGGATTTTGGGAAAGCCTGCAAGAAGCTATGGGAGCCTCGCTCAAAATGAGCACTGCTTTTCACCCTCAGACAGATGGGCAGACTGAACGGGTAAGCCAGATCATAGAGGATATGCTTAGGGCTTGTGTGATCGATTTTGAAGAATCTTGGGAGACACACTTGCCGTTGGTTGAATTTGCCTATAACAATAGCTATCACACGAGTATCGGGATGGCTCCGTTCGAAGCATTGTACGGACGACCATGTCATTCTCCATTGTGTTGGGCAGAGGTTGGGGACACAGAATTGTTGGGACCAGATCTGGTTAGAGAAACCGACGAGAAGATTTCTTTGGTCAAAGAAAGGATGAGAACTGCTCAAAGCCGATATAAGAGTTATGCCGATCGACGCCGAAAAGATTTGGAATTCAGTATTGGAGATCACGTACTTCTTAAGGTCTCACCGACACGAGGAGTAGTACGCTTCGGTCTCAAGAGAGGGAAGTTAGCCCCACGTTTTATTGGACCGTTTGAGATTTTGGAACGTGTCGGGAAAGTAGCTTATCGACTGGCACTACCACCAAAGATGTCGGGGGTCCACAATATGTTTCACGTAAGTATGTTGAGAAAGTACATACAAGATCCCTCGCATGTAGTCAGTTATGACGATATTGAGACGAGTCATAACGTTTCTTACAAGGAGAGGCCTGTAAAGATTCTGGATCAGAGTAACAAGAAGCTGAGGAATAAAGACATTCTGTTGGTGAAGGTTCAGTGGAACCACCATGACGAGAACGAAGCCTCGTGGGAAGTTGAAGATGAAACGAGGAAGAAGTACCCGGAGTTGTTTCAGGACTAGTTAGTCTTAATTTCGGGGACGAAATCCTGTTTAAGGGAGGAAGGATGTAACAACCTGCATTTCATTTAATTATTTTAAAATTTTCCATTTTCATATTTAACCTGTATTATTGATTTTAATATATAACTCTCATGATCTAAATTTTATCTCTTGTGTTATTTCATATTAAAATTTATGTTGGGGTTAGACTGCGATTATATGAACTTTAGCAATACCTGTGTTGAATTTCAAAATTCTGTATTTCAAAACGGTGGAAATGTCCTCTTTTAACTCAAATTGTATTTTTATGAAATCAAAAAATTATTTCCTAAATTAAAATAAATTTTCTGTATTTTTGGGGTGACCACCGCGCCACAAAATTACCAGTTTACTTCCAAAACTGTCCGCGCTGTGCTAAACTTCCACAGATTTTGGAAGTGATGTAAAGTTAAATTTAACATATGCTTAATTTCCATTAATGGAAACTAATCATTTGATAAAGCCTAGTTTGGTTGTGTTTTTATATTGTGTATTAGTTTATGCCAAAAGCCACATTTCCCAAACACCCCAAATTTTGACCCCTACATATCTAGCTTGGCTCTTGGAGGATCTGTGGGTTATATATCTGTGTATATACATATGTATAACTCCTAATTATGCTGTGTTTTCCTTTGATTAATTAGTGTAATCAACTTAATTGTGGAGTAAAGATCACAACTCACAACTTGGAGCCCAAGTTGTGAAGTTCTATATATACCACACACATCTCACATTTCTGCACACACATTATTGAGAGGGTGATTAGGAAGAGATACACAGAGAGTTTAGAGAACTTAGGAGTTCATAATTTCAGAATTATAGTCAGAGAAAGCTTCCCACCATAGCCAAGCTTGTTATTTGATTTCTTATTTCTTGGATTCTTTCTCAACAATTCCTCACTCTTAATCAATCTCAGTGAGTATTCTAAACTCACTCTAGATGTAAAATATGCTTGTTTACTATGTGGATTAGCCTAATTCAGAAGTCACCATTGATGATTTCACGTTTGAACACCAAAGCTTAAAAACATGGGTTGTTCAAACTTAACCAAAATCTTGTTTCTGAGATGTTTATGAAAGTTTATACTTCTTAGATATTGTGTTCATAGTTTTAAAAGCCCAATTTACTCATATGAAAAAGTATACAAGAAAATTAGTTTTGGTGATCTTTTAAGTTTTGCATAAAATTCTTGAGTTATAAGTTGAATCATGTTAAATTGATCATGGATTCTTAATCCTTGTGAAATCTAAAGAGAATCATATATTACATGTCCTATGAATTGTTGGATCTGAAAATGGGTCAAAAAGACCCCTGAAATCTGAAATAGAGCAGTTCTGATGAGGAAGATGAAGCCTCTGCTTCATTTCGCGCTACGATCGCGCGAGCGGACCGCGCGAGCGATCCCTCGCGCGAGCGGCCCGCGCGCGCGATCCCTGCGTTCCCAGGCAGACAGATGGTTTTAATAATAAATGAAAATTGGGCATATCGCGCGAGCGGCCCGCGCGAGCGACCCCTCACGCGAGCGGCCCGCACGCGCGACTTCTGGCAGTTTCTATTTTTGCTTGTTTTGTGATAAGGGACTGTATGGGATGAAGGTTATATACTGTTTGAGTACTGGCAACTCGGAATAGCTCATCATTGACCTAGTCATGTCTAAAAGAGTCTGATTCCTTCTCTCCGTTACACCATTCTGCCGAGGCGTACTTGGTGCAAACAACTGTGACAGGATCTCATTCTGTACGAAGTGATCAATAAAGTCATTAGAGAAGTACTCGCCACCTCGATCAGATCGAATGGCCTTGATATGAGTGCCCAATTGCTTCTCCACTTCAGCCCTAAACTCTTTGAACTTTTCAAAGGCTTCAGACTTGTGCTACATCAGGTATATATGTCAATACCTAGAGTGGTCGTAAGTTTAATGTTATAAAATACTCAAAACACTCCTTGCTTTAATGTTTATTGGTCCACACACATCCGTATGAACTAATTCCAACAATGCATTGGTCCTATTTCCCTTTGTGGAAAGGGCCTTTTGGTCATCTTACCCTCTAAACAAGACTCGCAGACCTCCATTGATTCAAGAACCAAGTCGCCTAAGACCCCTTCTTTGACTAGTCTTCCAATCCTATTTAGATTGATATGGCCAAGCCTCAATGTGCCAAAGCCTTGTTGGATTAGTAGAATGTTCCTTTCTTTTAGATGGTATAGTTTCCATTGAGTTGTTAAGTTTCATACAAGAGTCTTTAGAAATATTGGGAGTTATCACATACAAGCCATTAGTTTTAACATCAGAACATATAAAAGAACTATTTCTTTTAATGACAACTTCTGTTCCAAAATAAAAAGAATAATTTTTATTCGATAACTCCAAACAGAAATTAAATTATGTCTCATTAAAGGGATATAAAGTATATTTGATAAAACTATTGACTTATTGTCCAAAAACTCTAAAACTACTACTCTTATAACAACCGCGAAAACAGTTGCGCTAGAACCCAGAGTTAACACGACCTCCCCATCACTGCATCTCCTAGTTGATCTGAACCCCTGCAATAAATTACAGATATGGTTAGTCGTACCATAATCAATGCACCAAGTGTTTGAAGTATCCGTCATAAAACTTACTTCAATCACATGTGATTCAATCATACCTTGAACTCTTGTAGCCAAGAATTCTGGACATGTAGTACCTGTAAAATCCGTACTGCCATGTAAATATAATTTCCTAAACTTCTAAGTGTTACCTTACATAGGCTTCAAGACCTATACCGTTGGATTGGGGTCGTCAAGGCACTCGATTTCAACATAAAGTATACGTATTTTCGTTAAAAAAATTGAAGGAGTTATGATTGTTTAAAGTTCTGTGTACAAAATGTGCATATATTCGAATTTTATACATATACGTATGTATATATACACACAGTCAACTTTATTTTGGGGAAGATGACTCTTGGGCTTAGGCCTGTTTGGGAGCACCAGCTTATCGACCAGCTTATGTGTATTGAGAATTCCATTTGCCAAACAAGAACCTTAGGCTTTAGTATTAATTAATTTAGTTTTGATTAATTGTTTAAAATGGCTTTTTTGTTTAATAATATGATTAATTATGAAATTTTATTAATAAAATATTCTGAAATTTAATGATATATATTTAAATAATATAATTATTATTTATTTAGTTTTAAATAAATAATAAAGATTTGTTTACTTGAAATAAAATCAACACTTGTAATTGTTAAATGTTTTTTTAAAATAGTTTTAATTATGATTAAAGTAGTTCTAATATTCTGGAATATTATAGTATGAAATTATAGTATATTATTTCTATAGTATACTTATTATTTATTTAGTTTAAATAAATAATCAAAATTAGTTTCTAAAGGATAATGATTAGGTATAAAATAGCTAATGACCATTTTAAATATATAAAAAATTATATTATTTATCCCAAAGTCTAATGACCATGTTTAATAAATTATTTATTTATAAAACTCAAACTTTAGTATTATATTTAATTATAAGGACTCGTTGGTTTATCATTTAATTATTTTAAATACCAAATGAGTCCCAAAAATTATGAGAAAAATACCACTAGCCTATTTTGAGGTCTAGTATTTAATAAAAATATTTTAGGGACTTTTTGTCAACCTTAGATATATTTATGTAATCAGGTACACCGTCGGTCGTATTATCTGCACTGAATTATCTTCGATAACTCATAATAAATATACCGTAGCTCAGAAAAATACGCAATCAGTTCCTAGAGCCTTAGAATAATGTTTAGAACTATCTCCTTGAGTTTGGAGATCTTTTGACGGGCTCAAAAATACAGCTTACATGTAGGGCCCACACTGGTATAGAAAACCCAGCCTTTTATATGACGGACTCCGATTTGAGTCTAGTCAATGACGTTGGACTTAGAATGACACGTAGATCACTACCTTGAGGTTTATATCCTCATTTAGTAAATTACCATTATGCCCTTATCATTAACACATACGCTTCATCACCGTTATTCTATTATACGTTGTAGGACTATGACTTATTCGCTATTCGGAGAGTCCTAAGCTTGACAAGACATTCAGGTGAGTGTACTAACCACACACTCAATATACATAATGACTGCTAGAGTAATTGTATGTATGTACCGATATGCCTTGATGTATAAGAGATATATATTATGGAATTGATTACCATGATGTAAGTATCTTAGATACTACTATGACATATTTATAAGAAGTAAAAGAGAAGGACTTGTTAGCCATGTGTATGCTGTGATGGATAATCTATTATGGAACGTTCGTTGTATGTTTTTCATATCAAAGTTGATGATACGAGCACGTTATTGTTTATTACTTTGAAAACCATGCTTAATCATGATAATGAGAATAAAGAGCATGTTAAGAGTTTTATCTATATGTCTTGCCTAATGTAATTATGTTATCAAGAATCATGTAATTGGATATTATATCACGGTGTCAGTACACGTAGTCAGTGTCAGTGACTCCATCCAAGTGAGGTCATAAGTTGAGGTAATTGGGAGTCGTGGGAATTGAGAGTTGATACAATTGAGATTCTTGTATTGTGAGTCATGAGTCGTTACGTTTTGGAAACCCTTCAAGATGATAAAGAGAAGTGATAATGGAACAGTATGATTGAAATACAGAATATTATGACTGTGATAGTAAGAGAACAGTTAGAGCTGCTATTGTACCAATCATTCGTGTAAAATGCCAGAGATGGTATATGCGTCTTAGTTTGTCGACGTACTACTTAGTAGTTAGTGCTCTAATGTACTGGTCATCCGAGTGGCTTGCCAGAGATAGTACACTCGTTGTATGGGTTGCCATCGTGCTATGTATCATGCACTAGTCAGTTACTAATGTACCATCCTCTGCAGTGGGATTCTATGCTAGTACACATGATGCGTGCCTTTGTCGCCATGCTTGGCGATTTGCAGTTAGTCTTCTAACGTGCAACTCGTCTGGTGGTGATACACCAGTGAGGGTATAGACGATTGAGCCAATTCTACCATCGTGCTAATTTAGATTAAGTGGAGATACACACCCCAGTGCCATTGCCCGTGGGTCGTGATAAAACAAAGTATGAAATGAGTATCAAAGTTCACTGTGGAATCATGGTTCGTATTATGAAGCAAGTTTTGAGGATGTTGTCATTATGGGTTTTATAACCCGACGTTGTTGAGTTGCATTGGTTATGTGATTTCATATCCCAGAGGTTGGGTTTGGGTTCATTGAGTATGCATTTACATACACGAGCATAATAGAAATGAGAAAATGAAATGGTACGAATATGTTGTTATTTTAAGAACCAGACAATCATGTTTATGTTAATCCCGTTATTTGGTTAATGATAGTTGTTTGATAATTACATTACATGTTAATTGATACCTTTGCTATGTCCTTGTGAGTGACGTCAATCGATAATGGACTAACTACATCCTAAGATGCAAAGTAATAACGTGAGATGAGTGGTTAGTGTATGTATATTGATAGTGAATATAGTTATGAACGCCCACTCAGCTTTGTTGCAAAGCTGACGGCATGTTACGTCTGGACAATCCAATGTCCAGATTTTCTTGTAGGTTGGTCAAAGGACAATTCAGTCTTGAGAGTAAGATGCTATGGAATACTGGAAGTGTAGAGCTAGACTAAAGTCCAAAGATAGCCACCAGCATCGTGCATTTGTAATAGTGTGTTGTATTAGTATTGGGACCAATGATTTATAATTGTTCATATTAAAGTTTAAGTTACGATTATCTTTCTCCCCTTTATTTTCATGTTGTTTATATAGTGTTTGAGGATAGGATGACTTTCAACCAAGTCATTCCCTATGAGTCCAAAAAGAAAATTTTAAATTTTCCCTATATTTGCTACTTCGGGGTGTGACAGGACAGTTCCTCTTCCAGTGGCCCTTGTCACCACATTGGAAACACTTTCCTTTGCCTTGGCCACCCACCTTCCCTTTGCCCTTACCTTTTCCTTTAGATTTTGCAATCTTAGGTACTGGTCCAACACTTGGACCACTAGTGCCAGCCTTCTTCTTCCCTTTCTTGCCTTTTGGTGTAGATCGGGAGGAAGACGAGCTTTTCTCAACATTCAAAATGTTGCCCCTAGGTTTGATAACCCCTTCTGCTACCAGTAAAGAACTCATTAATTCACTAATTGAGAAATCATTTGATTCATATTATAGTTAAGTTTAAATTGAATGAATGAAGGCGACATCGAATTGAGGATCATATCAACTTGGGTCTATGCGTCTATGTTGGCTCCTAGTTCATTTAAATAACCAATCATTTTTAAAATGTGCTTTTTGACTGGAGTCCCTTCCGACATCTTCGTACTCATTATCTTCTGCATGGAAACCTGTCTGGCAAGCCTGCTATGCTTCCCAAACATGTCTTTTAGGGATATGATAATGGCACAGGCAGAATCATTCGATTGGAATTGATGTTGCAGCACACCGGCCATAGAGGCCATAATGTAGCAACGGGCCATTCCATTCGATTTCTTCCATTTATTGAACTCGTGTCTAGCAGTAGCCATAGCATTTGCAGCGGGTTCTTCGGGGCATGGGGTGGTGAGAACATAAATGTGATCCTCCGTAGTTAAAACGATGTCCAAGTTTCATTTCCATTCAGTATAGTTATTTCTAGTTAACTTGTTTTGAAGTATGGTGGCAAGAGGACTAAATGCAGATCCAGACATGATGATTAATTGAAAAAAAACAAAATAAATATGGGTATCAGAATTTGACAGTTTGAAATAAAAGATTCCTTAAAAACTTTTATTTTAAAACAAAGTCGTCGGAATATCCAAATGAGAGAATAAAGCATCTGTGTCATGGTCAATGTTAGATCTTTTGATTTATCATAACTTGTCCGCTATGAAACTCTTGCAAAATAAGTTGACTCCCGAACCTGTTTGATCTCTATGTTTCTAAATAATGCCTCGTGTGGGATCCTTATCCATAGATTAGCTAGTGTGTACCATTAATTAGGATCCAATCATAACCGCATCAAGTACTGCTTCCGTGTGGTGGTCATCCTCTAACATGCTTGATTGATCCTATCCATAGGAGGTTCACATCTAGTAACCAATGAGTGGTGTATCCTCCGTATGGAATGATCACCCCTAGTGAGGTGACACAGAATGCACTACTCATCTTACAGTGATTCGTTAATGGAAGATCGTGAGTGTTGTAAATAAGACCCTCTCCCACTATATTTGATAGTAAAGGATTTTGCTTTTGGAAAAAAATTTATTTCCACACATTACCCATAAACATCCAATGTTTACTAATGCGTTTAAATGGTTTTTGAATTTTATTTTAGAAAACTTGTTTTACGTGCATGCAAGTAGCAACAATATAATTAAATGCCAATCACAAACCAAGCACATAAAACAAAAAGCTAAAATGAAAATTAAGGCATTCAACAATGCCTCTATCTCCCATGGCTCTATTTCCATAGAACTCCTTCTTGGTTTGGTTGCCTCCAGCTCCAGCTTCATGGACAACGGCTTCTTGCTCTATCTTCATGGGCTTCCTAATTCTATTACATTGGACTTATGCTTCTTTCGAAGCTCATAAATTATCTAGAAATAGAAAATAACAATAAATAAAAAGGCTAGGAAAACCGGTACGACTTTCCTTTTCGTAGGATTGAAGTTGCAATGCCCTTTACACATGCTATAAAACCAAACCAATATTTAAAATATACCAATCACAAATATCAAATACAAAATTTAAAACTGATCTTGGTGCCATGGGAGATAGTAGACTTAACTTGCTGGAAAAGGGTTAGTCGTACGCATATCCACACATATATAATAAATATATATTCATTGGAACCCCTAATTGATTCGCATATTCCATGAACTCTTGATGGAACTAATTAGAACTAAAACAAAATCTCTGGTTCTCTATCACATTCGACCACTTGAAAAGGTTCGATCGATCAAACCTTCGATCGATTGAACATAGTCGAATCGATTGAACTTTCAGTTTCACAAAATGATTTGAAAATGTATAGAATAATATAAAATTAAAGTACATAATTTTAAAACCTCTTTAAAACTGTGAAAAAGAATATCTGGACAGATAACCAGTTTCAATCGTTCGAAGCGTGTTCGATCGCTCAAAGACTACATTGGTTTGATCGATCGAAACACTTTCAATCGATTGAACACAGAGAGTTTCAATCGATCGAATCAACATGCTCCAATGCCATCACAGATTTGTCATTTGCTGTGAAACTGCTATAGAAATAGATCTATTATTATGTAGTTTCAAAACCAGTACTAAAACTAACATGCAAATCAAACTAGTATTCCAAAAACACTTTTATAGATCTAAATAAGTGAGGCTCGGATACCTCCCAATATTGATGTGCTTGGTTATGTATATATAATTTTATATATATACATAACCAACACTTCTTGAGTTCCTGGAATGCCTCTTCACACACTTCCGACTACTAAAACGCTTTGCGGAGAAGTACTAAAACTTGATTTGCATGTTAAAAGTTATGTATATATAATTTTGTCAATTGGAAGTACCTGAGAAGTACCTGGCTTGATTTGCATGTTAGTTTTTTTCGAACTGCAAATCTTTATAAAGTTAGGGTTAAATATTATAAATTTAAATTTGTAAAAGTTGCTTATGTATATATAATTTTATTTTGTGTGCGCACGCACACACTCACACACACACGTACATATATATAATGAGACAAGGGGTAAATTAGTAATATTATACTCATAAAGTAGGTAAAGAGGAGGTGAGTGTTATTTTCTAAACTAGAGGGAAGGTCTCTATAATTATCATATACTTCAAAGGAGGTCAGTGTAATTTGTCCTTTAATTTTTCTCACTATCTCAATTGTCCTATGAAAGGAATTAATAGTACATAGTACTGTAATAATTCGACTCCAAGTGGTGTTACTGCATCCAAATGATCAATTTCCTGTACTTCACAGCACAGTCGAGTGAAAAATACACACACATGTATATATCTAGGAAATTGTTATTCACACTCTATTAATGACCTAATGCAACTTATGGAATTTATTGAGTAAATGGTATTACATGGTGCGTCAGTAGTACCATACAGTGCATTAGTTTTAATTTTGAAATAGCATTAACAAATTTTTATATCTATATTATTATACAAGAGAAAGGCAAGAGGTACCCATATTCTTTTTTGTTAGTAGTATGCTATAAATGTCAATTGTTGGAAGATTGTTTTAGGAATATTCTATTCATTAACAGTCTTATTAATTATCTAATGACAAGTTTATTATTTATCATGGCAATTATTGCTGTTTAATCCTCACGACGAGTCTATAGAATTAAAGTTGAGAAAATACGCACTTAAAGAATTAACAAATAAGACCTTAATCTTCTCGATAACTTTATTATTAAAATATATTTTTTTCTCAGCAAAAAAAGTTTATTAAAGGGACCAAAGTCCAGAGGAATTACAGTAACCATGAGCCAAGGACCACAACAGACTCAAAGGTAAAACAAAGTACTGCTCCTCAAAGAGACCAAATCATATACTCCCTCCGTCCCATAATAAGTGACATTTCCTTTTTTGGATGTCCCACAATAAGTGTCCACTTTCCTAAATTAGCATATAGCTTTTACTTACTTTCCAAAACTACCCTTATTATAAAGACAAAGTAGCATTTATTTGTGCTCTCAAAACAAGCAAAAAGTTAAACACCCATCACATCTAAGGGTAAAATTGGAAAGTGACCCTTTAATGAACCAAAAAAACTAATATAATACAACTTTCTTAAACAATGTGCAAAATGGAAGTGGACTATTATTATGGGACGGAGGGAGTATAAAAAAAAAAACCGCATTCCACTACACAGCCAAAACAGAGCCAAATACAATAACCACACCAATGCTAAGTCAAGAGCAAAACGGCACCATATCAACCATCATCCAAGAAAGCAACCAAAGCAAAGCATACTATCATCATATCAGCCCACCTCCTAACTCAGAGGAGCAAAATAAATTATCCAAAAGTCCCCATATTTGAGTTTCAAAATCATTTCATATGCGGCAGAAAACTCCCCAAGCTTCCAATGTGATCTTTCGACAATAGATCCAATCAGTAGGAAGAAATTCTAAATATCAAAGCAACATGCCATCAAAAGAATCGGAAACCATATTGAGCACCACATCAATTGAGTAACCCTTTTAGCAGTATACTATCCGAAACGACCACCACCTCTATATGGAGTAAATAACAACCCAAATGGACCATAGAAACTTCATTGCTAATCGGTGGAGCCGGATCATATAGTGCACAACTTCATGAGTTCTCAAGAGAGGCTTCGACCAAAAATCAGTAAAGATTGAATACCAGGTCACTATTTTGTCAATGCCACAAGTAGACTACTAAAAGCAGTTCCTGAGACTAAGCCGGGACCACGAGAAAAAGAACACTTGAATAAAACAGCTAAAAGAAAACAAAAACAAACCCGAACCCAGATGAAGGACTCCCAAACACGCACATACACTCCCAAACCCACCCCAGACAAAAGCTCCAAAAACTCCGCTAAGTCCAGAAAAACAAAGTGTTTGAGATTAATTTTTTTCCCCAAACTTTTTCATTAAAAGGACCAAAACATAATGAAACATCAGTAAAATTGGAGCCATTACAATTAGCATTGAAACAAACAAAAAGGTTCAACAAGCCAAAAATGGTCATGGAAAACGAAAATCGAACCAAAAACGCATATCAGCATCAATAACATCTCCTCTCTAACCCAGCACACAACACTTTGACATCAATGCAACAAGTTGCAGCAGCACCCACCTATGTATCAACAGAGCCCCAACCAGTAGTCATATAGACAAGCACCAGATCCACCATTTAAAGCACTTGTCTTTCCCAACTATTTTGAACATTCAGTCAAGCCACTGATACCCGCTTCTAATCCCTCTGCTACAACAGCCAAAGAACATTTGCATCCGCTAAGCTTCAATACCATTTTTTTTCTGCAACATAAATCCACTCCACATACTTGAAGTCAGATCCAATACTCCAAAAAAACTCAGTTAAAAGGATAAAAGCTCTGCTTTATATAGACCCAGAAAGCCACACACCAAGCAGCCACACAAAGACTTAGTTGAAAAAGGAAAAGACCCAGAAAGCCACACACCGAGCAGCTAGAACCTCATAAACCCAAGAACCCCTAAAAAAAACTCACGCCAAAACATGCAGACACCAAAGGGAAGAAAGAAGCACTCCCAAATCTCTGCCAAAAAAAAAAAAAACACACCCGAAAGAAAAAGCACGACAAAGTCCTAGACCCACCCCCAAACAGAGCCAGAAAGAAGTAATAATATGATTCGATCAATGGTCACATAATTAGTCTCAATCAGACAGCCCCAACTCCAAAAAATAGTTCAACACTTCAACAGGAGACTTTACAGACCATACACTTTAAACAAGATCAGCCACTAAAACTCATGCCTAATTTCAACACCCAGCACCAATTTGAAACTCGCACCCCGCCCGGACCTAAAACCAAGTCACTATAGAATACAACTAGATTATGCAATAATTGGGAACCTATACACCCATCCCACCACAATCAGATTTGGACCAATACTGAAATCAAACCCACTATCACCCTTCAACTTCAATGGAGAAAACCACACTCAGACCTTTCTAAAGGCCTTAAACATCTAACCCCATACCACCAAGGAATACAACATCTGGAATCAGAACACACACCCTCTAAGGAAAAAAAAAACCAACATTTCCTCGCTCCCCAGCAAAGGAATCCATAATACGCTCCCCAACTACTCATCCCCCAAAAGAAAAGACAGAAGAAACCCGAACGCAAACTCACCCAATCAAAACACCACCCCAAAGAAAAATACAAACACCCTACCTTTTACTAATTCAGAGGTCACATTACGACTAAGCCTTAAACAGATTCAAACTTATAACCGCCTTCCTCGCAAGACTATCAGTGAAACTATTCCCTTTCCTATAAATATTAACAAAATCAACATTACCAATCTTAGCTAAACATAAATCAATCTTGGTATAGGAATCCCACATCTTCCATGGTCTCGAGTTTTAGTTTGGGTTATCTTTCGCCTAAGATCTCGAAAGAGCTTTATCCCAAGGATATAGCTCGCCTCTCCTAGATCCTTCAAATCGAAAGTACTAGCTAGCAAAACCTTAACCGTTGACAACGCCGCTACATCATTCCTAATGAGTATAATGTTGTTAACATAGAGAACGAGAAAATCCACCACTTTTCCTTTACACTTCTTGTATATGCAATGTTCATCCATATTCTGTATGAAACCAAACGATTTGACTGCATGGTCAAAATGAATATTCCAACTTCTGGATGCCTGCTTGAGCCTAAAAATAGACTTTTGCAACTTGCATACCAAGTTACCTTTTCCACCAGCTACGAACCCTTCTGGTTACTGCATCTACATATCTTCCTCAAGATTGCCATTCAAAAATGCAGTCTTGACGTCCATCTGCCAGATCTCATATTCTTGGCATGAATAAATGGATAAGAGTATTCTGATGGACTTGAGGATGGCTACCGGCGAGAAGGATTCCTCATAGTCAATGCCCCTCCCTCTAAGTATAACCTTTCGCTACAAGCCTAGCCTTAAAGGTCTCAACCTTCCCATCAGATCCTCTTTTTCCCTTGTAAACCCACTTGCAGCCAATGGATCTAATATTGGCTGGAAGTTCTACAAGATCCTAAACCGGATTAGAATCCATAGATTCCAATTCAGCCTTCATAGCTTTAACCCAATGAGCTGAGTCTACATTAGCCATTACCTCTTTATACGTGGTAGGATCAGATTCAGATTCTTCAGAAACTGGTTCAAAAACATTTCCTAAGAACAAGTATCTTTCAAGTTGGCTGACCATCCTCCCTCTACGACGAGGTACCGGTGCAGAAATGGGTGTAGAATTGGTATTTTCTTGTCGTACATCGTTATAAACTGCGGGTAGGACTTAGCGCTCTCCTTCTATCTCTTTCAGATCTATCCTTCCCTTAGGTTTATGGTTCATGATATAGGTTTTATATATCTAAATAAGCGAGGCTCGGATACCAATTGAAGGATTTAGGTTTTAAAAAACTTTAAATCATGTACAATGGAAAATATTGTTTATAAAACTAATTACTAGCTCAGATCTACTACTCGTTAACTCTATAGATGCATATTAGAGAGGGGATAAGAATTATACCATTAGGTCTTGAACCCAATTATGAAATCTTTGACTTCCAACAGCCTCCACTAGATGGTCTTCACTTTTATGACTCCTATGGATGCTATCAGAGAGACTAGGGTTGGTGGGAACCCAAATAGAGAGGATAGAAAAGGTTTAGGAAGCCCTAATAGTTTCTACAGCTTTTGGTATAATAAAAATGACAAACTCTTTTTTCTGGACGCAGCTGCTCTATTTATAGATTCCCAGAATTGAACTTATTTTCAACCGATCAAAGTGACTTCGATCAATCAAACCTTCGATCGATTGAAGAGCTTTAGATCGATCGAACCTGACTTGACTTCAATCGATCAAACCTCTTTCGATCGATCGAACTTGTCTTGACAGCATCCTCAAGTGCCTTTCCAAGCATTCAAGTGGAACTAAGAGTGGGACCTCCTAGGCTCTGTATTGTTAGCTTAGACCAGTTGTTAATTCCCATGATCAAACTTTTTGATTAGCAAACTAAGAAACTGATCAGTTAACGTTTACTCCACTATAAAATGATAACTGAACTCCAACACAAACATGTCTGAAACGATAACTAGATTACTCAAAGACTGCATTGGTTTGATCGATCAAAACACTTTCAATCGATTGAACACAAATAGTTTCAATCGATCGAATCAACATGCTCCAATGCCATCACATATTTGTCATTTGTTGTGAAACTACTGCAAAAACAGATCTGTTATTATGCAGTTTCAAAACAAGTACTAAAACTAACATGCTAATCAAACTAGTGTTACAAAAATGCTTTTATAGATCTAAATAAGCGAGGCTCGGATACCAATTGAAGGATTTAGGTTTTAAAAAACTTTAAATCATACACAGTGGAAAATATAGTTTATAAAACTAATTGTAGCTCAGATCTACTACTCGTTAACTCTATAGATGCATACTAGAGAGGGGATAAGAATTATACCATTAGGTCTTGAACCCAATTCTGAAATCTTTGACTTCCAGCAGCCTCCACTAGATGGTCTTCACTATTATGACTCCTATGGATGCTCTCGAGAGACTAGGGTTGGTGGGAACCCTAATAGAGAGGATAGAAAAGGTTTAGGAAGCCCTAATAGTTTCTACAGCTTTTGGTATAATAAAAATGACGAACTCTTTTTTTTTGACGCAGCTGCCCTATTTATAGATTCCCAGAATTGAACTTACTTTCAATCGATCAAAGTGACTTCGATCAATCAAACCTTTGATTGATTGAAGAGCTTTAGATCGATCGAACCTCTTTCGATCGATCGAACTTGTCTTGATAGCATCCTCAAGTGTCTTTCCAAGCATTCAAGTGGAACTAAGAGTGGGACCTCCTAGGCTCTTTATTGTTGGCTCAGACCAGTTGTTAATTCCCATGATCAAACTTTTTGATCAGCAAACTAAGAAACTGATCAGTTAACGTTTACTCCACTATAAAACGATAATTGAACTCCAATGCAAACATGTCTGAAACGATAACTAGACTTGCATGACATACTAATGTCCTACTACCATCAGCATTTATAATCATATTTAGGTAGTTGGATAACTATTACTGTCATCCTGAATAATGATTACTTCTTGAATTCCTTGAGTCCCATTCAACCCACACGATTCCCAACACATGTTGATAACTCTTATCAACAAGCCTATAGTTCTTAGTAATCAACTTGGTGACTTTCTTAAGGGATTGCTTACTCTTTATCAGAGGGTAGATTCTATCTTGACAATACATGTTCATGTCCTTATGAACATGACATACCCAAGATACCCAAGTGTTGATATTTTATACACCTCACTAATTGGTAAATCAAAGCAGTCATATCCACAGTCTGTGTTCATAATCGTCTCAAGATTGAGAACACATACCTTATACAAGTTATGAGTTCCTATCGATTGTTGACAGTCTTAAGTGTCAATAGGAAAACTCAGGTCTGTCAATGCACTATAAGCACTAGCATATTAACTAAGAGTTAAACTTTAGTGATTGAGATTCATCACTCCATCCAATGGTAGTTAATCATGCTACAGTGTAAACCTGATGAGGTATCCAATTTTATCATTCACTGTGTAGGTTCTAAGTATCAATGAATATTAGTTTGCATGTCACTTGTATGTATATTACATATACATGAATTTCCTATAATGATACTTACGATAAACAATCATCTCATGAAAGACATACATGACAAAATGTAAAGCTGATATCTATATATTAAAATGCCAATGTCTTATACGTAAGAAATGGTTTGAGGGCACAAACCCAACAGGAACTCTAATAGGGAGGATAAGAAGGCTAAAGAAACCCTAAAATAGTTTCTACAACTCTGGTATAGAAAAACGATGATTATTAAATTATGTACGTAGCTGCCCTATTTATAGATTTCCAAACTGACTTTAATCCTTCAATCGATCGAAGTGGCTTAAATCAATTAAAGTTTCTTCAATCGATCGAACTTGTCTAGACTTCAATCGATATAATCACTTTCGATCGATCAAACCTCCCTTGATAAGATCCTCAACTGCCTTTCCAAGCATCCTTGTGGAGCTAAGCATGGGACCTCCTAGGCTCTTTATTATTAGCACAGACCAGTTGTTAATTCTGATGACCAAACTCTTTGATCAGCAAATCAACAAACTGATCAGTTAATGTTTACTCCACTATAAAACGGTAACTGAACTCTAACACAAAAGAACAAATCTGAAGCCATAACTAGACTTGTATGCTGTACTAATGTTCTTCTACCATCAGCATTCGTAATCATGTTCTAGTGGTCAGATAACTGTTACTGTCAACCTGAATCATGATTACTTCTTGTATTCCTTAAGTCCCATTCACCACTCATGATTAACAAACATGTTGATAACTACTTATCAACAAGACTGTAGTTCTGAGTAATCAACTTGGTGACATTCTCAAGGCAATGCTTACTCTTAATCAGAGGGTAGATTCTTTCTTGATAATATATGTTCACAACCCTATGAATATGACATACTCAAGATACCCATGTGTTGATCTTTAAGACCTCACTGTTTTGTAAATCAAAGCAGTTATATCCACAGTCTGTGTTCATAATCGTCTCAAGATTGAGAACACGTACTTTATACAAGTTATGAGTTCCTATCGGCTATTGACAGTCTTAAGTGTCTATAGGAAAGCTCAGGTCCATCAATACACTATAAACACTAGTATATTAACTAAGAGTAGTACTCTAGTGATTGACATTCATCACTCCATCCAACGGTAGTTAATCACGCTACAGTGTAGACCTGACGAGATATCCAGTCTCATCATCCACTGTGATAAATTTTAAGTATCAAAGAATAGTAACTTGTATCTCACTTATGTGTATCTTATACACACACGAATAACTTACAATGATACTTAAGTATAAACAATCATCTCATGAAAGACATACATAACAAAATGTAAAGCTGATATCCATATATTAAAATGCAAATGTCTCATACATAAAGTAATAGTTTGAGGGCACAATCCAAACAAACTCCCACTTGCACTCATAACCATTTAGGACTACATCTGAGACCTAGACTATCTAGATGATGATCAAAGACCTTCTGTAACAAGGCCTTTGTAAATGGATCTGCAAGATTGTCAGCGGTGGCAATCTTGGTGACAGTCATATCTCTACGTTGAACAATATCTAGAATTAGTTGATATTTTCGCTCTACGTGCTTTCCTTTTCCATGGTTCCTTGGCTCCTTAGCCTGAGCCATTGCCCCAATATTATCGCAGAATAGCATAGTAGGTGACAGTGACACTGGTACCACCTCAAGCTCCATAAAGAACTTCTTGAGCCAAACAACTTCTTTTGCGGCTGGTACGAATAAATTTCTATGCTCTAAATGCTACACCCAAGTATAGGTGATCGTTCAAGTAATATATTTGCTAGTAAACCTAGGTTGAACCCAAGGGAGAGATATAATTTGAATTGATTAATTTTACCGAATTTAATAGTATTAAAATTAAAGAAAAGATAATTTCTTTTGAAGATTGTTTTAACTATTTTGCAAATGAAAGTAAAATTATAAACTAATGAGTAGTATTAAAATTATTAAATAATTGGTAGTAATTTTAAACTAATGAAATTCACTTAATAAACAAAAATGCTAATTAATCATGGCTATATTTGGACTTTTAAGGTGATTTAACTAAGTAAATTAACTACCAATTAAAAGTTGATTAAAACAACGAATTAAATTAAGTCGCTTCTAAATATGACAAAAGTGCTAAGATATCACAAATCCACAGCAAACTCCTTAATCTTCCACACCTACAGAAAGATATGGCACTCCCACTCATCCAAAGTCATGCCTCTAATGTATAGGTTCAAATAAAATAATAAAATACCTTTTGATCGGTGTAAAGATATAGAACTAATTCAATTTTACCCTTTTAATTAAGTATGGACAGATTGCTTTTGAGCATGATTTATGTCAAAAACTACTCTATGATGCTTGAAACTAATTTAACTAAGCTAAAACCATGAAGCAAGTTCACAAACGATTGAAAATTCAAGTTAAAATTCATTAACAACATGCTCGTTAGCAATTTTCATATTAGAGAACATGAAATCCTACGAATCCTTACTCAAACATTCGTTGATCCTTGGATTTAGGGCTGCCTATTGAAAACATGCATGGATATCAAGTTATTTACTGTTTCATTGCTCTTTCCTAACTAAGAGTTTAGCCCAACATAGTGAAACTGAATCTAAACATCATATTAATGGAAAACATAATAAAAAATAATTAAAAAACATGTATAGAAAGTAAAATCTAAATAAAAGCTAAGAAAAACTAGAATCGAATGAATGTAAAACACTTGTATTGAAAAATCTTCAATTTAGGGCTTGCAATCCACAACTACTTGCTTGAATCAAAACTAGGGTTTGAAGAACCCTAGGATCTCCTATATCTGCTCTAAAACTCGTATGTAATGTGTATTGTATCATTTTTGTACGAACTATCCTAGTATATATAGGTTTAGAAGTTTTAAATCCGAAATTCTCTGATTCTCGCAATTCTGAAGAGCACAACCGGCCCTGCATATGTTTCGAGACCGGTCCTGGGGGTCATGCCTGTGTTTCGAGATCGATCATGACATCGACCGGTCCCAAAACATATGCAGGACTGGTCCTGGTCAATTTTCAGGATCTTCTTCTTTTTGTTCTTCTAATTAACTTTCTCTCCTACGCCATCATTCACTTCATTTTTCTTAGACCATTATTTTATGAAAAATAGCATACTTATGCAAATATTAGTAGTAATATCTCAATTATGCTTGTATTTAAATAAGCATAAGTAATTCCTCTTATTACCGCTTCTGGATATGCAATATTCGTCGCTTCTCACACCCCCAACTAGCTCATTGCTAGTCCCTAGTAATGAAGTGAATTTATGCAACAAGAAATTTAACCAACAAATGTAACTAAGAATAGAAAATAAAATAAAACAAAACCTAACTCACTTTCGTAGGAATCATGATTGCATTTAGCTTATGCAACAAGCCTTTAAACCCCTAGGTGTCCCTAGTAGGACGAGTGTTCTCTCGTGAGGGTTTACAGCAAAGTTACCCAAAAACTTCTTAATCATGATCAATATACATGCCTATTCATCCTCCAATACCAAGCACATGAGTGTGGAACACTTCACAATATCACTTATCGTAGTTAAAGTGGCACACAACATGTATCCATGCAGCTTATCTATTATAAAAATCATTAAAATATCCTTTTTGCAAAGCTTCATGTGCGTGTGTGCATGGACAACAAAATTGCTCAGTATTGCTTCAAGTTCTTTCTCCCATAGTAATCCTTAAAACATAAGACTCTAGCTCAAATCTTACTAGATATACACTCTAAAGATGAATTCACTCAGACTCGGGTGTATTATATACTTTCTCTCATGATATAGAGGCTCTCAAAGAGTAATGTAAAGAAACACAAATGCCTCGTATCTGTATAATGAAAAATGGAAATATTTAAGTGGAATCATCTCATGAATGGAACACTTCACACTAGGAGGAGACTGCCTTTGATCATCCTATTCATTCGGAAGAGGAGGAGAATGAGCACGCCCTTCACCAAGAATCCCCTAAGGCAGCCAAAAAGGCACGACTTAAAGCCTGAGCTCAGAACAAAATTACAAGATAAGCCAGCATTTAGCAATTCTCAGCCCTCTTCTGACTCCATCCAGAAATCAGGAATTGCAAAAACTACAGATCTTTCCCCATTCTCTTAAAAAAGTCCTTCCCTTGCCAAAGCGTTTCCTCTCACCGGCAAAAGTGATACCAGAGTTTTGAAAGACCTTGTTGATGACCCAGATGTCCTCCCCAAAATCTCTCAATGTTCAAAGACTCTTTTTCCTTAACCTCCTTCCTTAATAGCAGGACTTGACTCCTCTGCTTCTATGAGCCACACTCCTTCAGGCCCTCAGATACCTTCCAACATTAAGGATCTCCAACTTTGAGCTTCGAATCTCAAGAAGGCCCTTGCTCAAAGGCTTGGTTCAGCCTCCTTACCCTCAAGGCTTAACCCAACAAAATCCATCCCAGCTAGTATAAAGGCTGAGGTTCAAGTAAAGAGCCCTTTGGCTTCCTTACACTCTTTGACCTTCAGAAATGCTATGGGACAACAAGAAGCCATTGAAAATGTCGTATCCTTGCTTTCTAATGATTTTCCTCTTCCTCTTCCTCCTCGCCGTCAGTTTCTTTTTTGCAATAGTTCAAGAAAATTGATAGCACTATAGTTGAGGCAACCCAAAACCTACTTGATGTGAAAGGGTTCTTTGAAAAGAAAAAGAAGGTGACTAGCCAATGTATCCTATTGGCTGATACCACAGAGGTTGGTTTGAAAAGTTCTGCCTTACTTTTGGAGGAGATCAAGAGATTGTAGGCTATCCTAGAAAAGATGGAAGCTGATTATGCTTCCAAACAGGCTGACTTAGAGAAAGTTCCAGAACAACTTGATCAACTGAATGATGAGATTTCAGCTTTAGATGCACAAGAAGAATCATGGTTGGCTATTCAAAAAACTGCGACCACTACCCTATCCCAGATTGATGAACAATGGACTCAAGCCTAGTCCTTTTGGCTCCCTTTTTTCCATGATTTCTTCTCCTTTTTCTCTTAGGACTTTGTGGTTTTTTGTAGTTCCCAATTCTACTAAGTGGATATGGGGCCAAAACTACTTGTTTTTGTTTATGTAGCCATGTTTGGCTCTTGTATAGCATGCTCACATTCGTATATCAATTGATTTCTTAACATACCACGCTTTAACAAATTTCCCTGACTCTATCTAACTCCATTAGTCTGAGTTTGGACATTCCCTCAATCCAAATTTTTAGACTGATCGGGAATAACCCGAACATCCTAGGCATTCCCAGTTTCTTGCTCCAACTGGTGTAAATATGCTTCCCACATACAAGGCTTATATTTCTTAAGATATTTTCTATTTATAAGCCTGTTGTGTACTTGACCATCTAAATTTCTTAAATGGTAGGCCACCCCTTTTAGCACTTCATGAATTTCAAAGGGTCATTCCCAGTTGGGATACCACTTACCCAACCTATGGTCTTTGAGTCCTAATGGCAAAATAGCCTTCATGACTAGTTCCCCAATGGAAAAAGATTTGACCCTCACTCTTTTGTTATAAGCTTTTTCAGCTTTACGTTTTTGCAACCTAAGATGGTCTAGAGCCAAAACCTTGCCTCATCAAGGTCTTCTAGTTCCGTCAACATGGATTGATTATATTCATCCATATCCAAATCATTCTGCCTAGCAACTCTTAAGGACTTAACTGTTATTTCCATAGATAACACGGCATCATGACGATAAGTAAGTGCAAATGGTGTAGTAGCGGTGCCTGACCTCTTTGAAGTCCTGTAAGCCCATAAGACTTCAGATAGCAACTCATGCCAAACTCTAGGATTATTGTCAATCTTTTTTTGAATGTTTAACTTGAGAATTTTATTGGTTGATTCTGCTTGCCCATTGGCTTGAGCATAATATGGAGTTGAATTAAGAATAGCAAAACCATACTCAAAGGCAAACTCCAGCATATCATCCCTAGTAAAGGGGGTACCTTGGTCAGTAGTAATGGTTTGTGGTAACCCAAACCTATGAATGATTTTTTCTTTAATGCATTTAATTACCTCATTCTGGCTGACTGATTTAAGCGGATTAGCTTCTATCCACTTAGTAAAATAATCAGTAGCCACCAAAATATATGCATGATTCTTTGATGAAGGTGGATGAATTTTACCAATTACTTCCATTGCCCATCTTCAGAATGGCCATGTTTTGATAATAGACTGGAGAATGATGGCGGGCACATGTTGAATTGGCCCATGCCTCTAACAAGCCTGAGGACCTTTAGCAAAATTAATGCAATCTTTTAAGATGGTAGGGCAATAATAATTATACCTTCTTATCAGCCATCTCATTTTGGTCCCAGCCTAATGAGCACCACATAACCCACTATGTACTTATTTTATCAGTTTCAATGCTTTTACCTTATTGGGACACTATAATATTGATTCGTTTACCGATCTTTTGAATAACTCACCACCAGCCAAGAAATAATGCCTTGCCTTTCTTTTGATCTTGATATTAGCCTACATATTGGGATTTTCCAAGAATTTAATGATCGTCTCCTTCCAATCATCCTCATCAATCTGAAGGGGCATAGCACAAACAGTGTCATTCTCTTCCATAATTAATGACTTAGATATTTTTTCAATTGTAATCATCCGCCGAAGAACATTCGTCGGGATCTTAAGTCCAGAGGCCATCTGGGCTAATTCATTAGCCTCTCCATTTTCTTCCCTTGGCACATACTGCACTGCCAATTTAGAAAAAACTATCTATCAACCTCCCGGTAATCGCATAATAATTTTCCAAAATTGAATTGTGCACTTTATATTTTTCCCCCAATTGGTTGATGACTATTTGAGAATCCCCAACCAACTTTATAGTCATGGCCTTCATCTCGAACATAATTTAAGACCTATGATCAAGGCTTCATACTCAGCCTGATTATTAGAACACCTAAAATCAATTTTAAATGAAAACTGTGTCTTTTTTTTCCAAATGGGGATATAAGGATGATTCATGCACCTGCTGATTCTTCCGTACTAGATCCATCAAACCATATTACCCATGGGGTAACAGATATGTACCCAATTTTATCCCCTTTCTGGAATTCAGGATGTATACTAAGGCAAGGATGGTCAGATAGGAAATTAGCCAGGACTTGTCCTTTGACCTGGTTTAGATTGGAGTTTGGTAAAACATCAACTTCCAATAAAGCCAGGGTATAAACCTTATAAGTAATCTCCAAGAAGAATGGCGAACGAAATCATCCAAAAAATCAAGGAAGAGGTAGAACAATTTGTAAAGGCATGGTTCATCCATACAACCAGGTATGTTGAATGGCTCTAAAATATTATTCCTGTTATGAAAAAGAATGGAAAATTAAGAATATGCATAGATTTTAGAGATCTTAATAAAGACACTCCCAAAGATGAGTATCCCATGCTTGTTACCGACATGTTAGTTGATTCCGCATCTGGGATCCTCAACATTATGGATGGACACTCTGGCTATAATCAAATTTTTATAGCCAGAGATGATGTCGGAAAGATGGCATTTTGATGCCCAGGGGTAGTTAGAACCTTTGAATGGTCGTTATGCCGTTTGGATTAAAAAATGATGGGGCAACCTACCAACGTGCCATGAATGCCGTATTTCATGATATGATTGGGAAAATGGATGGAAGTCTATATAGATGACGTGGTGGTAAAATCAATCTTTGATGACTACATCAAGTTCTTAACAAAAAGTTTTGAAAGAATGAGATGCCATAAATTAAAAATGAACCCTTTAAAATTCGCATCTGGTGTCTCAGCGGGAAATTTTTTAGGCTTTTTAGTACATCAAAGGGAATCGAGGTTGATAAAAATAAAGCCAGAGTCATGATAGAAGCTAAGCCACCAGCTACTAAGAAGTAATTGTAGAGATTGCTTGGCCAAATTAACTTTTTACGCCGCTTTATCTCTAATTGTTCAGGCACAACTAAAGTTTTTTGTCCACTGTTAAAACTAAGAATGAAGAAGAATTCACATGGAGACAAGAACACCAGCTGGTTTTGAGCAAATTAAATGATATCTTGCCAAGCCGCCAGTTTTAGTTCTCCTCAGCTAGATAAACCTATGAGATTATATGCTTCAGCTTCTAATGATTCAATTGGAAGTTTGTTAGTTTAAATTAACGATAGAGTTATAGAACAAGCGGTTTATTACTTAAGCCGTGTTTTGACTGATGTAGAATAGAGATATCCGTCAATTGAAAAGCTGTGTTTGGCTTTGTTTTTTTCTTGCATTAAGTTAAGGTATTATATGCGACCTGTAACAGTGGGAGTCATGTGTAAGACTGATGTTATTAAGTATATACTATCAAGACCAATTATCACTAGTAAAGTGGCTAAGTGGTCCTTAACTTTGCTAGAATTCAACTTACAATATGTTCCTCATAAGGCTGTCACCCATCGCGAAAAATCCTTTTCTTACCTTCATTTCAAAACTTACCTACTCAGAATCTATAGGTCTTTATTCAAAGGAAAGAGACTGAGAATGAAAACGAAAGAGGTTCTAGGATAGTTTACAAGCATGTGATTCGTAGTTCCTCTTCATCTTCTCCAAGACTTTTCCTTTTCTCTTCTTCTTCTTTTCATTTTCTCGCTTGTCGTCCTATATATATATATATTTTATGTAAACACGATCATCAATCACTGAATTACTTATAAGCGACAAGTAACACAAATGGACCAAAAGAATTATAACCTATTTCATATCCCGAGTAACCCAGTTTTTTCCACTTAAGTAGTACAAGAATTTTAAATGTTGATAGGTCCTGAACGTTCTTCTATAGTGATCCATCAATATGAAGAATTAAATGGGGTTTATCAGCGAAACATAGCTCAAGAATAAATCGATTAAACATGAACACATTCCTCTCAAAAGAAATGAATAGCGCGAAACTCCCATTGGGTATTAGAGTCTATCGTACGTCTCTAAATTACTATATGTTATTTATAACGAGAAGTTTCTACTTAACATGATGTTGTCCACCGTGCTTGTAGTTTGTGAAATTTAACAAACACAAAATATTCCATAATTTAGATGATAAACAAGCTGACATAACATGCCATGTGCATGGAAGAAAACAATGAATATTATGAGCATAACGCACGTGTGTTTTAGATATGGAGATTGTTTTAAGCACATACAAGATCATGTCATATTATTACTATTATTTTTTTTTCCGAATGAATATATCTAATCCCTCCCCCCAACTAAATGTTGCATTGTCCTCAATGTAAAGGATAAAAAAATTTAAAGAAATGATAGATATCACTAGGATTCAAAGAAAAATTCTAAGCATTTTAAAAAAACATTAGATCGATCATATGCAAGAAATAAGTTATCTAGTAACAGGCCATCATCACTCATATAAATAAATTAAACAAAATAAGCTAAAAGGTAAATTAAAATATAAACACTTTATAGGTACAACATGTCCAGAAATCAATCCACCACCACCACCAAACTACCAAAATACATTACCCATGATAAAAAATGAATAACAGTCAAAAGATGAAAAAAGATAGAAGGGGAAGCCTAATCCTAATCAGCAGCCTCCTCCTCAAATGTCTCAATCACTATAGGAATGTCAGGAGCTCGACCCGCATGTCTGGCAGAAAGAGGTCGCCCTCCTCACAAAGAACTAGCTGCCTCAACTCTGCCTGCAGCATCAATATCAATAATGGTCTCCTCATGCTGCTCCTCATCATCCTGCTCATCACCCTCTTCTTCTTCCTTCTTCCTTTGATTCAGAAAGCTGGATATTTAACCTTGCAGCTATCGCCCTCACTCCTCTCATAAGCTTTTCCTACCCCTCTCGTAAGTCTCTTGTTTCTTGGTTCAAATGGGCCAATATAGCCTCTAAGGTATTCTCCACTCTCTCTAGGGGTTTATTTGCTCTAGGCCTAGGTCGAGAGGTAGCCATGCCACCCCTTTTTCTCTTTTTGGTTTGCCCCTCAGATCGATTTATAGAGGCTTCCCTAACAGCCTCTTTCCTCTCAGGCCCATCCATAAGATCATCGAGTAAGACAGGAACACAGGCTAACATACCAATAGAGTGTACTGCCCAGGCACTCAACAAGGCTAGATTTGAAACTGAGGTAAAGGCGGGGTTTCTGAGATACTCAATGAAGCAGGGACTGAGACATACTGGTCGGTTGGTTTCTACCATAAATATTACACTAGCCTTCCACAAATTCATCCATTCCAAGTGATTACAAAAGAAAAGGTAATTACAGATCGCCAGGTATAAGCCTAAGTAATCAGAGGTCAAGCCTTTCCTATAGAGTCTATCCGTCACCTTTTTAACTATGCCCTCTGTAAGTGTGGATACGATGAAGTCATCGGTGACATTCGGTATAAAGAGGTCACCAAGTGGGCAGAAGTAGTTAGTAAGGAGGGGGACTCCTATGGCTTAAGAGACTGTGGTGGGGGTGAGATTGAATGGTGTGCGGTGAACATACGCACGGCAAATAAATGGTTCATCCATCCATTTCATTAGGGAGGCGAAGGCTAACCAAACTAACGTTTACTCTTTAAGATATGGATTTCAGCTTTATATTTTATTATGTATGTTTCTTTCATGAGATGATTGTTAATCCTTAAGTATCATAGTAAGTAATTCGTGTATGTATGAGATACATACAAGTGAGATACGAATTACTATCCTTTGATACTTAGAACTTGTCATAGTGGATGATGAGACTGGATACCTCATTAGGTTTACACTATAGCATGATTAACTACCATTGGATGGAGTGATGAATCTCAATTATTGGAGTATGACTCTTAGTTAATATGCTAGTGCTTATAGTGCACTGGCAAACCTGAGTTTTTTTATTGACAGTTAAGACTGTCAACAGTTGGTAGGAACTCATAACTTGTATAAGGTACGTGTTCTCATTCTTAAGATAATTATGAACATAGACTATGGATATAGCTGCTTTGACTTACCAATCAATGAGGTCTATAAAAGATCAACACCTAGGTATCTTGGGTATGTCATGTTCATAGGGTTGTGAACATATATTGTCAAGATAGAACCTACCCTCTTTTAAAGAGTAAGCATTCTCTTGAGAATGTCACCAAGTTGATTACTGAGAATTGCAGTCTTGTTGATACTACTTATCAACATGTTTGGTAATCAAGAGTGGTGAATGGGACTCAAGGAATACAAGAAGTAATCATGATTCAGGTTGACAGTAACAGTTATCTGACTAACTAAATATGATTATGCACTACACCAAAACAACCCATTTGTCACCCTTTTTTTCGTTAGCTTTGTCACTGTCCTGAGCAGTGACAAAATTGTGACTGTTAGTGACAGTGACAAATTGCTATTGGTGACAAAAGTAATAATTTGTCACTGCTATAAGCAGTGATAAAGGTTACGGTACAATAGTCACTGTTTTTAACAGTGACAAACGTTGCCTCAATGAAGTATTTTCTAAGTACTTTATTTCCCTCCCAATTTTTCTCATATCCCTCCTCACTATCAAATTATGTCACTGAGATCTTCCCAAATTTTGGCACCATTCTTGAGGACACAGTCGGTATTTTTTAATTTTTTAATGAGTCTCTTCTATACATAAAACTTCTTCATAGCTTTCTCTTCTTCAATCAACTTTAGGGTTTTTAGAGAGAGAAGATGAACAAAGGAAATCGAAGAAGAAGATGAAGACCTAACTCTCTTTTGCTCTCTTCTACCTCTCATTGCCGTCTCTTTCCTACCTCGTGAATCTCTTTCCGGCAACCATCTCTCGTCTCTTCCTTCACTTGGATAATTGTTTCCACCCACCGCCCCACGTATTCTACATCTTTTCAGAATAAAATACTCACCACCTCAAGGAATACTATTGTTCATTTCAGTAAGTTTGACTCAATCTCTGAGTTTATGGATTTACTCTTACATTTTGAATGTTCAGTTCAGTAAGTATTGCAGATGTTGGGTTTCCAAAAGCTCGAGACCTATTTCCCAACAGTAAGTCTCTCTCTAATTCTAAGTTTAGGGTTTAATTTTTGGTATTTCTATTTGAATCGGATTTTTTCAACTAGGATTGATATTTGCAGATTCGTAAATAGTTGTGTTAACCCTTAGCAATAGAGGATGTAAAGTACTATGTGAGAAAATACATAATGGAGTTTTGTACCCATGTACAGAACTAGTGAAAGTGCATCTGTCCTCTCTCCTTTTTAAAAAAAATTATCATTAATATTTTTTTTATGAACTGAAGCATTTTTGTTTTTAGATTTATGAAGTCTATTGGGTTTTTAACATGATGAAGAATGTAGAGATAGTTGTGCTTAGAGTTTCTTAAATCTGTCTGACTGAATGCTCTGGATTTATGTTTAGCCTTTTTAATCAATTTTAATTTGCATAGCTATCAGGCGTATATTTGTTGATATGGAATGTAACAATAACTTTATTTTTTTTGCTAATTGCCGCATTGTGTGGGAGTGTTTCCTGACATATAGTCTCCACGTGCTAGTAAGCGACATGATTGAGAATTGAAACTCTATAGTCTACTAGTGATATATTCAGCTTGTTAGGGCTTAGAAGATGCATGAGTTGTTGTTTACACAGTTACTTAATGGTTCATAATCTGTGTGTGTGTGTGAGAGAGAAAGAGAGAGAGAGAGAGAGAGAGAGAGAGAGAGAGAGAGAGAGAGAAAGAGAGAGAGAGAGAGAATTTTTAAAGTATAGATTGCTAGTCAATATTCAAAACGTACAGTTTCGCTGATTTCTTAACTGCCACTGACCATGGTCCTGATCAGGTATCATTTTGTGGATCTTACAAATTGAAGCATGTCTTGTATCCATGGTATCATTGTCTTGGTGATTATTTTGTTTCTTTTTGGGTGTCTTTTGATTTGTCTATTAACGACTGACTGTTTGGTTGGTTCAAAGTAGATATTTTCTGAAAGGATGGGATAGTGGAAAGCTGCAACCCAGTCACAGGAATTCTTCAGAACTCTTCAACAGTATTACAGCAATTCCTATATGGATGCAGAAAAACAAAATGCTATAAACATGTAAGTCACTTGTGTTTTTGATCTGTCTTTGTGGCACAAGATCCTTTTGTTTGTTTTTTTTTTTTTTTTTTTTTTTTTTCCCTTTTTGAGGTTTTCCTTTCCTTTAATTTTCCTTCTCTTCTTACATCATTAACTTGCTTCAAATCTGCCCACTTGTCTCACATAGTTCTCAGGCTATTCGAATAACATATGCATTACCCATTGCAACGATCAGGCTTGTTGGCAAAATTTCAGTAGGTTTTTGAGGTATTTTGCAACCACAACAGGGTAAACCTGAAGTCTGGGAGCTGGATTCTGACCAGCACTACAATGCATGGTGGAAGGGGCAAACATTTATTGATGAAAATGGAAGGTATTTCAGTCTGTCCTTTTTTCTTTTGGTGAATAAAATATGTTTGGTCCAATTTACGCTTTTGCTTGCAAAGAAGGTTCATGCCTATGAATCTTGATCGTCCTTTTGACTTCCACATTTGAATTCTCTACATAATTAGTTTAACTGTGACTGCTAAATCTTGCATGTACGAAAATGTGAGATCAAATGATTCTGGTTTTGCTTAGAATGCACTCTTCCTCCAATCATTCTGTATGGTGAACTACTACCAGGGAGTTGGAAAAAATGGAATGTATTTCGACTGTTGATTTTTGTTTGGTGGTACTACTCATCACGACTAAACTAGCATCAGTACAATTTTTTCAGCTGATTGTTTGCTAAATGTTGCTCTCTGAATTCCTTGGTCATTTTTCAAACGGTCCTTATCTAATGGAAACATTCTTCGTCAGAGCAAGTCTACTATGCCCACCTCGAACATGAAGGAGGAACTTTCCCACTTTGTTTTGGCTGATCATCAGTTGCAAGGAGGAAGCAAAATCCTTTCGGAATCAACGCATGAAATAGCAACATATGAAAGTGATATTGCACTCCCAAGGTCTGTGTACTAATCTACTGACTTACTTCCAGAACAGTATACTGTCTAGTAAATACACAAATGATAGGAGAAAACTCCATGTTGTGGATTGTAGTGGTGCTTTAATGTTTTGGCTAGTCAACATTATTTGATGTTTATATCTGCATGTTTGGGTGTTTCAGCTTGTCAAAATTACTTGTTTTATGTGGTAACTGTCCAATCAATGATGTCTTCTTAGGGTGTGAATTTGCTGCAGAACTATTTTGAAACTAATGAGTTTGGATTTGTCTATAAATTAAAGTATGTTGCTTTGCTCCAGTCTGTGTTGATTATTACCCATTCCTTTTCTTTTAATTAATCATTTGACACAAATCTCCTTATAACCCCCCAAACAGCCCCCAAACAGCTCCTCCACATGTGAGAGTTGTTGTTTCAGTCCAATTATTTATTCTAAGTTGTTTTCATGCTGTCCTACATTAGGCTCCTGCAATGTGAAGCTTTCCAGCAGCCCCTAAACAGCCTACAACTAGCCTGTAAACCCCCCCCCCCCCAAACCAGCCAGCATGTAAAGAGCCGCAAACAGCCCCTTATAACCCCTAAACAGCCCTCCCGCACGTGAGAGCTATTGTTTCATTCCAATTGTATATTCAAAGTTGTTTTTATGATGTCCAACATTCTTACTCATGGATAAAAACCACACACAGTGGCAGTCTCATTGGAATAGGCAAACTTAATGTTTTTGAGTCTTCCACAAAGCTTAAATTTGGAAAAAGAATTCAAGGTATGTTGTTACAAATTTTAGTTTTGGACGAATACCACACACATTAGTTTTGGACAACTCATTATTGAGTACCCTTACATATTTTGAAAATAATACCTCAGGGAAATAATATCTCAGGATTTATGGGGTTCTTGTTTCCTTTTAAAACTCGGTTATGGAAATAATACCTCATGATTTAACCATATCAAGAAGCATTTTTTTTTCTTTGGGAATTAACAATGACTTAGTTTCTTGATTCCATTGCTTTATTTTGTTGTTTTATGATGAGATTGTGACTCTTGTTCACATGTTTCTTTTTATGAACTTATGTTTCAGCCTAGAGCTATATGAATTGTGAGCTTGTTATATTATTTTGCCAATAGAAAGTTGCCTTCGTAATTGATGAGCTCCCGCTTGGGTTGCATGATAAGTGCCTCTTCTACTAGGTAACCTCTCTGCCCCTTTGTCAACTAAGACTTGTTTCTTATTTTCTTTTTTCTTTTTTAGTGTGTTTACTTTTCTTTATGTGTTCTGTGCTAAAGCTAAACACACGCCTGCACACAGAACAACAGCCCACGCGCACAGCAAATGCGCACAGCTGCACAGCAGTCCACGTGCACCGCAGCCCACGTGCACCGCACAGCAGCATGTGCACAACATAGCAGCATTGTAAAATCATGCCATCATTCTGGATGCAGCTTTCTTCATTGGTCTTCAATATTTTGCAATTACCTACTCTAATTTTCACAAATTTAGCCAAGCGCTATACATTTTTAATGGGGGCACTTAATTATTTTTTAATCTATCATTGAGCAATTCTGAATCATATTAACCTTGACTACATGTGAGTTCGAACTCTGTAATCACTCCTTTGTTTAGTGCTCCCAAACAAATGTCCAGAGTTAAGTCATTTTTCCTGCTTAACCTTCCATTTTTGTTCGCATTTCAGCTCTGCAATTTGTCTACACGAGAATCAAAAGCATTTTGGTTGTGATAAATTTTTATAAGTATGCTTATTTGCATGTGTTGCCTATATTTACAAGGCATTTATAGATTATTAGTCTTTCAAGTTGTTGATGTTTTAACCAAAAGAAAAGAAAAAGATGGGATTGATCATTGTTAGACCTGAAACAAAGTTATACCTTTGTTTTGACATGTGGCAAATGTGGTGAATAATTCACAAAACACTAGGAAATTTTATTTGAGTTGGTTTAGGGAGAAGTTTATATTAAAATTTTGAAGTCTGTCAAGCTGGGTTACATTTAAATTTTCGTAAAGTATCTTTACCATTTTAGTTAAAGTGTAAATATGCTATTTTCTTTTTTTGTTTTTGAAAGTGTGATATTCTTGGAGAAAGGTGGCGAGATGAGAGGTCAACTTAAAAAAAAAAAAACTCGCATCAAGAAGAAGTTCAAAACATTGTTGAACATTTAAAGCTTCTAAAGTAATGCAGGCATACTTTCTGCCAATTTCCCAGCCAGAATGGTTGCCTCTTAAAGTCCAGGATTTAAAAAGGAAGGAATGGATACTTCAATTCCGATTCTGGCCCAACAATAACAGTAGAATGTATGTTTTAGAGGGGGTCATTCCTTGTGTACAGTCGATGCAGTTGCAAGCTAGTGATATAGGTAACTAACTAACTTAAGTTGATCCCTGCTTAGGAAGTTCAGCCTTTTTTTTTATACTCCAGGTTAAGATGTTCGTTGCTTTAGTTGAATGGTTTACTCTAAATGTTGTAGTTAAGGGTGATGGCCTTAAAGCCCGTTAAGGATAGCTTTGTTAGGGCCAACAATCACTTATAAGTGATTGTCCAAAAAACTGTGACCATTTGGATTAGCTTTCCACGGATTTTTTTTTTTAAAAAAATTGATTCCTTCTGTAGCTTTAAATTTGCAACTTTTAAAAAAATCTCTTATTCCAAAAAATGATTATTTTAAAAGCTAACTCAAACAGGTTCTTAGTGTTGCTATGGACTTGGCAAATATGTTACATTAAGGTTTTTGTTACCTGGTTAGAGGCCTAAGTTTCTGTTGCTAATTCGGCACTTCACCTTTTTTGAAACTTTGGATTAATTTTGATGGTGTTGTGTTTGCTTGCATTTTTTGGGAATTTATTGGTTCTCATTCTATCCTTTCTATGCTTAGTGCTAAATACTTATTTGCTCATTTTGACGACACAAGGGCCTGTTTTGGTACAATGGTAAAAGCTTAGTTTGACAAGTGAGAGATCACAAATTTGATTATGGAAGCATATACTTTACCCAATATGTCGAATGCTTTATCCGTCTATAGTCGAAGAACGCTACATAAGTGGGACCACCACTTCTTAATGTGCCTTTTTACTTTTTTGATAGCATCTGATCAGGTTTGATGCTAATAGTTGTATTAATGTTCCCTTTCTCTTTAGTAACATTTAGTCGGTTAGACACAGAAGAGGAAGTTGGTGATGGGATTCAGAAAGGTTCAACTACTACACCATACGATCAGGTTTGATCTTATACAATAACGTTGCACCAAATTTTAACTATACTTTGAACTAGTGGAGAGATCTCACACAATGGTTCTCTCTTCCTGTTCGTATTGATGCTTCCACTAGTACCTGGGTCTGAAAGCCTTCCCACACAGGCGCTTAAGTCCCTAAACTTTGGTAAAGCCTTGCAATATTTAGTATCAAAATGCTGTATTAGGACACTCTAAAAGAGGCTCTTAGAATTCATGCTTGCAGCATTTCAACGCTCTCCTGATTTCATTGGGCTTCTAAAGGTATTCTCCTATCAAAATTGTGCTTATATGTTGTGCTAATGTGACTTATCTACGGAAGGCTTAATTGCCGTAACCTCTTATTTCCCACATCGAAGCAGTTTTTTACCCATGCAAAATTGTAGTTATACAAAAATGCTGTATTAGGACACCCATGCGCACAGGAGTGGAACACTTGCTGCTGAGGGACGTGAATGATACAACCATTAGCACACTCGTGACTGAGGGTTTGGGTTGGGGGGCTGAAAAACATATCTAATGCTAGTTCTCTAGAGTTCTACTCGTTCATGAGAATTTTGTGTTTGCGGCCTGAGATGAACAGAGCTCCAAAGTTTAGATTCAATTTTTAATGATTCATAGAATATATGCGAACTCTAATTTGCTTAGCACTTTTCGAACTTGGAGGCCATCTGGTGTAGAATTTGACATTCTTTGTATTCAGAATCCAAAGTACACTCTGGCAATTTGTTCTAATGTTGGTGAACCATGTAATTTGTTGTAATCTTTTTTCGAATTTTAATAGATCGTGTTTCTTTTTTTCGAATTTGAACAAATGGTGTTTATAATTAAATTGTTACTGCAATTGTATAGGTAGCAAAAGAAATATGATATTTTTTAAAAAAATTTTAAAAAAATTTGTCACAGTTTAAAGTAGTGACAAACCCATAATAGCTATGATAAATTTGATAAATTGACACCACCATTTGTCACCGCACAGAGCAGTGACAAAATTAAAATTATTGTCACCAACATTGTCACCGCTAAGAGCAGTGACAAATATACAATTATTGTCACGGTTCATAACGGTGACAAAGGGAAGGAAATTAACCCTTTAAGGGGTCCTCAAATGGACAGTGACAAACGAAATTGTCACTGCTCAGAGCAGTGACAAATATTTTTTGTCATCCCCATAAATGTCACTGTCTGGAGCAGTGACAAAGACCCTTTGTCACCTCCCAGATCAGTGATAAATCAGCCATTCTGATGCAGTGATGAGTGTTGATGGTAGAGGGACATTAGTGCACCATACAAGTCTAGTTATGCTTCGAATTTGTTCTTTTGCATTGGAGTTCAGTTATCATTTTATAGTGGAGTAAACGGTAACTGACCAGTTGGTTAATTTGCTGATTAAAGAATTTGGTCATAGAAATTAACAACTGGTCTGAGCCAACAATAAAGAGCCTAGGAGGTACCACTCTTAGCTCTGCTGTGATGATTGGAAAGGCACATCAGGATCTTGTCAAGACAAGTTTGATCAATCGAAGGAGTCTCGATCGATTGAAGTCAAGACAAGTTTGATCGATCGAACATTGTTCAATCGATCGAAGGTTCGATCGATCGCAGCCACTTCAATCGATTGAAAGTTAGTTCGGTTTTGGGAATCTAAAAATAGGGTAGCTGCGTCCATAAAAATGAGTTCGTCATTTTTAATAAACCAAAAGCTACAAAAACAATTTTAAGCTTTCCAAACCTTCTCTATCCTCTTTATTAGGGTTCCCACCAACCCTAGTCTTTCTAGGAGTATCTATAGGAGTCATAAGAGTGAAGACTATCTAGTGGAGGCTGCTAAATGTTAGAGATTTCAGAATTGGGTTCAAGAGTCTAAGGTATAATTCTCGTCCTGTCTTGTGCGCATCTATAGATTTAACGTGTAGTAGATTTGGGCTACCAATAAGTTTTTGAAACTTAATCTTTCCGTTGCATTTTTAAAATTTTTTTAAACCTAATTTTCCTTTAATTGCTATCAGAGCCACGCTTGTTTGGATCTATTGATTCGTTTTAGAACACTAGTTTTGATTTGCATGTTGATTTTAGAACTATTTTCGAAACTGCATCATCACAGATCTGTTTTTGCAATGTTTTCACAATAGAATAGAAATCTGTGATTGCATTAGATGAATGGTGGATTCTTTCGATCGAAGTATGATCAATCTATTGAACCCCTTTGTTCTCAAGCGATCAAACTAATTTCGATCGATCGAACTATGTCATATTTGATCAATTGAATGGGGTTTGATCGATCGAGATTGATTCTCTGTCCAGGTGTTCTTGTTATAGTTTTAAAAGATTTTAAAATTATATACTTTAATTTCATATTATTCTGTAAAAATTTTTCAAAACATTCTGTGAAACTAAAAGTTCAATCAATTGAACGATGTTCAATCTATCGACGGTTCGAGCGATCGAACCTCTATTGATCGATCAAAGTGTGATAGAGAATTGAGATGCTAGTTTAAGTTCTAATTCAGTACGTAAAGAGTTTATGTACTATGTGAATAAATTAGGGGTTCCAATAGTTACATATATGTGTGGATGTGCGTACGACTAACCCTTTTTGCAGCAAGTTTAGTTCACTATCTCCCATGGCACCAAGATAAGTTTTAAATTTTTTATTTAATATTTGTGATTGGTATATTTTATGTAGTGGTTTGGTTTTAAGGTATATGTAAAGGGCGCTACGACATCAATCCTACGGAAAGGAATGTTGCACCGATTTCCCTAGTCTTTTGTATTCTATTGTTGCTATTTCTTTTCTAGATAAATTGTAAGCTTTGAAAGAAGCATAGGACCAATGTAATAGAATTAGAAAATCCATGAAGATGGAAGAGCAAGTCGTTGTCCATGAAGATGGAGCTAGAAGCGATCAAACCAAGACGGAGGTTCTATGAAGATAGAGCCATGGGAGATAGAGGCATATGAATGCTTTTATTTCAATTTTAGTTTTTGTTTTATGTGCTTGGTTTGTGATTGGCATTTAATTATATTGTTACTACTTGCATGCATGTAAAACAAGTTTTCTAAAATAAAAGTCAAAAACAGTTTCAACGCATTAGTAAACATTAGATGCTTAGGGGCAATGTGTGGAAACAACATTACAAAAAGCAAAATCCTTTACTACTAAATCTAGTAGGAGAGGGTCTTATTAATAACACCCACGATCTTCCATTAACGGTTCATTGTAAGATGAGTAGTGCATTCTGTGTCACCTCACCGGGGTGATCATTCCATACGGAGGGTTCACTACTCATTGGTTACTAGATGTGAACTTCCTATGGATAGGATCAATAAGATATATTAGAGGGTGACCAACACACGGAGGCACTACTTAAGGCGATTGTGATTGGATCCTAGTTAATGGTGTACACTAGCTAAGCTATGGATAAGGGATCCCACAAGAGGCATTATTCAGAAACTTAGAGATCAAATAGGTTCGGGAGTCATAACTTGTTTTGCAAGAGTTGCATAGCGGACAAGTCATGATTAATCAAAAGATCGAGTGTTGACCACCACACGGAGGCTCTATTCATTCGTTTTGATATTCTGGCGACTTCGGTTTAAAATAAGAGTTTTAAGGATTCTTTTACTTTAAATTGTCAAATTATGATATCCATATTTATTTTGTCTGTTTGATTTTTAGTAATCATAATGTCTGAATCTGTATTTAGTCCATTTGCCACCATACTCACTCAGAACAAGTTAACTGGAAATAACTACATAGAATGGAAACGAAACCTTGACATTATTTTAACTGCACAGGATCACACATATTTCCTAACCACCACATGCCCCAAAGAATCTACTGTAAATGCTTCGGCTGCAACTAGACGCGAGTTCGACAAGTAGAAGAAGTTGAATAGGATAGCTCGCTGTTACATACTGGCCTCTATGGCTAATGTGTTGCAACACCAATACCAGTCGAACGATTCTGTTAGTGGCATTATCAAATCCCTAAAAGAGATGTTTGGGGATCATGGCAGACCTGCTAGATAGGTTGCCATGCAAAAGATAATGAGTGCCAAGATGTTAGCAGGGACTCCAGTCAACGAAAATGTTTTAAAAATGATTGATTATTTAAATGAATTGGAGACCTTGGGAGCCAACATCGACCCACAAACCCAAGTTAATATGATCCTCAATTCGATGTCGCTGTCATTCACTCAATTTAAACTTAATTATAATATCAATTAAATGAATTTTCAATAAGTGAATTAATGAGTTCTTTGCTGGCAGCAGAAGGGGTGATAAAACCTGGGGGCAACGTTCTGAACGTTAAAAAAAACTCTTCATCTTCCCAATCTGCGCTAAAAGGCAAGAAAAGAAAGAAAAAAGCTGGCACTGGTGGTCTAAGTGTTGAACTGGTCCCTAAGATTTCAAAATATAAGGAAAAGGATAAGGGAAAAGGGAAGGTGGGTGGCCAAGGTAAAGGAAAGTGTTTCTAATGCGGCGAAAAGGGCCACTGGAATAGGAATTGCCCAGAATTCTTAGCTACAAGAGTTCAAGGTATGATTGAATCACATGTGATTGAAGTAAGTTTTATAACAGATACTTCAAACACTTGGTGCATTGATTCTGGTGCGACTAACCATATCTGTAATTCATTGCAGGGGTTCAGATCAACTAGGAAATACAGTGATAGGAAAATCGTGCTGACTCTGGGATCTAGCGCAACTGTTTCTGCAGTTGTAGTAGGAGTAGTAGCTTTAGAATGTTTAGACAATAAAGTGTTGATTTTATCAGATGTACTTTACGTCCCTTCAATGAGATGTAATTTAATTTCAGTTTCTAATTTATTGAATGAAGGTTATTCTTTTCATTTTGGAACTGAAGTTGTGATCAAATGAAATGATTCTTTTGTGTGTTCTGGTGTAAAATCAAATGCTTTGTATGTCATTACTCCTAATGTTTCTAAAGAATCTTGCATGGAACTTAATAAATCAGTGGTAACTTTACCATCTTAAAGAATGGAACCTTCCACTAATCCAACAAGGCTTTGTCATATGAGGCTTGGCCATATCAATCTAAATAGGATTGACAGACTAGTCAAAGATAGGGTCTTGGGTAATTTGGTTCTCGAACCAATGGAAGTCTGCGAGTCTTGTTTAGAGGGTAAGATGACCAAAAGGCCCTTTCCTGCGAAGGGCAATAGGACCAATGCATTGTTGGAATTAGTTCATACTGATGTGTGTGGACCAATAAATATTAGAACAAGGGGTGGTTATGAGTATTTTATAACATTTACTGATGACCACTCTAGGCATGGATATGTGTACCTAATACAGCAAAAGTCTGAAGCCTTTTAAAAGTTCAAACAGTTTAGGGCTGAAGTAGAGAAGCATTGGGCACACATATTAAGGTCATTCGATCTAATAGAGGTGGCGAGTACCTCTTTAATGAGTTTATTGATCACCTCGTACAGAAGGTATTCTGTCATAGTTGACTGCATCTGGTATGCCTCAGCAGAACGGTGTAGTAGAAAGAAGGAATTAGACTCTTTTATACATGACTAGCTTGATGATAATTTATTCGGAGTTACCGTTATTCCTTTGGGGTTATGCTTTGGAAACTGCTGCTTACATATTGAATCTAGTAACAATCAAATCTGTTCCCAGGACACTACGAGAGATGTGGATTGGACGCAAGCCTTCTTTGCAACATCTTGGATTCTAGATCAAAAGTATGCTATTTTGTATGGTATCCAAAGGGTACTTATGGATGGTATTTTTATGATCCAAGAGAATAAAAAGTATTTGTTAGTACGAATGCTATTTTCTCAGAGGATGATTATATCATGAACTATAAACCTAAGGGAAGGATAGATCTGAGAGAGATAGAAGGAGAGCCCTCAGTCCTGCCCGTAGTTGATAACGATGTCAGACAAGAAATTACCACTTCTTCACCCATTTTCGCACCGGTACCTCGTCATAGTGGGAGGATTATTGGCCAGCCTGATAGATACATATTCTTAGGAGAAGTTTTTAAAGCTGTCTCCATAGAATCTGAATCTGATCCTGCCACGTACGAAGAGGCAATGGCTGATGTATACTCAGATCATTGGGTTAATGCTATGAAGGCTGAATTGGAATCTATAGATTTCAATCGGTCTGGGATCTTGTAGAACTTCCAGCCAATATTAAATCCATTGGCTGTAAGCAGGTCTGTAAGAGGAAAAGAAGATCTGATGGAAAGGTTAAGACCTTTAAGCAAGGCTTATAGCGAAAGGTTATACTCAGAGGGGGGGCATTGACTATGAGGAAACCTTCTCACTGGTAGCTATCCTCAAGTCCATCAGAATACTCCTATCCATTGCTGCTTACCTAGATTATGAGATCTGGTAGATGGATGTCAAGACTGCATTCTTGAATGGCAATCTTGAGGAGGACTTCTATATGCAACAACCAGAAGGGTTTATAGCTAGTGGGAAAGGTAGCTTGGTATGCAAGTTATAAAAGTCCATTTATGGGCTTAAGCAGGCATCCAGGAATTAGAACATTCGTTTTGACCAAGTGGTCAAATTGTTTCGTTTTGTACAGAATCTGGATGAACCTTGTGTATATAAGAAGGATGAAGGAAAAGTGGTCACTTTTCTTATTCTCTATGTTGATGACATTCTACTCATTGGGAATGATGTAGCGGTGTTCTCAATGGTTAAGGTTTGGCTAGCTAGTGCTTTTGATATGAAGGATCTAAGAGAGGCGAGCTATATCCTTGGGATAAAGCTCTTTCGGGATCGTAAGCGAAAGATAATGGGATTATCTTAAGCTGGTTATATCGATAAGGTGCTAACTAGGTTTTCAATGGATAATTCAAAGAAAGGTTTGTTACCTTTCTGGCATGGTTTAGCGTTCTCCAAGTACCAGTGTCCTAAGGCACAGGAGGAGAGGAATCGTATGACAGGAGTTCCCTATGCTTCTGTAGTGGGAAGTATCATGTATGCAATGTTATGCACTAGACCTGATATCTACTTTGCCGTTGGCATGGCTAGCAGATATCAATCGAATCCAGGTCCAGAGCACTGGACAACCATTCAGCACATTCTTAAGTACTTGAGGAGGACGAAAGATTATATGCTTTTGTATGACGACAATGAGTTAATTCCAGTGGGATACACTGCCTCACACTTTATGTCAGATAAAGATTCGAGAAAGTCGACATCCAGACATCTCCTTACCTTAGGAGGGGGTGCTGTTAGTTGGAGGATCATTAAGCAAAAATGCATTACAGACTCAACTATAGAAGCTGAGTATGTGGCTGCTTATGAAGCTGCAAACGAAGTTGTTTGGCTCAAGAAGTTCCATATGGAGCTCAAGGTGGTACCAGCATCATTGTCACCTGTTACGCTTTATTGCGATAATAGTGGGGCAGTCACTCAATCCAAGGAGCCTAGGAACCACAGAAAGGGAAAGCACGTAGAGCGAAAATATCATCTAATTCAAGATATTGTTCAACGTGGAGATGTAACTATCGCAAAGATTTCCACCGTTGACAATCTTGCGAATTTGTTCACAAAGGTCTTACCATAGAAGGTGTTTGATCGTTATCTAGATAGTTTAGGTCTTAGATGTAGTGCTGAATGGTTATGACTACAAGTGGGAGTTTGTTGGGAGTGTAGCGTCAAACCGTTACTTTATGTATCAGACATTGACATTTTAAGATATGGATATCAGCTTTATATTATGTAAGTTTCTTTCATGAGATGATTGCTAATCCTTAAGTATCATCGTAAGTAATTTGTGTATGTATAAGATACATGCAAGTGAGATATGAATTACTATCCTTTAATACTTAGAACTTGTCACAGTGGATGATGAGATTGGATACCCCATCAGGTTTACACTATAGCATGATTAACTACCATTGGATGGAGTGATGAATCTCAGTGATTGGAGTATGACTCATAGTTAATATGCTAGTGCCTATAGTTCATTGATATCTGAATTTTCCTATTGACACTTAAGACTGTCAATAGTTGATAGGAACTCATAACTTGTATATGGTACGTGTTCTCAATCTTGAGATGATTATGAAAACAGATTATGGATATGGCTGCTTTGACTTACCAATCAGTGAGGTCTATAAAAGATCAATACCTAGGTATCTTGGGTATGTCATGTTCACAGGGTTGTGAGCATATATTGGAAAGATAGAATCTACCCTCTGTTAAAGAGTAAGCACTCTCTTGAGAATGTCACCAAGTTGATTACTGAGAACTACAGTCTTGTTGATAAGTAGTTATCAACATGTCTGGTAACCATGAGTGGTGAATGGGACTCAAGGAATACAAGAAGTAATCATGATTTAGGTTGACAGTAATAGTTATTCGACTACCTGAATATGATTATGAATGCTGACGGTAGAGAGACATTAGTGCACTATACAAGTCTAGTTATCGCCTCAGATTTGTTCTCTTGCCTTGGAGTTCAATTATCATTTTATAGTAAAGTAAACGTTAACTGACCAGTTGGTTAATTTGCTGATCAAAGAGTTTGGTCATGGGAATTAACGACTAGTCTGAGCCAACAATAAAGATCCTAGGAGGTCTCCCTCTTAGCTCCACTAGGATGCTTGGAAAGGCACATGAGGTTCTTGTCAAGACTGGTTCGATGGATCGAAGGAGTCTCAATCGATTGAAGTCAAGACAAGTTTGATCGATCAAAAATTATTCAATCGATCGAAGGTTCAATCGATCGAAGCCACTTCGATCGATTGATAGCTAGGTCTGTTTTGGGAATCTATAAATAGGGCAGCTGCGCCCAGAAAAATGAGTTTGTCATTTTTTATAAACCAGAAGTTCCTGAAACTATTTTAAGCTTCCAAACCTTCTCTATTCTCTCTATTATGGTTCCCACCAACCCTAGTCTTTCTGGGAGCATCCATAGGAGTCATAAGAGTGAAGACCATCTAGTGGAGGCATATGAAAGTCAGATGTTTTAGAATTGGGTTCAAGACTCTAAGGTATAATTCTCGTCCTCTCTTGTACGCATCTATAGAGTTAACGAGTAGAAGAAATGGGCTACCAATAAGTTTTTTGAAACTTCATCTTTCCGTTGCGCGTCTAAAAATATTTTAAACCTAATTTTCCTTTAGAAGAAGGGCAAAAGTACTGGGGAATAGGCACAACCAATGTGCCGCTCAATTGCCACGACCCTATTTTTGAAGTATTCATCATATCAAATTCGGTCTTCCTTTGTTTCGAAATCCATGTACCAAGGGTGGATTCGGGATTGCTGCATTGGTGGGCTTTTCCTTATCTCGAGCCGGCATAGCATCCATTTGAAATGGATCTGAACAATAGAACAGAACAAAAAAATAGAAAAGAAAATGAAAACAAGAAGAAATCGTTCTCAGATAGGCGGGACTGGTCCTGCCCAAATAGCGGGATCGGTTTTGGTCTAGGGTTTTGCAACGACATGGTCGTTGAGACCATTTCCACCAATTTATTTCGAAAGTCGTTAGCAAAAACAAAAGAAAACATCCATAGAACAGTTTATCATGGATTATCATGAGTGATTTTTGAAAAAAACAAAAAAAATTAAGATCAAGTGTGAGTTTTCTTACCTGAGATACAAAAAGGGCTGCTAACCGGGGGTGAATAGATAATATATTTTCCCCTAACACGCCTTGATTAATAGTGATGACAAAAACTTCAACCCAATCCTCCCTTCATGTGATTTTTGAGCTGAGGAATTCGAGGGAAATGGATCGCCTTTCACTCTCTCTCAGTTTTGTGTTTGGGAGTATGAACTGATAACTTAGGTTTTTTTTTCATATATATTAGAAATCTAAAGAGCGGGATCGGTCCTAGTAGTGTTTTACGACCGATCATGGTCGCGACCGGTCTTGCACAAGTTTCGGGACTTGTCATGACCGAGACCGGTCCTGGGTGTGTTTTGGGACCGGTCCTGGTCATTTTTGACAGGAACCTTTTATTCCAGTAGTTCTAAAATTTTAGAGTTATATTTAACATCCACGATTAAATCATACTGCACATTTAAAATCGAAATGTACTCTTTTTATTCATAAAAGTTCTATCGACTCATTCATTTCCAAATATACAATTCATTCTCAACTTTGAGCCCAACAAGAAAACAAAAAATACAAGGAACGAAAATTGAAACTTAAACTATGACTCACTAGTACTACGAATTCCTACTTACTTCTCCCAAATTCTCATAGTATCACAGTATACTCATATGAATTTTTTTTTTAAGATTTAAGATTTCCATGTAAATTCCTATATAAAATGTAAAGTCAATATTTCTCTATTATCCTCAAATCTTATCCACAAGTTTCTGTTACTTCCATCTTCCAACTCCATTTCCAAGCACTTTTTCCCTCTAACTAATACCAAGCTGTCCTCATCGAAAACTCAAAGAAGCCAATGACTATGGGTGCGAGGCTGAAAGATGCAAAAGAATAGGACATGCGCCCCACAGCAAAGATATGCAGTGATAATAATGAAAAACAAGTCATAGCTCGCAACTATTTTGGGAGGAGGTGGTGGAACAACAATAGCATCTGGATGAAAGAGCACATCTTCCAACTCCCATTCAGGATGAAACTGTGGATCAGAAGGTGCAAAATCAAACTCGTCCACAAGTCCATCGTACAGAGCAAAGAACTCCACAATATCATTGGCCAATCTGGATATCCAATGTAGTGGTGAACTGCCTCAGGAATACCTGGCATCAAGTCATGGACTATGGGGTCATCATCATACATAGGATCATCTCAGGGGAATACATTCGTGTCCTCTGAAATAGCGTAGGAAGATGAAGAATTGGAGTCATGCTCCTAGAAGTACTATGTCACCGGACTGCTATCAGGTGGTAGGGTGGAGTAGAAACAAACCGTAGCAGAGAGATCTTATCACGTGCACAGATAGTGGGCTCTAAGTTAGGGGTACACTTTGAAATCTCCTACTAAATTTACTCATCCAATACACCCAGTATCAACAACAAAGGTTCTTTCTCCCAACAACGAACAAAGTCATCGGGCAGTGGTCCAAGATCGTCAAAAAGACTATCATCACTACCAGCAGAGTGGGTACCCTCTGAATTAGGAGAACCAGGACGTGTACGTGGCTCCATAATAGGTCGCCTATCTCTAGTAGGGGATGGAGTCGTCTGTCTGAAGATAATACCTCCAAGGAAACATATACTATAACTTGCAGTGTGATACCGCAATTAACTAGAAATCTCGGGAGATAGTAAAACTATGCGTAAAGTAAATAAACAGAATAGACTATAGTAACTACTCTACTAATATACAATAGTTGTTATGTTATCGATGCTTTTACGTTTGACCATAGTCGGGGTCATCCAATTGGATTGACTCCTACTCCGGTTCAAATCCTTCTAAGAACGGCTTTAGTTGATGTCCATTTACTTTGAAAACTTCATTAGTAGCTGGGTTCTCAATTTCAACTATGCTATACGAGGATATGTTAGTAACTATAAAAGGGCCATTCCATCTTGATTTCAATTTGCTCGGGAAAAGATGTAATCGTGAATCGTACAATAAAACTTTTGCCCGGGGTGTGAAACTCTTTCGTAGAAGATTGCTATTATGATAAACCTTAGTGTATGCTTGGTTTATTTTCACAATTTCATACACATCATTTCTTATTTCTTCTAGCTCACTTAGCTGTAACTTTCTTAGCATGCCACCTTCTTGAAAATCATAATTTAAGGACCTAACCGCCCAATATGCTTTGTGTTCTAGCTCAACAGGTAGGTGACATGCTTTCCCATATACTAGCTTATAAGGAGACATTCCTAAATTGGTTTTAAAGATTGTCCTATATGCCTAAAGAGCATTGGAAAGACGTGAAGACCAATCTTTTCTGTTAGAATTTACAATTTTCTCCAAAATATGTTTTATCTCCCTATTAGCAAGCACTGCTTGTCCATTCATTTGAGGATGATATGCGGTAAACACTGAATGGGTGACTCCATACTTTTTCATTAAAATATTGAATGGTTTGTTATAGAAGTGGGATCCTTGGTCACTAATTATAGCTTTCGACGTACCGAACCTTGATAGTATATTATCTTTAAAGAATGTGATGACAGTGTTGTGTTCATTTCTCCTAGTGGTTATCGCCTCCACCCATTTAGAAACATAGTCTACGGCTAGTAGGATATACTCGAATTGGAATGATGGGGGAAAAAGGAGCCATGAAGTCAATTCCAAAATAGTCAAAAATTTCTATAGTAATGATCGGCGTTAAAGGTTCTTGATTCCATCTTGATAGGCTCCCTAGCATTTGACAATGTGCACATGTTTTACAAAATAAATAGGAATCTTTAAATAAAGAAGGCCAGTAGAGCCCATTTTGTAAAACATTCATGGCAGTTTTCTTAGCTAAAAAATGTCCCCCACAATGAGCAGAGTGACTGAAATGTAATACTTATTGGATTTCTTCATTTGGCATGCATTTTCGTATTACCTGGTCAGCACAGTATTTAAATAGATAAGGTTCATCAAAGTAAAAATGTCTTGCTATCACCCAAAACCGTTTCTTATCAAGGGAGGATCAGTGACTTGGGAGCTTCCCAGTTACTAGATAGTTAACAATGTCACCGTACCACAGTAAAGTGGTAGCCACCAGCAGTTGTTCATCGAAAAATGATTCTTTAAATGGTAAGGAATCTTGCACACTTATATATCCTCAAATGTCAACCTAGATAGGTGATCGGCTACAACATTTTCAACCCCCCCCCCCCCCCCCCTTTTTTTTATCTTTAATAGTTATATCAAATTATTGCAAAAGTAGAATCCATCTTATTAGTCATGGTTTTGTATCTTTTTGCATAACAAGTACTTTTAGTCCGCATGGTCCATAAAGCAAACTATAGATGACCCTATTAAGTACGATCTAAATTTATCTAGTGTAAAAACCACTACGAGTAATTCTTTTTCTGTAGTCGAGTAATTCATTTGAGCTCCACCTAATGTTTTACTTGCATAATAGCTGACGGATGGTTTCTTGTCTTTCCGTTGTCCTAAAACATCCCCTATAGCATAATCACTCGTATCACACATTAACTCAAAAGGTAAGTTCCAATCTGGGGGTTGCATTATTTGTGTTGTAGTAAAGTGTTATTTTAGTTTATCAAAAGATTGTTGACATTCGGATGTCCATTCAAATGGCGTATCCTTGGCTACAAGGTTACACAAAGGGTGCAAACTTGCACTAAAATTTGAATAAAGTGTCTATAAAACCCCACGTGCCCTAGGCACGAACATATGTCACGAACGGAATGAGGAGTAGGTCAATTTGAGATTAAATCAATTAGCATGATCAACTTGGATTTTGTCCTCAGATATGACGTGTCCTAACACAACACCTTTCTTCACCATGAAATGGCATTTTTTCCAGTTCAAAACCAAATTCCTATCTTCACATCTAGTTAGCACTTTTTCCAGATTACTTAGGCAATCCTCGTATGATTTTCCAAAAATAGAGAAATCATCCATAAAGACCTCTAAATATTTTTCTACCATATCTCTAAATATGCTCAACATACACCTTTAAAAGGTTACAGGTGCGTTGCACAATCTAAACGGCATTCTACGGTAAGCAAAAGTTCTAAATGGACACGTAAAGGTAGTCTTTTCTTGGTCTTCAGGCACTATCTCAATTTGGTTGTAACCACTATACCCATCTAAAAAATAGTAATATTTATGTCCAGCTACATGTTCTAACATCTAATCCATGAAAGGTAGGGGAAAATGGTCTTTTCTAGTAACAGCGTTAATCTTCCTATAGTCGATACACATTCTCCACCCAGTAGTGACAGGTGTATAAATTAATTCACATTCAGCATTGGGCACTACAGTAATCCCTGATTTCTTAGGTACAACTTATGTAGGACTTACCTAATGACTATCAGATATGGAATATATTATTCCTACATCTAAGAGCTTAAGGACTTCTTTCTTTATGACCTCTTGCATATTTGGGTTTAAATGTCTTCACATCTCACAAGATGGTTAGCATCATCTTCTAAATATATTTTATGTGAGCATAAATCAGGACTAATTCCTTTCAAGTGAGCTATAGTCCACCCTGGTGTACTAATGTCCCTCTACCTTTAGCATTCGTAATCATAATTAGGTTATCGGATAACTGGTTATTGTCAACCTGAATCATGATTACTTCTTATATTCCTTAAGTCCCATTCACCGCTCATGATTACCAAACATGTTGAAAACTACTTATCAACATGACTACATTTCTCAGTAATCAACTTGCTGACATTCTCAAGGGAATGCTTACTCTGTATCAGAGGGTAGATTCTATCTTGACAATATATGTGCACAACCCTATGAACATGACATACCCAAGATACCCAGATGTTGATCTTCTATAGACCTCACTGATTGGTAAGTCAAAGCAGCCATATCCACAATCTGTGTTCATAATCGTCTTAAGATTGAGAACACGTACCTTATACAAGTTATGAGTTCCTATCGACTGCTTGACAATCTTGAGTGTCAATAAGAAAGCTCAGGTCCATCAATGCACTATAAGCACTAGCATATTAACTAAGAGTTACACTCTAGTGATTAAGATAAATCACTACATTCAATGGTAGTTAGTCATGCTATAGTGTAAACCTGATGAGATATCCATTCTCATCATCCACTGTGACAAGATATAAGTATCAAAGAACAATAATTCGTATCTCACTTGTATGTATCTCATACACACATAAATTACTTACTATGATACTTAAGGATTGGCGATCTTATCATGAAAGAAACATACACAATGAGATGTAAAGCTAATGTCCATATATTAAAATGTCAATGTCTTATACATAAAGTAATGGTTTGAGGGCACAAACCCAACAAACTCCCACTTGCACTCACAGCCATACATGATTACATCTGAGACCTAGACTATCTAAATGACGATCAAAGATCTTCTATGGTAAGGCCTTTGTAAGCGGTTCATCAAGATTGTTGGCGGTGGCAATCTTGGTGCTAGTCACATCTCCACGTTGAACAATATCTTGAATTAGATGATATTTCGGCTCTACGTGCTTTCCCTTTCGGGAGTTCCTTGGCTCTTTGGACTGAGCCACTGCCCCACTATTATAATAATAAAGCATAGTAGGTGACAGCGGTGCTGGTACCACCTCTGCTCCATAAGGAAATTCTTAAGCCAAACAGCTTCCTTTGCGTCTTCCCAAGCAGCCACATACTTAGCTTCTGTAGTTGAGTCTGCAATGCATTTCTGCTTAATGCTCCTCCAACTAACATCACCACCTCCCAAGTTAAAGAGATGACTGGATGTCTACTTCCTAGAATCTTTATCTGACATAAAGTCCGAGTCAGTGTATCCCACTGGAATTAACTCACTACCACCGTACATAAGTATGTAATCTTTAGTCCTTCTCATGTACTTAAGAATGTGCTTAACGGCTGTCCAGTGTTTTGTACCTAGATTTGAATGATATCTACCCATGCCAACAGAAAAATAGATATCTGGTCTAGTAAATAACATCAAATACATGAGACTTCTCACTGCCAAAGCATAGGGAACTCCTGCGATGCGATTCCTCTCCTCTTGTGTCTTTGGACATTGGTCCTTGGAGAACGCTAAACCATGCCTGAAAGGTAACAAACCTTTCTTCGAATTATCCATTGAAAACCTAGTTAGCACTTTGTCGATATAACCAGCTTAAGATAATCCCATTATCTATCGTTTACGATCCTGAAAGAGCTTTATTCCAAGAATATAGCTTGCCACTCCTAGATCCTTCATATCAAAAGTACTAGCTAGCCAAACCTTAACCGTTGACAACGCCGCTACATCATTCCCAATGAGTAGAATGTCGTAAACATAAAGCACAAGAAAAACCACCACTTTTCCTTCACACTTCTTGTATACAGAAGGTTCATCAAGATTCTGTATGAAACCAAATGATGTGACCGCTTGGTCTAATCGGATGTTCCAACTCCTGGATGCCTGCTTAAGCCCAAAAATGGACTTTTGCAACTTGTATACCAAGTTACATTTTTGACCAGCTATGAACCCTTATGGTTGTTGTATAGAGATGACCTCCTCAAGATTTCCATTCAAGAATGTAGTCTTGATGTCCATTTGCTAGATCTCATAATCTAGGCATGCAGCAATGGATAAGTGTATTATGATGGACTTGAGTGGCTACTGACGAGAAGGTGTCCTCATAGTCAATGCCCACCCTCTTAGTATAACCTTTCGCTACAAGCGTGGCCTTAAAGGTCTCAACCTTTCCATCAGATCCTCTTTTCCTCTTGTAGACCCACTTACATCCAATAAGTTTAATATTGGCTGGAAGTTCTACATGATCCCATACCTGATTAGAATCCATAGATTCCAATTCAGCCTTCATACATTTATCCCAATAAGCTGAATCAACATCAGTCATTGCCTCTTCGTAAGTGGCAAGATCAAATTCAGATTCTATGGAGACAGCTTCAAAAGCTTCTCCTAAGAACATGAATCAATCAGGCTGGCTGATAATCCTCCCACTACAACAAGGTACTGGTGCAGAAATAGGTGAAGAAGTGTTGTTTTATTGATTTACATCGTTATCAACTACGGGTTGGACTGAGGGCTCTCCTTCTATCTCTCTCAGATCTATCCTTCCCTTAGGTTTATGGTTAATGATATAATCATCTTCCAAAAAATAACATTCATACTAACAAACACTTTCTGTTCTCTTGGATCATAAAAATACTATCCATAAGTACCCTTTGGATACCCTACAAAATAGCATACTCTCGATCTAGAATCTAACTTGCTCATCTTTCCTTTCAGCACATGTGCCGGACACCCCCATATCCTAAGATGTTGCAAAGAAGGCTTGCGCCCAATCCACATCTCCCGTGGTGTCCTGGGAACGAATTTTCTTGGTACTAGATTTAGTATGTATGTAGCAGTTTCCAAAGCATAACCCCAAAGAAATAATGGTTACTCTAAATAACTCATCATCGACCTAGTCATGTCTAAAATCTGATTCCTTCTCTCTGTTGCACCATTTTACTGAGGCGTACCAAGTGCAGTCAACTGTGACAGAATCCCATTCTGTATGAGGTGATCAATAAACTCATTAGAGAGGTACTCACCAACTCGATCAGAACGAATGGCCTTGATATATGTGCCCAATTACTTCTCCACTTCAGCCCTAAACTCTTTGAACTTTTCAAAGGCTTCAGACTTGTGCTGCATTAGGTATACATATCCATACCTAGAGTGGTCATCAGTAAATGTTATAAAATACTCATAACCACCCTATGCTCTAATATAAATTAGTCCACGCACATTAGTATGAACTAATTCCAATAATTCATTGGTCCTATTGCCCTTTGCGGGAAAGGGCCCTTTGGTCATCTTACTCCCTAAACAAGAGTTGCAGACTTCCATTGGTTTGAGAACCAAATTACCTAATGCTCATTCTTTGACTAGTCTATCAATCCTATTTAGATTGATATGCCCAAACCTCATATGCCAAAGCCTTGTTGGAATAGTGGAAGGTTCCTTTCTTTTAGATTGTACAGTTACCATTGAGTTATTAAGTTCCATACAAGAGTCTTTAGAAATATTGGGAGTAATCACATACAAGCCATTAGTTTTAACATTCGAACATATAAAAGAACTATTTCTTTTAATGACAACTTCTGTTCCAAAATGAAAAGAATAACAATTATTCCATAAATTTGAAACTGAAATTAAATTACATCTCATTAAAGGGACGTAAAGTACATCTAATAAAACTATTGTCTTATTGTCAAAAAACTCTAAAACTACTACTCCTACAGCAAACACGGAAACAGTTTCACTATAAACCAGAGTCATCACGATCTCCCCATCACTAAATTTCCTGGTTGATCTGAACCCCTGCAACGAATCACACATATGGTTAGTCGTACCAGAATCAATGCACCAAGTGTTTAAAGTATCCGTTATAAAACTTATTTCAATCACATGTGATTCAATCATACCTTGAACTCTTGTAGCTAAGAATTCTGGACAGTTCTTCTTTTAGTGGCCCATCTCACCACATTGGAAACACTTTCCATTGCCTTGGCCACCCACCTTCCCTTTTCCCTTACCTTTTACCTTAGATTTTGCAATCTTAGGGACCGGTCCAACACTTAGACCACCAGTGCTAGCCTTCTTCTTCCCTTTCTTTCCTTTTGGCATAGATCGGGAAGTAGAAGAGCTTTTCTCAACGTTCAAAACGTTGCCCCCAAGTTTGATCACCCCTTCTGCTGCCAGTAAGGAACTCATTAATTCGCTCATTGAAAATTCCATTTTATTTATATTATAACTTAGTTTAAATTGAGCGAATGCCGGCGACATCGTATTGAGGATCATATCAACTTGGGTCTGTGTGTCAATGTTGGCACCTAGGGTCTCCAGCTCGTTCAAATAACCAATCATTTTCAAAACATGTTCTTTGACTAAAGTCCCTTCCGACATCTTAGCACTCATTATCTTCTACATAGCTACTTGTCTGGCAGGCCTGCCCTGCTTCCCAAACATCTTTTTCAGGGATTCGATAATGTCTCTTGCTGAATTATTCGACTGGAATTGGTGTTGCAACACACCAGCCATTGAGGCCAGAATGTAGCAACGAGCCACTCCATTCGACTTCTTCCATTTATTGAACTCGCGTCTGGTAGTTGTCGAAGCATTTGCCACGGTTCTTCGAGGCATGGGGTGGTAAGGACATATATGTGATCCTTCGCAGTTAATACGATGTCAAGGTTTCGTTTCCATTCTGTGTAGTTATTTCCAGTTAACTTTTTTTGAGTGAGTATGGTGGCAAGTGGACTAAATGTTGATCCAGACATTATGATTTACTGTAAAATCAAAAGACAAAATAAATATGGATATCAGATTTTGACAGTTTAAAACAAAAGAATCCTTAAAAAACTCTTATTTTAAAACAAAGTTGCCAGAATATCAAAACGAAAGAGTAAAGCCTCCTTGTGGTGGTCAGTACTCGATCTTTCGATTAATCATGACTTGTCCGCTATGCAACTCTTGCAAAACAAGTGATGACTCCCTAACATTTTTGATATCTATGTTTCTGAATAATGCCCCGTGTGGGATCCCTTATCCATAGCTTAGCTAGTGTATACCATTAACTAGGATGCAATCATAACTGCCTCAAGTAGCGCCTTCGTATAGTGGTCACCCTCTGACATGTCTGATTGATCCTATCCATAGGAAGTTCACATCTAGTAACCAATGAATAGTGTAACCTCTGTATGGAATGATCACCCCTGGCGAGGTGACACAGAATGCACTACTCATCATATAGTGAACTATTAATGGAAGATAGTGGGTGTTATAAATAGGACCCTCTCCCACTAAATTTAACAAATTAAGGATTTTGCTTTTGAAAGAAAAATTTGCTTCTACATATTACCCATAAATATCCAATGTTTACTAATGGGTTGAAACGGTTTTTGAATTTTATTTAGAAATTTGTTTTACGTGTATGCAAGTAGTAACAATATAATTAAATGCCAATCACAACCAAGCACATAAAACATAAAACTAAAATTGAAACAAAGACATTCATATGCCTCTATCTCCCATGGCTCTATCTCCATAGAACCTCCTCCTTGGTTTGATCGCCTCCAGCTCCATCTTCATGGACAACGGCTTGCTTCTCCATCTTCATGGATTGACTAATTCTATTACATTGGACCTCTGCTTCTTTCAAAGCTTATTATTTATCAAGAAATAGAAAGTAACAACAAGAAAAATAAAGAAGGCTAGGAAAACTGGTGAGACTTTCCTTTTCGTAGGATTGAAGCCGCAGCGCCCTTTACATATGCCTTAAAAATAAATCAATAATTAAATACAACAATCACCAAACACAAACAATTAAATACAAAATAAAATATATGTTGATGATTGGTGCCATGAGAGATAGTAGACTAATCTTGCTGCAAAAGGGTTAGTCGTACACACATTCACATATATAACAAACATATACCTTAATTGATTTACACAGTACATAAACTCTTTACGAACTGATTCAGAACATTAAAACAACATCTAACTTCTCTATCACACTTCGATCGATCGACGACCGTTCGATCATTCGAACCTTCGATTAATTAAAAAATTGTTTAATCGCTTGAACATTCAATTTTACAGAATAATTTGAGAAAATTCCAGAACAATTTAAAATTTAAAACGTATAATTTTAAAAACTTTTGAATCTATGAAAAGTACACTTGGATAGAGAATCAGTCTCGATCAATCGAGCACCATTCGATCGATCGTTCGAACAGAACCAAAGTTCAATCGATCGAACCTGGTTCGATCGCTTGAGAACAGACGATATTCGATTGATCGAGACTACTTCGATTGATCGAACTCACTATACATCCAATGCTATCACAGATTTCTATTCTGCTGCGATAATACTATAGAAACAGATCTATGATGTTGCAGTTTTAAAAATAGTTCTAAAAACTAGAGTTCTGAAATGTATCTATGGATCCAAACAAGCGTGGCTCTGGTACCAATTGAAGGAAAATTAGGTTTAAAAATTATTTTAAACGCGCAACGGAAAGAATAAGTTACAAAAACTTATTGTTAGCCCAGGATCTACTACTCGTCAATTCCATAGATGCGTACTAACAAAAAGGTGAAATATACCTCAGGTCTTGAACCCAATTCCGAAATCTTCAACCTTGGTGATACAGTTGTTACGAAACTGCATTCCCAGAATCCAATGACAGTGCATATAAGTTGGTACTGCAAAAAATAACGTGAAAAATACAATAACCCTACAAGGGTGGAACTAGGGTTACCTTAAACTGCTAAAACGGATTGCTGTAGTAGACGAATCGAGAACACGGGCTCGATAATAGCTCACGATCTTCTTCCATAGTCCTTTGCTGCCAGAATATCGAACTGAGTATGGGCACCTTTGAAATCCTTTATGTTTCTTCCCTCTCTTTTTACGCTCTATTTTCTATTCTGAGTTATAATACTCTCGATGGAAAAATGCAAACTGAGGAGAGAGCCAAAGAAGCATATTTATAGGCTACGATAGGGACCACAAAAAGTCAATAAGGAATAGCCTTCCTTATGGAATTAGGAAACCGTAATTCGAATTGAATCAGATTCCTATTTCAATAAATTAGAATTCATACCACTAAAGAATTATAATTGTACCCCTACTCTTATCTCAGAAATATATTTCGATCTCCATGTTATTAAATGCTTATTATCTCCCCATGTTAAGAGTACAGATATCCATTAATTAAATAAAATTGCTGACAATCATATTTAATTAATCTTTTAAAATTCCTCGAGATCCTCTGTTTAACTTATCTGATATGTCGGATGCAAAATCCACTTGTAAGGTTTGACATAATCAAAACTTATAAGCTTTCTCAAGGGGATATCATCAATCCTAAAATTGAGACATGGATTCCATCATTAATTAATATCCACCACACAATTAATATTGTCACCCAATCTAATGAGATATTGACCCATTTAAGGATCTCACCCTTTCAGGGATCAAAGCGTAAATATCAAATGCACGTGCCTATAAATTAACTTAGGATTTAGAGCATAAGCACTCATAATAGTCATGAGGTATTAATTATCTTATAAGTCAACATAAAGATAATTACCCCAAGTCGGTCCCATTTAACACACAAAGTGTACCAACATGGTGAGTTGAAACTATACCTTTTCCCGCAGTCAAGGTAAACCTACTACAACACCATGCTGCAGTCCTACCGATAGTGTGTCCAATCCATCTAAGACTGTAAACCAAATTCATACATTCTACAAGATTCGATGGTCTGATCTTCCGTGTATAAGCCGAACTCTACACACTGAACCACCTACTATGTAGAATGAAAGACACACATGCATAATATTAAATAAATAATATAATACAAATATTGTCCACACAGATTCTCATAAAAATTGATTAATGGATTTTATTAAATGAATAATAAATCAACTACATAAAGCATGGCTTTTAGTACATATCCCTAACAACAGTAGCCTCCATTAGGTTGTCTTTACCCTTATGACTCCTGTGGATGCTTCCCAGAGAGACTATAGATGGTGGAATCTCTAACAACGAGGATATGAAGGTTTAGGAAGCCATAAACATGTTTTGCAGTTTCGTATAAGAAAAACAATGATTATTAAACCCTGTATATAGCTGCCCTATTTATAGATTTCCAAAACCGACTTTAATCTTCAAGTGATCGAAATGTCAAGACTTTAATCGATCGAGACTCTTTGATCGATCGAACCTGTCATTACAAAAACCTCCTATGCCTTTCCAAGCATCCTAGCAGAGCTAAGAGTGGGACCTTCTAGGCTCTTTATTGTTGGCTCAGACCAGTTTGTTAATTACCATGACCAAACTCTTTGATCAGCAAACTAACTAACTGGTTAGATAACGTTTACTCCACTGTAAAACGATAACTGAACTCAAACGCAAAAGAATATATCCGAAGCGATAACTAGACTTATATGGTGTACCAATGTCCCTCTACCTTTAGCATTCGTAATCATATTCAGGTAGTCGGATAACTGGTTACTGTCAACCATAATCATGATTCCTTCTTATATTGCTTAAGTCCCATTGACCACTCATGATTACCAAACATGTTGATAACTACTTATCAACAAGACTGCATTTCTCAGTAATCAACTAGGTGACATTCTCAAGGGAATGCTTACTCAAAATCAGAGGGTAGATTCTATCTTTACAATACATGCTCACAACCCTATGAACATGACATCCAAAGATACCCAGGTGTTGATCTTCTATAGACCTCACTAATTTGTAAGTCAAAGCAGCCATATCCACAGTCTGTCTTTATAATCGTCTCAAGATTGAAAACACGTACCTTATATAAGTTATGAGTTCCTATCAATTGTTTGATAGTCTTGAGTAGGAAAGTTCTGGTCCGTCAATGCACTATAAGCACTAGCATATTAACTAAGAGTTACACTCTAGTGATTGAGATTAATCACTACATCCGATGGTAGTTAATCCTGCTACAGTGTAAACTAGATGAGATATCCTATCTCATCATCCACTGTGACAAGTTCTAAGTATCAAAGAATAATAGTTTGTATCTCACTTGTATGTATCTCATACATATACAAATTACTTACTATGACACTTAAGGATTGACGCTCATCTCATAAAAAAAACATACAAAATAAGATGTAAAGCTGATATCCATATATTAAAATGTCAATGTCTCATACATAAAGTAATGGTTTGAGGGCACAAACCCAATAGTACCTCGTCGTAGTGGGAGGATTATCAGCCAGCCTGATAGATACATGTTCTTAATAGATGTTTTTGAAGCTGTCTCCATAGAATCTGAATCTGATCCTGCCACTTACGAAAATGGCTGATGTTGATTCAACTCATTGGGTTAAAGCTATGAAGGCTGCATTCGAATCCATAGATTTCAATCAGGTCTGGGATCTTGTAGAACTTCCTACCAATATTAAACCCATTAGTTGTAAGTGGGTCTACAAGAAGAAAAGAGGATCTGATGGAAAGGTTGAGACCTTTAAGGCTAGGCTTGTAGCAAAATGTTATACTCAGAGGGAGGGCATTGACCATGAGGAAACCTTCTCGCCAGTAGCCATGCTCAAGTCTATTAGAATACTCTTATCCATTGTTGCATGCCTAGATTATAAGATCTAGCAGATGGACATCAAGACTACATTCTTGAATTGAAATCTTAAAGAGAACATCTATATGTAACAACCAGAAGGGTTCATAGCTAGTAGGAAAGGTAACTTGGTATGCAAGCTACAAAAGTCCATTAATGGGCTTAAGCAAGTATCCAGAAGTTAGAACATCCGATTTGACAAAGCGGTCAAGTCATTTGGTTTCATACAGAATCTGGATGAGCCTTGTGTTCTCTATGTTGACGATATTCTACTCATTGGGATGATGTAGTGGAATTATCAACGGTTAAGGTTTGCCTAACTAGTACTTTCGATATCAATGATCTAGGAGAGGCGAGCTATATTCTTGGGATAAAGCTCTTTCGGGATCGTAAGTGAAAGATAATGGGATTATCTCAAGGTTGTTACATCGACAAGGGGCTAACTAGGTTTTCAATAGATAATTCGAGGAAAGGTTTGTTACCTTTCAGGCATGGTTTAGCGTTCTCCAAGGACTAGTGTCCAAAACACAGGAGGAGAGGAATCGCATGGTAAGAGTTCCCTATGCTTCATTAGTAGGAAGTCTCATATATGCGATGTTATGCACTAGATCAGATATCTTCTTTACCGTTGGCATGGTAAGTAGGGATCAATCGAATCTTGGTCCAGAGCACTGGGCAGTCATTAAGGACATTCTTAAGTACTTAAGAAGAACTAAATATAACATGCTTATGTATGGAAATAGTGAGTTAACTCTAGTAGGATATACTGACTCGAACATTATGTCAGATAAAGATTCGAGGAAGTCGACATTCAAACATCTCTTTACCTTGGGAGGTGGTGCTGTTAGTTGGAGGAGCATTAAGCAGAAATGCATTATAGACACAACTACAAAAGCTGAGTATGTGGCTGTATGTGAAGTTGCAAAGGAAGTTGTTTGGCTCAAGAAGTTCCTTATGAAGCTCGAGGTGGTACCAGCGTCGCTGTCAACTATTACGCTATACTGCGATAATAGTGGGGCAGTAGCTCAGTCCAAGGAGCCAAGGAACCACGCAAAGTGAAAGCACGTAGAGAGGAAATTTCATCTAATCCGATATATTGTTTAACATGGAGCTGTGACTGTCACTAAGATTGTCACCACTGAAAATCTTGTGGATCTGTTTACAAAGGCCTTGCCATCGAAGGTCTTTGATCGTCATCTAGATAGTCTAGGTCTTAGATGTTGTCCTGAATGGTTATGAGTGCAAGTGGGAGTTCGTCAGTTTTGTGCCCTCAAACCATTACTTTATTTATGAGACATTGACATTTTATTATATGGATATCAGCTTTACATTTCAATGTGTATATTTCTTTTATGAGATGAATGTTAATGTGTAAGTATCATAGTAAGTAATTCGTGTGTGTATGAGATACATATATGTGAGATACGAATTACAATTCTTTGACACTTAGAATTTGCCACAGTGAATGATGAGACTGGATATCTCTTTAGGTTTACATTATAGCATGATTAACTACCATTGGATGGAGGGTTTAATCTCAATCACTGGAATGTTACTCTTAGTTAATATGTTAGTGCTGATTAGTGCATTGAAGGACCTGAGTTTTCCTATTGACACTTTAGACTATCAACAGTCGATAGGAACTCACACCTTGTATAAGGTACATGTTCTTAATCTTGAGATGGTTATGAACACAGACTATGGATATGGCGGCTTGGCTTACCAATCAGTGAGGTCTATAAAAGATCAACACCTGGGTATCTTGGGTATGTCATGTTCATAGGATTCTGAACATATATTATTAATATAGAATCTACCCTCTTCTAAAGAGTAAGCATTCCCTTGAGAATGTCACAAAGTTGATTACTGAGAACTGCAGTCTTGTTGATAAGTAGTTATCAACATGTTTGGTAATCATGAGTGGTGAATGAGACTCAAGGAACACAAGAAGTAATCATGATTCAGGTTGATAGTAGCCGTTTATCCGACTACCTGAATATGATTACGAATGTTGATTATAGAGGGACATTAGTACACCATACAAGTCTAGACATCGCTTCAGATATGTTCTTTTGTGTTGGAGTTCAGTTATCGTTTTATAGTGGAGTAAACGTTAACTAATCATTTGGTTAGTTTGCTGACCAAAGTTTATGGTCATGGGAATTAACAAATGGTCTGAGCCAACAATAAAGAACCTAGGAGGTCCTACTCTTAGCTCTGCTAGGATGCTTGGAGAGACACATGACAATTTTTTCTTGACAGGTTCGATCAAATGAAAGAGTCATGATCGATTGAAGTCTAGACAGGTTCAATCGATCGAAGGTGGTTCAATCGATCGAAGCTTTGATCGATCGAACCCACTTCGATTGCTTGAATGTAAGGTCGGTTCTGGGAATCTATAAATAGAGCAGCTGCGTCAAGAAAAAGAGGTCATTGTTTTTATAAACCAGAAGCTACAGAAACTATTTTTGGGTTCCTAAACCATCTTATCTTCTCCATTAGAGATCCACCATCTCTAGCATCTAGGAAGCACTCATAGGAGACAGAAGGGTGAAGACAACCTAGTGGAGGCTGCTGCACAAGCAAGGAAGATCACAATCAAAATTAGGTTCAAGACTTGAGGTATATGCTCTTCTCCCTCTTATGCATACGTAGCTATAGAGTTTATAAGTTGGAGATCTGGGCATACCAATAAGTTTTTGAAGCTTAATCATTGCACTGTGCTTTTAAAATAATTTAAAACATGTTTTCCTTCAATTTTTATGATCCAAGAGAACAGAAAGTGTTTGTTAATATAAATGCTATTTGTTTGGAGGATAATAATATCATGAACCATAAACCTAAGAGAAGGATAGATTTGAGGGAAATAGATGTAGACCCCTCTATTCCTCCAATAGTTGAAAGCAATCCAAGAAAATACCACTTCTTTACCTATTTTTGCACTGATACCTCGTCGTAGTGGGAGGACTATCAGCCGGCCTGATAAATATATATGTTCTCAGGAGATGTTTTTGAAGCTGTCTCCATAGAATCTGAATTTGATCCTACCACGTATGAAGAGGCAATGGCTAATGTTGATTCAGCTCATTGGGTTAACGTTATGAAGGCTGAATTGGAATCTATGTATTCCAATCAGGTCTGGGATTTTGACCTTCTAGCCAATATTAAACCCATTGGCTGTAAGTGGGTCTAAAAGAGGAAAAGAGGATCGAATGGAAAGGTTGGGACATTTAAGGCAAGGCTTGTAGCAAAAGGTTATACTCAAAGGGAGGGCATTGACTATAAAGAAACCTTCTTGCCGGTAGCCATGCTCAAGTACATCAGAATACTCTTATCCATTGCCGTATGCCTAGATTATGAGATCTGACAAATGGACGTGTAGCACCCTGAATTTCATTAGAGTTTCCACGTAGGATATTAGGAATTAGTGATGATGTCACCATGATACAGTTATAAAAGGTCCATTAGGTTGACCTAAACTAAGAACCGTTACAAGATCCTATAGTCAACATCTTAACGACAACGACGACACCTGTAACCTAGAGTCTATTAGAATAGACATAACCTTAACGTGTATAGCCTCAAAGTAAGAGACAATAGACAAATTTGAACATAGGCTCGTACACAGCCCCGTACACACACACACTAGCAGTGATGTTCATATTTCATAGTTAGCACGTAAACTAAGGCATAGACACACAGTCCGAAAGTGGACCCCACTATAGTGCCATGTGGCAGCCATGCACCACCACCACCCTCCACTTGGTCCCCTCATATCTACCCTTAGATTTACACACACTTGAATATACAGCTTGTGGTGCCCCCATTGTACACAACCAAATCCCCTCACCCCTCCCTCTATATAAGAAACACACTTCCCCTCCTTTAACCCTCTTATATTCAATAACCCAACCCCACAAATCTATCTATACAGATTCTATATAGAGAGAGAAATCGAGTGAGAGCTTGAGAGTCCAACCAAACTCACCCATAACCCTCAGTTTGTATCCACCACACAGCTATACCCCTATACGTTGCATACCCAACACATTTTTCCTCTTAGCACTCCCCCTCTACTCACATGCATACTGTGTACACACACTCAGGCGCACAAAACCAGATGGGTAAGAAGAGAGACGCACGAGGAGAGAGAGATAGAGGAGTTGATCGGAGAAGTTTAAGAGGACCCATGATCATCTGAGGTAACCCAGCCTACCCATGTCATTTTGGACCCCTCCATGTCGTTTAGGAACCTCAAGGATCACATGCATGCTGCCCAATCAGAGCCTTAAGCTCAGACCATACCCATAATGCCATTAAAGCTCCTCACCGGAACTTGGATTTTAAACCATCACCAAATCGGCCCAAAGTGACACCAAATAGACCCTTATGGCCCCATAATCACCCCCTAAGATCAGTTCTTGATTTGGTATAGGTTTAGACGTGCATGCAAGCCATTATTCTCGATTTTGTAAAAATAAAATAACGGACTGGTGAGTGCCCAAAACGAATAAACCAGACCTTGGGCTTATACTATGTTGTAGAGGAGAGAGAATCGATCCTTTTGGCGTTGGTTTTATGCATTTTGACGGAGAGATGAGGGAGTTATGAAGAGAGAGAAGTTTTCCGGCGGGCCCCGATTTTCCGACGACCCTGTTTCGCCGGAGAAGATGAAGGGAATTCAGATTATAAGACCTGGGTATGGGTCGGGCATGTGTTGGGTAGGTCTGTGTTTACAAGCGGGTAAGGGTCACGGGTTAGGGTCAGGTTTAAAAACCCGTGGACCTTTTTAAGTCTAACGGCGTCGTTTTGACGCCGGCTTTCTTTTGGGTTAGTTTCGGGTATTCGGGGCGGGCTAGGCTGAGTCTGTTAGCGGGTATGGGTTTGGGTTAGCGAATTAATTCATTTTATGAGTGTAAACGGTTAATCCGTTTAGTCAAGGGTCGGGTTAGATTCGACCTGGTTGGGTTTTCGTTCGGGTCGGGTCGGGTCGGGTCCGGTTTAACCCGCAAGTTCTGGGCTTGGGTTCCCTTGAGAGTGTATTCGGGTTACCCATTTGGTTAGGGTCGGTTCGGGTTTGACCCGTCGGGTCTGGATTAATAATATAATTATTAATTACTTATTGATAGTTTTAAATGGTTTTAATTAACTACTTATTTAAGTTCTATAATTAGCATTTCTAAGTTATGAAATATTATTATATAATATTTCATATATTCTGAGTACTATTATTGTATCATATAATAATGCACATTTATTATTTATATGTATAATATAAATAATAAATAATAACTATTGTTTTTCTTTAGTATTTAAATAGCATTTAAATACCTATACATATTAGTAAATTCTGGAAAATTAGAGTAATGACCCTAAGACTATTTTTCTTATATTATATAAGTTATAAAGCTATAATACTATATATTAGTATTTTTAATAATTAATAAGGAGCTATTTTAAGAGTATTTTAATTATTAAAAATACCAAACTAGCTCCGAAAATTATGAGATAAATACTGGTAGTGTATTTGAATGTATAGTATTTAATAAAAATACTTCCAAGTCTTATTTCTTATGTTTGGTTATAATTATGTCTTTAAGGATTAATATAGTTATATATATATAACGAATTATCTTCGATAATTGATAATAAATAATCCGTGACTCCGAAAATTAGGCGGTTAGTTCCCAGAGTCTTAGAATAATGTCTAGAACATTATCCTTAAGTTTGGTGACCTATTGTTAAGGTAAAAAATACAGCTTGTCATTAGGGGCCACATTAGTATAGCAAGCCCTGCATTTTACCTCGTAAAACGCGACGGACTCCGATTTGAGTCTAGTCAATGGCGTTGGACTTAGAATGACACGTCGATCACTACCTTGAGGTTTATAACCTCATTTGGTAAAATTACCATTTTGCCCCTATAGTTGCACTCATTCTTTATTATTGTTTCTTCCGTTTATGTTGTAGAACTTGACAATTATCTACTTTTCGAGGATCGGTGACTCGAGGTGAGTTTCCTAACCTCACTCTAATACTATTAAGATTAATTAAAGATACTTGTAAGCTATTGAAATAATGTGTTGTATAGTAATGTGTTGTGTATGATGCTCTATCTTACCCAGAATGTATATCACTATGATTACTCGTGATATGGTAGTGTTAGTGCTTACGTGAGCATTTCAAGAGTTTTATCTATATGACTATTGGTATCAAATCCTTGTTATAAGATCCATGGTTTTATGATTATGTTTTCGCTATTAAGATGATAAATGCACGCTTTGTGATGATTGCTAATCAACGCATGGCATGGTAATGAAGTAAATGAAAGGAGTAGAGATGTATACGAGTGATTGATAATGGATACTTGCATTTCATGACACGAGTTAGTATGCGTTGTATGAAGAGCGAGATGTGATTGAATGAGAAATGTGATCGAGAAAGAGAAGTGAATTTGAGTTGAGTGCCAGTTGGGCGATAGTTTGAGTGCCAATTGGGTGACAGTTAATGTGCCAGTTGGGCGATAGTTTGAATGCCAGTTGGGTGACAGTTAATGTGCCAGTTGGGCGATAGTTTGAATTCCAGTTGGGCGACAGTTAATGTGCCAGTTGGGCAATAGTTTGAATGCCAGTTGGGTGACAGTTAATGTGCCAGTTGGGAGATAGTTGAATGCCAGTTGGGCGGCAGTTAATGTGCCAGTTGGGCGACAGTTAATGTGCCAGTTGGGCGACAGTTAGAGTGCCAGTTGGGCGACAGTTAATGAGCCAGTTGTGTGACAGGCAGTGTGCTAGTAGGGCGTTGGTAACATCGTGATAGTCAGAGTGCCAATCGGGCGATGGATAGGTTAGAAAAAGATAGTGACGAGAATGTGTTAATGAGTGATACGTTTGGTTCTGATAAAGATTACGAGTTCATTGTTGAGGTCGGGGATTCAGCATCCCGACGCAAAGGTAATTGCAAGGGTTATGCATTGACACGCATGCGCATGTTAACAAAAAGAGAATGTATTCTATGATAAAAAGCGATTATATGCTTACTTGTTTCTATGTTTTTTGTTAAGACTTTTGCTATGCCGTGATAGAATGCGTCTTTTGATAAGAGATTAATCGTATCCTAAGATACAGAATAATAACATGAGTTGAGAGCTATTTGTAGTTATTGATTTTTATGCGGTTGGACTCTCACTTAGCTTTGTTCCAAAGTTGACGGCATGTTACGCCCTGGGCATTCCCATGTCCAGAGTGATGTCAATTTTGCTAGTATGGAGGTGAGCTCAGGATACAATGCTGAGGAGCTAAGAAGGATAGAGCTGGGCTGGAGATCGAAGATAATTATCTCAATTTTTTCTTATGTTTAAGTTTATGTAACAAGTTTAGTATTGGCCTTGTGTAATAAGCTCGATGTTATTATAACTTAAGTTTTGGTTTCCGCTGTTGTATTTGTATTCTGTTAAGTTTAAATTATGTTTATACTTTAGCATTCCCCTTACAAATGACGTCCGGAGTTAGAAGGACATAATGGTTAATCAACCAGTCACGTGTCTATAGACCCATAAATTTTAATTTTTCCCTATTTTTGGCTTATCCGGGGCGTGACAAGGATTTTTGGTATCAGAGCCTAGGTTTAGGCTTTTACCGTCTGTCCAACACACATAAGCTATGAACCAGGTCATAGTTAATTTTGTTAAGTAGGTAAGCTATGGAGCCATACATACTACCAGACGTCTTCGTAGGATATAAGGTTAGCTGTTAGACGATAGACGCTTAGTATATGGATATCTTCCTTAGATATTTTGTTAGAGCGACTTGTAATATAGACAATAAGTTTAGGCTCTGACGGACTTTCTGAGACGAATCTTGGAATAGTCAGCTTAGCCTAGAGTCTAGAAAGACTAAGGATAAGATACCTCATCACCGTAAGTCATATGTTAGTTGAGTGGTTCCACTTGTAAGTTGGATAGCGTCATAGCACGAAACTTGAGAATAGGAATTCCCTAGTCCTACATAGAAATACAAATAGGCCTTATGGATAGATAGACACCTTATATGCTTGGATTACTCTGTATTGCTTAGATAGCATGTGATGACGAAATATGATAAGCTAAAATAACCTTATAGACACCAACTCATACATAAGAATGCGCGAATCTTCACAACATCTGCTACACTTGCAATCTGATAGGACACATGCACAAAGATTGTCAAATTTCCAAGATCTACTGTCGACCAGATCAAGCACAGGGCCTACCAAGAGAAGACACGTTTTGGGTTTATAACATCGACATTCCATCAACGCACTAAAGAAATGTATCTTTGACCCTTGTGCATGTTACAAATTATAACCATATAAGACTGAGTAATTGTATTCCTTTTTATGAATTAACTCCGCTTGAGTAAATCCACTATTTTCTATCATTGGTTGCGTCAGATCGATTACCCTTATGATGATGAATCTTGGGACATCCTTTACTGTTCCACTAATCAACACTTATTCGTTGACCCCTCTGATTTCACTTAACAAGAGTTTGGATCATTTTTATCAATGATAAATCCAATTGTGAGTTCATCTGCTTTCTATTACTATAAGTCACCTCTTTGAACTTATCATCATGAAAATCGATTCCAATAATTTATTTACAAACCAATCGCTGTAAGTCATTTGGAATTATGATCGGTTAAATTAATCTCTATAAATCGTTTGGACGATCAACCATTTGACCAACTTTTGCAAGTGCGTATCCCTTGACACTATTGCAATGGAGATCTCTGTATTTGTTCACCTAGGAAACTCAAGCATATTGTACCCCTTTGTAAACTAGTCTTCATTTCCTTTCATTTCACAAATTCTTCTTATTGGTAACCTTAACTTTTATCATTAAGATTTCACCTAAATTAATCGCTCATGAGACAAGGAATTCTTATTTCATACCTTGGAGGCTTTACGCCTTTAGTCATTGCATTACTATGATTTTCCTATAGTAATCATCTGATGATTATTCTCAGATACTCATTCTATACATTGTAATCCTACGAGTGAGTGATCATATACCTCTTCGTTTTCTAACTCAGTACATAATGAGTATTCATTTTGTTATGAATTCAACTCCTTTCAAGTAAATTCAATCCTACTTCAATTACCAATAACACCTTATATGCTATGTATTAATTAACACACAGGGAAATTGCTAACGACTTATGTCATCGCCTACGAAACCTGAACTCCACAACGATTTCATGTCGACACGTGAAGGAATTCAATCATAGCAACACGCTTAAGAGGATGCCACGACCCATTCAAGTTATAGAAGAAATCGTGAGACTAACTAGACTTCTCAACCATCGCATCAAGAAGCTGAGAGGTAAGAATCTTGCCCGATTAAAAACGCAGAAGAAACAAACCAGTGTCACAAACAGCTACTCGAATGTCATCCGCAATCACTAGAGAAAACTCTGGATACATCAAGAATCATCATAAGAGATAGAGAAACAATGAAAGGAAAGTTAGTCAGACTGCCGTTCAGAGACATCCAAAGCAATGTGATATCTGGACATCACTCCAAAGAATGCACAGCACCAAAACAGCTCACAAGATGATAGGCACAGCGCTTCAATTGTGGAAAGGCTGGACGTGTTGCCAAAGACTGTCCGAAATGAGGAATTCTAAATAATGTTCCATATCCACGAAAATACGAAAAGAGAACTCACTCTAAATAATGTTCCATATCCACGAAAATACGAAAAGAGAACTCACATATCAGCAAATCAATCCCAGCATTAAGCAAGATGAAAGATCGAAGGTGCCATATGCAATGTCAGAACTTTGAATTTCACATGGTTTCGATGTAGCAAAGAAGTTTGGACGTTCGAAAGAACTTGTGAGAAGACCTGATTAATCGACTGATAAGAAACCTCACAGCTTTAGAATCAGAGATAAGATTAGTACCTTGTACTTTTTGAGACCTAGCAAACTCTAGGTTTCGAGGACAAAATTCTCTAATAAGCTGGGTAGAGATGTACCACCCTAAATTTCTTTAGAGTTTCCACGTAGGATATTAGGAATTAGTGATGATGTCACCATGGTACGGTTATAAAAGGTCCATTAGGTTGACCTAAACTAAGAACCGTTACAAGATCCTATAGTCAACGTCTTAACGACAACGACGACACCTCTAACCTAGAGTCTATTAGAATAGACGTAACCTTAACGTGTATAGCCTCTAAGTTAGAGACAGTAGATGTAGCACCTTGAATTTCCTTGGAAATTTCACGTAGGAATATTAGATTAAGTGACGTCATCGTGGTACGGTTACAAAAGGTCCATTAGGGTGACCGTAATTAGGAATCCTTACAAGATCCTATAGTTAACGTCTTAACAACGATGACACAGCATATAACCTAGAGTCTATTAGACTAGTCGTAACCTCGACATTTATATCTTCTATATTAGAAACTTTGGTTAAACATATACTTAGACCCGTACACATTCTTGTTCACATTCACATTTCCATACCTCTTATACTCGTAGTAGCGCACGTTCACTAGAACTCAGATGCACAACCCAGTACTTCTAGTCAAGAGTGGGACCCACACCACCACCCTTATTTGATCTTCCCTTATCTACCCTTGGACACATACAAACACGTACATATATACACGTTTTAGTGCACCTACATTGGATAAACTCCCATGCACCCTCCTCTATAAATATACTCCCTTATTTATACAGCCACATACTCCACAATCTTTCCATAAGAGGTTCAAGAGAGAGAGACACCCGAGAGATATAGAGAGAGAGCTAGAGAAAACACTCTCAAACACAAAACCCCATATATGCCTGTAAAATACAACCTACACCTACACTGTGTATACCACCACCACCCCTCCTTGTCCATTTCCTCCCAGTACACACATACACACGTAGATAACAGAGGAGGAAGAGAAAGATGCAAAGGGGAGAGAGAAATGAAGAGATCAGAGAAGTGAGAAAGGATTAAGATCCCCTGAGGTAAACTAAATACTCCTCCCGTAGTTTACTACACCTTTGCATGTCACGTAGGAACCCCCTGGACCCACATGTAAGCTGCCAAACAGAGCCTAAGGCACTCTGCAACTTCTGGTGGCCATTAGAGCACCTTGAGAAGCTTGATTTTTCATGTCACAACCAATTGGCCTCTAAGTTATACCAATCTGACCCCCTTGGTCCCAGATAGACCACCAATAAGTGGCTTTTGTTTTGGATGAAGTTTAGTGGTGCATGCAGGCCATTATTCTCGGTTATGGCTTTCTAGTATGTGATAGAGGAGAAGTAGACAAGCATTTTGGCGTCGGTTAGGAGGATTTCCATAGAGAGATGAGAGAGTTATGGGCATATGGGCCAGGGTAGCGAGTCGCATGGGTTAGAAAAAACCTACAGGTCCCTTTAAGTGGGACGACACCGTTTGACGCCGGGTTGTGTCTGGGTCGGGTTCGGGTATTTGGGGAGTGTTGCGTTGAGTCTGTTAGTGGGTCTGGGTATGGTTTAGGGTCGGTTAGGTTAGGGTTAATGGGCTGGGTAGGTTGTGATTAGAAGTGGGTCTCGGGTTCGGGGGAGGTCCAAACCGAATGGGTTTTGGTTTGGGTTTCGTTGTGTGTGTATATGGGTAGTCCATTTAGGATATGGTTAGGATGGGTCTTACCCAGTGGGTCACGCACTTGGGTTTTGTTGTGTGTGTATTCGGGTAACCAATTTAGATTGGGTCGGTTAGGGTTGACGCGTCGGATCTGTCAATAATTAATATTTATTATTATTGATTATTATTAATATTATTAGTATTTATAGAATATTAAAATGTATTCTTAATACTTTTAATTAATGGAATATTAATGTATAATATTCTGTAAATTCTGAGAGTAATTACATTATTCCGAGAATATAATTAGTATTTGTGTAGTATTTTATATGTATTAAATAAATAATGAAAATTAGTTTTAAAGTGGTATTTAAATAGTTAATAAATACCTATTTGTATTAATAAATTTGGGAAAAGTTGGGGATAAATCCCTAGTGATATTTTATACAATCTTATCAATTAGTATTTTATATACTCCATATATTATGGTTATATAAGAACATATGTTTATTATATATAGGTATAATATAAATAATAATTATTTCTCTTTATGGTATTTAAATAGTAATTAAATACCTATACGTGTTTATAAATTATGAAAAATTAGGAGAACTTCCCTAATGCCATTTTATGATATCTCAAGATTTAATAAAGCTATAATACTTTATATTAGTATTTTTAATAATCAATACAGAGCTATTTCAAGAGTACATTAATTATTAAAAATACCAAACGAGCTCCAAAAATTATGAGATAAATACTAGAAGTGTATTTTGATATATAGTATGATATGTCCAAAATTATTTAGCCATGGAGCCTGTCTGCCACGTCACCAAGAGGTACTGGTTAGTTCGGTGAAGGCGCCCACAGCCAAGCATTCCCAAGGGGTTTCTCTCTGACCGGGCGGTTCGTACCAACTGGCCGGGCATGAAGGTCGCGGGTATCGTGATCCCGTCCAATCCAGCAGTTTCCTAAACCAATTACAAGTCTGCAAGATGGAAGGTGGCAGTTTCCTAAACCACTTAGGAAACCTTCCCCAAATTGTGCAAATCAAATTGTAATTAGATTAGTTTTCCTAATCCAGTTAACTTACAATGTAAGGGTAGACTCTTGCATCTATAAAAGAGCCCACCTACCCTGTCAATAGGGATCCCGGATCTGGAAACAATTCTCTAAGTTCACAAGCATACAACAGAGAACTCACCATCAATACGCATATACTCGGCCGGTATTACTGGTAGTGTCGCCCATCTTTGCTGGCTCACCAGGCCCGCCGGTGATCTGCTAGTGAAAGCGCACAAACGCAACCGTGGACGTAGGTCACCTCGTTAACGGGACCGAACCACATACAAATTCTTGTCTTACTTTCTCTTTAAACCCCACCCTTCTTACCAGTTTTAGGCAGCATCAATTTGGCGCCGTCTGTGGGAAACGACATAGTCTTCTTATCAACGAAAATCCTTGGCTGATCAACATGCCGCCAAAGACGGGTAGGAAAACTACTGCTCCGACCGGCCAGGAGAACCCACAGCTTGAGCGGCAGGCTGCCTCCATGACCACCGAGCAGATAACGGCGAAACTGGCACAACTCTTGGAGGGCTTGCGCCGAACACAAGAACAAATGGAGGCGCTTGTGACCCAACATGAGAAGGGTCCTGCGTCAAAAAATCAGCCCGAGAAGAGCGCCCCTGTCCAAAGGCCCGCTCGGGCACGCAGGCAAGCCCGTTCCGCCCCGGTGTCCCCACCAAATCGGGAACCCCTCGGTGATGGTCAGCACAGCCAGGCAACAAGGCATTCACAAAGGCGAGCTCGGCCCGATCCTCGCCGGGTCGAGGATGCCAGGACCATCATCAACCGACGGCGTGCGGCCAGAGGAGAAGAGTCAGGATGGAGAGCCTGGGAGTCAGCCGAGGACCCCCCGACCAGGAGCCAGGGGGACCTTCGGCACACGATTACTCAGACCCAGAGCCTGGCTTGATCCCAAAGGTCGACGCGTTTCGAGGACAAGGCCTCATTATCCGATCCGACCTACCGCTCGGATGCAGAGAAGAGGACCCGGCGGGATAACGTGAAGGCCCAGGTCGAGCAACTACAGCAGCAGATCGAGAGGTTGAACCGCAAGTCCGATCATGACCTCACCAACACGGAGACAGAATCACCCTATACCGCTCGGGTGACACAATTTCCTATTCCGCGAAAGTTCAAACCCCCTCACCTCAGCTCATACGACGGCATAGGAAGTTCGGTAGAGCACATTCGCACTTACCAAGCTCAAATGACACTGGTCACCACGGTGGACGAGCTGCTGTGCCTGTCCTTTCCCAGTACTCTCAAGGGGACAGCCGCACAGTTGTTCCATGCTCTAAAGCCCCGGACGGTCGACAACTTCAAAGCCCTCGGTAAGCTCTTCATCAGACAATTTGTCGGGATGCTCGATCGGTCACAACCGGACACTCAACTGCTGACCGTCAAGCAGCGCAAAGGGGAGTCCTTGAGGGAGTATGTAGACCGTTTCAACCAGCAAAGGCTCCTGATCCGCAATCTTTAAGAAACGGCTGCAATTATGGCCTTTTGTTCGGGAGTTCAACACACCAAGGTTGCCACGTCATTCCATCATGACCGACCGGCAACCCTGGTGGAGCTCTCGGAGAGGGTCGAAAAATACATAGATACTGAAGAATTCCTGAAGGCGAAGCACGCCGGCCAGACGGGAGACGAATCCCCAAAGGCCAAGTGCAAGCGTGAAGGATTCGATAAGGGCTCGGGAAAGAAGCCGAGGCAAGATCAGAATGACGCCCGGGGTCAGCCCTCGATTGCTTTTACCCCCCTTTCCTGGCACATACATGAAGTCATGGCCACCGCCGAGGCGCAAAGACTGCTCTAGCAGCCTACAAAGCTCAGAGCCCCGCCCGGTAAGAGGAATCGGGACAAATTCTGCCATTACCACAGGGATCACGGCCATGAAACGGAGGATTGCTTTAAATTAAAGATAGCAATAGAGAAGCTGATCGAGCAGGGACACCTTGCGGAGTTTGTCACAGTAGATAGGCGGCCCAGGCAGGACACCCGAGCTCCCGATTAGCCACCACCACTTAGCCACATCCACGTGATCTCCGGAGGAACATCAGGCGGAGGAGATTCACAGTCGGCACGGAAAAGGCATGCTCGGGCATCCTGAGCGAATGTCTGGCAGGTGCAATCCAACGGCTCCTCCCTAACCTATGTTCTAACGTTCACATCCGACGACTTACAGGGCGTCCACTGCCCCCATGATGACCCGCTAGTAGTGATGATTTCCATAGCCAACTATATGGTCCAGAGGGTGCCAGTGGACACAAGTAGCTCGTCCGACATTATGTTCACGTCTGCATTCGATCCGCTCGGGATCTCCAGGGATCCGCTCTGGCCGGTCGCTAGTCGCCTGGTTGGATTCAACAGCTCCAGCACACAACCGCTCGATACAATCGAGCTCCCAGTTCTCATGGGGACCTACCCTCAGCAGGCCTCCGTACTAACCAATTTTGTGATCGTCAAAGCCCCATCGGCCTACAATGTCATCCTTGGCAGGCCAACCCTCAACAAAGTCAGGGCGGTCGTCTCCACCAACAGTTTAACAGTGAAGTTCCCAACTCCTCAGGGACCTGGATACTTGCGTGGAGATCAGAGCACCGCCCTGAGTTGTTATATTATCTCGTTGCACTGGGGGGGCAATCACGAAAACTTTGAACGTTCAAGAGATGGACCCCCGGGACCAGAGCGACACGATAGGTCTGATGGAAGAACTGGAAAAAGTGACGCTGGACCCTGAGTACCCTGACTGCACGGTCAGCATTGGTACCCGACTGGAGCCCGAACTGAAGGAAAAATTGACTCAGTTCCTGAGACAAAATCAAGACATTTTTGCATGGGGTCATGAGGATATGCCCAGAATTGATCCCCGGGTAATGTCCCACCGTCTCAATGTGAGCCCGAATTGCCGCCCAGTCAAGCAAAAGAGAAGGAGCATGGCCCCCGAGAGATAGAAAGCAGTGAGTGAGGAGGTCGACAAGCTCCTAAAGGCGAAGTCCACTATCCCGACTGGTTAGCTAATGTTGTTCTTGTCAAGAAAAGCAACGAGAAGTGGAGAATGTGCGTGGACTTCACCGACCTCAACAAGGCATGCCCCAAGGACTGCTATCCGCTTCCCAGGATAGACCTCCTTGTGGATTCCATGGCAGGTCACTCACTCCTCTCATTTATGGACGCCTACTCGGGGTACAACCAGATCAGCATGTACCCTGGGGACGAAGAGAAGACATCATTCATCACCGACCAAGGGACGTATTGCTACAAGGTCATGCCATTCGGCCTCAAGAATGCCAGGGCTACCTACCAGAGCCTGGTCAACTACATGTTCAAAGACCTGATTGGAAAGTCTATGGAGGTGTATGTGGATGATCTACTGGTCAAGAGCCGGGACGAGCCCGACCACCTCGAGCATCTGGCCGGGACCTTCAACATTTTGAGAAAATTCAGGATGAGGTTGAACCCGGCCAAATGCACCTTTGGTGTCTCGTCTAGGAAATTTCTTGGCCATTTAGTCAGCAGAAGGGGAATTGAGGCAAACCCCGAGAAGATCAAAGCTAACATCAACATGCGGTCGCCCAAATCAGCAAAGGAAGTTCAGAGCCTAGCCGGACAGGTGGCGGGCACTGAACAAATTTGTCTCCCGAGCTACCGACCAGTGCCTGCCATTCTTCAAAATCCTCTGCAAAGCATTCCAGTGGTCGAAAGAGTGTGAAGAGGCATTCCAGGAACTCAAGAAGTACCTGGTGTACCCTCTTCTCCTCTCAACACCCGTGCCGGGGGGAAGAACTATTCTTATACTTGGCAGTGTCACCATCGACAGTTAGTTTGGCACTTATTCGGGAAGAGCACAGGATACAGTTCCCAGTGTACTACACCGGCCGGGCATTAAAGGGCGCAGAGAGCAGATACTCCCGCATCGAGAAATTGGCATTTGCCCTATCACCTTGGCCCGAAGGCTCCGCCCATACTTTTAGGCCCATGCCATTGTGGTCCTCACAGATTAGCCTCTCCGCAGAATTCTCAGCCGCCCAGACACGTCCGGGAGGCTCGTTAAGTGGGCCTTGGAATTGGAAGAGTTTGAAGTGATCTACCGACCCCGGACAGCCATCAAGGGATAAGCGGTAGGAGACTTTTTTGTCGAGTTTACGTATCCCGAAGACCCGATTGAAGAGCCTAAGCCCCCGGCCTTGCCGCCCGGGTTACACTCTGACTTTCCAACCTGGGTACTGCATGTGGACGGTTCATCCAATCAGCAAGGCAGTGGGACTACCCCCGACGGTATCTAGCTCGAATATGCACTAAGGTTTGCGTTTTGTGGCTCCAACAACGAGGCTGAATACGAAGCCCTCTTGGTTGGGTTACAGTTGGCCATCTCCATGAGTGCACAACAGGTTCAGGGCTATAGTGACTCCCAGCTCGTGGTCAATCAGGTTAACCAAGAGTACGAGGCGCGGGAAGACAGCATGGTAGCCTACTTGGTCCTTGTCTGAGCGGTTTCCAAGCAGCTCTGGTAATTTTCCATCACGCAGATACCCAGAGAAGAAAATACCAGAGCCGACCGGTTGGCTCGCCTTGCCTCGTCTTCTGAGTCAAACTTGCCCGGGATAAGGATACAATACCTACCCGAGTCAAGTGTGATCAACTCAGAGGGCATGGAGGTAAACCCGGTCACTCTGGAACCCAGCTAGATGGACCCACTCGTGACATTCCTGACAATAGGGATGCTCCCAGATGACAAAGAAGAAGCCCGTCGGGTTAAATACCGGGCGGTACAATATCACCTCCTCGACGGCATCCTCTATAAGAGGGGGTTCACTATCCCGTACCTCCACTATGTTCACCCTGCGCATGTCCAAGCATACTATTTGAAATCCACGAAGGTGTGTGAGGGAACCACATCGGAGGTCGGGCACTCTCCAGAAAGGCCCTACTACAAGGTTACTACTGGCCAACCATAGCCCGGGATTTCCAAGAGTATGTACGGAGGTGTGATAAGTGCTAACGATACTCTCCCATGATCAACCGACCGGGAGAACTCCAGACACCAATCCAGAGCCCCTGGCCATTCGCACAGTGGGGAATCGACATTGTTGGCCCCTTACCGACGGGAAAAGGACAGGTTAAATTTACCGTGATAGCTGTTGACTACTTAACCAAATGGGCAGAGGCCGAGCCCTTGGCAACAATAACAGAACGGAAAATGGAGTGCTCTGTGGAAAGGAATATTCTCAGTCAGTTCGGCATTCCCCGGATCCTGGTCAGCGACAACGGTAGATAATTTGACACCCATATCTTCAGGTAATTCTACTCGGGCTATAGGATACTGAATCATTACTCCTCCCCCGAGCACCCAGAAGCCAACGGTCAAGCCGAGGTAACCAACCAGACAATCTTGCAGTCAATCAAAACAAGGCTTGAAGGTGCCAAAGGACTGTGGGCTGAAGAGCTAACAAACCTCCTGTGGGCCTACTGCACTACACCCCGAGCGGCAATGGGCGAAACGCCATTCTCTTTAACTTACAGATTTGAGGCAGTGGTCCCCACAGAGCTCGGGTTACCTACATATCGGGTGGCCAAGTTCAGTGTGCCGGATAACGAAGAGGCTCTCAGGTCAGAACTGGACTTAGTAGAGGAAAAAAGAGACCGGGCCTACCTAAAGGTGGTGGCCAACAAGCAAAGGGCCTCACGATACTACAATAGCAAGGTGAAGCACCGCTGTTTTCAAGTTGGAGACCTTGTCCTCAAGGCAGTGAAACAGTCTACCCGAATCCCGAGCCATGGAAAATTGGGGCCAAACTGGGAAGGCCCATATAAAGTAACCTGGGTCAACCGACCAGGAACCTACTGGATACAGAGCATGGACGGGAAGGATCTCTCCCATCCTTGGAATGTGCAACACCTCCGCAAGTACTATCAGTAGCATCTGACCACGGGAATTTAGTACTGTAGAGAAATTTCTTTTTTATAGCTCTGATTGAGCAACCATCATAAATTTTTATTTTTAAATAAAATGGAATAATTTACTTTGAAAATTTACTCCTGTCAGTACACCGTGCAATGATAAAAAGACCTCGGGCCTAACCCCGAGGCACCACAGGCCTTGGGCCTAACCCCAAGGCATAAAAGACCTCGGGCCTAACTCCGAGGCACCACAGACCTTGGGCCTAACCCCAAGGCATAAAAGACCTCGGGCCTAACCCCAAGGCACCAAAGACCTTGGGCATAACCCCAAGGCATAAAAGACCTTGGGCTTAACCCCAAGGCAAAAAAGACCTCAGGCTCCAAATCCAAGCACTAAAAAGACCTCGGGCTCAAAACCCAAGCACAAAAGGACCATCCAACCACCCATATTCTAGGTCGGTTTCCTATGGTCGCTCCTCAGCACGTCCCCGCATTCACAGTGCGCTCGGGGGCAAGAGGATACTAGACCTAAACAGGAAATTACTTGAAGTTTCGCCTAGGTCCAGCCGACGATGGGGCCAAACCCCTAGGTGGCCAACGATGGCAAGCTTCAAATGACCCTGCAACCACCCATGTTCCAAGTCGGTTCCTTACGGCCATTCACTTCTGCACCCTCGCCTTAGCAAAATGCTTGGGGGGCAGGGGAATATTAGGCCAAAATAGGGAATCACACCGATCACTACAAGAACTTGGAAAATATTCCTAAGTACTTACAGTGATCAGAGATATATCCCGCACGGTAAAACAGAATACACCTATAATACACCGGCATATCCCGGACGGTAATACGGGGTACTCTTATAATACACCGGGCGATCCCGGACGCTAAACAGGACCAGCTCCTACAGTACTGCTAAACAGGACCAATTCCTACAGCACTCCGGGCAACTACCTTTTAAATAGGTCAGAAAGACTAGGTGTTCTATTTGTTATGGTCCTAAAATATTTGCTAAGGCAGGTGTTAGATTGGCCAAAAACCGAAAGGATACTAGCAATCATAAACAGGCACAGTGTAGAAAAGAACACAGTTAATGGAAAATTTGACCTCAGGGGCCTTTTCATTAATTAAAAAGAACTGTACAAAGCCTGGGGCGCAGTTGTAGTAGCCTCCTGATCGGGGGAGAACAAATCCTATTTATACGCCTTATCACGCGTTTGTTAGTACTTTTTTATCCTATTTTTGTATATTTTTACTTTGTTTTCTATTTTCTGACAGGTTTAGGAAGAAATCAAGTGAACCAAGTTAAAAGGGGTGAAAAAGCAGAGCAAAAGAAGAAAGAAAACAGACATCGCGCGCGCGGCCTGCAAGCGCGAAAATCTCGAAATCGCTCGAGCGACCCGCTCGTGCGACATCCCAATATCGCGCTCACGCGGCCCGTTCGCGTGACCTGTGTAAAAATCAAATACGTATATTTCAGTGTACTGAAGACTCCTGTTTAAACGAAACTGCCTAATTGCGTCCAGACTGTAAAATATAGCAATTCTTGTATAATTCGGGTTAGGAAAGCTTCCAAAACTTGCCTAAAATCTATATATACCCTATTTTACTTCAATAAAAGGGTCAGACATTATTATACACATATACACACATCAATACACAACTAAAATTTCAGCCATTGAAGGGAGAAAAGCAAGGAGAAGAAGACCAAGGATTCCCATGGCCTCCTCCATCAACCTCTAGCTGTTCATCAATTCTATGGCCAACTAAACTCAAGATCTAGGGTTTCAATGAAACCCTAGGCAAGTAATAGGGTTTTGTTTATGTTTTTATTTTAGCTTTATTACGTATGGATGACAGTTACATGTTCATAGGATTTTTATAAATAAATCGTACTTCTATTGATTAAATCGTTACTTTCAAAATAAATTCTTGTCTTAGATCTATTTTGACTGTGATGTGCTCAATGATCTATATTTGCTGTGCTTGTATGAATTATTTACATGTAATGGTGCTTAAATTGAATTGTGCTATCAAGTATCCGAATAGTCCATACTTAAATTAGACGGATTATACCACAACCCTAGTTTAGTGTGGGATAATTCGTGCTAACCGAAGATGGATTATGTTGGTGCTTGAACCATAGTTATTTTCTTGACGGAGGAATTGGGCTTGTAGCTACAACTCCCCATTATCATCCAACTTAATAATCTAATTGAATGCATAAATATTCCTATTATGAAGCTAGTGGTGGATTTGCAATCCTAGGTTTCTTTAAACATATTTATAAAAACACTTTTAAATCGCTTTCATAATTTAGATTTAATTTCATTAGTTTCATTAATTTAATTAAAATTCAAATCAAAATATGTTTTTCTTAATTAATTAGATTTAGGTTTTAAAATTAAAGCACTGTAGTATTTCAATCTCTGTGGGTTCGACCTTTACTTTCACTACTACAAATCTTTAGAAAAGTAAAGTACACTTTTTATATCTTGATTTTGACAAGATCAATTTTTGGCGCCATTGCTGGGGATTGCATTGCTACCTTTAGTTTTAGAATATTTGTTAAGTTAATTCGTAAATATTAGATTTGGTTTTCTTTTTCTTATTTTTCTGTTTTATTTTGAGTCACTAACTTTTCTTTTTACTTTTGTAATTTCTTAGGAACTCAAAATTCTAGCGTTTCGAGTGGAGCAGATATGCACATCAAAGGAGCTTACGCGGAAAAAAATAAATAAATAAAATTCAAGTAAATCGCTTTCTTTGAAACTTCGCATCAAATCACTATAAGTCAGGGCGCTGAGACGCAATTACTTGCATTAGGTTAGTTGTGGAGTGAGCACTGCATTAGCTAGGAAACCCGGGGTGCTGGGCTTGATGCGGTCATTGCATTACAGGATAATACTCATGCATCATAATAGTTGTGTGCCTGTTGCCTTATTTGCGTGATTATTTTTGTATTTGTTGAGTCAGTCCTTATTTTAGTTTCTTTTCTTGTTAGTTAATGTTTGGTACGCGTTCCAGTAAATCGGAATTATTTTCTATCGATCCTGAACTTGAACGTACCCTTAGAGTTAATCGGACTCCTCAACCGTCGTCGCTCTTCAGGCCGAAATTCAAAGTACACTTAAAAGGTTAAGAAAAACTCGATTTATTAACATAAAACCTATTCTAATGACCGACGGTGAAAACAACGTAAATAATAGAAATAACCCTAATATACCTCCACCTCCTCTGCTTAAAGACTATTTCATCCCTACAGCCTATACACCACAGGCGAGTATCGAATTATCAGAGGTGACGGCATCTCACTTTGAGATAAAGTCATCTACCATCTCGCTATTACCTTCTTTCCATGGCCGAATTAAAGAAGACCCTTATCAGCGCTTGGGTGATTTTCAAGATATTTGTTCTACTTTAGAAATCCAATACCTAACTGATGATGAGTTAAAATTGTGACTCTTCCCATTTTCATTAAAAGACAAAGCTAAGTATTGGCTCTAATCTCTAGAGCCAAACACAATTAAGACATGGGAAGCCTTACACACCGTATTTTTACAAAAGTTTTTCCCAATCACAAGAACTAATCAGATAAGAAAATTGATAACTAACTTTGTGATGCAAGATGGGGAAACACTTTACGATACTTGGGAACAATTTAAAGAATTGTTACGCTCATGCCCACATCATCAGGTTCCCAAGTGGCAATTGGTTCAGGTCTTCTACGAGGGACTAGTTCCATCACTACGTAATACCGTCGATGCCATTTGTGCGGGTACCTTCCTACACAAAAGCGGCGACGAGGCCTAGAAAATTTTTGAAACTTTGAGCGAGAATTCGATGCTCCAAGCGGTGTCTGTCCGTCCTGAGGGGTACCTTCAACCTATGCGAGAGGTGAAAGTTGAGTCGAGTCAGTCAATTGAAATACAAAAATTAAATAGAAAACTTGACCAACTTATGAGGATGGGGAATAGGTCCAATCCACCCTCTTCAGAAGTATGTACATTATGTTCTGAGCCGTCTCATAATATCTTTGCATGTCCTTCTGCATCTCAATTCCTGGAGTTTGTTGAGCAACACGTTAATTCTATGCAACAATTCCCACGAAATAACTATAATTCTATGTCGAACAATTTTCCTAATACTTATCGACCCCAATATCAACAAAATCAATACCAACACCCACCTCCTAATCCTAACCCTCAAAGGGATAACGCTTTTGAGGCTATGGTGTTGGCGTCCCTTAAAAACATAGAAACATAAGTCCAAGCACAAGCACAAATAGTGCACTCTCATACACAATCCATTGCGAAGCTTGAATCCCAAATTGGACAAATAGCTACTACAGTGAGTCGTAGAAAGGAGGGAAAGTTGCCTGTGCAAACTATTCAAAATCCCAAGGGACAATACGAGATTGGGGGGTCGAGTGAGCAAGTGAATGCCGTTTCGACTAGGATGATTACTCGAGAGGAGGACGTGGTTGTAATTCCAGATGAGAGTGAGAAAAATAAAAATGTAAATTTGAATACAGAAAAGGGTGAGGACGTGGATAGAGTTAGGAAAGAGAATAAACCGATCCCAACGAATTATATTCCGAAAATGCCTTTTCTACCAAACGTTGAGGAACCGTCTAATTTTTCCAAGAAAAAGTCAAAAACTAAAGATATACTCGAGGTATTTAAACAAGTTAAAATCAATATTCCATTCCTCGATGCTATTAAACAAATTCCCGCTTACGATAAATGTCTTAAAGACCTATGCACGCAAAAGCGCAAAATACGTAGTCATACTCCGAAAAAGGTTTTTCTCACTGAAAAAATAAGTTCTATTTTTCAACACTCACCTCCGAAATATAAAGATCCAGGTACGCCTACGATTTCATGTGTCATAGGTGACACTATTATTCATAGGGCTCTCCTTGACTTAGGAGCTAGTGTTAATCTCTTACCTTATCACGTCTATGAACAACTAGGACTAGGTGAACTTAAGCCTACAGCCGCTACCATCTAATTAGCAGATCGTTCAATTAAAATACCTAGAGGAATTGTCGAGGACGTTCTTGTTAAAGTTGATAAATGTTATTACCCTGTTGACTTCATGGTCCTTGACACTGAACCGGTACTAGATGCTAGGAAACACACGCCTGTCATTCTAGGTCGTCCGTTCTTAGCCACGGCTAATACTCGTGTCAACTGTCGAACGGGGGTAATGAAAGAGTCGTTTGGAAACATGAATCTAAAATTAAATGTTTTAAATGCTATTGATCAACCTCCTAAAGACGACGATTACCTATGTGAGGTGGAATGTAAGGTAAGACGGAATATTGAGCCGAACAAAGAACTGAATATGGGTGAGGAAAATAATATAGTTGGTAATGAGTGGATGAATTCGACTAACCCATATCCGAATGAAGAATTTACTCGGAAGGTACGAAATAGATTTGACCATAATCAGGATGAACCGTTGAATGAATTAATACAAAGCGATATGCTTTCTGCTTACCACTGGGCTCTTCCTGATATCCTCAGGGGTACAAAACCTGAGTTGCGGCCTCCAAAAATCTTAAGCTAGAACAGTCTAGCTGAAGACGTAAAAATTAGCGCTTCGTGGGAGGCAACCCAAGCTTTATTTCGTCCGTTTCTCTTGTTTTTGGTCGTTTTTTGGTCTTTTTGATTCAATTTTGGTCATTCTGAATAGGTTTGGGGGTCGGGAATAATTAATTTTGAACTTATATACATTTTTATACTGAAGAAGAGGAAACGACCAAAGTCACGCATGCGACCCAATCGCGTGACAGGTCGCTCGCGCGGTCCGCTCGCGCGAGATTCCCCCATAGACAAAATTCTTTCAAGTTTTTTTTTTATATAGCCTCAGTATCTCCTCGCGCTTGAATTCGCGCGCGCGAGGGGTCCGCTTGCGCGGCCCGCTCGCGCGAGCTTGTGCCTTAGAAACGTTTCTGAAAAAAATTAATAACAGGCCTCAGGTTTACCTCGCGGAGGGATTCGCGCGAGCGAAGCTCGCTCGCGCGGTCAGCTCGCGCGAGGTGGGGATTTTTCACTTTTTCTTGCTGTTCTTTTACATTCTGTTTCCCAAACCTGGTCCGATGTTTTTATTTGTTCTGTTCTTTATTTTCATAGTTTCGTTTATGTTTGTTTTTTTTATTTTAATTATTTTCATTAAGTCTTTTTAAGTCTAGTTAGTTTTTCTTTCTATTTTTATTAATTAAAAAAAATATGTATTTTGTATTAGCTTTTATTATTTATTTGTTTGTTTAATTTTCTTTTGTTAAGTATTAACAGATGAAGTAGTGCTCCGTTTGGAGTAATTAAACTTTATTGCCATATTCCTTTGTGGTCACCTGTTTGTGAGTGCGGAGATCGAGGTATTATCATTCCTATTTTATCTACTCTCATTTCTTTCATTTTATTGTTTCATTAGGGACAATGAAAGGTTTAGGTTTGGGGTTATGCATTCACATGATTCACAATATTATACCCTAATTTTTGAAATTTAAATTTTTTCGATAATTGTGCTTAAATAAACGATGTTACCGACATTTTTGCAATCTCAATTTGATACTTCTTGTTGGATAGCTTGATTTGTTATAGAATAGTAAACATGAGAAAATGTGATTAAATATTTGCTGAAGTCATGTTGAAACGTTTTAGGTCATGTATCGTTCGAATCGTAGTTTTATATCATAGATTTGCACACCAACCTATGCACTGCAAGTAGTCACTTGAATACATGTCTGATGTGAACTATAATATAATTCGGATTTCTAGATAACACAAGGTGGAGACTAATCCCGGTGAGCTTTTGAGCCTATCTTTTTTGTTTTGAGGGTTATAAATACACATTGTGTTTGTCGAATTTCATTGAAATAGCGCATCTACTTGTTGTTTAGTTTCATTATTCTTGTTTTGATTGAGAGTCAAGTTAAAATATTTGTTACCATGCTAAATAATCTTCCGTTCTAAACATTGAAGAACCGTATCACCCTAGGAAATGTTCTTAGGCCCTTCTTTGTTTATCACCGATCGAAGTGATAAAATTTCCTTAGTTCGCCCCTTTGAGCCGTTAAAATGTTCTATTTCTTTAATCACTGTTACCCTTATTTTTGCTTCAACTTGACCAACTTGGAGTTTACCACTGAGAGATTCGTCAACTTTTAGTGGTATTAAGGCGATGTGTTGATTGAGAAGAAGAAGAAAATAAGATGGTGTTTGGGGGAGTTACCTTGGTATTCACTGAATATCCGTTTCAGAAGAATGAAAAGGAAAAGAGAAGAAATGTTAAAAAAAAAAAAAGAGGTTGAAAGAAGAATCAGGTTGAAAAAAAAAAAAAAAAACCAGAAGAAGATGAAAGAAATGAAAAGAAAAATGAAAGAAGAGAATGAAATGATGAAGTTGGTGGAAGAGAGAATGAAAGAAATCGTACATGCCTTACAATGCCATTCTAAAATTACTTGATGAATCATTTCTATCCTTTTTCATTTCCCGAGCCACGTTACAACCTTTGAAAAGCCCTTTTTGATCCTAGGAAACATGGTTTGGATATGTAAACGATGGGAGGGGGATTAAAATATGTTAATGATTAATTTCTCTTGACTATTGGCGTCCTATCCATGCGACTACTGTTCTTTCGTGTCATGTGTCTTTTTCGAGTCATATGTGAGCATTTCTCGTTTTGAAAATATATTTCTTTGCTCCTATATATTAGAAAAATTACACCTGTTTCTGAGCGTTTCATTTGAGAGTGTAATTCATTGTGAGATTCGTAGTCGAAGCATAGTTTGATGGTTATCCGAGTTATATTTCATGTTCATGACATGCGCGTGTTCATTTGACTACCACATCACACACGTGCAATTTTATGAGAAACTCTATTGATTTATACGATGCATGTGCTTGGGATTGTTTTTCATTATTTAGGTGGATGTTTCATTATGTTTCTTTATGTTCGTTATTCTATTTCAAATATTTGTTATATGAAGAAGGAGTATTTAATATTATGTTTTTCGTTTTTAATAAAAGTTTTTAAATTTATAAGTTAATAAAGATGGTTGTGGGAGACTTGTTGATGAGAACCCTCACGAGATTTCACTCGTGGGGTTTAAAAGGCTTATTGCATATGCTAAATGCAATCGTGATCCATGCGACAATAGAGTAGTATTTTTATTAGTAGTTTAGTTTTTATTTTAATTTTCCTCGAGGACTAGCAAAATGTAGGTTTAGGGGTGTGATCTGGAGAGAACAAATCCTATTTATACGCCTTAACACGCATTTGTTAGTACTTTTTTATCCTGATTTTGTATATTTTTACTTTGTTTTCTATTTTCTGATAAGTTTTGGAAGAAATCAAGTAAACCAAGTTAAATGGGGTGAAAAAGCAGAGCAAAAGAAGCAAGAAAACACACATTGCGCGCGCGGCCCGCTCGCGCGAAAATCCTGAAATCGCTCGCGCGACATCCCAATATCGCCCTCGTGCGGCCCGCTCGCACGACCTGTGTAAAAATCAAATACGTGTATTTCAGTGTACTGAAGACTCCTATCTAAACGAAACTGCCTAATTGCGTCCAGACTGTAAAATATAGGAGTTCTAGTGCAATTCGGGTTAGGAAAGCTTCCAAAACTTGCCTAAAATCTATATATACCCTATTTAACTTCAATAAAAGGGTTAGACATTATTATACACATATACACACATCAATACACAACTAAAATTTCAGCCATTGAAGGGAGAAAAGCAAGGAGAAGAAGAAGAAGACCAAGGATTCCCATGGCCTCCTCCATCAACCTCTTGCTGTTCATCAATTCTATGGCCAACTAAACTCAAGATCTAGGGTTTCAATGAAACCCTAGCCAAGTAATAGGGGTTTATTTATGTTTTAATTTTATCTTTATTATGTATGGATGACAGTTACATGTTCCGAGGATTTTTATAAATAAATCGTACTTCTATTGATTAAATCGTTACTTTCAAAATCTATTCTTGTCTTAGATCTATTTTGACTATGATGTGCTCAATGATCTATATTTGCTGTGCTTGTATGGATTATTTACATGTAATGGTGCTTAAATTGAATTGTTCTATCAAGTATCCGAATAGTCCATACCTAGATTACACGGATTATACCACAACCCTAGTTTAGTGTGGGATAATTCGTGCTAACCGAAGATGGATTATGTTGGTGCTTGAACCATAGTTATTTTTTTGACGGAGAAATTGGGCTTGTAGCTACAATTCCCCATTATCATCCAACTTAATAATCTAATTGAATGCATAAATATTCTTATTATGAAGCTAGTGGTGGATTTGCAATCCTAGGTTCCTTTAAACATATTTATAAAAACACTTTTAAATCGCTTTCATAATTTAGATTTAATTTCATTAGTTTCATTAATTTAATTAAAATTCAAAAATCAAAATCTGTTTTTCTTAATTAATTAGATTTAGGTTTTAAAATTAAAGCACTGTAGTATTTCAATTTCTGTGGGTTCGACCTTTACTTTCACTACTACAAATCTTTAGAAAAGTAAAGTACACTTTTTATATCTTGATTTTGACAAGATCACCTCCCCAAAAAGAAAAAAAAAACTACAAAAAAAAAAGACTAGTCTACAAACACTACTTCCTCCTCCTCAGCGGCCTGCTCATCAACGGAGGGGTCCCCAACCGGTGCAGCTTCAGCAGCGACCTCGGAGTCAGCCTGGCCTTCCTTCCAATAACCGGACTCGGCCCAGGAGTACCCGGACAGATCCCAGTCGGGATGGTCGGCAGTAGCCCACTTCGCCAGATCGGCGTAGCCTGTGAAGAACCCTGCCTCGAACTCTTCCTCAACTTCTTTGGCTTCGGCCTCCCGACCAGCAGTAAGCTCCGAGAGCGTGGCCGTCACAGCTTCGAGATCCTTCTCGACAGAGATCTTCGCGGACTCCGAGGCTGCAACCTTGGCCTGGGCAATCTTCTCGGCGGTGAACCCCCCGGCCTCTGCAGCCGCAGCCTTAGCCTCCGCAACCTTCCGGGCAGCCCGCTCGGTTGACAAGGAGTCACGGACTTCCCCCAGCTCCAAGGCCGTTGCCCGAGACCTTTCTTCCTCCACGGTCAAGGCGAACTCTGCGGACTCCCGAGCAGCCCTCTCCACGGAAAGGTTAGCCTCAGCAACGGTCAACCTCTCCACAACGCCGGGAAGGGTGGTCTCGGCCCCGGCCGCAATACAGCCAACCTGCAAGGAACAAGACGAAGTCAATATACGCATGGAAAAAAATTCTAGTGTTCACGCCACGAAGAGACTTACCATGTGGCTGATGCTATATAGCCAACCGATGATGGCCTCGGGGCTGAGCAGGCTGCACTTGTCAATCCAGCTCTGCAGCAGCCTGGGCCGTACCCTCCAGCGGACGTCGTCCGCTGTCTCGACCTCCAGCCTGGCAGAGGGGCCCGCGTGAGCTTCCTCCAAGGTCAGGAAGGAGACCCCAGTCGGTCTGGCAGGTGGAGGTGGTGGTGGTGGTTGTGGTGCAGCAATTGTTACCACGGGCGTGGAAGCAGTAGTAGCTTCCTTCCCAGCCCGGATGGAGATCCCTCGGGAGATCCTCTTCAGGGGCTGGCCCTCGGTGGGGGCTAGTTTCTTCCTCTTTTGGCTAGCCCGGGCCATCAGAGCCGCTTCTTTCTCCTTCAACGTCGCCGCGTTCTTGGGATCCATTTCTGCAAAACCAGGAACATGTCAGAATTCAGCAAAGTATAAAGAAACCGTACGGTCAAGAATGGAATTTACCAGGAATAATGGTCGAGAAGATGGGAGCTGTGAATCCCTGGGGCTAGTAGGTGGCCTTCAGACTCCCCGACCGGGTCAGCACCTTATTGATATCAGTTGGGTCCTCCACCAGAGATAAGATCCGCGCCTGGAGCTCGTTGGGAAGACTCGGCGGGTCCACTGATCCCACTGCAAGACAAATGCACCAATGGGTTAGTCAAGGCAAAGTAAAAAAAATTAAGCAAGAGAGAAAGGGTGCATGGGCTTACTCCTCAGCTTCCCCGCCCAGGAGGTCCTCAGTTGGATACCCGGTGCCTTCTCGCACAGACCCAGGGTGGACACTTGGAAGAACTTGTTCTTCTACCCTTTATTATTGCTCGGGCAGTTCACAATTATCTTCCGCCCCTGCCTGGCCCCGAGTGAGAAGAAGCCGGCCTCCCCGTGAACTTGGAAAGGCCGGTGGGTCCAGAAGAACTCCTGCAGTGTGAGCTCATACCCGAGGACCTGGGGCCACAAGGAGATGTACCCCATCAGGTATCGCCAACCGTTTGGAGCAAGTTGCCAGGGGGAGATCCCGAGGTAGATGAGCGCATCCCGGGTAACTGGGTGAAGAGGCAAGCGAAGGCCCTCCACGAAAGAATCCTTGTACAAGGTGGCGAAGATCGAATCGTGGAAGTGAGCTCCGCCATCATGCATGGCAAGAGAAAAGGGGGCGGGAAGCTCAAATCTATCCCAGATCCGTTCTAAGTCAGGGCCTCGTAGGGTACTAATGATGGACTCACACGCGAAGATGACCCCAGAGTTGTTCGCAACAGACCCCTCGTCGCCTGACCCCCGAGACATCGAGGCCACAGGAAATTCCCGGTGCGTTTCCTCATGAAACGACCGAGCGGGTATTATTCCCTCACTATACTGGTCAGAGGAGGCCAGAGAAGGAGAGTCTGGACTTGAGCTCATGGACCCTGACCGCACCTGCTCGTCCTCCGACCGGGACGACGAGTTGAAATCTGAATGACACATTATGCCTGTGGAAGACCTAAAGGGCTGACGACCTAAGAAAGGGTCAAGAACTCCTAACCTGGTGTACAGAGGAGGCAGATCTAACAACCTATAGGGCAGGTCGTACAAGACTCTAGAAGAAGAGTAACTCTCTCTCAAGACAGTCCCGGGAACTCCCGCTCGGCCAAATTTCTCTAGCGTACCCCCAGACTGAAAGAAATGGAAAAACCTAAAAAAGAAGAAATCCTAGACTCGCTCTAACCCAAGTGGGTTCGCTCCCTCCAGCTTTGTTCAAGAAAGAAGAAGAGAATGAAGAACTGAAGAGGACAAGGAAGGACTTACAAAAATTTGCGCAGAAAAGGACTCGGGAATCTTGCTCGGGATCTTAGTTGCTCTCAAATTGCTCGATAAACTCTCTCAGTTGACAGCAGAGACTGAAGAAACGAACAAGTGTTTCTTATATAGAAGTAGCGGATGGTCCAGATCAACCAGTTCCAACAGCTCAGGAACTTTCCTGCCAAAAGTCGCTGACAGATGTCACCTCTGGCACGTGAAGGGTTACATCAAAAGACGCGTGCATTAAATGCGTGACGTGACGATCTGGTTACCACGCGACTGTTCGGTCACATTCGAATTGACTTCGCTGAACCCTGACCAGGCCAATTACTCCCTGACACGTGGCAACACCCACACCCAAGCTCCTGTACCGGTCGGTTACTCCACTTGATGACCTGGAGTGTGGGTCCCATCCCGAGCAGCATTCTTGGAGGACATCCGGATGGTTTCCAAGGCAATACTGATTTTTGAATCCTCACTCGATGAAGCATCCAGTCAGTTCTGAAAATGGGGGGCAGCTGATATGTCCAAAATTATTTAGCCATGGAGCCGGTCTGCCACGTCACCAAGAGGTACCGGTTAGTTCGGTGAAGGCGCCCACAGCCAAGCATTCCCGGGGGGTTTCTCTCTGACCGGGCAGTTTGTACCAACTGGCTGGGCATGAAGGTTGTCGGTCCCGTGATCCCCTCCAATCCAGCAGTTTCCCAAACCAATTACAAGTCTGCAAGATGGAAGGTGGCAGTTTCCTAAACCACTTAGGAAACCTTCCCCAAATTGTGCAAATCAAATTATAATTAGATTAGTTTTCCTAATCCAGTTAACTTACCATGTAAGGGTGGACTCTTGCATCTATAAAAGAACCCACCTACCCTGTCAACAGGGATCCTGGATCTAGAAACAATTCTCTAAGCTCACAAGCATACAACAGAGAACCCACCACCAATATGCATATACCCGACCGGTATTACTGGTAGTGCCGCCCATCTTTGTTGGCTCACCAGGCCCGCCGGTGATCTGCTAGTAAGAGCGCACAGACGCAACCGTGGACGTAGGTCACCTCGTTAACGGGACCGAATCACATATAAATTCTTGTCTTACTTTCTCTTTAAACCTTTCTTACCAGTTTTAGGCAGCATCATAGTATTTATTCAAAATGCTTCTAAGTACTGATTTCTTAGTATAGTTATTATTATGTAATTTAATCCCTTTTTCGGGTATTTTCTGATACGTAATATCTTCAATAATTCATAATAAATAATCTAGGACTCCGAAAAATACGCGATCAATTTCTAGAGTCTTAGAATAATGTCTAAATCATTTTCCTTAAGTTTTGTGACTTTTCGACTCAGTCGAAAATACAACTTATCCTTAGGGCCCACATTAGTGGAGTAAGCCCTACACTTTACCCCGTAAAACACGACGGACTCCGATTTGAGTCTAGTTAATGGCGTTGGACTTAAAATGACATGTAGATCACTATTGAGGTTTATAACCTCATTTGGTAAAATTACCATCTTGCCCCTGTAGTTACACTCACTATTTATTATTATTTCTTCCGTTCATTGTTGTAGAACTTCACGTTTATCTGCTTTCTGAGGATCGGCGACTCGAGGTGAGTTTCCTAACCTCACTCTAATCCTAATAAGATTAATATAAGATGTTTAAAAGTTATCTGTATGATGTTTTGTATAAGTAATATGCTAATTTATGATGCTATATATATTCCAATAATTGTAAGACTATGCAAATTAAAGCATGTTATGGTAGTGCTATCACATACGTGAGCATGTTAAGGGTTTTATCTATCTGATTATTGGTATCAAATCCATGTTTTGTGATCCATGTTTTATATGTTATGTTTCTACTGCTAACTGTTAAATGCATATTTTACGATGGTTGTCAACCGGACTAGATAACGCATGCTATGTTAATAATAAAGATAAATGAAAGCTATTTTGCATATGGGTATCGATAGTGTTGCATTTCATGATATGTGTTAGCATGCATTAGGTGTTTCATGAGAATGTGAATGAGATGAGACATGTGAATGTGAAAGAGATGTAATTGCTAGATCTGATGGATCAACGGCTGACGAGCCGGATGGACATGACCGGTTAGGGTTCTTTATGCGCCTCTCGCCGTTGAAGATCTCCGGTGATGCGCATACGTGGTTGAAGACGTCCCATGTATCATTGAAGACATCTGACTAGTGCTCTAATCTACTTCTCAGCCGTATAGACGACTGGTATACACACATGGTTGACGACGTCCCATGTGCCAGTTCCATTGTTTACAGATAGTGTGCGCCGTGAAAATGTCCGACGACCTATTAAGGGAATAAGTATGAATCGGCTGTTATAGCAGGTTATTATCCTTGATATACCACGTGTTGTCAAGTGGATGAGAAAGAGAAAGTGAATGATGAGATTGAATTAATGAGTAAAATGGTTTGGTTCAAAATGATTTGGTTTTGAAAAGTTTTGGTTGTAAAATGAAATGGTTTTGAAAAGTAAATGTTTTGGAAAACAAGTGTCTTTGGAAAAGAGTTGGGAGTAAGTCGCATTGGTCATGCATTTGCACGTACGAGGATAAAATAAGGAGAACGTATTCTATGATGATCATGTTTATCTGTCTACCTGTCTTGTTGGGACCCCGACTATGTCTGTGGTAAGAATGCATCTTCTGATAAGAGATTAACCATATCTTAAGATACTAAACTATGACGTGAGTCGAGAAATGTTTTGTATTTTATTGATTATTGTGTGATTGAGACTCTCACTCAGCCTTGTTCCAAGGCTGACGACATGTTACGCCCTGGGCATTCCTATGCCCAGAGTGTTGCAGGTTTGGAGATAGATAAAAGAGTTCAGGATGCAGTGGCGTGGATCTAAGGAGGATAAAGCTTTGTCGAAGATCTGATAGATAGTTTCTCAAGTTTTTAAGCTTATGTAAATTGTTTAGTATGGCCTCTTGTATTAGGATTGAAGTTATTGTAACTCTTGTTTAATTTTTGCTGCTGTATTTATACTCTGATAAGTTTAAATCATGCTTATGCTTTAGCATTTCCCTTATGATTGCATTGTGTGGAGTTAGAAGGACAGGATGGTTAATAAGCTAGTCACGTGTCCACGGAACCATACCGGAAATTTTTATTTTCCCTATTTTTGGCTTATTCTGGGGCGTGACAGGCTTTTAGTGGTATCAGAGCCTAGGTTTAGGCGTTTACCGTTTGTCCCATGCACTATAAGTTATAAACCATTAGATCTTTTCCCCACTTATGGAGATTATCTTTTGCCTGGCTTATATATTTTCACATGGATGAACTGCTTGCTTATTGTTAGTTTCATTCTTTCCAGTAACTCATTCAGGCTTATATACCCTTAGTCAATATGAATGACTAATAGATCCCCGTGACAAGCCGAAGTATACAAATTACAAGCGTAAAATATAGAATTAGGAACTGATGTAGTTCATGGGAGTCAGACACCGGAACAGTTGGGAATAACTCAGGGTTTAGAAAGAATTAAGAAGGGTACCCCTTATCACTATAAAATTTTAAGATATTTCTTTGATTAGCATTAGTACTAAATTAGTTTTCTGTGTTGGGCAGGCTGGCATAGAGCATCAGGTAGAGTACGATGTTGCGGATGGACAGTACAGAGTCACCTTGGAGAGACAGGTTGCTTCTCGAGGATTTGGTCACGTTAGCGCCACCATCAGGCATGGAGTTCGCCAGAGTATAAGGAAGTGGACACGTTGTTTCTTCCGTGAGAGACCTGTTCCAGAGTTAGCATATCATAGAGTGGTAGCACTGCGCTTGCTATCTGCTGAGATGGAGGAGATTTATCATGCCCTTGGAGACCTTGCAATCCATGACCAGGACAATCTTCAAGAGGACAGAGTACATTTTGTTACCCCTGCAGGCTCTAATGATGACTCAGATGATGATCAAGATGAAGACCCACTACCAGAGCCTTAGATGATAGAGGACCCTAATTGGCCCCTAGAGCCAGCATGGGATGCATTTATAGGTATCCCTCTAATTGACTTTCTGCCATCCAGTGACTTAGGAGAGGTGTCCACGAACTCTGATGTTGAGAGAGATGGAGATTGAACCCTTAGCTAGTTCATCTTATTTTTGTTTCACTTCTTTTGATGTAATCCAGATTAGTAGAACTGGTATTCGTACTACTGTTGTATTTTTTTATTATCTTTAGATTAGTAATAGTTTGCTTGCGACTTAACTTAAATATAATTGTATGGATGAGACGAATTCTTGCTTTTAATTAATTGCTAATCTTACATCATATACGTGTATTATTAATAAGAATATAGGATGGACCATTGGTCGATAGATGTTTCTGTTCTGACGAACTTCCTGAGATGGATCTAGGAACAGTCAGCTCAGCCTAAAGTCTAGAAAGACCAAGGATATGAATGCCTTACCCTTGATCCTAGTAGTAGTTGTGACAAGCGTTATATGCTAGAAATCTCTGTTGACTCGATGAACCGTTACTGTTACTTATTATGTGATCAAATGAGGTAAGATAAGGTATTGACCTAATAGGTGTCAACTCATAGGTATAACCCTTGTTAGCATCCATCATGGCTAAGACAAGGTGACCAAGGGCCATGGATAATGGCATGCCAAGGTTGGTGAAGATTCTCGGCTTGCGAGCTTGGTTTGATTTTGAATTCGACTTTGAGCTAGAGTTGGTTTTTGGGTTGAGATGTGGACTTGGAATAGCTCTTTGGTTAGTTGGGATTGGGCCTAGATGTGGGCTTTGGTGAATGGTTAAGCTTGGGTATGGACTTTGGTGATAGGTTGGGTTTGGACATGGGATTCGGTGCACGGGTGGGTTCAGACATGCCTGTTGGTGCTTCTTTAAGCAATCCATTATTCTCTAATCTATCTTTTCCTCATTAGGGCCCATTTGATCTTTCAATAATTGAAAGAACTCAAGCATGACCCCCTTCAATTGCTTCACCCTAGAATCTTATTGCTCAACAACAACTTGTAGTTTGCTCACTTTCTCCTCCAAAGCTCTTTGGGCCATTGGTGGGTCTGTCTCGACATTATGGTCCATGATCTCCTCTAATTAAGAGAGATAAACCCAAGAAGATTAGAAGTGTCCTTACTAGGGGTTCTGGTTGTTCCACTCTTTCTAAAAAAAATAGATAGAAAAAGGTCCGTATGCAGAATTGAATAGTAAGGGATTTTTTAGGGACATTGATCTTAATTGGGAAGAAGATGTTGTGAGTTTGTACACGTATGTAATGATATCGATTGGTGAGAGCGCAAAATGTACATGCTCTTATGATTTGATGCATGCACTGCACATATGCCACACAAATGAAATGCAAGTGTGTGTGTGCCTACTCTATATGCCAAAGCAAAGGAAAATTCTAATCCTAATAGGTAAACACATAAGCACATAAAATCCTCACCCATGTCAAGTGCGATAATTTCTCCTTTCATTGTGATCCCTACTACCCTTTCAAAGGTCGGGTATTTAAAATTTTCGAAATTCATTTGAAAAACATTTCTTTAGAACGATGAGATCCTTCAAAAACAATTCTCAAGAATTTTGAATCTTTTTTTTAAAAAAAAATGAGGATGTGAAAACATTTCTCAATGAAGATGATTGGATAGAAATTTTGCTTTAAAATTCATTTGAAGAGCATTTTTTTTCAAAAACAATTCCCAAGATTTTGGATTTTTCCTTAGAAAATGATCATGTGAAAATGTACCTTAACAAAGGTAATTAATTTGGAGTTTTAATCATAAAAAGTGAACTCCAAAGATTTTTCGAAAGGGTGATCGAAAACCTTGGAGAAAAGATAGTAAAATATGTTTGCTTTCAAAGATGGACTTAAAACTCTTTGGGTAGGAGGATCACATGATCAGATTATCACCGTACTTTCCATGAATTCGGATATATACAAGGTCAATGATGCTTAGATAAACATGATATAAGAAGTATAATCTTATAATCAAAGTTCGGCATGTTCTCCAAATATCGTGGAACATGAGGAGAAATTGCTAAAAGGTGATTAAAAGATTATACATCTTTCATTACGCAAGTATCGTCATCATCTCAAGTAATCCCTTTCGGGCATACAAAACTTCCTAGCACATAAGGTTCTATAGAAGCTACCATGCAAAGGCTGGGTTTTGGTCAAATAAGGGACCCTTGACACACATCCGATAGGACGCTTTATATACCAAATCATGGTACGAGATCAAGGGTGATCACACAGTCCCATGATAACTTGACCGACTGGGTTGCCTCGAGTCTCCAAGGTCATAGTTCTGTGCAATCGACTGGCTGGACATGCAAGTGAAATGCAACAGGCACACAAAGATTGATTAATTCGATTAAAAGGATGCTTTCAAGTCTAATCCTCAAGTGAACCCAAAATCAGAATTCTGGTCTGCGAAACCAGAGATTCTGGGTTTGATCCCCAGCAGAGTCGCCAGATTGTGGATATCGCAATTTTCTTTTTTTTTACCCACAGCTTTTCTTTTAAAATTCTTTTAAAATTTAAAATTCAAAACAAATGAGTCGCCGCTTAATTTTTAAAAGGAAAAAATTAAGAAACCATTTCAAAAGGAAACTGATCTTTTGCGAAACCAAAGATTAAACTAGGTCTGGGGATTATGGAATGAGAAGGGAAGGAGCCCATCGGACTAAAGCACCCCTTCTCATCCTATCTCGCGATAGGCCTCTACTTAACATCCTTTTAATCGATTTATTAATTTAAAAGTGCCCTCAACTAATACATATGCATAAATATACATTACAAAAGCATGTCTAAAGGGTGTAAGATTGCAAGTGATAAAATATCATTCAAAAATCACATAATTCAAGTAGCAAGCAGTATGATATGCAAATAGGGAACTAGAGAACTTACCCGGGATCCGACCGCGAATATTAAACGTGCAAATGCATGCAAATAGATAAAACCTAGGAATAGAGTCTCTAATCCATATATACAAGTAAAGCAAGTCCTAATTCTAAGGTGTCGCGCTTGAAGTCAAAAATCAATTAAAAACAAATAATACAATAAACTAGAGAGGGTTGAGAAATCGTACCTCAATAGCGCTACAAAACAAAGGGTTAGTCCACATGTTTTAAACGAGTTATATTATAGAATCCTAAGTAACATGCTCTAGCCAAAATAAGTCCTAATTACAAGTATCAGCATGTATGGATGAATGTATATGAATTCATGAATATGAACAAGAGCATGCTATTAACTATGAATTTATTCATTGATTTGGATCATCTAGCCATTGGATTTAAGTCTAATTAATCATTATTAAGACATGGTTTAAGCCCTAAGTCATAGGAGAATCATTTGGACCATTATTTACAATGTTTATCCAATTGGTCACAATATTCTGAAAATTGCAGAGAGCAGACCAGAACTTTAAGAAAAGTAAAAAGCATGTTTACCATGGTTTGATGTTAGTGAATTTTGGACACAAGATGCCTCTATGTGTCTAGTTTCCATCCCAAAAAGAAAATCAAAGTTTCAACGGTTAGAGCTCTGGGAAATGGACAAAAACCAGACATCACTCAGAGATTACAAATCTGTGTCCAGAGATTTTGTACGATTTTCTAAAAATAGTAAAAAGATCAGAAATGCATTGTTCTTTTTAGGGTGGCTTCCTAATACATTAATCTACTTAGAAAAAATTATTTTGGGTCGCAAATACTTTGTTAAGGTTCTGATTTACTTATTTCAAAAGTGTGTTACTATTCTGAAACTCTGGACAAATTGTAGTGACTTCACAAAACTCATGACCAAACCACTTTAAACATAAAATCTCCTTAAAACAAAAATTGCAGTGGTGAACTTTGAGTTATAGACACTTTCCCGTTGGTTTCACTTGATTCCAACGGTTAGATTTCGAACTAAAAATCTTTGATCAAAAACAGTTTGTGAACTCACTGTTTTCATTTGTCAAGTTCAACTTTTATTTGTTAACCCCAACTATTAAACCATGAAGTTGGGTTTAAACCAAACCACTTCTCCTACCATTTGATGTTCATTAGAGATCAAGACATGACTAAAACTCATGAGTTTTCAAGGAATATAAGGAGACTCCATGAAAACTCAAGCTTAGAGGACCCAAACCATGGTAGGGATTTGGATTCATCTACGTGTTCTTACTAAAATGATGATCAACTTTAAATCTCATGTGAATCATAAGATTACATGAGACTAAAAGATCAAACTCATAAGATTCAAGTGAGATATGGAAGATCCCCAAGAGTCTCAAGAGAAGAACATAAACAAGAAAAAGAGAAGAAGAATCAAAGAACTAGCTCATGAACTTCAAGAGGATATAGAGAAGACCCCATGAAATTCCAAGTTAGAGAATCCAAGTCATGAATATGGACTTGGATCCACCTATTTGTTTACAAAGTGAAGTGATGATCAAACTTTGACTCCCATGTGAAGCATAAGCTTACATGAGATTCAAAAGATCAAACTCAAGAGCTTTCAAGATAGATATTGAAGATCTCCAAGAATCTCAAGAGAAAAGTATAAACAAAAAGAGGAAATGAAATCAAGAAAACTAAGAGAGCAAGTGCTCTAAATCCATAAAAGAAAACTAACAAGAGTAGAGTATCACCTCCAACTATCCTCAAACTTCGATATTTTGAAGATCTTCCAAGCTCTTCTTTAAGCTCTCCTCCCAATGTCTCTCTTCTACCCAAATGTTCTTCTCTCAAAAGTTCTCCTAAATTCCTCTCAAATTCCCCCAATATTTTTTCTCTTGGTCCCCTTCTCAGTGAAGATACATCCTCTTATGTAGACAAAAATACCTAGGTAATTTCAGTGAATTCGGTGCAAAAAAATAGCTGTAAATACAGCATTTGGTGATACAATACGTACTTCCTAAAAACAAACAGACTGCTGCAGAAGGCGGCAGTTAAAAACATTTGCGGCAGTTAGTGGATGCCGCTACGGCACTCCGTAACAACCGCAATGGCAGTCAATGACTGCCGCGCGACATCCAGTGAGAGCCGTTTAAAAATACTGATTGCCGCGTCTTAGTCAAAATTGCTTTTCCGTTTTTTTTTGTTTTATCCGCATACATGTACGTATTGTACCACAAAAATACAGACTGTTAAAGCAAACGGCAGTCAGAAATTGTCGGCGGCACTCAGTAAGTGCAGGTCCGGCATTCTGTGACTACCGTACGGCACTCATTGAGTGACGCAAAAAGTGCCATGTGCCGGCTTCTGTTAAACTTCCCCTTTCAGGTCTTTTCTTCTCTCCTCTTTCCTTGAAAAAACTTATTTTCGAAAATCTTTTCCAAAAGTGATGTTTTATACCTGAATTCTCCTAAATACCTGGTATTTCCTTCTTCTTGTGAAATTTTATCGCATTTGGAGAACTTTCTGAAGAGCTTGGAATACTTCAAATCTTTCGATCCTTATCATCATCGGATATGGAGGTGACACTCTCCTTAATTTGACGTTTGGTCAAAATTGGGGTGTTTACAACAACTCCCAGGACACCAGGTGCGGTGAAAGAGAGCTCGCAGATTAGTGAATCGATCCCAGCACTGAACAGAATGGAAGACTGAAAGTACTATAGTCCATAACAGAACCTTGAATCTTATATGGTGAAGAATCAACTGATGGAAACCTCACAACCCTAGAATCTGAGATGAGATTAGAACCTTGTACTTTCTGAGACCTAGCAATCTCTAGATTTCGAGGACGAAATTCTCAAATAAGGTGGGTAGAGATGTAGCACCTTGAATTTCCTTGGAAATTCCACGTAGGAATATTAGATTTAGTGACGTCACCATGGCACGGTTACAGAAGGTCCATTAGGGTGACTGTAATTAGGAATCCTTACAACATCCTATAGTTAACGTCTTAACAACGACGACATAGCATATAACCTAGAGTCTATTAGAATAATCGTAACCCCGACATTTATATCTTCTATTTTAGAAACTTTGGTTAAACATATACTTAGACCCATACACATTCTTGCTCACATTCACATTTCCATACCACTTATACTCATAGTAGCGCACGTTCACTAGAACTCGGATACACAACCCCAGTACTTCTAGTCGAGAGTGGGACCCACACCACCACCTTATTTGATCTTCCCTTATCTACCCTTCGACACATACAAACACGTACATATATACACGTTTGAGTGCACCTACACTGGATAAACTTCCATCCACCCTCCCCCTATAAATATGCCTCATAACCCCCTCATATTACTCCCTCATTTATACAGCCACGTACTCCACAATTTCAAGAGAGAGACACACCCGAGAGATATAGAGAGAGAGCTAGAGAAAACACTCTCAAACACAAACCCCATATATGCCCATAAAATACAACCTACACCTACATTGTGTATACCACCACCACCCCTCCTTGTCCATTTCCTCCCAGTACACACATACACACGCAGAGACCAGAGGAGAGAGAGAAATGAAGAGATCAAAGAAATGAGAAAGGATTCAGATCCCCTGAGGTAAACTAAATACTCCCTTAATTTTCTACACCATTGAATGTCACGTAGGAACCCCCTGGACCCACATGCAAGCTGCCAAACAGAGCCTAAGGCTCTCTGTAACTTTCGGTTGCCATTAGAGCACCTTGAGAAGCTTGATTTTTCATATCACAACCAAATGGCCTCTAAGTTATACAAATCTAACCCCCTTGGTCCCAGATAGACCACCAGTAAGTGGCTTTTGTTTTGGATGAATTTTTGTGGTGCATGCAGGCCATTATTCTCGGTTTTGGCTAAAAGAATAATCCCCTGGTAGGTGCCCAAAACGAATAAACCAGATCAAGGGTTTCTAGTATGTGATAGAGGAGAAGTAGACGAGCATTTTAGCGTTGGTTAGGAAAATTTCCATGGAGAGATGAGAGAGTTATGGGCGTAGGAAGTTTTTCCGGCGAATCGCGGGACACCGGCGGCGTCGAGATCGTCGGAGAAGAAAGGAGACCCGTTTGGGTCTTCGGGTTATAAGACCCGGGTTCGGGTCAGCTTTTGGTGGGTTAAGATGTGTGAGTATATGGGCTAGGGTAGCGAGTCCGGGCGGGTTAGAAAAAACCTACGGGTCACTTTAAGTGGGACGACGCTGTTTGGCACCGGGTTGTGTCTGGGTCGGGTTCAGGTATTTGGGGAGGGTCGCGTTGAGTCTGTTAGTGGGTCTGGGTATGGTTTAGCGTCGGTTAGGTTCGGGTTAATGGGCTGGGTAGGATTGTGATTAGAAGTGGGTCTCAGGTTCGGGTGAGGTCCAACCCGAATGGGTTTTGGTTTGGGTTTCCTTGTGTGTGTATATGGGTAGTCCATTTAGGATATGGTTGGGTCGGGTCTGACCCAGTGGGTCACCCACTTGGGTTTTGTTGTGTGTGTATTCGGGTAACCCATTTAGATTGGGTCGGTTCCGGTTGACCCGTCGGGTCTGTCAATATTTATTATTTATTATTATTGATTATTGTTAATATTATTAGTATTAATAGATTTTAAATGATTTTAATTATTACAAATAATATTAAAATGTATTCTTAGTACTTTTAATTTATGGAATATTAATGTATAATATTCTGTAAATTCTTAGTGTAATTATATTATTCCGAGAATATAATTAGTATTTATGTATTATTTTATATGTATTAAATAAATAATAAAAATTAGTTTTAAAGTGGTATTTAAATAGTTAATAAATACCTATATGTATTAATAAATTTGGGAAAAGTTGGGGATATATCCCTAGTGATATTTGATACAATATTATCAATTAGTATTTTATATACTCTGTATATTATGGTTATATAATAACATATGTTTGTTATTTATAGGTATAATATAAATAATAATTATTGTGCTCTCTATGGTATTTAAATAGTAATTAAATACCTATACGTGTTTATAAATTATGAAAAATTAGGAGAACTTCCCTAATGCCATTTTATGATATCTCAAGATTTAATAAAGCTATAATACTTTATATTAGTATTTTTAATAATCAATAAGGAGCTATTTTAAGAGTATATTAATTATTAAAAATACCAAACGAGGTCCGAAAATTATGAGATAAATACTAGTAGTGTATTTTGATATATATTATTTATTAAAAATACTTCAAAGTATTGATTTCTCAGTATAGTTATAATTATGTATTTAAATTCTATTTCGGGTATTTTCTGATATGTATTATCTTCAATAATTCATAATAAATTATCTAGGACTCTGAAAAATACGTGGACAATTTCTAGAGTCTTAGAATAATGTCTAGATCGTTTTTCTTAAGTTTTTCGACTCAGTCAAAAATACAGCTTGTCCTTAGGGCCCGCATTAGTGCAGTAAGCCCTAATTTTTGGCCCGTAAAACGTGACGGACTCCTATTTGAGTCTAGTCAATGGCGTTGGACTTAGAATGACACGTTGATCAATACCTTGAGTTTTATAACCTCATTTGGTAAAATTACCATTTTGCCCGTATAGTTACACTCACTATTTATTATTGTTTCTTCCGTTTATTATTGTAGAACTTGACGTTTATCTGCTTTCTGAGGATCGGCGACTCGAGGTGAGTTTCCTAACCTCACTCATAATACTAATAAGATTAATTTAAGAAGTTTAAAAGTTATCTGTATGATGTTTTGAATAAGTAATATGCTGATTTATGATGCTACATGTATTCCAATAATTGTAAGACTATGCAAATTAAAGCATGTTATGGTAGTGCTATCGTATACATGAGCATATTAAGGGTTTTATCTATATGATTATTGGTTTCAAATCCATGTTATGTGATCCATGTTTTATATGTTATGTTTCTGCTGCTAACTGTTAAATGCACATTTTCCGATGGTTGTTAACCGGACTAGATAACGTATGCTATGTTAATAATAAAGATAAATGAAAGCGATTTAGCACATGGGTATCGGTAGTGGACTCACTTGTATTTCATGACATGTGTTAGCATGCATTGTATGAGAAAGAGAGGTGTTTCATGAGAAAGTGAATGAGATGAGATATGTGAATGTGAAAGAGATGTGATTGCTAGATCCGATGGATCAACGGCTGACGAGCCGGGTGGACATGACCGGTTAGGGGTTCCTAGCGTGCCTCTTGCCGTTGAAGACGTCCGGTGATGCGCATACGTGGTTGAAGACTTCCCATATATCGTTGAAGACATCCGGCTAGTGCTCTAATATACTTCTCAGCCGTGTAGACGACCGGTGAGAGTATACACATGGTTGAAGATGTCCCATGTGCCAGTTTCATTGTTTATAGATAGTGTGCACCGTGAAAATGTCTGACGGCCTATTAAGGGAATAAGTATGAATCGGCTGTTATAGCAGGTTATCATCCTTGATGTATCGCGTGTTGTCAAGTGGATGAGAAAGAGAAAGTGAATGATGAGATTGAATTGATGAGTAAAATGGTTTGGTTTGGTTCGAAATGATTTGGTTTTGGAAAGTTTTGGTTGTAAAATGAAATGGTTTTGAAAAGTATCTGTTTTGGAAAGCAAGTGACTTTGGAAAAGAGTTGAGAGTAAGTCGCATTGGTCATGCATTTGCACGCACGAGGATAAAATAAGGAGAATGTATTCTATGATGATCATGTTTATTTGTCTACCTGTCTTGTTGGGACCCCGACTATGTCTGTGGTAAGAATGCATCTTCTGATAAGAGATTAACCATATCTTAAGATACTAAACTATGATGTGAGTCGAGAAATGTTTTATATTTTATTGATTATTGTGCGATTGAGACTCTCACTCAGCCTTGTTCCATGACTGACGGCATGTCACGCCCTGGGCATTTCTATGCCCAGAGTGTTGCAGGTTTGGAGATAGATAGAAGAGTTCAGGATGCAGTGCCGTGGATCTAAGGAGGATAAAGCTTTGCCGAAGATCTGATAGATAGTTTCTCAAGTTTTTAAGCTTGTGTAAATTGTTTAGTATGGCTTCTTGTATTAGGATTGAAGTTATTGTAACTCTTATTTAATTTCCGCTACTGTATTCATACTCTGATAAGTTTAAGTCATGTTTATGCTTTAGCATTTCCCTTATGATTACATTGTGTGGAGTTAGAAGGACAGGACGGTTAACAAGCTAGTCACGTGTCCACGAAACCATAAAGGAAATTTTAATTTTCCCTATTTTTGGCTTACTCACAATAGACAAATTTGAACATAGACTTGTACACAGCCCCGTACACACACACATTAGCAGTCATGTTCATATTTCATAATTAGCACGTAAACCAAGGCATGGACACACAGTCTGAGAGCGGACCCCATGCATAGTGCCATGTGGCAGCCATGCACCACCACCACCCTCCACTTGGTCCTCTCATAACTACCCTTAGATCCACATACACATGAATATACAGCTTATGGTGCCCCCATTGTACACAACCAAAACCCCTCACCCCTTCTTCTATAGAAGAAACACACTCCCCCTCCTTTAACCCTCTTATATTCAGCAACCCAACCCCACAAATCTATCTATATAGAGAGAAATCGAGTGAGAACTTGAGAGACCAACCAAACACACCCACACCCCTCAGTTTGTATACACCACACAACTACACCCCTATACGTTGTATACCCAACACATTTTCTCTCTTTGCACTCCCCCTCTACTCACATGCATACTGTGCACACACACTCGGGCGCACAGAACCAGATGGAAGAGAAGAGAGATGCAGGAGGAGAGAGAGAGAGAGAGAGAGAGAGAGAGAGAGAGAGAGAGGAGTTGATCGGAGAAGTTTAAGAGGACCCGTGATCATTTGAGGTAACCCAGCCTACCCATGTCATTTTGGACCCCCTGCATGTCGTTTAGAAACCTCTAGGTTCATATGCATGCTGCCCAATCAGAGCCTTAAGCTCAGACCATACCCAGAATGCCATTAAAGCTCCTCACGGGAACTTGGATTTTCAACCATCACCAAATCGGCCCAAAGTGACACCAAACAATCCCTTATGGCCCCAGAATCACCCCCTAAGATCAGTTCTTGATTTGGTATAGGTTTAGACGTGCATGCAAGCCATTATTCCCGATTTTGTCAAAAAGAATAACGGACTGGTAAGTGCCCAAAATGAATAAACCAGACCTTGGGCTTATACTATGTTGTAGAGGAGAGAGAATCGATCCCTTTGGCGTTGGTTTTATGCCTTTTGATGGTGAGATGAGGGAGTTATGAAGAGATAGAAGTTTTCCGGCGAGCCCCGGTTTTTCGGTGACCTGTTTTGCCAGAGAAGATGAAGGGAATTCAGGTTATAAGACCCGGGTACGGGTCGGGCATGGGTCGGGTTGGTCTGTGTCTACAAGCGGGTAAGGGTCACGGGTTAGGTCAGGTTAAAAAACCGTGGATCTTTTTAAGTCTAACGGCGTCATTTTGACACCGACTTTCTTTTGGGTCAGTTTCGGGTATTCGGGGCGGGCTAGGCTGAGTCTGTTAGCGGGTGTGGGTTTGGGTTAGCGAATTTATTCGTTTTATGAGTATAAACGGTTAATCCGTTTGGTCAAGGGTCGGGTTAGGTTCGACCCGGTTTGGTTTTAGATTGGGTTTCTCTGAGTCTTAATGTGGGTGACCCATATTCGTTTGGGTCGGGTCCGGTTTAACCTGCAAGGTTTTGGGCTTGGATTCCCTTGAGAGTGTATTCGGTTTACCCATTTGGTTAGGGTCGGTTCGGGTTTGACCCCTCGGGCCTGGATTAATAATAATAATAATAATATTATTATTACTATTAATTACTTATTTATAGTTTAAAATGGTTGTAATTAACTAATTAGTTTTAAGTTGTATAATTAGCATTTTTTAAGTTATGAAATATTATTATGTAATATTGCATGTATTCTAAGTACTATTATTTTATCATATAATAATGTATATTATTATTTATATGTATAATATAAATAATAAATAATAACTATTGTTTTTCTTTAGTATTTAAATAGCATTTAAATACCTGTACATATTAGTAAATTCTGGAAAATTAGGGTAATGACCCTAAGACTATTTTTCTTATATTATGTAAATTATAAAGCTATAATACTATATGTTAGTATTTTTAATAATTAATAAGGAGCTATTTTAAGAGTATATTAATTATTAAAAATACCAAACTAGCTCCGAAAATTATGAGATAAATACTGGTAGTGTATTTTAATGTATAGTATTTAATAAAAATACTTCCAAGTCCTATTTCTTATGTTTGGTTATAATTATGTATTTAAGGATCAGTACAGTTATATTTATATAATGAATTATCTTCGATAATTGATAATAAATAATCTGTGACTCCGAAAATTACGCGGTCAGTTCCTAGAGTCTTAGAATAATGTCTAGAATATTTTCCTTAAGTTTGGTGACCTATTGTTGAGGTCAAAAATACAGCTTGTCTTTGGGGCCGTATTAGTATAGCAAGCCCTGCAATTTACCCCGTAAAATGCGACGGACTCTGATTTGAGTCTAGTCAATGACGTTGGACTTAGAATGATACGTAGATCACTACCTTGAGGTTTATAACCTCATTTGGTAAAATTACCATTTTGCCCCTATAGTTGCTTTCATTCTTTATTATTGTTTCTTCCGTTTATGTTGTAGAACTTGACGATTATCTGCCTTTTGAGGATCAGTGACTCGAGGTGAGTTTCATAACCTCACTCTATTCCTATTAAGATTAATTGAATATACTTATAAGCTATTGAAATGATGTGTTGTATAGTAATGCGTTGTGTATGATACTAGATCTTACCCAGAATCTGTATCGCTATGATTACTCGTGATATGGTAGTGTTAGTGCTTACGTGAGCATGTCAAGGGTTTTATCTATATGTCTATTGGTATCAAATCCTTGTTATAAGATCCATGGTTTTATGAATATGTTTCTGCTGTTAAGATAATAAATGCACGCTTTGTGATGATTGCTAATTAGAATAGTTAACGCATGGCATGGAAATGAAGTAAATGAAAGGAGTAGAGATGTATACGAGTGATTGATAATGGATACTGCATTTCATGACACGAGTTAGTATGCATTGTATGAAGAGCGAGATGTGATTGAATGAGAAATGTGATCCAGAAAGCGAAGTGAATTTGAGTTGAGTGCCAGTTGGGCGATAGTTTGAGTGCCAATTGGGTGATAGTTAATGTGCCAGTTGGGCGATAGTTTGAATGCCAATTGGGCAACAGTTAGTATGCCTGATGGGCGATAGTTTGAATGCCAGTTGGGCGACAGTTAATGTGCCAGTTGGGCAACAATTTGAATGCCAGTTAGGCGACAATTAATATGTCAGTTGGGCGATAGTTTGAGTGCCAGTTGGGTGACTATTAATGTGCCAATTGGGTGACAGTTAATGTGCCAGTTGGGCAATAGTTTGAATGCCAATTGGGCGACAGTTAATGTGCCTATTGGGCGATAGTTTGAATGCCAGTTGGGTGACAATTAATGTGCCAGTTGGGCAATAATTTGAATGCCAGTTGGGCGACAGTTAATGTGCCAGTTGGGCGATAGTTTGAATTCCAGTTGGGCGACAGTTAATGTGCCAGCTGGGCGATAGTTAGAGTGCCAGTTGGGTGACAGTTAACGTGCCAGTTGGGCGATAGTCAGCGTGCCAGTAGGGCGATTGTAACAGGGCGACAGTCAAAGTGCCAGTCGGGCGATGGATAGGTGAGAAAAAGATAGTGACGAGAATGTGTTGATGAGTGATACGTTTGGTTCTGATAAAGATTACGAGTTCATTGTTCAAGTCGAGGATTCAGCATCCCGATGCGAAGGTAATTGTAAGGGTTATGCATTGACACGCATGCGCATGTTAACGAAAAGAGATGTATTCTATGATGAAATGCGATTATATGCTTACTTATTTATATGTTTTTGTTGAGATCTTTGCTATGTCGTAAAAGAATGCATCTTTTGATAAGAGATTAACCGTATCCTAAGATACAGAACAATAACGTGAGTTAAGAGATATTTGTAGTTATTGATTATTGTGCGATTGGACTCTCACTCGGCTTTGTTCCAAAGATGACGGCATGTTACGCCCTGGGCATTCCCATGTCCAAAGTGATGCAGGTTTTGCTAATATGGAGGTAAGCTCAGGATACAATGCTGAGTAACTAAGAAAGATAGAGCTGGGCTGGAGATCGAAGATAATTATCTCAGTTATTTCATATAAGCTTGATTTTATTATAACTTGTGTTTTGGTTTCCGCTACTGTACTTGTATTCTGCTAAGTTTAAGTTATGTTTATACTTTACAATTCCCCTTACAAATGACGTCCGGAGTTAGAAGGACATAATGGTTAATCAACCAGTCACGTGTCTACGGACCCATAAAGGAAAATTTTAATTTTTCCCTATTTTTGGCTTATCTGGGGCGTGACAGGGATTTTTGGTATCAGAGCCTAGGTTTAGGCTTTTACCGTCTGTCCAACACACATAAGCTATGAACCAGGTCATAGTTAGTTTTGTTAAGTAGGTAAGCTATGGAGCCATACATACTACCAGACGTCTTCGTAGGATATAAGGTTAGCTGTTAGACGATAGACGCTTAGTATATGGATATCTTCCTTAGATATTTTGTTAGAGCGACTTGTAATATCGACAATAAGTTTAGGCTCTGACGGACTTTCTGAGAGGAATCTTGGAATTGTCTGCTTAGCCTAGAGTCTAGAAAGACTAAGGATAAGATACCTCATCACCGTAAGTCATATGTTAGTTGAGTGGTTCCACTTGTAAGTTGGATAGCGTCATAGCACGAAACTTGAGAATAAGAATTCCCTAGTCCTACATAGAAATACAAATAGGCCTTATGGATAGATAGACACCTTATATGCTTGGATTACTCTGTATTGCTTAGATAGTATGTGATGACGAAATATGATAAGCTAAAATAACCTTATAGACACCAACTCATACATAAGAATGCGCAAATCTTCACAACATCTGCTACACTTGCAATCTGACAGGACACATGCACAAAGATTGTCAAATTTCCAAGATCTACCATCGACCAGATCAAGCACAGGGCCTACCAAGAGAAGACACGTTTTGGGTTTATAACATCGACGTTCCATCAACGCACTAAAGAAATGGATTTTTGACCCTTGTGAATGTTACAAATTATAACCATATAAGACTGAGTAATTGTATTCCTTTTTATGAATTAACTCCGCTTGAGTAAATCCACTATTTTCTATCATTGGTTGCGTTAGATCGATTACCCTTATGATGAATCTTGGGACATCCTTTATTGTTCCACTAATCAACACTTATTCGTTGACCCCTCTGATTTCACTTAACAAGAGTTTGGATCATTTTTATCAATGATAAATCCAATTGTGAGTTCATCTGCTTTCTATTACTATAAGTCACCTCTTTGGACTTATCATCATGAAAATCGATTCCAATAATTCATTTATAAACCAATCGCTGTAAGTCATTTGGAATTATGATCGGTTAAATTAATCTCTATAAATCGTTTGGACTATCAACCATTTGGCCAACTTTTGCAAGTGCGTATCCCTTGACACTATTGCAATGGAGATCTCTGTATTTGTTCACCTAGGAAACTCAAGCATATTGTACCCCTTTGTAAACTAGTCTTCATTTCCTTTCATTTCACAAATTCTTCTTATTGGTAACCTTAACTTTTATCATTAAGACTTCACCTTAATTATTGGCTCATGAGACAAAGAATTCTTATTTCATACCTTGGAGGCTTTACGCCTTTAGTCATTGCATTACTATGATTTTCCTATAGCAATCATCTGATGATTATTCCCAGATACTCATTCTATAGATTGTAATCCTACGAGTGAGTGATCATGTACCTCTTCGTATTCTAACCTAGTACATAATGAGTATTCATTTTGTTATGAATTCAACTCCTTTCAAGTAAATTCAATCCTACTTCAATTACCAGTAACACCTTATATGCTATGTATTAATTAACGAACCTTCGATCGATTGAAGCAGTTTCAATTGATCGAACATGTCTTGACTTTAATCGATTAAAACTCTTTCAATCAATCGAACCTGTCTTGACAAAATTCTCATGTGCCTTTCCAAGCATCCTGGTGGAGCTAAGAGTACGACCTCCTAGGTTCTTCATTATTGACTCAAACCAGTTGTTAATTCCCATTACCAAACTCTTTGATTAGCAAATTAACCAACTGGTCAATTAACGTTTACTCCACTATAAAATGATAACTGCACTCCAACGCAAGAACTTGTATGGTGCACTAAGGTCCCTCTACCATCATCACTAATAATCATGTTCAGGCAGTCGGATAAACATTACTGTCAACCTAAATAGTGATCATATCTCTTATTCCTTGAGTCGCATTCACCTTTCATGATTACCAAACATGTTGATATGTCTTATCAACGAGACTGCAGTTCTTAGTAATCAACTTGGTGACATTCTCATGGGAATGCTTACTCCCTATCAGAGGGTAGATTCTATCTTTACAATACATGTTCACAACCCTATGAACATAACATACCTAAGATACCTAGGTGTTGATCTTTTATAGACCTCATTAATTTGTAAGTCAAAGCAGCCGCATCCATAGTTTTTGTCCATAATCATCTCAAGATTAAGAACACGTATCTTATACAAGTTGTGAGCTCCTATCGACTATTGATAGTCTTAAGTGTCAATAGGAAAAATCAAGTCTGTTAATGCACTATAAGCACTAGCATATTAACTAAGAGTCATACTCAAGTGATTGAGATTCATCGTTCCATCCAATGGTAGTTGATCATGCTATAGTGTAAACCTGATGAGATATCTAGTCTTATCATCCATTGTGACAAATTCTCAGTATCAAACAATAGTCACTCGTATCTCACTTGTATGTGTCTCATACACACACGAATTACTTACTATGATACTTAAGGATTAATAGTCATGTCATGAAAGTACACATAAGAATGTAAAGCTGATATCCATATATTAAAATGCCAGTGTTTCATACATCAATTAATGGCGATCGGCATGGTCTTTTCATTAGATTCTGAAACTAATTCTAGTCCAAGTAGTTGATTATCTCCAACCTCTGCCCAACACAAAGGCGATCGGCATGGTCTTCTGTATAATGCCTCAAAGGATGCCACCCCTATGCTTGAGTGGTGGCAATTGTTATATGCAGATTTGTCTACTAGTCGATAAGTCTCCCACGAGCTCTCAAAATAAATGACACACTCGCAGCATATCTTCCATTACTTGGTTAACTCATTTAGTCTTTCCATCGGTTTGCACTTGAAAAAGTGGTGCACAAGATTAATGAAGCTCCTATGGCTGTCTGTAGACATTTCCAAAATCCTACAGTGAATCATGAGTCATAGTCGGATAAAATTGAGACAGGTACACTATAGAGTTGCACGACATATTATAGATACATACAGCTCAAATCCTCGACCGAATATGACATATTGTAAGCTATGAAATGTGCTGATTTGATAAGTTGATCCACAACTACCCAAATAGTATCGTGGTTTTGCTCACCACGAAATCTATAGTTGTATGCACCCACTTCCATCTGGAAACTGGTAATGGTTGTAAAAGTCTGGGTCATTTCTAATGTTCTACCTTCACTTTCTTATAAGTAAGACATTGGCACACATGTTCTGTAACTTATCATTTCATTCCTTCTCATCGAAAGTTCCTCTTCAAATCCTTGTACATCTTTGTACTGATTGGGTGGACAGTCATTCCCGACTTATGCGCTTCATCCAATACGTCTTTCCTGAGATTATCTTCATTAGGCACACAAAGTCTACCTCTGCATCGAAGCGCTCCATCCTAACCAATACTCCAATTCTCTGGTTCTTTCACTACAGCGCTTGTGAACCATTGCTGAAGTCCTTCATTCATCTTTTGTGCCTCAAGGATACGACTGATAAGGGGTTGGTTGTACTGTAAGACATCCAAAGTGTTGTCCTTCACTTGTGTCTAAGGCCTGAATACCAAATTTAGCAAACATTTCTAACGTTTGCCACTCTTTGACCATAAAAAAGGCTATAACTGATTTCCAGGGTTTCTAACTTAATGCGTCAGCCACTATGTTTGCCTTCCCCGAGTGATATTGCAATGTTACATCGTAGTCCTTCACCAATTCCATCCAATGTTGTTGCCTTTTGTTCAACTCCTTTTGAGAAAACATGTATCTTAGACTCTTGTGATCCGAAAATAGGTCAAACTTCTCACCGTAGAGGTAATGCCTTCAAATCTTAAGCACAAAGATAATCACTGCTAGTTGAAGGTCATGCATCGGATAGTTCATCTCATGTGGCTTCAATTGTCAAGATCCATAAGTTATTACCTTTCGTCTTGCATTAGAACACATCCAAATCCTTGATGTGATGCATTACTATAAATGGTAACTTATTGCTCTTAGGTATCGCAAGCATTGGCATTGTGGTTAATCTTTCCTTCAATTCTTGAAATGGGCATTCATGCTTGTTCCTCCATTCAAACTTCAAATCCATCTTCGTTAATCTAGTAAGAGGTGTTGTAATCTTGGGGAATCTTTCTACAAATCTCTGATAGTATCTAGCTAGACCCAGAAAACTTCTAACTTCTGTTGCGGTAGTTGGTCTATTTTAATCCAAGACTAGATCTGCCTTTGATGAGTCTACATCTATTCCATCTTGTAAGATGACATGTTCTCAAAATTTGACTACCTTTAGCCAGAATTCGCACGTGCTAAACTTCGTATACAAGTGGTAATTTCGAAGGGTCTATAATGCGATCGTTATATGTTCTTCCTCGGTCCTTGAGTAGATTAGAATGTCATCGATGAATACAATAATGAACTAGTCCAGGTAGGGTCAAAAATTGTCATGGCCCAACATAGGAGAAATCAAAAAAATAGAATTCTATTTTTGGACCCGTAGGCCGTGACTGGTGAATATCACTCGATTGTTGTGGACACGCGGCTTCCATGAGCCCACCCCTGTTTCTATTTCTGGGGTTTCAGAATTGATTTTCCTTTGGTTTGAAATTGATTTGAAAGAAAAGAAAAGGTGTGTTGAAAACAGATGCAGAGTCACCACTTGGTCTTTAGGGAACCAAGAAACCGAATTTTGATTCACCCAAACGGATAAAGGGCACTGACCCTTCATAACCAAAGAACTTGGCTCGTGGTTTTGGTATGAGAGAGGAAGGAGCCTTTGTCACAACTAAAACACCCTCAACTCGCCCCATCTCTTAACATGCCTCAATTAGCATCCAAATAATCATCCTATTCTATGTTTGGTTTGACAGTTAATGCTATGATATGTATATTACATCACATAAGAATCTTGAAAATGGAAGATCTAAAGATAAGGTATCATTCATGAGATCTAGGCCAAGTATCACACAATGCAAAGTGAAAAGATCACACAAAACAAACCTAGGAAAATTCGTCTAATCACATATCAATTAATCAAGTTTTCCTAATCTAAAGGTGGCATGAATTGCTCTTGAAACAAATAATCAAAAAAATAAAAAAAAAATATGCTTAGCAAGCTAATATGATGCATGTTAATCTTTGAGAAGAGAAGATCTCTCAATCCTTGGGACGGATGAAAAAGGAAGTTTTAGATTAAGAGTCACCAAAACCCCAAATCTTGCATGGGTGCAATGCATGGTCTTATAATGTGCAAAGGTTGTAGAGTGTTTGTACACATGAACTTTCTAAAGTGACTTAGAGGTCTAAAACATGAATGAATGCATGGAGGAAATCATCATGGTATCTATACAAATATAGTACAGACCACTTTCTAAGATATGAACTAATTTGAAGTACATGTAAGCATCAAATCAAAGAATGAAAGTAAAAGTATACTTGCTGTGAATAGTGGACAGAATAGTGAGTTAACATCGTAGAAATTGAAAAGTGGGGTTAGGAATGTTTTCAATGAATGATTTTTTACGGAGATCATCCTTATTGTGTCTAGAACATATATCAAAAAGCCAAACTTCAATAACTATTACATATTGAGAGAAATCATATAAACAATAGAGGTCACTCAAAAAACAGAATCCATACTGTCGACTGAAATGTTGAAAAATCTTAGAAAATGAAAACAAAACATTTGGAGGCCCATATTATACCAAAGGTTCTCTAGGACACAAAAGTTCAAGGGAAAAATAGGTTGGGACCACTCCTTTGGGAAACATTTTCTATAAAACAAGTTGAAAGTCAACCAAGCTGCTATGATAGTAAAGGCAGAATATCTGGAGAGAATGTTTGGACCAAAATGGAATCCATCCAAGTATTTCCAAGTCAAACCAAAAATCATGGGTGTTCTCATGAGTTAGGAACACTTTCCAAGTGGTCTTACATTCATATATTGAATACTGAACTCAGAATAATTCATTGAAGTTAAATGACTCACTATTTTGAAGATTTTTTGAGAAAAAAAAGATTTATTTCTTGGAATCCAAATATTGGGGATTTTAGAAGGGCTTTGAAATAGGGGTTTTGAAAGTATATTTTCAACAATCAAAGAGGATTAAAACCACTTGTAATATCAACCTCTAACTCATTTAAAGAACCTCCAAGATTATTGGAAAGGTTTGTTTTATTTTGGGAATAATCTCAAGAATACATAGGAATGCATTGGGGTTATAATCATCATCTATCAAACAAGTTTTTGGGGTCAAGAGCTACTATCCATAAGGATTCACTCACCTCAAACACCATGTCATCACTTAGATGATGATAAACTAGTAATTAAATAAAGAAAAGTAAAAAGAAATGAGGTCAAGAAGAGATGAACATGGTATGTAAACAAGCAAGTAAGTAATCAATAGATGATATTCAATGAGATTATGGACTTGTAGCTAGGTGTTTCACTCATATATAGTGACATTGGACATGGAAGTAGCTTCGTATCTCATAATTGCTCACAAAAATGGTAGTTGGATGTATTGAATGTGAAGTAAATGGAAGTAGTAATGTAAAAACAAAGTTTAGAACTCACTTTCTAGTTGAAAATCAAAGAAGGAAGCTTCTTTTCTCTCTATTCTAACATTGTTTCTACAACTTTCTCTCTAAAACTTTTCTAAGCTTTCATTTGCCATCCCCTAAATGAGAAGTCAAGGGGCGTTTATATAGGCCAATTTGGGGTGGTTTTGGGATTTAAAGAGTTCTCCTATTAGCTCCAAATGTCTGTGGACAAGGAACTATGTTGTTTTGGTTTTCAATTAATCAAATTAGACCCCCAAAATAAATTACAAAAATGGACTATTAAGGGGAAGAGTGCCGCAGCGGCACTGGGCCTGTGCCGCTATGGCAGTGGGTCAGTGCCGCGACGACACTGCTCCTCCAACGTTTGAATAATGCTGTTTAGCCTCCTTGAGGTTTTGGTATTCGTAAAAAGGCCATATTTTGTCCGAAATTCACAGAACATGCGTATGAACTCCAAATCGAGCTTGTGATATACTATAGACACCCCATTTTGTCAGCTATTAGATTTTGGAAACCCATAGATTGGTGGTTCACAATGATCGAAAAGATTCAAGGACTCCTGGAAGTTAGTTCTATCTCTCAAAATACTCATAATGACCAAGATACTCTTGAAAGCCCAAAAACTCCCAGATTTGAACCGAAAGTTTTGGAGACATGCCACGTCATAAAAAATTACTAAACATGAGTTTTTAAGTAAAACCAGATGAAATCCTTAGCTCTCGAAGAGCCCCGGAAGTCCAGGAAGTTCCCGGAAAGTCCCCGTTGACCGGTTTGACCAGTTTTGACCAAGGTTTGATCGAAATCATCCAAATTTGTCAAAAAACATCGAGATCATTCTAGATCATGTGAAATGTACTAAAATATGTTTTAAAAGAAAATCAAACGAAAGAGCACCCAGAGGTTCCCAGAACTTCTTGGAGGTCCCTAGTTTGACCAATTTGACCAAAAGTTGATTTTTGAAACCGGAACACTGTATCATTTTTTAAACATTTTTCATGAATACTAGAGGTTAATAGCTTTCCAACGGTATATCGCACATAATTCGTGGATTTAAAACGAATTTATTATGAATTTTCGAAGGTGAAAAAGATGATCAAATCGACTTTTATCGTAAATGTCGCAAACGTTTTCAAAGTGACCTGATTTTGAACTTTTTTTTATGACAAGTAGACTAAATCACCTTTTGAATGATATATCACAAGCTTGATTTGGAGTTCATATGCATTGTATGTGAATTTCGGACAAAATAGTGCCTTTTCGCGAATACCGGAACCTCAGGGGTATAAACAACATTATTCGGACGTTGGAGGAGCAGTGTCACCGCGGCACTGAGCCCACTGGCACCGCGGCACAGGCCCAGTGCCGCCGTGACACTATCCCCCAGAACAGTCCATTTTTGTAATTTATTTTGGGGGTCCAATTTGATTTAATTAAAAACCAAAATGACATAGTTCCTTGTTCACAAACATTTAGAGCCAATAGGAGCACTCTTTAAATTCCAAAATCACCCCAAATTGGTCTATATAAACCCCCCTTGACTTCTCATTTAGGGTGGTGGCAAATGAAAGCTTAGAAAAGTTTTAAAGAGAAAGTTGTAGAGATAAGGTTAGAATAGAGAGAAAAGAAGCTTCCTTCTTTGATTTTCAACTAGAAAGTGAGTTCTAAACTTTTTTTTTTACTTCATTACATCCATTTACTTCACATTCAATACATCTAACCACCATTTTTGTGAGCATTTATGAGATAGGAAGCTACTTCCAAGTCCAAAGTCACGATATATGAGTGAAACACCAAGCTATAAGTCCATAATCTCATTGAATATCATCTATTGATTGCTTACTTGCTTATTTACATGCTATGTTCATCTCTTCTCGACCTCATTTCTTTTTTACTTTTCTTTATTTACTTACTAGTTCATCATCATCTAAGTGATGACATGGTGTTTGAGGTGAGTGAATCCTTATGGATAGTAGCTCTTGACCTCAAAAACATGTTTGATAGATGATGATTATAAAACCCCAATGCATTCATATGTATTCTTGAGATTATTCCCAAAATATAACAAACATTTCTAATAGTCTTGGAGGTTCTTTAAATGAGTTAGAGGTTGATATTACAAGTGGTTTTAATTTTGAGTGGTGAAAATATACTTTCAAAACCCCTATTTCAAAGCCCACCTAAATCCCCCAATAATTGAATTCCAAGAAATAAACCTTATTTTTCTCAAAAAAATATTCAAAACAACGAGTCATTTAACTTCAATGAATTATTCTGAGTTCAATACTCAATAGATGGATGTAAGACAAAGAACACCCATGATTTTTGGTTTGACTTGCTTGGAAGGATTCCATTTTGGTCCAAACATTCTCTTCAGATATTCTGCCTTTACTGTCACAACAGCTTGGTTGACTTTCAATTTGTTTTATAATAAACGTTTCCAAAAGAAGTGATCCTAACCTATTTTTCCCTTGAACTTCAGTGCCTTAGGAAAATTTCTATATAATATGGGCCAACAATTGTTTTTTTTTCATTTTCTAAGATTTTTTAACATTTTGGTCGACAACACGGATTCTGTTTCTGAGTGACCTCTATTGTTTATATGATTTCTCTCAATATGTAATAGTTATTGAAGTTTGGCTTTTTGATATGTGTTCTAGACACAATAAGGATGATCTCCATAAAATATCATGCATTGAAAACATTCCTAACCTCACTTTTCAATTTCTACGAGGTTAACTCACTGTTCTATCCACTATTCACAGCAAGTATGCTTTTACTTTCATTCTTTGATTTGATGCTTATATGTACTTCAAATTAGTTCATATGTTAGGAAGTAGTCCATACTATATTTGTACATATCCCATGATGATTTCCTCCATGAATTTATTCATATTTAGACCTCTAAGTCACTTTAGAAAGTTCATGTACACAAACACCCCACAACATTTGCACATTATAAGACCATGCATTGCATCCATGCAAGATTTGGGGTTTTGGTGACTCCTAATCTAAGAAGATTATAAGGAATAGACCTAGTCACATGTCCATGATCCCTCTCGATCAAAACTTCCTTTTTCATCCGTCCTGGGGATTGAGAGATTTTCTTTTATCAAAGATTAACATGCATCATATTAGCTTGCTATGCGTATTTTTTTTTATTTCTTTGATTAATTGTTTCAAGAGCAGTTCATGTCCCCAAATATTTTGTGTTCATTTTCTAAGATTTTTCAACATTTCTGTCGACAGTACGGATTCTGTTTCTGAGTGACCTCTATTGCTTATATGATTTTTCTCAATCTGTAATAGTTATTTACGTTTGGCTTTTTGATATGTATTCTAGATACAATAAGGATGATCTCCCATAAAACATCATGCATTGAAAACATTCCTAACCCCACTTTTCAATTTCTGCGAGGTTAACCCACTGTTCTGTCCATTATTCACAGTAGTATACTTTTACTTTTATTCTTTGATTTGATGCTTATATGTACTTCAAATTAGTTCATATCTTAGGAAGTGGTCCATACTATATTTGTACATATCCCATGATGATTTCTTCCATGCATTTATTCATATTTTAGACCTCTAAGTCACTTTAGAAAGTTCATGTACACAAACACTCCACAACATTTGCACATTATAAGACCATGCATTGCATCCGTGCAAGATTTGGGGTTTTGGTGACTCCTAATCTAAGAAGATTATAAGGAATAGACTTGGTCACATGTCCATGATCCCTCTCGATCAAAGCTTCCTTTTTCATCCAACCCAGGGATTGAGAGATCTTCTATTCTCAAAGATTAACATGCATCATATTAGCTTGCTAAGCATATATATTTTTTATTTCTTTGATTAACTGTTTCAAGAGCAATTCGTGTCCCTTATAGATTAGGAAAACTCGATTACTGGATATGTGAATAGGCAATTTTTCCTAGGTTTGTTTTGTGTGATCTTTTCACTTTGCATTGTGTGATACTTGGCCTAGATCTCATGAATGATATCTTATCTTTAGATCTTCTATTTTCAAGATTCTTATGTGATGTAATATACCTATCATAGTATTAATTGTCGAACCAAACATAGTATAAGATGATTATCTGGATGCTAATTGAGGCCCGTCGAGAGACGGGGCGAGTTGAGGGTGTTTTAGTCGTGGCAAAGTCTCCTACCTCTCTCGTACCAAAACCCCGAGCCAAGTTCTTTGGTTATGAAGGGCCACTGCCCTTTATCTGTTTGGGTGAGTCAAAATTGGGTTTCTTGGTTCCCTAAAAAGACCAAGTGGCGGCTCTGTATCTGTTTTTAACTGACCTTTTCATTTCTTTCAAATCAATTTCAAACCAAAGGAAAATCAATTCCTAAACCCCTTATAAAGAAACAGCGTGCCCACAATTTGGCGACTCTGCTGGGGACATTTTTATTTTCAAAGCCAAATAATACAAAATTTTAACTCATAAGAAGCATCCTTAAAATCATCTTTTTTATTGTGTCTGGTTCACCACATTGCACTTCTACATTTTCCACTCCGACTGTGTCTGAAACGGGGCGCTGACATTGTTTAGGTCTTGCTATGCTAGGGCATAAGTCACCGTTGATACTGTACCTTCCAACATACATCAAACAAAGTAAAAAATTCCGTACTATCTCTCTGACGGTATATTGGAACTCTCATCAACGGACCCTCTTTGACTTAACCTAGCCGTTGCATATAGATTTTTATAGAACCTTTCATAGGACTATTAATTTATCTTTTCAGTTGGGAAAATGTGATATAACTGCTGTATGCCCTGGTGGGATTACCTGTGCGGTGTAGACGCTTATGTGAAATTGAATAGAACCTCTTTCTTATGATTCCCAAGCCAACCACTCACATGTGATTACATTGAGTTGACCTGCCTAAGTACCATGACAAGGATGTCTGCTCCATGATCATAAATATATACACCGCAATCCTTGTTTACTGGTACAAAGACATAGGAGTAAGAAAACTTTCTTGACAATAGGATCACCATCGTCAACTACTCCAGTCATATAACCTGCTTCTCCCAAAAACTCTGTCCAGATGTCCCAAATATAACTTGTTTCTCCCATAAACTCTATCCAAATATCCCAGATATAACCTATTTCTCCCAGAAACTCTGTCCATAGTCCTCAAAATATCCATGAAACCCCTATTATCCCTTAGCAATTATACTAGAATGAACGGTTAGCATACTCTGTATAGCTAGGACCTCACTTGCTTGACTGCTATCTGCTAGAAATAAGAGCATCATATAGATTATGGCTTACATCTGCATGCTTGTCTCATTTGCATGCACTATTCCTGTCAATGCGCACGCACTATTTTAGTCAGTCTATACACAAATCAGTCTACGTCTGTTAACATCGCTGTCATTTGTCTATCTAAAGTCATCACTGTCAGAATCTGATATGGTCCTCTCAAATCTGTAGGGTCACTTTAGATTTTCAAAGTCAGTAGCTGGGATCTTCGTCCTAAGTCAGAAATTCAGACAATCGTTTGGTCAGAATCAGCCCGACAATTTATTTCAGCATGAATCAAGAAGAGTTAGAAAACAAGGTCACCGAGTTGGGAGCCACCATAAGCCAGCAGTCCGAAAGCCTGGCCCAAGTCCTGAAGTTTATAGAAGAACTGAAACTGTAGCAGCCGTAGTATTCACCTGGGTTCCTGCTACCACCAGGTTTCGTGCCACCACCACCACCGGGGTTTGTACCACCTCCCGTCATTGTACATGAAAATAATGGGGAAGAAGATTGGTTTTAAACGGTCCCACCGCCTATATATGAGAAAAAGTTCTAAGAGAAAATGGATAAAGTTGATAAGCTAGAAAGTGTATTGAGGAAAAGGAAAGGGGTTGATGACTACATGCTATACCTGGAGGGGCTTTTCGAGCCGATTAAGCTGAAACTGCCAGAAAACTTCAAGATGCCCGCCATTGACCGTTTTGATGGAACTGGGAATCCATAAAGCGATGTGAAGTTGTGCATGAGCTTTTCCAATCAATGGGCTGCACTCATGAGTACATTGCAATGTTGTTCCCACAATCTCTCGCAAAGTCTGCACTTTCATAGTTCCTTACCTTGGAAGCTTCCAAAACTCAGGCATAGGAAGACATCGTTCGGGTATTCGTCGATCACTATTCTTACAATCAAGAGCTGGATGTCATAATCAAAGATTTAGAAACTACTCAGCAAAACAACAATGAATCCTTCACTGCTTTCCTGAGCAGATGGAAGAATAAAGTGGCCCAAATGACCCACCGTCCAATTGAGAAGGAACAAGTGAGAATGCTAATCCAAAATTTGCAGTCGCTTTACTAAGAGAAACTATTCCATCAATCCATCTCCACCTTTGAAGAATTATTTGAAGTCAGTCTAGAATTGAAGATGCTATCATGGTGTGGATATCGCAAGTTTCTTCTTACCCACAGCTTTTCTTTTAAAATTCTTTCTCAAAATCAATTTAAAAAACAAATGAGTCGCCACATAATTTTTTTAAAAGAAAAAATTAAGAAACCATTTTAAAGCAACTGATCTTTTGCGAAACCAAAGATTAAACTAGGTCCGGGGATTATGGAATGAGAAGGGAAGGAGCCCGTCGGACTAAAACACCCCTTCTCATCCTATCTCGTGATAGGCCTCTACTTAACATCCTTTTAATCGATTTATTAATTTAAATGTGCCCTCAACTAATACATATATATATATATAAATATACATTACAAAAGCATGTCTAAAGGGTGTAAAATTGCAAGTGATAAAATATCATTCAAAAATCATATAATTCAATTAGCAAGCAATATGATATGCAAGTAGGGAACTAGAGAACTTACCCGGGATCCGGCCGCGAATATTAAACGTGCAAATGCATGCAAGTAGACAGCCTAGGAATAGAGTCTCTAATCCATATATACAAGTAAAGCAAGTCCTAATTCTAAGGTGTCGCGCATTAAGTCAAAAAAAAATCGATGAAATCAAGAAATTAAAATAAGCTAAAAGAGGAATTCAAGAAATCATACCTTAACAGTGCTACAAAACAAAAGGTTAGTCCACATGATATACAAAATGTAAAATTGGATCTTAAATAACAATCCTAGCCTTCTAGCTTAAATCTATGAAATGTGATTAAATCTAAAGCAACTAAGTTCTAATTAAAAATGTCAAATCATACGGATGAATATATATATACATGAACAAAGATGGACTATGAAATGCTTGGTGATTTAAATCATTTAGACTTTGAATCCAAGCTTAACTAATCATTATTGAAACATGGTTTGAAACTTGACTCATGAAAATATCATCTACGCCATTATTCACAAGATTGATGAAAACTAATGCAGAATTCTGTAAATTGCTGAGAGCAGATCATAACTTTAAGAAAAGAAAAAGCACATTTCCCATGGTTTGATCTAGATGAATTTTGGACACAAGATGCCTCTGTGTGTCTGTAGACACCCCAATTTTGACCGACCGTCGAATTTAGGAGAGTGTCACCTCCATATCCGATGATGACAAGGACCGAAAAATTGAAGTATTCCAAGCTCTTCAGAAAATCTCCAAAACGCGATAAAATTTCACAGAAAGAGGAGAAATACCAGGTATTTAGGACAATTCAGGTATAAGACATGATTTTTGGAAAGGATCTTCAAAAATAATTTGTTTCAAAAAGGGGGAAGTCCTAAAAAGGGGAATCTCAGCTAAAAACGGCACACGGCAGACTGCCGCGACACTCACTGAATGCCGCACGGCATTCAGAGAGTGCCGCCCGGCATTCACCAAGTGCCGCCCAAAATTTCTGTCTGCCGTCCACTTTTAAAGTCTGTATTTTGTAGAGCAATACGTATGCGTATGCGAATAAGAACAAAAAACTGATAAAGTAAGACTGACAAAAACGCGGCAATCCATTAATTGCCGCGGCATTTGGTGAATGCCGCGCGGCAGTCGTAAAGTGCCGCAACGGCAGTCATGAACTGCCGCGACGGCAGTCACGGACTGCCGCGACAGTCCCTGAACTGCCGCGCTGGGCAGCAGTCTGACTAATTTCAGAAACTACACATTGTACCACCAAATGAGAGAATTACACCTATTTTTTGCTCCGAAATTCACCAAAAATGCCTGGTAATTTTGCCTATAAAAGAGAAGGGATCTTCCTTGAATGAGGGGGACCAAGAGAAAAAGGTTGGAGAGGAGAGAACACATACAAAAATACACTACCACTTCACCAACATTTTTAGAATTGAAAGAGAGAATAGCTTGGAAGATCTTCAAAGGAGAGAAATTTTGAGGATAGTTTGGAGGTGATCCTCTAAACCATAAGTCATTTATTTTCATTCTTTCTCTTTTAAAATCATTAATCCTCAAATTACTTTGTTTTCTTTTGTTCATTTTCTTTTGCTAATCATACTTCTTCCTTGAGATTCTTGGAGATCTTCAATATCTCTCTTGATCTCTTGAGCATGATCCTTTGAATCCCATGTGAGCTTATACTTTACATGGAAGTCAAGGTTTGATCATCATTTTTATCTTATAAACAAGTAGATGGGTCCAAGTCCATACTCATGACTTAGGTCCCCTAGCTTGATGTTTCATGGAATCCTTTCCATATTCCTTTGAGACTTTTAAGTATTAGTCATGTCTTCATCTCCAAATGACCATCAAATGGTAGGAGGAAGTGGTTTGGAGTCTAAGCCCATTTCCATGGTTTAGATTCCTTGTCTTGAAATTTCATGAAGTCTATTCATACTCCATTTGAAATTCACAAATATAAAGATCTTTAGCCTCCAATGATCATCAAATGGTAGGAGAAAATAGTTTAGTTAAGTCCAACTTCATGGTTTAATAGTTGGGGTTAGCAAATAAATGTTGAACTTAAAAATGAAAACAGTGAGTTCACAAACTGTTTTTGATCAAAGATTTTTAGTTCGAAATCTAACCGTTGAAATCAAGTGAAACCAACGGGAAAGTGTCAATAACACAATATTCTACCACTGTAATTTTTGTTTTAAGGTGGTTTCATGTTTAGAATGGTTTGATCAAGAGTTTTGTGGAGCAACAATAATCTGTCCAGAGTTTCAGAATAGTTTCAGAACAGTGACACTCTTTCGAAATAATTAAATCAGAGTTCTAAAAACGTTTTTGTGACCCAAAATAATTTTTTCTAAGTAGATTAATGTGTTAGGAAGTCACCCTAAAAAGAACAAGGCAATTCTTTTTACTATTTTTAATAAATCGTGCAAGAATTCTGGACAGGAGGTTGTAAGATGCTGAGTGATGTCTAGTGTTCTCCATATTCCCGGAGATCTAACCGTTGAAACTTTGATTTTCTTTTTGATTTGGAAACTAGACTCACAGGGACATTTTGTGTCCAAAATCCATCAACATCAAACCATAAGAGACATGCTTTTTATTTTCTTAAAGGTCTGGTCTGCTCTCTGCAATTTTCAGAGTTTTATGACACACTTGACCAACTTTGTCAATAATGGGTCAAATGATTTTTCTATAGCTTAGGGCTTAAACCATGCTTCAATAATGATTAGTTGAGCTTGAATTTAAAGCTTAAGAGTATTTCATAGTTTATTCTTGTCCATGTACATATTCATCCATATGGTTTGACACTTGTAATTAGGACTTATCCGCTTTGGATTTAATTACATTAGATAAATTTAAGCTAGAAATTTAGGATTGTTACCTCAAACACCACATTTTGCACATCATGTGAATTAACCCTTTGTTTTGTAGCGCTATTAAGGTACGATTTCTCAATCCCTCTCTAGTTTATTAAATTCGTTGATTTTATTTGATTTTCAACTTAATGCGCGACACCTTAGAATTAAGATTTGTCTTATGTGTATATATGGATTAGAGACTCTTTTCCTAGGTTTTTATTTAATTGCATGCATCGCACGTTTAATATTCGCGGCCGGATCTCGGGTGAGCTCTCTTGTTCCCTATTGCACATCATATTGCTTGCTACTTGACATATGTGGCTTATGAATGATATTTTTGTCATTAGCAATTTTACACCCTTTGGACATGCTTTTGTAATGTATATATATATATATGTATTAGTTGAGGGCATGCTTAGATTAATAAATTTGATTAAAAGGATGTTGAGTAGAGGCCTATCGCAAGATAGGATGAGAGAGGGTGTTTTAGTCCGAGGGGCTCCTTCCTCTCTCATTCCATAATCCCCGGACCTAGTTAATCTTTGGTTTCGCAAAAGATCGGCTTGCTTTAAAATGGTTTCTTAATTTTTCCTTTTAAAAAATTAAGTGGCGACTCTTTGTACTTGTATTTGAAAAATTATTTTAAAAAAACAAAAATGGGCCCAAATGCCGGTATCCACAATCTGGCGACTCTGCTGGGGATCGAACCCAGAATCTCTGGTTTCGCAGACCAGAATTCTGATTTTGGATTCACTTGAGGATTAGACTTGAAAACATCCTTTTAAATCAAATTAATTAATCTTTGTGTGGCTGTTGCATTTCACTTGCATGTCCAGCCAGTCGATTGCACGGAACTATGACCTTGGAGGCTCGGGGCAACCCGGTCGGTCAAGTCATCATGGGACTGTGTGATCACCCTTGATCTCGTACCATGTTTTGGTATATTAAGCATCCTATCGGGTGTGTGTCAAGGGTCCCTTATCTGACCAAAACCCAGCTTTTGCACGGTAGTTTCTATAGAACCTTTCAATCTTAGGGAATCAACTCTTGATCAGGACTATGTGCTAGGAGGTTTTGTATGAGGATTATTTGAGATGATGACGATGCTTACTTGATGAAAATGTATAACCCCTTAATCACTTTTAGCAATCCCTCATCATGTCTCACGACATATGGGAACATGCTGACACGAGAATTTTCTTGTGCGCTCTTGTGCAATACCCAAGTGTAGGTAGACGTGCAAGTAATATCTGGTAAGACCAGGTCGATCCCACAGGGAAGGTGTTGACCTATTAAATTAGACTATCCTCTAAAAGAAAACAAAATAAAATAAATAAATTTGAACGATGGTGCAGAACACAAAGTTCCACAAACTAGGATTACTACTAAAAATAATTAAAATTAACTAAACAATCTAACTAGCTAATTAAACAGTACTTTGAATTAAGACGTTTAACTTTAAAAAGAAAGCGTTGAGATTACACGAATCCGCAGTAACCTAGCCATCTACCATGCATTTGCCTTGAAGCCCAATGGAGCATATTACCTACAGTTTTCCGTATTCCTCTAAAAATAAAGAATCCATGGCCCTTTCATGACCGGGACCATATCATCACAGTTAAATTGAAATACACAAAAGCGGTTTAATTCAATAGTTAAGACTCGCATCCTCAATGGTGTTAGCATTGAAGATGGTTTGCAAAATGTATTGAAAGAAAATGCCTTAGGGCCTTAGTTTTAAAACTGTTTTGACAGACTGAGCATTTATTTGGGACAGAATGATAACACATCTTAAAAGAAAAGGTCCTGGAATACTGCAGGGAACATCCTCAAGAATCAGGGAGTTCGATCGATCGACGCGCCTTCGATCGATCGAAGACCTTCATCCCTCAATCGATCGAACTGACTTCGATCGCTTGACTGTCTCTGGTTCGATCGATCGAACTAACTTCGATCGATCGAACACAGCGATTATTCTGCTGCATGACAGAGGCTGGAGATCACTGTTTCATCGTGTTCTCCCAACCTCGGACTGCTCAGACATCGTCTCGAGTGTCGAGGATTGATTTTTAACGTGAGAAAACATTAATACCTTGTTTGATTGTGAGTTATTCATGAAAACTATAAAATCTATGGTTTTATCAATATTTAGCATGCAACACTGTAAACTGAGCAATCTAACTACGTCTAACACGTGCAGAATATGAATAAGCAATAAATATGTAACCTGGAATGAAAGATACTTGTATAAACTTCAAGAAATCCAATCCATAATATGAAAAACCTACAAAAAACCAAACAAACTCTCTATCTCTCCTTCTAAACTGCTAAAATGTAAAAGTGGGCGTCCTTATGGACGTGTGCAAAACGCATATATATAGAAAACCTAATGCACTAGGGTTAAAACCCGCATTCTGCTGCGCACGCAAATGTTACTGGAAATACCCCGTTCGATCGATCGAACTACTTTAGATCGATCGAACCCTTGATCTTCAAGCGCTTCTACTCTGTTCGAGCGATCGAACTCTCGATCGATCGAACCTTCTACAATCGATCGAACTTCACTTTTCAGCTTTGACTTCTTTTGTTTGCATTCCAGCATTCCATTTATTCTGATGTTCATCTGTTTAGTCCGCACAGCAGTGATCTGCATAAACAACAGCTAAAACAATACAACTTATCATAGATTAATCATACTGTATAAAAATTAGCCTTGTAATGCAAATTGCGGATAACACGGGAAGTTGTGATAAAAACTACTACAATTCTTCCTTTTAGCGCGGTTGTATTTTACAAATACCCCCGCTTTGCACATGCCAAACTTTGGTTATGAGGTTATACTTCTTATATCACGTTAGCTAAGCATCATTGACCTTGTATGTATCCAAACCCATGAAAAGTACGGTGATGATCTTGTCACGTGACCCTTCTACCCTGAGAACTTTAAAATCAGCCTTTGGAGAATAAGATTTCCGCGACCTTTTTAAAAGACTTGGGGGATTTCAAAAACCAAGATTTCGAAAAAATTCGTGCTTTTCAAAAAAACAGAAGTTTTGACCCAATCACCTTATGATCCAAAAATTCTTGAAAAGTGCTTTCTAAAGATGCTTCCCAAAATGAATTTCAAAAACCCCCAAAAATTTTTTCAAAACTTCGAAGGATGAGAAAGGGGTCACGATGAAAGGAGAAGTTAACGTACTTGACATGGGTAAGGATTTTATATGCTTATGTGCTTATGTGTTAGGGCTAGGATTTTCTTTTCTTTGGCATATAGAATAGGCACACACGCACACATGCATCGCATCCGCATGACATATAAGAGGAAAGTTGTAATAAAAAGATTTTAAAGGAAAATTTTCAAAATTTGTTGTAGGAGCAAAAATAGCAAACCAAGGGTGGTTTAGAGATCCTACGGCAAGGTTAGTAAGAAGAGGATACACTGACATGGCCGAAGAAAGAAACAATGAAGAGATGACTGGATTGAGGGTACTAGTCGAACAACAAGCTGAACAGATGAGGAGACAGGCCGAGAACATGAACCGCATGATGGGAATGATAGAAGAGCTGAATCGCCGACCGCCGCCGCATGTAATTCCACCCATTATAGACCCGCCTTTGGGAGGAGGAGACGGAGATTGGTTAGATGATCAAGAGGCACATTGGAATGATGCATTGAGAGCTAACAGGGACAGAGAGAAAGATGAGAAGGAGAAGCTGCTGACCGAGAAGATAGAAAAGTTGGAGAGGGTGATGCGCAAGGCTCAAGGGGTGGATACCTATCTGATGGAACTGGAAGGATTGTATGACGGAGTCCATGAGACGCTGCCAGCCGGTTTCAAAATGCCCGTCTTTGATAAATTTGATGGCACAGGCAACCCCCGCAGTCATGTCCGAATGTGCATAGGAGCTTTTCAGCCTAGTGGACTGAGCACTACCATGATGGCTGTCCTATTTCAACAAACCTTAACAGGAGCTGCTTTGTCGTGGTACCTTACACTTGAGCCAAGCAAAACCAGAGTATGGGAAGAAGTGATTAAAGCATTTGTGGCACAATACGAATACAATCAGGATTTGGATGTTACTGTCCGAGATTTGGAAACAACCAGGCAGGGGAACAAAGAATCATTTGCCGAGTATTTAAGCCGATGGAGAGGGAAAGCTGCGAAAATGGTGCAAAGGCCATCCGAGAAGGACCAAATCCGAATGCTGATGAAAAATCTATAGCCAGTTTATCAGGAGAAGATGAGATTTCAGTCAATCAATACCTTTGCTGAGGTGTTCGATGTGGGGACGAGAATCGAAGATGCAATTCAAGAAGGAACAATCAAGAAGGAAGAACCACAGAACCGATATCGGAGGCCCAATTACGGATCGAATGGAGGGCATTCGGGAGGTCACTCTGGCCCCACCGATGTCAATGCACTTAGCGAGCCAGAGAGAAAATTCGATATCACCAGAAACCATCCAAGAGGAGGGGAGGATAAGCCACTGAGGAAGTTTTCAGATTTGGGAGTATCATTATCAACCGCCCTCGACAGGCTGTTAGCGAAAGGACATCTCCGTCAGCTAGAACCTCGACCCCCTCCAAGCCCACTCCCGTCGCATTTCAAAGGAGATCTCTACTGCAAATATCATCAACAAAAGGGCCACTCGACGGATCGGTGCATGAGGTTAAGGCACAAAATCCAAGACCTCATTGATAACAAAGTGATATCCGAACCACCTGCCAAAGCCCCCAATGTCACCAAGAACCCTCTGCCGAACCATCGTGTCGTGCCACCGCCACGGGGTCTTTATTTCTTAGGGGTGGGAGAAACAACATTTGATCCATCCGAGCTAATCACAAAAGTCGGAGAGCCAAAGAAGTTCTATCAGTTGCCAAAAAATCCAGGGATCTGTATGCTTGGAAGCCATCCAGGAATATGGGAAGATGAAGTGATGAGGCAGTCAGATTGGTGGGTTCAAGAAAGCAATGATCGAAACGTAAACCAGTTAGGGGAGGATGATCTGTGGTATCAAAGCGACGAAGAGGCAAAGGAGGGCTCAAAGACCGTTTCAGAAGCCGACAACATTTGGGCAAGAGAGGAGATAGATCATTTGACTCGGTCTGGTAGACACTTCAAATCGAACGAACTAGAGGAAGATCACCCGGTGAGAGCTCAAGACAAGGGAAAAGGGAAGATGAATGAGGAAGAAGAAGAAGAGGATAGAGTCCTCAAGCAGATGAAGAAGACTCAGGCTAACATCACTGTTTGGGGATTGCTGATTGCCTCCAAACGTCATAGGCAGGCGGTCCTAGACGCCCTTAATCAATCTGACGTGTCTATCGACACCACCCCGGAGGACCTCATAGGACTGATCGGCAAAATTCCGACTTCAGCTATCACCTTCTCGTCAAGCGACTTGCCTCCGGGAGGACCCATGCTCAATAGGCCATTGTACGTCACTGTTGAATGTTTGGGGAACACCGTGCCCGCTTGTCTGGTTGACAACGGGTCTGCTCTTAATGTATGTTCTTTGCGCACAGCTAAGCGAATGGGCCTAGATGAGTCTTCCTTTTTGCCATCTCAACAAAAGGTCCGGGCATACGATAACACCCAAAGGGCGGTCATGGGCATCATCTTTCTTAATCTTGCCATCGGGCCAATGGACAAAGAAGCTGAGTTCCAAATCATCGATATCCCCGCTTCCTTCAATCTGCTTGCAAAAGCGGGGGTATTTGTAAAATACAACCGCACTAAAAGGAAGAATTGTATTAGTTTTTATCACAACTTCCCGTTTTATCTGCAATTTGCATTGCAAGGCTAATTTTCATACAATATGATTAATCTATGATAAGTTGTATTGTTTTAGCTGTTGTTTGTGCAGATCACTGCTGTGTGGACTAAACAGATGAACATCAGGATAAAGGGAATGCTGGAATGAAAAAAAAGAGAAGTCAAAGCTGAAATTTGGAGTTCGATCGATCTAACCCAGTTCGATCGATTGAGCGTTCAATCGCTTGAAGAGTGTTAAAGCGCTTGAGGCTTAAGGGTTCAATCGATCGAGAGAAGTTCGATCGATCGAACGTGGTATTTCCAGAAACATTTGTGTGCGCAGCAGATGCGGGTTTTTAACCCTAGGTTTTTAGGTTTCTTATATATATGTGTATTGTTTACGTCCAGAGGACGGCCACATTTTATTTTTTACAGTTTTAGAGAGAGAGATAGAGAGTTTGCTTGTTTTTTTTGTAGGTTTTCATTGAGCTTTACATTGTGAATCGGATTTCTTTAAGTTAATACAAGTATTCTACGTTCTAGGTTATTTATATACTGTCTATTTACATTCTGCACTCTGTAGTCGTAGCTTAATCGTTCATCTTGTAGTATTGCATGCTAGATATTCTCAAAGCCATAGTTTTTATATTTTCCATGAAAAACTCGCAACCAAACAAGGTTTTAATGTTTTCTTACGTTAAATATCAATCTGTGACACTCCAGACGATGTTTGAGTAGTCCTAGGTTGGGAGAACATGATGAAATAGTGATCTCCAGCTTCTGCCATGCAGCAGGATAATCGCTGTATTCGATCGATCGGAGTTAGTTCGATCGATCGAACCAGAGACAGTTAAGCGATCGAAGTCAGTTAGATCGATTGAGAGATGAAGGTCTTCGATCGATCGAAAGCGCATCGATCGATCGAGCTCCCTGATTCTTGAGGATGTTCCCTGCAGTATTCCAGGACCTTTTGTTTTAAGATTTGTTATCATTCTGTCCCAAAAAATGCTCAGTTTGTCAAAACAGTTTTTAAAACTAAGGCCCTAAGGCATTTTCTTTCAATACATTTTGCAAACCACCTTCAATGCTAACACCATTGAGAGTGCGAGTCTTAACTATTGGATTAAACCGCTTTCACGTATTTTAACTTAACTGTGATGATGTGGTCCCGGTCATGAAAGGGCCATAGATTCTCCATCTTTAGAGGAATACGGAAAACTGTGGGTAATGTACTCCTTTGTGCTTCAAGGCAAATGCATGGTAGATAGCTAGATTACTGTGGATTCGTGTAATCCCAACACTTTCTTCTTAAAGTTAAACATCCTACTTTAGAGTACTGTTTTAACTAGCTAATTAGATCATTAATTTAATCTTAATTATCTTCATTAGTAATCTTAGTTTGTGGAACTGTGTGTTCAGCACCATTGTTTAATCTTATTCATTTTATTTTGCTTTCTTTTTTAGGATAGTCTAATTCAATAGGTCAACACCTTCCCTGTGGGATCGACCTGGTCTTACCAGTTACTACTTGCACGTCTACCTACACTTGGGTATTGCACAAGAGCGCACAAGACTTTTCACGTGTCAAGTTTTTGGCGCCGTTGCCGGGGACGGCGACGATCAATTCCTTAGATTACCTCAGTCACTCTTCATCTCTTTCTATTTTTATTTTCTCTTCTTTTCAGTTCTTTTAGGTAAGTTCTCACCCTAGGGACTCTCCTAGTTCATGTCCAATAATTCTATTGAAGGAATTTTTGGAAATCCATTCTACCGCTCTGACTCTGATAGTTCCATCAACCCGATAGCCACTCCAACTGAATCAATGGATGATCATCAGAGTGAAAATGGTGACAATAATATGGTGCCAATTGATGAGGCGCTACGTCCTCTTTGCGATCTCATGCAACCAGAACATGCACCTACGCCCTCTTGCATTCAAATCCCACCGCATAATGGCGAATTTCAGTTTCGCAATGGGATGATTCAACTGCTTCCCACTTTTCATGGGATGGAAAGTGAGAAGGCGTATTTACATGTCACCGATTTCGAGGATGTTTGCAAAACATTCTCGCAAAATTGTCCTAGGGAGGTGACGCATCTAATGCTATTCCCCTTCACTTTGAAAGATAAAGCGAAGGCGTGGCTTCACTCCCTCAAACCGAATTCAATTTTCACCTGGCATGCAATGAGCACCGCATTTCTAAAGAAATTCTATCCTACTCGCATGACCATGGACCTTCAGCGTCAAATCAATTCCTATAAACAAAAGAGCAATGAAACCTTCACACAAGCGTGGGAGCGTTTCAAAGATTTGCTTCTCTCATGCCCACACCATGGGTTTGAGAAATGGCGAACTATCAGCTTCTTGTATCAAGGATTGAATGGTGAAACAAAGAAGTTGGTGGAAACGATGAGCTCTGGACCATTTCGGCGTAAAAACACTGAAGAGGCCGAAGCCCATTTCGAATGGTTAGCTGAATACGCTCATGAATGGTCAAATTCTGACAATGTCTCACGCTCACAGATATCCTGTGTAGAAGAGAAAAGCCTATACCAGCTAACCAATGAAGATCACCTCATGACTAAGTATACAGAGCTAGCAAAGAAGGTAGAGGAGTTAAGCATGAAAGGAGAGAGCTCTAGGCAAGTCATGCCTGAGGAACCATGTGGCACATGCAACATGTTGGGACATATAACTCAATATTATCCTAATGTGCCATATTTTCAAGAGCAAGCCCCTATAGAGATGAATGCCATGCAAGGTTTCCGAGGGGCGGGGAATTCCAACAATAACTTTCAAAGTAACAATAGATGGAATCACCCCGGTTTTGATTGGAGAAATAATGCTGGGACCCAAAATCAATATCAACAGCAGCCCTACAACAACAATCAATATCAAGGGCAAAACAATAGGCCGTCCCAGCAATACAATCAAAACAGAACCAATAATTACAACCAAGCTCAACCCTCCAATGCACCACAAACCAATACCTATGTGCCACCGCACAAGAAGGTACAAGAAGAAGAGCCACTTGCTAATGCCAATCTAACGCAGCAACTCATACAAATGATGAGTAGAATGTCTGCCACGTTAGAGAGGATAGATGCACGACAAGAAGGCTCAGGAGGAACATTCCCTGCCCAACCACTTCCGATCCCCAAGGGACATAACAATGGTCCTAACAATCAAGAACATGCTAAAGCTGTGACTACACTGAGAAGTGGAAAAATTATAGAGAAAAGCATGCCTCTGTCCACTCCCGAAGTGTACAAAGAGGAGGAAGTGGTGGATGAAGAAGTTGAGCTACCATCTACTCAAGAGGAGGAGTCGTCTACTAATGACGAGGCAATAAAGGCAAACATTGAAGCTCCCAGAGTAGAAGAAGAAGTTGAGCGAAGGCCTGGAAAGGAATCTGTTAAGGAGGAACCACCAAAATGCCCTTTTCCTGCACCTTATCCTCAACGGTTGAAGAAACCCAAGAATGAGACAAAGAATCAGGAGTTTCTGGAATTGTTTAAGCAAGTTAAAATTAACCTTCCACTCCTAGATGCTATCAAGCAAGTGCCGGCCTATGCTAAGTATCTCAAAGATCTATGCACGGTCAAGAGGAGGCAAAGCGTGAAGAAACATGCTTATGTCGCGTGCCAAGCCAGTGCGATCATTCAAAATGAGTTGCCTCCAAAACTCAAAGATCCCGGTACACCTACTGTCTCATGCAGAATTGGGAATCAAAAGATAGATAACGCACTCCTCGATTTAGGAGCAAGCGTGAACCTGCTGCCATATTCAGTCTATAAACAGCTAGGGTTGGGTGAACTCAAACCCACCCGAGTCGCTTTGCAATTGGCAGGCAGATCTGTGAAGTACCCTAGAGGGGTATTAGAGGACTGTCCTTGTCCAAATAGACTCTTTTGTCTTTCCGGTTGATTTCGTGATATTGGACACAGAACCTGTGTCTAATCCTGGTGCACATATCCCGGTTATCTTTGGACGTCCATTCCTCAACACCATTGATGCCACAATCAAGATTAGAAGTGGTATCATGACTATCGTATTCGGGAACATGACATTGAATGTCAAGATCTTTTCGAATCCCCGACCTGAAGAATACGATGATGAGGAAGAAATTCATTATATAGACACGGTCATTGAAGATGAAGTTGACTTGGTCGACTACAAAGATCCTTTGGAAGTTGTGATGACTCAATTTGGCGATATCTATCAGCCTGCTGAGTCAACTCCATTGGATGCTGACCTGAACCAGACGTGTCTTATGATGGATACGATAGAGGAGGATAGAGTCGATTGCATGTGGGTAATGCCATATGAACAACTGCCTCCTAAAACCAAATTGGTAATGCCCTCTAGTTTCCAGTTTCCGGAGTTAGAATTGAAGGAGCTTCCCAAAGAGCTAAAATACGCATTCCTAGGGACTGGAAAAACCTATCCTGTGATCATTTCATCTGCTTTAACTCTTGAACAGGAAAGTAAGCTAGTGGAAATGCTGACCAAGCGTAAGGATGCTATGGGATGGACGATTGCTGACCTCAAAGGCATAAGCCCATCCATATGCACGCATAAGATATATCTGGAGGAAGACGCTAAACCCTCAAGGCAAATGCAAAGGCGTCTGAATCCCAACATGCAAGAAGTAGTTAAAAAGGAAGTGCTTAAACTACTTGATGTTGGGATGATTTACCCGATATCTGACAGTCCTTGGGTTAGTCCTACCCAAGTAGTTCCAAAGAAAGCAGGCATAACGGTCATCCCGAACAAAGATGGTGAATTGGTACCAACACGTATCCCCACTGGATGGAGGATGTGTATTGACTCCAGGAAGTTAAATACTGTGACCCGAAAGGACCATTTTCCTTTGCCATTCATGGATCAAATGCTAGAATGTGTGGCGGGTCACAAGTATTACTGCTTTTTGGATGGATACAGTGGATACAATCAAATTGAAATTGCTCCTGAAGATCAGGAGAAAACCACGTTCACTTGTCCATTTGGTACATTTGCCTACCGACGAATGCCGTTTGGCTTATGTAATGCACTGGCTACCTTTCAGCGGTGCATGCTAAGCATATTCAGTGACATGGTCGAAAACATCCTTGAAGTATTCATGGATGATTTTTCAGTGTTTGGCCATAGCTTTGAAGATTGCCTCAGCAATCTCGAGCAGGTTTTAATGCGGTGTGAGGACAAACACCTAGTTTTGAATTGGGAGAAGTGTCACTTTATGGTGACCAAGGGAATAGTCATCGGCCACATAATATCCGATGAAGGAATCCAAGTGGATAAGGCTAAAATTGACATAATCTCGAATCTACCTGTCCCCCGTACAGTAAGAGACATCCGTTCGTTCTTGGGGTATGCAGGATTTTATCGTCGGTTTATCCAGAACTTCAGTGCAATCTCTCGACCCCTTTGTCAACTTCTTGTCAAAGATGCACCCTTCGAGTGGTCAGAGAGTTGCCAAAAGTCCTTTGAGGATCTAAAAGAGCTCCTCACCTCCGCACCTATAATACAGGCACCCGACTGGGGTTTGCCTTTCGAATTAATGTGCGATGCTAGCGATTACGCCATTGGCGCGGTCCTAGGCCAGAGGAAGGACAATAAGCCATATGTGATATACTATGCCAGCCGAACTTTGAATGAAGCTCAAATGAATTACACTACTACTGAAAAGGAGCTGCTGGCAGTAGTATTCGCCCTAGATAAGTTTAGGTCTTATTTGATAGGGTCACCAATCGTCTGTTTTACAGATCATTCGGCCCTCAAGTATCTGCTGTCAAAGAAAGACGCTAAACAACAGCTTATTCGCTGGATACTCTTACTCCAAGAGTTTGATTTAACAATCAAAGACAAGAAAGGAGTAGAGAATGTGGTTGCGGATCATTTGTCCCGGTTGACTTTTGTTGACAATACTGAATCCCAATCCATTAAGGACGAGTTCCCAGACGAACAGCTACTGGCAGTAAGTAGCCTGCCTTGGTATGCTGATATTGTAAACTACCTTGTCACGGGTGAAACACCAACTCATTGGTCAAACCAAGACAGAAAACGGTTCCTCTCGTTCGCGCGTCATTTCTTCTTTGATGACCCATACCTTTTCAAGTACTGTGCTGATCAGGTCATCAGGCGCTGCGTCCCCAATGAGGATATAACCGTAATATTAGCGTCATGCCATTCTGAGGCATACGGTGGCCACTTCGCGTCACAGAAGACCGCACAAAAAGTCCTACAAAGCGGTTTTTACTGGCCCACTATTTTCAAGGATGCTTATTCCTTTTGCAAGACATGCCAACGCTGTCAAAAGCTTGGAACTATTTCTAAAAGGAATTCTATGCCTTTAACCCCTATCATCACAATTGAGATATTTGATTGTTGGGGCATAGATTTTATGGGTCCATTTCCTAAGTCTAATAACTGTGAATACATACTCCTTGCTGTGGAGTATGTATCGAAATGGGTAGAAGCGATACCAACGAGACGAAATGACCACCGAACGGTCATGTCATTTCTAAGAGAGCATATCTTGTCTCGTTTTGGTACTCCGAAAGCTTTACTAAGTGACCAAGGCAAGCATTTCTGCAATAGGCCCTTGGAGTCACTTCTCAAGAAATACGGAGTCCATCATAAAATCTCTCTTGCCTATCATCCACAGTCAAATGGGCAAGCAGAATTGGCTAACCGAGAAATCAAGCATATTCTCGAAAAGACGGTTAGTTCCAATCGAAAAGACTGGGCATACAAATTGATTGACGCGTTATGGGCATACCGTACTGCTTATAAGACGAATCTTGGTATGTCCCCGTATAGATTGGTTTATGGGAAAGCTTGCCACCTCCCCGTTGAAATTGAACATAAAGCCTACTGGGCGACACGCTCATTGAACTTTGATATTCAAGAGGGAGGTCAGCTACGCAAGCTCCAACTTGCAGAGCAAGAGGAAATACGACGAGATGCGTATGACTCTGCGAAGTTGCATAAGGAAAAGTTGAAGGCTCGCCACGATCGTACGATTTTTTGTAAATCATTTGAGCCGGGGCAGAAAGTTTTGCTGTATGACTCTCGCCTCCACCTTTTCCCAGGAAAGCTCCATTCCCGTTGGACAGGACCATTCATCGTAAAAACTATTTTTCCACATGGGGCGGTTGAGATTGTCAATCCAAAGAACGATGATTGTTTCAAGGTCAATGGCCAAAGATTGAAACCATTCTTGGAGAACTTCCACACTGAAGTTGAGCACATCCAGCTGGATGAGCCCAGCTATTCTCACACTTAAAAATCCAAAGTGGAGTTCCAAATTGTTGTATTTCTTTTCTTTCCTTGCATTTTAGTTTCTCTCTTTTGTTTTTAAGTTTTTGTTCATTCTTTCGTGTTTGTGATCTAGTTCTAATCCATTATACTTTAAACCACTCTGTTGCAGGTGCATAGATGCGAGGTGATGATGTTCATTCTATCGGTTCTTGTGCTGATTCAAAATGTCGTTGTGGCACCTGGAATGAGGGTGAACTCACACCCTGCCCCTTGCTTCATCAAGACCCTGAAGCTCATTCTCTCATTGATGCTGCTCAAGGGTACATTCCATATCCACCAGCCCTCCTGGACATCAATCCATACGAAAATATGGGATTTCAGGATGACAAGGATGTGGATGAGGAAGAAGACCTGTACATGGGACGAATGGTGGATGATGCACTCATGGCACAATGGGAAAATGATGATATGTGGGAGCCATGGGAAGATCATGACCTCCAGGATGTCGTCCCAGACCGCCACAATGCCGTCTTTGTTTTCGTGGATGATTTCCTTGTTCCTGAGTTGGTCCCATACCGCTATGTGCACCTGAGCTTCCTGCTATTCAGGCTCCAATGCCCCTTACCAGCCAGTGCACTTTGGGAACCTATGCCAATAGTGAGGTTGGAACTTGTCACATTTCTTTGTATTTTTGTTTCTGTTCATTGTTTTTCTTTTCGTGTTAATCCGTGTTGCTTGTGTTCTGTTATTTTAATTTCGGTTTGTTGTCTTTTGTCCAGGATTGTCACTATGTTTCTAAATGGTATTCTGGTATTCCTTCCACATCAACTGATTCATGGTCTTGGGCCCTACATAAGGCCCCCACACACTCCGCCGCGAGAGGACAGTCCGTTGCGAAATTATACTCCTTTATCCTTGTCTCCATCCGGATCACCTCTTGCATGGGCTTTCAATTCCTTGGAGACGCCAGACTTGTTTGATGATGTCCTTGCTGCTTTTCGATTGTTCTGGGAAAGGGAATCATCGAGTTTGGACTTCACTTCTAAAAATTCGGCGGGTTATGAAGAGATTGTGGAAGAGGAAATCTTTATACTCGAAGATTAGTGCTGCATTTCAGTTGTTTCTGTTCATTTCATCTTTTGTTTATCAACTGGAGTGTAATCCTTGACAGAATGTTATTGGTTTTAGTTTTATTTCTGGTTTCTTTAGTTAAATAAGGTCTTAAACACAGTTGGGGGTAATAATGTTGCAATTTGGATGCAATTGTAAAGTTTTATTTCTATATAAATTGCGATTTTCCATTCTGAGGATGAATTTCTGTCCTACATGCCTGTACTTAAACTATTTTTTTAGTCTCTCTGCATGTCCAGATTTGTTTCTGATAGTTGGGGGTGATGTGGTTCATGTTACCCATTGAATTCTGAAATTTTTGTGTTCGATCGATCGAACCCTTTCCGATCGATCGAAACCTGGATGTTCAAGCGCTTGCATTTTCTATTCAATCGATTGAGGGATTTTCTTTCGATCGCTCGACCATAGTACGATCGATCGAACTCAGCATTTAAACGAGGCGTCTTCAGAACACCTCTTCATTTCCCTCACTTACACACACTCAAGCGCTCGAGCACAGAGGGGGGGGGGGGCGACTCGGCAATTTTCGTATCCTCGCACTCAAATAAGACACCCAGATCACCCCTCTAATCATCCTCATCGTCATCTCATCATCCCCTCCACCTCTACTGCGTGTTTCTACACCGAGGTAGGCTCCACATGTTTTTGTCTTTCATTTCCTTAATGATTGTGTTAGAAAATCCCAAGGGGGTGCCCCCTTGGTCTTAGGATTTCCTTTTGATAGTTCATTGTTTGCATTTTTTTTTGTTTCCTTTGCGTTTCTGCGATCGCTGCACATCGCTGTGTTCGATCGCTTGAACTGGTTTCGAGCGATCGAAGCGGAACTGTTCGATCGATTGAACAATGTTCAAGCGATCGAAGCCTACTCCAGTTCAATCGATCGAATTCACTTAGATCGATCGAACTCCAGAAGTGGCAGTTTCTTTCTTCTTTTCTTCTGTTCTAATCTGTGTCGTGTCATGTCTATTTTTCAGGGCTGCCGCGATGAATCCAGTGACGGGCTACCATAAGTCCAAGCCCCTCAGCCTTATTATACCAGATCCGGTACCCGCACATGGGTTCCGGAATGACGAGGACAGGCTATGGTACGAGCGGCATTTTCAGACGAGGATGGTGATGATCGAGCGCCCTATTGAGTACGTCTGGACAGAGAGCCCATGGTTCCTGACACGGATCCGCTCTATGCCTCACTGGTTCCATCTCCTTTCATTGGCCAAGAGTGTAAATCTGTCCTGGATTCGAGGTGCGTGTGCGACTATGATCCGCGACCCGGTTGCACCATTCACATACCATGCCTTCTTCCGGAGTCGCTCATTCATCATCAGTCCCGCTACCGTTTCAGCCGCGTTGGGGGTACCAGAGGTACCAGATTATGTTTGCCCCCACAGGCCTGATGCACCTGTGATCCCACCATCCACCATTATCCGTGAGCTCACTGGAGGCGCCGTTCCATCTTGGGATGGCGATGCTTTGATTGAGGACCACTTTCTCACTGATGGCTACCACATGATCCACCTGGTCCTCAGCAACTACCTTCTAGTGACTTCCTATCGTGAGAAGATCGCGGCTTGGTATGCGCGAGTCTTATATGCAGTGGGGACGGGACAGCCAGTTTGCATACCACGCCTCTATATTGACTTTATGGTCCACCCCACCCGTTTTATCTCGTCTACGAAGCACCTGAAGGGTGCTTGGGCTATTCAGAGGGTTATGGCTGATGCCGGTTTCCCCGAGCTTGCTGGAGATGATGTTCGCCCTTCCCCCCGCCGTTTCAGCGAGGCGGCGGCTCGCCACTCCGACGGTCAGAAGAGAAAGCGAAAGGGAAAAGGGAAGTCGCGGGTGAGGGGGAGGAAGAAGAGGCGTGGTGGGACGGACACGGAGGTGGGAGCTTCAGGGACACCCACCGAGGTGGAGGAGCTTGATTCCGATGATTATGAGGATGATCCGGTTGCTGCGGTTCGGCAGTTTGAGCTGCGACAGCAGTCGCAGACTCAGGCCCAGGGAGAGTCTTCTTCCTCAGTGTCTCTCCCGACAGTTCACGAGCTACTATTGGAGGAGAGAGAGGCCAGGATTAGACTTGAGGGCCGGATGGACCATCTGCAGACCTTGCTGGAGTCCATATTAGTTCAGATTGGGGTCGATTCGGCTGTTCACTCTACTCCGCATCCATCGATGGCCCCGTCTGCACCACCTACCACTGATCCATCATCTGCTGCTGCCCCGGATTCTGCTGCTGCCGATCCTTTTCCCTGCTCTGCTGCCGATCCATCTGCTGCTGCCCATGCTACTACCCAGTTGCCATCTGCTCCCATCGACATCCCTTCTGATATAGCTGATGATGCGCCGTCCGGTGTCGATTAGTTTTAGTTGGGGAGGTGGTGTTTATGTATTTTTGGTTAGTTATTGTACTGATTTTGGTTATGGTTTTGGTTGGTTGGATATGTTGGTGGTTTTGGTTGGATTATTTGGTTGGTTGGTTCTGTATGGACATTATTTCTCACTGCTTGTATTTTATTCTGTTCATATTACAGTGGTTTAGATTGTTTGGATCATGGTTTTTATTGTGTTACTTTTATTTATTGATCCTGTTTGTTTTGGAGATTGTGTTCTACTTTTCTATGCTAGGTTGCTATGCTTGCGATCATCAATTTGCTCCATACAGGTGATACCCATCTATTTTATTTATTGAAAATCAACTTCTGGGGACTTTGTTGTTTTCAGTTGGGGGTAGGAGATAATAGATAGGTATACACCCGTAATGATCAGGTTTTGCACTTCGATATGTTTTAAATTTAATGTGAACACAGTCTGTTAAAATTTTGAAAATTTTGAAAATTTTTATTATTGAATCGTATTGATAGAATAACTCTGAATAATCTCTCCTGCTTGTTAATTAGACAAGGACACATTTGTAGTATTCTCATCTTTTTATGGATTAAATCCACGCATTTTCTGTATCACTGAAATGAATTGCATTTGTGAAGCTATTATGTACCCAACACTTTTGCACACTAATTGGCAGCTATGTAGAAAACCTGAAAATTGAGTTAATATGAATATTGTGCGAAAAGAACAAGTAGTGGAAGCTAATAACCCTTTGTGAGCTGTTGAGCCAATCGTCATTTCTGAGGGGATTCTCATACATTGTCGAATGGTCTTTCTTGCATATACTTGGTGAATTCGTTGTTAAGTCTCAGTTTTCTTTAAAAGTTTTGACTGCTTGTTAGAGGAGAACGTTCAGGATTTACCAATTACACTCAATGAACACTTAAGTGCTAAAAATTGAAAGTTGAGAAAATGATTCAAGTCATCGTTTACCCATTCTTTTACCTGATATAGCTTTCACCTACATTCATTGAATTATTTCATCCCTGATCCCACACCAATTAAATATTTCCAATGTAATCACAAGAATCCAAATCCTTGATCTATACCTTGACCTCATTGAGCCGTTTGATATATTTGTTGAGAATGAGTCATCAAAGTATGTGAAATGGAAGGAAGTAGTTGTGGGACGTGCTATTATTTAAAAAAAATAAATAAATAAATAAATAAAAAAATGATGAATGAAGGAGAAGAGAAAAAGAGCATATGGAATGAATGGGAGATTGGGTGGAGAAAAGAATAAAGAATAAAAAGAGAAGTTGAAATTCCATCACATACTAAAAAGCACACTCTTCTCTACAACACTCCCACCTACTAAATAAAAGCCGCAATTCAAAGTCTTGAAGATTCTCAACAATTGATTTGAACATGGAAGTGTGAGTTGAGTTATCCACGGTATTTCGCTCCTCTAGTAAGTAGTGTTCCATTCATGAGACTATACACTCTTAAATGTCCGTTTTTCATAGAGTCAAGTATGAAAGCATTAGCACTTAGAATATCATCCTTATCAAAGCTTTCATACGATGTGCGATCATTGTAAAGCAAGTTTCTGAGAGACGTTCTTTTTTAGTGTGACCAATGTGAGAATTGAGCTAAAACTGCAAGTTTTTCAAGGTACAATAGTCTAGATAACTCTTAATAAGGGTTGGACGCATAGTTGTTAAATTCACACACACACGGGTGCATGATGGTAATACATTTGTTATATTTTACTTGGTGATATAGGGGAGCATGTGGATCTCTTTCATGGGTTGATAGAGGATAGTATATTATTGTAGAGCTGAATTAACAATTTAATGGAAGGGGGAATTCTACAAGTTATTCTAAATCTTTTTGAGCTTAAAATTGGAGAATTTTGTGGGTATATTCACTGCAAACCCTCACGAGACAACACTCGTCCACTAGGGGGAACCTAGGGGTTTAACGGCTTGTTGCATTCGCTAAATGCAACCGCGATTCCTGCGAAAGTGAGTTAGGATCTTTCTTTCTATCTTAGTTTAGATTGTTTTTAGTTTTCCTTTGTTTTCTTAGTCGTGGTAGTATTAGTTTAGGAGTTTTTATTTTATTTTATTTTCGCTTTATCGCTAGGGACTAGCAATAAGCTAGTTGGGGTTGTGCAAAGCGGGGGTATTTGTAAAATACAACTGCACTAAAAGGAAGAATTGTATTAGTTTTTATCACAACTTCCCGTTTTATCTGCAATTTGCATTGCAAGGCTAATTTTCATACAATATGATTAATCTATGATAAGTTGTATTGTTTTAGCTGTTGTTTGTGCAGATCACTGCTGTGTGGACTAAACAGATGAACATCAGGATAAAGGGAATGCTGGAATGAAAAAAAAGAGAAGTCAAAGCTGAAATTTGGAGTTCGATCGATCTAACCCAGTTCGATCGATTGAGCGTTCGATCGCTTGAAGAGTGTTAAAGCGCTTGAGGCTTAAGGGTTCGATCGATCGAGAGAAGTTCGATCGATCGAACGTGGTATTTCCAGAAACATTCGTGTGCGCAGCAGATGCGGGTTTTTAACCCTAGGTTTTTAGGTTTCTTATATATATGTGTATTGTTTACGTCCAGAGGACGGCCACATTTTATTTTTTACAGTTTTAGAGAGAGAGATAGAGAGTTTGCTTGTTTTTTTTGTAGGTTTTCATTGAGCTTTACATTGTGAATCGGATTTCTTTAAGTTAATACAAGTATTCTACGTTCCAGGTTATTTATATACTGTCTATTTACATTCTGCACTCTGTAGTCGTAGCTTAATCGTTCATCTTGTAGTATTGCATGCTAGATATTCTCAAAGCCATAGTTTTTATATTTTCCATGAAAAACTCGTAACCAAACAAGGTTTTAATGTTTTCTTACGTTAAATATCAATCTGTGACACTCCAGACGATGTCTGAGTAGTCCCAGGTTGGGAGAACACGATGAAACAGTGATCTCCAGCTTCTGCCATGCAGCAGGATAATCGCTGTGTTCGATCGATCGGAGTTAGTTCGATCGATCGAACTCCCTGATTCTTGAGGATGTTCCCTGCAGTATTCCAGGACCTTTTGTTTTAAGATTTGTTATCATTCTGTCCCAAAAAATGCTCAGTTTGTCAAAACAGTTTTTAAAACTAAGGCCCTAAGGCATTTTCTTTCAATACATTTTGCAAACCACCTTCAATGCTAACACCATTGAGAGTGCGAGTCTTAACTATTGGATTAAACCGCTTTCACGTATTTTAACTTAACTGTGATGATGTGGTCCCGGTCATGAAAGGGCCATAGATTCTCCATCTTTAGAGGAGTACGGAAAACTGTGGGTAATGTACTCCTTTGTGCTTCAAGGCAAATGCATGGTAGATAGCTAGATTACTGTGGATTCGTGTAATCCCAACACTTTCTTCTTAAAGTTAAACATCCTACTTTAGAGTACTGTTTTAACTAGCTAATTAGATCGTTAATTTAATCTTAATTATCTTCATTAGTAATCTTAGTTTGTGGAACTGTGTGTTCAGCACCATTGTTTAATCTTATTCATTTTATTTTGCTTTCTTTTTGAGGATAGTCTAATTCAATAGGTCAACACCTTCCCTGTGGGATCGACCTGGTCTTACCAGTTACTACTTGCACGTCTACCTACACTTGGGTATTGCACAAGAGCGCACAAGATTTTTCACGTGTCACTGCTGCTGGGAAGGCCTTGGTTGGACAGTTTGGGTGTTATACCATCCACAATCCATCAAAAGGTCAAGTATGTCTGGGAAAACAAAGTCTGTGATATCCTCGGGGACAGTCGGGTTCGTTCAACCGAAGCATCGTCAAGTGCACCGGTCCTAGAATTACAGCTGCAAGAAGAAGAAGCGAAAATGGGAGGATTCGAGTTCATCAGCGTGATAGAAGAGGGAAAGTCGAGAGAGTTTCTACCGCCTCAGTCCGATCAGTACGCTAGTCCGGTGGTCGCAGGAATCATGAAGAAGATGGGTTTCTTTCCAGGATTGGGGTTGGGGAAGAACCTTCAGGGCCTGCCTGAGGCTCCAAGGATCCCTACTCAGACCCACACTCACGGTCTAGGGTACCAGCCAACGAAGAAGGAACTAAGAGCAAAGAAAAAGACTGTCAATGCACCGCTAGACCCTTACCTGAAAACGCTCAACGGGTACTTCGTGAAAGAAGGAGAAGATTTCCCCTTCTGTGGTTTTCCAGAACCATGGATGGACCAAAAGGACAAATGCCTAAAGCCCGGGTTTGAGATCTTTTTCTCCCATGAATTCTCCAAGTACGAAGACCCGTTTTTGAGAAAGCCTGAGAAGTCTGTTGCTGCCAAGGACTGGATTGGTACGCTAGACGGTTCCTCTGTGAAAGATCTGTTAGGCGAAGGGAATGCAGAGGTCATGAAGGAGGATCCCGGAAAGGCCAAAGGTGAATACGTCGAGGGTATGGTGGAGGAAGCAGCCGAAAGTGAGGAAGGTGAGGAAGATCAGAATAAGGCTGAGAAAGGAGGGATGGAAGAAATCACTAAGACAGGAGATCCAGAAGAATGCTTCATTACTGACTTGGGAGGAGAGAGCAAGAAAGAGTGGGTTTTTGAGTCTAGTGATAGGTTCCCTCCACACCCGGAGTCTGTAATGGCCCAAATGAGGCGTCTTTCAATTTCCATGTCTGTTGTAATCACTCCAAAGAAAATCAATGAAAGCATGACTGATTCTGCCTACTCGAACGCGCTTAATGAATGTGATGAATGTGATGATCATGAAATACCCATTGAACTGCAAAAACTAATTGAAAAAGAAAAAGAATCTGCATGTAAAATCATTGAGGACACCCTAACAATTAATCTAGGAAATGAGAATAATCCTCAAAATGTCTTCATCGGCTCTACACTTAGCAATAAAGAAAGCAAAGAACTAATCAGTCTATTAAATGAATTCAAAGATGTTTTTGCATGGTCTTATAATGATATGCCAGGTATCGATCCAAAAATAGTCCAACACCACATCCCCCTCTTTCCCAATTCAAAACCCATAAAACAGAAATTGAGGCGAATGAGGCCAGAATGGGCACTTAAAGTAAAAGAGGAGGTTGAAAAGCAATTGAAAGCCGGGTTCTTGATGGTCACCGAGTATCCGGAGTGGATTGCCAATATTGTACCTGTCCCAAAGAAGGATGGTCGTGTTAGGGTTTGCGTTGATTTTCGGGATTTAAACAAAGCAAGCCCTAAGGACGATTTCCCATTACCCCATATCGACGTGTTGGTTGATAACACTGCGGGACACGAGCTTCTATCTTTCATGGATGGATTCTCTGGGTATAATCAAATCCTCATGGCGCCCGAGGATAGGGAGAAAACCACGTTCATCACCCCATGGGGAACATATTGTTATAGGGTCATGCCATTCGGACTTAAGAACGCAGGAGCAACATATCAAAGGGCTGCCACCACCCTACTGCACGACATGATCCACAAAGAGGTGGAGGTGTATGTGGATGATATGATTGTAAAGTCCAAAGAAAGGGAAGGACACCTAGGAGCTTTGAGAAAGTTCTTTGGGAGATTGAGGGAGTTCAAAATGAGGCTAAACCCGCAGAAGTGCACGTTCGGAGTCACCACCGGGAAGTTATTGGGTTTCCTTATTACTCAGAGGGGAATAGAGGTGGATCCTACCAAGCTAAAAGCAATAACCGAAATGCAGCCACCGAAAAACGAGAAAGAACTGAGGGGATTCCTAGGGAGAATACAGTTCATTAGCCGCTTCATTTCCAAACTCACCTTGACCTGCGACCCACTTTTTAAACTACTCAGAAAGGGAGAGAGATTCAAATGGGACACCCCGTGTCAACAAGCCTTTGACAAAATCAAAACCTACCTCCAAAACCCACCTGTCTTGTCACCACCGTCGCCCGGGAGACCCCTGTTACTTTATCTCTCTGTATCCGAAGATTCGATGGGATGTATGCTGGCCCAAGAAGGAGAAGAGGGGCACGTGGAGAAGGCCATTTACTACTTAAGCAAGAGAATGGTCGGATATGAGTTAAAATATTTGCCCTTGGAGAAGGCCTGTTCGGCCTTGGTTTGGTGTACCCGTCGCCTCCGCCACTACATGCTATCCTTCCCTGTAATCCTGATATCCCGAATGGACCCACTAAAATACCTGTTCGAAAAACCCGTCTTGACCAGTAGGTTTTCCCGTTGGACCATGATGCTGGCTGAGTTCGACATCAAGTATGTCACCGCCAAGTCCGTAAAGGGAAGGGCCCTCGCTGAATTTTTAGCCGACCTCGCTATAGAATCTGGGGACAGGGGAGATTTCAAGTTCCCAGATGAAGGAATAATAGAGGTTAAGGAAGATTTGTGGAAGATGTACTTCGACGGAGCAGCCAACCAACTGGGTTACGGAATTGGAGTCATTCTCATAGCACCCGATGGGATCCCTACCCCATTAGCCATCAAACTCGAGTATAACTCAACTAACAATACCGCGGAGTACGAAGCATGCATAATTGGGATGGAAGCGACCTTGGCTTTGAAGGTTGGAAGGATTGATGTGTTCGGAGATTCCAACTTGATCATATCCCAGGTCCGAGGCGATTGGAGGGTAAAACATGAGAAATTGAGACCTTATCATGACTATCTGGAAAGCCTGAAAGCACAATTCCGAAAGATTTCCTTTTACTACCTCCCTCGCGAAAAAAATCAACTAGCCGACTCTTTGGCTACCTTAGCCTCATTGATCCAAATCCCTTCCAAAATTGCCATCATCCCGCTGTCCATAGAAGTGAGGAATCAACCGTCATTCGAAATGGTCGCGGCCGTAGAAAGAGAAGATGAGGTGCCTTGGTATGAAGATGTATGGAAGTTCATCAAAGAAGGAAAGTACCCTGAAGGAGCATCAGAAAAGGACAAGAAGGCGATTCGACGATTTGCTGCCCAATTTGTGATCTACGCGGATAAACTATGGAAGAAATCCTACACCGGGTATAATTTGGAGTGTTTATATGGAAGGGAAGCTAAGAGAATGATGGAGGAAATACACGAGGGAGTATGCGGGCCCCACATGAACGGGCACATGCTGGCGAAGAAGATCATTCGACAAGGGTACTATTGGACGACCTTGGACAAAGACTGTTGTGAATATGTCAGAAGGTGTCACAAGTGCCAGATTCATGCAAATCTGATGCATACCCCGCCGTCACAGCTCTACAGCATGACCACCCCTTGGCCATTTTCCGTATGGGGGATTGATATCATTGGTGAGATAGTTCCAAAGGCTTCCAATGGGCATCGGTATATAATCGTGGCGATCGATTATTTTACAAAATGGGTAGAAGCAGCCTCATATGCGACTTTGAAAGCCAAAGATGTGGCGAGTTTCATTGAGAAGAACATAATCTGTAGATACGGAGTCCCGAATGAGTTTATCTCCGATCATGGCAGTCATTTCCAGGGGGAAGTTATCCCGCTCTTGGAAAAGTATAAGATCACCCGTCATCAGTCATCCCCGTATAGGCCTCAAACAAACGGAGCAGTCGAGGCAGCAAATAAGAATGTTAAAGCAATCTTGGGAAAAACGATGGATACATACAAAGATTGGCATGAGAAGTTGTCGTTCTCTTTGTGGGGATACCGGACCTCAGTGAGAACTTCAACGGGTGCTACACCATATTCATTAGTGTACGGGACGGAAGCAGTCCTTCCAGTCGAGGTGGAAATACCCTCTCTCAGGGTTTTGGCAGAGTGCGAGATCACCGAATTAGAATGGATACGGGGAAGATATGAGGAATTGATGTTGCTCGATGAAAAGAGGCTGATCGCGATAAACCATACTCGGGGGTACTAGAAGAGGATAGCTCGTGCTTTCAACAAAAAGGTTCGCCCAAGGAAGCTTGCTGAGGGTGACCTGGTCCTCAAAGAACTTAAGGTGCCCGTTTATGACCCTAGAGGAAAATTCAAACCCAACTGGGTCGGGCCGTACATCATTAAGACCCTCCTTTCCGGAGGGGCGGCATATCTCATGGACCTAGACGGGGTTGAATTTAAACAGCCCATCAACTTTGATCGCCTCAAGAAATACTTTGCTTAAAACCGTTTCTTTCAAAGCCTCCTACCTCGATGAACTACGCTTGACCTGATTCCCACTAGGGGATACGTAGGCAACCAACTTGGTTTGGTCATTTCAAAAAAAAAAAAAAACTACCGCGCTAAATTAGGGGCAAACTGGCGTTTGCCCGGAGTCACTTCGAAGCCCTAAAACCAGGGGCAAACTTCGTTTGCTAGCCGAAGAACCCAGAAATAAAACCATCCTTCAGGTTGCCTGGCTGTCAAAATAAGTACTATAAAGAAACAAATAAGAATTCATGGAAAAGAATGAGTAGAAAACAAAAAGCAAAGTGAGGAGCCGAATAAAGACATTAAAAGGAGAATTCTTCATAAAAGATTAATCGAAAGGTTGAGCACTTTGATTAAGCATACTAGAAATCTTCCTAAAGATAACAATACTTCTTGAAGAAAAATCACATTCGAAAAGCGTAAAAGAGTAGGCAGGGTTTGTCAGAAAGTTTTGTGAAATGGCAAACTTTCCCCTATTTTCGTCTACTTTATTGTATATATGTCTTGTCAAGTCTGTCTCACAACCAAGGCCTGGATCTCCAGAAGATACTGGGCAGTGGGTATAGTCGAAGCAGGGACCCTCGGGCACGGAGCAGCCATCCTACTCGACCAAGCCTCAATGAAAGCCTTCATAATAGAAGGGCGCAAAGTGGACCCCCTGGTGAAATCAGCAGTCGCAGATTCAATAGTATCCTGCAGAAGCCCGAACTGACGGACCACCCGATTGGGAATGTAGAAAGTAGCGGCACTCAAGCCTGGTAACCAAATGCCAGGTCGCCCAGGGAGACGTACAGCAACAGAACGATGAGTCCACTGAGGGCAGATCCAACAGATGTCACTAGAAGAGAGACCCTGGAGCCAACCGAGCCATGCATCGGCAGAATGGAATAAGCAATGGACCTCCATGCGGTCGTAAGAAAGTGGCCCACGAAGATACGAGGGGTGAATGAAGAGGTCGAGGCGTTCTATGAGCCAAACCTGTAGAACGAAAGGTGCCCCGGCAGATAACGTGGCCCCGGTAACATGGGCATGACTCAATCTAATCAAAGTTTCGCCAAGAACCAACATAACAGCACTTTTCATCTCCCTCAAACCACGGGCAATGGGTATAAGAGTGTCAGAAGACGACTGAAATAGGAAGTAGGAGAGCATGACAATTGACAAGGGACTACGTCGGATGATTTGGTATTCACCATCATAAGGGTCCCCTATGGGAGCATAAACAGAAGAAAGGCGTTTAAAGTCAATCTGCCCATCATGAACGAAAGAACCTGCCGCATTTCGAGATGTGTGGAGAAGAGTGGCTAAGTCCCGGACATACCCGGCCTGAATTAGAGGAACCATCAATTCAGCAGAGGGATCAGTGTGGAGAATGGCGCTAAATTCCTCAAACAAAGGACAAATCTCCTGAAAGCCGAAGCGGAAAACATTAAAAGCAGGATCCCAACACTGAATGGCAGCTCGAAGTAGGCCCTCATTCAGATTCATCTGTTGAAAAGAAAAGAGATCGTTTAATCGGAAACACTCGAAGTTGAGCTTGTCAATACCCGAGAGAGTATCCATCCATGGAAAGAGAATTTGGGAACTAACAGGGGCCATTTGAAGAGAAATGAAGGAGGAAGAGGATTGTTTCGCGGAATGTTGAAGGAAGAAGGGGTATAAATAGGAAAATGAGGCTGACCACTCAATCGTGGCACTCAATAAAGTGCAGCGGCACTCCACGAAGTGCCGCACGGCAGTCCGTGAATGCCGTTGCGGCAGTCACTGAGTGCCGTTGCGGCAGTCACTGGGTGCCGCGGAGGCCTAACCGAGTGCCGTTCCGAGTTTTTCATTGGCCAGGGTTTGTTTGTAATACAATCAGCCCACCTGCAAACAGAAAACTAGATAGAAAAGCAATAGAGCGTGCGCATCATGCAGCACGTGCAAATACATTCATTCATTTCATTCATTTGTACATATCAAATAGATAAAAAAAAATAGAAGCATTCAAAGGTAAAAATAAAGTCGGGACCAAGCCATGGTCCCACATACGACAAAAGTTGGACCAAGCCATGGTCACACATACGGTGAGTACGCAAAGAAAACGTAAATATGTAAAGCATCTATCCTACCAACTATAAGGAAGCAGCCATCAAAATAAAGCATATATGTGTATATACAGTCATCCACCAAATGTAAATCCTCCCACAACTCTCAAAAATAAAAAAATAATAATAAAAGCGGGGTCAACCCCGACCCCGACCCCGGCCGCGAGTCTGGCGAGTCGTGCGTCTGAGAGGCTCCTCCTCTGACTCGGTCCCGCTGCCTCCACCAGTCCCACCATGTCCGCCACTACCGCCGCCTCGGCCTCTGCCACCGCTAGTACCCTCGCCGCCGCCTCCGCCACGCCCAGCTCCGCTACCTCCGGGGGCGTCGCTGAAAGGGATGCCGAACTGCTGAAGCCGCTGCTGGAGCTGCCCCACCTGCTGAGACAGGACTCTGTTCTCCTCCATCTGGAAGAGAGGGGATGAGTCCAGAAAAGTGTTGAAAAGACATTTGGAATACTAAGAATATGGAAAGGGTAGAAGATCATACCTGGGCCCTCAACTGAACCGCAGCAGTCGCTCGAGCTCCCTCAGCCTGAAAACGAGAACCAGGAATAAAGATCAGTAAAAAAGAAATGCAATCCCAGTCAAAAGTAGGAGTTGGGATGAATTTCTTACCATCCACTCGCGCCCAAGAACCCACTGTCGCACGCTATGGGCATACGTCAGGCCCTCCTCCGCGTAAGCACGCGGGACAAGGTCATAGTGGATAGGAATGGTGGGGGCGCCCTGTGAAAGTCGGGGGATCGTCGTCACATGGGGCTCACCGAATGAAACGGTCGACATGGTCCAGTCCCACTCAGGTAGGCCAGGGGGGCGGACCGCAGCAGGGACATGCTGCAAACAAAAGTAATAAAACATGGGTGAAGAATAAAAGGAAGAACTCACAAAAATAATAAAGGAATCATTTACTCACCCGAGTCACTTCCATCAGAGGGAAGTTCGGCATCAGCTTGGCGGCACAGAAAGCCGCATATCCTGACCGGTCGTCCAAAAAGCCGTGGATACCAGAGCCAGCTCGAGCAGCCGAGAACTCGCCGCCCTGAAGCGTGTCTGTGGCCCTCATAGAATCGGGAGGACGGAACGGCACATAGAACCCCGGGGCCGCTATAGACTGCCGGGTCACTCTCTCTCCCAGATACCACGCCAGACCCTCTGACCCACCATCGAGAAGCCGTCTCGTCGGGTCATACCCTGCCGACTCCCGAATCCCCACGCGAGCCTCGGGCAACACCATGAGCCACGGCTGCCAGCGTACGTGCTCCTCCCGTAGGTTCGTCAGGAAGTTCCTGAATGAAACAAAGTCGTGAGCCCCGGTCTTCCGCCCAACCCTGTCCTTCGCCCACTTCAGCCCCTGGGGCATGACGAGGGCGTCAGCAGCACGTGTCTCAGGAGACATCATGCGGAGATACTCATGGGACCAAATCTGTAATAAAAAAGAAAAAAAGAAAAAAAAAAAAAGGGGGAGATTAGTATCGCAATGTAAATAAATTTCCGAAAGTAAAATAAGCGATAGATTATAAAAGTAAAAAAAATATATATATATACCTCCCACGCTCTCCAATATCCGCCGGTAGCAGCCGACCTGTCTCGGGAGATGTCACTCATATGCCTGTATAGGATAGCCAACCCTGTACCAGCCCAGTCGTACTCGATGGCCCGGTCCAGATGCTCCAGCGACGCCACCAAGGAAGCAGAAATCCGGTCACTCTTGGTGCTCAACAAGGAGCACCCCAGCATGTACATCAAGAAGCCTCGGGCCATCTGTTCGTCCGTGAAGCCGGGTTTCTCCTGGAAAGTATCCATAAACAACCGGGCCGTGACTAAAGCCTCCTCCGGGACCACCCCTAGCAGCGGCTCCATCTGATCCCACTCCTGGTCTGACAAATGTCTCAAAGGCTCTCCGCCCAAGGCGACCTCGGTAATCATCGAGAAGTCCAACGGGGTCAACGTCATCTCGCCAAAGGAAAAGTGGAAGGTACTCGTGGTATCCCACCACCGCTCCGCCAGCGCGTGCATCTGCTGTAAGTCGTAGGAGCTCTTCATCAAGAGTTTGACGAAGTCTCCAAAGCCCGTTGCGTCCACCAAAGCCCTCACGGTCGGGCTCAGTTCGGTATACCACTCGTGGCCATGGGCAAGGCTGCCATGCCCCTTCAGCACCTTCGGCTGCAGCTGCAAGAAAGAATAAAAGGTTTGTTGTTAGGGAATGGATAAAGAAGAGAACAACAACAGGGAATAAATAATAAATAAAGGAGTGTTCATAGGGGATTTCACAAGCAAGGCACTCGTTTGCATTCAAGAAGAAATGAATAAAAGAAAACGCTCAATATTCTAGCAAGAAAAGAAAAGTTTGTTCACACTCTCCGAAATACGCGCACATATGAGTTTCGAAAGAGATTTTGGGTCCGAAAAAGCATAAGTTTCAAAGAGAAATGCGTAATTGCAAGCATTCGAGAATCAATTTTGAATAATAAAAGGACGTTTGGAACGTTCAAGAAAATTCACAAGAATTCGTGGACGTGAGATTTTTTTTGTCCACAAGAAGTGTTCGAGGTTTCGATTAACAAAAAAGGGGATTTTCAAAGGTCGTTGAACGAAGTCAAAGGGGAAAATAAAAGATAAATGTTCGGAAAATTCAAGCGTGACATTCATTTTTTCTTACTTTACTTTCTATTTTATTTATTTTTTAAAAAAGAATTTTTGAAGTTCACAATAAATTTTGAATTCCTTTACAAAAGGCATGGAATAAAGTATTCGAGACGCTCGGGGGCGCCACGAGCACGACATTCGGAACAGGGTATCTAAAGAGTTGTGGCAATCCTACGTTACATTCATGAAAAGAAGGACATGTGGGAAAGAAATACAAAAAATAAATGAAAGGGGAACGTTTACCTAGCGCTTAAACGCGCGGGCCGATAAATGCTCATCAGGGTCCCTCAATAGGAGTGTGGCGTCCGGGTGATGAGTGGCAGTATATCTGGCCTTCTTCTTGCGTCCTGAACCACTCGCCATGATCTGTCAAAGAGAAAGAGAGAATCCGCGCGTTAGAACTCGGAAAAACAATGAAATAAACAAGTTCAATCGAACCCTAGTCTAGCAAAACTAACCTGTGAGTGTCGTAGATCAGTGTAGAGGTGAAGAAAGGATAGGGAGAATATTTTCTCCAGAGAGATTTCGAGATGAAGAGAGTAAGAGAATGAGAGAAATGAAAAGAACCCCGGCGGTTTAAGCCACTGCCGCTCAAACGCTGCACTCATTTTTTCGTGCGCGGCAGTCGGTCAACTGCCGCGCGGCATTCGTCGAGTGCCGCAACGGCACTCCATAAGTGTCGTACGGCAGTCACGGACTACCGCGAAAAATCGCGTGTGCCGCGATTAAGGCGGTTCAAAGATATTTACTTTCCCCCCAAAAATTCAAATCAAGTCCCGAAAATTGAACTTGAGCCCCCCAGAGTGTGCCCTCGTTGCACTTTTTGACCCCGGTTTTGTTTCTAGGTTTAAATCGACTACAAATTTCAAAATGTAGGCATAATTTGGAGCCTGTGGGCTCCCAACTCCCAGAAGTTGAAATAAAATTCGAGCCTGTGGGCCCCAAAATTCAAAAGATGAAATCCTGGCCTGCAGGCCCCGGTTTTGAAGATATAAAGTAGATTTTGAGCCCGTGGGCTCCCGAAGTTTGAAAATTTGAATCTGGAGAATATAACGGATTTATATTCCCGGTTTTCACAACGTATTTGCGTTAACCCTCGTTTTGAGAATATAACGGATTTATATTCCCGATTTTCGCAACGTATTTGCGTTAACCCTCGTTTTAAGAATATAACGGATTTATACTCCCGGTTTTTGCAACGTATTTTCGTTAACCCTCGTGTTGAGAATATAACGGATTTATATTCCCGGTTTTCGCAACGTATTTGTGTTAACCCTCGTTTTGAGAATATAACGGATTTGTATTCCCGGTTTTCGCAACTTATTTGCGTTAACCCTCATTTTGAGAATATAACGGATTTGTATTCCTGGTTTTCGCAATGTATTTGCGTTAACCCTCGTTTTGAGAATATAACGGATTTATATTCTCGGTTTTCGCAACGTATTTGCGTTAACCCTCGTTTTGAGAATATAACGGATTTGTATTCCCGATTTTTGCAACGTATTTGCGTTAACCCTCGTTTTGAGAATATAACGGATTTGTATTCCCGGTTTTTGCAACGTATTTGCGTTAACCCTCGTTTTGAGAATATAACGGATTTATATTCCTAGTTTTTGCAACGTATTTGTGTTAACCCTCGTGTTGAGAATATAACGGATTTATATTCCCGATTTTCACAACGTATTTGCGTTAACCCTCGTGTTGAGAATATAACGGATTTATATTCCCGGTTTTTGCAACGTATTTGCGTTAACCCTCGTGTTGAGAATATAACGGATTTGTATTCCCGATTTTCGCAACGTATTTGCGTTAACCCTCAATATCAAATCAAAAGCACTTTCATGACTCTTGTAACAGATTTTCGCATGAAAAATCTTCCCTAACTGACACGCCACAAAATGGGCATCGTACGTAGGGAAAACGTGATAAGCAGGACATTTACACTACCAGGTCAATTCAGAAAACAGCATGGCACTTGCATCACGACAGGATAGGTGCATCCATCCGTGTGACTACCTGCGTTTGTGAATGTTCGACCCATGCCTGAACTACGCTTTGGTCTGATTCTTGATGGTATATGTAGGCAGCTCGCCATGGAGCACGACCAATTAGAATTTCGCCTGTTTTTGCAACGCATTTTGTTTTTACCTAAATTCGATAGTCTGGTCAAAGGCTTGTCTTCACACAGGCTTTGACATTCACTTATGGGACGCGTTGCTCCATAAGCTCTGTCAAAGAGGGGCAAACTGTAGACACCCCAATTTTGACCGACCGTCGAAATTAGGAGAGTGTCACCTCCATATCCGATGATGACAAGGACCGAAAAATTGAAGTATTCCAAGCTCTTCAGAAAATCTCCAAAACGCGATAAAATTTCACAGAAAGAGGAGAAATACCAGGTATTTAGGACAATTCAGGTATAAGACATGATTTTTGGAAAGGATCTTCAAAAATAATTTGTTTCAAAAAGGGGGAAGTCCTAAAAAGGGTAATCTCAGCTAAAAACGGCACACGGCAGACTGCCGCGGCACTCACTGAATGCCGCACGGCATTCAGAGAGTGCCTCCCGGCATTCACCAAGTGCCGCCCAAAATTTCTGTCTGCCGTCCACTTTTAAAGTCTGTATTTTGCAGAGAAATACGTATGCGTATGCGAATAAGAACAAAAAACTGATAAAGTAAGACTGACAAAAATGCGGCAATCCATTAATTGTCGCGGCATTTGGTGAATGCCGCGCGACAGTCGTAAAGTGCCGCAACGGCAGTCATGAACTGCCACGATGACAGTCACGGACTGCCGCGACAGTCCCTGGACTGCCGCGCTGGGCAGCAGTCTGACTAATTTCAGAAGTACACATTGTACCACCAAATGAGAGAATTACACCTGTTTTTTGCTCCGAAATTCACCAAAAATGCCTGGTAATTTTGCCTATAAAAGAGAAGGGATCTTCCTTGAATGAGGGGGACCAAGAGAAAAAGGTTGGAGAGGAGAGAACACATACAAAAATACACTACCACTTCACCAAAATTTTTAGAATTGAAAGAGAGAATAGCTTGGAAGATCTTCAAAGGAGAGAAATTTTGAGGATAGTTTGGAGGTGATCCTCTAAACCATAAGTCATTTATTTGCATTCTTTCTCTTTTAAAATCATTAATCCTCAAATTACTTTGTTTTCTTTTGTTCATTTTCTTTTGCTAATCATACTTCTTCCTTGAGATTCTTGGAGATCTTCAATATCTCTCTTGATCTCTTGAGCATGATGATCCTTTGAATCCCATGTGAGCTTATGCTTTACATGGAAGTCAAGGTTTGATCATCATCTTTATCTTATAAACAAGTAGATGGGTCCAAGTCCATACTCATGACTTAGGTCCCCTAGCTTGATGTTTCATGGAATCCTTTCCATATTCCTTTGAGACTTTTAAGTATTAGTCATGTCTTCATCTCCAAATGACCATCAAATGGTAGGAGGAAGTGGTTTGGAGTCTAAGCCCATTTCCATGGTTTAGATTCCTTGTCTTGAAATTTCATGAAGTCTATTCATACTCCATTTGAAATTCACAAATATAAAGATCTTTAGCCTCCAATGATCATCAAATGGTAGGAGAAAATAGTTTAGTTAAGTCCAACTTCATGGTTTAATAGTTGGGGTTAGCAAATAAATGTTGAACTTAAAAATGAAAACAGTGAGTTCACAAACTATTTTTGATCAAAGATTTTTAGTTCGAAATCTAACCGTTGAAATCAAGTGAAACCAACGGGAAAGTGTCAATAACACAATATTCTACCATTGCAATTTTTGTTTTAAGGTGGTTTCATGTTTAGAATGGTTTGATCATGAGTTTTGTGGAGCAACAATAATCTGTCCAGAGTTTCAGAATAGTTTCAGAACAGTGACACTCTTTCGAAATAATTAAATCAGAGTTCTAAAAAAGTTTTTGTGACCCAAAATAATTTTTTCTAAGTAGATTAATGTGTTAGGAAGTCACCCTAAAAAGAACAAGGCAATTCTGATTTTTTTACTATTTTGAATAAATCGTGCAAGAATTCTGGACAGGAGGTTGTAAGATGCTGAGTGATGTCTAGTGTTCTCCATATTCCCGGAGATCTAACCGTTGAAACCTTGATTTTCTTTAAAATGGTTTCTTAATTTTTCCTTTTAAAAAATTAAGTGGCGACTCTTTGTACTTGTATTTGAAAAATTGTTTTAAAAAAATAAAAGTGGGCCCAAATACCGGTATCCACAGTGTCTAGTTTTTAACCCAAAAAAGAAATCAATGTTCTAATGGTCGGATCTCCGGGAATTGGACAAAAACCAGACATCACTCAGCATTCTACAACCTTCTGTCTAGAATTCTTGCATGATTTTCTAAAAATAGCAAAATGATCAGAAATGCTTTGTTCTTTTTAGGGTGACTTTCTAATACATTAATCTACTTAGAAAAAATTATTTTGGGTCGCAAACACTTTATTAGAACTATGGTTTAATTATTTCAAAAGGATGTCACTGTGCTGAAACTCTGGGCAGATTGTAGTGACTTTGCAAAACTCATGACCAAACCACTTTAGACATGAAACCACCTTAAAACAAAAATTGCAGTGGTCGAATGTTGTGTTATTGACACTTTCCCATTGGTTTCACTTAATTTCAACGATTAGATTTCGAACTAAAAATCTTTGATCAAAAACAGTTTGTGAACTTACTGTTTTCATTTGTCAAGCTCATTTTTTATTTGTTAACCCCAACTATTAAACCATGAAGTTGGACTTAAACTAACCATTTTCTCCTACCATTTGGTGGTCATTGGAGGCTAAAGACCTTCATATTTGTAGATTTCAAATGAAGTATGAATAAACTTCATGAAATCTCAAAATAAAGAATCTAAACCATGGGGATGGGCTTAGATTCAAAACCACTTTCTCCTACCATTTGATGGTCATTGGAGATGAAGACATGACTAATACTCAAGAGTCTCAAAGGAATATAGAAAGGATTCCATGAAACATCAAGTTTAGAGGATCCAAGTCATGAGCATGGACTTGGATCCATCTACTTGCTTATGAAATGATGATCAAACTTTGATTTCCATGTGAAGCATAAGCTTGCATGGGATTCAAAAGATCATGTTCAAGAGATTTCAAGAGAGATATTGAGAATCTCTAAGAGTCTCAAGAAGAAAGTATGATCAACAAAAGAAATGAAACAAAGAAAACAAAGTGGTTTGAGGATTTAGAGATTCAAAAGGAAAGGATGCAAATAAACAACTTATGGTTAGAGGTTCACCTCCAAATTATCCTCAAAGTTTCTCTTCTTTGAAGATATTCCAAGCTCTTCTTCCTAGTTTTCTAAACTCTCTCTTTTCTCTCAAAATATGTTAGTGTAATGGTAGTGATTTCTTGTATATTCCCCCCCCCCCCTTTTCTCAAGGAAGATCCTCTCTCTTTTATAGGCAAAATTACCAAGTATTTTCAGTAAATTCAGAGTAAAAAACCAGGTGTCAATGTCTCATTTGCTGGTACAATACGTACTTCCTAAAATTAGACAGACTGCTGCCCAGGGCGGCTGTCAAAAATCATCTGCGACAGTCCGTGAATGCCGACGCGGCACTCCGTGACAGCCGCAACGGCACTCACTGACTGCCGCGCGACTCTTAGTAAGTGCCGAGACAAATTATTGATTGGCGCATTTTGGTCAACCTTACTTTATCAGTTTTTTGTTTTTATCCGCATACATATACGTATTGTACCACAAAATACGGACTTTAAAAGCAAACGGCAGTCAGAAAATATCGGCGGCACTCAGTAAAAGCCGGGCCAGCGCTCACTGAATGCTGTTCGGCAATCACCGAATGCCACTCGGCACTCACTGAGTGCCGCGGAAAACTGCCGTGTGCCGTGTTTTGTAGAACTTCCCTTGTTATGTCTTTTCTTTCTTCATTTTTTTCTTAAAAAACTTATTTTCGAAGATCTTTTCCAAAATTGATGTTTCATACCTGAATTTTTCTAAATACCTGGTATTTTCTTCTTTCTGTGAAATTTTATTGCGTTTGGAGAACTTTCTGAAGGGCTTGGAATACTTCAAATCTTTCGGTCCTTATCATCATTGGACATGGAGGTGACGCTCTCCTAAATTCGACGACCAGTTAAAATCGGGGTGTCTACAGTTTGCCCCTCTTTGACAGAGCTCGTGGGGCAACACGTCCCATAAGTGAATGTCAAAGCCTGTGTGAAGACAAACCTTTGACCAGGCTGTCGAATTTAGGTAAAACAAAATGCGTTGCAAAAACGGTTTCACAAACGGTTTATGTTGGTCGTGCTCAACGGTGAGCTGCCTACGTATCCATTCAGGAATCAGACCAAGACGTAGTTCGGGCAGGAGCCAAACATACACAAGCACAAGTAGCCATACGAATGAATGCACCTATCTTGTCGTGATGCAAGTGCTATGCAGTGGTATTTTGAATTGAGCTGGTCATACAGATGCCATGCTCAACATGTCTTCCCTACGTACAACGCACTTTACGTGACGTGCCAATTGGGGAAGATTACCTAATTCTTGACCGATGCAAAATCGGTTACGGGGAACATGAAGATGCCTTTAATTTGATTTAGAGGATTGATGCAAATCTGTTGCTAAAATCGAGAATATAAATTTGTTATATTCGCCGGACAAAGGATCGACGCAAATTTGTTGCGGAAACGGAGAATGTAAATTTGTTATATTCGCAGGACAAAAGATCAGCGCAAATTTGTTGCAAAAACCGAGAATATAAATTTGTTATATTCGCAGGCCAAAGGATCGACGCAAATTTGTTGCGGAAACTGAGAGTATAAATTTGTTATATTCGCAGGACAAAGGATCGACGCAAATTTGTTGCGGAAACCGAGAATATAAATTTGTTATATTCGCAGGACAAAAGATTGGCACAAATTTGTTGCGGAAACCGAGAATATAAATTTGTTATATTCGCGGGACAAAGGATCGACGCAAATTTGTTGCAGAAATCGAGAATATGAATTCGTTATATTCACGGGACAAAGGATCGACGCAAATTTGTTGCGGAAACCGAGAATATAAATTCGTTATATTCGCGGGACAAAGGATTGACGCAAATTTGTTGTGGAAACCGAGAATATAAATTCGTTATATTCGCAGGACAAAGGATCGACGCAAATTTGTTGCGGAAACCGAGAATATAAATTTGTTATATTCGCGGGACAAAGGTCGATGCAAATTTGCTGTGGAAACCGAGAATATAAATTTGTTATATTCGCAGGACAAAGGATCGACGCAAATTTGTTGCAGAAACCGAGAATATAAATTCGTTACATTCTTGAAATATTCAAAAATCGGGAGCCCACGGGCTCAAGGAATTTTTTTAATTTTCAAAAATCGGGAGCCCACCGACTCAGATATTTTTAATTTTCAAAAATCGGGAGCCCACGGGCTCAGATATTTTTAATTTTCAAGAATCGGGAGCCCACGGGCTCAAATATTTTGAATTTTCAAGAATCGGGAGCCCACGGGCTCAAATATTTTCAATTTTCAGAGATTGGGAGCCCACAGGCTCATATATACTCCTAAATTTTGAAATTTGTAGCCAATTTAAACCTAAAAACGACCCCGAGGGCCACAAGTGTAATAAGGGCAAATTTTGGAGGCCTCAAATTCAATTTTCGGGACCTGATTTGAATTTTGGGGGGAAGTGAAATATCTTTGAACCGACTCAACCGCGGCACACACGGATTTTCGCGACAGTCACTGACTGCAATGCGGCACTCACGGAGTGCCATTGCGGCACTCGGTGAGTGCCGCTCGGCAGTCCATCAACTGCCGCGGACGAAAAACTGAGTGCCGCGTTTGAGCGGCATTGGCTAAAACCGGCGGTGTCATTACATTTCATTCATTCTCTCAGTCTTCTCTCTCTCGAAATCTCTCTGGAGAAAATTTTTATTTTTTCCTTTTCTTGCATGGATTGGTCCCTGGTACTCACAGGTTAGTTCTGCTTGATCAAGACTTGATTAATCTCTTTTTATTTCATTGTTTTTCTGAATTTTTCATGAATTTAACGTGTGGATCTCTCTTTTCTTTTGACAGATTATGGCGAGCGGTTCAGGGAGGAAGAAGAAGGCCAAGTACACGGCCACCCATCATCCTGATGCTACGCTCCTGCTTCGAGACCCAAACGAGCACTTATCGGCCCGCGCGTTCAAGCGCGAGGTAAATGCTCTCCCTCGTGTTCATTTGACTTTCTAGTGTCCCACCTGTATCTATTCCTTTATTTCCCTTTCGACTTTTCTCAAAAGATTTTCGAATGCCGTTCGTGTTAACCAAAGAATCTTATGCTCGTGATTTTTCCTTTCTGTTTGTCTTAGGATTTACGAATGCGATGCCCCTTAAATAAAAAAAAACATTCTCCTTTATTTATTATACTTGTGAATTTTCTTGAACGTTCCAAACGTCCTTTTATTATTCAAAATTGATTCCTGAATGCTTGTGACCACATACTTCTCTTTGAAACTATACTTCTTTTGGACTCAAAACTTTCATAAGTTTATATATGCATGTATTTCAAAAATGTGAACAAACTACTACCTTTTTTTTTTTTTTTTTTGAAACCTTGCCAGAGCATTGATTGTTTTCTTTTATTCATTTCCTCTTGAATGCAAACGAGTGTCATGCTTGTGGAATTCCCTACGAACATTTCTAGATTTTCCATTTCTTTATTATTACCTATTTATTTTTATTGCTCTCTTATTTATCCATTTCCTAACAACAAATCTTGTGATTCTTTCTTGCAGCTGCAGCCCAGGGTCCTAAAGGGGCATGGCAGCCTCGCTCATGGATATGAGTGGTACACAGTATTGGGTGAGCCGGTGAGAGCCTTGGTGGACGCGGCGGGGTTTGGAGACTTCGTCAAACTTTTGACGAAGAGCTCCAATGATTTACAACAGATTTATGCCATAGCAGAGAGGTGGTGGGACACTACTAGCACGTTCCACTTTGGCTTTGGGGAGATGACGATGACCCCCCTGGATTTCTCGATGATCACAGGGATCGCCTTTGGCGGGGAGCCTCTACGATATTTGACAGATCAGGAGTGGGACCAGGTAGAGCCATTGCTGGGAGTGGTCCCGGAGGAGTCCTTAGTTACAGCCCGATGGTTCATGGACACATATAGGGGCCAGCCGGGTTTTACTGATGAGCAGATGGCCCGGGGTTTCCTTATGTACATGCTGGGGTGCTCTCTGCTGAGCACCAAGGGTGATCGGGTCTCTGTTTCCCTGGTGGCGTCTTTGGAGCACCTGGACCGGGTTGACGAGTATGACTGAGCTGGTGCCAGACTAGCCATCTTGTATAGGCATATGAGTGACATTTCCCGGGACAGGCCGACTTCCATCAGTGGCTATTGGAGTGCGTGGGAGGTATACATTTTTCTATGCTTCATGGTTTATTGCACTTTTTAGAAATTTATTTAAATTGTGAAACTAACCCCCCCCCCTTTTTCTTTTTGCATTACAGATTTGGTCCCACGAGTATCTCCGTATGATGTCCCCTGAGACACGTGGTACTGACGCCCTCATCATGCCCCAGGGGCTGAAATGGGCGAGGGATAGAGTCGGGCGGAAGGTTGGGGCCCATGATTTTGTTTCGTTCAGGAACTTCCTAACGAACTTGAGAGAGCAGCATGTTCACTGGCAGCCCTGGCTTAGGGTGCTTTCTGAGGCTCGCGCGGAGATCCGTGAGTCGGCTGGATATGACCCGACGAGGCGACTTCTCTATGGGCCAGAGGGCCAGGCATGGTCTCTGGGAGAGAGGGTGACTAGGTAGTCATTGGCGGCCCCTGGATTCTTTGTGCTGTACCCTCCTCCTGACTCTATGAGAGCCACTGATACGCTCCAGGGTAGTGATTTTACGACTGCTCGGGGTGGCTCAGGCATTCATAGCTTCCTGGATCCCCCTGCAGGATATGCGGCTTTCCGTGCCGCCAAGCTGATGCCGAACTTCCCTCTGATGGAAGTGACTCGGATGAGTACAAGATTCCTTCAATCTTTTTATGAGTTCTCTTTCATTCTTTATTCATGTTTTATTTTTTTTGTTCGCAGCCTGTTCCTGCTGCAGCTCGTGCTCCTGCCTTGCCCGAGTGGGATTAGACCATGTTAACTGTCTCTTTTAGTGAGCCCTTTACGACGACGATCCCCCGACTCTCACAGGGTGCCACCTCTATTCCTCTCCATTATGATGTTGTCCCGCGTGCTTACGCGGAGGAGGGCTTGATGTATGTCCATAGCGTGCGGCAGTGGGTTCTCGGGCGAGTGTGGATGGTAAGAAATGTTATCCCCGCTTCCCCCTTTGACTTGGATTACCTCTCCTTTCGCTAATCTTCATTCTTGGTTCTTGTTTTCAGGCTGAGGGAGCTCGGGAGACTGCTGCGGCTCACTTGAGGGCCCAGGTATGATTTTTACCCCCTTTTTTTTTTTATTATTCTTAGTATTCCATTCGTCCTTTCAACACTTTTAGGACTTATCCCCTCTTATTTCAGACGGAGGAGATCAGAGTCCTGTCCCAGCAGGTGGGGCAGCTTCAGCAGCGGGTCCAGTAGTTCGGCATCCCCCTCAGCGACACTCCTGGAGATGGCGGGTCTGGACGAGCCGCGGGGCGAGGCAGCGGCAGTGGTGTAGGCAGTAGCTGAGGTCGAGGCAGAGGCGGCGGGAGGTGGCGGACGTGGAGGGAGTGGTGGAGGCAGCGGGACAGAGTCGAAGGAGGAGCCCCTCAGGCGCACGACCCGTCAGACTAGTGGCCGGGGTCGAGGCTGATCCTACTTTCCTTACTTTTTATTTCTTTTGAGTGTTTTCGGGAGGATGCATACTTTATTCAGATGTTTGTATATATACACATGCATTTTATTTTGATGAAAGCTCCATGATAGCCGGTAGGATAGGAACTTTACATACCTTAATTATTATATTTTTGCTTTTTTATTGATATTCACCGTACGTGTGACCATAGCTTGGTCCTTCTCTTGCCGTATGTGGGATCATGGCTTGATCCCGTCTTTGTTTTAATTTTGAATGCCTTGATCTCTTATTCTTAAAATAAAAAAATGAATGAATGAACGAATGAAATGCATTGGTCTTTGCTGCACGTGCTGCATGATGCACACGTTTTATTATTTTCTATCTAGTTTTCTGTTTGCAGGTGGGCTGAGAATGTTACAAATAGACCCCGGCCAATAAAAAAGCCTGGAATGGCACTCAATTAGGTCTCCACCGCACTCGGTGAGTGCCGCAATGGCAGTCAGCGAATGCCGTGTCGTCACTTATGAACTGTCGCGCGGCACTTCGTTGAGTGCCGTTCTACTTTATCGAATGCCGCCCTGACTTCAGGCAGATCTACCTCTATTTATACCCTCTTTTCTTCAAAACTCCGCAAAACACTACTTTCTTTTGTTCTACTCTTTTTCAAATGGCCCCCGTTAGCTCCCAAATCCTCTTCCCGTGGATGGATACTCTCTCGGGTATTGACAAGCTCAACTTTGAGTGTTTCAGACTAAATGATCTCTTCTCTTTCTGACGGATGAATTTGAATGAAGGCCTACTCGAGCTGCCATTCAGTGTTGGGATCCCGCTCTCAACGTTTTTCGTTTCGGTTCTCAGGAAATTTGTCCCTTGTTTGAGGAATTCAGCGCCATCCTGCATACTGACCCTTTCACCGAGTTGACAGTCCCTTTGGTTCAGGCCGGGTATGTCCGGGATTTAGCCATTCTCCTTTACATATCTCGAAACGCGGCGGGTTCTTTTGTTCATGATAGGCAGATCGACTTTGAACGCCTTTCTTCTGTTTACACTCCCATAGGGGACCCTTACGATGGTGAGTATCAGATCATTCGACGTAGTGCCCTGTCGATTGCTATGCTCTCTTACTTCCTCTTTCAGCCATCTTCCGACATTCTCATACCCATTGTCTGTGGTTTACGGGAGATGAAAAGTGTTGTTATGCTGGTCCTTGGTGAAACTATGATTAGATTAGGCCATGCCCATGCCACCGGGGCCATATTATCTGTCGGGGCACCTTTTGTTCTGCAGATTTGGCTCATGGAGCGTTTGGACCTCTTTATACACCCTTCCCACCTTCGTGGGTCATTTCCTTACGATCGTATGGAGATTCACAACTTATTTCAGTCTGCCGATGCATGGCTTGGTTGGCTTCAGGGCCTCTCTTCCAGTGATATCTGCTGGATCTGTCCGCAGGGGTTTCAACCCTCCATTGCTGTACGTCTGCCTGGGCGACCCGGCATTGGCTACCGGGCTTGCGTGCTACTACTTTCTACATTCCGGATCGGGTGGTCCATCAGTTTGGACTTTTGCAGGATATTACTGAATCTGTGACTGCTGATTTTACCAGGGGGTCCGCTTTGCACCCTTCTATTGTGAAGGCTTTCACTGAGGCTTGGCACAACAGGATGGCTGCTCCGTGCCAGGGGATTCCGGCTCTGATTGTGCCTACTGTCCAGTATCTTCTAGAGATCCAGGCTTTGGTTGCGAGATGAGCTTGACAGACACATGCATAATAAAGTAGACGAAAATAGGGAAAAGCTTACCACTTTACAAAACTTTCTGACAGACCCTGCCTACTCTTTTTTACGCTTTTGAATGTGATTTTCTTTTTTTTTCTTTTTCTTTTTTTTTTTTTTCAAGAAGTGTTGTCATCTTTCAGGGAAGTTCTAACATGTTAAATCAAAAGTGCTCACCCCTTCGATTAATCTTTTATGAAGAATTCTCCTTTCAATATTTTTACTTGGCTCTTTACTTTTGCTTTTTTTTTTGCTTTTACTTCTTCTATACCGTGAATTCTCATTTGTTTCTTGATAGCCAGGTGATCCAAGGGAGGATTTTGTATCTGGGTTCTTCGGCTAGAAAACGAAGTTTGCCCCTGGTTTTAGGGCTTCGAAGTGGTTCCGGGCAAATGCCAGTTTGCCCCTAGTTTAGCACAGTTGGTTTTTTTTTTTTTGGAATGACCGAACCAAATTGGTTGCCTACGTATCCTCTAGCGGGAATCAGGTCAAGCATAGTTCATCAAGCATAGTTCAGGTCAAGCATAGTATTTTTTGAGGCGATCGAGGTTAATTGGTTGTTTAACTCAACCCCGTCTAGGTCCATGAGATAGGCCGGTCCTCCGGAGAGGAGAGTCTTAATGATGTATGGCCCGACCCAGTTGGGTTTGAATTTTCCTCTAGGATCATAAACAGGCACTTTTAGTTCTTTGAGAACCAGGTCACCCTCAGCAAGCTTTCTTGGGCAGACCTTTTTGTTGAAAGCATGAGCTATCCTCTTCTGGTACCCCCGAGTATGGTCTATTGCGGCCAACCTCTTCTCATCGAGTAACATTAACTCCTCGTACCTTCCTCGTACCCATTCCGATTCGGTGATCTCACACTCTGTTAAAACCCTAAAGGAGGGTATTTCTACTTCGACTGGGAGAACGGCTTGCATCCCGTAGACCAACGAAAACGGCGTAGCACCCGTTGAAGCTCTCACCGAGGTTCGGTATCCCCACAAAGCAAATGGCAGCTTCTCATGCCAATCCTTATATATATCCGTCATCTTCCCCAAAATTGCTTTAACATTCTTATTTGCTGCTTCCACTGCTCCATTCGTCTGAGGCCTATACGGGGACGTTTGATGGCGAGTGATCTTATACTTTTCCAGCAGTGGGATAACTTCTCTTTGAAAATGACTGCAATGATTGGATATAAACTCACTCGGGACCCCATACCTGCAGATTATGTTTTTCTCGATGAAACTCACTACGTCCTTGGCTTTCAACATTGCATACAAGGCTGCCTCTATCCACTTTGGAAGCCTTCGGAACTATCTCACCAATGATATCGATCCCCCACACGAAAAATGGCCAAGGGGTGGTCATGCTATAGAGCTGTGACGACGGGATATGCATTAGATTTGCATGAATCTGACACTTGTGGAATCTTCTAACATACTCGCAACAGTCCTTGTCCAAGGTCATCCAATAGTACCCTTGTCGGATGATTTTCTTTGCCAGCCTGTGCCCATTCATATGGGGCCCACACACTCCCTCATGTATTTCCTCCATCATTCTCGTAGCTTCTTTTCCATATAGGCATTCCAGATTATATCCAGTGTAGGATTTCTTCCACAGCTTATCTGCGAAAATCACAAATTGAGCGGCGAATCGTCGAATTGCCTTTTTGTCCTTTTCTGAGGCTCCTTCGGGGTATTCCCCCTTTTTAATGAACTTCCACGCATCTTCATACCAAGGAACTTCATCTTCTCTTTCTATGGCCGCGATCATTTCAAATGACGGTTGATTCCTCTTTTCTATGGATAGCGGGATCATGGCAATTTTGGAAGAGATTTGGATCATTGAGGCTAAGGTAGCCAAAGAGTCGGCTAGTTGGTTTTCTTCGCGAGGGAGGTAGTAAAAAGAAATCTTTTGGAACTGTGCTTTCAGACTTTCCAGATAGTCATGATAAGGTCTCAATTTCTTATGCTTTACCTTCCAATCTCCTCGGACTTGGGATATGATCAAGTTGGAGTCCCCGAAGACATCAATCTTTTCGACTTTCAAAGCCAAGGCTGCTTCCATCCCAATTATGCATGCTTCGTACTCCGCGGTGTTGTTGGTTGAGTTATACTTGAGTTTGACGGCTAGTGGGGCAGGGGACCCATCAGGTGCTATGAGGATGACCCCGACTCCGTATCCTAATTGATTGGCTGCTCCATCAAAATAAATCTTCCACAGATCCTCTCTTACCTCCATCACTTCTTCATCAGGGAACTTGAATTCTCCTTTCTCTCCAGTTTCCACGGCGAAGTCAGCTAGGTACTCGGCGATGGCTCTCCCCTTGACAGATTTGGAGGTGACATATCTGATATCAAGCTCGGCTAGCATCATGGTCCATCGAGAAATCCTACTGGTCAAGGCGGGTTTTTCAAACAGGTATTTGAGCGGATCCATTTGGGAGATTAAGATCACGGGGAAGGCTAACATATAATGCCTAAGACGACGGGTGCACCATACTAAGGCCCAACATGCTTTTTCTAATGGTGAGTACTTCAACTCGTGTCCGGTCGTCCTCTTGCTCAAGTAGTAAATGGCTTTCTCCACGTGCCCCTCTTCTCCTTCTTCGGCCAATATACACCCCATCGAATCTTCGGATACGGAGAGATAAAGAAACAAGGGTCTCCCTGGTGAAGGCGGTGATAGGACAGGTGGGTTCTGGAGGTAGGTTTTGATTTTTTTGAAGGCTTGCTGACATAAGATATCCCACTTGAATCTCTCTCCTTTTTTTAGTAACTTGAACAGCGGGTCGCAGGTCATGGTGAGCTTTGAGATAAAAACGACTTATGAATTGTATTCTACCCAGGAACCCTCTCAGCTCTTTCTCATTTTTCGGTGGGTTCATTTTGGTTATGGCTTTTATTTTGGTGGGGTCTACCTCTATTCCCCTCTGGGTAATAAGAAACCCCAACAGTTTCCCAGTAGTGACCCCGAACGTACATTTTTGCGGGTTTAGCCTCATTTTGAACTCCCTCAATCTCTCAAAGAACTTCCTCAAAGCCTCTAGGTGCCCTCCCCTCTCCTTGGACTTCACAATCATATCGTCCACATACACTTCTACCTCTTTGTGGATTATGTCATGTAGTAAAGTGGTGGCAGCCCTTTGATAGGTTGCACCTGCATTCTTAAGTCTGAATGGCATGACCCTATAGCAATATGTCCCCCATGGAGTGATGAATGTGGTTTTCTCCCTATCCTTGGGAGCCATGAGGATTTGATTATATCTAGAGAATCCATCCATGAAAGATAGAAGCTCGTGCCCCGCAGTGTTATCAACCTACACGTCGATGTGGGGTAACGAGAAATCGTCTTTAGGGGTTGCCTTGTTTAAATCTCAAAAATCAACGCAAACCCTAACACGACAATCCTTCTTTGGGACAGGTACAATGTTGGCAATCCATTCAGGATACTCAGTGACCATCAAGAATCCAGCCTTTAATTGCTTTTCAACTTCCTCTTTCACTTTAAGTGCCCATTTCGGCCTCATTCGCCTCAATTTTTGTTTTATGGGTTTTGAATTGGGAAAGAGAGGGATGTGGTGTTGGACTATTTTTGGATCAATACCTGGCATATCATTATAAGACCATGCAAAAACATCTTTGAATTCATTCAATAGATTGATTAGTTCTTTGCTTTCTTCATTGCTAAGTGTTGAGCCAATAAAAACATTTTGAGGGTTATCTTCATTTCCTAGATTAATTGATAGAGTGCCCTCAACGATTTTACATGCTGATTCTTTCTCTTTTTCAATTAACTTTTGCAATTCAATGGGTGCTTCATGATCATCACATTCATCACATTCATTACGCGCATTCGAGTAGGCAGAATTAGTCATGCTTCCATTGATTTTCTTTGGAGTGATTACAACAGACATAGAAATTGAAAGACGCCTCATTTAGGCCATTACAGACTCTGGGTGAGGGGGAAACCTATCACTAGACTCAAAAACCCACTCTCTCTTGTTCTCTCCCCCCTGATCAGTGATGAAGCATTCTTCTAGATCTCCTGCCTTGGTAATCTCTTCCATTTCTTCTTTTTCGACCTTCCCCTTGGTGGTCTCCCTCCGATTTTCCTCATCTTCCTCACTCTCGGCTGCTTCTTCTACCAGGCCTTCGACGTATTCACCCTTGGCTTTTCTAGGAATCTCTTTCATAACCTTTGTGTTCCCTTCACCTAATAGATTTTTCATGGAGGAGCCGTCTAGCGCACCAATCCGGTCCTTGGCAGTAACTAGTTTTTCAAGCATTTGCAAAAATGGGTCTTTGTACTTGGAGAATTCATGGGAGAAAAAGATCTCGAACCCAGGCTTTAGGCATTTGTCCTTCTGGTCCACCCATGGTTTTGGAAAACCACAGAAGGGGAAATCTTCTCCTTCTTTCACAAAATACCCATTAAGCGTCTTTAGGTAAGGGTCTAGCGGTGTATTGATGGCTTTCTTCTTTGCCCTTAGTTCTTTCTTTGTCGGCTGATACCCCAGACCGTGAGTGTGAGTCTGAGTAGGGATTTTGGAGACTCCGGCAGGCCCTGAAGGTTCTTCCCCAACCCCAATCCTGGAAAGAAACCCATTTTTTTCATGATCCCTGTGACTACCGGACTGGCATACTAATCGAAATGGAGTGGTAGAAACTCTCTTGGCTTCTCCTCTTCCAGCATGCTGAAGAACTCGAATCCTCCCATGCTTGCTTCTTCTTCTTGCAGCTGTAATTCTAGCACCGGTGCGCTTGATGATGCTCCGGACAAATGAACCCAGCTGTCCCTGAGAATGTCGTAAACCTGGCCTTCCCAAACGCATTTGACCTTTTGATGAATGGTGGACGGTATGGCACCTAAGCTATCCAACCAAGGCCTCCCTAGCAGTAGATTGAAGGAGGCAGGGATATCAATGATTTGGAACTCAGCTTCTTTGTCCATTGGCCCAATAGAAAGATTAAGAAAGACAATGCCCATGACTGCTCTCTGGGTGTTGTCATATGCCCTGACCTTTTGTTGAGATGGCACAAAGGAAGATTCATCTAAACCCATTCGCTTGGCTATCCGGAAAGGACATACATTTAAAGCAGACCCGTTGTCAATGAGACAAGGGGGCACGGTGTTCCCCAAACATTCGACAGTGATGTACAATGGTTTGTTGAGCATGGGTCCTCTGGGGGGCATGTCATTTGACGAGAAGGTAATAGCCGAAGCCGGGATTTTGCCAATCAGCCCGATGAGATCTTTCGGGGTGGTGTCGATAGACACGTTGGATTGGTTCAGAGCGTCTAGAACTGCCTGTCTATGGCGTTTGGAGGTAATCAGCAACCCCTAAATGGTGATGTTAGCCTATGTCTTCTTCATTTGCCTTAGAACCCTGTCTTCTTCTTCTTCTTCTTCATTCAGCTTCCCTTTTCCTTTGTCTAGATCTCTCCCTGGGTGATCCTCCTCTAGCTCATGTGGTTTAAAGTGTCTGCCCGAACGAGTTAAATGACTGACCTCTTCCCTTGACCACGGATTGTCAACTTCTGGGTCAACTTTTAGGGTACCCCCCACCATCTCTGTTTCTTTGTCGCTTTCATACCAGAGATCATCTTTCACCTGGCTCACATCTCGATCGTCGCTCCCTTGGATCCACCAGTCTGAATGTCCTATCTCATTCTTCGTTGACTGATCCTTCAAAGCACAGATTTTTGAATCCTCAGGCGGCTGGTATGGCCTTCTTGGTGCCCCGGCCTTAGTGATTAGCCTAGACAGATCGAAGGTTGCTTCTTCTATCCCCAAAAGGTAAAGGACCTGCGGTGGTGGCACAACTTGATGATTCGGAAGCGGATTCCTAGTAACATTTGGAGCTTTGGTAGGTGGTTCTGAAATTACTTTGTTATCGATGAGGTTCTGGATTTCGTGCCTCAGCCTCATACACCGATCCGTCGAGTGACCTTTCTGTTGAGGAAATTTGCAGAAAAGGTCCCCTTGGAAATTTGACGGAAGTGGTCTTGGTGGTGGTCGAGGTTCCAACTGACGGAGATGCCCCTTTGCTAGCAGCCTGCCAAGAGCGGTCGACAGTGATACTCCCCGATCTGAGAATTTTCTTGGTGGCTCATCTCTTCCTCTTCTCGGTGCTATGTCGAATTTCCTTTCTGGCCCATTCAGTGCATTGACATCGGTGGGGCCGTGTAGCAATCCTAAAATTTTTAAGTGTGTAAATAATTATTTTAATTAATTTTTTTTTTCATTTAGCAATAATATATGAGTGTGCCTATTTAAGACATGCATTTGAAAATTTTAAGTGTTTGGTGGACGTATCAATTAAATCATGAGTGAGCGCGTTTAGTTTGAGAGTTATATTTTATTAATTTATATTTGTTAAAAAAAAAGTGAAGGGTTGATATATATTTTTGTTATATTGTGTTTACAGGCCCGCGAATGTGTTAAATAATGTAATTAACATTAAACTTAGTACCGGGGTCATGGGTACCCATTGGGCTACTCATTTTAACACTTTGTACTGCATTATGGGCTCATATGAGTCTCTTTTGTGAGCCCATAAAAAGAAAAACGGGATTTATATATTTATGTGTGTTTATTTGACATGTGTTGTGTGTGTAGTGTACATATCTACTTATGTTAAAAACTCTAGCCCCCATATTAAAATAAAACGGGAAGAGAAGAAAAAGAGAGAGAGAGAGAGAGAGAGAGAGAGAGAGAGAGAGAGAGAGAGAGAGAGAGAGAAGAAAAAGAAGAAGAAGAAGGAAGAAGAAGAAAAGGGAGAAGAAGGAGAACGGTCCCGGGTTTGTGGTCAAGTGTGGATCGTGGGGTATTCGTGATTGCCATTTTTTATCAACTCGGTGAGTTAAACTTTGTGTATTCATATATATATACACGTATGTATTTGTATATATGGGAATAATTAAATTAGTACGTACATGTTTAATTTAATTATTAGGGTTAAACCTTTGTAATGGATACGTTGTTATTGTTGAAGTAATCTAGATATTTTTTTTCCCCTTTGTGTGATTTTGCGATCATGACATTAGAGTATTCAAAAGGGTTAGGGGAATCGTTAGTTTGATAAAAATATATGTGAAATATTCATGTTTGTTAGAAAATATATGTGAAATTCGTTTTATGTGTAGTTCACACAGTTGCAGAAACTTTAGAAAATTATTAGAAAATCGTGGTTTTGAATTTGAATATTCTGTCCACGAAGGCCTATAGGAAACGCGATTCTGCACACTTTTCGTGTTTTGAGTTTTCCTTGATTCTGCACCATTTGGGCTGTAGATTTAAATTTCAGTAGCAGCTTTTAGTATATTAAAATGTACGACATTGGAGAAATATGATTAGTTGTGTTTTTTTTATTCATTCGTATGACTTAACAAAAATTAATTATAGATACATGAATTCTCATATAAAGTTGATAAAAAAAAAGGGTGATAGTCATTAACGTTGAGTCCGATGAAAATATTGTGGAATGACTGTTATAATACTTTACGATGTGAGAATTTGAATTTTTATTATGGGTTTCACGTAGGCGGATATTGAATGTTGGTTTGAAGTTATTATACCTGAAATAACAGACCTTATTGTGTGGTCATTTTGAGAAAAATGAGTAAATTAGATACGTTGAATAGTATAATGGGGATGTTGTAATTTGATTGGAAATTTTTGAGGGAAGATTGTTATGGGTTAATTGATAAAACCCTTCATTGTAAGAAATTGGAATGCATCTAAAAGTTAGAGATGTGATTGGATGATAAGACGGAACTATTTGATAAATGTGAAATTCACAATTATTGGGGATAATACGCACGATAAGTGATAATTGCAACATAGTTCTTTAGTGTTCACCGCTCCCCGTTGTTGTGTTATTATTTTTGGTAGCTCGCACTCTTTTGCCAGTGGCTTCGTGATCAAGCTGGCTTAAGACTTGTTGAGTGTACTTTTTGCCAGTGGCTTCGTGATCAAGCTGGCCTAAGCCTTATGCTCGGCTTATATTGTATAGACGTCTTGACATATTGACCATCCGTCCGTTGTGTATACCTGGTTTGGTTGATACCCCAACCAAACTGGCACCGGAGTGGGTGTTGGTAGTATGTCTGGGCACACATGGGATATATGTGTGGGCTGTACCATGGAGGGTGGCCAAGGGGTGAACCTAGGGAATGCAAAGATAAATTTAAAGTTAATAAGTAATGAACATGGATTATTTCATAAGACTGATAAGCGTGGAAAAATGAATGCGATGTTTGAGTTAGAATGTGGACGGTTTGTATGAAACTCGTAGTAACTTTGGATTTTGGGCAAGAAACTACTTGCCACCACATAAATGGAAACTACTCTATTGTCCAGATATGTGTGTGGAACTACCTGTCTTGACCCAAGAGTATTGTAGTGTAATTTGTTGTCTACGGGTTCAAGTTGGATCCCTAAGACTTGTTGTTTTGTTTAACTCATACCAGTCCTATGACTGACCCGAGTGTTATACATTCGGGGGCGTTTCTATATGAAACGTAGTCGAATGTATTTGTGCAGGTTTAGTTTTTTTGGAGATTTTCATTGGAGCTTCTGTTTGGGTGAAGAGATGGTCGTTGTGTTGTTTATTATTGGAGTTGTACTTATTTTTGTTGTACTTGATTGTATTTTATTTTCTGGGATTGTGGGCCAGTATGTATAATTATAATAAATATGGTATATTGGGTATTGGGAACGTTGTAGTTACTCTGACCAATGGATGTATAGATTTTATTCTTATTTATTTTTATTCCCGCTGAACTCTGTGTGTGGACATTTTATTTATGAAAATGATGTTTTTTTTTTAAATTGAAAAGTGATATAATGTTTATAATGGAACTTTATTTCTTTTACAATGAAATGGATGTTTGGGAATACATGTTTAATAACAAAGAGTTTTTCTTTAAACACAAGATCACATGCCCTTATTTAAGGAGTATTAAATATTGTTTTCAATAAATTTTCTGTTAGCATATGGGAGGGTGTCGCTCTCGTGATTTTTGGTAATTGAATATTAGTCCGGATACAGGCTCTGGATTGAATATTTGGTTGTCCAAAAATCGGGGTGTGACAGGCCGGAGTGACCTCCCGAATGTCCTCCGCCTGATCTATAGTTCGGCCTCCTGTATCGGTTCGGTTGTTCTTCGTTCTTGATGGTTCCTTCTTGAATCGCGTCTTCAATCCTTGTCCCTACATCAAACACCTCAGCAAAGGTGTTGATGGACTGAAACCTCATTTTCTCTTGATAGACTGGCTGTAGGTTCTTCATCAACATCCGGATCTGTTCTTTCTCAGACGGCCTCTGTACCATCTTGGCGGCCTTTCCTCTCCATCGGCTCAGATACTCAGCGAATGACTCTTTGCTTCCCTGTCTAGTTGTCTCTAGATCTCGGACAGTGACGTCTAGGTCCTGATTGTACTTATACTGGGCCACAAATGACTTTACGATTTCCTCCCAAATTCTGGTTTTGCTTGGTTCGAGCGTAAGGTACCATGATAGAGCAGCTCCGGTTAGGGTTTATTGAAATAGAACAGCCATCATGGTGGTGCTTAGACCGCTAGGCTGAAAAGCCCCTATGCACATTCGGATATGACATTTGGATTCCCGGCGCCATCAAACTTATCAAAAACTTCTCTATTATCATGGACCCCGTCGTATAGACCTTCTAATTCCATCAGATAGGTATCTACTCCTTGAGCCTTGCGCATCACCCTTTCCAACTTCTCTATTTTCTCGGTCAGTAGCTTCTCCTTCTCAGCTTTCTCTCTGTCTCTGTTGGCCCGCAGTGCATCGGTCCATTGTGCCTCCGGATCATCGAACCAATCTCCTTCCCCTCCTCCCAAAGGTGGGTCTATAATAGGTGGAATTACATGTGGTGGTGGTCGGCGGTTTAGTTCTTCTATCATCCCCATCATGCGATTCATGTTTTCGGCCTGTCGCCTCATCTGCTCTGCTTGTTGTTCTACCAGTACCCTTAACCCGACCAACTCTTCGTTGTTTCTCTCTTTGGCCATGTCAGTGTATCCTCTCCTTACTAGTCTTGCCGTAGGATCCCTAAACCACGCTTGATTTGCAATTTTTGCTCCAACAACAAATTTTGAAATTTTCTCTTTTAAAATCTTTTTTTATCTTCATTTTATCATGCAAAAGACATTTTTAAAGCTTTTTCCTTTTTTTTATATGTCACGCGGATGCAATGCATGTGTGCGTGTGTGCCTACTCTATATGCCAAAAAAGAGAAAATCCTAATCCTAACACATAAGCACATAAGCATATAAGATCCTCACCCATGTCAAGTGCGATGATTTTCCCTCATTGTGATCCTTACTACCTCCTCAGAAGTTAGGTAAAGAATCTTCAAAACTCGTTTGAAGAACATTTCTTTTTCACAAACAATTCCCAAAATTTTGGATTTTTTTCTAGAAAATGATCATGCGAAAATGTACCTTGATAAAGGTAATTAATTTGGAGTTTCAAAAGAGGTGAACTTCAAAGATTTTCTTGTTTTTTGGAAACTTTGGAATGGGAATGGCAAAAATCTGTTTTACTTTTAAAGATGGATTTAAAATTCTTTGGGTAGAAGGATCACATGATCGAATTATCACCGTACTTTTCATGAATTTGGATACATACAAGGTCAATGATGCTTTAGCTAAACATGATATAGGGGATGTAATCCTATAATCAAAATCTAACATATTCCTAAATGTCATGAGACATGAAGAGGAATTGCTTGAGAGTGATTAAGAGTTTACATGACCCGTATTAAGTGAGCATCGTCATCATCTCAAATAATCCCTTCCGGGCAGACAAAACTTCCTAGCACATAACCCTAATCAAGAATTGATTTCCTAATTTTTGAAACGTTTTATGGAAACTACTATGCAAAAGCTGGGTTTTGGTCAAACAATGGACCCTTGACACACATCCGATAGGATGCTTAATATACCAAATCATGGTACGAGATCAAGGGTGATCACACAGTCCCATGATGACCTGACCGACCGGGTTGCCCCGAGCCTCCAAGGTCATAGTTCCGTGCAATCGACTGACTGGACATGCAAGTGAAATGCAACAGGCACACAAAAATTAATTAATTCGATTAAAAGGATGTTTTTCAAGTCTAATCCTCAAGTGAACCCAAAATCAGAATTCTGGTCTGCGAAACCAGAGATTCTGGGTTCGATCCCCAGTAGAGTCGCCAGATTGTGGATATCGCAATTTTCTTCTTACCCACAGCTTTTCTTTTAAAATTCTTTCTCAAAATCAATTTCAAAAACAAATGAGTCGCCACTTAATTTTTTTAAAAGGAAAAATTAAGAAACCTTTGTAATGCAACTGATCTTTTGCGAAACCAAAGATTAAACTAGGTCTGGGGATTATGGAATGAGAAGGGAAGGAGCCCGTCGGACTAAAACACCCCTTCTCATCCTATCTCGTGATAGGCCTCTACTTAACATCCTTTTAATTGATTTATTAATTTAAATGTGCCCTCAACTAATACATATATATAAATATACATTACAAAAGCATGTCTAAAGGGTGTAAAATTGCAAGTGATAAAATATCATTCAAAAATCATATAATTCAATTAGCAAGCAATATGATATGCAAGTAGGGAACTAGAGAACTTACCCGGGATCCGGCCGCGAATATTAAATGTGCAAATGCATGCAAGTAGACAAAGCCTAGGAATAGAGTCTCTAATCCATATATACAAGTAAAGCAAGTCCTAATTCTAAGGTGTCGCGCATTAAGTCAAAAAAAAATCGATGAAATCAAGAAATTAAAATAAACTAAAAGAGGAATTCAAGAAATCATACCTTAACAGCGCTACAAAACAAAAGGTTAGTCCACATGATATACAAAATGTAGAATTGGATCTTAAATAACAATCCTAGCCTTCTAGCTTAAATCTATGAAATGTGATTAAATCTAAAGCAACTAAGTTCTAATTACAAATGTCAAATCATACGGATGAATATATATATACATGAACAAGGATGGACTATGAAATGATTGGTGATTTAAATCATTTAGACTTTGAATCCAAGCTTAACTATTCATTATTGAAGCATGGTTTGAACCTTGACTCATGAAAATATCATCTACGCCATTATTCACAAGATTGATGAAAACTAATGTAGAATTCTGTAAATTGCTGAGAGCATATCATAACTTTAAGAAACGAAAAAGCACACTTCCCATGGTTTGATCTAGATGAATTTTGGATACAAGATGCCTCTGTGTGTCTAGTTTTTAACCCAAAAAAGAAATCAATGTTCCAACGGTCGGATCTCCGGGAATTGGACAAAAACCAGACATCACTCAGAATTCTACAACCTTCTGTCCAGAGTTCTTGCACGATTTTCTAAAAATAGCAAAATGATCAGAAATGCTTTGTTCTTTTTAGGGTGACTTCCTAATACATTAATCTACTTAGAAAAAATTATTTTGGGTCGCAAACACTTTATTAGAACTATGGTTTAATTATTTCAAAAGGATGTCACTGTACTGAAACTCTAGGCAGATTGTAGTGACTTTGCAAAACTCATGACCAAACCACTTTAGACATGAAACCACCTTAAAACAAAAATTACAGTGGTAGAATGTTGTGTTATTGATACTTTCCCGTTGGTTTCACTTAATTTCAACTGTTAGATTTCGAACTAAAAATCTTTGATCAAAAACAGTTTGTGAACTCACTGTTTTCATTTGTCAAGCTCATTTTTTATTTGTTAACCCCAACTATTAAACCATGAAGTTGGACTTAAACTAACCATTTTCTCCTACCATTTGGTGGTCATTGGAGGCTAAAGACCTTCATATTTGTAGATTTCAAATGAAGTATGAATAAACTTCATGAAATCTCAAAATAAAGAATCTAAACCATGGGGATGGGCTTAGATTCAAAACCACTTTCTCCTACCATTTAATGGTCATTGGAGATGAAGACATGACTAATACTCAAGAGTCTCAAAGGAATATAGAAAGGAATATAGAAAGGATTCCATGAAACATCAAGTTTAGAGAATCCAAGTCATGAGCATGGACTTGGATCCATCTACTTGCTTGTGAAATGATGATCAAACTTTGATTTCCATGTGAAGCATAAGCTTGCATGGGATTCAAAAGATCATGTTCAAGAGAATTCAAGAGAGATATTGAGAATCTCTAAGAGTCTCAAGAAGAAAGTATGATCAACAAAAGAAATGAAGCAAAGAAAACAAAGTGGTTTGAGGATTTAGAGATTCAAAAGGATAGGATGCAAATAAACAACTTATGGTTAGAGGTTCACCTCCAAATTATCCTCAAAGTTTCTCTTCTTTGAAGATATTCTAAGCTCTTCTTCCTAGTTTTCTAAACTCTCTCTTTTCTCTCAAAATATGTTAGTGTAATGGTAGTGATTTCTTGTATATTTTCCCCCACCCTTTTCTCAAGAAAGATCCTCTCTCTTTTATAGGCAAAATTACCAAGTATTTTTAGTAAATTTGTAGTAAAAAACCAGGTGTCAATGTCTCATTTGCTGGTACAATACGTACTTCCTGAAATTAGACAGGCTACTGCCCAGGGCGGCAATCAAAAATCATCTGCGGCAGTCCGTGAATGCCGACGCGGCACCCCGTGACAGCCGCAACGGTACTCACTGACTGCCGCGCGGCTCTCAGTAAGTGCCGAGACAAATTATTGATTGGCGCATTTTGGTTAACCTTACTTTATCAATTTTTTGTTTTTATCCGCATACATATACGTATTGTACCACAAAATACGGACTTTAAAAGCAAACGACAGTCAGAAAATGTCGGTGGCACTCAGTAAAAGCCGGGCCGGCGCTCACTCAATGGCGCTCGGCAATCACCGAATGCCGCTCGGCACTCACTGAGTACCGCGGAAAACTGCCGTGTGCCATGTTTTGTAGAACTTCCCTTTTTAGGTCTTTTCTTTCTTCTTTTTTTTTTCTTAAAAAACTTATTTTCGAAGATCTTTTCCAAAAATGGTGTTTCACACCTGAATTTTCCTAAATACCAGGTATTTTTTTCTTTCTGTGAAATTTTATTGCATTAGGAGAACGTTCTGAAGAGCTTGGAATACTTCGAATCTTTCGGTCCTTATCATCATTGGACGTGGAGGTGACGCTCTCCTAAATTCGACGACCGGTCAAAATCGGGGTGTCTACACATGGAAGGAAGATTAAGAAAGAAGAGCCTCCAAGTTAGTCAAAAAGGCCCTGCTACTCTCATAACCCTCCAGATGTCACTGCCTTTAGCAGTCAACCCATAGCATACCCTCCTAGGCCGTACCAACCCTCCAACCAAGCAAACTCCTCTAATCGCCCATTCTAGAAAAAGCCTCCTTGCAATTTCACCAAGCTAGAAATCTCACTTTCCTCAGCCTTGGACCGCCTCCTAAAAAAGGGCGACCTCCAACTCCTTCAGCCCCGAATCACCCCGCTACCACCCGGTTGTGATATGTCCAAAAGATGCACCTATCACCAAGCCCTTAGCCACAACATTGATGATTGCATGCGCCTCCGCCATGATATCCAAGACCTCATCGACTAGAATATCATTGAGCCACCTCCCAAGTAGCCTTATGTCACCCAAAATCCCCTACCAAAACCACCAAAATATCAGCCTCATTGAGTCCAACCCCATACCCTTCAACCCTACCACCTATATCACCCCCATAGGACTTCCCTTAGGCCGCATTGACATCCCAGATTCTGTAGAGATCCATCTAGTTGAAGGAGAAGATGATGGGTGGCAGCAGCAGCTAGGTGATGAATAAGATTTGTTCTTTCTAGAAGAACATGATCAAGGAGCAGTAGACCTCAAATGGTATGATCCTAACAAAGAAAGCGATGCCTCCATATGGAATAAGCCAAAAAAATCATTTGTGGGAATAGATTATGAGTGGTTCAAAGAAGATAGGACTATAGAAGGACCTACTCCTGCCGAGATTGATCATCTGACTAGATTGGGTCGTCATTATCAACCTCCACAACCGATCATGGAAACCATGGAGAAAGGATCAGTCAAGGATAAGGGGAAAGGAAAAATGGATGAGGTCATCGAAGAGGATAACGAGTTGATAAAGTAATTAAGGAAAACTCAGTCACATCTCTCAATGTGGGACATCATGGTGACATCCTATAGATATAGGCAGGCCGTATTGAATGCCTTAGTTGGGATTGAGGTCCCTATTGTTGCTGCACCGGAAGATATGGTGGCTTTCTTAAGCACACTTACCCCTGATCCAATCATTACCTTCTTTGATGAGGACCTACCACCGGAAGGATCTGCACATAATAAAGCTTTGTACATCACTGTTGCATGTAAGGGGTAGAAGTGCTATTCTGTCTAATCGATATAGGTTCTGCCCTAATTGTTTGTGCTGTAATAACTGCCACTACTTTGGGGGTTAACATTCTAGACATCACTCCGTTTGTGCAATTCGTGAGGGCTTATGATAACACCAAGAGAACTATGATGGGGACTATTTTTCTCTAGATCCAAGTAGGGTCTTTGTTTTGCACTGAACTCTTTCAAGTTATGGACATACCTGCCTCATTCAATTTGTTGATTGGGAGGCCCTGGCTACATGTCAACAAAGCAATATCATCCACTGTGCACCAAATGATCAAGTACATTCATGAGAAAGAGGTAAAGATCATCTTCTACAACAGTTGGGGAAATGAAGCATTTTTAAGCTACGCTCCCATTTTTGAAATCCAAATACCTGAACTGGAAGAAGGGGAAATCGGAGGTTTCTTCATGGAAAAGATCTATGTGATTGGTGATGGAGAAAGGTTCCCCGAGGTCTACTCCGCGGTTGTCAATATCGTCCGCAAAATGAACTACTTCCCTGGAATAGGATTGGGCTGACGTCAACAAGGGATTCGTGAGTTCCCTCATATCAAAGGATAAAAAGGTACTTTCGGGTTAGGGTACAAGCCCACTAAAGAGGACATCAATCTTCAAAAGCTATGCAAGAAGTGAGTGAGGAGTCTCCCACCATACCGTAAGACCTTGAATGGGCAATTCATCAGAGAAGAGGATGACTTTCCCTATTTTGGGTTTCCCTGAACCTTTGATCCATCAGACCAACAAAAAAAGGCACCCTGGGCTTGGAATATTCGCTGACTGTGAATGGTCCCCCTATCAAGATCTGTTCTATCCCGAAGAAGTCGTGGAAACCCCAGAGGAGGACTTGTTGAAGTACCTAGACACTAAAGGCATCAAGAAAATGTGGGAAGAATTTACTGAAGAGAAGGAAGGAAAGAGGGCCAAGAGCCAAGATAATCAGATCATGCCAACTGAGGAGGGTCTAAGCAACTAGGCTATAGAATCATCTGTCTGTGTCTCCCTATCCCATGTTCCCCTAGAGTCTGTACCTGCCATTATCGAGTCTATACCAAAGTCGGCTGCTATGAGCCTACCATTATCTGATGTAATCACTCCACCTATTGTGAATGAAATGAAAGAAGGTTCTGATTACTCCTCCGCGTCTAATACTTGTGAATGCACAGATCCCTCCGAGGATCTCCCAATTGAACTTAAGCAACTAATTAAAAAACCACCTTCTTATGAAATAATCGAGGATACTTTATCAATTAACCTATGTAAAAAAGATAACTCAAAAATTGTGCAAATTGGTTCAACACTTAATAAAGAAGAAAAAGAAAAATTGACTCTCTTGCTAAAAGAATTCAAAGATGTTTTTGCTTGGTCTTACGAGGATATGCCTGGGGTCGATCCCGACATTGTTCAACATCGTATTCCTCTCCTTCCCAATTCTAAACCTGTTAAGCAAAAACTGAGGCGCATGAGACCGGAGTGGGCACTGAAGGTCAAAAAAGTGGTAGAAAAACAATTAAATGCAGGGTTCATCGTCATTACAGAGTATCCGAAATGGGTTGTCAACATTGTGCCAGTCCCCAAGAAAGATGGAAAAGTTCGCGTGTGCGTTAACTTTCGTGATCTAAACAAAGCCAGTCCAAAGGGTGACTTCCCGTTTCCCCACATTGATGTTTTGGTAGATAACACTGGAGGACATAAGTTACTGTCACTTATGGATGGTTTCTTAGGGTACAATAAGATTTTATTGCCATTGGAAGATCAGGAATAGACGACATTCACCACACCTTAGGGAACCTACTGCTATAGAGTGATGCCTTCCGGACTCAAGAACGCTGGAGCAACCTACCAAAGAGCTGCCACCACTCTGTTGCATGACATGATTCATAAGGAGATGGAGGTATATGTAGGTGATATGATCATAGAATCCAAGGATAGAGAAGGACACTTGGTGACATTCAAGAAATTTTTTGAATGATTGTGCAAGTACAAGATGAGGCTGAATCCAAAAGGAATGCACTTTCAGTGTGACTTTTGGGAAGCTCCTAGGTTTTATCATCACACAGAGGGGGATAGAGGTCGATCCCTCCAAAATCAAGGCAATTCTAGAAATGGCACCCCCATAGAATGAAAAAGAAGTGAGAGCATTCTTCGGGAGGATTCAATTCATTAGCCGCTTTATCTCGAAGCTCACAACTACATGTGATCCCTTGTTCTGGTTACTGAGGAAAGGAGAAAAGTTCCAATGGGATGACTAATGCCAAGCTGCATTCGACAAAATAAAAGCCTACCTTCAAAATCCACCTGTCCTTTCACCGCCCACTCCTCACAAGCCCTTATTTCTTTACCTATCTGTCTTGAAAATGTCATCGGTTGCATGCTAGCCAAAGAAGGAGAAGAAAGCCACTCCAAAAAAGCTATATATTACCTTACCAAGAGGATGAGTGCGTATGAGCTCAATTACTCTGCCCTCGAAAAAACGTGTTGGGCCTTAGTCTTGTACACCCGTCGATTAAGGCACTACATGCTAGCCTTTCCGATTATGCTCATATCCCGCATGGATCCTCTAAAATACCTCCTCAAAAAACCCGCCCTGACCGGTCGTATATCCCGTTGGCTACTTCTACTATTTGAATTCGATATCAAGTATATAACAAGGAAATTGGAGAAGGGAGAACTAGAGCTGAGCATCTTGCGAAACACGCTATTGATTCCAAAGAGAATGGAGATTTTCTGTTCCCATACGAGAATATCATGGAAAATCAAAGAAGAGTAGTGGAAGTTCTACTTTGATGGGGCAACCAACATGAAAGGTTACGGAGTAGGTATGATTCTGGTATCGCCAAATGGGGACTGTACCCCAATGGCAGTCAAGCTCAGTTATAACTCCACCAATAATACCGCTGAATATGAGGTGTGCATTTTGGGGGTAGAAGCGGCCATAGAGTTGAAAGTTCAAAAATTGGATGTCTTCGGACACTCAAATCTCATTGTGTCACAAGCTAGAGGAGAATGGAAAGTGAAAGAAGAAAGGCTGAATCCTTATCATGATCATCTCGATGGACTTAAGAAACAATTCAAGAGCATAACATTCTTCTACCTGCCCAGGGAGGAGAATCAATTAGCAGATTCGTTGGCCACCTTATAGCCTCTATGATCAAAATCCCTGTAGGGGTAAAAATGATGCCTCTGGTTATCGAGCAAAGATATGAATCGTCATTTAGCATAATCACTGTAATCAAAGAAGAAGAAAATGAAAAACCATGGTATCAAGACGTTTGGAACTTTATAGAAAAATAAGTGTATCTCTGAGAAGGACAAAAAAGTGATTCGAAGGTTCGCAGCACAGTTCATCATCTGCGGGGAAAAATTGTTGAAGAAGGGGTACAATGGTCACAACCTGACGTGCTTGTTCGGGAAGAGCGCCAGAAGGATGATGGAAGAAATCCACGAAGGGGTATGCGGTCCACACATAAATGGTCACAAGCTGGCCAAGACGATCGTAAGACAAGGGTACTATTGGACGACATTGGAGAAAGATTGTTGCGAATACGTGAGAAGATGCCACAAGTACCAGATCCATGCAAATATGATGCATGTACCGCCATCTCTGTTCTATAGTATGACCTCCCCATGGCCATTCTCAACTTGGGGAATTGATATCATTGCTAAAATTGTTCCAAAAGCCTCAAATGGGAACCGATACATTTTAGTGGCCATCGACTACTTCATAAAGTGGGTAGAAGTTGCATCCTACACCAAGCTGGGAGCCAAGGAAGTTGCCAAATTCATCAAGAAAAATCTCATCTGTGGTTATGGAGTCCCCCAGGAGATTATTTCGGACAACGAAAGTCATTTCAAAGCAGAAGTCAAGGATCTGTTTGAGGAATACAAAATCACTTACCATAAGTCGTCGCCATACAGGTCACAAACCAATGGGGCAGTTGAACCTGCAAACAAGAATGTCAAGGCCATACTGCAAAAATCAGTCGATACTTACGAAGACTGGCACGAGAAAGGACGCCTAGGCAAAAATTAGATCTAAATCTAAAGTGAGCAATAATAAAAGAGAGAAAAGAGCTCACTAGTCCACCTCACTGGAGCCTAGGCAAAAAATTATGAGCATATGAGAGAAACAAAGTCGCGGTCCCTACCATAACCCAGAAGCCACCCTTCTCACTAGGGACAAAATCCGGTCACCCGCCTCTTTTGCCTAAATCTCCTCTAAACTATTGGCAAAACTTCGATCACCTATCTCGTTTGCAACGCAACCACCCATATCCCAAAATAGGGGTAAACTTTAGCTACCCGCCTTATTTGCCTCAAATCGCCCCAACATGCCCAAGCAAGTACCAAAAGCAAACATCTAACCAAAATAATACTACAAATGTTTTTAGAAAGCCAAATTTATCGAATAAGGTTCTCCGAGTAACCAAGGTTCACCGATAAACAAACTTCGAATAGCAGGGATAAATGAAAACATAAAAGTTCTTTCAGAAAGCAATCACAAATATCGAAGACACTTGGAGGAAGAAGCAGAATCAATCGAGTCTAGTTTTATTTTATGTGTTTTATTTCTTCGAAGGTCTTTAGAAATAGGCTTTTACTCGACAGGCCCAGCCACTGATGAAGGCAGCAATAGTGACATCTGTAACTCTGGAAGCAAAGACCCTCTTTGTAAATCTCCGGGGGACCACCTGAACTCACCCGTACTGCTTGGCCAATCGATGAGGATTATAAAAAGAAGTCTCTCTCAGACCCATCAACCACACTCTCGGGTGATCCCCAAGGCTTGTGGTCACAGCGTGAAGGCCCCAATGCCCCACAATCCAACAAATGTCTGCCTCAGAAAGAGCACCCATCATGCTAACCAAATCGGTAAAAGTATAGTAGGGATAAAGCATGGACCTACGGAAGTAAACTAGAGGCACACTACCTGTGCGTAACTGAAGGCGCTCATAAAGCCAAGCCTGTAACACCAAAGGCACCTCGCCGAAAGATGAAGATTTCCTTGGTTGAAAGCGTTATCTAAACCATTTAGGGTTTCAGCTAGAACCATGGCCATGGGATTCTTACTCAATTTCAGCCCAAGGCATACATGCACCAAGTCACTAGAAGTACTCGAGAACAAGAAATGATAAGTCATACATAATATCATAGCGGCCCCATGGGAAGCATCGTATACGCTAGGATTTTCGGGATTAGCATACCGAGCAATGATGGAAGCAATGTCCAGAACATCACCATGAATTAGTCAGCGAGAGATGGTAGTCGAATAATCCAGGTATTCAGCCAAGCCTCGCATAGGACTAGGGGTATCAAAAGAAGGAAGAATCAGTTCGGAGTCTGGATTGAAGTTGAGAATAGCACATAACTCCTTAAACATGGGGCATATCTCCAGGCTATTGAAATTGAAGACATGATTTATCGGGTCGTAGTGGGCAATAGCAGCACGCATGAACTCAGCATTCAAAGTCGACTAGCGAAGGGACAATAGTTCAGTTAAGCCGTAACTGAAAAGGTTGATCCATTCCATACCATCTATGATGTTCAGCTAAGCCGTGAGTTAAGCAAGATCGTACAATACCATATTTTTTGTCGCGACTCTAGCAAAATTTAAAATTTCGACAGCACCTCCCCGTTTCACGGACTATCCCACCTACAAGGCAAACACACTCACTATCACAAGGTTGCTTATCGCAGTGACATCAACAATCATAGAATCACAGTGCACATATATATATCGTCACACGATCACCAACTAAAACAAGCACACAACTGCGCCTTTAAACCGGAAGCTATCCGGCCTAAAAGGCAAAATATCATAATACTCTGTCAAAGGTAACAAATCATCCTACGCATCATCCTACACATCGTCCATCATTCACTAGTACAACCTAATCGAAAACATGAAATGGAGACAAAACAAAAGTCCCCGCTTAGGAGGCCTCAGTCCTCCGCTTCTTCGTCCTCTGTCATGCCACACAGAGTGTACGTCGGTGATGGCCTCCTCCCACCACCCCTGCACCTTGGCCTGGTCCTCGATGAGCCAACACCACCTCCGCAACACTACACACATAGAATAAAGTTAATCTGCCTAGAAGCAACAAAAGTACAAAAAAACATAGTTGAGTCAGAAACTTACCAAGGACGGCATCTGACTGGTGGCAAACTACCGTATGCCGTCCATCTGCCAAGGGTAAAATATAGGGTTAAACCCTCATAACCTTAAGGAGCACAAAAATTAGAGACGTACCCGGTGGTCTCGCGTGAGAACCAAAGGCCGTAAGCTAGCTGCCAAGGCATGACCCTCCTCTGCATAACTCCAAGGGATGTTGAGGACGCCTGCTGGCTGGGTGGGGTACCCGCACGTGACTTGTGGCACCTCCATAACCTGCAGATAGCCATCGGCACCCAAAACATTGATGGTCCAATCCGAAGAAGGGATAGGATCAGAAGATAGGGGAGTCTATCTCCTATACATCTCGCAAAACTGTAGGCATAAGATAAGTTAGGAAACGATGAGTCCAAAAACATAAGTGATGAATAGGGACAAAAACGTAAAGAAACTCACACCCAGAAGTGGGAAGTTGGGCATTAGGAATCGACCACGGTAGGTCTTATAGCTAGTCTCAAAACGAAAATGGTCCCAAGCGTCAGTACCGGCCAAAGTCACCAGGAAAGTAGCACTAGAAAGGTCTTTAGCATTCTTCACGGGAGGAGTATGAGGAATGCGGTACCTCGGACCGCCAATCACCTATCGAGACACCCGCTCGCCAAGATACCACTGTCTATATTCAGTACTCTCCATCAGAAGTCGGCTAGAAGCAAGAGGCATGACCGCCTGTATCTCCTCTGGGGCAGCATAGGAAACATGCTCCCAAGGTACCCAATCAACGCTGGCGACCGTCAGCTTGGATAAGAAATTTCTCAGGAGGACAATCCGATGGGCCCCGTATTTGACCCCAACAATATCCCTCTTCCATCTCAAGCCCCGAGGGAACAAAGGCACAGGGGCCATGTCATCCTCATCCTCACCCAACTCATTGACTGGGGAACGAGCCAACATTTTTAGGTACTTAAAGCTCCTGAGCTACACAGAAAAGTGAAAGTTAGAATATAGAAACAAGAAAGGGCCAAAAGAAAAGGAAAAGTCCTAGAACATACCTCCCAAGCTCGCCAGAACCCTCTAGTGGATTTGATGCCGCCACGAGAAACCTCACACATGTGCTTATAAAGATGGACCAAGGCAGCATCACCCCAGTCATAAGAAGGAATCTCGTCAATAGTCGCCAAGTAGGTGAGAAGCCTCAGGCTCACCTGATTATTCTGTGTCACAAAAATCGAGCAACCGAGAACATACAGAAGGAAGGCCCATAATAGCTGTCAGTCATTAAGAGTATGTTCTCCCCTGCCATAAGCCTGATAAAGCTAGTTACAAGGGAAACGATGCCCCTCTAGATTCAGAGGAATAGCCCCAATCAGCATGTCAACGGCTTCAGGATCAATTTCATAAAAATAATCCAAGATAAGGCTCTTCCCGCAAACTCTCAAATAGGTGATCATGGAAAAGTCGAAGGGTGTCATCATCATTTTATCGAACGGAAGATGGAATGTATTTGTCGTATTCCACCATCTCTCCGTAAGAGCATAAAAGTGTGCCAGGTCATTGGTACTTTTCTAAACCAGGTGGACAAAGTGGCCAAACCCGACATCATCTACCATTTTCTTGACAGTTGGCGAAAGTTGAGTATACCACAGGAAAGAATGGGCAAGACTACCATGTCCCTTCAAGACCACCTCTGACACCTACACACATCTAAAATAACAAAAAACGAGCACAAAATCACTATTCATGACCCGAATTCCAACTTTGCAAAATCAATAAATGAACACAAAATGAACTTCTAACGACCTCTAAGCGCACACTACAGTTCACAAAACTAGCACAATGCAAACAAATAGTCCTGAACTATCGAAAGTTTTACATAATTGACTTGTTAGAGCCGTGGCCGAAAGATGACGTTGAGGGTCACGAAAAATCAACTATGGGGGTTGACTTTTGACCCTTGCACATTCCTTCGCCTTCTTAGAGAGCCTCCTCGAGTTGGAAGCCATGGATATATAAAGAAAATGGAAGTTAATGTAGAACCTTCTTCTTGAAAATTAGAGAAAACTAAAACACCAATCAAAATTCCAATCGTGGGGAAAGATTACTCACCTGAGCATGCACAAGCTACATTTTGATAGATTTTGGCTCCAAAAACACCTCAAATGGCCAAAAATGAGCATTTATAGCGTAAAAACTCAAGATATACAAACAAGGAGTCTGGCCACCCAGTGTTGTCGTAGAATTGGCCAACTATCGCAGAGGCAGTGGCCTACTGTCACAGTAGCATTACTCCCCACGGGCCCTGCTTTGCTCCATTTTAGCCCGTTTTGGCCTTTTCAGCCCATTTGGCCCCAGTGGCCCATTCCAATCACGATTTATAAGGTTTTAACCCCAGTTTGGCCCCAGTGGCCCATTCCAGTCATGGTTTATAAGGTTTTAACCCCAGTAGATCCAACTTATATTTAGAGGACAGTTACAGAGAGAAAACAATTCCCGAGGGACCCAAACAGGCTTTCCGGGACAACCATGGCCAATTTTGATCAACCGTGAGAGATTTAGTAATGGATCCTAGTTCTCAGTCAAAATTTAAGAGAGATTCCCACATCATCCCCCGAGGACAAATTTAGAAACATATCAACTCCCGAAGGCCCTAACCGGCTCTATTAGATTGAGCATTGCAAGATTTGATCAACCGTGAGAGATTCAGTGTTGGATCCTGGTTCTCAGTCAAAGAATTTTGATCAACTTTGAGAAATTCAGAGATAGATCCTAGTTCTCATTCGGAAGTTGAGAGGGATTCTCAAAAAGAAACCCCCAATATCCCCAGCAAAAGATAATGAAAAATTAGAACCAACTTTTACAACCCTGCGTCTGTTGATACGCTTCCTCATCTATCTGTCGCCGTGAGCTTCCTCACTTTTCAACTACCTTGAGCTTCATCACCCATCGGTTATCATGAGCTTCCTCACTTATCGTGAGCTTCATCACTCTGTTTATCTCACCTATCAATTTTTGCGAGCTACTTCACTTACTGTGAGCCTCCTCACTTATCATAAACTTTCTCACCAAATTGGTCAACATAAGCTTCCTCACTTATCATGAGCATCCTCACTTCGGCTATAATAAGACTCCCGATTGTCGATCTTTGTGAGCTCTCTTACCTATCAGTTTTCCTTAAGGACCCTACATCCGATCCACTTGCCAGCACGCTTCCTGAAATTTAAGAGGTTTGTCGTGAGACCCAGAGTCTTCCAAACCTTGATATCTGTATCCAAGTCAGCCACTACATCATAGTCATAAACATTATCACAACACCAGCCCACTCAGAGTGGCACAACTCATTGCACCTGCTCATACTAGGATCAGAACACTAGACATGATAGGACTCATGACACAACTCATATCATGTCCATGTATGACATATCATCGCATAGAATCTGCATGTTGTAATGATGCATTTGCATGTGCATTTTGTCCCTTGTTCCCCCAAACTACATCCTAGTCTGATTCCCCTTGGGATACGCTGGCAACTCACGCAGAGCGCGACCAGCACTAACCTTAACATCATGTTTTCATCTTTGTATCTTTTGTAACGCTTTTATCCTAAATCAATAACCTCCAAAAGACCTGTCTCTTCAAAGCCTTGGCACTCACTTACGACATGCGTTGCCTCACAAGTTCATGCTAAAGAGGGATAAACTATAGACACCCCATTTCATTGGCTATTAGATTTAGGAGACCCATAGCTTGGTGGTTCACAATGATCGAAAAGACCAGGGTTTGACCAAAATCATCCAAATTTGCCGAAAAGCACCAAGATCATTCTAGATCATGTGAAAAGTATTAAAATGAGTTTTAAAAGAAAATTGATTGAAAACGTCAGCTCCTGGGAGCTCCTAGAGGTTCCGAGAACTTCGTGGAGGTCCCTAGTTTGACCAATTTGACCAAAAGTTGATTTTAAAACCAGAGCACCGTATCATTTTTTAAACATTTTTCATGAATACTAAAGGTCAATAGCTTGCCAATGGTATATCATGCATGATTCCTGGATTTAAAATGAATTTATTATGAATTTTTGAAGGCAAAAAAAGACAATCAAATCGACTTTTATCGCAAATACTGCAAACTTTTCAAAGTGACCTGACTCTGAACTTTTTTTTATAAAAAGTAGACTCCATTACCTTTCCAAAGGTATATCACAAGATCAATTTGGAGTTGATACACATTTTTTGTGAATTTCGGACGAAATAGGGCCTTTTCGCGAATACCAGAACCTTTGGAGGGCTAAACAGCATTATCCGAACGTTTGAGGACCAATGCCGCTGTGGCATTGGTCCACTACCGCCACGGCACTCTTCCCTAGAATATTCCATTTTTGTAATTTATTTTGGGGGTCCAATTTGATTAATTAAAAACCAAAACGACGTAGTTCCTTGCTCATAGACATTGGGAGCCAATAGGAGCACTCTTTAATTCCCAAAACCACCCCAAATTGGCCTATATAAACCCCCCTTGAGTCTCATTTATGGGGTGGCAAATGAAAGCTAAGAAAAATTATAGAGAGAAAGTTGTAGAGACAGCTTAGAATAGAGAGAAAAAAAGCTTCCTTCTTTGATTTTCAACTAGAAAGTGAGTTCTAAACTTTGTTTTTACTTCATTACTTCGATTTACTTCACATTCAATACATCCAACCACCATTTTTGTGAGCATTTATGAGATAGGAAGCTACTTCCATGTCCAAATTCACGATATATGAGTGAAACACAAAGCTACAAGTCCATAATCTCATTGAATATCATCTATTGATTGCTTACTTGCTTATTTACATGCTATGTTCATCTCTTCTCGACCTCATTTCTTTTTTACTTTTCTTTATTTACTTACTAGTTCATCATTATCTAAGTGATGACATGGTGTTTGAGGTGAGTGAATCCTTATGGATAGTAGCTCTTGACCTCAAAAACATGTTTGATAGATGATGATTATAAAATCCCAATGCATTCCTATGTATTCTTGAGATTATTCCCAAAATAAAACAAATCTTTCCAATAATCTTAGAGGTTCTTTAACTGAGTTAGAGGTTGATATTACAAGTGGTTTTAATCCTCTTTGAGTGTTAAAAATATACTTTCAAAACCCCTATTTCAAAGCCCTTCTAAAACTGCCAATATTTGGATTCCAAGAAATAAACCTTCTTTTTCTCAAAAAATCTTCAAAACAGTGAGTCATTTAACTTCAATGAATTATTATGAATTCAATACTCAATATATGAATGTAAGACCACTTGGAAAGTCTTCCTAACTCATTATAGACCACTAGGTGGCTGGACTCCTTATTTGTATATCTTGAGTTTTTGAGCTCTAAATGCTCATTTTTGCCCATTTTGAGGTTTTTTGGAGACAAAATATGTTAAAACGCATCTTGTGCACGCTCAGGTGAGTAATCTTTTCGCACTATTAGAATTTTGATTGGTGTTTTAATTTCGTCTAATTTTCAAGAAGAAAGTTTGGCTTTAACTTCCATTTTCTTTGTAGATCCATGGCTTCCAGCTCGAGGAGGCTCTCTAAGAAGACCAATAAATGGGCAATGGTCGAGATCCAACCCCTGGAGTTGATTTTGCATGACCCTCAACGTCACCTTTTGACTGAGACTCTAGCGAGTCAGGCATATGAAACTTTTGGTAGTTCAGGACTATTTGTGTGCATTATACTAGTTTTGTGAACTGTAGTGTGAGCCTAGAGGTTGTTGAAAGTTCATTTTGTGTTCATTCATTGATTTTGCAAAGTTAGACTTCGGGAGAGATGGTGGGACATGACAAATACTTTCCATCTGTCGTTCGGTGAAATGACGATGACACCCTTCGACTTTTCCATGATCACTGGTTTGAGAGTTAGTGTAAAGTGCCTGATCCTGGATTATTTTTATGAGATTGATCTTGAAGCCGTTGAGATGCTGATTAGGGCTGTTCCTCTGAATTTAGAGGGGCACTGGTTTCGCTGTGGCTGGCTTTATTGGTCTTATGGCAGGGGAGGACACACTCTCAATGACCGACAGCTATTACGGGCCTTCCTTCTGTATGTTCTCGGCTGCTCAATTTTTGCGACACAGAATGACCGGGTGAGCCTGAGGTTCTCACCTGCTTGGTGACTATTGATGAGATTCCTTCTTACGACTAGGGCGGTGCTGCCCTGGCCCATCTTTATAAGCACATGGGTGAGGTTTTTCGTGGCGGCATCAAATCCACTGGAGGGTTCTGGCGAGCTTGGGAGGTATGTTCTGGGACTTTTCCTTTTTCTTTAGGCCCTTTCTTGTTTTTGTTTTCTAACTTTCACTTTTTTGTGCAGCTCTGGAGCTTTGAGTACCTGAAAATGTTCCCTCGGGGCTTGAGATAAAGGATGGATGTTGTTGGGGCCAAAAGCGGGGCCCATCGAATTGTCCTTCTAAGAAATTTTTTATCCTAGCTGACGGTCGCCAGCATTGATTGGGCACCTTGGGAGCATGTTTCCTATGCTGCCCCAGAGGAGATACAGGCGGTCAGGCCTCTTGGTTCTTGCCAACTTCTGATGGAGAGTACTGAATGTAGGCAGTCGTATCTTGGCGAGCGGGTGTCTCAGCAGGTTGTTGGCGGTTCGAGGTACCGCATTCCTCATATACTCATCTCGTGATGGATGTTGAGGACCTTTTTAGTGCTACTTTGCTGGCGGCTTTGGCCGGTACTGATGCTTGAGACCATTTTTGTTCTGAGACTGGCTTTGAGACTTACAATGGCCGATTCCTGATGCCCAGCTTCCCACTTCTGGATGTGAGTTTCTTTACATTTTTGTCTCTATTCATCACTTATGTTTTTAGAATCATCTTTTCCTAACTTGTCTTATGCCTACAGCTTCGCGAGATGTATAGGAGATAGGCTTCCCTATCTTTTGATCCTATCCCTCCTTGGGATTGGACCGTCAATGTTTTGGGTGTCGATGGCTCTCCTCAGGTCAAGTCACGTGCGGGTACCCCACCCAGCCAACAGGCATTCTCAACATCCCTTAGAGTTATTCTGAGGAGGTCATGCCTTGACAGCTAGCTTACGGTCTTTGGTTCTCACACGAGACCACCAGGTACATCTCTAATTTTGTGCTCCTTAATGTTATGAGGCTTTAACCCTATATTTTACCGTTGACAAATAGACGATATACGGCAGTTCGCCACTAATCAGATGGCGTCCTTGGTAAGTTTCTGACTCGACTATATTTTTTTTACTTTTACTGCTTCCCGGTTGATTGAATTTATTCTATGTGTGTAGTGTCGGAGAGGTAGTGCTGGCTTGTCGAGGACCAGGCCAAGGTGTAGGGGTGGTGGGAGGAGGCCATCGCTGAGTACACTCCGGGTGGCCCGACAAAAGACGAAGAAGAGGAGGACCGAGGCCTCCTAAGTGGGGACTTTTGTTTTGTCTCCATTTCATGTTTTTGATTGGGTTATACTAGGGAATGATGGACAATGTGTAGGATGATTTGTTACCTTTGACAGAGTATTATGATGTTTTGCCTTTTAGGCCGGATAGCTTCCGATTTGAAGGAGTAGTTGTGTGCTTGTTTAGTTGGTGATCGTGTGACGATATATATGTGCACTGTGATTCTGTGATTGTTGATGTCACTGCGATGAGCAGCCTTGTGATAGTGAGTGTGTTTGCCTTACAGGTGGGATAGTCCGTGAAACGGGGAAGTGCTACCAAAATTTCAAATTTTGCTAGAGTCGCGACAGAAAATATGGCATTGTACGATCCTGCTCAACTCATGACTTGGCTGAACATAACAGATGGCGTGGAACAGATCAACCTTTTTAGTTACGGCTTAATCAAACTATTCTCCCTTTGCCAGATGTCTTTGAACGCTGAGTTCATGCGTGCTGCTATTCCCCATTGGGATCCAGTAAATCATGTCTTCAACTTCAACAGCTTGGAGATATGCCCCCTATTTGAGGAGTTCTGTGCTATCCTCGGCTTTGATCTGGACTCCGACCTGATTCTTCCTTCTGTTGATACCCCCAGTCCTACACGAGGCTTGGCTGAATACCTGAATTGTTCTACTGCCATCTCCCGCCGACTAATTCATGGTGAGGTTCTCGACATTGCTTCCATCATTGCCCGGTATACCAATCCCAGAAATCCTAGCGTATACGATGCTTCACGTGGGGCCGCTCTGATATTATGTATAACTTCTCATTTCTTGTTCTCGAGTACTTCTACTGACTTGGTGCATGGATGCCTTAGGCTGAAATTGAGTAAGAACCCCATGGCCATGGTTCTAGCTGAAACCCTAAATGGTTTAGATAACGCTTTCAACCAAGAAACTCTTCTTCTTTCTGGATTTTTGGAAAGCCAAATAATCAGCATAGAACTAAATCTAGACTCCTATTCGACTGCCCAACTATTGGAGTTAACACCACGAAGCCAATCCTATTAAAACTTTTTAATGAAAATAGACCCGTTCTTAAGAACCTAATTAAAACATTTATAATAAATCTCCATTTCTTTTTAAAACAAATCCACCACATTTGCATTTTAAAAAATAACTTACACGGTTCCGAAAATTCTCAAATTCATTTGAATAAAGCTAAATCAACTAAATCACTTAAATTGACAAACGAAAACTGAATAAACATTTCTAATTTCCATTAATAATAAAAATATTTTTATTTACAATTAAAGCTATGAAAGAATAACCTCTATTACAATCTCTAGTCAGAACAAATACAATGTTCCCAATACCCAATATACAATCTGATACACCCAAAATCAGCCCATGCCCGAGCGGTTCTATTATGCAATTACTGACAAGTATCATCCCGAGCGGTTTTGTCCACCTGATGCCTCCCGAGCGGTTCATCCACGACCCAGCCAATAGGTCGGGAAGACCGCACAGGCGCATCCCACCGCGGGAACAGCTCATCCGAGCCTACAGACATGATCCCGAGCATTACGGGCAGTTTCCTACTCAAGCTAGAAGACTAATGGAAAGTGCAAACTATTTCCTAATCCAGTTACGAAACCCCCACAATTAATGTCAATCAATCCTAATACAATTAGGAAACTTACTTGATCGGTCTCAATCACATCCTAATTGGATTATATTCCCTAATCCATGTACGAGTATGTCTCTTACATCTATAAAAGAGACCTCTCACCCCTCATTGAAAGGGTCGACTTTTCAGTCTACACAGCACCTCTATAGCATTCAACAACATGCCCGGCCGGCCTACGGTAGTTCCAGACTTGTTGGTTCACCACAGGCCCCCAGCTCTTTTACAGTATAGTGAACGTGCTCAGACACACCCGTGGACGTAGGTACCTTCATTTACAGGGCCGAACCACATACAAAAAATTGTCTCTCACTCTCTCTCCCCTTAATCTGCTCTAACTTACTCTTACCAATTTTTAGCATCATCAGCTTGGCGTCGGCTGTGGGAAGCCACAAATCTTCTCATCAACAAATCTCTTGACTGATCGTCATGCCACTGAAAAAGGGTAAGAAGGTTGATTAGCAGTCCAATTGGAATGTTCCTCTGGCTGCGGTAGTCATGACATCTTAGCAGATCACCGCGACCCTCACACAACTCTTGGAGGGCCTGCGTCAAATCCAACAACAGATCGAAGCCCTGTTGTGGACACCGGGATTCCACCTCTTGTTGCTTTGTTTTGAAATTTGATTTGGAATTGATTTAGATCAAAGAAAGAAAATGGTCTGTTGAAAACAGATACAGAGTCGCCACTTGGTCTTTAGGGAACCAAGAAACCCAAATTTGACTCACCCAAGCGGATAAGGGCACTGGCCCTTCATAACCAAAGAACTTGGTTCGGGGTTTTGGTATGAGAGAGAAAGGAGCCTTTGTTGCGACTAAAACACCCTCAACTCGCCCCATCTTTCGACGGGCCTTAATTAGCATCCAAATAATCATCTTATACTATGTATGGTTCGGCAATTAATACTATGATAGTATATTACATCACATAAGAAACTTGAAAATGAAAGATCTAAAGATAAAATATCATTCATAAGATCTAAGTCAAATATCATGCAATGTAAAGTGAAAGATCACACAAATAAACCTAGGAAAAATCGTCTAATCATGTATCAAGTAATTAAGTTTCCTTAATCTAAAGGGGACATGAATTGTTCTTGAAACAGATAAATAAAGAAATCAAAATATGCTTAACAAGCTAGTATGATGCATGTTATTCTTTCAGAAAAGAAGACCTCTCAATCCCCGGGATGGATGAGAAAGGATGATTAGATCGGGGGAAGCATGAACGTGTGATCATGATCATTCCTTATAATCTTCTTAGATTAGGAGTCACAAAAGCCCCAAATCTTTGCATGGATGCAATGTATGTATCTAAAATGTGTCAAGGTTGTAGTGTGCTTGGTGTTCATGGATTCCTAGAATGACTTAGAAGTCTAAAATGTGTATGAATGGATGAATGAAATCAACATGGGATATGTACAAATGTAGTATAAACTACTTCCTAAGATATGAACTAATTTGGAATGCATATAAGCATCAAATCAAAGAATGAAAGTTAAAATGTGCTTGCTGTGAATAGTGGACAGAACAGTAACTAGATATTTTGAAAATTGAAAAGAGGGGTTAGGAATGTTTTCAGTGCATGGTTTTTTATGGAGATCTTCCTTATTGTGTCTAGAACACTACCCAAAAAGCAAATCTTTAATAACTATCATAGATTGAGAGAAATCATATAAACAATGTAGGTCAGTCAGAAACAGAGTCCATACTGTCGACTGAAATGTTGAAAAATCTTAGAAAATGAAAACAGATGATCTAGAGGCCCATTTTATACAGAACGTTTCCTAAGACAATGAAGTTTAAGGGAACAATAATTTGGGACCACCCTGTTTGGAAACATTTTCTGAAAATGAAGTTGGAAGTCAACCAAGCTGCTGTGACGGCAGAGGCAGAATATCTGGAAGGAATGTTTGGGTCCAAATGGACCATTTTCAAGTACTTCCAAGTCAAACCAAAAATCATGGGTGTTCTATAATGAGTTAGGAAGACATTCCAAGTGGCCTTTTCTCCATACATTGAGTATTGAGTTCTAGAGAAATCTTTGAACTCAGCTCACTCACTGTTTTGACTCACTGTTTTGAAGATTTTGGAGAAAACAAAGTTTTGTTTCTTGAAACCAAAATGAGAGGGATTGAGAGGGGTTTTGAAATAGAGGTTTTGAAAATGCATTTTCAATACTCAATACAGATTATAGCCACTTAAAATGCCAACATCAAATTAAGCATCAAGAACCTCCAAGATTGTTGGAGAGATTTATTTTAATTTTGAACATAACTTCAAGGATACCTAAGAGGTATTGAAGTTATGAACATCATCTATCAAACATGTTTTTGAGGTCAAGAGCTACTATCCATAAGGATTCACTCACCTCAAACTTCATGTCATCATCTAGATGATGATGAACTAGTAAGTAAATAAAGAAAAATCAAAAAGAAATGAGATAAGAAGAGAAAAACAATGAATAAACAAGCAAGTAGATAATGATCAATAGATGATTTTCATGATGCATTGAACTTGTAGTTTGGTGTTTCACTCATATAGGATGACATTGGACATGGAAGAAGCTTCCTCTCTCTTAAATGCTCACTAAAATGGTGGTTGGGTGTATTGAATGTTGAAGTAAATAGGAGTAATGAAGTAAAAACAAAGTTTAGAACTCACTTTTGTTTTGAAAATCAAAGAAGTAAGCTTCTTTTCTCTCTATTCTAACCTTATATCTACAACTTTCTCTCCCAAACTTTTTCAAAGCTCACATTTGACACCCCTCAAATGGAGAGCAATGGGGGGTTTAAATAGGCCAACTTGGTTCCAAACATCTGTGAACATAAAACTACGTCGTTTTGGTTTTCAATTAATCAAAATGAATTCTCAAGAAAATTTACAAAAATACACTGTTCTGAAGGGGAGTGCCGCGGCAGCACTGCTCCTCCTTCGTCCAGATAATGCTGTTTAGCCCCCCTGAGGTTCCGGTATTCGCGAAAAGGCCCTATTTCGTCCGAAATTCACAGAAAATACGTATGAACTCCAAACTGAGGTTGTGATATACCGTTTGAAAGGTAATGGAGTCTAATTTACATAATAAATAGTTCGGGGATAGGTCACTTTGAAAAGTTTTGCGGTATTTGCGATAAAAGCCGATTTGATTGCCTTTTTCGCCTTCGGAAATTCATAATAAACTCGTTTTAAATCCAAAAAATATGTGGGATATACCGTTAGAAAGCTATTGACCTCTAGTATCTATGAAAAATATTTGAAAATTGTTACGGTGTCCCGATTCTTAAAGTCAAATTCTGGTCAAACTGGTCAATCCTGGGATTCCCGAAAAGCCCTGAAAATCTGTGGGAGTTCCCCGGAGCTGACGTTTTCGCTCGATTTTCTTTTAGAACTCAATTTAATACTTTTCTTGTGATCTAGAATGATTCCGGAGAATTCGGACAATTTTGGTCAAACTTGGTCAAATCTGGTCATACCTTGGTCAAACCGGTCAACGGGAACTTTCCGGGAACTTCTGGGACTTCCGGGGGTCTCTGGGAGCTGACGATTCATCCAATTTTTCTTAAAAACTCATTTTATCACTTTTCTTACGACGTAGCATGTTTCCAGAACTTTGGGACCAAATCTGGGAGTTTTTGGGCTTTCAGGGGCATTTTGGTTATTCTGAGCATTCTAAGAGATAGAGCTGACTTCTAAGAGTCCTTTTGAGTCTCTTATGATCATTGTGAACCACCAAGCCATGGGTCTCCTAAATCTGATAGCCGACAAAATGGGGTGTCTACACCTGCTGGCCCAGCAAAGCCGTCCTTGAGTGGCTGGGAAATGACTCGAGAATGTTGCGCACGGTCGGGAACGGATCTTGACCAGACGACGTGCCCGAGCCAACCCGTCCCCCGTTGAGGATGCCAGAGACATCAACAGTAGGTGTACTGCCCGAGAGTAAAGGCAGGAGCACATGGCCCAGGAATCAGTCCAGGGTCACTCGATCAAGAGTCGAGTTGTCCCTAGGCACACGATGAACAGAAGTCATAGCCAAGCCCGATCCCAAAGGACAGTACACCGCCTTGAAGAAGAAGCCTCTTCCACCGACCCGATCAACCCCTCAGATACCGATTGGGAAGGAGTGGAAGCCCGAATTAAGGACTTGCAGAAGCAGATTGACAGAGTGGCCAAAAAGCTTGGTCAAAACCGCGCTCAGAATCAGGCCAATACCGAGACAGAGTCACCGTTCTCTAGGCAAATCACGAGGTTTGCCATCTCGCGTAAATTTAAGCAGCCTCGCCTAGATCCCTGTAACGGCTCGGGAAACCCGGTCGTCCACGTCCGGACCTACAAGCCTCAGATGGCCCTAGCCACCAACTCCGATGAACTAAACTGCCTAGCCTTCCCCAACACTTTGAAAGGCTCGACCTTGCAATGGTTCTACTCCTTGGAGCCCCGATCGGTCCACAGTTTCAAGCAACTCAGCAAGAAGTTCATCAACCAGTTCATCGGTATGCATGAACGGCCAAAGCCTGACATGCAACTACTGACAATCATACAAAGGGATAATGAGACCCTCAAGGAGTTCACCGGCCGGTTTAATCAAGAGAAGCTCGACATCCATGATCTTAATGAAACCGCCACTATCATTGCCTTTTGCTCAGGAGTTCAACACACCAAGTGCGCCACGTCGTTTCACAGAAACTGATCGGTAACCTTGGTTGAACTCACAGAGAGGGTTGGAAAATACATTGACACTGAAGAATTTCTAAAGATCAAAGACCCCGGGCAAGAAAGCAACGAGTCTTCCAGAAGTAAGCGAAAGCGAGATCAGCCCAAAAGTTCTGACAGTTCTTCCAGTTCACAGCAGGCCGGGTCAGGTAGCCCCTACCCAACCTCCAGTTCACAGCGATCTGAGTCCGGCAGCCCCGACCCAACCTCCAGTTCACAGTGGTCTAAGTCCGACAGCCTTGACCCAACCTCCAATTCACACCGGACAGGATCAAGCAGTTCCAACTTTGTCTTCAGCACAAAGAAATCAGGAGCCCGACGATCCTGATCCGACCTCCTTTCTCCATCGGTCTAGATGAACCTGACTATAATGGTACTTGCCTGATCACCACATGAGGCTCCACCGATTGTCAGAGAGCCCTTCCAAAGACCTCGGGCCTAACCCCGAGGCATCCAAAGACCTCAGGCCTAATCCTGAGGCAGAAGCTTCGCTTAGGTCCAACCAACGATGGGGGCAAACCCCCTAGGTGGCTGATGATGGCAAGCTTCAAAAGACCCTGCAACCACCATGTTCGAGGTCGGTTACCTACAGTCATAGCCTCTGTTAGACCCTCGTCTTAGTGAAAGCTTGGGGGGCAAGATGGCGCAATGAACTAAACAGGCAATCACACCGGGTATATACAGGCCTGACGGATAACCAAGTCAAAATCTTGGACAACCCGAGCAACTACAATACTCAGAGGCATTAACTCCACTTAGGTCCAAACCGACGATAAAGGTGACTAAAATCTCTTAGGTTGGCCCACGATAGAGGAGTAAAAATGACCCTACAGCGACACGCTCTATGTCGGCTCCACCAACATGGTCAAGCTCTTCTCCCAACAGTCTTGATGAAGGCTGGCTGGGCGGAAGACAACCATCCTGGGGAGTTAAGGTAAAAGTACCCTAAAGCAATACGCTTTAGGTCGGCTTTTCCAACATGGTCAAATTCTTCTACCCACAACCTTGACGAAGGTTTACGGGTAGAAGATAACCATCCTGGGAGCTAACTCAAGCAAAAGACTCCGAATTAGGCAGGGTCTCAACTCCCGGTCAGTTCCCGAGCACTTAAAGACTCCGAGCTAGGCTAAGTCTCAACTCTTAGCTAGTTCCCGATCATTCACAAGACTCAGAAGCTCCAAGGCAGCTTCCCCGAGCACTTAGACAGTGGCAGATGGCATCAAACAGATTTCCAAACTTGCCCTGATATAGCATCCAACCAACCTTGGAAATGGGGGGCAATTGATACACCCAAAATCAGCCCATGCCCGAGCGGTTCTATTCTGCAATTACTGACAAGTATCATCCCGAGCGGTTTTGTCTACCTGATGCCTCTCGAGCGGTTCATCCACGACCCGGCCAACAGGTCGGGAAGACCGCACAGGCGCATCCCACCGCGGGAACAGCTTATCCAGGCCAACAGGCATGATTTTGAGCATTACGGACACTTTCCTACTCAAGCTACAAGACTAATAGAAAGTGCAAACTATTTCCTAATCCAATTAGGAAACCCCCACAATTAATGTCAATCAATTATAATACAATTAGGAAACTTACTTGATTGGTGTCAATCACATCCTAATTGGATTATATTCCCTTATCCATGTACGAGTAGTTCTCTTACATCTATAAAAGAGACCTCTCACCCCCCATTGAAGGGGCTGACTTTTTAGTCTACACGGCACCTCTATAGCATTCATCAACATGTCTGGCCAGCCTACGGTAGCTCCAGACTTGTCGGTTCACCACAGGCCCCCGGCTCTTTTACAGTATAGTGAACGTGCTCAGACACACCCGTAGACGTAGGTACCTTCATTAACAGGGACGAACCACATACAAAAATTAGTCTCTCACTCTCTCTCCCCTTAATCTGCTCTACCTTACTCTTACCAATTTTTAGCATCATCACAATCCTTATAGCAATTATATAAACATAGGCTACATTGCAAGAAATAAACCAAGTACAATAAGAAAAGAAATTAAAACTCAAAAAAAAAAAAAAATAGCACAGCGTCAATTACTTCACACAGACAGAAGCTCCATAGAAAATCTCCCATTACTAAACCTGCACATACATTCGACTACGTTTCATATAGAAACACCCTAAATGCATTACGCACCCTGGTCAGTATATAAAATACTGGTATGATTTAACCAAAAATATTAAATACGCCTTAGGAAACAACGGTGTCCCATAGACTCCCAAAAATACTCACAAAGAAAATATAACCAAAGCACCTTATACATTATCGTCACACAAAAAATAAGCAACGCCATCACACATAATCTTTGTCGAGTTAGAATAGTAGTTCTATACAAATTTCAGGACAGAATAGCAGTTTCCTTCAATGTGGTGGCAGTGGTCCCAAACCCAACTAATACTAACCGAATACTTGCCCGTCGGATATCTATGGTGAGCCAGCCCTGCATAAAAGTTAGTGGGCCCACCATCCTGTAAATCGAATGATCACAAACCAGACGAATAATTCCATACAGAAACCGTCCACATTCTAACTTAAACGTCACGTTCATTATTTCACAGTTATCAGTCTTATGAAAGAATCCATTTTCATTATTTATTAGCATTAAATTTATCTTTGTGTTCCCTAGGTTCACCACTTGGCCACCCTCCCTGGTAAAACCTACACATATATTTCATATGTGCCCGGATATACTACCACCATCAACTCCGGTGCCAGTTCGATTGGGGTATCAACCAAACCAGGTATACACAACGGAATGTCGGTCAATATGCCTAGAAGTCTATAAATTAAGCCGAGCACAAGGCTTAGGCCAACTTGATCACGAAGCCATTGGCAAAAACGGTACACTCAGCAAGTCGAGCTACCAAAAAACATATCACAAAAGGGTACACTAAGGAATTATGTTGCAATTATCATGTTTATCACATAGTTCCGTCTCATCATAGTCTAATCACATCTCTAACTTTTAGATGCGTTCGAATTCCTCATAATATAGGATTTTATCAATTTACCCATAACAAACGTTCCATAATATTTTTCGATCGAATTACAAGATCACCAACATACTAATCAATGTATCTAGTTTACCTTTTATGAAAATTTCTACAATATACAACCAATTATTTCGGGTAAGGATATCTCAACCAAACATTCAATATTAGCATACATAAAGCACATAATAAGGAATCATATTCTCTAAATAATAAAATATTCAATTAGATATTTGTTCGCTGCTACTGTAATTGTCAATTTCTGCCCAAACGGTGCAGAATTATGAAAAACACTGTTAGACAAAACGTGTGCAGAATTGCATTTTATATAGGACACGCGAACAGAATCTTAAAATAAACAACTTACGAATTATTTATAATTTTTCTCTCAAATAGATCCGAGCACGCTTAAATAAATCTGAAAATCAGCAAAATAAATCTCAAGGTTAAAATCTAATAACAACGGACATACATGTATATACATACACCTATATATACATACTCTAACATGGTTTTATGGATACTCTTATGATTTACTCAACCTAATGCTAATTGATGAAAAATTGTAACGAAAACAAAATGAAACAAATGATTAACTCACAAATTTAGGGCTTGAAAGTTGATGGTGATTACGCAAAACAAAAATTTGGGGTTCTTTTCTTCTCTTACTCTCTTCTTCTTCTTCTGCATCTTCTTCTTCCTCTCTCTCTCTCTCTCTCTCTCTCTCTCTCTCACACACACACACACACACACATACACACACACATAAACGTCAGTTCACTCTTTTCTTCTCTTCCCTTTTTTTTTTGTTAATTTGGGGGCTAAGGTTTTAATATATGTATATGTATACTACACACAATACATATCAATAAAATACACAAAAAAAATATAAATCCCTTTTTTTGTCTTACGAGCTCACAAAAAGGCTTCATATGGGCCCAAAAATGCATTCTAAAGTGACAAAATGATTAGCCCAATGGGTACCCATGACCCTTGTCACTTAATTTAAATGTTAAAAACACAATTTAACACATTCACTGGCCTATAAGCACTACCCAAAACCGAACTCGTTATTCTAAAAAATTGTAACTCAGTCATACAATAATCTATCGTACGATTTAATTCAAGGTCGAAATCTCACATCATAATAATAGTTAAACATTAGAAAAAAAAAATACAACGGGGAAATATTACTGGCATTACTAACAATTTAAACATGCTTACTAGCAATTAAATTAATGGGTTCTCCAAACCTAAAATTTCAAATGTGTGTTACTGAGGCACACCCAACTAATATTTACTAACGACAATTAATTGAATAATTAGTCAAATCGCTTAGAAATTTAAGGGTTGTTACATTCTACCCTACTTAAAGGAATTTCGTTCCGAAATTTGAAGCAACGATAAATACACAAAGCAGTCATCAATAAAGTTAAGCACGTAATTTCATACAAAGCATGGATTACGTTTCATTCTCAACTGTACGAGACCAAGTACATCGAGCGACTAACCCAAACAAGGATTCTAACTATATTGATGCAAAACGTGTGAATGCAAACTATGCATGCAACATGCTCGTAGTTAATCAAAGATTCTAACTATATGCCCATGTTTACCTCTTACCATATCCCCTATCACACCTCCTCAGGATACCCATATTTACTATTCAAATATGCTGCTTCAAGAATATACATAACTCTGTACTAAAAATAAGACTGCGAAGATAATAATGCGGTCAAAAATAAATCAACATGTCTTCAAATCCGTCATAGTTGTAGAAAATAGAATCCCATTGATTCGATAGATGATCCAGAATAAAATAGAATGTCCGAATATAGATACAAGAATTATGCCCTATGCCAAATACTTGTTGATAAATACAGCTTAATAATAAGAAATTCGAGATGCCAGAATAGTATAATCCATATGAGAATGCCAGTCGGTAATAAGGGAAATAATATATAATATTTTCCGATAATATTAAATTTTCCGATGCTCCATCAGAATAATAAGCATTATCTGGACAGGAGCTCCTCTGTTGATCATCCTCCAACTCTCCTCTGCTACCCGTCATACCAACAATATGTATGCATGCACTATTATGAAACTTATAATATAACAAATGATTTTAACAAATTAACAAGTAATAATAGGCTCGGAAAGTTACGCAATTAATTGATTAAAAAAAATTTAATAACAACTATGCAACACATGGATAGCACATAAGTACACATAACCCGAAATCCAAATAAATCCGCGACCTATAGCACTGACCCACTACCACAATGCCGAGGATCCCCTAGACTCCTCCCAATCTAAGGCAACCAAAAGCTCTGATACCAAACTTTCACACCCTAATTTTTGAAAAGCCAAATAATCAGCATAGAACTAAATTTAGACTACTATTCGATTGCCCAACTATCGGAGTGCACACCACGAAGTCCATCCTATTAAAACTTTTTAATGAAAATAGATCCGTTTCTTAAGAACATGATTTAAACATTTATAACAAATCTCCATTTCTTTTTAAAACAAAACCACCACATTTCCATTTTAAAAAAATAACTTACACGGTTCCGAAAATTCTCAAATTCACTTGAATTAAATCACTTAAATTGACAAACGAAAACTGAATAAACATTACTAATTCCCTTTAATAACAAAAATATTTTCATTTAAAAAATTAAAGCTATAAAATAATAACCTCTTTTACAACCTCTAGTCAGAGCAACTACAACGTTCCCAATACCCAATATACAATCCTTATAGCAATTATATAAACATGGCCTACATTGCCAGAAATAAACCAAGTACAATAAGAAAAGAAATTAAAACTCAAAAAAAAAAAAATAGCACATCGTCAATTTCTTCACATAGATAGAAGCTCCATAGAAAATCTCCCATTACTAAACCTGCACATACATTCGACTACATTTCATATAGAAATGCCCTGAATGCATTACGCACCCGGGTCAGTATATAAAATACTGGTATGAGTTAACCAAAAATATTAAATAAGTCTTAGGAAACAGCGATGTCCCATAGATTTCCAAAAATACTCACAAAGAAAATATAACCAAAGCACCTTGTACATTATCGTCACATAGAAAATAAGCAACACCATCACACATAATCTTTGTCGAGTTAGAACAGTGGTTCCACACACATTTCAGGACAGAATAGTAATTTCCTTCAATGTGGTGGCGGTGGTCCCAAACCCAACTAATACTAACTGAATACTTGCCCGTCGGATATCTATGGTGAGCCAGCCTTGCATAAAAGTTAGTGGGCCCACCATCCTGTAAATCAAATGATCACAAACCAGATGAATAATTCCATACAAAAACCGTCCACATTCTAACTTAAACATCGCGTTCATTATTTCACATTTATCAGTCTTATGAAATAATCCATTTTCATTATTTATTAGCATTATATTTATCTTTGTGTTTCCTAGGTTCACCACTTGACCACCCTCGATGGTTTAACCCACACATATATCCCATGTGTGCCCGGACATACTACCACCATCCACTCCGGTGCTAGTTTGGTTGGGGTATCAACCAAACTAGGTATACACAATGGAAGGCTGGTCAATATGCGTAGACGTCTATAAATTAAGCAGAGCATAAGGCTTAGGCTAGCTTGATCACGAAGCCACTGGCAAAAAGGGTACAATCAGCTATTCGAGCTACCAAAAAAACATATCACACAATGGGGAGCAATGAACGCTAAGGAATCATGTTACAATTATCACTTATCATTCGTATTATCCCAATAATTGTGAATTTCACGTTTATCACATAGTTCCATCTCATCATAGTCCAATCACATCTCTAACTTTTAGATGCATTTCAATTCCTCACAATATAGGGATTTATCAATTTACCCATAGCAAACTTTCCATAATATTTTTCAATTGAATTACAAGATCACCAACATACTATTCAACGTATCCTGTTTACCTTTTATAAAAATTTCTACAATCTACAACCAATTATTTCAGGTATAGATATCTCAACCAAACATTCAATATTAGCATACATAAAGCAAATAATAAAGAATCATATTCTCAAAATAATAAAATATTCAATTAGATATTTGCTCGCTACTATTGTAATTGTCAATTTCTGCCCAAACGGTGCAGAATCATGAAAAACACCATTAGAGAAAAAGTGTGCAGAATCGCGTTTTATATTGGTCTAGAGGACAGAATCTTAAAATAAATAACTTACGAATTATTTATAGTTTTTCTCTCAAATCGATCCGAGCTCGTTTAAATAAATCTGAAAATCAGTAAAATAAATCTCAAAGTTAAAATCTAATAACAACGGACATACATGTATATACATACACCGATATATACATACTCTAACATGTTTTCATGGATCCTCTTATGATTTACCCAACATAATACTAATTGATGAGCAATTGTAACGAAAACAAAATGAAACAAATGATTAACTCACAAATTTAGGGCTTCAAAGTTGATGATGATTACGCAAAACAAAAATTTGGGGTTCTTCTTTTCTTCTCTTACTCTCTTACTCCCTTCTTCTTCTACTTTTTCTTCTTCTTTTTCTTCTCCCTCTCTCTCTCTCTCTCTCTCTCTCTCTCTCTCTCTCTCTCTCTCCCACACACACACACAAACGCATGTTCTCTCTTTTCTTCTCTTCCCTTTTTTTTGTTAATATGAGGGCTAGGATTTTAATATGTATATGTATACTACACACACAATGCTTGTCAATAAAATACACACAAATATATAAATCCCATTTTTTGTCTTATGGGCTCACAAAAAGGCTTCATATGGGCCCAAAAATACATTCTAAAGTGACAAAATGATTAGCCCAATGGGTACCCTTGACCCCTGGCACTTAATTTAAATATTAAAAACACAATTTAACAAATTCACGGGCTTACAAGCATTACCTGAAACTAAAGCCGTTATTCTACAAAATTGTAACTCGATCATACAATAATCTATCGCACGATTTAATTAAAGGTGGAAATCTCATGTCATAATAATAGTTAAACATTAGAAAAAAAAACAACGGGGAAATATTACTGGTATTACTAACAATTTAAACATGCTTACTAGCAATTAAATTAATGGGTTCTCCAAACTTTAAATTTTAAATGTGTGTGTTACTGAGGCACACCCAACTAATATTTACTAACGACAATTAATTGAATATTAGTCAAATCGCTTAGAAATTTTAGGGTTGTTACACCTTTGGTGTTACAGGCTTGGCTCTATGAGCGCCTTCAGTTATGGACAGGTAGTGTGCCTCCAGTTTACTTCTACAGGACCATGCTTTATCCCTACTATACTTTTACCGATTGGGTTAGCATGATGGGTGCTCTTTCTGAGGCAGACATTTGTTGGACTGTTGGGCATTGGGGCCTTCACCCCGTGACCACAAGCCTTGGGGATCACCCTAGATCGAGTGTGGTTGATGGGTCTGAAAGAGACTTCTCTTTATCATCTTTGTCAATTGGCTAGGCAGTGCAGGCGAGTTCAGGAGGTCCCCCTGTGGACACGCGGAATCGGACCACTTCTCTTATTTGAGATTGTTTTGAAATTGATTTGAATCAAAGAAAAGGAAAGGTCTGTTGAAAACAGATACAGAGTCGCCACTTGGTCTTTAAGGAACCAAGAAACCTAATTTGACTCACCCAAGCGGATAAGGGCACCGGCCCTTCATAACCAAAGAACTTGGTTCGGGGTTTTGGTACGAGAGAGGAAGGAGCCTTTGTCGCGACTAAAACACCCTCAACTCGCCCCGTCTTTCAACGGACCTCAATTAGCATCCAAATAATCATCTTATACTATGTATGGTTCGACAATTAATACTATGATAGTATATTACATTACATAAGAGACTTGAAAGTGGAAGATCTAAAGATAAAATATCATTCATAAGATCTAAATCAAATATCATGCAATGTAAAGCGAAAGATCACACAAATAAACCTAGGAAAAATCGTCTAATCATGTATCAAGTAATTAAGTTTCCTTAATCTAAAAGGGACATGAATTGTTCTTGAAACAAATAAACAAAGAAATCAAAATATGCTTAACAAGCTAGTATGATGCACGTTATTCTTTGAGAAAAGAAGATCTCTCGATCCCCGGGACGGATGAGAAAGGATGATTAGATCGAGGGGAAGCATGAACGTGTGATCAAGCTCATTCCTTATAATCTTCTTAGATTAAGAGTTACAAAAACCCCCAAATCTTGCATGAATGTATTGTATGTACCTAAAAATGCGCAAAGGTTGTAGTGTGTTTTGTGTACATGGATTTCTAAAATGACTTAGAAGTCTAAAATGTGCATGAATGAATGGATTAAATCAACATGGGATATATACAAATGTAGTGTGAGCTACTTCCTAAGATATGAGCTAATTTGGAATGCATATGAGCATCAAATCAAAGAATAAAAGTTGAAATGTGCTTGCTGTGAATAGTGGACAGACTGCATGTATTACTTTGCAACATTATAATGGGAGGTCAAACGTGCCTAGAACAATGTGAGAAAAATCAGATATCATCCTCATTGTGTCTATAAAATAACCCAAAAAGCCAAACATCAATAGCTATCACAGATTAAGAGAAATAAATCAGAATGTACACATGACTCAGAAACAAAAGCTGCACTATTGACTGATTTTGTATGATTTTTCATAAATCAAAGAAACGGTTTATGATGACCCATTATATACCAAACGTTTTCTAAGACACCCAAGTTTTATAAAAAAAATAGAAAAGATATATGTACTGTGATGAAAATATCCAGAATAAATGCAAGAAGTTGGGTGAACATCCTGTGAGAACAGAGGCAGATTATGAATATGAACTTCTCACATCCAAAACAAATACTTTCACATCTCTATAATTGATGGGAAAAATTGGGGACAAACTATGATGTATTAGGAAGATTTTCCAAGTGGTTTCATCATCATAACTTGAGTATTTAATTCAAAACAAATCTTTGAATCTGAAAAGCTCACTGTTTTGGGTCATTGTTTTGGAGATTTTGGGGAAAACAAAGTTTTGTTTCTTGAAACCAAATGAGAGGGATTGAGAGGGGTTTTGAAATAGATGTTTTGAAAACATATTTTCAACACTCAATAAGGATTATGGCCACTTATAATACCAACATCAAACTCATCATTAAGAATCTCCAAGATTGTTGGAGAGATTTATTTTATTTTTTTGAACATAACTTCAATACATTCCAAGAATGCCTTGGAAGTATTGAGGTTATGATCATCATCTATCAAACATGTTTTTGAGGTCAAGAGCTACTATCCATAAGGATTAGCTCACCCCAAACTTCATGTCATCACTTAGATGATGATGAACTAGTAAGTAAATAAAGAAAATCAAAAAGAAATGGGATAAGAAGAGATGAACAATAAATAAACAAGCAAGTAGATAATGATCAATAGATGATATTCATGAAGCATGAGACTTGTAGATTGGTGTTTCACTCATATGTAATGACACTAGACATGGAAGAAGCTTCCATTCTCTTAAATGCTCACTAAAATGGTGGTTGGGAGTATTGAATGTTGAAGTAAATGGAAGTAATGAAGTAAAAACAAAGTTAGAACTCACTTTTGTTTTGAAAATCAAAGAAGAAAGCTTCTTTTCTCTCTATTCTAACCTTATCTCTACAACTTTCTCTCCCAAACTTTTTCAAAACTCACATTTGACCCCCCTAAAATGAGGAGTAATGGGGTGTTTATATAGGCCAACTTGGGGTGGTTTTGGGATTTAGAAAGTGTTCCCATTGGCTCCAAATATCTGAAATCATGAAACTATGTCGTTTTGGCTTTTAATTAATCAAAATGGGACCACAAAACTTAATTACAAAAAACACTGTTCTGGAGGAGAGTGTCACGGTGGCACTGGGCCAGTGCCGCGGCGGCGGTGGGCCAGTGCCGCGGCGGCAGTGCTCCTCCCTCGTCCAGATAATGCTGTTTAGGCCCCATGAAGTTCCGGTATTCGCGAAAAGGCCCTATTTCGTCCGAAATTCACAGAAAATGCATACGAGCTCCAAATTGAGGTTGTGATATACCGTTGGAAAGGTAATGGAGTCTACTTTACATAAACAATAGTTCGGGGATGGGTCACTTTGAAAAGTTTTGCGGTATTTGCGATAAAAGCTGATTTGATCGCCTTTTTCACCTTCGGAAATTCATAATAAATTCGTTTTAAATCTAGAAATTATGTGTGATATACCGTTGGAAAGCTATTGACCTCTAGTATCCATGAAAAATATTTGAAAATTGTTTTGGTGTCCCGGTTCCAAAGTCAAATTCTGGTCAAACTGGTCAAACCTGGGATTCCCGGGAAGTTCTAGAAACTCCGGGAGTTCCCGGGAGCTGATGTTTTCGCTCGATTTTCTTTTGGAACTTGTCTTAACACTTTTCTCATGATTTAAAATGATTCTGGTGAATTCGGACGATTTCGGTCAAACTTGGTCAAACCTGGTCAAACCGGTCAACGGGGACTTTCCGGGAACTTCCGGGACTTCCGGGGGTCTCTGGGAGCCGACGATTTCATCTGATTTCTCTTAAAAACTCATTTTATCATTTTCCTTACGACGTAGCATTTTTTCAGAACTTTGGGGCCAAATTTGGGAGTTTTTGGGCTTTTAGGGGCATTTTGGTCATTCTGAGCATTCTGAGAGATGGAGCTGACTTCCGATAGTCCTTTCGAGTCCTTTGCGATCATTGTGAACCACCAAGCTATGGGTCTCCTAAATCCGATAGCCGACAAAATGGGGTGTCTACAGTTTGCCCCTCTTTGGCATGACCATGCGAGGCAACGTATATCGCAAGCGAGTGCCAAAGCTTTGAAGAGACAAGACTTTTTGGAGGCTATGGATTTAAGATAAAAAGCGTTGCAAAAGATGCAAGGATGATGAGGTTAGTGCTGGTCGTGCTCTATGTGAGCTGCCTACGTATCCCAAGGGGGATCAGACCAGGACGTAGTTCGGGGCACAAAGGAATAAATCACACATGCATAATAAGACAGGCGGATGCTATGCTATAAGAGTGATATGCGATGCGTGGATATAATATGAATTGTGTCATGAGTCCTATTACGTCTAGTGTTATGACCCTCGTATGAGCAAGTGCTGTGTGTGCCACTCCGAGTGGGCTGGTGTTGTGCGAGTGTTTGCGGCTGTGAATGACTCGGACAAGGACACCGTGTTCTGGGGACAAACTTCTGGAATGAGTGAGATAGACCAGATGCGCTTTGTTTATAAGATGATAGCCAAAGGCGACCGAGGGACCTTGTGACAAAGCTGTGAGGAAATTCTTGACAATCAGGGGATCTGGATGCGGGCGATGTTCTGATTGTTCCTGACGGCCGACTTTCGGGAATCGGTTCCGGCTGGTGGTAGTATCTTTTGTTTTTACCCTTGGGGATGACGTAGTGCTCTCGGAGAATTTTTTTTATTTTCTTGATTGGGAACCAGGATCCATCTCTGAACCTCTCACGGTTGATCAAATCTTTCGGTGCTCAATCCGAGAGAGCCGGTCAGGGCCTCCGGGAGCTGGTATCTGTCTGCTTTTGTCCTCGGGGGATAATGCAGGGTTCTCGGGGAATCTCTTTTCTTGATCGGAAACCAGGACCCATCTTTGAATCTCTCATGGTTGATCAAAAATATGTCGGCGCTCAATCCAAGAGAGCCGGTCAGGGCCTCCGGGAGCTGGTATCTGTCTGCTTTTGTCCTCGGAGGATAATGCAGGGTTCTCGGGGAATCTCTTTTCTTGATCGGGAACCAGGATCCATCTCTGAACCTCTCACGGTTGATCAAAATATGTCGGCGCTCAATCCAAGAGAGCCGATCAGGGCCTCCGGGAGCTGGTATCTGTCTACTTCGGTCCTCGGGGGATGATGTAGGTGTCCTCGGAGAATCTCTTTATTTTCTTGATCGGGAACTAGGACCCATCTCTGAATCTCTCACGGTTGATCAAAAATATGTCGGCGCTCAATCCAAGAGAGTCGGTCAGGGCCTTCGGGAGCTGGTATCTGTCTGCTTTTGTCCTCGGGGGATAATGCAGGGTTCTCGGGGAATCTCTTTTCTTGTTTATCTGGTGCATTAGCTAAAAACCAGGATCCGTTACCAGAATTCTCGTGTTTGATCAAAATTTGCGACGGTTGTCCTGAAACAGCCGATTCCGGTCTTCGGGAGCCGATTTTTCCCAGTTTCTGCCTGCTGGAGGTAGTTCTGACAACTTTTAGTCTGCTTGGGATAAAACCTCATAAATCTTGACTGGACTGGGCTACCGGGGCTGATCGGGGCCAAAGATGGGCTAAAAAAGGCCAAAACGGGCCAAAACGGGGCAAAACGGAGCAAAACGGAGCGAAGCGGGGCCCACGGGGAGCAGTGCCGCGGCGGCACTGGGCCACTGCCGCGGCGGCAGTTGGCCAGTGCCGCGGCGGCACTGGGTGACTGGACTTCAACTTCTTATATCTCGGGTTTTTAAGCTTTTGAAGCTCATTCTTGGCCATTTTGGGGTGTTTTTGAAGCCAAAATTCATCAAAACGCAGCTTGTGCGCGCTCAGGTGAGTAATCTTTCCCCGTAGTCGGATTTTTGATTGGTGTTTTGGTTTGCCCAAATTTTCAAGAAGAAAGTTTAACTGTGACTTCCCTTTTTTCTTGTAGATCCATGGCTTCGAGCTCGAGGAGGCTGTCTAAGAAGGCCAAGGGACGGATGAAGGCCGAGATGCAAGCCCCGGACTTGATTTTACGGGACCCCCAACACCATCTTTCGGTCGCGGCTCTAGCGAGCTTGGTATGTGAAACTTTCGACATTTCAGGACCACCTTCATGTATTGTGCTAGTTTTGTGAGTCGTAGTGTGTACCTAGAGATCGTTAGAAGTTCGATTTGCGCTTAAATGTTGATTTTGTGAATTTGGCTCTCGGGTCGTGAATAGTGATTTTGTGCATCGTTTTGTCGTCTTTGGTATGTGTAGGTGCCAGAAGTGACATTAAAAGGCCACGGCAGCCTTGCTCATGCTTTCCTATGGTATACTCAGCTTTCGCCCACCGTTAAGAGGATGGTTGATGATGCCGAGTTCGGAGGCTTCGTCCGTCTTGTTTCGAAAAGCAGTAATGATTTGGCCCATTTCTATGCTCTGGCTGAGAGGTGGTGGGATACCACCAATACTTTCCACTTGCCGTTCGGAGAGATGACCATGACGCCCTTTGACTTCTCCATGATTACGGGCTTGAGGGTTGGTGGGAAGCGCCTGATTCTGGATTACTTTTACGAGATCGACCCGGAGGCGGTGGAGATGTTGATTGGGGCTGTTCCCCCTAACCTGGAGAGGCATTGGTTTCCCTGTGGCTGGCTTTACCGGGCCTATGGCAGAGGTAATCACAATCTGAACAATTCCCAGCTTTTGAGGGTTTATCTTCTGTATGTTCTCGGGTGCTCAATCTTTGCGACGCGGAATGACCGGGTGAGCCTGAGATTCCTTTCTTGCCTGGCGACTATTGATGAGATCCCCTCCTATAACTGGGGTGGTGCTGCCCTGGCCCATCTCTACAAGCACATGGGGGAGGTCTCTCGGGGCGATGTTAAATCTACTGGGGGATTCTGGCAAGCTTGGGAGGTACGCACTATTTCTTCTTTTATTTTCTCTCTTTTTGATTTCCATACTTGTTCTGATTCCTCCTTTGTCTGTGCAGCTTTGGAGTTTTGAATACTTGAAGATGTTGGCTCCTTCCCCGGCGGATGAATCAGGTGAGGATGAGGATGGCATGGCTCCTGTGCCTCTATTCCCACGAGGTTTGAGATGGCGGAGGGACGTTGTTGGGGTGAAGAGTGGGGCCCACCGGATTGTTTTGCTCAGAAACTTCTTAACTGAGCTGACGGCCTCTGGTGTTGATTGGACGCCTTGGGAGGGCGTCGCCTACGCTGCCCCAGAGGAGATACAAGCGGTCAGATCTCTTACCTCTTGCCGCCTTCTGATGGAGAGTACCGAGTGCAGACAGTGGTTCCTTGGTGAGCGGGTGTCTCGGCAGGTGGTTGGTGGTTCCCAGTATCGCGTCCCTCATAATCCCCCTGTGATGGATGCTAGTGACCTCTCTGGTGATGCTCTGCTGGCGGCCTTGGCCGGCACTGATGTTTGGGACCATTTTCTCTCCGAGACCGATTACGAGGCTTACCATGGCCGTTTCCTGATGCCTAACTTCCCGCTCCTGGAGGTAAGTTTCTTTTTTCATTTTTGCCTTTTATTCATTACCTATGTTTTTGATTCGTCTTTTCCTAACTTATTCTGTGCCTACAGCTTCGCGAGATGTACAGGAGACAGGCTCCTCAGGCTCCCGATCCTATCCCTCCTTGGGATTGGACCGTCAATGTTCTAGGCGCTGATGGCACTCCCCAAGTGATGGAGGTGCCACGAGTCACATGCGGGTACCCTACTCAGCCAGCAGGCGTCCTCAATGTTCCTTGGAGTTACGCTGAGGAGGGTCACGCCTTAGCGGCTAGCTTACGGTCCTTGGTCCTCACACGAGACCACCGGGTATGTCTCTAATTTTGCACTTCCTTAAAGTTATGAGGTTCTAACCCTAGATTTTACCCTTGACAGATGGACGGTATGCGGTAATTTTCTGCCAACCAGATGGCATCCTTGGTAAGTCTCTGACTCGACTCTATTTTTGTACATTTTGTTGTTCCCTTACTAACTGCTTTCATTTTATTCGTGTGTGCAGTACCGTGGAGGTGGAGCTGGCTTATCGAGGACCGGTCCAAGATGCAGAGGTGGTAGGAAGCGGCCGTCGCCGACATACACTCCGGGTGGTCCGACAGAGGACGAAGAAGAGGAAGACTGAGGCCTCCCAAGCGGGCATTTTAGTTTATTTCTTTTTTCTATTTTCGATTGGGTTGTACTGAGGATATGATTATTTGGACAGTGTAGGACAGTATGTGGGACAGTTTGTGACCTTTTGACAGAGTATTTATGATGTTTCACCTTTTAGGCCGGATAGCTTCCGGTTTAAAGGCGCAGTTGTGTGCTTGTCTTAGTTGATATATGTACACTGTGATTGCTGGATATTACTGCGATGGGCAATTTTGTGATATTGAGTGCTTTTGCCTTGTAGGTGGGATAGTCCGTGAAACGGGGAGGTGCTGTCGAATTTCGAATTTCCCTAGAGCCGCGACCGAAAATATGGCCTTGTATGATCCCGCTCAACTCACAGCTTGGCTGAACATTACGGATGGCGTGGAGCGGATCAACCTCTTTAGCTACGGCCTGACCGAGCTGTTTTCTCTTTGCCAGATGACCTTGAACACCGAATTCTTGCGTGCTGCCATTGCTTACTGGGACCCGGTGAACCATGCCTTCAACTTCAATGGCCTGGAGATATGCCCCATGTTTGAGGAGTTATACGCTATTCTTGGCTTTGATTCTGACTCTGACTTGATTCTCCCTTCTGCCGACTCCCTCAATCCTACACGAGGCTTGGCTGAATATCTGAGTTGCTCCATCACTATTTCCCGCCAGCTGATTCGAGGTGAGGTCCTCAACATTGCTTCTATCATTGCCCGGTACGCCAGTCCCGGGAATCCCAGCGTATATGATGCTACTCGTGGGGCTGCTCTGATTCTGTGTATGACTTCGCACTTCTTGTTCTCGAGTGCTTCTAGCGACTTAGTGCACGTATGTCTCGGGCTGAAGGCAGGCAAGAACTCCATGGCTATGGTCCTAGTTGAGACCTTAAATGGCTTGGATAAGGCCCTCAACCAAAGGACTCCTCTTCTTTCTGGGGCACCTTTGGTGTTACAGGCTTGGCTATACGAGCGCCTTCGACTGTGGACGGGCCGCATACCACCGGTTTACTTTTGTTGAGCCGTGCTTCACTCTCACTATACTTTTGCCGACTGGGTAGGCATGATGGGTGCCTTATCCGAGGCTGACATTTGCTGGATTGTGAGGCGTTGGGGCCTTTATGCTATCACCACGAGCCTCAGGGGTCACCAGAGAGTGTGGTTGATGGGTCTGAGAGAGACTTCTTTCTAACATCCTCGCCGTCTGGCCCGACAGTATGGGCAGGTTCAGGAGGTTCCCCGGGGGTTCACTGAGAGGGTCTTTGCTTCCAGGATCAGGGCTACCACTATTGCTGCTTTTATTGATGGTTGGACTGACCGAATAAAAGCCTACTTCTAAAGACCTTTGAAGAAATAAAAGACACAAGGATAAAACTAGACCTGACTGATTCTGTTCATTCCTCCAAGTGTCTTTGAACATGTGTGATTGCTTTTCGAAAGACTTTTATTTCTTTAGTTATTCCTGCTTATGTAATATTCAAAGTTTGTTTATTGGTGAACCTTGGTTACTTTCGGAACCTCATTTTATGCATTCTAGCTTTCTGAAAAACATTTTGTAACTGAGATTGCTTTTGGTACTTGCTTGGGCATGCTGGGACGATTAGAGGCAAACGAGGCGGGTGGCCGAAGTTTGCCCCTAGTTTGGGATATGTAGGGTTGTGAGCCAAACGAGGTCGACGACTGACGTTTGCCCCTAGTGTAGAAGAGGTTCAGGCAAACGAGGCGAGTGGCCGAAGTTTGCCCCTAGTGTGGAGGGTGATTTATGGGTTATGGTAAGGACCGCGACTTTATTTTCTCACATGCTCATAATTTTGCCTAGGCACCAAGGAGGTGACCTAGCGAGCTATTTTCTCTCTTTTGTTATTGCTCACTTTGGATTTAGCTCTAATTTTTGCCTAGGCGTCCTTTCGGATTTTCAACCTAGCGAGCCACCCTTCTTTTTTGAAAGTCTGCCTACGTACCCTCGAGCGGGGATCAGGTCCAACGTAGTTCGGGCCAAAGTTTTGAAAGAAAAGGTTATTTTTTGTGGGTGGAGCGACCGAACCGATGTGGTTGCCTGTGTATCCCCGAGCGGGAATCAGGTCGAGCGTAGTTCAAGGTCAGGCTTGAAGAAAATGGGTTTTGGAATGGTCAAGCATAGTACTTTTTTAGGCGATCCATGTTGATTGGTTCTTTGAATTCGACACCATCGAGGTCCATGAGATAAGTTGCTCCTCCGGAAAGAATGGTCTTGACGATATAAGGGCCGACCCATTTAGGCTTGAATTTCCCACGGGGATCAAAGATCGGAGCTCGCAATTCCTTAAGAACAAGGTCGCCCTTGACAATCTTTCTCGGACGAACCCTTTTGTTGAAAGCACGGGCTATCCTCTTTTGATAGATTCGGACGTGGTCGACTGCCGCTAGGCGCTTCTCATCTATGAGAGCCAACTCTTCGTATCTTTCTCTCAACCAATCTGATTCGGAAATTTCACATTCTGCCATTACGCGTAGAGACGGTAGCTCTATCTCGACTGGGAGCACCGCTTGCATCCCATACACCAGCGAGTAAGGGGTTGCTCCTGTGGACGTCCTTATCGACGTTCTGTATCCCAAAAGTGCGAACGGTAGCTTTTCATGCCAGTCCTTGTAAGTATCGGCCGATTTCTGCAGTATGGCCTTGACGTTCTTATTTGCAGCTTCGACTGCCCCATTGGTTTGCGGCCTATACGGCGACGACTTGTGATAGGTGATTTTGTATTCTTCAAATAGATCCCTGACTTCTGCTTTGAAATGGCACCCGTTGTCCGAAATAATCTCATGGGGGACTCCATAGCGGCAGATGAGGTTTCTCTTGATGAATTTGGCCACTTCCTTGGCCCCCAACTTAGTGTAAGATGCAGCTTCTACCCATTTTGTGAAGTAATCTATTGCCACCAGGATGTACCGATTTCCGTTCGAGACTTTCGGGATGATTTCTCCAATGATATCGATTCCCCAGGTTGAGAATGGCCAAGGCGAGGTCATGCTGTAGAGAAGAGATGGTGGCACGTGCATCATGTTTGCATGGATCTGGCATTTGTGACACTTTCTTACGTATTCGCAACAATCTTTCTCCAGAGTTGTCCAGTAGTACCCCTGCCTTACGATTTTCTTGGCCAGCATGTGACCGTTCATGTGCGGACCGCATACCCCTTCGTGTATTTCCTCCATCATTTTTCGGGAGCTCTTCCCGAACAAGCAAGTCAGGTTATGACCATTGTATCCTTTCTTCAACAATTTCCCACCACAAATGATGAAATGCGCTGCGAATCTTCGAATGGCCCTCTTGTCTTTCTCGGTAGACTCTTGGGGGTACGTCCCCTTTTCTATGAAATCCCAGACATCCTGATACCATGGTGTCCCATTCTCTTCTTCTTCGATTGTGGCGATTATGTTGAACGAAGGCTCGTACCTCTACTCAATTACCAAGGGCATCATCTTGACTCCCATGGGAATTTTGATCATCGAAGCTAAAGTAGCCAAGGAATCTGCCAGCTGGTTCTCTTCCCTGGGCAAGTAGAGGAATGTGATATTTTCGAACTGCCTCTTGAGTTGGTCGAGACGATCATGATAGGGCTTCAACCTTTCTTCTTTTACTTTCCATTCTCCTCTAGCTTGTGATATGATGAGGTTTGAGTCCCCGAAGACGTCTATCTTCCGAGCCTTCAGCTCTATGGCCGCTTCCATTCCCAAAATGCATGCTTCGTATTCGGCGGTGTTGTTGGTGGAGTTATAGTTGAGCTTGACTGCCAATGGAGTGTGGTCCCCGCATGGTGATACGAGAATCATTCCTACTCCGTATCCTTTCATGTTGGCTGCTCCATCAAAGTACAACTTCCACTGTTCTTCCTTGACTTCCATGATACTTTCGTCTGGAAACGGAAAGTCTCCACTTTCTTCGGATTCGACGGCATGTTCTGCGAGATGCTCAGCTACGGTTCTCCCTTTTACCGACTTGCTTGTGACATACTTGATATCGAATTCGGATAGTAGAAGTAACCAACGGGATATACGACCGGTCAGGGCAGGTTTTTCGAGGAGGTATTTTAGAGGATCCATGCGGGATATGAGTACAACCGGGAAGGCCAGCATGTAGTGCCTTAGTCGGCGAGTGCACCAAACCAAGGCCCAACATGTTTTTTCAAGGGTAGAGTAGTTGAGCTCATACCCAGTCATCCTCTTGCTGAGGTAATATATGGCTTTTTCGGAGTGGCTTTCTTCTCCTTCTTGGGCCAGCATGCAGCCCATGGCATTTTCGGAGACGGACAGGTAAAGGAATAAAGGCTTATGAGGAACGGGTGGGGAGAGGACAGGTGGATTTTGAAGGTAGGCTTTTATTTTGTCGAAAGCGGCTTGACATTGGTCATCCCATTGGAACTTCTCCCCTTTTCTCAACAATCGGAATAGAGGGTCGCACGTGGTGGTGAGCTTGGAAATGAAACGGCTGATGAATTGGATTCTTCCGAGGAACCCCCTTACTTCTTTTTCATTCCGTGGTGGTGTCATTTCTAGGATTGCCTTGATCTTGGAGGGATCCACCTCTATCCCCCTTTGTGTGATGAGAAAACCCAGGAGTTTACCGGAGGTCACACCGAAAGTGCACTTCTTTGGATTCAACCTCATCTTGTATTTGCTCAACCTTTCGAAAAACTTTTCTAATGCTACCAGGTACCCTTGTTTGTCCTTGGATTTCACAATCATGTCGTCTACGTACACTTCTACCTCCTTGTGAATCATATCATGCAGCAGAGTGGTGGCAGCTCTTTGGTAAGTCGCCCCCGCATTCTTGAGTCCGAAGGGCATTACTCTATAACAGTAGGTTCCCCAAGGGGTGGTGAATGTCGTCTTTTCCCGATCTTCTGGCGCCATTAGAATCTGATTGTACCCTGAGAAACCAACCATGAAAGACAGTAGCTCATGTCCTGCGGTGTTATCTACCAAGACGTCAATGTGGGGAAGCGGGAAGTCATCCTTGGGACTGGCCTTGTTCAGATCACGGAAGTCGACGCACACACAAACTTTTCCATCCTTCTTCGGGACTGGCACGATATTGGCAATCCATTCCGGATATTCGGTGACAATGATGAATCCTGCCTTGAATTGCTTCTCCACTTCTTCTTTAACCTTGAGTGCCCATTCCGGTCTCATGCGCCTTAGTTTCTGCTTGACAGGTTTAGAATTGGGGAGGAGGGGGATATGATGTTGGACAATGTCGGGATTGACCCCAGGCATGTCTTCGTAAGACCAAGCAAAAACATCTTTGAATTCTTTTAGCAAGAGAGTCAATTTTTCTTTTTCTTCTTTATTAAGAGTTGAGCCAATTTGCACAATTTGTGGATTATCTGTTTCACCTAGGTTAACTGATAAAGTATCCTCGATTATTTCATAAGCAGGTGGTTTTTCGATTAATTGCTTAAGTTCGATTGGAAGATCCTCGGAGGGATCTGTGCATTCACAAGTGTCAGACAAAGAGGAGTAAGCAGAATCGATTTTCATTTCATTCATGACAGGTGAAGTGATTACATTGGATAGTGGTGGGCTTACGGCAGCCGACTCTGGTACAGACTCGATAATTGGTAGTACAGACTCCGGGGGGATAGGGGATTGGGAGACACAGATAGATGACTCTACAGCCTGGTTGCTCAGACCCTCCTCAGTAGGCTTGATCTGATCATCTTGGCTCTTGGCCCTCTCTTCTTCCTTCTCCTCAGCGGATTCTTCCCACATTTTCTTGATGGCTTTAGTGTCCAGGTATTTCAACCAGTCTTCCTCCGGGGTCTTCTCAACTTCTTCGGGATAGAACGGGTCTTGATATGGGGGCCTTTCACAGTCCGTGAAGATTTCAAGCCCGGGGTGCCTCTTCCCAGTGATTTGATGGACCTAGGGTTCAGGGAACCCGAAGTAGGGGAAGTCATCCCCTTCTTTTATGAATTGTCCATTCAAAGTCTTGCGGTATGGTGGTAGACCCATTACCCTTTTCTTCCATGGCCTCTGTAGCTCGACGTCTTCTTCAGTGGGTTTGTACCCCAACCCGAAAGTTCCTTGTTGTCCTTTGATCTGAGGGAACTCACGAATCCCTTGCTGGCGTCGGCCTAATCCCATTCCGGGGAAGTAGTTCATTTTGCGAACGATGTTGACAACTGCAGAGTGGACCTCAGGGAACCGGTCTTCATCATTGATCATGTGGACTTCTTCCATGAAGAATCCTCCGATTTCTCCCTCTTCTAGCTTAGGTATTTGGACTTCAAAAATGGGAGCGTAATTTGGGAAAGCTTCATTACCCCAACTATTACCAAGGATGATCTTTACTTCCTTCTCATGAATGTATTTGATCATTTGATGCATAGTGGATGATACAGCTTTGTTGGTATGAAGCCAGGGCCTTCCAATCAGCAGATTGAACGAGGCAGGTATGTCCATGACTTGAAAAATCTCAGTGCTCACAAAAGACCCTACCCGGATTTGTAGAGAGACAGTCCCCATCACATTTCTCCTGGTGTTATCATAGGCCCTTACGGATTGCACAGATGGCGTAATGTCTAGGATATTGACCCCCAAAGCAGTGGCAGTTCTTAAGGCACAAACATTCAAAGCAGAACCTGTATCGACCAAACAAAATGGGACCTACTGCCCCTTACATCCAACAGTGATGTATAATGCTTTGTTATGCGCGGATCCTTCCGGTGGCAAGTCCTCATCAGAAAATGTAATGATCGGGTCAGGGGTAAGTGCGCCCAAGAAAGCCACCATGTCCTCCGGCGCGGCATCGATAGGAACTTCAATCCCAGCCAAAGCATTCAACACGGCTTGCCTATGCTTGTAAGATGTCACCATAGATGTGCTTGGGTCTTCTTTAGCTGCTTTATCAACTCATTATCTTCCTCGATGATCTCGTCCATCTTACCCTTCCCTTTGTCCTTGACTGGACCTTTCTCGGTTGCGTCGGCGGTGGGCTGCGGAGGCTGATAATGACGGCCTGACCTGGTTAGGTGATCAATTTCGGCAGGAGTGGGTCCTTCTATAGTCCCGTCTTTCTTGAACCAATCACAATCCGTCCCCACAAATGGTTTTTCGGGCTCGTCCCAGATAGAAGCGTCACTTTCTTTGTCGGGATCATACCATTTGAGGTCTACCACCCCTAGGTCATGCTCTTCCAGGAAGAACAAGTCTTGTTCATCGTCTAGCTGTTGCAGCCATTCGTCATTCTCCCCTTCGACCAGATGAATTCCCAAAGAGTCTGGGATGTCAATGAGGGGTAAGGGTTATCCTACGGGGATGATAAAGGCAGCAGGGTTGAAGGATATAGGGTTGGAATCGATGAGGCTGACATTTTGGTGGTTAGGTAGAGGGTTTTGGGTGATATGGGGCTGCTTTGGGGGTGGCTCGATGATATTCTGATCAATGAAGTCTTGGATATCATGGCAAAGGCGCATGCAGTCATCGGTGTTATGGTCGGGGGCTTGGTGGTAGGCGCAGCGTTTGGACATATCACAGTTAGGCGGGGGTAGGGTATTTCAAGACTGGAGTAGTTGGAGATGGCCCTTTTTGAGAAGGCGGTCCAAGGCTGAGGAGAGGGAGATTTCTAGCTTGGCAAAATTGCGAGGGGGCTTTTTCTGGAAAGGGCGGTTGGAGGGATTTGCCTGGTTAGAGGGTTGGTATGGCCTTGGAGGGTATGCCATGGGTTGGCTGCTAAGGGCATTGACATCTGGGGGATTCCGGGAGTAGTTGGGCCTTCTTGGTTGACTCGGAGGGTCTTCCTTTTTGATCTTTCCTTCCCTGATAGCATCTTCGATTCGAGTTCCGACTTCGAACAACTCCTCAAAGGTGGAGATGGACTGGTAGAATAATTTCTCATGGTAGAGCGGCTGCAGATTCCGGATTAGCATTCTCACTTGTTCTTTCTCGATCGGCCGGTGGGTCATTTGGGCTACCTTGTTCCTCCACCTGCTCAGAAACGCAACGAAGGATTCATTGTTGCTTTGCCGGGTCGTTTCCAAATCCCTGATAGTGACATCCAGCTCCTGGTTGTAGGAGTAATGATCGACAAAAACTCGAACGATATCTTCCCAGGCCTGGGTTTTGGAGGCTTCCAAGGTTAGGAACCATGATAGTGCAGATTTTGCCAGAGTTTGTGGGAACAGCATTGCGATGTGCTCATGGGTACAACCCATGGACTGGAAGATACTCATGCACAGCTTCACGTGACTTTTTGGGTTCCCAGTTCCGTCAAAACGGTCGATGGCAGGCATTTTGAAGTTCTCCGGCATTTTCAACTTAACAGGCTCAAAGAGGCCTTCTAGGTCTAGCATGTAATCATCGACTCCCTTGCTTTTTCTCAGCACGCTCTCCAGTTTGTCGACCTTGTCCATTTTTTCTTGGAGCTTCTTTTCATATGCGAGTGGTAGGACCCCTTGAAACCAGTTTTCCTCCCCATTATTCTCATGTAGAGGAGGTTCAAACCCTGGTGGCGGAAACTCGGGCGGGGGTTGTGGCTGCTGCTGCTTTAGTTCTTCCATGAACCTCAGGACTTGGGCTAGACTGTCGGACTGTTGGCTTATAGTTGCTCCCAACTCGGTGACCTTGTTTTCCAATTCTTCTCTATTCATGTTGAAGCGGGCTGTCGGACTGATTCTGACTAAACGATTATCCGAACACCTGGTCCACAACGAGGATTCCAGCTGCCGACCCTGGGAATCTATACTGACCTGACAGATTTTGAGAGAAATGGGTGTATCAGATCCTGACAGTGATGACTTTTAGACAGACAAAGACAATGACGTGGACTGACTCAAGATAGTGCGTGCAGAGAGATGGGGATGGTGTATGCATGGGAGACAAGCATGCGGATGTAAGCCCTAAACTACATGATGTTCCTATTTCTAACAGATAGCGGTTAAGCAATTAGGGTCCTAACCATATAGAGTGTGCCAATCTTACTTTCCAGTATGATCACCAAGGGATAACCGGGATTTCCAGGGTTTACGGAGCCTTCTAAGAAGGACTGGGCATTCTTGGTTGATTTCAGCAGAGTTTCCGAGAGAAACTGGCAAGTACGTTTATATTTGGGATATCTGGACAGAGTTTCTGGGAAAAACTGGTAGGTACGGTTATATCTGGGATATCTGGACAGAGTTTCTGGGAGAAACTGGTAGGTACGGTCATATCTGGGATATCTGGACAGAGTTTCTGGGAGAAACTGGTAGGTACGGTTATATCTGGGATATCTGGACAGAGTTTCTGGGAGAAACTGGTAGGTACGGTCATATCTGGGATATCTGGACAGAGTTTCTGGGAGAAACTGGTAGGTACGGTCATATCTGGGATATCTGGACAGAGTTTCTGGGAGAAACTGGTAGGTACGGTCATATCTGGGATATCTGGACAGAGTTTCTGGGAGAAACTGGTAAGTATGGTGATAGTGATCATACTTTCTAGCAGGTTTTCATACTCCTATGTCTCAAGACCGACAAACAAGGTTTGCGGTGTATATCTTTGCGAGCATGGAGCAGACATCCTTGTCATGATGCTTAGGCAGGTCAACTCAATGTGATCACATATGAGTGATTGCCTTGGGAATCATAAGAAAGAGGTTCTGTTCTATGCCACATAAGCGTCTACATCGCGCAAGTAATCCCACCAGGGCATACAGCAGTTATATCACATTGTCCTATCTGAAAAGATAAATGAACAGTCCTATGAAAGGTTCTACAGGAATCTATATGCAAAGGCTGGGTTTAGTCAAAGAGGGTCCGTTGACGAGAGTTCCAATATACCGTCAGAGAGACAGTACGGAGGTTTTTACTCTTTTTGATATACCTTGGAAGGTACAGTATCAATGGTGACTTGTGCCCTGGCACAGCAAGACCTGAACAATGTCAGCGCCGCGTTTCAGACACAGTCGGGAGGGTAAAATGCAGAGTGCGATGCGGTGAACCAGACACAGTAAAACGATGATTTTAAGGATGCTTCTTATGAGTCAAACCTCTGTATTATTTTGTTTTTAAAATAAAATAAAATTCCCCAGCAGAGTCGCCAGATTGTGGACACACGGAATCGGACCACTTCTCTTGTTTGAGATTGTTTTGAAATTGATTTGAATCAAAGAAAAGGAAAGGTCTGTTGAAAACAGATACAGAGTCGCCACTTGGTCTTTAAGGAACCAAGAAACCTAATTTGACTCACCCAAGCGGATAAGGGCACCGGCCCTTCATAACCAAAGAACTTGGTTCGGGGTTTTGGTACGAGAGAGGAAGGAGCCTTTGTCGCGACTAAAACACCCTCAACTCGCCCCGTCTTTCAACGGGCCTCAATTAGCATCCAAATAATCATCTTATACTATGTATGGTTCGACAATTAATACTATGATAGTATATTACATTACATAAGAGACTTGAAAATGGAAGATCTAAAGATAAAATATCATTCATAAGATCTAAATCAAATATCATGCAATGTAAAGCGAAAGATCACACAAATAAACCTAGGAAAAATCGTCTAAACATGTATCAAGTAATTAAGTTTCCTTAATCTAAAAGGGACATGAATTGTTCTTGAAACAAATAAACAAAGAAATCAAAATATGCTTAACAAGCTAGTATGATGCACGTTATTCTTTGAGAAAAGAAGATCTCTCGATCCCCGGGACGGATGAGAAAGGATGATTAGATCGAGGGGAAGCATAAACGTGTGATCAAGCTCATTCCTTATAATCTTCTTAGATTAAGAGTTACAAAAACCCCCAAATCTTGCATGAATGTATTGTATGTACCTAAAAATGCGCAAAGGTTGTAGTGTGTTTTGTGTACATTGATTTCTAAAATGACTTAGAAGTCTAAAATGTGCATGAATGAATGGATTAAATCAACATGGGATATATACAAATGTAGTGTGAACTACTTCCTAAGATATGAGCTAATTTGGAATGCATATGAGCATCAAATCAAAGAATAAAAGTTGAAATGTGCTTGCTGTGAATAGTGGACAGACTGCATGTATTACTTTGTAACATTATAATGGGAGGTCAAACGTGCCTAGAAAAATGTGAACAAAATCAGATATCATCCTCATTGTGTCTAGAAAATAACCCAAAAAGCCAAACATCAATAGCTATCACAGATTAAGAGAAATAAATCAGAATGTACACATGACTCAGAAACAAAAGCTACACTGTTGACTGATTTTGTATGATTTTGCATAAATCAAAGAAAAGGTTTATGATGACCCATTATATACCAAAAGTTTCCTAAGACACCCAAGTTTTATAAAAAAAATAGAAACGATATATGTACTGTGATGAAAATATCCAGAATAAATGCAAGAAGTTGGGTGAACATTCTGTGAGAACAGAGGCAGATTATGAATATGAACTTCTCACATCCAAAACAAATACTTTCACATCTCTATAATTGATGGGAACAATTGGGAACAAACTATGATGTATTAGGAAGATTTTCCAAGTGGTTTCATCATCAGAACTTGAGTATTTAATTCAAAACAAATCTTTGAATCTGAACAGCTCACTGTTTTGGGTCATTGTTTTGGAGATTTTGGGGAAAACAAAGTTTTGTTTCTTGAAACCAAATAAGAGGGATTGAGAGGGGTTTTGAAATAGATGTTTTGAAAACATATTTTCAACACTCAATAAGGATTATGGCCACTTAGAATACCAACATCAAACTCATCATTAAGAATCTCCAAGATTGTTGGAGATATTTATTTTATTTTTTTGAACATAACTTCAATACATTCCAAGAATGCCTTGGAAGTATTGAGGTTATGATCATCATCTATCAAACATGTTTTTGAGGTCAAGAGCTAATATCCATAAGGATTCACTCACCCCAAACTTCATGTCATCACTTAGATGATGAACTAGTAAGTAAATAAAGAAAATCAAAAAGGAATGGGATAAGAAGAGATGAACAATAAATAAACAAGCAAGTAGATAATGATCAATAGATGATATTCATGAAGCATGAGACTTGTAGATTGGTGTTTCACTCATATGTAATGACACTAGACATGGAAGAAGCTTCCATTCTCTTAAATGCTCACTAAAATGGTGGTTGGGAGTATTGAATGTTGAAGTAAATGGAAGTAATGAAGTAAAAACAAAGTTAGAACTCACTTTTGTTTTGAAAATCAAAGAAGAAAGCTTCTTTTCTCTCTACTCTAACCTTATCTCTACAACTTTCTCTCCCAAACTTTTCCAAAACTCACATTTGACCCCCCTAAAATGAGGAGTAATGGGGTGTTTATATAGGCCAACTTGGGGTGGTTTTCGGATTTAGAAAGTGTTCCCATTGGCTCCAAATATATGAAATCATGAAACTATGTCGTTTTGGCTTTTAATTAATCAAAATGGGACCACAAAACTTAATTACAAAAAACACTGTTCTGGAGGAGAGTGCCGCGGCGGCAGTGCTCCTCCCTCGTCCAGATAATGCTGTTTAGGCCCCCTGAAGTTCCGGTATTCGCGAAAAGGCCCTATTTCGTCCGAAATTCACAGAAAATGCATACGAACTCCAAATTGAGGCTGTGATATACCGTTGGAAAGGTAATGGAGTCTACTTTACATAAAAAATAGTTCAGGGATTGGTCACTTTAAAAAGTTTTGCGGTATTTGCGATAAAAGCTGATTTGATCGCCTTTTTCACCTTCGAAAATTCATAATAAATTCGTTTTAAATCTAGATATTATGTGCGATATACCATTGGAAAGCTATTGACCTCTAGTATCCATGAAAAATATTTGAAAATTGTTTTGGTGTCCCGATTCCAAAGTCAAATTCTGGTCAAACCTGGGATTCCCGGGAAGTTCTAGAAACCTCCGGGAGTTCCCGGGAGCTGATGTTTTCGCTCGATTTTCTTTTGGAACTTGTCTTAACACTTTTCTCATGATTTAAAATGATTCCGGTGAATTCGGACGATTTCGGTCAAACTTGGTCAAACCTGGTCAAACCTTGGTCAAACCGGTCAACGGGGACTTTCCGGGAACTTCCGGGACTTCCGGGGGTCTCTGGGAGCCGACGATTTCATCTGATTTCTCTTAAAAACTAATTTTATCGTTTTCCTTACGACGTAGCATGTTTTCAGAAATTTGGGACCAAATTTGGGAGTTTTTGGGCTTTTAGGGGTATTTTGGTCATTCTGAGCATTCTGAGAGATGGAGCTGACTTCCGAGAGTCCTTTCGAGTCTTTTGCGATCATTGTGAACCACCAAGCTATGGGTCTCCTAAATCCGATAGCCGACAAAATGGGGTGTCTACACCCCCGGGGATTTACTGAGAGGGTCTTTGCTTCTAGAGTTAGGGCTGTCACTATTGCTGCCTTCATTAGTGGCTGGGCCTGTCGAGTAAAAGCCTATTTCTAAAGACCATCAAATAAATAAAAGAAAAAATAAAACTAGACTCGAATGATTCTGCTTCTTCCTCCAAGTGTCTTTGATATTTGTGATTGCTTTCTGAAAGAACTTTTATGTTTTCATTTATCCCTGCATATGTAATATTCAAAGTTTGGTTATCGGTGAACCTTGGTTACTCAGAGAACCTTATTCGATACATTTGGCTTTCTGAAAACATTTGTACTATAATTTTGGTCAGATGTTTGCTTTTGGTACTTACTTGGGCATGCTGGAGCGATTGGAGGCAAACAAGGCGGGTAGCCGAAGTTTGCCCCTAGTTTGGGATATGGGTGGTTGCGTGACAAATGAGGTACGTTGGTACCGCGACTTTATTTCTCTCATATGGTCATAATTTTTTGCCTAGGCGCTAGTAAGGTGGCCTAGCGAGCTCTTTTCTCTCTTTTACTATTGCTCACTTTGGATTTAGCTCTAATTTTTGCCTAAGTGTCCTTTTGGACTTCTGACCTAGCGAGCCATCCTTCTTTTCTTTTTCTGAAAAGTTTGCCTACGTATCCCAGAGTGGGAATCAGGTCCAGCATAGTTTGGGCCATGGTAAGAAAGAAGTGGGTTGTTTTTAGGTAGGTGGGAAGACCAAACAGATGCAGTTGCCTACGTATCCCCGAGCGGGAATCAGGTCGAGCGTAGTTCAAGGCAAGGCTTGAAAGGAATTGGTAAAAAGGTTAAGCATAGTACTTTTTTAGGCGATCAATGTTGATTGGTTCTTTGAATTTGACACCATCGAGATCTATGAGATAGGTCACTCCTCCGGAAAGGATAGTTTTGACGATGTAAGGGCCAACCCATTTACGTTTGAACTTCCCACACGGATCAAGGATCGGAGCTCGTAGTTCCTTTAGGATAAGGTGATACTTGATAATCTTCCTTGGATGAACTTTTTTGTTAAAAGCACGGGCTATCCTCTTTTAATGCATTCGGACATGGTTAAGTGCCGCTGGGCGCTATTCATCTATGAGAGCCAATTCTTTCTACCTTTCCCTTAATCAGTCGGATTCTAAAATTTCACATTCCGTCACCACACGTAGGAATAGTAGTTCTATCTTGACTAGAAGTACTGTTCCATGCCATATACCAGTGAATAAGGAGTCGCTCCTGTAGACGTCTTTATCGATGTTCTGTATCCCCAAAGCGCAAATGGTAGTTTCTCGTGCCAATTTTTGTAAGTATCGGTTGATTTCTGTACTATGGCATTGACATTCTTGTTTGCAGGTTCGACTGCTCCAATGGTTTGTTGCCTGCATGGCGATAACTTATGGTAAGTGATTTTGTATTTCTCAAACAAATCCCTGACTTCTGCTTTGAAATGACTTCCGTTATCCGAAATAATCTCCTAAGGGACTCTATAATGGTAGATGAGATTTTTCTTAATGAATTTGGCCACTTCTTTGGCTCCAAACTTGGTGTAGGATGCAACTTCTACCCACTTTGTGAATTAGTTGATGGCCACTAAAATGTATCAGTTCCCATTTGAGGCCTTTGGAATAATTTCGCCAATGATATTGATTCCGTAAGTTGAGAATGGCCACGAGGAGATCATACTATAGAGCAGAGATGGCGATACATGCATCATGTTTGCATAGATCTGGCACTTGTGGCATCTTCTCATGTATTCGCAATAATCTTTCTTCAATGTCGTCCTGTGGACACGCGGAGTCGGACCACTTCTCTCCCTTGTTTGAGATTTGTTTTTGAAACTTGATTTGAATCAAGGAAAGAAAACGAAAGGTCTGTTGAAAACAGATACAGAGTCGCCACTTGGTCTTTAAGGAACCAAGAAACCTAATTTTGACTCACCCAAACGGATAAGGGCACCGGCCCTTCATAACCAAAGAACTTGGTTCGGGGTTTTGGTACGAGAGAGGAAGGAGCCTTTGTCACGACTAAAACACCCTCAACTCGCCCCGTCTTTCGACGGGCCTCAATTAGCATCCAAATAATCATCTTATACTATGTATGGTTCGACAATTAATACTATGATAGTATATTACATCACATAAGAAAATCTGAAATGGAAGATCAAAAGATAAAATATCATTCATAAGATCTAAATCAAATATCATGCAATGTAAGGTGAAAGATCACACAAATAAACCTAGGAAAAATCGTCTAATCATATATCAAATAATCAAGACTTCCTAATCTAAAGGGGACATGAATTTGTTCTTGAAATAAGTAAAAAGAAATGAAAATATGCTTAGCAAGCTAGTATGATGCATGTTATTCTTTGAGAAAAGAAGATCTTCTCAATCCCCGGGACGGATGAGAAAGGACGATTAGATCGAGGGGAAGCATGAACGTGAGATCAAGTTCATTCCTTATAATCTTCTTACAAAAACCCCAAATCTTGCATGAATGCATTGTATGTATCTAAAAATGTGCAAAGGTTGTAGTGTGTTTTGTGTGCATGGATTTCTAAAATGACTTAGGAGTCTAAAATGTGCATGAATGAATGGATTAAATCAACATGGGATGCATACAAATGTAGTATGAACTACTTCCTAAGATATGAGCTAATTTGGAATGCATATAAGCATTAAATCAAAGAATGAAAGTTGAAAGGTGCTTGCTGTGAATAGTGGACAGACTGCATGTATTACTTTGCAACATTATAATGGGAGGTCAAACGTGCCTAGGAAAATGTGAGAAAAATCAGAGATCATCCTTATTGTGTCTAGAAAATAACCCAAAAAGCCAAACATCAATAGATATCACATATTAAAAGAAAAAAATCAGAATGTACACATGACTCAGAAACAAAAGCTGCACTGTTGACTGATTTTGTATGATTTTTCATAAATCAAAGAAAAGGTTTATGATGACCCATTATATACCAAACGTTTCCTAAGACACCCTAGTTGTATAAAAAAAATAGAAAAGATATATGTACAGTGATGAAAATATCCGGAATAAGTGCAAGAAGTTGGGTGAACATTCTGTGAGAACAGAGGCAGATTATGAATATGAACTTCTCACATCCAAAACAAATACTTTCACATCTCTATAATTGATGGGAAACAATAGGGACAAACTATGATGTATTGGGAAGGTTTTCCAAGTGGTTTCATAATCATAACTCGAGTATTTAATTCAAAACAAATCTTTGAACCTGAACAGCTCACTGTTTTGGGTCATTGTTTTGGAGATTTTGGGGAAAACAAAGTTTTGTTTCTTGAAACCAAATGAGAGGGATTGAGAGGGGTTTTGAAATAGATGTTTTGAAAACATATTTTCAACACCCAATAAGGATTATGGCCACTTAGAATAGCAACATCAAACTCATCATTAAGAATCTCCAAGATTGTTGGAGAGATTTATTTTATTTTTTGAACATAACTCCAATACATTCCAAGAATACCTTGGAAGTATTGAGGTTATGATCATCATCTATCAAACATGTTTTTGAGGTCAAGAGCTACTATCCATAAGGATTCACTCACCCCAAACTTCATGTCATCACTTAAATGATGATGAACTAGTAAGTAAATAAAGAAAAACCAAAAAGAAATGGGATAAGAAGGGATGAACAATAAATAAACAAGCAAGTAGATGATGATCAATAGATGATATTCATGAAGCATGAACTTGTAGATTGGTGTTTCACTCATATGTAATGACACTAGACATGGAAGAAGCTTCCACTCTCTTAAATGCTCACTAAAATGGTGGTTGGGAGTATTGAATGTTGAAGTAAATGGAAGTAATGAAGTAAAAACAAGGTTTAGAACTCACTTTTGTTTTGAAAATCAAAGAAGAAAGCTTCTTTTCTCTCTACTCTAACCTTATCTCTACAACTTTCTCTCCCAAACTTTTCCAAAACTCACATTTGACTCCCCTAAAATGAGGAGTAATGGGGTGTTTATATAGGCCAACTTGGGGTGGTTTTGGGATTTAGAAAGTACTCCCATTGGCTCCAAACATCTGAAAGCATAAAACTATGTCGTTTTGGCTTTTAATTAATCAAAATGGGACCACAAACTTAGTTACAAAAATACACTGTTCTGGAGGGGAGTGCCGCGGCGGCAGTGGGCCAGTGCCGCGGCGGCAGTGCTCCTCCCTTCGTCTGGATAATGCTGTTTAGGCCCCCTGAAGTTCCGGTATTCGCGAAAAGGCCCTATTTTGTCCGAAATTCACAGAAAATGCATACGAACTCCAAATTGAGGTTGTGATATACCGTTGGAAAGGTAATGGAGTCTACTTTACATAACAAATAGTTCGGGGATAGGTCGCTTTGAAAAGTTTTGCGGTATTCGCGATAAAAGCTGATTTGATCGCCTTTTTCAACTTCAGAAATTCATAATAAATTCGTTTTAAATTTAGAAATTATGTACGATATACCGTTGGCAAGCTATTGACCTCTAGTACCCATGAAAAATATTTGAAAATTGTTCCGGTGCCCCGATTCCAAAGTCAAATTCTGGTCAAACTGGTCAAACCTGGGATTCCCGGGAAGTTCTGGAAACCTCCGGGAGTTCCCGGGAGCTGATGTTTTCGCTCGATTTTCTTTTGGAACTTGTTTTAACACTTTTCCCATGATTTAAAATGATTTTGGTGAATTCGGCCGATTTTGGTCAAACTTGGTCAAACTTGGTCAAACCTTGGTCAAACCTAGTCAAACCGGTCAACGGGGACTTTCTGGGAACTTCCGGGACTTCCGGGGGTCTCTGGGAGCCGACGATTTCATCTGATTTCTCTTAAAAACTCATTTTATCGCTTTTCATATGACATAGCATGTTTTCAGAACTTTGAGACCAAATCTGGGAGTTTTCGGGCTTTCGGGGGCATTTTGGTCATTCTGAGCATTCTGAGAGATAGAACTGACTTCCGAGAATCCTTTTTGAGTCTTTTACGATCATTGTGAACCACCAAGCTATGGGTCTCCTAAATCTGATAGCCGACAAAATGGGGTGTCTACAGTTTGCCCCTCTTTGGCATGAACTTGCGAGGCAACGCATGTCGCAAGCGAGTGCCATTGCTTTGAAGAGACAAGACTTTTTGGAGGCTATAGATTTAGGATAAAAAGTGTTGCAAAAGATGCAAGGATGATGAGGTTAGTGCTGGTCGTGCTCTATGTGAGCTGCCTACGTATCCCAAGGGGAATCAGACCAGGACGTAGTTCGTGGCACAAAGGGATAAATCACACATGCACAACAAGACAGGCGGATGCTATGCTATAAGAGTGATATGTAATGCATGAATTGTGTCATGAGTCCTAATGCGTCTAGTATTATGACCCTAGTATGAGCAAGTGCTGTGTGTGCCACTCCGAGTGGGCTGGTGTTATGCTAGTGTTTGCGACTGTGGTGTAGTGGATGACTCGGATAAGGACACCGAGGTTTATAAGACTCCGGGTCTAAGGGCAAACTTCTGGAATGAGTGAGACAGGTCAGAAGCGTTTTGCTTAGAGGACAATGACCAAAGGTGACCGAGGGATCTTGTGATAAAGCTGTGAGAAAATTCTTGACAATCAGGAGATCTGGATGCAGGCGATGTTCTGATTGTTCTTGACGGCCGACTTTCGGAAATCGGTTCCGGCTGGTGGTAGTATCTTTTGTATTTATCCTTGGGGATGACGTAGTGTTCTTGGAGAATTCTTATTTTCTTGATCGGGAACCAGGATCCATCTCTGAACCTCTCACGGTTGATCAAATCTTTCGGCGCTCAATCCGAGAGAGCCGGTCAGGGCCTCCGGGAACTGGTATCTGTCTGCTTTTGTCCTCGGGGGATGATGCAGGGTTCTCGGAGAATCTCTTTTCTTGATCAGGAACCAGGATCCATCTCTGAACCTCTCACGGTTGATCAAATCTTTCGGCGCTCAATCCAAGAGAGCCGGTCAGGGCCTCCGGGAGCTGGTATCTGTCTGCTTTTGTCCTCGGGGGATGATGCAGGGTTCTCGGAGAATCTCTTTTTCTTGATTATTTGGTGCATTAGCTAAGAACCAGGATTCATTACCAGAATTCTCGTGTTTGATCAAAATTTGCGACGATTGTCCTGAAACGGCCGATTCGGGTCTTCGGGAGCCAATTTTTCCCAGTTTCTGCCCGCTGGAGGTAGTTCTGACAACTTTTAGTCTGCTTGGGGCAAAACCTCATAAATCTTGACTAGACTGGGCCACCGGGGCTGATCGGGGTCAAAAACGGGCTGAAAAAGGCCAAAACGGGCCAAAACGGGGCGAAACGGAGCAAAACGGAGCGAAGCGGGGCCCACAGGGAGCAGTGCCGCGGCGGCACTGGGCCACTGCCGCGGCGGCAGTGGCCCAGTGCCGCCGCGGCACTGGGTGACCAGACTTCATCTTCTTATATCTCGGGTTTTTGAGCTTTTGAAGCTCATTCTTGGCCATTTTGGGGTGTTTTTGAAGCCAAAATTCAACAAAACGCAGCTTGTGCGTGCTCAGGTGAGTAATCTTCTCCCGTAGTCGGATTTTTGATTGGTGTTTTGGTTTGCCCAAATTTTCAAGAAGAAAGTTTAAATGTGACTTCCATTTTTCTTGTAGATCCATGGCTTCGAGCTCAAGGAGACCGTCTAAGAAGGCTAAGGGGCGGATGAAGGCCGAGATGCAAGCTCCGGACTTGATTTTGCGGGACCCCCAACGCCATCTTTCGGCCGCGGCTCTAGCGAGCTTGGTATGTGAAACTTTCGACATTTTAGGACCACCTTCATGTATTGTGCTAGTTTTGTGAGCCGTAGTGTGCACCTAGAGATCGTTAGAAGTTCGATTTGCGCTCAAATGTTGATTTTGTGAATTTGGCTCTCGGGTTGTGAATAGTGATTTTGTGCATCTTTTGTCGTCTTTGTTGTGTGCAGGTGCCGGAAGTGGCCTTGAAAGGCCATGGTAGCCTTGCCCACGCCTTCTTATGGTACACTCAACTCTCGCCCACCGTTAAGAGGATGGTGGACGACGCCGGGTTTGGAGGCTTTGTCCGTTTGGTTTCAAAAAGCAGCAACGATTTAGCTCACTTCTATGCATTGGCCGAGAGGTGGTGGGACACCACCAACACTTTTCACCTGCCGTTTGGTGAAATGACTATGACGCCCTTCGACTTCTCTATGATCACGGGCCTGAGGGTCGGCGGGAAGTGCCTGATTCTGGATTACTTTTATGAGATCGACCTGGAGGCGGTGGAGATGCTGATTGGGGCTGTTCCCCCTAACCTGGAGAGGCATTGGTTTCCTTGCGGCTGGCTTTACCGGGCCTATGGCAGAGGTAACCACAATCTGAACAATTCCCAACTTTTGAGGGTTTATCTTCTGTATGTCCTCGGGTGCTCAATCTTTGCGACAAGGAACGACCGGGTGAGCTTGAGGATCCTTTCTTGCCTGGCGACCATTGATGAGATCCCCTCCTATAACTGGGGCGGTGCTGCCCTGGCCCATCTCTACAAGCATATGGGGGAGGTCTCTCGGGGCGATGTTAAATCTACTGGGGGATTCTGGCGAGCTTGGGAGGTACGCACTGTTTCTTCTTTTATTTTCCATCTTTTTGATTTCCATACTTGTTCTGATTTCTCCTTTGTCTGTGCAGCTTTGGAGTTTTGAATACTTGAAGATGTTGGCTCCTTCCCCGGCGGACGAATCAGGCGAGGATGAGGATGGCATGGCTCCTGTGCCTCTATTCCCACGAGGTTTGAGATGGCGGAGGGACGTTGTTGGGGTGAAGAGTGGGGCCCACCGGATTGTTTTGCTCAGAAACTTCTTAACTGAGCTGACGGCCTCTAGTGTTGATTGGACGCCTTGGGAGGGCGTTGCTTACGCCGCCCCAGAGGAGATACAAGCGGTTAAATCTCTTACCTCTTGCCACCTTCTGCGGGAGAGTACCGAGTGCAGGCAGTGGTTCCTTGGGGAGCGGGTCTCTCGGCAGGTGGTTGGTGGCTCCCGGTATCGCGTTCCTTATAATCCTCCTGTGATGGACGCTAGTGACCTCTCTGGTGATGCTCTGCTGGCGGCCTTGGCCGGGACTGATGTTTGGGACCATTTTCTCTCCGAGACCGGTTACGAGGCTTACCGCGGCCGTTTCCTGATGCCTAACTTCCCGCTCCTGGAGGTGAGTTCTTTTTGTATTTTTTGCCTTTATCAGTTCTTTATGTTTTTGACCTATCTTTTCCTAACTTGTTTTATGCCTACAGCTTCGCGAGATGTACAGGAGACAGGCTCCTCAGGCTCCCGATCCTATCCCTCTTTGGGATTGGACCGTCAATGTTCTAGGTGCTGATGGCACTCCCCAAGTGATGGAAGTGCCACGAGTCACATGCGGGTACCCCACTCAGCCAGCAGGCGTCCTCAATGTTCCTTGGAGTTACGCTGAGGAGGGTCACGCCTTGGCAGCTAGCTTACGGTCCCTGGTCCTCACACGAGACCATCGGGTACGTCTTTAATTTTGCACTTTCTTAAGGTTGTGAGGTTCTAACCCTAGATTTTACCCTTGACAGATGGACGGTATGCGGCAATTTGCTGCCAACCAGATGGCGTCCTTGGTAAGTCTCTGACTCGGCTCTGTTTTTGTACTTTTTTGTTGTTCCCTTACTGATTGCCTTCATTTTATTTGTGCTTGCAGTACCGTGGAGGCGGGGCTGGCTCATCGAGGACAGGTCCAAGATGCAGAGGTGGCAGGAGGAGGCCGTCGCCGACATACACTCCGGGCGGTCCGACGGAGGACGAAGAAGAGGAGGACTGAGGCTTCCCAAGCGGGAATTATTATTTTATTTTCTTTTTCTGTTTTCGATTGGGTTGTACTGAGGATATGATTATTTGGAAAGTGTAGGACGATGTGTAGCACAATTTGCGACCTTTTGACAGAGTATTATGATATATTGCCTCCTAGGCCGGATATCTTCTGGTTTAGAGGCGCAGTTGTGTGCTTGTTTTAGTTAATATATGTGCACTGTGATTGTTGGATGTTACTGCGATGGGCAGTTTTGTGATAGTGAGTGCTTTTGCCTTGCAGGTGGGATAGTCCGTGAAACGGGGAGGTGCTGCCGAAATTTTGAATTTTGCTAGAGCCGCGACAGAAAATATGGCTTTGTATGATCCCGCTCAACTCACAGCTTGGCTGAACATTACGGATGGCGTGGAACGGATCAACCTCTTTAGCTACGGCTTGACCGAGCTATTCTCTCTTTGCCAGATGACCCTGAATACTGAGTTCTTGCGTGCTGCCATTGGTCACTGGGACCCGGTGAATCATGTCTTCAACTTCAATGGCCTGGAGATATGCCCCGTGTTTGAGGAGTTCTGCGCTATTCTCGGCTATGATTCTGACTCTGATCTGATTCTCCCTTCTGCTGGTACCCTCAGTCCTACGCGAGGCTTGGCTGAATATCTGAATTGCTCCATCACTATTTCCCGCCGGCTGATTCAAGGTGAGGTCCTTAATATTGCTTCTATTATTGCTCAGTATGCCGGTCCTGGGAATCCCAGCGTGTATGATGCTACCCGCGGGGCTGCTTTGATATTGTGCATGACCTCACACTTCTTATTCTCGAGTACTTCCGTTGACTTAGTGCATGTGTGCCTTGGGTTGAAGCTTAGCAAGAATCCCATGGCCATGGTTCTAGCTGAAACCTTGAATGGTTTGGATAATGCCTTCAATCAAGGGACTCCTCTTCTTTCCGGGGCGCCTTTGGTGTTACAGGCTTGGTTATACGAGCACCTTCAGCTGTGGACGGGGCGCATACCACCAGTTTACTTTCGTCGAGCTGTGCTTTACTCTCACTATACTTTTGCCGATTGGGTGGGCATGATGGGTGCTTTATCTGAGGCCGACATTTGCTGGATCGTGAGGCGTTGGGGCCTCCATGCTATCACCACGAGCCTCAGGGGTCACCAGAGAGTGTGGTTGATGGGTCTGAGAGAGACTTCTTTCTATCATCCTCGCCGTTTGGCCAGACAGTATGGACAGGTTCAGGAGGTTCCCCGGGGGTTTACTGAGAGGGTCTTTGCTTCCAGGATCAGGGCTACCACTATTGTTTCTTTTATTGATGGTTGGACTGACCGAGTAAAAGCCTATTTCTAAAGACCTTTGAAGAAATAAAAGACGCTAAGACTAGACCTGACTGATTCTGCTCATTCCTCCAAGTGTCTTTGGACATGTGATTGCTTTTCGAAAGACTTTTATTCCTTCGATTACTCCTGTTTTATGTAATATTCAAAGTTTGTTTATCAGTGAACCTTGGTTACTTTGGGAATCTTATTTTATGCACTTTAGCTTTCTGAAAACATTTTGTAACTGAGATTTCAATTAGTTGTTGCTTTTGGTACTTGCTTGGGCGTGCCGGGTTTATTAGAGGCAAACGAGGCGGGTGACCGAAGTTTGCCCCTAGTTTGGGATATGTATGGTTGTGAGGCAAACGAGGTAGATGACCGACGTTTGCCCCAAGTTTAGAAGAGGTTTAGGCAAACGAGGCGAATGGCCAAAGTTTGCCCCTAGTGTGGAGGGTGATTTCCGGGTTATGGTAAGGACCGCGACTTTATTTTCTCACATGCTCATAATTTTTGCCCAGGCACCAAGGAGGCGGCCTGGCGAGCTATTTTCTCTCTTTTGTTATTGCTCATTTTGGATTTAGCTCTAATTTTTGCCTAGGCGTCCTTTCGGATTTTCGACCTAGCGAGCCATCCTTCTTTTCTTTTTGAAAGTCTGCCTACGTACCCCCGAGCGGGGATCAGGTCCAACGTAGTTCGGGCCAAGGTTTTGAAGGAAAGGTTATTTTTGTTGTGGGTGGAGCGACCGAACCAATGTGGTTGCCTACGTATCCCCGAGTGGGAATCAGGTCGAGCGTAGTTCAAGGCAAGGCTTGAAAGAAATGGGTTATTATTTTTTTGTGGGTGGAGCGACCGAACCGATGTGGTTGCCTACGTATCCCCGAGTGGGAATCAGGTCGAGCGTAGTTCAAGGCAAGGCTTGAAAGAAATGGATTATTATTTTTTTTGTGGGTGGAGCGACCGAACCGATGTGGTTGCCTACGTATCCCCGAGTGGGAATCAGGTCGAGCGTAGTTCAAGGCAAGGCTTGAAAGAAATGGGTTATTTGAATGGTCAAGCATAGTACTTTTTGAGGCGATCCATGTTGATTGGTTCCTTGAATTCGACACCATCGAGGTCCATGAGATAAGTTGCTCCTCCGGAAAGAATGGTTTTGACGATGTAAGGGCTTACCCATTTAGGTTTGAATTTCCCACGGGGATCAAAGATCGGAGCTCGCAATTCCTTAAGGACAAGGTCGCCCTTGACAATCTTCCTTGGGCGAACCCTTTTATTGAAAGCACGGGCTATCCTCTTTTGATAGATTCGGACATGGTCGACTGCCGCTAGGCGCTTTTCATCTATGAGAGCCAATTCTTCGTATCTTTCTCTCAACCAATCTGATTCCGAAATTTCACATTCTGTCATCACGCGTAGAGACGGTAGTTCTATCTCGACCGGGAGTACCGCTTCCATCCCATATACCAGCGAGTAAGGAGTTGCTCCCGTGGACGTCCTTATCGACATTCTGTATCCCCAAAGCGCGAACGGTAGCTTTTCATGCCAGTCTTTGTAGGTATCGGCCGATTTCTGCAGTATGGCCTTGACATTCTTGTTTGCAGCTTCGACTGCCCCATTGGTTTGCGGCCTATACGGCGATGACTTGTGATACGTGATCTTGTATTCCTCGAACAGATCCCTAACTTCTGCCTTGAAATGACTTCCGTTATCCGAAATAATCTCATGGGGAACTCCATAACGGCAGATGAGATTTCTTTTGATGAATTTGGCCACTTCTTTGGCCCCCAACTTGGTGTAAGATGCAGCTTCTACCCATTTTGTGAAGTAGTCTATGGCCACCAGGATGTACCGATTTCCATTTGAGGCTTTCGGAATGATTTCACCAATGATGTCGATTCCCCAAGTTGAGAATCGCCAAGGCGAAGTCATGCTGTACAAAAGGGATGGTGGTGTATGCATCATGTTTGCATGAATCTGGCACTTGTGACACCTCCTCACGTACTCACAACAATCTTTCTCCAATGTTGTCCAGTAGTACCCTTGTCTTATGATTTTCTTAGCCAGCATGTGACCGTTCATGTGCGGACCGCATACCCCTTCGTGTATTTCCTCCATCATTCTTCGGGAGCTCTTCCCGAACAAGCAAGTCAGGTTGTGGCCATTGTATCCTTTCTTCAACAATTTCCCACCACAAATGATGAATTGCGCTGCGAATCTTCGAATGGCCCTCTTGTCTTTCTCGGTAGACTCTTGGGGGTACATCCCCTTTTCTATGAAATCCCAGACATCCTGATACCATGGTGTCCCATTCTCTTCTTCTTCGATTGTGGCGATTATGTTGAATGAAGGCTCGTACCTCTGCTCAATTACCAAGGGCATCATCCTGACTCCCACAGGAATTTTGATCATTGAAGCTAAAGTAGCCAAAGAATCTGCCAGCTGGTTCTCTTCCCTGGGCAAGTAGAGGAATGTGATATTTTCGAACTGCCTCTTGAGTTGGTCGAGACGATCATGATAGGGCTTCAATCTTTCTTCTTTTACTTTCCATTCTCCTCTATCTTGAGATATGATGAGGTTTGAGTCCCCGAAGACGTCTATCCTCCGAGCCTTCAGCTCTATGGCCGCTTCCATTCCCAGAATGCATGCTTCGTATTCGGCGGTGTTGTTGGTGGAGTTATTGTTCAGCTTAACTGCCAATGGAGTATGGTCCCCGCTTGGTGATACGAGAATCATTCCTACTCCATATCCTTTCATGTTGGCTGCCCCATCAAAGTACAACTTCCACTGTTCTTCCTTGACTTCCATGATACTTTCGTCTGGAAACGGAAAGTTTCCACTTTCTTCGGATTCTATGGCATGTTCTGCGAGATGCTCAGCTACGGTTCTCCCTTTTGCCGACTTGCTTGTGACATACTTGATATCGAATTCGGATAGTAGAAGTAACCAACGGGATATACGACCGGTCATGGCAGGTTTTTCGAGGAGGTATTTTAGAGGATCCATGCGGGATATGAGCACAACCGGGAAGGCCAGCATGTAGTGCCTTAGTCGGCGAGTGCACCAAACCAGGGCCCAACATGTTTTTTCAAGGGTAGAGTAGTTGAGTTCATACCCAGTCATCCTCTTGCTGAGGTAATATATGGCTTTTTCGGAGTGGCTTTCTTCTCCTTCTTGGGCTAGCATGCAACCCATGGCATTTTCGGAGACAGACAGGTAAAGGAATAAGGGCTTATGAGGAGTGGGTGGTGAGAGGACAGGTGGATTTTGAAGGTAGGCTTTTATTTTGTCGAAAGCGGTTTGGCATTGGTCATCCCATTGGAACTTTTCTCCTTTTCTCAGCAATCGGAACAAAGGATCGCACGTAGTCGTGAGCTTGGAAATGAAGCGGCTGATAAACTGGATCCTTCCGAGAAAACCCCTTACTTCTTTTTCATTCCGCGGTGGTGTCATTTCGAGGATTGCCTTGATCTTAGAGGGATCCACCTCTATTCCCCTTTGTGTGATGAGAAAACCCAGGAGTTTACCGGAGGTTAGACCGAAAGTGCATTTCTTTGGATTCAACCTCATCTTGTATTTGCGCAGCCTTTCGAAGAACTTTTCCAGCGCTACCAGGTGTCCCTCTTTGTCTTTGGACTTCACGATCATGTCATGTACGTACACTTCTACTTCCTTGTGAATCATATCATGCAGTAGAGTGGTGGCAGCTCTTTGGTAAGTCGCCCCCGCATTCTTGAGTCCGGAAGGCATTACTCTATAACAGTAGGTCCCCCAAGGAGCGGTGAATGTCGTCTTTTCCCGATCTTCTGGCGCCATCAAAATCTGATTATACCCTGAGAAACCATCCATGAATGACAGTAGCTCATGACCTGCGGTGTTATCCACCAAGACGTCAATGTGGGGAAGCGGGAAGTCATCCTTGGGACTGGCCTTGTTCAGATCACAAAAGTCGACGCACACACGAACTTTTCCATCCTTCTTCGGGACTAGCACGATATTGGCAATCCATTCCGGATATTCGGTGACAATGATGAACCCTGCCTTGAACTGCTTCTCCACTTCTTCTTTAACCTTGAGGGCCCATTCCGGTCTCATGCGCCTCAGTTTCTGCTTGACAGGTTTAGAATTGGGGAGGAGAGGAATATGATGTTGGACGATGTCGGGATCGACCCCAAGCATGTCTTCGTAAGACCAAGCAAAAACATCTTTGAATTCTTTTAGCAAGAGGGTTAATTTTTCTTTTTCTTCTTTATTAAGAGTTGAGCCAATTTGCACAATTTGTGGATTATCTGTTTCACCTAGGTTAACTGATAAAGTATCCTCGATTATTTCATAAGCAGGTGGTTTTTCAATTAGTTGTTTAAGTTCGATTGGGAGATCCTCGGAGGGATCTGTGCATTCACGAGTGTTAGACACAGAGGAGTAAGCAGAATCGTCTTTCATTTCATTCATGATAGGTGAAGTGATTACATTGGACAGTGGTGGGCTTACGGTAACCGACTCTGGTACAGACTCGATAATTTGTAATACAGACTCCGGGGGGATAGGGGATTGGGAGACACAGATAGATGACTCTACAGCCTGGTTGCTCAGACCCTCCTCAGTTGGCTTGATCTGATCATCTTGGCTCTTGGCCCTCTCTTCTTCCTTCTCCTCAGCGGATTCCTCCCATATTTTCTTGATGGCTTCAGCGTCCAGGTATTTCGACCAGTCTTCCTCCGGGGTCTTCTCAACTTCTTCGGGATAGAACGGGTCTTGGTATGGGGGCCTTTCGCAGTCAGCAAAGATTTCAAGCCCGGGGTGCCTTTTCCCAGTGGTTTGATGGATCCAGGGTTCAGGGAACCCGAAGTAAGGGAAATCATCCCCTTCTTTGATGAACTGTCCGTTCAAAGTCTTGCGGTATGGGGGGAGACCCTTTACCCTTTTCTTCCATGGCCTCTGTAGCTCGACGTCTTCTTCAGTGGGCTTGTACCCCAACCCGAAAGTGCCTTGTTGCCCTTTGATCTGTGGGAACTCCCGAATTCCTTGCTGGCGCCGACCCAATCCCATTCCGGGGAAGTAGTTCATCTTGCGGACAATGTTGACAACTGCAGAGTGGACCTCAGGGAACCGGTCTTCATCATTGATCACATGGACTTCTTCCATGAAGAATCCTCCGATTTCTCCTTCTTCTAGCTCAGGTATTTGGACTTCAAAAATGGGAGCGTAATTTGGGAAAGCTTCGTTACCCCAACTATTACCGAGGATGATCTTTACTTCCTTCTCATGAATATACTTGATCATTTGATGCACAATGGATGATACAGCTTTGTTGGCATGAAGCCAGGGCCTTCCAATCAGCAGATTGAACGAGGCAGGTATGTCCATGACTTGAAAGATCTCAGTGCTCGCCAAAGACCCTACCCGGATTTGTAGAGAGACAGTCCCCATCACATTCCTCCTGGTATTATCATAGGCCCTCACAGATTGCACGGATGGCGTGATGTCAAGGATATTGACCCCCAAAGCAGTGGCAGTTCTCAAGGCACAAACATTCAAAGCAGAACCTGTGTCGACCAAACAAAACGGTACCTGCTGCTCCTTACATCCAACAGTGATGTATAGTGCTTTGTTATGCGCGGATCCTTCCGGTGGCAAGTCCTCATCAGAAAATGTAATGATCGGGTCGGGGGTAAGTGCGCCCAAGAAAGCCACCATGTCCTCCGGTGCGGTATCGATAGGAACTTCAATCCCAGCCAAGGCATTCAACACGGCTTGCCTATGCTTGTAGGATGTTACCATGATATCCCACATCGAGAGATGTGCTTGGGTCTTCTTTAGCTGCTTTATCAACTCATTATCTTCTTCGATGATCTCATCCATCTTACCCTTCCCCTTGTCCTTGACTGGACCTTTCTCAGTTACGTCGGTGGCAGGCTGTGGAGGCTGATAATTACGGCCTGACCTGGTCAGATGATCAATCTCGGCAGGAGTAGGCCCTTCTACAGTCCCATCCTTCTTGAACCAATCACAATCCGTTCCCGCAAATGGTTTTTCTGGTTCATTCCAGATGGAAGCATCACTCTCGTTGTTAGGATCATACCATTTGAGGTCTACCACCCCTAGGTCATGCTCTTCCAGGAAGAACAGGTCTTGCTCATCGTTAAGGTGCTGCTGCCACTCGTCATTCTCCCCTCCGATCAGATGAATTCCCTCAGAATCCGGGATGTCAATGAGGGGTAAGGGTTGTCCTAGGGGGGTGATATAAGTGGCAGGGTTGAAGGGTATAGGGTTGGACTCGATGAGGTTGACATTTTGGTGGTTTGGTAGGGGATTTTGGGTGATATGGGGCTGCTTCGGGGGTGGTTCCATGATATTCTGGTCGATCAGGTCTTGAATATCATGGCGGAGGCGCATGCAATCATCAGTGCTATGGCCAGGGGCTTGGTGGTAGGCGCATCTTTTAGACATATCGCAGTTAGGCGGGGGTGGGGTATTTCGAGACTGGAGTAGTTGGAGATGGCCCTTTTTGAGGAGGCGGTCCAAGGCTGAGGAGAGAGAGATTTCTAGCTTGGCAAAATTGCGAGGGGGCTTTTTCTGGAAAGGGCGGTTGGAGGGATTCGCCTGGTTGGAGGGTTGGTACGGTCTTGGAGGGTATGCCATGGGTCGGCTACTAAGGGCATTGACATCCGGGGGATTCCGGGAGTAGTTGGGCCTTCTTGGCTGACTCGGAGGGTCTTCCTTTTTGATCTTCCCTTCCCTGATAGCATCTTCGATTCGGGTTCCGACCTCAAACAACTCTTCAAACGTGGAGATGGACTGGTAGAATAATTTCTCATGATAAAGCGGCTGTAGATTCCGGATGAGCATCCTTACCTGTTCCTTTTCAATCGCCCGGTGGGTCATTTGAGCTACCTTGTTCCTCCATCTGCTCAGGAACGCAGCGAAGGATTCATTGTTGCTTTGCCGGGTCGTTTCCAAATCCCTGATAGTGACATCCAGCTCCTGGTTGTAGGAGTAATGATCGACAAAAACTCGAACGATATCTTCCCAGGCCCGGGTTTTGGAGGCTTCCAAGGTTAGGAACCATGATAGTGCGGATTTTGCCAGAGTTTGTGGGAACAGCATTGCGATGTGCTCGTGGCTACAACCCATGGACTGGAAGATACTCATGCATAGCTTCACGTGACTTTTCGGGTTCCCAGTTCCATCAAAACGATCGATGGCAGGCATTTTGAAGTTTTCCGGCAGTTTCAACTTGACAGGCTCAAAAAGGCCTTCCAGGTCTAGCATGTAATCATCGACTCCCTTGCTTTTTCTCAGCACGCTCTCCAGTTTGTCGACCTTGTCCATTTTTTCCTGGAGCTTCTTTTCATATGCGAGCGGTGGGACCCCTTGAAACCAGTTTTCCTCCCCATTATTCTCATGTAGAGGAGGTTCAAACCTTGGTGGCGGAAACTCGGGCGGGGGTTGTGGCTGTTGCTGCTTTAGTTCTTCCATGAATTTCAGGACTTGGGCTAGACTGTCGGATTGTTGGCTTATAGTCGCTCCTAACTCGGTGACCTTGTTTTCCAATTCTTCTCTATTCATATTGAAGCGGACTGTCGGACCGATTCTGACTAAACGATTATCCGAACTCCTGGTCCACAACGAGGATTCCGACTGTTGACCCTGGGAATCTATACTGACCTGACAGATTTTGAGAGAAATGGGTGTATCAGGTCCTGACAGTGATGACTTTTAGACAGACAAAGACAGTGACGTGGACTGACTCGAGACAGTGCGTGCAGAGAGATGGGGATGGTGTATGCATGGGAGACAAGCATGCGGATGTAAGGCCTAGTCTATATGACGTTCCTATTTCTAACAGATAGAAGTTAAGCAATTAAGGTCCTAACCATATAGAGTGTGCCAATCTTACTTTCCAGTACGATCACCAAGGGATAACAGGGGTTTTCAGACGTTTCCGATTGACTAGGACAGAGTCTCTGGGAGAAACTGGTAAGTACGGTTATATCTGGGATATTCGGACAGAGTTTCTGGGAGAAACTGGTAAGTATGGTTATATCTGGGATATCTTTACAGAGTTTCTGGGAGAAACTGGTAAGTATGGTTATATCTGGGATATCAGGACAGAGTTTCTGGGAGAAACTGGTAAATCTGGTTATATCTGGGATATCAGGACAGAGTTTCTGGGAGAAACTGGTTAATATGATTATATCTGGGATATCAGGACAGAGTTTCTGGGAGAAACTGGTTAATATGGTTATATCTGGGATATCAGGACAGAGTTTCTGGGAGAAACTGGTTAATATGGTTATATCTGGGATATCAGGACATAGTTTCTGGGAGAAACTGGTTAATATGGTTATATCTGGGATATTAGGACAGAGTTTCTGGGAGAAACTGGTTAATATGGTTATATCTGGGATATCAGGACAGAGTTTCTAGGAGAAACTGGTAAATCTGGTTATATCTGGGATATCAGGAAAGGGTTTCTGGGAGAAACTGGTAAGTATGGTGATAGTGATCATACTTTCTAGCAGGTTTTCATACTCCTATGTCTCAAGACCGACAAACAAGGTTTGCGGTGTATATCTTTGCGAGCATGGAGCAGACATCCTTGTCATGATGCTTAGGCAGGTCAACACAATGTGATTACATGTGAGGGATTGCCTTGGGAATCATAAGAAAGAGGTTCTGTTCTATGCCACATAAGCGTCTACACCGCGCAGGTAATCCCGTCAGGGCATACAGCAGTTATATCATTTTGTCCTATCTGAAAAGAAAAACGAACAGTCCTATGAAAGGTTCGACAGGAATCTATATGCAAAGGCTGGGTTTAGTCAAAGAGGGTCCGTTGACGAGAGTTCCAATATACCGTCAGAGAGACAGTACGGAGGCTTTTACTCTTTTTGATATACCTTGGAAGGTACAGTATCAACGGTGACTTGTGCCCTGGCACAGCAAGACCTGAACAATGTCAGCGCCGCGTTTCAGACACAGTCAGGAGGGTAAAATGCAGAGTGCAATGCGGTGAACCAGACATAGTAAAAAGATGATTTTAAGGATGTTTCTTATGAGTCAAACCTCTGTATTATTTTGTTTTAAAAAATAAAAGTCCCCAGTGGAGTCGCCAGATTGTGGACACGCGGAGTCGGACCACTTCTCTCCCTTGTTTGAGATTTGTTTTTGAAACTTGATTTGAATCAAGGAAAGAAAACGAAAGGTCTGTTGAAAACAGATACAGAGTCGCCACTTGGTCTTTAAGGAACCAAGAAACCTAATTTTGACTCACCCAAACGGATAAGGGCACCGGCCCTTCATAACCAAAGAACTTGGTTTGGGGTTTTGGTACGAGAGAGGAAGGAGCCTTTGTCACGACTAAAACACCCTCAACTCGCCCCGTCTTTCAACGGGCCTCAATTAGCATCCAAATAATCATCTTATACTATGTATGGTTCGACAATTAATACTATGATAGTATATTACATCACATAAGAAAATCTAAAATGGAAGATCAAAAGATAAAATACCATTCATAAGATCTAAATCAAATATCATGCAATGTACGGTGAAAGATCACACAAATAAACCTAGGAAAAATCGTCTAATCATATATCAAATAATCAAGACTTCCTAATCTAAAGGGGACATGAATTTGTTCTTGAAACAAGTAAAAAGAAATGAAAATATGCTTAGCAAGCTAGTATGATGCATGTTATTCTTTGAGAAAAGAAGATCTTCTCAATCCCCGGGACGGATAAGAAAGGACGATTAGATCGAGGGGAAGCATGAACGTGAGATCAAGTTCATTCCTTATAATCTTCTTAGATTAAGAGTTACAAAAACCCCAAATCATGCATGAATGCATTGTATGTATCTAAAAATGTGCAAAGGTTGTAGTGTGTTTTGTGTGCATGGATTTCTAAAATGACTTAGGAGTCTAAAATGTGCATGAATGAATGGATTAAATCAACATGGGATGCATACAAATGTAGTATGAACTACTTCCTAAGATATGAGCTAATTTGGAATGCATATAAGCATTAAATCAAAGAATGAAAGTTGAAAGGTGCTTGCTGTGAATAGTGGACAGACTGCATGTATTACTTTGCAACATTATAATGGGAGGTCAAACGTGCCTAGAAATATGTGAGAAAAATCCGAGATCATCCTTATTGTGTCTAGAAAATAACCCAAAAAGCCAAACATAAATAGCTATCACAGATTAAAAGAAAAAAATCAGAATGTACACATGACTCAGAAACAAAAGCTGCACTGTTGACTGATTTTGTATGATTTTTCATAAATCAAAGAAAAGGTTTATGATGACCCATTATATACCAAAGGTTTCCTAAGACACCCTAGTTTTATAAAAAAAATAGAAAAGATATATGTACAGTGATGCAAATATCCGGAATAAGTACAAGAAGTTGGGTGAACATTCTGTGAGAACAGAGGCAGATTATGAATATGAACTTCTCACATCCAAAACAAATACTTTCACATCTCTATAATTGATGGGAAAACATAGGGACAAACTATGATGTATTGGGAAGGTTTTCCAAGTGGTTTCATCATCATAACTCGAGTATTTAATTCAAAACAAATCTTTGAACCTGAACAGCTCACTGTTTAGGGTCATTGTTTTGGAGATTTTGGGGAAAACAAAGTTTTGTTTCTTGAAACCAAATGAGAGGGATTGAGAGGGGTTTTGAAATAGATGTTTTGAAAACATATTTCAACACCCAATAAGGATTATGGCCACTTAGAATACCAACATCAAACTCATCATTAAGAATCTCCAAGATTGTTGGAGAGATTTATTTTATTTTTTGAACATAACTCCAATACATTCCAAGAATACCTTGGAAGTATTGAGGTTATGATCATCATCTATCAAACATGTTTTTGAGGTGAAGAGCTACAATCCATAAGGATTCACTCGCCCCAAACTTCATGTCATCACTTAGATGATGATGAACTAGTAAGTAAATAAAGAAAAATAGAAAAGAAATGGGATAAGAAGGGATGAACAATAAATAAACAAGCAAGTAGATGATGATCAATAGATGATATTCATGAAGCATGAACTTGTAGATTGGTGTTTCACTCATATGTAATGACACTAGACATGGAAGAAGCTTCCACTCTCTTAAATGCTCACTAAAATGGTGGTTGGGAGTATTGAATGTTGAAGTAAATGGAAGTAATGAAGTAAAAACAAGGTTTACAACTCACTTTTGTTTTGAAAATCAAAGAAGAAAGCTTCTTTTCTCTCAACTCTAACCTTATCTCTACAACTTTCTCTCCCAAACTTTTCCAAAACTCACATTTGACTCCCCTAAAATGAGGAGTAATGGGGTGTTTATATAGGCCAACTTGGGGTGGTTTTGGGATTTAGAAAGTACTCCCATTGGCTCCAAACATCTGAAATCATAAAACTATGTCGTTTTGGCTTTTAATTAATCAAAATGGGACCACAAACTTAACTACAAAAATACACTGTTCTGGAGGGGAGTGCCGCGGCGGCACTGGGCCAGTGCTGGGGCGGCAGTGGGCCAGTGCCGCGGCGGCAGTGCTCCTTCGTCTGGATAATGCTGTTTAGGCCCACTGAAGTTCCGGTATTCGCGAAAAGGCCCTATTTTGTCCGAAATTCACAGAAAATGCATACGAACTCCAAATTGAGGTTGTGATATTCCGTTGGAAAGGTAATGGAGTCTACTTTACATAAAAAAATAGTTCGGGGATAGGTCACTTTGAAAAGTTTTGCGGTATTCGCGATAAAAGCTGATTTGATCGCCTTTTTCAACTTCGGAAATTCATAATAAATTTGTTTTAAATTTAGAAATTATGTACGATATACCGTTGGCAAGCTATTGACCTCTAGTACCCATAAAAAATATTTGAAAATTGTTCCGGTGCCCCGATTCCAAAGTCAAATTCTGGTCAAACTGGTCAAACCTGGGATTCCCGGGAAGTTCTGGAAACCTCCGGGAGTTCCCGGGAGCTGATGTTTTCGCTCGATTTTCTTTTGGAACTTGTTTTAACACTTTTCCCATGATTTAAAATGATTTTGGTGAATTCGGACGATTTCGGTCAACCTTGGTCAAACCTAGTCAAACCTTGGTCAAACCGGTCAACGGGGACTTTCTGGGAACTTCCGGGACTTTCGGGGGTCTCTGGGAGCCGACGATTTCATCTGATTTCTCTTAAAAACTCATTTTATCGCTTTTCATATGACATAGCATGTTTTCAGAACTTTGAGACCAAATCTGGGAGTTTTCGGGCTTTCGGGGGCATTTTGGTCATTCTGAGCATTCTGAGAGATAGAACTGACTTCCGAGAATCCTTTTTGAGTCTTTTACGATCATTGTGAACCACCAAGCTATGGGTCTCCTAAATCTGATAGCCGACAAAATGGGGTGTCTACACGTCCAGTAGTACCCTTCTCTTATGATCTTCTTGGCTAGTGTGTGACCGTTCATGTGTGGACCGTATACCCCTTTGTGGATTTCTTCCATCATCCTTCTGGAACTCTTCCTAAACAAGTAAGTCAGGTTGTGACAATTGTACCCTTCTTTAACAATTTCCCCCGCAGATGATGAACTATGTTGCTACCTTCGAATCGCTCTTTTGTCCTTCTCAAAAGATTTTTGGTGATACACTTCCTTTTCTATAAAGTTCCAGACATCATGATACCATGGTGTTTCATTCTCTTCTTCTTCGATTACAGTGATCATGCTAAATGACGGTTCGTATCTTTGCTCGATTACCAGAGACATCATTTTTACCCGTACAGGGATTTTGATCATAGAGGCTATGGTGGCCAATGAATTTGCTAATTGATTCTCCTCCCTGGGTAGGTAGAAGAATGTTATCCTCTTGAACTGTTTCTTGAGTCCATCGAGATGATCATGATAGGGCTTTAGCCTTTCTTCTTTCACTTTCCATTCTCCTCTGGCTTGTGACACAATGAAATTTAAGTCTCCGAAGACATCCAATTTTTGAACTTTCAACTCTATGGCCGCTTCCACCCCCAAAATGTATGCCTCATATTCAGCAGTATTGTTGGTGGAGTTATAATTGAGCTTGACTGCCAGTGGGGTGTGGTCCAATTTGGCAATACCAGAATCATACCTACTCCGTAACCTTTCATGTTGGCTGCCCCATCCAAGTACAATTTCCACTCCTCTTCTTTGATTTCCATTATATTCTCATCTGGGAATGGAAAATCTCTATTCTTTTTAGAATCACCAGCGTGTTCTAGAAGATGCTCAGCTGTAGTTCTCCCCTTCACCGATTTTCTTGTTATATACTTGATATCGAATTCAGATAGTAAAAGTAGCTAACGGGATATACGACCGGTCAGGGAAAATGTTTTGAGGAGGTATTTTAGAGGATCCATGCGGGATATGAGCATAATCGGAAAGGCTAGCATGTAGTGCCATAATCAGCGGGTGCACCAGACTAAGGCCCAACACTTTTTTTCGAGGGCAGAGCAATTGAGCTCATACCCAGTCATCCTCTTGCTAAGGTAATATGTGGCTTTTTCAAAGTGGTTTTCTTCTCCTTCTTGGGCTTGCATGCAACCCATAGAATTTTCGAAGACAGATAGGTAAAGAAATAAGGGCTTGTGTGGAGTGGGCAGTGAAAGGACATCTTGATTTTGAAGGTAGGCTTTCATTTTGTCGAATGTGGCTTGGCATTGGTCATCCCATTGGAACTTTTCTCATTTCCCCAGTAACCAGAAAAAGGGATCACATGTAGTTGTAAGCTTCGAGATAAAATTGCTAATGAATTGAATCCTCCTAAGGAATCCTCTCACTTCTTTTTCATTCTGTGACGATGCCATTTCTAGAATTGCCTTGATTTTAGAGCGATCGACCTTTATGAGAAAACCTAGGAGCTTCCCATAAGTCACACCAAAAGTGCATTTATTTGGATTTAGCCTCATCTTGTACCTGCGCAATCTTTCAAAAAACTTCTCTGATGCCACTAAGTGTCTTTCTCTATTCTTGGATTTTACGATCATGTCATCTACATACACCTCTACCTCCTTGTGAATCATGTCATGCAATAGAGTGGTGGTAGCTCTTTGCTAGGTTGCTCCAGTGTTCTTGAGTCCGAAAGGCATCACTCTATAGCAGTCGGTTCCCCAAGGTGTGGTGAATGTCATCTTTTTTCGATCTTTCAATGCCATTAGAACCTGATTGTACCCTGAGAAACCATCCATGAATGACAATAACTCATGTCCTATAGTGTTATCTATCAAAACATCAATGTGGGGAAGCAGGAAGTCTTCCTTTGGACTGGATTTGTTTAGATCACGAAAGTCAACGCACACGTGAACTTTTCCATCTTTCATGGGGACTGGTACGTTGTTGGCAACCCATTCCAGATACTCTGTAACGATGATGAACCCTACCTTGAACTATTTTTCTACCTCTTCTTTAAACTTTAGTGCCCATTCCGATCTCATGCGCCTCAGTTTCTGCTTGACAGGTTTAGAACTAGGGAACAGAGGAATACAATGTTGGACAATATCGGGATTGACCCCAGGCATATCCTCGTAAGACCAAGCAAAAATATCTTTGAATTCTTTTAGCAAGAGAGTCAATTTTTCTTTTTCTTCTTTATTAAGTGTTGAGCCAATTTGCACAATTTATGGGTTATCTTTTTCACCTAGGTTAATTGATAAAGTATCCTCAATTATTTTATAAGCAGGTGGTTTTTCAATTAGTTGATCAAGTTCAATAGGGAGATCCTCGGAGGGATCTGTGCATTCACAAGTATTAGACATGGAGGAGTAAGCAGAACCGTCTTTCATTTCATTCACAAAAGGTGGAATGATTACATCAGACAATGGTGGGCTCATAACAACCGACTTTGGTACAGACTCGATAATGGGAAATACAGACTCCGGGGGAATAGGGAATAGGGAGACACAGATAGATGACTCTACATCCTAGTTGTTCAGACCCTCCTCAATTGGCATGATTTGATCATCTTGGCTCTTAGACCTCTTTCCTTTCTTCTCTTCAGCAAATTCTTCCCACATTTTCTTGATGGCTTTAGTGTCCAGGTACTTCAACTAGTCCTCCTCTAGGTTTTCACGACTTCTTCAGGATAGAACGGATCTTGATAGAGGGGCCTTTCACATTCAGCGAAGATTTCAAGCCCAGGGTGCCTTTTTCCTGTGGTCTGATGGATCCAAGGTTCAGGAAATCCAAAATTGGGAAAGTCATCCTCTTCTTTGATGAATTGTCCGTTCAAGGTCTTATAGTATGGTGGAAGACTCCTCACTCTCCTCTTTTATGGCTTTTAAAGCTCAATGTCGTCTTCAGTGGGCTTGTACCCTAACTTGAAAGTACCTTTTTGTCCTTTGATCTGAGGGAACTCACGAATCCCTTGTTGACATCGGCCCAATCCCATTCCAGGGAAGTAGTTCATTTTGCGGACAATATTGACAACCACAGAGTGGACCTCAGTGAACCTATCTCCATCACCAATCACGTGGATCTTTTCCATGAAGCAAACTCTGATTTCCCCTTCTAGTTCAGGTATTTGGATTTCAAAAATGGGAGCGTAGCTTGGAAAGGCTTCATTTCCCCAACTGTTGCCGAAGATGATCTTCACCTCTTTTTCATGAATGTAATTGCTCATTTGGTGCACAGTGGATGATACTGCTTTATTAACATGCAACCAGGGCCTCCCAATCAATAAATTAAATAAGGCAGGTATGTCCATGACTTGAAAGAGTTCAGTGCAAACCAAATACCCTACTTGGATCTGAAGAGAAACAATCCCCGTCACAGTTCTCTTGGTGTTATCATAAGCCCTCATAGATTACACAGACAGAGTGATGTCTAGGATGTTAACCCCCAAAGCAGTGGCAGTTCTTAGAGCGTAAAAATTTAGGGCAGAACCTGTATCGACCAGATAGAATGGCACTTATTGCCCCTTGCATGCAATAGTGATGTACAGAGCTTTGTGATGTGTAGATCCTTCCGGTGGTAGGTCCTCATCAGAGAAGGTAATGATTGGATCAGGGGTAAGTGTGCTTCAGAAAGCCACTATATCTTCCAGTACAACATCAATAGGGACCTCAATCCCAGCTAAGGCATTCAATACGGCCTGCCTATGCCTGTAGGATATCACCATGATGTCCCACATCGAGAGATGTGCCTGTGTTTTCTTCAACTGCTTTATTAACTCGTTATCCTCTTTGATGACCTCATCTATTTTTTCTTTCCCCTTGTCCTTGACTGGCCCTTTCTCCATGGTTTTTGTGACCGGTTATGGAGAATGATAATGATGACCCGACCGAGTCAGATGATCAATCTCGGTAGGAGTAGGTCCTTCTACAGTCCCATCTTCTTTGAACCACTCATAATCTGTTCCCATAAATAGTTTTTCTGGCTCATTTTATACAGAGGCATTGCTTTCTTTGTTAGGATCATACCACTTGAGGTCTACTGCTCCTAGACCATGATCTTCTAGAAAGAACAAATCTTGTTTATCATCTAGCTACTGTTGCCACCCATCATCTTCTCATTCAACCAGCTGGATCTCTGTAGAATTCGGTATGTCAATGCGGGCTAAGGGAAGTCCTATGGGGTGATATATGTGGTAGGGATGAAGGGTATGGGGCTGGACTCAATGAGGCTAATATTTTGGTTATTTGGTAGGGAATTTTGGGTGACATGAGGCTTCTTGGGAGGGGCTCAATGATTTTCTGGTCGATGATGTCTTGGATATCATATCAAAGGTGCATGCAATCATCGGTGTTGTGGCCAGGGGCTTGGTGATTGGTACATCTTTTGGACATATCACAACTGGGTGGCAGCAGGGTGTTTCGGGCCTGAAGGAGTTGGAGTTGTCCCTTTTTGAGGAGGCGGTCCAAGGCTGAGGAAAGTAAGATTTCTATCTTGGCAAAATTATGAGGATTTTTTTGGAAAGGGCGATTGGAGGGGTTTGCTTGGTTGTAGGGTTGGTACAGCCTAGAAGGGTATGCCATGGGTTGACTGCTAAGGGCATTGACATCCGATGGGTTGCGAGGGTACCTGGGCCTTTTGATTGACTTGGAGGGTCTTCTTTCTTAATCTTCCCTTCCCTGATAGCATATTCAACTCGAGACCCGACTTCAAACAATTCTTCAAAGGTGGAGATGGATTGATAGAATAATTTCTAATGGTAAAGCAGCTACAAATTCCAGATTAACATTCTCACTTGTTCCTTCTCAACTGGTCGGTGGGTCATTTGGGCCACTTTATTCCTCCATCTACTCAGGAAAGCGGTGAAGGATTCATTGTTGTTTTGTCGAGTATTTTCTAAATCTCTAATTATGACATCCAGCTCTTGATTGTAAGAATAATGATCGACAAATACTCGAACGATGTCTTCCCATGCCCGAGTTTTGGAAGCTTCCAAGGTAAAGAACCATGACAGTACAGACTTTGCGAGAGTTTGTGGGAACAGCATTGTAATATCTCCTGAGTGCAGCCCACTGATTGGAAAATGCTCATGCACAGCTTCACGTGGCTTTTTAGATTCCCAGTTCCATCAAAACAGTCAATGGCTGGCATCTTGAAGTTTTCTAGCAGTTTCAGCTTAATAGGCTCGAAAAGCCCTCTAGGTCTAGTATATAGTCATCAACCCCTTTACTTTTCCTTAATACACTTTCTAGCTTATTGACCTTATCCATTTTCTCTTGGAACTTTTTCTCATATGCAGGCAGTGGGACCCCTTGAAACCAATCTTTGTACCCATTATTCTCATATACAACGACGGGAGGTGGTACAAACCTCAGTGGTGGTGGTGGTACGAAACCTGGTGTTGGCGGGATCCAAGTTGGATACTGCGGCTGCTGCTGTTTTAGTTCTTCTATAAACTTTAGGACTTGGGCCAGGCTATCGGACTGCTGGCTTATGGTGGCTCCCAACTTAGTGACCTTGTTTTCTAACTCTTATTAATTCATGCTGAAATAACTTATCGGGCTGATTCTAACCAAACGATTGTCTGGATTTCTGACCCAGGACGAAGATCCCAGTTGCTGACTTTGAGAAACTATAGTGACCCTATAGATTCGAGAGGATCGTATCAGATTCTAATAGTGATAACTTTAGACAGACAAATGATAGTGATGTTAACAGACGTGGTCTGACTTGTGCACAGACTGACTAAAATAGTGCGTGCAGACTGACAGGAATAGTGCATGCAAATGAGACAAGTATACGGATGTAAGCCCTAACTGTATGATGCTCTTATTTCTAGCAGATAGCAGTCAAGTAAGTAAGGTCCTAGCCATACATAGTATGCTAACCTTTCCTTCCAGTATGATCACCATGGGATAATAGGGGTTTCCAGGATATTTTGAGGAGTTTGGACAGAGTTTCTGGGAGAAACAAGTTATATCTGGGATATCTGGACAGAGTTTCTGAGAGAAACAGGTTATATCTAGGATATCTGGATAGAGTTTCTGGAAGAAACAGGTTATATCTGGGACATTTGGACAGAGTTTTTGGGAAAAACATGTTATATCTGGGACATCTAGATAGAGTTTTTGGGAGAAATAGGTTATATGACAGGAGCAGTTGACGATGGTGATCATAGTGTCAAGTAAGTTTTCATACTCCTATGTCTTTGGACCTACAAATAAGGTTTACGGTGTATGTCTTTGTGATCATGGAACAGACATCCTTGTCATGGTGCCTAGGCAGGTTAACTCAATGTAATCACATATGAGTGGTTGCCTTGGGAATCACAAGAAAGAGGTTATGTTCTATGCCACATAAGCGTCTACACCGCAAAGGTAATACCACCAGGGCATACAACAGTTATATCACATTGTCCTATCTGAAAAGATAAATTAACAGTCCTATGAAAGGTTCTACATGAATCTATAGGCAACAGCTGAGTTAAGTCAAAGAGGGTCCATTTACGAGAGTTCCAATATACCGTCAAAGAGTCAGTACTGATGGTTTTTTACTCTTTTTGATATACCTTGGAAGGTACAGTATCAATGGTGACTTGTGCCCTGACATAGCAAGACCTAAACAATGTCAGCGCCACGTGATATGAGAATTATTTTGTGTGCGTTTGTGTGCTATACCCAAGTGTAGGTAAACGTGCAAGTAGTATTCTGGTTAAGACCAGGTCGATCCCACATAGAAGGTTGTGAAATAATCGAAGATACTTTATCAATTAACCTAGGCGAAAAAGATAATCCACAAATTGTGTAAATCGGCTCAACACTTAATAAAGAAGAAAATGAAAAATTGACTCTCTTGCTAAACAATTTTAAGGATGCTTTTGCTTGGTCTTACGAGGACATGCCTGGGGTCGATCCCGAAATTGTCCAACATCATATTCCTCTCCTCCCCAATTCCAAACCTGTCAAGCAGAAACTGAGGCGCATAAGGCCGGAATGGGTACTCAAGGTCAAAGAAGAAGTGGAAAAACAATTCAAGGCAGGGTTCATCATTGTTACCGAGTATCCGGAATGGGTTACCAATATCGTGCTAGTCTCGAAAAAGGATGGAAACGTTCGCGTATGCGTCAACTTCCATGATCTAAACAAAGCTAGTCCAAAGGATGAATTCACACTTCCCCACATCGATGTTTTAGTAGATAATACCGCAGGGCATGAGCTACTGTCATTTATGGATGGTTTTTTGGGGGTACAATCAGATTCTAATGGCACCAGAAGATCGGGAAAAGATGACATTCAACACACCTTGGGGAACCTACTGTTATAGGGTAATGCCTTTCGGACTCAAGAACGCTGGAGCAACCTACCAAAGAGCTGCCACCACTCTGCTGCATGACATGATTCACAAGGAAGTAGAAGTGTACGCATATGACATGATCGTGAAATCCAAGGACAGAGAAGAACACTTGGTGGCATTGGAGAAATTTTTCGAAAGATTGCGCAAGTACAAGATGAGGTTGAATCCAAAGAAATGCACTTTCGGTGTGACCTCTGGAAAGCTCCTAGGTTTCCTCATCACATAAAGGGGGATAGAAGTGGACCCCTCCAAAATCAAAGCAATTTTAGAAATGGCACCGCCACAGAATGAGAAAGAAGTGAGAGGATTCCTCGGGAGGATCCAATTCATTAGCCGTTTCATCTCCAAGCTCACAACCACATGTGATCCTTTGTTCTGATTGCAAAAGAAAGGAGAGAAGTTCCAATGGGATAACCAATGCCAAGCCGCCTTCGACAAAATTAAAACCTACCTCCAAAAACCACCCATCCTTTCACCACCTACCCCTCATAAGCCTTTGCTTCTTTACCTATCTGTCTCGGAGAATGCCATGGGATGCATGCTAGCCCAAGAAGGAAAAGAAATCAGCTCCAAAATAGTCATATATTACCTTAGTAATAGGATGACTTGGTATGAGCTCAACTACTCTACCCTCAAAAAACATGTTGGGCCTTGGTTTCGTGCACTCGCCGACTGAGGCACTACATGCTAGCCTTCCCAGTTGTGCTCATATCTCGCATCCTCTAAAATACCTCCTCGAAAAACCCGCTCTGACCGGTCGTATATCCCGTTGGTTACTTCTACTTTCCAAATTCGATATCAAGTATGTGACAAGCAAATCGGTAAAATGGAGAACTATAGCTGAACATGTTGTTGAACACGCCATTGATTCTGAAATAAATGGAGATTTTCCATTCCCGGATGAGAATATCATGGAAATCAAGGAAGAACAATGGAAGTTGTACTTTGATGGAGCAGCCAACATGAACGGCTATGGAGTAGGAATGATTCTAGTGTCACCAAATGGGGACCATACCCGACTGGCAGTCAAGCTCAATTATAACTCCACCAACAACACTGCTGAATACGAGGCATGCATTCTAGGGATGGAATCAGCCATAGAACTGAAAGTTCAGAAGTTGGATGTCTTCGGAGAATGAAACCTCATTATATCACAAGCTAGAGAAGAATGGAAAGTGAAAGAAGAAAGGTTGAAGCCCTATCATGATCATCTCGATGGACTCAAGAGACAGTTCAAGAACATCACATTCTTCTACTTGCCAAGGGAAGAGAACAGCTAGCAGATTCGTTGGCTACATTAGCCTCCATGATCAAAATTCCCGTGGGAGTCAAGATGATGCCTTTGGTAATTGAGCAAAGATATGAGCCTTCATTCAACATGGTCGCCGCGATCGAAGAAGAAGAGAACGAAACACCATGGTACCAAGATGTTTGGGACTTCATAGAAAAGGGAGCATATCCCCTAGAATCTTCTGAGAAAGACAAAAGAGCAATTCAAAGGTTCACAGCGCAGATCATCATTTCCAGGGGAACATTTTTTAAGAAAGGATACAATGGTCACAATCTAACTTGCTTGTTCAGAAAGTGCGCCAGAAGAATGATGGAAGAAATACATGAAGGGGTGTGCGGTCCACACATGAATGGTCACATGCTAGCCAAAAAGATCATAAGACAAGGGTACTACTGGACGACATTAGAGAAAGATTGTTGTGAATACGTGAGCAGGTGCCACAAGTGCCAGATCCACGCAAACATGATGCATGTACTACCATGTCTGCTCTATAGTATGACCTCCCCATGGCCATTCTCGACTTGGGGAATCGATATCATTAGCGAAATTGTCCTGAAGGTCGCAAATGGGAACCGATACATTTTGGTGGCCATTGACTACTTCACAAAATGGGTAGAAGCCGCATCTTACAGCAAGTTAGGGGTCAAGGAAGTAGCCAAGTTCATCAAGAAGAACCTTATATGTTGCTATGGAGTCCCCCATGAGATCATTTCAGATAATGGTAGTCATTTGAAAGCTGAAGTCAGGGATCTGTTTGAGGAATACAAAATCACTTATCGCAAGTCGTCACCATACAGACCGCAAACAAATGGGACAGTCGAAGCTGCAAACAAGAATGTCAAGGCCATACTGCAGAAATCGGCCGATACCTACAAAGACTGGCATGAAAAGCTACTGTTATCACTTTGGGGATACAGAACATCGATAAGAACGTCCACAGTAGCAACTCCTTACTTACTTGTATATAGAATGGAAGCAGTACTTCCAGTCGAGAGAGAACTACCATCCCTGCGCGTTATAGTAGAATGTGAAATTTCGAAATCGGATTGGTTAAGGTAAAGGTGCGAAGAATTGCCTCTCATAGATGAAAAGCGCCTAGCAGTAGTCGACCATGTCCGAATCTATCAAAATAGGATAGCCCGTGCTTTCAACAAAAGGGTTCGTTCAAGGAAAATTGTCAAGGGTAACCTTGTCCTTAAGGAATTGCGAGCCTCGATCTTGGATCCACGCAGAAAGTTCAAACCCAAATGGGTCGGCCCTTATATCGTCAAAACTATCCTTTCTGGACGAGCAACCAACCTCATGGACCTCATTGGCGTTGAATACAAAGAACCAATCAACATGGATCACCTCAAAAAGTACTGTGCTTGACCATTCCCTAAGACCAATTTTCTTTCAAGCCTCGCCCTGAACTACGCTCGACTTGATTCCCACTCAGGGATACATAGGCCACCACATCGGTTCGGTCGACACCATCATAATCAGCCCCTTTTCTTTCAAGACTTTGGCCCAAACTACGTTGGACCTGATTCCCATTCGGGGGTACGTAGGCAGACTTTCAAAAAAGAAAAGAAGGATGGCTCGCTAGGTCTAAAATCCAAAATTACGCCTAGGTAAAAGTTAGAGTTAAATCCAAAGTGAGCAATAGAAAAAGGGGGAAAAGAGCTCGCTAGGTCACCTAACTGGTGCCTAGGAAAAATTATGAGTGTGTGAGAAAAATGAAGTCGCGGTCCTTACCATAACCCAGAAAACACCCTTCACACTAGGGGCAGACTTTGGCCACCCACCTCTTTTACCTGAACCTCTTCTAAACTAGGGGCAAACATTGGTCATCTACCTCATTTGCCTCACAACCATACATATCCCAAACTAGGGGCAAACTTCGGCCACCCGCCTCGTTTGCCTCTAATCATCCTAGCATGACCAAATAAGTACTAAAAGCAAGCTTCTGATCAAAATCATACTACAAAAGTTTTCAGAAAGCTAAATGCATAATATAAGGTTCTCGAAGTAACCAAGATTCACCGATAAACAAACTTCGAATATTACATAAGCAGGGATAAATGACAACACAAAAAGTTCTTTCAGAAAGCAATCCCAAATATCAAAGACACTTGGAGGAAAGAAGCAGAATCAGTCAAGTCTAGTTTTATTTTGTGTCATTTATTTCTTCAAAGGTCTCTAGAAATAGGCTCTTGCTCGACCAGCCCAGCTCCTGATGAAGCAGCAATAGTAGTGGCTCTGACTTTGGAAGCAAAGACCCTCTCAATAAATCCCTGGGGGACCTCTTGAACTCGTCAATACTGTCTGGCCAATCGGCGAGTATGATAGAAAGAGGTCTCTCTCAGACCCATCAGCCATACTCTCTGGTAATCCCCGAGACTAGTGGTCACAGTATGAAGGCCCCAACGCCTCACGATCCAACAAATATCAGCCTCGGATAAAGCACCCATCATGTTAACCCAATCGGCAGAAGTGTAATCAGAATGAAGCACAGTCCCACAAAAATAAACTAGCAGCACATTACCTATCCAGAACTGAAGGCGCTCGTAGAGCCAAGCCTGTAACCCAAAAGGTGCCCCAAAAAGAAGAAGCGTTCCTTGATTGAAAGCACGATCCAAACCATTCAGGGTTTCAGCCAGAACAATGGCCATGGGATTCCTGCTAAATTTCAGCCCAAGGCACACGTGCACCATGTCGATAGAAGCACTCGAGAACAGAAAGTGCAAAGTCATGCACAATATTAGAGCAGCCCCGCAGGTAGCATCATATACGCTAAGATTCCCAGGACTAGCATACAGGGCGATGATGGAAGCAATGTCAAGAACCTCACCATAAATTAGCTGGCGGGAAATAGTAGTGGAACAGTTCAGGTATTCAGCCCAGCCAAGCCTCGCGTAGGATTTAGGGTATCAGCAGAAGGAAGAATCAGGTCAGAGTCAGAATCAAAGCCAAGGATACCACAGAACTCCTCAAATAGGGGACATATCTCCAGGCTGTTGAAATTGAAGACATGGTTCACCGGGTCCCAGTGGACAATAGCATAACGCATGAACTCAGTGTTCAAAGCCATCTGGTGAAGAGAGAATAGCTCGGTCAGACCGTAGCTAAAGAGGTTGATCCGCTCCACACCATCCGTGATGTTCAACCAAGCTTCAAATTGAGCGGGATCATACAATGCCATATTTTCTGTCGCTGCTCTAGCAAAATTCAAAATTTCGGTAGTATCTCCCCGTTTCAGTGACTATCCTGCCTACAAGGAAAACACACTCACTATCACAAAGCTGCTCATCGCAGTAACATCAACAATCACAGAATCATTGTGCACAACCACCAACCAAAGCAAGCACACAACTACGCCTTCAAATCAGAAACTATCCGGCTCGAAAGACAAAACGTCATAATACTCTATCAAGGGCGATAAATCATCCTAAAGATCATCCTACACATTATTCATAAGTACAACCCAATCAAAGACATGAAATAGAGACAAAACAAAGTCCCCGCTTAGAAGGCCTCAGTCTTCCTCTACTTCATCCTCTGTCGGACCACCCAGAGTGTACGTCGGCGATAGCCTACTCCTGCCACCTCTGCACCTCAGCCCGGTCCTCGACGAGCCAACACCACCCTCATGATACTGCACACACAAATAAAATGAAAGCAATCAGTAGAGAAACAACAAAAAGTACAAAAATGAAGTCGAGTCAGAGACTTACCAAGGATGCCATCCGACCGGTGGCGAACTGCATCATACCATCCATCTGTTAAGGGAAAAATCAGGGTTAGGACCTCATAACCTTAAGGAGCGCAAAATTAGAGACATACCCGATGGTCTCGCGTGAGAACCAAAAACCGTAAGCTAGCTGCCCTCCTCAGCATAACTCCAAGGGACTTTGAGGACGCCTGCTGGCTGAGTAGGATACCCACATGTGACCCGGTGCACCTCCATAACCTTGGGAGAACCATCAGCACCCAAAATATTGACCGTCTAGTCCCAAGGAGGGGTAGGATCGAAAACTGGAGTAGCCTGCCTCATGTACATCTATAGGCACAAAACAAATTAGGCAAAGATGAGTCCATAAAACATAGGCAACAGATAGAGATAAAAATGTAAAAGAAACTCACATCCAGGAGTGGGAAATTGGGCATCAGAAAGTGGCCACTGTAAGTCTCATAGCCTGTCTCAGAGAGGAAGTGATCCCAAATAAAGCATCACCGAAAAGGTCATCAACATCCATCACAGGAGGATTATGAGGGACGTGATACCTCGGACCGCCAACCACCTGTCGAGACACTCACTTGCCAAGGAACGATTACCTACTTTTGGTACTTTCCATCAGAAGTCGGCAAGTGGCAAGGGGCCTGACCACCTGTATCTCCTCTAGGACAGCATAGGTAATGCGCTCCCAAGGCGTCCAATCAACACTAGTAGTTGTCAACCCAGATAAGAAGTTTTTGAGGAGAACAATCCGATGAGCCCCGCTCTTTACCCCGACAACATCCCTCCGCCATCTCAAGCCCCGGGGTAGCAAAGGTATAGGAGCCATGCCTTCTTCATCTTCACCTCATTCATCAGCAGGGGAAGGAGCCAACATCTTCAGGTATTCAAAGCTCCAAAGTTGCACAGACAAAGGAAAAATTAGAAAAGACAAGAAGTACGGAAATCAAAAAAGCCGAAAGATAAAAGAGGTTACAGTACATACTTCCAAGCTCGCTAGAATCCCCCCGTCGATTTGATATCACCCCGGGAAACCTCACCTATATGCTTGTAAAGGTAGGCCAAGGCAGCACCACCCCAGTCATAAGAGGGGATCTCACCAATGGTCACTAGGCAAGAAAGAAGCCTCAAGCTTACCCGGTCATTCCATGTCATAAAAATTGAGTAACCAAGGATATACAAATACCCTCAGAAGCTGAGAATTATTCAGGTTGTGATTCCCTCTGTCGTATACCCGGTAAAGCCAGTCGCAAGGAAATTTGTGCCCCTCCAGATTAGGAGGAATAACCCCAATCAACATCTTGACAGCCTCGGGATAAATCTCATAGAAGTAGTCCAGAATCATGAACTTCCTCCCAACTCTCAAACCGGTAATCATGGAAAAATCAAAAGGCGTCATTTTTAGTTCACCAAATGGCAGATGAAAAGTATTGGTGGTGTCCCACCATCTCTCAGCAAGAGCGTAAAAATGCACCAGATCGTTGGTACTCTTTGAAACTAGACGGACAAAGCCACCAAACTCGGCATTGTCTACCATTCTCTTGACGACAGACGAGAGTTGGGTGTACCACAGAAAAGCGTGAGCAAGGCTACCATGGCCCTTTAATGTCACTTCCGGCACCTGCACACATCAAAAATGACAAAAAACTAGCACAAAATCACTATTCATGACAGAAAGTTCAACTTCACAAAATCTACATACAAGCACAAAATAAGCTTCCAACAAACTCTAGGTGCACACTACAATTCATAAAACTAGCACAATGCACAAATTAGTCCTAAACTGTCGAAAGCTTCACATACCAGGCTCGCTAGAGCCGTGATCAAAAGATAACGTTGGCGTCCCATAAAATCAAGTCTGGGGTTTGGCTATCGACTTTCATTCATTCCTTGGCCTTCTTAGACGGTCTCCTTGAGCTCGAAGCCATGGATCTGCAAAAAAAAATGAAAGCTAAAACCAAACTTTCTTCTTGAAAAATGGAACAAACCAAAACACCAATCCAAATTCCAATCATGGGGAAAGATTACTCACCTGAGCGTGCACAAGCTGTGTTTTGACGGATTTTGGCTCCAAAAGCACCCCGCAATGGCCAAATATGAGCTTGAAATGCTCAAAAACCTGAGATATACACACATGAAGTCTGCAGTGCCTCTGCGGCATTGGCCAACTGCCGCTGCGGCAGTGGCCCAGTGCTACCACAGCAGTGCTTACCGTGGGCCCCACTTCACTCCATTTCAGCCCATTTTGGCCCATTTTGGCCGTTTTAGCTCGTTTATGGTCCCGATTAGCCCCGGTGGCCCATTTTAGTAAAGATTTATGAGGTTTTATCCCCAGTAGATCCATTTTATCCCCAGCAGATTTAGTTATTCCCTCGAGGATAGAATCAGAAAGATATCAACTACCGAAGGCCCGAATTGGCTTTTCGAACTAACCATTACAATGACCTGATCAACCGTAAGAGATTCAGAGATGAGTCCTAGTTCTTGATCAAGAAACAGTTAAGAGAGATTCCCCGAGAGTCCTACATCATCCCCCAAGGACAAAAACAGAGATACCAGCTCCCGGAGGCCCCGACCGGCCCTCTTGGATTGAGCGCTGATAGATTTGATCAACCGTGAGAGATTCAGAGATGGGTCCTGGTTCCCGATCACGAAAAGAGAGATTCTCTGAGAGTCGTACGCCATCCCCCGAGGACAAATACGAAAGGATACTAGTTCCCACTATCCCTAGTAGAAAGCAGTAAAAGCAGAACCGACTCCCGAAGATCGATCATCAGGAACAACCAGAACATCACCCGTGTCCAGATTTCGAAGACGAGCACCATCGTTCCCCGACTCTGTGTCTTCTAATTATCATAAGCTTTCTCATCTGTCCATTTTCATAGCTTCCTTACCTATCGGTTATCACGGGATCCCTCGGTTACCTTTAGTTGTCATCCTCTGAAACCCTGTGTCTGATCCATTTTGCTTACAAAGCACGTTTCTCAGAATTTTAGAAGTTTGTCCCGAGACCCAGAGTTTCCAAACTGTTGTGTCTTTATGCAAATCAACCACTGCATCACAATTGGAAACACTAACACTCACTCATAATAGGATCAGAACACTAAACATGATAGGACTCGAGACACATCTATACATTACATATCATCCTCATAACATAGCATTCGCCTGTCTTGATGTCCATATGTGATTTGCTCCTTCGTGCCCCGAACTACGTCCTGGTCAGATTCCATTTGGGATAAGTAGGCAGCTCACGAAGAGCACGACCAGCCCTAGCCCAGCATCATGTTTTCTATCATTACATCTCTGCAACGCTTTTATCCTAAATCCATAGCCTCGAAAAAGATCTATCTCTTCAAAGCTTTGGCACTCGCTTGCGACATGTGTTGCCTCGCAAGTTCATGCCAAAGAGGGGCAAATTGTAGACACCCCATTTTGTCGGCTATCAGATTTAGGAGACCCATAGCTTGGTGGTTCACAATGATCGAAAAAGACTTAAAAAAAAAGGACTCTTGGAAGTTAGTTCTATCTCTCAAAATGCCCAGAATGACAAAAATACCCCTCAAAGCCCGAACGCTCCCGGATTCGAACCAAATGTTCTGAAAACATGCTACAACGTAAGAAAAGCAATAAAATGAGTTCTAAAGCAAGACCAAATGAAATCGTCGGCTCCCAGAGACCCCCAGAAGTTCCGAGAAAGTTCTCAGAAAGTTCCAATTAACCGGTTTGACCAAGGTTAGATCAGGTTTGACCAAGTTTGACCAAAATCGTCCAAATTCACCAAAAATTCTAGGATCATTCTGGATCATGTGGGAAATACTAAAATGAGTTCTAAAAGAAAATCGAACGAAAACGTCAGCTCTTGGGAGCTCCCAGAGGTTTCCAGAACTTCCCGGGAATTCTAAGTTTGACCAGTTTGACCAGTTTGACTTTGAAACCGGAGCACCGTATCATTTTTTAAAGTTTTTTTATGGATACTAGAGGTCAATAGCTTTCCAATGGTATACTGCACATAATTTTAGGATTTTAAACGAATTTATTATGAATTTTTGAAGGTGAAAAAAGCGATCAAATCGGCTTTAATCGTGAATACCGCAAACCTTTTCAAAGTGACCTATCTCCAAACTATTTTTTTTATGTAAATTAGACTCCATTACCTTTCGAACGGTATATCACAACCTCAATTTGAAGTTCGTATGCATTTTCTGTGAATTTCGGACAAAATAAGGGCCTTTTCGCGAATACCGGAACCTCTGGGGGCCTAAAAAGGATTATCTGGACGAATGAGGAGCAGTGCCGCCGCGGCACTGGCCCACTACCGCCGCGGCACAAGCCCAGTGCCGCCGCGGCACTCTCCCCCAGAATGGTCCACTTTTGTAATTTCTTTTGGGGGTTCATTTTGATTAATTAGAAACCAAAACGACGTAGTTCTATGTTCACATATGTTTAAGACCAATGGGAGTACTTATAAAACCCCAAAACCACCCCCAAATTGGCCTATATAAACCCCCTTGACTTCTCATTTTGGGAGGGTCAAATGCAAGCTTTGAAAAGATTTAGAGAGAAAGTTGTAGAGATAAGGTTAGAGTAGAGAGAAAAGAAGCTTCCTTCTTTAATTTCCAAACAAGAGAGTGAGTTCTAAACTTTGTTTTTACTTCATTGATTCCATTTACTTCATATTCAATACACCTTACCACCATTTTATTGAGCATATAAGAGAGAGGAAGCTACTTCCATGTCCAATGTCACCACATATGAGTGAAACACCAAGCTACAAGTCCAATACATCATTGAATATCATCTATCGATTGTTTATATATATGTTTGCTTACTTTGTTGTTCATCTTCTCTTACCTCATTTCTTTTTTTGTTTTCTTTATTTACTTACTAGTCTATCATCATTTATATGATGACATGAAGTTTGAGGTGAGTGAATCCTTATGGATAGTAGCTCTTGACCTCAAAAACATGTTTGATAGATGATGATTTCAACTCCAATACATTTCTATGTATTCATGAAGTTGTCTTTAAAATGGAAATAATACTTTCCAATGATCTTGGAGGTTCTTGATGTGAGTCAAATGTTGACATTTTAAGTGGTTATAATCTTCATTAAGTATTGAAAACATGTTTTCAAAACCCCCATTTCAAAACCCTCATTTTGATTTCAAGAAATAAACCTTGTTCTCTCAAAACCTTCAAAACAGTGAGCCATTTAACTTTAAAGAATTATTTTGAGTTCAATACTCAATATATGAATGCAAGACCACTTGGAAAGTCTTCCTAACTTATTATAGAACACCCATGATTTTTGGCTTGACTTGGAAACACTTGAAATGGGTCCATTTTTTTCCAAACATTCTGCCTCTTCTGTCACAGCAGCTAAGTTGATTTTCAACTTGCTTTACAGACAACTTTTCCAAACAGAGTGATCCCAACTTATTTTTTTCTTGAACTTCAATGTCTTAGGCAACTCTTTCTAAAATATGGGCCTCTAGATATTTTGCTTTTATTTTCTAAACTTTTCTAACATTTTAGTCGACAGTACGGACTCTGTTTCTGAATAACCTCTATTATTTATATGATTTCTCTCAATCTGTGATAGTGTTTAAATATTAACTTTTGGGTTGTGTTCTAGACACAATAAGGAAGATCTCCATAAAAAATCATGCATTGAAAACATTCCTATCACCTCTTCTCAATTTCCAAAAGATCATGTTACTATTCTATCCACTATTCACATCAAGCACTTTTACTTTCATCCTTTGATTTGATGCTTATATTCACTTCAAATTAGTTCATATCTTAGGAAGTGGTCCATACTACATTTGTACATATTCCATGATGATTTCCTCCATGAATTCATTCATGTTTTAGACTTCTAAGTCACTTTAGAAAGTCCATGTACACAAACACACTACAACCTTTGCACATTCTAGGATCATACATTGCATCCATGCAAGATTTGGAGCTTTTATGGCTCCTAATCTAAGAAGATTATAAGGAATGAGTTGGATGATACGTCTATACTTTCCCTCCATCTAATCTTCCTTTCTCATCCGTCCCAGGGATCGAGAGGTCTTCTTTCCTCAAAGATTAACATGCATCATTCTAGTTTGCTAAGCATATTTTGATTTATTTGATTATTTGTTACAAGAACAACTCATGTCCCCTTAGATTAGGAAAACTATATTACTTGATATGTGATTGGACAATTTTTCCTATGTTTGTTCATGTGGTCTTTCACTTTTGCATTGCATGATATTTGGCTAAGATCTTATGAACGATATCTTATCTTTTGATCTTCCATTTCAAAATTCTTGTCTAATGTAATATACTATCATAGTATTAATTGTCGAACCATACATAGTATAAGATGATTATTTGGATGCTAATTGAGGCCCGTTGAAAGACGGGGCGAGTTGAGGGTGTTTTAGTCGCGACAGAGGCTCCTTCCCCTCTCGTACCAAAACCCTGAGCCAAGTTCTTTGGTAATGAAGGGTCAGTGCCCTTTATCCATTTGGGTCAGTCAAAATTAGGTTTCTTGGTTCCTTAAAGACCAAGTGGCGACTCTGTATCTATTTCCAACATACCTTTTCCTTTCCTTTTTCAAAAATAGTCTTGAAACAAACTAAAAAGAGTGGATGAGTGATTCAGCGTGTCCACAATAATCTTCTTATATTAGGAGCCACAAAAACCCCAAATCTTGCATGGATGCAATGTATGATCCTAAAATGTGCAAAGGTTGTAGTGTGTTTGTGTACATAAACTTTCTAAAGTGGCTTAGGAGTCTAGAGTATGCATGAATGTATGAAGGAAATCATCATACGATATGTACAAATGTAGTATGGACTATTTCCTAAGGTATGGACTATTTCCTAAGATATGAACTAATTTGGAGTGCATGAAAGTATCAAATCAAATAATGAAAGTAAAAGTATGCTTCCTGTGAATAGTGGACAAAAGAGTGAGTTGATATTGTGAAAAATGAAAAGTGGGGTTAGAAATGTTTTTAATGCATGATTTTTTATGGAGATCATCCTTATTGTGTCTAGAACACATTTCAAAAAGCTAATCTACAATAAGTATTACAGATTAAGAGAAATCATATGAACAATAGAGGTTACTCAGAAACAGAGTCCGTATTGTCAACTGAAATGTTGGAAAATCTTAGAAAATAAAAATTTTTGGTAAAATAAAGCTTATTTCTTGGAATCCAAATGTTGGGGGTTTTGAAATAGGGGTTTTGAAAGCACATTTCCAGCACAAAAAGGGAATTAAGACCACTTGGAACATCATCATCAAACTTATATCAAGAACTCCCAATATTACTTGCAAAAACATAGTTTTGTTTGAGAATATGACTTCAAGAATACATATGAATGCATTGAAGTTAGAATCACCATCCATTAAACATGTCTTTGAGGTCAAGAGCTACTATCCATAAGGATTCACTCTCCTCAAACAACATGTCATCTAGATGATGATAAGCATGTAAGTAATCAAAGAAAAATAAAAAAGAAATGAGGTAAGAAGAGATGAACATTAATGTGAACATGCATGTAATATCAATCAATAGATGATAATCAATGTGATTTTGGACTTGTAGCTTAGTGTTTCACTCATAGATGTTGACATTTGGACATGGAAGTAGCTTCCTAACTCAAGATTGCTCAAAAATGGTGGTTGGGAAAGACTTGAATGTGAGATATAAGAGGGACCTCTAGGAAGTTTTGGGAACCTCTGGGAGCTCCCGAGAGCTGATGTGTTGGTCTAATTTTCTTTTAAAACTTGTTTTCGTACTTTCCACATGATCGAGAATGATATCGGAGCTTTTTGATGAATTTGGACTATTTTGGTCAAACCTTTGTCAAACCTGGTCAATCCTTGGTCTAACCGGTCAACGGGGACTTTTCAAGAACTTCTAGGACTGCCGGGGTTCTCTGGGAGCTGACAATTTCATCTGATTTTGCTTAAAAACTCATTTTATGACTTTCCTTACGACACAGCATGTTTTCAAAACTTTCGGTCCAAATCTGGGAGTGTTTGGGCTTTCAAGGGCATTTTGGTCATTTACACCACTTTCTGAGAATTTTGAGAGATAGAACTAACTTCCCAGAGTCCTTTTGAGTCTTTTTCGATCACTGTGAACAACCACACTGATCGGGAGAGAACAAATCCTATTTATACGCCTTAACGAGCATTTGCTAGTACCTTTTTATCCTGTTTTTGTATATTTTTACTTCGTTTTCTATTTTCTGACAGGTTTTGGAAGAAATCAAGTATATCAGGCTAAACAGGGTGAAAAAGCAGAAGAAAGAAGCTGAAAAAAACCAAGTCGCGCGCGCGACCCGCGCCCGCGAAAACCAGAAATCGCTCGCGCGATCCGCTCGGGCGAGAACCCCAAATTCACTCGCGCGATCCGCGCGCGCGAAGGCCCAGATGTCGCGCTCGCGCGATATGTGGAAAAATCAAAGTTGCGTGTTTCAGTATTCTGAAGACTCCTGTGCAAACGAGCTGTCCTGACTGCGTCCAGATTGTAAATTACAGCAGTTTTAGTGCGTTACGAGTTGTGAAGGCTTCCAAAACTTGTTGAAATCTATATATACCTTATTTTACTTCAAATTAAGGGTTAGCAATTATTATACATACATATACATACATACTTTCAGCCATTGAAGGGAGGGAAGCAAGGAGAAGAAGAAAAAGACCAAGGATTTCCATGGCCTCCTCCATCAACTACTTGTCATCTATCACTTCCATGGACGGCTAGATCATAGATCTAGGGTTTCAATGAAACCCTAGCCGAGTAATAGGGTTTTATTTATGTTTTTATTTTAGTTTTATTATGTATGGATGACAGTCACATGTTTAGAGGATTTTTATAAATAAATCGTGCTTCTATTGATTAAATCATTGCTTTCAAAGTTTATTCTTGTCTTAGATCTATTTTGATTGTGATGTGCTCAACGATCTATTCTTGCTGTGCTTGTTTAGATTGTTTACATGTGATGGTGCTTTATTGATTCGTGCTATCAAGTATCCGAATAGTCCATGCCTAGGTTAGATGGATTAGATCACAACCCTAGTTAAGTGTGGGATAATTCGTGCTAACTGCAGATGGATTATGTTGGTGCTTGAACCATGATTATCTTCTTGTCGGAGGAATTGGGCTTGTAGCTACAATTCCCCATTATCATCCAACGTAATAAGCTAAAGTAATTCATAAATATTCCTATTATGAAGCTAGTGGTGGATTTGCAATCCTAGGTTCCCTTAAACATTATTTAAAACAACTATTTAAATTGCTTTCATAGTTAGATTTATTTTTATGTTATTAGTTTAATTAAAATCAAATTAAATTCCGTTATCTTAATTAATTAAATTTAGTTTTTAAAATTAAAGTGTTTTAGTATTTCAATCTCTGTGGGTTCGACCTTTACTTCCACACTGCAAATCTTTAGAAAAGTAAAGAATACTTTTTATATCTTGATATTGACAACATCAATTTTTGGCGCCGTTGCCGGGGATTGCAAATTACTACCTTTAGTTTTATAATCTTCGTTTAGTTAATTCGTAAATATTAGATTAGGTTTTCTTTTGCTTATTTTCCGTTTTTTGTTTGAAATTACTAACTTGTTTTTTTTATTTTCTAGGTTATCAAGTCATAAAGTCAACGTTTCCGAGTGGAGTAGCTAATTACATCAAAGGAGCGTACGCTAATAAAATAAATAAAAATTAAATAAATCGCTTCTTGTGAACCTCGCTCTAAACCACTGTAAGTCAGGGCGCTGTGACGCACTATTTGCATTAGTTTAGGGTTAATTGCACTGCATTAGCTAGGAAACCCGGGGCGCTGGGCTTGACGCGGTCATTGCATTACAGGATAATTTGCATGCATCACAGTAGTTGAGTGCTTGTTATCTTAGTTGTGTGATTGCTATTTGTTTTCTTTTTAGTCAGTCTTTGTTTTTAGTTTCTTTTTCTTTATTTTAGTTTATGTTGGGTACACGTTCAAATAAACCAGATTTAAAATCTTTCGATCTTGAACTTGAACATACCTTAAGAACTAGTAAGTCCACAACCCAAGCTTCTAGAGCTAGGTTGCAAGCCGACGAAACAACTCTGATTCCGTCGTCGTTGTTTGAGGCCGAAATTCAGAGTACCCGTGAACGGTTAAGGAAAACTCAAACTTTTCAAATTGAATCGATTAAAATGGCTGACGGTGGAAATAACAATAACAATCAAAATGATGGTGCTAATATGAATAATCCTAATATACCGCCACCTCCTCCACTTAAAAACTATTTTATTCCGACTACTTACACGCCACAAACATGTATTGATTTACCGGAGGCGACGGCATCTCACTTTGAGATAAAGTCGTCTACCATCTCGCTACTTCCATCGTTCCATGGTCATTTAAATGAGGATCTATACAAACACTTAGGAGATTTTCAAGATATATGTTCTACTTTAAAAATTCAAAATCTTACTGATGATGACTTAAAATTGCGGCTCTTTCCATTTTCCTTAAAAGATAAAGCTAAGTATTGGCTCCAATCTTTGGAGCCAAACACAATTAAGACATGGGAAGCCTTGCACACCGCATTTTTACAAAAGTTTTTTCCTATTATGCGTACGAATCAAATAAGGAAATCCATAACTAATTTTGTTATGCAAGATGGGGAAACACTTTATGACACTTGGGAAAAATTTAAAGAATTATTACGCTCGTGTCCACATCATCAGGTTCCTAAGTGGCAATTGGTTCAAGTCTTCTACGAAGGGCTTATTCCCTCGGTCCGTAATACCGTCGATGCCGTTTGTGCGGGTACCTTCCTACACAAAAGCGCCGATGAGGCCTGGAAAATTTTTGAAACTTTAAGCGAGAATTCGATGCATCAGGCTGTGTCGGTACGTTCGGAGGGATATCATGCACAACCTAAGAGAGAGGTAAAGTTTGAGTCGAGTCAGTCAATTGAAATTAAAGAATTATCTCAAAAACTTGATCGACTTTTAACCATGAATCAAATGACAGCCCCACCCACTCATGATATTTGTGCATTATGTTCTGATCCTTCACACTCTATACTCTCATGTCCATCGGCGAGTCAATTTCCGGAATTCGTGGAGCAACACATAAATTCTATTCAACAATGCCCACGAAATAACTATAATTCGACTAATAATAATCCGGATGCGCCATGGAGAAATCATCCTAACTTCTCGTGGAAAAATAATAATAATAATCCTAATGAGGCGACTAATTTTCCTAATGCTTATCGACCTCAGTTTCAACCTAACCAATTCCAACAACCGCCGCCTAATGCGAATCCTTCAAGGGGTAATATTTTTGAGGAAAAGGTGTTGGCATCCCTTAAGACTATTGAAACGCAAGTACAGGCACAAGCACAAATAGTGCACTCTCACACGCAATCCATTGCGAAGCTTGAATCCCAATTGGGACAACTAGCTACTGTAGTGAGTCGTAGAAACGAGGGGACGTTGCCTAGTCAAACAATTCAAAACCCTAAGGGACAATATGAGGTTAAGGGGTCGAATGAACAAGTGAACGCCGTCTCAACTAGGTTGACTACACGAGAGGAAGAGGTAATAGAAATTCCGAATGAGAATGTGAAAGATAGGAATACTAACTCGAATAAGATGGGTGAGGATGTGGATAAAAATAAAAAAGCTAAAGAACCGGTCTCAACGAACTATATTCCGAGAATGCCTTATCCACCTAATAATGATGGACCGTCACATCTTACAAAGAAAACGTCAAAAATGGAAGATATACTCGAGGTGTTTAAACAAGTTAAAATTAATATTCCATTCCTCGATGCGATAAAACAAATTCCCGCGTATGCTAAATGTTTAAAAGACCTTTGTACACAAAAACGCAAAATACGGAGTCACACTCCTAAAAAGGTCTTCCTCACGGAAAAAGTAAGCTCTATATTCCAACACGCACCTCCAAAGTATAAGGATCCTGGTACACCTACCATCTCGTGTGTCATAGGTGACACTGTCATTCATCGGGCTCTCCTTGACTTAGGAGCTAGTGTTAATCTCATACCTTTTCACGTTTATCAACAATTAGGACTAGGTGAACTGAAACCTACGGCCGCTACTATACAATTAGCGGATCGTTCTATTAAAATTCCTAGAGGAATCGTCGAGGACGTCTTGGTTAAAGTTGATAAATGCTATTATCCTGTCGACTTCATGGTCCTTGACACTGAACCCGTGCTAGATGCTAGGAAACATACTCCTGTCATCTTAGGCCGTCCATTCTTAGCAACCGCTAACGCACGTGTTAACTGTCGGACGGGGGTAATGAAAGTGTCATTTGGGAACATGAACTTAAAATTAAACGTTTTTAATGCTATGGATCAACCTCATAAAAACAACGATTCCCTATGTGAGGTGGAAGGTGAGGTAAAACGGAATATTGAGCCTACCAAAGAAATAAATGTGAGTGGGGAAAATTATATAGCAGACGATGATGAGTGGATGAATCCTAATACCTCGGACCCTAATGCGGAATCGACTCGGAAGGTAAGAAATCGATTCGAACATAATGACAAACCGTCAATCGATTTAATTCAAAGCGATGTTATTTCTGCTTACCATCGAGCTCTTCCTAATATCCTATTGGGCACAAATTCTGATTTTCAGCCTCCATGAGTCTTGTGCTAGAAAGGTCTAGCTAAAGACGTAAAACAAAGCGCTTCTTGGGAGGCAACCCAAGCTTAATTTTGTCTGTTTTCTTTGTTTTTGGATGATTTTGGTCTGTTTTGGACATTCTGGATAGGTTTGGGGGTTGAAATTAATTTATTTCAGTAATATATACATAATTATAACCAAAAAGTGGAAAAAACCAAACTCGCTCGCGCGAGACGTCGCTCGCGCGGCCCGCTGGCGCGAGTTTGCCCCTTAAACATTTTTCTTTGCTTTTCTTTGTTTGAGGCATCGGGATCTCTTCGCGCCTGATTTCGCGCGCGCGAGGGGTCCCGCTGGCGCGATTTTTATTGATTAAAAAAAAAAAAAAAAAAAAAACAAAGGAATTCGCGCGCGCGACCGCCGCTCGCGCGGACCGCTCGCGCGATTCCCCCATTTCTGCATTTTCTTCTTTTGTTTTCTATATCAGTCCCCCATACTTGTTCGGATAGTTTTTACTTTTCTGTTTTTCTTTCGTAAGCACTTTTAGATCTAGTCCTTTGTTGGTTTTGTAGTTCTGGTTCTAGTTTATTTTCTTTTATAGTTTATTATCTTTTTATTTTCGAGTTTATAGTTTATTTATTTTAGTTAATGTATTTATATTTCTTTTAGCTGTTTTTATTATTTTGGTTGTTTAATTTTCTTTTGTTAAAAAGTAACAGGTAACATTGAACTTTATTGTCATATTCCTTTGTGTTAACCTGTTCTGTGTTTGCCGAGATCGAGGTATTATCGTTCTTTCTTACATGCTCTCCTTTCTTTCATTTTATTGTTTCATTGGGGACAATGAAAGGTTTAGGTTTGGGGGTATGCACACACATGCACATTATTATGCACTAATTTTAAAATTTTTCAATAAGTGTGTTTAAATAAACGATGTTACCGATGTTTTTGAGATCTCAATTTGATACTTCTTAGTATGTAACGTGATTCGTTATAGAATGGTAAACATGAGAATATGTGGTTAAATATTTGCTAAAGTCATGATGTAATGTTTTAAGCTATGTATTGTTTGGAATCGTAGTTTCATATCATAGATTTGCACACAAACTTATGCACTGCACGTAGTCATTTGAATACATGTTGGTTGTGAACTATAACATGATTCGGATTTCTAGATAACACATGGTGGAGACTAGACCCGGTGAGCTTTTGAGCCTATCAGTTCTTTTTAGAGGGTTATAAATACATTATGTGTTTGTCGAATTTCATTGAAATAGCGCATCTACTTGTTGTTATAGTTTCATTATTCTTGTTTTGGTTGATAGTCAAGTTAAAATAGTTGTTACCATGCTAAATAATCTTCTGTCGTACATATTGAAAAACCGTATTACCCTAGGAAATGATTTTAGGCCTTCTTTGTTTACTGCCGACCGATAAATGATAAATTTCCTTAGTTCGCCCTTTGAGCCATTAAAATGCCATCTTTTTCTTTGTTCACCATTATCCTCTTTAAAAGCTCCAACCTGATCAACTTGGACTATATCACTGGAAGAGTGATTAACTTTTAGTAGTATTAAGGCGATGTGTTGATTGAGAAGAAGAAAATACGATGTTATTGGGGTAGTTGCTTGGTATTCGATGGATAATCATTTGAGAAGCAACGAAAGGAAAGGAAAAGATTGAAAAAATAAAGAAGAAGAAGGTTGATAAAAAAAATGGAAAAAATGAAAAAAAAAAAAAGAAAGAAATATGAAAAAGAAGAGAATGAAAAGATAAAGTTGGTAGAAGAGATGAATGAAAGAAATCGAACATGCCGTACAGTGCCATTCTAAAACTACCTAATGAATCCTTTCTATCCTTTTTCATTACCTGAGCCACATTACAACTGTTGAAAAGTCCTATTTGATCCTAGGAAACATGGTTTGGATATGAAAACGATGGGAGGAGGATTAAAATATGGTAATGATTAATTTTTCTTGATTATTGGCATCTTATCCATGAGACTATTGTTCTTTCGTGTCATGCGTCTTTTTTGAGTCATATGTGAGCATTTCTCGTTTTGAAAACATATTTCCTTTACTCACATATCTTAGAGAAATTACACCTGTTTCTGAGTGTTTCATTTTAGAGTGTAATTAACATTGTGAGATTCGTAGTCGAGACATAGTTAGACGGTTATCCGAAGTATATTCCATGTTCATGACATGCGCGTGTTCATTTGACTACCATATCACACACGTGCAATTTTATGAGAAACTCTATTGATTTATACGATGCATGTGCTTGGGATTGTTTTTCATGATTTAAGTGGACGTTTGATTCCATTTCTTCTTGTTCGTTATTCTATTTCGAATCATTGTTTTATAATAAGGAGTATTGAATATTATGTTTTTCATTTTTAATAAAAGTTTTTGAATTTATAAGTTAATAAAGATGGTTGTGGGTGACTTGTTGACGAGAACCCTCACGAGACTTTACTCGTCCGACTAGGGACACCTAGGGGTTTAAAAGGCTTGTTGCATATGGTAAATGCAATCGTGATCTATACGAAAATGGAGTAGTACGTTATTAGTAGTAGTTTTTATTTTAGTTTTTGCTCGAGGACTAGCAAAATGTAGGTTTGGGGGTGTGATCGGGAGAGAACAAATCCTATTTATACGCCTTAAAGAGCATTTGTTAGTACCTTTTTATCCTGTTTTTGTATATTTTTACTTCGTTTTCTATTTTCTGACAGGTTTTGGAAGATATCAAGTATATCAGGCTAAACAGGGTGAAAAAGCAGAAGAAAGAAGCTGAAAAAAACCAAGTCGCGCGCGCGACCCGCGCCCGCGAAAACCAAAAATCGCTCGCGCGATCCGCTCGCGCGAGAACCCCAAATTCTCTCGCGCGATCCGCGCGCGCGAAGGCCCAGATGTCGCGCTCGCGCGACCCGCTCGAGCGATATGTGGAAAAATCAAAGTTGCGTATTTCAGTATTCTGAAGACTCCTGTGCAAACGAGGTGTCCTGACTGCGTCCAGATTGTAAATTACAGCAGTTTTAGTGCGTTACGAGTTGTGAAGGCTTCCAAAACTTATTGAAATCTATATATACCTTATTTTACTTCAAATTAAGGGTTAGCAATTATTATACATACATATACATACATGCTTTCAGCCATTGAAGGGAGGGAAGCAAGGAGAAGAAGAAGAAGACCAAGGATTTCCATGGCCTCCTCCATCAACTACTTGTCATCTATCACTTCCATGGACGGCTAGATCATAGATCTAGGGTTTCAATGAAACCCTAGCCGAGTAATAGGGTTTTATTTATGTTTTTATTTTAGTTTTATTATGCATGGATGACAGTCACATGTTTAGAGGATTTTTATAAATAAATCGTGCTTCTATTGATTAAATCATTGCTTTCAAAGTTTATTCTTGTCTTAGATCTATTTTGATTGTGATGTGCTCAACGATCTATTCTTGCTGTGCTTGTTTAGACTGTTTACATGTGATGGTGCTTTATTGATTCGTGCTATCAAGTATCCGAATAGTCCATGCCTAGGTTAGATGGATTAGATCACAACCCTAGTTTAGTGTGGGATAATTCGTGCTAACTGCAGATGGATTATGTTGGTGCTTGAACCATGATTATCTTCTTGTCGGAGGAATTGGGCTTGTAGCTACAATTCCCCATTATCATCCAACGTAATAAGCTAAAGTAATTCATAAATATTCCTATTATGAAGCTAGTGGTGGATTTGCAATCCTAGGTTCCCTTAAACATTATTTAAAACAACTATTTAAATTGCTTTCATAGTTAGATTTATTTTTATGTTATTAGTTTAATTAAAATCAAATTAAATTCCATTATCTTAATTAATTAAATTTAGTTTTTAAAATTAAAGTGTTTTAGTATTTCAATCTCTGTGGGTTCGACCTTTACTTCCACACTGTAAATCTTTAGAAAAGTAAAGAATACTTTTTATATCTTGATATTGACAACATCAATTTTTGGGGGTCTTTTAAATCTAATAGCCGACAAAATGGGGTGTCTACAGTTTGCCCCTCTTTGGGATGAACTTGTGAGGCAACGCATGTCGCAAGTGAGTGCCAAAGTTTTAAAGAGGCAGGTCTTTTTGGAGGCTATGTATTTAGGATAAAAGCGTTGCAAAAGATGCAAGGATGATGCTGAGACTAGTGCTGGTCGTGCTTTTTGTGAGTTGTGTACGTATCCCAAGGGCAATCAGACCAGGACGTAGTTCAGGGCACAAAGGAGTAAATCACACATACACAACAAGATATATAGATGATATGCTATGAGGATGATATGCAATGCATGGATGTAATATGAATTGTGTCATGAGTCCTATCATGCTTAGTGTTCTGATCCTAGTATGAGTTGGTGCTGTGGGGTGTGTGCCACTCCGAGTGGACTTTTATCGTGCTAGTGTTTCTACTATGATGTAGTTATTGACCCGAATGGGGACACCAAGGTTTGAAGACTATGGGTCTTGGAGTAAACTTTTGAATTTTGGAAAGTGTACTTCGCAAGTGAATGTAATCGGATGTGGGGTCCCAGAGGACGTTAATCAAAGATGAAATTTGACCGATAACCGATAGACATGGAAGCCCTAGACACAGAAACCCTAAGAATTCAAGTGATGGACACGAAAGCGCAATTAATGAACATGGAAGCCCAAGATTTTGAATACGAACGATGAACACAACATATTTTGAATGAGAGTAATGGTAAACTAATGATGATTAATGGACTGACGATTCATGAATCGAGATGATGAGTAGATAGTGAACTACTATGACTGTCATGGGTTGGACCGACGATGATGAGTCGACAGTGAACTACTGTGACTGTCATGGATTAGATCAATAGTTGGATTAACCGTGATCAGAAGGACTGATGATATATGAATCGAGATGACGAGTCGACAGTAAACTACTGTGACTGTCATGGATTGAACTGACGATGTACGAATCAAGATGACAAATCGACAGTGCACTACTGTGACTGTCATGGATTGAACTGACGATGTGCGAATAGAAATGACGAGTTGACAGTGAACTACTGTGACTGTCATAGATTGAACTGACAGTGTATGAATCAAGATGACGAGTCGACAGTGAACTACTATGACTGTCACGGATTGAACTGACGATGGACGAATCAAGATGACGAGTCGACAGTGAACTACTGTGACTATCATGCATTGAACTGACGATGTACGAATCAAGATGACGAGTCGACAGTGAACTGCTGTGACTGTCATGGATTGAGCTGAAGATGTACGAAACGAGATGACGAGTTAATAGTGCACTACTGTGACTGTCATGAATTGAACTGACGATGTACGAATCAAGATAACGAGTCGACAGTGAACTACTGTGACTGTCATGGATTGAATTGACGATGTACGAATTGAGATGACTAGTCGACAGTGAACTACTATGACTTTCAGGATTGAACTAATGATGTAGAATCAGGATCCATCTCTGAATCTCTCGTCGTTGATCAAATTTTGCAACGCCCAAACCCAAAAGAGCCAGTTAGGGCCTTTGGGAGCTGATTCTTCTTTGCACTCTATGAGAATCTCTCTTTTAATTCTTGACCTAGAACCAAGATCCCATCTCTGAATCTCTCACGGTTGATTATATCTTCTGACCGAGAACCAGGACCCATCTCTGAATCTCTCAGGTTGATCAAACCTTCTGATCGAGAACCAGGACCCATATCTGAATCTCTCGGGACCAAAATCGTCCAAATTCACCAAAAATTCTAGGATCATTCTGGATCATGTGGGAAATACTAAAATGAGTTCTAAAAGAAAATTGAACGAAAACGTCAGCTCTTGGGAGCTCCCAGAGGTTCCAGAACTTCCCGGGAATTCTAAGTTTGACTAGTTTGACCAGTTTGACTTTAAAACCGGAGCACCGTATCATTTTTCAAACTTTTTTTATGGATACTAGAGGTCAATAGCTTTCCAATGGTATAATGCACATAATTTTAGGATTTCAAACGAATTTATTATGAATTTTTGAAGGTGAAAAAGGCGATCAAATCGGCTTTAATCGTGAATACCGCAAACCTTTTCAAAGTGACCTACAGTCACCTACTGTGAACTGACAATGTATGTATCGAGATGACGAGTCGACAGTGAACTACTGTGACTGTCATTGATTGAACTGAAGATGGACGAATCAAGATGACGAGTCGACAGTGAACTACTGTGACTGTCATGCATTGAACTACGATGTACGAATCAAGATGACGAGTCGACAGTGAACTGCTGTGACTGTCATGGATTGAACTAAAGATGTATGAAATGAGATGACGAGTTAATAGTGTACTACTGTGACTGTCATGAATTGAACTGACGATGTACGAATCAAGATAACGAGTCGATAGTGAACTACTATGACTATCATGGATTGAACTGACGATGTACGAATTGAGATGAAGAGTCGACAGTGAACTACTATGACTTTCAGGATTGAACTAATGATGTAGAATCGAGATGACTAGTCGACAGTGAACTATTGTGACTGTCATGGATTGAACTGATGATGTAACAATCAAGAAGACAAGTCAACAGTGAACTACTATGACTTACTGTGACTGTCATGATTGAACTAATGATGTAGAATCGAGATGACTAGTCGACAGTGAACTATTGTGACTGTCATGGATTGAACTGATGATGTAACAATCAAGAAGACAAGTCAACAGTGAACTACTATGACTTACTGTGACTGTCATGGATTGAACTAATGATGTACTAATCGAGAAGATGAGTCAACAGTGAATTACTATGACTGTCAAGGATTGAACTAATGATGTACTAACCGAAATGACAAATCGACAGTGAACTACTGTGACTGTCATGGATTGGACCAACAGTTGGAATAACCGTGATCAAAAGAATTGACAATGTACGAATCAATACGATTGTTGGGGATTAAACTGAATCTGCTAGGGATGAAACGACTCTTTCTGGGATCTCTCTTTCACTGTTTCTCTCAACCAGGAACCAGGATCCAAATCCAAATCTTTCACAGTTGATCAAATCTTACAATGGTCAGACCGAAGAGCCGGTTAGGGCCTTCGAGAGCTAATTCTTTTCTAGACTGTCTGAGAATCTCTCTTTCAAATCATGACCTAGAACAAAGATTCTGTCTCTGACTCTCTCACGGTTGATCAAATATTTTGACCGAGAACCAGGATCCATCTCTGAATCTCTCATCGTTGATCAAATTTTGCAATGCCCAAACCAAAAAGAGCCGGTTAGGGCCTTTGGGAGCTGATTCTTCTTTGCACTCTCTGAGAATCTCTCTTTTAATTCTTGACCTAGAACCAAGATCCCATCTCTGAATCTCTCACGGTTGATTAAATCTTCTGACCGAGAATCAGGACCCATCTCTGAATCTCTCAGGTTGATCAAACATTCTGATCGAGAACTAGGACCCATATCTGAATCTCTCGTGGTTGATCAAATCTTAACGATGCTCCTTGACTTTTCAATGATTCTTTTCAACTCTTCTGATGCTCCTCAACACATTTGATGCTCCATCAACGATGCTCGTCTAATCTCTAGGCTCTAAAACACCCTCACAAAAACATCTCATCGCAAACCTGGACTCTGAACGCTAAAATAACTCAACAACACATCTCATCAATACAATACATCTAGACTCTGATTGGATCAACAATAGGTGTTGGGGAAATTTCCTCCGGTCAGTCGCCTTGAGAAATAACTATCAATTGTAGTTTGCAACCACTTACGAGTTTATGCTACTCATACTTGGGACTCTTCTCATGTTGCGACCTTGACTAGTGTAGTAATTGTCACACCCCGATTTTTGGAAAGCCAAATAATCAGCATAGAACTAAATCTAGACTACTATTCGACTGTCCAACTATCGGAGTGAACACCACGAAGCCCGTCTTAGTAAAACTTTTTAATGGAAATAGATGTTCTTAAAAACCTGGTTAAAACATTTGTCATAAATTTCCATTTATGTTTTTAAAACAAAACCACCGCATTTCCATTTAAAAAAAAACACTCATGCGGTTCTGAAAATACTCAAATATATTTGATTAAAGCTACAACTACTAATCACTTATATTGAAAAGCGGAAGCTGAATATACGTTTCTAAATTCTCATTAAGAATAAAAATCTTTTCATTTACAATTAAAGCTTTGAAAGAATAACCTCTATTACAACCTTTGGTCAGAGCTGCTAAACGTCCCAATACCAACTACAATAATGGGCCACAATGCCAAATAAATGGAAATAGCAAATGAACAGTAAAGGTCTTCATGCCCTCATGCAAATCCATGCAATCCAATAGTCATACCGGCCTACTCCTTAATCTGCAAAACGGCTGCGTTTCCCGAGAAACGCCCCCGCATGATAAACATCACACGGGTCAGCATTGTATAACAATACTGGTATGAGTAAACACGCTCTAGTCTCAAGGATCACTCGTGGTCCCCTCAACTCCAACCCAACAATAATCAATTAACGTAATAATACCCAATAATTTCCAGGAGGTTGGGAATCCGCTGGACTCCCTCCCTCTCTTGACCACAAACACATACAAAGTTGTAGGCAGAACTGTAGTTCCACACGTGAGTGAGGACAAGCGGTAGTTTCCTCGAGTCACGACAGCAGTTTGTTCCACCCACAAAGTAAAAGAAACACTTACTCTTAAATGACATGGTGAGCCAAAGCCTGCTTACAATGGTTAGTGGGCCCACCATCCTGCAACTCGAGAGTTAGCACAAATCCTTAGTATCATAATAAGCAATTCTCCAATACCAAATCATTTAATCAATTTTCTTCGCATTATACCACGGTAACCCTTTCGGATTTTCAATTTCATGTTTCGCAATAGTTTATCCATTTATATTTGACGCACTACAATCACTGTCATTTTTTTTTTGCCCTACGTTCACCACTAAGGTCACCCTACTCATGGTCAACTTACTTTTTATGAACGATTCATTATTCAATTTCCTAGCTTCACCACTTGGTCACCCTCCATGGTACACCCACACATATATCCCATGTGTGCCCGGACGTACTACTAACATCCACTCTGGTGCTAGTTTGGTTGGGGTATCAACCAAACCAGGTATACACACAGAAGGCCAGTCAATATGCCTAGACGTTTAATAAATAAGCCGGGCATAAGGCTTAGGCCAGCTTGATCACGAAGCCACTGGAAAAAGGGTACACTCAGCAAGTCAAGCTACCAAAAAAACATATCACACAACGGGGAGCGGTGAACACTAAGGAACTTGAAACCACTTTTTTTTTTTAATCATCTACGCTAATTCACATAAGTACCCATTCATGAGGGTTTAATCACGTCATTAACCACTTCGGAAATTTATCATTTATTACATGGATTATCATTATTCGATTATTCACAATAAGGCCCTTGCGCCAAACTTCTATTCACGTCTCTAATGTAGTATTTCCACAATCATCATTTAATACCGCACATATAAGTTATAGCATTTAAAATCGGCTTTCAATAGCACTATTTAAAATTGCCCCAAACAAATCTTATATTAAACAGCCCCAAAACCAGCATGGGTTGAAATTGTTCTTCATAATAATACCGTACAAAGAAACATCTCTAACAATTTTCATAAACATAATTCGAAATTCGGAGTTAACATTTACTGCTACTGTAATATGAATTTTCTGCCCAAACAGTGCAGAATTGAGAAAAATACCATTAGACGAAAAACGTGCAGAATTGCGTTTTACATTGACATGTGTGAACAGTTTTACCAAAAACAAAACGTATGAATTAATAAGAATTATTTTCTAAAATAGATCTGAGAGTTTTTTTTTTCAATTTTACCCAAATCCGAATTTGTGTTAGTCTTCTTTTGTTTTCTTCAATTTTCTAAAGAACTTATATCTAACCTTTGATATATATATATATATATAAATGCATATGTATATATCACTATAGATCCGTATTATATAAACACCCATCCATACGACTTATTCAAACTATAATGAACACTAATCGAAAATCAATCAAACTACGAATCAACCCTACAAATCTAAACGTTTACTCACCAAATTGGGAAAAGCAAGATGATGTTGATGGTGGTGAACTCCCTTTTTTTCTCTTCTCTTCTCTTTTTCTTCTCCTTCTAGGTGGCTAGGGTTGCCTCTTCTCTCTTTGTCTCTTGTTCTCTCTCTCTCTCTCTCTCTCTCTCTCTCTCTCTCTCTCTCTCTCTCTCTTGAGGCTGCTCTCCTTTTTTTTTTTTTCTAACCCTAGGATACATTATCTATCTATATACATATAATACACACACAATACATATATTACTCACACAAATATTAATAATCCCGTTTTTTCTTTTTATGGGCTAACAAAAGAGACCCATATGAGCCCAGAATGTAACACAAACCACTAAAATGGCTAGCCCAAAGGGTATTCATACCCCGGGTACTTAAAAAAAATACATGTCAACTCTTCATTTTTTTTATAAATTTAAATTAATAAAATGTAGCATTCAAACTAAAGGGCTCACTAATGATTTAATTTATATGTCCACCAAACACTTAAAATTTTCAAACACGTTTCTAACATAGGCACACTCATATAATATTGCTAACTGAAAATAATAATTAAAATAATTATTTATACACTTAGAAATTTTAGGGTTGTTACATTCTACCCTCCTTAAAGAAATTTTGTCTCGAAATTTGAAGCAACGATAAATACACACGGTAGTCATCAATAAAGTTAAACACGTAATTTTAAACAAAGCATTGATTAAGTTTAACTCTTAACTATACGAGACCAAGTACGTCGAGCGACTAATCCAAACAAGGAAACCCTCATCTATATACCTTATTCTTGTATAGTCAATCCTCAAACGTTATAAGATAATCCAAAACATAATTATTGATGCAAAACATGTGAATATAAACTATGCATGCAACATGCTCGCAGTTAATCAAGAATTCTAACTATATGCCCATGTTTACCTCTTACCATGTCCCCCATTACACCTCCTCAGGATACCCATACTTATTATTCAAACATGCCGCTTCAAGAATATACATAACTCTGCACTGGAAATAAGACTGCAAAGATAATAATGCGGTCGGAAATAAACCAACATGTGCTCAGATTCGTCATAGTTGTAGAAAATAGAATTTCGTTGATCCGATAGATGCTCCAGAATATAATAGAAAGCACGAATACAGACACAAGAATTATGATCCATGCCAAAATACTTGTTGATAAATACAGCTCCATGATAAGAAATCCGAGATAACCAAATTATAGAACACATATGAGAATACCAGTCGATAATAAGAGAAATAACATATCAGATTTTTCTAGATAATAACAAATTTTTGATAAAAATAATAATCTCCCGAATAATATGTATGTAGATACCAGATAATGCTGAAGGCCCGCTAATAACAATAGAAATCCACTGGGCAGGAGCTCCTCTGTTGATCATCCTCCAACTCTCTTCTACTACCCGTCATACCAACAATATGTATGCATGCACTATTATACAACTCATAATATAACAAATGATTTCAACAAATTAACATGTAATGAGAGGCTCGGAAAGTTATGTAATTAAATGATGTTTGGTACTTTTGCTTGTATCCACATTTTTTTTATAATTGGGAATCACCTTAAATCCATACATTTGAGACCATCAGGACAAATGGAATTAACAGGAATGAAGATGATAAGGAAAGTTGGGTTAGTTTGCATGAAACCTCAACCTCTGACACACTTTTGATTAGATTACTACTGACTCAAACAAATAAGGATTGCCCTAGAAATGAATTTCTCAAATTGCCATGATACAATATGCCTCTGTCATAAATGATGTACCATTCATCTATGACACTTTGCTGATAAATCCGACTTTTGAAGATTTATCCCTATTGATCAAATCAATTCTCTACTTCTCCCAGGAAGTGGTTTGAATTAGTGCCTTAGCTTTTAGAGTAAAGATGCTCTATTTCAAAATTTTCAAAATAACTTGGTGACTTGAAAACTCGCCCTCAGTATGAAGGGATCTTGTTAGGCAAACGGAGTTTGCCCCTAGTTTGAGGTATAAGAATTGGAATTCATAGGCAAACGAGGTGGGTGACCGAAGTTTGCCCCTAGTTTGGATGATGGTTTATTAGAGGTTCTGGGCAAACGAGGTAGGTGACCGAAGTTTGCCCCTTGTATGAAGGGTACAGAGTAAAATTCAGGCAAACGGGGTGGGTAGTCGAAGTTTGCCCCTAGTGTGGAAGGCAATTTCAGGCTTGAGGCAAGGACCGTGACTTTAATCTCTCATATTGTCATAACTTTTGCCTAGGCACTGGTGAAGTGACCTACCTAGCGAGCTATTTTCTCTATTTTGTTATTGCTCACTTTAGATTTAGCTCTAATTTTTGACCTAGCAAGCCATCCTTCTTTTCTTTTTGAAAGTCTACCTACGTACCCCCGAGTGGGGATCAGGGTCCACATAGTTCGGGCTAATGTTTTAAAAGAAGGTGGGGTTGATTATGATGGTGTCGACCGAACCGATGCAGTTGCCCACGTATCCCCAAGTGGGAATCAGGTCGAGCGTAGTTCGAGGCACGATCTGAAAGAAATTGGTTGAGGATTTTTCAAACCAATCATCAAAGAAGTTCAAACTTAGCTCACTTGTGGTAGCCTTGAATAAGAAGATTTAGTTTCGGTCTCCCTTTCTTTTCTTTTCTTTTTCTTTTCTTTTTATTTTGAGGATTGATCCTTTTCAATTTAGCCTAGCCAGTCAATTTTACTTTTCATGTAGTTGATTCTTGTGAGATCTTTTGATCACAATCTTAGAATTCTAGAATGTGCATGTCAGTTCTCATAATTTATTTGTGGTCGTTCTAAGCCTTTTCAAATATGATCTAGGCATGTTCTCATGATGTACCTTGAAGTGTACAATTCTCTGTATCACCAAATTTTTCTTTCTTTCATTTTCTCCATCATTTTGACTGGCTAAGGTCAAATCTTCGAAATCAACACCTTTTCAGCTCTAACTTTTGCCTAGGTGCCCTTTCAGGTTTTCAACCTGCGAGCTTTTTTCTTCTTTGTTTTTCTTTCTTTTTTTCTTTTTTTTGTTTTTTTTTTGTTTTTTTTTTGTTTTGAAAGGGGAGAAGAAAGTCATTGAAAGTGTTTGGCTACCATCAAGGACTAAGTCTGCACTGCTTTCAACAGACAGATTGTATGGCTCCCCATTGGATTAGGCTCAAGGCTTTGAAATGGTATAAAAAGGGTGTTGGGCAAGCCCCAAGTTTGTTTCAAGCATGTCTTTTCAAGATTGAGGCAAGAGCATCTTTAAATTCTTAAAGTAAGACTATTCGATTCTCAGCTCTTCATCAGTGTCAGTGTGAAATCGACTTTGACCTTTCAGGATTCATTTTTGTTTTGTCGCAAAAAAATTATTAGCAGTGTAATAATATCCATGGTAATTTGAAAAGTGACACTTCAGTTTAGTGATTCATGCATTTATGAGCACGCACATCGGATCAAGCAAAATGAGATTTTATTCCATCAATAGAGAAGGATTACAGACTCATTAACAACTCGATGATAGACAGATTCGACCACAAGACTAAACTTGAAATAGACTCAAAACATACAACAGACTCGACTAGACTCGACCTGGTCTCAAGTAGAATGTCACAGTGACTTGCTTATTTATTTTATTTTTTTTAAAGAGCATCCTTATTTGTTTTGCTGGCAAAAGTCTTAAGCACCATCACTTTAATTGCACAAGTTCAACATTCACTAGCGTCAGCAAAAGGGATCACTCGAATAGGTAAGCCAGGGGCTTTAGGTTCAATGAAGTTGACGTTTTGGGTGATATGGGATTGGATGGGTGGTGGCTCAATGATGTTTTGGTCGATGAGGTCCTGGATATTGTGGTGGAGGCGCATGTAATCATTGGTATTGTGGCCATAGGTTTGGTGGTAGGCACAGTGCTTGGACATATCACAGTTTGGTGGTGGTGGGGCATCCCAAGGGTGAAGTAGTTTGAGATGGCCTTTCTTGAGCAGGCGTTCCAGGGCTGAGGAAAGGGAGATTTCGAGTTTGGCAAAGGTGCGGGGTTGCTTTTTCTGGTAAGGGTAACTAGTGGTGTGATTGGTGGATTGGTATGGCCGATGAGGGTATGCCATGGGTTGGCTGCACGGGCTATTGACATCCGGGGAGTTTCAGGAGTATTTAGGCCTCTTGAACTGGTGTTGGGGTTCATCCTTCTTGAACTTTTCTTCTCTGATGGCATCCTCTATTCTGGTTCCCATTTCAAACAGCTCTTTGCAATTGCCCTGTGCCATCTTCTCAAATCAACTAACCCTTAAACTCAACTGCTCAATAGTGGTTTGTAGGTTGTTCACTTTCTCTTCTAGAGCTTTGTAGGCCATTGGTGGATTGGTGATGGTCTGGGCTAGCCTGCAATCACGATAATGAATTCGGGAAGGTACAACAGTGTCCTTACCCAGGGCTATGGTTTTATGCAAATAGCAGTAAAAGTCCAAATTAGCAGAGGTGCAAAAAACATCTTATGGACTCCTCTCAGGAAGAGATGATTAGAGTTTTAAAGGATTTAACGATGAAAGCCAAGGACAGTTCCAATAAGTATACGACTTCTGTAAAATGGTTAAGATGGGTAAGGATGATGATACGTATGCATTTGATGTGTAGCGACTGACACATATGAGACTGACAAGACGTCCATGCAAGCAAACTGACATGAATTGTGTATGCACATGAGACAAGCATGCGGATGCAGGCCCTAATCTATGTGATGCCCCTACTTATAACATATAGCAGTTAAGCAAGTAATCTCCTAACCATACAGAGTGTTCTAACTTTTTCTTTCCAGGATGATCACCGTCATGGGGAGGGTGAGGAAAATAGGTTTGGTCTTTGAGGAATGAGGATCTGGGAAATTTATAAGTACAAATTTTTAGGAAATCTGGGTGAATTTTGGCAGGGTTCCTAGGAAATAGGGATTTCTAGGAATCTAGGTGACTTGGATGAACTTTTTGAAAGAAATAGGTATTTCTGGGTGAGTTGGATAGAGTTTCTGAGAGGAATCGGGAAATCAGAGTTTTTGGGAGAAATTAGTACATCTGGGCATTACTGGGAAGTTTGGACAGAGATGCTAGGATTTTCGGAAAATCTGGGAGATTTGGCTGGGAAAATAGGCATATTTGGGTGAGTTCTTGGGAAATGGGAATTTCTGGAAAGCTTGGGTAGAGGTTTAGGAGAAACATGGATTTTCTGGAATTTTGGGTGAAACAAAGATACCTGGGGATTTCGAATTGGGTTTCTGGGCGAAGTAGGAATATCTGGGTAATTCGGACAGAGTATCTGGGGGACACAAGTACATCGGAGTTTCTGGAAGAAACTAAGATTTATGGGTAATCTGGGGAGAATAGGGATTTCTAGGAAATCTAGGTGATTCGGACAGAGTTTCTAGGAGAAAAGGGATATCCTGATGAGTTGGGCAGAGTTTCTTGAAGAAATAGGGATATATGATGGGAACAGGTGATGATGGTGATCATACTGTCTAGCAAGTTTTCATACTCTTATGTCTTAAGGCCAACAAACAAGGTTTGCGGTGTATATATATTTGTAAACATGGAGCATGCATCCTTGTCATGGCGCCTAGGCATGTCAACTCAATGTAATCACATGTGAGTGATTGCCTTGGGGAATCATAAGAAAGAGGTTTAGTTCTATGCCACAAGAGCATTTACACCACATAGGTAATCCCACCAGGGCATACAGCAGTTATATCACATTGTCCTATCTGAAAAGATAAATGAACAGTCCTATGAAAGGTTCTATAGGAATCTATATGCAAAGGCTGGGTTTAGTCAAAGAGGGTCCATTGGCGAGAGTTCCAATATACCGTTAGAGTGACAGTACGGAAGTTGTTACTCTTTTTGATATACCTTGGAAGGTACAGTATCAACGATGACTTGTGCCCTGGCACAGCATGACCTGAACAATGTCTGCGCCGCGTTTTAGTCACAGCCGGAGGGGGGAATACAGAAGTGTAATGTGGTGAACCAGACATAGTGAAAAGATGATTTTAAGGATGCTTCTTATGAGTCAAACCTCTGTATTATTTTGTTTTGAAAAAATAAAAATCCCCTACAGAGTCGGCAGATTGTGGACACGCGGAATCGGTCGTCCACTCTTTTTGTTTTGATTGAAAATGATTTGGATCAAAAAAAGAAAAGGAAGAAGGTTTGTTGAAAATAGATACAGAGTCGCCACTTGGTCTTTAAGGAAGCAATTAACCTAATTTTGACTCACCCAAACGGATAAAGGGCACCGGTCCTTCATAACCAAAGAACTTGGTTCTGGGTTTTGGTACGAGAGAGGAAGGAGCCTTTGTCACGACTAAAACACCCTCAACTTGTCTCGTCTTTTGACTCCAAATAATCATCTTTTACTGTGTTTGGTTCAATAATTAATACTATGATAGTATATTACATTTCATAAGAAAATTGAAATGGAAGATTAAAAGATAAGATATCATTCATAAGATCTAAGCCAATTAAATATCACACAATACAAAGGTGAAAGATCATACAAACAAACCTAGCAAAAATAATCTAATCACATATCCAGTAATCAAGTTAAACAAATAATCAAAGAGATCAAAATATGCTTAGCAAGCTAGAATGATGCATGTTAATCTTTGGGAAAAGAAGACCTCTCAATACCCAGGACAGATGAGAAAGGATGATTAGATCGAGGGGAAGCATGGACGTGTGATCAAGTTTATTCCTTATAATCTTCTTAGATTAGGAGCCACAAAAACCCCAAATCTTTCAAGGATGTAATGTATGATCCTAAAATGTGCAAAACTTGTAGTGTTTTTTTGTACATGGACTTTCTAAAGTGGCTTAGGAGTCTAGAGTATGCATGAATGTATGAAGGAAATCATCATAGGATATGTACAAATGTCGTTTGGACTATTTCCTATGGTATGAACTAATTTGGAGTGCATGAAAGTATTAAATCAAAGAATGAAATTAAAAGTATGATTGTTGTGAATAGTGGACAGAACAGTGAGTCGATCTTGTGAAAAATTAAAAGTGGGGTTTAAAATGTTTTAATGCATGATTTTTTATGCAGACCATCCTTATTGTGTCTAGAACACATTTCAAAAAGCCAATCTACAATAATTATTACAGATTGAGAGAAATCATATGAACAATAGAGGTTACTCAGAAACAGAGTCCGTACTGTCGATTGAAATGTTGGAAAATCTTAGAAAATGAAAACAAAACATCTAGAGGCCCATATTATACAGAAATTTCCATAAGACACTGAAGGTCAATGGAAAAATGAGTTGGGACCACTTATTTTGGAAATGGTTTCTGGAAAACTAGTTGAAATTTGACCTAGCTGCTGTGACAGCAAAAACCGAATGTCTGGATGGAATGTTTGGGTCAAAATGGAACCATTCCAAGTGTTTTCAAGCTAAGCCAAAAATAATGGGTGTTCTATAATGAGTTAAGAAGACTTTTCAACTGGTCTTGCATCCATACATTAAGTATTGAGTTATAGAGAAATCTTTGAACTCAGATCATTCACTGTTTTGAAGATTTTTGGTAAAACAAAGCTTATTTCTTGGAATCCAAATGTTGGCGGTTTTGAAATAGGGGTTTTGAAAGCACATTTCCAGCAAATAAGGGAATTAAGACCACTTGGAACATCATCATCAAACTCATATCAAGAACTCCCAATATTACTTGCACAAACATAGTTTTGTTTGAGAATATGACTTCAAGAATACATATGAATGTATTGAAGTTAGAATCATCATCCATTAAACATGTCTTTGAGGTCAAGAGCTACTATCCATAAGGATTCACTCTCCTCAAACAACATGTCATCTAGATGATGATAAGCATGTAATGAATCAAAGAAAAATAAAAAAGAAATGAGGTAAGAAGAGATGAACATTAATGTAAACAAGCATGTAATAGCAATCAATAGATGTAATCAATGTGATTTTGGACTTGTAGCTTGGTGTTTCACTCATAGATATTGACATTTGGACATGGAAGTAGCTTCCTAAATCAAGATTGCTCAAAAATGGTGGTTAGGAAAGACTTAAATGTGATATATAAGAGGGGCAATGGGAGAAAACAAGATTGAAACTCTCTTTCTTATAGAAAAACAGTGGGAGAAGCTCCCTTTCCTTCTTCTAAACCTATCTCTATCTCTCTTTCTCTCTACAACTTCTATATACTTTGCACTTGGCCCTCCCAAAATGAAGAGCAAAGGGGGCTTTATATAGGTCAATTTGGGGTGGTTTTGGGATTTAGAAAGTGCTCTCATTGGTCCCAAACATCTGTGAACATAAAACTACATCGTTTTGGTCTTTAATTATTCAATTTGGACCCCAAAATAAATTACAAAAATGGATTCTGCGGGGGTTGAGTGCTGCCGCGGCACTGGCCATATGTCGCCGTGGCAGTGGCCCAGTGCCGCCATGAAACTGCTCCTTAGATGCCCAAAAATTTGTATGTAAGCACCCAGAGGTTCCAGTATTCACGAAAAGGCCTTATTTCGTCCGAAATTCATAGAAAATGTGCATGAACTCCAAACCGAGGTTGTGTTATACCGCTGGTAAGGCAATGGAGTCTACTCTATATAAAAAACATAGTTCAGAGATAGGTCACTTTGAAAAGTTTTGCGGTATTGACCTTTGAAAATTCATAATTCGTTTTAAATCCAAGAATTATGTACGATATACCATTAGAAAGCTATTGACCTCTAGTATTCATGAAAAATGTTTGAAAAATGATACGGTGCTCCGGTTTTAAAGTCAACTTTTGGTCAAGCTGGTCAAATCAGGGACCTCTGGGAAGTTCTGGGAACCTCTGGGAGCTCCCGGGAGCTGACGTTTTTGTTTGATTTTCTTTTAAAACCTTGTTTTAGTACTTTCCACATGATCTAGAATGATCTTAGAGCTTTTCGACAAATTTGGACGATTTCGGTCAAACCTTGGTCAGACCTGGTCAATCCTTGGTCAAACGTGTCAACGGGGACTTTCTGAGAACTTCTGCTCTGGGAGTTGAAGATTTCATCTGATTTTGCTTAAAAACTCATTTTATGACTTTCCTCATGACACAGCATGTTTCCAGAACATTCGGTCCAAATCTGGGAGTGTTTGAGCTTTCAAGGGCATTTTGGTCATTTGTACCACTTTCTGAGCATTTCGAGAGATAGAACTAACTTCCTAGAGTCCTTCTGAGTCTTGTTTGATCATTTTGAATCACCAAGCTATGGGTCTCCTAAATTTAATAGCCGACAAAATGGGGTGTCTACAAAATTATCATCTCTCAATCGATCGAAATGTCTTCGATTGCTTCACTGTATCGTTGGGCCGATCGATGAGCTAACTTAGATCGATCAAATGCAGGTTTTAAACTGTTGCATGACAGAGGCTGGAGATTACTATTTCATCATGATCTCCCAACCCTAGAACTACTCAGACATGGTCTATAGTGTCACAGATCTATTTTTAACATAAATATCCATTAAGGTTGCGTTTGGTTGTGATTTAAACATTCAAACTATGAAAAACTATGGTTTAATCAATATCTAACATACAAGATTACAATTCTAACAGATTATATTATGAGAACTATTAGCATAATGTAAATCAAACAATATATAAAAATCTAGAACGAAGAACTTTGATTACACACTAAGAATCCATGTCAAAAATAATTATAATCCTTGAGAAACATACAAAAACCAAGAATAAAACTCTCTATCTCTCTATAAACTGAAGAAAAACAAAGTGGGCGTCCCTTGGGACGTAAACAAAATGTATATATTTACTAAAACCTAAAACTAAGGTTAAAAACTACATCTCTGCTACGTGCGTGTAAGTTCTGATAAAAGCGATGTTCGATCGATCGAACATCACTTGATCGATTGAACTTCTGGAATTCTCGAGCGCTTAAACTTCCTTCGATCGATCGAAACCTCGATCGCTTGAGGCATCTTCGATCGCCTGAACTTCACTTTTCATATTTGAATTGTCTTCCTTATAATCAAGCATTCCCTTTTATCCTGCTATTCATCTTCACACAGCAAAACAATGATCTGCATAAATAATAGCTAAAACAACACAACTTCTCATAGATTAGTCATATTGTATAAAAGCTGGTGTTTGTAATACAAATCGCAGATAAGACAGGGAGTTATATACTTAATCAGTGTATTTCCTTATTTTAGCGCAGTTGCATTTTACAAATACCCCCGCTTGTCACAACCCCCAACTAGCGAATTGCTAGTCCCAAGCAATAACGCGATAATAAAACAAGCTAAACTAATACTACAATGACTACAATTAAAACAAACTAAACTAAATAGAAAGAGATAACTCCTAACTCACTTTCGCAGGAATCACAGTTGCATTTAGCGAATGTAGCAAGCCGTTAAACCCCTAGGTTCCCCTAGTGGATGAGTGTTGTCTCGTGAGGGTTTGTAGTGAATATACCCAAAAAAATCTCCAATTAATGTTCACCAAGATATAGAACAACTTTTAAAACACTCCCTCCCATTCAGTTGCTAATTTAGCTCTACAAAACATGTTAACCTCCCTCAACCCATGAAAGAAATACACATGCTCCTCATGTCACCAAGATAGATATCACATATGATATGTCCAAAATAATCCAGCCATTAAGCCGGTCTGCCAAGTCACCGAGAGGTGCTGGTTACTTGAGTAAAGGCACCAATAGTCGAGCAATCCCGAGATGTTCGTCAGGACCGTGCAGTTTATACCAATAGGCCGGGCATGAAAGACTGCGGCATCCCGTGGGCCTGGCCTAGCCAGCAGTTTCATAAATCATCTGCAAGACTACAGGAGGGAATGTGCCAGTTTCCTAAAACGCTTAGGAAACTTTCCCCAAATCATGTAAATCAATTGTGATTAGATTAGGTTCCTAATCTAATTAACTTACTATGTAAGGGTGGACTCTTGCACCTATAAAAGAGCCCATCTACCCTGTCTAAAGGGACCCCGAAAATGACTTTCTAGCTAACAAGCATAGAATAGAGAATTCACCATCAATACGCATATACCCGGCCTGTATTACTGGTACTGCCGTCCCTCTTTATTGGCTCACCAGGCCTGCCGGTGATCTGCTAGTGAACGCGCACAGATGCAACCGTGGACGTAGGTCACCTCGTTAACGGGACCGAACCACATACAAATTATTTTTGTCTTTTTCTCTCTCTAAACCCTTCTTACAAATTTCTGGCATCATCAGTTTGGCGCCGTCTGTGGGAAACGACAAGTCTTCTCATCAACAAATTCTTGACTGATCAACATGCCGCCAAAGATGGGTAAAAAAGCTGCTGTTCCGACCGATCACGAGAACTTGCAGATTGAGCAGCAGGCTGCCTCCATGACCACTGAACAGATAACGGGTGCACTGGTATAACTCTTGGAGGGCCAGCGCCGAACACAGGAACAAATGGAGGCGCTTTTGGCCTGGCAAGAGAAGCGTCCTGCATCAGAAAATCAGCCCGAGAAAAGCGCCCCTATTAAAAAGCCCGCTCAGGCATAAAGACAAGCCCGTTCCGCCCCGATGTCCCCACCGGACTGGGAACACCTCGGTGATGGTGAGCGCAGCCAGGCGATCGGGCATTCACAGAGCCGAGCTCGGCCCAATCCTCACCGGGTGGAGGACGTCAGGACTATTATCAACCGACGGCGCGAGGCCAGAGGGGAAGAGCCAGGACGGAAGGCCTAGGAATCAGCCAAAGACCCTCCGACCCTGAGCCAGGGGGATCTTAGGCACACGATTTCTCAGACCCGGAGCCAGGTTCTATCCCTAAGGTCGACGCGCTTTGAGGAAGAGGCCTCGTCGTCCAATCCCACCTATCGCTCAGACATAGAGAAGGCAATCGGGCGGGATGACATCACGGCCCAGTTCGAACAACTGCAGCAGTAAGTTGAGAGGTTGAATCACAAGTCCGGCCATGACCTCACCAACACGGAGACAGAATCACCCTATATCGCTCGGGTGACACGGTTTCCTATTCCACAGAAGTTCAAACCTCCTCACCTTAGCTCTTATGACGTGACAGGGAGTCTGGTGGACCACATCCGCACTTACAAGGTTCAGATGGCACTGGTCACCACAGTGGACGAGATAATGTTCCTGGCCTTTCCCAGTACCCTCAAAGGGCCAGCAGCACAGTGGTTCAATGCGTTAAAGCCCCGGACGGTCGATGACTTCAAAGCCCTCAGCAAGCTATTCATCAGCTAGTTTGTCAGGATGCTCGACCGGTCGCAACCGGACACTCAGTTGCTGACTGTCAAGCAGCTCAAAGAGGAGTCCCTGAGGGAGTATGTGGACCGTTTCAACCAGCAAAGGCTCCAAATTCGCAATCTCAATGAAAAGGCCGCAATTATGGCCTTCTGTTCGGGAGTTCAACACACCAAGATTGCCACATCATTTCATCGCGATCGACTGGCAACTCTACTGGAACTCTTGGAGAGGGTCAGAAAGTATATAGACACTAAGGAGTTCCTGAAGGCGAAGCTTGCCAGCCAGGCGGGAGAAGAATCCCCGAAGGCCAAGCATGAGCGTGAAGGATTTGAGAAGGACTTGGGAAAGAAGCCGAAGCAAGATCAGAAGGATGTCCGGGGTCAGCCCCCGATTGCTTTTACACCCCTTTCTCGGCCCATACAAGAAGTTATGGCCGCGGCCGAGGCGCAGAGGCTGCTTCAGCAGCCAACAAAGCTTAAAGCCCTGCCCGGGAAGAGGAATCAGGACAAGTTTGGCCATTTTTACAAAGATCACGGCCATAACACAGAAGACTGCTTCAAGTTAAAGATGGCAACTGAAAAATTGATCGAGCAAGGCCATCTAGCAGAGTACGTCACAGCAGACGGACGGCCCGCACAAGGAGCCCGAGCTCCCAGTCAACTCCAGCCTCTCGGTCAAATCAATGTGATCTCTGGAGGAACATCAGGCGGAGGGGATTCACAGTCGGCACGGAAGAGGCATGCTCGGGCATCCCGGGCCGATGTCTGGCAGGTCCAATCCACCGGCTCCTTCCCAACTGATGTTCTGACGTTCACCTCCGACGACTTGTAGGGCATTCACTGCCCCCATGATGACTCGCTAGTTGTGACGCTTTCTATAGCCAACTATATGGTCAAGAGGGTGCTAGTGGACACATGCAGCTCGTCTGACATTATTTTCACGTCAGCATTCGATCAGCTCGGGATATCCAGGGATCGGCTCCGGCCGGTTGCTACCCCCTGGTCGAATTCAACGGTTCTAGCACACAATCGCTCGGGACAATCGAGCTCCCAATTCTCATGGGAACCTACCCTCAGCAAGCTTCCGTGCTATCAAATTTTGTGATCGTAGAAGCCTCGTCGGCCTACAATGTCATTCTTGAGAGGCTGACCCTCAGCAAGGCCAGAGCGGTCATCTCCACCTACAGCTTAACAATGAAGTTCCCAACTCTTCAGGGACCCGGATGCTTGCGTGGAGATCAGACTACCGCCTAGAGTTTCTATGTCAGCTCGTTACAACAGGGGGTAATCACCGAAACATTAAACGTCCAGGAGTTGGACCCCCAGGACCAGAGTGACACGATAGGTCCGGTGGAAGAGTTGAAAAGAGTGAAGTTGAATCCCGAGTACCCCGACCACACGGTCTATATTGGTACCCTACTGGAGTCCGACCAGAAGGAAAAACTGACTCAATTTTTGAGCCAAAATCAGGACGTTTTTGCTTGGAGTCATGAGGATATGCCCGGGATTGACCCCCGGATAATGTCCCATTGTCTTAATGTCAGTCCAGATTGCCGACCAGTGAAGCAGAAAAGGAGGGGCATGGCCCCTGAGAGACAGAAAGCAGTGAGTGAGGAGGTCGAGAAGATCCTCAAAGCCCACTCCATACAAGAAGTCCACTACCCCAACTGGTTCGCCAATGTGGTACTCGTCAAGAAAAGCAGCAGGAAGTGGAGGATGTGTGTGGACTTCACCGTCCTCAACAAGGCATGCCCCAAGGATTTTTATCCGCTACCCAGGATAGACCTCCTTGTGGACTCCATAGCCGGTCACTCACTCCTCTCATTCATGGACGCCTACTCGAGGTACAACCAGATCAGCATGTACCCGGGGGACGAAGAGAAGACCGCCTTTATCACTGACCAGGGGACGTATTGCTATAAGGTTATGCCATTCGGTCTCAAGAATGCCGGGGCTACCTACCAACGCCTGGTCAACTAAATGTTCAAGGACCTGATTGGGAAGTCTATGGAAGTATATGTGGATGATCTACTAGTCAAGAGCCAGGACGAGTCCGACTACCTTGAGCACCTGACCAGGGCCTTTAGCATTTTGAGAAAAATTAGGATGAGGTTGAACCCGACCAAATGCACCTTCGGCGTCTCGTCCGGGAAATTTCTGGGCCATCTAGTCAGCAGAAGGGGAATTGAGGCAAACCCCGAAAAGATTCAAGCCATCATTAGCATGCGGTAGCCCAAATCGACGAAAGAGGTTCAGAGCTTAGTCGGACGGGTGGCCGTACTGAACAGATTTGTCTCCCGAGCTACCGTCCGGTGCCTGCCAATCTTTAAAATCCTCCGCAAGGCGTTTCAGTGGTCAGAAGAGTGCGAAGAGGCGTTCCAGGAACTCAAGAAGTACTTGGCGTCCCCTCCTCTACTCTCAACACCCGTGCCGGGGGAAGAATTTTTTTTATACTTGGCAGTGTCACCATCAGCGGTTAGCTCGACACTCATTCGGGAAGAGCACAAGATACAGTTCCCAGTGTACAATACCAGCCAGGCGTTACAGGGCGCAGAGTGCAGATACTCTCGTATCAAAAAATTGGCGTTCGCCCTCATCACCTCGGCCAGAAGGCTCCGTCCGTACTTTCAGGCCCATGTCATTGTGGTCCTTACCGATCAACCTCTCCATAGAATCCTCAGCCATCCAGACACATCCGAGAGGCTCGTCAAGTGGGCATTGGAGTTGGAAGAATTTGAAGTGATCTACTGACCCCGGATTGCCATCAAGGGACAAGTCGTAGTAGACTTTCTGGTTGAGTTCACGTACCCAGAGGACCCGGTTGAAGAGTCTGAGCCGCTGGCCCTACTGCCATGGTTACACTCTGACATCCCTACCCAAGTGCTGCATGTGGACGGTTCATCTAATCAGCAAGGCAATGGGGCAGGAATCATCCTAACTACCCCCGACGGCATCCAGCTCGAATACGCACTAAGGTTTGGGTTCTGTGCCTCCAACAATGAGGCCGAATACGAAGCCCTATTGGTCGGATTGCAATTGGCCATTTCTATGAGTGCACCACAGGTTCAGGGATACAGCGATTCCTAGCTCGTGGTCAATCAGGTCAACCAAGAGTACGAAGCACAGGAAGACAACATGGTAGCCTACTTGGCCCTTGTACGAGCGGTTTCCAAGAAGCTCTGGGGATTTTCCATCACGCAGATACCCAGAGAGGAAAATACCAAGGCCAATCGGTTGGCTTGCCTCGCCTCATCTTCTGAGTCAGACTTGCCCGGGATAAGGATAGAATATCTACTCGAGCCAACTCAGAAGGCATGGAAGTGGATCCGGTCACCCTCGGACCCAGCTGGATGGACCCGATCGTGACATTCTTGACAACAGGTGCGCTACCAGACGAGAAAGAAAAAGCCCACTGGATTAAATACTGGGCAGCCCGATATCACCTTGTTGACGGCATCCTCTACAAGAGGGGATTCACTATCCTGTATCTCCGATGTGTCCACCCTGCGCAAGTCCAAGCGATATTGTTTGAAATCCGCGAAGGAGTGTGCGGGAATCACATCAAAGGCCGGGCACTCTCTAGGAAGGCCCTTTTGCAAGGTAACTACTGGCCAACCATGGCCCGGGATTCCCAGGAATACGTCAGAAGGTGTGATAAGTGTCAGAGATACTCTCCTATGATCAACCGACCGGGAGAACTCCAAACACCAATCCATAGCCCTTGGCCATTCGCCCAGTGGGGAATCAACATTGTCGGTCCCTTGCCAATGGGAAAAGGGTAGGTCAAGTTCGCCATCATCGTTGTTGATTACTTCACCAAATGGGCAGAGGTCGAGCCCTTGGCGACAATAACCGAACGAAAAATGGAAAGCTTGGTGGAAAGGAATATTCTCAGTAGATTCGGCACTCCCAGGGTCCTGGTCAGCGATAATGGCAGACAATTCGACACTCCTATCTTCAGTCAGTTCTGCTCGGGTTACAAGATACTAAATCATTACTCCTTCCCCGAGCACCCTCAAGCCAACGGTCAAGCCGAGGTGACAAACCGGACAATCTTGCAGTCAATCAAAACAAGGCCTGAGGACGCCAAAGGGTTGTGGGCAGAAGAACTACCAACCCTCCTATGGGCCTACCGCACTACACCCCGACCGGCAACAGGCGAGACGCCGTTCTATTTAACCTACGAATTCAAAGCGGTGGTCCCCACAGAGCTCGGGTTGCCTACATATAGGGTGGCTAACTTCAGTGCACTGGATAATGAAGACACTCTCAGATCAGAGCTGGATCTAGTGGAGGAAAAAAGAGACCGAGCCTATTTGAAGGTGGCAGCCTACAAGCAACGGGTTTCGCGATACTACAACAGCAAGGTGAAGCACCGTAGTTTTCAAGTCAGAGACCTCATCCTTAAGGCAGTCAACCAGTCCACCCGAATCCCAAGCCACGAGAAATTGTGGGCAAACTGGGAAGGCCCATACAAAATAACCCGGGTCAACCGACCGGGAACTTACTGGCTATAGAGCATGGATGGGCACGATCTCTCTTGTCCTTGGAATGTGCAACACCTTTGCAATTACTATCAGTAACACTTGGCCACGAGAATTTAGTATTGGTAGAGAAATTTATTTTTGTAGCTATAATTGAGCAACCACTATAAATCTTTGTTTTTAAATAAATTAAATAGTTTACTTTGCAAAGTCATTCCTGTCAGTACACCGTGCAATGCAGAAAAGCCCTCGGGCCTAACCCCGAGGCACAAAAGACCTCGGGCTCTGAACCCAGGCACTAAAAGACCTGAGGCTCTGAAACCCAGGCACAAAAAGGCCTCGGGCTCCGAACCCAGGCACAAAAGGACCCTGCAACCACCCATGTTCCATGTCGGTTTCCTGTGGTCACTCCTCACTACGCCCCCGGCTTCGCAGGACGCTCGAGGGGCAAGGGGATATCAGACCCAAACAGGAAATTACATAAAGTTTTGCTTAGGTCCAGCCGACGATGGGGGCAAACCCCTAGGCGGCCGACGATGGCAAGCTTCAAAGGACCCTGCAACCAACCATGTTTCAGGTCGGTTTCCTACGGCCACTCACTCCTGTACTCTCGCCCTAGCAAAATGCTTGGGGGGCAGGGGAATATGGCCAAGACAGAAAATCACACCGGTCACTAAAAGAACTTGGAAGATATTCCCATGTACTTACAGTGATCAGAGATAGATATCCCGGACGGTAAAATAGGATATTCCTATAATACACCGGGACATCCCGAACGCTAAACAGGACAAGTTCCTATGGTACACTAGTCAATTACCTTTAAAATAAGTCAAGAAGACTAGGTGTTCTGCTGGTTACGGTCCTAAACCATTTGCTAAGGCAGGGGCTTAGGTCGGCTGAAAATCGAGCGGATACTAGCAATCGCAAATAGGCACAGTGCAGATAAAAGTAAATAGTTAATGGAAAGCGAGCAGAAAATGGAAAGAAAGCTGACCTCGAGGACCTTTTCATTAATATTAAAACACTATACAAAGCCTGGGGGGCAGTTGTAGTAGCCTCCCTAAAAAAATAAAAAAAAAACAAAAAAAACAAAACAAAGCAACACCCATTGGTCATGGGTTGTCCACAACGACCACCTCCTCCTCCTCAACAGCCTGCTCTTCCACAGAGGGGTCCCCGACCGGTGCAGCTTCAGCAGTGACCTCGGAGTCAGCTTGGCCCTCCTTCCAATAACTGGACTCTACCCAAGAATAGCCAGACATGTCCTAGTCAGGGTGGTCGACAGCAGCCCGCTTCGCCCAATCAGCGTAGCCCGTGAGGAACCCTGCCTCGAACACATCCTCAGCATCCTTGGCTTTGGCCTCCCGAGTGGCAGTGAGCTCCGAAAGCGTGGCCGTCATGGCCACCAAGTCCTTCTCGGCAGTGATCCTCCCGGCCTCTGTGGCTACAATTTTCAACTCCACAACCTTCCAAGTAGCCCGCTTAGTTAAAAAAGAGTCGCGGGTCTCCCGCAACTCCAGGGCCGCTGCCTGGGATTTCTCCTCCTCCACGGAGAGAGAAATATTCCGCAGACTCCGGGGCAGTCCTCTCCACAGACAGGTCAACCTCTGTAGCGGCCAACCTCTCAGGAACACCTGGAAGGGTGGCTTCAGCCCCAGCCACAATACAGCCAATCTGCAAGATCAAAGCAACGTCAGTATACGCATGGAAGAAAAGCTAATGTTCATGTGACAAAATAACTCACCATATGGCTGATGCTGTAGAACCAACCAATTATGGCCTCGACACTAAGCAGAGCGCATTTGTCGATCTGACTCTGCAACAGCCCAGGCCTGACCCTTCTGCAGACGTCGTCCGCCGTCTCAACCGTTCGTCTAGAAGAGGGGCCCGCGTGAGCTGTCTCCATACTGGGGAAGGAGACCCCGGACGGCTTGGTAGTGGGGGTAAAAGGTGATGGTGTGGCAATGGTAACGCCGGGTGTTGAGGCTACAGCAGCCTCCTTCTCTGCCCGGATAGAGATTTCCCGGGAGATCCTCTTGAGGGGCTGGCCCTCTGCGGGGTCTAGCTTCTTCCTCTTCTGGCTAGCCCGGGCCATCAAGGCCGCCTCTTTTTCCTTCAAGGCTACAGCACTCTTAGGAGCCATTTATGAAAAACCAGAGAAGAGCACATGAAAATTCAACAAAGTACCAAATACAAAGAAAATTGGAAGGTCAAGAGATGGGATTTACCAGGAATGATTACCGGGAGTATGGGAGATACAAAGCAATGCTGGGGCTCGTAGGAAGTCTTCGGGCTTCCCGACTGGGTCAGCACTTTATTGATGTCAGTTGGGTCCTCCACCAAAGACAAGATCCTCACTTGGAACTCGTCGGAAAGACTGGACGAGTCAACTGATCCCACTGTAAAGCAAACATATAAATGGGTTAGTCATGCCAAAATACAGAGACTAATTAGGAAAGAAAAGTGATTGGGCTTACTCCTCGGCTTCCCCGCCCAAGAGGTCCTCAACTGTATACCCAGTGCCTTTTCACACAGCCCCAGGGTGGACACTATGAAGAATATCTTCTTCTATCCTTTATTGTTGCTCGGGCAGTTTACCATTATGTTTCGCCCCTGCCTGGCCCCGAGCGAGAAGAAACCAGACTCCCCGTGAACTTTGAAAGGCCGGTAGGTCCAGAAGAACTCCTATAGGGTGAGCTCATACCCGAGAACATGAGGCTACAAGGAGATGTACCCCATTAGATACCGCCAACCGTTCGGGGTGAGCTGTCCAGGGGAGATCCCGAGGTAGATGAGTGCGTCCCGGGCAACAGGATGGAGCGGTAGGCGAAGGCCTACCATAAAGGCATCCTCGTATAGGGTAACGAAGCCCGACTCATGGAAGTGAGCCCCGCCGTCGTGGACAGACAGAGAGAAGGGGCTGGGAATATTGTATCTATCACTGATCCAACCCAAATTAGGACCGCGCAGGGTGCTGATGATTGATTCGCATGCAAAGATGACGCCGAGACTGTTCGCTACAGACCCTTCATCGCCCGACCCTCGAGATGTCGAGGTCACAGGAGAATCCCGGTGCGTTTCCTTGTGAGACGCCCGAGTTGGTATCCTTCCCTCATTGTGTTGATCAGAGGGGGCCAAAGAAGGGGGATTTGGGCTTGTGCTTAAGGTCCCTGATCGTGACTGCTCGTCCTCCGATCGGGATGACAAGTTGAAGTCTGAGTGGCACATGTCTAAGTCTACGGTGTACCTAGGAGGCAGACGGCGACCTAAGAATGGGTCACAGATTCCAAGCTAAGATACAATGGAGGCAGATCTAGCAACCTGAAGGGTAGGTCATACAAGACTCTAATTGAAAGGTAACACTCTCTCAAGACTCTCCCGGGAACACCCATTCGGTCCAGCTGTCCTAGAGTACCTCCGAATTAGAAGAAATGACAGAACCTAAAAAAGAAAAAATCCCACGCTCGTTCTGACCCAAGTGGGTTTGCTCCCTCCAGTTTTGTTCAAAAAATAAGAAGAGAATGAAGAACTGAAGATAGAAAGGAAAGAGTTGCTAGATTTAGCACAGAAAAGGGGTCGGGAATCTTGCTCGGGATCTTGTTTGCTCTCAAACCGCTCGGTAAACTCTCTCACTTGGCAGCAGGAATTGGAAAAATGAGTAAGCGTTCCTAATATAGGAATAACGAGCAGTCCAAATCAATCAGATCCAATGGCTCAGGAGTTTTCCCGCCAAGAACTGTCAGACAGCTGTCACCTCGGGCACGTGAAAGGTCGCCTCAAAATACACACGTAGTAAATACGTGATGTGACGGTCCGGTTACCACGCAGCTGTTTGGTTACTTCCAAAGCAACTTTGATGGATCCTGACTAGGCCAATTACTCCCTGACACATGGTAACACCAACGCCCGAGCTCCTCTGTGTACCGGTCGGGTATTCCACCGGGGTGATCTGGAAAGTGGGCCCCATCCTGAGCAGCATTCTTGGAGGATATCCGGATAGTTTCCAAGGCGATACTGATTTTTGATCCTTACTCGATAAAACATCTAGTCAGTTCTGAAAATGGTGGGCAGCTGATATGTCCAAAATAATCCAGCCATGAAGCCGGTCTGCCAAGTCACCGAGAGGTACTGGTTACTTCAGTAAAGGCACCAATAGCCGAGCAATCCCGAGATGTTCGCCAGGACCGTGCGGTTTATACCAACAAGCCAGGCATGAAAGACCGTGGCATCCCGTGGACCTGGCCTAGCCAGCAATTTCCTAAACCATCTGCAAGATTGTAGGAGGGAATGTGGCAATTTCCTAACCCGCTTAGGAAACTTTCCCCAAATCATGTAAATCAATTGTGATTAGATTAGGCTTCTTAATCTAATTAACTTACCATGTAAGGGTGGACTCTTGCACCTATAAAAGAGCCCATCAACCCTGTCTATAGGGACCTAGAAAATAACTCTCTAGCTAACAAGCATAGAATAGAGAATTCACCATCAATACGCATATACCCGGCCGGTATTACTGGTAGTGCCGCCCCTCTTTGTTGGCTCACCAGGCCCGCCGGTAATCTGCTAGTGAACGTGCACAGATGTAACCGTGGACGTAGGTCACCTCGTTAATGGGACCGAACTACATACAAATTGTTCTTATCTTTTTCTCTCTCTAAACCCTTCTTCCTAATTTTTGGCATCATCAACATATATGTCACCGTCATGTGTCCGTATGTGTGTAGTTAACAACTATGCATCGAACCTTATTTAGAGTTGTTTAGACTATCATACCCTTACAACTTGTAGTTTCAACTCAATTCTCACATGGGTTTACACTCGAAAATGAACGTCTCTCTGAACTGGCTTAAGAATGATCGTACAGTGCATGAAAGCTTTGATAGGAGTGATTTTTATGGATGCTAATGCTTTTATACTTGACTCTATGAAAAATGAACATTTACAGTGTGTAGTCTCACGAATAGAATTCTACTTACTAGAGGAGCGAAATATCGTGGATAACTCAAATTACACGTTCATGTTCAACTAAGTTGTTAAGCATCATTAAGGCTTTGACTTTTCATCTTCTTTTTTTTTTATAATAAGATAGAAATGAGAGGAGAAGGAATCGCACGTTTCTAGCATGTGATCGAGTCTAATTTTCTTTTCTCTTTCTTTCTTCTTCACTTTAATCCAGCCATTCTCCATTTTCATATGTATTATATTATATATATATTTTTTAACTTCCGCATTCAAACATCTCCTTGTATATTTCTTTTTTATAAGGCCACTCCCACAACTACCCCCTTCCAGTCACATACTTCAATAGTTTAATCATATTAGGTTTGTGTCATTTTCCGAAAAAAAAAATATTAGGTGTGCAATGGGGTTCATTGAGGTCAAAGTATAAGATTTAGAAGTTCGGATTTTCATAATAACATTGGCGATATTTAATCAATGTGGGGTTGCAAGCAAAATAGGTTCTTGAATGTAGATAATGGTTTATGAAAAGGTTAATGAGTGAATAACGATGGCGTAAATCATTTTCTTAACTTCTTAAGTTTAGCACTTCAGTGTTCATTGGGTTTAGTTGGTAAATCCTGAACGTTCTCCTCTAATAAGCAGACAAAATGAAGGAAAAAAATAAAAAATTAAGACTATTCAACGAATTTAATACGCATGTTCAAGAAAAACAATTCAAATTTTATGTGATAATTGCCTCAAAATTGAAGATTGGATCAAAAGCTTACTAAGGATACTAGTGTCCACTACTCATTCCTTAAGGACAAAAGTTGTATTAACTCATATTTTAGGTTCTCTACATAGCTATCAACACGTGCATATGGCTATTGGATACAAGAGAGGTCAATACATGCAATCATCCTAGTTGTACTATAAAGATGAGTGAACTTAATTCATGAAAAGATGAGAATACTATGAATGTGTCATTGCTTGGTAACAACTAAGTAGGAGTTAAAGTTTAAAGTTTTTTTATCAATTAAGTTCAAAATTTTTCAAATTTTTAATAATTGAGATTGTATGTTACTGAAATTTCTCAAAGTTTGAAGGTGCTAAGTGTGAAAAATGCAGTTGAAAACCTATCTATCCCCTACCCCCAACTGAAAATAGTAATGTCCTCAGAAGCTGATTTTCGAAAATAAAAATGGATAGGGTTTACCTGAATAGAAGAAACCAACAACAACATAAATAGCAACCTGTAGTATATAAGATAATCTCCAAACAAACCAGATCAATAGATGTATCATTACAAAACAGGATCCATGTATACAAAATAAACAAATCACTGCAAATATGAAACAAAAATGAATAAGGCAGTGATCGTAATGTCTAAAATATCCAAACAGTCCAAAATATTCACATAACCAAAAGAGTACTAAGAGAGAGGAGAGAGATAACAGAAATAAACAAAATACAACAAAGCTCTCACCCTCGCAACTAGCAACTACTCATCAGCAATATCAGATAAAATCTCTATTGACGTGACTGGATCACCAGCATCGCCACCCTTGATAACTAAAGGTGGGAAAAGTGGGGTCTCAGAGATAATCGGTGGAGTCGTGGATGTGGATGGAGCAGCAGGATCAGCGGCGGCAGATGAGGAAGGATCAGTGGTGGGTGGTACAGAAGGGGGTGGTGCATGTGTATGGACAGACTGATCGACCCCTATCTATATCAAGTTTGCCTCTAGCAAGGTCATCATGTAATCCATCTTGCCCTTGAGCCGCATCCGTGCCTCCCTCTCCTCAATAAACAACGTGTGGAGAGTTTGGAGAGACACGGAAGACGCCTTTCCCTGGGCCAGAGCCTAAGACCTCTGTCTCAGCTCGAACTGCTATGCAGCAGTAATGGGATTCTCCTCCTCCTCAGTACTAGCTCCTCAACCTCATAAGCGTCCTAGAAGAGGCTTCCTCGGTATCAGTACCACCACCTCGCCTCTTCTTGGCTCCCACTTTCTCCTTCCCTTTTCCTTTCCTCTTTAGCTTCTGTGCATCGGAGTGGCGAGCTGCTGTCATACCAAATCTGCTCGAAGAAGTCTAAAATCCATCAGCATGGAGGGGGAGCGAACCGGCTTAAGCCACAACACTATGAATGGCCCACGCACCCTTCAGGTTTTTTTTTTCAGAAATATAGCGTGTGGGCTATACAAGAAACTCAATATATAGTCGCTGGAGGTAGACACGCTTTCCTGTCCCCATAGCGTATAATTCACAAACGTACCACGGTGCAATCTTCTCATGGTAAGATGTCGCGAAAATGAAATTACAAAGCACCAGATGGAGCATATGGTAATTGTCGGTCAAGAGCTAGTCCTTGATCAGAGACGAGCCATTCCAGAATAGGACGGCACCGCTGGTAATCTCTCACAAAATCATGGCATAAGGGATCTCAGGAGCTCCCACCCTATGGGGACAATCACACTCAGGCTCCTCGGGGACGCCTAAGGTAGCAGATAATGTTGCCGGACTGAAGATAATCTCCTGGCCACGAAAAAAAAATTGATACATGAACGGGGCAGTCGGGTCCCTAATCATGGTAGTAGAGGCCTCTCTAATCCACGAGATATTGACCCGCCTAGGCTGGGTCAACATCTGATACCACTGGGGCATTGTCCGAATCTGCACCAAGAACTAGGGTGTTGAAAGCCACACCGTCTTGAGGGGTCGCTTGAACATAACCTTATGGTGGCTAAAGAACCGCGTGTACCAGGACTGATCGAACATGTTCCGAAACCCATGATCGGGTACCGGGTCTAAAATGGTCAAGTTAAAGGGCTTTTCCCTATGATAGCCTGTCACAGGATTCATGGTAGGAGGCCTGAAATTGAAAATGAAAAAAAAATTCTAATTAAAATAGGAAAACATAACAAAAGATAGAATCTGTCATTACACTGGTTCGATCGATCGAAGAATTTTTGATCGATTGAACATGGACTAGGCTCGATTGATTGAGCCCAGTTCGATCGATCGAACAAAGTAGAAATGCATGAAAAGAGAAAATGAGATACATGTTTAAGATAGTAATGAACAGGTCTTAGGATCAATGGGGGGGCACCCCTACTAAGTTTGAATGAAAAAACATTAAGGGGGGTTCAAAGATGGCCCTTACCTTGCATCGAAGTGTAGCGGGGAGTGGAGAAGATTATGGCGATGATTTAGAGCACCTGTCACACCCCAATTTTCAGACAACCAAGTATTAATCAAGGGAGAACCCTCAACCAATATCCAGCTGTCCAATCATCAAGGTGCTTACAATATAATAACATCACACAATCTGTACCAAAATAAATCACTACTCACATTGGCTAAAGCAACGGTCAACAATCCACCATAACAGTCAAACCAAGATTTAAATCCAACTCCAAAACTTAATCAGAAATAAAAAAAAAAAAAAAAAAAGAACACTTCACTTAAACAATATCTTAAATTGTTAAATGGCCCACAATGCCAGAAATTATTGCTAAACTCTCTAGGATTTAAAAAAACGAATAAGGAAACAGCACAAGACTTCACATGCCTCCTGCTGCCAGGTACCACGACCTCTCTACTAGCCCTGCAAATTTTGATCGGCTACGCTCCAACAAGAACGCACCCGCGAAAAAAAACTCACGGGTCAGTCACATGACTGGTATGAGTTAAACCACACACACACACAGCTTCAGGATCACCCGTTGACCCTTTAACTACCACACAAAATATTATTTCGGGCAAGAGAGTAGTTCCACTTCACATATTGGGACGAGCGGTAGTTTCCCTTTATGTGGTGGCCATGCAGTTCTCGCCCGAATTTAAATAAAGTAATACTTACCTAACGTCCCATGGTGAGTCAATACCTGCAAAATGTTAGTGGACCCACCATCCTGCAACCACAAGATTAATAACAGCAAAATACTACAAGATTATGCAGAACTACTTGTACTAAGATAAATGAAGGATCATTATCAAAATTTACTCATTGCACGTCCCAATACAATGTATAAGACAAGAACAACAGACGAGGAAATCAACATTTTATATCCTTTAACCTATAGGAAATTTTATTAACAATAATTCTCTTACTTTTATGTACGATTCTTTATTCAATTTCCTAGGTTCACCACTTGGCTACCCTCCATGGTACACCCACACATATATCCCATGTGTGCCCGGACATACTACCAACATCCACTCTGGTGCCAGTTTGGTTGGGGTATCAACCAAACCAGGTATACACACAGAAGGCTAGTCAATATGCCTAGACGTCTAACAAAATAAGCCGGGCATAAGGCTTAGGCCAGCTTGATCACGAAGCCACTGGCAAAAGGTACACTCAGCAAGTCGAGCTACCAAAAACAATATCACAACTGGGAGCGGTGAACACTAAGGAATTTGAAACTATTATGCATTTTCGGAATTATACAATTCAATCGGACCCAACGTTAATGATTATCACTTATTTCTTTTCATAGCTCAACATTATAGGAGAATTCATGTATCTCCAAGTAATCTTCGTTAATTCATACGAACAATAAATAAAAAAAAAAAAAACACACAACGAATCATATTTCCTCAAATTCGTACATTTTAATATACTAAAAAAAACTGCTACTGAAATATTCGATTTTCTACCCAAACTTGGTGAGTTAAACTTTATGTATTCATATATATATATACACGTAGGTATATGTGTATACGAGGGTGATTAAATTAGTACGTACACTTTTAATTTAATTGTTAGGGTTAAATCTGTGTAATGGATATACGCTATTGTTGAAGTAATTTAGATAGTTTATTTTCCCTTTGTGTGACTTTGCGATCATGACATTAGGGTATTCGAAAGGGTTAGGTGAATCGTTAGTTTGATCAAAACAATAGGTGAAATATTCATGTTTGTTAGAAAATATATGTGAAATTCGTTTTTGTGTAATTCACACAGTCGCAGAAACTTTAGAAAATTATTAGAAAATCGTGGCTTTGTATTTGAACATTCTGTCCGCGTGTCTCATGTAAAACGTGATTCTGCACGTTTTTCGTCTAATCAGGGGGTCACCCATCCCTGGTACTGCTCTGGCAGCAGCACGCTTAACTGTGAAGTTCTTTTTGTGTTTAGCTCCCTCACGGTTTTAAAAGGCCTTGTTGCATATAGAGGGAGGTGGGTCGTTACAGCACCGAGGAATCTTCAATGGATGCGTGTGTAAAGGGGAGGAAGAAAATCGTCGGGGCTATCTTCTCTGTGTGGAATCGCTCGAGAGTGTGAGGGGAGAGAGTGACTGATGAAATGTCTGAAAGACGCTTCGTTTAAATACAAGTCTCCATCGATTGAGAAATTTCGATCGATCAAACTTTCAATCGATTGAGTCTGATTCAAGCGCTCGAGGTCTGAAAACTTTGATCGATTGAAAAGGGCACAATCAATCGAACACAAGAAAATAAGGATACTTTGAATAGAAACCCTGTACACCCCCAACTAACATAAACAGATCTATACATACACGAATAGTCTAAAAGCAGTGCAAACGCAAACAGGTAAGCCAGAATTCACCATCATAGTAATATAAAGTTGCAACTTTCATAAATATAAATTTTTAGTAGCATCCATTTTGCAAAATTATAATCCCCAAATTGGTACTAATGAGCTTATTACACAGAAAAACTAGAATTTAAATCAAAAATAACAATTCTTTGTCCAGCATTACACTTTAATTGAAAAAGGATGAATCAAATGACAAGACACATTTGAAGTGGGTCACTAATCTTCGAGCATGAAAATTTCTTCTTCCACAACTGCTTCATGCTCCGCCAAATTGTCATAGTTGGAGTCCAAGCGCGATAATTCACCATTCTAGAAAGATCTGAAAGCGTCTAGAATATCATCGAAAGTATCTAAAATCTCCAAAGAGTTGAAAGTGTAATCAAGAGGTGATCCAGGTGAGCCTCACGGCATTAACGATAACAGAGTGTAACTCCTTAGCTGGTTGCTCTCTTGCAGCGGAGTGCCAGGAGATCCTATGTGAGTTCCATAAAATAGCAGGTGCGGAAGGAACACAAGTAGACCATTGTGGTACATAGTGATTATCCTGGACAAGGAAAAAAAATAGAAGAAAAAGCAAAAAGAAAGAAATTAAATAAAACAACTAAAAGAAAGGAAAAAACAAAGAAAAATGAAATGTGACAATAAAGCAACCTCACTATTGGCATGCTAGAACCATGTGAACTAGCAGGTAGGGGGCATTGAAGCCGAAACAACAAATAGTTCATGTGCACATAAATATATGGAATCGACTCGATGACCATGAAGTCATCCACATATGTGAAGACAGCGTTATGGCGTTCGGGCACCACATCCTGTAAATCTTCTTCAACCCATGGTTCCCACATCGAGTCATTCTCCCACTGTTCCAAGAGTGCATCGTCTACTTCCCCAATGAAATGCCCTTCTAGTTCTCCTTTTTCTTCTGGAAGATCCATATTCACAAAAGGGTTAATGTTGAGGAGGGCAGGGTTATAAGGGATATGCCCTTGGGTCAAGTCAATAATATCATCAGCCCCTGGCCCTTGATAAGAAGATAGGCATAATGGAATCTCCTCAGTAGTCCAGAGAGGGTTCTGGTATTCTGAATCAGCCCATGACCCAATCGAGTGAACATCATCATCTCTCATCCTTATAGTCTATAGGGGAGAGATTATATGGAATATCATATTAGAGTTGAAGTCATACTCAAAAAGATAGAAATAAATAAAACAAGTAAAGTGTAGTAAAAGGAAATAATATACTAACAAGTTGAGGACATGATCTAGCGTTCTAGATTGAGGAATAGTTGGGCTCATCCAGTTGGATGTGCTCAACTTCAGGTTTGAAATTGTCCAAGAACGGCTTCAATCTTTGGCCACTGACCTTAAAACTTTCCTCGTTCCTTGGATTTAATAGTTCAACGGCCACATGTGGAAAAATGGATTTAACGATGAATGGTCCTATCCACCGGGAACGGAGTTTTCCTGGGAAAAGATGAAGGCGCGAGTCATACAACAAGACTTTCTGCTCTGACTCGAATGATTTTCAAAACATTATTCTATCATGGCGAGCCTTCAACCTTTCCTTATGCAGCTTGGCAGAGTCATATGCATCTTTACGGATTTCTTCTAGCTCTGCAAGTCGAAGTTTCCTTAACTGCCCTCCATCTTTGATATTGAAGTTTGATGAGCGCGTCGCCCAATAAGCTTTATGCTCAATTTCGACAGGGAGATGGCATGCTTTTCTGTACACTAGCCTATATGGGGACATTCCTAGGTTTATTTTGTAAGCAGTACGGTACTCCATAGAGCATCAGTCAGCTTGTATGCCCAGTCTTTTCTGTTTGAACTAACCATTTTTTCAAGAATATGCTTGATTTCTCGGTTGGCCAATTCTACCTGGCCGTTAGTTTAGGGGTGGTAAGCTAAGGCGATTTGATGGTTGACCCCGTATTTCTTGTGGAGTGGCTCCATGGGTCTGTTGTGGAAGTGCTTTTCTGGGTCACTAATGAACGCCTAAGGGGTTCCAAAACGTGAAAGGATGTTTTCTTTTAAGAAAGAAACAACTGTTCAATGATCATTTCGCCTTGTTGTGATTGCCTTTACCCATTTCGAGATATACTTTACAGTAAAGAGTATATACTCGCAGTTTTTTGACTTTGGGAATGGGCCCATGAATCTATGCCCCAACAATCAAAAATTTCAATTGTAATTATGGGAGTAAGGGACATAGAGTTTCATTTGGAAATTGTACCAAGCTTTTGATAGTGTTGGCACGATTTAAAAAAAGAATAGGCATCCTTGAATATGGTTGGCCAATAGAAACCGCTATGTAAGATTTTTTGTGCGGTCTTTGGTGAGGCAAAATGGCCATCACAAGCTTCCAAATGACATGAGGCCAAAATTACAGTGATATCCTCATTCGGAATGCAACATCTGATGACCTGATCAGCGCAATATTTGAACAAGTATGGGTCATCGAAAAAGAAGTGACGTGCGAACGAGAGGAATCATTTTTTATCTTGCTTTGACCAATATTCAGGGGTTTCTCCTTTGACTAAGTAATTTACTATATCCGCATACCAAGGAAAACTGGAAACAGTCATCAGTTGCTCATCTGGGAATTCATCCTTGATTGGTAGTGATTCAGTATTGTCAACATACGTTAACCGAGACAAATGGCCTACGACCACATTTTCTACCCCCTTTTTATCTTTGATTGTGATATCAAACTCTTGGAGTAAGAGTATCTAACGGATACGCCTTTATTTCGCATCTTTCTTGGACAATATGTATTTGAGGGCCGACTGGTCTGTAAAACAGACGATTGGGGACCCTATCAGATATGACCTAAATTTATCCAATGCGAATACTATAGCCAGTAGCTCTTTTGTAGTACTTGTATAATTCATTTGAGCTTCATTTAGCGTTTGACTGACATAGTAGATAATATATGGCTTATTATCCTTCCTCTATCCTAGAACTGCGCCAATAGCGTAGTTGCTAGCATCGCACATTAGTTCAAATGGCAAACCCCAGTCGGGTGCCTGTATTATTGGTACGGAGGTAAGATGCTCTTTTAGTGCATCGAAAGATGTTTGACAGTTTTCTGACCATTCGAACGGTGTGTCTTTAACAAGCAATTGACAGAGTGGTCGGGATATTGCACTAAAATTCTAGATAAATCGACGATAAAATCCCGCATATCCCAGAAAAGAGTAGATGTCTTTGACCGTCCAGGGGACGGATAGATTCGAGATTATGTCAATTTTTGCTTTATCCACTTGGATACCTTTGTCAGATATAATGTGGCTGAGGACTATTCCACTGGTAATCATGAAATGACATTTTTCCCAGTTTAATACCACGTGTTTGTCCTCGCATCGTGCTAGTACACGTTCAAGATTGTCTAAATAGTTTTCAAAACAATGGCCGAACACAGAAAAATCGTCCATGAAAACTTCAAATATTTGTTCGACCATATCACTGAATATACATAGCATGTACCGCTGAAAAGTAGCAGGTGCATTGCATAAACTGAAGGGCATACGATGGTAAGCAAAAGTATCGAACGGACACGTGAAAGTTTTTTTCTCTTGATCTTCAGGATCGATTTTGATTTGGTTATACCCAGTGTATCCGTCCAAAAAGTAATAGTACTTATGACCTGCCATTCGTTCTAGCATTTGATCCATGAATGGTAATGGAAAGTGGTCTTTACGGGTCACGGTATTCAGTTTTCAGTTGTCGATACACATCCACCATCCAGTGGGGATGCTTGTTGGTACCACTTTGCCGTCTTTATTAAGAATAGCCTTTATGCCTGCCTTCTTTAGTACCAGTTGGGTTAGACTGACCCAAGGGCTATCAGATATAGGATATATGATCCCAACATCAAGTAATTTTAGTACTTCCTTTTTGACTACTTATTGTAAGTTGGGATTCAGATGCCTTTGCATTTGTCATAATGGTTTAGCGTCTTCCTCCAAATATATTTTATGGGTGCAAATAGACGGGCATATGCCTTTGAGGTCGGCAATAGTCCATCCTAATGCTCCCTTATGTTGTTTCAGCATTTGGATTAATTTACCCTCTTGTTTAGAATTTAATGTAGATGAAATTATGATAGGATAAGTCTTTTTAGTTCCTAGGAAAGCGTATTTGAGCTCCTTTGGAAGCTCCTTCAATTCTAAATTGAGAAACCGAAAGTTTGAGGGCATGACTAACTTCGTTTTTGGAGGTAATGGTTTATATGGTGTTACCCACATGCATTCAGCTTTATCCTCCCCTTTTGTTTCCATCATGAGATAAGTTAGATTTAGGTCGCCGTCCATTGGGGTAGAGTTTTTAGGTTGGTAGACAGCATCAAATTGTGACACCACTACCTCCAAAGGATCTCTATAGTCGACTAAATCAGCCTCATCTTCAATGACCATTTTGATGTAGTTAACTTCTTCCTCATCCTCGTATTCTTTAGGTTGGGGATTTGAAAAGATTTTGACATTTAAAGTCATGTTCTATAATAAGATGGTCATTATACAACTTCTTATTTTTATTGTGGCATCAATTGCGTTGAGGAATGGACGTCCGAATATCACTGAGATTTGTGCACATGGATTAGACACAGGTTCAGTGTCTAAGATCACGAAATCAACCGGGAAGATAAACGAGTCTATTTGAACGAGGACATCTTCCAGTATTCCTCTAGGGTAGTTGATCAACCTATTTGCCAGTTGTAGTGCAACTCGGGTAGGTTTGAGTTCACCCAACCCTAGTTGTTTGTAAACTGAGTATGGTAGTAGGTTTACGCTTGCTCCTAAATCGAGGAGTGCAATGTCTATTCTTTGATTCCCAATTCGGCATGAGAAAGTGGGAGTACCAAGGTCTTTGAGTTTTGGAGGCAATTCATTTTAGATAAATGCGCTTGCTTGGCAAGCGACATAAGCATGTTTCTTCACACTTTGCCTCCTCTTGACTGTGTATAAGTCTTTGAGATACTTAGCGTAGGCTGGCACTTGTTTAATAGCATCAAGGAGTGGAAGGTTTGTTTTTACTTGTTTAAATAGTTCTAAGAACTCTTGATTCTTTAGCTCATTTTTAGGTTTCTTTAGGCGTTGAGGATAAGGCACGGGGAAAGGGCATTTAGGTTATTCATCATTAACAGGCTCCTTTCTGGGCCATCTCTCTACTTCTTCCACTTCTTTAGGAGCTTCATCATTTGAATTTAATGGTTTGTTATTAGTTGATTGCTCTTCTTCCTGGGTGGATGGTTCATTTTTGTTTACCACTTCATTCTCCTACTCTTCAGGAGTAGAGAGAGGCATGTTGTGCCCTATGATCTTGCTGCTTCTCAGAGTAGTCATGGCTTTTGCATGCTCTTGATTATTGGGACCATTGTTGTATCCCTTAGGATTTGGTTGGGCAGGAAACGTCCCGCCCGATCCCTCTTGTCGTGCATCCATTCTCTCTAACGTTGCCGACATTTTACTCATCATTTGAATTAACTGTTGTGTTAAGTTCACATTACAGAGTGGATCTTCCTCCAACACCTTTTTATGTGGTGGCACGTACACATTTGACTATTGATTATTCGAGGGTTGAGCTTGGTTGTAATTATTGTTATTGTAGGGCTGTTGTTGATATTGATTTTGGGTCCCAACGTCATTTTTCCAATCAAAATTGGGGAGATTCCATCGATTGTTGTTATTTTGAAAATTATTATTGTTATTATAGGAATTCCCCGCTCCTCTGTATCCTTGCATGGTGTTCATTTCCATGGGGGCTTGTTCTTGAAACTACGGCACATTGGGACAGTATTGAGTGGTGTATCCCTACATATTACATGTGCCGCATGGTTCTTCAGGAAAAATTTGTTTAGAGCCCTCTCCTTTCATCCCTAACTCTTCTACTTTCTTTGCTAGTTCTTCATATTTTGGTCATTAGGTGCTCTTCACTTTTTAACTGGCATGTACTTTTCTCCTCTACACCTAATATCTGTACACGTGGGACATCATTAGAGTTAGGGCACTCATGTGCATGTTCGGCTAACCACTCGAAGTGGGTTTCAGCCTCTTCGGTGTTTTTGGGAAGAAATGGTCCTGAGCTCATGGTTTCAACAAATTTTTTTGTTTTACCATTTAGTCCTTCATAAAAGTAGCTAATGGCTCACCATTTCTCATGCCCATGATGTGGGCATGAGAGAAGCAGATCCTTGAAACTCTCCCAAGTTTGGGTCAAGATTTCATTACCCTTCTGTTTGTAGGAGTTGATTTGACGTTTAAGTTCGGTGGTCATGCGAGGTGGAACAAATTTCTTTAAAAATTCAATGTTCATCGCATGCCATGTGAAGATTGAATTTGGCTTAAGGGTGAGCAATCACGCTTTTGCTTTATCCTTCAAGGTGAAAGGAAAAAGCATTAGCCGTGTTATGTCTACAGGACAATTTTGAGAGAATGTCTTACAAACATCCTCGAAATCTTTGACATCTAGATATGCCTTCTCGGTCTCCATTTCGTGAAAGGTTGGAAGGAGTTGAATCATTCCGTTTTTAAATCGGAATTTGCCCGCATGGGCTGGAATGAGAATACAAGAAGGCGTAGGTGCGTGTTCGGGTTGCATGAGATCGCACAAGGGACGCACCGAGTCATCAATAGGTACAACCACATTCTCACCATTTTCACTTTGATTATCAGCCATTGAATCGGTGGTTGTAGCTACAGGATTAAAAGAACTAGAGGAATCAGATGAGTAGAGTGAATTTTCGTGAATTCCTTCACTGAAATTATCGGACATGAAAGGGAAAAGATCCTAAAGGGTTTTAAACCAAAAGAGAAAGAAAATGAAAAACAGAAGTAGCTAAAGATAGAGCGAGGTCATCTAAGTAAAAGATGGTCGCCTTCCCCGGCAACGGCACCAAAAACTTGACACAAAAATTATTTTGTGTGTGCTTGTGTGCTATACCCAAGTGTAGGTAGACGTGCAAGTAGTAGTTTGGTTAAGACCAGGTCGATCCCACAGGGAAGGTTGTGACCTGATTACTTAGACTAAACTCTAAAAGAAAATGAAAGTTTAATATTTAACGAAGGTGTAGAACACGGAGTTCTACAATTAACAACTACTAAAAGTAAAGCAATTGAATTAAACTATAAATTAACTAATTAACTAAGGCAATATCTTAAAACGTGTTTTTACTTAATAAAAGGGGAACGTTGGGATCACACGAATTCACAGTGACCTAACCATCTACCATGCGGTTATATTAAAGCTCAATGGAGTGCATCTTCTACATTATTCCGTATTTCTCTTAAAATAAAAAATCCATAGCCCTTTCATGACCAGGACTATATCATCACAGTTGATTCAAAATACATGAAAGTGGTTTAAATCAATAGTTAAGACTCGCACTCTGAATGGTGTTAGCATTCAAAGTGGTTTGCAAAAGTTACTGAAGAAAAATGCCTTAAGGCTTAAAGTTCAGAAACTGTTTTGACAAACTGAGCATTTGGGGACAATTTGATAACAAATTTCAAAAATAGAAAGTCTAGGAATACTGCATAGGATGTTCTCAAGAATCTGAGGTTTCGATCGATCGAAGCTGTGTCGATCGATTGAACATCATCATCTCTCAATCGATCGAAATGTCTTCGATCGATTGATTGTATCGCTGGTCCGATCAATCGATCGATGGATCGAACGCAGGTTTTAAACTACTGCATGGCAGAGGCTGAAGATCACTGTTTCATCGTAATCTCCCAATCCTAGGACTACTTAGACATGGTCTAGAGTGTCACATATCTATTTTTAACGTAAATAGCCATTAAGGTTGCGTTTGGTTGTGATTTAAACATTCAAACTATGAAAAACTGTGGTTTAATCAATATCTGACATGCAAGATTACAATTCTAACAGATTATACTACGAGAACTATTAGCTGAATGTAAATCAAACAATACATAAAAACCTGGAACGAAGAACTTTGATTACACACTAAGAATCCAAGCCAAAAATAATAATAATCCTTGAGAAACCTACAAAAACAAAGAACAAAACTCTCTAAGCAGGTATATGACACTAAAGCATAAAAAGAAATAAACGAGGCATGCAATGACTCACTCCCCCCAACTAAAACTAAAAATTGTCCTCAATGTTCTAAACTAAGCACATGGACATGTAAAGTAAAGCGAGAGAAGGAAGGATGTTACCTCAATGCGTTAATATCCATTTTTTTCCAAGTTACCTACAAAATCATTAGTAGCAACAAGGAAAAATAGAGAATATAATAGAACTACTCAGTAAATAAAGTTGGTTAATCAAGATTTTTATCATAAATTAATAACCGAAATTTTTGAGGATATTCCCAATGAAATAATTTAACAGTGAAAAGAGTGCTTGCCAACTTGGGGAATAACTATTTTGATTTTCAAGTGTGTACCTATTATTGGTGCTTGTGTTGTATGGAGGGTAATATGAATAAGACATGTTTATCCAAAATTTTTAAGCAATAAAATTTTATTTATTTAATTTTTTTTTGTAGTTGTGAGAGAACAAGTCCAAAGGTTTTTAATTTTTATTTTTTATTTTTAAAATATTTTTTTTGAAAAGTAAGAAAAAAAATTGGAAATAACTTAGTAAAATCCTAACCTAGTTGTATTCCCCGGCAACGACGCCAAAAACTTGACATGACTAAAATGTTGTGCGCTTTTGTGCAACACCCAAGTGTAGGTGATCGTGCAAGTAATACTGGATAAGTCCAGGTCGATCCCACAGGGAAGGAATAGGGAGAATGTTTACTAAGTTACAACCTAAAGAAAAAGAAAAGATTAATGTACAGGTAGAGGTTTTAATGAATCTTAATCTATTAAATTAAACTAAATAATAAACTAAAGTATAAACAAACATAACAAATTAAACAGATAAACTAAAGGTGTTGAAAATACGTGAATCCACATTAATCCTAACCATCTACCATGCATACTCATTAATGTTCTATGGAGTTCATTCCTCTTCAGCATTCCGTATTTTTCTAAAGGTAAAGAATCAATAGCCCTTTCATGACCGGGACTACATCATCACAATTGATTTAAAATACTTGGAAGACGGTTTAAAACAATGGTTGTTACTTGCACTCTAAATGGTGTTAGCATTCAAAGTGGTTTTCAAAAGTCATTGAAGAAAATTGCCTTAAGGCTTCAAGTTCTAACAACTGTTGTGGCAAGCTGAGCTTATAGGGACAATTTGATGATAGATTTCTAAAACAGAAAGTCATGGAATACTTAAAAGAATCATCTCAAGAATTAACATGTTCGATCAATCGAAGCGCTCTCGATCGATCGGACATCATCATCCTTCAATTGATCGAAATGTCTTCGATCAGTTGACTATGGCTCTGGTTCGATCAATCGAACTCGAGGTTTCTAAAGATTGCATGGCAGAGGTTGGGAATCAATATTTCATCACATATTTCCAACGTATAAACTACGAAAACAAAAATAAACTAGTGCAGAAACAGTAAAACATAACAATCATAACTACTAGATTCATAAACAATCAAATAAGATAAAGGAAAGGAAAAACCTAGAATAAATCTGAAAATAACTTGTAAATAAGTTAAATCTTCAATAATCTTCAGTATAATAATGAAAAAGAGGAAGAAAAATAAGAATCTAACCTAATCTACTCCTAATCTAACCCTAAAACTACCCTAAAACTGCTGTTTTCTGCGTTCTGGAGTGTCCCCCCTTCGTCTGGCTTAAAAATGACTTATATATAGGGTTCCTGTAGAGTTTACGCAACTTTTGGATGAATATAAAGTTCGATCGATCAAGAAGATTCAATAGATTGAACTCTGCTCAAGGGCTTGAACTCCTCTGATTTTGACAACTCTGTGCACTGATGGGAGAATGGCCATAACTTTTCACTCGAACCTCGAATTGACCTCCCGTTTGTGGCCACGTGACCATAACTCAAAGATCTACATTTTACATCTCTGGAAAAATCTTCCAAATCTGAACTCTTCATTGTCAAAATCGGTGTTTTCTCAGCTACTTCCGTTATTCTCTTCACCAGAATCACTTTCTTTAGCTCCACTTCATTGATTTGCATTCTAATACCTATAAAATAACGCATAAACATCTATTTTATCATTAATACAATAAAAAGAATATTGTTATTAGAATGCACCTAACTGTAGGGATTTTGGGGATAAAAGTATGCATAAAAGATCATGTAATACGCTATAAATATGCACTTTTCACCTAGAATCACACCCCCAACTAGCTCGTTGCTAGTCGCTAGCAATGAAGCAAACTACAGCAATGTTTAATTAACTCCTAAAATTAAAAACAAAATAAAGTAAAAATCTTAAATTGCTTTCACAGGAATCGCGATTGCATTTAGCATATGCAACAAGCCTTTAAACCCCTAGGTTCCTCTAGTGGACGAGTGTTGTCTCATGAGGGTTTACAGTGAATCTACCCACAAAATTCATATTTATGGTAATGGTTTAAGTTTAAATGTTTTCAAGAAATTTTTCCTCTCATTTAGTAATATAGTTAGGCTCAACAATCTCATGAAACTCTCTAATATGCCATAGCCATGCAACACACGCATTACAATTAATCTACTATCAAAGTCATTAGAATATTCCATACTTGTTAATCTTCAAGTGTGTGTGTGATTGGACAACCAAAATACAAAACTTTAATTTCAAAGCTCGTATAACCTAAGACACTATCAAGACGTTCATTTTTTAGGCCAAATGGCATCATTTTATAGCCGTACGTTCCATGATCTGTGATGAAGGAAGTCTTCTCTTCATCCCCGGGATACATGCTGATCTGATTGTACCCCAAGTAGGCATCCATGAACGATAGGAGTCCACAAGGAGGTCTATCTTAAGTAATAGGTAGCACTCCTTGGGGCAGGCCTTATTTAGGTAGGTGAAATCCACGCACATTCTCCACTTCCTGTCACTTTTCTTGACCTGAGCCACGTCTGCTAACCAGTCTGGATAGTGCACCTCTCGGATGGAATTTGCTTTCAGGAGCTGTTCAACTTCTTCACATACCACAGCTTGTCTCTCGGGTGCCATACCCTGCATCTTTTGCTTGACCGGTCGGGAGTCTGTGTTGTTGTTGAGGTGGTAAGACATGACCTGGGGATCTATCTCGGGCATATCCTCATGGCTCCAGGCGAAGACGTCCTGGCTTTGCCGCAGTTATTGAACCAACTTCTCCTTAAGGCCTGGCTCTAAGAGAGTACCAATGCTGATGGACTGATCAGAAAATTGAGGATCCATTACCACCAGTTCTAGCTCCTCTACTGGGCCCACTTTGTTACTTTTGTCTCTGGGGTCCATCTCCTAAGTGCTTTTGTCTCTGGGGTCCATCTCCTACCCAAGGAACTGACATAACAGCTCCGAGCGACCGCCTGGTCTCCACGCAGGCTCCCGAGTTCATGAGGGGTTTGAAACTTAACCACCAGGCTGTATGTTGACACCACCGCCCAGGCTCTATTGAGAGTTAGTCTACTGGGTGCTGGACCCATTGAAACCTACCAGGAGAGTGGCCATTGGTCATAGCCGATCCCTGGATATCCTGAGCTGATCGAATGCTTAGGCGAACATGATGTCAGAGGAGCTGCCCGTGTCCACAAACACCCTTTTAACCACATAGTTTGCTACAGAGAGTGTCACCACCAGCATATCATCATGAGGGAAGTGCAGGTCTAGCATGTCCTTAGATAAGAACATTAACACGTCGATCGGGGGGAGCTGGTGGATTGGACATGCTTGACATCCGATCAGGATGCCCTAGCATGCCTCTTCCTGGCTGACTATTAATCCCCTCCGCCTGAGGTCCCTCCGGAGATTACATTGATTTGCCCAAGGGGTCGCGGTTGCTCGAAAGCCCGGGTGTCTTATCGAGGTCATCTATCTGCCGCCACAAACTCAGCTTGGTGGCCCCGCTCAATCAGCTTCTCAATGGCGATCTTAAGCTTAAAGCAATCCTCTGTGTCATGTCCGTGGTCTTTGTGGAAGCGGCAAAACTTATCCCGATTTTTCTTATCGGGCTGGCTTTTTAGCTTGGCTGGCTGTTGGAGTTGCCTCTGGGTCTCTACGGCGGTCATCATCTCGTGGATAGGCCGAGAAAGTAGGGAGAAGGTAATCGGGGCCTGATCTTAACCGCCTCTTTATTGATCTTGTCTGGGATTCTTTCTCGGACCCTTCTCAGAGCCCTGATGATTCTGTTTAGATTTTGGGGACTCGCCTTCTGCGAAGCCAGCACGCTTGGATTTAAAAAATTCCTCTATGCTGATGTACTTTCCAACCCTTTTCGAGAGTTCCACCAGGGTTGCCGGTCGGTCATGATGAAATGATGTGGCAATTTTGGTGTGTTTGACTCTTGAGCAAAAGGCCATGATAGAGGCCGTTTCGTTTATGTGGCAAATTTATAGCCTCTATTGATTGAAACTGTCCACGTAGTCTTTTCGGGATTCTCCCTTACATTGCTTGACGGTCAACAGTTGGGTGTCCGGTTGTGACCGGTCAAGCATCCCTACGAATTGGCTAATGAAAAGCTTGCTTATTATCTTGAAGTTATCAGCCGTTTGGGGTTTAAGACCGTGGAACGCTGCGCAACTGGCCCCTTGAGAGTGTTGGGAAAGGCCTGGCACAGTAACTTATCGACGGTGGTGACTAACACCATCTGGGCCTGTAGGTACTAACATGATCCACTCGGCTCCTTATCTCATAGTAGGAGTTGAGATGCGGCAGCTTAAACTTTCGCGGAATGGGGAATTCGATGACTCGAACGGCATAGGTTGATTCGGTCTCTGTGTTGGTATGATCATGGCGTTCCTTGTGGCTCAGTTATTGGATTAGAGCTTCACGATTTCCCGCTCGGTGTTCCTTTCTAAGTCTGAGCGGTAGGTCGGATTAGATCACGAGGCCTCTTCTTTGAAGTGTGTTGTCCTTGGGGATAGGACCCAGCTCTGGCTACGGGTAATCGTGTGCCTGAGATCTCCTCGACTCATGGCCAGGGGGGTCCTTGGTTAATTCCCGGGCCATATGTACTGGCCCCTCCTTTCTGGTAGCACGCCTACTATTGATGATGTCTCTGGCGTCTTCCGCCCAGCACGGGTTAGCCCGGGCATGTTGTCGGGTTCGCATGGGTGCATGGCTACATTTGTCATCTCTGTGTCGTCTCCAACCCGACGGAGATGCAGTGGTGTGGGTATGTTATCTGCCATGTGGAGGCTTTCGGTTGGGTGCGCCCTTCCCGAGTTGCTCCTCGATTTGGGGGAGCTCATCCTGCCGAGCCAGCAGTTCTTCAATCTGCTGTTGGGTTTGCCGCAGGCCCTCTAGGAGTTGTGCGAGAGCCGCGGTGACTTTCTCAGAGGTCATAGAGGCAGCCAGTCGTCCAGCTTGTGAGTTTGCTGGTCCCGTTAGAGCAATGGTGTTCTTACCGTTCTTTGGAGCCATGTCGATCAATCAAAGATTTATTTTTTGAGAAAGCAGTCATTTCCCACAGACAGTGCCAAACTGATGATGCCAAAATTTTGGTAAGAATAATCTGGAGAGAGAGATAGACACAACAAACTTTGTGTGTGGTTCAGCCCCGTTAACGAGGTAACCTATGTCCACGGGTGCGTCAGTGCGCTTTCACTAACAGATCACTGGCGGCTATTGGTGAGCCAACAGAGTGGACGGCACTACCAAAAACTGACCGGGTATATTCGTAATAGTGAGTTGTTTGTATGCTATTCTTTGGATTCAGTATGCAATTTCGTTCAATGGGGGTGGGTGGCCTCCTTTATAGGTGCAAGAGACCACCCGTACAAGGTAAGTCTGCAGATTAGGAAGCTTAATCTGGCTACAACCAATTTACATGAATTTAGGAGAGTTTCCTAAGTGGTTTAGGAAACTACTTGTTCCTTCCATGTAGTCTTCTAATTAGGATAGGAAACTCTGGAAACTTGCCAGGCAACTAACCACAACCTCCGGAGGTGCGCCCATGTGGGGCCAGTCTGGAGTGAATGCTCGGGCTTTTGCCAAACCGGGCGATTTTTTAAAACTGCCCGGGATGGTTGAGTAGTCAGCCCAGATCCAAGGTGACTTGGCTGTTCTTTGCTGAGATGGCGAGACTTGATTTAGACCTGATATTTTTGTACATATCACAGCATAATTTATAGATTATTGATGCATATATACACATTATGCATGAGTTGTAGTACTCACCAACAGATCAAAATCAAATGGAAGATGAAAGCTTGAGAAAAAAAGATGAAGCTGATCTAGATCTTGTTCATGGACTAGAACTTCAAAACTTGAGAAAGGCTTTAAGGATTTAGCTCCAGAACTTCATGGTAGTTAAAATGCATATAAGAGAGTGAATGGATGATGGATGTGAGGCCATGCAAGTGAATTTGATGGGTGTATGTGTGTATGAATTTCAAGAACTGTCCCTTATAAGCTCTCGAGCACTTGTGGAGGCCTAAGGGAAAAATAGTCATTTCACCCCTTTTATGACTCGAGCACTTGTGCTCGTGCTAGTTCGAGAACTCGTGCCTGAGCACTCAGGTTTGTAAAATAAATAATGTCTTGTTTTGAAATAATGAATTATGCTATTAAATGCATGATCACACATAGAATGCCAAGCATTCTCAAAATGTCATTTACATATATAGAAAACATCGATAACATATATCTGGAAATTACATTATAGATAATTAAAATTATGGGTGTCACAGCAGGTGACCTTTCCCATACGTTCTAGAACCTCAAAAGGTCTGGTGAAACGTGGTGATCGCTCCCCTCACGTCTGACCGATTCTGATGATGCCTCGAACTAGAGATACTTTTAGAAGTACGTGATCTCCAACACTGAATTTCTGATCTTTGCAACGCTTATCTGCATAACTCTTGTGCCTGGTCTGTGCCATCGTCATCTTTTCTCGTATAACTTGAATATTCTCATTAGTCACTCGTAGCATCTCTGGTCTAAGACGTTGATTATCTCTAACTTCAGCCCTACATAATAGCGTTCGACAAGGTCTTCCGTATGAGGCTTTAAATGGTGCAATCCGTATGCTCGAGTGATAGTTGTTATTGTACGTGAACTCAATCAATGGCATACGCGTCTCTCATGAACTCTCAAAATTGTTGACACATATTCTCAGCATATATTCCATCACATGATTGAATTGTTCTGTCTGTTTGTTGGTTTGCGGATGAAAAGCGATACTCAAGTTCAATGAAGTTCCCATAGCTTTCTGTAGACTCTGCCAGAACTTGAGGTAAAATGTGAACACGATCCAATACTATCAATACAGATATTCCATGAAGTCGTACAACTTATTGCAGATACATGCGGGTTAAATGCTCTGCCTGGTACATCATGCTATAGGCTGTGAAATGCACTGATTTGGTGAGCAGATATATAATCACCCAAATAGCATCGTGGTTTTGCTGAGACCTTAGTAAACCCACCACAAAATCCATAGTTATATGTTCCTATTTCTATTAGGGAACCGGCAGCGGTTGTAATAATTTACAAGATTTTTTATGCTCGACGTTAACTTACTTACATATGAGGCATTAAGATACATATTCAGCAATGTCTCTCTTTATTCCTTCCCACAAAAGTTCCTCTTCAAGTCCTTGTACATCTTGGTACCTCTAAGATGAACGGCCATTCGTGATTTGTGTGCTTCATCTAATATATCTTTCTATACATTATCCTCATCGGTCACACGAAGTCAATCTCTGCATCAAAGAGATCCATCTTATACTATGTTTCATTTGTTGGTCTCTTTTCAATGTAGCACTTGTGAACCACTGCTGAAGTCCTTTATTCCTCTTATGTGCCTCTAGAATGCAACTAATGAGAATCAGTTGCACCATGAGACATCCAAAGTGTCATCCTTCTTCTGATCTCACTGGTTGGAAGTCAAATTCCACTAGTGTTTCCAAAGCTTTCCTTTCTCGAATCATCATAGAGGTACTAACACATGAGGTGTATGGCTTAATGCATCAGCCACTATATTTGCTTTACCCGGATGGTATTACAAAGAGAAATCATAGTCCTTGAGTGACTTCATCCATCTCCGTTGTTGCATGTTCAACTCCTTTTGAGAGAACAAATACCTCAAACTCTTGTGATCTGAAAATAAATCAAACTTCTCTCCATACAAGTAGTGCCTCTAGACCTTAAGAGCAAATACTATTAGAGCTAACTCCAAATTATGTGTAGGGTAATTTTTCTCATGTAGTTTCAACTGCCTTGATCTGTACGCAATCACTTTACCATCCTACATCATTACACACCCAAGTCCTTAATTTAAAGCATCACTATAAATTACAAACCTTTCTCCACTATTGGGTATGGCTAGCACTAGCGCTAAGGTCAACCATTTCTTTTGTTCTTGGAATACTCCTTCGTGTTTCTCTGTCCATTCGTACTTTGCCTCCTTTCTTTTTAATTGCTTTAAAGGTCCTACGATCTTGGAAAATCCTTCTACAAATCTTCGATAATAACCAGCTATATCAGGGAAACTCCTAACTTCCGTGGCATTAGTCGGCCTATTCAAGTTCAAGACTGCATCGATCTTAGATGAGTCCACATCTATTCCATCCTTTGAAGTAACATGTCCTAGGAACTTCACTTCCTGCAACACAAATTCACATTTATTAAACATCCCATATAAATGATTATCTCAGAGTGTCTACAAAGTAATCTATAAATGTTTCTTGTGCTCCTCTTCCATCTTGGAGTATATCAGGATGTTATCGATGATAAACTGGTCTAGATAAGGCCTGAATACTCGGTACATCAAATTCATGAATAACGCTGGGGCATTGGTAAATCCAAAAGGCATAAATAAGAACTTGTAATGCCTACATCTCATCCAAAATGTAGTCTCTGACATAACTTCTGGTCTAACCAATAGTTGATGATATCCTAAATGAGTTCAATCTTTGAGAAGACCACATATCTCTATAATTGGTCGAATAGATCATCTATTTGAGGAAGTGGGTACTTATTCTTTATTGTGACCTTGTTTAATTCTATATAATCGATACAAAGTTGAAAAGTCCCATCCTTATTCTTCACGAACAACAGTGGTGCTCCCTAAGGTGACGTGCTTGGTCGAACGAAACCTAAATCTTCCGGCTCTTGCACTTTCTTCTTTAATTCCAACATCTCAGTTGGTGCCATCCTATACGGGGTCCTAGAAATTGGTACCGTCCCAGTCACCAATTCTATGTAGAAGTATACCTCTCTCTTTGGTGGCAATTTGGATATGTTATGAAATGTATCCTCAAAATCTTACACGGTAAGAATATAAGCAACGGTGATCTCTAAACTGGTGCTTCCAATCACAGCTAGCCAACTAGTGAGAAATGCATTGCTTGAAGGATTATACTGGAAAAGAAAATCGATCTACTAACACAATGTGCCATGCTGTGTAAGTAATCAAATCCTAGAATCACATCAAATTCAAATATCGACAAAGCTATTAGATCTGCTGAAAGGTTCCTACCTTCCAGGGTCAGGGGACAATCTTTGCACACCTTTTCTAACTTAATGGTTTCTCCTAAAGGTGACAAAACATTAAGTGTTGTCTCAATGGCTTGGTAGGTGATCGAAGTTTGCCCTTTGTATGAAGGGTAGAGAGTAAAATTCAGGCAAATGAGGTAGATAGCTGAAGTTTGCCCTTAGTGTGGAGGAAGGTGATTTCTGGGTCATGGTAAGGACCGCGACTTTATTCTCTCAAATGCACATAACTTTTGCCTAGGCACCAGTTAGCTGACCTATCGAGCTTTTTTCTCACTTTTGTTATTTCTCACTCTGGATTTAGCTCTAATTTTTCCCTAGGCATCCTTTCAGATTTTTGACCTAGTGAGCCATCCTTTTTTCTTTTGAAAGTCTACCTACGTACTCCTAAGCAGGGATCCGATCCATTGTAGTTCGGGCGAATGAAAAGAGGGTTGATTATGATGGTGTCCACCGAACCGATGCAGTTGCCTACGTATCCTCGAGTAGGAAACAGGTCGAGTGTAGTTCAAGACAAGGCTTTGAATGAAAGGAGGGGTGATTATGATGGTGTCCACCAAATTGATGTGGTTGCCTACGTATCCCCGAGTGGGAAACAGGTCGAGCGCAGTTCAAGATAAGGTCTTCAAAAAGAGGGGTTGATTATGATGGTGTCGACCGAACCAATGCCATTGCCTACATATCTCCGAGTGGAAATCTGTCGAGCGTAGTTCAAGACTAAGGGCTTTGAAAAGGTCAAGGTATGAGGGTTTTTCAAACCAATCATCAAATAAGTTCAAACTTTGGTCACTTGGGGTAGCGTTGTATAAGACGGTTCAGTTTCGATCTTCCCCTTTTTTTTGTCCTTTTTTCTTTTTCTTTTTTTTCTTTTTATTTTGTTTTGAGGATTGATCCTTTTCACTTTCGCCTAGCTAGTCAATTTTTCTTTCCACATAGTTGATTCATGTGAGATCTTTCGATCGCAATCTCAAAATTTCATAATGTGCATGTCATCTCTCAGAATTTGTTTGTGGCCATTCAGAGCTTTTTGAAATATGATCTAGACACATTCTCATGATATACCTTGAAGTGTATAATTCTATGTATCACCAAAATTTTCTTTCTTTCATTTTCTCCATCATTTTGACTGGCTAAGGTCAGATCTTTGAAATCAATACCTTTTCAGCTCTAACTTTTGCCTAGGTGCCCATTTAGGTTATCAACCTAGCGAGCTTTTCTTTTCTTTTCTTTTTTTTTTCTTTCTCTTTTTTTTTTGAAGGGGAGAAGAAACTCACTGAATTGTTTAGCTACCATATAGGACCAAGTCTGCATTGCTTTCAATTGGACAGATTTGTATTTAGCTCAGGGCTTTGAAATGGTGGAAAAGGGTGTTGGGCAAGCCTTAAGTCAGTTCCAAGTATGTCATTTTGAGATTTGAGCAAAAGCATCTTTTAAATTCTTAAAGTAATACTATTCAATTCTTGCCTCTTCTTCAGGGTCAGTGCGAAATTAACTTTGACCTTTTTAGGATTCTTCTTTTTTTTTTTGGTTTGATGCAAATAAATTTTAGTAGAGCAATATCCATGGTAATTTGAAAAGTGACACTTCAGTTTAGTGATTCATGCATTTATGACTAGACACATCAGATTATGTACAATGAGATTTCATTCTATTAGCAAAAGAGAGGGATTACATTACTCAACACAGACCCATAACAACTTGATGACTGACGCAATTGACAACAAGACTAAACTTAAAATATAGAAAAAGTCGACTTGACTCAACTTGGTCTCAAGTCGAGTGTGACGGTGACTCTCTTTTTTTTTCTTTTTTCGAAAGAGTATCCTCATTTTTTTGCTAGCAAAAGTCCCAAACACCACCACTTCACTTGAACAGGTTCAACACTCATGGGCCTCAACGAAGGAGCTCATTTGAATGGATAAACCAGGGGATATAGGCTCGATGAAGCTGACATTTTGATTGACATAGGGTTGGATGGGCGATGGCTCGATGATTTTCTGATCGATGAGGTCTTATTTATTATGACGAAGGCGTATGCAGCTGTTAGTGTCATGGCCTGGGCCTTTGTGATAGGCACAACAATTAGACAAGTCACAGTAAGGCGGAGGTGGCTCCCGTATCTACACACCAGGTACCGGTAGATCGGACCGCTAAACACGATTCAATAGCTAGTAAATGAGATTTACCTTGATTTTTTTGTCTAGCGAGATAAACCGAAGATTACTTCTACCAGTGTTCTGGCTGCTTGCAAACAAAACATTTGCCTTTAGGCTTTCCCGGTTGTCCTCTTGGCCTTTGGATTGGCAGAGGACCCACGGCCTTCTTTTGAGCCTTTTTCATTTTCTTCTTGTCTTTCAGCTTTGAAGCAGAACCTTTCTCAAACACAAGAGCACTCCCTGATTTTTTGTTGAGACCCTCAGCTGCCTGGAGTTCTTTAAGCAGCCCCGCCCAAGGTATATTTAAATTTATTCATGTTGTAATTGATGCGGAATTGCTTAAAAGACTCTGGCAGTGACTGGAGTACGATATCGACCTGGGTTTTCCCATCGATTTCAGCTCCAAGGATCTCTAGTTCATTAAGAAGAGATATCATCTTAAGAACATGATCCCTTACCGACGTCCCCTTAGCCATGGTTGTGTTCATCAAGTCTTTCATGGCAACCTGCCTAGCAGCACAACTTTGATCCCCGAACATCTCTCGGAGGCTCTCCATCATGTCATAGGCACTGGCCATTGATTGATGCTGATGTTGCAGTACATTTAACATGGATGCCAAAATGTAACACCGCGCCATCTCATCAGCCTTGACCCATTTCTTGTGAGCCTGGGTTTCCTCAGCGGTTTCCCCCTCACCAGGTTGCTCAAGACATTCTTGAGCAAGCACAAACTTGTACTCTTCAGCAGTTCACACAATATCCAAATTCCTTTTCCAGTCTATATAGTTTGGTCCAGTAAGTTTGTTTTCTTTAAGTATAACAGCGAGTGGATTGAAAGAACTCATTTAAAAGCCTGCAAATCACATAATATAAATAATTATATTTGGGCAAAAAATTACTATGGATTCGAGTTGAAAATATTGGTTCCTTCTACCATATTTGAAAAGAATCCGCCAGCAACCTAATACACCGTGATAGTATGACTCGATGGAAAGCCATATACTATCCATCATTTGTTCAGATAGGCAATTGCCTTTTAATTTTATATCCAGGCAATGTACATTGCCTAGAAAAATTAAACTGCTGACTTGCTTTGATCCTATAAATAACAATAGTGACTCAGATGGAGAGGATATTATTATTTATAGCGAAGTGTATACCATAACTTAATTCTAGGTCAAGAGTTCCATGAGGAACACCTCTGATGGAGAGGTGGCCCACACCAACAATCACCCAAAATATTCTTTTAAAGAAGTTTGTACTGATTATTCCATGATCAACTACATTCGATGAAGAGGATGACACTAGAGCCATCACACAAAATTAATCATATCATCTACAAGCCAGTGATGGAGACCATGGGATTTATACTAGATAAATTCTCTCTCCCACTTAAAATTTTAAAAAAAAAATTTGAGGGTTATAATTTCTAGAAAAAACTTGTAATTTAATTAATATAAAATAATAGAATACTTGACAAGGACTAATTCATCCTTACTTGTCAAACCCACATTTGTAGATAATAAAATTATTCTATTCTCATGATTTTAGAAAATAAGTACTTATGTTTTCAAATTATGGAATTAGTTTTATTTCTAAATAAACATGTAGTTGTCCATCATTTTAAATTAATATAAATTAAACATGCAGCTAGACATCTGAAATAGGTCTAGGAACAATTATCCATGTTATCATATTCATTAAACATGAAACAATAATACTCATTCAATCACACATAAATAAGGAAACCACAATAAAATAGGAATCTCACTATTATGGTCAAGCTACAACTCTTGTGAAAAATCTTCATTGAACCCGATTAGCTCTATGTCGCCACTATGCATGGGGGTCGAGCTGCCCGGTCAGCTCACGGGGATCACGGATTCCAGAACTATTTTCTGAAAGTCTTCAGAAACTGCTTCTAGATTGCTTTCTGAAACTGCTTGTAAACTGTCTTCACGGATTTACTTAAGATATATTACATAAACCCTATGCCTCCATGAAGGAGTTCACATGCTATTTCTTTGCGGTAAATTAACCACACATCAATCAAGCGTGGGATCCAATATACACAAATCCTACGCCTCCATAAAGGAGTTCACATGCTATATTAAAACAGAAAGATTAACCACGGATAAAACCATTATGGGATCGAATCACACAAAATCAGTGACCATAATAATGGAATAAGAACGCTGCAAAACAAGGGTTAGCACAGTTCTACGTTCTATCCATCCATCAAAACACGCATTAAATATGTTTTTATTGGACAACATGGTTGCGTCCAACCTATACGCAGAATCAACGTTGCTCTGATACCATTGTTAGAAAACTGCGCTCCCAGAACCTGTTGACAGGGCATATAAGTTGGTACTGCAAAAATTACGTGAAAACTACAATAACTCTATAAGGGAAAACTAGGGTTGCCTTAAACTGCTAAAACGGATTGCTGTAGTAGATGAATCGAGAACACGGGATTGATAACAGCTCACGATCTTCTACCGTATTCCTTTGCTGCCAGAATATCGAACTGAGTGTGGGCTCCTTCGAAATCCTTTATGTTTCTGCTTTCTCTTTTTATTCTCTCTTTTCTATTTCGAGTTATAATGCTCTTGATAAAAAATCGCAAACTGAGGAGAGAGCCAAAGCGGCATATATATAGGCTACGATAGGGACCATAAGAAGTCAATAAGGAATAGGCTTCCTTATGGAATTAGGAAACCCTAATTCGAACTGAATCATATTCCTATTTCCATAAATTATAATTCATACCACTAAAGAATTATAATTGCACTCTTACCCTTATCTCAAAAATAAATTTTGAGCTCCATGTTAAGATTACAAATATCCATTAATTAAATATAATTATTGACAATCATATTTAGTTAATCTCTTAAAATTCCTTGAGATCCTCTACTTAACTTATCTGATATGTCGGATACAAAATCCACCTGCAGGGTTTGACATAATCAAAACTTATAAGCTTTCTCAAGGGGAGATCATCAATCCCAAAATTGAGACATGAATTCCATCATTAATTAATATCCACCACACAATTAATATTGTCACCCAATCCATTGAGATATTGACCCATTTAAGGATCTCACCCATGTAAGGATCAAAGTGTAAATATCAAATGTACGTGTCTATAAATTAATTTAGGATTTAGAGCATAAGCACTCATAATAGTCATGAGGTTTTAAATATCTTATAAGTTAGTATAAAGATAATTACCCCAAGTCGGTCCCGTTTAATACACAAAGTGTAGCAGCATGGTGAGTTGAAATTATACCATTTCCCGTAGTCAAGACAAACCTACTACAACTCCACGCTGCAGTCCTACCAATGGTGTGTCCAATCCATCTAAGATTGCAAACCAAAATCTTACATTCTACAAGATTTGATGGTCTGATCTTCTATGTGTAAGCCGAACTCTACACACCAAACCACTTACTATGTAGAATGAAAGACACACATGCATAATATTAAATAAACAATATAATACAAATATTACCCACACAGATTCTCATAAAAATGGATTAACTGATTTTATTAAATGAATAATAAATCAACTACATAAAGCATGGCTTTTAGTATATATCCCTAATAATCTCCCACTTATACTCAAAGCCATGATACGACACACCTTACTCCTATCCCTTCTATATGACTACCAAAAGTCTTGGCCAGTAAACTCTTGGTGAAAGGATCTGCCAGGTTATTTGTTGATGCTATCTTGGTCACTTCAACATCACCTCTTTGCACGATCATTTGTATCAGGTGATACTTAGGCTCAATGTGTTTTCCCTTCTTATGTGTCCTAGGTTCTTTTGAGTTTGCAACCGCTCTACTATTATTGTAATAAAGTGCAATAGCCAATTGTACCACAGGTACTACTCTTAGATCCATAAGGAAGTCTCTGAGCCAAATTGCCTCCTTAGTGACTTCCGAAGCAGCCACATACTCAGCTTCCATAGTTGAATCAGCAATACACGACTGCTTGATAGTCCTCCAACTAATGGCTCCACCTCCTAGGGTAAACACATAACCTAAGGTAGACTTTTTGGAATCCCTATCTGACATAAAATCAAAATCTGTGTACCCAATGGGTACAAGACTGTCTGCTTGGTAAACTGACATATAGTCTCGAGTCATTTTCAGGTACTTGAGAATATTTTTCACTGCAGTCCAATGTTCTTGCCCTGGATTAGACTGATATTTACTAACTATGACTACAGCAAAGCAGATGTCATGTCTAGTATATAGCATAGCATACATTAGGCTTCCTACTGCCGAGGCATAAGGAACTGCCTTCATCTTCTCTATCTCATCAAGTGTCTTAGGACACTGATCCTTAGATAGAGTAATTCTATCTCTGAAGGGAAGGAATCCCTTCTTGGAATCTTGCATACTAAACCTTGCAAGGATATTGTCAATATAAATGCCTTGTGACAAGCCCAACATCCTATTCTTGCGATCTCGCATAAGCTTGATCCCTAGGATGTGACCGACTTCTCCTAAGTCCTTCTTATCGAATTGATTGGACAACCATACCCTTACAGAAGATAATACCCCCACATTATTTCCGATTGGCAAGCTATCATTGAAATATATTACTAAGAACACCACCACGCTTCCATCATGTTTCTTGTACACACAAGATTCACCTCACATTGATCAAAACCAAAAAACTTGATTGCTTGATCAAAGCGGATATTCCAAGACCTAGATGACTGCTTAAGTCTTCTTAAGTTTGCACAACATATGTTCTTGGCCCTTCGAAATGAACCCATCTAGTAGCATCATATAGATGCACTCATCAAGATTCCCATTAAGAAATGTTGTCTTGACATCCATTTACCAAATTTCATAATTGAAATGTGCAGCAATGGATAAGAGAATCCAAATAGGCTTTAGCATGGGCACCGGCGAAAAGGTTTCCTCATAATTGATTCACTCTTTTCGAGTGAACCCTTTTGCAACAAGCCTTGCTTTAAAGGCTTTCACCTTACCATCTGCTCATCTCTTCTTCTTATAGATCCACTTACATCCATTGGGTTTTATTTCATTGGGTGGTTCTACAAGATCCCAGACTTGATTGGAGTACATGGAATCCATTTCAGACTTCATAGCCTTTTTGCCAAAGATCTGCATCTTTATCTTGGAGTGCTTCATTGTAGCTACAGGGATCGGTACCTTGTTCATCAGGGACTCGGTCATAAGACTCTCCCAAAAACATATACCGGTCAAGTTGAGTAATAACCCTCCCATTACGACAAGGTACAACCCATGTTTGTGTATCAATTATATTTTGCTGTGAAGATTCTGAACCTAATACACCATTATCTGTACGTTGTACTAGTTCAGGAACTTACGTGTTAATGGTTGGTTCCGGATCTACACGAGTTTCGATAATCCTCCCACTACGACGCGGTAATGGATTATCGATAACTCTGTCTTGTGATGTTTCTTCTCATACTGATGGTATCAAAGAAGTATGTGTCAGTGTCTCTCCTCTCATTTCCTCTAGAATAATACGGCTTCTGGGCTTGTGGTCCATAATATAGTCCTCTTCTAAGAATGTGGCATTGGTGCTAACAATAACCTTCTGATCCTTAGGACTATAAAACAGACCACCTTTAGTTCTTCTTTGATACCCAATAAAGAAACATACTTCTGTTCTTGATTCCAACTTTTCTACGTTCCCTTTCAGCACATGTGCTGGACTACCCCAGATCCGAACATGCTGCAGACTAGGCTTTCGCCCAGTCCACAATTCCGTGGAAGTAATAGGTACTGACTTAGATGGTACCAAGTTTAGAATGTATGAAGCTGTCTCTAATGCGTGTCCCCAAAAGGAAATTGGTAAATCCGAATAACTCATCATAGATCTTACCATGTCCATGAGAGTCCTATTCTTTCTTTCTGCTACACCGTTTTGCTAAGGCATACGAGGTGCAGACAACTGGGATGTAATCCCTTGCTCCAATAAGTATTCCCTAAACTCTCCCAAGAGGTAGTCTCCACCACGATCATATCATTGTGTCTTGATATATTTACCCAGACACTTCTCCGTTTCATCCATGAAGTCTTTGAATTTTTCAAAGCATTAAGACTTACGCCGCATCAAATAAATGTACCCATACCTTGAGTAATCATCGATGAAAGTAACAAAGTACTCACATCCCCCTCTTGCTTGGACAGTCATAGGACCACACAAATCAGAGTGAACCAGTTCCAACGGCTTTTTTGCTCTATAGCCCTTAGCCGAGAACGGCCTCTTGGTCATTTTACCTTCCAAGCAGGATTCACAAACTGGAAGTGCCTTCAATTCCAATGAGCATAATGGCCCATTTTGAACCAGTCTTTGAATCCTTTTCAAATTAATATGGCCAAGGCATAAGTGCCAAAGATGCGTTTAGCTCATCCTTGAAGGTTCTTTTCTCTTAAATGGCAAACTATTTGTGTTATTCAATTCATTAAAATAAATAGACCAGAACAAATAAAAAGGAGAGACAGGATTTATAATATATAGATCATCCACTAATTGACCAAAACAAATAAAAACTTTCTTTTCTTTAATAACTACTACTTTATTAAAATGAATTGAATATCCATTCTTTACTAAAATAGAAACTGAAACGAAATTCCTTCTAATAGAAGGTACATAAAGGCAGTTTCTTAATATTAAAATCATATCTCTACCAAAACTAAGACGTAGATCTCCTACTGCAACTGCTGCTACTCTCGTAGCATTTCCCATATATAGATAAACCTCTGCATCACTGAGCTGCCTGGTTCCCTGGTAAACTATACCATTTCCCATAGTCAAGACAAACCTACTACAACTCCACGCTGCAGTCCTATCGATGGTTTGTCCAATCCATGTAAGACTGTAAACCAAAATCTTACGTTCTACAAGATCCGATGGTCTGATCTTTCATGTATAAGCCAAACTCTACACACCAAACCACCTACTATGTAGAATGAAAGACATACACGCATAATATTAAATGAACAATATAACACAAATATTGCCCACACAGATTCTCATAAAAATGGATTAACTGATTTTATTAAATGAATAATAAATCAACTACATAAATGGCTTTTAGTATAAATCCCTAATAGGAGGGATATCATGAGGCTGAAGGAGTTGGAGGTGCCCCACTTTTATGAGCTTATCAAGGATTATGGACAACGGTATACCCAGGTAGGTGAAGGTTTTTGGGTTGCAAGCTTTGTTAAACTTTGAGTTCACGTGGGTCCTCAGAGTGGCTCTTGGGTTTGGATATGGACTAAGATCACCAAGGCTGGGGGTCTGGGCTTGGATACAAGTAGAGATTTGGATGTGGAAACAAGCTTGGATAGATGTTGTTGGGAAACCCATCCTTCCCTTTATCAATGCTCGCTAGGTCACCTAACTAGTGCCTAGGCAAAACTTATGAGCATTTGAGAGAATAAAGTTGCGGTCCTTACCATGACCCAGAAATCACCTTCCACACTAGGGGCAAACGTCGGCTATCCACCTCGTTTGCCTGAATTTTACTATCTACCCTTTATACAAAGGGCAAACCTCGGTCACTTACTTGGTTTGCCCAGAATCTCCAATAAACCATCCTCCAAACTAGAGGCAAACATCGGTCGCCTACGAATTCCACTTCTTACCCTCAAACTAGGGGCAAACTCCAATTACTCACCTCATTTGCCAATAAGCCTATTCATCACCTCAGGTTTCCTAACATTCCTTTAACATCAGGGACAGTCCTCAAGTCACCAAGTTTGTTTTGGAAAGAATTGAAATGGAGTATATTTATTCTGAAAACCAGGGCATTAATTCAAAGCACACTTTGGATAAGCAAATAATTGGCTAGACTTCAGGGATGAATTTTAAAAAAAGCTTAGATTTATCAATAGAGAGCTACCATGAACAGAATAGAAGTGAACATATACGTAAAGCGGTACATCAATTATGACAAAGGCGCATTGGATTATGGAAATTTGAGAATTTCATGTTCGAGTCAATCCTCCTTTGTTTGAGTCAGTAGTAATCTGATCAAAAGTATGTCAGAGCTCAAAGCTTCATGCAAACTAACCCATCTTGTATGTTATCTCAATTCATGTCAAGTCCATTCATTCTGATGGTCTCAAATGTATGGATTTAAGGTGACTCCCAATTATTAACAAAAAAAACTGTGGATACAAGCAGAAGTTTCAAACACCATTACTGCACTTGTCAAAGCTTCAACATAATAAGTTTCCCAAGAATCTCAAGCATTAGTGAAAAAATTCATCTGATACAAGTTAGTCCACAAGATCCATTGGCTATAATCCTCTTGTTCCTCAACACCAAATCAAAATCATGTCACAAATTTCCTTCCTCCCTAGCAGAATCTCCTCATCCCTAGTAGATTCAATTTATCCCCAGTAGAGTCATCAGATTTTGGACACGCGGCCTCCGACCCTCCTTCCGAGGTTTCGGAATTGAATTTCCTTTGAAAATGTTTGAAGAAAAAAGAAGGAAAGAAAGTCTAAAAACATATACAGAGTCACCACTTGGTCTTTAGGGAACCAAAAAACCCAATTTGACTCAACCAAATGGATAAAGGGCACCAGCCTTTTATAACCAAAGAACTTGGCTTGGGATTTGGTACAAGAGAGGAAGGAGCCTTTGTCCCGACTAAAACGCCCTCAACTCACTCTAACTCTCGACGGGCCTTAATTAGCATCCAAATAATCATCTTATACTATTTTTGGTTCAATAATTAATACTATGTTAGTATATTACATCACACTAGAATCATAAAATGGAAGATCAAAAGATAAGATATCATTCATAAGACCTAGGCCAAATATCACACAATATAAAGTAAAAGATCACACAAACAAACCAGGAAAAACTGTCTAATCACATACCAAGTATTCAAGTTTTCCTAATCTGAAGTGTGACATGGATTTTTTTTTAAACAAATAAATCAAAGAAAATAAAGATGCTTAGAAAGCTAGTATGTATGCATCTTGATTCTTGAGGAAAGAATATCTCTCAATCGCCGAGATGGATGAGAAAGGAAGATTAGATCTTTCAATATGAGATGTTGATAAAGAGATGACGTGATGCAGTAACGAGTTAGCATTAAGAGTAACGAGATAGTGTTAACAGTACAAGGTAACATTTTATAACGTTGGATAACATAGTAGTCTTGAAACCATTTGGGTTGTCATTCATTCTTTCAATGTAGTTAGGCGATATGGGAATCGCTTGCATCGGTATTAGTATGGAACTTAAGTAGGTTTGATGAGTTCTGAGATTCTTATGGGAATGGACACTTGGTCATAACATGCTCTTAAAAGCCGGTGAGTTGGACCAAGTAGTCCTAAGATAGACCAGGTGATCCATGATATGTTCTTAAAAGCCGATGAGTTATTAATTTGTTTTTAAAAGGCGATGAGCTGGGATCACTAGTATACATCGATGATCCATGGCAATAGATTGATATGCCTTATTCTAAACGTTGTGTCCTTATAATGCGGTGAGCTATGAATATGTTCTCAACAGCTAGCAATGGACTGACGTGGTGTTCATGACATGCAGTGAGCTGTGAATATGTTCTTAAAAGTAGTGAACAGAATGATGGAGAATCTATAGAGTTGACTATTGAGTCTATTCATCAATTATGAGTACTTTGTCAGTCTTTGGGTAACAAGACGATAGTAATTCGATAATGGATTGGAATAAAGAGAAGATATTATTAGTAGTGTCATTATATATCATTCTACTTACTCGACTTTCAATAAGATGATGACCTTTTATTCCTGGACATTCTCCATCCAGACTAGCATGTTCCTAATAATGCAAGTAATGAACCCTATGATGATGGCGACTACCCGGAGGGCCATTTCATAGAGGTTGGCCCCACTGAGGATGGCTTTGCTGGGGAAGACTAATACGCTCATGATTACGTTTACGCCAGCTAAAGAATAGAATAGGTTGTAGTTTCTATTTCTATAAGACTTTATTATTATGTTTTGTAATTGGGCATATGCTTCCCTAAGACCTTAGCGTTTCTATTTTTGAACTCTTTGCATTGTTTGTTTTATTTACCATGGTTAAAACTGTGTGGTGTGGATAATTCAGTGACTTCACCATTCATGGCCTATAGACCCAAAAAGGAATTTTATTTTTTCGATTTTTTCTATTCTGGTGGGTGACAAAATATGAATAAGCAATACTAGAATTAGGGTTTCATGGTCCCTTAGTGAGATTGGAATAGCCATGTCTTGGCTACCAACCTCACTAGTGGTGAATATCCCATGTTTAGGATTTGGATCACTATGGATAGACTGTCCACAAATGGGATAGTAGGCTAACCTAGAAGCCTAAAAAATCAAAACTACTAAGATAAGAAGAACTGATATGAATAAAAAAGAAAAGAAAGCTAAACTATGAACTAAGAAAATTAGTACTATGAAAATATTTAAAAAACAAAGAAGAAAATAGGAGTAGAACTTCCCTCAGAGTACTACTCTGGCAGAGTTCCTCAAGCACCATATCTCTAATATAAGAACCATAAATTTAAAATATTATTTTTTTTAAGAACTTTCTAGGAGTGCTTAGGAATCCTCTCATTGGGGGGGTTCCTTGAGCTCTCTAGTTCTCAGGATTTTCTGGTGCATTGGATGGAGAGGGAAAGGCACTTATTATAGTTTGAGATTTGGGCTAGGTTATGTGTGTTTAAACAATGTGGGATGGAATGATAAGCTTTAAAGGCTTGTACCTAGGGTGTTTGCGGTATACCTATGAGTCTTTCAAGCTTATCTCTATTGTTTTGGATGTACTTGCCTTTGATTGGTCAAATTTGTGCTAGTTCATGCGGATTGGGACCAAACGGATGGCTCATATTGCATTTTGGGGTCGGAGAAAAGTGGTATTCTCTGACAGGCTTGCTTCCATCATGAGAATCGCATGGTCATCGGTGAATGTCACTATGGCATTCAACCCAGGAGGTTATGTTTTTCTCCGAACATCCCTGACTTTGTTCTCTTACCTTAGTTATCAAAAAAGGGCTTGTGATATAGCATTGGAAAGGTATGGAAGTCTAGATTGCGATGATTTTTGTTTCATTTAACAGGATTTGTAGATTTTGAGTTATGACAAGAAAGATGAAGCTGACTTCGAAATGGAACTGACCGGAGAAGCGTAGAAGGGCTAATTTGGCATCAAAATTCTCCTAAGTGGTTTTTGGCCAAAGTGAAGGCTTGGGGAATCATTTAAGATATTTTAGGAATATTTTGTCAAGGGAGCTTTTGGGATCTCACCCCGAGGTCCAGATTTTGCTCTATAAAAGGTGATTTTGTTATTTTATGTGAAACGGCTATCCTAACTTAGGTTCTTGTCTCTAAATTGAGTTTCAAAAGTACCTAATTATTTTTAGAGGTTATTCTAACATATCTAAGAGACCATGGTGCTTTACAAAGTTATGCTTCATAAGTCAATAATTCCTGATTCTAGTCATCGAGTCGTGCTTAAGGCGGGTGTTCCTTACGTCGAACGGACTAACCAAAATAGGGTGTCTACAGGTGGAGGCTTCCTCTTGACCGGACTAAGTAGTATGTCGAGAATTGGCTTGGGCTCAGGTACAATTGATCTGAGTCCAGAGGTCACCTTGGCTCACAACAGGAACGTTTCGATTAGAATCACGTGCCAAGTGCTTCAGTTGTTGCAGTCGCTGCGGCGGTATGATTGTTCTGTAAAGCAAGCTTTATGACCATTGATCAGTTGAAAATTTATTTATAAAAATTAGTGCTTCGATCCGAGTTAGTGCTTTGGATGAGATGCACACCAAACATAAGGAGATAGAAGAAGATATAAATGAATAGAGAGAGAGAGAGAGAGATGATTTGTAGGTGGTTCGGCGATGTTAATGAAGCACCCCACATCAACCATTGGAGTGTGTGTTGGTGCTTCCATTATGTAGACAATTGTTACAAATTTGAATGTAGGAGACCTTGTTGATATAACAATATGACTAGAACTAATAAGGGGCTATCGTACACCACTATTTCTAATGATATATCAGAGTTTTTTTTGTTTTTTTTATTTTTTTGTGAACTTGGGGATTGTTATCTCAAGGAGAGAGTGAATGTCCCCTCTCGGTATTCGAGATCCCCCTTTTGTAGCAGAAGGGAGTCTTTTTCAAATAAGGTAACCTATCTAGATTAGGGGACCTAATCAGATCATGTTGATCTTATATTGGCAACCTTGGATAATAGAAGTATTAATCATGGGTAGATTCAATGCCCCAAACCTTTATCAGCTGATTTGTCGGGTTAGAGCAGGAGTCTTCAATTGGTGCAGGCTCACTCATGAAGTCTCCGATTAATCTCTGGGCTAGTCAGATCGGGTGGTCGGGTATGACCGACTTCATGGGCATATCAGTTGCTAATGGTGAGTCCCACCCCCATTTATATCAATCATACCCACTAGTATTTTCAATATAAGTCGGTTTGACAATTTCTTAATTTTCCTTTTGGAGTGACCCAAGTTCATAAATTCAGCTTTTAGAAAATTGAGGTTGCGGCCATGTTTTAGTTTATAATCCTTAACTTTATAGTTCCAATCCAATATCTATAGACAAAGGGAGGATTGTTTTTTATCTCAAAAATTATTTTTGAAGGATAGGATTTTCTTTTTATTATAATTATGCATCTTAGTCATTTAAAACGTTAGTTATATTACATTCTTTATCTTTAACCCTCCAAAAAGTATGACTACAAGGATAGGCTTAATTGGTTAATTACAACAACTGGTATATTCAAAACACTCTTTTTTTTTCTTCTTTCAAACAAATACTAAAAACACTCTATGACTAACAAATCTATAGGTTTTAGTTCTATCACTTCTCATCTATTTGCACATTCTGAATCCACTTATTTAAAGAAACCAGTTGAAATGATATATACGCTTCAAATAGCCAATATGCTTTATCACGAGAACCCAAGCACAAATAAGAGTTTATGGTTGGCCTGAATCCTTTATATTAGAAAATTTTCATTGGCTTACACAAATTAATTCAATCATTAGTTTGTTTAATTTTATTTCTCTCTGGGTGTATTCTCAGACATAGCTTTATTCTTTGGTTAGCTGCCCAAAATTGACTTTATACCCATGATAGAATTTCTAATTTTACTCCTGGCCTGTTAGCTTGCAAGCTTTGTCATAAGCATATGGAAAGACATAACCACTTGTTTTTTTTACTTATTCTTATTCTACTTTTGTGTGGCAGGACTTTATGAATAGATGTGGATTGTATTGTTAAGGTCATAGTTGGGTTGATGGCTCAAATGTTGGAAGGCAAGACATCCAACATGTGATACCTAAAATGTGTCTTGGAGTAGTAGTCTATAGGTTATGGAGAGAGCAAAATAGTAGGACATTTAAGAATGCCTCCAATCCTAAAGAAATTCTTTTGAATAACCTGATATCTCAATTCAATGCACAAATTAGGGAGAAGTGGGAAAACCATTCGAATTCGATAGGATTATTTCTATTTGGACCTAATTGCCCTTGTGGGGTTTTTGCACATTTTGATATGTTCAGTTTATAACTTGTAAGTTACCTTAGATGCTTGTTAGTCCTTTAGTTTGTTTTTGTAACATGTAGGGCTTGCCATTATTTTTGATGTTTTGGTTGCGTTTGGTGTTGGGATTGTGCCCTCAAACCCGGTCTTTATGTATTTTTGATGTTTTGGTGTTGACATTTATGTTTACCTTTTATTATGTATGTGTCATGAGATGATTGTTTTAATCCTTAAGTATCATAGAAAGTAATTCATGTATGTATGAGATACACACACGGGAGATACGAATTACTATTCTTTGATACTTAGAACTTGTCACAGTGGATGATGAGACTGGATATCTCATTAGGTATATACTATAGCATGATTAACTACCATTGGATGGAGTTATGAATCTCAATCGCTAGAGTATGAGACTATTAGTTAATATGTTGATGCTATAGTGCATTGACGGGCCATGAGCTTTTCTATCGACACTTAAAATTGTCATCAGTCGATAGGAACTCATAACTTGTACAAAGTACATGTTCTTAATCCTGAGATAATTATGGGCATGACTGCTTAATCAATACCTGGGTATCTTGGTCATGTCATGTTCATTGGGTTGTGAAAATATATTGTCAAGATAGAATCTACCCTCTGATAAAGAGTAACCATTCCCTTGAGAATGTCACCAAGTTGATTACTGAGAACTGTAGACTTGTTGATAAGTAGTTATCAACATGTTTGGTAATCATGAGAAGGTGAATGAAACTCAAGGTATGGAAGAGGTAATCATCATTCAGGTTGACAGTAATAGTTTATCCGCCTACGTAAATATGATTATGAATGCTAATGGTAAAGGGACATTAGTACAACTGTACAAGTCTAGTTATCGCTTCAGATATGTTCTTTTGCGTTGGAGTGCAGTTATCATTTTGTAGTGGAGTATACGTTAATTGATTAGTTAGTTAATTTGCTGATCAAAGAGTTTGGCCATTGGAATTAATAACTAATCTAAGCCAACAATAAAGAACCTAGGAGGTCCCAGTCCTAGCTCCACAGGGTGTAAGAGGATTCAAGAATACAGGAGCCAATCGATTAGCTCGATAAGCAATCAATTTCTATGGAAATTGATTAAACTTATTAGCAATCGATTGGTATGGCAATCGATTAGGACTTAAGGTTGGTTAGAAAACCTATAAATAGGAGAGCTATGTCTAGAATTAAAAAGAACGTCTTATTTTTGCTCAAGCTTTCCAGAAATCAGTTTTAGGATTTTCTGTTGCCTTTTCCTTTCTCTAGTAGGATACCCAAAAGTTTGATTCCTCCTGTGAAAATCCATCTGAGACATAGGAGTGAAGATCATCTAGAGGAAGCTGCTGGATTTTCTTAGAAGAAGATTCAATCGAAGTTTGATCGTATTTTGATTGGGTTCAAGACCTTAAGGTACTCTTCTTCTTTAATCTGCTACTAGATACACATGAGTATTAGATTCTGAGATTCAAAAGTTTTTTGAAACCGATTGTCATGCCTTGTCGTAGCTATACCTGGCATAGCCAAATAAGGAAAAATTTAAAATTTTCATCTTGGACCCTGAGGCACGTGACTGGTTACATTACCGAATTATCTATAACCAGATACAAAAATCATAACTAAAAGGATAAAATCAACGTCTACTTACATGGATACAAAACAATAAGAAGTCATAGTATTAACTAGCTATTACATCATTATAGATACATCAGTGTCTTCTGGCTCTCAAGCCTTACAAAAACTATTGCAAAAGATAAGATATGTCTTCTGGTTACAAGCAAAAACATTTACAAAAGATAACTACTAGTCTTCTCTCTAACTAGCATAACCATAGTCATCTTCGGTGTACTCTTCCTCCATGTTCCCCTCTTGTGTAGCTTAATAACTTGTGTACTCATCACTTGGATAAACTAGACATGGGAATGTCCAGCGACATGAATGGCGTCAGCTTACGAAAGCCGAGTAAGAAAACTAAATCAAATGGAACGTATATAGTCACACACACAAGAATACAATTTCTGCTTTTAATACGTCTTTTAGGGTCTTCGCGTTCTCCCTGTCACACTATGACTACTAACGTGTCCAACAACGTATTCGAAAGGAATACGAACAACCAAGTTGACTCGTCTTGACATTCTTAATGCCACTACCATCCATTACTATCTTCTGACATCATTTACTAACCAAAATATCTCCCACTAACCACCTTGTCACGAAGAACTGAAGTGTTGAGCTGTTCAAGAACATCCATTTCATCATGAAGAACAGAAAGGAGTCTTAACTCTATGAACCATCACTTCATCATGAAGAACAGAAGTGTGCACCACATCTGTTTCGTCACAAAGAACCGAAAGGATACTCGATTTCATACCCATTACTTCGTCATGAAGAATCGAAGTATGTATCATATCCATTTCATCATGAAGAATAGAAAGGATACTCAATTTCATAACCATCACTTCATCACGAAGAACCGAAGTATGTACCGTATCTGTTTTGTCATGAAGAACCGAAAGGATACTCAATTTCATAACCATCACTTCGTCACAAAGAACTGAAGTATGTACCATATCCATTTCGTCATGAAGAACTGAAAGGATACTTAGTTTCATAACCATCACATTGCCACAAAGAACTAAAGTATGTACCATATCCGTTTCGTCACGAAGAACCAAAAGGATGCTCAGCTTCACAACCCAACAACTACACCCTTTTTCTCACTATCCCGGACTCTGGGGCCTGGTTTGCCCATCCGACTCTATCCTCAGCATGAGTTGCTTCTGACATAGCACAACTAACACTTACACAATCCCAACCATGCACGCGCCACTCATTTCAGAGTTTGGTTCATTAATTACTTCCGATCATGCTTTTAAAGTTACGTTCATACGTCCGTCATTTTGTTTTATGTCGTAATATACTTATGAGATCAGAATAAACGTTATCGTTCAGTTCATGACCTCGAATATACCCTTAAGAAATTTTTTTCGAAAAAAGCTACCAGAAATCGGTTACTCTCACTAATCTGTTTCTGGGTTAGGCTCCAGAAACCAGTTTCTCCCTATTAATCGGTTTCTGGTGCCAGTTTCAAGATTCCTCTGTTTATGCAATGTACAACCATTAAGCTTAGGGTACTAAACATATAAGCTCCTACGAGTAGTATGACATTTTCATAGCAGTTTTAATATTCCATATATCTCCATTCATGAGTCTTTGTATAACTATTAAAGCTCATATCATGAGTTCAAAGCATCATTTCATAAGTTTAATACATAAGCACATACAGGAGTCCGTTAATACGTTTATGACTCTATCATGCAGTCTCTAAAATTCAAATAACGAGGTCTCATGAGGATACAAGTAAAGTACTACCCATCTAAATTCATATTGGAGTTAAGGTATAGCTATCAAAGCTCTTTTCATGAGTTTTAAGTATCATTTCATAAGTTTAATATGTATAAACACATGTATGAGCTATTAATATGACCAAGTTACCCACATGCAATTTCTAATAATCATATAGCACGGTTTTATGTTGACAAAATCGAGGTAAAACCATACAAAGCATAGAAAACAACAAAATAGAAACTGCTTCCCAAAAATCAGTTCTTGCCAGAAATTGGTTTCTTAAAGCTATTCTCAGAAACCAGTTTCTCCCTCTAATCGGTTTCTCATGCATTTTAGTTATGTTTTGACAGCACTACTATACTACAGATTTAACTTCAAAAATCTATTTGCATGGCATGGAAACATCAAAATAACCTCTTCAAACACATACTAAACATAACTACATACTATACAAGTTCTTAAGTGAGTTAGTAGACTCACCAATACTTGGAATTGAGCTTTGATTTGAGCTTGATGAAGCTTGAACTCAAGCTTCAATGGTGAAACTTCTTCTTCTTCTAACTTCTTAACTTTTCTTTCTTCTGGGAATCTTCTTGAACTTCTAGGACATATAATCATAGCTCCTAAGTCCCCATGGTGTGTGTGTGTGTAAATGTATGGGTGTATATAGAGGTGTATACAAAGAAAGGAAACATCAATTCTTTGATTTCTCTCCTAGCTATCCTTCTATGCTTCAATGTAATTCTAATCTCCTATCTCTCTCTATATATATGCAGATTATGAGTGTCCAAGAGGTGTGATGCATGTGCATGTGTATGATTATATAAGGGTTGGCATGGGCTAGGTGTCACGTTGCATGGATACATGCTAGGACACCAGGGGTGGTGCATGGGGCTGCCATGTGGCCGGCCATATGGGGTCTACCTCAGGTTTTGTGCTACTTTCTCGATTTGCATGCAAAAGTCTCTGTTATGCAAGTCGATCTCGATTTACATGAAAACGGGTATTATTTCTATTGTCCAAGTCTGGGCACGGAACTAAGTTAAGTCTTATTACGGTCGAATCGATGTTGGCTGCAGTCTAATTAGTAATCCTACAACACGTCGATGCCGTAAAACAAATAAAAAATATAACAACCAGTCAAATACGAAAATTAAAAAAACTAATATTATTGGAAGTAGTGGAAATTATAGGTATTACAACTATTTTTTCGCTACGCAAATTTGATTTTAATAATCAATTTCCTACAATTGGTATCAGAGCCTCGTTCAAATGAATCTAGTAAGATGTTTCAGAAGTCTAGATGTGATTGCATATGTAGTTTTAGTGGTTTTATAAAATTGTAATTGTTGAAACGTGTTTTTATGATCGTTTAATTATAAAAATAGATAAGTAAGATTCTAGATCTAAGGGTGCCAATCGATTGCCTTCTGTTGGCAATCGATTGGTGTCCAGGCAATCAATTGGAACTTGATCCAATCAATTGCAATAGATCTGAATATGACAATTGATTGTTGTGTGACACAATCGATTGTTGTATAGATCCAATCGATTGCCACTTTTTTAATCCAGATTATGTTCTCTGAAAACTTTATAAGTCTGATAATGTTTTATAAACTGTTACTAAAATTTTAAAAAATTTCCTTACTATTTTCATGAAATCAATTGGGGTTTAGATCCAATCGATTGGTTGGACAAAGAACATGTTTTACTTTCTTATAAGACTAAAATGTTCATGAATCTAGTTTATGAATTATGCTTGTCATCTAGGACTTACAGCTAGTATATTATTGCACATATATACATGGATATATGTATATCTAACCTTTTGCAGCTAGCATAAGATCGTTGTCTCCCATGGCACGCAGATTAGTTTAAATTTTGTATTTGATATTTGTGATTGGTGTATTTTATTTATGGTTTGGTTTTAAGGCATATGTAAAGAGCACTGTGACTTCATTCCTACGAAAAGGAGAGTCGCACTGGTTTCCCTAGCCTTTGTTTATTATTTTTGCACTTTCCTAGATCAAATGTAAACCTCGAAAGAGGTATAGGACAAATGTGATCTCTAGGATAGTCCATTAAGATGGAGCGAGATGCCGTTATCCATGAAGATGAAGCCGAAGGCGATCAAACCAAGAGATGGATCTATGAAGATCGATCCATGGGAATTAGTGGCATTTCATATGTCCTTATTTCATTTTAGTTTTTTGTTTTATATGCTTGTTGGTGAGTGGAATTTCATTATATTGTTACTTCATGCATACAAAACAAGTTTTCTAAAATGAAATTCAAAAATCATCTTCGACACATTAGTAAACATTGGATGTTTATGGATGATGATGCCAAAAATTGGTAAGAGTAAAGTGGAGCAGATCAAGGAGAAAGAGAGACTATTTTTTATATGTGGTTCGGCCCTGTTAATGAAGGAACCTACTTCCACGGCTGTGTCGCAGCACATTCACTATACTGTAAAAGAGCCGGGGGCCTGTGGTGAACCAACAAGTCTGGAGCTACCGTAGGCCGATCGGGGATGTAGATGAATGCTATAGAGGTGCTGTGTAGACTGAAAAGTCGGCCTCTTCAATGGGGGGTGAGAGGTCTCTTTTATAGATGCAAGAGACCTACTCGTACAAGGATAAGGAAATACAAATCAAATTGATATAAATTGCCATTAGTTGTGGGGGTTTCCTAATTGGATTAGGAAACACTTTTTCCTTCCCATTAGTCTTCTAGCTTGAGTAGAAAACTTCCCAGAATGCTTGGGATCATGCCTGTGGGCCCGGATGAGCTGTTCCCACGGTGGGATGTGTTTGTGTGGTCTTCCCAACCTGTTGGCTGGGTTATAGAAGAACCGCTCGGGAGGCATCAGATGGACCAAACCGCTTGGGATGATGCTTGCCAGTAGTTGCAGAATAGAACCGCTCGGGCATGGGCTGATTTTGGGTGTATCAGTTGCCCCCATTTCCAAGGTTGGTTGGATGCTATATCGGGGGAAGTTTGGAAATCTGCTTGATGCCACCTACCACTATCTGAGTGCTCGGGGAAGCTGCCTTGGAGCTTCTGAGTCTTGTGAATGCTCAGGAACTGGCAAAGAGTTAAGACATAGCCCAGCTTGGAGTCTTTAAGTGTTCGGGAACTGACCGGGAGTTGAGACCCGGCCTAATTCGGAGTCTTTTGCTTGAGTTAGCTCCCAGGATGGTTATCTTCTACTTGTAAACCTTTGTCAAGGTTGTGGGTAGAAGAATTTGACCATGTTGGAAAAGCCAACCTGAAGTGTATTGCTTGACCATGTTGGTGGAGCCGACCAAAATCACGTTGCTTTAGGGTCCTTTGTTCCTCTATCGTCGACCAACCGAAGAGATTTTAATCAACTCTATCATCGGTTTGAACCTAAGCAGAGTTAGTGCCTCTGAGTACTGTAGGCGCCCGGGTTGTCCAAGATTTTGACTTAGTTATCAGCGAGGCCTGTAGAAACTCAGTGTGATTGCATGTTTAGTTCACTGCGCTGTCTTACCCCCCAAGCTTTCGCTAAGACGAGGGTCTTAAAGAGGCTATGATTGTAGGCAACCGACCTAGAACATGGTGGTTGCAGGGTCTATGAAGCTTGCCATCATTAGCCACCTAGGGGGTTTGCCCCCATTGTTGGTTAGACCTAAGCGAAGCCGGTGACTCGAGCGTGACCCCGAGGTCTTTGGTGCCTGGGTTCGGAGCCCGAGATCTTTTGATGCCTTGGGGTTAGGCCCGAGGTTTTTCGTATGCCTTGGGGTTAGGCCCAAGGTCTTTAGATGCCTCGGGGTTAGGCCCGAGGTCTTTGGAAGAGCTCTCTGACAATCGATGGAGCCTCATGTGGTGAGCAAGCAAGTACCACTATTGTCGGGCTCATCTAGGCTGATGGAGACAGGGGGTCGGATTAGGATCGTCGAGCTCCTTATTTCTCTGTGCTAGAGGCAAAGTCAGAACTGCTTGATCCTGACCGATGTGAGCTGGAGGTCGGGTCGGGACTGCCGAACCCCGCTTATTGTGAGCTAGAGGTCCGATCGAGACTACCGGACCCCGCTTGTTGTGAGTTGGAGGTCCGGTCGGGACTGCCGGACCCCGCTTGTTGTGAGCTGGAGGTCCGGTCGGGACTGCCTGACCGTGAACTGAATGACGCAGTGCACAAACCTCGTACAAACCTCTCAGAGAGTTCAACCAAGGTTTCTGGTCAATTTCTGTAGAACGACGCAGTGCACTTGGTGTGTTGAACTCCCGAGCAGAAGGCTATAATGGCGACTGTCTCGTTCAGATTGCGGATTTGAAGCTTCTGCCGATTGAACTGGTCAGTGAACTCGTTGAGGGACTCATTATTTTGTTGTCTGACCGTCAGTAGCTGCATGTTAGGCTTTGGCCATTCATGCATACCGATGAACTAGTTGATGAACTACTTGCTGAGTTGCTTGAAACTGCGGACCGATCGGGGCTTCAAGGAATAGAACCATTGGGCGGTCGGGCCTTTCAAAGTGTGGGGGAAGGCCGACAGTAGAGCTCGTCAGCTTGGGTGGCCAGGGCCATCCGAGCCTTGTAGGTCTGGACATGGTCGACCGGGCTCCCCGAGCCATTGTATGAATCCAGGCGAGGCTGCTTGAATTTGCGCGGGATGGAGAATCTCGTGATCTGGCTGGAGAACGGTGACTCTGTCTCGGTATTGGCTTGATTTTGAGCACATTTTTGACCAAGCTTTTTGGCCACTCCGTCAATTTGCTTCTGCAAGTCCTTGATTCGGGCTTCCACTCTGTCCCGACCGGTATCTAAGGAGTTGGTCGGGTTGGTGGAAGAGGCTTCTTCTTCATAGTGGTGTGCTGTCCGCTGGGATCCGGCTCGGCTATGACTCCAGGTAATCGTTTGCCCAGGGCTACCTCTACTCTTGACCAAGTGGCCCTGAGCTGAATCCCGGGCCATATGCTCCTACCTCTCCGATCGAGCTGCACACCTACCGCTGATGTCTACGGCATCCTCAATGCGGGGCTAGTTGGCTTGGGTACGTTGTCTAGTCAAGATCGGTTCCCGAAAGTACTCAACGTTCCCGGGCGGTTTCCCTGCCACTGGAGGATTTCTCTGTTGGGCCAGCAGGACTTTGATCTGCTGCTGGGTCTGATACTGGATCTTCAAGAGCTGTGTAAGGGCCGCAGTGATCTGCCTAGATGTCAGGACTACTGTAGTCGATGCCGGGGCCGACGGAACATCCCGGTTGGACTGCTGCACAACCTTTTTATCTTTCTTCGGTGGCATGGCCATCAGTCAAGAGATTTGTTGATGAGAAGACCTGTCGTTTCCCACAAACGGCGCCAAGCTGATGATGCCAAAAATTGGCAAGAGTAAAGTAGAGCAGATCAAGGAGAAAGAGAGACTATTTTTTGTATGTGGTTCGGCCCTGTTAATGAAGGAACCTACGTCCACGGCTGTGTCTGAGTACGTTCAGTATACTGTAAAAGAGCCGGGGGCCTGTGGTGAACCAACATGTCTGGAGCTACTGTAGGCCGGTCGGGCATGTAGATGAATGCTATAGAGGTTCTATGTAAACTGAAAAGTCGGCCTCTTTAATGGGGGGTGAGAGGTCACTTTTATAGATGCAAGAGACCTACTCGTACAAGGATAAGGAAATACAAATCCAATTGATATAGATTGCCATTAATTGCGGGGGTTTCCTAATTGGATTAGGAAACACTTGTTCATTTCCATTAGTCTTCTAGCTTGAGTAGGAAACTGCCCGGAATGCTCGGGATCATGCTTGTGGGCCTGGATGAACTGTTCCCGCGGTGGGATGTGCCTGTGTGGTCTTCCCGACCTGTTGGTCGGGTCGTGGATGAACCGCTCGGGAGGCGTCAGATGGACCAAACTGCTCGGGATGATGCTTGCCTGTAGTTGCAGAATAGAACCGCTCGGGCATGGGCAGATTTTGGGTGTATCAATGGATAATGTGAATAAATAATTTTTTTCTAAAACGCAAAATCCTTAACTACTAAATCTAGTGGTTGAAGGACCTATGATTATAACTCCTATGATCTTCCATTAACGGTTCACTGTAAGATGAGTAGTGAATTCTTTCTCACCTCGCCAAGGGTGATCATTCCATATGGAGGGTACACTATTCATTGGTTAGTAGATGTGAACTTCGTATAGATAGGGTTAATCAGACATGTTAGAGGGTGACCACCACACGGAGGCACTACTTGAGGCGGTTGTGATTGGGTCCTTGTTTATGGTACACACTAGCTAAGCTATGAATAAGGGATCCCACACTGGGCATTATTCCGAAACTTAGAGATCAAAGTGATTCAGAAGTCACGACCTATTTTACAAGAGTTGCATAGCGGACAAGTCATGATTAATCGAGAGATAGAATATTGACCACCACACGGAGGCTTTGTTATTTCATTTCGATATTCCAGTAACTTTGTTTTTAAATAAGAGTTTTAAGTATTCTTTTATTTCAAATTGTCAAATTCTGATATACATTTTTATTTTGTATGTTTTAATGTTTTTAGTAAATTTTAATGTCTGGATCTGTATTCAGTCTAATTGCTACTATACTCACTCAAAACAAATTAACTGAAAACAACTACAAAGAACAGAAATGTAACTTGACTCCATTTTAACTGCGGAGGGATCACATATATATCCTCACCACCCCATGCCTCGAAGAACCTACTGCAAATACTTTGGCTGCTGCTAGACCCGAGTTCCATAAATGGAAGAAATCAAATGGAATGGCCCATTGCTACATTCTGTCCTCTATGGCACCAGTTCCAATCGCATGATTTTGCCTGTGCCATTATCAAGAGCCTTAAAGAAATGTTTAGGGAGCATGGTAGGCCTGCCAGACAGGTAGCCATGTAAAAGATAATGAGTGAAAAAATGTCAAAAGGGACTCCAGTCAAAGAACATGCTTTGAAAATGATCGGCTATTTAAATGAACATGAGACTTTGGGTGCCAACATTGATGCACAAACCCAAGTTGATATGATCCTTAATTCGCTGTCTTCATCATTCACTCAATTTAAACTTAATTATAACATGAATGAAATGAATCTTTCAATGAACGAATTAATGAGTTCACTTTTGACAGCGGAAGGGGTGATCAAGCCTGGGGGCAACGCTCTGAACATTGAAAAATGCTCTTCCTCTTCCGGATCTACGCCAAAAGGTAAGATAGGGAAGAAGAATGCTGGCACTAGTGGTCCAAGTGTTGGACCAGTCCCGAAGATTGCAAAATCTAAGAAGAAAGGAAAGGACAAACGGAAGGTGGGCGGCCAAGGAAAAGGAAAGTGTTTCCAATGCGGTAAGAGGCCACTGGAAAAGAAACTGTTCATAATTCTTAGCTACAAGTGTTTAAGTTATGATTGAATCACATGTGATTGAAGTAAATTTTATAACGGATACTTCAAACACTTGGTGCATTGATTCTGGTGCGACTAGCCAGATCTATAATTCATTGCAGGGGTTCAGATCAACTAGGAGATGCAGTGATGGGGAGATCATACTAACTCTAGGTTCTAGCGCAACTGTATTTGTGGTTGCTGTAGGGGTGATTGTTTTAGAATGTCAACAAAATAAAGTTTTGATTTTATAGATGTACTTTATGTCCCTTTAATAAGACATAATTTAATTTTAGTTTCAGAACTTTCTAATAAAAACTATTCTTTTTCTTTGGAACTAAAGTTGTGATAAAAAAAATGGTTCTTTTGTGAGTTTTAGTATTAAATTAAATGACTTATATGTGATAACTCTAATTATTTCTTAAGGTTCTAACAAGGAACATAATAAATAAGTGGTAACTATACCATCTAAAAGAAAGGAACCTTCCAGTAATCCAACAAGGCTTTGGCATATGAGGCTTGGCCATATCAATCTAAATAGGATCGGGAGACTAGTAAAGGAAGGGATTTTAGGCGATTTGGTTCTTGAACCAATGGAAGTCTGCGAGTCTGGTTCAGAGGATAAAATGACTAAAATGCCCTTTCCTACAAAGGGCAATAGGTCCAATGCATTGTTGGAATTAGTTCATACTGATGTGTGTGGACCAATAAACGTTAGAGCACGGGATGGTTATGAGTATTTAATTATATTTATTGATGACCACTCTAGGTATAGATATGTGTACCTAATACAGCACAAGTCTGAAGCCTTTAAAAAGTTCAAAGAGTTTAGGGCTGAGGTGGAAAAGCAATTAGACACACATATCAAGGCCATTCAATCTGATCGAGGTAGCGAGTACTTCTTTAATGAGTTTATTGATCACCTCATACAGAATGGGATTCTATCATAACTGGCTATACCTGGTACACCTCAGCAGAACGGTGTAGTAGAGAGAATGAACCAGACTCTTTTAGACATGACTAGATTGATGATGAGTTATTCGGAGTTGCCATTATATCTTTAAAAACTTTTTAACTGACCTAAGTGCCAATCGATTTCCAAAAGTTGAAATTGATTGCCTTACCAATCCATTGCCTTAGGGGTAATCGATTGCTTATCCAATCGATTATAAGTAATGAAATCGATTGTTGTACCAATCGATTGGATTTGAACACCATTAGATTGGTTTCAACTTTATCCCAAATCTCGCATTGCATTGTTCCTTAACATCCAAACATCCTTATGAGCTAAGAGCGGGATCCTGTAGACACCCAATTCTGAACACACTGATAGGATTTAGGATGGACAACTTCTTCGAGGATTTGATTATGAAAAGTACCCCATGGAAGGTACTGGGTTCCACAAAATCGAAAGATCGAATTCCGAAAGTGACTTCAAGTTCAGAAAAGCCATTTTATATGCATAAATCCCGATTTTGTCAAAATCGACTCTTAGATTTCACATTCACTCAGGGTTATATGAACAGGAAGTATTCTAAATGCAGTATTGTAGGTATCCAAAGATTCAACTTTAAAAAAAAAGTTTAAAATCGATGCACATTGAAAACCAATTTTGAAAAAGAAATCGTTTGATTTCAAAAAGATGACGAAAGTTCTGGAGGACTTCCAGACTTCAATTGGACTTCAAATTCATTTCAAAACCTCCTGGAATATTTTTATACTAAAATTCAACTTGATAGCTTTCCAATGGTGCGTAAATAGATGATTTCAGACACCAAAAAGCCTTTTTATGAAAATCTGGAAAAGCAGTTCACATGAAACTTGAAACAGGGCTTGTGGGCAACCACGGGACCCTTTTTAGCAAGTGGTGGTTTTGGGTAAGGGAGTGGCAGGTTCCACCTTAACTGCCACCTACATGTGGTGTTCTCTATTACATTTTTCTGGTTCTAGACCCTCCCCAGAGGTTCCCGCTGCGAGAAAATTGGCTAGAAACTCCGTTTAGGCACTGAAATGGACATTTTAACCCTTTTCTGATTTCTACAATCCCTGTTTTAACCCTAAAACTTAAGAGTTAAGTTTTCAAAACTCTATATATAGATCCCATGTATCTCATATGAGATCATCTAGAGATCATCTTGGATTATCTATGACGCATATAGAGAGAGTTTAGGTCATCTTGAAGAAGCTTTAAGTACACCTTGAATATACTTAAAGATATAATTTTCAATTTGAGAGATTTCTAGAGAGAGAATTATGAATTAACATTTTCTAAACTAATCTTAGGCTAATTAGATCATAATTTCACATCAATTGCCTCTCTCAACTTCCATGGATGAGTGCGTGAAGAACTTGAAGAAAAAGACTCTTCATATAAACTTTGATTACATAATTGAGAATCATCCAAGAGGTAGACATCACAATTCATCTCTAAATCTTATTTTTATATATCGATCTATAAGGTTTGGATCTAATTTAGTTTTATTTTTGTTACAACACTCATCTTCTTCCTCTCTTATTCTTCACACACTCACATAGCTAGATCCAATTCCTCTTTGATTTGGTTGATAATCCATAATTAGAGATTGATTTTCACTTTTTGGGTCCATAGGGAATGACAGTGAAAGTCACTAATTATCCACACCACGCAGTACTAATCCAACTAAAACAACAGGAATACTAATAACACCAACTGAAATATAAGACAGTTCCAGCTATTCCAATGCATCATAGTGTGGTCCTCAGGATCACAATAGGTCTGGAGACAACATATACCCAAGTACCAGTTAACTAACAAAGTTCAACAGTAATGTAAATCACAAACATAAACTAGATAACTATCTTCAGATCTTTAGCTGGCGTAAGGGTACTCATCTGCAAAACAACCTTTTCCAGTGTAATTGGCATCAGTGGGGCTACCCTCTGTAAATCCCCCCCCCCCGGGTAGTAGCTATCCTCATAAGCTCTATTTTTTGAAATAAAAGGGATAGGGTAGTCTAGACGGGGAATGTCTAGGCAATAATGGCCGTCAGCTTATTGAGAGTTGAGTGAATAGAAAGTCACAGGGTATCAATCATATAATTATTGACAAGTTACTGAAGTGTCTAAGATATAGTACTACTAAATAATATCGATCTTCTCTATATTCCAACATTGTTAATCAACCCTTATCGTCTTCTTATCCTAAGACCGATAATCAGCATACTCTGTCTAGAAAGAACAGACTCAATCGTTTTATATATATAGATACACCATCATTCTATCCATTGCTCGTTAAGGATATAAACCATCAACCGCATTCATGGACACCACGTCAGTCCATCCCCCGCTCGTTAAAGATATAAACCATCCATCGCATATCAGGGATATAATGCTTTGAATAACAGCACATCAAATCGATTGCCATAACTTATCACTGTGTACCAGTGATCATCTATCCACCACTCGTTAAGGATATAAGCCATCCACCGCTCGTTAAGGATATTGCCATAAATCTAGCACACGCGCTCACGATAGAACTCTGGGTCAACTGGCTCCATGGTATCCCCATGGATCACATGTCCTCCATAAGCATCGGTCACAAACTGATGAAACTCTGGATCAATAATGCTATCCTGCAAAGGAAACTATCTATCGTCAGAAGAACAAACTTATATTAAATTCATATCTCATCTCAGGGATCTTAAATAACTAGGACCTGATGGTGTGGAATCGTTAGTGAACGCAAGTATCACAAACCTAATGCTATGATACCATAAACCCTGTCACGCCCTGGAGCAGCAAAAATAGAGAAATTTTTTTTTTGTTTTGGGTCCATAGGGAATGACAAGTAAAAGTCATTAATTTTCCACACCACGCAATACTAGTCTAACTAAAACAACAGGAACAATAATAACAACAACTGAAATATAAGGTAGTTCTAGCTATTACAATTCATCAGAGTGCGGTCCTTAGGATTACAACAGGTCTGGAGACAACATATGCCCAAGCACCCGTTAACTAACAAAGTTCAACAGTAATGTAAATCTTAAACATAAACTAGACAACTATCTTCAGATCTTCAGCTAGCGTAGGGGTACTCGTCTGCATAACAGCCTTCTCCAGTGTAATCGGCATCAGTGGGACTACCCTCTATAAATCCCGCCTCCAGGTAGTAGCTGTCCTCACAAGCTCTATTATCTTAAATAAAAGGGATAGGGTAGTCTCGACATGGAATGTCCAGGCAATAACAACCGTCAGCGTACAGAGAGCTGAGTGAATAGAAATTCACAAGGTATCAATGATATAACCTATAACAAGTTACTGAAGTGTCTAAGATATAGTGGTACTAAATAATATCTTCTCTGTATTCCAACATCGTTACTCAACCCTTATCGTCTTGTTATCCTAAGATCGATAATCAACATACTCTGTCTAGAAAGAACAGACTCAATCGTTTCACATATAGAGATACACCATCATTCTGTCCATTGATCGTTAGGATATAAACCATCCACCGCATTCATGGACACCACATTAGTCCATCCCCCGCTCATTAAGGATATAAACCATCCACCGCATGTCAGGGATACAATGCTTTGAATAACAGCACATCAAATCTATTGCCACGACTTATCGCTGTGTACCAGTGATCACCCATCCACCGCTCGTTAAGGATATAAACCATCCACCGCTCATTAAGGATATAATGTGGATCATCAGGCTACCTTAGGACTACATGGTCCAGCCCTATGCTCGTTAAGGATATAACCCATCATACCATGACCAAGCATCTACCTATGTACCATTCCCAGAACTTATCAAACCTACTTAAACTTAGTACTACTATCGATGCATGACAATTCCCATGTGGCCTGACTACTCTGATTGAAATAAATGGATATCGAACTCATACATGAATCGAAATCATCTAACGTCATTATGAAAATCCATTATTCTTAATCATACTTATCTGTGTTGTTACGTTCTCCCTGACTAACCCATAATTGCATAAAAGCAGTCCAAATCGTGAATCGAGTATTCGAACCTCATATAAAATAAACTAAAGAACTAAACCATGTTCTGCATATCTCGATCGATTGAGACCATTTCGATCGATGGAGGGAAAATAATGTTCGAGCGGTCGAAGTCTCTTCGATCGATCGAACTATGTTCAATCGCTCAAGAGTTGTCTTCTAAAACAGATTCTGAATAGCATATAGACAAGCATCCTAAGGAAACTTCGTCAAACTTTTGACGAAGAGCTCCAACGATTTGAGACAGATCCATGCCCTTGCTGAGCGGTGGTGGGATACTACCAGCACGTTCCATTTACCGTTTGGCGAGATGACGATGACGCCACTATACTTCTCTATGATCACCGGGATCCCTTTCAGGAGGGGAGTGCCTTCGCTATTTGGACGCAGAGAGAGAGTGGGATCGAATTGAGCCACTGCTGGGGGCCGTCCCGGAGGAGCCCTTGGTCACGGCCAGGTGGTTCATGGATACTTTCCGAGGCTGTCAGGGTTTTACCGACGAGCAGATGGCTCGGGGGTTTCTGATGTATATGCTGGGGTGCTCTCTGCTAAGCACCAAGGGAGATCGGATCTCCGTGACACTGCTAGGGTCTTTGCAGCACATGGGGCAAATATACCGGTATGACTGGGCTGGTGCAGGGCTAGCCACCCTTCATCAGCATATGGGAGAGATATCCCGGGATCACCCAGGTTCTACCGGTGGTTTCTGGAGGGCCTGGGAGGTATACTTCTTTTATTAACTTCTTGACCATGAATTCAAAATTTTCACTTTTTATTTCGAATTTCTTTATTCATGCTCCTCAAAATTTATGCCCTTTCTTTTCTTGCAGATCTGGTCTCACGAGTACTTGCACATGATGTCGCCTGATACGCGACCAGCAGACGCCCTCATCATGCCCCAGGGGCTGAAGTGGGCGAAGGATCGGGTCGGGCAGAAGACCGGAGCTCACGATTTTATTTCATTCAAGAACAAAGCATTATACATCACTGTCGGATGTAAGGGATAGCAGGTGCCATTTTGTCTGGTCGATACAGGTTCTGCCTTAAATGTTTGTGCCCTAAGGACTGCCGCCGCCTTGGGGGTCGATGTCCTTGACATCACACCATCTGTGCAATCCGTGAGGGCCTAAGATAATACCAAGAGGAATGTGATGGGAACTGTTTCTCTACAAATCCGGGTAGGATCTTTGGTAAGCACTGAAATCTTTCAAGCCATGGACATACCTGCCTCGTTCAACTTGTTGATCGGAAGGCCTTGGCTACATGTTAACAAAGCCGTATCATCCACTGTGCATCAAATGATCAAGTACATTCATGAGAAGGAGGTCAAAATCATCCTCGGCAATAGTTAGGGTAATGAAGCTTTCCCAAACTATGCTCCCATCTTTGAAATCCAAATACCTGAACTAGAAGAAGGAGAAATTGGGGGATTCTTCATGGAAGAAGTCCACATGATCAATGATGAAGACAGGTTCCCCGAGATCCACTCCGCAGTTGTCAACATTGTCCGCAAGATGAACTACTTCCCCATAATGGGATTGGGTCGACGCCAGTAGGGGATTCATGAGTTCCCTCAGATCAAAGGACAACAAGACACTTTTGGGTGAGGGTACAAGCCCACTGAAGAAGACGTCGAGCTACAGAGGCCATGGAAGAAAAGGGTAAAGGGTTTCCCACCATACCGCAAAACCTTGAATGGAAAATTCATCAAAGAAGGGGATGATTTCCCCTACTTTGGGTTCCCCGAACCCTGGAACCATCAAACCACTGGAAAAAGGCATCCCGGGCTTGAAATCTTCGCTGACTGCGAAAGGCCCCCATATCAAGATCCGTTCTATCCCGAAGAAGTTGAGAATACCCTGGAAGAAGACTGGTTGAAATACTTGGACACTGAAGCCATCGAGAAAATGTGGGAGGAATTCACTAAGAAGAAGGAAGAAGAGAGGGCCAAGAGCCAAGATGATCAGATCAAGCCAACTGAGGAGGGTCTGAGCAACCAGGCTGTAGAGTCATCTGTCTGTGTCTCCCTATCCCCTGTTCCCCCAGAGTCTATACTGCCAATTATCGAGTATGTACCAGAGTCGACTGTTGTAAGCCCACCACTGTCTAATGTAATCACTTCACCTGTCATGAATGAAATGAAAGACGATTCTGCTTACTCCTCTGTGTCTAATACTTGTGAATGCACAGATCTCCCCGAGGATCTCCCAATCGAACTTAAGCAACTAATTGAAAAACCACCTGCTTATGAAATAATCAAAGATACTTTATCAGTTAACCTGGGTGAAACAGATAATCCACAAATTGTGCAAATTGGCTCAACTCTTAATAAAGAAGAAAAAGAAAAATTAACCCTCTTGCTAAAAGAATTCAAAGATGATTTTGCTTGGTCTTACGAGGACATGCCTGGAGTCGATCCTGACATTGTCCAGCATCATATTCCCCTCCTTCCCAATTCTAAACCTGTCATGCAGAAACTGAGGTGCATGAGGCCAGAATGGGCACTCAAGGTTAAAGAAGAAGTGGAGAAGTAATTCAAGGCAGGGTTCATCATTGTCACCGAATATCCTGAATGGGTTTCCAATATCGTGCAAGTCTCAAAGAAAGATGGAAAAGTTCGTGTGTGCGTCGACTTCCGTGATCTAAACAAAGCCAGTCCCAAGGATGACTTCCCGCTTCCCCATATTGATGTCTTGGTGGATAACACCGTTGGACATGAGCTACTTTCATTCATGGATGGCTTTTCGGGGTATAATCAGATTCTAATGGCGCCAGAACATCGGGAAAAGACGACGTTCACCACACCTTGGGGAACCTACTGTTATAGAGTAATGCCTTTCAGACTCAAGAATGCTGGGGCAACCTACCAGAGAGCTGCCACCACTCTGCTGCATGACATGATTCACAAGGAAGTAGAAGTGTACGTAGATGACATGAACGTGAAGTCCAGGGACAGAGAAGGACACTTGGTAGCGCTGGAAAAGTTTTTTGAAAGGTTGCGCAAATACAAGATGAGGTTGAATCCAAAGAAATGCACTTTCGGTGTGACCTCCAATAAACTCCTGGGTTTTCTCATCACACAAAGGGGGATAGAGGTGGATCCCTCTAAGATCAAGGCAATCCTAGAAATGACACCACCGCGGAATGAAAAAGAAGTGAGGGAGTTCCTCGGAAGAATCCAATTTATCAGCCACTTCATTTCCAAGCTCACAACTACATGCGATCCTTTGTTTTGATTGCTGAGAAAAGGAGAAAAGTTCTAATGGGATGACCAATGCCAAGACGCTTTCGACAAAATAAAAGCCTAACTTCAAAATCCGCCCGTCCTCTCACCGCCTACTCCTCATAAGCCCTTATTCCTTTACCTATCTGTCTCCGAAAATGCCATGGGTTGCATGCTAGCCCAAGAAGGAGAAGAAAGCCACTCCGAAAAAGCCATATACTACCTCAGCAAGAGGATGACTGGGTATGAGCTCAACTACTCTACCCTCGAAAAAACGTGTTGGGTCTTGGTTTGGTGCACTCACTGAATGAGGCACTACATGCTGGCCTTCCCGGTTGTGCTCATATCCCGCATGGATCCTCTAAAATACCTTCTCAAAAAACCCGCCCTGACTGGTCGTATACCCCGTTGGTACTCCTACTATCCGAATTCAATATCAAGTATGTTACAAGCAAATCGGTAAAAGGGAGAACCGTAGCTGAGCATCTCGCAGAACATGCCGTTGACTCCGAAGAAAGTGGGGACTTTCCATTTCCGGACGAGAATATCATGGAAATCAAGGAAGAACAGTGGAAGTTGTACTTTGATGGAGCAGCCAACATGAAAGGATACGGAGTAGGAATGATTCTAGTATCACCAAATGGAGACCACACTCCGCTGGCAGTCAAACTGAATTATAACTTCACCAACAACACTGCTGAATACGAAGCATGCATTCTGGGAATGGAAGCAGCCATAGAGCTAAAAGTTTGGAAGTTGGATGTCTTCGGGGATTCAAACCCCATCATATCACAAGCTAGAGGAGAATGGAAAGTAAAAGAAGAAAGGTTGAAGCCATATCATGACCATCTCGACCAACTTAAGAGGCAGTTCGAGAACATCACATTCCTCTACTTGTCCAGGGAAGAGAACCAGCTAGCAGATTCATTGGTTACCTTAGCCTCCATGATCAAGATTCCTATGGGAGTCAAGATGATGCCTTTGGTAATTGAGCAAAAGTACGAGTACGAGCCTTCGTTCAACAAAATTGCCACAATCGAAGAAGAAGAGAATGGAACACCATGGTATCAGGGTGTCTGGGATTTCATAGAAAAGGGGACATACCCCCAAGAATCTACCGAGAAAGACAAAAGGGCCATTCGAAGATTTGCAGCGCAATTCATCATTTGCGGTGGGAAATTGTTGAAGAAAGGGTACAACAGTCACAACCTGACTTGCTTGTTTGGAAAAAGCTCCAGAAGAATGATGGAGGAAATACACGAGGGGGTATGCGGTCCGCACATGAACGGTCACATGCTGGCCAAGAAAATTATAAGACAAGGGTACTACTGGACAACATTGGAGAAAGATTGTTGCGAATACGTAAGAAGGTGTCACAAGTGCCAGATCCATGCAAACATGATGCATGTACCACCATCCCTTCTATACAGCATGACCTCACCTTTGCCATTCTCAACCTGAGGAATCGATATCATCGGTGAAGTCGTTCCAAAAGCCTCAAATGGAAATCGGTACATTTTGGTGGCCATAGACTACTTCACAAAATGGGTAGAAGCCGCATCCTACACCAAGTTGGGGGCCAAGGAAGTGCCCAAATTCATCAAGAGAAATCTCATCTGCCATTGGCTTTTTTAGGACTCACAACATCTTTCATTCTGAATGTATCCTCGGGATCGAATGACAGTGGCAATTATTTTGGACAACGGGAGCCATTTCAAAGCAGAAGTCAGGGATCTATTCAAGGAATACAAAATCACTTATCACAAGTCATCACCGTACAGACCACAAACTAATGGGGCAGTCGAAGCTGCAAATAAGAATGTCAAGGCTATACTACAGAAATTGGCCGATACCTACAAAGACTGGCATGAAAAGCTACCATTCGTACTTTGGGGATACAGAACATCGATAAGGACGTCCACAGGAGCAACTCCTTACTCACTAGTGTATGGGATGGAAACGGTACTTCCAGTCGAGATAGAACTACCGTCCCTGCGCGTGATGGCAGAATGCAAAATTTCGAAATCAGATTGGTTGAGGGAAAGATGCGAAGAATTGGCTCTCATAGATGAAAAGCGCCTAGCGGCAGTCGACCATGTCCGAATCTATCAAAAGAGGATAGCCCGTGCTTTCAACAAAAGGGTTCGTCTGAGGAAGATTGTCAAGGGCCCCTTGTCCTTAAGGAATTGCGAGCTCCGATCTTTGATCCCTGTGGGAAGTTTAAACCTAAATGGATCGGCACTTACATCGTCAGAACCATTCTTTCCGGAGGAACAACTTATCTCATGGACCTCGATGGTGTCGAATTCAAAGAACCAATCAACATGGACCGCCTCAAAAAGTACTATGCTTGACCATTCCCAAAAAAAAAAAAAAACCATTTTCTTTCAAGCTTGGCCTGAACTACACTCGACCTGATTATCACTCGGGGATACGTAGGCAACCACATCGATTCAGTCGCTCCACTATCATAATCAACCCTTTTTTCTTTCAAAACTTTGCCCCGAACTACGCTCGACCTGATTCCCATTCGGGGATACGTAGGCAACCACATCGGTTCGGTCGCTCCACCCACAAAAATAACCATTTTCTCCCAAGCTTTGGCCCAAACTACGGTGGACCTGATCCCCGTTCAGGGGTACGTAGGCAGACTTTAAAAAAAAAAAAAAAAAAAAAAAAGGATGGCTCGCTAGGTTTAAAATCTGAAAGGACGCCTAGGCAAAAGTTAGAGTTAAATCCAAAGTGAGCAATAACAAAAGAGAGAAAAGAGCTCGCTAGGTCACCTAACGGGTGCCTAGGAAAAATTATGAGCGTATGAGAAAAAATAAAGTCGCGGTCCTTACCATAACCCAGAAATCACCCTCCACACTAGGGGCAAACTTCGGCCACCCGCCTCGTTTGCTTAAACCTCTTCTAAATTAGGGGCAAACGTCGGTCATCTACCTCGTTTGCCTCACAACCATACATATCCCAAACTAGGGGCAAACTTCGGCCTCCCGCCTCGTTTGCCTCTAATCGTCCTAGCATGCCCAAATAAGTACCAAAAGCAAACATCTAATCAAAATCATATTACAAATGTTTTTCAGAAAATCAAATACATAAAACAGGGTTCTCCAAGTAACCAAGGTTCACCGATAAACAAACTTTGAATATTACACAAGCAGGGATAAATGAAAATACAAAAAGAAAGCAATCACGAATATCAAAGACACTTGAAGGAAAGAAGCAGAGTCAGTCAAGTCTAGTTTTATTTGGTGTCTTTTATTTCTTCAAAAATCTCTAGAAATAGGCCCTTGCTCGACTGGCCCAGCCCCTGATGAAAGCAACAATAGTAGTGGCTCTGACCCTAGAAGCAAAGACCCTCTCAGTAAACTCCCGGGGGACCTCTTGAAATTGCCCATACTGTCTGGCCAATCGACGAGGATGATAGAAGGAGGTCTCTCTCAGACCCATCAGCCACACTCTCAGGAAATCCCCAAGACTAGTGGTCACAGCATAAAGGCCCCAACGCCTCACGATCCAGCAAATGTCAGCCTCAGATACAGCATCCATCATGCCCACCCAATCGGCATTAGTATAATGAGGATAAAGCACAGCTCTACAAAATCAACTGGCGGCACACTACCTGTCCATAACTGAAGACGCTCGTAGAGCCAAGCCTGTAGCACCAAAGGCGCCCCAGAAAGTAGAAGTGTTCCTTGATTGGAAGCGCGATCCAAACCATTCAGGGTTTCAGCCAGAACCATAGCCATGGGGTTCCTGCTAAGTTTCAGCCCAAGGCACACGTGCACCAAGTCAATAGAAGCGCTCGAGAATAGAAAGTGCGAAGTCATGCACAATATCAGAGCGGCTCCGCGGGTAGCATCATATACGCTAAGATTCCCAGGACTGGCATACTGGGCAATGATGGAAGCAATGTCAAGAACCTCACCTTGAATCAGACGGCGGGAAATAGTGACGGAACAATTCAGATATTCAGCCAAACCTCGCATAGGACTGAGGGTATCAGCAGGAGGGAGAATCAGGTCAGAATTAGAATCATAGCCAAGGATAGCACAGAACTCCTCAAACAGGGGGCATATCTCCAGGCCATTGAAATTGAAGACATGGTTCACCGGGTCCCAGTGGGTAATAGCAGCACGCAAGAACTCAGTGTTCAGGGTCATCTGGCGAAGAGAGAATAGCTCGATCAAGCCGTAGCTAAAGAGGTTGATCCGTTCCACACCATCCGTGATTTTCAGCCAAGCTGTGAGTTGAGCGGGATCATACAAAGCCATATTTTCGGTCGCGGCTCTAGAAAAATTCAAAATCTCGACAGCACTTCCCCGTTTCACTGACTATCCCACCTGTAAGGCAAAAACACTCACTATCATAAAACTGCCCATCGCAATAACACCCAACAATCACAATACACATGTATCATCACACGATCATAAACTAAAACAAGCACACAACTGCGCCTTCAAATCGGAAGCTATCCGGCCTAAAAGGCAAAATATCATAATACTCTATCAAAGGTCACAAACCGTTCCACACATCATCCTAAACTATCCAAATAGTCACATCACCAGTACAACCCAATCGAAAACATAAAAAGAAGATAAAACAAAATTCCTATTTAGGAGGCCTCAGTCCTCCTCTTCTTCATCCTCTATCGGACCACCCGGAGTATATGTCGGCGACGGCCTCCTCCTACCACCTCTGCACCTCGGTCCAGTCCTCGATGAGCCAGCCCCACCCCACGGTACTGCACACACAAATAAAATGAAGGCAATCAGTAGGGAAACAACAAAAAGTACAAAAACAGAGTCGAGTCAGAAACCTACCAAGGACGTCATCTGATTGGCGTCAAATTACCGCATACCATCCATCTGTCAAGGGCAAAATCAGGATTAGAACCTCATAACCTTAAGGAGCGCAAAATTAGAGACATACCCGATGGTCTCGTGTGAGGACCAAGGATCGTAAGCTAGCCGCCAAGGCATGACCCTCCTCAGCATAACTCCAAGGAACATTGAGGACGCCTGCTGCCTGAGTAGGGTACCCGCATATGACTCGTGGCACCTCCATCACTTGGGGAGTGCCATTAGCGCCTAGAACATTGACGGTCCAATCCTAAGGAGGGATAGGATCAGAAGCCGGAGGAGCCTGCCTCCTGTACATCTCGCGAAGCTGTAGGCAAAAAACAAGTTAGGAAAAAGATGAGTAAAAAACATAGGCAATGGATAGAGACAAAAACGTAAAGGAAACTCACCTCCAAAAGTGGGAAGTTGGGCATCAGAAAGCGGCCACGGTAAGCCTCATAGCCGGTCTCAGAGAGAAAATGATCCTAAACGTCGGTGCTAGCTAAGGCCGCCAGCAAAGCATCACCAGAAAGGTCACTAGCATCCATCGTAGGGGGATTATGAGGGACGTGATACCTTGAACCGCCAACCACCTACCGGGACACTCGCTCACCAAGGAACCATTGCTTGCACTCGGTACTCTCCATCAGAAGTCGGCAAGAGGAGAGAGGTTTGACCGCTTGTATCTCCTCTGGGGCAGCATAGGCGACGCGCTCCCAAGGCGTCCAATCAACACTAGCAGCCGTTAGCCCGGTTAAGAAGTTTCTGAGCAAAATAATCTGGTGGGCCCCGCTCTTTACCCCGACAACATCCCTCCGCCATCTCAAGCCTTGTGGGAACAGAGACACAGGAGCTATGCCATCCTCGTCTTCACCTGATTCATCCGCAGGGGAGGGAGCTAACATCTTCAGGTACTCAAAGCTCCAAAGCTGCACAGACAAAGGAAAAAATCAGAAAGAGTACAGAAATCGAAAAGCCAAAACATAAAAGAAGATGCAGTACATACCTCCCAAGCTCGCCAAAATTCCCCTATCGATTTAATATCGCCCCGGGAAACCTTACCCATGTGCTTGTAAAGATGGGCCAGGGCGGTACCACCCCAGTCGTAGGAGGGGATCTCATCAATGGTCGCTAGGCAAGAAAGGAGTCTCAAGCTCACCCGGTCATTCCGTGTCGCAAAGATCGAGCAACCAAGGACATACAAAAGATACACCCTCAAAAGCTGAAAATTGTTCAGGTTGTGATTCCCTCTACCATAGGCTCGGTAAAGCCAGCCGCAAGGAAACAAGTGCCTCTCCAGATTAGGGGGAACAGCCCCGGTCAACATCTTGACAGCCTCAGGGTCGATCTCATAAAAATAATCCAGAATTAGGCGTTTCCCGCCAACCCTCAAGCCGTTAATCATAGATTAATCAAAGGGCGTCATTATCATCTCACCAAACGGCAGGTGGAAAGTATTGGTGGTGTCCCACCATCTCTCAGCCAGAGCATAAAAGTGTGCCAGATCATTGCTGCTCTTTGAAACCAAACGGACAAAGCCGCCAAACCCGACATCGTCTACCATAATCTTGACGGTAGGCGAGAGTTGAGTATACCACAAAAAAGCATGAGCGAGGCTACCGTGGCCCTTCAATGTCACTTCTGGCACCTGGATATAACAAAGATAACAAAAATGATGCACAAAATCACTATTCACGACCCGAGGTCCAAATTCACAAAATCAACATTCGAGCACAAATCGGACTTCTAACAATCTCTAGGTGCACACTACGGCTCGCAAAACTAGAACAATACATGAAAATAGTCCTAAACTATTGAAAGTTTCACATACCAATCTTGCTAGAGCCGCGGTCGAAAGATGACGTTGGGGGTCCCCTAAAATCATGTCCGGGGTTTGCATCTCGGCTTTCATTCGTTCCTTGGCCTTCTTAGACGGTCTCCTCGAGCTCGAAGCCATGGATCTATAAAGAAAATGGAAGTCAAAGTTAAACTTTCTTCTTAAAAGTTTTGAGCAAACCAAAACACCAATCAAAATTCCAACTACGGGGAAAGATTACTCACCTAAGCGCGCACAAGCTCCAACTACGGGGAAATTGAGAAAAATTGACTCCCGAAGATCCGAATCGGCTGCTTTGGGAAGACCGTCACAAATTTTGATCAAGCACGAGAGTTCTGATAACGAATCCTGGATTTAGGCTGATGCACCAAAAAGAAAGAAAAGAGATTCTCCGAGAACCCTACATCATCCCCTGAGGACAGAAACAGAAAGATACCAGCTCCTGGAGGCTCCGACCGGCCCTCTTGGATTGAGCACCGAAAAAAATGATCAACCGTGTGAGATTCAGAGATGGGTTCTAGTTCCCGATCAAGAAAAGAGATTCTCTGAAAACCCTACATCATCCCCTGAGGACAGAAACAAAAAGATACCAGCTCCCAGAGGTCCCGACTGGCCCTCTTGGATTGAGCGCCGAAAGATTTGATCAACCGTGAGAGATTCAGAGATGGGTCCTGGTTCCCGATCAAGGAAAAAGAGATTCTCCGAGAACCCTACATCATCCCCTGAGGATAGAAACGGAAAGATACCAGCTCTCGGAGGCCCCGACCGACCCTCTTGGATTGAGCGCCGAAAGATTTGATCAACCGTGAGAGATTCAGAGCTGGGTCCTGGTTCCCGATCAAAAGAAAAAAGAGATTCTCCGAGAACCCTACATCATCCCCTAAGGACAGATACGGAAAGATACTAGCTCCCACTACCCTCAGCAGAAAGTAACGAAAGAGGAACCGACACCCGAAAATCGGCCGTCAGGAACAATCAGAACATCGCCCGCGTCAAGATCTCCTGATTATCAAGAGTTTTCTCATCTGTCCATTTTCATAGCTTTATCACAAGATCCCTCGGCCACCTTTGGCTGTCGTCCTCTAAACAAAGTGCATCTGATCTATTTCACTCGTTTACAAAGCACACGTCCCAAGTTCCAGAAGTTCGCCCCTAGACCCAAAGCCTTCTAAACCTTGGTGTCCTCATCCGATTCATCCATATCACAGTCACCAGCACAACACCAGCCCACTCGAAGTGGCACACCCCACAGCACCTGCTCACACTAGGGTCATGATACTAGACACAATAGGACTCATGACACAATTCATATCACATCCGTGTATGGCATATCACTCATATATCATAGCATCTGCCTGATTGTTGTGTACATGCGTGTGTGATTTATTCCGTTGTGCCCCGAACTACATCCTGGTCTGATTCTCCTCGGGATACGTAGGAAGCTCACGCAGAGCACGACCAGTACTAGGCCTCAGCATCATCGCATCTTTTGCAACGATTTTTATCCTAAATCTATAGCCTCCAAAAATTCATGTCTATTCAAAACTTTGGCACTCACTTGTGACATGCGTTGCCTCGCAAGTTCATGCCAAAGAGGGGCAAACTGTAGTACCCCATTTTGTCATCTATCAGATTTAGGAGACCTATAGCTTGGTGGTTCACAATGATTGAAAAGACTCAAAAGGACTCCTGGAAATTGGTTCTATTTCTCAAAATGCTCAGAATGACCAAAATGCCCCTGAAAGACCAAAAGCTCCCAGATTTGGACAAAAAGTTCTGGAATCATGCTACGTCGTAAGAAAAATGATAAAATGAGTTTTTAAGTAAAATCGGATGAAATCGTCAGCTCCCAGAGACCCCCGGAAGACCCGGAAAGTCCCCGTTGACCGGTTTGCCAAGGTTTGACCAAGGTTTGACCAAGTTTGACCGAGTTTGACCGAGTTTGATCGAAATCATCCAAATTCTCTAGAATCATTCTAGATCATGTGAAAAGTATTAAAATAAGTTTTAAAAGAAAATCGAGCGAAAACGTCAGCTCCTAGGAGCTCCCAGAGGTTTCCAGAACTTCCCGGGAATCCCACGTTTGACCAGTTTGACCAAAATTTGACTTTAGAACTGGAGCACCGTAACAATTTTCAAATATTTTTCATGGATACTAGAGGTCGATAGCTTTCTAACGGTATATCGCACATAATTTTCAAAATTAAAACGAGTTTACTAAGAATTTCCGAAGGCGAAAAAGGCGATCAAATCGGCTTTTATCGCAAATACCGCAAAACTTTTTAAAATAACCTATCTCCGAACTATTTTTTTTATGTAAAGTAGACTCCATTACCTTTCCAACGGTATATCATAACCTTAATTTGGAGTTCGTACGCATTTTCTGTGAATTTTGGACGAAATAGGGCCTTTTCGCGAATACCGGAACCTCTGGGGGCCTAAACAGGATTATCCAGACGATTGAGGAGCAGTGCCGCCGCGGCAATGGCCCACTGCCGCCGGGGAATAGGCCCAATGCCGCCGCGGCACTCTCCTCCAGAACAGTATGTTTTTGTAAATTTTTTTGGGGTTCAATTTTGATTAATTAAAAACCAAAACGACGTAGTTCTATGTTTTCAGATGTTTGGAGCCAATGGGAATACTTGTAAAACCCCAAAACCACCCCAAATTGGCCTATATAAACCTCCCTTGACTTCTCATTTTGGGGGTGTCAAATGTAATCTTTGAAAAGTTTTGGGAGAGAAAGTTGTAGAGATAAGGTTAGAATAGAGAGAAAAGGAGCTTTCTTCTTTTGATTTTCAAAACAAAAGTGAGTTCTAAACTTTGTTTTTACTTCATTACTCCTATTTACTTCAACATTCAATACATCCAACCACCATTTTAGTGAGCATTTAAGAGAGAGGAAGCTTCTTCCATGTCCAATGTCATCACATATGAGTGAAACACCAAACTACAAGTTCAATACATCATGAATATCATCTATTGATTGCTATCTACTTGCTTGTTTATACAATGTTCATCTCTTCTTACCTCATTTCTTTTTTATTTTCTTTATTTACTTACTAGTTCATCATCATCTAGATGATGACATGAAGTTTGAGTTGAGTGAATCCTTATGGATAGTAGCTCTTAACCTCAAAAACATGTTTGATAGATGATGATCATAACTTCAATACCTCCAAGGTATCCTTGAAGTTATGTTCAAATAAAAAATAAATCTCTCCAACAATCTTGGAGATTCTTGATGATGAGTTTGATGTTGACAAAGCTTCTATTTCAAAAACCTCCTTCTTAAAACCCTCACTTTGATTTCAAGAGATAAACCTTGTTTTCTCAAAATCTTCAAAACAGTAAGTCAAAACAGTGAGTGATCTGAGCTCAAAGATTTCTCTACAACTCAATACTCAATGTATGGATACAAGGCCACTTGGAAAGTCTTCCTAACTTATTATAGGACACCCATGATTTATGGTTTGACTTGAAAATACGTGAAAATGGTCCATTTGGACCCAAACATTCCTTCCAGACATTCTGCCTCTGCTGTCACAGCAGCTTGGTTGACTTCCAACTTCTTTTTCAGAAAACTTTTCCAAAACGGGTGGTCCCAACTTATTTTTCCCTTAAACTTCAATGTCTTAGGGAACTTTTTGTATAAAATGGGCTTATATGAGTGACCTTCATTGTTTCTGAGTGACCTTCATTGTTTATATGATTTCTCTCAATCTGTGATAGTTATTAAAGATTGGCTTTTTGGGTTATGTTCTAGACACAATAAGGAAGAACTCCATAAAAAACCATGCATTGAAAACATTTCTAACCCCTCTTTTCATTTTTCAAAAGATCTAGTTACTATTCTATCCACTATTCACTGCAAGCACATTTTAACTTTCATTCTTTGATTTGATGCTTATATGCACTCCAAATTAGTTCATATCTTAGGAAGTAGTTCATACTTCATTTGTACATATCCCATGATCATTCATTCATTCATATAAATTCTAGACTTCTAAGTCATTCTAGGAATCCATGAACACAAAGCACACTATAACCTTGGCACATTTTAGATACATACATTGCATCCATGCAAAGATTTGGGGCTTTTGTGACTCCTAATCTAAGAAGATTATAAGGAATGATCATGATCACACGTTCATGCTTCCCCTCGATCTAATCCTCCTTTCTCATCCATCCCGGGGATTGAGAGATCTTCTTTTCTCAAAGATTAACATGCATCATACTAGCTTGCTAATCATATTTTCATTATTTGTTTCAAGAACAATTCATGTCCCCTTTAGATTAGGGAAACTTAATTACTTGATACATGATCAGACGATTTTTCCTAGGTTTATTTGTGTGATCTTTCACTTTGCATTGTGTGATACTTGGCTTAGATCTTATGAATGATATCTTATCTTTAGATCTTCCATTTCAAATTTTCTTATGTGATGTAATATACTATCATAGTATTAATTGTCGAACCATACATAGTATAAGATGATTATTTGGATGCTAATTGAGGCCCGTCGAAAGACGGGGCGAGTTGAGGGTGTTTTAGTCACGACAAAGGCTCCTTCCTCTCTCGTACCAAAACCCCGAGCCAAGTTCTTTGGTTATGAAGGGCCGGTGCCCTTTATCTATTTGGGTGAGTCAAAATTAGGTTTCTTGGTTCCTTAAAGACCAAGTGGCGACTCTGTATCAGTTTTCAATAGACACTTCCTTTTCTTTGATCCAAATCAATTACAAACAAGTTTCAAAACAAAAGAGGTGGAACGCCGCGTGTCCACAGAACCATAAACCTAAGGGAACGATAGATCTTAAAGAGATTGAAGGAGAGCCCTCAGTCCTACCCGCAGTTGATAACGATGTAAGACAAGAAAATACAACTTCGTCACCCATTTCCGCACCGGTACCTCGTCATAGTGGGAGGATTATCAGCCTGCCTGATAGATGCATGTTCTTAGGAGAAGTTTTTGAAGCTGTCTCCATAGAATCTGAATCTGGTCCTGCCACATATGAAGAGGCAATGGCTAATATTGATTCAGCTCATTAGGTTAAAGCCATGAAGGCTGAATTAGAATCTACGGATTCCAATCAGGTCTGGGATCTGGTAGAACTGTCGCGCCCCGGCGTAGCCAAAATATGGAAAAATTTTAAATTTTCATCTTGGACCCTGAGGCACGTGACTGGTGGAAGTACCGAATTGTCCATGACCAAAATAATAATAACTAAATGCTTATGAAAAAAGGGTAAAAGAAACATCTGCTACTAGAATGTATTATAATGAAAGGCTACAACGGTACTGGCTAATTAAATACATAAGAGTCTTATGGCTCTCGGCCTTACAAAAACTATTACAAAAATAGGATCAGTCTTCTGATTACAACAAAAATATTTACAAAGGGAAGCTACTGGTCTTCTTCCTAACTCGCATAACCATAATCCTCTTCAGTATAATCTTTTTCCACGTTATATTCTTGAGTAGCTCCATAGCCTGTGTTCTTGTGACCTGGATAAGCTGGACATGGGAATATCCAGAGACATAAACATCGTCAGCTTATGAAAGATGAGTGAGAAAACTAAATTAAAAATAATGTATATAGTAAAGCACAACAAAGATACCCTTATTACTTTTTAACACGTCTTTTAAGAACTTTGCGTTCTCACCGTCGGGTTATAGCTACCAATATACCCGACCACGTATTCAAAAAGAAAACGTTCAACTGAGAAAACTTGTCTGGACATTCTTAACGCCACTATCATTTGTTACCAACATCCGACATTATTTACTAGCCCAAAAACAACTCTTAGTAACTAAACCATCGTTCATTCACCAAAACACCTTCCACCAACCGTAACATCTTTTAACCACCACCTCGTTACGAAGAACCGAAGTGTTAGGGAGTGCAAGAATATCCATTCCATCATGAAGAACCAAAAGGAGTCTTCACTCTGAGAAACACCACTTTGCCATCACGAAGAACCGAAACGTTTACGGAGTGCAAGAACATCCATTCCATCACTAATAACCGAAAGGAGTCTTCACTCTAAGAAACACCACTTTGCCATCACGAAGAACCGAAGTCTTTACGGAGTGCAAGAACATCCATTCCATCACTAAGAACCGAAAGGAGTCTTCACTCTAAGAAACACCACTTTGCCATCACGAAGAACCAAAGCGTTAACTGTACCCCCTTTCGTCACGAAGACCCGAAAGGATACACAATACTCATCACTTCACAATCCATTAAACACATCCTTTGCTCACTATCCCGGCCTCCGCAGATTGGTTTACCTATCCAACACTTATCCTTGACATACGCTGCTCTTAACCAAGCACAATCAATCCTTACATATCCTTGACCGCATTCGCGTTACTCGATCCGTGGTTTAATTTGTTAATAACTTTTTTTTACACATACAAGGTTGCATTCCTACGTCCGGTGTTTTTTTTTTTTATAATATACCCAAGAAGTCAGAATTAAAATCGTCGTTCAGCTTACGGCTTTAATATTTCCTTAAAGAAACTTTTCCCGAAAAAACTTCCCATAAACCGACTTCTCCCATAAATCGGCTTCTAGCGCCAGATTCTCAAATCCTCTATTTTTATGTAATGTACAATCATTTAAGCTCAGGGTACGCAAATGATATACTTCTATGAGTAGTATAACATGTCTACAGTAGTGTAGATACTCCATATATATCCAAGCATGGCCCTATGTACAACTAATTCAAACTTATGTTAAGATTTCAAAGCATCATCTTGGTTATACTTGTAAAATACATGATGGTTCCGACAGTCGATGATTAGACGTTAATGGGTTGCTCACTTGTTTCTGGGCAAAAGAAACCCTTTGCTGACACTAGCTTTTATGCCATCAAAAGGAAAGCTAAAAGGCTAGGATGGTGTTTGAATTGTTATAGAGAAAAATGTCCTGATTTAATTACTCATAATGGCACATCTTTTAAAGTTTGCTACTGTTACAAAAGACAATTCAAATCAAAACAAAAGAAAATTTTGGTTGAGAAAGAGGACTGGATCCTTTGATACCCAAATAAATTTTGTTTTCCCCTCCCTCATTTTATTTTTAAATTTTTATTTTAAGTACATTTTATAATTTTCAGTCAGGTCAGACTTTAAAATGATCATATATGTACATCTGGCTTTCATTAACTAGTTCGATAGGAGTAATTTGCATGATCCCAACATCACCACATATGTCTAGTGCGGTGACTGACCCTAGAGGTAGCGAAAAACTAGGTAAAGCCAGAGTTATCTCTTAGCCTCTTACTGATGTTTTAGCTTGCTAGTGATTCTAGACCCATCTCTTTTACTAGAGGTGGATGGGCGATCGTGACCACTTGGACGCTCCAGATTACGTAGCCTCTTTTGTATAGGTGCAGAGGATACTAGTCGCACCATATATGTATCCAACCTAGTGGATGCGCTTAGAATTTTTCAAAAGTTTTTCTTTTACTTCTATATAGGATAAATTTGGCACGATAATGTTATTTTGGGTATGTTAATAGCATACAACACATTGACACATGTTTAAATAATTTCAAATGTTAGAAACACTTTAAACTTTAAATATTTTGAAACAGTGTGAAAATATTTATTGATCCAAATGGATGGATAACATAAACTATGTAGTTTAAAGACAAGTAGTGGAAACTAATTAACCCATGTGAGCTTTTGTGCTAATCTTCCTTAATGAGGGTTACTATTATTTTCAATCTCATTCTTTTTGTCATATCACTCGTTGAAAGTCTCATTATTATTCTTTTTGGCTGATCATTAGAAGAGAACGTTCAGGATTTACCATTAGAACTTCTAAATTGCTTGAATGAACAGAGTCAATCTATTTTGAAAATTATTTAGGCCATCTCTTCTTTCAAATGCATCCCCTTCACCTAATAGTGCCTTATTCTCAATTCTATCCAAATCATGCCTTGCTCCACCTGGTAGTACAAACCTCACTTTTATATCCAGGTATGTAATTGGATTGTGATGATATTGCAAGAAGTGGTAAAGAAAGAAAGGAGTTGATTCCAAAAAAAAATGAGAAACTAAAAATAAAAATAAAATTAAAAAACTGTACAAATGATAAAAAGGAGAAGAAAAAAAGAAAAGGTTGGAATGAGTTGCGCAAACACTCTAATCATATGCTTAGAACAAATACACTCCAAATCTCCTAACCAAAATTAATTTCTAACATACCAGTCAAAGTCCTAATGATTTAAAAGAAATTGATTTTTAAATTTAATTGATAAGGATGTTCTCCTCGGTAGATCGCTCTTCTAATGCTAAGTATTCTTACATGAGACTTATTGTACTCCAAATGCCAATATATTGAGTCATCAAAATGGAAGCAATTTCTCTATTTTTGCTTCCCTACCAAGTGAGATGTTCTCTATACCGGTTTCTGAGAGTTTCTCATTAAAAGAGTGAAACCCCAGTGAGATTTGAGTTAAAACTACAAATTTTATGACTATTAATAGTTATGTAAACTTTGAAGTTAAGATCGGCTTCTTGACTTTTCAAGCACACACTGTAAGTTTAAAGGGTATAAAAAATGCTGTGATTAACAAACTGTAAGTATGTGTGTTGCATTACTATTACATACTTGGAAATTTTATTTTATTGCCAAATTTCATCCTATCTGTTGTAAAAGGAGAAAACCTACCTTTATTTTTATTTTTACATTTTGAAATTTGAAATTGAATTTTGTGGGTATACTCACTGCAAACCCTCATAACAAGACAACACTCGTCGACTAGGGTTAACCTAGGGGTTTAACGGCTTGTTGTATATGCTAAATGCAATCACGATTCTTGCGACAGTGAGTTAGGTTTTATTTTAGTTTATTCCTACTTTTAAATAAAACTTTTAGAACAATCTTTCTTTCACTTCATTGCTAGGGACTAGCAATAAGCTAGTTAAGGGATGTGACAAACATTGAATATTGCATATTCATGTGCAAATATAATAGATATAGTGCTCATTTAATCCCCAATTCTCAGTTTTACATGCATATTTGAATTAATATAATTTAATGGAGATATCACTCAAATGTGTGTAATTATGTGCTTTTACATATTTTAGATGTTTAGGTGAAAATGAAGTTGAAATAATGCAAGAAAGGAAAGGAAGACGTAGCAAACACACGGGATAATTTCCCATGTGCTTACTACGTTCCTAAATTTCACCTAAAAAAAAGAAAAGCAAACAATCAACGAGAAAGAGGAAACAAACAAAAAAGGAAAAAAAATATTAAAAGGTTGATACTGACGGTTTAGGAATCCTTCTTTTCTTCTCTCTCCCTCTATCTTTCTGTTTCTTTTTTTTTTCCTTTCTTTGCAGGTCTGGTGTCAGAAGAAGAAGAAGGAAAGGTAGGACGAAGTGAAGAAACAAGAGGCAACGTTCATTTTCACCCCTGTTCACTGACGCTATCAATGACGAACCTTCACTCAGCAATTCGTCTATAAATTGAAGGCATCACAACACAACGGATGAGGCACAACACAGAGCCTACACTCTCAACACACTGTCAAATGAAGAGAATAGTTTAGGGAGCTTATCATGTGAACACTTCATAGTATCCCTAGGAGTAGGAAACTTAAGTTTTTCTTTGCTTTTTCTAGTTCTAGAAGGCTATAAAAATTTGCTTTTATGTAATTGATGATTCCATATTCAAAAATATGTAATTGTGTATTGTATTTCTCAAAATAAAATATTTTTTTTCTCATAAGTCCTTTGCTAATTTGTAGTAGTAAAATATTCCTATTAAAATTTAGATTTAATATTTTTAGTATAGTTAGTAGAGAGCATATTTGCTCACCCAATTTTTGGTGCACCAATGCACCCAAGCCTCTCATTGGTCAATGTTGTGGGACCCAAGATTAAACACCATTAATTAAATCATGGGTCCTACTGCATTGACCAATGGGAGGCTTGGGTGAGCATTGGTGCACCAAAAATTGGGTAAGAAAAAAGTATTTTCTAGTTAGTAATTGTAGATGTCCCCTAAAATAGTTTGAAACCCCAAATTTTCAGTTTTTATAGCAATAATTTCATTCACTAGAAGACAAAATTTGCAAGTAAATGCCAGATTTCTTTGCCACATAGTTGTTATAATCACCTACTAAAGCCCCAAGTATAACATATCCATATCCCAGTCCCAAATTAGATTAGGATTTGGTTTGGCCTTGCTTGTGTTCTTGGAGTTCAACCACTGTGACCCCACAAGAATTCAAAGTCAAAGGTTTAGTATTTTATTTTTGGTTCAGTGTTTTCATTTATTTATATTTTATTAGTCTAGTTGTACTAAACTTGGATATTTTACAAATTCCACAAATTCAACCCCAACTCATGTTAAGTGATGAAGAAGTATATTAATATTATATTTCACTCTTACCTTAGTGTTATAACCTTGGACAGTTACTGTGTACATCTATTTAATCTTTATTTAAAAGGTTATTTAGAAGACAGTTTCAATTCCAAAAATGGTAGGATAAAACTTTAAATTGGGGATATGCAATAAAAACATAGAAACCACGGCTTCAGTGCACTAATCTTAAATGGGAAATTTATCTAAATGGGTTATTTTTTCATTCATTGCCAAAAATATCTATGTATCTATAGTTTATGACTATTTAACATATTTATAGACTATGGCTATATTAGACTTCAAAAGATTACATATTTGAAATAAGAATGTAATTATATGAATTGTCAAACTATGCCTTTTGTCATAAAAAACACCTAGTATACACAAACAATTCATTTTACAAAGTTTATATTTCAAGTATGTGTGTATATATATATATATTTATATCCATTAATGGACAGACAATTGTGTAGCGGCAGAGTGGGGTGGACTGGGTGCCGAATAACCCATGTCCGCGGCGGGTTACGATTCGAACATGGCTACTGCCCAATTGCCTCTTTATTTTTCTTTAAACCAAACGACGTCGTTTCATATCAAACCTAACACACTTGATAGGACTTCAACTAGTACAAGTTTATTTTCAAATAAAGAATCACTCTATTTAAAAATGCTAAATCCTTTGCAAAAGCACAAAAGTTGTGTGATCTAGTGTTGATTAATATACCCTACTTTTAGATAACTCAGATTAAATATTTGTATTATTTCTATCTTTTGCTATGATAAAATCCAAAAAGTTCATCTCATGTAAATTTAGCTTTTATTTCTTTTTCTTCCTTTTCTTACTAGTATCTTAGTTAATTTATTTTGTACTATTAAAATATTTACCATAAACTGTCTAAAAAAATGGCTTTTAATTAAGTTTTATTGCAAAAATATAAAAACTAGTAGTTTAGGAAAAGCCCCAAAAATCCATCATCTTTTATTTTCTTTTTAGGGACAAAAAATAGTTACTGCCTATCTTTATAAACTTATTTTCCATTCCCTGTGGGTTCGACCTGGTCTTACGATAACTTTATTACTTGTACGATCACCTACACTTGGGTGTTGATAAGAAAACGAGTCAGTAGGACGTCGTCACTTACATTGGGCTGACTCAACTGGAGTGGTAAAAAAAATGAAAGAAAAGAAATGTGTGATGCAATCATGCAACAATCCTAGATAAGATGTCTCGAACATATAAGCACATAAACGGAAACTATCCTAAAGGAATCGTGTCATTGAAAACAAAGTTGTAAACCTAGAAAAATTCTAAGAGAAAGAGTAGAGATAGTACATGATACATTGGCACTAAGCCACATGTAGACGTGGCAAACTAACAAATTGAAGTTTGGATCCACAACATTCAATTCTCTGCACTAAGACACCAGGGAATACCCAAGCATTGCAAAAATACAAGCAAACAAATGATATGCATGATAAACAAGAAGAAGATGTCATCAATAAAATTTCCAGATTTAGCGACCTCTAATGAATCCTATCAAAAGTGATCTTAAACATGAGCTAGGTTCAAATCCTTTTATCGAAAGTTAGATACATGTCTTAGGGAACTTTTCCAAAAAGTAGGACCTCATTAGCAATTTTCAAGTTCAAGAAATAAGAGTTTTGGAATAGTGGATCAAGACTGTCCACAATTCTTGTAAAAATCGTAATTAATTCTACAAATATCCTATGAAGCTCTATTTGGTGTCAACAGAAAGCTATTTCATTGTAGTTTATGAAAAAATAAATCCCATGGAAATTTTGATGATCATAAGGTCTCTGAAAATTGTTTTAACCAGACTTTATTATTCTGGAAATTTGGTATAATTTGACAAAGGAATGTGACACGAGAATTTTTATGTGCGCTTGTATGCTATACCCAAGTGTAGGTAATCGTGCAAGCAGTAATCTGGTTAAGACCAGATCGATCCCACAGGGAAGGTGTTAAAATAAATACCTAGATTAATCTCTAACAGGAAAATAAAAATCAAAATTTAAAAAGGGTGTAGAACACAAAGTTCCACAAAGTAACTACTAGAATCAAAGCAACTAAAATAATTTAAACTAGTGATTAACTAACTAACTAAAGCGATGTTTAAAACGTGTTTTTTCTTAATATAAGGGAATGTTGGGATTACACGAATCCACCGCATCCTAGCCATCTACCATGCAATTACGTTGAAGCTCAATGAAGTACATCTTCTACAGTATTCCGTATTTCTGTTAGGATAAAGAATCCATAGCCCTTCCATGACTGGGACCATGTCATCACAGTTAATTTAAAACACATAAAAAGCAGTTTAAAACAATAGTTAAGACTCGCACCTACAATGGTGTTAGCATTGAGGGTGGTTTGTAAAAGATATTGAAGAAAAATGCCTTAAGGCCTTAAGTTTAGAGACTGTTTTGACAAACTGAGCATTTGGGGACAGTTTGATGATGAATCTCTAAAGCAGAAAGTCTAGTAATACTGCATAGAATGTTCTCAAGAATCAGAGGGTTCGATCGATCAACGAGCTTTTGATCGATCGAATATCTTCATCTCTCGATCAATTGAAATGTCTTCGATCGCTCGACAATGTCTCTGGTCCGATCGATCAAACAAACTTCAATCGATCGAATACAGGAATTATTTTGCTACATGGCAGAGGCTTAAGATCACGGTTTCATCATGATCTCCCAACCTGGGGACTACTCAGACATAGTCTGGAGTGTCTTAGATTCGTTTTTAACGTAAAAGTCCATTAAAGTGTTGTTTGGTTGTGATTTTATCATGAAATATTTAAAATCAAATAATTAAACACTACCTAATCATGCAAAGCTACGAGATTAACAGAGTAAACTACACTAAACTATAAGCAGAATGTAACTAAAATGATAAAAGGTAACCTGGAATAGAGAAACTTGTATTAAACTAAGAAAAACAATCCAAAAGCATTACTCAATCTTCAAGACCTACAAAACAATGTAAAAACTCTATCCCTCTCTCTTAAAACTGATGAAAAATAAAGTGGGTCTCCCTTCGGACTTATACAATACGACTATATATACAATAACCTAATGCTAGGGTTAAAACACTATTTCTATTGCGTGCGCGTTATTTCTGATAAAAGCCATGTTCGATCGATCGAACATCTCGATTGAACTTCTGGGATCTTTGAGCGCTTGAACTGCATTCGATTGATCAAAACCTCAATCGCTCGAGACCTCCTCGATTCCTCGAAACTTCCTTTTCATGATTGAGTGGTCTTCATTAAAACCAAGCACTTCCTTTTATCATTCTCATCCAATTCTTCACACAGCAATAGTAATCTGCACAAATAACCACTAAAACAATACCACTTATCATAGTTTAATCAAATTATGTACAAACTGGCATTGCAATTCAAATTACAGATAAACAAAGTAATTGTAAACTAATTTAGTGTATTTTCTTCTTTTAGCGCGGTTGTATTTTACAAATACCCCTGCTTGTCACAACCCCCAACTAGCGATTTGCTAGTCCCTAGCAATAAAGCGGAAATAAAACAAGCTAAACTAATACTACAACGACTGAAATAAAATAAATTAAACTCGGACAAATTAAACTAAAATAAAAAGAAAGAAACTACCTAACTCACTTTCGCACGAATCGCGGTTGCATTTAGCAAATACAACTAGCCGTTAAACCCCTAAGTTCCCCCTAATGGACGAGTGTTGTCTCGTGAGGGTTTATAGTGAATGTACCCACAAAATTCTTTGATTTTAAGCTCAAAAAAATATAGAAAAACTTGTAGACACTCCCAAATAACTATGAACTTAGCTTCACAAAACATATCATCCTCATTCAAACCATGAAAAAAATACACATGTTCCTCATGTCACCAAGAAAGAATAACATATGCATCACATCCATGTATCCGTGTGTGTGTGCGAAGTTAACAGCTATACATCAAACTTTATTTAGAGTTGTTCAGACTATCATACTCTTAGAACTTGTACTTTCAACTCAATTCTCACATGGTTTTACACTCAAGAATGAATATCTCACAGAAACTTAGTTTCTAATGATCGCACATGGTGTGAAAGCTTTGATAGGAGTGATTTTTCAGATACTAATGCTTTCATACTCGACTCTATAAAAGACGAACATTTAGAGTGTATAGTCTCAAGAAAGGAATACTACTTACTAGAGGAGCGAAATACCGTGGATAGCCCAAATTACACATTCATATTCAAACTAAGTTGTCAAAAATCATTAAGGCTTTGATTTTTTGATTTTTTTTATATAGTAGAGCAGAAATGAGGGGGGTAAGAAATTGCACATCTTTAGCATGTGATTGAGTTTAGTAATTTTACTTCACTCCATTCCAACCATCCTCTATTCTCATATATATACATATATATATATATTTTTTTAACCTGGACTCCTTCTTTCCTTTTCTCTTTTATGCGGTCCCTCCCACAACTACTCCCTCCTCATCACATACTTCAATATTTAATCACATTCGATGTGCAATGGGGTTTATTGAGGTCAAAGTAAAAGATTAGGGATGTAGATTTTCATAATAGACTTGGCAGTATTTATTAGGTGTTGGGTTGAGAACAACACATTTTTTGGAATGTTAATACAGGTATATGGAAAGGTAAGGAGAAAATAACGATGACTTAAATCATTTTCCCAACTTCATAGTTTTAACACTTCAATGTTCATTTGAGTTTAGTTGGTAAATCCTAAACGTTCTCCTCTACTAAGCAGCCAAAATGAAGAATTATAGACTATTCGATGAATTCAATACACTTGTTCAAGAAAAACTAATTCGAATAATGTGATAATTCCCTCAGAAATGAAGATTGGATTCAAAAGCTCACTAAGGGTAACTAGTTTCCACTACTTATTCCTTAAAGTACAAAACGTATTAACTCTTATTTTAAGTTTTCTGCATAGCTATTAACATGTGCAAATGGATTTTGGATGCAAGAATGGGCAACATATGCATTCATCCTAGAGAAACTAGAAAAATGCATGAGCTTAATTCATAAAAGGATGAGAATAAAATGGTTGTATCATTGCTTGATAACAGCTAAATAGGAGTGAATATTCTTAGTTATTCTACCAATTTAATTTAAAACTTGCTTAATAGTTTGAAATTTTTAACTTTAACATTTTCAAATTTTTCTGTTTATTTATTTGTTTTCAAACTTCTAATCGAGATTGTATGACATGTGCAATAAAGTGATCCAGATTGCTAAGTATAAATATGCACAGGTGATTATCTATCTGCATCCCACCCCCAATTGAAAATTGCAATGTCCTCAGAAGTTGATTTTCAAAAATAGGTAGAGAGATATCACCTGATAAAGCATCGCAATAACCGCATGCGTACCAATCTGTATAGAAAGCATACAAACTCTGAGCAGCAAAGATCAAATAGAATATGAAAAGATAGAGCATGAGATCCATACATAAAACAGAACTAATCACCAGAAATATAATAGAGTGAAATAACAGACCAGTGATAATATAATCCATACATAAAACTAAAGGCCAAAATACCTAAACCAACCAACAATAACCAAACCACCCAATAAGAAAAACGACTAGAGAGGAGAGAAAACAGCCACAACCAACCAAAAATAATCCAGACATCCACAAACACGGAACCAACATAAACTAAGTATCATCGGCGACATCAGATAATATCTCAATCAACACATCTAGAGCATCCACATCTGCACCCTCAGCAACAGTAGTAGGCATCGCCGGGTCACTCGCAATTGTGGCAGCTGGTCTAGATAATGATGTGTCAGCTGCGACTAGAGGTGGTGGAAGTGGTGTCTCAGTAGCAAGTGGTGCCACTGATGTGGATGGAGTAGAGGGATCAGTAGGTGGTGGATTAACAGCAGTAGTAGGCGGTATAGAAGGAGGAGGATCAGTAATAGATGGTGCCTCCGATGTAGATGGAGCAGAACGATCAACCTGTGGAGGTGGAGCTGAGGATGAAAGACTAGTAGTGGGTGGTGGATATGTATGTAAAGACTGGTCAACCCCTATCTAAATCAGTATAGCCTCAAAAAGGGTCGTTATGCGGCCCATCTTGCCCTCGAGTCTGATCTGGGCCTCTCTCTCCTCTAATACTAACTCATGAATAATAGCGAGAGGCACAGATGAAGAAGACTCTCCCTGGGCGGGAGCCTAAGACCTCTGTCTTAGCTCGAACTGTGCAACCTCAATACGAGGATCAACCTTGTCATCAGAATCTAGCTCCTCAACCTCTGTGGGTGTCCCAGAAGCTGCACCCTCTGTATCGGTGCCTCCTCCCCTCTTCCTCTTCACCCCTACCTTAGCTTTACCTTTCAGCTTCCTCTTCTTTTATGCATCTGAGCGGCATGCTACTATCTCTCCAAACTAATTCAAGGCCTGAGAAATTGTGTCAGTGGCCAATGGTATCAATCCAGCCTGCTCAATCACCCTATGGATGGGCCAAGCGCCCTTCAGATGACGCTTGGCGGCAATGTACCGCGTAGGCTGGACAAAGAAGTTGATATATAGTCGAGGGAGGTAGACACTCCACCCCATCCCAATAGCATACAGAACCTGAGCATACCATGGTGCCACCTTTTCATGGTAAGATGTCATCAATATGCAATTGGCAAGCGCCAGGTGGAGGAGATGGTACTGCTCAGTCAGAAATCGGTCCTTAATCAGGGAGATGCCATTCCAGATCTGAATCACACTGCCAGTAATCTCCTTAATGATGATAGATGCCAGACTCTCGGGTGTACTGGGTATATGTGGGTAATAGTGGTCGGGCGTCTCTAGTACACCCAAAGCTGTGGCCATGGTAGTCGGGCTGAAAATGATCTCGCGACCCCGAAAAAATGATCTGTAAGTGAACGGAGCCGCAGGATCCTTAATCATAGTCGCACACGCCTCTTGTACCCATGTGATGTTGATTCGCTTAGATTGCGTCAACATCGTGAACCAACTAGGCATGGCACGGATATGTTGGGAATATGCCCTAAAACCAGTTAGTTGGATAATGGAATATCAAAATGCATTATGCATGTTAGTTCATGAGATGAATATTAGACTAAAATCCTTAAATAACATTGCATGTGGTTCATTTGTGTATGCGATTACACATGTGAGATATGAATCACAAATCCTTGTTGTTTCAAATAAGTCACAGTGGATGATAAGTCTGGATAACTTATCAGGTATACACTGTAGCATGATTAACGTCTACGGGGTAGAATGATGAATCTCATTCATAAGAGTCTTTGACTCTTGGTTAATATGCTAGTGCACTCGGTGCATTGACGGACCTGAGTTAAACCTATTGACACCTAAACGCTGTCACCGTCAATAGGAACTCAAAACTTGTATAGGGATACATGTCCTTAATCCTGAGACAGTTATGAACGCAAGTTGTATGCTTGATTGCTTTGACTTACCAATCAGTGAGGTCTTGCAAGATCAACACCTGGGTATCTTGGGTAAATCAGGTATACAATGTTACGAACATATATTGTCAAGATGGAATTCTACCCTCTTCTATAAAATGAATAGTAAGTATTCCCTCGAGAATGTCACTAGAAGTGATTACTGAGAGCTGGCCAGCCTTGTCAACAAAGTGTTATTGTTGACATGTTTAGTAATCCAAGCGTAGTGAATGATACTTGAGGAATATAAGATGTACTATCTATTGGGTCGACAGTATCTTAACACATACATCCCAAAGATTGATACGAATACTGCCTGGTAGAGGGACATCCGTATCATATTATACAAGTCTAGCAATCACTTATGTATGTGTGATTATGTTCTTATGCACTGGAGTGCAATTATCATTTTATAGTGGCATTAATGATAATTGATTAATTATTGATTCCTTAGTCAAGAGTACTGACTAGATGGAATAATAATTAATCGGAGCCAGTAATTAAGAACCTAGGAGGTCCCACTCTTAGCTCCGCCAGAATGCTTGGAAAGGCAATTGAGGATGCTGTCAAGACTGGTTCGATCGATCGAAGTTGTTTCGATCGATTGAAGTCTAGACAGGTTAGATCGATCGAACTTGGTTTGATCGATCGAAGTCACTTCGATCGATTGAAAGAAAGGTCGGTTCTGGGAATCTATAAATAGGGCAACTGCGTTCTGGGAAAGAAGTTCGTCGTTTTAACATCCCTAAGCTGCTGAAACTGTTTTAGGGTTCCCAAACCTTCTTCATCCTTTCCATTAGAGATCCCACCATCTCTAGCCTCTCTGGAAAGCGTTCGAGGAGACATAAGAGTGAAGATCACCTAGAGGTTGCTGCTGGACATTGCTAAAGGAAGCCATATTCAGAATTGGGTTCAAGACCTAAGGTATATTATTCTTGCACCCTTGTACACATCTAAGGAGTTGACGAGTAGTAGATCCAGGGATACCAAAATTTTTTATAACTGTAATTTTTCCGCTGCGCGTTTAAACTTTGATTCAAACCGTTTTTTACCAACAATTGGTATCAGAGCCACACTCGTTTGGATCTTTAGATGTGTTTTTGGAACACTAGTTTTGATTTGCATGTTGATTTTAGAACTATTTTTGAAACTGCATCATCACAGATCTATTTCTGCAACGTTATCACAGCAGGATATAAATCTGTGATTGCATAGGATGCAAGGCGGGTTCGATTGATCGAAGTAGTCTCGATCGATCGAACATCCTCTGTACTCAAGCGATCGAATGTAGTTCGATCGATCGAGAGAGATTCTTTGTCAGGTTCTCTGTTTCACAGTGTTAAAGTTTTTTTAAAAAAAATTAAATACTTTAATTTTAAAATATTCTGTAAATTTTTTAAATCACTGTGTGAAACAGAATTTTCGAGCGATCGAACAGTGTTCAATCGATCGAAGGTTCGAGCGATCGAACGGCCTTCGATCGATCAAACTGTGACAGAGAGGTATGATGTTGTTCGAAGTTCTAAAATAGTATGTAAAGTGTTTATATATTGTGTGAATCAATTAGGGGTTCCAATAGTTATGTATAATTGTTATATATGTGTGGATGTGCATACGACTAACCCTTTTGCAGCAAGTTAGTCACTATCTCCCGTGGCACCAAGTTTTCTAAATTTTTGTGTTTAAATGTTTTGAGATTGGTGTTTATTTTAATAATTGGTTTGTTTTTAAGGCATATGTAAAGGGCGCTGCGACTTCAATCCTACGAAAAGGAAAGTCGCATCGGTTTCCCTAGCCTTTTTATTTTATTGTTGCAATTTCTTTTTCTAGAAAAATTGTAAGCTTCGAAAGAAGCATAGGACCAATGTAATAGAATTAGGAATTCCATGAAGATGGAGCAAGGAGCCGTTGTCCATGAAGATGGAGCTGGAGGCGACCAAACCAAGAAGGAGGTTCTATGGAGATAGAGCCATGGGAGATAGAGGCATTGTTTAAATGCCTATATTTCATTTTAGTTTTTTGTTTTAAGTGCTTGGTTTATGATTGGCGTATAATACATTATTGCACGCACGTAAAACAAGTTTTCTAAAATAAAATTCAAAAACCATTTTCAACACATTAGTAAACACTGGATGTTTATGGGTAATGTGAAGAAATTTTTTTTTAAATTAAAAAAAATTCCTATTAGTTCATTGTAAGTATGAGAAATACTCGGTGTCACTCATTTATGAGTGATCATTCCATACGGAGGGTATATCTTATTGATTACTAGATATGAACTTCTTATAAAATCTAGTGGGAGAGGGACTTAGTTTTATAACTCCCACGGACTTCCATAAACGGTTCATTGTAAGGTGGATAGTATATTCTGTGTCACCCAGTCATGGGTGATCATTCCATACGGAGGATAGACTATTCATTGGTTACTAGATATGAACTTCCTTAGGATAGAATCAATGAGACGCGTTAGAGGGTGACCACTACACTGAGGCACTACTTGAGGCGGTTGTCATTGGATTCTAGTTAATGGTGAACACTAGCTAAGCTATGGGTAAGGGATTCCACACGGAGCATTATCCAGAAACTTAGAGACCAAAAGTTCAGGAGTCATGAATTGTTTTGTAAGAGTTGCATGACATTCATGATGGGTTTCCCAATCAGGCTATGAGGTTATGATCGTCACACGGAGACTTAATTTCATAGGCTTGACATCCTGAAGACAATTAATGAGTTGGTTTAGGGAATTCCAATGTATCATATAAATTGTCATATTTATGATTTCCATAATGTAACTCTGTTATATTATTTGTATTTCAGATTCGTTATGTCTAGCCCACTTGCTATAACCATGATCCAGAATAAGCTAATTGGAAACAACTACGTTGAATGGAAACTAGAACTAGATGAATTATTAACTGCTAATGGATGTAAATACGTTCTTACCGTTCCCTGTCCACCTATTCCATGTCATGACACCCCAACTGATCTTGCAGATCAATATTGGCAGTGGATAAGATTTGATGGTATAGCTCGCTCTAGCATCTTAGACTCTTTGTCTGATGTGTTGAATCAGCAACATCAACCTTTGAACACTGCCTATGCTATAATATTGAACCTTGAGGAGATGTTTGGGGAACTGAGCCGAACTGCAAGGCTTAGAGCCTTGGAGTTAGTCATGGACACCAGAATGTTGGAAGGAACTTCTATAAGAGAGCATGTTTTTAAAATGATTACTTATTTCAAAGTAATGGAAGTTCTGGGTTCCGACATTGATGGTGAGACTCAAGTTGACATAATCTTGCATTCGTTGCCTTCATCATTCACTGAATTTAAAAAGGTTTTTAAAATGAGTAAAACAGTGTTTTCAACAAGTGAATTGATGAGCTCTCTTAAGGCAACGATGGATATAGTCAAAGAGGAGTCAAATGTTCAGAACATTGGAATGGCTTCATCTTCTGGAACTAAGCCTAAGGGCACATGTTTAGAGAAGGAAAACCAAGGCTCAAGGATAGGTGAGCCTAACCCAACTATTGGGAAGAAGGCAAGACTTGGAAAGGGAAAGGTTGGTGCTATGCCGAAAGGAAAGTGTTTCGATTGTGGCGTGAGAGGGCATTGGAAAAGGAACTGTGTGGGATACTTGACTGCCAAAAGGCAAGGTATGATCTAATCACTAGTTTTTGAAGTAAGTTGAAAAACTGATACTTCAACCACTTGGGGCACTGATTCTAATTTTTTATTATATTTGTAATTGTTGCAGAGGATTGGAAAAATAAGAATGTGCAGTGATTTGAAGATCTTGATTGCTTTTGGGATCTAATGCAAGAGTTGCTATTAGATTAGTAGTTTTATATTGTAATAAAACTTATGGAGTTATTAGATGGATTTTAGTTTTGAATTAATTTATTCTTTTGATTTTGGTACTGAAATTGTTGATTAAAAGAAAGTGTTCTTTTAATGTGATCTAATAACTTGTCAAGCAAGTATCTCACCGATTTACTCTTGTTTCTCATATATTATCCAACGTAGTATTTAAATAACTCATGGGTATTTTACCGTCTAAAAGGATAGCATCTTCAACTAATTTTATAAATCCTTTGGTTTAGAGGTTAGATCACATTAAATCTAAATGGGATAAATGGGGAGTAAAGGATTGGATCCTAGACTCTTTTGGTTGCTGAGACCATTGCCTATTTGTAAATCCTATTTAGAGAGTAAACGTGATCAGATCATATTAATCTAAATAAGATAAATAGGAAGTAGAGGATTGGATCCTAGACTTTTTTTTTTTGGTTGCTAAGACCACTGCCTATTTGTCAATCCTATTTAGAGGGTAATGTGATCAGGTGATTTTTCTTTTTGAAATATCACACGACCAAGGAATTAATAGAATTAGGGCATACTCACATATGCAAGCCAATAAACATTAGAGTTGTAAAGTGGTTTTGGCTACTCCAGATACTGATATAGATTTACTTATTGCACCTTCATCCTCAATTTTGAAGAAATTCAAAAGTTTTGGAATGAAGAGTAATTGGTAAAAGAATATCGTTGCTTTTGATTTAATCAAAATGGTGAGTATCTGTCTAATGTGTTTATTGTCTATAAGAGATAAGAATGAAAATTCTTTCACGATTGTCTACACCTAGTGCGCCTCCACGGGATGGTGTAGCAGGTAGAAGGAACTACCTTCTTTTAGATACGACTGGGTCATGAGATGAGTTATTTAGAGTTACTACTGTTCCTTGTTTTTCTCGATGGAACCACAATGTATGTACTGGATCTTATTCAAAAGCGAACCATTCCAATAGACATCCCCCAAAGTTGTGAAAATGATGGGACTTCTTTCTCATGGTAACTTTGGATAAGGATGCCTAACACTAAGGTGTAAAGGAATGATGAGCCGTTTGAATCTAGATTAGAAGTGTAATACTTCTGTGGTGTTTCCAGAGAAAACAAAAGTTGGTTGGAGACCAAATTTTGCAAAGGAAAGATAATATAAAAGAGTAAAGTTATTTATATCTTAAAGCAATCTATAAATCATCAGGAACTAAAATCTACTACCTCTTCATCCGTTCCTACATTGGTGCTTCATTGTAGTGGGAGAATTCTCAACGTTGTTGAAATCCCCTGGTACAATAAAGTTTTGTGATAAGGAAGCTCTAGTATATGATTTGCATAAGTCTACGGACTAAAGCAATCATCCAGAGATAAGCACATCTGTTTTGACATGTTGGTCAAAATACTTTGGATTTCTCTGAAGTGTACATGTGGCTTAACTAGATGAAAGGATCCTTGCACTAAGGAAGTGTGGTGGTGATTATGGTTCCCCACAATGATAACACCTTTATCATTACGAGATGTCAAAGTAGTGTTATCAATGGTTGAGGTTAAGTTTCTTCAGTATATTTGATATTTATAATCTCGGTGAGGCGAGCAATAATCTTTGGATTATGCTCATTCAAGATCGGGAAGTTAAGGTAATGAGATTATCTCAAACTTCTATATCATAAAGTTACTGGCAAGATTCAACGTAGAACATTTCGATAAAGGTTATTCACTTTTTGAACATAACCTATTGCTCGTTCAAGACTTGTAATCTTAGGATGCAAGATGAAAGAGGTCGCATGAAAGGTGTATCATAAGCCTAGGCTGTTGATAAACCTTGTATGTGATGTTAGGTATGGGATATCTGTTAAACCGTCGAGGTTGTTCACAGATATCAGTCCAAATGGAAGTTCAGTTCACTGAACTATCATAAAGCACATATTCTCTAGGGCTTGATAGAACTAGTAGATATATGCTAGATGATGTTATTTTGGACTATGTTCGAATTAGCTTTACTGGATACATGTTTGGTGACGTCTTTTTGTCTAGGGATATAGTATAACATGGAGATGTTCTACTATGGATAGTTTTAGTCGATGATCATCAGTCCCTATGCAAAACCTTACGGGTTAAGGATTTTAACAAGTCACGTAAACAATGTTGGTGTTTGTTTGTAACACTATATGGTTATGAGTGCAAGTGGGAGTTTATTGGTAATATGCCCTCAAACTAGTTAGTTGGATAATGGAATATCAAAATGCATTATGCATGTTAGTTCATGAGATGAATATTAGACTAAAATCCTTAAATAACATTGCATGTGGTTCATTTGTGTATGCGATTACACATGTGAGATATGAATCACAAATCCTTGTTGTTTCAAATAAGTCACAGTGGATGATAAGTCTGGATAACTTATCAGGTATACACTGTAGCATGATTAACGTCTACGGGGTAGAATGATGAATCTCATTCATAAGAGTCTTTGACTCTTGGTTAATATGCTAGTGCACTCGGTGCATTGACGGACCTGAGTTAAACCTATTGACACCTAAACGCTGTCACCGTCAATAGGAACTCAAAACTTGTATAGGGATACATGTCCTTAATCCTGAGACAGTTATGAACGCAAGTTGTATGCTTGATTGCTTTGACTTACCAATCAGTGAGGTCTTGCAAGATCAACACCTGGGTATCTTGGGTAAATCAGGTATACAATGTTACGAACATATATTGTCAAGATGGAATTCTACCCTCTTCTATAAAATGAATAGTAAGTATTCCCTCGAGAATGTCACTAGAAGTGATTACTGAGAGCTGGCCAGCCTTGTCAACAAAGTGTTATTGTTGACATGTTTAGTAATCCAAGCGTAGTGAATGATACTTGAGGAATATAAGATGTACTATCTATTGGGTCGACAGTATCTTAACACATACATCCCAAAGATAGATACGAATACTGCCTAGTAGAGGGACATCCGTATCATATTATAAAAGTCAAGCAATCACTTATGTATGTGTGATTATGTTCTTATGCACTGGAGTGCAATTATCATTTTATAGTGGCATTAATGATAATTGATTAATTATTGATTCCTTAGTCAAGAGTACTGACTAGATGGAATAATAATTAATCAGAGCCAGTAATTAAGAACCTAGGAGGTCCCACTCTTAGCTCCGCCAGAATGCTTGGAAAGGCAATTGAGGATGCTGTCAAGACTGGTTTGATCGATCGAAGTTGTTTCGATCGATTGAAGTCTAGACAGGTTAGATCGATCGAACTTGGTTTGATCGATCGAAGTCACTTCGATCGATTGAAAGAAAGGTCGGTTCTGGGAATCTATAAATAGGGCAGCTGCGTTCTGGGAAAGAAGTTCGTCGTTTTAACGTCCCTAAGCTGCTGAAACTGTTTTAGGGTTCCCAAACCTTCTTCATCCTTTCCATTAGAGATCCCACCATCTCTAGCCTCTCTGGAAAGCGTTCGAGGAGACATAAGAGTGAAGATCACCTAGAGGTTGCTGCTGGACATTGCTAAAGGAAGCCATATTCAGAATTGGGTTCAAGACCTAAGGTATATTATTCTTGCACCCTTGTACACATCTAAGGAGTTGACGAGTAGTAGATCCAGGGATACCAAAAGTTTTTTTATAACTGGAATTTTTCCGCTGCGCGTTTAAACTTTGATTCAAACCGTTTTTTACCAACAGGATACGTGCGAGAAACCACGGGGCGGACAGCCAAACTACCTCGAGGGGCCGCTCTATCATCACCTTCCTCGTCTAGAAGTATCTAGTAAACCAAACACGCTCCTCCTCATTTCTGAGTCCGTGATCTGGTATGGGGTCTGGTATAGTGAGGTCAAGCGGCTTGGACTTATGGTACCCTGTGATAGGGTTCATCACGAAAGCCCTGAAACGGAAGAAAAATAGAAAATACATTAAAATAGGTAAGAAAGGAAAAGAAACTGCTACTGCTGTTGTTCGATCAATTGATGAATGTTCGATCGATCGAACAGGTACTGGGTTCGATCGATCGAGCCCGATCGATCGAACACAGCAAAATGCCAGCGACACAGACAGAGAACGGGAATAGCCCGCAAACACGAAATAACAAGAAAAAACTAAAAAGAAATGGTTTAAGAACCAATGGGGGCACCCCCACAACAATTCGAATGAAAAGAAAAAATGAGGGGGTTTCTCGGGGTCTAACCTGGAGATACACGCAAAGGAGAGGATGAGGGCGATGCAAGTGATGATCAGGGGCACCAGGCACTCCTCAATTGATGTTGGTGTATATGAGGGGTCCAAAATCGCGTGAGCCTTCTCTGTCTCTGATCGCTTTAGTGTTATGGAGGTAAAGAAAGACTGATTGAAGTGTACACAGGACGCCTCGTTTAAATACAAGTCTCGATCGCTCGAGAAAGTTCGATCGATCAAAACTTCAATCGATTGAGACCTGTTGAAGCGCTTGAGGATGCTATAATTTTGATCGATCGAAATGAGTTCAATCGATCAAACCTAGAAATTCTACAATATCATTGAATTAAAAGATTATACACTCCCAACTCACCAACATTATTCTGGACATACAGGAAAGTGATAAAATAGTTCAAAGACAGGACATGTAAGCCAAAAAGTCATCATAAAAATAGAAAATGGCAAAAACTTTTTTATAGATAAAACATTGTAATAGCATCCATTTGCAACATTATTGCCCCCAACATGGTATTTAAAACCTTATTGCTAAAGAAAAACTAAAAGAAACTGAAACTAATAAAACTTTGTCTAGGAATACACTTCAATTGATGAAAGAACGATGAAATAACATAATACAATTGAAGTGAAGCACTACTCTTCAAGCATGAATGATTCATCTTCCGTAACTGCTTCTTTCCGCCACATCTTCGAGTCTGGATTCCAAACCTGATGTTTCCCTTCCCCAGAACAGTCGAAAGGTAGCAAGGATATCATCAAGTGAGACTGAAATCTTTGAAGAAATGACTACACACGCAAGAAGTGAGTCGGATGGAGATAACGGAGTGCAATTTCCCAACGGACTTTCCTCTTACGGCGGAGTGCCCGGGAGCACTATGTGCAATCCATGGAACAGCTGATGCGGAAGGAACAACGGTGGTAATGGATGATTCATAGTGAAAATCATGACAAAGGAGAAACAAAAGACAACGAAGAAATAATTAAAATAGGACAAAAGAAAGAACTAACAAAAAGAATTAAACAAAGAAAAACGAAAAGCAAAAGGAATGTGACCAAGAATTAACCTCACTATTGGCATGATAGACCCATGTGCACTAGCGGGTAGAGGGCATTGAAGCCGGAACAACAAATAACTCATGTGCACATAAATTTAGGGAACTAATTTGATGACACGAATGTCATCAACATAAGTGAAGACAGCGTTATGTCGTTCAGGCACCACATCCTGTAAATCTTCTTCTTCCCATGGTTCCCACATTGAATCATTCTCCCATTGTTCCAGAAGGGCATCATCGACTTCAGGTTCTCCTTCCTCTTCAGGAAATTCCATGTGCTCAAAGAGATTGATATGGAGGAGAGCAGGGTTAAAAGGGATGTACCCATGGGTCAGATCCACTACATCATCTACCCCTGGTCCTTGATAAGGAGAAAAGCAGAATGCTATCTCGTCGGCAGTCCAAGGAGGGTTAGGATATTCTGAATCAGCCCATGGCCCTATGGAATGAACATTGTCGTCCCTCATTTTTAATATCCTGTAAGGGAGAGATAGCAAGGAATAGTAGATTAAGAATCGAAGTTACATTCAAAAAGAGACAGAAAAGAATAAAACAAAATGAAATGCAGTAACAGAAAGAGTATAACAACAATATGTAAACACGCTTTGGTGTCTTAGGTGGAGGGATAGCTGGGCTCATCTAGCTTGATGTGCTCAGCTTCTGGTAAGAAGTTCTCCAAGAACGGTTTTAGTCTTTGGCCGTTAACCTTGAAATAATCATCGTTCTTGGGATTCACAAGCTCAACAGCCCCATGTGGAAAAACAGATTTGACAAGGAATGGACCTGTCCACTGGGACCGGAGCTTACCTGGAAAAAGGTGGAGGCGAGTGTTGTACAGTAAGACTTTTTGCCCCGGCTCGAAGGATTTTTGAAAAATTGTTCTATCGTGACGAGCCTTTAACCTTTCCTTGTGTAGTTTAGCATTGTCGTATTCATCTCGACGTATTTCTTCCAGTTCAGCCAACTGGAGTTTCTGGAGATGACCTCCCTCTTTAATGTCGAAGTTCAATGAGCGTGCCGCACAATATGCTTTGTGCGCGATTTTGACAGGAAGGTGACATGCCTTGCCATACACTAACCTGTGCGGGGACATCCCCAAGTTTGTCTTATAAGCAGTACGGTATATCCATAGAGCATCAGTCAGTTTATAAGCCCAGTTCTTTCTGTTGAAACTAATCATCTTTTCTAGTATATGCTTGATTTTGCGGTTAGCTAACTCTGCCTGCCTGTTTGTTTGTGGGTGGTAGGCTAGAGCAATCTTATGGTTTACTATGTACTTCTTGAGTAGTGACTCCAAAGGCCTATTGCAAAAGTGTTTGCCTTGGTCACTGATTAACGCTTTTGGGGTTCCAAAACGTGACAGAATGTGTTCCTTAAGAAAGGACATTACTGTTTTGTGGTCATTGCGTCTCGTCGGTATTGCTTCTACCCATTTTGATATATATTCCATAGCTAGAAGTATGTATTCACAGTTACTAGATTTTAGAAACGGGCCCATGAAGTCTATGCCCCAACAATCGAATATTTCAATTGTGATAATTGGAGTTAAGGGCATGGAGTTCCTTTTTGAAATTGTATCAAGCCTTTGACAGCGTTGGCACGCTTTGCAAAAAGCATAAGCATCTTTAAACATGATAAGCTAGTAGAAACCGCTGTGTAAAATTTTTTGTGCGGTCTTTTGTGAGGCAAAGTGACCTCCGCAGGCTTCAGAATGACAAGAGGCCAAAATTATAGTTATGTCCTCGTTCGGGACGCAACGTCTGATGACCTGATCAGCACAATACTTGAATAAGTAAGGGTCATCGAAAAAGAAATGACGTGCGAACGAGAGGAACCGTTTCCTGTCTTGATTTGACCAATGACTCGGGGTTTCTCCCGTAACAAGGTAATTTATTAGATCCGCGTACCAAGGCAAACTAGAAACAGCTATTAGTTGCTCTTCTGGGAATTCATCTTTGACTGGTACGGGTTCAGTGTTGTTAGTAAATGTCAACCGAGATAAGTGGTTAGCGACCACATTTTCCACTCCCTTTTTATCCTTAATTGTGATATCGAATTCTTGGAGTAGGAGTATCCAATAAATAAGCCTCTGTTTCGCATCCTTCTTAGATAGCAGGTACTTGAGGGCCGAGTGGTCTGTAAAACAGATGATTGGGGACCTTATCAGATAAGACCTGAATTTGTCTAGAGCGAAGACTATTGCTAGTAGCTCTTTTTCAGTAGTCCTATAATTTATTTGAGCTTCGTTAAGTGTTCGTCTGGCATAGTATATTACATAGGGCTTATTATTGTTCCTCTGTCCTGGGACTGCACCAATGGCGTAGTCACTAGCGTCGCACATTATTTTGAAACGCAAACCCCAGTCAGGTGTCTGTATTATCGGTGCGGAGGTAAGGTGTTCCTTTAGTGCGTCAAAGTATGTTTGACAGTTTTCCGACCACTCGAATGGTGTGTCTTTGACCAAGAGTTGACACAGTGGTCGGGAGATTACGCTAAAGTTTTGGATAAAGCGACGATAAAATCCTGCGTGCCCCAGGAAAGATCGGATGTCTTTAACTGTATGGGGGACATGTAGATTCGAGATTTTATCGATTTTCGCTTTATCAACTTGGATACCTTTATCAGAAATAATGTGGCAGAGGACAATTCCCTTGGTTACCATGAAGTGACACTTTTCCCAGTTTAGTACTAGGTGTTTGTCCTCGCATCTTGCTAACACACGTTCCAGATTATCTAAGCAATTTTCAAAACTATGGCCGAACACTGAGAAATCGTCCATAAAGACCTCGAGTGTTTGTTCGACCATATCACTGAATATGGTCAACATGCACTGCTGAAAGGTAGTAGGTGCGTTACATAAGCCGAAGGACATACGACGGTAGGCTAATGTACCGAACGGATAAGTGAACGTAGTTTTCTCCAGATCTTCAGGAGCAATTTCTATCTGGTTGTACCCACTATATCCATCCAAGAAGCAATAGTACTTGTGACCCGCCACTCGTTCTAACATTTGATCCATAAATGGCAGTGGAAATTTCCGAGTCACAGTATTCAATTTTTGGTAATCAATACACATCCGCCATCCGGTGGGGACGCGTGTTGGTACTAACTTGCCGTCTTTGTTTGGGATAACCGTTATACCAGCCTTTTTGGGCACCACCTGGGTTGGACTAACCCAAGGGATGTCAGAAATAGGATATATAATCCCAATGTCAAGAAGTTTTAGGACTTCCTTTTTCACAACTTCTTGCATATTGGGATTCAGACGCCTTTGCATTTGTCGCGAAGGTTTAGCGCCTTCCACCAGATATATCTTATGGGTGAAAACAGATGGGCTTATGCCTTTTAGGTCGGCAATAGTCCATCCCAATGCTCCCTTATGCTATTTGAGCATTTGAATTAACTTATCCTCTTGTTCAGAATTCAACGTGGCTGAGATTATAACAGGTTAAGTCTTTTCAGTCCCCAAAAAAGCGTATTTGAGCTCTTTTGGAAGCTCCTTTAATTCTAAATCGGGAAACTGAAAGTTCGAAGGCATGGCTAACTTCGTTTTTGGAGGCTAGGGTCATATGGTGTGATCCACATGCATTCAGCTCTATCTTCCTCTTTTGTTTCCATCATGAGGCAGGCATGATTTAGGCCAACGTCCAATGGAGTTGAATTATTAGGTTTGTAGAGTGCGTCAAATTGTGACACTACTACTTCTGAAGGATCTTTAAAGTCAATGAAATCATCCTCATCTTTGATGACCGTTTTGATGTAGTTGACTTCTTCCTCATCTTCGTATTCTTCAGGTCGGGGATTTGAAAAAATCTTGACATTTAGAGTCATGTTCCCGAATACGATGGTCATGATACCACTTCTTATTTTGATTGTGACATCTTTGGTGTTGAGGAATGGACGTCCAAATATTACCAGGATTTGTGAGCATGGGTTAGACACCGGTTCAGTGTCCAAAATCACAAAATCAACCAGGAAGACAAATGTATTTATTTGTACAATGACATCTTCCAGTGTTCCCCTAGGATATTTGACTGACCTATCTGCTAGTTGTAACGCAACTCAGGTAGGTTTGAGTTCCCCCAACCCTAGTTGTTTATAAACTGAATATGGCAGTAGGTTCACACTTGCTCCTAGATCAAGGAGTATGTTGTCTATCCTTTAATTTCCAATACGGCACGAGACAGTTGGAGTGCCGGGGTCTTTGAGCTTTGGAGGCAATTCATTTTGAATGATTGCACTTGCTTGGCAAGCGACGTAAGTGTGTTTTTTCACACTTTGCCTCCTTTTGATCGTATATAAGTCTTTTAGGTATTTAGCATAGGCCGGCACTTGTTTGATTGCATCCAGAAGTGGAAGATTGATTTTGACTTGTTTAAATAACTCCAAAAATTCCTGATTCTTTGCCTCATTTTTGGGTTTCTTAAGCCTTTGAGGGTAAGGCGCGGGAAAAGGGCACTTAGGTAATTCATCATTGATAGGCTCCTTTCCGGGCCTTCTCTCAACTTTTTCTACTTCTTTAGGAGTGTCATCATTTGATTCTAATGGTTTGTCATCAATGGACGACTCCTCTTCTTGAGTGGATGGTTTGCTTTATCTATCACTTCATCCTCTTCATACACTTTGGGAGTAGAATGAGGCATATTTTGCTCTATGACCTTGCCGCTTCTCAGTGTAGTCACAGCTTTTGCATGTTCATGATTAGTGGGACCATTGTTGTATCCCTTAGAGTTTTGAAGTGGTTGAGCAGGAAATGTTCCAATCGACCCCTCTTGTCGTGCATCTATTCTCTCTAATGTTACGGACATTTTACTCATCATTTGAATCAACTGTTACGTTAGATTCGCATTAGAGATTGGATCTTCCTCCTGCACCTTTTTGTGTGGTGGCACGTACACATTTGCTTGTTGATTATTAGGGGGTTGAGCTTGGTTATAGTTATTTGATCTATTTTGATTGAATGGTTGGGACTGCCTGTTGTATTGCCTTGATTTGATTGTTGTTATTGCAGGGTTGTTGTTTTTTATATTGGTTTTGTGTCCTAGCATCGTTTTTCTAATCAAACCCGGGGTAATTCCATCGATTTTTATTATTATAGGAATTCCCCGCCCCCCTGTACCCTTGCATGGCATTCATTTTCATGGGGGATTGTTCTTGAAAGTACGGCACATTGGGACAGTATTGATTGGTGTGTCCCAACATGTTGCATGTGCTGCACGGTTCGTCAGGTAAAACCTGCCTAGAACTCTCTCCTTTCAATGCCAACTCCTCTACCTTCTTAACTAGTTCTTCATATTTACTCATTAGATAATCCTCACTTTTTAATTGATATAGGCTCTTCTCCTCTACATAGGATATCTGTGAACGTGGGACGTCTTCTGAATTGGACCATTCATGGGCATGTTCAGCTAGCCACTCAAAGTGAGCTTCTGCTTCTTCATTATTTTTGCGAAGAAATGGCCCTGAACTCATGGTTTCGACCAACTTTTTAGTTTCACCATTTAACCCTTCGTAAAAGTAGCTTATGGTTCGCCATTTCTCATACCCATGATGTGGGCATGATAGCAGCAAATCCTTGAAATGCTCCCAAGTTTGGGTGAAGGTTTCATTGCTTTTTTGTTTGTAAGCGTTAATTTGTCGTTTAAGCTCAGTGGTCATGCGAGGTGGAAAGAATTTCTTTAAAAATGCAGTGTTCATCGCATGCCATGTATAGATTGAATTCGGCTTTAAAGTGAGCAGCCACGCTTTTGCTTTGTCCTTCAAAGTGAAAGGAAATAGCATTAGACGTGTCACATCGACAGGGCAATTTTGTGAAAATGTTTTACAAACATCCTCGAAGTCCTTGACGTGTAGATATGCCTTCTTGCTATCCATTCCATGGAATGTTGGAAGGAGTTGAATCATTCCATTGCGAAATTGAAATTCGCCTACACGAGGAGGAATAAGAAGACAAGATGGTGTGGGTGTGGGTGCGTGTTTAGGTGTCATGAGATCGCACAAAGGACAAAGCAAATCATCAATTGGTACAACCACATTTTCACTATTTTCACTTTGATTGTCAACCATTGAATCTGTTGGTATTACTAAAGGATTAATAGAACTAGATGAAACAGATGAGCAGGGTGGGTTTCCGTAAGTTCCTTCAAAGTAATTGTCTGACATAAAAGGAAAGATCCTAAGTAGTTTTAATCTAAAGAATAAAAGACAAAAGGAAAACAATAATAGACAAGAAAAGATTGAGGTAATCTAAGCGTTAGCTTGTCGCTTCCCTAGCAACAGCGCCAAAAACTTGACACGAGAATTTTTCTGTGTGCGCTTGTGTGTTATACCCAAGTGTAGGTAATCGTGCAAGTAGTAATCTGGTTAAGACCAGGTCGATCCCACAGGGAAGGTGTTAAACTAAATACCTAGATTAATCTCTAACAGGAAAATAAAAATCAAAATTTAAAAAGGGTGTAGAACACAAAGTTCCACAAAGTAACTACTAGAATCAAAGCAACTAAAATAATTTAAACTAATGATTAACTAACTAACTAAAGCGATGTTTAAAGCGTGTTTTTCTTAATATAAGGGAATGTTGGGATTACACGAATCCACCGCATCCTAGCCATCTATCATGCAATTATGTTGAAGCTCAATGGAGTACATCTTCTACAGTATTCCGTATTTCTCTTAGGATAAAGAATCCATAGACTTTCATGACCAGGACCATGTCATCACAATTAATTTGAAACACATAAAAAGCGGTTCAAAATAATAGTTAAGACTCGCACCTACAATAGTGTTAGCATTGAGGGTGGTTTGCAAAAGATATTGAAGAAAAATGCCTTAAGGCCTTAAGTTCAGAGACTGTTTTGACAAACTGAGCATTTGGGGACAGTTTGATAACGAATCTCTAAAACAGAAAGTCTAGAAATACTACATAGAATGTTCTCAAGAATCAGAGGGTTCGGTCGATCGACGCGCTTTCGATCGATCAAATATCTTCATCACTCGATCGATCGAAATGTCTTCGATCGCTCGACAATGTCTCTGGTCCAATCGATCGAACAAGCTTCGATCGATTGAATACAGGAATTATTCTGCTACATGGCAGAGGCTTAAGATCACGGTTTCATAGTGATCTCCCAACCTGGGGACTACTCAGACATAGTCTGGAGTGTCTTAGATTCGTTTTTAACATAAAAGTCCATTAAGGTGTTGTTTGGTTGTGATTTTATCATGAAATATTTAAAATCTAATAATTGAACACTACCTAATCGTGCAAAGCTACGAGATTAACAAAGTAAACACACTAAACAATAAGCAGAATGTAACTAAAATGATAAAAGGTAACCTGGAATAGAGAAACTTGTATTAAACTAAGAAAAACAATCCAAAAGCATTACTCAATCTTCAAGACCTACAAAACAATGTAAAAACTCTATCCCTCTCTCTTAAAACTGATGAAAAATAAAGTGGGTCTCCCTTCAGATGTATACAATACGACTATATATACAATAACCTAATGCTAGGGTTAAAACTCTGTTTCTACTGCGTGCGCGTTATTTCTGATAAAAGTCATGTTCGATAGATCGAACATCTCTCGACCGATTGAACTTCTAGGATCTTCTAGCGCTTGAACTGCATTTGATCGATCGAAACCTCGATCGCTCGAGACCTCCTCGATCGCTCGAAACTACCTTTTCATGATTGAGTGGTCTTCATTAAAACCAAGCACTTCCTTTTATCATTCTCATCCAATTCTTCACATAGCAATAGTAATCTGCACAAATAACCACTAAAACAATACCACTTATCATAGTTTAATCAAATTATGTACAAACTGGCATTGCAATTCAAATTGCAGATAAACAAAGGAATTGTAAACTAATTTAGTATATTTTCTTCTTTTAGCGCGGTTGTATTTTACAAATACCCCCGCTTGTCAGAATGCAAGACACAATAGAAGTTCATGAATCATGTTAATCAAGTTGATTTAGGCTTTTAATCTCTCATCTATTTATCCTTGATGATTTCTAAACCAATTTTTATCCATCAGTTGTTATTAAGTGATCAAGGTATGACTATTTTGTATACATAATCAAGATTGTAGTTAAACTTAGCAAAATTCCAGAATAGTTGTATCAAATTCAATTGCTTAGAAAACGATCTTAACTCGATCGTATGTTCACGATTTTACATTGGCATATCCATACATGAGTTAGGAATCATCCCAAAAAAGCGGATCATCGATACCTATTGTCGATTTTCTGAAATTCAAATACAAAGAGACCATGTTCAAATCTGTCAACCGATTTCTCAACCATTTCTAAAAATAGCATATGGATCCTAATGATTCTCAAAATGGATCGAATGAAAGCTAATTCATCAAAGTTTACCCAGAAAATTTGAAACCCATCAAACTATGGGTTTTGATGGACAAAATCCTATGGACAAAACCAATTTGTTTTGCTGAATTTTAACTAATTCATTTTAAAGTGTTAGTAAAACATCTTAGGTTTTGGTTTAAGCTTGTTTAGAGAGATCAAACTCATAGATCAACTTGATTATCATGATTTCCAATCAATTTAGACCTCAAGTTCTATGAAGAACTTTGGATCATGGATCAAAGGGACTTACAAATATCCTCTTGGAGGTGAAATTCATAGGAATTTTAGGTAATAGGAACAACCAAGAGAAAGGTATGAACATAGGAATCATCCTTCTCATAGATCATACTTCCAAATCATCATGGAATTCAAAATAGATACATATATATAATCATGTATGCATGGATCTAATGAAATAGAAGAATAAAATCAAAATTAGAAATCAAAGTGAAAATTAATCTTTAATAATGAATTATCAACAAAATCAAGGAAGACTTGGATCTAGCTATGTAAGTATGTGAAGAACAAGAGAAGAAGATGAGTGTACTAACAAAGAAAATAAAACGAAAGTTGATCCAAGTCTTATAGATTCTATATATCAAAGTAAGAATTAGAGATGAATTGTGACGTTTACCTCTTGGAGGATTCTCAATTATGTATTTAAAGTTGATTTGAAGGATCTTCTTTTTCAAGTGTTCTTTTAAGTTCTTCAAGCACTCATCCATGGTGGAAGTTAAGGGAGGCAATTGATGTCAAATATATTCTCTAATTCTCTAACCTAATTATCTTGAGATTAGTTTTAAGTGAATTCCATTCATAATTCACTATTCTCTATTTAGAAATCTCTTGAATTCTAATTATATTCAAAGGTGTATTCAATATGATTCAAGCCTAAGATCCAAGATTATTCAAGCCTCTCCTCATATGAGATGCAAGGCATCTATATATAGAATTTTGAAAACTTAATTCTTAAGTTTTAAGGTTAAAATAGAGATTTTAGAGATCAGAAAATGGTTAAAATGGCCATTTTAGTGCCTAAATGCAGTTTCCGGGCAGTTTCCTCACAGTGGGAAGCCTCTGGAAGGGTTTAGAACTCAAAAAGCTCAATGGAGAATGCCACATGTAGGTGGAAGTTTAGGGGGAACCGCCACCCCCTTTGTGGGACCCGTCATCTTCTTTCTTGGTCCCTTGGTTACCTTCATGCCCTGTTTCAAAAATTACATGCATTGCTTTTCAAGATTTTCGTAAAAATGCTTTTTGGTGTCCGAAATAGTCCGTTTACATACCGTTAGAAAGCTGATGAGTTGAATTTTAGTATAAAAATATTCCAGGACGATTTAAAATGAGAATTGAAGGTCAATTGAAGTCCGAAAGTCCTCCAAAACTTTCGTTGTAATTTTTATTTCAAACGACTTCTTTTTTAAAATTGCTTTTCAATATGCATCAATTTTGAGTTTTTCTTTGAAATTGATTCTCTGGATACCTAGAATAGTATGTTTAGAACATTTTATGTTCATATAACCTTGAGTGAATATGAATTCTGACAGATGATTTTGACAAAATCGGGATTTTATGCTGAAAAAGGGCTTTTTGAGCTTGAAGTCACTTTTTGAAGTTCGATCTTTCAATTGTGTGGAATCCAGCACCTTCCACGGGGTACTTTTCATCAAGGAATCCTCCAAGACGTTGTACACCCTAAATCCTATCAGTGTGCTCAAAATTGGGTGTCTACAACTATACCTGAGACCACTGTATCCGTAGCAGCTATATCTCCGGGATTCATCTTAAATGACCTCTCTTTGCACTGCTCCATTCTCTGCCTCCTCTTATTAGATTGCTTAGGCTTTGACCCACTCGAAGATGTGGAACTCGTTCCTTGTTGGGGACGTCTCCTCGGACAATTCCTAGATTGATGCCTAACCATCCCGTAATCGCAATATTTTCCTGTCATATCAGGTTCCAAACTAATACTATTCATCCCATGAGTTTTGTTCTAAAAGTTAGTTAGAAAACATTGGTCGATGTGTGGTCGATTTTAGAGTAAACACAACGGTATATTACTTGGTGTTGTCCTAGTATCACTAAAACTAGAATCAGAGCCTCGTGTAAACGGCCTCTTAAAACCGATCACCACCCTTATTACCTCGCATGCTTTGTTGATTCTGTCTCGATCTCTCCATCCCACTTTCAGCTAAGAGTGTCTTTGCTGCACTATTGCCACAGTTGAATGCTCATGTCTCTACCCTCAAACGGATATTCTCCCTTAAACCGTCCTCAAACTTCCTTTCTCTATCCTCCTCCTCTGGCACTGAACCCTTTCCAAATCTCAGCAATGCATTGTACTTAGAAGTATACTCAGTCACAGTTATATCCCCCTGTTTAAGGTTATCAAATTCTCTCTTTTTCACGTTGAGAGCAGCTCGCGGAAAGAATCGATGATTAAACTCCTCTTTGAACCCTTCCCAAGTTATCGGTGTTGCTTGATCTAGAACATTCACCCACCAATTTTGGGCTTCACCCTTGAGCACGTCACTTGCATTCTCAATTTTCTCCCTATCGGACATCGGGATAGATCAAAAAATCCTCTCCATGGCCATAACTAGGGGTGTCATTCGACTGGAATGGATCGAAAAGTGCCCTTTTGAAAAAAAAATTTGAAAATTTCAGAACACTAGTAGCCATTCCGATTCTGAAATTTTGGAATTCTCATTTTCTGTTCCAATTCTGAAATTTCAGAAAAGCCAAAAATTTTGAAAATTTTTGGAATCACAAGTTTTTGGGATTTTCAATGTTATCGGAACTTTAAAAAAAAATTGGGGATAAAGAGAATGAAATCAGATCTAAAGAAGCAGATTCAACAAAACCCACTAATGTATCTCACAGACTGAACATAAGTATACCATGGTTTCACAAAATCTCAAACAGATCTAAAAAAAAGTTGATGATTAGGGTTACCTTATTTAATAACTTTACCGAAAATGGGGTCCTTTCATGGCTTCTGCTATGACTTCGACATGGCAGCCCAATCATCCACCATCTTCTTCCATGGCTTTGTGGGTGTTCTTCCATGGCTATGTGGGTTTTAATGGCTTAAGGGTATGAGTGGGTGACAGAGTGAGAAATGAGGCAGTGACTTGGTTTCGTAGAGAGTGACGAGTGCATAGGGGTTCTAGCGGTGTAGTGGTGCCGGCTTTGTGGAGGTGTCACCGGCGTTACGGACCTCTCTCTCTCTCTCTCTCTCTCTCTCTCTCTCTCTCTCTCTCTCTCTCTCTCTCTCTCTCTCTCTGTGTGTGCACAAAATGAGACTAGGGTTTTTTGGGGGGATTAGTTGGATATGTTATATAGTGAGTGGTGAAATAACCAAATAATCCTTTAATTGTGGTTCTAAAAAAGCCTTATTCACAAATCCACCCCTCTTTTGTTTTGGGTAAATTACATGTGCAGTGTATTTGGATAAGTATTACTAGATGAATGTTTGGTAAATTAAATTTCAATTCCATTTGTTTTTTTAATTACATTTCAGTTCTATTTTATCATCTAAATTATATTTCAGTTCCATAGATATATACATTTTAATAAATATAAAATAATTAACATGTATAATATATATCTATATATGTATATAATTCGAAATATTTTTGGAAAATACATAATCGGGATTTTTTCGAAAAAGTTTTCGAAATTTTCAGAAATTTCAGAATTCTTAAAACAATTCCGATTCTGTTCCGAATTTTTTCGGAATTTTTGGAATTCAGTTTTAGTTTTCAAATTCGGAATTTTTCGGATCGAAATCGGTCAGAATCGGAATTTCCATTCCAAATTGCACCCCTATCCATAACCCAATGCTCTGCTAGCATTGTGTCAGTCGTTTCATGAAATTCCATCAGTTTCTTCCTAGTGAACTGTTCTGACACGGGTCTCCCACCTCGAATCTCAGGTGGATGTACCATAGCTATCGGTGCTGTCTCAAATGGAGATGTCAGAGGTAACTGCTCTGTTAAATTTTGAACCAAATCTCCAATGTTTTCGATCATTACTATAATGTAGTCCATGCATCGAGTATGTGGTGATACAACTAGATCAGTATCACTCATGGTTGTACAATCTTGTTAATCTCAATGCATAACCACTAATAATAATAAAAAAATTCATGCATGCACTACTACATACCATATGTATCAATATCTCTACTATGTACAAATGCAATCTAGAATATGTATTGAAACACTAAACACTACACTCGTAGTCGAACCTTCCCAAAGTTTGTTACCTATTACTCTGATACCACTAAATGTCACGACCCATCCCGCTATGTATAGAAATAGGATACGTGGCACACCACCAAGGCTCCTCTAATTCAATTTAAGTATAAATAGTAGCGGAAAACATAAGTAAAATCCATGAAAAATTGAGTTATAAAGTTTGGCGCATTTGAAAACACTTAAAGAAACATCCTGTTTGAAAACAGCAATCCAGTCGAATGATGGGGGGTCTGATCGACTGGAAATGCAAGATAAAGAGAACCTCAAAACTCAGGAGTTTATCGAGTCGACTGTGTTAAGGAGCCTATTCGATTGGGGTCTCAAATCCTCAATTGACTAATCTCCCCCAGTCGATGAAATTAGAAATTCCCATTTTTGAAAATATAAATCCAGTCAACTGTTGTTTTCACCCAGTCGACTGTTTCTTACACATGACTAAAAGTAACATTTCACCATATAATCCAGTTGACTGTGTCGGGGACCCGGTCAACTATTTTTCAATAAATCAGGCAGTGGTTGGTTTAAAACAGACTTCAAGTCAACTGTACCTTAACCCAGTCGACTAGTTTACCTTAGTTGCTGAGAATTTTGCAGATTCCACATCTATGGTTAACCAAACTCAAATTCAATAGACTCACTAATATAATTCGATGAGTTCAAACATAGATACAGAAGTTTTACTATAGACTACAACAATTACAAACCCTTTCCAAGATTCTAATAAAAATTCATAGTTTAACTTCTCAAAATCCATTACAACATTTGAAAAGTAAACAAAAACATAAGCAAGAGCACTCCCATCGTCCCGTCGGCCTCACTCTTCATGTTTCTTCTTTCTTTTCTTCTTACTACCTGCAATGGAGTAAAGCTCCACTGCTCAACTATATGCTGAGTGCACAAATTCTAACATGTGCATATATGATAATGTTGGGTTTGTGCCCTCAAACCATTACTATATGTATTAGACATTAGCATTTTAATATATGGATATCAGCTTTACATTTTATGATGTATGCTTCTTTCATGAGATGATTGTTTAATCCATAAGTATCATAGTAAGTATTTCGTGTGTGTATGAGATACATACAATGAGATACGAATTACTATTCTTTGATACTTAAAGCTTGTCACAGTGGATGATGAGACTGGATATCTCATCAGGTATACACTGTAGCATCATTAACTACCATTGGATGGAGTGATAAATCTCAATCACTAGAGTGTGACTCTTGGTTAGTATGCTAGTGCTTATAGTGCATTGACGGACCTCAACTTTCCTATTGATGCTTAAGACTGTCAACAGTCAATAGGAACTCATAACATGTATAAGGTACGTGTTCTCACACTTGAGATGATTATGAACACAGACTGTGGATATGACTGCTTTGACTTACCAATCAGTGAGGTCTATAGAAGATCAACACCTGGGTTATCTTGGGTATGTCATGTTCATAGGGTTGTGAACATATATTGTCAAGATAGAATCTACCCTCTGATTCAGAGTAAGCATTCCCTTGAGAATGTCACCAAGTCGATTACTGAGTACTGCAGTCTTGTTGATAAGAGTTATCAACATGTTTGGTAATCATGAGAGGTGAATGGGACTCAAGGATTATAAGAAGTAATCATGATTCAGGTTGACAGTAACTGTTTATCCGACTACCTGAATATGATTGCGAATGCTGACGGTAGAGGGACATTAGTACAACATACAAGTCTAGTTATCGCTTCGGATATGTTCTTTTGCGTTGGAGTTCAGTTATCATTTTATAGTGGAGTAAACGTTAACTGATCAGTCGATTAATTTGCTGATCAAAGAGTTTGGTCATGGGAGTTAATCAACTTATCTGAGCCAACAATAAAGAGCCTAGGAGGTCCCACTCTTAGCTCCGCTAGGATGCTTGGAAAGGCAAATGAGGATGATGTCAAGACAGGTTCGATCGATCGAAGTTGTCTCGATCGATTGAAGTCTAGACAGGTTTGATCGATTGAAGATGGTTCGATCGATCGAATGTTCGATCGATCGAAGCCACTTTGATCGCTCGAGAGCTAGGTCGGTTCTGGGAATCTATAAATAGGGCAGCTGCGTTCGGGAAAATAGGTTGTTCGTCGTTTTGAACGTCCAAGTCTACAACCATTGCATCACAAGTGCCCTGGCAAGTCCAAGTCTTAAACCAAGCACAGTAGTTGTCACTACTAAATTCTCAAACTTTGAGAAGCTTACTCCGACATGAAATTATGTAAAACTCCTATTTGACCCACATAATCAATTAATGTTCTCTCGTCAAATAGACATGCTTTTCACATATAAGTGTGTGCATAATTAACGGACCTACTATTAACACATGAATTTTGCCCGGATCACAATTTCGTCATTGTGGATACTCACAGTTTAACCAGGATTTTTCACTTAAAACCTTTTCAAATTCGAATACGAGTCGCCACTTAATTTTTAAGGAAAATTAAGAAACCATTTTAAAAGCAAATTGATCTTTTGGAAACCAGAGATTTCTATGTCCGGGGATTATGAAATGAGAAGGGAAGGAGCCCGACGGACTAAAACACCCCCTCTCATCCTATCTCGTGATAGGCCTCTACTTGACATTATTTTTAATCGAATTATTAATCTAAGTATGCCCTCAACTAATACATATGTATAAATATACATCACAAAATCATGTCTAAAAGGGTGTAAGATTGCTAAGGATAAAATAGCATTCAAAATCACATAATTTTAGGTAGCAAGCATAATGATGTGCAAATAGGGAACAAGGAAACTTACCCGAGATCCAGCTGCGATATAGGAATGTGCAATGCATACGAAAGTAGGAATCCCTAAAAGAGTCTCTAATTCAAGTATTCACATAAGGCAAATCCTAATCTAAGGTGTCGCGCATGAAGTCGAAAATCAATTAAAATCCAAGAATAAAATAAACTAGAGAGGGGTTGAGAAATCATACCTCGATAGTGCTACAAAACAAAGGGTTAGTCCACATGCTTTTAAGAAAGATAATATTAATCCCTAAATAATATATTCAAACTTCTATCTTAATTCTATCGAATGTAGAGGGAGGTGATATAATCATGAATTCCTTTTAACTAATTGGAATCATAACATCTCTATAGATATACAAGTCTCAACTAAGAGTCAATGTGATGTCCATATAGAGATGGTATAGCCCCAACTTGGTCATAAGGAACCTACAATTGTATTCAACTAAGTTCAACTGGATGCAACTTAAACCAACAATAATTCCTAATTATAAGTACTAACATATATGAATGAATGCATGGACATGAGCAAGAATGGGCTATGAACTATTCATCAATTTGGATCATTTAGCCTCTGGATTTAAGTTCAATTAATCATTATTAGAACATGGTTTAAGTCCTACGGCACTAGGAGACTATTTAAATTAGACTTAACAAAATTTATCAAAACTGTGACAGAATTTCAGGATTTATAGAGAGCAGGTCAAACTTTCAAAAATAGGAAAACCATACTTCCAACGGTTGGATCTTAATGATTTATGAGTATATAATGCGTCTGTGAGTCTAGTTTCTAACCCAAAAAGAAAATTAGAGATCAAATTGTTCAATCTCTGACAATTGGGTTAAAACCAAACACCACTCAGGAATTTACAACTCTCTGTCTAGAGTTTTTATATGATTTTCTAAAAATAGAAAATAATTCTGAATGACTTCATTATTTTTAGGGGCTCTTCTTAACACATTTACTTTCTAGAAAATTTTATTTGAAGTCAAGAAAACTTGATTAAGGTTCTGATCTACTAAGTTTAAAATGGACTTACTGTTCTAAAATTTTGGATAGAGAGTGACTAGTTCACAAACATAAGACCAAACCATCCTAAGTATAAAATATCATCAAAACAGAAAATCTAGTGATGCATGTATGAGTTAAGAAGAGTCTCCAATTGGTCTCATTCAATTCCCATGGACCATGATTTAATTAAAAACTTTGATCATAGTGGATTCATAAATTCACTTCACCATTACCAACAATTTTAAATCATGAAAGTTATCAAGTCAACCCCTCTCCCAAGTTGATAATCCTTAAGGGATGTAAACTTATGATACCCTAATCTCCTCTCAAATTAATGGTCCTTGGTGTTGGGTTTGTGCCCTCAAACCAATACTTTATGTATGAGACATTGACATTTTAATATATGGATATCAGCTTTACATTTCATTGTGTATGTTTCTTTCATGAGATGATTGTTAATCCTTAAGTATCATAGTAGGTAATTCGTGTGTGTATGAGATACATACATGTGAGATACGAATTACAATTCTTTGATACTTTAGAACTTGTCACAGTGGATGATGAGACTGGATATCTCATCAGGTATACACTATAGCATGATTAACTACCATTGGATGGAGTGATTAATCTCAATCACTAGAGTCTAACTCTTAGTTAATATGCTAGTGCTTATAGTGCATTGATGGACCTAAGCTTTCCTATTGATGCTTAAGACTATCAACAGTCAATAGGAACTCATAACATGTATAAGGTACGTGTTCTCACACTTGAGATGATTATGAACACAGACTATGGATATGGCTACTTTGACTTACCAATCAGTGAGGTCTATAGAAGATCAACACCTGGGTATCTTGGGTATGTTATGTTCATAGGGTTGTGAACATATATTGTCAAGATAGAATCTATCCTCTGATTCAGAGTAAGCATTCCCTTGAGAATGTCACCAAGTTGATTATTAAGAACTGCAATCTTGTTGATAAGTAGTTATCAACATGTTTGAGGTGAATGGGACTCAAGGAAACAAGAAGTAATCATGATTCAAGTTGACAGTACCAGTTATCCGACTACCTGAATATGATTACGAATGTTGATGGTAGAGGGACATTAGTACACCATATAAGTTTAGTTATCGCTTCAGATATGTTCTTTTGCGTTGAAGTTCAGTTATCATTTCATAGTGGAGTAAACGTTAACTGACCAGTTGGTTGATTTATTGATCAAAGAGTTTAATCATGGGAATTAACAACTAGTCTGAGCCAACAATAAAGAGCCTAGGAGGTCCCACTCTTAGCTCCGTTAGGATACTTGGAAAGGCACATGAGGATCTTGTCAAGGCAGGTTCGATCGATCGAATGTGTCTCGATCGAACGAAGTCATGCCAAGTTCGATCGCTTGAGCGTGGCTCGATCGATCGAAAGTTCGATCAATCGAAACCACTTTGATCGCTCGAAGGTTAGGACGGTTCTGGGAATCTATAAATAAAGCAGCTACGTATTGAATGTTTTTAATCATCGTTTTTATATGTAGAAGCTGCAGAAACTATTAAGTTTCCCTAAACCTTCCCTATCCTCTCTATTAGGATTCCCACCAACCCTAGCCTCTCCGGGAGTATCCAAAGGAGTCATAAGAGTGAAGACCATCTAGTTGAGGCTGCTGGAAGTCAGAGATTTCAAAAGTGGGTTCAAGACCGTTAGGTATAGTTCTTGTCCCCTCTTGTGCGCACCTATAGAATTGACAAGTAGTAGATCATTGGACACCAAAAGTTTTTGTAACTAAATATTTTCGCTCCACGTTTGAATTAATTTTTAAACCTGTTTTTCCTGGAATTGGAGATTAAATAAGACCAAATCCACATAGACCTTCATAGAATATAAACAGAGTTCTATGATATTCTCAAGTTGAAGGCTCCAAGCCATGAATTAAGACTTGAACCTATTCAAGCACGTGTGGATATAACTATGATCAACCTTAATCCCCATATAAATCATAGGATAATAGGGGACTAGATGATCAAACTCAAAGAGATCCAATGAGATATTAAAGACCTCGTGGATTTCCAAAGAAAATATAGGCAAAAGGAAGTAGAATCAAAGTTTTTTTTCTTTTAAAAAAATCCAAGTGAAGATTCTTTCACAAACTAATTTTATTTTAAACCCAAAGTTCTTATTTAGATCCAAATCAATGAAAGCAAGTAAGAATTTAATCACAACTCTATGTGATGTGTGATGAAATGGGGTAGGAAGAGAATTTTTGAAAATGTGAAAAGTCCTAAATCTATGAATTGTGATTGAATTCTAACCAAAGTCTAGATAGAATTAGAAGGCTACCTCTATAACCTCAGGGATTTCTTGGTTGTTGATGAAGATCTTCAAAGTTCTTCAAATTCTTCTCCAAATTCTTCAAAAATCTATTGATTTCTCTCAAAAATCTCTTAATTTCTCTTAATCTCTCTCTATATTTTTGTTCAAGGAAAAGATCCCAACAATGGAAATAAAGGTATCCTTATATAGACCACTCTCACAGTGTCAATTGGAAAAATTTAGGCAAAAAGAGCATGTGCAAGGATATTCTATACGTTTTTTTAGAAAAAATAGTCTGTTACAGCGATCGACACTCACTGAGTTGTCTGCAGCACTTAGTGAATGCCGGCGCGGCGCTCAATGAGTGCCGCCGACATCACCGCGGGCCGCAGCTAACAGAATTTCTCACTATTTTTATTTATTTTTCAAATATATATTTATATACTAAATACATGTATATATATTTTTTGTTTTCTTTTTCTTTTCTTTTCTTTTCCGTTTCTTTTCAAAATTCTTTTTCTTTTTTCTTCTCTTTTCAGAATTCTTTTCTATTATCTATGTTTATTACTATCATTTGTATTTTGAAATTAATTTTTAAACTATCTCTCATATACGCACTTTATATCTAAGTTTCCCCGAATACCTGATTTCTCTCTTTTTCTTCTTTCTTCTTTTTTTTTGAAAACGATTGAAGAATCCTTCGAAGAGCTTGAATCATCTAGAAGACCTTCGAACTTTGTCGGACGTTGTCGTCATCAGTCTAGAGGTAACCATCCCAAAAAATTTAACGGTCAGTCAAAATTAGGGTGTCTACAGTTTGCCCCTCTTCGGCAGAGCTTGTGAAGCAATGCGTATCGCAAGTTAATGTCGAAGCCCGTGTGAAGACAAGCCTTTGACAGAACTACCGAATTTGGGTAAAAAAACAAAGTGCGTTGCAAAAATAGGCGCAAAAGCGGTCGATTCTGGTGGTGCTCGACGTTGAGCTGCCTACGTATCTTATTGGGAATCAGACTAGGAAGTAGTTTGGGTATGGGACTACACACGAATACTCATGCGGATGTATGCACCTATCCTATCGTGATGCAGATGCTCAAGTAATCTCATGCTCCATGCTCTCAAGCGCGATGATTCAAAATCATACCGCTTTCTTTAGTGACAAAAATGCATTCTACACCCTATATGTCTTATCCTGACGTCGTCCTATTCCAAGAAAACCGAGATTGATACACGTGCATTTTCTTTGCTTAATCCTCTGGTGTTCTCCAAGAAATCATCTGATCGACTGAGATGCGCTTCGCACCTTATACTCCGATGTTGAATCAGGAACCAAACTGTTTGAAAGACTAAGATGCGCTTTGCGCCTTATACTCCGGCGTCTTCCAAGAATCATCTGATTGACTGAGATGCATTTCACGCCTTATACTCTGGTGTCAAATCAGGAACCGAGCTATTTGAAAGACTGAGATGCGCTTCGCACCTTATACTTCAGTGACTTCCAAGAAATCAACTGATTGACTGAGATGCCACGTAGTTTGGGTGTGGGACTATACACGAATACTCATGCAGATGAATGCACCTATCCTATCATGATGCATATGCTCAAGCAATCTCATGCTCTATGCTCTCAAGCGCGATGATTCGGAATAATACCGCTTTCTTTAGTGACAGAAATGCATTCTACGCCCTATATGTCTTATCCTGACATCGTCCTACTCCAAGAAAACCGAGATTGATACAGGTGCATTTTCTTTGCTTAATCCTCCGGTGTTCTCCAAGAAATCATCTGATCGACTGAGATGCGCTTCACGCCTTATACTCCGATGTTGAATCAGGAACCGAACTGTTTGAAAGACTAAGATGCTCTTTGCGCCTTATACTCTAGCGTCTTCCAAGAATCATCTGATTGACTGAGATGCACTTCACGCCTTATACTCTGGTGTCAAATCAGGAACCGAGCTGTTTGAAAGACTGAGATGCGCTTCGCACCTTATACTTCAGTGACTTCCAAGAAATCATCTGATCGACTGAGATGCTCTTCCCACCTTATACTCTAATGTCGAATCAAGAACCGAGCTATTTGAAAGACTGAGATGCACTTCGCGCCTTATAGTCCGGTGTCTTCCAAGAATCATCTGATTGACTAAGATGCGCTTCGTACCTTATACTCTGGTGTCAAATCAGGAATCGAGCTGATTGAAAGACTGAGATGCACTTCATGCATTATACTCTGGTGTCTTCTAAGAAATAATATGTGTCGAATCAGGAACCGAGCTGTTTGAAAGACTAAGATGCGCTTCACGCCTTATATTTTGGTGTCTTCCAAGAATCAGCTAATCGACTGAGATGCGCTTCGCGCCTTATACTCTGGTGTCAAATTAGGAACCAATCTATTTTAAAGACTGAGATACATTTCACACCTTATACTCTGGAGTCTTCCAAGAATCATCTAATCGACTGAGATGCACTTCGTGCCTTATACTCTGGTGTCTTCCAAGAAATTATCTGATTGACTGAGATGTGCTTCGCACCTTATACTTCGGTGTCTTCCAAGAATCATCTGATTATGTGAGATACACTTCGCGCCTTATACTTCCAAAACAAGGTCGACGCAAATCCATTACGAGAATCGAGAATGCAAATCTGTTACATCCTCAAACTTAGATCATTGTAAATCTATTACGAGAATCGAGAATATAAATCCATTATATTCCAAAAGCGAAGTTAAAGTTGGCTTAATTCAATTCAAGATTCCTAAGATTTAGGAGTCAATTCATTTTCAAATCAATTTTTCCAAAATCGGGAGTCAATCAAACTCGAATCAAATTAATTTTCAAAAATCAGGAGTCAACTAGACTTAAGTTCAAATTAACTTCTAAGATCGGGAATCAATCAGGCTTGAATTCAATTCAATTTCTATGATCAGGAGTCAATCATACTCAAATTCAATTCAATTTCAAAATTAGGAGTCAATCAGACTAAAAATTCAATTCTATTTTCATAATCAGGAGTCAATTAGACTCAAATTCAATTCAATTTTGAAAATCAGGAGTCAATCAGACTCGAATTTAATTCAATTTTCAAAATCAGGAGTCAATTGGACTCAAATCGACTTAATTTTTCAAAATCTGGAGTCGATTAGACTCAAGTCAATTCAATTTCTCACAATTAGGAGTCAATTTTAGCTTATAAAAGGGCTTTAAAACTTATTTTTGAAATCCTTATTAGGAGTCGATTAGACTCAAGTCAATTCAATTTTTCACAAAATTATGGAGTCACTATGACTCAAAAGAATTTCATTTTACAAAATCACGGAGTTGCTATGACTCACGAGAATTTCATGTTTCACAAAATTATGGAGTCACTACGACTCAAAAGAATTTCATTTTACAAAAATATGGAGTTGCTATGACTCAAAAGAATTTCATTATACAAAATCACGGAGTTGCAATGACTCACGAGAATTTCATATTTTACAAAATCATGGAGTCGTTACGACTCAAAAGAATTTTTTATTTTTTTTTTCAAAATCACAGAGTTGCTAAGACTCAAGAAATTCATTTTACAAAATCACGAAGTCATTACGACTCAAAAGATTTTTTTTTACAAAATCACAAAGTTGCTAAGACTCAAGAATTTTTTTATTTTTTTTTTACAAATACATGGAGTCGCTATGACTCAAAAGAATTTCATTTTACAAAAACATGGAGTCGCTATGACTCAAACAAATTTCATTTTACAAAATCATGGAGTTGCTATGACTCACGAGAATTTCATATTTTACAAAATCACGGAGTCGTTACGACTCAAAAAAAAAAAATTTTTACAGAATCTCGGAGTTGCTAAGACTTAAGAATTTTTTTTTACAAAATCACGGAGTTGCTAAGACTCAAGAATTTCTATTTTACAAAATCATGGAGTCACTACGACTCAAAAGAACTTCCTTTTACAAAACATGGAGTTGCTAAGACTCAAGAATTTCTATTTTACAAAATCATGGAGTCATTACGACTCAAAAGAATTTTTATTTTTACAAAATCACAGAGTTGCAAAAACTCAAGAATTTTTTATTTTTTTTTACAAAAACATGGAGTCACTATGACTCAAAAGAATTTCATTTTACAAAAACATGGAGTCGCTATGCCTCAAAAGAATTTCATTATACAAAATCATGGAGTTGCTATGACTTACGAGAATTTCATATTTTACAAAATCACGGAGTCGTTACGACTCAAAAGAATTTATTATTTTTTTTTTTCAAAATCACTGAGTTGCTAAGACTCAAGAAATTCATTTTACAAAATCACGGAGTCATTACAACTCAAAAGATTTTTTTTTACAAAATCATGGAGTTGCTAAGACTCAATAATTTTTTTATTTTTTTTTACAAATACATGGAGTCGCTATGACTCAAAAGAATTTCATTTTACAAAAACATGGAGTCGCTATGACTCAAAAGAATTTCATTACACAAAATCACGGAGTTGCTATGACTCACGAGAATTTCATATTTTACAAAATCACGGAGTTGTTACGACTCAAAAGAATTTTTAATTTTTTTTTTCAAAATCACGGAGTTGCTAAGTCTCAAGAAATTCATTTTACAAAATCACGGAGTCATTACGACTCAAAAGATTTTTTTTTACAAAATCACGGAGTTCCTAAGACTCAAGAATTTTTTTATTTTTATTTTTACAAATACATGGAGTCGCTATGACTCAAAAGAATTTCATTTTACAAAAACATGGAGTCGCTATGACTCAAAGAAATTTCATTATACAAAATCATGAAGTTGCTATGACTCACGAGAATTTCATATTTTACAAAATCACGGAGTCATCACGACTCAAAAGAATTTTTAATTTTTTTTTTCAAAATCACGGAGTTGCTAAGACTCAAGAAATTCGTTTTACAAAATCACAGAGTCATTACGACTCAAAAGATTTTTTTTTACAAAATCACGGAGTTGCTAAGACTCAAGAACTTTTTTTTTTTTTTTTTTTTACAAATACATGGAGTAGCTATGACTCAAAAGAATTTCATTTTACAAAGACATGGAGTCGCTATGACTCAAACGAATTTCATTTTACAAAATCATGGAGTTGCTATGACTCACGAGAATTTCATATTTTACAAAATCACGGAGTCGTTACGACTCAAAAGAATTTTTTTTTTACAAAATCACGGATTTGCTAAGACTTAAGAATTTTTTTTTACAAAATCACAGAGTTGCTAAGACTCAAGAATTTCTATTTTACAAAATCATGGAGTCACTACGACTCAAAAGAACTTCCTTTTACAAAACATGGAGTTGCTAAGACTCAAGAATTTCGATTTTACAAAATCATGGAGTCGTTACGACTCAAAAGAATTTTTTTTTTTTTACAAAATCACGGAGTTTCAAAGCCTCCAGAATTTTTTTATTTTTTTTACAAAAACATGGAGTCGCTATGACTCAAAAGAATTTCATTTTAAAAAAACATGGAGTCGCTACGACTCAAAAGAATTTCATTTTACAAAATCACGAAGTTGCTATGACTCACAAGAATTTCATATTTTACAAAATCACGGAGTCGTTACAACTCAAAAGAATTTTTTTTTTTTTTTTTTTTCAGATTTTTCAAAATTCTTTCCCGACTTTATTTTGGCCATTGGATTCACCTTTTAACGTTTTCTTTGCAAATATGGTCCCATGAGTATCTCCGTATGAGGGCTCCCAGCACCAGAGCAAATGAGGTCGCCATTCTACCTCAGGGCTTAAAATGGAGAAAAGAAGCGACGGGTCGAATAGTGGGGGGCCCATGATTTTGTTGGCTACAGAAACTTCCTCATCAACCTGCGAGATGTCCATGTGATTTGGAATCCGTGATTGGCGACCCTCCAGAGGCTAGTGCGGAGCTCCAAGCCGCTTCGGGCTTTGCTAGGATGAGGATCTTGATGGTGGGAGAGGCGTGCCGAGTGTGGTATTTGGGTGAAAGGGTGACGAGACAATCTCTTGGCGCTCCTGTCTTCTATCTGTCGAGGGCTCCCCCAGCTACTATGAGGAGTACTGAGACCCTTGATCACAAAGACTTCATCGCAGCCCTGAGTGGGGAGGACATGGTGAACGATGTAGAGGGCCCTGATGGCTATGACAATTTTCGGTTGAATTCGCTCATGCATAACTTCCCTTTGATGGAAGTTACTCGGGTATTAAATTTTCCCCTTTTTATTGTTCAAAGTTTCTTTTAGACTTGTAGTAATGATCACTAAAACTTGAATTATTTCTTTTGCAGCCTGTCCCCGGAGCAGCTGACCCTCCAGCTCTCCCACAATAGAACTGGAACATGCCCATGGTATACATAGGCCAGGAAACCTTATACCAACTCCCTCCATACACTTAGGATGTACCGACCATTCATATGCATTACGATACTGCTCCTAGAGATTATGTTGAGGAGGGGCTATCATATGCCCACACAGTCTGGCATTGGATTCATGGTCGTGAGTGGAGATTAAGTTTCAAAACTGCTCTACTTTTTAGTTGTATTTTTATTTTATTTTCTCTCTTAGTTTTTCCAAATGCTTAAATCATTATTCTTTTTCAGGCTGATGGAGCGAGGACCAATGCGGAGTTTCAAGCCAGAGCTCAGGTATATATCTTAATTCTTTCTTTTCTCTTCTTCTTTTATTATATATAGGACAGCACAAGTGAGTTTGTGAACTCAAAAAGAAATTTTGTTTCTTTTATACTTACAAAAAATGAGTCCGAAGACTCAAACGAACTTCACATTTACAAGAAATGAGTCTGGGGACTCAAAAGAATTTTATATTTACAAGAATGAGCCCGAAGACTCAAAAGAATTTCACATTTACAAAATGAGTCTGAGGACTCAAGAGAATTTAATATTTACAAAAATGAGCCTGAGGACTCAAAAGAATTTCACAATTACAAAAAAGAGTCTGAGGATTCAAAAGTATTTTATATTTACAAAAAATGAATGAGCCCGAGGACTCAAAAGAATTTTTCATACTTCCAAAATTGAATCCGAGAACTCAACATAATTCATTTTACTTCTTGTTTTTTCCTTCTCTTTCACAGGAAGCAGAAATTGTTGCTCTAAGAAGGCAAATTCAAGAGCTCTAAATGAGCCAAGGAGGCGGCTACCATGGGGGTGCTAGAGGCAGTGGCCAAGGTGGAGGTGATGGCAGTGATGGTGGTTATGGCGGTGATGGTGGAGATCGAAGAGCTGGGAAAGTCTAATAGCTCTGCAGGTGCCCGGGAGGAATCCTCATCATTTATGCTTATCCTCTATTATTTTAGGATGCCCCTGCGTGGACAAATGAAACAATATCGAACTTGGTTTCTTTTTTTGGATTTTATTAGATGGATGGATAGAAAACATGCATGTATGGCGGCCTTTTGAGCCAATTTTGGATGCTTATGCCTGACTGCTTTGATTGAACATTTATTTTATCAGCTTCCCCCCCCCCCCCCCCCCCCTTTTTATTTAAGATGTGAATTTTCTCCTACTCTTGCTTATTGATGAAATGGTGTGGAAATGGTTGCATTTACATATCGTCTCTTTTCTTATGCAGGTTTTGGGCTTATTAAGATTACAAACTGCTCCAGGAACTGCCTGGACTCTGATCGACACTCAGTGATGCTGTCGCTTTTCATCAAGTGCTGCTCAGTGTCTTTTTTCTTTATAAAGATGGTTTTTTGTTCATTTAAAACATCCAAGGCTCTTTACTCTCATTCGTATCTATTCTCTCATCCCATACTCATTCTCATATCATCTCTCATGGCTCCCATCAGTTTCGGCATCCTTTTCCCGTGGATGGATTCCTTCTCGACAGGCTTAACTTCGAGTCTCATAGACTGACGGATATCTTTTCTTTTCGTCAGATAGCTTTGGATGGGGATTTGCTTCGAGCTTCTATCAAGTGTTGGGATCCCTCATTGCACGATTTTTGGTTTGGTTAGGAGGTCTTCCCGCTTTTCAAGGAGTTCAGTGCTATTCTTCATACCAACCCTTTTTGTAGATTTGGTAGCTTTGCAGGTGCAGTTAGGATACGTTCAGGATTTAGTAGGTCTTCTCCATATTTCTCATAGCATTGCTAGCTCCTTCATTCATGATTGATTGAGTTTGACCTTCTTTCTCATGTTTATGCCACTTTTGGAGATCCAGATGATGGACGATACTAGATTATTCATCGTAGTGCACTTTCTATAGCCTTAGAGAGATGAAGAGTGCCGTTATGTTAGTCCTTGGGGAGACTTTATTGGACCTAGACCATGCTTGTGTTACCAAGGCCATGCTCTCTTTTGGGGCTCCTCATGTTCTGTAGATTTGGCTTTGGGAGCTCCTAAGTCTCTTTGCTCGCCCTTTCACCCTAAGAGATAGCTTCCTTATGACTGCCTGGAGGTTCGTCGCCTATTTCACTCAATTGATGATTGGTTTGCCTGCCTTCTGAGTCTCTTTTACGAGGACATCCACTGGATATGCCCCCGATGGGTCTACTTCTCTGTTACGGTACGGCTTCCTGGACGCCCTGGGGTTTGGCTACCTGGCTTGCATGCTACAACTGTTTAAATCCTAGGCTGGGTAGTTCGTCAGTTTGGGCTACTTCAGGATGTTCCAGATACTATCACTTTAGACTTTTCGAGGAGTTCCGCCATGCACCCTTCCACCATGAGGATCTTTGTTGAGGCTTGGCATGACAGAGTGTCTGCTCCCTTTTGGAGGGTTCCTGCTTTGTTGTTCCTACCGCTAAGTACCTTCTCAAGATTCATACTTTGGTTGAGAGACAGTCTCATGGCTAGATAGATACATAGTAAAAAGTAAAAATAGAAATGGATCTTTATTTTCCAAAACCTTGACCAATGTTACTTACTCTTGCTATTCATGTGATGTTTATTTTCCAAAAACTTTTCCTTGTATCTAGAAAATGTTCTAATCATGTTAAATTAAAGTTTGCACTTTTTTTTTTCTTAGGTCATGAAAATTTTCCTTCTGATGTCTCTTTCATCTTTTATTACCTCGCTTTGAGTCTTGCTTTGAGCTTTAATTATTCTATACCATGAATTCTCATTTGTTATCATATAATGCTTATTTTGACAACTAGCAGATCCAGAGATGGGTTTAGATTTTATCTGGGTTCTTCGGGTTGCAAACGAAGTTTGCCCCTGGTTTTGGGGCTTTGATGTGGTTCTGGGAAAATGCGAGTTTGCCCCTGGTTTAATATGGAGGAACTCAAGACATTAGATTTTGTCAAGAGTTTGGTTTTAATTAGACCGAAGGCCTTAAGAGCTCGCCTACTTATCCCCAAGTGGGTGTCAGGTCCGTAGTAGTTCAGCCAAGGCTAGAAAGAAAGCGCCTTTAGCGGGAATCAGGTCAAGCGTAGTTCGTCGATTCTGGAAGTTTTGAAAGACAAGGTTTCAAGCGAAATATTTCTTGAGGCGATCAAGGTTGATTGGTTGCTTAAATTCAACCCCATCTAGGTCCATAAGATAGGCAGCTCCTCCAGAGAGAAATGTCTTAATGATGTATGGTCCGACTCAATTGCGTTTGAATTTTCCTTTAGGGTCATAAAGGGAAGCTTTAAGCTCTTTGAGGACTAGGCCACCCTTAGCAAGCTTCCTTGGGTGAACATTTTTGTTGAAAGCACGAGCTATCCTTTTCTGATATCCTCGAGTATGATTAATTGCTACCAATCTCTTCTCATCAAGTAACAGTAACTCCTCATACCTTCCCCGCAGCCATTCAAATTCGGTTACTTCACATTCCACCAAAACCCTAAGAGAGGGCATTTCTACTTCGACTAGGAGGACAGCTTCCATCCCATAAACCAATGTATAAGGCATAGATCCCGTTGAAGTTCTCACAAAAGTTCAATATCCCCACAATGCAAATGGTAGCTTCTCATGCCAATCTTTATATGCATCTGTCATTTTTCCCAGAACTGCCTTAACATTCCTATTAGCTGCTTCTACTGCTCCATTTATTTGAGGCCTATATGGGGAAGACTGATGGCGGGTGATCCTATACTTCTCTAAGAGCGGGATTACTTCTCCTTGGAAATGACTACCATGATCAGAAATGAACTCATTCGGAACACTATATCTGCAAATTATATTTTCTCAATAAAGCTCACCACATCCTTAGCTTTCAAAGTTGTGTAGCTTCTACCCACGTAGTAAAGTAATCTATCGCCACATTTATGTATCGGTGCCCATTGGAAGCCTTTGGAACCACCTCACCAATAATATCAATGCCCCACACAAAAAACGGCTGATCTCATCAGAATCAAGATATAAAAAGTGTACTTTACTTTTCTAAGGATTTGTAGTAGTGAAAGCAAAGGTCAAACCCACAGAGATTGTTTACTACAGTGACTTAATTTTAAAACCTAACTTAGTTAATTATGAAAACGGATTTTGATTTGATTTTAATTAAACTAATAACAATAAAAATAAATCTATACTATGGAAACAATTAAAAAGTGTTTTTGTAAATATGTGAAGGGAACCTAGGATTGCAAATCCACCACTAGTTTTATAATAAGGGTATTTATGAATTACTCTAGCTTATTACGTTGGATGAATATGGGGAATTGTGGCTACAAGCCCAATTCATCCGTCAAGAGAATAATCATGGTTCAAGCACCAACATATTCCATCTTCGGCTAGCACAAATTATCCCACACTAAACTAGGGTTGTGACATAATTCGTCTAATCTAGGCATGGATTATTCGGATACTTGATAGCACAAATCAATAAAGCACCATTACATGTAAATAATCTAAACAAGCACAGCAAGCATAGATCATTGAGCACATTACAGTCAAAATAGATCTAAGACAAGAATAAACTTTGAAAGCAATGATTTAATCAATAGAAGTTCGATTTATTTATAAAAATCCTCAAAACATGTGACTGTCATCCATACATAATAAAACTAAAATAAAAACATAAATAAAACCCTATTACTCGACTAGGGCTTCATTGAAACCCTAGATCTATGTCTAAGCTGCCATGGAGGTGGAGATCGGCAAGTAGTTGATGGAGGAGGCCATGGAGATCCTTGGTCTTCTTCTTCTTCTCCTTGCTTTTCCCTCTTCTATGGATGGAAGTATGGTTGTATATTATGTGTATAATATTTGGCAACCCCTAAATTGAAGTAAAATAGGGTATATATAGATTTACAACAAGTTTTGGAAGCTTTCCTAACTCGAAACGCACTAAAACTGCTATATTTTGCAATCTGGACATAATTAGGCAGTTTCTTTCACGTAGGAATCATCAGTATACTGCAATACGCAAGTTCCATTTTTACACAGGTCGCGCGAGCGGGCCGCGCGCGCGCGATATTGGGATGTCGCGCGAGTGGATCGCTCGAGCGATATTCTGGGTTTCGCGCGAGCGGATCGCGCGCGCGATGTGGGTTTTTCAGCTTCTTTTTGCTTGCTTTTTCACCCTGTTTAGCCTGATATACTTGATTTCTTCCAAAACCTATCAGAAAATAGAAAACGAAGTAAAAATATACAAAAATAGGATAAAAAGGTACAAACATATGCTCGTTAAGGCGTATAAATAGGATTTGTTCTCTCCCGATCACACCCCCAAACCTACATTTTGCTAGTCCTTGAGAAAAACTAAAATAAAAACTAAACTACTAATAAAATAAAAAACTACTCCATTTTCGCATGGACCACGATTGCATCTAGCGTATGCAACAAGCCTTTTAAACCTCTAGGTGTCCCTAGTCGGACGAGTAAAGTCTCGTGAGGGTTCTCGTCAACAAGTCACCCACAACCATCTTTATTAACTTGTAAACTTAAAAAGTTTTATTAAAAATGAAAAACAAAACATTCAATACTCCTTATTATAACACAATGATTTTAAATAGAATAATGAACAAGAAGAAACGTAATCAAACATCTATCTACATCATGAAAAGCAATCCCAAGCGCATGCATCGTATAAATCAATAGAGTTTCTCATAAAATTGCACGTGTGTGATATGATAGTCAAATGAACACGCGCACGTCATGAACTTGGAATATAACTCGGATAACTATCCAACTATGCTTCAACTACGAATCTCACAATGAATTACACTCTCAAATAAAACACTCAGAAACAGGTGTAATTTTTCTAAAATATGTGAGTAAAGGAAATATATTATCAAAACAAGAAACCACTCACATATGACTCGGAAAAGACGCATGACACAAAAGAACAATTGTCTCATGGATAGGACGCCAATAATCAAGAGAAATTAATCATTACCATGTTTTAATCTCCCTCCCATCGTTTACATATCCAAACCATGTTTTCCAGGATCAAATAGGACTTTTGAAAGGTTGTAACATGGCTCAGATAATGAAAAAGGATAGAACGGATATATCAAGTAGTTTCAGAATGACATTGTAAGGCATGTTCGATTTCTTTCATTCTTCTTCTACAAACTTTCATCTTTTCTTTCTCTTCATTCCTTTTCATTCATTTTTCTTCTTTTCTTTCATTTTTTTTCAACCTTCCTCTTTTGTATTATGTTTCTTTTCCTTTTTCTTTTCTTGCTTCTCAAATGATTATTCATCGAATACCAAGCAACTACCCCAATAGCATCTTATTTTCTTCTTCTCAATCAACACATCGCCTTAATACTACTAAAAGTTGATCACTCTTCCAGTGGTATACTCCAAGTTGATCAAGTTGGAGCTTTTAAAGAGGATAATGGTGAACAAAGAAAAAGAGGCATTGTAACGGCTCAAAGGGGCGAACTAAGGAAATTTTTTATCTTTTATCGGTCGGCAATAAACAAAGAGGGCCTAAAATCATTTCCTAGGGTAATACGGTTCTTCAATGTTTACAATGGAAGATTATTTAGCATGGTAACAAATATTTTAACTTGACTATTAACCAAAACAAGAATAATGAGACTAAACAACAAGTTAATGCGCTATTTCAATGAAATTCGACAAACACAAGATGTATTTATAACCCTCTAAAAAGAAAAGATAGGCTCAAAAGCTCATCGGGTTTAGTCTCCACCTTGTGTTATCTAGAAATCTGAATCATATTATAGTTCACAACCAACATGTATTCCAATGACTACGTGCAGTGCATAAGTTTATGTGCAAATCTATGATATAAAACTACAATTCAAACAATACATAACTTAAAACGTCATATCATAACTTCAGCAAATGTTTAATCACATCTTCCCTTGTTTACCATTCTATAACAATTCAAAGTTCTCTATCAAAAAGTATCAAATTGATATTGCAAAAACGTCGGTAACATCGTTTATTTAAACACACTTATTGAAAAATTTTAAAATTTTGCATAAACTAATGTGCATGTGTGAGTGCATACCCCCAAACCTAAACCTTTCATTGTCCCCAATGAAACAATAAAACGAAAGAAAGGAGAGTAGGTAAGAAAGGAACGATAGTACCTTGGTTTCGGCAATGACAAACAGGTAAATGTATAAGAATATGGCGATAAAGTTCAATTGCTCCAAATGGAACCACCTGTTAATACTAGATAAAAAGAAACTAACAAAAGAATATTAAAAGTAAATGAAACCTAAATATGGAATATAAATCTAAAAACTAAGCTAAACTAAACTGAACGAGCAAATGGAAAAGAAATAAAACGAAAAAGTATAAATGTAACAAGGAAAACAACGAACACGAACTAAACTGAACCAAATAAACAAAAACAGAAAAGAAACACAAATAAAATAGGTAGGGGGAAGGATATAGAAAACAAAAGGGAAAAAAACAGGAAAATGGGGAATCGCGCGAGCTGTCCGCGGGAGCGACCGTCGCGCGCGCGAATTCCCAAATTTTTTTTTTTTTTAAATCTCGCGCTAGCGAGCCACCTCACACCCGCGAAATGAGGCGCGAGAAAAAGCTGAGGCATCATATAAGAAAAAGAAAGAAAATTCCACTAAGTCACAAACTCGCGCGAGCGGGCTGCGCGCGCGAGTTCAGTTTTTTCCATTTTGTGGCTAAAATTATGTATATAATATTAAAATAAATTAATTCTGACCCCCAAACCTGTCTAGAAAACTCTAAGACTGACCAAAACGACTCAAAAACAAAGAGAACGGACGAAATTAAGCTTGGGTTGCCTCCCAAGAAGCGCTATCTTTTACGTCTTTAGCTAGACCGTTCTAGCTCAAAATTTATGGAGGCCGTAACTCGGATTTTGTACCCTTTAGGGCATTAGGGAGATTCTGGTGAAACGTCGAAACAAGGTCGCTATGTGTTAATTCATTTGATGGCTCACCTTTATCGTTATTACATCGATTCTTTACCTTTCGAGTAAATTCTTCATTAGGGGCCGAGGTATTAGGATTCATCCACTCATCATTCACTATATTATTCCCCGCACTCATATTTATTACGTTCCTAGGCTCAATATTCCGTCTCACATCACATTCCGCCTCACATAGGTTATCGTCGTCTTTAGGAGGTTGATCAGCAGCATTAAAAACATTTAATTTTAATTTTATATTCCCAAACGACACTTTCATCACCCCTGTTCTACAATTGACATGTGCGTTGGCCATGGCTAAGAATGGACGACCAAGAATAACAGGAGTGTATTTTCTAGTATCTAGCACCGGTTCGGTGTCAAGGGCCATAAAATCAACAGGATAAAAACATTGATAAACTTTAACTAAGACGTCTTCGACGATTCCTCTAGGTACTTTGACGGAACGATCTGCTAATTGAATGGTAGCGGCTGTAAGTTTAAGTTCACCTAGACCTAGTTGTTTATAGACATGATAAGGTAAGAGGTTAACACTAGCCCTAAGTCAAGGAGAGCCCGATGAATGATAGTGTCACCTATGACACATGAAATCGTAGGCGTACCGGGATCCTTATACTTCGGAGGAGCGTGTTGAAAAATAGAACTTACTTTTTCCGTGAGGAAGACCTTTTCAGGAGTATGACTGCGTATTTTGCACTTTTGTGTACAAAGGTCTTTTAGACATTTAGTGTAAGCGGGAATTTGTTTAACAGCATCGAGGAATGGAATATTAATTTTAACTTGTTTAAATACCTCGAGTATATCTTCAACTTTCGACTTTTTCTTTATAAGATTAGACGGTTCCTCAACATTAGGTGGAAAAGGTAACTTTGGAATGTAATTAGTTGGGACCGGTTCTTTATCTTTTTGAATTCTACTCTCCTCACCCTCCTTATTCAAGTTAATGTCATTTTGATCCGGCAACGGCGCCAAAAATTGATCTCGTCAGCATCAAGATATAAAAAGTGTACTTTACTTTTCTAAGGATTTGTAGCAGTGAAAGCAAAGGTCGAACCCACAGAGATTGTTTACTACAGCGACTTAATTTTAAAACCTAACTTAGTTAATTATGAAAACGGATTTTGATTTGATTTTAATTAAACTAATAACAATAAAAATAAATCTATACTATGGAAACAATTAAAAAGTGTTTTTGTAAATATGTGAAGGGAACCTAGGATTGCAAATCCACCACTAGTTTCATAATAAGGGTATTTATGAATTACTCTAGCTTATTACATTGGATGAATATGGGGAATTGTGGCTACAAGCCTAATTCCTCCGTCAAGAGAATAATCATGGTTCAAGCACCAACATATTCCATCTTCGGTTAGCACAAATTATCCCACACTAAACTAGGGTTGTGACATAATTCGTCTAATCTAGGCATGGATTATTCGGATACTTGATAGCACAAATCAATAAAGCACCATCACATGTAAATAATCTAAACAAGCACAGAAAGCATAGATCATTGAGCACATTACAGTCAAAATAGATCTAAGACAAGAATAAACTTTGAAAGCAATGATTTAATCAATAGAAGTTCGATTTATTTATAAAAATCCTCGAAACATGTGACTGTCCTCCATACATAATAAAACTAAAATAAAAACATAAATAAAACCCTATTACTCGACTAGGGCTTCATTGAAACCCTAGATCTATGTCTAAGCTGCCATGGAAGTAGAGATCGACAAGTAGTTGATGGAGGAGGCCATGGAGATCCTTGGTCTTCTTCTTCTTCTCCTTGCTTTTCCCTCTTCAATGGATGGAAGTATGGTTGTATATTGTGTGTATAATATTTGGAAACTCCTAAATTGAAGTAAAATAGGGTATATATAGATTTACAACAAGTTTTGGAAGCTTTCCTAACTCGAAACGCACTAAAAGTGCTATATTTTGCAATCTGGACATAATTAGGCAGTTTCTTTCACGTAAGAATCATCAGTATACTGCAATACGCAAGTTCTATTTTTACACAGGTCGCGCGAGCAGGCCGCGCGAGCGCGATATTGGGATGTCGCGCGAGTGGATCGCTCGAGCGATATTCTGGGTTTCGCGCGAGCGGATCGCGCGCGCGATGTGGGTTTTTCAGCTTCTTTTTGCTTGCTTTTTCACCCTGTTTAGCCTGATATACTTGATTTCTTCCAAAACCTATTAGAAAATAGAAAGCGAAGTAAAAATATACAAAAAAAGGATAAAAAGGTACTAATAAATGCTCGTTAAGGCGTATAAATAGGATTTGTTCTCTCCCGATCAACGGCCATGGGGAGGTCATGCTATAAAGTTGGGAAGGCGGGGTATGCATTAGGTTCGCATGGATTTGACATTTATGGCATTTTCTGACATACTCACAACAATCCTTATCCAAAGTCGTACAATAATATCTGTGTCGAATTATCTTCTTTGCTAACATGTCCATTCATATGGAGTCCACAAACTCCTTTGTGTATTTCCTCCATCATTCTTCTAGCTTCTCTCCCATACAAACATTCCAAATTATGTCCAGTATAAGACTTTTTCCATAATTTACCCACATAGATTACAAATTGCGCAGAGAACCTTTGAATTGCCTTTTTATCTTTCTCTGAAGCTCCCTTGAGGTATTCTTCTTTGTCAATGAAACTCCAAACATCCGCATACCAAGGTACTTCACCACTCTCTCTCTCTCTCTCTCCCTCTCTCTCTCTCTCTCCTCTCTCTCTCTCTCTCTCTCTCTCTCTCTCTCTCTCTCTCTCTGTCTCTTCGATTGCTACGATCAACTCAAACAAGGGTGGGTTCTTTCTTCTATGGACAACGGGATCATGGTTGATCCTACAGGGATTTGGATCATTGAGGCCAAGGTTGCTAGGGAATCAACTAGTTATTTCTCCTCACGGGGAATGTAGTAGAATGAGATCTTTCTAAACTGCACCTTTAAGCTCTCCAGGTATTCATTGTAAGGTCTAATTTCTCATGCTTCACTCTCCAATCACCTTGCACTTGTGATATTATCAAGTTAGAATCTCCAAAGATACCAATCCTTAAAACTTTTAAGGCCAGGGTTGCTTCCATTCCGATTATACATGCTGCAAATTCTGCCGTATTATTGGTTAAATTATACTTAAGCTTAACGGCTAATGGGGTGGGGGTTCCACTGGGTAATACAAGAATGATTCCTACTCCATATCCTATCTGATTGGCTGCTCCATTGAAATACATTCTCCAAAAATCTTCTTTTACCTTCATCATTCCTTCATCCAAAAACTTAAACTCTCATTTCTCCTCAGATTCTACAGCAAGGTCAGCTAGATATTCAATGACAGCTCTCCCTTTGACAGATTTGGAAGTGACATATCTTATATTGAACTCGGCTAATATCATGGTCCACCGGGAAATTCCACTGGTTAGGATTGGCACACCAATGCCCAACAGGCTTTTTCTACTAGTGAATAATTTCAACTCATACCTGGTCATCCTTTTACTCAAATAATATATAGTTTTCTACACACGTCCCTCTTCTTCTTCCTGGGCCAACATACACCCCATTGAATTTTCGGTCATGGATAGGTATAGCAATAAAGGTTTTCCAGGTTTGGGAAGTAATAAGACAAGTGGATTTTGGAGGTAGGTTTTGATCTTTTCAAAGGCTTTTTGGCATTGGTCGTCCAATTCAAACTTTTCCCCTTTTCTTAGAAATTTGAATAGTGGGTCACAGGTCATGATGAGCTTGGATATAAAATGGCTAATGAATTGTATTCTACATAGAAATCCCCTTAACTCTTCATTTTTCAGCGATTACATCTCAGTTATGGCTTTGATTTTGGTTGGGTCCACCTCTATTCCCCTTTAAGTGATGAGAAACCCTAACAACTTCTGAATAGTAACCCTGAAAGTGCACTTTGTGGATTCAGCCTCATTCTGAACTTTCTTAGCCTCTCAAAGAACTTCCTTAATGCCTCTAAGTGCCCCCTTCTTTCTTTGGATTTTACTATCATGTCATCCACATATACCTCTACTTCCTTATGGATCATGTCATGTAGTAACTTAGTGGCAAACCTTTGGTAAGTCGTACCTGCGTTCTTAAGTCCGAATGGCATTACCCTATAGCATAAGTTCCCCAAGGTGTGATGAAAGTAGTCTTCTCCCTATCCTCTAGTGCCATTAAAATCTGATTATACCCCGAGAATCTGTCCATAAAAGACAAAAGCTCATGTCCCATGGTATTATCAACCAGTACATCGATATGAGGTAAAGGGAAATCGTCTTTAAGGTTAGCTTTGTTTAAATCTCAAAAATCAACACAAACTCTAACACGACCATCCTTCTTTGGGACTGGCACTATGTTGGCAACACATTTGGGGTACTCGGTGACAATCAAAAATCTAGCTCTTAGTTGCTTTTCAACTTCCTCTTTCACTTTAAGCACCCATTCAGGCCTCATTCGCCTCAATTTCTGATTTACGGGTTTTGAGTTTGGGAAGAGAGGGATATTATGTTGGACTATCTCTGGATTAGTTCATGGCATATCATCATAAGACCATGCAAAGACAACTATGAATTCATTTAATAGTTAAATTAATTTTTTGTTGTCCTCATTGCTAAGTGTAGAGCCAATAAAAACATTTTGGGGATTACTTTCATTCCCAGATTAATTGTTAAAGTGCTCTCAGTGATTTTGCATTCAGACTCATTTTCTTTTTCAATTAATTTTTGCAATTCATCTGGAATTTCATCACATTCATTACATGTATCATATTCATTATGCGCAGTCGAGTAAGCAGAAATGGTCATATTCTCATTAATATTCTTTGGAGTAATTACAGCAAACATTAAAATAGTAAGACGCCTCATTTGGGCCATTATAGACTCCGGGGAGGGGGGATACCTATCACTAGATTCAAAAACCCATTCTTTGTTGACCCCTTGTTTGAGTTCCACAGTGTGGCAGCCCGGCAGATTCCCTGTCTCTTTTTCATTCTCCAGCTCTTCCTCCTTTTTTGGCTCTTCTCCCTCTGCTTTATTCTCTTCGATCTCTCATTTATTTTGACCTTCCCCATTTTCTTCCTTCACAATTTCTTCAAGATTACCCACTTCGGTCTCCTCGTTCTCCTCTACCAGCAAACTCTTCATTGCAGAACCATCTAATGTACAAATCCTATACTTGTCGGAGATTGGCTTTGCAGGCACCTATAAGCATGCATCTTTGTAATCAATTAACTCATGTGGGAAGAAGATCTCGAACCCTGGCTTTAAGCATTTATCCTTTCAATCCATCCACGGCTCTGGGAAGTCGTAGAAGGGGAAATCTTCTCCCTCCTTAATGAAGTACATACCCATTAAGCGACTTCGCATATGACCATAGTTGCATATCAACTGCTTTCTTTTTCTCTTTCAACTCCTGCCTTGATGGTAAATAACCCAACCTGTGAGTATGGGTTTATGTCTTGATATCTGGAAATTCTGACAAACCTTGGTGAATTCTTCCAAACCCATACCTAGAAAGAATCCCATTTTTCTCATAATCCCTGCGACCAACGGACTCGCCTATTAGTCAAAATATAACGGCAAAGACTCCTGTGGCTTCCCATCCTCTACCATGTTGATAAATTTGAATCCTCCCAAACTTGTTTCTTCCTTTTGTAACTAAACCTCCAAGATCGGAGCGCTTGAGGATGCTTCATTCACTCGGACCCAACTGTCCCCAAAGATTTCACAAACTTTGTTTTCCCAGATACATTTTACCTTTTGGTGAATTGTCGATGGAATTGCGCCCAAACTATCCAACCAAGGCCTACCCAACAGTAGATTAAAAGAGGTAGGGATGTCGATAATCTGGAACTCAACTTCCTTTTCCAATGGCCCAATAGTGAGATTAAGGAAAATGACGCCTATGACCTCCCTTTGAGTGTTGTCGTATGATCTCACTTTTTTCTCAGACGGTATGAAAGTCGATTCATCTAGACCCATTCTTTTAGCTATATGGAGTGGACACACGTTCAAAGTAGATCCATTATCAACGAGGCAAGCAGGCAGAGAATTTCCTAAACATTCAACGGTTATGTGCAAAGGCTTGTTATGGGTGGGTCCTCCAGGAGGTAAGTCTTTTGAGGTAAATGTGATACCAAGAGACGGAGTTTGACTGATCATTCCTGCGAGATCCTTGGGGGAAATGTTGATGGATACATCCGACTAGTTCAAAGCATCTAAGACAGCTTGTCTATGACGCTTGGAAGCAATCAGCAATCCCCAGATCGTGATATTGGCTTGAGTCTTTTTTATCTGCTTTAATACCTATCCTCCTCCTCTTCTTCATCTATTTTTCATTTTCCTTTTCCCAATTCTTGGCCCGGATGGTCTTCCTCTAGTTCATACGGCTTGAAATGTCTCCCCAATCGAGTCAAATGGCTCACCTCTTCCTTTATCCATAGATCGTCTTGTACTTCGGTGAGTCTTGGACTTTATTCTTCATCTTTTTTGCTCACATATCATAGGTCTTCCATTGTTCAATTGATGTTCTGGCTATCATCCCCCTTATACCAAATAGAGCTGTCCATTTCAGGTGCCCACCAGTCTGAAGTAGTAGCCTCCTCTATCTCTTTTCCCTTGCTTCTCCTTGCTTTTCCCATGCTTTCATCTGATGGCCTGCCTATAGTGTAGATCACTATATCTCTCGACATCTGATAAGATTTCTTTGGGTGACCCAGCTTTATGATCAATTGAGATGGATCGAAAGAATTTCCTTCACACTCCAAACAATGAATTCCCGATGGCGGCACAATGTGATGGTTCGCTAATGGGTTCTTGGTGACATTTGGTGGATTGGCAGGAGGCTTAGATATCACTTTCTTGTCTATTAGGTCTTGAATCTTGTGTCAAAACCTCAAGCATCAGTCAGTAGAATGCCCTTGTTCTTGGTGGAACTTACAGTACAAATCAGTTTTGAAGTTGGGGGAGACGAGTTTGACCTTGGTCAGGGTTCCATCAAACGAAGATGCCATTTTACTACCAGCCTGTCAAGAGCTGTGGACAATGATACTCCTAGATTTGAAAATTTCCTTGGCGACTTGTCCCCTCCTCTTCTTGGATAAGTTCTTCTTATGTCAAACTTCCTTTCCAATTCACTCAGTGCATTAACATCAGTTCCCACCTAATTCCCCGTGTTCCTCCCTGACCCAAACTGTGCTTGCAGCTGATTCTATCTTTACCTACAACCATATATCTTGATCAATTTTTATTTATTTTTAAAGAAAAACTTTTTCATTATATCTTCCCTTTTATCTTCTTCCTTTATTTTATTTCTTGATTTCGTCAAATGTTTGGTAAAAAGATGTTCATGAATGATTCACATATCACATAGATGCAATGCAAGAGTGTGTGCCAATTCTACACGTCAAAAGGAAAAAAAATCCTAATCCTAACACATAAGACACAAGCACATAAGATCATCATCCATGCTAAGTGTGCTAATTTCTCCTTTTATTTTGATCCTCATTACCTTAAACTTTTGAAACATACTTTTTAGATGATGAGATCTTAAAAATAATTCTCAAACATTTTGCTTCTCTTCTTTGAAGAAAATGTGTGGGTTGAAATTTTTGTTTTGAATTTCACTTGAAAAACACTTTTCCTAAAACATTTTCCAATATTTTGGATTTTTTAAAGATAATTATTAACAAAATATTTAGTTTGGAGTTTTAATTAAAGGTGAACTCCATAATTTTTGAAGAAGTGATTGAAAATTTTGAAGTAAAGATGGCAAGAATCCGTTTGCTTTCAAAGATAGATTTAAAATTCCTTGGGTAGAAGGATCACATGATCGGATTATCACTGTACTTTTCATGAATTCGGACACATACAAGGTCAATGATGCTTAAATAAACATGATATAAGAGATATAATCTTAAAAAACAAGATTTGGCATGTTCCCAAATGTCATAGGACATGAAGATGAATTGATCAAAAGTGATTAAGAGATTATATATCTTTCATCAGGCAAGTATCATCAACTCAAGTAATCCATTTCGGGCATATAAAACTCCCTACCACATAATCCTAGGAATTGATTTCCCTAATTTTGACAGGTTCTATAGAAGCTATGATGCAAAGGCCGGGTTTTGGTCAAATAAGGGACCCTTGACACACATCCGATAGGATGCTTCATTTACCAACACATGCTACGAGATCAAGGGTGATCACACAGTTCCATGATGGCTTGAACGACTGGGCTACCCCGAGCCTCCAAGGTCATAGTTCCGTGCAATCGACTAGTTAGACATGCAAGTGCAATGCAACGGGCACAGAAAAATTAATTAATTCGATTGAAAGGATGCTTTCAAGTCTAATCCTCAAGTAAACCCAAAATCAAAAATTCTAGTTTGTGAAACCAGAGATTCTGGGTTCAATCCCCAGCAGAGTCGCCAGATTGTGGATACTCGCAGTTTAACCACTATTTTTCATTTAAAACCTTTCTAAATTCAAACACGAGTCGGCAGTTAATTTTTAAGAAAAATTAAGAAACCTTTTTAAAAGCAAACTGATCTTTTGGAAACCAGAGATTTCTAGGTCTGGGGATTATGGAATGAGAGGGGAAGGAGCCCGTTGGACCAGAACACCCCCTCTCATCCTATCTCGTGATAGGCCTATACTTAAAATCCTTTTTAATTGAATTACAAATCTAAGCATGTCTAAAAGGGTGTAAGATTGCTAACTTTAAAATAGCATTCAAAATCACATAATTTCAGGTAGCAAGTCAGACTTTCAAAAATAGGAAAACCATACTTTCAACGGTTGGATCTTAATTATTTTTAAGTATGTTATGCCTCTATGAGCTAGCTTCTAATCCAAAAAGAAAATCAAAGATCAAACGGTTCAATCTCTGGGAATCGGGTGAAAACCAGACATCACTTAGGAATTTACAACTCTCTGTCCAGAGTTTTTATATGATTTTCTAAAAATAGCAAATAAATCTTAATGACTTCATTCTTTTTAGGAGGTCTTCTTAATACATTTAACTTCCTAGAAAAATTTATTCGAAGTCAAGAAAGCTTGATTAAGGTTCTGATCTACTAAGTTTAAAATGGACTTACTATTTTGAAATTTTGGACAGAAAGTGACTAGTTCACAAATCATAAGACCAAACCATCCTAAGTATAAAATCTCATCAAAATAGAAAATCATTGATGCATATATGAGTTAAGAAGAGTCTCCAATTGGTCTCATTCAATTTCCATCGACCATGATTTAATTAAAAATATTTGATCATAGTGGGTTCATGAATTCACTGTACCATTACCAACATTTTTAAATCATAAAAGTTATCAAGTCAACCCCTCTCCCAAGTTGATGATCCTTGAGGGATGTAAACTACTATTCTCCTCTCAAATTAATGGTCCTTGGAGACTAAATAAGACCAAATCCACATAGACCTTCATAGAATATAAAGAGAGTTCTATGAGATTCTGAAGTTGAAGGCTCCAAGTCATGAATTAAGACTTGAACCCATTCAAGCACGTGTGCATATAACTATGATCAACCTTAATCCCCATATAAATCATAGGATCATAGGTGACTATAGGATCAAACTCAAAGAGATCCAATGAGGTATTGAAGACCTCATGGATTTCCAAAGAAAATATAGGCAAAAGGAAGTAGAATCAAAGCTTTTTTTTCTTTTAAAAAAAATCCAAGTGAAGATTTTTTCACAAACTAATTTTATTTTAAACCCAAGCTCTTATTTAGATCCAAATCAATGAAAGCAAGTAAGAATTCAATCACAATTCTATGTGGTGTGTGATGAAATGGGGTAGGAAGAGATTTTTTAAAAATGTGAAAAGTCCTAAATCTATGAATTGTGATTGAATTCTAACCTAAGTCTAGATAGAATTAGAAGGTTACCTCTATAACCTCAAGGATTTCGTGGTGGTTGATGAAGATCTTCAAAGTTCTTCAAATTCTTCTCCAAATTCTTCAAAAAAAACTCGAGTTCTTCAAAAATCTCTTGATTTTTCTCAAATATCTCTTAATTTCTCTCATTCTCTCTCTATATTTTTGTTCAAGGAAAAGATCCCAACAATGGAGATAAAGGTCTCCTTATGTAGACCACTCTCATAGGGTCAATTGGGTAAATTCGGGTAAAAAACCCATGTGCAAGGATATTCCATAGGTTTTTGAGAAAAAACATTCTGTTACAGTGGGCAGCACTCACGGAGTTGTTTGCGGCACTTAGTGAATGCCATTCTGGCACTCAGTGAGTGCCACCGGCATCGCCGCTAGCCGCAGCTAACAGAATTGCTCACCTTTTTTTTATTTTTATTTTCAAATATATATTTGTATACTAAATGCATACTTATATATATATTTTCTTTTTTTTTTCCTTTTCTTTTCAAGATTCTTTTTCCTTTTCTTTTCTTTTCAAAATTCTTTTTTCTTTTTATTTTCTTTTCAAAAAAATTTTCTATTATCTATGTTTATTACTATCATTTGTATTTTGAAATTAATTTTCAAACTGTCTCTCTTAGACGTATTTTATATCAAAGTTTCCCCGAATACCTGATTTCTCTCTTTTTCTTCTTTCTTCCTTTTTTTTTTAAACGATTGAAGAATCCTCCGAAAAACTTGAATCATCTAGAAGACCTTCAAACTTTGTCGGACGTTGTCATCATTGGTCTAGTGGTAATCATCCCTTGAATTTGACGGTCGGTCAAAATTGGGGTGTCTACAGTCATCAGAAGTCATAACATGTATATTTCCTATGTAGCATAGGCTAGAATTTCATACCTCTCTCTAACTTTGAGGGAAGTACTAGAGCACTGATTAAACGTCAGATCTCAAATTTCAGATGATTCCTAAAAGTATTAATATGTTTTTCCCAAAATTTGAATATTAGGATTTTCATAAAAAGTTGCCAACGAGCCTAAGAGGTATCAAAACGTAGATCTTACCTCAAGGAGTTCAAATATGAAATCTGGTTGAAAACTAATAGACAAACGATCGTTGATCGACGTTGTAAAGCTCGTAGGAAGCAAATCTCCTTTCTCTCTCTCTCTCTAGGATGTTTGTTGTTGAGATATTTTGACAAATATCTCAACTCAAGCTATATATAGACATTAATCTCGAAAATTACGTTTACCTCCCCACGAGTTCTCAAATCTTCTAATTATCCCCCAAAATGTCTTAAACGTCTAATCCCTTGATTCACGAGTGAAAAACTACAAATTACTAAACTTTTCACTTAAGTTCCATTTGGGTCCAAAATCACGTTTTAAAACTAATTTATGTGGAATCTCTAGATAACCTACTTTTTCTGCAACGTATCACCTACGTTCTCACTACGATATTCAAAATGATCTAAAACAAGATCAACATTAACAGAAATTACTCTACACAGGTAAAGTTACTATTCATAATTACCATATTATGTCAAATAATATTTAATCACATAAATGTCATTTAAGCACGATAATGCCTCATGAATTACCAACTTCATGTGTCCTCACTTGACACGCACCATTGACCCATAGTCAACTTCATCTCAATTATTAATCAACATTAATAACTCTAGAATTAAAATATGCAATTTAAAATAAGTGATTTTCCCCGAGACGGGTGTGATAGAGAGAGATAATAGGAGAAGAAGAAGACCCAAGGTTCCCTAAGTTAAACCCATCCCTCCTTTCCATTTTTGATCATCTACATGCCCTCATAGATGCCTTAGCACCACATGCATGCATCCCAAATAGAGCCTTAAGCTCTAAGCTTGATATTTCAAACATCACCAGAGCCCCTAAAATATGTACCAAACTGACCCTCGTGACTCCCAGATACCCCCATTTGAGCAGCTATTCATTTTATACACGTTTGGTAGGCATGCAATGGATTATTCCCATTTGGCTGAATAGAATAATGGACTGGTAGGACCTTCAAACGAATGAACCCAACCTCCAACTTCTAGCATGTGATAGAGGAGAGGTAGACGATCCCTTTGGCGTTGGAATCATGGATTTTCATGGGGAGGAGAGAGAGTTATTGTCCTTGGAAGTTTTTTGGCAAGCCCAAATTTTTTGGTGACCCTGTTTCACCGCAGAAGATGATGGGTATTAGGGTTATAAGAACTGGGTTTGGGTCGAGATTCGGTTGGACTGGTATGTGTGTATTAGGGTATGGGTTTGGTTTAGGGTCAGGTTTAATTAAACCCATGGACCCTTTTATTGGAACGACGCCATTTTGACGTATCGGGTTGGTTCGCGGATTTGGTTCAGGTAGTGTTGTGAGTGTAATTGGTTAAGGGTTCAGGTTCGGGTTCGGGTTCGTGTTCGGTCTTGGTTAGGAATTCGGATTGGATCATTTTCTTAGTACATAGGGAGTATCCGTATAAGTTGGATCGGGTTAGATTTGACCCAATGGGTCTCTGGGTTGGGTTTTCTTGTGTCTCTTAATGGGTTACCCGTACAGGTTTGGGCCGGGTCTAGTTTGACCCAGTGGGTCACCCATTTGGGTTTTGTTGTGAGTCTAAACGGGTTACCCATTCTCGGGTTGACCTGGTAGATTTTATTAATATTATTACTTCTTAATAAGTTTAATGATTTTAATTAATATAAACAAGGTTTTAAATGTGTCATTAATATTCTTATATTGTAGAATATAATTATACAATACTCTTAATATACTGAGCACAGTTATATTATTATTATAATATATTATTTATTTAGTATTTTATATATATTAAATCAATCATTTTAAAGGTATTTAAATAGATTTTATATGCCTATGAACATTATTAAATTCTAGCAAATTAAAAGATATGTCCCTAAGAGTATTTTATACTATATTATAAATTATAAAGGTATAATACTATAGTTTAGTATTTTTAATAATTTATTAGAGCAATTTTACGAGTATATTCATTATTATAAATACTAATCAAGCTCCAAAAAATTATGAGAAAAATACCAACAGTGTATTTTAAAGTATAGTATTTATTAAAAATACTTCCAATTACTGATTTCTCAGTTTGGATATATGTATGTAATTAAATCTCTTTGGGGGTATTTTCTTATATATATTATCTTCATTAATTCATATTAAACTAAGACTCCGATAAATACGCGGTCAGCTCCCAGAGTGTTACAATAATGTCTAGAACACTACCCTTAAGTCTCATGACTTTTCAAATTGGTCGAAAATACAGCCTATCTTTAGGGCCCATGTCAATGTAGAAAAGCCTTGTCTTTGGCCTCGTAAAATGCGACAAACTCCAATTTGAGTCTAGTCAATGGCATTGGACTTAGAATAACACGTATATCACTACCTTGAGGTTTGTATCCTCATTTGATAAAATTACCATTATGCCACTATAGTTGGCACTCAACTTTATCTTGTTTCTTCTGTTTATTGTTGTAGAACTTGACGGTTAGCTTCTACCGAGGTTCTGAGCTTGCTTTATTATCTAGGTGAGTTTTCTAACCTCACTTTTAGCCTAATAAGATTATGTTAAGAATTCATAAGCTACCTGTACAATGTGTTGTATAGTATTATGTTGGTTATGATGCTATGTATTCTAATACATGTATTGCTATGACTATTCGTGATATGATAGTGCTATCGCATAGATGAGCATTTTAAGAGTTTTATCTATATATCTTGTTTGATATCAAATCCATGTAATATGATCCATGTTTATACGTCATGTTTTCACTGTTACGATGATAAATACACATTTTACGATGATTAGTGATCAAAGTAGATAACGCATGCCATGTTAATAAAGTAAAGAATGAAGGTAGATTGCATATGAGTAACGGTAATGGATACACATGCATTTCATGACATGTGTAAGTATGCATTACATGGAAGAGTGGATGAGAATGTGAATGAGATATGAGAACGAGAAAGAGATGTGAATCTTGGATTCGCTGGATCAACGACAGACGAGCCGGGTGGACATGGATGGCTAGGGTTCCTAGCACTCCTATGGTTGAAGACGTCTCATGTATCATTGAAGACGTCCGACTAGTGCTCTAATATACTTCTCAGTCGTGCAGATGACCGATGAGAGTATACACATGGTTGAAGGCGTCCTATGTGCCAATTCCATTGTTTATAGATAAATGCACCATGAAGATGTTCGGCGGTCAATCTAGGGAATAAGATGAATATAGGACCCATCGTGTAGACAACCGGTGTGGCCTATTGTACATGATATGATGAAGCAGCTATAAAAGTATTTACCATCCTTGATGCACTACGTGTGGTTAAGCGGATGAGAAAGAGAGAGTGATGAGAATGAGTTGATGAGTGAAATTATTTGGTTTTGAAAAGCTTTGATTTTGAGAAGTATTGGTTTTGAAAAGTATTTGTTTTGAAAAGTATTTATTTTTGAAAAGTGTTATGAGTGAGTTGCATTGGTCATGCATTTGTACGCACAAGGATAAAATAAGGATAATGTATTCTATAATGAAATGTTTAACTATTTACATGTTTATGTTAAGACATTTGCTATGTCCATGTAAGATTGCGTCTTTTTGATAAGAGACTAACCGTATCTTAAGATACAGAACAATAACGTGAGTTGAGTGATAATTGTATTTTTATTGGTTAGTGTGCGGTTGAGACTCTTACTCAGCTTTGTTTCAAAACTGACGGCATATTATGCATTGGGCTTTCCCATGTCCAGAGTATTGCCAGTTTTGTTTAGATAGAAGAGCTCAGGATGCAGTGCTGAGGAGTAAGGAAGGATAGAGCCGTGCTGGAGTCTAGAAGATAGTTTCTTATGTTTTTAAGTTTATGTATTAAGTTTAGTACGGCCTCTTGTAATAAGTTCGAAGTTATTGTAATTCTTGTTTTATTTATGCTGCATGTAATTTATATTTCAGTTATGATTAAGTTACGTTTGTGTTTACGATTAGCAATTCCCTTATGATTAATTGTGTTGAGTTATAAGGATAGAACGGTTATCCATCTAGTCATGTATCATTGGGTCCAAAGGCAAGAAATTTTAATTCCCTACTTTGCTATGCCTAGTCGTGATGAGGGTGTTACAAAATTTTCAGAATTTTTCGGATCAAAATCGGTTTGAATCAGAATATTCGTGCAATGTTGCAGCCCTAATTATAGTCATAAACAATCTAAATAAACAAAAGTACAATGAACCCTAAACATTTTTATAAGATTATAGGTCTTGTTTGGCAATAGTTTTTAAAATTTCTAAGTGATTATAGAACTTTAAAACCTAAAATGAAACCATTATGTAAAGTTGTATAAGAAACTTGAATCAGAGAAATTTATAATTAGCAAAAACTAGCTTGAGGAGGTTGAGTCCTAAAGCAATTTGTTCGGCTCCAGGTGTTCGCTGAATTGGTCTGAAGTAGCAAGACCAGCGGGGCTATGAGAGTGTGTTTGATAACCCACTAAGTGCTGAAAATGAAAATTTTTACTACTTATTTCTTTTCAGTTCTTTTGATAAAGTTCACTTAATTAAAAAAATCGCAAAAAAAAATTCACTGAAAGCTTTAAGTGAAAAAATTTTACTAAAAACAATCATTGAATACAGTCTGTTTTAGCACTTAAAATACCGTTTTCTATATTTTAAACTAAATTGCTTAAAAATTTTAATACTTTAAATTCAACACTTAATTTTTAGTATTTAAGTTTTTCATTTTATCTAATGGACCCTACGTTTCTATCTATTATAAGTTTCTAATTGATCATGAGCTCTTTTAGCTGCCACAATTTGGTTGAATTGCAGGAGCAAAAGTTAATGTCAAAGAGGCTATCCAAAATAAGAACAAATTTATGCACTCATTTTTTGCAAAATCATTGCTCACCCAAACATCTCATTGGATGAACATGTGTTGTGGTGGACACTAGCCGAGCATTGCCGAGTTTGCTCGCGAGCCTTTTCACGAGCTCGCGAGCTTGCTCACGACCTTAAATGAGCTGAGCTTTCAAGTGATCAAGAGCTTTCTCATGAGCTTTGAAATGATCTTTTTTGCGTGCCCTTGAAAACTATATAGTTTAATGATAAATGAGTCATCAAGCCTATTTACGAGGTTTTCCATATTTTCTCTAAAATAATGTAGTTTTATAATAAATATATGTGATCGGCGACAAATAGTTACCGTTTATAGTCCTGAAGATACGCTTTGTGAGCCCATTTCATTTAGTTATTAGTTGTTTTTTAATAAGTATTCTATATTTTGTAGGTTTTGGAGCTTTAACTTTAAAATGCACAAAAATCCAATTATCAGTGACTTTGGAAGTCATTCTGGGCTCAAAAGGTGATTCTGGTGAAAGTTGAATGTAGTAGTAGTCTCGGAAAATTTTTGACAAGAAAAACTTTGGATTTGAGAATTCTGTCCAGAGATATGAAATGTAGATCTTCAAGTTACAAACGCATGGCCGCAAACGGAAAGTCAATCTGAGGTCTGAGCAAAAAGTTATCGCAATTCTACGATCGTTGCGCAGTATAGTGAAGACTACCTCGCGCGAGTGACTTGTGAAAAAAAACCAAAAATGCGTATTTTGTTAAATTAAAGTGCCCAGCGAAGGTGGTTTATGCATGTGACATCCAGAAACTTAAATATAGCAGTTTTAGTGCAATTTGGCTTAGGAAAGCTTCCTAAATCCTTCCAAAATCTATATAAATCCTATTCTAAATCAAATTTAGGGTTACACAACATTACACAACATTATACACATCCTCTAATAACAAAAACCTTTAGCCATTGAAGAGAGAGAATCAAGGAGAAGAAGAAGAAGACCAAGCATTCACATGGCCTCCTCCATCAACAACTTGCCATTCATCGATTCTGTGGCCGCTTAGACCGATATCTAGGGTTTCAATGAAACCTTAGCCAGGTAATATGGTGTAATTTATGTTTTTTCTTTTAGATTTATTATGTATGGATGATGATTACATGTTTAGAGGATTTTTTTATAATAAAATCAAACTTTTATTGATTAAAGCGTTACTTTCAAAGTTTATTCTTGTTTTAGATCTATTTTGAATGTGATGTGCTCAATGATCTATATTTGTTGTGCTTGTATGGATTATTTATATGTAATGGTGCTTAATTGAATTGTGATATCAAGTAGTCGAATAGTTCATGCCTAGGGAAGACGGAGTGTGCCGCAACCCTAGTATAGTGTGAGACACTCCGTGTCAACCGAAGATGAATTATGTTGATGCTTGAATCGTAGTTATCTTCTTGACGGAGGAATTGGGCTTGTAGCTACGATTCTCCACTATCATCTAATGTAATAAGCTAATTGAATGCATAAATACCCTTATTATGAAGCTAGTGGTGGATTTGCAATCTTAGGTTCAATACACATATTTATCAAAACAACTTTTAATCGCTTTCATAGTTTAGATTTATTTCCTTAGTTTCTTAGCTTAATTAAAATCAAAATCAAAATTCTATTTTCTTAATTAACTAGGTTTAGGTTTTAAAATTAAAGTGCTTTAGTATTTCAATCTCTGTGGGTTCGACCTTTACTTCCGCACTACAAATCGTAGAAAGTAAAGCATACTTTATATCTTGATTTTAACAAGATCAATTTTTGGCGCCGTTGCCGAGGATTGCAAAATACTACCTTTAGTTTTAGAATCTTAGTTTAGTTAATTCGTAAATATTATATTAGATTTTCGTTTTCTTATTTTGCAATTTTGTTTCGAGCCACTTAAAAATTATCCGTATTTTGCAGCTCTCAAGTAGTCAAATCATAGCAAGTTGGAGTGGAATAGCGGTGCACATCAGCGGAGCTTACAATTATAAATAAAAAGTGTAATAAATCAAAATTTCAATTACATTGCTTCCTTTAAAATTCACTTCAAACCACTATAAGTTAGGGCAATGAGACGCACAATTTGCATTAGTTTAGGAGTGATTTGCACATGCATTAGCTAGGAAACCTGGGGCGCTGAGCTTTGACGTGAATCACTACATAACAGGATAACTTTCATGCATCATAGTAGTTGTGTGCTTGTTGTCTTATTTGTGTGGTTGCTTTTAGTATTTGTTTGAGTCAGTCTTTATCTTAGTGTCGTTTTTTTTTTAGTTTATGTTTGGTACGCGTTCAAGTAAACCTGAAATACATTCTTTCGATCCTGAACTTGAACGTACCCTAAGAGTCAATAGGTCCTCAACCCAAGCTTCTAGAGCTCGGTTGATAATAGACGACGAATCAACTCCAAAACCGTCGTTATTTCAGGATGAAATTCAAAGCACCCTTAAATGTTTAAGAAAAACTCAAACTATTAACAGCGAATCTATTCCAATGGCCGACTTTGGAAACAACGGGAACAACGAAAATAATAGAAATGACCCTAACATACCTCAACCCCCTCCACTAAAAGACTATTTCATTCCTATGGCCTACACACCACAAGTAGGTATCGAATTACCGGAGGTGACGGCATCTCACTTTGAGATAAAGTCATCTACCATCACACTTCTTCCTTTATTCCATGGACGTATTAAAGAAGATCCTTATCATCACTTAGGAGAGTTCTAAGACATATGCTCTACACTGAAAATCTAAAATCTAATTGATGATGAATTAAAATTGCGTCTCTTTCAATTCTCCTTAAAGGATAAAGCTAAGTCTTGGCTCCAATTTCTTGAGCTAAACACTATTAAAACATGGGAAGCATTACATACCGCATTTTTACAAAAGTTTTTCCCCATCGCAAAAACTAATCAAATAAGAAATCTATAATGAACTTTGTGATGCAAGATGGGGAAATACTCTATAACACCTGGGAACAATTTAAAGAATTATTGCGCTCTTGCCCACATCATCAAATTCCCAAGTGGCAATTGGTACAGATATTCTACGAGGGACTTGTTCCCTCACTTCGTAATACTGTCGATGCCGTTTGTGCGGGTACCTTCCTACACAAAAGCGCTGATGAGGCATGGAAAATATTTAAAACATTAAGTGAGAATACGATGCATCAAGCTGTCTCGGTACGTCCAGAAGGGTATCTTCCACCTAAACCCAAGCGAGAGGAGCGTTTCGAGTCAAATCATTCAATCGAAATACAAGAACTGTCTAAAAAACTTGACAGATTAATGACAATGAACCAAACGTCAGGTTCACCCTCTTACGAAATTTGTCAAATATGTTCCGATCCTTCGCATTCCACACTTGCATGCCCATCCACGTCTCAATTTCCAGAATTCGTAGAGCAACATATACACTCTATTCAACAATTCCCACAAAGTTAAATCCTAGGATGACTGATTTTTCTAATACTTACCGACCCCAATTTTAACAGAGTCAATACCAACACCCCCCTCCTAATCCCAACCCTCCAAGAGATAACGCTTTTGAGGCAAAGGTGTTGGCGTCCCTTAAGACTATTGAAATGCAGTACAAGCACAAGCACAGCACAAATAGTGCACTCTCACACACAATCCATTGTGAAGCTTAAATCCCAAATGGGACAAGTAGCTAATGCAAGGAGTCATAGAAACGAGGGTAGGTTGCCTAGTTAACCTATTCAAAATCCAAAGGGACAATTTGAGAATGGGGGTTCGAGTGAGCAAGTAAATGCCATCTCAACTAGGATGACTATTCGAGAAGAGGAAGTTGTTGAAATTCCGCATGAGCGTAAGAGAGAGGTAAACATTAAATTGAATCAAGAGAAGGGTGAGGACACAAACCGAAGTAGAAAAGAAAATGAACCGGTCCCGACAGCTTATGTTCCAAAACTGCCCTTTCTACCAAACGTTGAAGAACCGTCACATTTTTCAAAGAAAGGGTTGAAAACGGAAGATATACTCGAGGTATTTAAACAAGTTAAAATCAATATTCCATTCCTTGATGCTATTAAACAAATTCCTGCATACGCTAAATGTCTTAAAGACCTATGTACTCAAAAGCGTAAGTTGCACAGTCATACTCCGGAAAAGGTCTTTCTCACGGAAAAAGTAAGTTTGATTTTCCAACACGCTCCTCCAAAGTATAAGGATCGAGGAACACCAACGATATCATGTGTCATAGGTGACACTGTCATTCATTGTGCTCTCCTTGACTTAGGAGCGAGTGTGAATCTCTTACCCTACACGATTTATAACAATTAAGTCTAGGTAAACTTAAACCCATGGCTGCTACCATACAATTAGCGGATCATTATATTAAAATCCCTAGAGGAATCGTTGAGAATGTCTTGGTAAAAGTTGATAAAAGTTATTATCCCTTCAATTTCATGGTCCTTGACACCGAATCGGTGATAGATGCTAGGAAACACACTCATGTCATCCTTGGTTGCCTCTTCTTAGCAACTGCTAACGCTCGTGTCAACTGTCGAACATGGGTAATGAAAGTGTCGTTCGGAAATATGAACATTAAATTAAACATTTTTAACGCTATTGATCAACCTCCCAAGGATGATGATTACCTAAGTGTTGAGGATAGTGCAATTAGATGAACAATTGAACCCCATAAAGAATTAAAAGGAAGTATGGATAATAGAATAGTGAGTAATGAGCAGATGTATCTGAATAACCTGGATCCTAATGATGAATTTACTCGGAAGGTGAGAAATCGATTTGAACATAATCAGGGAGAATCGTCGATCGAGTTAACAAATAATGACATTATTTCTGCGTTCCATCGGAGTCTTTCTAATGCCTTTAAGGGTACAAAGTCCGAGTTATGGCCTTCATAAGTCTTGAGGTAGAATGGTCTAGCTGAAGACGTAAAAGACAGCGCTCCTTGGGAGGCAACCCAAGCTTTATTTTGTTCATTTTTTCTTATCTTTTAACGCTTTTTGGGTCATTTCAGTAAGTTTTTGAGTACTCTGGACAAGCTTGGGGGTCAGAGTAAATTTATTTTGAACTTATATACATTGAAAGAGAGAGAAAAGAGAAAAAGACCAAGTCGCGCGTGCGACAGGTTGCTCGTGCAAGATTTTACCTTAGAGGAAATTTTTTCAAATTTTTTATAATGCCCTCAGTTTCTATTCGCGCCTCAAGTCGCGCGTGCGAGGGGTTTGCCCGAGCGGCCCACTCGCATGATCCTTTGCCTTAGGAAAATTTTTTTCTAACCTTTAAAACAAGCCTCAGCATTGCCTCGCGAAAGGACTCGTGCGCGCAAAGGTCGCTCGCGCCGCCCGCTCGTGCGAGGGAGTGTTTTTTATGTTTTTCTCTCTGTTCTCTTACCATCTTTCTCCCAAAACCTGGTCAGTTGTTTGTTCCTTTCTGTTTGTTCTTTACAACCCTTTTAGATCGAGTCATTCTTTGTTTTGATGATTCCATTTATGCTTGTTCTTTTCGGTTTTAGTTTAGTTTATGCCACATTCTACATTTGATATTTATGTTTCTATTCGCTATCGTTGTTATTTTGTTGTTTATTTTCTTTTGTCAAGTATTGAAAGGTGAATTAGTGTCTCTATATGGATCAATTGAACTTTATCATCATATTCATTTATGTTTTTTGGTTTGTGATTGTCGAGATTGAGGTAATGTCGTTCCTTCCTTACATACTCTCCTTTCTTTCATTTTAGTGTTTTATTGGGGACAATGAAAGGTTTAGGTGTGGGATTATGCATTCACATGCACATTATATGCACCGATTTTTCAAAAATAATTCGATATTTGTGCTGAAATAAACGATGTTACCGACGTTTTTGTAATCTTGAGTCGATACTTCTTGTTATGTAACTTGGATTGTTACAGAATGGAAAATATGAGAAGATGTGGTTAACCAATTTCTGAAGTCATGATGTGACATTTTAGGATATGTATCGTTTGAATTGTAGTTTTATATCATAGATTTGCACACAAACCTATGCAGTGCACGTAGTCGCTTGAATATATGTTTGATGTGAATTATAATATGATTCGGATTTCTAGATAACACATAGTGTGGAGACTAGACCCAGTGAGCTTTTGAGCCTATCTTTTGAATTTAGAGGGTTATAAATGCATTTTGTGTTTATCGAATTTCATTGAAATAGCACATTAATTCATTGTTTAGTCTCATTATTCTTGTCTTGCTTGATAGTCAAGTTAAAATATTTGTTACCATGCTAAATAATCTTCCGTCGTAAACGTTGAAAAATCGTATCACCCTAGGACATGATTGCAAAGCGGGGGTATTTGTAAAATACAACCGCGCTAAAAGAAAGAATTGCATTAGTTTTGATCACAACTTCCCGTTTTATCTGCAATTTGCATTACAATGCTAGTTTTAGACAATATGATTAATCTATGATAAGTTGTATTGTTTTAGCTACTATTTGTGCAGGTTAATGCTGCTGTATAAAAGACTGAAAGATTTGATAAAAAGGAGATGCTTTGTTTCAAAGAAGGAAGACTGAAGAAGAATTGCAGAGTTCGAGCGATCGACATAGTTCGAGCGATCGAGGTTTCGATCGATCGAAGGAAGTTAAAGCGATCGAAATTTCAAGACGTTCAATCGATCTAGAAAGTTTCGATCGATCGAAAGTGCCTTTTATCAGATTATACGCGCATGCAGCAGTTGCGGGTTTTAAACCCTAGCTCTTAGGTTTACTATATATATTCATATTGTATACGTCCAAAAGGGACGCCCAACTTTGTTTATCAGTTTTAGATAGAGAAGAGAGAGTTTTTCCTTGATTTTTGTAGGTTTCATTGAGGATTTATCATTGTGAACCGGATTTCTTTAGTTAATACAAGTTTATCTTCATTCCAGGTTTTTGATTTATTGTTTATCTGTTTTCTGCACTTAGTTAATCGTAGTTTACTTGTTAATCTCGTAGTGTTTTATGTTAGTTAGATTACAATCACTAGTTTTATAGTTTTAATGTAAAACTTTCAAACAAACATAGTTTTAATGAACCTTTACGTTAAATATCAATCTGTGGTACTCCAGACAATGTCTGAGTAGTCCTAGGGTTGGGAAATCGCGATGAAATCGTGATTTTAGGCCTCTGCCATGCAGTATTTTTATTCCTGTGTTCGATCGATCGAAAGTATGTCGATCGATCGAGACAGTGACTTAGTCGAGCGATCGAGTAAATATCGATCGATCGAGAGATGAAGATATTCGATCGATCGAAAGCGCGTCGATCGATCGAGGATTCTGATTCTTGAGAACACCCAAAACAGTATTCTAAGACTTTCTGTTTTAAGGATTTGTTATCAAACTGTCCCCAAATGCTTAGTTTGTCAAAACAGTCTTTAAACTTAAGGCCTTAAGGCATTTTCTTTCAATATATTTTGCAAACCATCTTCAATGCTAACACCATTGAGGATGCGAGTCTTAACTATTGAATTAAACCGCTTTTGCGTATTTCAATTTAACTGTGATGATATGGTCCCGGTCATGAAAGGGCTATTGATTCTATATCTTTAGAGAAGTACAGAATACTGTAGTAGGTGTACTCCTTTGAGCTTAATTGCAATTGCATGGTAGAAGGTTAGGTCACGGTGGATTCGCGTGATCCCAACACTTTCTTTTATTAAGGAGAACCGTTTTTTTTTAGAATCTTGCTTAGTTAGTTAATCGTTAGTTAAGTTAATTTAGTTGTCTTTAATTCTAGTAGTTGTTAGTTGTGGAACTTTGTGTTCTGCACCATCATTTAAACTTATTCATTTTATTTTGCTTTCTTTTAGAGGTTAGTCTAATTCAATAGGTCAACACCTTCCCTGTGGGATCGACCTGGTCTTACCAGATATTACTTGCACGTCTACCTACACTTGGGTATTGCACACGAGCGCACACAGAAAATATTCGTGTCAAGTTTTTGGCGCCGTTGCCGGGGAAGGCAACGATCAATTCTTTAGATTACCTCAGTCTCTCTTCATCTCTTTCTATTTTCCTTTTCTATTCTTTTCAGTTCTTTAGGTAAGTTCTCACCCTAGGGACTCTCCTAGTTCATGTCCGAGAATTCTATTGAAGGATTCTTTGGAAATCCATTCTACCGCTCTGACTCTGATAGTTCCATCAACCCGATAATCACTCCAACTGCATCAATGGATGATCATCAGAGTGAAAATGGTGACAATGTTGTGGTGCCAATTGATGAGACACTCCATCCTCTTTGCGATCTAATGCAACCAGAACATGCACTTACGCCCTCTTGCATTCAAATCCCACCGCATAATGGCGAATTTCAGTTTCGCAATGGGATGATTCAATTGCTTCCCACTTTTCATGGGATGGAAAGCGAGAAGGCGTATTTACATGTCACCGATTTCGAGGATGTTTGCAAAACATTCTCGCAAAATTGTCCTAGGGAGGTGACGCATTTGATGCTATTCCCCTTCACGTTGAAAGATAAAGCGAAGGCGTGGCTTCACTCCCTAAAGCCTAATTCAATTTTCACCTGGCATGCGATGAGCACTGCGTTTCTGAAGAAATTCTATCCTACTCGCATGACCACAGATCTTCAGCGTCAAATTAATTCCTATAAACAAAAGAGCAATGAAACCTTCACACAAGCGTGGGAGCGTTTCAAAGATTTGCTTCTCTCATGCCCACACCATGGGTTTGAGAAATGGCGAACGATCAGCTTCTTTTATCAGGGATTGAATGGTGAAACAAAGAAGTTGGTGGAAACAATGAGCTCTGGGCCATTTCTGCGAAAAAACACTGAAGAGGCTGAAGCCCATTTCGAATGGTTAGCTGAATACGCTCATGAATGGTCAAATTCTGACAATATCTCACGATCACAGATATCCTGTGTAGAAGAGAAAAGCCTATATCAGCTAACCAATGAAGATCGCCTCATGACTAAGTATGCAGAGCTAGCAAAGAAGGTGGAAGAGTTAAGCATGAAAGGAGAGAGTTCTAGGCAAGTCATGCCTGAAGAACCATGTGGCACATGCAACATGTTGGGACATACAACTCAGTATTGTCCTAATGTGCCATATTTTCAAGAGCAAGCCCCTGTAGAGATGAATGCCATGCAAGGTTTTCGAGGGGCGGGGAATTCCAACAATACTTTTCAAAGTAATAATAGATGGAATCACCCCGGTTTTGATTGGAGAAATAATGCTGGGGCCCAAAATCAATATCAACAGCAGCCCTACAACAATAATCAATATCAAGGGCAAAACAATAGGCCGCCCCAGCATTACAATCAAAACAGAACTAATCATTACAATCAGGCTCAACCCTCCAATGCACCACAAACCAATGCCTATGTGCCCCCGCACAAGAAGGTACAAGAAGAGGAGCCACTTGCTAATGCCAATCTAACGCAGTAACTCATCCAAATGATGAGTAAAATGTCTGCCACGTTAGAGAGGATAGATGCACGGCAAGAGAACTCAGGAGGAACATTCCCTGCCCAACCACTTCAGAACCCCAAGGGACATAACAATGGTCCTAACAATCAAGAACATGCTAAAGCTGTGACCACACTGAGAAGTGGAAAAATCATAGAGAAAAGCATACCTCTGTCCACTCCCGAAGTGTACAAAGAGGGGGAAGTGTTGGATGAAGAAGTTGAGCTACCATCTGCTCGAGAGGAGGAGCCGTCTACTAATGACGAACCAATAAAGGCAAACACCGAAGCTCCTAGAGTAGAAGAAGAAGTTGAGCAAAGGTCTGGAAAGGAATCTGTTGAGGAGGAACCACCAAAATGCCCCTTTCCTGCACCTTATCCTCAACGGTTGAAGAAACCCAAGAATGAGACGAAGAATCAGGAGTTTTTGGAATTGTTTAAGCAAGTTAAGATTAACCTTCCACTCCTAGATGCTATCAAGCAGGTGCCGGCCTATGCTAAGTATCTCAAAGATCTATGCACGGTCAAGAGGAGGCAAAGCGTGAAGAAACATGCTTATGTCGCGTGCCAAGCTAGCGCGATCATTCAAAACGAGTTGCCTCCAAAACTCAAAGATCCCGGTACACCTACTGTCTCATGCAGAATTGGGAATCAAAAGATAGACAACGCACTCCTTGATTTAGGAACAAGCGTGAATCTGCTGCCATATTCAGTCTATAAACAGCTAGGGTTGGGTGAACTCAAACCCACTCGAGTTGCTTTGCAGTTGGCAGACAGATCTGTGAAGTACCCTAGAGGGGTATTAGAGGACGTTCTGGTCCAAATAGACTCGTTTGTATTTCCGGTGGATTTTGTGATATTGGACACAGAACCTGTGTCTAATCCTGGTGCACATATCCCGGTTATCTTTGGACGGCCGTTCCTCAACACCATCGATGCCACAATCAAGATTAGAAGTGGTATCATGACAATCGTATTCGGGAACATGACATTGAATGTCAAGATCTTTTCCAATCCCCGACCTGAAGAATACGATGATGAGGAGGAAGTCCATTATATAGACACGGTCATTGAAGATGAAGTTGACTTGGTCGACTACAAAGATCCTTTGGAAGTTGTGATGACACAATTTGGCGATAACTATCAGCCTGAAGAGTCAACTCCATTGGATGCTGACCTAAACCAGACGTGTCTTATGATGGATACGAAAGAGGAGGATAGAGCCGATTGCATGTGGGTAATGCCATATGAACAACTGCCTCCTAAAACCAAGTTGGTAATGCCCTCTAGTTTCCAGTTCCCGGAGTTAGAATTGAAGGAGCTTCCAAAAGAGCTGAAATATGCATTCCTAGGAACTGAAAAAGCTTATCCTGTAATTATTTCATCGGCTTTAACTCATGAACAGGAAAGTAAGCTAGTGGAAATGCTGAAAAAGCACAAAGATGCTATGGGATGGACAATTGCTGACCTCAAAGGCATAAGCCCATCCATATGCACGCATAAGATATATCTGGAGGAAGACGCCAAACCCTCAAGGCAAATGCAAAGGCGTCTGAATCCCAACATGCAAGAAGTAGTAAAGAAGGAAGTGCTTAAACTGCTTGATGTTGGGATGATATATCCGATATCTGACAGTCCTTGGGTTAGTCCTACCCAAGTAGTTCCAAAGAAAGCGGGCATAACAGTTATTCCGAACAAAGAGGGTGAATTAGTACCAACACGTGTCCCCACTGGATGGAGGATGTGCATTGACTACAGGAAGCTAAATACTGTGACCCGAAAGGATCATTTTCCTTTGCCATTCATGGACCAAATGCTAGAACGGGTGGCGGGTCATAAGTATTACTGCTTCTTGGATGGATACAGTGGGTATAATCAAATTGAGATTGCTCCTGAAGATCAGGAGAAAACCACGTTCACGTGTCCATTCGGTACTTTCGCCTACCGACGAATGCCATTTGGCTTATGTAATGCACCAGCTACCTTTCAGCGGTGCATGCTAAGCATCTTTAGTGACATGGTCGAAAACATCCTTGAAGTTTTCATGGATGACTTTTCAGTATTCGGCCATAGCTTCGAGGATTGCCTCAGCAATCTCGAACAGGTTTTAATGAGGTGTGAGGACAAACACCTAGTCTTGAATTGGGAGAAGTGTCACTTTATGGTGACCAAGGGTATAGTTCTAGGCCACATAATATCCGATGAAGGAATCCAAGTGGATAAGGCTAAAATCGACATAATCTCAAATCTACCTGTCCCCCGTACAGTGCGAGACATTCGTTCATTTTTGGGACATGCAGGTTTTTATCGTCGATTTATCCAGAATTTCAGTGCAATCTCTCGACCCCTTTGTCAACTTCTTGTCAAAGATGCACCTTTCGAGTGGTCAGAGAGTTGCCAAAAGTCCTTTGAGGATCTAAAAGATCTACTCACCTCCGCACCTATAATACAGGCACCCGACTGGAGTTTGCCTTTTGAATTAATGTGCGATGCTAGTGATTACGCCATTGGCGCAGTTCTAGGCCAGAGGAAGGACAATAAGCCACATATGATATACTACGCCAGCCGAACTTTAAATGAGGCTCAAATGAATTACACTACTACTGAAAAGGAGCTGCTGGCCGTAGTATTCGCTCTGGACAAGTTTAGGTCTTACCTGATAGGGTCGCCAATCGTCTGTTTTACAGATCATTCGGCCCTCAAGTATCTTTTGTCAAAGAAAGACGCTAAACAACGGCTTATTCGCTGGATACTCTTACTCCAAGAGTTTGATTTAACAATCAAGGACAAGAAAGGAGTAGAGAATGTGGTTGCGGATCATTTATCCCGGTTGACTTTTACCGATAACACTGAATCCCAATCCATTAAAGATGAGTTCCCAGATGAACAGCTACTGGCAGTAAGTAGTCTGCCTTGGTACGCTGATGTGGTAAACTACCTCGTCACGGGTGAGACACCGACTCATTGGTCGAATCAAGATAGGAAACGGTTCCTCTCGTTTGCACGCCATTTTTTCTTTGATGACCCATACCTTTTCAAATACTGTGCTGATCAGGTCATCAGGCGTTGCGTACCCAACGAGGATATAACCGTAATATTAGCGTCATGCCATTCTGAGGCATGCGGTGGCCATTTTGCGTCACAGAAGACCGCACAAAAAGTGTTGCAAAGCGGTTTTTACTGGCCCACAGTCTTCAAAGATGCTTATTCCTTTTGTAAGACATGCCAACGCTGTCAAAAGCTTGGAACCATTTCTAAAAGGAATTCTATGCCTCTAACCCCTATCATCACAATTGAGATATTTGATTGTTGGGGCATAGATTTTATGGGTCCATTTCCCAAGTCGAATAACTGTGAATACATACTCCTTGCTGTGGAGTATGTATCGAAATGGGTAGAAGCGATACCAACGAGACGAAATGATCACAGAACAGTCATGTCATTTCTCAGAGAGCATATTCTGTCTCGTTTTGGTACTCCGAAAGCTTTACTAAGTGACCAAGGCAAGCATTTCTGCAATAAGCCCTTGGAGTCACTTCTCAAGAAATACGGAGTCCATCATAAAATCGCTCTTGCTTATCATCCACAGTCAAATAGGCAAGCAGAATTGGCTAACCGAGAAATCAAGCATATTCTCGAGAAAACGGTTAGTTCCAATCGAAAAGACTGGGCATACAAATTGACTGACGCGTTATGGGCATACCGCACTGCCTATAAGACGAATCTTGGTATGTCCCCGTATAGACTAGTTTACGGGAAAGCTTGCCACCTTCCTGTTGAAATTGAACATAAAGCTTATTGGGCGACACGCTCATTGAACTTTGATATTCAAGAGGGAGGTCAGCTACGCAAGCTCCAACTTACAGAGCTAGAGGAAATACGACGAGATGCGTATGACTCTGCAAAGTTGCATAAGGAAAAGTTGAAGGCTCGACACGATCGTACGATTTTTCGTAAATCATTTGAGCCGGGGCAGAAAGTGTTGCTGTATGACTCTCGCCTCCATCTTTTCCCAGGAAAACTCCGTTCCCGGTGGACAGGCCCGTTCATCGTAAAAACTGTTTTTCCACATGGGGCGGTCGAGATTGTTAATCCCAAGAACGATGATTGTTTCAAGGTCAATGGCCAAAGATTGAAGCCGTTCTTGGAGAATTTCCACTCTGAAGTTGAGCACATCCAGCTGGATGAGCCCAGCTATTCTCACGCTTAAAAATCCGAAGTGGAATTTTAAATTGTTGTTGTATTCCTTTTCTTTCCTTGCATTTTAGTTTTTCTCTCTTTTGTTTCTTTTTGGTTCTTGTGCTTTCTTTCGTGTTTGTGATTTAGTTCTAATCCATTATTCCTTAAACCACTCTGTTGCAGGTGAATATGCGAGGTGATGATGTCCATTCAATCGGTTCTTGGGCTGATTCAGAATGTTGTTGTGGCACCTGGACTGAGGGTGAACTCACACCTTGCCCCTTGCTTCATCAAGATCCTGTTGCTCATTCTCTCATTGATGCTGCTCAAGGGTACATTCCATATCCGCCAGCCCTCCTGGACATCAATCCATACGAAAATATGGGATTTCAGGATTACGAAGAGGTGGATGAGGAAGAAGACCTGTATATGGGACGCATGGTGGATGATGCACTCATGGCACAGTGGGAAAATGACGATATGTGGGAGCCATGGGAGGATCATGACCTTCAGGATGTCGTCCCAGAACGCCACAATGCCGTCTTTGTTTTTGTGGATGACTTCCTCGTGCTTGAGTTGGTCCCATACCGCTATGTGCACTTGAGCTATTTGCTTTTCAGGCTTCAATGCCCCTTACCTGCTAGTGCATTTTGGGAATCCCTGCCGATAGTGAGGTTGGAACTTGGTCATTTTTTCTGTGTTTTGTTTGTTTCTGTTCCTTGTTTTTCCTTTCGTATTTTATTTCTTGTGTTCCGTTATCTTGATGTCGTTTTGTTTATTTTATTTTTTGTTTTTCTTTTCTTTGTCAGGATTGTCACTATGAATCTTCCATACCCACCTATTTTCCTTCCACATCAGCTCTTTCATGGCTTATACATTCAACGGCCGCGGACTCCGCCACAAGAGGAATGTCCATTGCGCAATATCACTCCGTTATCCCTATCTCCATGCGGATCACCTCTTGCCAATGCTATCACTTCCTTAGAGACTCCAGATTTGTTCGATGATGTCCTTGCTGCTTTCCGACTGTTCTGGGAAAGGGAATCATCGAGCCTGGACTCCGTTTTTGAAGATTTGGTGCAGCATGAAGCAATTGTGGAAGAGGATCTTTTCACGCTCGAAGAATAGTGCCACACTCCAGTTGTTTTCATTCATTCCCTTTTATGTTTATCAATTGGAGTGTAATCTTTGACAGACATGTTTTTGGTTTTAGTTTTATTTTAGTTTTCTTTAGCTCAATAAGGTTTAAATACCAATTGGGAGGCAATACTGTGTAGTTTGGATGTTTTTAAAAGGTTTTATTTAATTCAAATTGCAAATTTTCTATTTGAGAATGCGTTTTTGGCTTACAGGCTCTGTCTTTGCACTGTTTTTATCTTTCTGCTGTTTGTCCAGAATACTTTAGATCTGTTGGGGGTACTTATTTCATCCATTCTGTGATATCTTGGAATTTTCAGGTTCGATCGATCGAATATATCTCGATCGATCGACGATTTCTTATCCTCGATCGCTTGAAAGTTATCAATCGATCTAAAGTTAGATCGATCGAACTTTCTCGATCGATCGAGATTTGTATTTTAACCGAGGCTTTCAGCGTACACTTCCTCAGTCTCTTCATCTCCTCCACACTCTCAAGCGATTGAGCACAGAGAAGAGACTCGGGGCGATTCTTCGTTTCTCATCCATTCACTCGGTTATTCGAGGAGCTTATAATCCCCAGATCATCACCCTCACCTCCGGCATCCCTCGCTCTACACAGAACCCGAGGTAAGGCCTCGAGTTTTCCCCCCCCTCGTTTTCATTTGATTCCATTTCTTATGGGGTGCCCCCATTCGTTTTTAAGCCTATTTTTATTCTTGTTTGTCGTGTTTTGTTTGTGTTTGGGCCGTTTCTGTTCTCGGAAATGGTTCCCGCACATTCGCTGTTCTCGATCGATCGAGCTAGGTTCGATCGCTCGAACCTTGCACTTTCTCAATCGATCGAACATTGTTCGATCGCTCGAAATCCAGCAGTTTCACTTTCTTTTCATTTTTGTCTTGTTTTGATTTCTTTTCTGTTTCTCTTCTATTTTCAGGGGCCCATAATGAACCCTGTTACGGGTTACCACAGGGAGAAGCCCTTTGACCTTGCTATTCCTGATCCGGTCCCACTCCACGGCTTCCGGAACACCCCCGACCGCCAGTGGTTCACGAGATATTTTCAGACTCGACCGGTCATGCTAGAGCGACCACTAGAGACAGTCTGGCTCGATACTCCCTGGTTTCTCGCCCGCATCCAGGCCATGCCACACTGGTACGATTTGCTCTCTCAGGCAAAGAGAGTGAATCTCTCATGGATTCGCGCGGCTTGCGCGACGATGATCAGAGATCCCGGTGCCGCATTCACACTACGATCGTTCTTTCGCGGCCGGGAGATCGTGTTCAGCCCTGCTACCATTTCAGCTGCTCTTGGAGTCCCTGAGGTGCCTAATTGTGTATGCCCACACCGTGACGGTACACCAGTGCTCTCACCCACTGCTGTTATCCGAGAGCTTACTGGAGGAGCATTACCGAGCTGGGATGGTACGGCACTGATTGCAGATACTTACCTGACCGATGATTACCATATGCTCCACCTCGCGTTGAGCAACTGTTTATTGGTCACCTCCTACCGGGAGAAGATTGCCCCCTGGTATGCACATGTGTTATATGCCATAGGGACGGGGTTGCCTGTTTGTTTGCCTCGCTTATATATTGACTTCATGAGGCACCCCACTCGCTACACTGCTGCCAAGAAGCACCTGAAAGGTGCTTGGGCTATTCACAGAGTGATTGAGCATGCTGGCCTCCTTCCCTTACCTGGCGATGCGACATCTCAGGCTCGCAGTCGTTTTGGTGAGGCTGCTTCTCGCCGCTCAGATGCTCAGAGGAGGAGAAGAAAGGGCAAGGGGAAAGCGAAAGTTGGAGGGAAGAGGAAGAGAGCTGATGGCACCGATACTGAGGGTGCGGCTTCTGGGACGCCCACTGAGGCTGAGGAGCCAGATTCGGAGGAGGATGATCCCATTCGGGAGGTGGCACGTTTTGAGCTGAGACAGAGATCTCAGGCTCCAGCCCAGGGAGAGTCGTCATCTGCGCCTCCCCCGACTATTCACGATCTATTATTGGAGGAGAGGGAGGCACGGATGCGGCTTGAGGGTAAGATTGATCATATCTCTACCATGCTGACTACACTGCTGGTCCAGCTTGGGTTTGACTCGATTGTGCCCCCATCTGCTGCCGCTGCACCACCACCTGCTGCCGATACATCTCCTACTGTTGTTCCTGTTACCACTGCTGCTGATCCATCATCATCCGTTCCATCCACGACCGATCTTCCATCTACTTTTGCCGATATTCTGCCAGCTACCGCACAGCCACCGCCTGCTCCCATCGACATCCCGTCTGATGTGGCTGAGGATGCTCCGTCTGGAGTTGATTAGTATTCTTAGGGGAGGTGGTGTTTCTGTAGTTATGGTTATTTGGTGTTTTGGTTTGGTTTGGTTGGACAGGTTGGTTTATGTTCTTTTTTTTTTTTTTTTTTTTTTTTGTGGTTGTTTTGGGTATGTATGGATATTACTACTGTTATTTCATTTCTCTTCATTCCAGTGGTTAATGTTGTTTGGATCATAGTTTTACTTGTTTTTTTTCTTTATCTATTGATCTGTTGTTTTGGAGATTGTGTTTTATATTTCTATGCCAGGTTGCTATGCTTCTTATCATCGCGTTACACTATACAGGTGATACCTATCTATTTTAATTGTTGAAAATCAACTTCTGGGACTATGTTGTTTTCAGTTGGGGGTAGGAGATAATAGATAGGTATACACCCGTGACGATCAAGTTTTGCACTTGGATATGCTTTAAATTTCAGAGCACAGTCTGTTAAAATTTTGAAATTTTGAAATTTTTATTGGATCTTATTGATAGAATAATTTTGAATACTCTCTCCTGCTTGTTAATTAGGCGATGACACATTTGTAGTATTTTCATCTTTTTTATGGACTAAATTCACGAGTTTTTCTGTTATCACTAAAATGGATTGCATTTGTGAAGCTGTTATGTACCCAATACTTTTGTGCACTAATTGGCAGCTATGTAGAAAACCTGAAAATTGAGTTAATATGAATATTGTGCGAAAAGAACAAGTAGTGGAAGCTAATAACCCTTTGTGAGCTGTTGAGCCAATCGTCATTTCTGAGGGGATTCTCATACATTGTCGAATGGTTTTTCTTGCATATACTTGTGAATTCGTTGTTAAGTCTCAGTTTTCTTTAAAAGTTTTGACTGCTTGTTAGAGGAGAACGTTCAGGATTTACCAATTAAACTCAATGAACACTTAAGTGCTAAAAATTGAAAGTTGAGAAAATGATTCAAGCCATCGTTTACCCATTCTTTTACCTGATATAGCTTTCCCCTACATTCATTGAATTGTTTCATCCCTGATCCCACCTCAATTAAATATTTCCAATGAAATCACAAGAATCCAAATCCTTGATCTATACCTTGACCTCATTGAGCCGTTTGATAAATTTGTCGAGAATGAGTCATCAAAGTATGTGAAATGGAAGGAAGTAGTTGTGGGACGTTGTAGCAGATTTAAAAAAAAAAAAAAAAAATATGAAAAAAAATGAATGATGGATGAAGGAGAAGAAAAAAAAAAAAAAAAAAAAAAAAAAAGCATATGAAATGAATGGGAGATTGGGTGGAGAAAAGAATAAAGAATAAAAAGAGAAGTTGAAATTCCATCACATACTAAAAAGCACACTCTTCTCTACAAAACTCCCACCTACTAAATAAAAGCCGCAATTCAAAGTCTTGAAGATTCTAAACAATTGGTTTGAACATGAAAGTGTGAGTTGAGTTATCCACGGTATTTCGCTCCTCTAGTAAGTAGTGTTCCATTCATGAGACTATACACTCTTAAATGTCCGTTTTTCATAGAGTCAAGTATGAAAGCATTAGCACTTAGAATATCATTCTTATCAAAGCTTTCATACTATGTGCGATCATTGTAAAGCAAGTTTCTGAGAGACGTTCGTTTTGAGTGTGACCAATGTGAGAATTGAGCTAAAACTGCAAGTTTCCAAAGTACAATAATCTAGATAACTCTTAATAAGGGTTGGACGCATGGTTGTTAATTTCACACACACACGGGTGCATGATGGTAACACATTTGTTATATTTTACTTGGTGATATAGGGGAGCATGTAAATTTCTTTCATGGGTTGATTGAGAACAATGTATATTTGTAGAGCCTGAGTAACAGTTTAATGGGGGGAGATGTCATAAGTTATTCTAAATCTTTTTGAGCTTAAAATTGGAGAATTTTGTGGGTATATTCACTGCAAACCCTCACGAGACAACACTCGTCCACTAGGGAGGACCTAGGGGTTTAACGGCTTGTTGCATTCGCTAAATGCAACCGCGAGTCCTGCGAAAGTGAGTTAGGAATTTTTTCTCTCTACTTTAGTTTAGGTTGTTTTTAGTTTTCTTTTGTTTTCTTAGTCGTTGTAGTAGTAGTTAGGAATTTTATTTCATTTTTATTTTCGCTTTATCGCTAGGGACTAGCAATAAGCTAGTTGGGGGTTGTGCAAAGCGGGGGTATTTGTAAAATACAACCGCGCTAAAAGAAAGAATTGCATTAGTTTTGATCACAACTTCCCGTTTTATCTGCAATTTGCATTACAATGCTAGTTTTAGACAATATGATTAATCTATGATAAGTTGTATTGTTTTAGCTACTATTTGTGCAGGTTAATGCTGCTGTATAAAAGACTGAAAGATTTGATAAAAAGGAGATGCTTTGTTTCAAAGAAGGAAGACTGAAGAAGAATTGCAGAGTTCGAGCGATCGACATAGTTCGAGCGATCGAGGTTTCGATCGATCGAAGGAAGTTAAAGCGATCGAAATTTCAAGACGTTCAATCGATCTAGAAAGTTTCGATCGATCGAAAGTGCCTTTTATCAGATTATACGCGCATGCAGCAGTTGCGGGTTTTAAACCCTAGCTCTTAGGTTTACTATATATATTCATATTGTATACGTCCAAAAGGGACGCCCAACTTTGTTTTATCAGTTTTAGATAGAGAAGAGAGAGTTTTTCCTTGATTTTTGTAGGTTTCATTGAGGATTTATCATTGTGAACCGGATTTCTTTAGTTAATACAAGTTTATCTTCATTCCAGGTTTTTGATTTATTGTTTATCTGTTTTCTGCACTTAGTTAATCGTAGTTTACTTGTTAATCTCGTAGTGTTTTATGTTAGTTAGATTACAATCACTAGTTTTATAGTTTTAATGCAAAACTTTCAAACAAACATAGTTTTAATGAACCTTTACGTTAAATATCAATCTGTGGTACTCCAGACAATGTCTGAGTAGTCCTAGGGTTGGGAAATCGCGATGAAATCGTGATTTTAGGCCTCTGCCATGCAGTATTTTTATTCCTGTGTTCGATCGATCGAAAGTATGTCGATCGATCGAGACAGTGACTTAGTCGAGCGATCGAGTAAATATCGATCGATCGAGAGATGAAGATATTCGATCGATCGAAAGCGCGTCGATCGATCGAGGATTCTGATTCTTGAGAACACCCAAAACAGTATTCTAAGACTTTCTGTTTTAAGGATTTGTTATCAAACTGTCCCCAAATGCTTAGTTTGTCAAAACAGTCTTTAAACTTAAGGCCTTAAGGCATTTTCTTTCAATATATTTTGCAAACCATCTTCAATGCTAACACCATTGAGGATGCGAGTCTTAACTATTGAATTAAACCGCTTTTGCGTATTTCAATTTAACTGTGATGATATGGTCCCGGTCATGAAAGGGCTATTGATTCTATATCTTTAGAGAAGTACAGAATACTGTAGTAGGTGTACTCCTTTGAGCTTAATTGCAATTGCATGGTAGAAGGTTAGGTCACGGTGGATTCGCGTGATCCCAACACTTTCTTTTATTAAGGAGAACCGTTTTTTTTTAGAATCTTGCTTAGTTAGTTAATCGTTAGTTAAGTTAATTTAGTTGTCTTTAATTCTAGTAGTTGTTAGCTGTGGAACTTTGTGTTCTGCACCATCATTTAAACTTATTCATTTTATTTTGCTTTCTTTTAGAGGTTAGTCTAATTCAATAGGTCAACACCTTCCCTGTGGGATCGACCTGGTCTTACCAGATATTACTTGCACGTCTACCTACACTTGGGTATTGCACACGAGCGCACACAGAAAATATTCGTGTCAATGATTTTAGGCCTTCTTTGTTTTCCACCCTCTTGACCTTTGTTCTATCCAGATAAATGATAAAAATTTCCTTAGTTCACCCCTTTGAGCCGTTCAAATGCCATTTTTTCTCTAATCCCCATTATCCTTTTTTTTGCTCCAACTTGACCAACTTGGAGTTCACCACTGATGGATTCGTCAACTTTTAGTGGTGACAAGGCGGTGTGCCAATTGAGAAGAAGAAGAAAATAAGATTATGTTTGGGGTAGTTGCCCTGATATTCAATGAATATTTATTTCAAAGGCAATGAGAAAAGAAAAAAAAAAGAAAAAAAGAAGAAGAAGAAGAAGAGGAAAGAAATTTAAAAAAAATGAAAGAAGAGAATGAAAAGATGAAATTTGATAGAATAATGAATGAAAGAAATCGAATATGCCTTACAACGCCACTCTAAAACTACCTAATGAATCATTTCTATCATTTTTCATTGACTGAGCCACGTTACAACCTTTGAAAAGTCCTATTTGATCATAGAAAATATGATTTGGATATGTAAACGATGGGAAGGGGATTAAAATATGGTAATGATAAATTTTTCTTGACTATTGGCGTCCTATCCATGAGACTACTTTTCTTTCGTGTCATGCGTCTTTTACAAGTCATATATGAGCATTTCTCATTTTGAAAACATATTTCATTTTCTCCCATACATTAGAGAAATTACACTTGTTTCTGAGTGTTTTATTTGAGAGTGTAATTAACATTATGAGATTCGTAGTCGAAACATAGTTGGATGGTTATTCAAGTTATATTTCAAGTTCATGACATGCGCGTGTTCATTTGACTACCACATCACACATGTGCAATTTTATAAGAAACTCTATTGATTTATATGAAGCATGTGCTTGGGATTGTTTTTCATGACGTAGGTAGACGTTTGGTTCCATTTCTTCTTGTTCGTTATTCTATTTCAAATCACTGTTTTATAATGAGTATTGAATGTTCTGTTTTTTGTTTTTAATTAAACTTTTTAAATATGTAATGAAATAAAGATGGTTGTGGGTGTTTTATTTGATGAGAACCCTCACGACACTTCACTCGTCCTACTAGGGACACTGATCTCGTCAGAATCAAGATGAAAAGTATGCTTTACTTTCTTAAGATTTGTAGTGTGGAAGTAAAGGTCGAACCCACAGAGATTGTATATTTTTGTCCTTTAATTTAGAAAACCTAAATCTATTTAGTTATTTGAAAACGGAAGTTTGATTGATTGGTTTAAATCCTACTATTAATTAAACTATGAAATTAAATGAAATTGAACTACAAATTATGAAAATAAAATATTAAGATTAAATCTAAGTAAACAAATGTGCAAAATTTAAGATTGTTTTAAGTATGAGTGGATGAGATCTAGGATTGCAAATCCACCACTAACTATGCATCGGGGGTCTAGACTTTCTATTTTAAGTTATATGCTTGGATAGTCACGATGTATCGTAGCTACAAGCCCAATAGTATCAACAAGAGGATATCGCTAGTTTTATCTAAGCATAATTCATCTTCGGTTCATATGAATTATCTACCTATAACTAGGGTGTGTAGACACCCCATTTTGTCGGCTAAAGGATTTAGGAGACCCATAGCTTGGTGGTTTGCAATGATCGCAAAAGACTCGAAAGGACTCTCGGAAGTCAGCTCCATCTCTCAGAATGCTCAGAATGACCAAAATGCCCCTAAAAGCCCGAAAACTCCCAGATTTGGTCCCAACGTTCTGAAAACATGCTATGTCGTAAGAAAAGCGATAAAAAGAGTTTTAAAGAGAAATCAGATAAAATCGTCGGCTCCCAGAGACCCCCGGAAGTCTCGGAAGCTCCCAGAAAGTCCCCGTTGACCGGTTTGACCAAGGTTTGACTAGGTTTGACCAAAGTTTGACTAGGTTTGACCAAGTTTGACCAAAATCATCCGAATTCACCAAAATCATTGTAAATCATGGAAAAAGTGTTAAAACAAGTTCCAAAAGAAAATCGAGCGAAAACATCAGCTCCCGGGAACTCCCGGAGGTTTCCAGAACTTCCCGAGAATCCCAGGTTTGACCAGTTTGACCAGAATTTGACTTTGGAACCGGGGTGCCAAAACAATTTTCAAATATTTTTCATAGATACTAGAGGTCAATAGCTTGCCAACGGTATATCGTACATAATTTCTGGATTTAAAACGAATTTATTATGAATTTCCGAAGGTGAAAAAGGCGATCAAACTGGCTTTTATCGCGAATACCGCAAAACTTTTCAAAGTGACCTATCCCCGAACTATTTTTTATGTAAAGTAGACTCTATTACCTTTCCAACGGTATATCACAACCTCAATTTGGAGTTCGTACGCATTTTCTGTGAATTTCGGACGAAATAGGGCCTTTTCGCGAATACCGGAACATCAGGGGGCCTAAACAGCATTATCCAGACGAAGGGAGGAGCACTGCCGCCGCGGCACTGGCCCACTGCTGCCGCGGCACTGGCCCAGTGCCGCTGCGGCACTCCCCTCCAGAACAGTGTATTTTTTTAATATGTTTTGTGGTCCCATTTTGATTAATTAAAAACCAAAACGACATAGTTTTATGATTTCAGATGTTTGGAGCCAATGGGAATACTTTCTAAATCCCAAAACCACCCCAAGTTGGCCTATATAAACACCCCATTACTCCTCATTTTAGAGGAGTCAAATGTGAGTTTTGAAAAAGTTTGGGAGAGAAAGTTGTAGAGATAAGGTTAGAGTAGAGAGAAAAGAAGCTTTCTTCTTTGATTTTCAAAACAAAAGTGAGTTCTAAACCTTGTTTTTACTTCATTACTTCCATTTACTTCAACATTCAATACTCCCAACCACCATTTTAGTGAGCATTTAAGAGAGTGGAAGCTTCTTCCATGTCTAGTGTCATTACATATGAGTGAAACACCAATCTACAAGTTCATGCTTCATGAATATCATCTATTGATCATCATCTATTTGCTTGTTTATTTATTGTTCATCTCTTCTCATCCCATTTCTCTTTTTATTTTTCTTTATTTATTTACTAGTTCATCATCATCTAAGTGATGACATGAAGTTTGGGGTGAGTGAATCCTTATGGATAGTAGCTCTTGACCTCAAAAACATGTTTGATAGATGATGACCATAACCTCAATACTTCCAAGGTATTCTTGGAATGTATTGGAGTTATGTTCAAAAAATAAAATGAATCCCTCCAACAATCTTGGAGATTCTTAATGATGAGTTTGATGTTGGTATTCTAAGTGGCCATAATCCTTATTGAGTGTTGAAAATATGTTTTCAAAACATCTATTTCAAAACCCCTCTCAATCTCTCTCATTTGGTTTTCAAGAAACAAAACTTTGTTTTTCCCTAAAATTTCCAAAACCATGACCCAAAACAGTGAGCTGTTCAGATTCAAAGATTTGTTTTGAATTAAATACTCAAGTTATGATGATGAAACCACTTGGAAAACCTTCCTAATACATCATAGTTTGTCCCTATTTTTTTCCATCAATTATAGAGATGTGAAAGCATTTGTTTTGGATGTGAGAAGTTCATATTCATAATCTGCCTCTATTCTCACAGAATGTTCATCCAACTTCTTGCACTTATTCTGGACATTTTCATCACTGTACATATATCTTTTCTATTTTTTTTATAAAACTTGGGTGTCTTAGGGAACTTTTGGTATATAATGGGTTATCATAAACCTTTTCTTTGATTTATGAAAAATCATACAAAATCAGTCAACAGTGCAGTTTTTGTTTCTGAGTCATGTGTACATTCAGATTTATTTCTTTTAATCTGTGATAGCTATTGATGTTTGGATTTTTGGGTTATTTTCTAGACACAATAAGGATGATCTCTGATTTTTCTTACATTTTTCTAGGCACGTTTGACCTCCCATTATAATGTTGCAAAGTAACACATGCAGTCTGTCCACTATTCACAGCAAGCACATTTCAACTTTTATTCTTTGATTTGATGCTCATATGCATTCCAAATTAGCCCATATCTTAGGAAGTAGTTCATACTACATTTGTATATATCCCATGTTGATTTAATCCATTCATTCATGCACATTTTAGACTTCCAAGTCATTTTAGAAATCCATGTACACAAAACACACTACAACCTTTGCACATTTCTAGGTACATACATTGTATCCATGCAAAGATTTGGGGTTTTTGTAACTCTTAATCTAAGAAGATTATAAGGAATGAACTTGATCACGCGTTCATGCTTCCCCTCAATCTAATCATCCTTTCTCATCCATCCCGGGGATTGAGAGGTCTTCTTTTCTCAAAAGAATAACCTGCGTCATTCTAGTTTGCTAAGCATACTTTGATTTCTTTGATTATTTGTTTCAAGAACAATTCATGTCCCCTTTTAGATTAGGAAGTCTTGATTATTTGATACATGATTAGATGATTTTTCCTAGGTTTATTTGTGTGATCTTTCACTTTACATTGTATGATATTTGGCTTAGATCTTATGAATGATATCTTATCTTTAGATCTTCCATTTTAAATTTTCTTATGTAATGTAGTATACTATCATAGTATTATTTGTCGAACCAAACATAGTATAAGATGATTATTTGGATGCTAATTGAGGCCCGTCGAAAGACGGGACGAGTTGAGGGTGTTTTAGTCGTGACAAAGGCTCCTTCCTCTCTCGTACCAAAACCCCGAACCAAGTTCTTTGGTTATGAAGGGCCGGTGCCCTTATCCGTTTGGGTGAGTCAAAATTAGGTTTCTTGGTTCCTTAAAGACCAAGTGGCGACTCTGTATCTGTTTTCAACAGATCTTTCGTTTTCTTTCCTTGATTCAAATCAATTTCAAAGCAATCTCAAACAAGAGAAGTGGTCCGATCCCGCGTGTCCACAGGGTGTAGCATAACTCATCTTTCCTAGGCATAAATTATAAAAGTTGTAAACATCACAATCACATAAGCACTATTGTATATAAATACTCCTATCAATCATAGAAATCAAGGACTATTGAGTTCAACATGCATAAGGAAAAATCTAAGACAAGAATAGATCCAAAATACTCTTGATTATTATCATTAAAAACTGATTATATCTAAATAATCTACCAACATACAATTAAAATCCAATACATAAAATCCTAAAATAAGAAAGCATAGATTTCCCCCTTTACGTAGCTAGGGTTCGTTGAAACCCTAGAATAGGAGTTTAGTTGCTCATGGTGGATGAAAGCATGAAGATTGAGTTGATGGTTGCCATTAGAGACCTTCAAGCTAGATATTCTCCTTTCTCTTGCCTTCAAAGTTGATGTATGAATGAATATGTGTAACCCCCAATTGATTTATAATGAGATATATATAGTTGTACAGAGATTAGGAAGGTTTTTGTAAACCTAATCCGACTAAAACTGCTATAATTTGCTTTTTGGACGTAATTAGGCAATTTTGTCCACACAGAGGTCTACAGCACGTCAAAAATACGCATTTTATTTTTTTTGTACGGACCGCGCGAGCGCGTAAATGGGAGGTCGCGCAAGCGAAGGGCTGGATTCTCGTGCTAGTGGGCCGCGCGCGCGAAATGGCTTTTTCTTGTTCTTTCTTCTTGCTTCTTCACCCCATTTAACCTAAAATCCTTACTTTCTTCTAAAACCTGACAAAAATTGGAAAATGAAGTAAAATTATACAAAAACATGATAAAAACGGCTAACAAATGTGAATGAAGGCGTATAATTAGGATTTGTTCTCTCCCGATCACACCCCCAAACCTACATTTTGCTAGTCCTCGAGTAAAAAGAAAAGAAAAACAAAACTACTAATAATAAAAATTCCTAATCCATTTTTCGCATGGATAACGATTGCACTTAGCCTGTGCAACAAGCCTTTTAAACCTATAGGTGTCCCTAGTCGTACGAGTGAAGTCTCGTGAGGGTTTTCATCAACAAGTCACCCACAACCATCTTTATTAACTTGTAAAAGAAAAATTTTATTTAAAATTTCAAAATTGCAACGTCAACATCCTTCCCTGATAAAACCGAATTCAAATAAAACTTTAAATTATCAAGAGTAAAATAATCGTTCGTCTACCTACATCATGAAAATAATCCGAAAAACATATACCAACATAATCAATAGAATATATCGAAGACTCGCATGTGTGTGAATAGTAATCTAGTGGATACCGAATGACTATGAACGTGGAAGATAAATTGGATAACTATCTAGCGATGTCTCGACTACAAATCTCATGTTGTTAATTACACTCTCAAATAAAATCACTCGGAACAGGTGTAATCACTCAAGTATATGCGAGAAAGAATTATGTGCAAAACAAATAAACTCGCATCTGACATGGAACAACGTATGACATGACAGAAAAATAGTCTCATGAATAAATATCGATTGTCAAGTAAATATTACTACTACCATGCTTTCATTCCCTTTTTTTATCGGTTATATTCAAATCATGTTTCCCTAGAATCAATTAAGACTTTACAAGAGTTGTAATGTTGATCAAGGGTTATAGCTAAGAAAAGAAAGGTAGAAGGGATTCAAAAAGTCCTTAAGTAGATATGAATAGTTGTAATATTTGTAACACAAGGACTATTTATTATTATTATTTTTTTCTCTTCTTTTTTTTTCACTTTATATTTCCTTTTTTTTCAAGAGATTTATCTCTCTCTTTTTTTAATCCTTTTTCCAATATCTATTTTTCTTTTTTATATCCATCCTTCTTTTTCTTCCTTTTTATTTCTTTTTCTACTCAATATTCCCCTTTACATGAGTCGTTATTAGCCCAATTTCTTTATGTAAAACTATTCTTCACTACTCTTGGACATAGGTTAGGTTAACTTTTATAGTGGCGAACTCCATATCGGAGTGGGTAGGATAATAGGTGAACAAAGGACAGGTTTATCAAAAGGCTCAAAGGGTTAACAAGGGATATAAAATTATATTTGTTGGGTAGGTCAAAGGTCAAAAATGGTTTATTAAGACAGATGGCCTAATATTATTTCCTAGAGTCACATGATTCTTTAATGTTATGATGTCAAAGGAAATAGATTATTATTATTATTATTATTATTATTATTATTATTATTATTATTATTATTATTATTAAACATGGTAATGGAAATACTAACTCGACTTTCAATCAAGATAAAGAAATATTGAGACTAATCAACGAAATAATGCGCTATGTCAATGAGATTCAATAAACGTAAATTTAAAACCCTCGAAAAAGGATGAAAGGCTCTAAAGCTCACCGGGTTTTAGTCTCCACACTATTACCAACTAGAAATTCAAGTTATATTATAATTCAATATCAACATGTATCCACATGACTATGTGTCGTGCAAAATATGCAAGTATGAGATATAAAGCAACGATTCTAATGATATATAGTTCTCAAGACATACCTTCATAGTTTCGGTAGACATCAGATTACATACTCTCTAAATCTCAAATTTCAATGAAATCTAATTACAACAGAGAATAATGCAACATTGAACAATATTAAGAAAACATATAAGAAAAGAAAAGGTACTTTATTTATTACTAAAACTACTAGAATAAAATGTTTGTTTTTTCAATTTTCCATTATTTGATTTGTTTTTAGTTTTAGTTTTAGTTTTTTTACGACGAATGAAAAGAATAACAGATGAATGAAATAAAAGAAACAACAAACTAAAATTTGAATTAGAAAAATTCTTAACTACTAAAACAAAATAACAACTAAAATAAACGAACTAAAAATAAACGATAAACAAAAGACTACAACTAAAATAAACGAAAAATATCCATAATACTCTCCCCCAAACCAAAGCACTACATGTCCCTATGCAGGTGGGAACATGATAATGACATGGATGTATGTCTCATAGAAGATGACCAGGACGTCCACACCGCGAAAAACGTCTTAAAGGGGTGGCACGCCAGAATAGAAGTACCAATAAACCAACTCCCACTCTGGATGCTCCACAGGATCGAACGGCAGTCCCATCTCATCATAATCATCCTCAGCAGTAATCGCCGGAACCAAAGCTACCCCAGACTCCTCAATGATACCCGGACCCAAATCAACCTCATCATCCTCAAGACCGGAATAAGGTGCAAAAATCGAGGCTATGTCCTCAGGTGACCAGTCAGGGTGACCCGGACGTTGTCGAACAATGTCCGGCACATAATCAGGTAGGTCCCTATAGGGATAGATAACCTCAAGTGTAGGGACATTGGTCGATATAGGATCACTCACAGAAAGGGTAGCTAAACTCAAAATAACTCCCTCATCGTCATCATAGGTCGAGTAATCGAATGAATCGGATGAAGAAGACTCAAAAGACGTAAGGGGAGTGCCATAAGGGTCATCGATCACCGTAGGGTCATCGCCAAAGAGGTCGTCCGCGTCTGAAGAATCAGAACACACATGAATAGGAACACGAGGACAACGACGGCACCAGTCGGGACGATCGACTGGACCGTCAAACTTGGTTACCCTATGATGTGGTGAAGTGTCAGTGGTGGATGAACTAGAATCAGAAAAATAACTTGACACACTCCAAGCCCTATCGGGTGAAGTAGGAGGAAAAATACGATAGTCCATAGCGAGGGGATGCTAATGAGATATGAGGATCAAGGTACACTATATGGATATGTGGGAGCTATAATCCTGAAACAAAAAATAAGTCACAGCTGAAACTTTACCAGTTTGAGTTATTAGACAAAAAATAGAATTACATTATTGATTACGAGAATGTGTAGCAAGAATGCACTTAAATTTCTAATATTAAATTCCAAGTAGAATTTCAGCATTAATTCCCCCAAACCTGAACCTAAGAGATTCCTGTTATAGTACAATGAGAGTTGGAATTTGCTCTGTATTAATAAATCTATGACAATTGCATAAGTGAATAAGTCCAATCATTATATAGCCAACTAGGAATGTGGGTACATAATCAATAAGTAGGAATGTGAACAGTTCGACTAATGTACGTTTCAAAAATATAACCACACCACAAAAGAAAAAGTAAAAAGTGCAAAAAACTAAATTAATTACAGGCCCAGATGATAAAAATGAAAAGAAAGACAGAAAATAAACTAGGCCGGTGGAAGCCAGTTACATCATAATCCTAATAATAAACAAAAGATGTAACTGAAGTAAAAGCAGAGGAATAAAATAATAATACACATGCCAGTGTCTGAAACTGTCTAACTCCACCCAACCAAATGAAAAATAATGTCTATCACTCCTCCATCACCAAATACAAGAAAAACAAAAAATATTTGTCCAACACCCCCAAACCTATCCAACCTAGTCGTCGTCACCCTCGACCAATACCAACTCCAAGCTTGTACTCCCCTGGCCAGTGTCGCCAGCACCATCGCCATCTCCGTCACTCCCATCACCTCCATCATTTCCATCGTCTCCAGCCTCACTCTGTACCTCACCCTGCTCCTCAGTCATCTATTGCATCTGTCTCGAAAAAGTGGACTGGTAAGCAGCCTCGCCCTGGGCTAGAATGTAGTCCAACTAGTTTGGATGGACCAGCTGGAAATATGAACGCATATAGGACTGTAGCCTAAGGGTCTCGCCGTGAAATGCACACACGTCTCCATAAGTCCATGTGTACGGCATGTCCTCTGAGGGAGGTAGACGTTGCGCCTCCTGCTCTCAACGTGCCTGGGCTTGCTCTCGGGCCCTCCTCACCTCTAAATCTAGATGATCTAGGCTCAACTTCCAATCAGCAGAAGCGAACTCTGGGATACTTCCATCTATCGGATCATCAGGTGGAATAGGGAATGCCTTGGCCCGTGCGAGGGTAAGGCAGTATGAGTTTAGAGTTGACGGAATGATCAATGGCATGGACAGTGAGATGCATGCCCTCCATAATCATGAGACCTGGATGAAACCAGTATCCGCGGAGGGCATGGTGGATTTCCTTGGTCCACTCTTGCTCGTGACCAAGGAGGTATAGATTGCTTTTAAAGACATGGTCGACAAACCACATCTGGCAGGGCATATGTGATCGTCATATAGATTGCCCCGAACCAGACTAGACACCACACATGTCTTGGATAATGTGGATAAAGGAGTGGGCTTTATTTAGGATATTGAGTTTAGGCACTTTATAGGAATGGGAGGGGATTTGAAGGGCGTTGGTGATATTGTCTGAGTTAAGGGTGATGTCACGGCCGTCTATGGTTGTGGATAGGTAGGCATGTTGGCTATGTTAGGGATATATACTAAAAGCCATGCTTTATGTAGTTGATTTATTATTCATTTAATAAAATTAGTTAATCCATTTTTTTATGAGAATCTGTGTGGGCAATGTTTGTATTATATTTTAATATTATGCATGTGTGTCTCTCATTCTATATAGTAGGTGGTTTGGTGTGTAGAGTTCGACTTACACACGGAAGATCAGGCCATCAGATATTATAGAATGTAAGATTTTGGTTTACAGTCTTAGATGGGATTGGACACACCATCGGTAGGACTGCAGCATGGTGTTGTAGTAGGTTTGTCTTGACTACGAAAAATGGTATAGTTTCAACTCACTATGCTGGTACACTTTGTGTATTAAACGGGACTGACTTGGGGTAATTATCTTTATACTAACTTATAAGATAATTAATACCTCATGGCTATTATGAGTGCTTATGCTCTAAATCCTAAGTTAATTTGTAGACACGTACATTTGATATTTACACTTTGATCCCTAAAAGGGTGAGATCCTTAAATGGGTCAATATCTCATTGGATTGGGTGGCAATATTAATTGTATGGTGGATATTAATTAATGATGGAATCCATGTCTCAATTTTGGGATTGATGATATCCCCTTGAAAAAGCTTATAAGTTTTGATTATGTCAAACCCTGCAGGTGGATTTTGTGTCCGACATATCAGATAAGTTAAGCAGAGGATCTCAAGGAATTTTAAGAAATTAATTAAATATGATTGTCAGTAATTATATTTAATTAATGGATATCTGTAATCTTAACATGGGGAGATAATAAGCATTTAATAACATGGAGCTCGAAATATATTTTTTGAGATAAGGGTAGGAGTGCAATTATAATTCTTTAGTGGTATGAATTATAATTTATGGAAATAGGAATCTGATTCAGTTCGAATTAGGGTTTCCTAATTCCATAAGGAAGCCTATTCCTTATTGACTTCTTATGGTCCCTATCGTAGCCTATATATATGCTGCTTTGGCTCTCTTCTCAGTTAGCGTTTTTCTATATAGAGAATTATAACTCGAAATAGAAAAGAGAGCGAAAAAGAGGGAGAGCAGAAAACAGAAAGGATTTTTAAAGAGCCCACACTCAGTTCGATATTCTGGCAGCAAAGGAATATGGTAGAAGATCGTGAGCTGTTATTGAGCCCGTGTTCTCGATTCGTCTACTACAGCAATCTGTTTTAGCAGTTTAAGGTAACCCTAGTTCCGCCCTTGTAGGGTTATTGTAGTTTTCACGTAAATTTTTTGCAGTACCAACTTATACGCGCTGTCAACGAATTCTGGGAACGCAGTTTCCTAACAGTGGTATCAAAGCAACGTTGATTCTGCGTATGGGTTGGACGCAACCATGTTGTCCAATAAAATAGATCTTATGCGTGTTTTGATGGATGGATAGAACGTAGAACTGTGCTAACCCTTGTTTTGCAGCGTTCTTATTCCACTATTATGGTCACTGATTTTGTGTGATTGGATCCCACGGTGGTTTTATCCGTGGTTAATTTTTCTGTTTTGATATAGCATGTGAACTCCTTTATGGAGGCATAGGATTTGTATGTATTGGATCCCACGCTTGATTGATGCGTGGTTAATTACTGCAAATATATAGCATGTGAACTCCTTTATGGAGGCATAGGATTTGTATGTATTGGATCCCACGCTTGATTGATGCGTGGTTAATTACTGCAAATATATAGCATGTGAACTCCTTCACGGAGGCATAGGATTTATGTAATATATCTCAAGTAAATCCGTGAAGATGGTTCGTGAGAGCAGTTTTACAAGCAGTTTTCGAAAGCGATCTAGAAGCAGTTTCAGAAGGCAGTTTCAGAAGACTGTTTCAGAAAACAGTTCTGCAAGGCAGTTTCGAAAGCGATCCCCGCGAGCTGACCGGGCAGCTCGACCCCCGTTGCGTAGTGGCGACATAGAGCTAATCGGGTTCAATGAAGATTTCTTCACAAGAGTTGCAGCTTGACCATAATAGTGGGATTCCTATTTTATTGTGGTTTCCTTATTTATGTGTGATTGAATGATTATTATTGTTTCATGTTTAATGAATAGGACAACATGGATAATTGTTCCTAGACCTATTTTAGATGTCTAGCTGCATTTTTAATTTATATTAATTTAAAATGATGGACAACTACATGTGTATTTAGAAATAAAACTAATTCCATAATTTGAAAACATAAGTACTTATTTTCTAAAATCATGAGAATAGAATAATTTTATTATATACACATGTGGGTTTCACAAGTAAGGATGAATTAATCCTTGTCAAGTATTCCATCATTTTTTATTAATTAAATTAAAAGTTTTTTCTACAAAAATTATAACCCTCAAATTTTTTTTTAAAATTCTAAGTGGGAGAGGGAATTTATCAAGTATAAATCCCATGGTCTCCATCACTGGTTTGTAGATGATATGATTAATTTTGTGTGATGGCTCTAGTGTCATCCTCCCTATCGGATGTAGTTGATCATGGAATCATCAGTACAAACTTCTTTAAAAGAATGTTTTGGGTGATTGTTGGTGTGGGTCACCTCTCCATCAGAGGTGTTCCTCACAGAACTCTTGACCTAGAATTGAGTGATGGTATACACTTAGCTATAAATAATAATATCCTCTCCATCTGAGTCACTGTTATTATTTATAGGACCAAAGCAAGTCAGCAATTTAATTTTATTAGGCAAAGTACATTGCCTGGATAGTAAAATTAAAAGGCAATTGTCTATCTGAACAAATTATGGATAGTATATGGCTTCCCATCGAGTCATACTATTCGCGGTGTATCAGGTTGCTGACGGATTCCTTTCAAATATGGTAGAGGGAACCAATATTTCAACTCGAATCCATAGTAAATTTTGCCCAAACGTAATTATTTATGTTATGTGATTCTCAGGCTTTCAAATGGGTACTTTCAATCCACTTGCTGTTATACTTAAAGAAAACAAACTTACTGGACCAAACTATATAGACTGGAAAAGGAATTTGGATATTGTGTTAACTGCTGAAGAGTACAAGTTTGTGCTTACTCAAGAATGTCCTGAGCAACCTGGTGAGGGGGCAACCGCTGAGGAAACCCAGGCTCACAAGAAATGGGTCAAGGCTGATGAGATGGCGCGGTGTTACATTTTGGCATCCATGTCAAATGTTCTGCAACATCAGCATCAGTCAATGACCAGTGCCTATGACATGATGGAGAGCCTCCGAGAGATGTTCGGGGATCAAAGTCGTGCTGCGAGGCAGGTTGCTATGAAAGACTTGATGAACACAACCATGGCTGAGGGGACGCCTGTAAGGGATCATGTTCTTAAGATGATATCTCTTCTTAATGAACTAGAGATCCTTGGAGCTGAAATCGACGGGGAAACCCAGGTCGATATCGTACTCCAGTCACTGCCAGAGTCTTTTAAGCAATTCCGCCTCAATTACAACATGAATAAATTTAAATATACCTTGGCGGAGCTGCTTAAAGAACTTCAGGCAGCTGAGGGTCTCAACAGAAAGTCAGGGAGTGCTCTTGTGTTTGAGAAAGGTTCTACTTCAAAGCCGAAAGGCAAGAAGAAAATGAAAAAGGCTCAAAAGAAGGCCGGGGGTCCTCCACCAATCCAAAGGCCACGAGGACAACCGGAAAAGCCTAAAGGCAAATGTTTTGTTTGCAAGCAGCCAGGACACTGGAAGAAGCAATGTCCAGTTTATCTTTCCAGACAGAACAATCAAGGTAAATCTCATTTACTAGTTGTTGAATCGTGTTTAGCGGTCCGATCTACCGGTACCTGGTGTGTAGATACGGGAGCCACTGATCATGTATGCAATTCTTTGCAGGGGTTCCAAGGAACCAGGCAGCTCAGTAATGGAGAGATTTATCTATATATGGGAAATGCTACGAGAGTAGCAGCAGTTGCAGTAGGAGATCTACATCTTAGTTTTGGTAGAGATAGGAATTTAATATTAAGAAATTGCTTTTATGTACCTTCTATTAGAAGGAATTTAGTTTCAGTTTCTAGTTTAGTAAAGAATGGATATTCAGTTCATTTTAATAAAGTAGTAGTTATTAAAGAAAATAAACATTTTATTTGTTCTAGTCAATTGGTGGATGATCTTTATATTATAAATCATATCTCTCCTATAATGCAACTTAATGAATTGAATAACACAAATAGTTTGCCATTTAAGAGAAAAGAACCTTCGAGGATGAACAAAACGCATCTTTGGCACTTACGCCTTGGTCATATTAATTTGAAAAGGATTCAAAGACTGGTTCAAAATGGGCCATTAGGCTCATTGGAAGTGGAGGCACTTCCAGTTTGTGAATCCTGCTTGGAAGGTAAAATGACCAAGAGGCCATTTTCGGCCAAGGGCTATAGAGGAAAAGAGCCGTTGGAACTGGTTCACTCTGATTTGTGTGGTCCTATGACTATCCAAGCAAGAGGGGGATTTGAGTACTTTGTCACTTTCATCGATGATTACTCAAGGTATGAGTACATTTATTTGATGCGGCGTAAGTCTGAATGCTTTGAGAAATTCAAGGACTTCAAGGCTGAAACGGAGAAGCGTCAAGGTAAATGTATCAAGACACTACGATCTGATCATGGTGGAGAGTACCTCTTGGGAGAGTTTAGGGAATACTTATTGGAACAAGGGATTACATCCCAATTGTCTGCACCCCGTATGCCTCAGCAGAACGGTGTGGCAGAAAGAAGGAACAGGACTCTTATGGACATGGTAAGATCTATGATGAGTTATTCGAATTTACCAATTTCCTTTTGGGGACACGCGTTAGAGACAGCCGCATACATTCTAAACTTGGTACCATCTAAGTCAGTACCTACTACTCCCACGGAATTGTGGACTGGGCGAAAGCCTAGTCTGCGGCATGTTCGGATCTGGGGTAGTCCAGCACATGTGCTGAAAGGGAACGCAGAAAAGTTAGAATCAAGAACAGAAGTATGTTTCTTTGTTGGGTATCCAAGAGGAACTAAAGGTGGTCTATTTTATAGTCCTAAGGATCAGAAGGTTATTGTTAGCACCAATGCCACATTCTTAGAAGAGGACTATGTTATGGACCACAAGCCCAGAAGCCGTATTGTTCTAGAGGAAATGAGAGGAAAGACACCGACATATACTTCTTCAATACCAACGGTACAAGAAGAAACACCACAAGAAAGAGTTATCGATATTCCATTACCACGTCGTAGAGAGAGGATTATCGAAACTCGTGTAGATCCTGAACCAACCATTAACACACAGGTTCCTGAACCAGTACAACGTGTAGATAATGGTGTATTAGGTTCAGAATCTTCACAACGAAATATCAGTGATGCACAGACACGGGTTGTGCCTCGTCGTAGTGGGAGGGTTATTATTCAACCTGACCGGTATATGTTCTTGGGAGAGTCTTATGACCGGGTCCCTGATGAACAAGGTACCGACCCCTGTAACTACAATGAAGCACTCCAAGATAAAGATGCAGATCTTTGGCAAAAGGCTATGAAGTCTGAAATGGAGTCCATGTACTCCAATCATGTCTGGGATCTTGTAGAACCACCCAATGAAATAAAACTCATTGGATGTAAGTGGATCTATAAGAAGAAGAGAGGAGCAGACGGTAAGGTGGAAACCTTTAAAGCAAGGCTTGTTGCGAAAGGGTTCACTCAAAAAGAAGGAATCGATTATGAGGAAACATTTTCATCGGTGGCAATGCTGAAGTCTATCCGGATTCTCTTATCCATTGCTGCACATTTCGATTATGAAATTTGGCAAATGGATGTCAAGACAGCATTTCTAAATGGGAATCTTGACGAGTGTATCTATATGATGCAACCAGACGGGTTCATTGCGAAGGGCCAAGAACACATGTTGTGCAAGCTTAAGAAGTCCATTTATGGACTTAAGCAGGCATCTAGGTCTTGGAATATCCGCTTTGATCAAGCAATCAAGTCTTTTGGTTTTGATCAATGTGCGGATGAATCTTGTGTGTACAAGAAACATGATGGAAGAGTGGTGGTGTTCTTAGTACTATATGTGGATGATATCTTGCTAATCGGAAACGATGTGGGGGTATTATCTTCTATAAGGGTATGGTTATCCAATCAATTCGATATGAAGGACTTGGGAGAAGCCGGTCATATCCTAGGGATCAAGCTTATGCGAGATCGCAAGAATAGGATGTTGGGCTTGTCACAAGGCACTTATATTGACAATATTCTTGCAAGGTTTAGCATGCAAGATTCCAAGAAGGGATTCCTTCCCTTCAGACACGGAATTACTCTATCTAAGGATCAGTGTCCTAAGACACCTGATGAGATAGAGAAGATGAAGGCAGTTCCTTATGCCTCGGCAGTAGGAAGCCTAATGTATGCTATGCTATGTACTAGACATGACATCTGCTTTGCTGTTGGCATGGTTAGTAGATATCAGTCTAATCCAGGGCAAGAACATTGGACTGCGATGAAAAATATTCTCAAGTACCTGAAAAGGACTCGAGACTATATGTTAGTTTACCAAGCAGACAGTCTTGTACCCATTGGGTACACAGATTCTAATTTTATGTCAGATAGGGATTCCAGAAAGTCTACCTCAGGATATGTGTTTACCCTAGGAGGTGGAGCCATTACTTGGAGTAGTATCAAGCAGTCATGTATTGCTGATTCTACCATGGAAGCCGAGTATGTGGCTGCTTCAGAAGCCGCTAAGGAGGCCGTTTGGCTCAGAAACTTCCTTATGGATCTAAGAGTGGTACCTGCGGTACAATCGGCTATTACCCTTTATTGCGATAATAGCGGAGCGGTTGCTAACTCAAAGGAACCAAGGGCCCATAAGAAGGGAAAACACATTGAGCGTAAGTATCACCTGATACGAGAGATCGTGCAAAGAGGTGATGTTGAAGTGACCAAGATAGCATCAGCAAATAACCTGGCAGATCCTTTCACCAAGAGCTTACCGGCCAAGACTTTTGACAGTCATGTAGAAGGGATAGGAGTGAGGTGTGTCGCATCATGGCTTTGAGTCTAAGTGGGAGATTGTTAGGGATATATACTAAAAGCCATGCTTTATGTAGTTGATTTATTATTCATTTAATAAAATCAGTTAATCCATTTTTTTTATGAGAATCTGTGTGGGCAATGTTTGTATTATATTTTAATATTATGCATGTTTGTCTCTCATTCTATATAGTAGGTGGTTTGGTGTGTAGAGTCCGGCTTACACACGGAAGATCAGGCCATCAGATATTATAGAATGTAAGATTTTGGTTTACAGTCTTAGATGGGATTGGACACACCATCGGTAGGACTGCAGCATGGTGTTGTAGTAGGTTTGTCTTGACTACAGAAAATGGTATAGTTTCAACTCACTATGCTGGTACACTTTGTGTATTAAACGGGACTGACTTGGGGTAATTATCTTTATACTAACTTATAAGATAATTAATACCTCATGGCTATTATGAGTGCTTATGCTCTAAATCCTAAGTTAATTTGTAGACACGTACATTTGATATTTACACTTTGATCCCTAAAAGGGTGAGATCCTTAAATGGGTCAATATCTCATTGGATTGGGTGGCAATATTAATTGTATGGTGGATATTAATTAATGATGGAATCCATGTCTCAATTTTGGGATTGATGATATCCCCTTGAAAAAGCTTATAAGTTTTGATTATGTCAAACCCTGCAGGTGGATTTTGTGTCCGACATATCAGATAAGTTAAGCAGAGGATCTCAAGGAATTTTAAGAAATTAATTAAATATGATTGTCAGTAATTATATTTAATTAATGGATATCTGTAATCTTAACATGGGGAGATAATAAGCATTTAATAACATGGAGCTCGAAATATATTTTTTGAGATAAGGGTAGGAGTGCAATTATAATTCTTTAGTGGTATGAATTATAATTTATGGAAATAGGAATCTGATTCAGTTCAAATTAGGGTTTCCTAATTCCATAAGGAAGCCTATTCCTTATTGACTTCTTATGGTCCCTATCGTAGCCTATATATATGCTGCTTTGGCTCTCTTCTCAGTTAGCGTTTTTCTATATAGAGAATTATAACTCGAAATAGAAAAGAGAGCGAAAAAGAGGGAGAGTAGAAAACAGAAAAGATTTCGAAAGAGCCCACACTCAGTTCGATATTCTGGCAACAAAGGAATACGGTAGAAGATCGTGAGCTGTTATCGAGCCCGTGTTCTCGATTCGTCTACTACAGCAATCTGTTTTAGCAGTTTAAGGTAACCCTAGTTCCGCCCTTGTAGGGTTATTGTAGTTTTCACGTAAATTTTTTGCAGTACCAACTTATACGCTGTCAACGAATTCTGGGAACGCAGTTTCCTAAGAGGATAAGAGATTGTTTATGGTGTCTAAGATTTTGGGAAAACAGACAGACTAGGCGTGGATAACTAATTAGGTCGGGGTTTCTGAAATAGAGCTGTGGGGCCAGTTTTTGGGTAGTGAGGTTATTGTGGCCCCATTGAGTATCCTTATTTGACGCGAAGTAGTCAGCGTCGATAGCGGCCTCAAAGTTTAGGCCACGGTTGGCGTATTTAGGGCCAAGTTTGTTTGGGTTTAGGTCGTCAAGTGGAGAGGGCGGTGGGGTTTATTTTTCCTTGCCTTTTGATTTCTTTTGCGGGGGTTGTGAATTGGACGCGAATTTGACAGGTCTTTTAGTCATGTTTTAGAAGTTAGTTGAAAAAGGTAAAAGAAAAATTTTGGAAATGTTGGCTTTATATTTTGGATATACCCAGGAAAGAAAAAAGAAAAGAGGGGTCGAGGGACAAAGGGAAGGGTCACCTGCAATGAAAAGGAATCCCGACAAGGGACACAATCAATGAATATTCAACAATTGAAATAAAATTGGGGTTCACGGGGGAACACCCAGCAACTGTGAGAAGAGACTGCCCCCTTCCTACTCACTGTCCCGACAAGGGCATACACATTGCGGCAAGTCTCGGGGTACTTGTCGCGTGTTTGGAACCAATATAAAAAGAAAAGAAAATGATAGTGACGCATATGCCACAACATTGATTTGGTAAGCAATGGAAGATAATCAAGAGGTTTTGTTAAGTCATTGCTACTACTAAGCTCATAAAGTTAAGGTCTTATTGAAGGATTTCAAAAATTGAATTCCATTCCGAAATTGGTTTGAAAATGCTCTAGATTCAGTTCTGATTTTAATGACCTAAGGGTCGTTAATACGTTTCTTACACAAGAGATTAGAAAAATGAGCATAAATGTTTAATGAATGTAAACTCAAAAGCTTACCATGATTCAAGATGGTTTAGAATCTTAGGTTTAGACGTAATGTACAAAAATGGATTATGTTGGCTGACTAATTAATTGGAGTGCCGATTTGAAATTCACAAGTTTGTTTAAAGAACTCAAAAATTGAACTCGAATTCTACCTACAAAACTTTTAAAAGGGGGAATTCCAATGTACCTATTTGGTTAACGTACTGAGTTATAGTTTAAGACTGTTCGTAATTTCAAATTGGGCTTCCAATGTGGATGTGTTGGTGACATGTAACTCCAGGGACTTTGAAAATTGGGACACTACCGTTGCATCAACACTTAGTGGAATATGATCAAGATTTTGAATAAACGTAGAAAATATTATCCATACCTATGTATATATATAAAATCCCAAATATCAACCCCTAAATTAGTGTGTGTGTGTGTGTGTGTGTATGTATGTGTGTGTGTGTGTGTGTGTTTGTGTGGTTACACATGTAGATTAATGCACATCCAAAAACTTTAATCAATCTCGTTTAATCAACCCTACTCAAGAATTGATTTCAAATTGACCACAAATGTTCTTGAAATAGTGTGTGTGTGTGTGTGTGTGTGTGTGTGTATGTGTGTGTGTGTGTGTATTTAGGATTTGATCCGGGTTAATGTGCACAGTCATATATATTTGTGTATAGGTGTTGATGTTGTCAGAATCAAGATGTAAAAAGTGTTCTTTACTTTTCAAAAGATTTGTAGTGTGAAAGCAAAGGTCGAACCCACATGGATTGGTTAACTACAGCGACTTAATTTTAAAACATAATTTTAGTTAATTATGAAAACGGATTTTTATTTGATTTTAATTAAACTAATAACAATAAAAATAAATCTAAATTATGAAAGCAATTAAAAAGTGTTTTTGTAAATATGTGAAGGGAACCTAGGATTGCAAATCCACCACTAGTTTCATAATAAGGGTATTTATGAATTACTCTAGCCTATTAAGTTGGATGAATATGGGGAATTGTGGCTACAAGCCCAATTCCTCCGTCCAGAGAATAATCATGGTTCAAGCACCAACATATTCCATCTTCGGTTAGCACGAATTATCCCACACTAAACTAGGGTTGTGACATAATTCGTCTAATCTGGGCATGGATTATTCGGATACTTGATAGCACAAATCACTAAAGCACCATCACATGTAAATAATCTAAACAAGCACAGCGAGCATAGATCATTGAGTACATCACAGTCAAAATAGATCTAAGCCAAGAATAAACTTTGAAAGCAATGATTTAATCAATAGAAGTACGATTTATTTATAAAAATCCTCGAAACATGCGACTGTCATCCATACATAATAAAACTAAAATAGAAACATAAATAAAACCCTATTACTCGACTAGGGCTTCATTGAAACCCTAGATCTATGTCTAAGCTGCCATGGAAGTGGAGATCGGCAAGAGGTTGATGGAGGAGGCCATGGAAATCCTTGGTCTTCTTCTTCTTCTCCTTGCTTCCCTCCCTTCAATGGCTGAAAGTATGGTTGTATATTGTGTGTATAATAATTGGCAACCCTTTAATTGAAGTAAAATAGGATATATATATATATAGATTTACAACAAGTTTTTGGAAGCTTTCCTAACTCGAAACGCACTAAAACTGATATATTTTGCAATCTGGACGTAATTAGGCAGTTTCTTTCGCGTAGGAATCATCAGTATACTGAAATACGCAAGTTCCATTTTTACACATGTCGCGCGAGCGGGCCGCGCGAGCGCGATATTGGGACCTCGCGCGAGCGGATCGCGCGAGCGATTTCTGGGATTTCGCGCTAGCTGATCGCGCGCGCGAGATGGCTTTTTCAGCTTCTTTTCTTCTGCTTTTTCACCCTGTTTAGCCTGATATACTTGATTTCTTCCAAACCTATCAGAAAATAGAAAACGAAGTAAAAATATAAAAAAAATAGGATAAAAGGTACTAACAAATGCTCGTTAAGGCGTATAAATAGGATTTGTTCTCTCCCGATCAGGTGTACTCTTGTATGTGCAAACAAATGTAGACATACGAAAATCCCCAACACATAAACTTTGAATCTAATCAGTGTGAGTGTGTGGATGATCAAATTCGTAACTATATGGATATAGATTTGGGGATCTAAAATCCCTAAATTCACAAACCCTCATTGAGTAGTGTTATCCCACTAAAGGTTTAGTGTATGGGTCTACATGTTTCAATCTGGGGCCATATAGAGATTAGGGTTTAGGGTTTGGAGCATATGTGTAGACAAACCCCCAAATCATGACCCTAGACTCTAAGTAATAAATTATCTGGGTATGTTGAACTTAGGGTTCTGGAAACCCCCAATTTTAACCCTAAATCGAATTAGTGTTTATTTATGTAGAAATATGAGGTTGAGAAAGTCTCTGTGTGTATATTAATATATATATATATAGAAAAATCTGTATGTACAAATATGTACACATGGATTTAGCTATATATATGTATGTGTTTATATGTACCTGTATTAAGAGGGTATAGAGGAGAAGATTGGCCGCGATTTGTGGTTTTGGCGGCGGGGGCGGTTTAGCGATGGCATCGGTCGTCGTGTCGGCGGCGGTACGTGGTGGTGGCGATCTAGTCCTGTGTGGTGATTGGTGGTTGGTGGTTGGTGGTGGGGGGGATTTGAGAGAGAGAGATCATAAACGGAGAGAGAAAGAGAGAAAGGACGAAGAGAAGAGAGAGAAAGTATCTGAGAAATAATTAGGGCACAACCCTACTTATATAGAAAAGGGCACCTCGCACGAGCAAGCTTCGCTAGCACGGTTCCCTTCGCGAGGTGAATCAAAGACTTGTTTTGTGGTGTTTGGAAATTTTTTCTATGTCCCAAACTCGCTCCAGCGATCCGCTCCAGCGAGAATCTCGCAGGCGCGAATTCAAGCGCGAGATGAAGCACAGACTTCTTCTAAAAAAATTTCCAAAAGTTTTCTAAGGCCCAACATTGCGCGAGCGGTCTGCTCCAGCGAAGACCTCGTAGGCGCGAATTCAAGAGCGAGTTAAAGTAGAGGCCGTTGTTTAAAAATTTTGTCTAAGGGGCATTCTTGCGCGAGTGGGCCGCGCGAGCGACCTTTCGCGTGAGCGGGTCGCTTGCGAGAGTAACTATTTTTCTCATTTTCTCTTCTATTTTCTTGTATAAAGGTTTTAATAATCAATCTTTTCTCTTTTTGGGTGTTCAAAAGTCAGACATTGGCAGAAAAAACTCCTAAAAGGTAAATAAAATGAAAGAAAACTCTTACAAAAGCTTGGGTTGCCTCCTAACTAGCTAGCGCTAAGTTTTACGTCGCCAGCTCGATCGATGCTTGCGCTTAGTCAAAATAGATCGGACTACCAGATCTATTGATTCTATCTCTCTTTCATATGTCTCGTCAGACCGGTATGGCTTAAGCCATTGGCCATTTAACTTAAAAGGTGTTCCGCCATTTGTATCTTGAATTTCAATCGCTCCATGTGGGAACACTTGCGTTATTATAAATGGACCATCCCAACGGAAATGTAACTTTCCAGGGAATAATCTTAATTTTGAATTGAATAACCATACACGTTGCCCAATTTTGAAATTTTTTCTTATGATCATCTTATCATGGAAAGCTTTAGATCATTCTTTATAGATTTTGGAATTCTCATATGCCTCTTTTCTCAATTCTTCAAGTTCTTGTAATTGAAGTTTCCGATGGCACCCTGCCGCCCTTATATCTTGGTTAAGCAATTTTACAGCCCAGTGGGATCTATGTTCAAGTTCTACCGGTAGGTGGCACACTTTTCCAAAGACTAGTCGGTAAAGGGACATTCCTATCGGAGTTTTATACGCTGTTCGGTATGCCCAAAGTGCATCGCTTAGTAGTTGCGACCAATCCTTGCGATCTGGACGAACCGTTTTTTCCAATATACTTTTCACTTCTTGATTTAAGACTTCTACTTGGCCTTGGGTTTGCGGATGGTACGCGGTTCCTACTTTGTGAGTGACGGAGTATTTTCGGACGAGCGCCTCAAAGTGACGATTACAAAAATGTTTTCCGCCATCACTTATAATCGCTCGTGGTGTGCCAAAATGACAAAATATGTCATCTTTAATAAATTGAACCACGACTTTATGGTCGTTCATTTTTATCGCAGCTGCCTCCACCCACTTAGAAACATAGGCGACCGCGACTAAAATGTATTCAAACCCAAAGGACGACGGAAACTAACCCATAAAGTCGATGCCCCACACATCAAATATTTCTATAATAAGGATTAGGGTAAGGGGCATCGCATCGCGACGTGACATGTTTCCTATTTGTTGACAATGTACGCAGTTTTGACAGAATTCGTGAGCGTCTTTAAACAGGGTTGGCCAATATAACCCGCTTTGGAGGACTTTAGCGGCCGTACGACGGCCTCCAAAGTGACCTCCGCATTCTAGAGAGTGACAAAAGTTTAAAATAGAATTGAACTCGCTCTCCGGAACACAACGTCGTATCATTTGATCAGAACAATGTTTAAATAACAGTGGGTCATCCCAGTAATAATGTTTGATTTGAGAAAAGAAATGATCTTTATCTAGACTTGACCAAGTATGAGGGATATATCCCGTGGCCAAGAACTTTACGATGTCACTAAACCACGGATGATTCAAGGCAGATAACGCAAATAATTGTTCGCCTGGAAACGAATCCTTGAAAGGTGTAATATCGTTAGATTCAACAAGAATTCGTGACAGGTGGTCTGCTACAGCATTTTTAGACCCCTTTTTATCTCGCATTTCGTAATTAAACTCCTAAAGGAGTAAAATTCATCGGATTAATCGAGGTTTCGTTTCTTTCTTATTCAACAAATGACATAATGCGGCATGATCGGTATAGACTATAACTTTTGACCCCAATAGATATGAACGAAATTTGTCAAGCGCAAACACGACCGCAAACAATTCCTTTTCAGTCATCGTATAGTTCAATTGCGCATCGTTTAAGGTTTTACTAGTGTAGTAAATGACGTGAGGGATATTATTTACTTTTTGGCCTTGGACGGCTCCAACGGCATAATCGGATGCATCACACATTAGTTCAAACGATAATGACCAATCGGGGGATTGAATTACCGGAGCTGTGGGCAGTAAAGCTCTCAATGTTTCAAATGCCCTTAGGTATTCATTATCAAAAACAAAGGGGACGTCCTTGGCAAGTAGATTGCATAAGGGCCTTGAAATTTTACTAAAATCTTTGATAAATCATCGGTAAAAACCGGCATGACCGATGAAAGAACGGATTTGACGAATAGACGACGGCGGTGGCAGTTTGTCAATTAATTTAATTTTTGCTTTATCTACCTCTATACTATGCTTGGATACAATATGACCCAAGACTATTCCTTCTTGAACCATAAAATGGCTCTTCTCCCAACTCAAAACCAAATTCGCTTCCTCACAACATGCAAGGACTTTCGTAAGGTTTTGGAGACATTCATCAAACGTAGGACCAAAAACTGAGAAGTCATCCATAAATTCTTCTAGGAACTTTTCAACCATGTCCGAGAAGATCGCCATCATACACCATTGAAAGGTGGCCGGTGCATTGCACAAATCAAACGGCATTCAACGATAAGCAAAAGTACCATAGGGGCATGTGAATGTTGTCTTTCTTGGCCATCGAGGTAGACGGGCACCTGGTTGTACCCAGAGTATCCATCTAAGAAACAATAGTAACTCTGATCGGACAAACGTTCTAGGATTTGATCAATGAATGGAAGGGGGAAATGATCTTTACGAGTTTTACGAGTCATCGTATTAAGTCTTCTATAATCAATGCATACCCGCCAACCAGTAGTTTGGCAGGTGGGTATAAGGACTCCTTTCTCATTTAGCACTATTGTAATACCTGATTTCTTTGGGACAACCTGCATGGGGCTGAGCAAATTGCTATCGGAGATCGGATAGATAATACCTGCATCTAAGAGTTTTATAACTTCTTTCATAAGCACCTCCTTCATGTTAGGGTTGAGGCGTCGTTGTATTTCTCTAGATGGCTTGACATTTTCCTCTAAATTAATTCGATGCATGCAAACAGACGGATCAATTCCTTTTAAATCGGCTATTGTCCATCCAATCACTTTCTTATGATTACTTAGGACCTATACCAGTTGTAATTCTTGAATTATAGTCAAATTTGACGCAAATATAATTGGAAGTGTAGTATTAGGTCCCAGGAATGCGTATTTCAGAGAATCGGATAACGGTTTAAGTTCAAGTGTCGGGGGACACTCGATGGATGGTAATGCCGGTTTATGCGCGAGAGGTGGTAAGGCCTCTATGTTAGGTGTCAATGGAAGTACACTAGTCGTATTTACTGATTCCAATAATTTATTCACATCTTCAATATTCATGTCAATGTTGAAATCATTGAAATGAGATAGACATACTTCCAAAGCTTCTTTAGTCAACATAAAAGGCGATGCCTCTTCAACTAATTCGTCAATTAGGTCTGCATAACAGTCTGCCTCCTCGTCATCTCTATATGGTTGATTAGATGCATTGAATACATTCAAACGAACGGTCAAATTGCCAAAAGTTATATCCATTACCCCAGTCTTACAGTTAATAATAGAATTTTCTATGGCTAGGAACGGTCGTCCTAGGATTACTAGGACATGTTTACTAGCGTCTAGGTTTGGTTCTGTGTCTAGGACGATGAAATCAACTGGGTAATAACATCTATCAACTTTTACCAACACATCTTCTACTACCCCACGTGAAACTTTAATTGACCTATCGGCTAGCCGAGGTTGGTTTTAGTTCTCCTAAGCCTAAATGTTCATGTCACGCCCCGGAAAAGCCCCGGAACAGCATAAATAGAGAAAAATAAATTTCCTTTATGGGCCCATAGGGAATGACTGGTGAATGTCACTAACTTTCACATCACGCAGTTCTAGATAACAGAACAAGATAGAAACAACCCAGAGTAATATAAAAGAAACCTATTATATTACCAACATCAGAGTTATTACAACAGTAAAGCTACAGCGGAAGTATATAAGGTTTGGAAGCAAAACATGCCCAAGTACCAAATATAACAAAACAACTAAACAGAAAACAGAAACCAATAACTATCTCCAAATGTTCAGCTGGCAAACATCAGCATAGTATTCCTCCCTGGCATAGCCATCATCAAAGGGGCCACCCTCGGTGTATTCTCCTTCTAGATAAGAACTATCGTTGTAGACTTCGTCACCTGTAAAATAAGGTACAGGATAGTCTGGATGGGGGAATATCCAAGCAATAAAGGCCATCAGCTTATTGAGAGCTGTGTGAGTATAAACTAACAAGGTACCAGTTATCTAAAGTAAACACAAGCTTATGAAAACACGAGTTAACATCTCATTATAACAATAATATCTTGTTCCTTTATTCAACCTCGTAAGCCAACCCTTATCGACTTGTTACTCAAAGATTGATATTTAACATATCCTGACTGAATGGAACAGACTCAATCGTTTAACTCTAGGGATACACCCTTATTCATGTCCATCGCTTTTAAGAGCACATTACACAGCTCACCGTATGTCATGGACTCCACGTTAGTCCGTCCCCAGCTTTTAAGAACAATTTTTCTGTTCACCGCATTTCAAGGACACAACGTTTTGAACATGGCATATCTTCTATTGCCACGACTCAGAGTCGTCTACCAAACATCCCAGCTCACCGCTTTTAAGAGCATGTCATAGATTATCCAATCTATCTTAGGACTACTTGGCCCAGCTCACCGCTTTTAAGAGCATATGCATAGCTCACCGCTTTTAAGAGCATATCATGACCAAACGTCCTTCCACGTATCATTCCCATAACTTACCAAACCTACTTAAGTTACGTTCTAATGTCGACACATGACAATTCCCAATGTGGCTTGACTACTCGGATTAAAAGAAAAAAGGATATCGAACTCATATAAGAATCAATATATTACCCACGTTATTGCTTTTATCCATTGTTCTTTAATCATACTTAACTTTGTTGTCACATTATCCCAAATCCGTCCAAAATCGCATAACGGAAGTCCGAAACGAGAAACGAATAATCGAACCTCTTATAAAATAAATAGGCAAAAGAATCCATGTTCTGCTCATACCAATCGATTGGTATAAGGTCCAATCGATTGGGATAAAAACTATATCAATCGATTGAGAAATTATGGCAATCGATTAGGTCTGAAACAATGTCAATCGATTGCTAACACTAGCAATCGATTGGGATGTCAATCGATTGGAATTCTATCCAATCGATTGGGTCCAGACTGATGGCAATCGATTGGTAATTATGCCAATCGATCGGCACTTCGTCTTCACCAGCAGATTCTAAAAATAACATATATAAACGTCAAAACCATGCATTTAACACATCTAAGCTTCATAAAAACTTGTATATACATCCAATAAAGGGACCAAGTGAGTTAGGAACTCACCTAGGGTGTGTTTGGCTTGTGTGTTCTTCAAAACACCAAAATTTTCTCTCCCTTCTCTTCTTCCTCTCTCTCTGCCCAGCTTTCTTTGTCTCTTCTTCTTCTCTTCCTTCTCTCTTCTTCTTCTTCTCTTCTTCTTCTCTTCCTCTGCTGTGAGAGTATGTGTGTGAGTGTATGTCTATAGAAATAGATATAGATATATGAATAGATATATCAAGATATGTGCCTCTCTCTCTCTCTCAAGATCTGAAGGCCATATACATTCTTATATATATAGAGGTTGACAGTGCCACAAGTTTAATGCTAAAGAAAAGAAGAAAACTTGTCTCAGCTTATGCCAATCGATTGGGACACAAGTCAATCGATTGGTAATAGATATTTGAAGGCAATTGATTGATAACATGGCAATCAATTAGGATGTTGCCATGTCATTACTTTTAGTCGGTAGAATGGTAATCGATTGGGAATATGTCAATCGATTGGTATTTGAAAAGTGGCAATCGATTGGGAAGCTTGTCAATCGATTGGTAACCAAAATTCACCAAAAGAAGGAAAAAGTTAATTCAAGTATAGAAAAGAATTACCAAGTCTTATTAATATACCAAAAATACAGGGTATTACATCATCCACCACTCAACAAAAGATTTTGTCCTCAAAATCAAAAGCAAACGAGGTTTAGAACAAAAATGGAAACTTCTCTCGCATCTCTAACTCTAGCTCGCACGAAGCTTCTCCTTCATCATGATGCTTCCACTGAACCATGACTAGCGGAATCTCCTTCTTTCTGAGCTTCTTGATCCCTCGATCTAAAACACGAACTGGTCCTTCGTTGAACGTAACATTGTCGTTGACTTTAATATCTTTGAAGTTGATCTCGTGCGTTGGGTTGTGAGCACACTTCCTCAGCATACTGATGTGGAAAACGTTGTGCATTCCTGACATCTTCGGCGGCAACACAAGGCGATAAGCAACTTTTCCAACATGCTCCAGAATCTCAAATGCTCCGATGAATCGTGGCGCGATAACTTGACTCTTTTCTGACCAAATATGACGATGCCTCAAACAGGTGAAACCTTGAGTAGCACGTGATCTCCAACGACAAACTCTAAGTCTTTGCGTCGGTTGTCAGCATAACTCTTGTGTCGGGTCTGAGCTGTCTTCATCTTTTCACGTACAATCTGAATCTTCTCGCTGGTCTCTCGTATCATTTCTGGCCCGAGAAGTTGCGTATCTCTGACTTCGGTCCAACACAGCGGCGATCGGCAAGGTCTTCCGTACAAAGCTTCGAACGACGCCATTCCTATGCTCGAATGATAACTGTTAGTAGGCGAACTTAATCAAAGGTAAGTGTGTCTCCCAACAATTTGCAAAATCAATGACACAAGCGCGTAACATGTCCTCCATTACTTGATTAACTCGTTCAGTATGTCCATCTATCTGTGGATGAAAAGCTGAACTCAAGTTTAGTGTTATTTCCATCGCTGTTTGGAGACTCTTCCAAAATTCAGTAGTAAAACGCGAATCTCGATTTGACACTATAGAAACAGGTACTCCGTGTAACCGTACTAAGTGTTGCATATACATCCGGCTAAAACGTTCTACTGAATACGTCATACTATAGGAAATAAAATGTGCCGTCTTTGTAAGCCAATCCACGATTACCCAAATAGCATCATGGTTCTACTGTGACTTCGGCAATCCTACCACGAAATCCATGGTGATGTGTTCGTATTTCTATTGGGAAATCGGTAACGGCTATAGAAGTCCAGGTGGCTTCTGATGTTCTGCCTTTACTTGCTTACAAGTAAGACATTAAGATACATAATCAGCTATTTCTCCCTTCTTTCCTTCCCACCAAAAATTTCTCTTCATATCTTTGTACATCTTCGTACCTCCCGGATGAATAGTCATTCTTGACTTATGTGCTTCATTTAATATTTCTTTCTGGAGATTTTCTTCGTCAGGTACACATAGTCTACCTTTACATCGTAAGGCTCTGTCGATACTAATACTCAAGATTTCTGGTTCCTTTGTTGACATCTTGGCGAACCATAACTTCAAATCTTCTATCATCTGTTGAACTTCTATGATACGGTTAATCAATGCTGGTTGTACCATAAGACATCCAAAATGTAGTCTTTCCATTGGTTCCAGTGGCTGAAGCTTGAATTCAGCTAACACTTTTAATGCTCTCCATTCTCGAATTAGTAATGCAGTGATTACTAGTCGAGGTTTACGACTTAAAGCATCTGCCACAACATTCACTTTACCTGGATGGTATTGTAACGAAAAGTCATAGTCATTGAGTAACTCCATCCATCTTCGTTGTCGCATGTTCAACTCCTTCTGAGAGAACAAATACTTTAAACTCTTATGATCGAAAAATAGATCAAACTTCTCTCCATACAGATAGTGTCTCCAAATCTTTAATGCAAATACTATTGCTGCTAATTCCAGATCATGCGTCGAATAATTCTTCTCATAGACCTTCAACTGTCTTGATCCATATGCAATAACATTCCCATCTTGCATCAGTATACACCCAAGTCCTTAGTGTGATGCATCACAATAGATCACATACCTTTTTCCACTCTTAGGTATTGCAAGTACCGATGCAGAAGTCAATCTTTCTTTTAACTCCTGGAATGCTCCCTCATGCTTGTCTGTCCATTCGTACTTTATTTCCTTCCTTGTCAAATTCATCAAAGGTTCGATTAACTTGGCGAATCCTTCTACAAATCTTCTGTAATATCCTGCTAGGCCAAGGAAACTCCTAACTTCTGTAGCATTGGTTGGTCTGTTCCAGCTTAAGACTGCATCGATCTTAGATAAGTCCACTGAAATACCGTCCTAAGATATGACATGTCCCAAATTTGACTTCCCGTAGCCAAAATTCACACTTGCTGAACTTTGTATACAACTTGTTATCTCGAAGTGTCTGCAATGTAATCTGTAAGTGTTCCTTGTGATCTTCTTCCGTCTTAGAGTAGATCATTATGTCGTCGATGAACACTATAATGAATTTATCCAAATAGGGTCTGAATACTCTATTCATTAAGTCCATGAATACTGCTAGCACGTTCGTTAACCCAAAAGGCATAACTAGAAACTCATAATGCATGTACCTTATCCTGAACGCAGTTTTCAACACATCCTCTGGTCAAACCAAAAGTTGATGATATCCGGATCGTAGATCGAACTTGGAAAAGATCCTAGATCCTTGTAACTGGTCGAATAGGTCGTCTATCCGAGGAAGTGGATATCTATTCTTAATCGTAACTTTGTTCAACTCCCTGTAGTCCATACAGAGTCGAAGTGTCCCTTGCTTCTTCTTTACAAAATAACTGGTGCTCCCCAAGGTGATGTGCTCGGATGAACAAATCATAAATCTTCAAGTTCTTGGACTTGCTTCTTCAGTTCCAACATCTCAGTTGGTGCCATCCTATATGGAGTCTTTGATATCGGCGACGTTCTAGGTACTAGTTCCACGCAAAAGTCTATTTTCCTTTTCGGTGGAAGTCCCTTAATATCTTGGAATACATCCTGAAAGTCTTGTATAGTAGGAATCTGATCCATCTTGAGTTCAGTATTCATGCTCCCGATTGCAACTAATCCATTTATTAAGAACACATCGTTCATCGGCTGACAATGAAATCTAATCATCGGATATCCTGGTATTGGAAACAAAATCGTCCTAGTAGGGTAATCCAAATTGGCATTATGCTTAGTCAACCAATCCATCCCCAGGATAATGTCGAACTCTGACATCGATAGAACTACCAAGTCCGCTGGAAGATTTCTATCTCCCAAAGTCAATAGGCAATCCTTACATACTTTACCCAGCTTAACAGTCATTCCCAAAGGTGACACAACATTTAGTGCTGGCTTAAGTATCTGGGGTACTAAGCCTAACTAACGCACAATCCTTATAGCAATAAAAGAATGTGCAGCTCCAGTATCAAATAAAGCTTTAACTAGACTATAAAAGAGTATAAGCGTACCTTCCAAATGCTGTTATTCATCGACATTAAAACTTGTTTCTCCTGGGATTATTGCATTCATCCTTGTCTGATCTAGGGGTCCTTGGATTCTTTGAACAGGTGCCCCATAGTATCCTCCTTGTGGTGCATAGCAATCCTTGTTCAAATATCCTGGCTTATTGTAGTTGCGACAATCGATGTCTGGCCTATGATTAGATCTGTGGATAGTGCAGTTCCTTGCAATATGTCCTAGCTTTTCACAGTTAAAACATCCTCCACTGTTGTTTGGCGGGGCTGTTAATAATGCCTGAGGTTGTGATCCTCGCTGTTGATATTACTGGGGTTGATTAAAACTAGGGATGGCAACGGGGCGGGTATGGGACGGGGCCCCCATACCCCGCCCCCGCCCCGCTTTACTCAACCCTCCCCCCGCCCCCGCCCCCGCCCCGCCCCGCCCCGCCCCGCCCCGCCCCGCCTAATTTTCTTCCCACCCCCGACCCCGCCCCGCACATGGAGTCCCCGACCCCGCCCCGATTAAAGAGAGGTTTTTTGTTTTTTTTTTTTTTTTGTAAACAAATTAAAAATTGCAGTTTTTTTTTTTAAAGCATTTTTTCCCTATTAGTGTAGTTTTTTAATGCAGTTTTTTTAACTTACCCAATTAGTTTTTTGTCACCAAAAAAAAAATAATAATAATACATTCAACACAATCCACCAATCAAATTACTTAATTACCCATCTCAAATTTCAAACCACACAAGATTATTCGTGTTTTTTGTCACCAAGAAAAAATGATACATTCAACGCAATGCACCAATCAAATAACTTAATTACCCATCAAAGATTCAAATTTCAAACCACATTCCACCAACATAAAATAAAAATAAACAACATTCATAATATCAAAATACCCAATCTGACAACATAACACAAATACAATACAAATCTAATAAATAGTGGCAAAAGAGCTTCCACGTCCATAGTAAACATCAACACTTCCACCAAGCCACGAACAATAAAACCTAAAAAATAAAACACAATAAGTTATATTTTGTTTTACTAACGTATGATAAATCAATTGAAGGGGGACATGAGTTAATTACCATGAACTTGTCTTAAACCAAGTTAACCAACACAATATCTTCTTCAGGTTCATTGTCATCACAAATTGTAGGGGGACATGATGCCTTTGAAGTTGAACAAGTAGCTACAGAAACAAAAATAAAATATTATATACATGTCAAAATCGATAGAATGTAGTAATATGTAAAACAAATGAGTTAATTACCTTGTGCCTCGGTCCACATCCAACTTTGGCTACACATCAATGCCTCTACAGTAGATGGATGAAGCCTACTACGATGAGGACTAATCAATCTACCGCTTGTACTAAAGGCGGACTCTGATGCAACAGTCGAAACAGGGATAGCTAAAATGTCTCGAGCAATCCTTTGTAAAGTAGGATACCTGAGCGTATTTGCCTTCCACCAATTCAAGATATCAAAATTATCTGCCCTATACGGATCTTCCTCCAAGTAAAAATCAAATTCAGACCTCACGTTCTTAGTGGTCGAGCTCTCAATCACATAGTTATAAAATTTGTCTACTGCTTCTTTTGCAACAATGTTAGTCGATGGATAACTATCACATGAAGCTTTACCAACAAAAGGAGCATCATTAGTTTTGAACCTCCTTTGGTAGTCGTGCAACAAATCATAACAACATTGGCGAACTATCTTAATTTCCACAGAAGCTGTATCACCATAAATAGATTTATAGTAGTACTCCACCAACTTCAATTTGTACCTTGGATCTAAGACAGTAGCTATGGCCATAATTGTATGACAAACATCCCAATACTTCTCAAACTTGTCTATCATTTTCGATGCCATCACACTTATCATTAAATTTGGATTTTCAACCCATTGGTACAATGCCACCCTTATCTCACATATATGCAAAAAAAAAAAACAATTTGTGGTAGGGTAAGTAGTGCCAGAGAACAACATAGTGACATCATAAAACATCTTCAACTTCTCACAAATTTCTGTTGCTAACCTCCAATCATCATCCCTCGGCACGCTAGTGTAATTTCTCTCACGTTGCTTTACTCGAGGGAAGACGTCTTTATAAACTAAGGCATTTTGAAGCATTATGTAAGTGGAATTCCAACGAGTCTTACAATCTAGAGACAACTTCTTTTGGCCTAAAATTCGTATTTGACGGGCTGCTTCTTGAAATTTTTCTATCCTACCCGGTGTTGCTGTCCAATATGCGACACTATCCCGTATCCTCTCTATACCCTCCCCAATCACTTCCAAACCATCTTTTACGATCAAGTTTAAAATATGTGCACAACAATGCATATGAAACACCCTCCCATTAAGCAAAATTGAACTCGAGTCAAGCTTACCCAACAAAACATCAATAACAGCATCATTGGTAGAACAATTATCCATAGTAATTGTGGACAATTTTCTATCTATGTTCCAATCTAAAAAACTATCAATAAGCACTTCAGATAGAGTTTCCTTATTATGAGGAGCAGGAACATAGACAAACCTAAAAATATGTAATAAATTTAATTAGTATATTAACAATCTGTGTCTAACAAATTAATATTGAAAAACACTTGTAAATTAATACCTCAAGATGCGACTTTGCAAGATCCAAGACTCGTCAATGAAATATCCCGTAATTACCATGTATCCTTTCTTGTTGTGATTTGAAGTCCACATGTCAGTGGTGATCGCAATTCTGCTATCGAGTCTTTCCAATAACTTGTAAGCTTTCTATTTCTCACTTTCATGAATCTTTAGTATGTCACTCTTGATTGTGTTTCTTGTAACCATCTTAAACAAAGGCTGAAGGCTACTAGCAAAACTTTTAAACCTCGAATGGTCGACAATTGCAAGAGGATATACATGTACTATTATCGCATTTGCAAGCTCTCTTCGGGAAAATTCTTGATCAAAAACAAAAGATCGATACTCGGTTTTTCCATCTCTCAATCTTTGATTAGCTCTTAGAAGAGTCTGTCTAATGTCCTGATTATCCCTTTTGGGACATCTAGTTAAGTGTTCATGCAAGTGCTTAGTCCTATTTTTACTATTGGCCTTAAGTTTCCGTTCACATTTGTTACATATAGCCATATCATCTCCATCGATTTTAATCTTTTTAAAACTTGTCCAAACCGGTGATGTCAACTTCCTTATCCTATCGCTATTCATACTCGCAACCGGTGAATCCGCGGCAACAGTTGGGGTTGAAGATGGGGTAGGTTCAGAAGTTTGGGTAGGTAAAGACTTTTGGGTAAATCTACTCTCAACCGGTGAATCCGACATTGTCAACCTAAATTAAATTTGTATATGTCTCAATCTTATAAATCAATATGATTGCAATAAAAAAATTTAAAATTAGTCAATTTCAGTCAAGAAGAACACATAATTTACCTCTTCGAAATGGTTCTCTAAATTCAAATAAACAATGCTCCAGTATCAATCTGCAATTTTTAAGGGCAACAAAGTCACATATATACCTATGAGTTACTTTTATACAATTTATAATGTTTACTAAAAAGTGTTTGCATTATATTAATTTGTATTTGCTAAAATAGATAATATTATCTGTTCGTTGAATATACACAAGTCTATTTACCCATGTAAGTTGAATATATGTACAGTTCATAGTCAAAACTTCAAAGACTGCATTTATCTTAATACCTTGATGAATTATATGTATACGGTGCACTATTGACAACTCTACAAATAAACCATTTATTTACTTCAAGTACTAATATTTTAAACCATAGATATTTCAAGATAAATTACCCTTTTACGGTCTTCAAGACACGTTCCTTCTCAGAGAGATTTCCCCTTCGAGCTGACCATGGCACCTCAGCCTTGATTATTGCAGGAGCAGGTCCTCCCTGGTTCAAAGACAAAAAATGAGCTCATATTAATGCCAAACACTACCACATAATTACAAAAGTTGTGGCCGTTGATTTCGATGGGATCTGCGTGGGACTCATGTGAAACCCATAAGAACCCTACCAAAATCAACGGTCACGATTGTTCTGTGTGGATTTCAAGTGTGGATTTTGAAATGTGCCTAGCATTATTGAAACTATTATCTAAGCTTGGGAATTCATTTGGGGGATTAACAAGTACTCTGAAACAACTAAATGGTGGAAAAAAAACCAGCTTTTAAGAATTTAGACTTGTGAATAACCAGCTTTTAAAAATGGGAGGGAGCTTCAAAATAACTTAATTTTAATTTAGACTTGTGAATAACCAGCTTTTAAGAATTTATCTTTTGACCAATTCAACCTTAAAAAAATATATCTTACTCTTAAAATGATCATGTGCCCGATAATTCCAAATTAGTATAAAATCTAGTTTGTATTATGCTTTAACTATATCCAAGGAAAAAAAAAACAAAAAAACAAAAGAAAAAGAAAAGAAAGAGAAAGAGAGAGAGAGAGAGAGAGAGAGAGAGAGAGAGAGAGAGAGAGAGATGGTCAATCGGACATTTGTATATAGATGTTCAGCTTGTTAATTGATTAAATTTTCAAAAATTAGTAATCAAAGGGTGCAAGAATGATTGTATATAGATGTTCAGATGTTCAGTTTGTCAGGGTTAATTTATTATCAACATGCCATGCTATAATCAATAATGCACGGTTAATTGAATAAATTTTCAAAAATTAGTAATCAAAGGGTGCAAGAATGATTGTATATAGATGTTCAGTTTGTCAGGGTTAACTTATTATCAACATGCCATGCTATAATCAATAATGCACTGTTTAGATTGATCTGAATAACAAATCATAATATTGAGTTTGTCTTGACCCATTTTTGACCCTAGGATGTAATTGGAGGTGTGATTAGAGATGTGAGTATATCATTGTTGATACTTTTATCACAAAAGAGAAAAATGGAGTAACTTCCAAGTTCCAAACAAGAAACATAGCACTCTGCCTAAACTACTACTAGCAATTTTAATTTTTAACGGACCCTATATCGTGTCTTCATGTATACACTGATCATTCTAATTTGGGTACTTCACTTAAGACTTTGTTTGATCCGCAGAATTCATACAAGGAAAACTGAAAAACTTTACTTCAAATTTCAATATCTATAACGAGGAATAAAATTTAACCCAAAAAAAAAAACTACCACTATTACCAAAGCAGAAATTGATATTCACAATCGCAGATTCGCACATACAAACACAGATTTGTCAACTCACAAAGCCACAATCGCAGATCATAGACGTCATAGTTCATAGAATCATAGTTGATTAAGTTAGGGTTTTTTGAAGGTCAAAATCTAAAATATGAAACATCATTTTGAATCTCACCTTGAGAGACAAATCTGATGACTGATGAGTGATGAGTCTTGAGGGTCAGAGGAGAAAGATGAAAGATCTGTTGAGGATGAGAACTGAGAAGAGCCGAAGAGGGTTGCAATTTTAGAGGATCCGAATGTCACTGAGAATGAAAAATATGAATCCCTAACATTGTTTGGTATTTATACTAACAGGGTTAATGGTAATACACATAACTATTTAGGGGTAATAATGTAAATACAAGTATATTCGGGGCGGGTTCGGGTTTTTCAACCCTACCCCCGAACCCGACCAGAACCAGACTCGGGTTTTAAAAACTTCCCCCATACCCGCCCCTAACCCTATTTACCTCCCCCCATACCCTACCTATTAGGGGCGGGGCGGGGCTGGGAACCCGAAAAACCCACCCCATTGCCATCCCTAATTAAAACCCTACTGAGTTTTTCTGGCTCCTTCCCAGGTTCTCTTGTTACTTTGGAAATTCCCCTATGGTCTCCAACCATGGGTATTCCTCGGTGGTTGTGTCTAGAAATTCCTCTGCTGGAACCCTCCTAACGATTGAGATCGATTCATCTGTGGTCATTGTACTGGATATGCATCCTTCTCTAGGCTTACAGCAAGTCTGACCAGTCCTTCAAAACTCTGGTTCAGGTGACCAATCATCATATGGCGAAGATGAGGATTCAGTCCCTAGTGAAATCTTTTCACCTTCTTCTGCAGTGTGTCAATTATATGCTGGGCGAATCGAGACAGTCGCTCAAACTGTGTGGTATATTCTCTTACCATCCAATCTCCTTGAACTAAGCTCAGGAAATTTTTCTCTTGTTGATCCTTTTCATCTTCCAAAAAATACTTCTCGATAAATCTTCCCTTGAATGTTTCCCAAGGCATTGTTCTTGCAGCGTTTATTCCTATAGTGGCTCGCTCAGCTTCCCACCAATCTGCGGCGACGTAGGTGAGCTACGTAGCAAGACGACGCTTCTCTTGCTCGCTGTACTCTAATGCTTCAAAGATCAACTCCATTTCCCTTATCCACTGCTCGGCTTTCCATGGTTCTGTCAGTCTATCAAACTTTTTGGGACGTAACCTACGAAAATTTGCCAGTAACTTGTCTCCTGTTTGCCTCTGCTGGAATGGTGCAACTAGGGGTTGGACCGGTCATTGATTAGTAGCATTGTTGTAGGTATCGCCTACATGCTCCATCCGTTGCATGAATGCTTCAAAAACTCCAGATGGATCCATTCCGTCTGGAATAGGTGCTGCAATACGTGCTTGATGATTTCTCAAGGGTCCTACCATAATGATAGCGAGTACTGCCTTCAAGAGATACAACTATCAGCTGAAAGTTTTCTCGTAGAAATGAAAACAAATCAGGGCAAGAAGCAACAAGAAAGAACAGTTCAAAAAAAAAACACATCAAAGTAACCACACGATCAATAACAAAATACTACTCGTATAAATCAAAAGATGTACTGCATAGTACACACCAGTCAAACTGTGTACCATGTGGGACAAAGCAAAAATAGTACTAAGGTCAACTATTACAACTACGACTACTACTACTCATACTATACAAAACTATGGTCAAATAGCTATCTCTCAAGCTCCCAAAAATATGATGGACAATATGTCCTGATATAATCTAACAAAACATAAACCCCCTGTAGATCCTGACTCAAAGGTCGTCAGCATCTGATCCTGCTGGTGGCGCCTCATCCTCCAAATCGATATCCATCTCCTCAAGTGGATCATCCTGAGCTGGTGCGACGACATCTCCAACTACTATTCCCAGGTCCCAATCTTCTATCACCTCTGCATCAGCATTCTCTATTGCGTCTGCTATCGCCTGGTTGGCGACCTCAATTGGTACTACGACAAATCCATCGGCTATATCAAGAGCTTCTGCTATCGCAACCTTTCCCATAAGACCAACTGGCTGAGCGACCATCCCAGCTATCCATCCTACTGCCATATCGGCCATGGCTGCCATATGCATAACAGGTCCTGCTTGTAACTGAAACATGGCGGGTGCCTCTGGTATAACTATCTCCTCAGGAACATCCTGCTCTATCACTATATCTGCCTCAGCAGCCTCAGGGTCCTCTGGCTCAATCTCGGGCTCTAGCTTCCTTAGGAACATCCTCGGGCTCCTCCGGATCATCCTCAGGCTCATCGTCATCTACATCGTCCACGTGCTCGTCCTTCACTGGGTCCTCATAATCTATCGGTTCCTCTTCTCCATCACCATCAATATCTTCATCAGGATGCTCATCCTCTGACTCTAGATCCTCCTCGTCCTCAATCGGCTCAGGCTCTAGAACTGGTACATCGGGTACCTGTGATGGTAGAGCTACAGGTGTTGGTATAGCTAAATGCTCTGGTGGGGTGGCTAAAATGGCTCTTAGCTCAATCTCATCCATCTCTGTCTTATTCTGAACCAACCGTAATATCTCCTGATAAATGTCTCTACAAACTTTGCAGAATGGTAAGCATCCATATGCATCTGTGTCAGGTGAATCCTCTTGGTCACATAAAGCACTTCCCACATATCCTTCTCCAAATGTCGACTAGCTATCTAACACACTCGCTCACGATAAATCTCTAGGTTAGTTGGCTCCACGGTATCCCCATGGATCACGTGTCCTCCATAAGCATCGGTAACAAACTGATGAAACTCTGGATCCATGCTAACCTGCAAAGAGACTATCCATCGTCAGAAAGACGAACTTATCTTAAACTTATATCTTATCTCAAAGAAATCTTAACATACCAGGACCAGATGGTGTGGAATGAATAGTGAACGAAAGTATCACAACTTAGAGCTCTGATACCAAAAATCCTATCACGCCCCGGAACAGCATAAATTGAGAAAAATAAATTTCATTTATGAGTCCATAGGGAATGACTGGTGAATGTCACTAACTTCCACACCACGCAGTTCTAGATAACAGAACACGAAAGAAACAACCCACAGTAATATAAAAGAAACCTATTATATTACCAACATCAGAGTTATTACAACAGTAACGCTACATCGGAAGTATATAAGGTTTGGAAGCAATATATGCCCAAGTACCAAATATAATAAAACAACTAAACAGAAAAATAGAAACTAATCACTATCTCTAAATCTTCAGCTGGCATAAACATCAGCATTGTATTCTTCCCTAGCATAGCCATCATCAGTGGGACCACCCTCAGTCTATTCTCCTTCTGGATAGGAACTATCGTTGTAGACTTCCTCACCTGTAAAATAAGGTACATGATAGTCTGGACGGGGGAATGTCCAGGCAATAAAGGCCGTCAGCTTACTGAGAGTTGAGTGAACATAAACTAACAAGGTACCAGTTATCTGAAGTAAACAAAAGCTTATGAAAACACAAGTTAACATCTTATTAAAACAATAATAATATCTTGTTCCTTTATTCAACCTCGTAAGCCAACCCTTATCGTCTAGTTACTCAAAGATTGATATTTAACATATCCTGACTGAATGGAACAGACTCAATCGTTTAACTCTAGGGATACACCCTTATTCATGTCCATCGCTTTTAAGAGCATATTACATAGCTCACCGCATGTCATGGACTCCACGTTAGTCCGTCCCCAGCTTTTAAGAACAATTTTTCTGTTCACCGCATTTCAAGGACACAACGTTTTGAATATGGCATATCATCTATTGCCACGACTCAGAGTCGTCTACCAAACATCCCAGCTCACCGCTTTTAAGAGCATGTCATAGATTATCCGATCTATCTTAGGACTACTTGGCCCAGCTCACCGCTTTAAAGAGCATATACATAGCTCACCGCTTTTCAGAGCATATCATGACCAAACGTCCATCCACGTACCATTCCCATAACTTACCAACCCTACTTAAGTTACGTTCTAATGTCGACACATGACAATTCCCAATGTGGCTTGACTACTCGGATTAAAAGAAAAATGGATATCGAACTCATACAAGAATCAACATATTACCCACGCTATTAATTTTATCCATTGTTCTTTAACCATACTTAACTTTGTTGTCACATTATCCCAGATATGTCCAAAATCGCATAACGGAAATTCAAAATGAGAAACAAACAATCGAACCTCTAATAAAATAAATAGGAAAAAGAATCCATGTTCTGCTCATACTAATCGATTGGTTCGATTGGTATAAGGTCTAATCGATTGGGATAAAAACTATAACAATCGATTGAGAAATTATGGCAATCGATTGGGTCTGAAACAATGTCAATCAATTGCTAACATTGGTAATCGATTGGGATGTCAATCGATTGGAATTCTATCCAATCGATTAGGTCCAGACTGATGGCAATCGATTGGTAATTATGCCAATCAATTGGCACTTCGTCTTCACCAGCAGATTGTAAAAATAGCATATATAAATGTCAAAACCATGCATTTAACACATCTAAGCTTCATAAAAACTTGTATATACATCCAATAAAGGGACCAAGTGAGTTAGGAACTCACCTAGGGTGTGTTTGGCTTGTGTGTTCATGAAAACACCAAAGTTCTCTCTCTCTCCTCTCTTCTTTCTCTCTCTGCCCGGCTTTCTCTGTCTCTTCTTCTTCTTATCTTCCTCTACTGTGAGAGTGTGTGTGTGAGTGTATGTCTATAGAAATAGATATAGATATATGAATAGACATATCAAGATATGTGCCTCTCTCTCTCTCTCTCTCTCTCTCTCTCTCTCTCTCTCTCTCTCTCTCAAGATCTGAAAACTGGCCCAAGGCCATATACATTCTCATATATATAGAGGTTGAGAGTGCCACACATTTAATGCTAAAGAAAACAAGAAAACTTATCTTAGCTTATGCCAATCGATTGGTAACAGATATTTTAAGGTAATCGATTGGTAACATGGCAATTGATTGGGATGTTGCCACATCATTACTTTTAGTCGGTTGAATGGCAATCGATTAGGAATATGTCAATCGATTGGTATCTGAAAAGTGGCAATCGATTGGGAAGTTTGTCAATCGATTGGTAACCAAAATTCACCAAAAGAAGGAAAAAGTTAATTCAAGTATAGAAAATAATTGCCAGGTCTTATTAATATACCAAAAATATAGGGTATTGTAGTTCGTATACTGAATAAGGTAATAGATTCACACTCGCTCCAAGGTTAAAAAGAGCCTGGTGGATATATTTGTCACCAATGTGACAAGCGATAGTTTGAGTACTCGGATCCTTGTATTTTAGAGTGTTATGATGAAACATAGAGCTAACCTTCTCCGTTAGAAAGACTTTTTTAGACAAATAATTTCTAGACTTCCTCTTTTGGGTGCATAAGTCTTTTAGAAATTTGGCATATGGAGGTATTTGCTTTATGGCGATGAGTAATGGAATATTAATCTTTACCTCTTTCAACGTCTCTAGGATGCCCTCCGGTCGTGTTCCCTTCTTCGAGAAGTGAGATGGGTCGTCTACGCTTGGAGGGAACGGCATCCTAGGTATATAATTTGATGGATTTATCGTTTTAGACATATTAGGTATCGAAGGAACAGGGTCCTTCGAGACTTTATTAGTATCTCCATCTTGTTCCTTACTGATTCCTTTACACTTATCTTTTTGAGGTTCAGGAGAAGGTATCACCTCCTCAGAACGTTCAGTCGCTCGTGTTGACACCACATTTACTTGGTCACTCGCCGTACTTACCTCATATTATCCTTTAGGGTTTTGGACCGGTTGACTCGATAACTTCCCCTCATTACGATGGTTTAAGGTATTAGCAAGTTGTCCCATTTGGGATTCTAACTTCGCTATCGATTGCGTGTGAGAGTTAATGAGCTGTGACTGTGATTGTGATTAGGCCTCTAAGTTTTTTAACGATGCCAACACACTCTCTTCGAAAGTTTTATCCCTAGGAGGATTAGCACGGAAGGGAGGTTGTTGGTATTGATTTTGTTGAGGCCTGTGTGCATTCGGGAAATTCATCGTTGCAAGTTCGAATATGGACCTTCACTATTAGATTTCCATGAGTGGTTTGGGTGAGGTCCCCATGGCGTGTCCGATTTATAACCCGCAGGGATATAAGTGGGTCTTTGGAACTGTTGAACAGCATTAATATGTTATTTTACAAATTCTGAAAACTGTGACGCGGACGGACATGCCAATGTAGAATGGACGAATCTGAGCATAACTGACATACTTCCACAAGAGGAGGTGGTGGGCCCTCCAAGTGGCCCATCATCATCAGTTGGTCCATTTTCCTATTAAATTCTTGAATTTCAAATGAATGATTTGACTCAACTTTAGCCTCTCTTTTTGGTTGTGGTGGAAGGTGTCCCTTGGGGCGTACATACACAGCTTGGTACATAGAATTTTTGCTTAATGTTTCGAATATCTTCCAAGCTTCATCGACACTCTTGTGGAGGAACGTCCCCGCATATATATCATCGACAGTGTTACGTACAGCGGGAATTAGTCCCTCGTAAAAGACTTGCACTACATGCCATTTAGGTATCTGATGATGAGGGCAAAAACGTAAAAGTTCCTTAAACTGTTCCCACGTATCATAAAGAGTTTCACCATCTTGCATCGTGAAATTAGTTATAGATTTTCTAATATGATTAGTACGAGTGATGGGAAAAAATTTCTGTAGGAATGCAGTATGCAATTCATCCCATGTTCTTATTGAGTTTGGCTCCAAGGATTGGAGCCAATACTTCGCTTTGTCTTTAAGTGAAAACGGGAAAAGACACAATTTCAACTCATCACCTATTAAGTTTTGAATTTTAAAAGTAGCATAGATACCCTAAAATTCGCCTAAATGGTTGTAAGGATCTTCCTTAACGCGACTGTGAAACGACGGAAGGAGTGCAATAGTCGATGAATTGATTTCAAAGTGGGCTGCAGTCACTTCCGCTAATTCTATACACGACGCTGGCATGTATGCGGTAGGAGTAAAGTAATCCTTTAAAGGTGGTGGTGGAGGTATGTTGAGGTTATATCCATTATTCTGATTATTTCTATTATTCTTGTTACTTCCAATATCAGCCATTGGAATAGATTCGATTTTAATCGTTCTAGTTTTCCCGAGACAGTTAAGAGTACTTTGAATTTCCGACTTAATCAAAGACGACGGTTTAATTGTAGATTCGTCATCTAGCATCAACCGAGCTCTAGAAGCTTGTGTTGAAGACCTAAGGACTCTAAGGGTGCGTTCAAGTTCAAGATTAACTGGATTTAATTTAGGTTTACTTGAACGGGTACCAAACATAAACTAAAGACTAACACAAATAAAAAGAAAATAAACGATGCTATTTCTCAAGCACGCAAGCACACAGTACTACTATGATGCATGAAATTATCCTTATGCAGTGATTCGCGTCAAAGCCCAGCGCCCCGGGTTTCCTAGCTAATGCAGTGCTCACTCTACACCTACCCTAATGCAAGTAATGCATCTGACCGCCCTAACTTACAGTGGTTTGATGCGAAATTTAAACAGCGGATTTACTTGGTTTTTTTAAATTGATTGCAATTTATTTATGTTTTCAGGTCCGCGTAAGCTCTGTTGACGTGCACAGCTGCTCCACTTGAACTTGCTAGAATTTGATGACTTGAAATCTGCAAAACACGGATAATTTTAGCGACTAAAAATTAACTCGAAATAACAAAAATAAAACTAAGCTAATATTTTCTAACTAATTAAATTTAAATTCTAAAAATTAACAGCAAAAATATTTCAATCCCCGACAACGGCGCCAAAAATTGATCTCGTCAGAATCAAGATGAAAATTATGCTTTACTTTCTTAAGATTTGTAGTGTGGAAGTAAAGGTCAAACCCACAGAGATTGTATAATTTTGTCCTTTAATTTAGAAAATCTAAATCTATTTAGTTATATGAAAACGGAAGTTTGATTGATTGGTTTAAATCCTACTACTAATTAAACTATGAAATTAAATGAAATTGAACTATAAATTATGGAAATAAAATATTAAGATTAAATCTAAGTAAACTAATGTGTAAAATTTAAGATTGTTTTAAGGAGGAGTCGATGAGATCTAGGATTTCAAATCCACCACTAACTATGCGTCGGGGTCTAGACTTTCTATTTTAAGTTCTATGATTGGATAATCACAATCTATTGTAGCTACAAGCCCAATAGTATCGACAAGAGGATATCACTAGTTTAATCTAAGCATAATTCATCTTCGGTTCACATGAATTATCTACCTATAACTAGGGTGTAGCATAACTCATCTTTCCTAGGCATGAATTATAAAAGATGTAAACATCACAATCACATAAGCACTACTGTATGTAAATACTCCTATCAATCACAGAAATCAATGACTATTGAGTTCAATAAGCATAAGGAAAAATCTAAGACAAGAATATATCTAAAATGCTCTTGATTATTATCATTAAAAACTGATTATATATAAATAATCCATCAACATACAATTACTATCCAATACATAAAATCCTAAAATAAGAAAACATAGAATTCCCCCTTTACTTAGCTAGGGTTTCATTGAAACCCTAGAATAGGAGTTTTGTTGCTCATGGTGGATTAAAGCATGAAGATTGAGTTGATGGTTGCCACTAAAGATCTTTAAGCTAGATCTTCTCCTTCCTCTTGCCTTCAAAGTTGATGTATGAATGAATGTGTGTAACCCCCAATTGATTTAGAATGAGATATATATAGTGGTAGAGAGATTAGGAAGGTTTTTGTAAACCTAATCCGACTGAAATTGCTATAATTTGCTTTCGGGACGTAATTAGGCAATTTCGTCCACACAGGGGTCTTTAGCACTTCAAAATACGCGTTCTATATTTTTTGTACGGATCGCGTGAGCGGGCCACGCGAGCGCGTAAATGGGAGGTCGCGGGAGCGGGCCGCGCGAGCAATGGGCTGGATTCTCGCGCGAGTGGGCTGCGCGCGCAAAATGCCTTTTTCTTGTTCTTTCTACTTGCTTCTTCACCCCATTTAACTTGAAATCCTTACTTTCTTCTAAAACCTGACAGAAAATTGGAAAACGAAGTAAAATTATAGAAAAATAGGATAAAAATGGCTAACAAATGCGAATTAAGGCGTATTATTAGGATTTGTTCTCTCCCGATCAAACACCTAGGGGTTTAAAAGGCTTATTGCATGTGCTAAATGCAATCGCGTTGCCTGCGACAATGAGTTAGGATTTTTAAGTATAGTAGTATTTATTTTTATGTTTTTCTTTGCTCGAGAACTAGCAAAGTGTAGGTTTGAGAGTGTGATCGGCGACGAATAGTTGCCGTTTATAGTCCTGAAGATACGCTTTGTTAGCCCATTTTATTTAGTTATTAGTTATTTTTTAACTAATTATTCTATATTTTGTAGGTTTTAGAGCTATAACTTGAAAATGCACAAAAATTCAATGATTAGTGGCTTTGAAAGTCATTCTGGGCTCAAAAGGTGATTCCGGTGAAAGTTTAATGCAGTAGTAGCCTTGAAAAATTACATTTTTGACAAAGAATACTTTAGATTTGAGAAATTTCTCTAGAGATATAAAATTTAGATCTTCGAGTTACGGACGCGTGGTCGTAAATAGCGAGTCAATTCGAGGTCCGAGCAAAAAGTTGTCGCAGTTCTACGATCGATGCGCAGTGTAGTGAAAACTACCTCACGCGAAGGTCCGACAAAAACCGCGTATTTTGTTAAATTAAAGTGCCCAACGAAGGTGGTTTGTGCATATGACATCCAGAAATGTAAATATAGCAGTTTTAGTGCGATTTGACTTAGGAAAGCTTCCTAAATCCTTCCAAAATCTATATAAATTCTACTCTAAATCAAATTTAGGGTTACACAATATTACACAACATTATACACATCCTCCAATAACAAAAAACTTTAGCCATTGAAGAGAGAAAAGTAAGGAGAAAAAGAAGAAGACCAAAGATTCCCATGGCCTCCTCCATCAACAACTTGCCATTCATCGATTCTATGGCTGCTTAGACCGATATCTAGGGTTTCAATGTAACCCTAGCCAAGTAATATGGTGTTAATTATGTTTTTTCTCTTAAATTTATTATGTATAGATGATGATTGCATGTTTAGAGGATTTTTTATAATAAAATCGAACTTTTATTGATTAAATCGTTATTTTCAAAGTTTATTCTTGTCTTAGATCTATTTTGAATGTGATGTGCTCAACGATCTATATTTGTTGTGCTTGTATGAATTATTTACATGTAATGATGCTTAATTGAATTGTGATATCAAGTAGTTGAATAGTTCATGCCTTGGAAAGACGGAGTGTGCCGCAACCCTAGTTTAGTGTGAGACACTCCGTGCCAACCGAAGATGAACTATGTTGATGCTTGAATCGTAGTTATCTTCTTGACGAAGGAATTGGGCTTGTAGCTATGATTCTCCATTATCATCTAATATACAAAGCTAATTGAATGCATAAATACCCTTATTATGAAGCTAGTGGTGGATTTGCAATCTGATGGTCTTGGAGTTCCCTATCTTTGAAGAGAAGGAGAGTTGAAATCAAAGTCATTGGCGAGTTCCTCACAGCTGCATGCCAGTTTCATACGACCAGGTGGAGGTTCAATACACATATTTATCAAAACAACTTTTAATCGCTTTCATAGTTTAGATTTATTTCCTTAGTTTTTAGCTTAATTAAAATCAAAATAAAAATTCTATTTTCTTAATTAACTAGGTTTAGGTTTTAAAATTAAAGTGGTTTAGTATTTCAATTTCTGTGGGTTCGACCTTTACTTCCGCACTACAAATCTTAGAAAGTAAAGCATACTTTATATCTTGATTTTGACAAGATCAATATGTATATAAAAGCCACTGTACAAGCTCTTTATCAAACATATTAACGAACTTTTTCACTAGCTTGTTCGCGAGCCTTAATCGATCGTGTTCACGAGCTCAAATGAGCGAGCCGAGCCTAGCCTTTATCAAGCCAAACTTCAAACCCTTGTTCAGCGGCTCTGCTCGTATCAACTCTTAAGCATGTGGAAACCATTCCTAAACACGTACATCCCACAACTTTCAATGACTGAAAAGTGGATAAATTAAGAGAAATGCTACATACACATTCCAAACCACACCCCAAACCACATCACTTGCTTTAAATGCATGTACCTTGTGCTGTTTGAATTTTTACACTTTTCTGTGCACCACTTACACAGCACAGGGTACATGTATTTAAAGCAAGGGTATGGTTTGGGGTGTGATTTGGGATGTGTGTGTAGCATTTCTCATAAATTAATGATGGAAAATAGAGGTGTCCCACATGGTCATCCAATTAAATGTTTTGGTGAGGAATGGTGCAATGATGAGTAAATTTTTTCTTATCCATTCCAATTCCATTGTATTATTATAACAAGCTGTTCGGGTTTCACTTTCACCCTCAAAGAACAGAACCATTGTATCAGTGATTTTAGTCATTAGATCTCAGATCTCTCCTTAATTCCCCCATTTAAAGCTAATCACCATTCACCCCACCCTACCCCACCCCACCCCACCCACTAGTCTCTCTCTGTCTCTCTCTAGTCTCTCCACATGGGGTTTCCCATTCTCTGGCGCTGCCCAATTCCACGCTATAAAACGCAATATCCTTGAGAGAGAGAGAGAGAAGAGAGAGAGAGATTCTTGAATAGAAGAGTATCTAAAGAAACACAAGAGAGAGAGAGAGAGACTGAGAGAGAGAGATGATGAGTGGCAGTAGGGTTGATGATGTTCTTCTCGGTTGAAATGAAATGGTGAATCATTGATTGATTGATTGATTGACTGTAAATTTTGAGCTTCAATGGTTGGTGTTGGTGTTGGTGGTACACTGTAGAATATTGAAGTGTAACAACATAGGATTTTAGTTGAATTGAATTGAATTGTAGGAGGAGGACAGTGACAGCGTTGAGCTTTGTTTGGGAAGACGAAGACGAAGACAACAAAGAAACAAAGAAAGAAGCAGACAGAAGAGAGAAAGAAGATGATATCAACGGGGATAAACTTGGTGATGACAGTGATAGGTTTCGCAGTGAGCACCATGTTCATTGTGTTCGTGTGCACCCGCCTCATTTGTGCTCGTATTCAAATGAATGCTTCTAGACGCTCCTCCTTCACCATTGCTTCCAGATCTGATCTCACCCTAGTAAGCCAAATTTAAATTAAATAATTAAATTGCTTTATCTTTCTTTCTTTCATGCTGCTGTATTATAATTTCATTTTTGTATATATAACTACTCTCTCTCTCTCTCTCTCTCTCTCTCCCCCCCCCCCCCCCCCCCCCCCCCCCCCCCCTCCCCCCATATCTATATATATATATATAATGGGCTTGGAATGGGAGTTTGCTTCTTTTATTTTCTCATGCTCTGTTGTACCCCATGTATTGGAAATCTTCTAACATTGTCAACCTTTTCATGCTCTGTGCTTTATGTCTTAAACTCCTTCACATTCTAGTTGATAGTCTAGCTAGGTAATCCCACTTCTAGCAGCTAGTAGCTATGGTAAAAATTAAAAAAAGTTCTTTCCTTTTTTCGTTTAAATGTTAATTTTATTTCCCTTTTATTCACACGTGATGTCTGTTCATACTTGGACAAACTTTATTTTTTACTGTTTCACACCTTTTTTTCATAGTGTGCAGATAAATTATCCATTACAGAAATTTTAGCCCCCAATTTTTTTTTTTCTATTCTATTTGCAACTCTGTAGTCCGTTCTTCTTGGTGATTGATTAATTGTAATTGTTTTCTAAACCCATTTTTTTTTTTGTTTTTTGTTTTAAGATATAAGTACCATATGATTTGCAATAAATTAGTTTTCAATGAGACCTTGTGTTCTTCATTGAATCATTCCTTTATTTTTCTTGCTCTGTGCCCCATTGTTTAGTTTACAGAAATCTTCTTAAGCTTGTTTACTTCTTTTATTTTCTTTTCTTTTCTTATCATGTGTTTTCCTCTTCTACGCCTGCATACTATGTGAACTATCTTTGTTCCCTAGTTCTGTTTCGTGCTTTATGTTTGTAGGTCTTTATATTCCTTCGCATTCTAGTTGATAGCCTGACTCAACACATTTCTTGTACTAGTAGCTATATGCCAAAAAGTTGGAGAAGTTTTTTTGTTTTTGGGTCTTTTTTGTCTTTCCTTTTATTTTAATAGTAAGACAAACTTAAGTTTCTACTATTTCACATCTCTATAGCATTGAATTATGCTTTGTTCATTTCCTATGGTACAGCTAGAACGGGGTTTACATGGCCTTGAGCCTCTTGTCATTGCCAACTTTCCGACAAAGAAGTACAGTGATGCAATTTTCTCATCCAGAGAAGATGCTCAGTAAGTTGAATTATTTTATACTAGTTGAATTCCTTTGCTGTACTGCTGTGGTTGTTTTGTGTTTCTAATTACTATTTGTTTGGAATAGAATATTTTTGTTTATTTTAGCCAAATGTTCCTTCCAGTGGATGCATTAATTGCTCCATATGTGGACCTTTATGCTAAACAAGCAGATGCGTAGTTGTATTCCCCCAAATTTTTACTGTGGCAAGGCAAGTGTAGCTACATGATCAGGTTTGAAACAAATGCTTTGGAATTGGTTATCTAGGATACTAGGCAGAAAGACAGTAGGAATATATGAATGTTCTGATGATTTTCGTGGCAGTTAACATTTTTTTTTATTATATAAATTACTTTTCTTAACCGCAAGGAATGCATATCTTTTGATAGAAACAAGAATGATGGTTTTGGTATTCATTGATTGGTCCTTGATATAAGATAGAGCAGATTACTAAACCACTGTTCTCTAAGTTTCTTCCACGTTATTTTATTTTGGTCAGTACATTCTAAATGGAATGTTGACTGCGCCATCACCTATTTTGATAGAAAAAGTTTATTTCTTCATCAATGAAACTTATTATATCCTTGATGGATTCACTTTTTACATATGCGGTTGGAGTGCCAATTATATTGCCTTTTTACCTAATATTTTTGTTGAGGAGTTTCCATGATCATACTTGAAAAAAGCATCTGAACTCTTGTAAATTATAGTCTATGTATTGTCTTTGGTTGGCTAAAGTTACCTTGCATGTGCAACAAACCTTATTGAAGACTTGAATACCAAAGCTTACAAGCCCTGCCATGCTTTCAAGCTTAAAAACAAAAAGTTCCCAAGTTTTCTATGCAACTTATTAATTAGCTTTAGGCTATTTGATTCTTGTTAAAACCTATGTTACATGGACTCTTCAGAAGAGATTGATATACCAGTGTGGAACACTCAACGCTTGGACTAGTGAGTTGGACATGTGTTTGGAATATGTGCCTGACACTTGTGGTTAGATGCACACCAAGAAGCAGGTTAGCTACTCGAATAGTAGTGTATTAAAACCTCTAAATTTTATTCCTTTGGTACAAGGTTTTTTCAAAAACGATGAAATGCTCATGTTAAATTCTTACTACTACGTAGCACACTTTTTCTCTTAGAAATATACAATTGAGAGGCTTCAATTGGACCTTTTTCTGCCAGTGAAAAGGCGAATTGAATAGATCCCATCACTGCGTTGGTGTTTAATTTTGTGATCTGAAGAGAGATAGTGTGTTTGAGGTTTGCCCATGTTGATGGTAATATCAATTCTTTGGGAAACTGGTTGCTGAGACTTGGGGACTAGGTAGCGTAGACGCTTTTCCTACCATGGCTATGTACAATTTTTTAAGGATTTTTTGTGTCATGTGTTGTACATGTCGGCGTGTCCGTGTCAGTGCTTCATTGCTTGGGGAATAATATGATTGCTTGTGGAGAAAGATTAATGCAGCGAAAAAAAAAAAAATTGGATTTGAACCATGTTGGAGGTAATTTGCTTCTTAGGGGAATTGATAGGGAACAGTCAAGTTTGGTCTGACCTCTTGTTGAGAAAGGTTATTGGGGCCAGGATAAAAAGTGTAGGAATTGGGATAAGTGCTTATCTTTGTGGCTTCTTATGGATGTGGCCTTTAGATGGCTATCTCTAGAGTACTATTATATTACAGTGGCATTCAAATGGCGGTTGGCATAGTTATCAAATCAGGTTTTGTGTGAATCGTGAGATACTAGTATCGAATTGAAAAAGGCCAAAGTACCATAATAAAACACCAATAATAGTCCAAACTTTTGTAAACACCAAAATACCAAATCACCTTCATTCGGTCTTTTTCGTATCGAAGCACTTTCAAAAGAAAAACACAAATCGCGGGTTTTTCCTTTCATTATTACCTGACCTTATAGGTTAGATTTTGTTCAAGAATGGTTAGTGGCCAGCATATATAAATTTTACGGTTTTGTGTGATTGATCACCTCTATTCCATTGTGGATGCAAAATAGCAGTCGACTCATAGAGTACAAGGGTTAGCCGTGAAACATTATTTCGGATCCCACTGGTGAGGATCAAGGAATGCAATATCATTGGGATGCTTGACATATCGAGTGACATGTTACATCCCAATGGGGCTTGAGATTAATAAATGGTGAGGTAAGTTTTTCTCACCATTTCGTCTAGTATCTCGTCATTTGATTACCTCCTATTGAGATGTAACTTTCATTTGTGGTTTGTTGCCGACTTTGAAGGTTTTTCTTGTGCGTATAACTAATATATCAAATGGATGTTAATAATTCACACCACCTTCTGTTTGGGGCGAGTACAACATGTTTCGCCAACACACTTGTTTCCTTCATTCAGTTTGGGGCGAGTACAACATGTTTCGCCAACACACTTGTTTCCTTCATTCAGTTCATTTTGCTCTTTGGCATCCACTGCTTCTTTCTCTCAACCAAGGATCAAAATTTCGTGTCGATTCGACCGAACGCACGAAACTTTTCGGTTTCGCTGGGGACCGAACTGAAACCCTAATGGAATTACGAAATTCCTATGTGTAGCACGAAACGACCTCGTTTCGGTGTGTTTCGAACGAAACACACATGTTTCGCACGAAACTTGTGTGGGTGTCGAATCAAGTGCAGAGAACCCATGTGTATACTGAAAAGGGGGTTTGAAAATTGGGTAAAAGAGGTCACAAGAGAACAGTAAAGAGGAGATCACGAGAGAAAAAAAGAGATCCATGTGAAAGTTGAAACTGACCTATTTTCTTCATTCTTCTTCATCTTCCTTCTACTTGATCTTCCTCTTCTTCTCCTTCTTCTTCTTCGGCTAGGGTTCCTTTGCCCTCTAGCAGTCGCGACTCTCTTTCTTTCTCTCATTCTTCTTCTTCTTCGTCTTCTTCTTCTTCTTCTTCTTCGTTTTCTTCTTTCTTCGTCTTCTCCTTCGTGCGAAGCTGTCGCCTCTCTTCTCTTTCTCTCTGCCAGTACCAGTAAGTCTTTTCTTTTCTTTTTTTATTGCCTCGTGTATACTTATATATATATATTACTTATAAGTTATAAGTATTACTTGTATTAGTATATTATATTACTAATAATATAAGTATTACATTACTTGTATTATATTACTTATATTATTACTTAAGTACTATATTGTTTGTATTATTTTAACATACATTACTTATATTATTACTTAAGCATTATATTATTAGTCATACTCAAGGATCAAAATTAATTTTAAAATGAATACATTTTTACTTGCCCCAAAATTGCTCACTCCAAATTGATCAAAATTAATTTTAAAATGAATGCATTTTTAATATTGTACCCCCGCTACATTAACCAATTGGAAAGGAGGGTGAGCAATTTTGTGGTGAGCAAAACTGCATTCATATAAAAATTAGATGTAATTTCTTATAATACTCATTGAAAATAATAATCTTAGAAATATAAAATTAGTTGTAAAATTACTTATAAGTTGTAACTAATTTTAGTTGTAAAATAACTTATAACTTATTACTTATATAAGTTATATAACTAATATTCGTAGAAATATAAAATTAGTTGTAAAATTAATAATTAGTTATAAAATTAATAATTAGTGTATACTGATTGTAATTAATTCTAAATAGTGAATAGTCATATAATTGTGGTATACTAATTTCAATTAATAAATATTCTTATAAATATAAAAAATATACAAAAAATAAAAATAAATATTATGTATTATGTGTAGGAATGTCAGGAAAAAATAAAGATGACATTTCACAACCAACTGAAAATAAGAGAGGGCAACGAGATATTGGTTGGAAGCGCGGTACACAGATTGGAGATAATCGGCAACATGTGCAATGCAACTACTGTCATAAAATAATGAAAGGTAGTGGTGTGTCACGTTTGAAGCACCACTTGGCTGGAGGTAATCCAAATGTTGAAAGATGTGATAAGTGCCCTTCAGCAGTTTCTAAATCAATGAGAGAGTACTTAAATCGCAATAAGAAAGAGAATGAGAAAGTGGAAGAACAAAGAGCTCAAATGAGGAGTAATTTGATCGGAACTGCTAGAAAGAGAAGTGGGATTGAAATCAATGATTCGGATGATTCGGATGATGATGATGGTATGACACAAGAGGAGAGAGATGATTTAGAGTATGCCAAACAACAATCTATCCACGATATTCAAATGGCTGGTGAAATGTATAGAAGAGCAAGGGGGGAACCATCCACTCAAAAGGGAGGTGCAAATGCAATGCATACACTAATGAGATCTCGTAGTGTGAAAGAAGCTTGGAATAAAATGTCTACCAAATCACAAAAAGATAAGAAGAAAGGACTTGACATTCATGAAATGACTCCTTCATTGCATCGAAATAAGGAAGTCCAACAAGCAAAGTTAACTCATTTGTGGAATCCAAAAAAGTGGGCAATGTCGGCAAAACATGCAATAGCAAAGTTCTTCATATACGAAAATATCCCACCGTTCAAGGCTCAAGGACACTTTTATCAATTGATGATAGATGAAATTGCATTGGCTGGTGCAGGTGTAGTGGGGCCAACACCCTACGAGATTGGAGGGCCATTATTAGATGATGAAATAGAAGAGCTAAGGGAATATATTGACCTTTTCAAGAAGAAGTTTGACACTTATGGAGTCACAATCATGTGTGATGGGTGGTCTTCAACTATCAGATTAGCAATTATGAACTTCTTGGTTTATTGTGATGGAACGGTTATTTTTCACCGATCTTTTAATGCTTCAAATAATGAGAAGGATGCAACATTCATTTATGATTTGATGGATCAGACCATTCAACAAATTGGAGATAAACATGTGGTTCAGATCATCACAGACAATGGGAGTGCATACAAAAAGGCTGGTGAAATGTTGATGGAAGTGAATCCACACTTGTATTGGACTCCTTGTGCAGCTCATTCCCTTGACTTAATCTTACATGATTTTGCTGGCATTGAGGCTGTGCGGAATGTCTTAGATAAGGCAAAGAGGGTCACAAACTTTATTTACAACCACAACAGAATATTGGCAATATATCGAACATACTGCAAGGGAGAATTGATTCGTCCAGGGCAAACACGATTTGGAACTAATTACATTGCTCTTCAAAGTATTTTAGAGCATAAAAGTGGTTTGCAAAGGATGTTCACATCAGATGATTGGGGTATGACTGCTGGTAGCAAAGACGCAATAGGGAAGCGAGTACAAGCTACTATACTCGATGCTAAATTCTGGGAAAAAGCCAAGATTGTTGTCAACATTCATGCACCTATTGCAAAGGTTCTAAAGATGGTAGATGGAGAGAGAAGAGCTACAATGCCATATGTATATGATGTAGTGATACGAGCAAGACATGCCATTACAGAGATTGCCCCTAAATCTTGCAAGAAGTATCTTGACATTGTTGATGCTCGATGGAAGAAGCAAATCATTCAGCCAATTCACATAGCAGGTATGGTAGTGAATATTTACTATGCTATATTTAGTCATTGCATATGTAGTGACTAATTCACGATATTCATGTGCTTCATTGTAGCTTACTATTTGAATCCCGCATACCAATACGAAGAAGGTGTAGGTGTGAAAGAAAGTTTGCTGAAAGCGCTTAGAGCCGTAGTATCTCGATTGGAGCCTCATGGTAATCGTGCTTCTCAAGCACTTGCAGAGGTTAAAATGTTTCGTGAGGCAATGTATGGGTTTTCAGACCAAGCGGCAATCAGGGGGAGAACTAGGACGGATCCAGGTGAATTTTGTGCCATATTTACCAGTTTGAAACTGTTTACATTTTTTATTAACAGTTATCTATTAATTACAGCTGAATGGTGGCTTTTGTATAGCACGGACGCTCCTAACTTCAGGAGGATTGCTATAAGAATTTTATCACCAACAGCTTCATCTAGTGGTTGTGAAAGAAATTGGAGCACGTTTGCTCTTATTCATACTAAAGTGCGCAATCGACTCCATTATGACAAGTTAGAAAAGTTGGTTTTCGCACAGTACAACATGCGGTTGAAGGTTAAACACATGTTTAAAGGACAAAGAAATCAAGAATTCCAACCAATTGACTTAAGTACTATATTTGACGAAGGTGAAGAAAATATGGGACTTTCAGAATGGCTAGATGACCCTGGGGATGCACTCCTAGATGAGATTGATGGCAACGGTAATCCGAATAGGCCAAATACATACGTAGCTATATGGGTAAATCACCCGAGAGATGGTAGTATGGCTCAGGATAACAGTAAAAGAGGGTCAAAAGCACGTGGTAAGCAACCTATGGTTAGTAGCGATCATGACGATGATAGTGATAATGGAGATGGAAACAATGATGACGAAGACGATGATACTAGTCCTCCACAAGGTGGGAGTCCGGGTGGCAATGTTGGTTTTTCATCACCAATAGGGAGGGGTAGCCAAAGTCCTCCAGGGCCTATATTCACGGAAGAGTAAGGATTCACTCATGCTACGCAAGATGAAGATCATGGCTCCCGTCGTGTGCTTCAGTATGAACGTGGTCAAGGTCGGCATTGTAATCCACGCAATCAGAGAAATAATCCCGCACCAATTGATGCTATATGATCGACACTGGCATGTCTAGTATGAGTATGAGTGGGGGTGATTTCTATGGGCAAGGATCATCATCTTCAAATGCTTATGGCTCAGGATACGATTCACATACAGCTGGTCAAGTTTATACATCTGGATATGACTCCCAAGTATCATCCTCACAAGGCTATGGACATGGTCATGGGCTTCAATTTGGATGTAGTCAAGTTGATTATGAGAGGTTTAGGGCTCAATATGAGGCATGGTTTCGTGCTTACATGGGTTGGACTGAGTATTGCCGATATATCCAGAACACGTATAATGTTCCTCTTGGTGAATACCCGGAGCCTGGACCAGTTTATGCGCCTGCTCGACACTCTACAGCCGGTTGGATGTGAATTTGTTGGATGAACAACTATATATATTTTGGAGATGTCTCCAGGTTGGTCCTTATGTGCTTATATGTCACTTTTCTTTTCTATGAAAGGTGTTTTATGTATTCTATGAACTGCTTGACATTAGATTGACACCTACATTATCAGGTATTTTCAATTTAAACTATATACTATTGATATAACTACATATATAGACTTCTCAAAGGTTTAATTAATCAATTATAAGGCTTATATGTGCATACAGTTTAGTTTGAAGTTATGTTTCCACAAGTTTGTTTGTGTTTCCAGTTTTTTCCGGTGTTTCCACATGTTTCCGAAACGTTTCCGTTTCCGGGAACACCGAAACACTACACCGAAACGAAATTTTGATCCTTGCTCTCAACTGACCTGTACTCTGTCTCTCTCTCTCTCTCTCTCTCTCTCTCTCTCTGTGAGAAAAAAAAAATTAAAAATAAAATAAAATAAAATAAAATTTGATGCTCATGCAATGAGCTGCTCCCTTCTCTCACTGGAGATAATATGTTTTGTTCTATGAAGACGAGTGGCCAACCATTTTTGTAATCATCTACTTCTCAAATTTATAGATCTGCTAATTTGTCCATGAATTCAAATATGCACCCACATTTCAGATCATCAACTTTTCAAATTTGGATATACTTTATCATTCACCTCCTTATAAGCTTTAGTAATTAGAAAATTGTTGCTGGATTTTTTAGGGGTATTCCAATGAAGGAAACAGATTCCATCTGGTTGATGAGGGCAGGGTTTGCCTTCAGGTGAGGGGTGGAGGGCGGTATGAAGAAATTAATTTGGAGTTCCCGAAATCTTTACAGGTGAAGTGGTTTTGAAGATTTGCTTCGGGAAAGGATAGTTTTTTGAATAGAGTGGTTAGTAGCAAAATGTTGTTGGTTGGGACGGATGGAGATCTGCTGATGTGGAAGTTTCTCATGGGGGTGGAGTGTGGAAAGGTATTATTAAGGAGTATGGGAAGTGCTACTACTTTATCTCCTTTTTATGGGGACATTGGAAGTTTCTTATGCGGTCGAACTGTTGAAAGGTATTATGAAGGGGTAGTGGGAATTCTCCCGCTTTATCTCCTTTGTTGTGGGGACCAATAGTCAGGTAAGATTTTGGCATGCTATTTTGGGCAACAACGCCCCTCTTATATAGAGATTTCACAGTCTGTTAGGATGGCTATTGACCGGAATGTCACATTAGAGACATTTTTGTCTTTGTTAAAATTGTGATGACGTTTGGACCTTGAGTTCAGGAGTTCTTTACAGGATTGGGGGACTTGATTTGGTGGTATAATTGTTGCTACATTTTAGTGGCCTGTTTGGGAAAGCAAAGAACCAGTTCTGTGGTTCATTAGTGATCCGGTTATATATGTATGGAATTGTTGCACTGATCTAATTATTTGATTAAATATGTGGAATGGTGACTTAGAACCCATTAATTATTCAAGATTCATGGGCTTATAAGATAATAACCTCGATGATAATTTGTGAATTCTTCTATTTGTGCAGTTTCTGGTTGTGGATCATTGAGAATGTGCAAAGTTGATTCCCACTTTCACATACTTGAGAATGTATGGTCTTTGAGGACAATTGCCGCCACTGAAATCACCCAAAACTATTAGACAGCTTCTTAGAACTTATAATCATGAGAGTTGTCAAGGCATTCATTGTGCTGTACTTTTACTAGATTGATTGCTCAAGCATTAGTTTGAAAGAAAATTTAGTTATTGAAGTACCATACTGGAGGTGATAAATTGTTGAAAGGCCATACATTCTCAAGTTTGTGGGGGAAAAGAAAAGGGAAAGGAGAGCAAGACAGAGACTAGTTCCCTCTCATTTCCTTCGTGCTTAAATAACATTTAAAATGAAAAATTTCTAAATTGTAGTTGGTATATATAAATAAAGGAAGGGAAAGGTCTCCCAACGTTCAAAAGTATGAACTTATTTCTCAACTAATTCTCTTTTCTTTCCTGTTTTCCTCATTGTTTTCCTTATTACCAAACAAAGGAAAAGGTTTTCAGCTATGTTTTCCTTTATTTTCCCTCCCTAAATTCAAGAACCAAATAAGCCTAAAGGAACTTGCTCCAAATTGCCTTTGCTTTTGCTAAAGTCAACCCAATAGTAATCATTAGAATATCCAAAGGATATTGGGGATCACTCTCATAAAGTATTTATTCCATATAGATTACTCAAATGCAGTAGAATAATTAGAAATTGAAGAAAAGCCCATACAAGAGTTACTACCATATCAACAAGAGTCCACCCTCATGACTACCTTCATTTGACCTAAACACATCCCCATCGAGGGAAATCCCCACGCTATAATTTGGTCTTTGTTAGATTGTCATGAGAGTCGTCACCCATTCCATTGTTTGAATTTCCCAAAATAAATTTTTGTTGGCAAGGAATACATACACTTAAGTTGTTTCTTAAGAACAGAACTTTTACCAACAGATGCTGATGAAAAAAATATGAATTTGAGATACCCCTTGAAATTCCTCCTAGGTTCAAACTGTGTCGAGTCATCATAACACGACACAAGAATCACAACCAAAAAAAATGATAGTTGCCAATCTTACTCTAGGCACCTGGTTAGATATTTGAAATGACAGAAAAGTCAAGTTTCTTGTATGAACTGGCCTGCTAAATCTTTGTACTTGCTTTTGAGCTATACTTGTATTTACTTCTGTGAATTTCTCGTAGAAAACTAACATAAGTAGATTAAAAATGCTTATAAACGTGAGAGTTCCCGATAGAATGAGTAATTTCGGATAGTCTCACTGACCTTTAGAGAAGCTAAGGAAGTGTGTCGCAGAAGAGACTGTCGCGACCTTCCTTAGCGAAAAGAGGCAATCACAAAGAGAGTAAAACACACAAAGGAGTTATAGGATCAATATAGAGAACAACAGATGAGGGAAACAAAGGGAAACAAACTAAACTTCATTCAACTTCCAAAACTCTGCCCTTAAATGGATGCTCCTCTCTCCTTTTATAGAGCCAAGGAGGATTCACAACCAGTAAAAACAAGAGTAAAAGTACATACACGAGCGACTATTACACACTATTATACACTGTGCGCTTTATTAAAAGCAAACGTAAAAGCAAAAGTAAAAGTACAGACACGCAAAAGTAAAAGGACAGACACGAGCGACTATTACACACTATTATACACTGTGTCGCTTTATCAAAAGCAAACGTAAAAGCAAAAGTAAAAGTACATACATGAGATATTATTACACACTGTGTTATCCTGTAACAAAAGTGAACTCAATCAGTGTCACTGTCTGATGTGTCTGGTTCCCAAGGTGTTCCTGTTCTGTTTTTGAGTGGATAAAACAAGCAAATGGACTCGATACATCGGATGGTCTGGATGAGATGTGTCCCAACCGTATTGATCATGGAAATCTGCAAGGATACGGCGAAAAAGTTGGCAATAGTCCAAAGGATATAGACCGATATTGTGCCAAGTGCAGGTATATTTATGGAGGAGTTCTGATGGGACACTTTCAGGTTCAATCTGATTTTCAAGGCAGAGCTGAGTATGTAGAAAATGGAAGGTGGTGGTATCTTCAAAATCACGAAGATTTTCAAAGCCAGCGAGAATACCAGATGTGGGTATTCTGTGTATGACAGTTTCGCCTAGTGGGGATGTTACAAAAGATTCTCTGAATAAGAAAAGGATGACACAATATTTCCAAGGGGACTGTCGTAAAAGATTTTGCCAATATGAAAAATCGCCAAATAACTGGAACCACTTTCCAAGGCGGAAAGAAGTTTTGGTGATTTCTGGATAGAGCAATTGACAGTGGCAAAATATCTGAGCAGGAGACACTTATTGAACATGATGTCAATGGTGTAAAGATTTGCCAAATACCATAGAAGTAGATACGCCTCAGTAGGGAAGTTATGCTGAAAGACATGATTAAAATGTAACAGATTTAAGAAAGTTATGCTGGAAGACATGATTAAAATGTAACAGATTTAAGAAAGGGTAAACTGGATGGAACGGAAGTGGTCGTAATGGTCCAGCATCGAGGCCTTATCGTGAAACATAGAGTTTGGGGAAAGAGTGAAGAGCTTCAGTATTTCGGGAAATGAGCGTGTTTTCCAAAAGAGTATGTTGTACATGTATGGGCATGGCTAGGGCTAAGGTTTCCAGAGTTTCCTGATCTTTAGCAATGGTGGAAAGGCCAGATGATTCTCCATGTTCAAAGGCACCAATGAGAGGGAAAAATGGAGTGGTGATAGGATTTATTTCCTTTTTGAGTCTGGAAAGGAAATCAGAGAGAGTATTATTTTTTCCTTTGATATGAATGGCTTCAAAACTCCATTGTGAAAACCAATTTGCCCATCTGAGCAACTGAGTTGGAGGGAGTGCCTTCTGTTTGAACTTTAGCATTTGAGGAAAACTCATCAGATCTGTTTCAATGATGAAATGGTGACCAATGAGATGGAACTTGAATTTTTCAATGGCTTTCATGATGGCTCGGATTTCTTTGTAAGTGGAATGATAATGTAACTCTGCTGAACTGAATGCGCTACTCTTATATCCACAAATATTTCTGGAGCCATCTTCATTTTGTTGTAACAAAGCTGCTCCTCAATACAAATAAGAAGCATCTGTTTATAGTACTCGTTTTCCTGTGGAAGGAATATGTAATTGGGGAAGAGTCTTTGCCACCTGTTTAAGTGCTTTGAAAAGACCAAGGAGGACCATTCTTTTTGAGATATGAGGAAAGTGTCTGTCTGTGTTTGGCAAGATGAGGGATGAAATCTGCCATATAGTTGACAATCCCAAGGAATTACTGAATTTGTTTCACTGATAGATTGGAATCTGGGAAATGTTCAAGTTGGCTGGTAATATGGGGTTGCTGGGTATATTTGACTTGAGAAATATTTAAACCCAAAAAGTCGAACGAGGAGACACCAATTACTAGCTTTTTCTGAGACAGCATTATTCCATGTTGTTTGACCAAAGAATGGAATTTTTGCAGGAGTAGAGCATGGGAATCTGGATCGGGGGAGAAGAGCAGTATGTCATCAATGTAGATTAATGACGATGAGAGAATTGGTTCAAAAATTCTTATCATGGCTTTCTGGTAGAGTGAGGGAGCTGTTTTGAGGCCAAAGGGCATGACAGTCCAATGAAAGTGATGGTCAGAAAGACAGAAACCTGTTTTGGGCCGTTCTTATGGGTGAATACCAAGTTGCCAAAAACCTGCTTTGAGATCGAATTTTGAAAATATTTGGGCCTAGGTTAACTGGGCAAGAAGATTATTGCGGCGCGGAAGAGGAAATTTGTCATCATGGAGAAAATGATTCAGGGGTTGGTAATTGATGACAAGGCGAAGTTTTCCATGAACTTGTTCCGCCCTTTTGTTAACATAAAAAGCTTCGCATGCCCATTGAGAAGTGGTGTTTTCGATTAGTCCTCCTTTCTGTAGCTGGGCAACTGCGACTAGAGCAAGTTGATAATGTTCTGGATTCATTCCTTGATGGCTGGCTCTGGTTGGATTGATGTCTTCATTTTTCTTGAAGGGAAGAGATATGAAGAAATTCGGGTTGGTTCACAATGGATGAGAGCATTTGGTAAGGAACTCAGAGTGGGTTTTAGCACAAGATATCTTAATGATTTCTTGTTGAATTGGGAGAAAGGTTTCCAGAGTAAAGAGGTTAGACTGAGAAGTCCATGGCAGGAAAAAATTCTTGTATCGGAGACCTTTGGGAACCCATGTCACTTTTGTAAGTGACTGAAGTATGTCAAAACTAATCAAAAGATCTTTACCACAAAGCTGAACCATAAACACGGTGTTTAATGGAATATCCTTGGAATAGCTGAATAATAATTGGTTTGCTGATGAGAGTGATCACAAAATTTTCTCCATTTTTGCAGCTTTGAAGGGTTTAAAACATGTTTGCCAATGTGATCTTGGAAGAACTGAGGGATTTATGATGGAAGCAGCTGCACTTGTATCAAAGAAGGCTATGACAGAACCATAAACACGGTGTTTAATGGAATATCCTGGGAATAGCTGAATAATAATTGGTTTGCTGATGAGAGTGATCACAAAATTTTCTCCATTTGCAGCTTTGAAGGGTTTAAAACATGTTTGCCAATGTGATCTTGGAAGAACTGAGGGATTTATGATGGAAGCAGCTGCACTTGTATCAAAGAAGGCTATTGACAGAAATGGGTTTGTTATATTTTGTGGGGACAAGAGTGATCCTTGCCAGAGGTTGGACGAGAGTGATGGACTCTGGGGAGATGTAATGAATATCATGGTAAGCATTGATGTTAAAGAGCTCAACAGAGCCGTTTGTACTTTCTCCATGGATCATTGTGGGAACATGGATTCAATATCAGCTTCATCATCTCCTGGGGCTAGTTGAGCGAGAGCTTGGACCATATTGAACTTTTGAGGTCCTTTTTGAAGACACTGTTTAGCATATTGTCTAGTCTTTCTGCAGATGTAGCAACGATATGATTTCTTCTGTCCTCTCTGTGACTTTTTGAGAAAACATTTCCATTTCTTCTTTCGGGGAACAAAAGTAGAAGAATTGGTCTGAGACCTATGTTTGGAGAAATGTTTGGATTTTTTGGAAGAGATAGGGCAATTGCAGTGTTTCTCTTTGCATTTAATGAGAAGATCTGGGTGAGCACAGGCATTTCTGAGCATTTTGCCTTGGTCATGAAATGTCTTGCAGAATTTCCGTGGGTTGCAGAGCTTGTCAAGAGCGAGCAGAACATGTTGGTACATTTCTCCAAGAGATGCTTGCGCAACTTGCTTGCCTTTTGTCTGAAGAAGACGAGAAGTCTTTGTGCCAAGAGGATCTGGGAGTGAAGTGAGAAAGGCTTGCTTTAGATTGACATCATCTATTCCACCTAGAAAGTAGAATAATTTAGTCATCTTTTCATAATGTTTTTCCAGGTCAGCCCTTTTGAAAGAACATCTCATCCGAAGATAATCTTCACGAGCTTGCTCTTTGTGGATGTCCATGATTCCAAGAAATTCAGTGTGAATTATATTGAGGAAATTATCAATGGAGGGCAACTGTACTAACCGAAGTTGCCTGTATTCACCAAGGCTAATGTACCATTGACGCAGGCGGCCATGGAATCTTGACAGACATTTGGTGCTCACTGTTCGTGTGGTGGAACCTGGTTGTAAAAGTTCTGCAGTGCACCAGGCATGTAGCTCGTAGATTTTATCAAGCCATTTCGAAGGAGGAATATTGTCAAATGAGAATAGAAGAAAGATAGAAGAATTGATTATATAATTCATTCACAAAGAGTATGTATATATACAAGCTAGGAAAGACAGAAAAAGGAAACAAAGAGAAGAAAAGGAAAGAAAAGAAAAAGGAAATAGACAACTATAATAAATTACAATCAATCTATTCCTAATCAGTCCATGAAATACGTTTGACTATAAAAATAAATATATATTCCAACACTCCCCCTCAAGCTGGAGATGGAGCAAAGATATCAATGAGACCCAGCTTGACCAAAGACGACTTCAGGAGAGAGGGACCAACAGACTTTGTAAACATATTAGCAGCTTGATTGGAAGAGGGCACAAATTCTGGGACAATGATTCCAGACCGAGCTTTCTCTCTAATGAAATAAACATCCACTTCAATATGCTTAGTACGTTCATGGAGAACCGAGTCAGAAGCAAGCATAAGGGCAGACTTGTTGTCACAGAACAACGTGGATGAGCCATTAACCGGATATCCCAACTCTTTCAGAATAGAACGCACCCATAGAAGCTCACATGTTCCCTGTGCCATGGCCCGATATTCTGCCTCAGCGGAAGAACGAGAAACTACAGCTTGTTTCTTGCTTTTCCATGAGAGAAGATGACTCCCATAGAAAGTGCAGAATCCGGATGTGGACCGACGATCACTCTTAGACCCAGCATAATCAGCATCAGTGAAGCAGGACACCCCAGACTGTGTACCTGCAGAATAAAATATTCCAAGACCCGGACAAGTCTTGGGGTACCGGAGTATATGATGAACAGCATCAAGATGAGATGATCGTGGAGCATGCATAAATTGACTTACAACACTGACTGCAAATGTAATGTCGGGTCGAGTGTTGGTCAAGTAAATAAGACGGCCAACAAGGCGCTGATATACCGAAGCATCAGGAATAAGTTCCCCAGACTCATTAGTCAGCTTATGATTGGGATCCATAGGAGTAGAGGCAGGACGACATCCCATCATACCTGTATCTTGCAGGAGATCCAGAGTATATTTTCATTGAGACAGTGATATACCTCGACGAGAGCGGGCAACTTCTATCCCGAGAAAGTACCGAAGAGGCCCCAAGTCCTTAACATCAAAAGATTGACTAAGGGCATTCTTGACTTTGGTAATGCCTGGAGCATCATCCCTTGTAATAATGATATCATCAACATATACCAAAATAATAACTGACCGGCCATCAGGTCGATGATGGGTGAAACAAGTGTGATCAGAGTGGCATCGAGTGAAGCCCAAAGATAAAATGACCTCACTAAAACGGTTGAACCAAGCTCGGGGTGATTGCTTAAGACCGTATAAAGATTTTCGAAGACGACATACCTTCCCTGAATACTCCCCCTCAGCCCGAAAACCCGGAGGAGGATCCATATAAATAGTCTCATCTAAATCCCCATTCAGAAAGGCATTTTTAACATCCAATTGATGTAGGGGCCAGTTGTGAGATGCAGCCAAAGAGATTATAAGTCGAAAAGATGTCAATTTGGCTACGGGAGCAAAGGTAGCGCTAAAATCCTTGCCCGGGATTTGAGTAAAGCCCTTGGCCACTAGACGTGCCTTATAGCGCTCGATAGTACCATCAGCCTGATACTTGATAGTGAAGACCCACTTACACCCAACAGTTTTCTCACCAGGGGGGAGAGGCACAAGTTCCCAAGTCTGATTACGTTGAAGGGCATCCATTTCCAAGGTCATGGCAGCCACCCACTGTGGATCCTGGAGAGCTTCAGAGACAGACCGAGGGATGGATGTGGAGTGAACCTGACTAAGAAAAGAGCAATAGGAATCTGAAAGTCCCTGATAAGAAACATACTGATCAATGGGATGATTAGTACTAACAGAAAAACCATAACGATTAGGAGGACGGCGAAGCCGTGTGGAATGTCTAGTAGGTAAAGGAGTAGAAGCATTACCAGATTCCGGGGAAGATCTTGGAAGTGGAGTCTGAGCAGGAGGCCGGCGAGAATACACCTGAGTAGGAGCGGTGGTAATGACCGGAGGAAGGGAGGAGGAAGTCTCTGAAGATGGTTCAAACAGAGGAACAGGACGGGGAAGCAACTCACTATCTTCAGATAAAGTAGTATTAGAAGGAGCAGGAACAGACTGAGGACCTGCAAAAAATGGAGTATCCTCTAAAAACGTAACATCCATAGAATGATACATATGACGAGTAATCGGATCATAACACCGGTAACCTTTTGACATAAGTGAATAACCTAAGAAGATGCAGCGGACAGCCTTGTTATCTAATTTTGTTCGAGTTGGACTGCGATCTTGAACAAAGCATGTACAACCAAAGACCCGAGGTAGGATAGGAAAGAGGGTTTTGTCGGGCTGAAGAAGTTGCAGAGGTGCCTTTCCATGTAAAACACGACTTGGAGTCCGGTTAAGAAGAAAAGTGGCAGTAAGAACGGCCAGATGCCAGAAGTATTTGGGTACATTCATTCCGCACAGAAGACACCTAACAACAGACATGATGGAGCGGTTCTTTCGTTCCGCCACACCATTCTGTTATGGAGTGTAGGGACAAGTGAGTTGCTGGAGAATACCCTGTTTATTAAGCTCAGCCCGAAACTCATTAGTAATGTATTCACGACCATTATCAGAACGTAGATTACGAACAACTGTACTAAATTGGGTCTTAACCATTTGTAAGAAGTTAGAAAACAAGGAGAAAACTTCTGATTTCTTCTTAAGCAAATAAACCCATGTACACCTAGTGTAATCATCAATGAATGTAACATAATAACGGTAACCAGAAATAGCAGTAATTGGGGAAGGGCCCCACACATCAGTATGGATAATATCAAAAGCAGACGGTGCACGATTCATGTGAGGTATGTAATGAGAACGAGTATGCTTAGATAATTCACACACCACACAATTGAATTTAAATTTCTGGCAGGCTTTATTTAATAATGGAAAAAGTTGACAAAGATAATGAAAGTTTGCATGGCCCAAGCGGGCGTGCCACAATTTTATTGACTCTAAAGAAAAACTAGAAGACTTAGAAGACTCAGGCAAAACAGACGCTTGGAGACTCGACGACGACACACTTAAACTTCCGCCAGGTGGATCACCAAAATAGTAAAGGCCATCCCGCTCATATCCCCTGCCAAAAATCTTCTTCGAAATCCGGTCCTGCAAATGACAACAATCTGGTAAGAACACAATTTCACAATTAAGAGATTTTGCAAGACGACTAACTGAAAGAAGATTATAAGGAAAGCTAGGGACATGAAGAACAGAAGATAAAGAGATACTAGAGGAGAGGCAAACATCGCCTTTACTTTTGACATAGATAGTGGACCCGTCGGCAATACGCACAGATTGGGAGATGGGAACCAAAGAGGATGAAAACAAGGACAACTTACCAGTCATATGATCACTGGCACCAGAATCCAGAATCCACGAGGGGTTGCTAGACCCAACATGGAGTGCAGTAGAAGGAGTACCTGAGGCCAAAGTAGCAGTGGGAGTGGTGCCAGAATGAGAACCTTGCTGAAGTAATGCCCCTATTTGAGATTGAAGGTGGCCCATCTGAGCCTGGAGTTGAAGGAGATCCGGAATAGGAGTAGTCTCAACCATAGCAGCAGTACGGGATGGACCCTTTCCTTTGTTGCGGGCACCTTTCTCACGAAGTTCAGGATGGAGTTTGAAGCAGTGATCCTTAATGTGACCAAGATTACCACAGTGAGTGCAGAAAGGGCGATTACCAGATCCAGGAGGACGAGTGAATGGGCCCGTTGGGGCAGCAAGAGCCATCTGATCAGGCACTTGAGTTGGCTCAGGTACAGCCGGAGGTTGAAGCAAGCGACGACGTCTCTCATCTCCATCAATAGTAGCAAAAGCCTCAAATAAAGAAGGCATAGGGGATGTGTTTAAAATCTGAGTCCGGAGAGATTCGAACTCAGGTTTTAGACCCATCAAGAACTGGTAGGTGTGATGGCGATTGAGACGTCGGAGAGCAATAGTAGCTGCTTCAGGCGGAAATTCACTAAGAGGCTCATATTGAGCCAGTTCCTCCCAACGGGACTGAAGGTAACCAAAATAATCAGCAGCTGAAAGACCTAATGTAGCCTGAGAAGCCTGTGCAACATCCCGATAAAGTTCAAAGATACGGGAATCATTGCACTCATGAGCATACATTTGAGTCAGAGAGGTCCATAGGCTGGAAACAGTATCATGAAACATGAACATATGATAAATTCGATCTTCCATAGAGTTAAATAACCACCCCAAAATGGTGCAGTTATCAATATCCCACTGAGCAAATGTAGGATCAGAGAGCGCTGGTTTGGGTACAGTGCCTAGAATCCATCCAGACTTACCTTTGCCTCCAAGATAGAGACGAAAAGAACGGGACCATGCGGCAAAGTTCCTTCCACTCAACAACACACTAGTAACCCGTTGAGCAGGGGTGTGTTGAGAAAGAGACAGATCTGGACGAGCAGGAGTAATAGGATCAGTATCTTTTCCGTCGAGAGCCATACCGGAGTGTCTGAACCCAAGAGAAAACCAACAAAAATTTGGAAAATCGAGAAGATGAAGGGCTGCCCAGAACAAGTGAAACACAGATGGGGCAACCGGAGACCAAATAAAGGTCTGAAAGAGAGATGAGAAGGAGCACTAAGGCTCTAATGCATCACAGGGATGCAGGAGGGGCCCACAGAGGGGCGGAGGATAGCGCAGAGGCTGTCGGAGAGGCACAAGGGCCTCGGTGGAGACCTGGGAAGTGCGCCGGAGCCCTGGGGGGCTTGTGGGACCCTCGGCTGGTGGTGGGGGGCTGCGCCGAGGTGGGCTAAAGGTGGGAGATGGTGCGGCGAGCCTAGGAGAGGCTGTGGGTGGCGGCGGCTGGTGGTGGGGAGCTAGGGTTTGGTGTTTTTGTTGTTGCTCTGATACCAAGAAGAAAGATAGAAGAATTGATTATATAATTCATTCACAAAGAGTATGTATATATACAAGCTAGGAAAGACAGAAAAAGGAAACAAAGAGAAGAAAAGGAAAGAAAAGAAAAAGGAAATAGACAACTATAATAAATTACAATCAATCTATTCCTAATCAGTCCATGAAATACGTTTGACTATAAAAATAAATATATATTCCAACAAGAATCCTTGGCTTGGGGGATTTGAGAATGTAGAATCTGCTGAAGCTTGTGGATTTGGTGCTTGTTGTAAATTGTCAGGTTCTGGGCCAGGTGGATCATCTACAACTTCTTCGACACGTGGAGATCCAGGATTTAGGTCTCCAGGATTCACCATATGAACTTCCGTGTGGATTTTCTTTCGAAAATCTGTAATATAATGGTCAAGCATGTCTTGGTCTGTAGCCGAGAGAGACCAAGAATTATCATCACTAAGGGGATCAAGGCAGGAATCGGCCAAGACAGGGGCAAGTATGGAGGGTGGTTTTGCTGCAATGGTTTGGAGTAGAGTGCAGAGTGGGTTAGGGTGAGGGGAATAATTTTCAACAATCATTGTGGCAGCTGGAGTTGTGGTTGTGGTTGTGGTTGTGGTTGGTTTTGGATGACATCAGCAAAAGTGCATGGTACGGTTGAGAGCAGTGTTGGTGGAGATGGTGGTTTTCTTTTAGGACGTGCTGGTTTGGGATCTCAGGGAAGGAAAGCGGCAGTATTGAACATTCCACCAGTAGGGTCATAGGAGGAGGAAAATGGTCAAGGTTGCTGCTGGGGTAATATCGGAGGAGAATAGGGGTAACCAGTTATAGAAGTGATCTTTGTATGATGAGTGAGGTTGGTTTTGGGCTTGCAAAGAATGTAGTTGATTTTTCAAATGCTTCATTTCAGCTTCTTTCAGAGCAAAAGCCGAAGAGTAGATACTGGTAGATTGTGCCATGTGTAAAAGTTCATGATGTAGCCCTTGTATTTGTTGCTGGAGGTCATGGATCAGGCGTTCAAGAGAAGTCATCTTTTGGTCAAGGCTAGCTTGGGTGTGAACTATGTGTTGAAGACATCGGTTTTGGGCCAACGCATTGGCAGATTGCCAGAGTTGCCTCAGCAGCTGAGATTGGCTTCTTTGTTCCATCTGGATTGATGCAATGGAAGGAGTAATCTTGTGCTCATGCCTAATTTGATCATCTGAAGTTGTGAACTGGAGAGGGGGAAAATCTTCTTCAAAGTTTGTAGATGATGAGGCAAACATGTAACAGGGAATAGGGGGAGGAGGAGTTGGAGGTATGCTGGTGAACGGATAAGGAGGTTTACATGGGGGAAAGGGTTTTGATTTTTGGTTGAGCAGGCTTTTTTGGCTTATCTGAATAAAGCACATAGAAATCAAATTTTCCTGAAGGTTCTCCAAGTAATCCCACACTGGTATCACCATAATCATATCTTGTTTGAAGAATCTGTTGAGAAGATTTTTTCTTTGGTTTTTTGGGGAACTTCTTCATCATAGAGCTCATCATAGTAGCAGGCATCACAATCGCAGTAGTCAAAGAACTTGTGCCCGGTGATTGGATCTTGAAAGTGGAAAAGTGGTTGGCCAGAGGCATCAAATGAATGAATAGGAATTTTCCCTAAACCAGAGTTAGACAGATCAACTGGTTGTATCATGCTGACTGTTGTGGGGAAAATATCCGGAACATTCATAGCTGGTTTGGCAAATGAGATTTCAACAATACCGTCTTGCTTTGTAATGAAAGTTGGATCTGCAAGTTGTACTGGATGAGATTGGCGCTTGTGTTGTTCATAAGAAGTTACCCAAGAGGTTGGCAACAACTTAATCAGTTCATCACGAGAAATTTGCTGAGGAATATGAACACAGGAAGCTTGTGTGGCAGAATCAATGTTGACAAAGAGGGCCTTATCAGAAGTTGAAGGCTGGCTTATGTCAAAATCCTGATTTTGTAACCCGAACGCCATTTGGTAATGCAATGTGGTAGCATAAGTGTCGCTAACAGAAGAAGCGCCACCAATTTGGATCTGAACTTTCAAGGCTGAAAGAAGGTAAGGATCTCGTAGTAGCATATTGAAATTTGGGAAGAACGTCAAGATTACTGTTCCAGAGTTCAATGTTGTCTGGACTGTTGCAATACATGAATGTTCATATTTGAGAAATCTTGTATCAAGCAAAGCAATTCGTGAGACAACTGGGAGCCCCTTTTTTCCATAAAAATTTAGAGCAAGTCTAATTGCTCCAAAATGAAGATGAGTATAACCATGTTGTTTCCAAAGTGGGACTAAGGTAGCTGGGATATCAAGACTGATCAACTGTTCAGTTTCTGTGGCTGGGATATAACATTGGTCAAATTTAGAGGCCTGGATGTATTCTTTCAAAGAGGAAGGGCGCGGTGTAGAAAAAATCTTTTTGACAGTGGTGGTCAATGAGGTAGATGGTTTGGTGAAGGTAGAATATGGGTTCAGGAAAGGAAGATTAGTAAGGGAACCTTATGATCTTCTGGTAGATAGTCGAATTCATAGAGGTATTCAAGTTTGGAGGTCGATCGTCTAGAAGAGGAAGTAGAAGAACTCCTGGAGATGGAGGATGAAGAAGAAGCCATTAGTAGAGTGAATAGTAAAAGTGAACAGTGACTTTTTGCTACAGTAAAAAGATACTGGCTGAGACTCAAGAAGGACCCACAAAGGATAAAAGCTTGGTAAGGGAATGGTTTTGGCTGTATAAGAAGGTAAACCGAGACAAACAGAAAGGGTCAAGGTACGTTATCTTTTACAAATCAAAGCTAGTCCTTAGACAAGAGGGAAACTTCGCATAGAAGATTCAAGAACCTAAGAAATTTATGGTATGGAGGATTCTCATATGAGGCAACCATAGAGCATAAGTTTTCAAGGAAAGAGAATCAACGAACTATGTGTATAGATTAATCACTCCAGAATAAAATTAGCTAGACATGGCTCTAATACCAAAGAGGCAATCACAAAGAGATAAAACACACAAAGGAGTTATAGGATAAATATAGAGAACAACAGCTCTTAAGCCAACCAAGCCACATTAACGTGAGAGTTACCGATAGAATGAGACTTCGCCACAGTACAACCTAGAATGGCTATGTTGTGATGGAGTAGCACTTGCACCAAGACCTGCACCCAATCGAGGTCTAACTGAGTTGAGGACTACCAGGGATATTCATAGTAAGTCGTGATGAAGTAGTCGTGGGCCCCTCTACGTGGGATACATAGGGCGCCCCACTGTTCAGCTTGTAATCCCATTCTTTTCTATTAGGAGCTCATGAGGTGTCCTTTCATGATAGGTGGACACGTGTCAGTCATGGGTAGGTTGGCAAATAATGATACCCACAAAAGGGAAGATGAGCTCAACATAACGAAGGGAGGTACAGGTTAACTCATCCTTGATGCGGAGCATATCTCAGATTTCCGTAGAATAAACTTCATCTTAGACTTCTAAGAACTTGGCCGGCAAGATCACCATTAGATGGACACATGGGCCTCTATGAAAGTTGTCCACGCTTAGCGCTAATGGTAAAATAAGGCGCCGTTGTTGCAATTACAATCATATGATGCCATCAGAATTACAGAAAATGACAGAATTGCGCCCCACTGTTCGGCTTCATTCCATTCTTATCTATTAGGAGCTCGCGAGATGTCCTTTCATGATAGATGGACACGTGTCAGTCATGGGTAGGTTGGCAGATAATGATACCCACAAAAGGGCATATGAGCTCAACTTAACGAAGGGAGGTACAGGTTAGCTCATCCTTGATGTGGAGCCTATCTCAGATTTCCGCAGGAAAAACTTCATCTTAGACTTCTAAGAACTTGGCTGGCAAGATCACCGTTAGATGGACACATGAGGCTCTATGAAAGGTGTCCAAGCTTAGTGCTAATGGTAAAATAAGGTGTCCTTGTTGCAATTACAATCATATGATGCCATCAGAATTACAGAAAATGACAGAATTCGGTAAGGGGATAGAAGCACATCCTGCACCCGATTTGTCAAAGCAGCTCGAAGCCCGCGTTTTTTTTTAAATTTGTGAGGATAAATTCGTTAGTGGATTTACCTCTAAATGGGGCAACGCTCACTTGCACAAACAATGGGATGTTGCACTTAGTGAGCTATTGTTGTAATGCGAGGACTCGCACTTCTCGATGGATTGATTGTTGCGTTTGGGGTCATAGCATTTGACTTTTACTTTGTGAATGGACATGGTTTGCTTAATGTGTACTATTCTCGCCTCTTATATGCCAATTGGATGTAGGTTTGTTTCCCCCCTCCCGGGGATAGTGAAGTGGTGGTTTGGTTCCAATCCCACATTTCCAAACCAGGCCCTGCCTAAAAAGAGCTCCCTTCTGTCCCCACCCCATCGTGGCTTAGTACTCACCCATCCCTTGTCCTGTTTGCGTCATTCTTCTCTGTCCCCACCCTACTCTGGCCCAGTTCACAATTTACAAGATTTGTAGTACCATAGCCATTCCATTATATTCCTACATATATACACCACATACACATACAATCCATGAAATAAGTGAGAGAAATGGGAACTTCAGATCGATTGGTGATAGGGGAAGTTGTATGGAAAGTGTAGCCTATATTTATACGAGAGGTAGTCTAAGAATGACCTTGTATAACATTCGGAATCTCGGATAGTGCACTCTGAGTTGTGCCAGCAAGGGATGGTGCCATAGAGATGACGACGATGCTTGTGAGATATAGTGGCGGATGCTGCGATGATGGGAGCGGAGAGGCAGCGAGAATGGGTGAAGTGAATATGAGACTGACAACCATAGTCCAACTGTTGTTTATACTGAAGGATATTAGGAACTTTAATAAACAATGGGTGAAGTTTAATGAATTCGAAAGAGAATTGGGGCGAGGCAGCACCCCCTGATCTTGATCCTAGACTACCTGATTTTGGTTTTGTTTTAATTTCCCAAATCCGTCCCAGCCCGTTGTTGCTTCTCAAACCTATCCTAGTAGGGGTGGGGTTGTAACTTGGAAAATCGCCGCATTGCCATTCCTATTCTCGTGTTAAGTCAGCAGGATGGGCCCAACAATGTCTATCAAGTTTTAAAGCCCTCCCTCGCATGCAACCCCGCCTTGTATGTGGAGATGCAATGGTGGCATGTAATAAATTGCAACATGCAATCAGGAACGGGAATGGAGGTCAGTGTATTATAAGAAGTTTGTGTAGCTCTGCATTTTTCTGGTTTTAGCAGTCTTGTGGAGGACAAGAAAGTTGAGGATGGTTTCAATTAATGCATTTCCCAATTGCTTGGTAGAATTCGTTCTCAATTGAACTGGGATGCAAGAAATTATTACCAAACAATCGTCAATATGAAAAACTAAAGAAGATACATATTCGTTTCCCAAAATATCTTACTTCGAGTGGTTTTAGAAGTAAGTACAGTGTTTTGCTGTGCTTGGAACGGGAGTATATTTATTGAGCAATGCTAGGGGCACAAACAAACCCACAACCTTTTGGACACAACCTAAATAATGTGTCTATCTCTCTCATGTGTCACTGTGGGGTCCAGTGACATCACAGGAGAGAGATAGACACATTATTTAGGTTGTGTCCAAAAGGTTGTGGATTTGTTTGTGTCCCAATCTTTACTCATATTTATTTTCTTCTGAGATACTTTTATCAATATTGATGTACTTAAGATATATGTACATAGAAAGAAAGGAGTGGAGATGCAGATAGGAACACGATGGAGTGAGATTTGTTTGTTGTAAAGAACTCAACTCTCAACCCATGTCCTCGGATGCAAAATACAATCTCTGGCATAAAAGTGGAAGCAAGTAAGTCCGACTTTCTTGGAAAAGCAGCAGTTTTATCGGAATGCATTTTTAAAATTAGTTGATTTCTCAACTTATAAAATAAATGATAAATTGAGAATAAAATAAGCTCAAAATGAAGAGGAGAATGCGAGTACAATAGGTCAAAATGCATTCTGAAGATGTTTATTCCAAACACATCCTTAGTATCTCAATATGAGTGGGCTTAATATATAAATGACATTGACTCGGCTAAAGCTGTCTCTCATTTCCTGAAGCCTGCTGCATAAATATTGTTACACCAATGCATCCAGGGTCATCGTGTTTGCATAGTCAGCAGCTCCGTTTTTTTTTACCCTTTTGTGGACTGACAATTAGATGTGCTCCAATACTCCATTCCACTGGTGTATAGATCGCAGAGAGAATTAGGTATTGCACCTGATCATCAAAAAATAGTACATCTGTTTTTCACCATAGTATCTAGCTTTGCCAAGTACCATTATTTGTATTTCTTACGATTCTCTATTTCCCTTATATATTCGCAGATGCACGGTTTGCCTTGCGGAATATCAAGAGGAAGATACATTGAGAATTCTTCCTTACTGTGGGCACTCCTTCCATGCAACCTGCATTGACATATGGTTGCACCAGCACTCAACTTGTCCGGTTTGTCGAATTTCATTACGCGAGTGTCCTGAGAAAAAACGCTTGATGCGACCCATATATAGCTCGGCTACCCGATCTCATTACGGTATGGAGTGTTTTGACACGAATACCTGTCATTGTTTATCGACTGGCCATGCACGTCCGGCGAGAGCGCATGACAGCCATAGGATGGACTCCATCCAGGAGGATCGGTTTCAATCGGAGGGAGATGGATCAGAAGCTGGGGAGGCCGTCTCGATACTGATCGAGGGTAATAATCAGGTTGCAAAAGATTCTGGTAACAAGCATGTGGAGAGCCCATCAAACACGTAAATTCTTGTGGCTGTTGAAATCCGAGCTGCAAGATTGGGACATCAGGATCGTCAGAGTAAAAAATGTAGATGTATTCGAAAAGTTGAAATTGAAATACATCCAGATTTTGTCCCAGGAAAGTTGATTGTTTTTTACCCTTGTGACTTTCTGTAAATATAGCAAAGTGATTTTTATTTCTCCCTCTCTCCTTGTTCTCCCCCTTCAAATTGTAGCTGTTTTCTGGGCAGTTTTGTTTAGTTAAGTAGTAAAACCTTAGATAGCTCAAATTTGCTGGAAAGGGTGTTAACTGTGGTAACCATCTCTCTCTCTCTCTCTCTCTCTCTCTCTCTCTCTCTCTCTCTCTCTCTCTCACACACACACACACACACACACACACACACACACACACACACACACACAAACTTACTAATATTCATACGCAATGACCCAACCGAACCTTGGTCATACTGAGGAAGGGATAACCACAAAAAGAATTTACTATGTAGCGCCTATTCTGGTTTTGGTATGAAACTATTAATGTTACCTAGCTAACTTAATTTCTGTATTGCCCTTGACCTCCATGTTTGATTCAAAAGACAGTTATTAGCAGTCCAATGAGTTGTCCTAGTTTCGGATTGTAAACTTATTTTACTTCCAAGCAAAGGAATTCTCTCCCACTCCACTCCATTCCAACCAAGGCACAGGAAACTCCTTTTTTCCCTTCTTTTCTCTCTCTCTCTCTCTCTCTCTCTCTCTCTCTCTCGCTCTCTCTTTTTCCCTTTACGACCCTCTTCCTCCTTTTCTCTTCCCTCCAAACAAAAACACAGTTTTTAAACTACAATGACATTGCTACTAGTTTTGTATGTTCGAAAGGAAATTAACAAGGAAGAGAACATAAAGTAGGATGAATAACACTCAGGCCCTGAGGTTTTATCTGATTTGACCGGCATCAACTCCCCCACGGTTTGTCGCACCATCAAATCTCCTCCCTTAAATATATAATAAGAAAAAGTAGAAAGGGTAAACAAGAAATTTTAGAACACTATCTTCTGTAACTAGTTTGTATTATTTAATAATGAGTTTTATAGTAATGAAGGTATACACGGTGTGACAATCACATGAAATAATTTCTCGTCAACTATGGAGAGGACTAAATATGCTGCCCTTGGAGTCTTGGCAAAAGAGATGGATACTGATGGGGACACCAAACCTATTACAAAAGGACGAAAATGAAATCATTGGCTTTTAGCCACAAACTACCCCAGAAAATGATTTCTCCAATCATTTAGTTAATAAATTGTAGTATAGCCTGTCACACTAATTGAGATTGGAAAGGAAACCAAACTAGGATTGGAAAAGAATAAAATAACAAGTTAATAAACAATAAAATAGCAAGGATTGGAGAATAAAAACGTGGAATTAATCTGAAAATAACTTGAAATCATCATTAATCTCATCCATGGAATTAAAGAAGTGGAAAATACATTAAACTAACCTAATGTACTTCTAATTTACCCTAAAACTGCTGTTTTTCATTTCCTGAAGCATCTCCTTCGTCTGCTATCATAGAATGTTATTATAGGGTTTGTACAGACTGTATGCAACTTTCTAGGAAAGTCATTTTCAATAGATTGAACTGCTCTGCTTTTGATTGCTGTGAGCACCGATGGGAGAGCGGCCATATCTCTTCAAACAGATCTCGGATTGATCTCCGGTTTGCGGCCACGTGATCGTAACTCATAGATCTACATTTTATATTTCTTGGAAAATCTTCCAATTTTGAGGTCTTCAATGTCGAAAATGGCATTTTCTTAACTGCTTCTGTTGTTCGTTTCACCAGAATCAGTTTCCTTTAACTCCACTTCATTCACTAACATTCCAATACTTGTAAAACAATGCATAAACATAGGTTGTAGCATTAACGCAATAAAAAGAACATTTTTGTTAGAATGCACCTAAATTTAGGGACTTGGAGATAAACTCATGCACAAAAGACCATGTAATATGCTATGAATATGCACTTGTCATCTCTAATCATATGTTCAAAATACTGGAAAAAAAAAAAATTTCCCGTATTCTCCTCTGCAAATTAAGTTTTTCGAAAACTAAAAACCAACATTAGGTCCAAAAACTAAAACCACCATTAGGTTCATACTAATCTGGTCATAGGGACTAATAATTAGAATCCTTTCTAATTAATACTTAATTAGAACACCTTCTAATTCTCCCTTATTTGAAAATAATAAATTATCAAAATATTATTTTATGGGCATGTACTACTCATGAGTGACACCTAGCAGCATGTCATGACACACTCCAGATAGACTGAAAAATAGTGAACATTTCCTTTTAACAGTTACTGTATAATTCAATCCTTCTATCACACAATGCCCTAATTAAATCTTTTGGGTAATGAACACATTCATCAAACTATAGATGCCCAATTTTGGCTCGTTCGCTTGACGTCTATACATACACCTATCTATTTACTACAACATGATTTTATGGGTCCTCTTCTGATTTACTCAACCTATTCTAATCGACAAGAAATCGTAACAAAAACAAAATGAAACAATTGAAACAAATGATTAACTCACCGATTAAGAAACTATTGAGAAGATGATGAATATGATGAAAATAATGGTGGATATGCAAATATCCTACAGCCCTCTCCTATTTTTTTTTTCTTTCTGTGACTCTCTCTCTTTCTGTTTATTAGTGTATGGGGGGCTAGGGTTTGTTTTTCTTCTAAAGGTGGGATAGATTTAAACTCTTAATGATGTAATTAAGTTAATTCCCGAGTTTAGGCTTGTGGGCTTCCAAAAGACACACATATGGGCCCAAAATTCATTTCAAAAATACTTAAATGACTATCCCAAAGGGTACCCATGCCCCGGGCACTTAATTCTCACGTTAAATTCACTAATTAACTTACTTATGGGCCCCTAAACACTACCTGAAACTAAACCCGAAACTAAACTCGTCATTCTACAAAAATTATAGTTCGGTCATTCAATAATTATCTATCATACAATTTAATCAAAGCTCGAAATCTCATGTCATAATAATACTGAAACATTAGAAATTTTAATACAAAACAACTGAAAAATATTTTGGGTATTACTAACAATTTAAATATGCTTACAAGCAATTAAATTCATGGGTTCCCCAAACAAAAAAATTTAATTATGCGTGTTACTGAGGCACACAATTAAATTCGTGGGTTTCCCAAACTTAAAATTTTAAATATGCGTGTTACTAAGGCACAACCAACTAATATTTACTAACGACAATTAATTGCATAATTAGTCAAATCGCTTAAAAATTTTAGGGTTGTTACATTCTACCCTTCTTAAAGAAATTTCATCCCGAAATTTGGAGCAATAATAAACACGTAGTATTCATAAATAATGTTAAACGCACAACTAATACAAAGCACATGATTCACATTTAACCCTCAACCATGCAAAGCCTAGTTCATCGAGCGAATAATCCAAACAAGGAAACCCTCATATATATATATATATATATACCTATAGTTGATAGTTAAATTCTAACAGGCGCTCAAACACAACACAATAAAGCCACCAATAATGATGAGACGAACAAAACGTGCGAAAGTTATTATTTTACCCGTTATACTCAGATCACACCGTACATATCACATAGACAAATACAAATACAAATATGATTAAACACGTAGTTTCAGATAAATACTTAGATATCAAATAATTAGAACACTCAGTGCTGCAATTCACACAACTAGAACTATATGCATGCCCATGTTCACCTTTTACCATGCCCCGCACTACACCTCCTCATAATATCCTTTACTCACTGTTTACGCATATGCCTTCAAAAATACAGAATACCATTAGACTGAAAGAACAGCACTTCTTGTTGAAAATAAATCAACACTCCACCAGATTTATAGTAGATGTTGTAGATACACGAAGGTAGTTGGCTCGATATATAATTCAGAAGAATCATAATAATATATTTTCTTAATAGAAATATCATAAATAAATAACAACAACAGAAAACCCGTCAGTAGTGTCATCATCAACTGAATAAGTATTCCAGGATTTAATAATAACAGATCCCGCATCAGAAGTTCAGTTCATAATAGAAATAATAGAATTCGGTTGAAGATATAATAAAAATCTAGAATGCTGATAATAATGGAAGACTCACATGAATGGTCAGCTCGGATAATAACACAGTTTCGCTTCCATTCCCGAAGTAGACATTTAGAGCGTATACAATAACCCATATAGCAACACTTCAGTATTCAGTACATGATAGGAACCTCACTGCTTGACCAATCTCCATTCCCTCAATTACTCCACATATCAATAAAATGGATGCACTACTATGAAATGCTAAGCAAAATTATACACTATTTTACACAGTAATCATGCAATGACAAGCATTAAGTGTTCAAACGAATTAACTATCAAGCTAAAGTACATAGCTCAGATTAAATAGGATGCAATGATAACACATAATCAACATGTATGTAGCAAATAGATAACACATAGTTGGCACATAGCCCCAACCTTAAGAAACTTGCATACCTAAAGCTCTGACCACTCACTACAACGATCCGATGATCACATAGTCATACACAGTCTAGGATAACCTAAAGCTCTGATAACAAACTGTCACACCCTAATTTTTGGACAACCAAATATTTAATCCAGAGCATGTATTCAGACTAATATTCAATTTTCAAAAACCTCGAGGGTGACACCCTTACACATGCTAACACATAATTTATTTAAAACAAAATTTAATACCCATGAAATAAAAGCACATGATCTTTTTTTAAAGAAGACTCTTGATTATTAAACCTGTATTCCCAAACATTCATTTTTTTAATTTAAGAAATAAAGTTCCATTACACATATTATTCATTTTTTGTGAAATTCACGTTTATCACATATTTCCGTCTCATCATAGTCCAATCACATCTCTATTTTTTAGATACGTTCCAATTTCTCACAATATATGGTTTTATCAATTTACCCATAACAATCATTCCACAATATTTTCCGATGGAATTACAAGATTACCAATATACTATTCAACGTAATCTAGTTTACCTTTTATTGAAATTTCCACAATATAAAGCCAATTATTTCTGATACGATTACCTCAACCAAACATTCAATATTAGCATACATGAAACACATAATAAGAAATCATATTCTTGATATTGTAAAATATTCAATTAGACATTTGTTCACTACTACTGTAATTGTCAATTTCTGCCCAAACGGTGCAGAATCATGGAAAACACCATTATACAAAAAGTATGCAAAATCGCGTTTTACATGGGATAAGCGGGTAGAATCTTAAAATAATCAATTTACGAATTATTTAAAAATTTTCTCTCAAACAGATCTGATCTCGTTTCAATAAATTCGAAAATCACCAACATAAATCTCAAAGTTTAAATCCGATAACAACAAACATACATATCTATACGTACACCTATATATACGTACTACAACATGATTTTATGGGTCCTTTTTCTGATTTACTCAACCAATTATAATCGATGAGAAATAGTAACAAAAACAGAACGAAATGAATGAAACAAATGATTAACTCAGCGATTTTGAAACTATTGAGAGTTGATGAATATGATGAAGATAATGGTGGATATGCAAATATCCTACAACCCTCTCCTCTCCTCTTCCTCTTTTTTCTTCTTTTCTTTCTTTCTCTTTTCTTTTTATGTGACTCTCTCTCTTTCTGTTTATCCGTGTATGGGGGGGCTATGGTTTGTTTTTCTTCTAAAGGTGGATACATATAAACTCTTAATGATATAATTAAGTTAATTCCCAATTTTAGGCTTGTGGGCTCCCAAAAGATACACACATATAGGCCTGGAATGCATTTCAAAATACTTAAACGACTATCCCAAAGGGTACCCATGCACCAGGCACTTATCTCTCACGTTAAATTCACTAATTAACTTACTTATGAGCCCCTAAACACTACCCGAAACTAAACTTGTCATTCTTCAAAAATTGTAACTTGGTCATACAATAATCTATCGTACAATTTAATTAAAACTCGAAATCTCATGTCATAATAATAGTAATGAAACATTAGAAATTTTAATACAAAAACAACCGGAAAATATTTCTGGTATTACTAACAATTTAAATATGCTTACTAGCAATTAAATTCATGGGTTCCCCAAACTTAAAAGTTTAAATATGCGTGTTACTGAGGCACACCCAACTAATATTTACTAATGACAATTAATTGAATAATTAGTCAAATTGCTTATAAATTTTAGGGTTACAGCCAGGGCCTGCAACATTGCCAATCACTCGTAGAAGACTTACCTTCCCTAGCACGTACCTACGGGTATATAAAGCATGTCCATGTACCATACTAAACAATGTAATGGGGGTATATAGGACATCGCATTGGGGGACCCTACCCACCTAGTTGCATATAGTAGCTGTGGACCAATTGTGAAGGTCGCAAGGTCCTATTGGTCTCAATTATGTACCGGGATGGATCCAAGGCTGCATACAGATACCTACGCCTTACTACTTTTAATCCACTTGACTAGAGTTGCCACCTGATTTTTTTGGAATCAAGAAATTGTGAGCTGACTTGCTCATAATGGAAGGGTACTCATCCTTCATTGCCAGAAAGTGAATCAGGGGGTCTTGGTACTAAAGGGGAAGGGCCATATGCTTGGGCTAAAGCACCCCCTCCTTACCCTACCCTATGGTAGGCCTTGCCTATATCTTTGTTCTTAATTCATAATTGGTGTTCTTTTCTTAATTATACTATATAATATATACATGGCATAAAGAGCATTTAGGAAAAATGAATCAAGAAATTAAGTTCAAGTAGTAAGCGGATGTACATAGGATGCTAGAGAGGGATGGAAATACTCCCAGTGGACCGATTCCGCTTGGGACCAAATGGAAAGAAAGGAAAGGTGCATGGAATGCAAAGAGAATAAGAGGACTTACATTGGCATGACTTATGCAGAGTCGCAATGGCTATTAAAGATAAACGTACTATGTAACATTCAACAATCCTAAATAATTTGTCTCTAACAAATAAGCATACAATAGAGATTATCCTAAAGAGTTTGTGTCATTGATGCAAAAGTTGCAATCCTAGCAAAATCTCTAAAGAGAAGGATAGAAGAATGTACATGATACATAGACACTAAGTCATATGCAGAAGAGGCAAGACCTATCCAAGGAGTTGAATCCAAGTCATTCGAATCTTTGCATCAAAATACCACAAAACAAATCAAGCATTGCAAAAGAATAAAAGAAATCCAAGTATACAATTAAAATGCATGGAAATGAGAGATATAGTCATCAATCAAAATTCCAGATTTGAAGACCATACAAAAATCACTCAAAAAGTGGGTCTAAACAATGAATCAATTCAATTCCTTTTCCAGATCATAAGTTCAATGAGTTAGGAAGCAATTGTACCTGAGATGCATTTCCTCTAGATCCTGAAAAAAGACATTATATGGACTGGATTAAAAGGGTTAGTCATCCTACAATTACGATTCATTTCTTGTTGCAAATATTCACTTGTACCATACCATGTCTCAATGGATTGATGTAATTTTCAACTGTGCGTACATGTAGACACCCCATTTTGTCGGCTATCAGATTTAGGAGACCCATAGCTTGGTGGTTCATAATGATCGAAAAAGACTTAAAAGGATTCCTGGAAGTCAGTTCCATCTCTCAGAATGCTCAGAATGACCAAAATGCCCCTGAAGGCACAAAAGCTCCCAGATTTGGACCAAAAGTTCTGAAAACATGCTACGTCATGAGAAAAACAATAAAATGAAGTTTTTAAGTAAAACCGGATGATATCGTCAGCTCCCAGAGACCCCCGGAAGTCCCGGAAGTTCCCGAAAAGTCCCCGTTGACTGGTTTGACCAGGTTTGACCAAGTTTGCCGAAATCGTCCGAATTCACCGGAATCATTTGAAATCATGAGAAAAGTGTTAAAACAAGTTCCAAAAGAAAATCGAGCGAAAACATCAGCTCCCGGGAACTCCCGGAGGTTTCCAGAACTTCCCGGGAATCCCAAGTTTGACCAGTTTGACCAGAATTTGACTTTGGAACTGGGGCACCAAAACAATTTTCAAACATTTTTCATGGATACTAGAGGTCAATAGCTCTTCAACGGTATATCGCACATATTTTTGGATTTAAAACGAATTTATTATGAATTTTCAAAGGCGAAAAAGGCGATCAAATCGGCTTTTATCGCGAATACCGCAAAACTTTTCAAAGTGACCTATCCCCGAACTATTTTTTATGTAAAGTAGACTCCATTACCTTTCCAACGGTATATCACAACCTCAATTTGGAGTTCGTATGCATTTTCTGTGAATTTCGGACGAAATAGGGCCTTTTCGCGAATACCGGAACCTCTGGGGGCCTAAACAGCATTATCTGGACGAAGGAGGAGCAGTGCCGCCGCGGCACTCCCCTCCAGAACAGTGTATTTTTGTAATTAGTTTTGTGGTCCCATTTTGATTAATTAAAAGCCAAAACGACATAGTTTTATGATTTCAGATGTTTGGAGCCAATGAGAATACTTTCTAAATCCCAAAACCACCTCAAGTTGGCCTATATAAACACCCCATTACTCTTCATTTTGGGGGGGTGAAATGAAAGTTTAGGAAAAGTTTGGGAGAGAAAGTTGTAGAGATAAGGTTAGAATAGAGAGAAAGAAGCTTCCTTCTTTGATTTTTCAAAACAAAAGTGAGTTCTAAACTTTGTTTTTACTTCATTACTCCCATTTACTTCAACATTCAATACTCCCAACCACCATTTTAGTGAGCATTTAAGAGAGTGGAAGCTTCTTCCATGTCTAGTGTCATTACATATGAGTGAAACACCAATCTACAAGTTCAATGCTTCATGAATATCATCTATTGATCATTATCTACTTGCTTGTTTATTCATTGTTTATCTCTTCTTATCTCATTTCTTTTTTATTTTTTCTTTATTTACTTATTAGTTCATCATCATCTAAGTGATGACATAAAGTTTGGGGTGAGTGAATCCTTATGGATAGTAGCTCTTGACCTCAAAAACATGTTTGATAGATGATGATCATAACCTCAATACTTCCAAGGTATTCTTGAAATGTATTGAAGTTATGTTCAAAAATAAAAATAAATCTCTCCAACAATCTTGGAGGTTCTTAATGATGAGTTTGATGTTGGTGTTCTAAGTGGCTATAATCCTTATTGAGTATTGAAGATATGCTTTCAAAACATCTATTTCAAAACCCCTCTCAATCCCTCTCATTTGGTTTCAAGAAACAAAACCTTATTTTCTCCAAAATCTTCAAAACAATAAGTCAAAACAGTGAGTGAGCTGAGTTCAAAGATTTCTCTAGAACTCAATACTCAACATATGGATGCAAGGCCACTTGGAAAGTCTTCTTAATTCATTGGAGATCACCCATGATTTTTGGTTTGACTTGGAAGTACTTGGAAATGGTCCATTTGGACCCAAACATTCCTTCCAGACATTCTGTTTTTTGCTGTCACAACAGCTAGGTCCAATTCCAACCTCTTTTCCAGAAAACTTTTCCAAAAGGGGTGGTCCTAACTTATTTTTCCCTTAAACTTCAATGTCTTAGGAAACATTCTGTATAAAATGGGCCTCTAGATCATTCGTTTTCATGTTCTAAGATTTTCTAACATTTCAGTCGACAGTACGGACTCTGTTTCTGAGTGACCTCTGTTGTTTATATGATTTCTCCCAATCTGTGATAGTTATTAAAGATTGGCTTTTTGGGTTGTATTCTAGACACAATATGGAAGATCTCCATAAAACATCATGCATTGAAAACATTCCTAACCCCTCTTTTCAATTTTCCAAAGATCTAGTTACTGTTCTGTCCACTATTCACAGCAAGCATATCTTAACTTTCATTCTTTGATTTGATGCTTATATGCATTCCAAATTAGTTCATATCTTAGGAAGTAGTTCATACTACATTTGTACATATCCCATGTTGATTTAATTCATTCATTCATACACCTTTTTGACTTCTAAGTTATTCTAGGAATCCATGAACACCAAAACACCCTACAACCTTGGCACATTCTAGATACATGCATTACATTCATGCAAGATTTGGGGTTTTTGTAACTCCTAATCTAAGAAGATTATAAGGAATGATCATGATCACACGTTCATGCTTCCCCTCGATCTAATTGTCCTTTCTCATCCGTCCCGGGGATTGAGAAATCTTCTATTCTCAAAATTAACATGCATCATTCTAGCTTGCTAAGCATACTTTGATTCTTTGATTATTTGTTTCAAGAACCATTCATGTCCCCTTTAGATTAGGGAAACTTAATTACTTGGTACATGACTAGATGATTTTTTCTAGGTTTATTCGTGTGATCTTTCACTTTACATTGTATGATATTTGACTTAGATCTTATGAATGATATCTTATCTTTAGATCTTCCATTTCAAGTTTCTTATGTGATGTAGTATACTATCATAGTATTATTTGTCGAACCAAACATAGTACAAGGTGATTATTTGGATGCTAATTGAGGCCCGTCGAAAGACGGGGCGAGTTGAGGGTGTTTTAATCGCGACAAAGGCTCCTTCCTCTCTCGTACCAAAACTCCGAACCAAGTTCTTTGGTTATGAAGGGCCGGTGCCCTTTATCCATTTGGGTGAGTCAAAATTAGGTTTCTTAGTTCCTTAAAGACCAACTGGCGACTCTGTATCTGTTTTCAACAGACCTTTTCTTTTCCTTTTTCAAAACAATCTCAAACAAGAGAAGTGGTCCACTTCCGCGTGTCCACAGTACATTCCCATAATGGTGGTGTTTTTCCAAAATCAAACTTTGTTGTTCAGCATCTTGAACTAGCCATCCCTTAGAAGGTATTGTTAAAGATCATCAATTCCTAATGAAATGGATGTAACAGTAGCTTGCTAAAAACCCAGAGTCTTTACTTGATCCAGGATCTGTGATGTATATGCCATTCCGAAGTGGTCTATTGATCTACTAATAAGCTATTTCATGGTAATTCTATCTATCACTTTATTATGATAGACCAGATTGGCCCGTTCTGCCATAAGTACCTCCATATTCTGCTGAGTAGGATTCGACAATGGGTTTGAGTTAGTGATTGGAAAACTTCCTTTTTCGATCTTGATTCGCATATAAATTTCAGAACTATAATCCTATCCTAGTTGGGCCAGAGAGTCCTGAATTCCTATTGGTATCATAGAATTACATAGCTTAGGTACCATATGATTAGATACCATATGAGTAGGCCTGACAAAGCCCTCCTATGTCTTCTTCAATTTCTCGATAAAGAGAAACATAGCCAACAGTGGTTCGAATGTATATAAAAAATAATTTCTTTCATATTGAAAAAGTAATAAGAATGAAAGGTGTTATGCTTTTTATCATCCTGGCATCGAGCCATTTTTTTGCAGGACCTCCCCTATAATATCGTCACCGCAGTAGAGTTTAACTACCAAGTTTGGGATGGATTGGTGTGGTTCCTCTATGCCTAGGACACCAGAATATTAAACCATGAATGAAGAAAGCCATGAGATAAAAACATATTAGCTAGTGATTGTGAGGCCCCAATTCTTGACTGGAGGGGACACCAAAGGCCTCTACCCTTCCATCCCTTGGATAGATAGAGAGGGAGGGTAGAGCTTTTATTTTTTTCATGTTATCAAAGAGTTGAATAATGAAAATAAATGGCGAGTGCCTGATCGAATTGATCAGGTCATGTAGGAACAAGGCTCAAGTCTACTAGTCTGTTAGGATGTTTGAGCTGCATACATCACTGCACTTTCACTTGACACCTATCATAATGATAAACGACTGGTCTCACCATTACCTTATCTTGAATTCTCAAAAGTTCTGTCGCTCCATCCCCGTAAGGCAGAGAACCCGTCGTTGTCTCGTCTATACTACTGGAGGCTCTGGGAAAGTCAGAATAGGAGAGCACTCATCTTGGGGTGGGCTTACTACTTAGATGCTTTTAGCATTTATCTGCTCCGTATTTTGGCTACCCAGTACTTACCGTGGGTATGATAACAGTTACACAAGAGGTACGTCCTTCTTGGACCTCTCGTACTAGGGAAAGGTCCTCTCAATGCTATAACGCCCACACCAGATGACCGAACTATCTTATGACATTCTGAACCCAGCTCATGTACCACTTTAATGGGCAAATATCCCAATCCTCAGAACATACTACAGCCCCAGGTGGCGAAGAGGCGACATCGAGGTGCCGAATCTTCTCGTCGTTGTGAGCTCTTGGGAAAGATCAGTCTGTTATCCCTAGAGTAACTTTTATCCGTCGAACGACGACCATTCCACTCGGTACCGTCGGATCACTAAGGACGACTTTTGTCCCTGCTTGACAGGTGGGTCTTACAATCAAGATCCCTTCTGCCTTTGCACTTGAGGGCTAATCTCTGTCCAACCTAAGGAAACCTTTGCACACCTCCGTTACCTTTTGGGAGGTCTATGCCCCATATAAACTGTCTACCTAAGACTGTCCCTTGGCCTATAGGTCCTGACATAAGGTTAGAATTCTAGCTTTTCTAGAGTGGCATCTCATTGAAGGATCGGGCCTCCCCTGGAAGGAGGCCTTCTTTGCCTTCTACCTAAGCTGTGCAAGAAAGACCCTAGCTAATCCTATGGAACAGTTGAGCTTCACATGGTCTTTCTGTCTAGATGCAGGTAGTCTGCATCTTCACAGATATGTCTATTTCACCGAGCCTCTCTCCGAGACAGTGCCTAGATCAGTACGCCTTTCGTACGGGTCAGAACTTACCCAACAAGGAATTTCACTACCTTAGGACTGTTATAGTTATGGCCACTGTTCACCGGGGCTTCGGTCACCGGCTCCCCTGTCATTAGGTGACCAACTTCCTTGACCATCCAGCACTGGGCAGGCATCAGCGCCTATACATGGTCTTATAACTTTGCAGAGACCTGTGTTTTTGGTAAACAGTCGCCCGGGCATGGTCACTACGACCCCTTTTGTGAGGAGGCACCCCTTCTCCTAAAGTTACGGGGCTATTTTGCCGAGTTCCTTAGAGAGAGTTTTCTTGTGCCCATAGGTATTCTCTACCTACCCACCTGTGTCAATTTTGGGTATAGGTACCCTTTTTTTGAAGTTCGTTCGAGCTTTTCCTGGGAGAATGGCATGGGTTACTTCAGTGCCGTAGCTCCTAATACTCGAAAATTAGCTCGAGGTATTTTCTCTACACATTCTTACCTTAAAAAAATAGGGTCACCTTACATCCTTGAATCAATAACCATCTTTCGGTTAACCTAGACTCCTCCATCCCTTAGGACCAACAAGGGGTACTACTGGAATATTCACCTATTGTCAATCGACTATGCCTTTCGGCCTGACCTTAGGCCTTGACTCATCCTCCGTGGACAAACCTTGCGGAGTAGCCCTTAGGTTTTTGGGGCATTGGATTCTCACCAATGTTTACATTACTCAATATGACAGTCTCCCTTCCGCTTTGATCTTGTCAGAATCAAGATATAAAAAGTATTCTTTACTTTTTAAAGATTTAAAAAATGTGGAAGTAAAGGTCGAATCCACAGAAATTGAATTACTAAAGCACTATAATTTTAAAACCTAAACCTAGTTAATAAAGGAAACATAATTTTGATTTTGATTTTAATTAAACTAAGAACAATGAAAATAAATCTAAACTATGAAAGCAATTAAAAGTTGTTTTGATAAATATAGGAATTGAACCTAGGATTGCAAATCCACCACTAGCTTCATAATAAGGGTAATTATGCTATCAATCAGCTTATTACATTGGATGATAATGGGGAATCGTAGCTACAAGCCCAATCCCTCCGTCAAGAAGATAACTACGATTTAAGAACCAACATAATTCATCTTTGGTTGGTACATATTGTCTCACACTAAACTAGGGTTGTGGCACAATCCGTCTTTCTTAGGCATGAACTATTCAGCTACTTGATATCTCAATTCAAATAAACACCATTACATGTAAATAATCCATACAAGCACATCAAATATAGATCATTGAGCACATCACATTCAAAATAGATCTATGACAAGAATAGATTTTGAAAGTAACGATTTAATCAATAGAAGTTTGATTTTATTATATACAATCCTCTAAACATATAATCATGATCCATACATAATAAAACTAAAAGAAAAACATAAATAACACCCTATTACTTGGCTAGAGTTTCATTGAAACCCTAGATCTTGGTCTAAGCGGCCATAGAATTGAAGATTGGTAAGAGGTTGATGGAGGAGGCCATGGGAATCCTTGGTCTTCTTCTTCTTTTTCTTGTTTTTCCCTCTTCAATGGCTGAAGTTTTGGTTATATATGGATGTATCTAATGTTGTGTAATGATGTGTATCCTGAAATTTGATTTAGAATAGGATTTATATAGATTTTGGAAGGATTTAGGAAGCTTTCCTAAGCCAAATCGCACTAAAACTACTATATTTACGTTTCTGGACAACATATGCACAAACCACCTTCGCTGGGTGCCCTAATTTGATGAAATACGCATTTTTGGTTTTTTCACAGGTCGCTCGCGCGGCCTGCTCGTGCGAGGTAGTTTTCACTGCACTGCACACCGATCGTAGAATTGTAATAACGTTTTGCTCGGACCTCGGATTGACTCGCCGTATACGTGCCTTAACTCAAAGATCTACATTTTATACCTTTGAAGAAATTTCTCAAATCCAAAGTATTGCTTGTCAAAAGTGAAATTTACCGAGGTTGCTACTGTATTCAGCTTTCACCAGAATCACATTTTGAGCCTAGAATGAATTCCAAAGCCACTAATCATTGAATTTTGTGCATTTTCAAGTTAAAGCTCTAAAACCTGCAAAATATAGAATACTTATTAAAAAGTGACTAATAACTACATGAAACGGGCTAATGAAGCGTATCTTCAGGACTATAAATGGCAACTATTCGTGGTCGATCACACCCCCAAACCTACACTTTGCTAGTCCTCGAGCAAAGAAAAACATAAAAATAAAACTAATGTGCAAATATTCTAACTCACTATCTCAGGCATCACGATTGCATTTAGCATATGCAATAAGCCTTTTAAACCCCTAGGCGTCCATAGTAGGAAGAGTGAAGTCTCGTGAGGGTTCTCGTCAAACAAGACACCCACAACCATCTTTATTTCATTCTATATTTAAAAAGTTTTATTAAAAAACAAAAAACAATCATTCAATACTCCTTATCATAAAAAAATGATTTGAAATAGAATAATGAACAAGAAGAAACGGAACCAAACGTCCACCTACATCATGAAAAACAATCCCAAGCACATGCATCGTATAAAACAATAGAGTTTCTCATAAAATTGTACGTGTGTGATGTGGTAGTGAAATGAACACGAGCATGTCATGAACTTAGAATATAACTTGGATAACCATCCAATTATGCTTCAACTACGAATCTCACAATGGTAATTACACTCGAATGAAACACTCAGAAATAGGTGTAATTTCTCTAATATATGGGAGCAAAGGAAATATGTATTCAAAACAAGAAATGCTCACATATGACTCATAAAAGACGAATGACATGAAAGAACAGTAGTCTCATGGATGGACGCCAATAGTCAAGAAGAATTAATCGTTACCATATTTTAATCCCCCTCCCATCATTTTCATATCCAAACCATGTTTTCTAGGATCAAATAGGACTTTTAAAGGTTGTAATGCAGCTCAGGCAATGAAAAATGATAGAAAGGATTAATTAAGTAGTTGTAGAGTGGCGTTGTAAGGCATATTCAATTTCTTCCATTTATTCTTCTACCAACTTCCATCTTTTCATACTCTTCTTTCATATTTTTTTTTAATTTCTTTCCTCTTCTGTTTTTTGTTTTCTTCTTTCAACTTTTTTCTTTCTCTTGAAACGAATATTCATTGAATACTAAGGCAACTACCTGAAACAACATCTTGTTTTCTTCTTCTTCTTAATCAACTCATCGCCTTATCACCACTAAAAGTTAACGAATCTCTCAGTGGTAAACTCCAAGTTGGTCAAGTTGGAGCAAAAAAAAAGGATAATGGTGATTAAAGAAAAAGAGGCGCACTTTAACGGCTCAAAGGGGCAAACTAAGGAAATTTTTATCATTTATCTGGATAGGTCAAATGGTCAAAATGGTTAAAACGAAGAGCGCCTACCATCATCTTGGGGTGATACGATTCTTCAACATTTATGGCAGAAGATTATTTAGCATGGTAGCAAATATTTTAACTTGACTATCAACTAAAACAAGAATAATGAGACTAAACAACGATTAATGTGCTATTTCAAATGAAATTCGACAAACATAATGTATTTATAACCCTCTAAAGAGAAAAGATAGGCTCAAAAGCTCACCGGGTTTAGTCTCCATACTATGTATTATCTAGAAATCCGAAACATATTATTGTTCACATTAAACATGTATCCAAACGACTACGTGCAGTGCATAAGTTCGTGTGCAAATCTATGATATAAAACTACGATTCGAACGATACATATCCTAAAATGTCGCATTATGACTTCAGCAAATGTTTTATCACATGTTCTCATGTTTACCATTCTATAACAATCCAAGTTTCCTAACAAGAAGTATCAAATTGAGATTACAAAAACATAGGTAATCTCATTTATTTAAGCAAAAGAATCCAAAATTTTCAAAATTTTGGTGCATAATAATGTGCATGTGAGCGCATACCCCCAAACCTAAACATTTCATTATCCCAAATGAAACAATAAAATGAAAGAAAGGAGAGTACGTAAGGAAGGAAAGATATTACCTTGATCTCAACAATCACAAACCAGGCAAATGTAAATGAATATGGCAATAAAGTTCAATTGCTCCAAATGGAGACACTAATTCACCTGTTAATACTTGACAAAAGAAAAAAAACAACAAAATAACAACGATAGCGAATAGAAACATAAATATCAAATACAGACTGTGGCATAAACTAAACTAAAACCGAAAAGAACAAGCATAAACGGAAGTATCAAAATAAAGAATGACTCAATCCAAAAGGGCTGTAAAGAACAAACAGAAAGGAACAAACAACTGACCAGGTTTGGGAGAAAGAAGGTAAGAAAACAGAGAGAAATACACACAAAACACTCTCTCGTGCGAGCGACCTTCTCACGCGTGGGTCCCTCCCCGAGGCAATGATGAGGCTTGTTTTAAAGGTTAGAAAAAATTTTCCTAAGGCAAGGGATCGCGCGAGCGGACCGCGCGAGTGAACCCCTTCGCACGCGTGACTTGAGGCGTGAATTGAAACTGAGGGCATTATAAAAAATTTGAAAAATTTTCCTCTAAGCTAAAATCTCGTGCGAGCGGGATGCGTGAGCGATCTGTCGTGCGAGCGGGTCGCGCACGCGACTTGGTCTTTTCCTCTTTTCTCTCTCTTTCAATGTATATAAGTTTAAAATAAATTTACTCCGACCCCCAAACCTGTCCAGAGAACTAAAAAACTGACTGAAATGACCCAAAAAGCCTTAAAAGATAAGAAAAATGAACAAAATAAAGTTTGGATTTCCTCCCAAGAAGCGCTGTCTTTTACATCTTCAGCTAAACCATTCTAGCTCAAGACTTATGGAGGCTGTAACTCAGACTTTGCACCCTTGAAGATACTAGGGTGACAGATATGGAAAGTAGAAACAATGTCATTATTTGTTAACTTGATCGAAGGTACTCCCTGATTATGTTCAAATCGATTTCTCACCTTCTGAGTAAATTCTTCATTAGGGTCCAGATTATTTGAATTCGTCCGCTCATTACGCACTATATTTTTTTTCTTTACTCGTATTTATTTCTTTAGTAGGTTCAATAGTTCGACTACCCTCACAATCCGCCTCACATAGGTAATCGTCATCATTGGGAGGTTGATCAATAGCATTAAATACGTTTAATTTTAGGTTCATGTTCCCAAACGACACCTTCATCACCCTCATTCGACAATTGACACGCGCATTGGCCGTGGCTAAGAATAGACAACCAAGAATGATAGGAGTGTGTTCCCTAAGCACAGGTTCGGTGTCAAGATCCATGAAGTCGACGGGATAGTAACATTTGTCGACTTTTACCAAGACGTCCTCGACGATTCCTTTAGGGATTTTAACATAATGATCCGCTAATTGTATGGTAGCGGCCGTGGGTTTAAGTTCAGCTAGACCTAACTATTTGTAAACCGTGTAAGGTAAGAGATTAACACTTGTTCCTAGTCAAGGAGAGCCCGATGGATGACAGTGTCACCTATGACACATGATATCATTGGTGTTCCTGGATCCTTATACTTCAGAGGAGCGTGTTGGAAAAATGAACTTACTTTTTCTGCTAGAAAGACCTTTTTTAGGGTATGACTGCGCAACTTGCGCTTTTGAGTGCATAGGTCTTTAAGACATTTAGCGTATGTGGGAATTTGTTTAATAGTGTCGAGGAATGGAATATTGATTTTAACTTGTTTAAATACTCCGAGTATATCTTCCATTTTTGACCCTTTCTTTGAAAAATGTGACGGTTCCTCAACGTTTGGTGGAAAGGGCAGTTTTGGAACATAAGCTGTTGGGACCGGTTCATTTTCTTTCCTAATTTGATTCGTGTCCTCACCCTTCTCCTGATTCAATTTAATGTTTACCTCTCTCTTACGCTCATACGGAATTTCAACAACTTCTTCTTCTCAAATAGTTATCGTAGTTGAGACGGCACTTATTTGCTCACTTGAACCCCCATTCTCAAATTGTCCCTTAGGGTTTTGAATAGGTTGACTAGGCAACTTACCCTCGTTTCTACGACTCATCGCATTAGCTATTTATCCCATTTGGGATTTAAGCTTCACAATGGATTGTGTGTGAGAGTGCACTATTTGTGCTTGTGCTTGTACTTGCGTTTCAATAGTTTTAAGGGACGCCAACACTTTTTCCTCAAAAGCATTATCCCTTAGAGGGTTAGGATTAGGAGGGGGATGTTGGTATTGACTTTTTTAAATTGGGGTCGATAAGTATTAGGAAAATCAGTTGTCATAGGATTATAACTATTTGGTGGGAATTATTGAATAGAGTGTATGTGCTGCTCCACGAATTTTGGAAATTGAGATGTAGATGTGCATGTAAGTGTAGAATGCGAAGACTCGAAACATATTTGAGAAATTTCATAAGAGGGTGAACCCGATGTTTGGTTCATTGTCATTAATCGGACAAGTTTTTTAGATAGTTCTTGTAATTCAATTGAGTGACTTGACTCGAAACACTCCTCTCGCTTGGATTTAGGTGGAAGACACCCCTCAGGACGTACTGACACGGCTTGGTGCATCGAATTCTCGCTTAATGTTTCAAAAATTTTCCATGCCTCATCGGCGCTTTGTGTAGGATGGTACCCGCACAAACAGCATCGATGGTATTACGAAGTGAGGGAACAAGTCCCTCGTAGAAGACATGCACCAATTGCCACTTGGGAGTTTGATGATGTGGGCATGAGCGCAATAATTCTTTAAATTGTTCCCAAGCGTCATAGAGCGTTTCTCCATCTTGCATCACAAAGTTCATTATGGATTTTCTTATTTGGTTAGTTCTTGTGGTGGGGAAAAACTTTTGTAAAAATGTGGTATGTAATGCTTCCCATGTTTTTATAGTGTTTGGCTCAAGAGATTGGAGCCAATACTTAGCTTTATCTTTTAAGGAGAATGGGAAGAGACGCAATTTTAATCCATCATTAGTTAGGTTTTAGATTTTTTATGTAGAGCATATATCTTGGAAATCTCCTAAGTGATGATAATGATCTTCTTTAACTCGGCTATGGAATGAAGGGAGCAGCGCGATGGTAGATGACTTTATCTCAAAGTGAGATGCCATCACCTCCGGTAATTCGATACCTGCTTACGGCGTGTAAGTCGGAGGAATAAAACAATCTTTAAGAAGAGGGGATGGGTTTATATTAGGATTATTTCCATTATTTCCATTATTCCCGTTGTTTCCAACATCAGCCATTGGGATAGGTTTGATGTTAATATTTCAAATTTTTCTTAAACGTTTAAGGGTGCTTTGAATTTCGGCCTAAAATAATGATGGCGGTTTTGGAGTTGTTTCGTCGTCTATCAACCGAGCTCCAGAAGCTTGGGTTGAGGACCTAAGGACCTTAAGGGTACGCTTCGGTTCAGGATCGTGAGAATGTAATTCGGGTTTACTCGAACGCGTACCAAACATAAACTAAATAGAATGACACTACGACAAAGATTGACTTAACCAAATAAGAAAAGCAACCACACAAATAAGACAACAAGCACATAACTACTATGATGCATCCAATTATCCTGTCATGCAGTGATTTGAGTCAAAGCCCAGCGCCCTGGGTTTCCTAGCTAATGCAGTGCTCACTCCACACCTAACCTAATGCAAGTAATTGCGTCTCAGTGCCTTGACTTACAGTGGTTTGATGCAAAATTTTTAAGGAAGCGATTTATATTTATTTTATTTTAATTGTTTGGCGTAAGCTCCATTGGTGTGCTAAGGTTTTCCTCTCCAAGACACTAGAATTTGATGACTCGAGAAAATCTACAAAATAAAAGAAAACATTAGTGACTCAAAACAAAACGAAAAAAATAAGATAAAAAAAACCTAATCTAATATTTGCAGATTAACTAAACTAAGATTCTAAAACTAAAGGTAGTAATTTGCAAACCCCGACAACGGCACCAAAAATTGATCTTGTCAGAATCAAGATATAAAAAATATGCTTTACTTTCTAAAGATTTGTAGTGTGGAAGTACAAGTCGAACCCACAGAGATTGAATTACTAAAGCACTTTAATTTTAAAACCTAAACCTAGTTAATTAAGAAAACAGAATTTTGATTTTGATTTTAATTAAACTAAGAACAATGAAAATAAATCTAAACTATGAAAGCAATTAAAAGTTGTTTTGATAAATATGGGAATTGAACCTAGGATTGCAAATCCACCACTAGGCTCATAATAAGGGTATTCATGCATTCAATCAACTTATTACATTGTATGATAATGGGGAATCATAGCCACAAGCCCAATCCCTCCGTCAAGAAGATAACTACGATTCAAGCACCAACATAATTTATCTTTGGTTGGCACAGATTGTCTCACACTAAACTAGGGTTGCGGCACAATCTGTCTTTCCTAGGCATGAACTATTCGGCTACTTGATATTACAATTCAAATAACCACCATTACATGTAAATAATCCATGCAAGCACAGCAAATATAGATCATTGAGCACATCACATTCAAAATAGATCTAAGACAAGAATAGATTTTGAAAGTAACGATTTAATCACTAGAAGTTCGATTTTATTATAAACAATCCTTTAAACATGTAATCATCATCCATACATAATAAAACTAAAAGAAAAACATAAATAACACCCTATTACTTGGCTAGGGTTTCATTGAAACCCTAGATCTTGGTCTAAGCAGCCATAGAATTGAAGATTGGTAAGAGGTTGATGGAGGAGGCCATAGGAATCCTTGGTCTTCTTCATCTTCTTCTCCTTGCTTTTCCCTCTTCAATGGCTGAAGTTTTGGTTATATATGGATGTACCTAATGTTGTGTAATGATGTGTGTCCTTAAATTTGATTTAGAATAGGATTTATATAGATTTTGGAAGGATTTAGGAAGCTTTCCTAAGCCAAATCGCACTAAAACTGCTATATTTATATTTCTGGATGTCATATGCACAAACCACCTTCGCTGGGTGCTCTAATTCGATGAACTACGCATTTTTGGTTTTTTCACAGGTCGCTTGCACAGCCCGCTCGTGTGAGGTAGTTTTCACTACACTATGCACCGATTGTATAATTGTGATAACATTTGCTCGGTCCTCGGATTGACTCACCGTTTGCGGCCACGCGTCCGTAACTCGAAGATCTACATTTTATATCTGTGGAGAAATTTCTCAAATCTGAAGTATTCCTTGTCAAAAATACAATTTACTGAGACTGCTACTGCATTCAGCTTTTACCGAAATCACCTTTTGAGCCCAGAATGACTTCCGAAGCCACTAATCATTGAATTTTTGTGCACTTTCAAGTTGAAGCTCCAAAACTTACAAAATTTTGAATACTTTTTAGAAAACAACTAATAGCTATATGAAATGGGCTAACAAAGCGTATCTTCAGGACTATAAACGGCAACTATTCGTCGCCAATCACGCTTCATCCACCACTGCTCACACAGGTACTTCCCTCTAAGGTAGAATGCTCCCTTACCAATGTATTTTTACATCCCATAGGTTTAGCAGATCATGTAGCCCCGTTCATCTTTGGCGCTCTTGCGCTCGATCAGTGAGCTATTACGCACTCTTTCAAGGGTGGCTGCTTCTAGGCAAGCCTCCTGGCTATCTCTGCACCCCTACCTCCTTTATCACTGAGCGGTCATTTAGGGGCTTTAGTTGGTGATCCAGGCTGTTTCCCTCTCGACGATGAAGCTTATTGATGTTGTCAATATCAAGATATGAAAGTATACTTTACTTTTCTAAAGATTTGTAGTAGTGAAAGCAAAGGTCGAACCCACAGAGATTGAATTACTACGACTCTTAATTTTAAAACCTAAATCTAATTAATTATGAAAACGAGGTTTTGATTTTGAATTTAATTAAACTAAGAACAATAAAATAAATCTAAATTATGAAAGCGATTTAAAAGTGTTTTTATAAATATGTTTAAAGGAAACTAGGATTGCAAATCCACCACTAGCGTCATAATAGGAATATTTATGCATTCAATTAGATTATTAAGTTGGATGATAATGGGGAATTGTAGCTACAAGCCCAATTCCTCCGTCAAGAAAATAACTATGGTTCAAGCACCAACATAATCCATCTTCGGTTAGCACGAATTATCCCACACTAAACTAGGGTTGTGACCTAATCCATCTAACCTAGGCATGGACTATTCGGATACTTGATAGCACAATTCAATAAAGCACCATTACATGTAAACAACCTATACAAGCACAGCAAATATAGATCATTGAGCACATCACAGTCAAAATAGATCTAAGACAAGAATAAACTTTGAAAGTAACGATTTAATCAATAGAAGTACGATTTTATTATAAAAAATCCTCTAAACATGTAATCATCATCCATACATAATAAAACTAAAATAAATACATAAATAAAACCCTATTACTTGGCTAGGGTTTCATTGAAACCCTAGATCTAGAGTCTAGTTGTCCATAGAATTGATGAATAGCAAGAGGTTGATGGAGGAGGCCATGGGAATCCTTGGTCTTCTTCTTCTTCTCCTTGCTTTCCTCTCTTCAATGGCTGAAAATATATGTATTATGGCTGTATATTGATGTGTATATTAGTGTGTAATGATTTGTATATTTAAATTTGATTTAGAATAGGATTTATATAGAGTTTGGAATGATTTAGGAAGCTTTCCTAAGCCAAATCGCACTAAAACTGCTATATTTTGTAATCTGGACGTCATATGCACAAACCACCTTCGCTGGGCACTTTAATTTAACAAAATACGTGTTTTTGATTTTTGCACAGGTCGCTCGCGCGACCCGCTTGCACGAGGTCCTTTTCGCTGCACTGCGCGACTTTCATAGAATTGCGATAACTTTTTGCTCGAAACTCGAATTGACTCGCCGTTTGAAGCCACGCGTTCGTAACTCAAAGATCTACATTTTATATCTCTGGTGAATTTTCTCAAATCTAAAGTATCCTTTGTCAAAAATGCAATTTTCCGAGACTTCTACTGCATTCAACTTTCACCGGAATCACCGTTTGAGCCCAGAATGACTTCCAAAGCCACTAATCATTGGATTTTCGTGCATTTTCATATTAAAGCTCCAAAACCTATAAAATATAGAATACTTATTAAAAATCACTTAATAACTACATGAAATGAGCTAACAAAGCATATTTTTAGGACTATAAACGGCAACTATTCGTCGCCGATCACACCCCCAAACCTACACTTTGCTAGTCCTCGAGCAAAAAGAACAAAAGAATAAAATTACTACTACAAATACTACTCCATTTTCGTATGAATCACGATTGCATTTAGCATATACAACAAGCCTTTTAAACCCCTAGGTGTCCCTAGTCGGACGAGCGAAGTCTCGTGAGGGTTCTCGTCAACCAATCACCCACAACCATCTTTATTAACTTGTAAATTTTAAAACAAATTTTATTAAGAACCAAAAAACTAATAGTCAATACTCCTTATTATAAAACAAAGATTTGAAATAGAATAACGAACATAAAAAAAAACATAATGAAACATCCACCTAAATCATGAAAAACAATCTCAAGCACATGCATCGTATAAATCAATAGAGTTCCTCATACAATTGCACGTGTGTGATATGGTAGTCAAATAAACACGCGCATGTCATGAACTTGGAATATAACTCGGATAACCATTTAACTATGTCTCGACTACGAATCTCACAATGTTAATTACACTCTCAAATGAAACACTCAGAAACAGGTGTAATTTTTCTAATATATGTGAGTAAAGGAAATATATTTTCAAAACGAGAAATGCTCACATATGACTCGAAAAGGACGCATGACACGAAAGAATAGTAGTCTCATGGATAGGATGCCAACAATCAAGAAAAATTAATCGTTACCATGTTTTAATCCCCCTCCCATCGTTTTCATATCCAAACCATGTTTCCTAGGATCAAATAGGATTTTTCAAAGGTTGTAACATGGCTCAGATAATGAAAAAGGATAGAACGCATATATCAAGTAGTTTCAGAATGGCATTGTAAGGCATGTTCGATTTCCTTCATTCTTCTTCTACAAACTTTCATCTTTTCTTTCTCTTCATTCCTTTTCATTCATTTTTCTTCTTTTCTTTCATTTTTCATTTTTTTTCAACCTTCCTTTTCTATATTATGTTTCTTTTCCTTTTTCTTTTCTTGCTTCTCAAATGATTATTCATCGAATACCAAGCAACTACCCCAATAGCATCTTATTTTTTTCTTCTCAATCAACACATCGCCTTAATACTACTAAAAGTTGATCACTCTTCCAGTGGTATACTCCAAGCTGATCAAGTTGGAGCTTTTAAAGAGGATAATGGTGAACAAAGAAAAAGAGGCATTGTAACGGCTCAAAGGGGCGAACTAAGGAAATTTTTATCTTTTATCGGTCGGCAGTAAACAAAGAGGGCCTAAAATCATTTCCTAGGGTAATGCGGTTCTTTAATGTTTACAATGGAAGATTATTTAGCATGGTAACAAATATTTGAACTTGACTATTAACCAAAACAAGAATAATGAGACTAAACAACAAGTTAATGCGCTATTTCAATGAAATTTGACAAACACAAGATGTATTTATAACCCTCTAAAAAGAAAAGATAGGCTCAAAAGCTCACTGGGTTTAGTCTCCACCATGTGTTATCTAGAAATCCAAATCATATTATAGCTCACATCAAACATGTATTCAAGCGACTACGTGCAGTGCATATGTTTGTGTGCAAATTTATGATACAAAACTACGATTCGAACAATACATGACCTAAAACGTTACATCATAACTTCAGTAAATGATTAATCGCATATTTCCTTGTTTACCATTCTATAACAATCCAAGTTACATAACAAGAAGTATCAAATTTATATTACAAAAACTCGGTAATCATCGTTTATTTAAGCACAAATATTGAAATTTTTTTAAAATTTTGCATAAAATAATGTGCATGTGTGAGTGCATACCCCCAAACCTAAACCATTCATTGTCCCCAATGAAACAATAAAATGAAAGAACGGAGAGTAGGTAAGGAAGGAACGATAGTACCTCGATCTCGGCAAGCATAGAACAGGTAAATGTATAAAAATATGGCGATAAAGTTCAAATGTACCTTTTAATACTAGATAAACGAAAAGAAACTAACAAAAGAATATTAAAAGTAAATGAAATCGAAATATAAAATTAAATCGATAAACTAATCGAAGTTAAACTGAAACGAACAACCGGAATAAAACGAAAAAGTATAAATGTAACAAGGAAAACAACAACTAACTCGATCTAAAATGACCTAATAAACAAAAACAGAAACGTAAAAACTACCTGATCAGGTGGGGAGGAAATAGGTAAGACAACAAAAGAAAACATCAAGAATACAGGGAATCGCGCGAGCGATCTGCGCGAGCGGCCGTCGCGCGCGAATTCCCAAATTTTTTTATTTTTATTTTTTTATATTTTTATATATATATATATATTTTTTATTATTTTTTTTAATCGCGCCAGCAGGACCCCCTCGCGCCCGCGAACTACCTCGCGCCCGCGAAACTTGGCGCGAGAAGAAGCAGAGGCATCATATAAGAAAAAGCAAGGAAAAACGCCTAAGGCACAAACTCGAGCTAGCGGACCGCGCGAGCGAGGCCTTGCACGAGCAGATCGCGCACGCGAGTTGGGTTTTTTCCATTTTTTGGCCAAAATTATGTATGTAATATTAAAATAAATTAATTCTGACCCCCAAACCTGTCTAGAAAAACTCTAAGACTGACCAAAACGACTCAAAAACATCCAAAAATCAAAGAAACAGACGAAATCAAGCTTGGGTTGCCTCCCAAGAAGCGGTAACTTTTACGTCTTCAGCTAGACCATTCTAGCTCAAGAATCATGGAGGCCGTAACTCAGATTTTGTACCCTTGAGGATATCAGGGAGAGCCCGGTGGTAAGTTGAAAGCATGTCGCTTCGAATTAATTCAATCGACGGTTCATCCTGATTATATTCAAGTCGATTTTTCACCTTTCGAGTAAATTCATCGTTAGAGTCTGTTGTATTCAAATTCATCCGCTCATCACTCACCGTATTATTCCCTTCATTGCTATTTATTATTTTATTAGGTTCAACAGTTCTTCTAACCTCATTACCCTCAACACTTAAGTATTCATCGTCCTTTGGAGGTTGATCAGCCGCATTAAAAACATTTAATTTCAATTTCAAGTTCCCGAACGACACTTTCATAACCCCTGTTTGACAATTGACACGTGCGTTGGCCGTGGCTAAGAATGGACGACCAAGAATAACAGGAGTGTATTTCCTAGCATCTAGCACCGGTTCGGTGTCAAGGACCATAAAATCAACGGGATAGAAACATTGATCAACTTTTACTAGGACGTCTTCGACGATTCCTCTAGGTATTTTGACAGAACGATCCGCTAATTGAATAGTAGCGGCCGTGGGCTTAAGTTCACCTAGCTAGTTGTTTATAGACATGATAGGGTAAGAGGTTAACACTAGCACCTAAGTTAAGGAGAGCCCAATGAATGATAGTGTCACCTATGACACATGAAATCGTAGGCGTACCGGGATCCTTATACTTTGGAGGAGCGTGTTGGAAAATTGAACTTACTTTTTCCGTGAGGAAGACCTTTTTCGGAGTGTGACTGCGTATTTTTTGCTTTTGCGTACATAGGTCTTTTAAACATTTAGCATAAGCGGGAATTTGTTTTATAGCGTCTAGGAAAGGAATATTAATTTTAACTTGTTTAAATACCTCGAGTATATCTTCGACTTTTGACTTTTTCTTTGAAAGATGAGACGGTTCCTCAATATTAGGTGGATATGGCATTCTCGGAATATAATTTGTTGGGACCGGTTCATTTTCTTTTCTACTTTGATTCACGTCCTCACCCCTCTCTTTATTAGAGTTGATGTTCATATCTATCACATTCTCATTCTTATTAGGGGTTTCTATCACCTCCTCTCGTGTAGTCATCCTAGTTGAGACGGCATTTACTTTTTCATTCGACCCCTTAACCTCATATTGCCCCTTAGGGTTTTGAATTGTTTGACTAGGCAACGTCCCCTCGTTTCTACGACTCACTACAGTAGCTAGTTGTCCCATTTGGGATTCAAGCTTCGCAATGGATTGTGTGTGAGAGTGCACTATTTGTGCTTGTGCCTGTACTTGTGTTTCAATTTTATTAAGGGACGCCAACACCTTTTCCTCAAAAACGTTACCCCTTAGAGGGTTCGGATTAGGAGGCGGTTGTTGGTATTGATTAGGTTGAAACTGAGGTCGATATGCATTAGGAAAATTAGTCGCCTCATTAGGATTATTATTATTATTTTTCCACGAGAAGTTAGGATGGTTTCTCCATGGCGCATCCGGATTATTAGTAGTCGAATTATAATTATTTCGTGGGTATTGTTGAATAGAATTAATGTGTTGCTTCACGAATTCCAGAAATTGAGATGCAGAAGGACATGCAAAGATATTATGTGACGGTTCAGAACATAATGCACATACTTCTGAAGAAGGTGGATTTGACCTAATTCCCATCCTCATAAGTTGGTCAAGTTTTCTATTTAATTCTTGTATTTCAATTGATTGACTTGACTCAAACTTTACCTCTCGCTTGGGTTGAAGGTACCCCTCAGAACGTACCGACACAGCCTGATGCATCGAATTCTCACTCAAAGTTTCAAATATTTTCCAGGCCTCATCGGCGCTTTTGTGTAGGAAGGTACCCGCACAAGCGGCATCGACGGTATTACGGACAGAGGGAATAAGTCCCTCGTAAAAGACCTGTACCAACTGCCACTTAGGAACCTGATGATGTGGACACGAGCGTAATAATTCTTTAAATTTTCCCACGTGTCATAAAGTGTTTCCCCATCTTGCATCACAAGATTTGTTATCGATTTTCTTATCTGATTAGTTCTTGTGATTGGGAAAAACTTTTGTAAAAATGCGTTGTGTAAGGCTTCCCATGATTTAATTGTGTTTGGCTCAAGTGACTGAAGCCAATACTTCGCTTTATCCTTTAAAGAGAATGGGAAGAGACGCAGTTTTAATTCGTCATCAGTGAAATGTTGGATTTTTAAAGTAGAGCATATATCTTGAAAATCCCCTAAGTGTTGATATGGATCTTCATTTATACGGCCATGGAATGATGGAAGTAGCGAGATGGTAGACGACTTTATCTCAAAGTGAGATGCCGTCGCCTCCGGTAATTCGATACCTGCTTGTGGCGTGTAAGTCGTAGGAATAAAATAATCTTTAAGTGGAGGAGGTGGCGGTATATTAGGGTTATTATTGTTATTTTCATTATTTCTCTCAGCCATTTTAATCGGTTCGATTTTAAAAGTTCGAGTTCTCCTTAACCGTTTAAGGGTACTTTGAATTTCGGCCTCAAACAACGACGACGGTTTCGGCGTTGATTCGTTGTCTTGCAACCTAGCTCTAGAAGCTTGGGTTGTGGACTTACTAATTCTAAGGGTACGTTCAAGTTCAAGATCGAAAGATTTTAATTCTGGTTTATTTGAATGTGTACCGAACATAAACTTAAAAAGAAAACAAACTAAAATAAAGACTGACTAAAATAAAAACAAAAAATAATCACGCAAGTAAGACAACAAGCAAGCACACAGTACTACTATGATGCATGAATATTATCCTGTAATGCAATGACCGCGTCAAGCCCAGCGCCCCGGGTTTCCTATCTAATGCAGTGCAATTAACCCAGAACTAATGCAAATAGTGCGTCACAGCGCCCTGACTTACAGTGGCTTAAAGCGAGTTTCACAAGAAGCAATTTACTTGAATTTTTTTTTTTTTTATTTGCGTAAGCTCCTTTGATGTGATTAGCTAATCCACTCAGAAACGTTAGAACTTTGATGACTCGAGAAACTACAAAATAAAATAAAAAGTTAGTAACTCGAAACAAAATTGAAAAAAAAAATAAGTAAAGGAAAAAAAAAAAACCTAATCTAATATTTACGAATTAACTAAACTAAGATTATAAAACTAAAGGTAGTAATGCAATCCCCGACAACGGCGCCAAAAATTGATGTTGTCAATATCAAGATATAAAAGTATACTTTACTTTTCTAAAGATTTGTAGTAGTGAAAGCAAAGGTCGAACACACAGAGATTGAATTACTACGACTCTTAATTTTAAAATCTAAATATAATTAATTATGAAAACGAGGTTTTGATTTTGAATTTAATTAAACTAAGAACAATAAAATAAATCTAAATTATGAAAGCGATTTAAAAGTGTTTTTATAAATATGTTTAAAGGAAACTAGGATTGCAAATCCACCACTAGCGTCATAATAGGAATATTTATGCATTCAATTAGATTATTAAGTTGGATGATAATGGGGAATTGCAGCTACAAGCCCAATTCCTCCGTCAAGAAAATAACTATGGTTCAAGCACCAACATAATCCATCTTCGGTTAGCATGAATTATCCCACACTAAACTAGGGTTGTGACCTAATCCGTCTAACCTAGGCATGGACTATTCGGATACTTGATAGCACAATTCAATAAAGCACCATTACATGTAAACAACCTATACAAGCACAGCAAATATAGATCATTGAGCACATCACAGTCAAAATAGATCTAAGACAAGAATAAACTTCGAAAGTAACGATTTAATCAATAGAAGTATGATTTTATTATAAAAAATCCTCTAAACATGTAATCATCATCCATACATAATAAAACTAAAAGAAATACATAAATAAAACCCTATTACTTGGCTAGGGTTTCATTGAAACCCTAGATCTAGAGTCTAGTTGTCCATAGAATTGATAAATAGCAAGAGGTTGATGGAGGAGGCCATGGGAATCCTTGGTCTTCTTCTTCTTCTCCTTGCTTTCCTCTCTTCAATGACTGAAAATATATGTATTATGGCTGTATATTGATGTGTATATTAGTGTGTAATGATTTGTATATTTAAATTTGATTTAGAATAGGATTTATATAGAGTTTGGAATGATTTAGGAAGCTTTCCTAAGCCAAATCGCACTAAAACTGCTATATTTTGTAATCTGGACGTCATATGCACAAACCACCTTCGCTGGGCACTTTAATTTAACAAAATACGTGTTTTTGATTTTTGCACAGGTCGCTCGCGCGACCCGCTTGCCCGAGGTCCTTTTCGCTGCACTGCGCGACTTTCGTAGAATTGTGATAACGTTTTGTTCGGAACTCGGATTGACTCGCTGTTTGAAGCCACGCGTCTGTAACTCAAAGATCTACATTTTATATCTCTAGAGAAATTTCTCAAATCCAAAGTATCCTTTGTCAAAAATGCAATTTTCCGAGATTTCTACTGCATTCAGCTTTCACCGGAATCACCGTTTGAGCCCAGAATGACTTCCAAAGCCACTAATCATTGGATTTCTGTGCATTTTCATATTAAAGCTCCAAAACCTACAAAATATAGAATACTTATTAAAAATCACTTAATAACTACATGAAATGAGCTAACAAAGCGTATTTTTAGGACTATAAACGACAACTATTCGTCGCCGATCACTTATCCCCCATTGTCTCACTGGCTGACCTTGATCCCTATTATTTTGAGGACATATCGAGTATTCTGAGTTTGCCTCAATTTGGTATAGCTCTCACGGTTCGCATCGAAATAGTACTTTGCCCCTAGATGTCCAGTCAAGTGCTTTGCCTCAATTCATTTCGGGGACAACCAGCTAGCTCTGGGTTCGAGTGACATTTTAACCCTAACCACAACTCATCTGCTGATTCTTCAACATCAGTCGATTCAGACCTCCACTTAGTTTTACCAAGCTTCATCCTAGTCATGGATAGATCACCCAGGTTTGGGTCCATAAGCAGTGATAATTGCCCTTTGAAGACTCGCTTTTGCTACGGCTCCAGTAGGTTCCCTTAACTAAGCCACTACCTATGAGTCATCGAGTCATTCTTCAACAGGCACGCAGTCAGAGCCCCAAGCTCGTCCTACTGCTTGGGAGCTTATGGTTTCATGTTTTATTTCACTCCTCAATGAGGGTCCTTTTCATCTTTTCCTTACGATACTACTTCGCTATCAGTCACCCAGGAGTATTTAGCCTTGCAATGTGGTCCTTACTGATTCACATAGGATTCCATGTGCCCCATGCTACTCAGGTTAGAGCATAAGCTAGTGATGCTTTTAGCTATTGAACTCTTACAATCTAGGGTGTAGCACTCCATCGCTTTGCCTAGCAGTACGATGCTTGAATTGCTCTCCTATAACCCCATTTTCATGATTTAGGCTACTCCTATTTTGCTCGTTGCTACTATAGGAAATGCTTTTTCTTTCTTTTCCTCTGGCTACTAAGATGTTTCAGTTTGCCAAGTTATCTCTTTCCTGCCTATGGATTCAGCAGTAGTCTAAAAGGTTGACTTATTCAGGAATCTCTGAATCTATGCTTATTTTCAACTCCCTGAAGCATTTTGTCGATTACTATGCCCTTCCTTGTCTTTGGGTGCCTAAGTATCCACCATAAGCCTTTCCTTGTTTGAACCTTGCCCTTAACTTTAAGGCTATGCCATCCTAAGGTGCTGCTAAATGGAAGGATCTTATGAATGTTCGTAAATGATAAATCATAGATCGAACCACCGAATCAAAAAAATTAGGTGCCATCATATAGCATTACATTGGCTAAGTTCACAAGTTGGAGATAAGTGGACTCGCATCGCTGACGTTCACCACAGGGTAAACCACTACCACTTAGGTCCCCCGACTGATTTTACCATAGAGGCCAACAATAGACTAACTCCCCCTCGAACAGAGATTACAACTTTCATCGTACTATGCTCTCTAAATAGCAACTGTTCTCAAAATCTTGCTCAAAAGGTGCTGAGTTGGAATCCCATTCTAACTAAGCATTCTTATGGTTCTGGAGGATCCAACTATAGGAGAACCAAGAATGGAGAGTGTTCCCCTTTTCTGCCTGACTCTTTGGTCTTAAGAAGATTGGTTTTAAGAATGAGTGATTGCCCTAAAGTGGGACCGTATTTGCATAAGTGGTTTATGAGTTCTATTCATTTTAAATGTCTCTGTCCAGACTCGTCGACTAATCTTGCAAAAATCATAAATTATTCATAAAGCACATATGAAGGCCTATCTTGTGTCAAAAGAAAGGTATTTCCTTGAAGTTCATAGAAAATATACTTTCATAAACCTAGATTGAACTTAAGGCGTGGACACAATGCAAGTCGCAAGTCCTGTCGGTCTTAATTCAGTCCCAGGATGGATCCAATGCTACATACAGAGATCTGGACCTTACTACTTTAATCCGCTTGACTAGAGCCATCACATAATTTTTATGGAATCAAGAAACTGTGAGTTAACTTGCTCAAAAAGGAAGGGTACTCACTGACCCTTCAATGCCAGAAAACGAGCTTAGGGGTCTTGGTATGAAAGGGGAAGGAGCCATATACTTGGGCTAAAGCACCCCCTCCTCACCCTACCTTACGGTAGGCCTCGCCAATATCTTTGTTCTTATTTCATAATAGGTGTTCTTTTCTCAATCATACTACATAATATATACGTGGAATAAAGATCATCTAGGAAAAATCGATCAAAAGATTAAGTTCAAGTAGCAAGAGGATGTACATGCGATGCTAGAGAAGGAATTAAAATACTCATAGTGGGTCGATCCTGCTCGGGACCAAATGCAAAGAAAGGAAATGTGCATGGAATGCAAAGGGAATAAGAAAACTTACAGTGGGGTGACTCATGCAGAGTCGCAATGGAAATTAAAAGGTAAACGTGCTATGCAACATGCATTGATCCTAGATAATTTGTCTCTAACAAATAAGCATATAATGGAGGTTGTCCTAAAGGATTTGTGTCAATGATGCAAACATTGTAAACCTAGCAAAATATCTAAAAAGTAGGATAGAAAAGTGTCCATGACACATGGACACTAAGTTGCATGTGGAAGAGCTAAGATCGATCCAAGGATTTGAATCTGAGTCATTCGAATCTCTACATCAAAATGACACAAAACAAACCAAGCATTGCAAAAGACCAAAGAAATCCGAGCATACAAGTGCAATGCATGGATATGAAATAGTCATCAATCAATATTCCAGATTTGAAGACCTTACAAAAATCACTCCAAAAGTAGGTCTGAACAATGAATCAATTCAATCACTTTTCTTGATCACAAGTGAAGCTTTTCCAATAAGCGAGACCTCATTTGTATGAATGGTTTAAGAGTTCTATTCATTTCAAAATTCTCTATCTAGACTCATCAATTGATCTTGTAAAAATCATAACTAAATTCACACAACACTTGTGAAGTTACATCTTATGTCAAAAGAAAGGTATTTCATTAAAGTATATGGAAAAGCTACTTTCATAAACCCACATTGTCCTTAAGTTCTCTGAAAACTGATTTGAAATCGACTTTACTGTTCTGGAAGTTTAATATGAATGATTTCTGCCCAAACTTGTTGACTGATCTTGCAAAAATCATAACTTAATTCATGAAACACCTATGAAGGTCTATTTTATATCAAAAGAAAGATATTTCATTGAAGTTTATAGAAAAAAACTTCCATAAACCAGATTGAAATTAAACTATCGAACAACTGAGTTGAATCAGCCTCTGTTATTCTAAAATTTTGATATCACGTGACAGATGAAAAATATGCAAAGTAGGCAGGCAAAATCACTCAAATATACTCTTTCAAGCTTTTGATCTTTCTTTTCATTATCTTAAAATGGTTTCTAAGCCATGTTTTAGATTTATTATTGACACAAAAATATTTTGTGTGCACTTGCAATACCCAAGTGTAGGTAGACGTGCAAGTAGTAATCTGGTTCATACCAGGTCGATCCCACAGGGAAGGTTGGAAACTAGAAACTTAGATTAAACTCTAAAAGGAAAGAAAATTCAAGATTTAAGTAAGGTGTAGAACACGAAGTTCCACAAATTAACTACTACTAAAGCGATTAAATTAAACTAATGATAAGCTAATTAACTAAAGCAATATTTAAAAATGGGTTTTACTTTAATAAAGTGGAACGTTGGGATCACACGAATCCACAACGACCTAGCCATCTACCATGCAGTTACATTAAAGCTCAGTGGAGTACATCTTCTCCAGTATTCCGTATTTCTTTTAAAATAAAGAATCCATAGCCCTTTCATGACCGGGACTATATCATCACAATTGACTTGAAACACAAGAAAGCGGTTTAAAACAATAATTAAGTCTTGCATTCTGAATGGTGTTAGCATTCAAAGTGGTTTGCCAAAGTTATTGAAGAAAAATGCCTTAAGGCTGAAAGTTCAGAAACTGTTTTGACAAACTGAGCATTTGGGGAAAGTTTGATAACGAATCTCAAAAATAGAAAGTCTAGGAATAATGCGAAAGACATTCTCAAGAATCTGAAGGTTTGATCGATCGACACACTTTCGATCGATCAAAATATCTTCGATAGCTTGACTCGATCTCTGTCTGATCGTTCGCACTAGCTCCGATCGATCGAACACAGGTTTTAAACCGCTTCATGGCAGAGGCTGGAGATCACTGTTTCATCGTGGTCTCCCAACCCTAGGACTACTCAGACATGGTCTGGAGTGTCACAGATCTATTTTTAACATAAATATCCATTAAGGTTGCGTTTGGTTGTGATTTAAACATTCAAACTATGAAAAACTATGGTTTAATCACAACGAGCAAGCAAAACTATGATCTAATTAGATTATAACTACTGAAACTACTGACAGGATGTAAATAAAACTAAAATAGCAGAACTTGGAACGAACATAAATATTAATAAACTTCAAACTTCAACCAAATGCAATATCCAAGCCCAAAACCTACAAAAATCAAGTAAAACTCTCTCTCTCTATCTCTCTCTCTCTATGTAGAACTGATGAAAAAAAAGTGTGGGCGTCCTTATGGATGTTTTACAAACTAATATATATAGACAACCTAAGAGCCAGGGTTACAACCAACGTTTCTGCTGCGTGCGCATAAGTTCTGATAAAAGGCATGTTCGATCGATCGAACATCACTCGATCGATTGAACGTCTGGAGTACTCGAGCGCTTGAACTGTACTCAATCGATCGAAGGCTCGATCGCTTGAGCTTCTTCGATCGCTTGAAGTCTACTTTTCATCTTTGAATTCTCTTATTTATAATCCAGCATTCCCTTTATCCTATTATTCATTTCTTCTCACAGCAAAACAGTAATTTGCACAAATGATAGCTAAAAACAACACAACTCATCATAAATTAGTTACATTGTGTGAATGCTGGCAGTGTAATGCGAATTGCAGATATAATAAGGAATTGTAAACTAAATCAGTGTATTTCTTTATTTTAGCGCGGTTGTAATTTACAAATACCCCCACTTGTCACAACCCCCAACTAGCTTATTGCTAGTCTCTAGCGATAAAGTGATAATAGAACAAGCTAAACTAATACAACAACGACTAAAAGAAATTGAAATAAACTAAACCAAACTAATCTAAATAGAAAGAGATACTACCTAACGCACTTTCGCAGGAATTGCGGTTGCATTTAGCAAATGCAACAAGCCATTAAACCCCTAGGGTCCCCCTAGTGGACGAGTGTTATCTCGTGAGGGTTTACAGTGAATATGCCCACAAAATTCTTAATTTTAAGTTCAAAAAGATATAGAAAAACTTTTTAACACTCCCTCCCATTCAACTGTTAACTTAGCTCTACAAAGACGTATTAACCTCAAGTAAACCATGAAAGAAACCCACATGCTCCTCATGCCACCAAGATAAATATAACATATGTATCACAATCATGTATCCGTGTGTGTGTTAAGTTAACAACTATGCATCAAACCTTATTTAGAGTTATTTAGACTATCGTACTTTTAGAACTTGTAATTTTGACTCAATTCTCACATAGGTTTATACTCATAAAAAAACGTCTCACAAAAACTGGCTTAATAATGATCACACATTATATGAAAGCTTTGATAAGAGTGAATTTCTAGATACTAATGCTTTCATAATCGACTCTACAAAAGACGGACATTTAGAGTGTATGGTCCCATGAATAGGATGCTACTTACTAGAGGAGCGAACTACCTGGATAACTCAATTCACACATTCATGTTCAAACTAATTTATTAAGAATCATTAAGACTTTAAAATTCTAGTTGTGTAGGGAGAATATGCATCTTAGTATGTGATGAAGTCTATCTTCTCATTCTATACTTTACACTTCTCCAACCAACTTCCCTTCTTCACATTTGCTCTTCTTTTTTTTTTTGGAACGAACACCCCCAACTACTCTCCTCCCATCACATACTTTGACAGTTATTTATTATTAGATGCGCAACAGGGTCCATTGGAGTCAAGGTAAAGGATTAGGAGTTTGTATTTTCATAATAGAATAGGCAATATTAAATCAATGTAGAATTCGAGACAAAACGGTTTCTGTGGCTAAGGGGATATGGATAATGGTAGGAAAATGATAACAATGGCTTAACTCATTTTTTTAATTTCTTAAATTTAGCATTACAACGTTTATCGAGTTTAGTTGGTAGATCCTGAACATTCTCCTCTAATAAGCAGCCAAAATGAATAATTAATTGAGACTAATGCAACGAATGTAATACGTATAATCAAGATAAACAATTCGAGTTTATGTGACAATTCCCTCAGAAACGATGATTGGATCAAAAGCTCACTAAGGGTACTTAGTTTCCACTACTCGTTCTTTTAGCACAATAGTCGTATTAACTCATTTTTAGGTTTTCTACATAGCTATCAACACGTGCATATGAACGTTGGATACAAGAATGGTCCACACATGCAATCATCCTAGTAATACTAGAAAAATGCGTGAACTTAATTCATAAAAGGATGAGAATAATATGAATGTGTCATTGCTCGGTAACAACTAAACAGGAGTGAATGTTCAAAGTTATTCTACCAATTAAGTTCAAAATAAAAATTTCAAAAAATTTCAAATTTTTTTTAATTTTTAATTCAATTCTAATCGAGATTGTATGAAATAAGCAATAAAGTTATCCAGATTGCTAAGTGTGAACATGTGCACGTGATTATCAATCTGCATCCCACCCCAACTGAAAATGACAATGTCCTCAGAAGTTGGTTTTCAGATATAAATAGATGGATATCACCTAATAGAAGCAAAGTAACAACAACAAGCATAGCAACCTGTACCAAAAATACAATCTCCGAGCAGCCATGATCAAAAGAAATAATATATAATGATAAAACATGATCCAGATAGAATAACATATCCAATCACCGAAACGATAAAACAATACAAGTACAGATCTGTGATCATAATATCCAAACTACCCAACAGTCCCAACATAGCCACATAACCAAAAGAGAATGAAGAGAGAGAAGAGAGAAACAGAAATAAACGAAATACAACAAAATCCAAAACTCTCAACTACTCATTAGTAAGATCAGATAAAATCTCAATAGGCGTCTGGATCAGCACCAACAAACGGAGACAGTGGAAGTGGAGTCTCAGAAGTGCTGTTAGAAGGTATGGTCGATGAAGGAGCAGTCCCAACCGGAGGTGGTGCAGATGAAGATGATGGGGCAAAAGGAACACAGGTAGACCGTTGTGGTACAGAGTGATTATCCTCACTATTGGCGTGATAGAATCATGTGCACTAGCAGGTAGGGGGAATTGAAGCCGGAACAACAAATAGCTCATGTGCACATAAATATATAGAATTAACTCGATGACGACGAAGTCATCCACATATGTGACGACATAGTTATGGCGTTTGGCCACCACGTCCTGTAAATCTTCTTCAACCCATGGTTCCCACATCGAGACATTCTCCCACTATTCCAAGAGTGCATCATCTACTTCCCCGATGAAATACTCCTCTGGTTCCCCTTCCTTTTTCGGGAAGTCCATATTCCTAAAAGGATTAATTTGGAGGAGGGCATGATTATAAGGGATGTGCCCTTGGGTCAGGTCAATGGCATCATCCGTCCCGGGCCCTTGATATGCGGAAAGGCAGAATGCAATCTCCTCGGCAGTCCAAGGAGGGTTATGGTATTTTGAATCAGCCCATGACCCAATCAAGCGAACATCATCATCTCTTATTCTTATAGCCTGTAGGGAAGAGATTATATGGAATAGAAGATAATGAAGTCACACTCAAAAAGACAGAAATAAATAAAACAAACAAAGTGCAGTAAAAGGAAAGAATACAACAAGTTGAGGACATGCTCTAACATTCTAGATTGAGGAGTAGTTGGGCTCATCCAGTTGGATGTGCTCAACTTCAGGTTCAAAGTTGTCCAAGAATGGCTTCAATCTTTGGCCATTGACCTTGAAACTTTCCTCATTCCTTGGATTTAATAGCTTAACGGCCCCATGTGGAAAAACGAATCTAACAATGAATGGTCTTGTCCACCGGGAACGGAGTTTTCCTGGGAAAAGATGAAGGCGAGAGTCATACAACAAGACTTTCTGCCCCAACTTGAATGATTTTTGAAAGATTGTTCTATCGTGGCGAGCCTTCAACCTTTCCTTATGCAACTTGGCAGAGTCATATGCATCTCTACAGATTTCCTCTAACTTTGCAAGTTAAAGTTTCCTTAACTGCCCTCCCTCTTGATATCAAAGTTTAATGAGCACATCGCCCAATATGCTTTATGTTCGATTTCAATAGGGAGGTGGCATGGTTTTTTGTACACCAGCCTATATGGTGACATTCCCAGGTTCATTTTGTAAGCAGTACGGTACACCCATAGAGCATCAGTCAACTTGTATGCCCAGTCTTTTCTATTTGAACTAACCATTTTTTTAAGAATATGTTTTATTTCTCAGTTAGCCAATTCTACCGGCCTGTTGGTTTGTGGGTGGTAGGCTAAGGCGATTTTATAGATAACCCCATATTTTTTAAGAAGTAACTCCAAGGGTCTATTGCAGAAGTGCTTTCCTTGGTCACTAACTAATGCCTTAGGGGTTCCAAAATGCGAAAGAATGTTTTCACTTAAGAAGGACATCACTGTTTTGTGGTCATTGTGTTGCGTCAGTACAATTCTACCCATTTTGACACATACTCCACAGCTAGGAGTATGTATTCACAGTTGTTTGATTTAAGGAAATAGGCCCATGAAATCTATGCCCCAATAATCGAATATTTCAATTGTGATAATAGGAGTTAGGGGCATATCATTCCTTTTTGAAATGGTACCAAGCTTTTGACAGCGTTGGCACATTTTGCAAAAGGAATAGGCATCTTTAAATATAGTGGGCCAGTAGAAACCACTGTGTAGGACTTTTTGTACGGTCTTTTGCGAAGAAAAATGACCACCACATGCTTCAGAATGGCAAGATGCTAGGATAACGGTTATATCCTCATTTGGAACGCAACGCCTGATGACCTGATCGACATAATACTTGAATAAGTACGGGTCATCGAATAAGAAGTGACGTGCGAATGAGAGGAAATGTTTTTTTATCTTGCTTTGACCAATGCTTGGGAGTTTCTCCCGTGAAAAGATAATTTGCTATATCCGCATACCAGGGCAAACTAGAAATAGTCATCAGCTGCTCGTCTGGGAATTCATCCTTAATCGGTAGTGGTTCAGTATTGTTGATAAACACCAAGATAAATGGTCTGCGACCACATTCTCTACTCCTTTCTTATCTTTGATTATGATATCGAATTCTTGGAGTATTTTACTTCTTTCTTGGATAACAAGTATTTGAGGGCCGAGTGGTCTGTGAAACAGAAAATTAGAGACCCTATCAGATAAGACCTAAATTTATCCAAAGCGAAGACTATATCAAGTAGCTCTTTTTCAGTAGTTGTATAATTCATTTGAGCTTCGTTAAGTGCTCGATTGGCATAGTAGATTACATAAGGCTTATTATCCTTCCTCTGTCCTAGAATTGCACCAATGGCGTAGTCGCTAGCATCACACATTAATTCGAATGGCAATTACAAATTAGGTGCCTGTATTATTGGTACGGAGGTAAGGTGTTCTTTTAGTGCATCAAACGATGTTTGACAGCTTTCTGACCACTCGAATGGCATGTCTTTAGCGAGTAGTTGACAGAGTGGTCAGGATATTGCACTAAAATTTTGGATACATCGACAATAAAATCCCACATATCCCAGAAAAGAGCAGATGTCTTTGACCGTACGGGGGACAGGTAGATTCGAGATTATGTCGATTTTTGCTTTATCCACTTGGATTCCTTTGCTAGAAATAATGTGGCCGATGACTATTCCACTGGTTACCATGAAGTGACACTTTTCCCAGTTTAGTACTAGGTGTTTATCCTCGCATCGTGCTAGTACACGATCAAGATTCTCATGGCAGTTTTTAAAACTATGGCCAAACACAATAAAGACTTCAAGTATTTGTTCGACCATATCACTGCAGATACTTCACATGCACCGCTGAAAAGTAGCAGGTGCATTGCATAATCTGAAGGGCATACGACGGTAAGCGAAAGTACCGAACGAACACGTGAAAGTTGTTTTCTCCTGATCTTCAGGAGCAATTTTTGATTTGGTTATGCCCACTGTATCCATCCAAAAAGCAATAGTACTTATGACCCTCCAATCGTTCTAGAATTTGATCCATGAATGGTTATGGAAAGTGGTCTTTTCGGGTCGCAGTATTCAGTTTTTGGTAATTGATACACATCTGCCATCCAGTGGGGACGCGTGTTGTCACTAATTTGCCGTCTTTATTTGGGATTACCGTTATGCTCGCCTTCTTTGGTACCACTTGGGTTGGACTAACCCAAGGGCTGTCAGAAATAGGATATATGATCCCAACATCAAGTAGCTTTAAAACTTCCTTTTTGACTACTTCTTGCATGTTGGGATTCAGAAGCCTTTGCATTTGTCGCGACAATTTAGGATCTTCCTCCAAATATATTTATGGGTACAATAGACGGGCTTATGCCTTTGAGGTCGGCAATAGTCCATCCCAATGCTCCCTTATGTTGTTTCAGCATTTGGATTATTTTACCCTCTTGTTCAGAATTTAACGTAGATGAAATTATGACAGGATAAGTCTTTTCAGTTCCTAGGAAAGCATATTTGAGCTTCTTTGAAAGCTCCTTTAATTCCAAATCGGGAAACTGAAAATTGGAGGACATAACTAACTTTATTTTTGGAGGCAATGGTTCATATGGTGTTACCCACATACATTCAGCTCCATCCTCCTCTTTCGTTTCCATCATGAGGCAGGTGTGATTTAAAGCAACATCTAATAGAGTAGAGTCATTAGGTTGATAGATAGCGTCAAATTGTGACACAACCACCTCTAAAGGATCTTTGTAATCAATAAAGTCAGCCTCATCTTCAATGATTGTCTCGATTTAATTCACTTCCTCCTCGTCCTCGTATTCTTTAGGTCGGGGTTTTGAAAATATTTTTACATTTAAAGTCATATTCCCAAATACGATGGTCATTATACCACTTCTTATTTTAATTGTGGCATCGATTGTGTTAAGGAATGGACGTTCGAATATATCGGGATTTGTGCACATGGATTAGACACAGGTTCAGTGTCTAAGATCATGAAATTAACCAGGAAGACAAATGAGTCTATTTGAACAAGGACGTCTTCCAGTATTCCTCTAGGGTATTTCACAGACCTATCTGCCAGTTATAGTGTAACTCGCGTAGGTTTAAGTTCACCCAACCCTAGTTATTTGTAAACTGAGTATGGCAGTAGGTTTACGCTTGCTCCTAAATCGAGGAGAGCATTGTCTATTCATTGATTTCCAATTTGGCATAAGATAGTGGGAGTTCCAGGGCCTTTAAGTTTCGGAGGCAATTCATTTTGGATGATTGCGCTTGCTTGGCAAGCGACATAAGCATGTTTCTTCACACTTTGCCTCCTCTTGACCGTGCATAAGTCTTTGAGATACTTAGTATAGGCCGGTACTTGTTTAATAGCATCGAGGAGTGGAAGGTTTATTTTGACTTGTTTAAACAGTTCCAAGAACTCCTGATTCTTTATCTTATTTTTGGGTTTTTTAAGCTTTGAGGGTAAGGCCTGGGGAAAGGGCATTTAGGTAATTTGTCATTAACGGGTTCTTTTTCGGGCCTTCTCTCAATTTCTTGTACTTCTTTAGGAGCTTCATTTTTTAATCTAATGGTTCATTACTAGTGCATGGCTCCTCTTACTGAGTAGATGGTTCGTTCTTATTTACCACTTCATCCTCTTCATACTCCTCGGGAGTAAAACGAGGCATAATGTGCCATATAATCTTGCCGCTTCTCAGAGTAGTCACGGCTTCAGCATGCTCTTGATTATTGGGACCATTATTGTATCCCTTAGGGTTTTGAAATGGTTGGGCAGGAAACGTTCCACTCGACCCCTCTTGTCGTGCATCCATTATCTCTAACGTTGCAGACATTTTACTCATCATTTGAATTAACTATTGTGTTAAATTTGCATTAGAGAGTGGATCTTCTTCTTGCACCTTTTTGTGCGGTGGAACGTATACATTAGACTATTGATTATTAGAGGGTTGAGCTTGGTTGTAGTTATTTGATCTATTTTGATTGAATGGTTGGGACTGCTATTGTATGGCCCTTGATATTGGTTAGTGTTATTGTAGGGCTGTTGTTGATATTGATTTTGGGTCCCAGCGTCATTTTTCCAATCAAAACCGGGGTGATTCCATCGATTGTTATTATTTTACAAATTATTATTGTTATTATAGGAATTCCTTGAACCCCTATACCCTTGCATGACGTTCATTTCCATGTGGGCTTGTTCTTGAAAGTATGGCACATTGGGACAGTATTGAGTGGCGTGTCCTAATATATTGCATGTGTCATATGGTTCTTCAGGAAAAACCTGCCTAGAACTTTCTCCATTCATCCCTAACTCCTCTACCTTCTTTACTAGTTCTTCGTATTTGGTCATTAGATGATCTTCACTTTGTAGTTGGTATATACTTTTCTCCTCTATGCATGATATTTGTGCACGTGAGACATCTTCAGGGTTTGACCATTCATGAGCATGCTCGGCTAACCACTCGAAGTGGGTTTCAGCCTCTTTGGTGTTTTTGCGAAGAAATGGGCCTGAGCTCATGGTTTCAACCATCTTTTTAGTTTCACCATTTAACCCTTCGTAAAAGTAGCTAATGGTTCGCCATTTCTCATACCTGTGATGTGGGCATGAGAGAAGCAAATCCTTGAAATGATCCCATGTTTGGGTGAAGGTTTCATGCTCTTTTGTTTGTAGGAGTTTATTTGTCATTTAAGTTCTGTGGTCATAAAAGGTGGAAAGAATTTCTTTAAGAATGCAATGTTCATCGCATGCCAGGTGAAGATTGAATTTGGCTTGAGGGTGAGTAAGCATGCTTTCGTTTTATCCTTCAAAGTGAAGGGAAATAGCATTAAGTGTGTCACATCTATAGGACAGTTTTGTGAGAATGTTTTTCAAAAATCCTCAAAATCTTTGACATATAGATATACCTTCTCGCTCTCCATTCCATGGAAGGTTGGAAGGAGTTGATTCATTCCATTGTGAAATTGGAATTCGCCGGCATGGGGTGTAATGAGAATACAAGAAGGCATAGGTGCATGGTCGTGTTGCATGAGATTGCACAAAGGACGTAGGAATCATCAATAGGCACCACCACATTCTCACCATTTTTACTTTGATTGTCACCCATTGAATTTGTAGGTGTAGCTACAGGGTTAATAGAACTAGAGGAATCAGATAAGTAGAGTGGATTTCCGTAAATTCCTTCAATGGAATTATCGGACATGAAAGGGAAAGGATCCTAAAGGTTTTAATCTAAAGAATTAAAAGAAAAAGGAAAATAGAAAGAGACAAAGATCGATTGAGGTAATCTAAGCGCTAGCTTGTCGCCTTCCCCGGCAACGACGCCAAAAACTTGACACGAAAATATTTTGTGTGCGCTTGTATGCAATACCCAAGTGTAGGTAGACGTGCAAGTAGTAATCTGGTTAAGACCAGGTTGATCCCACAGGGAAGGTTGGAAACTAGAAACTTAGATTAAACTCTGAAAGGAAAAGAAAATTCAAGATTTAAGCAAGGTGTAGAACATGAAGTTCCACAAATTAACTACTACTAAAGCGATTAAATTAAACTATTGATCAACTAATTAACTAAAGCAATATTTAAAAACGGCTTTTTACTTTAATAAAGGGGAACGTTGGAATAACACGAATCCACAGTGACCTAGCCATCTACCATGCAATTACATTAAGCTCAATGGAGTACATCTTCTACAGTATTTCATATTTCTCTTAAAATAATGAATCCATAGCCCTTTCATGACTGGGACTATATCATCACAGTTGATTTAAAACACAAGAAAGTGGTTTAAAACAATAGTTAAGTCTCTCACTCTAAAAGGTGTTAGCATTCAAAGTGGTTGCAAAAGTTATTGAAGAAAAATGCCTTAAGCTTAAAGTTCAGAAACTATTTTGACAAACTGAGCATTTAGGGACAGTTTGATCATGAATCTCAAAAATAGAAAGTCTAGGAATACTACAAAAGTCATTCTCAAGAATCTGAAGGTTCGATCGATCGACGCACTTTCGATTGATCGAACGTCGTCATCTTTCAATCGATCAAAATGTATTCGATCGCTTGACTCTATCTCTGGTCCGATTGATCGAACACACTTCAATCGATGGAACACAAATTTAAACTGCAGCATGGCAGAGGCTGGAGATCACGGTTTCATCATGATCTCCCAACCCTAGGACTACTCAGACATGGTCTGGAGTGTCATAGATCTATTTTTGATGTAAATATCCATTAAGATTACATTTGGTTGTGATTTAAACATTCAAACTATGAAAAACTACGGTTTAATCACTACGAGCAAGCAAAACTATGATCTAATTAGATTATAACTTCTGAAACTACTAACAGGATGTAAATAAAACTAAAATAACAGACCTGGAATGAGCAAAAATATTAATAAACTTCAAACTCAACCCAATGCATTATCCAAGCACAAAAGCTACAAAAATTAAAGTAAAACTCTCTCTCTCTCTATATATATATATGTAGAACTAATGAAAAAACAACGTGGGCGTCCTTATGGACGTCTTACAAACTAATATATATAGACAACCTAAGAGCAAGGGTTACAACCAACATTTCTGCTATGTGCGCATAAGTTCTGATAAAAGGCATGTTCGATTGATCAAACATCACTCGATCGATTGAACGTCTGGAGTACTCGAGCGCTTGAACTATACTCAATCGATCGAAGGCTCGATCGCTTGAACTTCTTCGATCGCTTGAAGTCTACTTTTCATCTTTGAATTCTCTTGTTTATAATCCAGCATTCCTTTTATCCTGTTATTCATTTCTTCTCACAGCAAAACAGTAATCTGCACAAATGATAGCTAAAACAACACAACTCATAATACATTAGTTACATTGTGTGAAAGCTGGCAGTGTAATACGAATTGAAGATATAATAAGGAATTGTAAACTAAATCAGGGTATTTCTTTATTTTAGCGCGGTTGTATTTTACAAATACTCCTACTTGTCAATTATCACGAAAACAAAGTATGATCATCTTCTACACATAATTCATTTATAATAGAGATTTGGAAGATTCTAGGATTGTCTTACTTTCTTCATTCTCTCGATAGATAACCTTAGCTTGATCATCACGACTTTGTGACAGTGTAATCTTATCAAGCTAAGAATTACTCCAAAAAGAATGTAGATTGTATCATCTAGACATTTTTCAAATTTCAACCATAAATAAGTCATGTCCAAGAATATCAACCGTCTTTCTTATAATCTTTTGGAAACAAGCAAGTGAGATTCATTAAAGCAAACTGGATGAAGGTTGTTTCATCCTTTTTCATCCATGAATTTTGAAGTCAAAGCCTCAAGGGTGATAATGAGTTCTAAACCCATGGATAAAGTCAAATTTGCTTTAATGAACAATTCTTAGTTCATTTAATTTATCTTGTGGCAAAAACATTTTTAGTGAGGTGAGAAGTCCCTTGTAAAGATCAAAATCAAGAATGAAGAAGTTCAAGATGACTTACAATTAAATATGCATTTGTTGGTAAAGAACACCAAACTAGTTGGTTGAAGGACATACGATTATCATCTTGGTATGCCCAAAAAGGGAAACAAAAGTACATAGATATATAGAGTCATACAAGGAAATATACATATTTATCATGGACCCAAAGAAAAAAGGCAAAGAATAATGCATGTTCAAGTGGGTATATATGTGTTCTTTACTAAAAGAGGAAACAAAACTCAAGAACACCAATTTCATCTTCAAAGTGAAGGAAAATATGAAAATAGCACCTCTAATCCATTCTTTATCAACAAAATCAACTAGAACTTGGATCTTTGTGAAAGTCGTGTGAGAAATCAACGTAAAGGTGTAAAGAAAACAAAATGAAGAAAGAAAATATCCAAGTTATAGAAATACATATATACAAAACTAGTTAATTAAAGTGGTAGTTTTGGAGTTTACCTCTTGAAGATCTCTCAAAAATGCAAAGAGTTCGAAGGAAGTTCTTCCTTGTTTAAGTGTTCTTGAAGCCCCAAGCCAAGGATGCAAAGATGTCAATTCATGATTTGATTTCATAGTTCCAAACTCTTAAACTATTCTTTGTTTTTAACTTTTTAGGAGACAAGAAGAATTTTCTTTGAAATGTATGAAAGATGTATATAAAGATAAGTGCTCTCTCAAGTGTTCTCTCTCAATTCTCAAGTACTTTCTCCATCACTTCTTCATGTACTTTCAAGTATGTCTATGTATAAACCCAAAGGTTCAATTTATAGGCAAAGAATGAAGGATTTTACGCTCTTTTCATGCATCAAAAAAGGGTAAATTGGTCAATCCGGCTCAAACTTTAAAACATATGTGTACATACAAAGAGAGAGAGAAAAATCAAGTGGTGGACCACTTTGAGAGGTGGCGGCTATGGTGGGGACTACCAGTGGCAAACGCTAGACACCACTTGATTTTACTCTTCCTTTGAGTCTCCCCTACTCCCCTATGAAATTATATGTCCATAGCCCTTTTGGATTTTCTTAAAAGTGGTTTTTGGCCTCTGAAATTGCCTATTTTTACGCCATTGGAAAGCTGTAATGTTGAATTTCAATCTAAAAATATATTGGGAGTAATTTTCATAAGAATTTATCATCAATTTTTATTCGAAAGTCTCGCGGAATTCTTGTGCTCTTTTGTGCTATTTTTCACAGTTAGCTTCCTACGCACGCTGGTTTTGAATGATTTTTTGAAATTGAGCTATTGGACTCTCGAAATTCACGTCTGAGACCTTAATGGCCATTTCCCCCTAAGTCATATGCATATTTTAAAAATCAATTTTGAGAAAACACAAATCTAGGCTCAAAAGGCGTACTTCTCCAAGAACACTTTCCGGAGTTTGTAATTTCATTATGCAAAATTGAGATACCTTCTTCGAGGTATTTTTCATCATTGAGATCTTTAAGAGGTTGTTCCCCCTAAATCCTGAGAGTATGGTCAAAATTGAGTGTCTACAGTTTGCCCCTCTTTGGCAGAGCTTACGGAGCAAAGCGTATTGCAAGTGAGTGCCACAGCTAGAAGGCACCCTATGGCCACGCTAAAAGGTTTTAGGAAAAACAAGAATGCTGCACAAATTAGAGAAAATTAAGAATATCAAGAATGCCACAAAAAGAGGATCAAAGAAAATTGAAAAAACTATAAATATCAAAGAAGGCAAAGCTAAGGCTAGTGTTGGTCGCGTTCACAAGGGAATTGCCTACGTATCCTTTTTAGCAATCAGAACAGGGCATAGTTCAAACACAGGGACATAAAGTAAAAAATCACATGGATATAAAGATTTAAAATCTAGTCAATGCTGATGCAAAATGCAAATGCTAGGATGCAAAGCTAAAGATGGAGAAACCAGCCTTAGGGGTTCTCTAGTGCTTGGTGAACACAAAATGCAAATGTTGCATCTCTTTCTCACAGATGGGTTATTCCACAAAGGTGGATATAGGTAGGTTGCTTCAAGATGAGGTATTTAATGGAGCTAGGTGCCTCTGTAGTGATTTGCTATGATGAAAAGATGCCACTGAGGACTAATGCTTGAGAAGATATTGTGGTAGATGACTTTTGCTGGTTACGGTAGAAGACTTATATCAAAGGATTGGGTGCTCGATAGACGACTTGTACAGGATGAAATTAATAGCTTATGCCAGAACATTGATGCAAAGAGATTGCATTGACTAACATAGGTTCAAAGGGATGCAAATGAAATACGTTACAGTCGAGGACTAACACAATAATAGGTTGACGACTAACATAGGTGAAAAGAAGATGCCATTGATGATTTACGCAATGAAAGGTTTCCATTGAGGACTAATGTAGATGCAAATCGGTCACCATTTGAGGACTAACATAGCTAAATGAGGATGTAGATTTATGACTAACTAAGATGTGAAGGGAATGCCGTTGAGGACTAATGTAGATGCAAAGATGCTTCCTTTGAGGGGTAATGCAGATGCAAAGTTGCTGTCATTGAGGACTAATTCAAATGCAAAGATGTTTCCACTGAGGACTAACGCGATGAAGGAGTGCTTCCATTAAAGACAAACGTAGATGGAGGGTTGCCGTTGAGGACTAACACAGATGAAAGGATGTTTCCATTGAGGACCGAAGCAATGAAAGGTTGCCATTGAGGACTAAAGAACGTGCAAAGATGCTGCCACTAATGACTAATGCAATGAAATGATGCCATTGATGATTAAAGTAGATGAAAGGATGCTGCCATTGAGGACTAACGCAATGAAAGGTTTCCATTGAGGACTGACATGATGAAAGGATGCTGCCATTGTGGACTAACGTAATAAAAGGCAAGGCCGGCCGTGAGATTTTGAGGGCCCTACTTGAACTTCTATATGGGAGTCCTCTATATATTAGCATAAATATTATAAATATTACTTATTGATTAATTAAATAATAAATTTGGATTAGCATTTTTTAGAGTGGGCCCTGTCTAAAGAGGGGCCCTACGCGACCACGTGTGCCGCTTCCCCTCAGGGCCGACCCTGATGAAAGGTTGCCATTGAGGACTAAAGAAGGTGCAAAGATGCTGCCATTGAGGACTAATGTGATGAAACAATGCCATTGATGATTAAAGCAGATGCAAGGATACTGCCATTGAGGACTAAAGTAATGAAAGGCTTCCATTGAGGACCGACACAATGAAAGGATGCTGCCATTAAGGACTAACGCGAATTCAAAGATGCTGCCATTGAGGACTAATGCAATGAAAGGCTATCATTGAGGACTAATGCGAATGTAAAGATGCTGCTATTGAGGACTAATGTGAATGTAAAGATGTTGCCATTGAGGACTAATGGGAATGCAAAGATGCTGCTATTGAGGACTAACGTGATGAAGGATGCTTCCATTGAGGACTAACATATATGGGCTACTATAAAAGGGAAAACTCAAAGGTTTTCTAATTCAACTGAATGGTTCTTGACTAATCACGATTCAAATCAATTTCTTATGTAACTTTACTAATTAATAGCGAGGCTTTTGCTAGCTCAATTAACTCATACTCAATTTCTTGAGCAATTCATTCTGGAAGTTCAATTCTAGTTCATGCTTTACTATTGGGGTTCATAACCAACTTCTTGAACAATTCTATTGATTCGATCTATTCTTTTGTTGACTCAACTCATCTTAGCGAGGCTTAAAATCACTCTCAAATATTTCTGCTAGTTCCCTTGATGCTTCACTTCGCAACTTTAACTAATATAGTAACAGTGTTCGGGACTTCTGCTCGTACCTCTTTGGATGCTCTCAAGATTTTACAATAATTTTCAAAACTCATTATTAATCACTCTGAACCCACACATTCGAGATCCTGATAGACTTGACAACTAACAAACATTGATATGGGAAGACAATACTTGACCCTAAATAGGAATTTTGCGGAAAGAACTCAATTTTTGCCATAACTTAATGCACATTTGCCATGTTTGATGTATCTTTTCACATCTCAAGTTTACTTTTCATTTTAGCATAGTAATACTCTGTTGATGAAGTCAAGCTTTGAAATTTCTCCCTATTGATCTAATCAATCTTTTGATTTCTCTAAAAATATGCTTTGAATTAGTGCTTAGATTATAGAATAATAGACGATTCATTTCAAATCTCTTCCAAAATGTACTCAATGGCTCGAGACTTTTCAACTGACTTCAAGAATTACTAGACTATTCGCAAATAATTAGGTGATCCTTAGAATGTGTTAGAGGTAAGCAATAGTTTGCCCCTAGTTCACTAGGGTCATAAAAAGGTCAGGCAAACAAAGTTTGCCCCTATTTTGCAGAGAGGGTACTGAGAGTGCAACATTGCTTGGACCGAAAGCTTTGGAAAGCTCATCTACTTATCCCTGAGTGGAAATCAGGTCGTAAGTAGTTCGGCAGAGGCTTGAAAGAAATGGATAATTTTTCAAAGGCAGTGACCGAACTGAGTAGGTTGCCTACATATCCCTAAGTGGGAATCAGGTCAAGTGTAGTTCCACAATTTTGGAGGCTTTGAAAGAACAAGGTATAGACACCCCAATTTTGACCGACCATCAAATTTAGGGGATTATTATCTCTGAAACCGATGACGACAATGTCCGACGAATTTGATGTCTTTTAAGGTGATTCAAGCTCTTCAGAAAGTTCTTGAATCTCTAAAGTTACAAAATTCATAAAAAAGAATAAGGATAAGACCAGGTGTTCAGAATGTTTCGGGTGTAAAAATACGCATAGGAAAATATGAAAAAAAATAAATTGGAAAATTTAATAATAAATTGGGTTTTTGGATTTAACCATTTTTTTAAGAAAAAGAATTTTCAAAAAAAAGAGAGGAGAAAAAGGACTTGAAATGAAAAGAAAAAAAAAGGGGGATTCTATTAGAAGAAAAGAATTTTAAAAAAATAAAAAAGGACTTGAAATGAAAAGAAAAAAAGGGAAGGGATTTGAAATGGACAAATGAATAAAAGGGAGAAAATGGCACACGAAGAATCTGGCGGCACTCGCGAAGTGCCGCACCAGCACTCACTAAGTGCCATGCCGACTATCAGGGAGTGCCGTTCCGGTAATCAGTAAGTGCTGCAGATAACTCACCGAGTGCCGCCCTCTGTAACAATCTATTTTTTTTAAAATACATAAAGATTCCATTGGATATGGGTTTTTACCATGCATTTACTGAAATAACCCCTCAAAATGGGTCTATAAAAGGAGATTTTGTTCTCCATTACAATGGAGGATGATTTTTGATGATATAATCAATATAATTGAGAGAGAGTTTGGAAAGAATTAAGAGAATATTAAGGAAGAAGCTTGAAGAACTTGAAGAAGAACCTTGAAGATCCTTTGAAAATCTTCCTTTGAAAACCTTCATCAAAGCCTAAAATATGAGGATATTTGGAGGTAATCTTCTAACATTACCTAGTTTTTTAGATTAAATTCAATCACAATTCATAGAATCCCATAGGTCATTTACACAATTTTCAAAAAGTCTCTTCTCACCTCATTTCATCACACACTACTTGAATTGTGATTGAGTTCCCTCTTATATTTGTTGATTTGGATCTAAGTAGCTTTGGGTTTAAGATAAAATGAGTTTTTCAAAAATAAAATAACAACTTGGATCATCATAGTTCACATAGATTCATCATTCTCTCTCTACCCTTGTTCATGAAATTCAAGTGACCTTTTAATGTCACTTTGGGTTTCAATGATCTTGATACTTTGATTCTCTATAATTCACCATTTATATGAGTATTGAAGTAGATTTCCTTCATTATTTTCATGAATTTAGTTATATCTATGTATGTATTTCAACTTCTTTGCTCTCTTGAAGTTGATGGAATTCTCCATGTTCCATTTGAATTTCTTAGAGTTAGATTCTCTAATTGATGATAATCTCATGGTCATACAATGATAAGAGTGAGTTTCAATTCAAGTTGTAAAATCAATTGAATGAATCTAAACTTGAATATACATAGTTTAAGTTGATCTCATGAAGGATTTATGAGATTTATCATATCTCATCAAACATTTCTTTGTTGGATTTAATTTATCTCTTAAGGATCATGAGTTTGAGAGAGGGTTTGTATCTAGATCCAACCTATTCTATGGTTAGAATCTAGAGTTTCAATTGTCTTGAATATTCAAAGAGTGGTTGAGTAAATCCTTAAAACTCATGTTTAAGCTCTTGCATGAGACTTGAAATAGAGTTCATCCAAGGCAAAACCCATGGAACTCTTGCTTAAATAATGGAAAGTATGTCATCATGATTCAACTTGATCATATCTAATCTAGGTTCTCCACAGAATCATAGATGTGATTTGATCTTAGATCATTGATATGATCCTGATGGTTCAATGAATCCTTCGATGGATTTTGATCATAGAATTCTTATGAATTTATTAACCGTTCAATTTGGATGAGACAATTTGGAATGTGTTCATAAGGAATAGATCTACAACTGCAATTTTTGTTCAGTCTAAATTATGTGGTTAGCATGGTTTAATCATAGGTTTTGTAAGGTGGTTACTCTCTGTCTAGAATTCCAAAATAGTGAACTTTAAATTTTTTGGATCAGAGACTTAATCAAATATTTTAAGCTTCAAATTAATTTTTCTATGAAGTATAATGGGTTAGTAAGACCCTCTAAACGACTCGAAGGATTAAGATTTTTTTTGCTATTTTTATTAAATCATACAAAATCTCTGGACAGAGAGTTGATAAATCCTGAGTGGTGTCGAGTCTTGGTCCAATTCCAAGAGATTGGACTGTTTGATCTTTGATTTTCTTTTTGAGATAGAAACTCGACACATAGAGGCATGTTATACTCAAAAATCATTGAGATCAAGCCATGGGAACTATGAGTTTCTTATTTTTGAAAATCTAATACCTTCTCTATAATTCCTGAAATTCTATGAAAGATTTGATAGACCTTGTAAATAATGATCCAAAAGATTTTTATGACCCAAAATTTAAACCATGCTTTGAACAAAGTTAATCAAGTTTAAATCTAGAGGCTAAATGGTCCAAATCATTGAATGATTCATGGCTTGTTCATGTTCACACGTTCATTATCATCACATGTGTAATGATTATTGTAATTTAGGATGTCGGTATGTTGAACTTAGTCAAAAATTCCTTTTAATCATGTTGAGATTATGTCATCTCTATATGGATATTACATTGGCTCCTAGTTGAGACTTATATATCTATAGGGATGTTAAGACTTCAACGAGTTAGAAGGAATTCATGATTCCATCATCCTCCCCATTTTGTTATGTCTAAGCTAATAATTTGGTAGAATATTTAGGATTTGATACTATATTGTGTTCAAAGCATGTGGACTAATCATTATTTTGTAGCGCTATTGAGGTACAATTTCTCAATTTTTCTCACGTTTATTTCATTTACTCATTTTTATTGATTTTTTGACTCCATGTGCAACACCTTAGACTAGGGTTTTGCCTTACGTGTATATATGGATTAGAGACTCCTTTTTCTAGGTTTCCTATTATTTGTATGCATTGCGCGTTTCCTATTTCATAGCTGGATCCCGGGTAAGTTTCCTTGGTCTCTACTTGCATGTCATTTTGCTTACTATTTGAATTATGTGGTTGTGTATGCCTTTTATCGTTAGCAATCTTACACCCCTTTCAACATGCTTTTGGAATGTATATATGTATTAGTTGAGGGCATGCTTAAATTAATAATTCAATTAAAAAAGGATGTTGAGTAGAGGCCTATCACAAGATAGAATGAGAGGGGGTGTTTTAGCCCGCTGAGCTCCTTCCCCTCCCATTCTATAATCCCCAGACCTAGAAATCTCTGCTTTCCAAAAGTTCAGTTTGCTTTTAAATTGGTTTTTTAATTTTCCTTTTAAAAAAAAATAACTAAGTGGCGACTTAATTTGTTTTGTTTTAAAAGAAAGAAAGAAAGAAAAAAAGTAAAATGTGGTTGGCCTGCGATATCCACAATCTGGCGACTCTGCTGGGGATAGAACCCAGAATCTCTGTTTTTGTAGACTAGAATTTTGATTTTGGGTTCACTCGAGGATTAGACTTGAAAGCATACTTTTAATCAAATTATTAAATTTTGTGTGCCCATTGCATTGCATTTTCATATCTCGCCAGTCGATTGCATGGAACCATGACCTTGGAGGGTCGGGGCAATCCGGTTGGCTGAGTTATCATAGAGCCATGTGATCACCCTTGATCTCATACTGTGTATTGGTATATAAAGCATCCTATCGGATGTGTGTCAAGGGTACCTTATTTTGACCAAAACCTGGCCTTTAAATGATAGCTTCTACAGAACATTTCAATCTTAGGAAATTAATTCTTGAAGGATTATGTGCTAGGGAGTTTTGTATGCCCGGAAAGAGATTATTTGAGATGATGACGATGCTTTCTTGATTGTAAGACGTATAATATTTTAATCACCCTTTAGCAATTCCTCTTTATGTCCCACGACTTTGGGAACATGCCAAATCTTGATTATAAGATTACACTTCTTATGACATGTTAATTAAGCATCATTGACCTTGTATGTATCCGAATTCATGAAAAGTGTGATAACTATCCAAATCATGTGATCTTTCTACCTAAGTGCTCTAAACCAACCTTTGTGAGCAAATAGATTTTGATAATTATTCACCATCATTTATCCCAAAATGTTTTGAAAAATCACTCTTTCAAAAGAAAATGCCCAAGGTTTACCTTTTAATCAAGAAAAATTGAAACCAAATCACCTTTTGTTGTTTTCATAGAATCCTTGAGAAATTATTCCCATTTTTTTCAAGAAAAATCTTATCATCCAAAGGTTGCTTTCAAAACGAATTTTGAAATTTTTTCAAATATCCAACCTTGGAAAGGGTAGTAAGGATCACGATGAAAGGAGAAATTAAGTGCACTCGACATGGATGAGGAATTTATGTGCTTATGTATTAAGATTAGGATTTTTTTTCTTTGGCATATAGAGTAGGCACACACACACATGCATTGCATCCGTGTGACATATGAACCATCTATGAACATTTCACTAGGCACTTGCAAAAAATTAAATCAAATAGAAAATATAATGGTAAAGGAAAAGAGAAAAGAATAATAATAATAACAAAATTCTCTTTGAAATCAAAATTAATTGAAATAAAATGTGGTTGTCGATGAAAATAGAACCTGATTCAGGCACAATTTGGTTTAGCAATTCCACAGCAAGACTAGTGAGAAGATAAATCCACACCAATATGGTACACAAAGGAAATACTGGGAAAGTAGCAGAGTTAAGGGTAATGGTAAAACAACAGGCTGAGAACATAAACCGCATAATGGCTATCATGGAATCAATGGCACGACAATCACCCATAGCTAATCCACAAGTTATTGATCCTCCTTCGGCTACGAGAGAAGATGACTAGTACAATGATCCCAAAATGCAAAGGCCTGTCGTACCGCAAGTTGAAAGAGAGAAAATGGAGAAAGTGAAAGCCGAGATAGAAAGGGTAATGGCTGATAAGGTAGAGAAACTCAAGAGGGTGGTCTGTAAAGCTCAAGGAGTCGAGACTTACATGTCGGAGTTAGAGGGGTTGTATGATGGAGTGCATAAAACACTGCCCGCTAGTTTTAAAATGCCAATCTTTGACAAGTTCGATGGAACGGGGAATCCTCATAGCCTCGTCCGAATGTGTATTGGGGCCTTCCAACCAACTGGCTTAAGTACCACAATGATGACCATCCTATTTCATCAAACCTTAACTGGGGCTACCTTGGCATGTACCTCACGCTTGAACCAAGCAAGACCAAAATTTGGGAAGAAGTTGTCAAGTCATTTGTAGCTCAATATGAGTACAATCAGGATCTAGACATCAAGGTCTGGGATTCGGAGACCACCATGCAAGGAAATAAGGAGTCCTTCACTAAATACTTAAACCGATGGAGAGGCAAGGTGTCCAAAATGGTATAGAGGCCATCTAAAAAAGAATAGGTTAGGATTCAAATGAAGAACCTTTAGCTAGTCTATCAAGAGAATATGATGTTTCAATCGATCAATACTTTCGCAGAAGTCTTCGACATGGGAACCAAAATAGAGGATGTAATCTAGGAAGGGATAATTAAGAAGAAAGAACCATAAAATAGGTATAGGAGACTGAACTACATGTCAAATAGAGGACATTCGGGGAGTCACTCTGGCCCCACAGATATCAACGCATTAAGTGAACAAGAAAGAAAGTTTGATATAGCAAGGAGTCGTATGGGAATGGATAAACAGCAAAGGCAATTTTTGAATTTGGGAGTTTCATTATCCACCATCCTCGACAGGTTGGTAGCAAAGGGGCACCTCTGCCCATTGGAAGCACGACTGATGCAGAGCCTGCCTCCTCCAAGCCTTAGAATAGACCTGTATTGTAAATTCCATCAAGCACATGGGCATTCTATAGATTGTTGTTCATGGATGAGGCATGAGATTGAAGACCTAATGGGAAAAAAGGTAATATCCGAACCACCTGCCAACCTGCCCAATGTCAATAAAAACCCACTGCCGAACCATCATGCTGTACCACCGCCATAAGGCATATACTTTTTGGAAATTAAAGAAAATACATTTGATCCTTCTGATTTGATCACTAAGATTGGCCAGCCAAAGAAGACCTATCAATTGCCAAAAGACACAATGATCTGTACTCTTGGGGAATTTAGGAAAGATGCAACAAAAGAAGCTACTACCATTGAGTGGTGGGCTCAGGATACCGATAGCTCTATTTGGTATGAAGAAGGGGAAAACCAGAATATCGACCAAATTGATGAGAATTCATGGTACAAAAGTGATGGAGAGAAAAATATAGAAAAAGAGAATGTGGAGGATACCAAGGCACAAGATGACTTACGGATAAGGGAAGAGGTTAGCCACCTAACTTGATCAGGGAGCCATTTTAAACCACATGAGCTAGAGGAAGATCACACAGGTCAAGAGTTAGCCAAAGGGAAGGGGAAAACAAACGAAGAAGAGGATGAAGATAGGGTTTTGAAACAAATAAAGAAGATGCAGGCTAACATCACAATTTGGGGGTTTCATTATCCACCGCCCTCGATAGGTTGGTAGTAAATGGGCACCTCTGCCCGTTGAAAGCACGACTGATGCAGAACCCGCCTCCTCCAAGCCATAGAATAGACTTGTATTGTAAATTCCATCAACCACATGGGCATTCTATAGACCGTTATTCACAGCTGAGGCATGAGATTGATGACCTAATTGAAAAAAAGGTAATATCCTAACCACCTGCCAACCCGTCCAATGTCACTAAAAACCTACTGCCGAACCATCATGCTGTACCACCGCCACAGGGCATATATTTTTGGAAATTAAAGAAAATTCCTTTGATCGTTCTAATTTGATCACTAAGATTGGCTAGCCAAAGAAGACCTATCAATTGCCAAAAGACACAATGATCTATACTCTTGGGGAATTTAGGAAAGATGTAACAAAAGAAGCTGCTACCCTTGAGTGGTGGGCTCAGGATACCGATAGCTCTGTTTGGTATAAAGAAGGGGACAACCAGAATATCGACCAAGTTGATGAAAATCTATGGTACGAAAGTGATGGGGAGAAAAATCTAGAAAAAGAGAATGTGGAGGATACTAAGGCAAAAGATGACTTATGGATAAGGGAAGAGGTTAGCTACCTAACTCGATTATGGAGGCATTTTAAACCACATGAGCTAGAGGAAGATCACCCGGGTTAAGAGTTAGCCAAAGGGAAGGGGAAAACAAACGAAGAAGAGGATGAAGATAGGGTTTTGAAACAAATGAAGAAGACGCAGGCTAACATCACAATTTGGGGGTTTCATTATCCACTGCCCTCGATAGGTTGGTAACAAGGGGGCACCTCTACCCGTTGGAAGCACGACTGATGCAGAACCCGCCTCCTCCAAGCCTTAGAATTGACATATATTGTAAATTCCAACAAGCACATGGGCATTCTATAGACCGTTGTTCACGGCTGAGGCATGAGATTCAAGACCTAATCAGAAAAAGGTAGTATCCGAACCACCTGCAACCTGCCCAATATCACTAAAAACCCACTGTCAAACCATCATGCTGTACCACTGCCACAGGCCATATACTTTTTGGAAATTAAAGAAAATTCCTTTGATCCTTCTGATTTGATCACTAAGATTGCCAGCCAAAGAAGACCTAAAAATTGCCAAAAGACACAATGATCTGTACTCTTGGGGAATTTAGGAAATATGCAACAAAAGAAGCTGCTACCCTTGGGTGTTGGGCTTAGGATACCGATAGTTATATTTGGTATGAAGAAGGGGACAACCAGAATATTGACCAAGTTGATGAGAATCTGTGGTACGAAAGTGATGGAGAGAAAAATCTAGAAAAAAAGAATGTGGAGGATACCAAGGCACAAGATGACTTACGGATAAGGAAAGAGGTTAGCCACCTAACTCGATCAGGGAGGCATTTTAAACCACATGAGCTAGAGGAAGATCACCCAGGTCAAGAGTTAGCCAAAGGGAAGGGGAAATAAACGAAGAAGAGGATGAAGATTGGGTTTTGAAACAAATGAAGAAGATGCAGGCTAACATCACAATTTGGTGGTTATTGATCATATCTAAACATCATTGACAAGCAGTTTTGGATGCTCTGAGCTAGTCAGACGTGTCAATCAACATCACTCTGGAAGATCTCGTAGGGAGGATTAGCAATAATCTAACCCTCGCTATTTCCTTCACCTTGTATGACTTGCCCCATAGAGGGCCTGTTCTCAACAAGTCGTTGCTCATAACTATCGAGTGTTTAGGGAATTCTCTGCCTGCTTGCCTTGTTGATAATGGATCTACTCTAAACATGTGCCCATTCTAAATAGCCAAGAGGATGGGTCTAGATGAGTCAACTTTCATACCATCTGAGCAGAAGGTGAGGGCATATAATAATACACAAAGAATAGTTATAGGCATTATATTTCTTAATCTCACTATGGGACCATTAGAAAAAGAAACCAAATTTTAAATCATTGATATCCCTACATCATTTAATTTATTCTTAGGAAGACCATGGTTGGACAGCCTGGGTGCGATTCCATCGACAATCCATTAGAATGTCAAATGTGTTTCGGGGAACAAGGTCTATGATATTTTTGGGGATAGTTGGATTCGTGTGTTGAAGCCTCGTCAAGCACTCCAATTTTGGAGGTACAACTGCAAGGGAAAGAAACAAGCCTAGGGGGATTTGAGTTCATCAACATGTTGGAGGATGAAAAGCCAAGGGAATTTCTGCCATTGTATTTCGATCAGTATGTGAGTCCATTAGTAGTTGGAATAATGAGAAAAATGAGTTTTTTCCCAGGGATAGGTTTGGGTAAAAAGCATCAAGGTCTGTCAGAATTTATAAATTTCATGGCTTTAACCCATACTCGTAAGTTGGGTTATCAGCCATTAAAGGAAGAATTAAAGGAAAAGAAGAAAGCAGTTGATGTGCCAATTAGACCATATGCTAAAATACTTAACGGGTACTTCATTAATGAAGGAGAAGATTTCCCCTTTTGTGGCTTTCCAGAGCCATGGATGGATCATAATGATAAAATCTTGAAGCCAGGATTTGAGATCTTTTTCTCACATGAGTTCACCGATTATGCAGACCTGTAGTTGCAAATGCCTACAAAATGAATCACTGCCCCGAATTGGGTTTGTACTCTAGATGGTCCAGCTATGAAGAATCTGTTGAGTGAAAAAAGTGGGAAGACCAAGGAGAGTAGTGTAGAGAATATCATGGATGTTGAGTCTATGAAAGACCAAGTAGAAGAGGTGGTGGAGAAAGTGTTGGAAGATGAGAATAAGGGGGATAAAGCAAAGGAAGAAGAGCCAGAAAATGAAGAGGGACTAGAGATAGAAGTAGGGAATCTTCCAGACTACGACACCATAGAGCTCAAGAGGGGAGTCAATAAGTAGTGGGTCTTTGAGCCTAGTGGAAGTATCCCCTCTCCCTAGAGTCTATAATGGCCCAAATTAGGCGTCTTACTATTGCTATGTCTATTGTAATCACTGTGAAAAATATTAATGAGAATATGACTAATTTTGCGTACTCAAATGCGCTTAATGAATGTAATGAATGTGATGAATATGATAGTCATGAAATACCAAATGAATTGTAAAACTAATTGAAAAAGAAAATGAATCTACATGAAAAATCATTGAGAGCACTCTAACAATTAATTTGGGAAGTGAAAATAATTCGCAAAATGTCTTTATTGGCTCTACCTTATCAATGAAGAAAGCAAAAAATTAATTATTTTATTGAATGAATTCAAATATGTCTTTGTATGGTCTTACAATGATATGCTAGGTATTGATCCAAAAATAGTCCAACATCATATCCCTCACTTTCCAAATTCAAAACCCATAAAATAAAAAATTGAGGCAAATGAGACCTAAATGGGCACTTAAAGTAAATGAGGAAGTTGAAAAGCAATTGAAAGATAGATTCTTAATTGTCACCGAATACCCTGAATGGGTCGCTAACATTGTGCCAGTTCCAAAAAAGGACAGTTATGTAGGGGTGTGCATTGATTTTCGAGATTTAAATAAAGCTAGCCCTAAAGACGATTTCCCTTTGCCTCATATTGATATACTAGTTGATAATACTGCGGGACTTGAATTTTTGTCTTTTATGGATGGATTCTCGGGATATAATTAGGTTCTCATGGCATCGGAGGATAGGGAAAAAACCAATTTTTATCACGCCTTGAGAAACATGTTGCTATTAGGTAATGCCGTTCGGGCTCAAAAATGCGGGCACGACCTATCAAACGATTGCCACTACATTACTACACGATATGATTCATAAGGAAGTGGAGGTATATGTTGATGACATGATCGTAAAGTCTAAAGAAAAGGTGGGGGGGGGGGGGGGGGGGGGGGTCATTTGGGGGCATTAAGGAAGTTCTTCGAGAGGTTGAAAAAATATAGGATGAGGTTGAACCCGTAGAAATACACCTTTGGGGTCAATAATGGAAAGCTGTTAGGATTTCTTATCACCCAAAGAAAGACAGAGATGGATCTATAATACCTTGATTTTCTGGAGAGTATTAATAAATAAAACTTCGTATTTGTACTTATTTAACCCTTACCTTTCATTTGGTAATTTTGGTAACCTAATCGATTGCCTTTGTGTCCCAATCGATTGCTACTCTTTGTATTCCAATTGATTGCCATATTTCTAATCGATTGCTATTCTATCGACCTGAATTTATTACGTGGCAATATACCAATCGATTGCCATCTTTTCCAATTGATTTTTTTCAAATATCTATAACCAATCGATTACCATCAGTACCAATCGATTAGCATCTCCTGAGATAAGTTTTCTTCTTTGCTTGAGCTTTGGACATGTGGCACTCTCATATCCTATATATACTAGCCCATTACAGGCCTTGGGTCTGTTTGGTTCAGTTGAGTTTGAGAGACAGAGATTGTTACATATACATACATATATATCTATATATATACACACCCACACAAACACACACTCTCTGGACCAAAGAAGAGAAAAAGAAAGAAAGAAGAATGAAGAGAAGAGAATGAGAGACATAGATAGAGAATTGAGATATAGGAGAGAAAGATGAGGAGGAGAGAGAACAGTTGAAGGTTCTAAGCTCATACACACCCAAACACACCCTTAGGTGAGTTTTTACTCGAGTGGTCTCACTATATAATGTTTTTACAAGCTTATGGGATGTTTAGGTGTAATAAATACGTCCTTAAGATGTTTATATAGTCTATTTTATGAATCTACTAGAGAAGATGATGTCCTAATCGAATTGACTTTTCCTAATCGATTGACATTTATAAGTCCCAATCGATTGGATAGATTCCCAATTGATTGCCATTATTTATAACCAAATTGATTGCCAAAGCTAGCAATCGATTGGCATTGTTTTGGATCCAATCGATTGACATGTTTTCCCAATCGATTGACCTTTGTCTCAATTGATTAGTATTGACAGAACATTGATTGTTTCTATTGTCTATTTTATAAAGGGTTCAATCGTTTGATTCTCTATTCAAATTTTCATTTTTGCGATTATGGGTTAATCGGGGATAATGTGACAACAAAGATAAGTACGATTAATAATAACGGTTTAACTTGATGACGTTAGATTTTATGCGGTCCATGTATGAGTTTGATATTTGTTCTTTTCAATTAGAGCAGCTAAGCCACAATGGGAAGTCATGTATCAATGTTAATACAAAATATAAGTAGGTTTGATAAGTTCTTGGAATGGTACACAGGCAGACATCTGGTCATGATATGCTTGACACTACTAAAAAGTTGTGCGCTCTTGTGCAACACCCAAGTGTAGGTGATCGTGCAAGTAATACTGGATAAGTCCAGGTCGATCCCACAGGGAAGGAATAGGAAGAATGCCTACTAAGTTACAACCTAAAGAAAAAGAAAAGTTTTAATTGTAATAGTGACTAAATCCTAATTAATTAAATTAAACTAAATAATAAACTAAACATAAAGAAACATAATAATTAAACAACTAAATTAAAAGTGTTGGAAACACATGAATCCACATTGATCCTAACCATCTACCATGCAAATTCATTAACGTTCTATGGAGTTCATTCCTTTTCAGCATTCCGTATTTTTCTAAAGATATAGAATCAATAGCCCTTTCATGACCGGGACTACATCATCACAGTTGATTTAAAATACTTGGAAGACGGTTTAAAACAATGGTAATTACTTGCACTCTAAATGGTGTTAGCATTCAAAGTGGTTTTCAAAAGTCATTGAAGAAAATAGCCTTAAGGCTTTAAGTTCTAAAAACTGTTGTAAAAAACTGAGCTTATAGGGACAATTTGATGACAGATTTCTAAAACAAAAAGTCATGGAATACTTAAAAGAATAATCTCAGGAATTAACATGTTCGATCGATCGAAGCGCTCTCGATCGATCGGACAGCATCATCCTTCAATCGATCGAAATACCTTCGATCGCTTGACTATCTCTGGTTCGATCGATCGAAATACCTTCGATCGATCGAGCCCAAGTTTTCTAAAGATTGCATGGAAGAGGCTAAGAATCAATATATCATCACATATTTCCAACGGCTAAACTATAGAAACATGATTAAACTAATACAGGAATAACAAACTAGAGCAATCATAGCATATAAACTAATAGCAATCAAATAACAAGGATTGGAAAGAAAAACCTGGATATAATCTGAAATAAACTTGAAATAAACATGAAAGAGCTTGAATCTTCAATAATCTTCAGTAAATCGATGGAAAAAAGGAAGAAAAACAAGAATCTAACCTAATCTACTCCTAATCTAACCCTAAAACTACCCTAAAACTGCTGTTTTCTGCGTTCTGGAGCGTCCTCCCTTCGTCTGGCGTCAAAACGACGTATATATAGGGTTCCCGCAGAGTTTACGCAACTTTTGGATGATTAAAAAGTTCGATCGATCGAGCTTAGTTCGATCGATCGAAGGTTCGATTGATTGAACTCTTCCTCAATCGCTTGAACTCTCTGATTTTGACAGCTCTGCGCACCGATGGGAGAATGGCCATAACGTTTCACTCGGACCTCGGATTGACCTCCCGTTTGCGGCCACGCGACCGTAACTCAAAGATCTACATTTTATATCTCTGGAAAAATCTTCCAAATCTGAAGTCTTCATTGTCAAAATTGGCATTTTCTCAGCTGCTTCTATTATTCTCTTCACCAGAATCACTTTCTATGCAATGGTTGCTTCCTATAACCTGCAAAATGGTGTAAAAACACATAATTGAGTCTCAACATCATAGAAAACACTTAATCATTGATATGCATCTAAATCTAGGGACTTGGGGATAAAAGTATGCATAAAAGACTATGAAATACACTATGAATATGCATTTTTCACCTTTAATCACACTCCCCAACTAGCTCGTTGCTAGTCCCTAGCAATGAAGCGAACTACAGCAGTGTTTATTTAAACTCTAAAAATTGAAAACAAAAGAAAGTAAAAAATCCTAAATCACTTTCGCAGGAATCGCGATTCCATTTAGCGTATGCAACAAGCCTTTAAACCCTTAGGTTCCCCCTAGTGGACGAGTGTTGTCTCGTGAGGGTTTGCAGTGAATCTACCCACAAAATTCATATTTATGGTAATGGTTCTAGTTTAAATGTTTTCAAAAAAATTTTCCTCTCATTTAGCAATATAGTCAAGCTCAACAATCTCATGAAACTCTCTAGTAAGCCATAGCAATTCAACACACACATTATAGTTAATCTACTATCAAAATCATTAGAATATTCCATACCTATTAATCTTCAAGTGTGTGTGTGAATGGACAACCAAAATACAAAATTTCAATTTCAAAGCTTGCATAACCTAAGATACTATCAAGACGTTCATTTTGACTCAACTCTCACCGGGATTACACTCTCAAGATGAAATCACTCCGAATTAGGTGTAATAATTGTCACTCATGATATGGAAGCTATAAAGAGTAAATGTAAATGGAATCTAATGCTTCTCATATCTAAATTGAAAAATTGACATTTTATAGTGCACAAAGTCTCATGAAATGATACTTTTCACTAAAAGAACGAGATACCGTGGATAACTCTCTCATTACCTTAATTTCAAATCCAATTTACTTAAAATCATCAGAACTTTGAAAAAGAGGTGTTAGATTAAGAAGAAAAAGGCTCGTAATATTCAATTGGGTCAAAGGATGTGATTGGAATGTCTACTATAACTTTTCAAACTTTTCACATCTCCAATCTCTCTCTTCTTCTTTTCTTTTATTTATTTTTTTCACTCTTCTTTTCATTCCTTTTTTTTTTCTTTTGTAACAACCATTGGCATTTTTTTTTCTCTTTTTCTTCTCATGCTTTTCTTTTTTCTTTCATTTTTTCTTTGTCAACTTTCCCTTATTCACACTAACATACTTCTTGTTAACGCAACACATCCCAATCACACCTAAATAAAGAACTGATGCTTGAACTCCTAATTTGGAGTTTGGTATAGACTTTAGGATTATGAAGACAAGGCGATTATGATAAGCTCAAGAGGTGAAGTAAAGGAATAGCATAGAGGTAGGCCAAGGCTGTATTATCCATGTATGGTCAAAAGATGGCCTAAATCATCTTCTAAGTTAATAGGATAATTCATTTCAGTAAATTCAAGAGCTCTAAAGTTTGGTAAATCCTGAACGTTCTCTTCGAGTGATCAGTCAAAATGAAGAAGAAAAATGAGACTTTCAACGAATTAATACGCTTTTCAAAAAGTAAGAGTAATTTTATAAAACCCTCAAAAACAAAGAATGGCACAAAAGCTCACTTGGGTTATTAGTCTCCACTACAGTCTTTCAAGACACTTAAGCTATACTTACTAATCTATTTTAGCCAAGTACAAGGTTGTCACAATGTGCTCACAGTTGTTTGAAGATTAAAAAGCATAGAACATACTATAACTAAGATAGTAAGCAAACTACCATAGTATATCACACACTAATAACATACAGAAAATAACACTAATGCATCATAACTAACTATATTAACTATGAGAGAAATACAAGAACCATTTTATTATCTTTAAAAAAATAAAAAATAAATAAATAAAAATTTTAAAATTTTTGCAGATTTTAATTTACTGAGTTACATGTTGCTAAGCAGGTATATGACACTAAAGTACAACAAAAAGATATGAGGCATGCAATGACTCACTCCCCCCCAACTAAAACTAGACATTGTCCTCAATGTTCTAAACTAAGCACATGGACATGTAAAGTAAAGCGAGGGAAGGAAGGATTTTACCTCGAAGCGTTAATATCCATTTTTTTCAAGCTACCTGCAAGATCATTAGTAGCAACAAGGAAACATAGATACAACTACTCAGTAAATAAATTCGGTTAATCAAGATTTTTATCATAGATTAACAACCAAAATTTTTGAGGATCATCCCAATAAAATAATTTAACAGTGAGAAGAATGTTGGGATCCTCATAAAAATGCAACTCCCCCCAACTAATGTCAGGCTCAATGTCAGAGGAGATGATGCAAAACCTATGGCTTCCAAATTTTTTTGGGACAGTTATAAAAGGAATACCACACTTTTTAGGAATTATATGCAAGAAACGATCTTCGGTGTTGGTATTTCCTATAACAGCCTCTATTTTAATACTAAAAATAGGGGGAGGCCATGGTTCAATAAAAGGGGCAGGGTCGAAGTGATGTTCTAATGAAGCTTCACCACCCTCCGCTTGTCCTAGAACAGAATCTATGGAGATATAATCATAGGAATTGAATTTCTGTTCTATGCACATGGTTTTGGACTGAACTTGGATAAAGCTATCTATTTGGGCCTCAATGTCATAATCACTCAAGAAGGTCAAGCAGTCTAGAAGATTGCTAGCTTCTTGTTGAATTTTAAGATCATCTAATGTAGGCCCAATATTTTCCAAGTCTTCTCTCAAAGAATTTTGAAAGTTAAAATTTTGTGAAGAACATGTGCTAGTATCCTTACCATCCTCTTCCACAACACATTTTGTTTGTTCACGAATGGGGTACACATAACATTCAAGCTCAGGACGAGAGCTTTGATTGATATCAAGGATAGGTGATGGGCAACTTGGTGACACCACCTCTTCGGTCGAAAGAGGTGAGGGTTCATGAATATCACAAGAATCTAAATCAGATTTAGATTTTTCAATTATGTCCTCTCTAGGGTCACTTTCAAAGGTAGGGGTAGAGTCAACAGAGGACTCTTCCTTTCCTAATTGCGTGCAATCACCTAAACTCTCGTCATCTTTTAAAACCTCATTCTCATCCTTGTAACTCTCCTCACTATATATGTCATCTATTGAGGTGCTCTGGACAAAGAGATTGTGCAGTTTTATCCAGGCAGTGAAGGAGTTGATGTCTGGGGTTGTATGTTGAGGAGAAGATGGTTCTACAACTTCATGCTCAATGGTTTGGTTTTGGAGTTCTTGTTGGGTTATCACTTTCTCAAATGAGTTGTTAACCTCACTCGGTATGAACCCATCATTGTCCTCTAATTCGATTCCATTGTTAGTGTCTTGAAATTCAGGTTGTAGCATTGAAGGACTGGTATAGTCTTCTAAAGGTTGGCTATCAAATGCTTGTTGATATCTAGCTCCTAATTTATCAATTGCACTCTCTAGCCTTTTCATTTCACTAAGCAGCAATTCTAACATACCATTATCCTCAACTTGGTTATTCTCCTCATTATAACTATATGAAGTTTCACCCCATTGTTGTTGATAATAGTCCCCTTCCCATTGTGTTTGTGTGCAAGACTCCCCAGAAGGAAAGTCTTGGTGTATTTGGTAATCGTGGGAACTACTACTATATCCTACACTATCATTTTGGTTATATCTCCATTGCGATTGATAGAACTCTCCAGGTGGAGGTTCTTGATACGTTTGATAACATGGGGGACTAACACGATGGTTTTCCCATTGTGGTGATTGGTAGCACTCAGGTTGATAATGTGCATCATATGTGGGTGCTTGCCAACTCGGGGTATAGTTCTCATTACCTAATGTGTACCCATTCGTGGTATTTGTGTTGTATGGAGGGTAATATGGATAAGACATGTTTACCCAAAATATTTAAACAAAAGAAATTTTTTTTTCTTGTGAGAGAAAAAGTCCAATGATTTTTTTTTTTAAGTAAAAGAAGAAAAATGGAAAACTTAGTAAAATCCTAACCTAGTTGCCTTCCCCGGCAACGGCGCCAAAAACTTGACACGACTAAAAAGTTGTGCGCTCTTGTGCAACACCCAAGTGTAGGTGATCGTGCAAGTAATACTGGATAAGTCCAGGTCGATCCCACAGGGAAGGAATAGGAAGAATGTCTACTAAGTTACAACCTAAAGAAAAAGAAAAGTTTTAATTGTAATAGTGACTAAATCCTAATTAATTAAATTAAACTAAATAATAAACTAAACATAAAGAAACATAATAATTAAACAACTAAATTAAAAGTGTTGGAAACACATGAATCCACATTGATCCTAACCATCTACCATGCAAATTCATCAACGTTCTATGGAGTTCATTCCTTTTCAGCATTCCGTATTTTTCTAAAGATATAGAATCAATAGCCCTTTCATGACCGGGACTACATCATCACAGTTGATTTAAAATACTTGGAAGACGGTTTAAAACAATGGTAATTACTTGCACTCTAAATGGTGTTAGCATTCAAAGTGGTTTTCAAAAGTCATTGAAGAAAATAGCCTTAAGGCTTTAAGTTCTATAAACTGTTGTAACAAACTGAGCTTATAGGGACAATTTGATGACAGATTTCTAAAACAAAAAGTCATGGAATACTTAAAAGAATAATCTCAGGAATTAACATGTTCGATCGATCATCATCCTTCAATCGATCGAAATACCTTCGATCGCTTGACTATCTCTGGTTCGATCGATTGAAATACCTTCGATCGATCGAGCGCAAGTTTTCTAAAGATTGCATGGCAGAGGCTAAGAATCAATATATCATCACATATTTCCAACGTCTAAACTACAGAAACATGATTAAACTAATACAGGAATAACAAACTAGAGCAATCATAGCATATAAACTAATAGCAATCAAATAACAAGGATTGGAAAGAAAAACCTAGATATAATATGAAATAAACTTGAAATAAACATGAAAGAGCTTGAATCTTCAATAATCTTCAGTAAATCAATGGAAAAAAGGAAGAAGAATCTAACCTAATCTACTCCTAATCTAACCCTAAAACTACCCTAAAACTGCTATTTTCTGCGTTCTGGAGCGTCCTCCCTTCGTCTGGCGTCAAAACGACGTATATATAGGGTTCCCGCAGAGTTTACGCAACTTTTGGATGATTAAAAAGTTCGATCGATCGAGCTTAGTTCGATCGATCGAAGGTTCGATTGATTGAACTCTTCCTCAATCGCTTGAACTCTCTGATTTTGACAGCTCTGCGCACCGATGGGAGAATGGCCATAACTTTTCACTCGGACCTCGGATTGACCTCCCGTTTGCGGCCATGCGACCGTAACTCAAAGATCTACATTTTATATCTCTGGAAAAATCTTCCAAATCTGAAGTCTTCATTGTCAAAATTGACATTTTCTCAGATGCTTCTATTGTTCTCTTCACCAGAATCACTTTTTATGCAATGGTTGCTTCCTATAACCTGCAAAATGGTGTAAAAACACATAATTGAGTCTCAACATCATAGAAAACACTTAATCATTGATATGCATCTAAATCTAGGGACTTGGGGATAAAAGTATGCATAAAAGACTATGAAATACGCTATGAATATGCATTTTTCACCTCTAATCAATGCTTTCACATGCAGTGGATGGTTCATATCCTTAACGAGCAGTGGGCAGGACCATGTAGTCCTAAGATGGCCAGATGATCCATGTTATATCCTTAACGAGCGATAGATGGTTTATATCCTTAACGAGCTGTGGATGGGGATCATTGGTATACATATCGTTGAGTTGTGGCAATAGATGTGACATGCTGTTGTTCAAAGCGTCGTATCCCTGATATGCAGTGGATGGTTTATATCCTTAACGAGTAGGGGATGGATTGATGTGGTGTCCATGATATGCGGTGGATGGTTTATATCCTTAACGAGCAATGGACAGAATGATGGTATGTTGATATAAGATGAACGATTGGGTCTGTTCTTTAATTCAAGATATGTTGGTTTTCTTTTTAAGTTTCAGTCTCTGGATAATAAGACGATAAGGGTAAGTATTGGCATTGTAATAAAGAGAAGATATTACATAGTAGAACTATATATTATGACTTTCATAACTTGTCATATGTTATATAATTGGTACCTAGTGAATTTCTATTCACTTAGCTCTCAGTAAGATGACAGCCTTTATTACCTGGACTTTCCCCGTCCAGACTATTCTATACCTTATTTTGCAAGTGATCGAACCTACGACGATGACTACTATCTGGGAGGGGAATACGCAGAGGGTGGCCCCACTAATGATGCCTATGCTAGGGAGGATTGCTACGCTGATGTTTATGCAAGTTGAAGATCTGGAGATTGTTCCTATTTAGACTTCTTTGTTATATTTGGTACTTGGGTATATGTTGCTTCTAAACCTTGTATACTTTTGCTGTAGCTATATTGTTGTAATAACTCTGATGTTGGTAATATACTAGGTTTTCCTTATATCACTCTGGGTTGGTCTTTCTGTTAACTTAAACTGTTGTGGTGTGGATAATTAGTGACATTCACCAGCCATTCCCTATGGACCCAAAAAGGAAATTATTTTTCTCTATTTTTGCTGCTCAAAAGCATGATAGGATTTTTGGTATCAGAGCACTAGGTTGTGATACATTCTTTTACTAACGATTCCACACCATCGAGTCCTAGTCTTTTAAGATTTCCTGAGATGAGATATGAGCTTAAGATAAGTATGTCCTTCTGACGATAGATAGTTTACTTTACAGATTAGCATAGATATGAATATCCACCTATTTGTGGATGACTCTTTTGGCAGACATGTTATTCATGGTGATATAGTGGAGCCAGCCGTACCAGAGATATACCAGAGCCACATTCGTCAGACTGCTAGTCGATACATGGAGGAGAGGATGTGGACTTCTCTCTATGTTGTGGGCATGATACACCCGATAGAGATACGTATGGATGCGTATCACTATGCCATGACTCGAGCAACCATGTACCAAGAGATAGCCAAGTTGATCCAGAGTAAGCCAGAGGTGGACGAGATTGAGTTGTGAGCGATTATAGCCAAGCCTGTTCCACCAGAGCCTGTAGCTGCACCAGCACATGTAGCCCCACCATCATCGGTACCCGTTATACCAATTCTAGAGCCTGAGCCAATTTAGGTTGAGGTGGACCCAAAGCCAGAGGATGAGCATCCTGATAAGGATATTGATGGGGATAGAGAGGAGGAGTCGATAGACGATGAGGACCCAGTAAAGGAGGACCCTGCAGACAATGACGATGATGTCAAGCCGGAGGATGACCTGGAGGAGCTAGAGTATGTTGCCGATGAGGAGCTTGAGCCAGAGGACCCAGTAGAGGGAGACATGATCATGGAGGTAGAAAATGAGGACATTCCTGATGAGGAGATAGTTATGCCGGAGATACCTGTTATGCCAGCACTACCAGTCGGACCATGTCAGCCATGGTTGATATGGCAGTAGGATGGATTGCTGAGATGGTCGTTCAGCCAATTATTTATTATGTGAGAGGCCACATTTGTAGGGGCATTGGACATAGCTGATGGATTTCCTACTACAGCCGTCGATGTCGCTAATCAGGCAATGATGGCAGAGGACGTAGTTGAGGATTGGGATATCAGAGTGGAAGTCAGAGATCTTGGCGCACCAGTTAAGGATGTTCCCCTTGAGGAGATGGATATAGTTTTGGAGGATGAGGCACCACCAGCAGGATCAGACGCTGATCAGGATCTGTAGGGGATTTTTTGTTAGTTTTATCAGGACATGTTGTCCACAGGATTTTTGGGAGCTTGAGAGATAGCTATTTGACCATAGCTTTTATGGTATAGATAGATGCCACTAGTAGTAATATTATGTATAGTCAACCTTAGCACTATTTTACTTATGTCCCATGTGGTACACAGTTTGACTAGCGTGTACTATGCAGTACATCTTTTGATATATACGAGCAGCACTTTCGATTTTAATTTTGGTGTATTTGAGTGATATATGCTGTTTGGTAGAACTGTTGGTTCTCATTCCTGTTTATCACTCTATCTTGATTTCGTTTCTCTAAGAAGACTTTCAACTAATCGATAGGTTTCTTATAGGTACCTTCACTAGCACACTATGGTAGGACCCTTGAGAAATCATCGAGTGCGAATTATGGACACAAGTTGTATGCTTAGTTACTTTGACTTACCAATCAGTGAGGTCTTACAAGATCAGCACCTGGGTATCTTGGGTTATTAGGTATGCAACATTGGGAACATATATTATCAAGATGGAATTCTACCCTCTTCTACAAAATGAAGAGTAAGTATTCCCTCAAGAATGTCACTAGGAGTGATTACCGAGAGCTACCCAGCCTTGTCAACAAAGTGTTTGTTGACACGTTTGGTAATCTAAGCGTAGTGAATGATACTCGAGGAATGTAAGATGTATTTATCTATTGGGTCGACAGTATCTTAAAACATACATTCCAATGATAAATATGAATACAACTTGGTAGATGGGACATCCGTATCATAGTATACAAGTTTAGCAATCACTTTTATATGTGTAATTTTGTTTTTATGCACTAGACTACAATTATCATTTTATAGTGGTATTAATGATAATTGATTAAAAATTAATTCCTTAGTTAAAGAGTATTGCTAGATGGAATAATAATTAATCAGATCCAGTAATTAAGAACCTAAGGGTGCCACTCTTAGCTCAAAAGGATGTTTGGATGTGAATGAACAATGCAATAGGAAATTTGGGAAAAAGTTGGAGCTAATCGAATGGTATTCAGATCCAATCCATTGGTGAAGCAATCGATTATACTTCATGCAATCGATTAGAGGATCAATCGATTGCCCAAAGGGCAATTGATTGGTAAAGTAGTTGATTACTTAAGTCGGCTCAAAAGTTTATAAATACAGGAACTGCAGCCAAAATGTTAGATGAATGTCATTTCTTCTCCCAGAATTTCTAGTATTGGTTATAGGCTTCCCAAACCCTTCCTAAGCCTCCAAAGTTTGTTCGAGAGGGGTTTCCACCAAACCCGAGCATCCAAGCACATCCAAGAGACATAGGAGTGAAGATCTTTAGCACTAAAAGATCAAGAGCACATTGGGAGCGAAGATCGTTAGCGCCGGGCAATGCTCACATAAAGTAGATCGGACTGCCCAATACTTATCGTAACCTGACAAATTTTGGACACGACGAAGCTAACATTGAGACACAACTGCTGTCAAAATTTGAGGTCAATCAGAGATCTTTTATTCCCTCTGTTGTTCGCATCTTTGTTGGATCAAAATGATCGGGATCAAATCGCCACAACAGTCATTGAAGAGTTCTCGAACGAATCCACAAATCACAAAGGTATATCTATATCTATGTATTTGTATGTATATTGATTACAAGTAATACAAATGAGAAGTAGATCTAGTTTTGTTAGATTAAATTTTTATCTATACTCGTATTCCACTGCGCACTGAGATCCAATTTTTCCTACAATTTGTATTAGAGCCATCTTATTTATAATACTTGCAATCAGATTATGAAGTATGATGAACTAGGATTAATAAAAGTTAAATCCTTTTTAGAAAGGATTCTTTGATTGTTAAGATCATCTAGTTTTGATCTTATTTCAATCCGATTAGTTTAGAACTAATTAGATAAATTAGAAAATGTTTTGGTGTATTCAAAATACATAATCTGGTATTTTTTATGATTTGATCCAGAAAATTGACTCTCTGGTATAGTTCAATCGATTGGATGGACAATCGATTGACTCCTTTTGGCAATCGATTGGTGCATACTGGATTGTGGCAATCGATTGGTTTAGCCTGCAATCGATTGACTTTAATAAGCAATCGATTGGCTTTACTAGTAATCGATTGCCTTTGGACAAAATATGTATTTCAGTTTTAAAATTGTTTTAAAATTTAATTGTAGTTTATTGAGTATTTTCAAATATTTATAAATTATGTTGTTTTGAAAAAATGTTTTGAAATATTTTATTTTAAATATTTTGGATGTTTAGGTTTTAGAAAAAATGATCTTGTGCACCAATGGAGTATTCTAAGGAATCCTAGATATTGTTAGACAATATGTTTTGTTTCGTCATGGAAAGCAATACATAAATTTAATTTGTGTATGCTTGAAACTTCATAATTCTAAAATATACATATTTGTGATTGATGCATATTTTATTTTGAAACATATTTCATGCGTGGATGTGATTGGCATATATTGTGAATGCATCGCAAAGCTAAATTCTTAAGAAGGTGGCCGACTCTCTTTTATGGCAAGTTGAATTTTATTTAAATTAGTTTAAATTTTATTTAATTTGGTTTGTGGCATTGTATAGGGCATTACGATTTCAATCATGTGTAAAGGAGAACTGTAATAGTTTCCCTAGCCATTTATGTAATTTCCTTTTCCTAGATCCTTTAAATAAACCTCTTCAGAGGTATAGGGTTATTGTAAATTAGGTTAATTGGAATAGCCACAAGATGGAACCATGAAGATGGAGCCATGAAGCTTGGAACCACGAAGATGGAGCCTTAAAGCTTGAAGCTTAAGGATAGACTATGGAGATAGTGCCATGAGAGAGATGTGCTTGTTTTATTCATGCATGATTAATTATTTAATTTTAAGTGAATGATTGTGACAAGCGGGGGTATTTGTAAAATGCAACCACGCTAAAAGAAGAAAATACACTAATTTAGTCTACAATTCCTTTATATATCTGCAATTTGGATTACAATGCCAGCTTTGACATAATTTGATTAATCTATGATAAGTTTTAGCTTTATAATTTGTGCAGATCACTGTTTGCTGTGTGAAGAAATGAATAAGATGGATAAATGGGTTAATGGATTTCAAGGAAGACAATTCAAACATGAAAAGCGAGTTTCGAACGATCGAAGATCCCTGATACGATCTAGAGTTCGATCGATCGAAGGCAGTTAAAGCGCTCGAAGATTCCAGAAGTTCGATCAATCGAGTGATGTTCGATCGATCGAACATGGCTTTTATCAGAACTTACGCGCACGCTGCAGAAACAGAGTTTTGAACCCTAGATTTAGGCATTAGTATATATATTCGTTTTGTTTACGTCCTAGATGATGCCCACTTTAGTTTTTATTAGTTTTAGAGAGAGAGAGAGAGTTTCACATGTTTTTGTAGATTTAGAGCTTGCATATTGCTTTTGGATTGCTTCCTATCGTTTAATATAAGTGTTTCTCTTCTAGGTTCTGCAATCTTAGTTTCTTTACATTCTAGTTGCGTAAAATCATAGTTTAATCTGTTAGTTTTAATAGTATTGTAGTAGTATCTTTAAATCACCATTGTTTTTCATAGATTTCATGCTAAAATCACAACCAAACAAGCCCTTAATGAATTTTTATGTTAAAAACGAATCTGTGACACTCCAGACCATGTCTGAGTAGTCCCCAGGTTGGGAGATCACGATGAAACTATGATCTCAAGCCTCTTCCATGCAGCGGAATAATTTCTGTGTTCGATCGTTTGAAGTTGTTTCGATCGATCGAATCAGAAGACAGTCAAGCGATCGAAGACGTTTCGATCGATTGAGAGATGGAGATGGTCGATCGATCGAAAGCCCGTCGATCGATCGAACTCTCTGATTCTTGGGTACTCTCTTTACAGTATTTCAAGACTTTCTATTTTTGAGATTTGTTATCAAACTGTCCCCGAATGCTCAGTTTGTCAAAAAAGTTTCATTACTTTAAGCCTTAAGGAATTTTTCTTCAATAACTTTTGCAAACCATTTTGAATGCTAACACCATTCAGAATGCGAGACTCAACTATTGATTTAAACCGCTTTCATGTGTTTCGATTTAACTGTGATGATATAGTCCCAGCCATGAAAGGACTATTGATTCTTATTTTTAGAAAATACGAAATACTGTAGAGAGATACACTCCTTAGAGCTTAAATGTAACTGCATGGTAGATGGTATGATCATTGCGGATTCGTGTAATCCCAACATTCCCTTTTTATAAAGAAAACTATTTTTAAAATATTGTTTTCGTTAATTAGTTAATCATTAGTTAAATGGTGAAACTAAAAAGTTGGTCAAAACCATGAGTTCAGGGCCATTTCTCGCAAAAACACCAAAGAAGCTGAAGCTCATTTTGAGTGGTTAGCTGAACATGCCCATGAATGGTCGAATTCTGAAGATGTCCCAGACTCACAGATATCCTGTACGGAAGAGAAAAGTCTATACCAATTAAAAAGTGTGGATCATCTGATGAACAAATACGAAGAACTAGTTAAGAAAGTAGAAGAGTTGGGAATGAAAGGAGAAAGTTCTTGGCAGGTTTTACCTGAAGAACCATGCGGCACATGCAAAATGTTGGGACACACTAATCAATATTGTCCCAATGTGCCGTACTTTCAAGAACAACCCCCCATGGAAATGAATGCCATGCAAGGGTGTAGGGGGGCGGGGAATTCCTATAATAATCATAACTTACAAAATAATAATAATCGATGGAATCACCCCGGTTTTGATTGGAAAAACGATGCCGGGACCCAAAATCAATATCAACAACACCAGCCCTACAATAGCAATACTCAACATCAAGGGCAATACAATAGGCAACCCCAGCCATTCAATCAAAATAGATGAAACAACTACAACCAAGCTCAACCCTCTAACAATCAGCAGTCAAATGTTTACGTGCCACCTCATATAAAGGTGCAAGAGGAAGATCCGCTCTCTAATGCGAATTTAACGCAACAGCTAATTCAGATGATGAGTAAGATGTCCGCGACAATAGAGAAAATGGACGCACGACAAGAAGGATCAAGTGGAACGTTTCCTGCTCAACCACTTCAATACCTTAAGGGATTCAACAATGATCCCAATAACCAAGAGCATGCTAAAGCAGTGACTACTCTAAGAAGCGACAAGGTTATAGGGCAAAACATACCTCGTTCTACTCCCGAGGAGTATGAAGAAGACGAAGTGGTAACTAAAAACAAACTGTCTACTCAAGAAGAGGAGCAAATCAATAATAACGAACCATTAGATGCAAAAGATAAGGCTCCTAGAGAAGTAGAAGAAGTTGAGAGAAGGCCTGGGAAGGAGTCTGTCATTGAAGAATTACCTAAATGCCCTTTCCCCGCGCCTTACCCTCAAAGGCTTAAGAAACCCAATACCGAGGCAAAGAATCAGGAGTTCTTGGAATTGTTTAAGCAAGTTAAAATCAATCTTCCACTCCTTGATGCAATCAAACAAGTGCCGGTCTATGCTAAGTACCTTAATGACTTATGCACGGTCAAGAGGAGGCAAAGTGTGACGAAACACGCCTATGTCGCTTGTCAGGCAAGCGCAATCATCCAAAATGAATTGCCTCCAAAACTCAAAGACCCCGGTACCCCAACTGTCTCGGGCCGAATTGGAAATCAAAGGATAGACAACGCACTCCTTGATCTAGGAGCGAGCATAAACCTGCTGCCATACTCAGTTTATAAACAACTAGGGTTGGGTGAACTCAAACCCACTCGAGTTGCACTACAATTGGCAGACAGGTCAATCAAATACCCTAGAGGAATATTAGAGGACGTACTTGTACAAATAGACTCCTTTGTCTTCCTGGTCGATTTTGTAATTTTGGACACTGAACCTGTGTCCAACCCATGTGCATAAATCCCAGTAATATTTGGACGTCCATTCCTCAACACCATAGATGCCACAATCAAAATAAGAAGTGGTATTATGACCATCGTATTCGGGAACATGACGCTAAATGTCAAAATCTTTTCAAATCCCCGACCTAAAGAATACGAGGATGAGGAAGAAATCAACTATATCGAAATGGTCATTGAAGATGAGACCGACATCGTTGATTATAAAGACCCTTTGGAGGTAGTAGTGTCACAATTTGACACTATCTACAAACCTAACGATTCTACTCTATTGGATGCTGCTTTAAATCACACCTGCCTCATTATGGAAACGAAAGAGGAGGATAGAGTTGAATGCATGTGGGTAACACCATATGAACCCCTACCTCCAAAAACAAAATTAGTCATGCCCTCCAATTTTCAGTTTCCTGATTTGGAATTAAAGGAGCTTCAAGAAGAGCTCAAATATGCTTTCCTGTTATAATTTCATCCACTCTCAGTCTGGAACAAGAGGGAAAATTAATCCAAATGCTAGAACAACATAAGGGAGCATTGGGATGGACCATTATCGACCTCAAAGGCATAAGCCCATCCGTGTGCACTCATAAAATATATCTAGAGGAAGACGCTAAACCTTCGTGACAAATGCAAAGACGTCTGAATCCCAATATGCAAGAAGTAGTCAAAAAGGAAGTCTTAAAACTTCTTAATGTTGGGATCATATATCCTATTTCAGACATCCCTTGGGTTAGTCCAACCCAAGTAGTGCCCAAAAAGGCAGGCATAACGGTTATTCCTAATAAAGATGGCAAATTGGTACCGACACGCATCCCCACCGGATGGCGAATGTGTATTGAATACAAAGAATTGAATACTGTGTCTCGGAAAGACCACTTTCCATTACCATTTATGGATCAAATGCAAGAACGAGTGGGGGGTAATAAATATTATTGCTTTCTGGACGGATATAGCGGCTATAATCAAATTGAAATTGCTCCTGAAGATCAGGAGAAAACAACTTTCACGTGTCCGTTCGGTACATTTGCCTACCGTCGTATGCCTTTCGACTTATGCAACACACCTGCTACTTTTTAGCGATGCATGTTGAGCATATTCAGTGATATGGTCGAACAAATACTCGAGGTCTTTATGGACGATTTTTTGGTGTTCGGCCATAGTTTTGAAAATTGCTTAGACAATCTGGAACGTGTACTAACACGATGCGAGGACAAACACCTAGTACTAAATTGGGAAAAGTGTCACTTCATGGTGACCAAGGGAATTGTCCTCGGCCACATTATTTCTGATAAGGGTATCCAAGTTGATAAAGCAAAAATTGACATAATCTCAAATCTACCTGTCCCCCGTACAGTTAAAGACATCCGCTCTTTTCTGGGACACGCGGGATTCTATCGTCGCTTTATCCAAAATTTTAGTGCAATTTCTCGACCACTGTGTCAACTCTTAGTCAAAGACATACCATTAGAGTGGTCGAAAATTTGCCAAACATCTTTTGACGCACTAAAGGAACACCTTACATCTGCACTGATAATACAGGCACGTGACTGGAGTTTTCCTCCTTTTGAACTAATGTGCGATGATAGTGACTATGCCATTGGTCCAGTCCTAGGACAAAGGAAGGATAACAAGCCCTATGTAATTTAATATGCCAGTCGAATACTCAACGAAGCTCAAATAAACTATACGACTTCTGAGAAAGAGCTACTGGCAATAGTCTTTGCTCTAGATAAGTTCAAGTCATATCTAATAGGGTCCCCTATCGTCTGTTTTACAGACAACTCGGCCCTCAAGTACCTGTTATCTAAGAAGGATGCGAAACAAAGGCTTATCCGTTGGATACTCCTACTCCAAGAATTCGATATCACAATCAAGGATAAAAAGGGAGTAGAGAATGTGGTCGCTGACCATTTGTCTCGGTTAACATTTACTGACAACACTGAACCCGTACCAATTAAAGATGAATTCCCAGATAAGCAACTGATGGCTGTTTCTAGTTTGCCTTGGTATGCAGATATAATAAATTATCTTGTTACAGGAGAGACCCCTAGTCATTGGTCAAATCAAGATAGGAAACGGTTCCTCTCATTCGCACGTCACTTCTTTTTTGATGACCCGTACTTATTTAAGTATTATGCTGATCTGGTCATCAGACGTTGTGTTCTAAATGAGGATATAACCGTGATTTTGGCATCCTGCCATTCTGAAGCCCGCGGTGGTCATTTCGCTTCACAAAAGACCACACAAAAAGTTCTACACAGTGGTTTCTATTGGCCCACAGTGTTTAAGGATGCTTACTCTTTTTATAAGTCATGCCAACGCTGTCAAAAGCTAGGTATAATTTCAAAAAGGAACTCTATGCCCTTAACCCCATTATCACAATTAAAATATTCGATTGTTGGGGCATAGACTTTATGGGCCCATTTTCGAAATCAAACAATTGTGAATACATACTCCTAGCTATGGAGTATGTATCAAAATGGGTAGAAGCGATACCGACAAGACGCAATGACCACAAAACGGTTATGTCCTTTCTTAAGGAACACATTCTATTGCATTTTGGAACCCTAAGGGCACTAATAAGTGACCAAGGCAAGCATTTCTGCAATAGACCTTTGGAGTCACTCCTCAAGAAATATAGGGTCAATCATAAGATTGCTCTTGCCTACCACCCATAGACTAATGAGCAGGCAGAATCGGCTAACCGTGAAATCAAACATATACTAGAAAAGATGGTTAGTTTCAACAGAAAGGACTTGGCATATAAACTGACTGATGCTCTATAGGCGTACCATACTACTTATAAGATAAACTTGGGGATGTCCCCATACAGGTTAGTGTACGGAAAAGCATGTCACCTCCCTGTCAAAATTGAGCACAAATCATATTGGGCGACACGCTCATTAAACTTTGACATTAAAGGAAGGAGGTCATCTCCGAAAACTCCAGTTGGCTGAATTGGAAGAAATACGTTGAGATGCATACGACAATGCTAAATTACATAAGGAAAGATTGAAGGCTCGCCACGATAGATCAATTTTTCAAAAATCATTCGAGCCAGGGTAGAAAGTCTTGCTATATGACTCTCGCCTTCACCTATTCCTTGGAAAACTCCGTTCTCGGTGGACAGGACCATTCATAGTCAAATCCGTCTTTCCACATGGGGCAGTGGAACTCATAAATCCCAAGAACGAAGATCGTTTCAAGGTTAATGGCCAAAGGTTAAAATCATTCTTGGAGAACTTCCAACCAAAAACTGAGCACATCGAGCTAGATGAGCCTGGCTATTCCTCCACCTAAACCCTAAAGTGTGTTTACGCATTGTTGTTGTATACCTTCACTTTTACTGCACCTTGTTTTATTTCATTTATTTTTGTCTCTTTTTGAGTGTGACTTCAATTTTAATCTGCTATTCCATTCTATTTCTCACCTGCAGGCTATTAAAATATGAGGGATGATGACATCCATTCAATCGGGTCATGGGTTGATTCAGAATATCCTAATCCTCCATGGACTACTGAGGAGATTGCGTTTTGCTTGTCTCCTTATCAAGGGCTAGGAGCAGATGATGTCATTGACTTGACCCAAGGGTACATACCTTACGATCCTGCACTCGTCCACATTAATCCCTTTGCGCATATGGACTTCCTTGAAGAGGAAGGCGAACCAGAGGGGTATTTTGTTGGGGAAGTCGATGATGCCCTCTTAGAAAAATGGGAGAACGATTCAATGTGGGAACCATGGGAGGAAGACGATTTACAGGATGTGGTGCCTAAACACCACAATGTTGTCTTCACTTTTGTTGATGACTTCCTTGTCATCGAATTGGTTCCGTATATTTATATGCACATGAGTTATGTGTTGTTCCGGCTATAATGCCCTCTACCTGCTAGCGCACCTGGTTATATCACGCCAATAGTGAGGTTAATTCCTTGTCACACTTCTTTTTCTTTTCGTCCTTCTGCGCTTGTTCCTTTTTTTTGGTTCTTTCTTTTGTTTTACTTAATTTCTTCTTTTTGGTGTTCTTTTGTTTTCCTTTGTTATGTCTTTCACTATGAATCCAATGTTAGCACCGTTTTTCCTCCCGCATCAGCTGTTCCATAGATTTGGACCATACATAGTGCCTGCTGTAGACACCCCATTTTGTCGGCTAACAGATTTAGGAGACCCATAGCTTGGTGGTTCACAATGATCGAAAAAGGACTCAAAAGGACTACTGGAAGTTGGTTCTATTTCTCAAAATGCTCAGAATGACCAAAATGCCCCTGAAAGCCATAAAACTCCCAGATTTGGTCCCAAAGCTCTGGAAACATGCTACGTCGTAAGAAAAGTATTCAAATGAGTTTTAAAAGAAAAATCGGATGAAATCGTCAGCTTCCAGAGACCCCCGGAAGTCCCGGAAGCTCCCGGAAAGTCCCCGTTGACCGGTTTGACCAAGGTTTGACTAGGTTTGACCAAGGTTTGACCAGGTTTGACCAAGTTTGACCGAGTTTGACCGAAATCGTCCGAATTCAACAGAATCATTTTAAAACATGAATAAAAGTGTTAAAACAAGTTCCAAAAGAAAATCGAGCGAAAACATCAGCTCCCGGGAACTCCCGGAGGTTTCCAGAACTTCCCGGGAATCCCAGGTTTGACCAGTTTGACCAAAATTTGACTTTGGAACCGGGGCGCCGAAACAATTTTCAGATATTTTTCATGGATACTAGAGGTCAATAGCTTTCCAACGGTATATCGCACATAATTTCTGGATTTAAAACGAATTTATTATGAATTTCCAAAGACGAAAAAGGCGATCAAATCGGCTTTTATCGCGAATACCGCAAAACTTTTCAAAGTGACCTATCCCCGAACTATTTTTTATGTAAAGTAGACTCCATTACCTTTCCAACGGTATATCACAACCTCAATTTGGAGTTCGTATGCATTTTCTGTGAATTTCGGACGAAATAGGGCCTTTTCGCGAATACCGGAACTTCAGGGGGCCTAAACAGCATTATCTGGATGAAGGGAGGAGCAGTGCCGCCGCGGCACTGGCCCACTGCCACCGCGGCACTGGCCCACTGCCGCCGCGGCACTGGCCCAGTGCCGCCGCGGCACTCCCCTCCAGAACAGTGAGTTTTTGTAATTTATTTTGGGGGTCCAATTTGATATATTAAAAACCAAAACGACGTAGTTTTGATTCCCAGCTTATTTTGGACCAATGGGAGACCATTTTAAACCTTTTAAAACTCTATTTACCACCCCTCCTTTGCCTATAAAAGAAGCCATTTACTTCCATTTAGAGGAGAGACATGGAAGCTTAGAGAAAGCTTAGGAAGAAACTCTAGGGAAATATAGAGAGAGAAAGAGAAGAAGTAGTCTTCTTCTTCCATTTTTTCCAATCAAAGTGAGTTCTAATCTTGTTTTCCTCCACCATTTTTCTATATACTTCATCATCAATATACCCAATCACCATTCTTGAGCATTCTTGAGTTAGGAAGCTACTTCCATGTCCAAATGTCAAAATCTATGAGTGAAACACCAAGCTACAAGTCCAAAATCATATTGATTATCATCTATTGATTGTTATTTACTTGCTTGTTCATATTATGTTCATCTCTTCTTAATCTCATTTCTTTTTATTTTCTTTATTTACTTACTAGTTTATCATCATCTAAGTGATGACATGAAGTTTGGGGTGAGTGAATCCTTATGGATAGTAGCTCTTGACCTCAAAAACATGTTTGATAGATGATGATCATAACCTCAATACTTCCAAGATGTTCTTGAAATGTATTGAAGTTATGTCCAAAATAAAAATGAATCTCTCCAATAATATTGGGAGTTCTTTGATTATTCAAGGTTGGATGAGGTTCTAAGTGGTCACATGGTCATCTCAAGAGTTTAAGTTCATCCTTTGAACATCTATTTCAAAACCCCCAATCAAGAACTCAAACTCTATTTCAAACCCAAATCCATTTTCTTCAAGAATGATCCAAAACAGTGAGCTGTTCAGATTCAAAGATTTGTTTTGAATTAAATACTTGAGTTATGATGATGAAACCACTTGGAAAATCTTCCTAAGACATCATAGTTTGTCTCTGATTTTTCCCATCAATTATAGAGATATGAAAGTATTTGTTTTGGATGTGAGAAGTTAATATTCATAATCTGCCTCTATTCTCACAGAATGTTCACCCAACTTCTTGCACTTATTCTGGATATTTTCGTCACTGTACATATATCTTTTCTATTTTTTTTATGAAACTTGGGTGTCTTAGGAAACACTTGGTGTATAATGGGTCGTCATAAACCCTTTCTTTGATTTATGAAAAATCATACAAAATCAGTCAACAGTGCAGCTTTTGTTTCTGAGTCATGTGTACATTCTGATTTGTTTCTTTTAATCTGTGATAGCTATTGAGGTTTGGCTTTTTGGGTAATTTTCTAGACACAATAAGGATGATCTCTGATTTTTCTCACATTTTTCTAGGTACGTTTGACCACCCATTATAATGTTACAAAGTGATGCATACAGTCTGTCCACTATTCACAGCATTTTACTTTTTAACTTTCACACTTTGATGCAACACTCTCTTGTATCTAGATGAACCCATGTCCCATGAACATGTTCTTTACCACTTTTATCATGCAATATCATATCATGTATCATCTATCCTCTCATGTATCATACTCCCATAGATTCTTGAGTTTGGTTTCCAAATAAAACCATGGTTTGCAAATACTTGGGAAGTTCTTGAAATAAGTTAGGAATTGATATTCCAAGTGGTTAGAATATTCATCCAAGGTCTGGAAGCATACTTTCAAAACCCTCATTTCAAAACCCCCCTCTTAAACCCCTCATTTTGATTTCAAGAAATAAACCTTGTTTTCCTCAAAACCCTCAAAACAGTGAGTCATTTAACTTCAAGGAATTATTTTGAGTTCAATACTCAATGTATGAATGCAAGACCACTTGGAAAGTCTTTCTAACTCACTATAGAACACCCATGATTTTTGGCTTGACTTGGAAGTACTTGAAAATGGTCCATTTGGACCCAAACATTCCTTCCAGACATTCTGTATTTGCTGTCACAGCAGCTAGGTCCACTTCCAACCTGTTTTACAGAAAACTTTTCCAAAAGGGGTGGTCCTAACTTATTTTTCCCTTACACTTAAATGTCTTAGGGAACGTTCTGTATAAAATGGGACTCTAGATCATTCTTTTTCATTTTCTAAGATTTTTCAACATTTCAGTCGACGGTGCGGACTCTGTTTCTGAGTGACCTTCTTTGTTTATATGATTTCTATCAATCTGTGATAGCTATTCAAGATTGGCCTTTTGGGTTGTGTTCTAGACACAATAAGGAAGATCTCCATAAAAAATCATGCATTGAAAACATTCCTAACCCCTCTTTTCAAATTCCAAAAGATCATGCTACTGTTCTGTCCACTATTCACAGCAAGCACATCTTAACTTTCATTCTTTGATTTGATGCTTATATGCATTCCAAATTAGTTCATACCTTAGGAAGTAGTTCATACTACATTTGTACATATCCCATGTTAATTTCATTCATCCATTCATACACATTTTAGACTTCTATGTCATTCTAGGAATCCATGAATACAAAGCACACTACAACCTTGGTACATTTTAGATGCATGCATTGCATTCATGCAAGATTTGGGGTTTTTGTAACTCCTAATCTAAGAAGATTATAAGGAATGATCATGATCACACGTTCATGCTCCCCTCGATCTAATCATCCTTTTCTCATCCATCCCGGGGATTGAGAGATCTTCTTTTCTCAAAGAATAACATGCATCATACTAGCTTGTTAAGCATATTTTGATTTCTTTGTTTATTTGTTTCAAGAACAATTCATGTCCCCTTTAGATTAAAGAAGCTTAATTACTTGATACATGATTAGAAGATTTTTCCTAGGTTTATTTGTGTGATCTTTCACTTTACATTGCATGATATTTGACTTAGATCTTATGAATGATATTTTATCTTTAGATCTTCCATTTTCAAGTTTCTTATGTGATGTAATATACTATCATAGTATTATTTGTCGAACCAAACATAGTATAAGATGATTATTTGGATGCTAATTGAGGCCCGTCGAAAGACGGGGCGAGTTGAGGGTGTTTTAGTCGTGACAAAGGCTCCTTCCTCTCTCGTACCAAAACCCCGAACCAAGTTCTTTGGTTATGAAGGGCCGGTGCCCTTATCCGCTTGGGTGAGTCAAAATTAGGTTTCTTGGTTCCTTAAAGACCAAGTGGCGACTCTGTATCTGTTTTCAACAGACCTTTCGTTTTCTTTCCTTGATTCAAATCAATTTCAAAACAATCTCGAACGAGAGAGAAGTGGTCCGATTCCGCGTGTCCACAATCTGGCGACTCTGCTGGGGACTTTTATTTTACAACAAAAAATAATACAGAGGTTTGACTCATAAGAAGCATCCTTAAAATCATCTTTTTACTGTGTCTGGTTCACCGCATTGCACTCTTGCATTTCCCCCCTTCGACTGTGTCTGAAACGCGGCGCTGACATTGTTCAGGTCTTGCTGTGCCAGGGCACAAGTCACCGTTGATACTGTACCTTCCAAGGTATATCAAAAAGAGTAAAAACCTCCGTACTGTCTCTTCGACGGTATATTGGAACTCTCGTCAACGGACCCTCTTTGACTAAACCCAGCCTTTGCATATAGATTCCTGTAGAACCTTTCATAGGACTGTTCATTTATCTTTTCAGATAGGACAATGTGATATAACTGTTGTATGCCCTGACGGGATTACCTGCGCGGTGTGGATGCTTATGTGGCATAGAACAGAACCTCTTTCTTATGATTCCCAAGGCAATCACTCACATGTGATCACATTGAGTTGACTTGCCTAGGCACCATGATAAGGATGTCTGCTCCATGCTCACAAAGATATACACCGCAAACCTTGTTTGTTGGTCCTGAGACATAGGAGTATGAAAACTTGCTAGACAGTATGATCACCATCATCAACTATTCTCATCGTATATCCCTGTTTCTTCCAGAAACTCTACCCAACTCATCAGGATATTCTTGTTTCTTCTAGAAACTCTGTCCGACTTACCCAGTTATACCTGTTTTCCCAGAAGCTCTGTCCAAATCTCTCAGATTACCCAGAAATCTCATTTTCTCCCAGAAATTCCAGTATACTTGTTTCTCTTAGAAACTCTGTCCAACTTACCCGAGTTTTCAGGTTTTCCCATAAGCTCAATCCAAATCTCTAAGATTTCCCAAAAATTCCAACAACTCCATCCAAACTTCCAAAAAATGCCTAGATGTACCAATTTCTCCCAGAAATTCTGATTTCCCAATTTCTCCTAGAAGCTCAGTCCAAATCAACCAGAAATCCCTATTTCTCCTAGAAACTCAAATGACTTCTAGAAATTTCTTCGAATCTTCCAAACCCCTATTTCTCCCAGAAACTCTGTCCAAAATTCCCGAAGTATCCCGGAAATCCCTGTTGTCCCTTGGTGATCACACTGGAAAGTAAGGTTAGCACACTCTGTATGCCTAGGACCTTATTTGTTTAGCTGCTATCTGTTAGAAATAGGAGCATCATATAGATTAGGGCTTGCATCCGCATGCCTGTCTCATATGCATACACAATTCGTGTCAATCTACATGCACGTACGTTTTGTCAGTCTCACATGTGTCGGTCTCTACACATCAAATGCATACATGTCATCATCTTCACTCATGTCAATCGTTATATAGGGGTCATATACATACTACGATCGTCATCGGTTCACATCGATGAATTCTTCAAAATCTCTGATCATCTCTCCCTGATAGGAGTCCATAAGAAGTGTTTCGCACCTCCGCTAATTTGGACTTTTATTTCTATTTACAGAAAAAATAGTAGCCCCGGGTAAAAACACTGTTGTACCTCCTCAAATTCATTATCGTGATCACGGGCTAGCACAGACCATCATCGATCCACCAATGGCCTACAAAGCTCTGGAAGAGAAAGTGAACAAGCTACAAACCACTGTTGAGCAGTTGAGTTTAAGGGTGAGTCGATTTGAGAAGATGGCACGGAGCATTAGCAAAGAACTGCTTGAAATGGGGACCAGAATTGAGGATGCCATCATAGAAGAAAAGTTCAAGAATGATGAACCCCAACACCAGTCCAAGAGGCCTAAATACTCCCGACACTCCCCGGATGTCAACGCCCTGCGCAGCCAACCCATGGCATACCTTCATCAGCCATACCAATCCTCCAACCAAACCACTAGTTGCCCTTACCAGAAAAAGCAACCCCGTACCTTTGCCAAACTAGGAATCTCCCCCTCCATAGCCTTAGGTCGCCTGCTAAAAAAGGGACACCTCCAACTCCTTCAGCCTCGTGCCGATCCCCCACCACCTAATTGTGACCTGTCCAAACGGTGTGCCTACCACCAAGGCCCAGGCCATGACACCGACCAGTGCATACGTCTCCGCCATGATATCCAGGACCTCATCGACCAAAACATCATTGAGCCACCACCCATTCAACCCCGTGTCACCTAAGCCCCTGGCTTACCTATTTGAATGATCCCCTTTGCTGAGGCCGGTGAATGTTGAACCTGTGCCGGTGAAGTGACGGTGTTTGGGACTCTTGCTAGAAAACCAAATGAATATGCTCTTTAGAAAAAAAAAGAAATAGAAAGAATAAGTGAGTCACTGTGACATTCCATTTGAGACCAGGTCGAGTCTAGTCGAGTCTGTTGTATGTTTATTCTTGTGGTCGAGTCTGTCTGTCATCAAGTTGTTAATGAGTCTGTAATCCTTCTCTATTGATAGAATGAAGTCTCATTTTGCCTAATTTGATGTGCCTAGTCATAGATGCATGAATCGCTGAACTGAAGTGTCACTTTTCAAATTACCATGGATATTGATGTGCTGAAAAAAAGGCGGTAATTTTTTTTACTCAAACAAAAAAAATCCCGAAAGGTCAAAGTCAATTTTGCGCTGACACTGATGAAGAGCTGGAATTGAATAGTCTTACTTTAAGAATATAAAGATGCTCTTGCCTTAATCTTGAAAAGACATACTTGAAACTGACTTGGGGCTTGCCCAACACCCTTTTTTCCACCATTTCGAAGCCTTAAGCCCAATCCAATTGGGAGCCACGAAATCTGTCCAATTGAAAGCAATGCAAACTTAGCCCTTGATGGCAGCCAAACATTTCAGTGAGTTTCATCTCCACTTTCAAAAAAAAAAAAAAAAAAAAAAGGGAAAAGAAAAGAAAAGGCTCCCTAGGTTAAAAATCCGAAAGGGCACCTAGGCAAAAGTTAGAGCTGAAAAAGGTGTTGATTTCCAAAATCTGACCCTAGCCAGTCAAAATGTTGGAGAAAATTTTGATGAAACAAATAAGAGAATCATACGCTTCAAGATACATCTTAAGAACGTGCCAAGATCACATTTCAAAAGGCACGGAATGACCACAAAAAAATTTCGAGAGCTGACATGCACATTCTGGAATTCTGAGATTGCGATTGAAAGATCTCACAAGAATCGACTACATTAAAAAGCAAAATTGACTGGCTAGGCGAAAGTGAAAAGGATCAATCCTCAAAACAAAACAAAAAGAAAAAGAAAAAGAAAAGAAAGGGAGATTGAAACTGAATCCTTTTATTCAAAGCTTCCACAAGTGGCTCAAGTTTGAACTTCTTTAACGATTGGTTTGAAAAACCCTCATACCTCAAACCCCTTATTTCAAGCCTTGCCTTGAACTACGCTCGACCTGATTCCCACTCGGGGATACGTAGGCAACCACATCGGTTCGGTCAACACCATCATAATCAAACCGATTTCTTTCAAGACCTTGCCTTGAACTACGCTCGACCTGATTCCCGCTCGGGGATACGTAGGCAACCACAACGGTTCGGTCACCCCACCTACCTAAAAATCAACCCGCTTCTTTCCAACCATGGCCCGAACTACGTTGGACCTGATCCCCACTTGGGGGTACGTAGGCAGACTTTCAAAAAAGAAAAAAAGAAGGATGGCTCGCTAGGTCGAAAATCCGAAAGGACGCCTAGGCAAAAATTAGAGCTAAATCCAAGGTGAGCAATAACAAAAGAGAGAAAAGAGCTCGCTAGGTCACCTCACTGGTGCGTAGGCAAAAGTTATGAGCATTTGAGAGATTAAAGTCACGGTCCATGCCTCAAGCCAGAAAATCACCTTCCACACTAGGGGCAAACTTCGGCTACCCGCCTCGTTTGCCTGACTTTTACTATCTACCCTTCACACAAGGGGCAAATTCGGTCACCTACCTCGTTTGCCCAAAACCTCCAATGAACCTTCCTCCAAACTAGGGGCAAACTTCGGTCATTTACCTCGTTTGCCTACCGATCCCACTTCATGCCCTTCAAACTAGGAGCAAACTTCGTTTGCCACCCGATCCCTATACACTAATGGTAAGCCTTCAAGTCACAAACATTGTCTTGAACAGATGGAAATGGAGCGTCTTTCATTCCATAAGCTAAGGCACTAATTCAAAGCACATCTTGAGAGAAGCAAAGAAATTGATTAGATCAGTAGTGAGGAATTTTCAAAAATAAGACTCACCATCAAAGTGATTCCACGATAAGGTGAGAAGTAAACACAAAAGAGAAATGGTACGTCATTTATGACAAAGAGCGCATTAAGCTTTGGCAAGTCGAGCTTGTTTCATTTCAGTGTCGAATGTGTCACCCTCGCGTGTCAGTGTCTGTCAGTTTTGAGTCTGTCATAGTCTTTTTCAGGAGAGGAGTCTGTTGTTGTCTCAAATAAGTAAGTCAACAGTGACGAATAATGAATCTTTCAAATCAAGTTATAAAGAGTGATCGGGAGAGAACTAATCCTATTTATACGCCTTAACGAGCATTTGTTAGTACCTTTTTATCCTGTTTTTGTATATTTTTACTTTGTTTTCTAGTTTCTGACAGGTTTTGGAAGAAATCAACTAAACCAGGCTAAACAGGGTGAAAAAGCAGAGCTAAAGAAGCTGAAAAAGCCAAGCCGCGCGCGCGACCCGCGCCCGCGAAATCCGAGAATCGCTCGCGCGATCCGCTCGCGCGAGAACCCAGAATCGCTCGCGCGATCCGCGCGCGCGAAGGCCAATTGTCGCGCTCGCGCGACCCGCTCGCGCGATATGTCCAAAAACCAAAGTTGCGTATTTCAGTATACTGAAGACTCCTGTGCAAACGAGACTGCTAAACGACGTCCAGACTGTAAATTACATGCGTTTCAGTTCATTTCGGGTTGGGAAGCCTTCCAAAGCTTGTGTAAACTCTATATATACTTAGTTTTAATAGTTTTTAGGGGTTGGCAATTATTATACACACAATATACAACCATACTTCCAGCCATTGAAGGGAGGGAAGCAAGGAGAAGAAGAAGAAGACCAAGGGTTTCCATGGCCTCCTCCATCAACCTCTTGCTATCTATCACTTCCATGGACGGCTAGATCATAGATCTAGGGTTTCAATGAAGCCCTAGACGAGTAATAGGGTTTTATTTATGTTTTTATTTCAGTTTTATTATGTGTGGATGACAGTCACATGTTTAGAGGATTTTTATAAATAAATCGTACTTCTATTGATTAAATCATTGCTTTCAAAGTTTATTCTTGTCTTAGATCTATTTTGAATGTGATGTGCTCAACGATCTATTCTTGCTGTGCTTGTTTAGATTGTTTACATGTGATGGTGCTTTATTGATTCGTGCTATCAAGTATCCGAATAGTCCATGCCTAGGTTAGACGGATGAGATCACAACCCTAGTTTAGTGTGAGATGATTCGTGCTATCCGAAGATGGATTATGTTGGTGCTTGAACCATGAGTATCTTCTTGTCGGAGGAATTGGGCTTGTAGCTACAATTCCCCATATTCATCCAATGTAATAAGCTAAAATAATTCATAAATATTCCTATTATGAAGCTAGTGGTGGATTTGCAATCCTAGGTTCCCTTAAACATTATTTAAAACAACTATTTAAATTGCTTTCCTAGTTTAGATTTATTTTTATGCTCTTAGTTTAATTTAAAATCCAAATCAAAATCCGTTTTTCCTAATTAATTAGACTTAGGTTTTAAAATTAAGTTGCTGTAGTAATCAATCTCTGTGGGTTCGACCTTTACTTCCACACTGCAAATCCTTTGAAAAGTAAAGAATACTTTTATATCTTGATTCTGACAACATCAATTTTTGGCGCCGTTGCCGGGGATTGTATTACTACGCTTAGTTTTATAATCGTAGTTTAGTTAATTCGTAAATATTAGGTTAGTTTTTATTTTTCTTATTTTCCATTTTGTTTGTAGTTACTAATTTTTTCTTTTATTTTGTAGTCAACGTTTCCGAGTGGAGCAGCTAATTACATCAAAGGAGCTTACGCAAATAAAATACAAATAAAATTAAATAAATTGCTTCCTTTGGAAATTCGCTTTAAACCGTTGTAAGTCAGGGCGCTGTGACGCACTATTTGCATTAGTTTAGGGTTAATTGCACTGCATTAGCTAGGAAACCCGGGGCGCTGGGCTTGACGCGGTCATTGCATTACAGGATAATTTGCATGCATCATAGTAGTTGAGTGCTTGTTATCTTAGTTGCGTGATTGCTATTTATTTTTCTTTTGTTTAGTCAGTCTTTGTTTTTAGTTTCTTTTCTTTTCTTTTGTTTTAGTGTATGTTGGGTACACGTTCAAATAAACCAGATTTAAAATCTTTCGATCTTGAACTTGAACGTACCTTAAGAACTAGTAAGTCCGCAACCCAAGCTTCTAGAGCTAGGTTGCAAGACGACGAATCAACGCCGACTCCGTCGTCATTGTTTGAGGCCGAAATTCAAAGTACCCTTAAACGGTTAAGGAGAACTCGAACTTTTAAAACCGAACCGATTAAAATGGCTGACGGAAACAACGGAGATAATATGAATAATCTTAATATACCACCACCTCCTCCACTTAAAGATTACTTTATTCCTACGACTTACACGCCACAAGCCGGTATCGAATTACCGGAGGCGACGGCATCTCACTTTGAGATAAAGTCGTCTACGATCTCGCTACTACCGTCTTTCCATGGCCGTCTAAATGAAGATCCATATAAACACTTAGGAGATTTTCAAGATATATGTTCTACTTTGAAAATTCAGAATCTTACTGATGATGAATTAAAAATGCGGCTCTTTCCATTCTCATTAAAAGATAAAGCTAAATATTGGCTTCAATCTTTGGAGCCAAACACAATAAAGACATGGGAAGCCTTGCACACCGCATTTTTACAAAAGTTTTTCCCTATTATGCGTACGAATCAAATAAGGAAATCTATCACTAACTTTGTAATGCAAGATGGGGAAACACTTTACGACACGTGGGAGAAATTTAAAGAATTATTACGTTCGTGCCCACATCATCAGGTTCCTAAGTGGCAACTTGTTCAGGTCTTCTATGAGGGGCTTATTCCCTCTGTTAGGAATACCGTCGATGCCGTTTGTGCGGGTACCTTCCTACACAAAAGCGCCGACGAGGCCTGGAAAATATTTGAAACTTTAAGCGAGAATTCGATGCACCAAGCGGTGTCTGTCCGTTCTGAGGGATACCCACAACCTAAGAGGGAGGTAAAATTCGAGTCAAGTCAATCAATTGAAATAAAAGAACTATCTAACAAACTTGACCAACTTTTAAAAATGAACAGAACATCTAACTCACCCGCTCATGAACTTTGTGCATTATGTTCCGATCCTTCACATTCTATACTTTCATGTCCATCGGCGAGTCAATTTCCGGAATTCGTGGAGCAACACATTAATTCTATTCAACAATACCCACGAAATAATTATAATGCAACTACTAATAATCCGGATGCGCCATGGAGAAACCATCCTAACTTCTCGTGGAAAAATAATAATAATAATCCTAATGAGGCGACTAATTTTCCTAATGCATATCGACCTCAGTTTCAACCAAATCAATACCAACAACCGCCTCCTAATTCGAATCCTTCAAGGGGTAATATTTTTGAGGAAAAGGTGTTGGCGTCCCTTAAGACTATTGAAACGCAAGTACAGGCACAAGCACAAATAGTGCACTCTCATACACAATCCATTGCGAAGCTTGAATCCCAAATGGGACAATTAGCTACTGTAGTGAGTCGTAGAAACGAGGGGACGTTGCCTAGTCAAACAATCCAAAACCCTAAGGGACAATATGAGGTTAAGGGGTCGAATGAACAAGTAAACGCTGTCTCAACTAGGTTGACTACACGAGAAGAGGAGGTAATAGAAATTCCGAAAGAGAGTGTGAAAGATATGAATATCAACTCTAATAAAGAGAGGGGTGAGGACGTGAATCAAAATAGAAAAGACAATGAACCGGTCCCAACAAATTATATTCCAAGAATGCCATATCCACCAAACATTGAGGGACCGTCACATTTGCCTAAGAAAGGGTCTAAGGTTGAGGATATACTCGAGGTGTTCAAACAAGTTAAAATAAATATTCCTTTCCTCGACGCTATTAAACAAATTCCCGCTTATGCTAAATGTCTAAAAGACCTTTGTACTCAAAAGCGAAAAATACGGAGTCATACTCCCAAAAAGGTCTTTCTCACGGAAAAAGTAAGCTCTATATTTCAACACTCACCTCCGAAATATAAGGATCCAGGTACGCCTACGATTTCATGTGTCATAGGTGACACTATCATTCATAGGGCTCTCCTTGACTTAGGAGCTAGTGTTAATCTCATACCTTATCACGTCTATCAACAATTAGGACTAGGTGAACTGAAACCTACGGCCGCTACTATACAATTAGCGGATCGTTCTATTAAAATTCCAAGAGGAATCGTCGAGGACGTCTTGGTTAAAGTTGATAAATGTTATTATCCTGTCGACTTCATGGTCCTTGACACTGAACCCGTGCTAGATGCTAGGAAACATACTCCTGTCATTCTAGGCCGTCCATTCTTAGCAACCGCCAACGCACGTGTTAACTGTCGGACGGGGGTAATGAAAGTGTCATTTGGGAACATGAACTTAAAATTAAACGTTTTTAATGCTATGGATCAACCTCCTAAAAACGACGATTCCCTATGTGTGGAGGGTAGTGAGGTTACACGGAATATTGAGCCTAAGAACGTAATAAATATAAGTGCGGGAAATAATATAGCGGACGATGATGAGTGGATGAATCCTAATCTCGTGGACCCTAATGCGGAATCTACTCGGAAGGTAAGAAATCGATTTGAACATAATGACACACCGTCAATCGAATTACTTCGAAGCGACGTAGTTTCTGCTTACCATCGGGCTCTTCCTGACATCTTAAAGGGTTCACAGTCTGATTTTCAACCTCCATAAGTCTTGAGCTAGAACGGTCTAGCTAAAGACGTAAAAGATAGCGCTTCTTGGGAGGCAACCCAAGCTTGATTTCGTCTGTTTCTTTGATTTTTGGATGTTTTTGAGTCGTTTTGGTCAGTTTTGGAGTTTTTCTGGACAGGTTTGGGGGTTGGAATTAATTTATTTTAATAGTGTATACATAATTTTAACCAAAAAATGGAAAAAACTGGATTCGCGCGCGCGACCCGCTCGCGCGAGACGTCGCTCGCGCGGCCCGCTGGCGCGAGTTGGCCCCTTAGTGTTTTTCCTTTCTTTTCCCTTATATGAGCTCTCAGCATTTACTCGCGCCTGTTTTCGCGGGCGCGAGGTACCTCGCTGGCGCGAAACATTGATTAAAAAAAAAAAAAAAAAAAAAAAAAAAAAAAAAAATTTTCAGGATTCGCGCGCGCGACGGCCGCTCGCGCGGACCGCTCGCGCGATTCCCCCATTTTCCTGTTTTTCTATTTTGTTTTCTATATCTTTCTCCCTGCCTATTTTAGTTGTGTTTCTTTTCTGTTTTTGTTTATTTGGTTCAGTTTAGTTAGTGTTCGTTGTTTTAGTTGTTATATTTATACGTTTTCGTTTATTTCTTTTCGTTTATTTCATTTAGTTTAGTTTAGATTAGGTTATCGATTTATAATTTGTATTTCGATTTCCTTTACTTTAAATATTTTTGTTAGTTTCTTTTCTTTTATTAAGAAGTAACAGGTAACATTGAACTTTATTGCCATATTCCTTTGTGTCACCTGTGCTATGCTTGTCAAGATTAAGGTACTATCGTTCCTTCCTTACGTACTTCCCTTTCTTTCGATTTACTGTTTCATTGGGGACAATGAAAGGTTTAGGTTTGGGGGTATGCACTCACATGCACAATTATTATATATAGCAAAATTTTGAAAATTTTGAAAAATTTTCGATACTTGTGCTTTAATAAACGATGATTACCGACGTTTTTGCAATATACATTTGATACTTTTTGTTAGATAACTGTGATTGTTATAGAATGGTAAACAAGAGAAGATGTAATTAAATATTTACTGAAGTCATGATGTAACGTTTTAAGTTATGTATTGTTTGAATCGTAGTTTTATATCATAGATTTGCACATAAACCTATGCACTGCACGTAGTTGATTGAATACATGTTTGTTGTGAACTATAATATGATTCGGATTTCTAGATAACACAAGGTGGAGACTAAGCCCAGTGAGCTTTTGAGCCTATCTTTTCTTTTTAGAGGGTTATAAATACATTATGTTTGTCGAATTTCATTGAAATAGCGCATTAACTTGTTGTTTAGTCTCATTATTCTTGTTTTGGTTGATAGTCAAGTAAAATCTTTGTTACCATGCTAAATAATCTTCCGTCGTAAACATTGAAGAACCATATAACCCTAGGAAATGATTTCAGGCCTTCTTTGTTTACTGCCGGCCGATAAAAGATAAAATTTCCTTAGTTCTCCCTTTTGAGCCATTAAAATGCCGTTTTCTTTCTTTAATTACCATTATCCTTGTTTTTGCTCCAATTTGGCCAACTTGGAGTTCACTTCTGAAAGATTGATCACCTTTTAGTGGTGTTAAGGCGATGTGTGATTGAGAAGAAGAAGTAAATAAGATGATTATTGGGGTAGTTGCTTGGTATTCAATGAATAATCATTTGAGAAGCAAGAAAAGAAAAAGGAGAAAAAAAAAATGAAAGAAAAGAAGAAAAATGAATGAAAAGGAATGAAGAGAAAGAAAAGATGAAAAGTTTGTAGAAGAAGAATGAAAGAGATCGAACATGCCTTACAATGCAATTCTGAAACTACTTGATATGTCCGTTCTATCCTTTCTCATTACCTGAGCCATATTACAACCTTTGAAAAGTCCTATTTGATCCTAGAAAAGATGGTTTGGATATGTAAACGATGGGAGAGGGATTAAAACATGGTAATGAGTTAATTTTTCTTGATTATTGGCATCCTATTCATGAGACTACTGTTCTTTTGTGTCATGCGTCTTTTTCGAGTCATATGTGAGCACTTCTTGTTTTGAAAACATATTTCCTTTACTCACATATATTAGAAAAATTAGACCTGTTTCTGAGTGTTTCATTTGAGAGTGTAATTAACATTGTGAGATTCGTAGTCGAGACATAGTTAAATGGTTATCCGAGTTATATTCCAAATTCACGACAGGCGCGTGTTCATTTGACTACCATATCACACACGTGCAATTTTATGAGAAACTCTATTGATTTATACGATGCATGCACTTGATTGTTTCTCATGATATAGGTGAACGTTTGATTCCGTTTCTTCTTGTTCGGTATTCTATTTCAAATCTTTGTTGTATAATAAGGAGTATTGAATATTATGTTTTTTGTTTTTAATAAAACTTTTTAAATTTATAAGTTAATAAATATGGTTGTGGGTAACTTGTTGACAAGAACCCTCACGAGACTTCACTCGTCCGACTAGGGACACCTAGGGGTTTAAAAGGCTTGTTGCATATGCTAAATGCAATCGTGATCCATACGAAAATGGAGTAGTATTTTATTATTAGTTTTTATTTTAGTTTTGCTCGAGGACTAGCAAAATGTAGGTTTGGGGGTGTGATCGGGAGAGAACTAATCCTATTTATACGCCTTAACGAGCATTTGTTAGTACCTTTTTATCCTGTTTTTGTATATTTTTACTTTGTTTTCTAGTTTCTGACAGGTTTTGGAAGAAATCAACTAAACCAGGCTAAACAGGGTGAAAAAGCAGAGCTAAAGAAGCTGAAAAAGCCAAGCCGCGCGCGCGACCCGCGCCCGCGAAATCCGAGAATCGCTCGCGCGATCCGCTCGCGCGAGAACCCAGAATCGCTCGCGCGATCCGCGCGCGCGAAGGCCAATTGTCGCGCTCGCGCGACCCGCTCGCGCGATATGTCCAAAAACCAAAGTTGCGTATTTCAGTATACTGAAGACTCCTGTGCAAACGAGACTGCTAAACGACGTCCAGACTGTAAATTACATGCGTTTCAGTTCGTTTCGGGTTGGGAAGCCTTCCAAAGCTTGTGTAAACTCTATATATACTTAGTTTTAATAGTTTTTAGGGGTTGGCAATTACTATACACACAATATACAACCATACTTCCAGCCATTGAAGGGAGGGAAGCAAGGAGAAGAAGAAGAAGACCAAGGGTTTCCATGGCCTCCTCCATCAACCTCTTGCTATCTATCACTTCCATGGACGGCTAGATCATAGATCTAGGGTTTCAATGAAGCCCTAGACGAGTAATAGGGTTTTATTTATGTTTTTATTTCAGTTTTATTATGTGTGGATGACAGTCACATGTTTAGAGGATTTTTATAAATAAATCGTACTTCTATTGATTAAATCATTGCTTTCAAAGTTTATTCTTGTCTTAGATCTATTTTGAATGTGATGTGCTCAACGATCTATTCTTGCTGTGCTTGTTTAGATTGTTTACATGTGATGGTGCTTTATTGATTCGTGCTATCAAGTATCCGAATAGTCCATGCCTAGGTTAGACGGATGAGATCACAACCCTAGTTTAGTGTGAGATGATTCGTGCTATCCGAAGATGGATTATGTTGGTGCTTGAACCATGAGTATCTTCTTGTCGGAGGAATTGGGCTTGTAGCTACAATTCCCCATATTCATCCAATGTAATAAGCTAAAATAATTCATAAATATTCCTATTATGAAGCTAGTGGTGGATTTGCAATCCTAGGTTCCCTTAAACATTATTTAAAACAACTATTTAAATTGCTTTCCTAGTTTAGATTTATTTTTATGCTCTTAGTTTAATTTAAAATCCAAATCAAAATCCGTTTTTCCTAATTAATTAGACTTAGGTTTTAAAATTAAGTTGCTGTAGTAATCAATCTCTGTGGGTTCGACCTTTACTTCCACACTGCAAATCCTTTGAAAAGTAAAGAATACTTTTATATCTTGATTCTGACAACATCAAAGAGCATGCCAATACAAGCAGGAATACCGAACACCATTACTGCATCGGTCAAGGCGTCAGCATGAGAAGCGTCAAAACTTGGGGAAGATTTCATCCCTTTCCAAACTGCCAAAAGCTAACCGTCTTTCTTCATGCAACATAAGTCCATGAGTGGCTGTTGATGATCTTCCTTTCTCCTTGCAACATAAGTCCATGAGTGGCTGTTGATCGTCTTTCTTCATGCAACATAAGTCCATGAGTGGCTGTTGATGATCTTCGTTTCTCCTTGCAACATAAGTCCATGAGTGGCTGTTGATCGTCTTTCTTCATGCAACATAAGTCCATGAGTGGCTGTTGATGATCATCTTTCTTCATGCAACATAAGTCCATGAGTGGCTGTTGATGATCTTCCTTTCTCCTTGCAACATAAGTCCATGAGTGGCTGTTGATCGTTTTTCTTCATGCAACATAAGTCCATGAGTGGCTGTTGATGATCTTCTTTCATCTCCTTGCAACATAAGTCCATGAGTGGCTGTTGATGATCTTCTTTCATCCTAGCAACATAAGTCCATGAATGGCTGTTGATCTTTCATCTTTCTTCATGCAACATAAGTCCATGAGTGGCTGTTGATGATCTTCTTTCATCTCCTGGCAACATAAGTCCATGAGTGGCTGTTGATCTTCCTTCATGCAACATAAGTCCATGAGTGGCTGTTGATTTCCTTCCTTTGTTCATGCAACATAAGTCCATGAGTGGCTGTTGATGATCTTCTTTCATCTCCTTGCAACATAAGTCCATGAGTGGCTGTTGATCTTCCTTCATGCAACATAAGTCCATGAGTGGCTGTTGATTTCCTTCCTTTGTTCATGCAACATAAGTCCATGAGTGGCTGTTGATGATCTTCTTTCATCCTAGCAACATAAGTCCCTGAGTGATTTTTGATCACCCTCCTCTTTCAATAATCAAAACCTTAACTGCCTCAGGCCATCTCCGTATCCCTCATAGAATGATACCTTAACTCCCATTTAAAGGACGTATTTCCTTCTTCCTAGCAGAGTACATTATCCTCCAGCTCCCGGAGGCCCTGACCGGCCCCCTTGGATTGAGCGCCAAAAGAGATTCTCCGAGAACCCTACATCATCCCCCGAGGACAGAAACCGATAGATACCAGCTCCCGGAGGCCCTGACCGGCCCCCTTGGATTGAGCGCCAGAAGAGATTCTCCGAGAACCCTACATCATCCCCCGAGGACAGAAACCGATAGATACCAGCCCCCGGAGGCCCTGACCGGCCCCCTTGGATTGAGCGCCAAAAGAGATTCTCCGAGAACCCTACATCATCCCCCGAGGATAGAAACCGATAGATACCAGCTCCCGGAGGCCCTGACCGGCCCCCTTGGATTGAGCGCCAAAAGAGATTCTCCGAGAACCCTACATCATCCCCCGAGGACAGAAACCAATAGATACCAGCTCCCGGAGGCCCTGACCGGCCCCCTTGGATTGAGCGCCAAAAGAGATTCTCCGAGAACCCTACATCATCCCCCGAGGATAGAAACCGATAGATACCAGCTCCCGGAGGCCCTGACCGGCCCCCTTGGATTGAGCGCCAAAAGAGATTCTCCGAGAACCCTACATCATCCCCCGAGGACAGAAACCAATAGATACCAGCTCCCGGAGGCCCTGACCGGCCCCCTTGGATTGAGCGCCAAAAGAGATTCTCCGAGAACCCTACATCATCCCCCGAGGACAGAAACCGATAGATACCAGCTCCCGGAGGCCCTGACCGGCCCCCTTGGATTGAGCGCCAAAAGAGATTCTCCGAGAACCCTACATCATCCCCCGAGGACAGAAACCGATAGATACCAGCTCCCGGAGGCCCTGACCGGCCCCCTTGGATTGAGCGCCAGAAGAGATTCTCCGAGAACCCTACATCATCCCCCGAGGACAGAAACCGATAGATACCAGCTCCCGGAGGCCCTGACCGGCCCCCTTGGATTGAGCGGCAAAAGAGATTCTCCGAGAACCCTACATCATCCCCCGAGGATAGAAACCGATAGATACCAGCTCCCGGAGGCCCTGACCGGCCCCCTTGGATTGAGCGCCAAAAGAGATTCTCCGAGAACCCTACATCATCCCCCGAGGACAGAAACCGATAGGCCCTAACCGGCTCTTTTGGATTGAGCATTGCGAGATCTGACCAACCACGAGAGATTCAGAGATGGATCCTGGTTCTAGGTCAAGAATTGAAGAGAGATTCTTAGAGAGTCCATCAGCTCCCGAAGGCCCTAACCGGCTCTTTTGGATTGAGCATTACAAAATCTGACCAACTACGAGAGATTCAGAGATGGATCCTGGTTCTAGGTCAAGAATTGAAGAGAGATTCTCAGAGAGTCCCCTACCATCCCAGCAGAAGATAACAGAAGTCCGAACCAATTCTCTGGACTTTGTCATCATAAGGATCGGCCAACGATTGAAAATATCACCCGCAGTCAAATCACCCGAATTCCCAGGGCAAGCACTATCTATTCGCAATTCAAGGATCCGTGTCCACTGATTATCATGAGCTTTCTCACCTGTCAGTCATCGTGAGTTTCCTCACTTATCGCGAGCTTCTTCACTCCGGTTATCTCACCTGTCAATTATCGTGAGCTACCTATTATGAGCCTCCTCGCTTTGGTTATTATAAAACTGTCGGTTATCATTAACTCCCTCACCTATGGGTTATCTTTAGTTATCATCCTCAAAGACCCCACATCCGATCCCATTCGCTTGTAAAGCACACTTCCCGTAATTCCAGAAGTTTGCCCCTAGACCCAGAGTCTTCTAAACCTTGCTGCCCTTATCCGAGTCATCCACCACATCACAGTCGCAAACACTAGCACAACACCAGCCACTCGGAGTGGCACACCCCACAGCACTTGCTCATACCAGGGTCATAACACTAGACATGATAGGACTCATGACACAATTCATATCACATCCATGCATTGCATATCGCTCTTATAGCATAGCATCCGCCTGATTGTTGTGTATGTGCATGTGTGATTTATTCCTTTTTACCCTGAACTACGTCCTGGTCTGATTCCCCTTGGGATACGTAGGCAGCTCACGCAGAGCACGACCAACACTGACCTCAGCATCCTTGCATCTTTTGCAACGCTTTTATCCTAAATCTATAGCCTCCAAAAAGTCCTGTCTCTTCAAAGCTTTGGCACTCGCTTGCGACATGCGTTGCCTCGCAAGTTCATGCCAAAGAGGGGCAAACTGTAGACACCCCATTTTGTCGGCTAACAGATTTAGGAGACCCATAGCTTGGTGGTTCACAATGATCGAAAAAGGACTCAAAAGGACTACTGGAAGTTGGTTCTATTTCTCAAAATGCTCAGAATGACCAAAATGCCCCTGAAAGCCATAAAACTCCCAGATGTGGTCCCAAAGCTCTGGAAACATGCTACGTCGTAAGAAAAGTATTCAAATGAGTTTTAAAAGAAAAATCGGATGAAATCGTCAGCTTCCAGAGACCCCCGGAAGTCCCGGAAGCTCCCGGAAAGTCCCCGTTGACCGGTTTGACCAAGGTTTGACTAGGTTTGACCAAGGTTTGACCAGGTTTGACCAAGTTTGACCGAGTTTGACCTAAATCGTCCGAATTCAACAGAATCATTTTAAAACATGAATAAAAGTGTTAAAACAAGTTCCAAAAGAAAATCGAGCGAAAACATCAGCTCCCGGGAACTCCCGGAGGTTTCCAGAACTTCCCGGGAATCCCAGGTTTGACCAGTTTGACCAAAATTTGACTTTGGAACCGGGGCGCCGAAACAATTTTCAGATATTTTTCATGGATACTAGAGGTCAATAGCTTTCCAACGGTATATCGCACATAATTTCTGGATTTAAAACGAATTTATTATGAATTTCCAAAGGCGAAAAAGGCGATCAAATCGGCTTTTATCGCGAATACCGCAAAACTTTTCAAAGTGACCTATCCCCGAACTATTTTTTATGTAAAGTAGACTCCATTACCTTTCCAACGGTATATCACAACCTCAATTTGGAGTTCGTATGCATTTTCTGTGAATTTCGGACGAAATAGGGCCTTTTCGCGAATACCGGAACTTCAGGGGGCCTAAACAGCATTATCTGGATGAAGGGAGGAGCAGTGCCGCCGCGGCACTGGCCCACTGCCGCCGCGGCACTGGCCCAGTGCCGCCGCGGCACTCCCCTCCAGAACAGTGAGTTTTTGTAATTTATTTTGGGGGTCCAATTTGATATATTAAAAACCAAAACGACGTAGTTTTGATTCCCAGCTTATTTTGGACCAATGGGAGACCATTTTAAACCTTTTAAAACTCTATTTACCACCCCTCCTTTGCCTATAAAAGAAGCCATTTACTTCCATTTAGAGGAGAGACATGGAAGCTTAGAGAAAGCTTAGGAAGAAACTCTAGGGAAATATAGAGAGAGAAAGAGAAGAAGTAGTCTTCTTCTTCCATTTTTTCCAATCAAAGTGAGTTCTAATCTTGTTTTCCTCCACCATTTTTCTATATACTTCATCATCAATATACCCAATCACCATTCTTGAGCATTCTTGAGTTAGGAAGCTACTTCCATGTCCAAATGTCAAAATCTATGAGTGAAACACCAAGCTACAAGTCCAAAATCATATTGATTATCATCTATTGATTGTTATTTACTTGCTTGTTCATATTATGTTCATCTCTTCTTAATCTCATTTCTTTTTATTTTCTTTATTTACTTACTAGTTTATCATCATCTAAGTGATGACATGAAGTTTGGGGTGAGTGAATCCTTATGGATAGTAGCTCTTGACCTCAAAAACATGTTTGATAGATGATGATCATAACCTCAATACTTCCAAGATGTTCTTGAAATGTATTGAAGTTATGTCCAAAATAAAAATGAATCTCTCCAATAATATTGGGAGTTCTTTGATTATTCAAGGTTGGATGAGGTTCTAAGTGGTCACATGGTCATCTCAAGAGTTTAAGTTCATCCTTTGAACATCTATTTCAAAACCCCCAATCAAGAACTCAAACTCTATTTCAAACCCAAATCCATTTTCTTCAAGAATGATCCAAAACAGTGAGCTGTTCAGATTCAAAGATTTGTTTTGAATTAAATACTTGAGTTATGATGATGAAACCACTTGGAAAATCTTCCTAAGACATCATAGTTTGTCTCTGATTTTTCCCATCAATTATAGAGATATGAAAGTATTTGTTTTGGATGTGAGAAGTTAATATTCATAATCTGCCTCTATTCTCACAGAATGTTCACCCAACTTCTTGCACTTATTCTGGATATTTTCGTCACTGTACATATATCTTTTCTATTTTTTTTATGAAACTTGGGTGTCTTAGGAAACACTTGGTGTATAATGGGTCGTCATAAACCCTTTCTTTGATTTATGAAAAATCATACAAAATCAGTCAACAGTACAGCTTTTGTTTCTGAGTCATGTGTACATTCTGATTTGTTTCTTTTAATCTGTGATAGCTATTGAGATTTGGATTTTTGGGTAATTTTCTAGACACAATAAGGATGATCTCTGATTTTTCTCACATTTTTCTAGGTACGTTTGACCACCCATTATAATGTTACAAAGTGATGCATACAGTCTGTCCACTATTCACAGCATTTTACTTTTTAACTTTCACACTTTGATGCAACACTCTCTTGTATCTAGATGAACCCATGTCCCATGAACATGTTCTTTACCACTTTTATCATGCAATATCATATCATGTATCATCTATCCTCTCATGTATCATACTCCCATAGATTCTTGAGTTTGGTTTCCAAATAAAACCATGGTTTGCAAATACTTGGGAAGTTCTTGAAATAAGTTAGGAATTGATATTCCAAGTGGTTAGAATATTCATCCAAGGTCTGGAAGTATACTTTCAAAACCCTCATTTCAAAACCCCCCTCTTAAACCCCTCATTTTGATTTCAAGAAATAAACCTTGTTTTCCTCAAAACCCTCAAAACAGTGAGTCATTTAACTTCAAGGAATTATTTTGAGTTCAATACTCAATGTATGAATGCAAGACCACTTGGAAAGTCTTTCTAACTCACTATAGAACACCCATGATTTTTGGCTTGACTTGGAAGTACTTGAAAATGGTCCATTTGGACCCAAACATTCCTTCCAGACATTCTGTATTTGCTGTCACAGCAGCTAGGTCCACTTCCAACCTGTTTTACAGAAAACTTTTCCAAAAGGGGTGGTCCTAACTTATTTTTCCCTTAAACTTCAATGTCTTAGGGAACTTTCTGTATAAAATGGGACTCTAGATCATTCTTTTTCATTTTCTAAGATTTTTCAACATTTCAGTCGACGGTGCGGACTCTGTTTCTGAGTGACCTTCTTTGTTTATATGATTTCTATCAATCTGTGATAGCTATTCAAGATTGGCCTTTTGGGTTGTGTTCTAGACACAATAAGGAAGATCTCCATAAAAAATCATGCATTGAAAACATTCCTAACCCCTCTTTTCAAATTCCAAAAGATCATGCTACTGTTCTGTCCACTATTCACAGCAAGCACATCTTAACTTTCATTCTTTGATTTGATGCTTATATGCATTCCAAATTAGTTCATACCTTAGGAAGTAGTTCATACTACATTTGTACATATCCCATGTTAATTTCATTCATCCATTCATACACATTTTAGACTTCTATGTCATTCTAGGAATCCATGAATACAAAGCACACTACAACCTTGGCACATTTTAGATGCATGCATTGCATTCATGCAAGATTTGGGGTTTTTGTAACTCCTAATCTAAGAAGATTATAAGGAATGATCATGATCACACGTTCATGCTCCCCTCGATCTAATCATCCTTTTCTCATCCATCCCGGGGATTGAGAGATCTTCTTTTCTCAAAGAATAACATGCATCATACTAGCTTGTTAAGCATATTTTGATTTCTTTGTTTATTTGTTTCAAGAACAATTCATGTCCCCTTTAGATTAAAGAAGCTTAATTACTTGATACATGTTTAGACGATTTTTCCTAGGTTTATTTGTGTGATCTTTCACTTTACATTGCATGATATTTGACTTAGATCTTATGAATGATATTTTATCTTTAGATCTTCCATTTTCAAGTTTCTTATGTGATGTAATATACTATCATAGTATTATTTGTCGAACCAAACATAGTATAAGATGATTATTTGGATGCTAATTGAGGCCCGTCGAAAGACGGGGCGAGTTGAGGGTGTTTTAGTCGTGACAAAGGCTCCTTCCTCTCTCGTACCAAAACCCCGAACCAAGTTCTTTGGTTATGAAGGGCCGGTGCCCTTATCCGCTTGGGTGAGTCAAAATTAGGTTTCTTGGTTCCTTAAAGACCAAGTGGCGACTCTGTATCTGTTTTCAACAGACCTTTCGTTTTCTTTCCTTGATTCAAATCAATTTCAAAACAATCTCGAACGAGAGAGAAGTGGTCCGATTCCGCGTGTCCACACCTGCGGGTACTTCGCCGCAAGAGGAAAGTCTGTTGAGAAATTACACTCCGTTATCTTTATCTCCATCCGGATCACCTCTTGCTAGTGCAATCAATCCCTCAGAGATTTCAGACTCATTCGATGATAACCTTGTTGCTTTCTGACAGTTCTGGGAAAGGGAATCATCAAGTTTGGAATCTACACTCGAAGATGTGGTGGAAGAAGAAGCAACTGCGGAAGATGGAATATTCATGTTTGAAAATTAGTGCTCCACTTCAACTGCGTTTTGTCATGTGGTCTTTCTTTTATCATTTGAAGTGTAATGCTGTACAAAGGATTGCCATTTTTGCTTTCAATTTTTAGTTTTTCTTGATTAATAAGGTTTTAAGTACCATGGTGGTGGGCAACAATTTTGCAAAAAGGATGCTATTACAATGTTAAATTTATAAATTTTCAATTTTACATTTCCTTGTTGATGATGATCTTTTTCTGGCTTGCATGTCCTATAATTGAACTGCTTTTATACTATTCTGTATGTCCAGATCAATTTCTGTTAGTTGGGGGTGCACAGTTGTTCTGTGTAATGATTTTTGCTATTTTTCATGATTCGATCGATCGAACCACCCTCGATCGATCAAAAATGTCTAATTCTCAAGTGCTTGAAATTTCTCAATCGATCGAACTATCGATCGATCGAGAATGTTTGATCACTCAAACTTTGCATTTAAACAAACCGTCCAGTGTACACCTTTTCAGTTTCTCTCCCTCACTCTTACTCTCAAGCACTTGAGCACAGGAAGAGGACTCGAGGCGATTTTTTTAATCCCTTGACCGCACGCCATTTTGGGAGCAGCGAGCACCCCCAAAGCCATCATCGTCATCATCTCATTCCTCTCCTCCGTGCTCAAATCGAGGTATGGAATCCTTTGATCCCCCTAGTCTACTTTTTGGTTAAAACCTCAGGGGATGCCCCCCATTGGTCCTAAGACCTATTATAATCGTAGAAATTTTAGGACTCTTCATTTTTTTTTTTTGTTATTTTGGGTTCTGTCATTTTTTCTGCGTCCTGCTGTGCTCGAGCGATCGAGCTGGTTTCGATCGATCGAAAGCAGTACCTATTCGATCGATCGAGATGGTTTTGAGCAATCGAAGGCAACATTTTTTTGATCAATCGAAAACTGTTCGATCGATCGAAGTGCTGCAGTGGCAGTTTTTTCATTTAGTATTTTAATCTTATTTTCTATAATCTCTTCTTTTCATTTTCATTTTCATTTTCATTTTCAGGGCATTCCAAATGAATCCAATTACAGGGTATCACAAATCCAAACCCCTCGATCTTACCATACAAGATCTGATACCCGATCACGGGTTTTGGAATGAATAGGATATGGTTTATTTCACACGATACTTCCAGACGCGGAAGGTGATGTTAGAGCGGCCACTCGAGGCTATTTGGATTTCTGCCCTATGGTTTCTTGCATGAATCCGTGCCATGGCTAGATGGTTTGAGATGCTGACGCAGTCTAAGAGAGTCAACATTAATTGGGTGCAGTCTAAGACGTGTGCGACCATGATTAAGGATCCTGCGGCTTCGTTCACATACCGATCATTCTTTTGGGGTCACAAGATCATTTTCATCCCAGCCACAGTTGCCGTTGCTTTGGGTGTATCGGAGATGCCCGACCACTATTACCCACACATTCTCAGTACACCCGAGACTCTGCCCTCTATCATTATCCAGGAGATTACCGGTAGTGCGATCTAGATATGGAACGGTATTTCCCTGATTGAGGACCATTTTCTGACTGAGGAGTATCATCTCTTCCACCTAGCGCTCTCCAAATTGCATATTGATGACTTCTTACCACGAAAAGGTGGCACCTTTATATGCTCAGGTTTTGTATGCCATTGGGACAGGGTGGCGTGTCTGCCTACCCCGACTCTATATCGATTTCTTTGTCCAGCCCATGCGGTACATTGTCGCAAAGTGCCATCTGAAGGGCACTTGGCCCATCCATTAGGTGATTGAGCAGGTTGGATTTCTCCCGTTGGCCATTGACACGATTTCTTAGGCCTCAAGTTAGTTTGGTGAGACAGCAGTGCACCGTTAGAATGCACAGAAAAAGATAAAGCTGAAAGGAAAGGCCAAGGTGGGGGCGAAGAGGAAGAGAGGGGGAGGCACTGACACAGAGGGTGCTGCTTCTGGGATGCCTACTGAGGCTGAGGAGCTTGATTCGAATGATGAGGACCTCGTTGCTGCCGTGCAGCAGTTCGAGCTGAGACAGCGGTCTCAGGCTCAGGCCTAGGGAGAGTCTTCTTTCGTGTCCCTCCAGAATCTCTACTCATTGCTTCTTGAGGAGAGGGAGGCACGGATACGACTCGAGGGCAAGATGGATCAGATGATGACTTAATGGAGGCGATCTTGATACAGATCGGGGTTGACCAGTCTATTCACACCGCTCCACACCCACCGACTACTCCTTCCGCTCCGCCTGCCACAGATCCATTTTCTTCTACACCACCCACTACCGATCCATCTACATCCACTGCTCCACCTACTACTTCTGTTACTCCACCTCCACTACCTACTGATCCCTATGCCCCATCGTCATCATCTGCACCACCTCCAGTCGTGGCTGGCCCATTATTGTCTACATCAGCTGCCCCGACTGTGAGTGACCCAGCGACGGCTACTATTGTTGCTGAGGGTGGAGATGAGGATGCTCCTACTGCATCGATCGTGATTCTTTCTGATATTAGTGATGATAAGATGATATCCATTCCGAGTGGGAGTTGTTGTATTTTTGCTTTTTACTGTTTCTCTATCTTGTCTCTTAGTTTCTTTTGGGTTATTTGGTTATGATGGGTCTGTTAGAGCTTTTAGACAGTTTTGGCTATTTTTATCACTGTTCTGTACTTATATTGTTATATCATTTCGGTGATTGGGTGTTTGTATTTTTTTTGGACATTGCTTTATCAGTATCTTTTATTTCTTTTGATCTTGGCTACGTGGAGTTTATATGTCTTTATAGATTGCTATGCTTGCGGTGTTTGCTTTGCGTTATCAGGTGATATCTCTCTATTTATTTTGAAAATCTACTTTTGAGGATAAAGCAATTTTCAGTTGGGGGTGGAATGTAGATAGATAATCACCTGCACATGTTTATACTTAGCAATCTGGATAACTTTGTTGCATATATCATATAATCTCGGTTAGTATTGTTCTAAAAAAAAAGTTCTAAAAAAAAATCAAGGAAATTTTGAACTTAATTAGTAGAACAACTTTGAATATTCAATTCTCTTTAGCTGTTGTCAAGCAATGATACATTCATATTAATCTCATCCTTTTATGGATTAAGTTCACGTATTTTTCTAGTTCCACTAGGATGATTGCATTTGTTGACCTTTCATTTATCCAATATCCAATTGCACTAGTTGGTAGCTATGTTGAAAGTCTAAAAATAAGTTAATACGACTATGGTGCTAAAAGAACAAGTAGTAGAAACTATTTAACCCTTAGCGAGTTTTCGATCCAATCTTTATTTCCGAGGGAATTTTCACATAAAAATTTGAATTGTCTTTCTTGATTACAAATATTACATTCGTTGCACTAGTCTCAGTTAATTGTTCAATTTTGGCTGCTTATTAGAGGAGAACGTTCAGGATCTACCAACCAAACTCAATAAACATTGAAGTGTTAAAATTAAAGAATTAAGAAAATGATTTAAGCCTTCGTTACCCATTTCCTACCATCATCTATATCCCTTTACCCACACTGACTTAATATTACCTATTCTATGGTGAAAATACAAACCCCTAATCCTTCACCTTGAGTCTAAATGACCTTATTGTGCGTCTAATAATAAATATCTGTCAAAGTATGTGATTGGAGGAGATCAGTTGTGGGAGACATTCTATTGCAAAAAAAAAAAAAAAAAAGAAAGAAAAGAAAAAATAAAGGAATGAAAGGATCGAAATTGGTTAGAGATGTGAAAAGGAGGAAATAAGGATAAAAAGAGGTGATGATCAATGTCATATGCTAAAGATGCGCAATCTTTCCATCCATCATCTGTTTCGTCTACACAAAACCTAGAAATTCTAAAGTCTTAATGATTCTTAAATGCCTTAGTTTGAACACGAACGTGTAAGTTGAGTTATCCACGGTAGTTCGCTCCTCTAGTAAGTAGCATCCTGTTCATGAGACTATACACTCCAAATATCTGTCTTTTGTGAAGTCCAGTATGAAAACATTTAGTATCCAAAAATTCACTCTTATCAAAGCTTTCATACCACGTGCGATCATTATTAAAGCCAGTTTTTGTGAGACATTTATTTTTGAGTGTAAACCTATGTGAGAATTGAGTTGAAATTACTGGTTCTAGAGGTACAATCTAAATAAGGTTGGATACATAGCTGTTAACTTCACATACATGGATACATAATTGTGATGCATTTGTTATATCTATCTTGGTGACATGAGGAGTATGTGGGTTTCTTTCATGGTTTGTTTGAGGTTATTATATCCGTGTAGAGCTAAGTTAACAGTTGAATAGAAGAGAATATTTTAAAAGTTTTTCTATATCTTTTTGAATTTAAATTTGAAAATTTTGTGGGTATGTTCACTGTAAGCCCTCACAAGACAACACTCGTCCACTAGGGGGAACCTAGGGGTTTAACGGCTTGTTGCGTTCGCTAAATGCAATCGCGATTCCTGCGAAAGTGAGTTAGGTAGTTTTCTTTTCTGTTTAGATTAGTTGCTTTAGTTTATCTTATTTTAGTTTAGTCATTGTAGTATTAGTCTAGCTTGCTTTTATTTTCGTTTTATTGCTAGGGACTAGCAATTCGCTAGTTGGGGGTTGTGACAAGCAGAGGTATTTTTAAAATACAACTGTGCTAAAAGAAGAAAAATATACTAATTTAGTCTACATTTCCTTTATATATCTGCAATTTGGATTACAATGCCAGCTTTTTCATAATTTGATTAATCTATGATAAGTTGTATTGTTTTAGCTATAATTTGTGCAGATCACTGTTTGCTGTGTGAAGAAATGAATAAGCAGGATAAAAGGGTTGTTGGATTTCAAGGAAGACAATTCAAACATGAAAAGCAAGTTTCGAGCGATCGAAGATCCCTCAAGCGATCGAGAGTTCGATCGATCGAAGACAGTTAAAACGCTAGAAGATTCCAGAAGTTCGATCGATCGAGTGATGTTCGATCGATCGAACATAGCTTTTATCAGAACTTACGCGCACGCTGCAGAAACAGAGTTTTGAACCCTAGCTTAAGGTTTTAGTATATAAATTCATTTTGTTTACGTCCCAGAGGACGCCCACTTTAGTTTTTATCAGGTTTAGAGAGAGAGATAGAGAGTTTTACATGTTTTTGTAGGTTTGGAGCTTACATATTGCTTTTGAATTGCTTCCTATCGTTTAATATAAGTGTTTCTCTTCCAGATTCTGCAATCTTAGTTTCTTTACATTCTAGTTGCGTAAAATTGTAGTTTAATCTGTTAGTTTTAATAGTATTGTAGTATTAGCTTTCAATCACCATTATTTTTCATAGATTTCATGCTAAAATCACAACCAAACATGCCCTTAATGAATTTTTATGTTAAAAATGAATCTGTGACACTCCAGACCATGTCTGAGAAGTCCCCAGGTTAGGAGATCACGATGAAACTGTGATATCAAGCCTCAGCCATGTAGCAGAATAATTTATGTGTTCGATCGACCGAAGTTTTTTCGATCGATCGAATAAGAAGACAGTCAAGCGATCGAAGATGTTTCGATCGATTGAGAGATGAAGATGGTCGATCGATCGAAAGCGCGTCGATCGATCAAACTCTCTGATTCTTGGGTAGTCTCTTTGCAGTATTTCAAGACTTTCTGTTTTTGAGATTTGTTATCAAACTGTCCCCGAATGCTCAGTTTGTCAAAACAGTTTCATTACTTTAAGCCTTAAGGCATTTTTCTTTAATAACTTTTGCAAACCATTTTGAATGCTAACACCATTCAGAATGCGAGACTCAACTATTGATTTAAACCGCTTTCATGTGTTTCGATTTAACTGTGATGATATAGTTCCGACCATGAAAGGACTATTGATTCTTATTTTTAGAAAATACGGAATACTGTAGAGAGATACACTCCTTAAAGCTTAAATGTAACTGCATGGTAGATGGCATGATGGCATGATCCTAAACTCTTTTGGTTGCTAAGACCACTGCCTATTTGTCAATCCTATTTAGAGGGTATTATGATTAGGTGACTTTCTTTTATAAGATCACACAACCGAAGGCTTATTAGAATTAGGGCATACTCACGTATGCGAGCCAATAAACATTAGAGTTACAAAGTAGTTTTGTACTCTAGATTTACATATTGCACCTTCATCCTCAATCTTTTGAAGAAATTCAAAAGGTTTGGAATGATGAGTTATTACTAAAAGATTGTCATTGCCTTTTGATTTATTCAAAATGTTGAGTAATCTGTCTAATTCGCTTATTGTCTATATGAGATAAAAATGAGATTCTTTCTCGGTCGTCTACACCTAGTACACCTCTATGGGATGGTGTAGCAGGTAGAAGGAGCTATTTTCTTTTAGATATGATTGGGTCACGAGATGAGTTATTTAGTGTTATTATTGTTCCTTAAATTTTCTTGATAGAACCACAATGTTTCCAGAAAAAACAAAAGTTGGTTGGGAACCAAGTTTTGCAAAGGAAAGATAATATAAAGGAGTAAATTTTTTTATATCTTAAAGTGATCTATGAATAATCTAGAACTAAAATTTACTACCTTTTCATATGTTCCTGCACCGATACCTTATTGTAGTGGGATAATTCTTAGCACTGTTGAAATCCTCTTGTGCATTGAAGTTTTGTGATGAGGAAGCTCTGGTCTGTGATTTGCATAAGTCTACGGACTTAAGCAATCATCAAGAAATAAGGATATCTGTTTTGACATGTTGGTCGAAACACTTTAGATTCGTCTAAAATATAGATGTAGCTTAAGTGGATAAAAGAATCCTTGCGCACAGGAAGTGTGGTGGTGATTATGGTTCCTTATATTGATGACATCTTTATCATTGTGAAATGTTAAAGGAATGTCATCAATGGTTAAGGTTAAGTTTTTTTTACCAGACTTGATATTTGTGATCTCAGTGAGGCGAGCTATAATCTTTGGATAATGCTCATTCAAGATCGAAAGTTAAGATAATGAGATTATCTCATACTTCTATATGAGAAAGTTACTGGTTAGATTCAACGTAGAACATTTGGATAAAGTTTATTCACCTTTGAACATAACCTATTGCTCTTTCAAGACTTGTATCTTAGGACGCAAGATGAAAGATGTCGCATGAAAGGTATATCATAAGCCTAGGCTATTGATAAACCTTATATGTGATGTTAGGTATGGAATATCTGTTATATCGTTGAGGTTGTTCATAGATATTAGTCGAAACAAAAGTTCAGTTCACTGAACTATCATACAATATATATTCTCTATGGCTTAAGAAAGAACTAGTAGATATATGCTAGGTGAAGATGTTTTTAGGTAATGTTCGAATTAGCTGTACTGGATACATGTCTGGTGATATCTTTTTTCTAGGGATATAGTATAATATGAAGATGTTCTGCTATGGATTGTTTCAGTCGACGATCATCAAGGTCCCTTTACAAAACCTTACGGGTTAAGGATTTTGACAAGTTACGTAGACAATGTTGATATTAGTTTTAACATTATATGGTTATGAGGTCAAGTGGGAGTTTGTTGGAAATATGCCCTCGAACTAGTTAGTTGGACAATGGAATATCTTAATGCATTTGTGTATGTTAGTTCATGAGATGAATATTAGACTGAAATCCTTAAACATCATTATATGTGATTCATTTTTGTATTTGATTACACGTGTGAGATATGAATCACAAATCCTTGTTTCAAATAAGTCACAGTGGATGATAAGTTTGGATAACTTATCAGCTATACATTGTAGCATGATTGATGTTTGATATGCCCAAAATTGGCTCTACTCTATGTCTGGGCCTCCTGATCCTATAGTACAAGGCTTTGCCAGAGGGGAAGCCCGACCCATAGATCAGGGTAGCATTGTCCACTCATTAAATGGTCCAGGATAGGTTAGCAGATTTGTCCTGAGTGGTAGACCTGGCGTCCCGAGGCCCGACCAAATAAGTCGAGATTGTAATGCTGGCCTGGACCATCAAGGGTACAACACGACCCAGCCCTAGGACGTGATCCAGAATGTTCCAGGTAGTTTCCTATACAAGTTAGAAGACTAATGGAAAGTGTAAATTGTTTCCTAATCCAATTAGGAAACCCCCACGATTGATGCCAATCAACCCCTATTGGATTGTATTTCCTTATCCATGTAATTGCCTTGTACGGGGAGGTCTCTAAAGACACCCCATTTTGTCGGCTATCATATTTAGGAGACCAATAGCTTGGTGGTTCACAGTGATCGAAAAAGACTCAAAAGGACTCCTGGAAGTTAGTTCTATTTCTCAAAATGCTCAGAATGACCAAAATGCCCCTGAAAACCCGAAAACTACCAGATTTGGACCAAAAGTTCTGGAAACATGCTATGTCATAAGAAAAGTAAGAAAATGAGTTTTTAAGTAAAATCAGATGAAATCGTCAGCTCCCAGAGAACCCCGGAAGTCCCGGAAGTTCCCGGAAAGTCCCCGTTGATCGGTTTGACTTAGGTTTGACCCGTTTGACTAGGGTTTGACCGAAAACATCCGAATTCACCAAAAAATTCCAAGAATATTTTGGATCATGTGAAAAGTACCAAAACGAGTTTTAAAAGATAATCCGACAAAAACGTCAACTCTTGGGAGCTCCCAGAGGTTCCCAGAACTTTCTGAAGATCCCAGGTTTGATCGATTTGACCTAAAAGTTGACTTCGAAACTGGAGTACCGTAACAATTTTCAAACATTTTTCATGGATACTAGAGATCAATAGCTTTCCAACGGTATATTGCACATAATTTATGGATTTAAAATGGATTTATTATGAATTTTCGAAGGTGAAAAAGGCGAGCAAATTAGCTTTTATCGTGAATACCGTAAAACTTTTCAAAGTGACCTGATTACAAAATATTTTATATAGAAAGTAGACTTCGATACCTTTCTAATGGTATATCACAAGCTCAGTTTGGAGTTCATACGCATTGTTTTGTGAATTTCGGATGAAATAGGGCCTTTTCGCGAATACCGGATCCTCTGGGGGCCTAAATATAATTTTCTGGGCATCTGAGGAACAGTGCCGCGGCGGCACTGGGCCATTACCGCGGTGGCACATGGTCAGTACCGCGGTGGCACTCAAACCTCGCAGAGTCCATTTTTGTAATTTATTTGGGGGTCCAATTTGATTAATTAAAAACCAAAACGATGTTGTTTTATGTTCACAGATGTTTGGGACCAATGAGAGCACTTTCTAAATCCAAAAACCTCCCCAAATTGGCCTATATAAACCCCCCATTGCTCTTCATTTGGGGTGGCCAAATGCAAAACTTGAGAAAGTTTTAGAGAGAAAGAGAGATAGAGATAGGTTTAGAAGAGAGAAAGGGAGCTTCTCCCACTGATTTTCTATAGAAAGTGAGTTCCAAACTCAAGTTCTTCCATCATCCTTCTATCTACTTCATCATCAATACACCCAACCACCATTTCTTTAAGCATTCATGAGTTAGGGAGCTACTTCCATGTCCAAATGTCAATATCTATGAGTGAAACACCAAGCTACAAGTCCAAAATCACATTGATTATCATCTATTGATTGTTATTTACTTGCTTGTTCATATTATGTTCATCTCTTCTTAATCTCATTTCTTTTTTTTTTCCTTTATTTACTTACTTGCTCTTCATCATCTAAATGATGACATGAAGTTTGAGGTGAGTGAATCCTTATGGATAGTAGCTTTTGACCTCAAAAACATGTTTAATAGATGCTGATTATAACTTCAATACCTCCAAGGTATCGCAGAAGTTATGTTCAAAATAAAATTGAATCTCTCCAATAATATTGGGGGTTCTTGATGATGAGTTTGACGTTGATATTCCAAGAGGTCATAATCTCTATTTGATGTTGAAAATATACTTTCAAAATCTCTATTTCAAAAACCCCTCTCAAACACTCTCATTTTGATCTCAAGAAAGAAAACTCAAGTTTTTCCCAAAATCTTTAAAACAGTGAGTCAAAACAGTGAATGATCTGAGCTCAAAGATTTCTCTAGAACTCAATACTCAATATATGGATGCAAGACTACTTGGAAAGTCTCCTAATCATTAGGGAACACCCATGATTTTTGGTTTGACTTGGAGATACATGGAAGGATCCCATTTTGGTCCAAACATTCTCTCCAGATATTCTGCCTTTGCTGTCACAGCAGCTTGGTTGACTTTCAACTTGCCTTACAGAAAACTTTTCTAAAAGGGGTGGTCCCAACTCATTTTTTCCTTGAACGTCAGTGTCTTAGGGAACTTTTTGTATAAAATGGGCCCCTAGATCTTTTGTTTTCATGTTCTAAGATATTTTAACATTTCAATTGACAGTACGAACTTTGTTTCTGAGTAACCTCTATTGTTCATATGATTTCTCTCAATCTGTAATATTTATTGATATGTCCAGAAATATACTGTAAAAGTCCAACCGCCACGTGGTCAGCAAATGGCCCGGATAGTCCGGAATGGGAGCATAGAGCTCGCATTCCTGAGGTGTCCAGCTATTACCGTCCGGGGTACTCAATAGCTCTGGTATGAGGCGTAGTGACTCCCCAGGAGGCGCGGCTCGGATCGCGTTTCCCCACCGTTTCCTTATGCGGCCATGACTCTATCAGGGAAGAATCAATGGTTTCCTAAACCACTTAGGAAGCTCTCCTAATATTGTGCAAATCTATTGTAGTTAGATTCGGCTTCCTAATCTAATTAACTTACCATGTAAGGGTGGACTCTTGTATCTATAAAAGAGCTCACCTACCCTCTATAAGGGGATCCGAAAATCAATTCTCTAAGCATACAAGCACTTACTAGAGAACTCACCACCTACACGCATACACCCGGCCGGTATTACTGGTAGTGCCGCCAATCTTTTGTTGGCTCACCAGGCCCGCCGGTGATCTGCTAGTGAGAGCGCATAGGCACAACCGTGGACGTAGGTCACCTAATTAACGGGGCCGAACCACATACAAATCCTTTTCTTACCTTATTTTTCGTTACATTCATTCATACCAAATTTCGGCATCATCAGTTTGGAGCCGTCTGTGGGAAAATCGACACAGTTTTCTCATGAACAAAAATCTTTGACTGATCAACATGCCGCCAAAGAAGGGTAAGAAAACCGCCGATTCAACCGGTCAGGAGGACCTGCAGATCGAGCCACGGGCTACCTCCATGACCACTGAACAGGTCATGGCGGCGCTGGAGCAACTCTTGGAGGGCCAGCTCCGGACACAACAACAGATAGAGGCGCTTATGGCCCAGCACGAAAAGGTGGTCGGGGACCACGAGAAAAGCCCTTCGTCAGAGAAGCAACCTGAAAAGAGCGTTCCTGGCCAAGGGCCCGCTCGGACACGCGAAAAAGCTCGATCTGCTCTAGTGTCCCAACCAGATCGAGAATGTCATGCAGAGGGAGAACGTAGCCAGGCTACTAAGCGCTCATAAAAAGGACCTCAGTACATGCCTCGCCGAGCGCGCCAGGTGGAAGACGCTAGGATCATCATTGACCGGCGGCGAGCTGTAAGGGGAGAAGCGTCCAGATGAAAAGCCCGGGAATCGGTCGATGATCCACCCGTCCTGAGCCAGGGAGATCTTAGACACAGGCTTTTCCGGACCCATAGCCGGGTATTATCCCCAAGGTCAACACGCTTCGAGGATGAGGCCTCGTCGTCTGACCCCACTTATCGCTCGAACACGAACAGGAGAATTGGGCATAATGACATCAAGGCCCAGGTCGAGGAGCTGCAGCAGCAGATCGAGAGGCTGAACCGCAAGTCCGGTCATGACCTCACGAACACAAAAACGGAGTCACTCTACACCGCCCGGGTGACACAGTTTCCAATTCTGAAGAAATTCAAACCCCCGCACCTTAGCTCATACGACGGCACGGGGAGTCCGGTGGACCACATCCGTACCTATAAGGCACAGATGGCACTGGTCACTACGACAGACGAGCTGCTGTGCCTGGCCTTCCCCAGTACTCTAAAGGGATCAGCCGCATAGTGGTTCCATGCCTTGAAGCCCCGGACGGTTGACAACTTCAAAACCCTCGACAAACTCTTCATCAGCTAGTTTGTCGGGATGCTAGACCGATCACAACCAGACACCCAGCTGCTAGCTGTCAAGCAGCAAAAGGGGGAATCTTTAAGGGAGTATGTGGATCGTTTCAACCAGCAGAGGCTCCTGATCCGCAACCTCAACGAGACGGCCGCAATTGCAAAGCGGGGGTATTTGTAAAATACAACCGCGCTAAAAGAAAGAATTGCATTAGTTTTGATCACAACTTCCCGTTTTATCTGCAATTTGAATTACAATGCTAGTTTTAGACAATATGATTAATCTATGATAAGTTGTATTGTTTTAGCTACTAGTTGTGCAGGTGAATGCTGCTGTATAAAAGACTGAAAGATTTGATAAAAAGGAGATGCTTTGTTTCAAAGAAGGAAGATTGAAGAAGAATTGCAGAGTTCGAGCGATCGACATAGTTCGAGCGATCGGGGTTTCGATCGATCGACGGAAGTTCAAGCGCTCGAACATTCAACATGTTCGATCGATCGCGAAAGTTTCGATCGATCGAAAGTCCCTTTTATCAGATTATACGCGCATGCAGCAGTTGCGGGTTTTTAACCCTAGCTCTTAGGTTTACTATATATCTTCTTGTTGTATACGTCCAGAGGAGACGCCCAACTTTGTTTTATCAGTTTTAGATAGAGAAGAGAGAGTTTTTCTTTGTTTTTTTTAGGTTTCATTGAAGATTAAGCATTGTGAACTAGATTTCTTTAGTTAATACAAGTTATCTTCATTCCAGGTTCTTGATCTATTGTTTATTTGTTTTCTGCACTTAGTTAATCGTAGTATACTTATTAATCTCGAGTAGTTTTATGTTAATTAGATCGTACTCACTAGTTTTATAGTTTTAATGCAAAACTTTCAAACAAACATCGTTTCAATGAACTTTTACGTTAAATATCAATCTGTGGTACTCCAGACAATGTCTGAGTAGTCCTAGGGTTGGGAAATCGCGATGAAATCGTGATTTCTGGCCTCTGCCATGCAATATTTTTTTTCCCTGTGTTCGATCGATCGAAAGTATGTCGATCGATCGAGACAGTGACTTAGTCGAGCGATCGAGGAAATATCGATCGATCGAGAGATGAAGATATTCGATCGATCTAAAGCGCGTCGATCGATCGAGGATTCTGATTCTTGAGAACACCCAAAACAGTATTCTAAGACTTTCTGTTTTAAGGATTTGTTATCAAATTGTCCCTAAATGCTCAGTTTGTCAAAACAGTCTTTAAACTTAAGGCCTTAAAGCATTTTCTTTCAATATATTTTGCAAACCACCCTCAATGCTAACACCATTGTAGGTGAGAGTCTTAACTATTGGATTAAACCGTCTTCATGTATTTCAAACTTAATTGTGATGATGTAGTCCCGGTCATGAAAGGGCTATTGATTCTATATCTTTAGAGAAGTACAGAATACTGTAGTAGGTGTACTCCTTTGAGCTTAAATGCAATTGCATGGTAGAAGGTTAGGTCACGGTGGATTCGCGTAATCCCAACACTTTCTTTTATTAAGAAGAACCGTTTCTTTTAGAATCTTGCTTAGTTAGTTAATCGTTAGTTAGTTAATCGTTAGTTAAGTTAATTTAGTTGTCTTTAATTCTAGTAGTTGTTAACTGTGGAACTTTGTGTTCTACACTTCATTTTAAATATTGATTTTTGTTTTCTTTTTAGAGTCTAATCTAGGTAGTTTAATTCAACACCTTCCCTGTGGGATCGACCTGGACTTAATCCAGTTACTACTTGCACGTCTACCTACACTTGGGTATTGCACACAAGCGCACACAGAAAAATATTCGTGTCAAGTTTTTTTGGCGCCGTTGCCGGGGAAGACGACGAGTTAATTCTTAGATTACCTCAATCTCTCTTCATCTATTTCTCTTTTTGTTTTCTTTATTCTTTAGTTCTCTAGGTAAACCTTCACCCTAGGGACTCTCCTAGTTCATGTCCGAGAATTCTATCGAAGGATTCTTTGGAAATCCATTCTACTGCTCTGACTCTGATAGTTCCATCAACCCGATTATCACTCCAACTGCATCAATGGATGATCATCAGAGTGAAAACGGTGACAATGTTGTGGTGCCAATCGATGAGGCACTCCGTCCTCTTTGCGATCTTATGCAACCAGAACATGCACCTACGCCCTCTTGCATTCAAATCCCACCACACAATGGCGAATTTCAGTTTCGCAATGGGATGATTCAATTGCTTCCCACTTTTCATGGGATGGAAAGCGAGAAGGCGTATTTACATGTCACCGATTTCGAGGATGTTTGCAAAACATTCTCGCAAAATTGTCCTAGGGAGGTGACGCATTTAATGCTATTCCCCTTCACTTTGAAAGATAAAGCGAAGGCGTGGCTTCACTCCCAAAAGCCTAATTCAATTTTCACCTGGCATGCGATGAGCACCGCATTTCTGAAGAAATTCTATCCTACTCGCATGACCACAGATCTTCAGCGTCAAATTAATTCCTATAAACAAAAGAGCAATGAAACCTTCACACAAGCGTGGGAGCGTTTCAAAGATTTGCTTCTCTCATGCCCACACCATGGGTTTGAGAAATGGCGAACGATCAGCTTCTTTTATCAGGGATTAAATGGTGAAACAAAGAAGTTGGTGGAAACAATGAGCTCTGGGCCATTTCTGCGAAAAAACACTGAAGAGGCTGAGGCCCATTTCGAATGGTTAGCTGAATACGCTCATGAATGGTCAAATTCTGACAATATCTCACGATCACAGATATCCTGTGTAGAAGAGAAAAGCTTATATCAGCTAACCAATGAAGATCGCCTCATGACTAAGTATGCAGAGCTAGCAAAGAAGGTGGAAGAGTTAAGCATGAAAGGAGAGAGTTCTAGGCAAGTCATGCCTGAAGAACCATGTGGCACATGCAACATGTTGGGACATACAACTCAGTATTGTCCTAATGTGCCATATTTTCAAGAGCAAGCCCCTGTAGAGATGAATGCCATGCAAGGTTTTCGAGGGGCGGGGAATTCCAATAATACTTTTCAAAGTAATAATAGATGGAATCACCCCGGTTTTGATTGGAGAAACAATGCTGGAGCCCAAAATCAATATCAACAGCAGCCCTACAACAATAATCAGTATCAAGGGCAAAACAATAGGCCGCCCCAGCATTACAATCAAAACAGAACTAATAATTACAATCAAGCTCAACCCTCTAATGCACCACAAACCAATGCCTATGTGCCCCCGCACAAGAAGGTACAAGAGGAGGAGCCACTTGCTAATGCCAATCTAACGCAGCAACTCATCCAAATGATGAGTAAAATGTCTGCCACTTTAGAGAGGATAGATGCACGGCAAGAGAGCTCAGGAGGAACATTCCCTGCCCAACCACTTCCGAACCCCAAGGGACATAACAATGGTCCTAATAATCAAGAACATGCTAAAGCTGTGACCACACTGAGAAGTGGAAAAGTCATAGAAAAAGGCATACCTCTGTCCACTCCCGAAGTGTACAAAGAAGGGGAAGTGTTGGATGAAGAAGTTGAGCTACCATCTACTCGAGAGGAGGAGCCGTCTACTAATGACGAACCAATAAAGGAAAACCTTGAAGCTCCTAGAGTAGAAGAAGAAGTTGAGCGAAGGCCGGGAAAGGAATCTGTTAAGGAAGAACCACCAAAATGCCCCTTTCCTGCACCTTATCCTCAACGGTTGAAGAAACCCAAGAATGAGACGAAGAATCAGGAGTTTTTGGAATTGTTTAAGCAAGTTAAGATTAACCTTCCACTCCTAGATGCTATCAAGCAGGTGCCGGCTTATGCAAAGTATCTCAAAGATCTATGCACGGTCAAGAGGAGGCAAAGCGTGAAGAAACATGCTTATGTCGCGTGCCAAGCTAGCGCGATCATTCAAAACGAGTTGCCTCCAAAACTCAAAGATCCCGGTACACCTACTGTCTCATGCAGAATTGGGAATCAAAAGATAGACAACGCACTCCTTGATTTAGGAGCAAGCGTGAATCTGCTGCCATATTCAGTCTATAAACAGCTAGGGTTGGGTGAACTCAAACCCACTCGAGTTGCTTTGCAGTTGGCAGACAGATCCGTGAAGTACCCTAGAGGGGTATTAGAGGACGTCCTGGTCCAAATAGACTCGTTTGTATTTCCGGTGGATTTTGTGATATTGGACACGGAACCTGTGTCTAATCCTGGTGCACATATCCCGGTTATCTTTGGACGGCCGTTCCTCAACACCATCGATGCCACAATCAAAATTAGAAGTGGTATCATGACAATCGTATTCGGGAACATGACATTGAATGTCAAGATCTTTTCTAATCCCCGACCTGAAGAATACGATGATGAGGAGGAAGTCCATTATATAGACACGGTTATTGAAGATGAAGTTGATTTGGTCGACTACAAAGATCCTTTGGAAGTTGTGATGACACAATTTGGCGATAACTATCAGCCTGAAGAATCAACTCCATTGGATGCTGACCTAAATCAGACGTGTCTTATGATGGATACGATAGAGGAGGATAGAGCCGATTGCATGTGGGTCATGCCATATGAACAACTGCCTCCTAAAACCAAATTGGTAATGCCCTCTAGTTTCCAGTTCCCGGAGTTAGAATTGAAGGAGCTCCCAAAAGAGCTGAAATATGCATTCCTAGGAACCGGAAAAACTTATCCTGTAATTATTTCATCAGCTTTAACTCATGAACAGGAAAGAAAGCTAGTGGATATGCTGAAAAAGCATAAGGATGCTATGGGATGGACAATTGCTGACCTCAAAGGCATAAGCCCATCCATATGCACGCATAAGATATATCTGGAGGAAGACGCCAAACCCTCAAGGCAAATGCAAAGGCGTCTGAATCCCAACATGCAAGAAGTGGTTAAGAAGGAAGTGCTTAAACTACTTGATGTTGGGATGATATATCCAATATCTGACAGTCCTTGGGTTAGTCCTACCCAAGTAGTTCCAAAGAAAGCGGGCATAACGGTCATTCCGAACAAAGAAGGTGAATTAGTACCGACACGTGTCCCCACTGGATGGAGAATGTGTATTGATTACAGGAAGCTAAATACTGTGACCCGAAAGGATCATTTTCCTTTGCCATTCATGGATCAAATGCTGGAACGAGTGGCGGGTCATAAGTACTACTGCTTCTTAGATGGATACAGTGGGTATAATCAAATTGAGATTGCTCCTGAAGATCAGGAGAAAACCACGTTCACGTGTCCATTCGGTACTTTCGCCTACCGACGAATGCCATTTGGCTTATGTAATGCACCGGCTACATTTCAGCGGTGCATGCTAAGCATCTTTAGTGATATGGTCGAAAACATCCTTGAAGTTTTCATGGATGACTTTTCAGTATTCGGCCATAGCTTCGAGGATTGCCTCAGCAATCTCGAACAGGTTTTAATGAGGTGTGAGGACAAACACCTAGTCTTGAATTGGGAGAAGTGTCACTTTATGGTGACCAAGGGTATAGTTCTAGGCCACATAATATCCGATGAAGGAATCCAAGTGGATAAGGCTAAGATCGACATAATCTCAAACCTACCCGTCCCCCGTACAGTGCGAGACATTCGTTCATTTTTGGGGCATGCGGGTTTTTATCGTCGATTTATCCAGAATTTCAGTGCAATCTCTCGACCCCTTTGTCAACTTCTTGTCAAAGATGCACCTTTCGAATGGTCAGAGAGTTGCCAGAAGTCCTTCGAGGATTTAAAAGATCTCCTCACCTCCGCACCTATAATACAGGCACCCGACTGGAGTTTGCCTTTTGAATTAATGTGCGATGCTAGTGATTACGCCATTGGCGCAGTCCTAGGCCAGAGGAAGGACAATAAGCCGCATGTGATATACTATGCCAGCCGAACCTTAAATGAAGCTCAAATGAATTACACTACTACTGAAAAGGAGCTGCTGGCCGTAGTATTCGCTCTGGACAAGTTTAGGTCTTACCTGATAGGGTCGCCAATCGTCTGCTTTACAGATCATTCGGCCCTCAAGTATCTTTTGTCAAAGAAAGACGCTAAACAACGGCTTATCCGCTGGATACTCTTACTCCAAGAGTTTGATTTAACAATCAAGGACAAGAAAGGAGTAGAGAATGTGGTTGCGGATCATTTATCCCGGTTGACTTTTACCGATAACACTGAATCCCAATTCATTAAAGAAGAGTTCCCAGATGAACAGCTACTGGCAGTAAGTAGTCTGCCTTGGTATGCTGATGTGGTAAACTACCTGGTCACGGGTGAAACACCGACCCATTGGTCGAATCAAGATAGGAAACGGTTCCTCTCGTTTGCACGCCATTTTTTCTTTGATGACCCATACCTTTTCAAATACTGTGCTGATCAGGTCATCAGGCGTTGCGTACCCAACGAGGATATAACCGTTATCTTAGCGTCATGCCATTCTGAGGCATGCGGTGGCCATTTTGCGTCGCAGAAGACCGCACAAAAAGTGTTGCAAAGCGGTTTTTACTGGCCCACAGTCTTCAAAGATGCTTATTCCTTTTGTAAGACATGCCAACGCTGTCAAAAGCTTGGAACCATTTCTAAAAGGAATTCTATGCCTCTAACCCCTATCATCACAATTGAAATATTTGATTGTTGGGGCATAGATTTTATGGGCCCATTTCCCAAGTCGAATAACTGTGAGTACATACTCCTTGCTGTGGAGTATGTATCGAAATGGGTAGAAGCGATACCAACGAGACGAAATGACCACAGAACGGTCATGTCATTTCTTAGAGAACATATTCTGTCTCGTTTTGGTACTCCGAAAGCTTTACTAAGTGACCAAGGCAAGCATTTCTGCAATAGGCCCTTGGAGTCACTTCTCAAGAAATACGGAGTCCATCATAAAATCGCTCTTGCTTATCATCCACAGTCAAATGGGCAAGCAGAATTGGCTAACCGAGAAATCAAGCATATTCTCGAGAAAACGGTTAGTTCCAATCGAAAAGACTGGGCATACAAATTGACTGACGCGTTATGGGCATACCGTACTGCCTATAAGACGAATCTTGGAATGTCCCCGTATAGACTAGTTTACGGGAAAGCTTGCCACCTTCCGGTTGAAATTGAACATAAAGCTTATTGGGCGACACGCTCATTGAACTTTGATATTCAAGAGGGAGGTCAGCTACGCAAGCTCCAACTTGCAGAGCTAGAGGAAATACGACGAGATGCGTATGACTCTGCAAAGTTGCATAAGGAAAAGTTGAAGGCTCGACACGATCGTACGATTTTTCGTAAATCATTTGAGCCAGGGCAGAAAGTGTTGCTGTATGACTCTCGCCTCCATCTTTTCCCAGGAAAACTCCGTTCCCGGTGGACAGGCCCGTTCATCGTAAAGACTGTTTTTCCACATGGGGCGGTTGAGATTGTCAATCCCAAGAACGATGAGTGTTTCAAGGTCAATGGCCAAAGATTGAAGCCGTTCTTGGAGAATTTTCGCACTGAAGTGGAGCACATCCAGCTGGATGAGCCCACCTATTTCACCACTTAAAAATCTCAAGTGGAATTCCAACTTGTTGTTGTATTTCTTTTCTTTCCTTGCACTTTAGTTCTTTCTTTCTTTTGTGTTTAGTTGTTTTTTCTTTCGTAATTGTGATTTAGTTCTAATCCATTATTCCTTAAACCACTCTGCTGCAGGTGAATATGCGAGGAGATGATGTCCATTCTATTGGTTCATGGGCTGATTCCGAGTGTTGTTGTGGCACCTGGACTGAGGGTGAACCCACGCCCTGCCCCTTGCATCCTTATGATCCTGAGGTTCACACTCGAATCAATGGTTCCATCGGATATATCCCATTCGACCCTGCTCTCCTGGACATCAATCCGTTTGAAAATATGGATTTTCCTAATGAGGAGGAGTTGGATGACGAAGACGACCTGTACATGGGGAGAATGGTGGATGATGCCCTCATGGCCCAATGGGAAAACGATGATATGTGGGAGCCATGGGAAGATCATATCCTCCAGGATGTCGTCCCAGAACGCCACAATGCCGTCTTTGTTTTCGTGGATGATTTCCTCATGCTTGAGTTGGTCCCATACCGCTATGTGCACTTGAGCTATTTGCTTTTCAGGCTTCAATGCCCCTTGCCTGCTAGTGCATTTTGGGAATCTCTGCCGATAGTGAGGTTGGAACTTGGTCATTTTTCTGTGTTTTGTTTGTTTCTGTTCCTTGTTTTTCCTTTCGTATTGTATTTCTTTTGTTCCGTTATCTTGTTGTCGTTTTGTTTATTTTATGATTTTTGTTTTTCTTTTCTTTGTCAGGATTGTCACTATGAATCTTCCGTACCCACCTATTTTCCTTCCACATCAGCTCTTTCATGGCTTATACATTCAACGGCCACAGACTCCGCCACAAGAGGAATGTCCATTGCGCAATATCACTCCGTTATCTCTATCTCCATGCGGATCACCTCTTGATAATGCTATCACTTCCTTAGAGACTCCAGATTTGTTCGATGATGTCCTTGCTGCTTTCCGACTATTCTGGGAAAGGGAATCATCGAGCCTGGACTCCGTTTTTGAAGATTTGGTGCGGCATGAAGCAATTGTGGAAGAGGATCTTTTCACACTCGAAGAATAGTGCCACCCTCCAGTTGTTTTCATTCATTTCCTTTTATGTTTAGCAATTGGAGTGTAATCTTTGACAGACATGTTTTTGGTTTTAGTTTTATTTTAGTTTTCTTTAGTTAAATAAGGTTTAAGTACCAATTGGGAGGCAATACTGTGTAGTTTGGATGGTTTTAAAAGGTTTTATTTCTATCAAATTGCAATTTTTCTAGTGTAAGGATGAGTTTTTGGCTTACAGGCCCTGTTTATGCACTGTTTTTTCTTTCTGCTGTTTGTCCAGAATATTTTAGATCTGTTGGGGGTACTTATTTCATCCATTCTGTGATATCTTGGAATTTCCAAGTTCGATCGATCGAATGTATCTCGATCGATCGACGATTTTTTATCCTCGATCGCTTGAACACTTTCAATCGATCTAAGTTTCGATCGATCGAACAATCTCGATCGATCGAGCTTTGTATTTAACCGAGGCTTCCAGCGTACATTTCCTCAGTATTTTCATCTCCTTCATCACTCTCGAGCGATTGAGCGCAGAGGAGCACACCCGTGGCGATTTTTGGTCTCCCTTCATTCCACTCGGTTATTCAAGGAGCTCTCCCTCCCCAGATCATCACCCTCCACTCCGGCATCCTCACCACTACACGCAACTCGAGGTAAGACCTCGAGTTCCCCTCTCGTTTCACTTGTTTCCATTTCTTGAGGGCGTGCCCCCATTGTGTTTTTAGGCCTCTTCTTTTCTTATTTGTCGTGTTTTTGTTTGTGTTTGGGGCCGTTTCTGTTCTCGGAAATGGTTCCCGCACATTCGCTGTTCTCGATCGATCGAGATAGGTTCGATCGCTCGAACCTTGCACATTCTCAATCGATCGAAATAGTTTCGAGCGCTCGAACTTTGCCTTTTCTCAATCGATCGAACATTGTTCGATCGCTCGAACTCCAACAGTTTCACTTTCTTTTCATTTTTGTCTTGTTTTGATTTCTTTTCTGTTTCTCTTCTATTTTCAGGGGCCCACAATGAACCCTGTTACGGGTTACCACAGGGAGAAGCCCTTTGACCTTGCTATTCCTGATCCGATCCCACACCATGGCTTCCGGAACACCCCCGACCGCCAGTGGTTCACGAGATATTTTCAGACTAGGCCGGTCATGCTAGAGCGACCACTCGAGACAGTCTGGCTCGATATCCCCTGGTTCCTCGCCCGCATCCAGGCCATGCCACACTGGTACGATTTGCTCTCTCGGGCAAAGAGAGTGAATCTCGCATGGATTCGCGCAGCTTGCGCGACGATGATCAGAGATCCCGGTGCCGCATTCACACTACGATCATTCTTTCGCGGCCGGGAGATCGTGTTCAGCCCTGCTACCGTTTCCGCTGCTATTGGAGTCCCTGAGGTGCCTGATTGTGTTTGCCCACACCGTGACGGTACACCAGTGCTCTCACCCACTGCTGTGATCCGAGAGCTTACTGGAGGTGCATTACCGAGCTGGGATGGTAGGGCACTGATTGCTGATATTTACTTGACCGATGATTACCATATGCTCCACCTCGCATTGAGCAACTGTTTATTGGTCACCTCCTACCGGGAGAAGATTGCCCCCTGGTATGCTCATGTGTTATATGCCATAGGGACGGGGTTGCCTGTTTGTTTGCCTCGCTTATATATTGACTTCATGAGGCACCCCACTCGCTACACTGCTGCCAAGAAGCACCTGAAAGGTGCTTGGGCTATACACAGAGTGATTGAGCATGCTGGCCTCCTTCCCTTACCTGGCGATGCGACATCACAGGCTCGCAGTCGTTTTGGTGAGGCTGCTTCTCGCCGCTCAGATGCTCAGAGGAGGAGAAGAAAGGGCAAGGGGAAGGCGAAAGTTGGAGGGAAGAGGAAGAGAGCTGATGGCACCGATACTGAGGGTGCGGCTTCTGGGACGCCCACTGAGGCTGAGGAGCCAGATTCGGAGGAGGATGATCCCGTTCAGGAGGTGGCACGTTTTGAGCTGAGACAGAGATCTCAGGCTCCAGCCCAGGGAGAGTCGTCATCTGCGCCTCCCCCGACTATTCACGATCTATTATTGGAGGAGAGGGAGGCACGGATGCGGCTTGAGGGTAAGATTGATCATATCTCTACCCTGCTGACTACACTGCTGGTCAAGCTTGGGTTTGACCCGTTTGTGCCCCCATCTGCTGCCACTGCACCACCACCTGCTGCTGATCCATCCCCTACTGTTGTTCCTGTTACCACTGCTGCTGATCCATCATCATCCGCTCCATCCACGACCGATCTTCCATCTACTTCTGCTGATATTCCGCCAGCTACCGTTCAGCCACCGCCTGTTCCCATCGACATCCCGTCTGATGTGGCTGAGGATGCTCCGTCTGGAGTTGATTAGTATTCTTAGGGGAGGTGGTGTTTCTGTATTTATGTTTTTTTTTGTTTTGTGGTTGTTTTTGGTATGTATGGATATTACTACTGATATTTCATTTCTCTTCATTCCAGTGGTTAATGTTGTTTGGATCATAGTTTTACTTGTTTTATCTATTGATCTGTTGTTTTGGAGATTGTGTTTTATATTTCTATGCCAGGTTGCTATGCTTCGTATCATCGCGTTACACTATACAGGTGATACCTATCTATTTTAATTGTTGAAAATCAACTTCTGGGACTATGTTGTTTTCAGTTGGGGGTAGGAGATAATAGATAGGTATACACCCGTGACGATTTAGTTTTGCACTTGGATATGCTTTAAATTTAAGAACACAGTTTGTTAAAATTTTGAAATTTTGAAATTTTATTGGATCGTATTGATAGAATAACTCTGAATACTCTCTCCTGCTGGTTAATTAGGCAATGATACATTTGTAGTATTCTTATCTTTTTATGGATTAAATCCACGCGTTTTCTGTATCACTGAAATAAATTGCATTTGTAAAGCTAGTATGTACCCAATATTTGTGCACACTAATTGACAGCCATGTAGAAAACCTGAAAATTGAGTTAAAATGAATATTGTACGAAAAGAACAAGTAGTGGAAGCTAATAACCCTTTGTGAGCTTTTGAGCTAATCTTCATTTCTGAGGGAATTCTCATACATTGTCGAATGGTTTTTCTTGCATATACTGGTGAATTCGTTGTTAAGTCTCAGTTTTCGTTAAAAGTTTTGACTGCTTGTTAGAGGAGAATGTTCAGGATTTACCAATTAAACTCAATGAACACTTAAGTGCTAAAAATTGAAAGTTGAGAAAATGATTCAAGCCATCGTATTACCCATTCCTTTACTTAATATAACCCACCTACATTCATTGCTTCGTTTCACCCCTTGATCCCACCTCAGATAAATATTTCCAATAAAAATCACAAGAATCCAAATCCTTGATTTATACCTTGACCTCATCGAACTGTTTGATAAATTTTATTGAGAATGAGTCATCAAAGTATGTGAAATGGAAGGAAGTTGTTGTGGGACATTCCAAAAAAAAAAAAAAAAAAAAAAAAAAAAAAAAAAAAAAAAAAAATATGATGATGAATGAAGGAGTTATATATATAAAAAAAAAAAAAAAAAAAAAAAAAAAAAAAAAAAAAAGCATATGAAATGAATGGGAGATTGGGTGGAGAAAAGAATGAAGAATAAAAAGAGAAGTGGAAATTCCATCACATACTAAAAAAAAAAAAAAAGCACACTCTTCTCTACAACACCCCCACCTACCAAATAAAAGCCATAATTCAAAGTCTTGAAGATTCTCAACAATTGATTTGAACATGGAAGTGTGAGTTGAGTTATCCACGGTATTTCGCTCCTCTAGTAAGTAGTATTCCGTTCATGAGACTATACACTCTTAAATGTCCGTTTTTCATAGAGTCAGGTATGAAAGCATTAGCACTTAGAATATCATCTTTATCAAAGCTTTCATACTATGTGCGATCATTATAAAGCAAGTTACTGAGAGACGTTGTTTGTGAGTGTGACCAATGTGAGAATTGAGCTAAAACTGCAAGTTGCCCAAGTACGATAATCTAGATAACTCTTAATAAGGGTTGGGCGCATGGTTGTTGATTCCACACACACACGGGTGCATGATGGTAATACATTTGTATATTTTACTTGGTAATATAGGGGAACATGTGGATCTCTTTCATGGGTTGATAGAGGATATTATATCCTTGTAGAGTTGAATTAACAGTTTAATGGGGGGGAGATGTCATAAGTGATTCTAAATCTTTTTGAGCGTAAAAATTGGAGAATTTTGTGGGTATATTCACTGCAAACCCTCACGAGACAACACTCGTCCACTAGGGGGAACCTAGGGGTTTAACGGCTTGTTGCATTCGCTAAATGCAACCGCGATTCCTGCGAAAGTGAGTTAGGATTTTTTTTCTCTCTATTTTAGTTTAGGTTGTTTCTAGTTTTCCTTTGTTTTCTTAGTTGTGGTAGTATTAGTTTAGGAGTTTTTATTTTATTTTATTTTCGCTTTATCGCTAGGGACTAGCAATAAGCTAGTTGGGGGTTGTGCAAAGCGGGGGTATTTGTAAAATACAACCGCGCTAAAAGAAAGAATTGCATTAATTTTGATCACAACTTCCCGTTTTATCTGCAATTTGAATTACAATGCTAGTTTTAGACAATATGATTAATCTATGATAAGTTGTATTGTTTTAGCTACTAGTTGTGCAGGTGAATGCTGCTGTATAAAAGACTGAAAGATTTGATAAAAAGGAGATGCTTTGTTTCAAAGAAGGAAGATTGAAGAAGAATTGCAGAGTTCGAGCGATCGACATAGTTCGAGCGATCGGGGTTTCGATCGATCGACGGAAGTTCAAGCGCTCGAACATTCAACATGTTCGATCGATCGCGAAAGTTTCGATCGATCGAAAGTCCCTTTTATCAGATTATACGCGCATGCAGCAGTTGCGGGTTTTTAACCCTAGCTCTTAGGTTTACTATATATCTTCTTGTTGTATACGTCCAGAGGAGACGCCCAACTTTGTTTTATCAGTTTTAGATAGAGAAGAGAGAGTTTTTCTTTGTTTTTTTTAGGTTTCATTGAAGATTAAGCATTGTGAACTAGATTTCTTTAGTTAATACAAGTTATCTTCATTCCAGGTTCTTGATCTATTGTTTATTTGTTTTCTGCACTTAGTTAATCGTAGTATACTTATTAATCTCGAGTAGTTTTATGTTAATTAGATCGTACTCACTAGTTTTATAGTTTTAATGCAAAACTTTCAAACAAACATCGTTTCAATGAACTTTTACGTTAAATATCAATCTGTGGTACTCCAGACAATGTCTGAGTAGTCCTAGGGTTGGGAAATTGCGATGAAATCGTGATTTCTGGCCTCTGCCATGCAATATTTTTTTTCCCTGTGTTCGATCGATCGAAAGTATGTCGATCGATCGAGACAGTGACTTAGTCGAGCGATCGAGGAAATATCGATCGATCGAGAGATGAAGATATTCGATCGATCTAAAGCGCGTCGATCGATCGAGGATTCTGATTCTTGAGAACACCCAAAACAGTATTCTAAGACTTTCTGTTTTAAGGATTTGTTATCAAATTGTCCCTAAATGCTCAGTTTGTCAAAACAGTCTTTAAACTTAAGGCCTTAAAGCATTTTCTTTCAATATATTTTGCAAACCACCCTCAATGCTAACACCATTGTAGGTGAGAGTCTTAACTATTGGATTAAACCGTCTTCATGTATTTCAAACTTAATTGTGATGATGTAGTCCCGGTCATGAAAGGGCTATTGATTCTATATCTTTAGAGAAGTACAGAATACTGTAGTAGGTGTACTCCTTTGAGCTTAAATGCAATTGCATGGTAGAAGGTTAGGTCACGGTGGATTCGCGTAATCCCAACACTTTCTTTTATTAAGAAGAACCGTTTCTTTTAGAATCTTGCTTAGTTAGTTAATCGTTAGTTAGTTAATCGTTAGTTAAGTTAATTTAGTTGTCTTTAATTCTAGTAGTTGTTAACTGTGGAACTTTGTGTTCTACACTTCATTTTAAATATTGATTTTTGTTTTCTTTTTAGAGTCTAATCTAGGTAGTTTAATTCAACACCTTCCCTGTGGGATCGACCTGGACTTAATCCAGTTACTACTTGCACGTCTACCTACACTTGGGTATTGCACACAAGCGCACACAGAAAAATATTCGTGTCAGCAATCATGGCCTTCTGTTCGGGAGTTCAACACACCAAGGTGGCCACGTCGTTTCATCGTAACCGACCACCAACCCTGGTCGAGCTCTCGGAAAGAGTTGGAAAGTATATAGATACCGAGGAGTTTTTCAAGGCGAAACGCGCCAGCTAGGCGGGAGATGAATCCCCAAAAGCCAAGCGCAAGCGCGAGGGATCCGACAAGGGTCCGGGAAAGAAGCCAAAGCAAGATCAGAGAGATGCTAGGGGCCAGCCCCCAACGGCTTTTACACCCCTTTCCCGACCTATTCATGAGGTGATGGCCGCCGCAGAGGCACGGAGGCTGCTTCCGCAGCCAGCCAAACTCAGAGCCCCGCCCGGTAAGAGAAATCGGGATAAGTTTTGCCGTTATCACAGGGATTATGGCCACAAAACGGAGGACTGCTTTAAATTGAAGATAGCGATCAAGAAGCTGATCGAGCAGGGACATCTTGCCGAGTTTGTCACAACGGACAGACGGCCCCGGCAGGATGCCCAAGCTCCTGGTCAGCCCTCGCCACCACTTGGTCTCATCCACGTGATCTCTGGAGGGACGTCAGGCGGAGGCAATTCACAGTCGGCCCGGAAGAGGCATGCCTGGGCGTCCCGATCGGACGTCTGGCAAGTCCAATCCACCGACTCCTCCCCAACCGACGTCCTAACGTTCTCGTCCGACGACATACAGGGCCTCCACTGCCCCCATGATGACCCGCTAGTAGTGACGCTTTCTATAGCTAACTACATGGTCCAGAAGGTGCTGGTGGATACGGGCAGCTCTTCCGACATCATGTTCATCACGGCATTCGATCAACTCGGAATAACCAGGGATCAGCTCCGGCCGGTCGCCACTCCCCTGGTTGGATTTAATGGCTCCAGCACACAACCGCTCGGCACAGTCGAGCTCCTGGTTCTCAGGGGAACCTACCCACAACAAGTTTCCGTGCTGACTAGTTTTGTGATAGTGGAGGCCCCATCGGCCTATAACGTCATCCTCGCAAGGCCGACCCTCAACAGGGCCCGAGCGGTTGTCTCCACATACAGCTTAACCGTAAAATTCCCAACTCCCCATGTGCCTGGATGTTTGCGAGGAGACCAGACCTCCGCTCGAAGTTGTTACGTTAACTCGTTACGCGGGGGGGCAATCGCGGAAACGCTAAATGTCCAAGAAATGGACCCCCGGGATCAGAGCGACATGATAGGACCAATGGAGGAGCTGGAGCAAGTTGTACTGGATCCTGAGCACCCAGGCCTCACGATCAACATAGGAGCACTGTCGGAGCCCGCCTTGAAGGAAAAGTTGACCCAGTTCCTGAGGCAAAACTAGGACATTTTCGCTTGGAGTCATGAGGACAAGCCCGAGATTGATCCCCGGGTAATGTCCCATCATCTCAATGTCAGCCCGGACTGCCGCCCAGTGAAGCAGAAGCGAAGGGGCATGGCGCCTGAGAGACAAAAGGCAGTGAGTGAGGAGGTCGAGAAACTCCTAAAGGCAAACTCTATCCGGGAGGTCCACTATCCCGATTGGCTGGAAAATGTTGTCTTGGTCAAGAAGAGCAATGGGAAGTGGAGAATGTGCATAGACTTCACCGACCTTAACAAGGCCTGCCCCAAGGACTGCTACCCGTTGCCTAGGATAGATCTCCTTGTCGACTCAACAATAGGCCACTCACTCCTCTCTTTCATGGATGCCTACTCGGGGTAATATCAGATCAGCATGTACCCCGGGGATGAAGAGAAGACAACGTTCATAACCGATCAGGGTACGTATTGTTATAAAGTCATGCCGTTCGGCCTCAAAAATGCCGGGGCTACCTACCAGTGCCTGGTCAATCTCATGTTCAAAGATCTCATCGGAAAATCCATAGAAGTATACGTGGACGATCTCCTGGTGAAAAGCCGGGACGAGCCCGACCACCTTGAGCATCTGGCCGGGGCCTTCAGCATTTTGAGGAAGTTCAAGATGAGATTGAATCCGGCCAAATGCACCTTTGGTGTCTCATCCGGCAAGTTCCTCGGTCATTTAGTCAGCAGACGGGGAATAGAAGCAAACCCCGACAAGATCAGAGCTATCTTCAACATGCGGTCACCCAGATCAACAAAGGAAGTTCAACGCCTAGCCGGACGGGTGGCCGCACTGAACAGATTCATGTCCCGAGCCACCGACCGGTGTCTCCCATTCTTCAAAATCCTCCGCAAAGCGTTCCAATGGTCGAAAGAGTGTGAGGAAGCATTGCAGGAACTCAAGAAATACCTGGCCTCTTTCCCTCTACTGTCAACGCCCATACCCGGAGAGGAATTATTCCTGTATTTGGCGGTGTCACCGTCGGCGGTTAGCTCGGCGCTTATTCGGGAAGAGCACGGGATACAGTTCCCAGTGTACTACACCAGCCGGGCGTTGCAAGGCGCAGAAAGCCGATACTCCCGCATTGAGAAATTGGCCTTCGCCCTCATCACCTCAGTCCGAAGGCTCTGCCCGTACTTCCAGGCCCATGCCATTGTAGTACTGACCGATCAGCCCCTCCGTAAAATCCTCTCTTAGTCAGACACATCCGGGAGGCTCGTCAAGTGGGCTTTGGAGTTGGAAGAGTTTGAAGTAACTTACCGACCCCGGACGACCATTAAGGGACAAGCCGTCGCAGATTTTCTGGTCGAGTTTACGTATCCAGAAGACCCGGTCGAAGAACCCGAGCCTCCAGCCTTACCACCCGGATTGCACTCTGGCATCCCAACTTGGGTACTACATGTCGATGGCTCTTCTAACCAGCATGGCAGTGGGGCTGGGATCATCCTGACAACCCCCGATGGCATCCAACTTGAATATGCTCTAAGGTTTGGGTTTCGTGCCTCCAATAACGAGGTCGAGTACGAAGCCCTCTTGGTCGGGTTACAGTTAGCCATCTCAATGAGTGCGCAACAGGTCCAGGGCTACAGCGACTCCTAGCTCGTGGTCAATCAGGTAAACCAAGAATACGAAGCGCGGGAAGACAGCATGGTAGCCTACTTGGCCCTCGTTCGGGCGATTTCCAACCAGCTCTGAGGATTCTCCATCACTCGGATACCTAGAGAAGAAAACACCCAAGCTGACCGGCTAGCTCGCCTCGCCTCATCATCTAAGTCAGACTTGCCTGGGATAAGGATACAATTCCTACCCGAGCCAAGTGTGATCAACTCAGAGGGCATGGAGGTCGACCCGGTCACTCTGGGACCCAGTTGGATGGATCCAATCGTGACATTCTTGACAACAGGAGGGCTACCGGACGACAAAGAGGAAGCAAGGCGGGTCAAGTACCGGGCGGCACGATACCACATTCTCGACGGCGTCCTCTACAAGAGGGGGTTCACCATCCCATACCTCCGCTGTGTTCACCCTACGTAAGTTCAAGCAATACTCTTCGAAATTCATGAAGGTGTGTGCTGGAACCACGTAGGAGGTCGGGCACTTTCCAGAAAGGCCCTACTACAAGGGTACTATTGGGCAACCATGGCCCGAGATTCGCAGGAGTACGTTCGAAGGTGTGATAAGTGCCAGCGATACTCTCCCATGATCAACCGACCGGGAGAACTCCAAACACCGGTCCATAGTCCCTAGCCATTCGACCAGTGGGGAATTGACATCGTCGATCCCTTACCGACAGGAAAAGGACAAGTTAAGTTTGCTGTGATAGCTGTTGATTACTTCACCAAATGGGTGGAGGCCGAACCCTTGGCGACGATAACGGAGCGGAAAATGGAAAGCTTTGTGGAAAGAAATATCCTCAGCAGGTTCAGTATCCCACGAGTCCTGATCAGCGACAATGGAAGGCAATTTGATACACCCATCTTTAGACAGTTTTGCTCGAGCTATGGGATACTAAATCATTACTCTTCCCCCGAGTATCCACAAGCCAATGGCCAGGCCGAAGTAACCAACCGCACAATCTTGCAGTCGATTAAGACAAGGCTTGAAGGCGCCAAAGGCCTGTGGGCTGAAGAGTTACCGACCCTCCTGTGGGCCTACCGCACTACCCCACGAGCGGCTACAGGCAAAACCCCGTTTTCCTTAACATATGGTTTTGAGGCAGTGGTCCCCATAGAACTCGGACTGCCCATATACCGGGTGGCTACCTTCAATGCCCCAGACAATAGAGAAGCCCTTAGGACAGAACTCGACCTGGTGGAAGAAAAGAGAGACCAGACCTACCTCAAGGTGGCCGCTTACAAGCAAAGGGTCTCGCGGTATTATAATAGCAAGGTGAAGCACCGCAGCTTTCAAGTTGGAGACCTCGTCCTCAAGGCTGTGAACCAGTCTACCCGAATCCTAAGCCATGGCAAGTTGGGGGCAAACTGGGAAGGCCCGTATAAAATAATTCGGGTTAATCGACCGGGAACCTACTGGTTACAGAACATGGACGGGCATGACCTCAATCATCCTTGGAACATGCAACACCTCCGCAAGTACTATCAGTAGCATCGGGCCACGGGAGTTTAGTATTATAGCTCTGATTGGACAATCGACATTGTTTATTATATTAATAAAGTTGAATGGTTCTACTTCAGAAATATACTCCTGTCCATACACCGTGAAATGCACAAAAGACCTCGGGCCTAACCCCGAGGCATAAAGACCTCGGGCTCTGAACCCAGGCATTAAAAAGACCTCGGGTTCTGAACCCAGGCATTAAAAAGACCACGGGCTCCGAACCCAGGCATTAAAAAGACCTTGGGCTCCGAACCCAGGCAATAAAGGACCCTGCAACCACCCATATTCCAGGTCGGTTTCCTATGGTCGCCCCTCTGCACGCCCCCGCCTTCGCAGGATGGTCGGGGAAAAGAGGATAATAGACCTAAACAGGGAATTAACTAAAGCTTCGCCTAGGTCCAACCGACGATGGGGCCAAGCCCCTAGGTGGCCGACGATGGCAAGCTTCAAAGGCCCCTGCAACCACCCATGTTCCAGGTCGGTTTCCTACGACCACTTACTCCCGTACTCCCATACTCCCGCCTTAGCAAAATGCTTGGGGGGCAGGGGAATAAGGGGAATGTTGAGGCTAAAACAGGGAATCACACCGTTCGACTAGGTGTTCTGTTGGTTACGGTCCTAAAGCATTTGCTAAGGCAGGTGTTAGGTCGGCCAAAACCATACCGATACTAGCGAACTGTTCGACTAGGTGTTCTGTTGGTTACGGTCCTAAAGCATTTGCTAAGGTAGGTATTAGGTCGGCCAAAACCATACGGATACTAGCAAGTGTTAAAGCACAGTACAGAAAAACAACAAAATTAATGGAAGGATGACCTCAAGGGCCTTTTCATTAAATTAAAGAAAATGTACAAAGCCTGGGGGGCAGTTGTAGTAGCCTCCCCAAAATAAAGTAAATAACTACTACAACAAAACAAAAAACGAAGGTCCAAGACTTCAGTCTTCCACGTTGACCACGTCTTCGGTGTCCCCAGCCCCTTCCTCGGGGGCGAGCTCAGGGCTTCAGTCACAGCCACAGGATTCTCTTCAACCACAGCCGCGGGATCTCCTTCAACTGCAGCGGCAGGATCTTCACCGGCCGTGATGGCAGCACCCCCGACATCCGCGGCACCGGCGTCCCAGTAATCCGAGTCAATCCCCTCATAGGCCAAAAGGGCCCACTCGGGGTGATTCTGGACCAGCCGCCGCTTTAAGTCTTCGTAGCCTTGGAAGAAGCCGTCGTCAAACGCCTCTTCCAGAGCCCCTACAGAAGGCGCCTCAACAGCCACCTTCGCTCGGGCTTTAGCTGCCGCCGTGAGGGCCCGGGCAGTTTCCAAGTCAGCTAAAGCAGCCGCCAGGTCTGCCTGAGCCATACCCAAACTCAGGGCCAGCGATTTGGTCTTGCTCATCTCGGCGGCCAGGGCGGCCTTCCCGACCCGAGATTCTTACCGCTCCTTCGAGAGGGCGGCCTTAGCAGCACTGGCCCTCCCGGCCAGATAGGTCAGGATGGACTCGGATCCTGCGGCCATACAGCCAACCTGCGACAAGAGGAAGAAGATTGTTCAGTCAAATGGGGCAAACAAAAGAAAACGGATCACTACTTAAAAGAGATAGAACGTTCACCAGATGGGAGAGGTTATATAGCCACCCCGGGAATCCTCGGAGGATAGGCCAGCGCATGTTTCCACCTGGCTCGGGATAAGGGCAGACTTCACCCTCTCCCGGACCTCGCCATGGTCGTCCATGGGTACACTGGACAGAACATCAGCCTGGATGGTAGGCTCTTGCCCAGCAAACGCCCGAGGAGTTGATGTCCCCACGGGATCCGGACGATTGATTGTCCCATGGCGAATGCGTCTGAGCGGGCGCTCACCGCCCGGGGCATCGGTTGCTGGCCTCTTCCCTTGGGCGATCGCCATCCGAGTAGCAGCAGCGACGGCGACAGCAGCCTGTCTCTCCCTTAGCTGCTCCAAATTGCGTTTGGGGGCCATTTCTGCAAAAAAGAAAAAAAGAGCAAGTTCGCACGGTCAGAAGTGTAAGAATCAACAAGGACAAGTGCAGGTGTGGACACCTGGCTTCCGCCCCTTTGTTGGGTTTTGAAACTTGTTTTTGTTTGAAATTTGAATTGGATCAAAGAAAAGAAAATGGTCTGTTGAAAACAGATACAGAGTCGCCACTTGGTCTTTAAGGAACCAAGAAACCTAATTTTGACTCACCCAAACGGATAAAGGGCACCGGCCCTTCATAACCAAAGAACTTGGTTCGGGATTTTGGTACGAGAGAGGAAGGAGCCTTTATCGCGACTAAAACACCCTCAACTCGCCCCGTCTTTCAACGGGCCTCAATTAGCATCCAAATAATCATCTTATACTATGTTTGGTTCGACAATTAATACTATGATAGTATATTACATCACATAAGAAACTTGAAATGGAAGATCAAAAGATAAAATATCATGCATAAGATCTAAGTCAAATATCATGCAATGTAAAGTGAAAGATCACACAAGTAAACCTAGGAAAAAATTGACTAATCATGTATCAAATAATCAAGACTTCCTAATCTAAAGGGGGACATGAATTGTTCTCGAAACAAATAAACAAAGAAATCAAAGTATGCTTAGCAAGCTAGTGTGATGCATGTTATTCTTTGAGAAAAGAAGACCTCTCAATCCCCGGGACGGATGAGAAAGGATGATTAGATCAAAGGGGAAGCATGAACGTGTGATTGAGTTCATTCCTTATAATCCTCTTAGATTAAGAGTTACAAAAACCCCAAATCTTGCGTGAATGCAATGTATGTTTCTAAAATGTGCAAAGGTTGTAGTGTGCTTTGGGTACATGGAGTCCTAGAGTGACTTAGAAGTATAAAATGTGCATGAATGAATGAATGAAATTAACATGGGATATGTACAAATGTAGTATGAACTACTTCCTAAGATATGAACTAATTTGGAATGCATATGTGCATCAAATCAAAGAATGAAAGTTGAAATGTGCTTGCTGTGAATAGTGGACAGAACAGTAACATGATCTTTTGGAATTCGAAAAGAGGGGTTAGGAATGTTTTCAATGCATGATTTTTTATGGACATCTTCCTTATTGTGTCTAGAACACAACCCAAAAGGCCAATCATGTATAGCTATCACAGATTGAGAGAAAACATATAAACAATGAAGGTCACTCAGAAACAGAGTCCTTAATGTCGACTGAAATGTTGAAAACTCTTAGAAATTTAAAAATAATGATCTAGAGGCCCATTTTATACAGAGAGTTCCCTACGCCATTGAAGTTTAAGGGAAAAATAAGTTAGGACCATCCATTGTGGAAAAGTTTTCTGTAAAACAAGTTGGAAGTGGCCCTAGCTGCTGTGACAGAAAAGGCAGAATGTCTGGAAGGAATGTTTGGGTCCAAATGGACCATTTCCAAGTACTTCCAAGTCAAACCAAAAATCATGGGTGTTCTCCAATGAGTTAGGAAGACTTTCCAAGTGGCCTTGTATCCATATGTTGAGTATTGAGTTCTAGAGAAATCCTTGAACTCAGCTCACTCATTGTTTTGACTCATTATTTTGAAGGTTTTGGAGAAAACAAGGTTTTGTTTCTTGAAACCAAAAGACGAGGGATTGAGAGGGGTTTTGAAATAGATGTTTTGAAATAATATTTTCAATACTCAATAAGGATTATAGCCACTTAAAATGCCAACATCAAACTCATTATCAAGAACCTCCAAGATTATTGGAGAGATTTACTTTATTTTGAGCATAACTTCAAAAATACCTAGGAGGTATTGAAGTTATGATCATCATCTATCAAACATGTTTTTGAGGTCAAGAGCTACTATCCATAAGGATTCACTCACCCCAAACTTCATGTCATCATTTAGATGATGATGAACTAGTAAGTAAATAAAGAAAATAAAAAGAAATGAGATTAATAAGAGATGAACATAATATGAACAAGCAAGTAAATAGCAATCAATAGATGATAATCAATATGATTTTGGACTTGTAGCTTGGTGTTTCACTCATAGATTTTGACATTTGGACATGGAAGTAGCTTCCTAACTCAAGAATGCTCAAGAATGGTGATTGGGGGTGTTTGGAATGTGAAGTATAAGAGAGGTAATGGAAGAATACAAGATTAAACTCACTTTCTCTAGCAAAATAGTAGGAGGAAGCTCCTTTTCTCTCTTCTAAACCTATCTCTATCTCTCTTCTTCTCTACAACTTTTCATGCTTTTTCACTTGGTCCCCCCAAAATGAAGAGCAATGGGGGGTTTATATAGGCCAATTTGGGGTGGTTTTGGGGTTTTAGAAGTACTCCCATTGGTCCCAAACAACTGTGAACACAAAACTATGTCGTTTTGACTTTAATTAATCAAATTGGACCTCCAAAAAAATTACAAAAATGGACTCTACGAGGGTTGAGTGCCGCGGTGGCAGTGTGCCAGTGCCGCGGCGGCACTGCTCCTCAGACGCCCAAAAATTTATGTTTAGGCCCCCAGAGGTTCCGGTATTCGCGAAAAGGCCCTATTTTGTTCAAAATTCACAGAAAATGCGTATGAACTCCAAACTGAGGTTGTGATATACCATTGGAAAGGTAATGGAGTCTAATTTACATAAAAAATATTTTGGGGATAGGTCACTTTGAAAAGTTTTGCGGTATTCGCGATAAAAGCTGATTTGATCGCCTTTTTTGCCTTTGGAAATTCATAATAAATTCATTTTAGATCCAGAAATTATGTGCGATATACCGTTGGAAAGCTATTGAACTCTAGTATCTGTGAAAAATGTTTGAAAAATGTTACAGTGCCCCAGTTCTAAAGTCAAATTCTGGTCAAACTGCTCAAACTTGGGATTCCCGGGAAGTTCTAGGAACTTCCGGGAGCTCCCAGGAGCTGACGTTTTTGCTCGATTTTCTTTTAAAACTCATTTTAATACTTTTCTAATGATTCTGGTGAATTCAGATGATTTCGGTCAAAGTTGGTCAAAATTTGGTCAAACCTGATCAAACCTTGGTCAAACCGGTCAACGGAGACTTTCCGGGAACTTCCGGGACTTCCGGGGGTCTCTGGGAGCTGACGATTTCATCTGATTTTACTTAAAAACTCATTTTATCACTTTTCTTATGACGTAGCATGTTTCCAGAACTTTGGGAGCAAATATGGGAGTTTTTGGGCTTTCAGGGGCATTTTGGTCATTCTGAGCATTCTGAGAAATAGAGCTGATTTCCAAGAGTCCTTTTGAGTCTTTTACGATCATTATGAACCACCAAGCTATGGGTCTCCTAAATCTGATAGACGACAAAATGGGGTGTCTACAGTTCGCCCCTCTTTGGCATGAACTTGCGAGGCAACGCATGTCGCATGCGAGTGCCAAAGCTTTGAAGAGACAGGACTTTTTGGAGGCTATAGATTTAGGATAAAAGCATTGCAAAAGATGTAAGGATGATGCTGAGGTAAGTGCTGGTCGCGCTCTGCGTGAGCTACCTACGTGTCCCAAGATGAATCAGACCAGGGCGTAGTTCAGGGCAAAAAGGAATAAATCACACATACACAGACACAACAATCAGGCAGATGCTATGCTATAAGAGTGATATGCAATGCATGGATGTGATATGAATTGTGTCATGAGTCCTATCATGTCTAGTGTTATGACCCTAGTGTGAGGAGGTGCTGTGGGGTATGCCACTCCGAGTGGGCTGGTGTTGTGCTGGTGACTGTGATGTGGATGACTTGGATGAGGACATCAAGGTTTAGAAGACTCTAAGTCTAAGGGCAAACTTCTGGAACTTGGGAAGTGTGCTTTGCAAACGAGTGAGATAGATCAGATGTGATTTGTTTAGAAGATGACAGCCAAAGGTGACCGAGGGATCTTGTGATAAAGCTATGAAAATGGACAGATGAGAAAACTCTTGATAATCAGGAGATCTGGACGCGGGCGATGTTCTGATTGTTCCTGACGGTCGATTTTCGGGAGTCGGTTCCTCTTTTGTTACTTTCTGCTGAGGGTAGTGGGAGCTAGTATCCTTCTGTATCTGTCCTCAGGGGGTGACGCAGGATTCTCGGAGAATCTCTCTTTTCTTGATCGGGGAACCAGGACCCATCTCTGAATCTCTCACGGCTGATCAAATCTTTCGGCGCTCAATCCAAGGGGGCCGGTTGGGACCTCCGGGAGCTGGTATCTTTCTGTTTCTGTCCTCGGGAGATGATGTAGGGTTCTTGGAGAATCTCTTTTTCCTTGATCGGGGAACCATGACCCATCTCTGAATCTCTTACGGCTGATCAAATCTTTCGGCGCTCAATCCAAGAGGGCCGGTTGGGACCTCCAGGAGCTGGTATCTTTCTGTTTTTGTCCTCGGGGGATGATGTAGGGTTCTTGGAGAATCTCTTTTTCCTTGATCGGGGAACCAGGACCCATCTCTAAATCTCTCACGGCTGATCAAATCTTTCGGCGCTTAATCCAAGAGGGCCGGTCGGGGCCTCCGGGAGCTGGTATCTTTCTGTTTCTGTCCTCGGAGGATGATGTAGGGGACTCTATGAGAATCTCTCTTCAATTCTTGACCAGGATCCATCTTTGAATCTCTCATGGTTGGTCAGATTTTGTAATGCTCAATCCAAAAGAGCTGGTTAGGGCCTTCGGGAGCTAAAGGATAATGTACTCTGCTAGGAAGAAGGAAATACGTCCATTAAAATGGAGTAAAGGTATCATTCTATTTGTGACAGAGATGATTTGCGGTAGTTTGACACTGATGGAGGGTGATAATCAATAGCAACTTATGGACTTATGTTGCTAGGATGAAAGAAGATCATCAACTGCCACTCGTGGACTTATGTTGCATGAACGAAGGAAGATGGTCAATAGCCACTCATGGACTTATGTTGCATGAAGAAAGATGAAAGATCAATAGCCACTCATGGACTTATGTTTCTAGGAGAAAGGAAGATCATCAACAGCCATTCGTGGACTTATGTTGCATGAATGAAGGAGGATGACCAACAGCCACTCATGGACTTATGTTGCTAGGAGAAAGGAAGATCATCAACAGCCATTCGTGGACTTATGTTGCTAGGAGGAAGGAAGATCAACAGCCACACATGGACTTATGTTGCATGGACGAAGGAAGATCATCAACAGCCACTCATGGACTTATGTTGCATGAGCGAAGGAAGACAGTCAACAGCCACTCATGGACTTATGTTGCTAGGACGGAGGAAGATCATCAACAGCCACTCATGGACTTATGTTGCATGAGCGAAGGAAGACAGTCAACAGCCACTCATGGACTTATGTTGCATGGAGAAAGGAAGACAGTCAACAGCCACTCATGGACTTTTGTTGCATGGAGAAAGGAAGACAGTCAACAGCCACTCATGGACTTATGTTGCTAGGACGGAGGAAGATCATCAACACCCACTCATGGACTTATGTTGCATGAGCGAAGGAAGACAGTCAATAGCCACTCATGGACTTATGTTGCTAGGAGAAAGGAAGACAGTCAACAACCACTCATGGACTTATGTTGCATGGAGAAAGGAAGACAGTCAACAGCCACTCATGGACTTATGTTGCTAGGTCGGAGGAAGATCATCAACAGCCACTCATGGACTTATGTTGTATGAGCGAAGGAAGACAGTCAACAGCCACTCATGGACTTATGTTGCAAGGAGATAATGGTCAACTTTCGACGGTTTGGAAAGGGATGAAATTCGCATTTACCCTAAGTTTGGACGCTTCTCATGCTGATGCCTTAACCGGTACAGTAATGGTGTTTGGTACTTCTGCTTGTATTGGCATGCTCTTTATAACTTGATTTGAAAATTTTATTAGTCACTATTGACTTACACATTTGAGACTACAACAGACTCAAAAACTTGACAGACACTGATGCACGAGGACGATATATTTGACACCAAAATGAAACAAGCTCATCTTGTCAAAACTTGATGTGCTTTTGTCATAAACGATGTACCATTTCTCTTCTGGTGTTCACCCCTCATCTTAACATGGTAGCACTTTGCTGATAAATCTGATTTTTTTGAAAACTCCTCCCTAGTGATCTAGTCAATTTTCTACTTCTCCCAAGAAGTGCTTTGAATAAGTGCCTTAGCTTTTAGAGTAAAAGATGCTCGATTTCAAAAGTTTCAAAACAACTTGGTAACTTGAAAACTCGCCCACGGTGTGAAGGGATTGTGTTAGGCAAACGTAGTTTGCCCCTAGTTTGAGGTGTACAAAGTGGGATTCATAAGTAAACGAGGTGGATGACCAAAGTTCGCCCCTAGTTTGGATGATGGTTTATTGGAGGTTTTGGGCAAACGAGGTAGGAGACCGAAGTTTGCCCCTTGTATGAAGGGTAGATAGTAAAATTCAGGCAAACGAGGCGAGTAGCCGAAGTTTGCCCCTAGTATGGAAGGTGATTTTCTGGCTTGAGGCAAGGACCGTGACTTTAATCTCTCAAATACTCATAACTTTTGCCTAGGCACCAGTGAGGTGACCTAGCAAGCTCTTTTCTCTCTTTTGTTATTATTTAGCTCTAATTTTTGCCTAGGCGTCCTTTCAGATTTTTGACCTAGCGAGCCATCCTTCTTTTCTTTTTGAAAGTCTGCCTACGTACCCCCGAGCGGGGATCAGGTCCAACGTAGTTCGGGCTATGGTTTGAAAGAAGCGGGTTAATTTTTAGGTAGGTGGGGTGACCGAACCGTTGTGGTTGCCTACGTATCCCCGAGCGGAAATCAGGTCGAGCGTAGTTCAAGGCAAGGTCTTGAAAGAAATCAGTTTGATTATGATGGTGTCGACTGAACCGGTGTGGTTGCCTACGTATCCCCGAGTGGGAATCAGGTCAATCGTAGTTCAAGGCAAGGCTTGAAGGAAATTGGTTTGATTATGATAATGTTGACCGAACCAATGTGGTTGCCTACGTATCCCCGAGTGGGAATCAGGTCGAGCGTAGTTCAAGGCAAGGTCTTGAAAGAAAGGGTTTGAGGTATGAGGGTTTTTCAAACCAATCGTCAAAGAAGTTCAAACTTGGGTTACTTATGGTAGCCTTAAAGAGGAGGATTCAGTTTCCATCTCCCTTTCTATTCTTTTCTTTTCTTTTTCTTTTTCTGTTTGTTTTGTTTTGAGGATTGATCCTTTTCACTTTCGCCTAGCCAGTCAATTTTGCTTTTTAATGTAGTCGATTCTTGTGAGATCTTTCAATCGCAATCTCAGAATTCCAGAATGTGCATGTCAGCTCTCAGAATTTATTTGTGGTCATTCCGTGCCTTTTGAAATGTGATCTTGGCACGTTCTTAAGATGTATCTTGAAGTGTATGATTCTCTCATTTGTTTCATCAAAAAATTTTTTTCCTATGTTTTGACTGGCTAGGGTCAAATTTTGGAAATCAACACCTTTTTCTGCTCTAACTTTTGCCTAGGTGCCCTTTCGGGTTTTTAACCTAGCGAGCTTTTTCTTTTCTTTTCTTTTCTTTTTCTTTCTTTTTTTTTTGAAAGTGGAGATGAAACTCACTGAAATGTTTGGCTACCATCAAGGGCTAAGTCCGCACAGGTTCGCATGGCTATCAATTGGGTTGAGCCCAAGGCTTTGAAATGGTAGAAATGGTGTTGGGCAAGCCCCAAATCAGTCTCAAGTATGTCTTTTCAAGATTTGAGCAAAAGCATCTTTAAATTCTTAAAGTAAGACTATTCAATTCTCGGCTCTTCATTGGTGCCAACGCGAAATTGACTTTGACCTTTTCAGGATTCTATTTTTTGTTTGATGCAAAAATTTATTAGCAGAGTAATGGTAATTTGAAAAGTAACATTTTTAGTTCAGCGATTCATGCACTTATGACTACACACATCAGATTAGGCAAAATGAGACTTCATTCTATTAGCAAGAGAGAGGGATTACATTACTTGACACAGACCCATAACTACTCGATGGTAGACAGACTCGACCACAAGACTAAACTTGAAATAGATTCAAAACATAGGACAGACTTGACTAGACTCGACTTGGTCTCAAATGGAGTGTCACGGTGACTCGCTTATTATTATTATTATTATTATTTATTATTATTTTTTAAAGAGCATCCTCATTTGTTTCGATAGCGAAAGTCCTAAACACAATCGCTTCACCGGCACAGGTTCAACATTCATGGTCCTCAGCGAAGGGGATCATTGAAATGGATAGGTCATGGGTTGGTCCAGACCGAGGTAGTGAATTGGATTGGGGTGCGGCGCATCATCTAAGAGATCCTGAATTGAGTGACGGAGCCTCTTACAGTTGTCGGTCTCATGGCCTTGGTCTTGGTGGTAATCACAATACTTGGATTCATTATACCCAGGAGGTGGGTGATTAGGAGGCTTACTTGGCTCCAAAGGTACAAGGTGGCCCTTTTGAACAAGGTGATTGAGGGCGGAGGATAAGCTCATGTCAAGTGGTGTGAGGAATCTTTGGTTTCCTTTCTTGTGCCTCTTACTGCAGTCATTTTGGCTTGATGATGGGCTCAAGGCATTGACATCTAGGCTCTCTTGATCTTCACCAAAGGTATGGGGTCTCTTATCCTTTTTCAGTGACCCAGCTCCATTGATCTTGCCTTCACAGATAGCATCCTCGATTCTAGTCCCAACCTCAAACAACTCTTCAAATGTTGAGATGGACTGGTAGAATAATTTTTCATGGTATGCTGGTTGCAGGTTCTTGACCAACATACGTACTTGCTTTTTCTCAACAGGCCTGTGGATCATTTGGGCTACTTTATTCCTCCATCTTCTCAAGAATGCAACGAAGGACTCGTCGAGATTCTGCCTGGTAGTTTCCAGATCTAGAACGGTGACATCAAGCTCTTGGTTATAGGAGTAGTGATCGATGAAAGTTCTAGCAACATCTTCCCAAACTCGGGTCTTGGAAATTTCAAGGGTTAGGAACCAGGATAGTGCGGCTTTCTGGAGGGTTTGAGGGAACAGCATAGCTATGTGCTCATGGGTGCAGCCCATTGACTGGAAAATGCTCATACAAAACTTCACGTGGCTCTTCGGATTTCCAGTTCCGTCAAAACGGTCAATTTCAGGCATCTTGAAGTTCTCGGGTAGCCTCACCTTGTTGGGCTCAAACAATCCTTCCAGATCTAACATGTAATCGTCGACCCCCTGACTCTTCCTTAGTATGTTCTCAAGCTTGTCGACCTTGTCCATTTTCTCTTGGAGTTTTTTCTCATATGTAGGCGGCGGGACCCCTTGAAACCATTCTTCTTCTCCATTATTTTCAGGAGGCGGTCCAAATCCAGGTGGTGGTGGTGGCATGAACCCAGGTGGGTACTGTGGCTGCTGTTGTCGGAACTCTTCCATAAATTTCAGAACTTGAGTCAGCCGATCTGACTGTTGATTGATTAATTCAGTGACCTTGGCTTCCAAAGTTTCTTGATTCATGTTGAATTTTCTTGGCGGACCGATTCTAACCAAATGACTACTCGAACTTCTGACCCAGGATGGGGATCTTAGAGGCTGACTTTGGGAATCTATAATGACCTATCGATTCGACAGGAGAGGTGTATCAAATTCTGATAGTGATGACTTTAGATAGACAATGACGGTGATGTTAAGGAAGATGGACCGGCTTATGTACAGACTGACTGAGATAGTGTGCGTAGACTGATGAGAATGGTGCATGCACATGAGACAAGCATGCGGATGCAAGCCCTAATCTATATGATGCTCCTATTTCTAACAGATACCAGTTAAACAAATAAGGTCCTAGCCATACAAAGTGTGCTAACCTTACTTTCCAGTATGATCACCAAGGGATAACAGGGATTTTTGAGATACTTCGGGAATTTTGGACAGAGTTTCTGGGAGAAACAGGGATTCAGAAGATTCGGAGAAATTTCTAGAAGTCATATGAGTTTCTAGGAGAAATAAGGATTTCTGGTTTATTTGGACTGAGCTTCTAGGAGAAACTGGTATTTTGGGCATTTCTGAGAAATGTGGATAGAGTTTCTAGGAGAACCAAGTATATCTGGGCATTTCTGGGTGATTTGGGCAGAGTTTTTAGGAGAAACAAGTACTATGGGTATTTCTGGGAAATTTGGATAGAGGTTCTAGGAGAAGCAAGTATATCTGGGCATTTCTAGGTGATTTGGGCAGAGATGCTGGGATTTTTGGAGAATCCGGGAGATTTGGGCAGAGCTTCTGGAAAAACAGGTACTTTGGGTATTTCTAGGAAATTTGGATAGAGTTTCTGGGAAGAACTGGTTAATATGGTTATATCTGGGATATCTGGACAGAGTTTCTGGGAGAAACTGGTTAATATGGTTATATATGGGATATCTGGACAGAGTTTCTGGAAGAAACTGGTTAATATGGTGGTAGTGATCATACTGTCTAGTCGGTTTTCATACTCCTATGTCTCAGGACCAACAAACAAGGTTTGCGGTGTATATCTTTGTGAGCATGGAGCAGACATCCCTATCATGGTGAATAGGCAGGTTAACTCAATGTGATTACATGTGAGTGATTGCCATGGGAATCACAAGAAAGAGGTTCTGTTCTATGCCACATAAGCGTCTACACCGCGCAGGTAATCCCGCCAAGGGCATACAACAGTTATATCACATTGTCCTATCTGAAAAGATAAATGAACAGTCCTATGAAAGGTTCTACAGGAATCTATATGCAAAGGCTGGGTTTAGTCAAAGAGGGTCCGTTGACGAGAGTTCTAATATACCGTCAGAGAGACAGTACTGAGGTTTTTTCTCTTTTTGATATACCTTGGAAGGTACAGTATCAATGGTGACTTGTGCCCTGGCACAGCAAGACCTGAAAAATGTCAGCGCCGCGTTTCAGACACAGTCGGAGGGGGGAAATGCAAGAGTGCAATGCGGTGAACCAAACACAGTAAAAAGATGATTTTAAGGATGCTTCTTATGAGTCAAACCTCTGTATTATTTTGTTTTAAAATACAAATCCCCAGCAGAGTCGCCAGATTGTGGACACCGGGCTTCCGCCCCTTTGTTGGGTTTTGAAACTTGTTTTTGTTTGAAATTTGAATTGGATCAAAGAAAAGAAAATGGTCTGTTGAAAACAGATACACAATCGCCACTTGGTCTTTAAGGAACCAAGAAACCTAATTTTGACTCACCCAAACGGATAAAGGGCACCGGCCCTTCATAACCAAAGAACTTGGTTCGGGGTTTTGGTACTAGAGAGTAAGGAGCCTTTGTCGCGACAAAAACACCCTCAACTCGTCCCGTCTTTCGACGGGCCTCAATTAACATCCAAATAATCATCTTATACTATGTTTAGTTCGACAATTAATACTATGATAGTATATTACATCACATAAGAAACTTGAAATGGAAGATCAAAAGATAAAATATCATTCATAAGATCTAAGTCAAATATCATGCAATGTAAAGTGAAAGATCACACAAGTAAACCTAGGAAAAAATCGTCTAATCATGTATCAAATAATCAAGACTTCCTAATCTAAAGGGGGACATGAATTGTTCTCGAAACAAATAAACAAAGAAATCAAAGTATGCTTAGCAAGCTAGTGTGATGCATGTTATTCTTTGAGAAAAGAAGACCTCTCAATCCCCGGGACGGATGAGAAAGGATGATTAGATCAAAGGGGAAGCATGAACGTGTGATTGAGTTCATTCCTTATAATCTTCTTAGATTAAGAGTTACAAAAACCCCAAATCTTGCGTGAATGCAATGTATGTTTCTAAAATGTGCAAAGGTTGTAGTGTGCTTTGGGTACATGGATTCCTAGAGTGACTTAGAAGTCTAAAATGTGTATGAATGAATGAATGAAATTAACACGGGATATGTACAAATGTAGTATGAACTACTTCCTAAGATATGAACTAATTTGGAATGCATATGAGCATCAAATCAAAGAATGAAAGTTGAAATGTGCTTGCTGTGAATAGTGGACAGAACAATAGCATGATCTTTTGGAATTTGAAAAGAGGGGTTAGGAATGTTTTCAATGCATGATTGTTTAAGGAGATCTTCCTTATTGTGTCTAGAACACAACCCAAAAGGCCAATTTTGTATAACTATCACAGATTGAGAGAAATCATATAAACAATGAAGGTCACTCAGAAACAGAGTCCGTATTGTCAACTGAAATGTTGAAAAATCTTAGAAATTGAAAAATAATGATCTAGAGGCCCATTTTATACAGAAGGTTCCCTAAGACATTGAAGTTTAAGGGAAAAATAAGTTAGGACCACCCATATTGGAAAAGTATTCTGTAAAACAAGTTGGAAGTGGCCCTAGCTGCTGTGACAGAAAAGGCAGAATGTCTGGAAGGAATGTTTGGGTCCAAATGGACCATTTCCAAGTACTTCCAAGTCAAACCAAAAATCATGGGTGTTCTCCAATGAGTTAGGAAGACTTTCCAAGTGGCCTTGCATCCATATGTTGAGTATTGAGTTCTATAGAAATCCTTGAACTCAGCTCACTCACTGTTTTGAAGGTTTTGGAGAAAACAAGGTTTTGTTTCTTGAAACCAAAAGAAGAGGGATTGGGAGGGGTTTTTAAATAGATGTTTTGAAAGCATATTTTTAATACTCAATAAAGATTATAGCCACTTAAAATGCCAACATCAAACTCATCATCAAGAACCTCCAAGATTGTTGGAGAGATTTACTTTATTTTGAGCATAACTTCAAAAATACCTAGGAGGTATTGAAGTTATGATCATCATCTATCAAACATGTTTTTGAGGTCAAGAGCTACTATCCATAAGGATTCACTCACCCCAAACTTCATGTCATCATTTAGATGATGATGAACTAGTAAGTAAATAAAGAAAATAAAAAGAAATGAGATTAATAAGAGATGAACATAATATGAACAAGCAAGTAAATAGCAATCAATAGATGATAATCAATATGATTTTGGACTTGTAGCTTGGTGTTTCACTCATAGATTTTGACATTTGGACATGGAAGTAGCTTCCTAACTCAAGAATGCTCAAGAATGGTGATTGGGGGTGTTTGGAATGTGAAGTATAAGAGAGGTAATGGAAGAATACAAGATTAAACTCACTTTCTCTAGCAAAATAGTAGGAGGAAGCTCCTTTTCTCTCTTCTAAACCTATCTCTATCTCTCTTCTTCTCTACAACTTTTCAAGCTTTTTCACTTGGTCCCCCCAAAATGAAGAGCAATGGGGGGTTTATATAGGCCAATTTTGGGTGGTTTTGGGGTTTTAGAAGTACTCCCATTGGTCCCAAACAACTGTGAACACAAAACTATGTCGTTTTGACTTTAATTAATCAAATTGGACCTCCAAAAAAATTACAAAAATGGACTCTGCGAGGGTTGAGTGCCGCGGTGGCAGTGTGCCAGTGCCGCGGCGGCACTGCTCCTCAGACTCCCAAAAATTTATGTTTAGGCCCCCAGAGGTTCCGGTATTCGCGAAAAGGCCCTATTTTGTTCAAAATTCACAGAAAATGCGTATGAACTCCAAACTGAGGTTGTGATATACCATTGGAAAGGTAATGGAGTCTACTTTACATAAAAAATATTTCGGGGATAGGTCACTTTGAAAAGTTTTGCGGTATTCGCGATAAAAGCTGATTTGATCGCCTTTTTCGCCTTTGGAAATTCATAATAAATTCATTTTAGATCCAGAAATTATGTGCGATATACCGTTGGAAAGCTATTGACCTCTAGTATCTGTGAAAAATGTTTGAAAAATGTTATAGTGCTCCAGTTCTAAAGTCAAATTCTGGTCAAACTGGTCAAACTTGGGATTACCGGGAAGTTCTAGGAACTTTCGGGAGCTCCCAGGAGCTGACGTTTTCGCTCGATTTTCTTTTAAAACTCATTTTAATACTTTTCTAATGATTCTGGTGAATTCAGATGATTTCGGTCAAACTTGGTCAAACTTTGGTCAAACCTCGGTCAAACCGGTCAACGGGGACTTTCCGGGAACTTCCGGGACTTCCGGGGGTCTCTGGGAGCTGACGATTTCATCTGATTTTACTTAAAAACTCATTTTATCGCTTTTCTTACGACGTAGCATGTTTCCAGAACTTTGGGACCAAATCTGGGAGTTTTTGGGCTTTCATGGGCATTTTGGTCATTCTGAGCATTTTGAGAAATAGAGCTGATTTCCAGGAGTCCTTTTAAGTCTTTTACGATCATTGTGAACCACCAAGCTATGGGTCTCCTAAATCTGATAGCCGAAAAAATGGGGTGTCTACAATCACCTGGGATGAGGGGTGAAAAGTTGGGGGCTGAAACGGGCTCCTCAGGGGAATAGGTCTCGACGAAGTCCCTTGTTCGGGACAACACGTTCCAAACACTAGTGGGCAACTCTGCTAGATTCCAGATCCTGGCCTGCCACGACTCAGGGATTTTGGGAGGTTCTGTTGAGCCAGCTGTGGACAGAAGAATGAAATCGGTTAGTCAGCCATCACGTTCCTAAAACCAAAAGAATGGACGAGGTCGGATGGGCGGTCTTACCCCTCAACTTCCCAGCCCAGGATGTCCTCAGCTGGGTTCCCGGAGCCCTGTCGCAGAGGCGAAGGGTAGACACCAGGAAGAATTTACCCTTCCACCCTTTATTGTTGCTGGGGCAATTGTCAATAATTTTTCTACCCGGACGGGCAGAAAATGAGAAAAACCCCACTTCCCGGTGCACAGAGAATGGTCGGTGGGCCCAAAGAAACTCATGCAGGGTAAGCTCATACCCAAACACCTGAGGCCACAGTGATATACACCCCATCATAAATCTCCATCCGTTGGGGGCCAACTGCCCGGGAGCGATATCGAGATAGATCAGGACATCTCGGGCAACAGGGTGAAGGGGTAGTCAGAGGCCCGCCATCATAGCGTCCTCGAACAGGGTGACGAACCCCGACTGATAGATGTGCGCGCCGCCGGGGTTTATGGCTAGGGCGCAACCATCAGGAAGAGAATATCTCTCCCTGATCCGGAGAAGGTCTTGGGAACGCAATACCGAGGAAGTGGACTCATAAGCGAACATTACGCGATCAGTCTCCCTGGGCAACTCGTCGCCCGAACCCCTCGAGACGGAGGCAACAGGGGCCTCCTGGGTAGACTCACTATCAGACAGACGAACGAGAATCCTGGCCCCACTCTGATGATCGGTCAATGACGCAGGAAGCCGGTCCTGATTGGCACCGGGGGATCCTGACCGATACCATTCACTCTCCGATCTTGACGCAGAATTGAAGCCGGAGTGTTCCATCTCTGGTACTCCAATAGCACGGAACGGACACAAACTGCAACCTACGTATGGGTCGAAAACCCCAAGCTTGGTATACAGGGGGGGCAGAGTCACTAACCTGAATGGTAACGAGTAGACACTCCTCAGCACCAGGTAACACTCTCCCAAAACAGTGCAAGGAACGCCTGCTCGGTTCAGTTGAACTAAAGTTCCACCCGACTCAAAAAATGCACCGAATCTGAGGAGGAAGAAATCCCACTCCCGCTCTAACCTCACAGGGTTCGTTCTCTCCAGCCTCACTCCGAAATGAAGAAGGATGGGAGAAGAGGGAAGAAAGCAGCAGATAGGTCAGGAAAGGATGCAAGAGATGGGGCAAGCACCCCTTATATAAAGGCCCTGAACGGTCAGGATCAGAACAGATCTAGCAGTCCAGGAGATTTCCCGCTCAAACTGTCACTTCGATCACGTGAAGAGTCGCCTCAAAAGGCGCGCGCATTAAATGCATGACAAGACGGTTCAGTTAGCCTGCAAACGGTTCGGTTATGACCTCACCGCTATTGTTAGATTCTGACTTGACTAACGATTGGTTAGTACAAAGCAGCGGTGGTCCGGGCCTGGGTTGCCGCAACCTGGACGCATTCATACACCGGTCGGGTATTAGCTCCCCAGCGTAGTAAAGAATTAATGAACAGTTAAAAGATCATAATGAAAGAAAGAGTTGGCCTCGAGGACCTTTTTATTGCTATGGAAAGTGAACTATACAGAGGTCGGGGGCAGTTATAATAGCCTTCCCGGTAAAAAAAAAAAAAAAAAAGGAAGAAGCCTTCAAGTTCCTTTGCCCTTCAGGGCCTTGACCTCCTCTTCCAGGGCCGTCACCCTCGCCACCAGCTCCTGTACAGTGAGCTCGAGGGCGTGAATATCCACCTCCTGCAAAGTAGAGCCCGTTTCCAAGCGGTCGGTCTGTTTTTCCACCTCCTGAAGATGACCCTCCAGGTTACCCAGGGAGAGGCCGGTCCAAGAGCTAGGCACGTGAAGGCCGGTCGGGTATTCCACCCGACTTTTCTTTTGTGGAGGTGGCGGTTCTTCCCTGACTGCCTTCTCCTTTCCCTTCCTGGACGGGCCCGGTGGCGTGCTTGCCTCCCCGGACGAGGTAGAATCACTACTGGTTGATAGAGTAACCGGTCCCTCGGGTGGGCCGGCCCTGCCGGTGGCGCGGGGGCCGGTCGCCATGGATCGAGTATAGCGGCGCGATCCAGAGGCAGCAGCGGCAGGAGCCGCGGAGGAAGTTTCGGCGCCTACATCATCGGCAGGCCCCCCGGCCAAATCAGAGAACGACAGGCCGGCTTCGATGGCTCGGTCAATTGCCTCCGTGTCATCAACAGTAGGGGCAACGCCACGGAAGGCAACAAAAGATTGTTTGCAGAGGTCAGGATCAAAAACTACAGGAGGGCAGAGAGCGGAGTCCTCCAGCCAGTTGCCGGAGACCACGACCCAAGGGTATCACCGCCAGTTCTTATTCGGAAAGTCCAGACCTTGGACAAGGTTTTTTTCCTCGGCCCCGGGGCGCAAGTAAGGACCCCCGTGGTCGATGCCCAGGATATAACACCTGACGACGTTGACGGAACGGAGGAACAACCCAAGTCGCTGGTTCTGTACTGATATCCTCCAGAGGAGGCGGGTGGCATTTGGGCGGCACTTGGAGAGCGGAATGCGCAACCCCTGAAGGAAGTCGCAGAAAGAGACCGGAAGGGGGAAGCGTAGTCCCACAACAAGCAGCAGATAACTGCTAATGAGGACGAAAGGGAAGGCTACTTCCTCCCCTTCGGTGTAAGGACGAACTTCAACGTCGTCTGGAATGTGGCAGTCCTCTCGAAAAGTTCTGAGTCCTTCATTAGATGTCAGATCAATGTGAGAAACCATTTGAGGGAAGCTTGAAAAACAAAAGCGACAGAGAAGAAGAGCTCGGGAATGCTTTGCTTGAAAAAAGTCGCTCGGGCGATTCAGTTGTTAATTTGCAGTGAGAAACAGATTGAACAGGTGCTCCTTATATAGGCATCGCGAACGGCTGGGATCAAACTTGATCGGACGGCTCATACGCTCTCCCGTCGAAACTGTCACTTCGGGCACGTGGGACGTCGTCTCAAAAAGTGTGAGCATTGAATGCACGACGTGATGGCTCGGTTGCCACATGGACGATTCGGTTACTTCCAAACTGGCAGTGTTGGATCCAAACCAGACCAGTAACCAATGGACACGTGGCGTCAGAGGGCCCGATCCTGCAGGGTCACCGCTCGGTCGATATGCCAACGGAGCATTCCTAGTCAGCCCCGTTCTGACGGGGGTCCCGGTCGGTATCTGAAGGCATTCTTAATTTTCAAATTTCATCCGACAAGGCGTCATATCAACGTTGAAAATGGGGGGCAGCTGATACGTCCAGAAATATACTGTAAAAGTCCAACCGCCACGTGGTCAGCAAATGGCCCGGATAGTCCTGAATGGGAGCATAGAGCTCGCATTCCCGAGGTGTCCAGCTGTTACCGTCTGGGGTACTCAATAGCTCTGGTATGAGGCGTAGTGACTTCCTAGTAGGGGTGGGCAAATAGTTCAGTTAACCGAAATTCGAACCGAACCGAACTAAAATTTTCATTTTAGTTCAGTTAATTCAGTTAAAAATTTCAGTTCAGTTTCAAACCGAACTAAATTTTTTTTTTCAGTTCGGTTTTCAGTTCCACTCTCCCAAACCGAACCGAACCGAACCGAACCGAAAAACCGAATAATTCTTTTTAGTTTATATTTTATTAATACATTTTTATACACAACTATATATATTACAAAATATAAGTATAATATATATAAGTAAATATAAACATATATTTTCTTTTGTAATATGAAAGAAAAATGGGAAAAGAAACATATAAAAAAGTTATGAAAATGAAAAATAAAATAAAAGAAAGTATAGTTTTTTTAAAATTTGGTTAACCGAATTTCCAAACCGAACCAAACCGGATCGAATTGACCAAAACCGAACCGAAATATAATTCAGTTCGGTTTCAGTTCCCATTTCTCCAAATCGAACCGAACAAAACCGAACCGAGTTTCTCCAAACCGAACGGAACCGACCGAATGCCCACCCCTACTCCCTAGGAGGCGCGGCTCGGATCGCGTTTCCCCACCGTTTCCTTATGCGGCCATGACTCTATCAGGGAAGAATCAATGGTTTCCTAAACCACTTAGGAAACTCTCCTAATATTGTGCAAATCTATTGTAGTTAGATTCGGCTTCCTAATCTAATTAACTTACCATGTAAGGGTGGACTCTTGTATCTATAAAAGAGCTCACCTACCCTCTCTAAGGAGATCCGAAAATCAATTCTCTAAGCATACAAGCACTTACTAGAGAACTCACCACCTACACGCATACACCCGGCTGGTATTACTGGTAGTGCCGCCAATCTTTTGTTGGCTCACCAGGCCCGCCGGTGATCTGCAAGTGAGAGCGCATAGGCGCAACCGTGGACGTAGGCCACCTAATTAATGGGGCCGAACCACATACAAATCCTTTTCTTACCTTATTTTCCGTTACATTCATTCATACCAAATTTCGGCATCATCAGTTATTAAAGATTGGATTTTTGGGTTGTGTTCTAGACACAATAAGGAAGATCTCCATAAAATATCATATGCATTGAAAATATTTCTAACCCCTCTTTTCAATTTCTAAAATTTCATGTCACTGTTCTGTCCACTATTCACAGCAAGCACACTTTTACTTCCATCCTTTGATTTGATGCTTACATGCACTCCAAATTAGCTCATGTCTTAGGAAGTAGTTCATACTACATTTGTACATATCCCATGATGATTTCCCCCATGAATTCATTCATCTTCTAGACTTCTAAGTCACTTTAAAAAACTCATGTACACAAACACACTACAACCTTTGCACATTTTAGAATCATACACTGCATCCATGCAAGATTTGGGGTTTTTGTGACTCCTAATCTAAGAAGATTATAAAGAATGAACTTGATCACACTGACAAGCGAGGGTATTTGTAAAATACAACCGCGCTAAAAGAAGAAAATACACTGAATTAGTTTACAATTCCCTTGTTTATCTGCAATTTGAATTACAATGCCAGTTTTTACATAATATGATTAATCTATGATAAGTGGTATTGTTTTAGTGGTTATTTGTGCAGATTACTATTGCTGTGTGAAGAATTGAATAAGCAAGATAAGAGGAAGTGTTTGGTTTCAATGAAGACAATTCAAACATGAAAAGTGACTTTCGAGCGATCGAGTCTTCGATCGATCGAATGCAGTTCAACTTTCTCTCTTCTCCGTATATGTTTTCTTAATTCCAGGGGACTCTATCAAGATTGTAGACGGGAGGTGAGCGCTCAAAGATCCCAGAAATTTAATCGATCGAGATATGTTCGATCGATCGAACATGGCTTTTATCAAAAATAACACGCACGCAGTAGAGAGGGAGATATAACCCTAGCCTTAGGTTTTGTATATATAGTCGTATTATATACGTCTTGGAGAACGCCCACTTTCAGTTTTTTATCAGTTTTATACAGAGAGTAGAGAGTGTGTCCTTGTTTTTGTAGGTTTATCAAGATTCTTCATTGTTTTGGCTTAGATTCTTTGGATTTTAATAATAGTTCAGCATTCCAGGTTACTTTGTATTGTTTTATTTACATTCTGTTAGTAGTTATCATAGTTTCATTTGCTAGAATCATAGCTTTGCATGTTAGGTAATGTTGAATTATTTATTTTTTAGAGATTTCATGTTTAAATCACAACCAAACGACACCTTAATGGATCTTTACATTCAAAGCGCATCTGTGACACTCCAGACCATGTCTGAGTAGTCCCCAGGTTGGGAAATTGCAATGAAACTGTGATTTCAAGCCTCTACCATGCATCAAAATATTTCCTGTGTTCGATCGATCGAAGTCAGTTCGATCGATCGAGACAGAGATACAGTCAATCGATTGAAGACATTTCGATCGATCGAGAGATGAAGATGTTCGATCGATCGAAAGTGCATCGATCGATCGAACCCTCTGATTCTTGAGAACATTCAATATAGTATTCCTGGACTTTCTGTTTCACTGATTTGTTATCAAACTGTCCCCAAATGATCAGTTTGTCAAAACAATCTCTAAACTTGAGGTCCTAAAGCATTTTTCTTCAATATCTTTTGCAAACCACTCTCAATGCTAACACCATTGTGGGTGCGAGTCTTAACTATTGTTTTAAACCGCTTTCATGTATTTTGAACTTAATTTGGATGATATAGTCCCGGTCATGAAAAGGCTACAGATTCTCCACCTTTAGAAAAATACGAAATACTGTAGAAGATGTACTCCAATGAGCTTTAACGCAATTGCATGGTGGATGGCTAGGTCATTGTGGATTCGTGTGATCCCAACACTTCCCTTTTACTAAGAAAACCAGTTTTTAAATATTGCTCTAGTTAACTAGTTAGTCATTAGTTTAATGTAATTTAGTTGCTTTTAATTTTAGTAGTTGTTAGTCGTAGTACTCCGTGTTCTACAGTTTCCTTAAGTATTAAATTTTCTTTTTCTTTTTAGAGTTTAATCTAGGTAAATTAATTTTCAACCTTCCCTGTGGGATCGACCTGGACTTCCAGTACTATATTACTTGCACGATTACCTACACTTGGGTATAGCACACAAGCGCACACAGAAAAATTCTCGTGTCAAGTTTTTGCCGCCGTTGCCGGGGAAGGCGACGAGTTAATACTGAGTTTACCTCAATCTATCTTTATCTATTTCTGTTTTCTTTTTCTTTTCTTCTTTAGATTAAAACGTTTTAGGATCTTTTCCCATTCATGTCCGAAAATTCCATCGAAAGAATTATTGGAAATCCATTCTACTTAGCTGATTCTTCTAATTCTATTAATCCCATAGCTACACCTATTGATTCAATGGCCGATAATCAAAGTGAAAACGGTGATAATGTGGTTGTCCCAATTGACGATTCACTTCGTCCTTTGTGCGATCTTATGACACCTGAACATGCTCCAACACCTTCTTGTATTTTCATTCCACCTCATGCTGGCGAATTTCAATTTTGCAACGGAATGATTCAACTCCTTCCTACCTTCCATGGAATGGATAGCGAGAAGGCATATCTACACGTCAAGGACTTCGAGGATGTTTGTAAAACATTTTCACAAAATTATCCTGTAGACGTGACATGCCTAATGCTATTTCCTTTCACTTTAAAGGATAAAGCAAAAGCGTGGCTACTCACGTTGAAGCCGAATTCAATCTACACCTGGCATGCGATGAACACTGCATTTCTAAAGAAATTCTTTTCCACCTCGCATGACCACTGAGCTTAAACGACAAATTAACTCTTAGAAACAAAAGAGCAATAAAACCATCACCCAAACCTGGGAGCGTTTCAAGGATTTGCTTCTATCATACCCACATCATGGGTATGAGAAATGGCGAACCATAAGCTACTTTTACGAAGGGTTCAATGGTGAAACTAATAAGTTGGTCGAGACCATGAGTTCAGGACCATTTCTTCGCAAAAATACTGAAGAAGCTGAAGCTCACTTTGAGTGGCTAGTTGAACATGCCCATGAATGGTCCAATTCTGAAGATATCCCATGCTCACAGATATCCTGTGTAGAGGAAAAGAGTTTATACCAACTAAAAAGTGAAGATCACCTAATGAATAAATATGAGGAATTAGCGAAGAAAGTAAAGGAATTAGGGATAAAAGGGGAAGGTTCTAGGCAGGTTCTGCCTGAAGAACCATGCGGCACATGCAATATGTTGGGACATACCAATCAATATTGTCCCAATGTGCCATATTTTCAAGAACAACCCCCCATGGAAATAAATGCCATTCAAGGGTATAGGGGGCGGGGAATTCCTATAATAACTATAATTCACAAAATAATAACAATAGATGGAATCACCCCAGGTTTGATTGGAAAAATAATGCTAGGAACTAAAATCAATACCAACAACAGCCCTATAACAACAATAACTAATATCAAGGGCAATACAATAGGCAGCCCCAATCATTCAATCAAAACAGACCTAATAACTATAACCAAGCTCAACCCTCTAATCAACAGTCGAACGTGTACGTTCCCCCGCACAAAAAGGCACAGGAGGAAGATCTTCTTTCTAATGTGAATCTAACGAAACAATTAATTCAAATGATGAGCAAAATGTCTGCGACGTTAGATAGGATGGATGCACAATAAGAGGGATTGGGTGGAACATTTCCTGCCCAACCACTTCAATACCCTAGGGGATACAACAATGGTCCCACTAACCATGAACAAGCTAAAGTCGTGACTACTCTGAGAAGCGACAAGACTATAGGGCTAAATATGCCTCTCTCTACTCCTGAAGAGTATGAGGAGGACGAAGTGGTGAATAAAAACAAACCTTCTACTCAGGAAGAGGAGCCATCCAGTAAGAATGAACAATTAGAAATAAAAACTGAAGCTCCTAAACAAGTAGAGGAAGTTGAGAGAAAGCCCAGAAAGGAGCTCGTTGACGACGAAGTACCTAAATACCCTTTCCCCGTGCCCTATCCTCAGAGGCTTAGGAACCCCGAAAACAATGCAAAGAATCAGGAGTTCTTGGAATTGTATAAACAAGTCAAAATCAATCTTCCACTCCTTGATGCAATCAAACAAGTGCCGGCCTATGCTAAGTACCTTAAAGACTTATGCACAGTCAAGAGGAGGCAAAGTGTGAAGAAACACGCTTATGTGGCGTGCCAAGCAAGCGCAATCATCCAAAACGAATTTCCTCCAAAACTCAAAGACCCCGGTACCCCAACTGTCTCGTGCCGAATTGGAAATCAAAGAATAAACAATGCCCTCCTTGATCTTGGAGCAAGCGTGAACCTGCTGCCATACTCAGTTTATAAATAACTAGGGTTGGGTGAACTCAAACCTACCCGAGTTGCTTTGCAATTGGTAGACAAGTCTGTCAAATACCCTAGAGGAATACTGGATGATGTTCTAGTACAAATAGACTCCTTTGTCTTCCCGGTTGATTTTGTAATTTTGGACACCGAACCTGTGTCCAATCCATGCTGACAAATCTCGGTGATTTTCGGACGTCCATTCCTCAACACCATAGATGCCACAATAAAAATAAGAAGTGGTATTATGACCATCGTATTCGGGAATATGACTTTGAATGTAAAAGTCTTCTCAAATCCCCAACCTGAAGAATATGATGACGAAGAGGAGGTCACCTACGCTGAAACGGTCATCGAAGATGAGGTAGATTTCGTTGATTATAAAGATCCTTTGGAGATAGTTGTGTCACAATTTGACACTATCTATCGACCTAAAGATTCTACTCCTTTGGATTTTACTTTAAATCACACTTGCCTCATGATGGATACGCGAGAGGAGGATAGAGCTGAATGCATGTGGATAACACCATATGAACCCCTACCTCCGAAAACAAAATTAGTTATGCCCTCCAATTTTCAGTTTCCCGATCTGGAATTGAAGGAGCTTCCTGAAGAGCTCAAATATGCTTATCCTGGGGACTGAAAAAACTTATCCTGTTATAACACCATAATCAAATTAATCCAAATGCTAAAACAGCATAAGGGAGCAATAGGATGGACCATTGCCGATCTCAAAGGCATAAGTCCGTCCGTGTGCACTCATAAAATATTTTTGGAAGAAGACGCTAAACCTTCGCGACAAATGCAAGGGCGTCTGAATCCCAACATGCAAGACGTCGTAAAAAAGGAAGTATTAAAATTACTCGATGTTGGGATTATATATCCTATCTCTGACAGCTCCTGGGTCAGTCCGACCCAAGTGATGCCCAAAAAGGCAGGCATAATGGTTATTCCTTTAAAGATGGCGAATTAGTACCAACACGCGTCCCCACCAGATGGCGAATGTGTATTGATTATCAAAAACTGAATACCGTGAACCGAAAGGACCACTTTCCATTACCATTCATGGATCAAATGCTAGAATGAGTGGCAGGTCATAAGTACTATTGTTTTTTGGACGGATACAGCGGTTATAACCAGATAGAAATTGCTCCTGAAGATCAGGAGAAAACAACTTTCACGTGTTCGTTCGGTACTTTCGCCTATAGACGTATGCCTTTTGGGTTATGCAATGCACCTGCTACATTTCAGCGGTGCATGTTAAGTATCTTTAGCGATATGGTCGAACAAATACTTGAGGTCTTTGTGGACGACTTTTCAGTGTTTGGCCATAGCTTTGAAAATTGCTTGGATAATCTGGAACGTGTGTTAGCATGATGCGAGGACAAATACCTAGTACTAAACTGGGAAAAGTTTCACTTCATGGTGACCAAGGGAATTATCCTCGGCCACATTATTTCTGATAAAGGTAACCAAGTCGATAAAGCAAAAATTGATATAATCACAAACCTACCTGTCCCCTGTACAGTCAAAGATATCCGATCTTTTCTAGGACATACGGGATTCTATCGTCGCTTTATCAAAAATTTTATTGCAATCTCCCGACCACTGTGTCAACTGTTGGTTAAAGACATGCCATTTGAATGGTCGAAAAACTGTCAAACATCTTTTGACGCACTAAAAGAACACCTTACCTCTGCACCGATAATATAGGCACCCGACTGGAGTTTGCCTTTTGAGTTAATGTGCGATGCTAGCGACTATGCCATTGGCATAATTCTAGGACAGAGGAAGGATATTAAGCCTTACGTAATCTACTATGCTATTCGAACTCTTAACGAAGCTCAAATAAATTATACGACTACCGAAAAAGAACTACTGGTAATAGTCTTCGCTCTAGATAAGTTCAGGTCATATCTAATAGGGTCCCCAATCGTCTGTTTTACAGACCACTCAGCCCTGAAGTACCTGTTATCTAAGAAGGATGCGAAGCAAAGGATTATCCGTTGGATACTCCTACTTTAAGATTTCAAAATCACAATCAAGGACAAAAAAGGAGTAGAGAATGTGGTTGCTGACCATTTATCTCGGTTAACATTTGTTGATAACACTGAACCCACACCGATAAAGGATGAATTCTCAGATGAGCAATTGATGGCTATTTCCAATTTGCCTTGGTATGCGGATATAGTGAACTATCTGGTTACGGGAGAGACCCCTAGTCATTGGTCAAATCAGGACAAGAAATGATTCCTCTCGTTCGCACGTCATTTCTTTTTTGATGACCCTTACTTATTCAAGTATTGGGCTGATCATATCATCAGACGTTGCGTCCCGAATGAGGATATAACCGTCATTTTAGCATCCTGCCACTCTGAGGCTTGCAGAGGCCATTTTGCTTCGCAAAAGACCACACAAAAAGTTCTACACAGTGGTTTCTACTGGCCCACCATGTTTAAAGATGCTTACACTTTCTGCAAAGCATGCCAACGCTGTCAAAATGTGGGTACAATTTCAAAAAGGAACTCCATGCCCTTAACTCTCATTATCACAATTTAAATATTCGATTACTGGGGGATAGACTTTATGGGCCCTTTTACAAAAGCTAACAACTGTGAATATATACTCCTACCTGTGGAATATGTATCAAAATGGGTAGAAGCAATACAGACAAGACGCAATGATCACAAAACAATAATGTCCTTTCTTAAGGAACACATTCTGTCACATTTCGGAACCCCAAAAGCACTAATAAGTGACCAAGGCAAACACTTTTGCAATAGGCCTTTGGAGTCACTACTCAAGAAATATGGGGTCAACCACAAGATCGCTCTAGCCTACCACCCGTAAACGAACGGGTAAGCAGAGTTGGCTAACCAAGAAATCAAGCACATTCTCGAAAAGACAGTTAGTTTCAACAGAAAGGACTGGGCATATAAATTGACCGATGCTCTTTCGGCATACTGTACTGCCTACAAGACAAGTCTGGGAATGTCCCCATTTAGGCTAGTATATGGAAAAGCATGTCACCTTCCCGTAAAATCGAGCATAAAGCATACTGGGCAACCCGCTCATTGAACTTTGACATTAAAGAGGGAGGTCATCTTCGAAACCTCCAGTTGGCTGAACTGGAAGAAATACGTCGTGATGCCTACGACAATGCTAGATTATATAAGGAAAGGTTGAAGGCTCGCCACGATAGACGATCTTTCAAAAATCATTCGAGCTGGGGCAAAAAGTTTTGTTACATGATTCTCGCCTTCACCTTTTCCCAGGAAAACTCCGATCTAGGTGGACAGGACCCTTTATAGTGAAATTTGCCTTTCCACATGGGGCCGTCGAGTTATTCAATCCTAAGAACGATGAAAGTTTCAAAGTCAATGGCCAAAGGTTAAAACCGTTCTTAGAGGATTTCCAACTAGAGGTCGAGCACATCCAACTGGATGAGCCCGATTATTCCTCAACCTAAACCGCTCAAGTGTGTCTTCACCATGTTGTTTTACTTTTTCCTTCACTGCATTTTGCTTTGTTTTATTTCTTTTGTCTATCTATTTTTGAGTGTGACCTCGATTTTAATCTGCTATTCCATTTTTCCTATCTCCTGCAGGCTGTTCGACATGAGAGATGATGATGTCCACTCAATTGGGTCATGTGCTGATTCGGAATGTCCTAACCTCCCTTGGACTGTCGATGAGATAGCATTCTGTTTTGCTCCTTAATAAGGGCCAGGGGCAGAAGATGTCGTTGACTTGACCCAAGGGTACATCCCATACAACCCTGCTCTCCTCCAGATCAATCCTTTTGAGCACATGGAATTTCCTAAAGAGGAGGGAAAACCTGAAGGGTACTTTGTTGGGGAAGTCAATGATGCCCTTTTGGAACAATGGGAGAATGACTCAATGTGGGAACCATGGGAAAAAGAAGATTTACAGGATGTGGTGCCTGAACGCCATAATGCTGAATTCACGTATATTGACGACGTCCTTGTCATCGAATTTGTTCCCTACATTTATGTGCATATGAGTTATTTGCTGTTCCAGTTTCAATGCCCCGTATCTGCTAGTGCACATGGTGATATCATGCCAATAGTGAGGTTAATTCTTGGTCACATCCCTTTCTCTTTTCGTTTTTCTTTGTTTAATTCTTTTTTTGACAGTTCTTTCTTTTTCTCTATTTAATTTATTTCTTTGTTGTCTTTTGTTTTTTCTTTGTCAGGATTTTCACTATGAATCATCCATTTCCACCGTTGTTCCTTCCACATCAACTCGTTCATGGATTTGGACCATACATATGGTCCCCGGGTACTCTGCCTCGAGAGGAAAGTCTGTTGGGAAATTGCACTCCGTTATCGTTGTCTCCATCTGACTCACCTCTTGCGTGTGCACTCATTTCTTCAAAGATTTCAGCCTCACTCGATGATATCATTGCTGCCTTCCGACTGTTCTAGGAAAGGGAATCATCAGGTTTGGAATCCAGACTCGAAGATGTGGCAAAAAAAGAAGCGATTGCGGAAGATGAATTATTCATGCTGGAAGAGTAGTGCTTCACTTTAATTGTATTCTGTCATTTCATCTTTCTTTCATCAATTGAAGTGTAATCCTAGACAAAGCTTCATTAGTTGTAGTTTATTTTAGTTGTTTTGCTGATAATAAGGTTTAAATACCATGTTGGGGGCAACAATGTTGCAATATGGATGCTATTCCTAAGTTTTATCTATAAAAAATTGCAATTTTCTATTACGATGATGACTTTTGGCTTACATATCCTATTAAGAAACTATTTTTTATCTAATTCCTGTATGTCCAAAATAATCTTGGTTCGTTGGGGGTGCATAGATTTTCAATTCAAAGATATTGTAGAATTTTCAGGTTCGATCGATCGATCGACATCGTCTCACCCTCGAGCGCTTCAATAGTGTTCAATCGATCGACAGTTCAATTTTAAATGAGGCGTCTTGAGTACACTTCATCTGTCACTCTTCATCTCCCTACTCCTCGAGTGCTCGGAGACAGAGAAGGCTCCTAAAATTTTGAACCCCCATATACATCCCAACATCAATTGAGGAGTGCCTGGACCCCTTTGATCACCATCATCATCCTCCTCATCCTTTCCTCCGCGCGTATCTCGAGGTTAGGTCCCATGACACCCCCTCATTTTTTCTTTTCATTCAAATTATTGTGGGTGCCCCCATTGGTTCTTAAACCATTTCTTTTGAGTTTTCTTTGTTTATTTAGTTTTGCGGGCTATTCCCGTTCTTTGTTCATGTCGCTACGGTTCTATTGTGTTAGATCAATCAAACTGGGCTCGAGCGATTGAACCCAGCATCTCTTCAATCAATCAAACTCAGATCAAGTGATCGAACATGAGACCTTCTCAATCGATCGAACATAGTTCGATCGATCGATCGAAGTACAACAGTTTTAGCTTCTTTTCTGTTTTCCCTATTTTAATGTACTTTCTGTTTGTTTCTTCCATTTCAGGGCTTTGAAATGAACCCCATCACAGGGTACCATAAGTCCAAGCCACTTGACCTCACTATACCAGACCCCATACTAGATCATGGGCTCAAAAATGAGGAGGAGCGTGTATGGTTTACCAGATACTTTCAGTCCAGGAAGGTGATGATAGAGCAGCCCCTAGAAGCAGTTTGGCTGTCCGCCCCGTGGTTTCTCACACGTCTCTATGCCATGCCTAGTTGGTTCACTATGTTGATGCAATCTAAGAAAATCAACATCACATGGGTATGAGAGGCATGTGTGAGTATGATTAAGGATTTTGCAACTCCGTTCACTTACAAATCATTCTTCTGGGGTCGTGAGATTATTTTCAGCCCGGCTACCATGGCCACAGCTTTGGGTGTACCAGAGATGCCTGACCACTATTACCCATATATACCTAGTACACCCAAGTCTCTACCACCTGTCATCATTCAGGAGATCATCGGCGGTGCGATTCAGATCTGTAACGGCATCTCCCTGATTGAGGACCGATTTCTGACCGAGCAGTACCACCTTCTCTACCTGGCGCTCGCCAATTGTATATTAATGACATCTTACCATGAAAAGGTGGCACCATGGTATGCTCAGGTTCTGTATGCCATAGGGACGGGGCGGAGTGTCTCTCTCCCTCGACTTTATATCGACTTTTTTGTCAAGCCTACGCGGTACATTATCACCAAGCGTCATTTGAAGGGCGCTTGGCCTATCCATAGGGTGATTGAGCAGGCTGGATTGATACCATTGGCCACTAACACTATTTCTTAGGCCTCGAGTCGATTTGGGGAGACAGCAGCACGCCGCTCAGATGCGCAGAAGAAGAGGACGCTGAAAGGGAAGGCGAAGGTAGGGCGAAGAGGAAGAGGGGAGGAGGCACTGATACAGAGGGTACAACTTCTGGGACACCCACGGAGGTTGAAGAGCTAGATTCTGATGACGAGGTTGATCCTCGTACTGAGGTTGCACAGTTCGAGCTGAGACAGTGGTCTCAGGCTCCCGCCCAGGGAGAGTCTTCTTCATCTGTGCCTCTCCCTACTGTTCATGAGTTACTATTAGAGGAGAGAGAGGCCCGGATCAGACTCGAGGGCCAGATGGACCGTATAATGACTCTTCTTGAGGCTATACTGATTCAGATGGGGGTTGACCAGTCTTTACATACACCTCCACCACCCACTATTGGTCCTTCATCCTCAGCTCCTCAGGTTGATCGTTCTGCTCCATCTACATCGGCAACACCATCTATTACTGATCCTCCTCCTTCTGTACCACCTACTGATCCCTCTGCTCCATCTACATCGACGACACCGCCCGCTACTGAGACACTACTTCCACCACCTCCAGTTGCGACTAACACATCATTCTCTACACCAACTGCCACGATTGCGAGTGACCCTGCGACGGCTACTACTGTTGCTGTGGGTGGTGATGGGGATGCTCCAGATGTGCTTATTGAGATATTATCGGACGTCGCCGATGATGTATAGATTCTGCTAGATCAGTGTTTGTGGCTGTTAGGTTGTTTTGGTTGGTTGTGACTGTATTCTCTTCTCTCTCATATTTTTCTTGTGGTTTGGGTAGTTTGGATATGTTGGACTTTCGTTTTTATGGAGTTTATAATCACTGTTCTGTTATTTCACTCTGTTATATTTCCAGTGATTAGTTCTGTTTATGTATGGATCCCATGCTCTATCTTTCATATTCTATTTGATCTTTCCTGCTTGGAGGTTGTATGCTTTCTATACAGATTGTTACACTTGCGGTTAATACGATGTTTTATCATGTGATATCTCTCTACCTATTTTTGAAAATCACCTTCTGCGGACATTGCAATTTTCAGTTGGGGGTGGGCCATAGATAGATAATTACCTATGCATATTTATATTTATTTTTAGCAATCTGGATCACTTTATTGCACATGTCATACAATCTCGATTAGAAGTTTTAAAAAAAAAAGTTTGAAAAAAAAAAAATTTCCAAACTATTAAGTAAGTTTTAAATTAAATTGGTAGAATAATTTGGAATAATCACTTCTATTTAGCTGTTATCAAGCAATGACACAACCATTTTATTCTCATCCTTTTATGAATTAAGTTCACGCGTTTTTCTAGTTCTCTAGGATGAATGCATATGTTGATCATTCTTGTATCCAAAATCCATTTGCACATGTTAATAGCTATACAAAAAACCTAAATAAGAGTTAATATGCCTTTTGTACTTTAAAGAATAAGTAGTGGAAACTAGTTACCCTTAGTGAGCTTTTGAATCCAATCATCAGTTCTGAGGGAGTTATCACATTAAATGCGAATTGTTTTTCTTGAATAAGTGTATTAAATTCGTCGAATAGTCTCTAATTCTTCATTTTGGCTGCTTAGTAGAGGAGAACGTTCAGGATTTACCAACAAAACTCAATGAACACTTAAGTGTTAAAAATTAAGAAGTTGAGAAAATGATATAAGTCATCGTTATTTGCTCTTTACCTTTCTATATACCTGTATCAACATTCCAGAATATGCATTGTTCTCAACCCCACACCTAGTAAATACTGCCTAATCTATTATGAAATCCTAAATCCCTAATCTTATACTTTGACCTCAATACACCCCATTGCACATCCAATGAGATTAAATTGTTGAAGTATGTTATGGGGAGGGAGTAGTTGTGGGAGGGGCTGCATAAAAGAAAAAAAAAAGAAAGAAGGAGTCCAGGTTAAAAAAAAAAAAAAAACATCTATGAGAATAGAGAATGGTCGGAATGAAGTGAAGAAGAAATTACTTCACTCAATCATATGCTAATGATGTGCGATTTCTTACCCTTTCATTTCTATCCTACTATATAAAATTATACCGAAAAGTCAAAGCCTTAATGATTTTTAACAACTTAGTTTAAACATGAACGTGTGATTTGAGTTATCCACGGTATTTCACTCCTCTAGTAAGTAGTATTCTTTTCTTGAGACTTTGCACTCTAAATGTTCGTCTTTATTGAGTCAGGTGTGAAAGCATTAGTAACCAAACTTTCAATTTATATCAAAGCTTTCACACCATGTGCGATCATTATTAACCAAGTTTCTGTGAGATGTTCATTCTTGAGTGTAAAACCATGTGAGAATTGAGTTGAAACTACAAGTTCTGAGAGTATGATAGTCTAAACAACTCTAAATAAAGTTTGATGGATAGCTGTTAATTTCACACATGCACGGATACATGGATGTGATGCATATGTTTTTTTTCTTGGTGACATGAGGAATATGTGTATTTCTTTCATGGTTTGAATGAAGATGATATGTTTTGTAGAGCTAAATTAATAGTTTAATAGAAGAGAGTGTTTACAAGTTATTCTACATCTTTTTGATCTTAAAATCAGAGAATTTTGTGGGTACATTCACTGCAAACCCTTACGAGACAACACTCTTCCACTAGAGGGAACCTAGGGGTTTAACGACTTGTTGCATTTGCTAAATGCAACCGCGATTCTTGCGAAAGTGAGTTAGGTAGTTTTTTTTTTTATTTAGATTAGTTTGCTTTAGTTTTAATTTGTTTTATTGTAATATTAGTTTAGCTTTGTTTTATTTTTGCTTTATTGCTAGGGACTAGCAAATCGCTAGTTGGGGGTTGTGACAAGCGGGGGTATTTGTTAAATACAACCACGCTAAAAGAAGAAAATACACTGAATTAGTTTACAATTCCCTTGTTTATCTGCAATTTGAATTACAATGCCAGTTTTTACACAATATGATTAATCTATGATAAGTGGTATTGTTTTAGTGGTTATTTGTGAAGATTACTGTTGCTGTGTGAAGAATTGAATAAACAAGATAAAAGGCAGTGTTTTGTTTCAATGAAGACAATTCAAACATGAAAAGAGAGTTTCGAGCGATCGAAGAGGTCTCAAGCGATCGAGTCTTCGATCGATCGAATGCAGTTCAAGCGCTCGAAGATCCCAGAAGTTCAATCGATCGAGATATGTTCGATCGATCTAACATGGATTTTATCAGAAATAACGCGCACGCAGCAGAGAGGGAGATATAACCCTAGCCTTAGGTTTTGTATATATAGTCGTATTATATACATCTTGGAGGACGCCGACTTTCAGTTTTTTATCAGTTTTATATAGAGAGTAGAGAGTGTGTCCTTGTTTTTGTAGGTTTATCAAAATTACTCATTGTTTTGGCTTAGATTCTTTGGATTTTAATAATAGTTTAGAATTCCAGGTTACTTTATATTGTTTTATTTACATTCTGTCAGTAGTTATCGTAGTTTCATCTGCTAGAATCATAGCTTTGCATGTTAGGTATTGTTAAATTATTTATTTTTTTAGAGATTTCATGTTTAAATCACAACCAAACGACACCTTAATGGATCTTTACGTTAAAAGCACATCTGTGATACTCCAGACCATGTCTGAGCTGTCCCCAGGTTGGGAAATCGCGATGAAATTGTGATTTCAAGCCTCTGCCATGCATCAGAATAATTCCTGTGTTCGATCGATCGAAGTTTGTTCGATCGATCGAGATAGAGATACAGTCAATCGATTGAAGACATTTCGATCGATCGAGAGATGAAGATGTTCGATCGATCGATCGAAAGCGCGTCGATCGATCGAACCCTCTGATTCTTGATAACATTCAATACAGTATTCCTAGACTTTCTGTTTCACAGATTTGTTATCAAACTGTCCCCAAATGCTCAGTTTGTCAAAACAATCTCTAAACTTGAGGTCCTAAAGCATTTTTCTTCAATATCTTTTGCAAACCACTCTCAATGCTAACACCATTGTGGGTGCGTGTCTTAACTATTGTTTTAAACCTCTTTCATGTATTTCAAACTTAATTTGGATGATATAGTCCCGGTCATGAAAGGGCTATGGATTCTCTACCTTTAGAAAAATATGGAATACTATAGAAGATGTACTCTAATGAGCTTTAACGCAATTGCATGGTAGATGGCTAGGTCACTGTGGATTCGCGTGATCCCAACACTTCCCTTTTACTAAGAAAACTAGTTTTAAAATATCGCTCTAGTTAACTAGTTAGTCATTAGTTTAAAGTAATTTAGTTGCTTTTAATTTTAATAGTTGCTAATCGTAGAACTCTGTGTTCTACAGTTTCCTTAAGCATTAAATTTTCTTTTTCTTTTTAGAGTTTAATCTAGGTAATTAATTTTCAACATTCCCTGTGGGATCGACCTGGACTTCTAGTACTATATTACTTGCACGATTACCTACACTTGGGTATAGCACACAAGCGTACACAGAAAAATTCTCGTGTCACACACGTTCATGTCCCCCTTTAGATTAGGAAGTCTTGATTATTTGATATATGAAAGACGATTTTTCGTAGGTTTGTTTGTGTGATCTTTCACTTTATATTGTGTGATATTTGGCTTAGATCTTATGAATGATATCTTATCTTTTGATCTTCCATTTCAAAATTCTTGTGTGATGTAATATACTATCATAGTATTAACTGTCGAACCAAACATAGTAAAAGATAATTATTTGGATGCTAATTGAGGCCTGTCGAGAGACGGGGTGAGTTGAGGGTGTTTTAGTCGTGACAAAGGCTCCTTCCTCTCAAGTACCAAAATCCCGGGCCAAGTTCTTTGGTTATGAAAGGCCTGTGCCCTTTATCCGTTTGGGTGAGTCAAATTGGGTTTCTTGGTTCCCTAAAGGCCAAGTGGCGACTCTGTATCTGTTTTCAACAGACCTTCCTTTCCTTCTTGTTTTCTTCAAAACAATCTCAAACCAAAACAAAAAGAGTGAATGAGCGATTCCGCGTGTCCACAATCTGGCGACTCTGCTGGGGATTATTTATTTTGAAAACAAAATAATATAGAGGTTTGACTCATAAGAAATATCCCTAAAATCATCTTTTTACTATGTTTTGTTCACCGCATTGCACTTCTGCATTTCCCCCTCCGATTGTGTCTGAAACGCGGCGTTGACATTGTTCAGGTCTTGCTGTGCCAGGGCACAAGTCACCATTGATATTGTACCTTCCAAGGTATATCAAAAAGAGTAAATACTTCCATACTGTCTCTCTGACGGTATATTGGAACTCTCGTCAACGAACCCTCTTTGACTAAACCCAGCCTTTGCATATAGATTTCTGTAGAACCTTTCATAGGGCTGTTGATTTATCTTTTCAGATAGGACAATGTGATATAACTGCTGTATGCCCTGATGGGATTACCTGCACGGTGTAGACGTTTATGTGGCTTGAGGCAGAACCTCTTTCTTATGATTCCCAAGGCAATCACTCATATGTGATCACATTGAGTTGACCTGCCTAGGCACCATGACAAGGATGTCTGCTCCACGTTCACAAAGACATACACCGCAAACCTTGTTTGTTGGTCCTAAGACATCGGAATATGAAAACTTGCTAGACAGTATGATCACTGTCATCCAAATCTCCCAAATTTCCCAGATATAATAATTTCTCCCAGAAACTCTTTCCGATTTTCTCAAATATACCAATTTTTCCTAGAAACTCTGTCTAAATCTTCTAGATTTCCCAGATATACCAGTTTCTCCCAGAAACGCTATCCGATTTTCCCAGATATACTAGTTCCTCCCAGAAACTCTATCCAAATTTCCCAAAAATACCCAAAGTACCTGTTTTCCCAGAAGCTCTGCCCAAATCTCACAGATTCTCCAAAAATCCCAGCATCTTTACCCAAATCACCTAGAAATGCCTAGATATACTTGTTTCTCCTAGAAACTCTATCCATATTTCTCAAAAATACCCAAAATACTAGTTTCTCCTAGAAGTTTAGTCCAATTCAACTAGAAATCCGTATTTCTCCTAGAAACTCCCATAACTTCTGGAAATTCCTCCGAATCTTCCAAATCCATGTTTTTCCCAAAAACTCTGTCCAAACTTCCCGAAATATCCCAAAAATCCCAGTTATCCCTTGGTGATCATACTGGAAAGTAAGGTTAGCACACTCTATATGACTAGAACCTTACTTGTTTAACTATTATCTGTTATAAATAGGAGTATCATATAGATTAGGGCTTGCATCCGCATGCTTGTCTTATGTGCATGCACCATTCTCATTAGTCTACACACACAGTCTCAGTCAGTCTGTACATAAGTCAGTCCATCTTCGTTAACATCACTGTCATTGTTTGTTTAGTCGTCACTATCAAAATCTGATACACCCCTCCTTTCGAATCTGTACGTCAATATAGATTCCCGAAGTCAGCAACTGGGATCCTCGTCTCGAGTCAGAAGTTCAAACAGTCATCTGGACAGAATAGCCCGCTAAGTCATTCCAACATGAATTAGGAAGGATTAGAAAATAAGGTCACTGAGTTGGGAGCAACCATAAGCTAGCAATTTGATCGCATGACCCAAGTTTTGAGTTTTATGGAAGAATTGAAACAGCAGCAGCCACATTATCCACATGAGTTCCCACCACCACCAGTAGGGTTCATGCCACCACCACCACCTGGGTTTGTACCACCTCCCGTCTTTGTAAATAAGAATAACGGGGAAGAAGAATGGTTTCATGGGGTCTCGCCACTTGTTTTTGAGAAAAAGTTTCAAGAAAAGATGGATGAAGTAGACAACCTAGAAAGTGTACTAAGAAAGAGCAAGGGGGTTAACGATTACATGCTAGATGTAGAAGGCCTGTTCGAACCCGTCAAACTGAAACTGCCCGAGAACTTCAAAATGCCAGAAATTAATCGCTTCGATGGAACTGGGAATCCAAAAAGTCACATCAAGTTATGTATGAACATCTTCCAATCTATGGGATGCACTCATGAGCACATAGTTATGATGTTCCCTCAAACCCTCAAGAATGTCGCACTATCCTGGTTCCTAGCCCTTAAAGCCTCCAAGACCCGAGTCTGGGAAGATGTTGCTAGAACTTTTATTGATCACTACTCTGACAACCAAGAGTTTGATGTCACCATCCGAGACCTGGAGACTACCCGATAGAACATCAATGAGTCCTTCACTGCGTTCTTGAGCATATGGAGGAATAAAATGGCCCAAAAAATCCACAGACCCATTGAGATAGAGCAAGTATGTATGCTGGTCAGGAATATGCAACCAGTAAACCATGACAAGCTATTCTACCAATCCATCTCTACATTCGAAGAGCTGTTTGAAATAGGCACCAGAATAGAGGATGCCATCAAAGAAGGAAAGTTCAAGAAGGATGAATCCCAACACCAGTCCAAGAGACCCAACTACTCCCTGGACTCCCCGGGTATCAATGCACTTAGCAAGCAACCAATGGCCTCCCCTCACCATTCGTACCAGTCCACTCCACAAAATCGCCCTATAGGCCCTCGCGAATTTTCTAAACTTAATGTTCCCCTTTCCACAGCCTTTGACCACCTACTCAAAAAGGGCCACTTGCAGCTCCTCCCTCATAAGCCGCTACCGGATCCCATACCCTACCACTACAACATGAGCCTACGATGTGCTTATCACCAAAATCTAGGCCATGCGACAGATTAGTGCATCCGCCTCCACCATGATATTCAAAATCTCATAGAGGATGTACCCCATCCTAATCCCATTTACTATCTTGGCTTAGACCAACCGCCCGCGTGATCCCTTTTGCTGATACCAATGAATGTTGAAGTTACACAGTAAAGTGATGGTGTCCGGAACTTCTGCCACTAAAAAAAACAAAATAATAAGCGAGTCACCGCAACACTCCATTTGAAACCAGATCAAGTCTAGTCAAGTCTGTCCTATGTTTTGAGTCTATTTCAAGTTTAGTCTTTTGGTCGCGTTTGTCTGTCATCGAGTTGTTGATGAGTCTGTAATCCTCCCTTTTGATGGAATGAAATCTCACTTTGCTTAATTTGATGTGCCTAGTCATAAATGCATGAATCATTGAACTGAAAATGTCCCTTTTCAAATTACCATGGATATTACTCTGCTAAAAAAAATTGTGTCAAACAAAAAAAGAATCCCAAAAAGGCCAAAGTCGATTTTGCGCTAACGCTGAAGAAGAGCCGAGAATTGAATAGTCTTACTTTAAGAATTTTAAAGATACTTTTGCTCAAATCTTGAAAAGACATACTTTAAATTGACTTGGGGCTTGCCCAACACCTTTTTTTACCATTTTAAAGCCTTGGACCCAACCCAATTGATAGCCATACAAATCTGTTCAGACTTAGTCCTTGATGGAGCCAAACATTTCAGTGAGTTTCATCTCCACTTTTTTTAAAAAAAAAGGAAAAAGAAAAGCTCGCTAGGTTGAAAACCCGAAAGGACACCTAGGCAAAAGTTAGAGCTGAAAAGGTATTGATTTCAAAAATCTGACTCTAGCCAGTCAAAATGATGGAGAAAATGAAAGAAAGAAAATTTTGGTGATACATAGAATTGTACACTTCAAGTTACATCATGAGATTGTATCTAGATCATGTTTTGAACGGCTCAGAAAGGCCACAAACAAATTTTGAGGGCTGACATACACGTTGTGAAATTATTATTAGAAGATCTCGCACCAGTCAACTACATGAAAAAAAATTTGACTGGCCAAGTGAAAGGAAAAAGGATCAATCCTCAAAATAAAACAAAAACAAAAAGAAAAAAACAAGAAAGAAAAAAGAGAAAGGAGAAGAAAGGGAGACAAAAACTGAATCCTTTTATTCAAGGTTACCACAAGTGGCCCAAGTTTGAACTTCTTTAACGATTGGCTCAAAAAACCCTCAGACCTCCATGTCTTTCAAAACCCTTGCCTTGAACTACGCTTGACCTGATTCCCGCTCGGGGATACGTAGGCAACCGCATCGGTTCGGTCATCCCACCTACCTAAAAATAACCCAACTTTCTTTAAGCCTTGCCTTGAACTACGCTCGACCTGATTCCAGCTTGGGGATACGTAGGCAACTGCATCGATTCGATCATCCCACCTACCTAAAAATCACCCCTCCTTCTTTCAAGGTCCTAGGCCGAACTACGTTGGACCTGATTCCCGCTCGGGGGTATGTAGGCAGACTTTTAAAAAGAAAAGATGGATGGCTCACTAGGTCAAAAATTCGAAAGGACGCCTAGGCAAAAGTTAGAGCTAAATCAAAAGTGAGCAATAACAAAAGAGATAAAAGAGCTCGCTAGGTCACCTCACTGGTGCCTAGGCAAAAGTTATGAGCATCTGCGAGATTAAAGTCATGGTCCTTGCCTCAAGCCAAAAATTACCTTCCACACTAGGGGCAAACTTCGGCTACCCGTCTCGTTTGCCTAAGTTTTACTATCAACCCTTCATACAAGGGGTAAACTTCGGTCACCTACCTCGTTTGTCCAAAGCCTCAAATAAGCCATTGTCCAAACTAGGAGCAAACTTCGGTCACCCACCTCGTTTGCCTATGAATTCCACTTCCTATACCTCAAATTAGGGGCAAACTCCGTTTGCCTAAAACGATCCCTTCATACCAAGGGCAAGTTTTCAAGTCACCAACTTGTTTTGAAATTTTTTGAAATAGAGTATCTTTTATTCTAAAAGCTAAGGCACTAATTCCAAGCACTTCTTGGGAAAAGTAGAGAATTGATTAGATCAATAGGGAAGAATTTTCAAAAACCAGATTTATCAGAAAAAGTGCTATCATATTAAGATAAGGAGTGAACATAAAAGATGAGCGGTACATCACTTATGACAAAGACACATTGAATTATGCTAATTTGGGCACTTCGTGTCGTTACTTCTGTCAATTCAATCCTTGTTTGGTTGAGTCTGTAATAATCTGATCGAAACTGTATCAAAGTTCAATGTTCATACAACCCAATCCAAGTTTCCTCGTCAACATTGTTCCTGTGAAGTCCATCTGTCTTAATGGTCTCAAATGTGGGTTTAAAGTGATTCCCAAATTGTAAAACTTGTGGATATAAGCAGAAGTTCCAAACACCGTTATTGCACTTGTCAAGGCTGGAACATTATATAAGTCCCAAGAACCTCGAGCATTAGTGATACCCCCAATCACAGTCACTTGTCTTCATAAATCAGTACATAAGATACACTGGCTATCTTCTACCAACTCCTTAGCAACCAAGCCAAAATTACATCACGAATGTTCTTCATCCCTAACTGAATTACTCTATTCACAATGCAACCATTCTTTCCCCAGCCGAATCTTCTCATTCCCAATAGAGCTAGTTCATCTCTATAAGAGTGTCCTAAACAAATTTGGTGTATCTCAGTCAAGACTACATCCTTTCCTCAGAAGAAAGAGTTGTTCATCCCCAGTAGATTCAATTTAATCCCCAGCAGGCATATCAATTCGTCAGTTCTTTTGATCACAGTTAGTCCAACCGTTGGTCCAGTCCATGACAGTCACAATAGTTCATTATTGACTCGTCATCTCGATTCCCACATCATCAGTTCAATCCATGACAGTCACGGTAGTTCACTGTCGACTCGTCATCTCAATTCGTACATCATCAGTTCAATCCATGATAGTCACGGTAGTTCACTATCGACACGTCATCTCGATTCGTACATCATCAGTTCAATCTATGACAGTCACAGTAGTTCACTGTCGACTCGTCATCTTGAATCGTACATCATCAGTTCAATCCATGATAGTCACAGTAGTTCACTGTCGACTTGTTATCCCGATTAGTACATCGTCAGTTCTTCTAATCAAGGTTAGTCCAACCATTGATTCAATCCATGACAGTCAAAGTAGTTCACTGCCAACTCATCATCTCGATTCATACATCGTCAGTTCTTTTGATCATGGTTAATCTAAACTGCTGGTCCATTTTATGGCAGTCACAGTAGTTCACTATCGACTTGTCACCTCAATAGTACACCGTCAGTTCTTCTGATCACGGTTAGTCTAACCGTTGGTCCAACCCATGACAGTCACAGTAGTTCACTGTCTACTAGTCATCTAGATTCGTCCAGCGTCAATTCATTAATCATCATTAGTTTACCATCATTCAAAGCATGTCATGTTCATCATTCTCATTCAAAATCTTTGGCTTCCATGTCCATTAATGGGGCTTCTGTGTCCATCGCTTGACATCTCGTGCTTTCATGTCCATCACTTAATGTCCTAGGGCTTCTGTGTCCGTCTTCTAATTTCCAGGGCTTCCAGGTCTGTCGGCTATTTGTCAAGCTTCATCTATGATTAATGTCCTCTGGGACCCCACATTCGATTAAATTTGTTTGCGAGGCACACTTCCCAAAATTCAAAAGTTTTCTCCAAGACCCAGGGTCTTCAAACCTTGGTGTCCCTATCTGGGTCAATAACTGCATCACAGTCAGAAACACTAGCAAGACATAAGTCCATTTAGAGTGGCACACATCCCACAACACTAGCTCATACTAGGATCAGAACACTAGACATGATAGGACTCAAAACACAATTCATATCACATCCATGCATTGCATATCATCCTCATAACATATCATTCGCATGTCTTGTTATGTATGTGCGATTTGTTCCTTTGTGCCCCAAAATACGTCCTGGTCTGATTCCCCTTGGGATACTTAGGCAGCTCATGAAGATCACGACCAACCCTAGCCCCATCATCATGTTTTCTAGCATTACATCTTTGCAACGCTTTTATTCTAAATCTATAGCCTCCAAAAAGACTTATCTCTTCAGAACTTTGGCACTCGCTTGCGACATGCGTTGCCTCGCAAGTTCATGCCAAAGAGGGGCAAACTGTAGACACCCCATTTTGTCAGCTATCAGATATAGGAGACCCATAGCTTGGTGTCGCGCCCGCCCCGATCAAAATGGGGTGTCTACACTTGGTATTTCACAATGATCAAAAAGACTCAAAAAGGACTCCTGAAAGTTAGTTATATTTCTCAAAATGCTCAGAATGGCCAAAATGCCCCTGAGAGCCCGAAAACTCCCAGATTTGGACCAAAAGTTCTAGAAACATGCTATGCCATAAGAACAGTAAGAAAATGAGTTTTTAAGTAAAATAAGATGAAATCGTCAGCTCCTAGAGACCCCCGGAAGTCCCGGAAGTTCCCAGAAAGTCCCCGTTGACCAGTTTGACCAAAATCATCCGAATTTGCCAAAAAATTACAAAATCATTCTGGATCATTTGAAAAGTACTAAAACGAGTTGTAAAAGAAAATCGGATGAAAACGATAGCTCCTGGGAGCTCCCAGAGGTTCCCAGAACATTCTGCAGATCCCTGGTTTGATCGATTTGACCTAAAAGTTGACTTCAAAACTGGAGCACCATAACAATTTTCAAATATTTTTCATGGATACTAGAGGTCAATAGCTTTCCAACGGTATATCGTACATAATTTTTGGATTTAAAACAGATTTATTATGAATTTCTGAAGGTGAAAAAGGTGAACAAATTGGCTTTTATCGCGAATACTGTAAAACTTTTCAAAGTGACCTAACTCCAAAACATTTTATATAGAAATTAGACTATGATACCTTTCCAACAGTATATCACAAGCTCAATTTGGAGTTCGTATGCATTTTCTGTGAATTTCGGACGAAATAGGGCCTTTTCGCGAATACTAGAACCTCTGGGGGCCTAAATACAATTTTCTGGGCATCTGAGGAGTAGTGCCGCGGTAGCACATGGCCACTGCCGCGGTAGCACATGGCCAGTGCCGCGGAGGCACTCAACCATCGCAGAGTTAATTTTTGTAATTTATTTGGGGGGTCCAATTTGATTAATTAAAAACCAAAACGATGTAGTTTTATGTGCACAGATGTTTGGTACCAATGGGACCACTTTCTAAATCCCAAAACCTCCCCAAATTGGCCTATATAAACCCCCCATTGCTCTTCATTTGGGGGGGGGGCAAGTACAAAACTTGAGAAAGTTTTAGAGAGAAAGAGAGATAGAGATAGGTTTAGAAGAGAGAAAGGGAGCATCTCTCACTGATTTTCTATAGAAAGTGAGTTCTAAACTAAAGTTCTTCCATAATCCTTCTATATACTTCATCATCAATACACCCAATCGCCATTTCTCTAAGCATTAATGAGTTAGGGAGCTACTTCCATGTCCAAATATCAATATCTATGAGTGAAACACCAAGCTACAAGTCCAAAATCACATTGATTATCATCTATTGATTGTTATTTACTTGCTTGTTCATATTATGTTCATCGCTTCTTAATCTCATTTCTTTTTTTATTTTTATTTTTTCTTTATTTAAATACTTGCTCTTCATCATCTAAATGATGACATGAAGTTTGAGGTGAGTGAATCCTTATGGATAGTAGCTCTTGACCTCAAAAACATGTTTAACAGATGATGATTATAACTTCAATACCTCCAAGGTATCCTTGAAGTTATGTTCAAAATAAAAATGAAGCTCTCCAATAATATTGGGGGTTCTTGATGATGAGTTTGATATTAATGTTTCAAGAGGTCATAATCTCTATTTGATATTGAAAATATACTCTCAAAACCTCTATTTCAAAACCCCTCTCAAACCCTCTCATTTTGATCTCAAGAAAGAAAACTCAAGTTTTTCCCAAAATCTTTAAAACAGTGAGTCAAAACAGTGAATGATCTGAGCTCAAAGATTTCTCTAGAACTCAATACTCAATATATGGATGCAAGACTACTTGGAAAGTCTCCTAATCATTAGGGAACACCCATGATTCTCTAGAACTCAATACTCAATGTATGGATGCAAGGCCACTTGGAATGTCTTCCTAACTTATTATAGAACACCCAAGATTTTTGGCTTGACTTGGAAGCACTTGAAAGGGGTCCGTTTTTGTCCAAACATTCCTTCCAAACATTCTGCCTCTGTTGTCATAGCAGCAAGGTTGACTTTCAACTTGTTTTACTGAAAACCTTTCTAGAAAGGGTGCTCCCAACCTATTTTTACCTTGAACTTCAATTTCTTAGAGAAATTTCCGTATAATATGGGCCTCTAGATATTTTGTTTTCATTTTCTAAGACTTTCTAACATTTCAGTCGACAATACGGACTCTGTATCTGAATAACCTCTATTGTTTATATGATTTCTCTCAATATGTGATAGTTATTAAAGATTGGCTTTTTGGGTTGTATTCTAGACACAATAAGGAAAAACTCCATAAAATATCATGCATTGAAAACATTCCTAACCCCTCTTTTCAATTTCTAAAAGATCATGTTACTATTCTGTCCACTATTCACAGCAAGCATACTTTTACTTCCATCCTTTGATTTGATGCTTACATGTACTCCAAATTAGCTCATGTCTTAGGAAGTAGTTCATACTACATTTGTAAATATCCCATGATGATTTCATTCATTCATTCATACACATTTTAGACTTCTATGTCATTCTAGGAATCCATGAACATAAAACATAGTACTACCTTGGCACATTCTAGATACATATATTGCATGCATGCAAAGATTTGGGATTTTTATAACTCCCAATCTAAGAAGATTATAAGAAATGAACATGATCACATGTTCATGCTTCCCCTCGATCTAATCCTCCTTTCTCATCCATCCCGGGGATTGAGAGTTCTTCTTTTCTCAAAGATTAACATGCATCATTCTAGTTTGCTAAGCATCCTTGTTTTCTTTGATTTATTTGTTTTAAGAATAATTCATGTCCCCTTAGATTAGGAAAACTTTATTACTTGATATGTGATTAGACGATTTTTCCTAGGTTTGTTCGCGTGATCTTTCACTTTGTATTGTGTGATACTTGGCTTAGATCTTATGAATGATATTTTATCTTTAGATCTTCTATTTCAAGTTTTCTTATGTGATGTAATATACTATCATAGTATTAATTGTCGAACCATACATAATATTTGGATGCTAATTGAGGCCTGTCGAGAGACGGGGCGAGTTGAGGGTGTTTTGGTCTTGACAAAGGCTCCTTCCTCTCTCGTACCAAAACCCCGAGCCAAGTTCTTTGGTTATGAAAGACCAGTGCCCTTTATCTATTTGGGTGAGTCAAATTAGGTTTCTTAGTTCCTTAAAGACCAAGTGGCGACTCTGTATCTGTTTCAACAGACCATTTTCTTTTTCTTTTCAAAACGACTTCAAAAAAAACAAGAGGTGGGATTCTGCGTGTCCACATTGTTCCAATCTGTCTGCACACCGATCGATCCACGTTTGTTAACATCACCGTCTTTGTTTGTGTAGACACCCCATTTTGTCGGCTATCGGATTTAGGAGACCCATAGCTTGGTGGTTCACAATGATCGCAAAAGACTCGAAAGGACTCTCGGAAGTCAGCTCCATCTCTCAGAATGCTCAGGATAACCAAAATGCCCCTAAAAGCCCGAAAACTCCCAGATTTGGTCCCAAAGTTCTGAAAACATACTATGTCGTAAGAAAAGCGATAAAAAGAGTTTTAAAGAGAAACCAGATGAAATCGTCGGCTCCCAGAGACCCCCGGAAGTCCCGGAAGTTCCTGGAAAGTCCCCGTTGACCGGTTTGACCAAGGTTTGACCAGGTTTGACCAAGGTTTGACCAGGTTTGACCAAGTTTGACCGAAATCGTCCGAATTCACCAAAATCATTTTAAATCACGGGAAAAGTGTTAAAACAAGTTCCAAAAGAAAATCGAGCGAAAACACCAGCTCCCGGGAACTCCCGGAGGTTTCTAAAACTTCCCGGGAATCCCAGGTTTGACCAGTTTGACCAGAATTTGACTTTGGAACCGGGGTGCCGAAACAATTTTTAAATATTTTTCATGGATACTAGAGGTCAATAGCTTTCCAACGGTATATCGCACATAATTTCTGGATTTAAAACGAATTTATTATGAATTTCCAAAGGCGAAAAAGGCGATCAAATCGGCTTTTATCGCGAATACCGCAAAACTTTTCAAAGTGACCTATCCCCGAACTATTTTTTATGTAAAGTAGACTCCATTACCTTTCCAACGGTATATCACAACCTCAATTTGGAGTTCATACGCATTTTCTGTGAATTTCGGACGAAATAGGGCCTTTTCGCGAATACCGGAACATCAGGGGGCCTAAACAGCATTATCCAGACGAAGGGAGGAGCAGTGCCGCCGCGGCACTGGCCCAGTGCCGCCGCGGCACTCCCCTCCAGAACAGTAAGTTTTTGTAAATATTCTTGTGGTCCCATTTTGATTAATTAAAATCCAAAACGACGTGGTTTCATGATTTCAGATGTTTGGAGCCAATGGGAACACTTTTAAAACCCCAAAACCACCCCAAGTTGGCCTATATAAACACCCCATTACTCCTCATTTTGGGGGAGTCAAATGTAAGTTTTGAAAAGTTTGGGAGAGAAAAGTTGTAGAGATAAGGAGAGTAGAGAGAAAAGAAGCATTCTTCTTTGATTTTCAAAACAAAAGTGAGTTCTAACTTTGTTTTTACTTCATTACTTCCATTTATTTCAACATTCAATACTCCCAACCACCATTTTAGTGAGCATTCAAGAGAGTGGAAGCTTCTTCCATGTCTAAGTGTCATTACATATGAGTGAAACACCAACCTACAAGTTCATGCTTCATGAATATCATCTATTGATCATCATCTATTTGCTTGTTTATTTATTGTTTATCTCTTCTTACCCCATTTCTTTTTGTTTTCTTTTATTTATTTACTTGTTCATCATCATCTAAGTGATGACATGAAGTTTGGGGTGAGTGAATCCTTATGGATAGTAGCTCTTGACCTCAAAAACATGTTTGATAGATGATGATCATAACCTCAATACTTCCAAGGTATTCTTGGAATGTATTGAAGTTATGTTTAAAAAAATAGAATAAATCTCTCCAACAATCTTGGAGGTTCTTAATGATGAGTTTGATGTTGGTATTCTAAGTGGTCCTAATCCTCATTGAGTGTTAAAAATATGTTTTCAAAACATCTATTTCAAAACCCCTCTCAATCCCTCTCATTTGGTTTCAAGAAACAAAATTTGGTTCTCCCTAAAATTTCCAAAACCATGACCCAAAACAGTGAGCTGTTCAGACTCAAAGATTTGTTTTGAATTAAATACTCAAGTTATTATGATGAGACCACTTGGAAAACCTTCCTAATACATCATAGTTTGTCCCTAATTTCTCTCATCAATTATTGAAATGTAAAAGTATTTGTTTTGGATGTGAGAAGTTCACATTCATAATCTGCCTCTGTTCTCACAGAATGTTCACCCAACTTCTTGCACTTATTCTGAATATTTTCGTCACTGTACATATATCTTTTCTATTTTTTTTATAAAACTTGGGTGTCTTAGGAAACTTTTGGTATATAATGGGTCATCATAAACCTTTTCTTTGATTTATGAAAAATCATACAAAATCAGTCAACAGTGCAGCTTTTGTTTCTGAGTCATGTGTACATTCTGATTTATTTCTTTTAATCTGTGATAGCTATTGATGTTTGGCTTTTTGGGTTATTTTCTAGACACAATAAGAATGATCTCAGATTTTTCCCACATTTTTTTAGGCACGTTTGACCTCTCATTATAATGTTGCAAAGTGCCATATGCAGTCTGTCCACTATTCACAGCAAGCACATTTCAACTTTTATTCTTTGATTTGATGCTCATATGCATTCCAAATTAGCTCACATCTTAGGAAGTAGTTCATACTACATTTGTATATATCCCATGTTGATTTAGTCCATTCATTCATGCACATTTTAGACTACTAAGTCATTTTAGAAATCCATGAACACAAAACACACTACAACCTTTGCACATTTTTAGGTTCATACAATACATTCATGCAAGATTTGGGGTTTTTGTAACTCTTAATCTAAGAAGATTATAAGGAATGAACTTGATCACACGTTCATGTTTCCCCTCGATCTAATCATCCTTTCTCATCCGTCCCGGGGATTGAGGGATCTTCTTTTTCTCAAAAAATAACATGCATCATACTAGCTTGCTAAGCATGCTTTGAGTCTTTGATTATTTGTTTCAATAACCATTCATGTCCCCTTTAGATTAAGGAAACTTAATTACTTGATACATGATTAGACGATTTTTCCTAGGTTTATTTGTGTGATCTTTCACTTTACATTGCATGATATTTGACTTAGATCTTATGAATGATATCTTACCTTTAGATCTTCCATTTTCAAGTTTCTTATGTGATGTAATATACTATCATAGTATTATTTGTCGAACCAAACATAGTATAAGATGATTATTTGGATGCTAATTGAGGCCCGTCGAAAGACGGGGCGAGTTGAGGGTGTTTTAGTCGTGACAAAGGCTCCTTCCTCTCTCGTACCAAAACCCCGAACCAAGTTCTTTGGTTATGAAGGGCCGATGCCCTTATCCGCTTGGGTGAGTCAAAATTAGGTTTCTTGGTTCCTTAAAGACCAAGTGGCGACTCTGTATCTGTTTTCAACAGACCTTTCCTTTTCTTTGATTCAAATCAATTTCAAAACAATCTCAAACAAACAAGAGAAGTGGTCCGAAACCGCGTGTCCACAATCTGGCGACTCCACTGGGGATTTTTATTTTCAAAACAAAATAATACAGAGGTTTGACTCATAAGAAGCATCCTTAAAATCATCTTTTTACTGTATTTGGTTCACCGCATTGCACTCTTGCATTTCCCCCCCTCCGACTGTGTCTGAAACGCGGCGCTGACATTGTTCAGGTCTTGCTGTGCCAGGGCACAAGTCACCGTTGATACTGTACCTTCCAAGGTATATCAAAAAGAGTAAAAACCTCCGTACTGTCTCTCTGACGGTATATTGGAACTCTCGTCAACGGACCTTCTTTGACTAAACCCAGCCTTTGCATATAGATTCCTGTAGAACCTTTCATAGGACTGTTCATTTATCTTTTCAGATAGGACAAAACGATATAACTGCTGTATGCCCTGACGGGATTACCTGCGCAGTGTAGACGCTTATGTGGCATGGAACAGAACATCTTTCTTATGATTCCCAAGGCAATCACTCACATGTAGTCACATTGAGTTGACCTGCCTAAGCATCATGACAAGGATGTCTGCCCCATGCTCACAAAAGATATACACCGCAAACCTTGTTTGTCGGTCCTGAGACATAGGAGTATGAAAACCTGCTAGAAAGTACGATCACTATAACCGTACTTACCAGTTTCTCCCAGAAACTCTGTCCATATATCCCAGATATAAACATACTTACCAGTTTCTCCCAGAAACTCTGTCCATATATCCCAGATATAAACATACTTACCAGTTTCTCCCAGAAACTCTGTCCATATATCCCAGATATAACCGTACTTACCAGTTTCTCCCAGAAACTCTGTCCATATCAACTGGAAATGCCCGATCCTCCTCTGAAGCCTCCATAAAATCCGGATACCCCTGTTACCCCTTGGTGATCGTACTGGAAAGTAAGATTGGCACACTCCATATGGTTAGGACCTTATTTGTTTAACCGCTATCTGTTAGAAATAGGGGCATCATATAAATTAGGGCTCACATCCGCATGCCTGTCTCATTTGCATACACCATTCCCGTCAATCTGCACGCACTGTTTCGATCATTCTTACACAAGTCGGTTCACGTCACTGTCTTTGTCTGTCTAAAAGTCGTCACTGTCAGGATCTGATACACCCTTTCTCTCAAAATCTGTCAGGTCAGTATAGATTCCCAAGGTCAGCAGCCGGAATCCTCGTTGTGGACCAGGAGTTCGGATAATCGTTTAGTCAGAATCGGTACGACAGCCCGCTTCGACATGAATAGAGAAGAATTGGAAAACAAGGTCACCGAGTTGGGAGCGACTATAAGCCAACAATCCGACAGTCTAGCCCAAGTCCTGAAATTCATGGAAGAACTAAAGCAGCAACAGCCACAACCACCGCCTGAGTTTCCACCACCAAGGTTTGAACCTCCTTTACATGAGAACAATGGGGAGGAAAACTGGTTCCAAGGGGTCCTACCGCTCACATATGAAAAGAAACTCCAGGAAAAGATGGACAAGGTCGACAAACTGGAGAGCGTGCTGAGAAAAAGCAAAGGAATCGATGATTACATGCTAGATCTGGAAGGCCTTTTTGAGCCTGTCAAGTTGAAACTGCCGGAGAACTTCAAAATGCCTGCCATCGATCGTTTTGATGGAACTGGGAACCCGAAAAGCCACGTGAAGCTGTGTATGAGTATCTTCCAATCCATGGGTTGCACCCACGAGCACATCGCAATGCTGTTCCCACAAACTCTGGCAAAATCCGCACTATCATGGTTCCTAACCTTGGAAGCCTCCAAGACCCGGGCCTGGGAAGATATCGTTCGAGTTTTTGTCGATCATTACTCTTACAACCAGGAGCTGGATGTCACTATCAGGGATTTGGAGACGACCCGGCAAAGCAACAACGAGTCCTTCGCTGCGTTTCTGAGCAGGTGGAGGAACAAGGTAGCTCAAATGACCCACCGGCCGATTGAAAAGGAACAAGTAAGGATGCTTGCAAAGCGGGGGTATTTGTAAAATACAACCGCGCTAAAAGTAAGAATTGCATTAGTTTTGATCACAACTTCCCGTTTTATCTGCAATTTGAATTACAATGCTAGTTTTAGACAATATGATTAATCTATGATAAGTTGTATTGTTTTAGCTACTATTTGTGCAGGTGAATGCTGCTGTATAAAAGACTGAAAGATTTGATAAAAAGGAGATGCTTTGTTTCAAAGAAGGAAGATTGAAGAAGAATTGCAGAGTTCGAGCGATCGACATAGTTCGAGCGATCGGGGTTTCGATCGATCGAAGGAAGTTAAAGCGATTGACAATTCAAGATGTTCGATCGATCGCGAATTTTTCGATCGATCGAAAGTCCCTTTTATCAGATTATACGCGCATGCAGCAGTTGCGGGTTTTTAACCCTAGCTCTTAGGTTTACTATATATCTTCATATTGTATACGTCCAGAGAGGACGCCCAAACTTTGTTTTATCAGTGTTAGATAGAGAGGAGAGAGTTTTACCTTGGTTTTTGTAGGTTTCATTGAAGATTTAGCATGGTGAACTAGATTTCTTTAGTTAATACAAGTTATCTTCATTCCAGGTTCTTGATCTATTGTTTATTTGTTTTCTGCACTTAGTTAATCACAGTATACTTATTAATCTCGAGTAGTTTTATGTTAATTAGATCGTACTCACTAGTTTTATAGTTTTAATGCAAAACTTTCAAACAAACATTGTTTCAATGAACTTTTACGTTAAATATCAATCTATGGTATTCCAGACAATGTCTGAGTAGTCCTAGGGTTGGGAAATCGCGATGAAATCGTGATTTCTGGCCTCTGCCATGCAATATTTTTTTCCCTGTGTTCGATCGATCGAAAGTATGTCAATCGATCGAGACAGTGACTTAGTCGATCGATCGAGGAAATATCGATCGATCGAGAGATGAAGATATTCGATCGATCGAAAGCGCGTCGATCGATCGAGGGTTCTGATTCTTGAGAACACCCAAAACAGTATTTTAAGACTTTCTGTTTTAAGGATTTGTTATCAAATTGTCCCTAAATGCTCAGTTTGTCAAAACAGTCTTTGAACTTAAGGCCTTAAGGCATTTTCTTTCAATATATTTTGCAAACCACCCTCAATGCTAACACCATTGTAGGTGAGAGTCTTAACTATTGGATTAAACCGTCTTCATGTATTTCAAACTTAATTGTGATGATGTAGTCCCGGTCATGAAAGTGCTATTGATTTTATATCTTTAGAGAAGTACAGAATACTGTAGTAGGTGTACTCCTTTGAGCTTAATTGCAATTGCATGGTAAAAGGTTAGGTCACGGTGGATTCGCGTGATCCCAACACTTTCTTTTATTAAGAAGAACCGTTTCTTTTAGAATCTTGCTTAGTCAGTTAGTCGTTAGTTCAGTTAATTTAGTTGTCTTTAATTCTAGTAGCTGTTAACTGTGGAACTTTGTGTTCTACACTTCATTTTAAACATTGATTTTTGTTTTCTCTTTAGAGTCTAATCTAGGTAGTGTAATTCAACACCTTCCCTGTGGGATCGACCTGGACTTAATCCAGTTACTACTTGCACGTCTACCTACACTTGGGTATTGCACACAAGCGCACACAGAAAATATTCGTGTCAATGCTCATCCGGAATCTGCAACCACTTTACCATGAGAAGTTATTCTACCAGTCCATTTCCACATTTGAAGAGTTGTTTGAAGTCGGAACCCGAATTGAAGATGCTATCAGGGAAGGGAAGATCAAAAAGGAAGACCCTCCGAGTCAGCCAAGAAGGCCCAACTACTCTCGGAATCCCCCGGATGTCAATGCCCTTAGCAGCCAACCCATGGCATACCCTCCAAGACCATACCAACCCTCCAACCAGGCAAATCCCTCCAGCCGCCCTTTCCAGAAAAAGCCCCCTCGCAATTTTGCCAAGCTAGAAATCTCCCTCTCCTCAGCCTTGGACCGCCTCCTCAAAAAGGGCCATCTCCAACTACTCCAGTCTCGAAATACCCCACCCCCGCCTAACTGCGATATGTCCAAACGATGCGCCTACCACCAAGCCCCCGGCCATAACACCGATGACTGTATGCGCCTTCGCCATGACATCCAAGACCTTATTGATCAGAATATCATCGAGCCGCCCCCAAAGCAGCCCCATATCACCCAAAATCCCCTACCAAACCACCAAAATGTCAACCTCATCGAGTCCAACCCTATACCCTTCAACCCTGCCGCTTATATCACCCCCCTAGGACAACCCTTACCCCTTATTGACATCCCGGATTCTGAGGGAATTCATCTGATCGGAGGGGAGAATGACGAATGGCAGCAGCAACTTAACGATGAGCAAGATTTGTTCTTCCTAGAAGAGCATGACCTAGGGGTGGTAGACCTCAAATGGTATGATCCTAACAACGAGAGTGATGCTTCCATCTGGAACGAGCCAGAAAAGCCCTTTGTGGGAACGGATTGTGATTGGTTCAAGAGGGATGGAACTGTAGAAGGGCCTACTCCTGCCGAGATTGATCATTTGACCAGGTCAGGCCGTCATTATCAGCCTCCACAGCCTGCCGCCGATGCAATCGAGAAAGGTCCAGTCAAGGACAAGGGGAAGGGTAAGATGGATGAGATCATCGAAGAAGATAATGAGTTGATAAAGCAGCTAAAGAAGACCCAAGCACATCTCTCAATGTGGGATATCATGGTGACCTCTTACAAGCATAGGCAAGCCGTGTTGAATGCCTTGGCTGGAATTGAAGTCCCTATTGATGCCGCACCGGAGGACATGATAGCTTTCTTGGGCGCACTTGCCCCCGACCCGATCATTACGTTTTCTGATGAGGACTTACCACCGGAAGGGTCCGCACATAACAAAGCATTATACATCACTGTTGGATGTAAGGAGCAGCAGGTACCGTTTTGTCTGGTCGACACGGGTTCCGCTTTGAATGTTTGTGCATTAAGAACTGCCACTGCTTTGGGGGTTAATATCCTTGACATCACGCCATCTGTGCAATCTGTGAGGGCCTATGATAACACCAGGAGGAATGTGATGGGGACTGTCTCTCTGCAAATCCGGGTAGGATCTTTGGCAAGTACTGAGATTTTTCAAGTCATGGACATACCTGCCTCGTTCAATCTGCTGATTGGAAGGCCCTGGCTTCATGCCAACAAAGCTGTATCATCCACTGTGCATCAAATGATCAAGTACATTCATGAGAAGGAAGTAAAAATCATCCTCGGTAACAGTTGGGGTAACGAAGCTTTCCCAAACTACGCTCCCATTTTCGAAGTCCAAATACCTGAGCTGGAAGAAGGAGAAATCGGAGGATTCTTCATGGAAGAAGTCCATGTGATCAATGATGAAGATCGATTCCCTGAGGTCCACTCTGCAGTTGTCAACATTGTTCGCAAGATGAACTACTTCCCCGGGATGGGATTGGGTCGACGCCAGCAAGGAATTCGGGAGTTCCCACAGATCAGAGGGCAACAAGGCACTTTCGGGTTGGGGTACAAGCCCACTGAAGAAGACGTTGAGCTACAGAGGCCATGGAAGAAAAGGGTGAAGGGTCTCCCCCCATACCGCAAGACTTTGAACGGGCAGTTCATCAAAGAAGGAGATGATTTCCCTTACTTCGGGTTTCCCGAACCCTGGATCCATCAAACCACTGGGAAGAGGCACCCCGGGCTCGAAATCTTCGCTGACTGCGAAAGGCCCCCATATCGAGACCCGTTCTACCCCGAAGAAGTCAAGAAGACCCCAGAGGAAGACTGGTTGAGGTACCTGGATAACGAAGCCATCGAGAAGCTATGGGAGGAATCCGCTAAGGAGAAGGAGGAAAAGAGGGCCAAGAGCCAAGATGATCAGATCAAGCCGACTGAGGAGGGTCTGAGCAACCAGGCTGTAGAGTCATCTATCTGTGTCTCCCAATCCCCTATTCCCCCGGAGTCTGTACTACCAATTATCGAGTCTGTACCAGAGTCGGCTGCTGTAAGCCCACCACTGTCCAATGTAATCACTTCACCTGTCATGAATGAAATGAAAGACGATTCTGCTTACTCCTCTGTGTCTAACACTTGTGAATGCGCAGATCCCTCCAAGGATCTCTCAATTGAATTTAAGCAACTAATCGAAAAACCACCTGCTTATGAAATAATCGAAGATACTTTATCAGTTAACCTAGGTGAAACAGATAATCCACAAATTGTGCAAATTGGCTCAACTCTTAATAAAGAAGAAAAAGAAAAATTAACCCTCTTGCTAAAAGAATTCAAAGATGTTTTTGCTTGGTCTTACGAAGACATGCCTGGGGTCGATCCCGACATCGTCCAACATCATATTCCTCTCCTCCCCAATTCTAAACCTGTCAAGCAGAAACTGAGGCGCATGAGACCGGAATGGGCACTCAAAGTTAAAGAAGAGGTGGAAAAGCAGTTCAAGGCAGGGTTCATCATTGTCACCGAATACCCGGAATGGGTTGCCAATATCGTACCAGTCCCGAAGAAGGATGGGAAAGTTCGCGTGTGCGTTGACTTCCGTGATCTAAACAAAGCCAGTCCCAAGGATGACTTTCCACTTCCCCACATTGACGTCTTGGTAGATAACACCGCAGGACATGAGCTACTTTCATTCATGGATGGTTTCTCAGGATATAATCAGATTCTAATGGCGCCAGAAGATCGGGAAAAGACGACATTCACCACCCCTTGGGGAACCTACTGTTATAGAGTAATGCCCTTCGGACTCAAGAACGCGGGGGCGACTTACCAAAGAGCTGCCACCACTCTGCTGCATGATATGATTCACAAGGAGGTAGAAGTGTACGTAGACGACATGATTGTGAAATCCAAGGACAGAGAAGGGCACCTGGTAGCACTGGAAAAGTTCTTTGAAAGGTTGCGCAAATATAAGATGAGGTTGAATCCAAAGAAATGCACTTTCGGTGTGACTTCCGGTAAACTCCTGGGTTTTCTCATCACACAAAGGGGGATAGAGGTGGATCCCTCCAAGATCAAGGCAGTCCTAGAAATGACACCACCACGGAATGAAAAAGAAGTGAGGGGGTTCCTCGGAAGAATCCAATTCATCAGCCGTTTCATCTCCAAGCTCACAACCACGTGCGATCCTCTGTTCCGATTGTTGAGAAAAGGAGAGAAGTTCCAATGGGATGACCAATGCCAAGCCGCTTTCGACAAAATAAAAGCCTACCTTCAGAACCCGCCTGTCCTTTCACCACCCATTCCTCATAAGCCCTTATTCCTTTACCTGTCTGTCTCCGAAAATGCCATGGGTTGCATGCTAGCCCAAGAAGGAGAAGAAAGCCACTCCGAAAAAGCCATATACTACCTCAGCAAGAGGATGACTGGGTATGAGCTCAACTACTCCACCCTTGAAAAAACGTGTTGGGCCTTGGTTTGGTGTACTCGCCGACTGAGGCACTACATGCTGGCCTTCCCAGTTGTGCTCATATCCCGCATGGATCCTCTGAAATATCTCCTCGAAAAACCCGCCCTGACCGGTCGCATATCCCGTTGGTTACTTCTACTATCCGAGTTCGATATCAAGTATGTTACAAGCAAGTCAGTAAAAGGAAGAACTGTAGCTGAGCATCTCGCAGAGCATGCCGTTGACTCCGAAGAAAATGGGGACTTTCCGTTTCCGGACGAGAGTATCATGGAAATCAAGGAAGAACAGTGGAAGTTGTACTTTGATGGAGCGGCCAACATGAAAGGATACGGAGTAGGGATGATTCTCGTATCACCAAGCGGGGATCATACTCCATTGGCGGTCAAGCTCAACTATAACTCCACCAACAACACCGCCGAATATGAAGCGTGCATTCTGGGAATGGAAGCAGCCTTAGAACTGAGGGTTCAGAAGTTAGACGTCTTCGGGGACTCAAACCTCATCATATCTCAAGCTAGAGGAGAATGGAAAGTAAAAGAAGAAAGGTTGAAGCCCTATCATGATCATCTCGACCAACTCAAAAGGCGATTCAAGAACGTCACGTTCTTCTACTTGCCTAGGGAAGAGAACCAGCTAGCAGATTCATTGGCTACCTTAGCCTCCATGATCAAAATTCCTGTGGGGGTCAAGATGATGCCTTTGGTAATAGAGCAGAGGTACGAGCCTTCGTTCAATATGATCGCCGCAATCGAAGAAGAAGAGAATGAAATGCCGTGGTATCAGGATGTTTGGGATTTCATAGAAAAGGGAACGTACCCCCAAGAGTCTACCGAGAAAGACAAGAGGGCCATTCGAAGATTCGCAGCGCAATTCATCATTTGCAATGGGGAGTTGTTGAAGAAAGGATACAATGGTCACAACCTGACTTGCTTGTTCGGGAAAAGCTCCCGAAGAATGATGGAGGAAATACACGAAGGGATATGCGGTCCGCACATGAACGGTCACATGCTGGCTAAGAAAATCATAAGACAGGGGTACTACTGGACAACGTTGGAGAAAGATTGTTGTGAGTACGTAAGGAAGTGCCACAAGTGCCAGATCCATGCAAACATGATGCATACACCACCATCCCTTCTGTACAGCATGACTTCGCCTTGGCCATTCTCAACCTGGGGAATCGACATTATTGGTGAGATCATTCCGAAAGCCTCAAATGGAAATCGGTACATCCTAGTGGCCATAGATTACTTCACAAAATGGGTAGAAGCTGCATCCTACACCAAGTTGGGAGCCAAAGAAGTGGCCAAATTCATCAAAAGAAATCTCATCTGCCGTTATGGAGTTCCTCACGAGATTATTTCGGATAACGGAAGTCATTTCAAGGCAGAAGTCAGGGATCTGTTCGAGGAATACAAGATCACTTATCATAAGTCATCCCCATACAGACCGCAAACCAATGGGGCAGTCGAAGCTGCAAACAAGAATGTCAAGGCCATACTGCAGAAATCGGCCGATACCTACAAAGACTGGCATGAAAAGCTACCGTTCGCGCTTTGGGGATACAGAACGTCGATAAGGACGTCCACGGGAGCAACTCCTTACTCGCTGGTATATGGGATGGAAGCGGTACTCCCGGTCGAGATAGAACTGCCGTCTCTACGCGTGATGGCAGAATGTGAAATTTCAGAATCAGATTGGTTGAGAGAAAGATACGAGGAATTGGCCCTCATAGATGAAAAGCGCCTAGCGGCAGTGGACCATGTCCGAATCTATCAAAAGAGGATAGCCCGTGCTTTCAACAAAAGGGTCCGTCCAAGAAAGATTGTCAAAGGTGACCTTGTCCTTAAGGAGTTACGAGCTCCGATCTTTGACCCCCGTGGAAAGTTCAAACCTAAATGGGTAGGCCCTTACATCGTCAAGACAATCCTTTCTGGAGGAGCAACTTACCTCATGGACCTCGATGGTGTCGAATTCAAAGAACCAATCAACATGGATCGCCTCAAAAAGTACTATGCTTGACAAAAATAACCATTTCTTTCAAGCCTTGCCTTGAACTACGCTTGACCTGATTCCCACTCGGGGATACGTAGGCAACCGCATCGGTTCGGTCACCTCACCAAAAATAACCATTTCTTTCAAGCCTTGCCTTGAACTACGCTTGACCTGATTCCCACTCGGGGATACGTAGGCAACCGCATCGGTTCGGTCACCTCACCAAAAATAACCATTTCTTTCAAGCCTTGCCTTGAACTACGCTTGACCTGATTCCCACTCGGGGATACGTAGGCAACCACATCGGTTCGGTCGCTCCACCCACAAAAATAACCTTTCCCTTCAAAACTCCGGCCCGAACTACGTTGGGCCTGATCCCCGCTCGGGGGTACGTAGGCAGACTTTCAAAAAAAGAAAAGAAGGATGGCTCGCTAGGTCGAAAATCCGAAAGGACGCCTAGGCAAAAATTAGAGCTAAATCCAAGGTGAGCAATAACAAAAGAGAGAAAATAGCTCGCTAGGCCACCTCCTTGGCGCCTAGGCAAAAACTATGAGCATGTGAGAAATAAAGTCGCGGTCCTTACCATAACCCATATATCACCCTCCATACTAGGGGCAAACTTCGGCCACTCGCCTCGTTTGCCTGAACCCCTTCCAAACTAGGGGCAAACATCGGTCATCTACCTCGTTTGCCTCACAACCATGCACATCCCAAACTAGGGGCAAACTTCGGCCACCCGCCTCGTTTGCCTCTAAATCACCCTGGCATGCCCAAGTGAGTACCAAAAAGCAACAACTAAATTGAAACCCAGGTCACAAAATGTTTTTCAGAAAGCTAAAATGCATAAAAAGAGGTTCTCAAAGTAACCAAGGTTCACTAATAAACAAACTTTGAATATTACATAAGCAGGAATAATCAAAGAAATAAAAGTCTTTCAAAAAAGCAATCACATGTTCAAAGACACTTGGAGGAATGAGCAGAATCAGTCAGGTCTGGTTTTTTTTATTATTTATTTTAGAAGTAGGCCTTTACTCGGTCAGTCCAACCGTCAATAAAAGCAGCAATAGTAGCAACCCTGATCCTGGAAGCAAAGACCCTCTCAGTAAACCCCCGGGGAACCTCCTGAACCTGTCCATACTGTCTGGCCAAGCGGCGAGGATGATAGAAAGAAGTCTCTCTCAGACCCATCAACCACACCCTCTGGTGACCCCTGAGGCTCGTGGTAATAGCGTAAAGGCCCCAACGCCTCACAACCCAGCAAATGTCAGCCTCAGATAAGGCACCCATCATGCCCACCCAATCGGCAAAAGTATAGTGAGAGTAAAGCACAGCCCGACGAAAGTAAACTGGTGGTATGCGGCCCGTCCACAACTGAAGGCGCTCGTATAACCAAGCCTGTAACACCAAAGGCGCCCCGGAAAGAAGAAGAGTCCCTTGATCAGAAGCACGGTCCAAACCATTCAAGGTTTCAGCTAGAACCATGGCCATGGGATTCTTGCTAAACTTCAACCCAAGGCACACATGCACTAAGTCAACAGAGGTACTCGAGAATAGGAAGTGGGAGGTCATGCACAATATCAAAGCAGCCCCGCGGGTGGCATCATACACGCTGGGATTCCCGGGACTGGCATACTGAGCAATAATAGAAGCAATATTAAGGGCCTCACCTTGAATCAGCCGACGGGAAATAGTAATGGAGCAATTCAGATATTCAGCCAAACCCCTCGTAGGACTGAGGGTACCAGCAGAAGGGAGAATCAGATCAGAGTCAGAATCATAGCCGAGAATAGCGCAGAACTCCTCAAACATGGGGCATATCTCCAGACCATTGAAGTTGAAGACATGGTTCACCGGGTCCCAGTGACCAATGGAAGCACGCAAGAACTCAGTGTTCAGGGTCATCCGGCAAAGAGAAAATAGCTCGGTCAAGCCGTAGCTAAAGAGGTTAATCCGCTCCACGCCATCCGTGATGGTCAGCCAAGCTGTGAGTTGAGCGGGATCATACAAAGCCATGTTTTCGGTCGCGGCCCTAGCAAAATTCGAAATTTCGGCAGCACCTCCCCGTTTCACGGACTATCCCACCTGCAAAGCAAAAAGCACTCACCATCACAAAACTGCCCATCGCAGTAGCATTCAACAATCACAGTGTACATATATCAGCTAAAACAAGCACACCACTGCGCCTCTAAAACCGGAAGATATCCGGCCTAGGAGGCAAAACATCATAATACTCTGTCAAAAGGTTACAAATTGTTCCATACTTCGTCCTACACTGTCCAAATAATCATGTTCCCAGTACAACCCAATCGAAAACAGAAAATAAAATAATAATGCCCGCTTGGCATCAGTCTTCCTCTTCTTCGTCCTCTGTCGGACCGCCCGGAGTGTATGTCGGCGACGGCCTCCTCCTGCCACCTCTGCATCTTGGACCAGTCCTCGATGAGCCGGCCCCGCCTCCACGATACTGCACACACAAGAAAATGAAGGCAATCAGTAAAGAAAATAACAAAAAGAAAGAAATGCCAAAAACAGAGTCGAGTCAGAGACTTACCAAGGATGCCATCTGGTTGGCGGCAAATTGCCGCATGCCGTCCATCTGTCAAGGGTAAAATCTAGGGTTAGAACCTCATAACCAAAAGAAAGTGCAAAATTAGGGACGTACCCGGTGATCTCGTGTGAGGACCAAGGACCTTAAGCTAGCTGCCAAGGCGTGACCCTCCTCGGCGTAACCCCAAGGGACATTGAGGACGCCCGCTGGCTGAGTAGGGTACCCACATGTGACTCGCGGCACCTCCATCATTTGGGGAGTGCCATCAGCACCTAGAACATTGACGGTCCAATCCCAAGGAGGGATAGGGTCGGGAGCCTGAGGAGCCTGTCTCCTGTACATCTCGCGAAGCTGTAGGCACAGAATAAGTTAAAGGCAAATCAAAAACATAGGCAGTAAATGAAAAGCAAAAATATAACAAGAAACTCACCTCCAGGAGTGGGAAGTTGGGCATCAAGAAGCCGCCACGGTAAGCCTCATACCCGGTCTCAGAGAGGAAATGATCCCAGACGTCGGTGCCAGCCAAGGCCGCCGACAGAGCATCACCAGAGAGGTCACTAGCATCCATCACAGGAGGATTATGGGGAACGCGATACCGGGAGCCACCGACCACCTGCCGAGACACCCGTTCCCCAAGGAACCACTGCCTACACTCGGTACTCTCCAGCAAAAGGCGACAAGAGGTAAGAGATTTAACCGCTTGTATCTCCTCTGGGGCGGCGTAAACAACGCCCTCCCAAGGCGTCCAATCAACATCAGAGGCCGTCAGCTCAGTCAGGAAGTTTCTAAGCAAAACAATCCGATGGGCCCCACTCTTCACCCCAACAACGTCCCTTCGCCACCTCAAACCTCGTGGGAATAAAGGCACAGGAGCCATGCCATCCTCATCCTCGCCTGATTCATCCGCCGGGGAAGGAGCCAACATCTTCAAGTATTCAAAACTCCAAAGCTGCACAGACAAAGGAGAAATCAGAACAGGTATGACAATCAAAGAGATGGAAAATAAAAAAAAGAAGCAATGCATACCTCCCAAGCTCGCCAGAATCCCCCAGTAGATTTAACATCGCCCCGAGAGACCTCCCCCATATGCTTGTAGAGATGGGCCAGGGCAGCACCGCCCCAGTTATAGGAGGGGATCTCATCAATGGTCGCCAGGCAAGAAAGGAGCCTCAAGCTCACCCGGTCGTTCCTTGTCGCAAAGATGGAGCACCCGAGGACATACAGAAGGTAAACCCTCAAAAGCTGGGAATTGTTCAGATTGTGATTACCTCTACCATAGGCCCGGTAAAGCCAGCCGCAGGGGAACCAATGCCTCTCCAAGTTAGGGGGAACAGCCCCAATCAACATCTCCACCGCCTCCGGGTCGATCTCGTAAAAGTAATCCAGAATCAGGCGCTTCCCGCCAACCCTCAAGCCCGTAATCATGGAGAAGTCGAAAGGCGTCATAGTCATCTCTCCGAACGGCAGGTGGAAGGTATTGGTAGTGTCCCACCACCTCTCGGCCAGTGCATAGAAGTGAGCCAGATCGTTGCTACTTTTCGAAACCAAGCGGACGAAGCCTCCGAACCCGGCATCATCAACCATCCTCTTAACGGTGGGCGAAAGCTGGGTATACCATAAGAAAGCATGGGCAAGGCTACCGTGGCCTTTCAAGGCCACTTCCGGCACCTGCACACAACAAAGGCGACAAAAGATGCACAAAATCACTATTCACAACCCGAGAGCAAAAATTCACAAAATCAACGTTTGAGCACAAGTCAAGCTTCTAACGGTCTCTAAGTGCACACTACGGCTCACAAAACTAGCATAGTACATAAAAGTGGTCCTAAAATGGCGAAAGTTTCACATACCAAGCTCGCTAGAGCCGCGGCCGAAAGGTGGTGTTGGGGGTCTCGCAAAATCACGTCCGGGGAGTGCATCTCGGCCTTCATTCGTCCTTTGGCCTTCTTAGACGGTCTCCTTGAGCTCGAAGCCATGGATCTACAAGAAAAATGGAAGTCACATTCAAACTTTCTTCTTGAAAATTTGGGCAAACCAAAACATCAATCAAAAATCCGACTACGGGGAAAGATTACTCACCTGAGCGCGCACAAGCTGCGTTTTGATGAATTTTGGCTTCAAAAACACCCCAAAATGGCCAAGAATGAGCTTGGAAAGCTCAAAAACCCGAGATATATGAAGATGGAGTCCGGCCACCCAGTGCCGCCGCGGCACTGGCCAACTGCCGCCGCGGCAGTGGCCCAGTGCCGCCGCGGCACTGCTCCCCGCGGGCCCCGCTTTGCTCCGTTTTGCTCCGTTTCGCCCCGTTTTGGCCCGTTTTTGGCCTTTTTCAGCCCGTTTTTGACCCCGATCAGCCCCGGTGGCCCAGTCCAGTCAAGATCTATGAGGTTTTACCCCAAGCAGACTAAAAATTGCCAGAACTACCTCCAGCAGGCAAAAACTGGGAAAAATCGGCTTCCGAAGACCCGAATCGGTCGTTTCAGGACAACCGTCGCAAGATTCGATCGAACGCGAGAATCCTGGCAACGGATCCTGGTTTTTAGCTAAATACACCAAATAAACGAGAAAAGAGATTCCCCGAGAACCCTGCATCATCCCCCGAGGACAAAAGCAGACAGATACCAGCTCCCGGAGGCCCTGACCGGCTCTCTTGGATTGAGCGCCGAAAGATTTGATCAACCGTGAGAGGTTCAAAGATGGATCCTGGTTCCCGATCAAGAAAAGAGATTCCCCGAGAACCCTGCATCATCCCCCGAGGACAAAAGCAGACAGATACCAGCTCCCAGAGGCCCTGACAGGCTCTCTTGGATTGAGCACCAAAAGAGATTCCCCGTGAACCCTGCGTCATCCTCCGAGGACAAAAGCAGACAGATACCGGCTCCCAGAGACCCCGGCAAGCCCGAAAGATTCGACCAAAAGGAGCAGTTGAAGAAGAGATCCTAGAAAGTATCGCTTCATCCCCAGCAGATTCAGATTAATCCTCAGCAGGTTTATTACACCGTCAGTAGTCCATTGTCGACTCGTCATCTCAATGCAAACATCGTCGGTCCATCGCTCTCATCACACCGTCGATGCCTCCATGTTCATCACGGGACGTCCCAGGATTTCACATTCGTCCCGGAGCCCCTGTGTCCGTCGGTTACTTGCCAAAAGACGTCTTCGATCATAGTCCTCTGAGACCCCACACCCAATTACATTCGCTCGCGAAGCGTACTTCCAGAAGTTTGCCCCTAAAACCCGGAGTCTTCTAGACTTCAATGCCCTTATCTGAGTCACCCACCACGTCACAATCACAAACACTAGCACAACCCTAGCCCACTCGGAGTGGCACACCCCTTGGCACCTGCTCATTCTAGGATCGGAAAACTAGGCATGATAAGACTCATGTATGAGATCATATCGCATCCACACATTGCATATCATCCTCATATAGCATAGCATCCGCCTGATTGTTGTGTATGTGCATGTGTGTTTTATTCCTTTGAGCTCCGAACTACGTCCTGGTCTGATTCCCCTTGGGATACGTAGGCAGCTCACATAGAGCACGACCAGCACTAACCTCATCATCATTGCATCTTTTGCAACGCTTTTTATCCTAAATCCGTAGCCTCCAAAAAGTCTTGTCTCTTCAAAACTTTGGCACTCACTTGCGACATGCGTTGCCTCGCAAGTTCATGCCAAAGAGGGGCAAACTGTAGACACCCCATTTTGTCGGCTATCGGATTTAGGAGACCCATAGCTTGGTGGTTCACAATGATCGCAAAAGACTCGAAAGGACTCTCGGAAGTCAGCTCCATCTCTCAGAATGCTCAGGATAACCAAAATGCCCCTAAAAGCCCGAAAACTCCCAGATTTGGTCCCAAAGTTCTGAAAACATACTATGTCGTAAGAAAAGCGATAAAAAGAGTTTTAAAGAGAAACCAGATGAAATCGTCGGCTCCCAGAGACCCCCGGAAGTCCCGGAAGTTCCTGGAAAGTCCCCGTTGACCGGTTTGACCAGGGTTTGACCAGGTTTGACCAAGGTTTGACCAGGTTTGACCAAGTTTGACCGAAATCGTCCGAATTCACCAAAATCATTTTAAATCACGGGAAAAGTGTTAAAACAAGTTCCAAAAGAAAATCGAGCGAAAACACCAGCTCCCGGGAACTCCCGGAGGTTTCTAAAACTTCCCGGGAATCCCAGGTTTGACCAGTTTGACCAGAATTTGACTTTGGAACCGGGGTGCCGAAACAATTTTTAAATATTTTTCATGGATACTAGAGGTCAATAGCTTTCCAACGGTATATCGCACATAATTTCTGGATTTAAAACGAATTTATTATGAATTTCCAAAGGCGAAAAAGGCGATCAAATCGGCTTTTATCGCGAATACCGCAAAACTTTTCAAAGTGACCTATCCCCGAACTATTTTTTATGTAAAGTAGACTCCATTACCTTTCCAACGGTATATCACAACCTCAATTTGGAGTTCATACGCATTTTCTGTGAATTTCGGACGAAATAGGGCCTTTTCGCGAATACCGGAACATCAGGGGGCCTAAACAGCATTATCCAGACGAAGGGAGGAGCAGTGCCGCCGCGGCACTGGCCCAGTGCCGCCGCGGCACTCCCCTCCAGAACAGTAAGTTTTTGTAAATATTCTTGTGGTCCCATTTTGATTAATTAAAATCCAAAACGACGTGGTTTCATGATTTCAGATGTTTGGAGCCAATGGGAACACTTTTAAAACCCCAAAACCACCCCAAGTTGGCCTATATAAACACCCCATTACTCCTCATTTTGGGGGAGTCAAATGTAAGTTTTGAAAAGTTTGGGAGAGAAAAGTTGTAGAGATAAGGAGAGTAGAGAGAAAAGAAGCATTCTTCTTTGATTTTCAAAACAAAAGTGAGTTCTAACTTTGTTTTTACTTCATTACTTCCATTTATTTCAACATTCAATACTCCCAACCACCATTTTAGTGAGCATTCAAGAGAGTGGAAGCTTCTTCCATGTCTAAGTGTCATTACATATGAGTGAAACACCAACCTACAAGTTCATGCTTCATGAATATCATCTATTGATCATCATCTATTTGCTTGTTTATTTATTGTTTATCTCTTCTTACCCCATTTCTTTTTGTTTTCTTTTATTTATTTACTTGTTCATCATCATCTAAGTGATGACATGAAGTTTGGGGTGAGTGAATCCTTATGGATAGTAGCTCTTGACCTCAAAAACATGTTTGATAGATGATGATCATAACCTCAATACTTCCAAGGTATTCTTGGAATGTATTGAAGTTATGTTTAAAAAAATAGAATAAATCTCTCCAACAATCTTGGAGGTTCTTAATGATGAGTTTGATGTTGGTATTCTAAGTGGTCCTAATCCTCATTGAGTGTTAAAAATATGTTTTCAAAACATCTATTTCAAAACCCCTCTCAATCCCTCTCATTTGGTTTCAAGAAACAAAATTTGGTTCTCCCTAAAATTTCCAAAACCATGACCCAAAACAGTGAGCTGTTCAGACTCAAAGATTTGTTTTGAATTAAATACTCAAGTTATTATGATGAGACCACTTGGAAAACCTTCCTAATACATCATAGTTTGTCCCTAATTTCTCTCATCAATTATTGAAATGTAAAAGTATTTGTTTTGGATGTGAGAAGTTCACATTCATAATCTGCCTCTGTTCTCACAGAATGTTCACCCAACTTCTTGCACTTATTCTGAATATTTTCGTCACTGTACATATATCTTTTCTATTTTTTTTATAAAACTTGGGTGTCTTAGGAAACTTTTGGTATATAATGGGTCATCATAAACCTTTTCTTTGATTTATGAAAAATCATACAAAATCAGTCAACAGTGCAGCTTTTGTTTCTGAGTCATGTGTACATTCTGATTTATTTCTTTTAATCTGTGATAGCTATTGATGTTTGGCTTTTTGGGTTATTTTCTAGACACAATAAGAATGATCTCAGATTTTTCCCACATTTTTTTAGGCACGTTTGACCTCTCATTATAATGTTGCAAAGTGCCATATGCAGTCTGTCCACTATTCACAGCAAGCACATTTCAACTTTTATTCTTTGATTTGATGCTCATATGCATTCCAAATTAGCTCACATCTTAGGAAGTAGTTCATACTACATTTGTATATATCCCATGTTGATTTAGTCCATTCATTCATGCACATTTTAGACTACTAAGTCATTTTAGAAATCCATGAACACAAAACACACTACAACCTTTGCACATTTTTAGGTTCATACAATACATTCATGCAAGATTTGGGGTTTTTGTAACTCTTAATCTAAGAAGATTATAAGGAATGAACTTGATCACACGTTCATGTTTCCCCTCGATCTAATCATCCTTTCTCATCCGTCCCGGGGATTGAGGGATCTTCTTTTTCTCAAAAAATAACATGCATCATACTAGCTTGCTAAGCATGCTTTGAGTCTTTGATTATTTGTTTCAATAACCATTCATGTCCCCTTTAGATTAAGGAAACTTAATTACTTGATACATGATTAGACGATTTTTCCTAGGTTTATTTGTGTGATCTTTCACTTTACATTGCATGATATTTGACTTAGATCTTATGAATGATATCTTACCTTTAGATCTTCCATTTTCAAGTTTCTTATGTGATGTAATATACTATCATAGTATTATTTGTCGAACCAAACATAGTATAAGATGATTATTTGGATGCTAATTGAGGCCCGTCGAAAGACGGGGCGAGTTGAGGGTGTTTTAGTCGTGACAAAGGCTCCTTCCTCTCTCGTACCAAAACCCCGAACCAAGTTCTTTGGTTATGAAGGGCCGATGCCCTTATCCGCTTGGGTGAGTCAAAATTTGGTTTCTTGGTTCCTTAAAGACCAAGTGGCGACTCTGTATCTATTTTCAACAGACCTTTCCTTTTCTTTGATTCAAATCAATTTCAAAACAATCTCAAACAAACAAGAGAAGTGGTCCGAAACCGCGTGTCCACAGTTTGTCTAAAGTCATCACTGTCAAAATTTCATATAGTTCTCTCAAAATCTGTCAGGTCAGTATAGATTCCCGAAGTCAGCAGCTGGGATCCTCGTCTTGGGTTTGAAATTTGAATAATCGTTTGGTCAGAATCAGTCCGACAGCTTACTTCGGCATGAATCAAGAAGAGTTAGAAAATAAGGTTATCGAGTTGGGAGCAACCATAAGCCAGCAGTCTGACTGCCTAGCCCAAGTTCTGAAGTTCGTGGAAGAATTGAGGCAGCAGCGGCTGCAACATCCACCCGGGTTTCCACCACCGGGGTTTGAACCGCCTCCACGTGAGAATAATGGGGAAGAAGATTGGTTTCATGGGGTCCCGCCGCCCGCATATGAGAAAAAGTTCCAAGAGAAGATGGGCAAAGTCGATAAGCTGGAAAGTGTGTTGAGGAAGAGCAAAGGGGTTGATGATTACATGTTAGACCTAGATGGCCTCTTTGAGCCCATCAAGCTAAGGCTGCCCGAGAACTTCAAGATGCCTGAAATTGACCATTTTGATGGAACAGGGAATCCAAAAAGTCACATCAAGTTGTGCATGGGCATCTTCCAATCGATGGGCTGCACTCATGAGCAAATTGCGATGCTGTTCTCGCAAACCCTCAAGAATGCGGCACTATCCTGGTTCCTAACCCCTGAAGCCTCCAAGACCCGAGTCTGGGAAGACATTGCTAGAACTTTTATTGATCACTACTCCTACAACCAAGAGTTTGATGTTACCATCCAGGACTCAGAGATGACCATATAGAACATCAATGAGTCCTTCGATGCGTTCTTGAGCAGATGAAGTAATAAAGTGGCCCAAATAACCCACAGACCCATTGAGAAAGAGCTAGTATGAATGCTGGTCAGGAATATGCAATCGGTATACCACGATAAGCTATTCTACCAATCCATCTCTACATTCGAAGAGCTGTTTGAAATAGGCACCAGAATAGAGGATGCCATCAGAGAAGGAAAGTTCAAGAAGGATGAACCCCAACACCAGTCCAAGAGACCCAACTACTCCCTGGACTCCCTGGGTATCAATACACTTAGCAACCAACCAATGGACTACCCTCTCCGTCCATACCAGTCTATTCTGCCAAATCACCCAAAAGGCCCTCGCAAATTTTCCAAACTTGATGTTCCCCTTTCCATTGCCTTAGACTACCTACTCAAAAAGGGTCACCTACAGCTCCTCCCTCATAAGCCGCTACCGGATCCCATACCCTCCCACTACAACATGAGCCTACGATGTGCTTACCACCAAAATCTAGGCCATGCCATCGATCAATGCATCCGCCTCCGCCATGACATTCAAAACCTCATAGAGGATGTACCCCATCCTAATCCTATCCACTATATTGGCTTGGATCAACCGCTCCAGTGATCCCTTTTGATGATGCCAAAGAGTGTTGAAGCTATGTAGTAACGTGATGGTGTTTGGAACTTCTGCTAAAAAGAAAAAAAAAATAGAATAAGAATAACAAACGAGTCATCGTGACACTCCATTTGAGACCAAGTCAAGTCTGTTCTATGGTCTAGTCTATTTCAAGAGTAGTCTTGTGGTCGAGTCCGTCTATTTTTACGTTCGGTTGAGTCTGTACCAAGAAATGCAATCCTTCTCCTTTAATGGAATGAAATCTCATTTTGCTTAATCTGATATGTCTAGTTATAAATGCATGAATCATCAAACTAAAATGTCACTTTTCAAATTACCATAGATATTGCTCTGCTAATATTTTTTCTGCAATAAAACAAAAAAGAATCCTGAAAGGTCAAAGTCGATTTCACGCTGACACCGATGAAGAGATAAGAATTGAATAGTCTTACTTTAAGAATTTAAAGATATTCTTGCCTCAATCTTGAAAAGACATATTTGAATCTTACTTGGGGCTTGCCCAACACCCTTTTTCCACCATTTCAAAGCCTTGAGCCAAATCCAATAGGGAGCCATACAATCTGTTTATTGAAAGCAATGCAGACTTAGTCCTTGATGGTAGCCAAACACTTTCAATGAGTTTCTTCTCCCGTTTAAAAAAAAAATGAAAACAAAACAATGAAAAGAGAAAAAAAAAAGAAAGAAAAAGAAAGAAAAGAAAAGCTCGCTAGGTTGAAAACCCAAAAGGGTACCTAGGCAAAAGTTAGAGCTGAAAAAGGTGTTGATTTCCAAGATCTGACCTTAGCCAGTCAAAATGATGGGGAAAATGAAAGGAAGAAAATTTTAGTGATACAGACAATTGAACACTTCAAGGTACATCATGAGAACATGCCTAGATCACATTTCAAAAGGCTCGGAACAACCACAAATAAATTCTGAGAACTGATATGCACGTTCTGGAATTCTGAAATTGTAATAAAAAGATCTCACAAGAATCAACTACATGAAAACTAAAATTGACTAGCTAGGCGAAAGTGAAAAGGATCAATCTTCATAAAGAAAAGAAAAGAAAAGAAAGGGAGATCGAAACTGAGTCCTTTTATTCAAGGATACCACAAGTGAGCTAAGTTTAAACTTCTTTGACGATTGGTTTGAAAAACCCCCAACCAATTTTTTTCAAGACCTTGCCTTGAACTATGCTCGACCTGATTCCCACTCGGGGATACGTAGGCAACCGCATCGGTTCGGTCGACACCATCATAATCAAACCATTTTCTTTCAAGACCTTGCCTTGAACTACGCTCGACCTGATTCCCACTCGGGGATATGTAGGCAACCGCATCGATTTGGTCGACACCATTATAATCAAACCAATTTCTTTTAAGACCTTGCCTTGAACTACGCTTGACCTGATTCCTACTTAGGGATACGTAGGCAACCGCATCGGTTCGATCGACACCATCATAATCAAACCAATTTCTTTCAAGACCTTGCCTTGAACTATGCTCGACCTGATTCCCACTCGGGGAAACGTAGACAACTATATCGGTTCGGTCGACACCATTATAATCAAACCAATTTCTTTCAAGACCTTGCCTTGAACTACGCTGGACCTGATCCCCGCTCGAGGGTACGTAGGCAGACTCTCAAAAAGAAAAGAAGGATGGCTCGCTAGGTCACAAATCCAAAAGGATGCCTAGACAAAAATTAGAGCTAAATCCAAGGTGAGCAATAACAAAAGAGAGAAAAGAGCTCGCTAGGTCACCTCACTAGTGCCTAGGCAAAAGTTATGAGCATTTGAGAGATTAAAGTCACGGTCCTTGCCTCAAGCCAAAAAATCACCTTCCACACTAGGGGAAAACATCGGCTACCTGTCTCGTTTGCCTGAATTTTACTATCTACCCTTCATACAAGGGGCAAACTTCGATCACCTACCTCGTTTGCCCAAAATCTCCAATAAACCATCATTCCAAATTAGGGGCAAACTTCGGTCACCCACCTCATTTGCCTATAAATTCCACTTCGTACACCTCAAACTAGGGGCATACTCCGTTTTCCTAACACGATCCCTTCACACCAAGGGCGAGTTTTCAAGTCACCAAGTTGTTCTGAAAATTTTGAGATAGGGCATCTTTTATTCTAAAAGCTAAGGCACTAATTCAAAGCACTTCCTAGGAGAAGTAGAGAATTGATTAGATCAGTAGGGAGGAGTTTTCAAAAACCAAATTTATCAGCAAAGTACTATCATATTAAGATGAAGAGTGAACATAAAAGATGAGCAGTACACCATTTATGACAGAGACACATTTAATTATGCTAATTTGGGCATTTTGTGTCGTTACTTTTGTCGAGTCAATCCTTCTTTGGTTGAGTCAGTAATAATCTAATCGAAGCTATATCAGAGTTCAAGGTTCATACAAACCAATTCAATTTTCCTTGTCATCGTTGTTGTTGTCAAGTACATTTATCCTAATGGTCTCAAATGTGTGGGTTTAAAGTGATTACCAATTATAAAACCTATGGATACAAGCAAAAATTCCAAACAACGTTACTACACTTATCAAGGCTGCAACATGATATGAGTCCCAAGAACCTCGAGCATTGGTGATACTCCCAATCACAGTCACTTGTCTTCATAAATCAGTTCATAAGATACACTGGCTATCTTCTACCAGCTCCTCAACAACTAAGCCAAAATTGTGTCATGAAGGTTCTTCATTCCCAGCAGAAAAAATCAGCTCCCGAAGGCCCTAACCGGCTCTTTTGGATTGAGCATTACAAAATTTGATCAACCACGAGAGATTCAGAGATGGATCCTTGTTCTAGGTTAAGAATTGAAGAGAGATTTTCAGAGAGTCCATCAGCTCCCAAAGGCCCTAGCCGGCTCTTTTGGATTGAGCATTACAAGATTTGATCAACCACGAGAGATTCAGAGATGGATCTTGATTCTAGGTCAAGAATTGAAGAGAGATTGTCAGAGAGTCTAAAAAAGAATCAGCTTCCGAAGGCCTTAGCCATTTCTTTTGGATTGAGCGTTACAAAATTTGATCAACCATGAGAGATTCAGAGATGGATCCCAGTTCTGGGTCAGAAGATTTGATCAACTGTGAGAGATTCAAATTTGAATCCTGGTTCCCGGTCAAGAGAAGTAGTTGAAGAGAGATCCCAGAAAGAGTCGCTTCATCCCCAGCAGATTCAGTTTAATCCTCAGCAGGCATATCGATTCGTACATCATCGGTTCAATCCATGACATTCACAGTAGTTCACTATCGACTCGTCATCTCGATTAGTACATCGTCAGTTCAATCCATGATAGTCACAGTAGTTCACTGTCGACTTCTCACTGCAATTAGTACACCATCAATTCTTCTGATGACGGTTAGTCCAACCATTGGTCTAACCCATGAAAGTCACACTAGTTCATTGTCTACTAGTCATCTCGATTCATGCATCATCAATTCATTAATCATCATTAGTTTTCCATCATTCAAAATATGTCATGATCATCATTCTCATTCTAAATCTTGGGCTTCCATGTCTATTAATGGGGCTTCTGTGTCCATCGCTTGGCATCTCGGGCTTTCATGTCCATCACTTAACGCCTTTAGGCGTCTGTGTTCGTCTCCTAATTTTCAGGGCTTCCAAGTCCGTCGGTTATTTGTCAAGTTTAATCTCTGATTAACGTCCTCTAGGACCCCACGTTCAATTACATTTGTTTGTGAAGCACACTTCCCGTAATTTAAGAAGTTTGCCCGAGACCCAGAGTCTTCAACACCTTGGTATCCTTATCAGGATCAACCACTGCATTAGAATAAACACTAGTAACATAAGTCCACTCGGGGTGACACACACCCCACAACACCAGCTCATGCTAGGATCAGAACACTAAACATGATCGGACTCAAGACACAATTTATATCACATCCATGCATTGCATATCACTCTTATAGCATAGTATCTGCCTGATTGTTGTATATGTGCATGTGTGATTTATTCCTTTGTGCCCTGAACTACGTCCTGGTCTGATTCCCCTTGGGATACGAAGGCAGCTCATGTAGAGCGCGACCAACACTAGCCTTAGCATCATTGCATCTTTTGCAACACTTTTTATCCTAAATCTATAGCCTCCAAAAGATTTGTCTCTTCAAAGCTTTGGCACTCGCTTGTGACATGCGTTGCCTCGCAAGTTTATGCCAAAGAGGGGCAAACTGTAGACACCCCATTTTTTCGGCTATCAGATTTAGGAGACCCATAGCTTGGTGGTTCACAATGATCGAAAAAACACTCAAAAGGACTCCTGGAAGTTAGTTCTATTTCTCAAAAATGCTCAGAATGACCAAAATGCCCCTGAAAGCTCAAAAACTCCCAGATTTGGACAAAAACTTTTGAAAAGCTGCTATGTCATAAGAAATGTAAGAAAATGAGTTTTTAAGTAAAATCAGATGAAATCGTCAGCTCCCAGAGACCCCCGGAAGTCCCAAAAGTTCCCGAAAAGTCTCCGTTGATCGGTTTGACCTAAGTTTGACTGGTTTGACCAGGGTTTGACCAAAATCATCCGAATTCGCCAAAAAATTCCAATATCATCCTGGATCATGTAAAAAGTACTAAAACGAGTTTTAAAAGAAAATTGGACGAAAACGTCAGCACTTGGGAGCTCCTAGAGGTTCCCTGAACTTTCTGAAGATCCCAGGTTTGATCGATTTGACCTAAAAGTTGACTTCAAAATTGGAGCACCGTAACAATTTTCAAACATTTTTCATGGATACTAGAGGTCAATAGCTTTCCAATGGTATATTGAACATAATTGGATTTAAAACGGATTTATTATGAATTTTCGAAGGTGAAAAAGGCGAGCAAATTGGCTTTTATCGCGAATACCGTAAAACTTTTCAAAATGACCAGATTCCCAAATATTTTATATAGAAAGTAGACTCCGATACCTTTCCAATGGTATATCACAAGCTCAGTTTGGAGTTCATACGCATTTTCTGTGAATTTTGGACGAAATAGGGCCTTTTCGCGAATACCGGAACCTCTGGGGGCCTAAATATACTTTTTTGGGCATCTGAGGAGCAGTACCGCGGCGGCACTGGGCCAATGCCACGGCGGCGGCCAGTGCCGCGGTGGCACTCAAACCTTGCAGAGTCCATTTTTGTAATTTATTTGGGGGTCCAATTTGATTAATTAAAAACCAAAACGATGTAGTTTTATGTTCACAGATGTTTGGGACCAATGGGAGCACTTTCTAAATCCCAAAACCTCCCCAAATTGGCCTATGTAAACCCCCCATTGCTCTTCATTTGGGGTGGCCAAGTACAAAACTTGAGAAAGTTTTAGAGAGAAAGGGAGATAGAGATAGGTTTAGAAGAGAGAAAGGGAGCTTCTCCCACTGATTTTCTATAGAAAGTGAGTTATAAACTCAAGTTCTTCCATCATTCTTCTATATACTTCATCATAATTACACCCAACTGACACGACTAAAAAGTTGTGCGCTCTTGTGCAACACCCAAGTGTAGGTGATTGTGCAAGTAATATAGTACTGAAAGTCCAGGTCGATCCCACAGGGAAGGAATAGAGAGAATGTCTACTAAGTTAAAACCTAAAGAAAATGAAAAAGATGAATATACGGGTGAAGGTTCTAACGAATCCTAATTAATTAAATTAAACTAAATAATAAACAAATCATAAAGAAACATAATAATTAAACAACTAAATTAAAGGTGTTGGAAACACGTGAATCCACATTGATCCTAACCATCTACCATGCATACTCATTAACGTTCTATGGAGTTCATTCCTTTTCAGCATTCCGTATTTTTCTAAAGATAAAGAATCAATAGCCCTTTCATGACCGGGACTACTTCATCATAGTTGATTTAAAATACTTAAAAGACGGTTTAAAACAATGGTTATTACTGGTGCTCTAAATGGTGTTAGCATTCAAAGTGGTTTTCAAAAGTCATTGAAGGAAATAGCCTTAAGGCTTCAAGTTCTAACAAACTGTTGTGACAAACTGAGATTATAGGGACAATTTGATGAACGATTTCTAAAATATAAAGTCATGAAATACTGAAAAGATTCATTTTACGAATTAACATGTTCGATAGATCAAAGCTCTCTCGATCAATCAGACAGCATCATCCTTCAATCGATCGAAATGTCTTCGATCGCTTGACTATGGCTCTGGTTCGATCGATCGAAATACCTTTGATTGATCGAGCCCAGGTTTTCTAAAGATTGCATGGAAGAGGCTAAGAATCAATATTTCATCACATATTTCCAACGTGTAAACTACGGAGACAAGAATAAACTAATACAGAAGTAGTAACCTAGAGTAATCATAACATATAAACTAATAAACAATGAAATAGAGAAAAGGAAAAGAAAAATCTGGAATAATCTGAATATAACTTGTAATAAACATGAAACCAACTTGAATCTTCAATAATCTTCAATATAACAATGGAAAAGAGGAAGAAAAATAAGAATCTAACCTAATCTACTCATAATCTAACCCTAAAACTACCCTAAACTGCTGTTTTTTGCTTTCTGAAGCATCCTCCTTTCGTCTGGTATCATAGCAGCTTATTTATAGGGTTCCTGCAGACTTTACGCAACTTTTGGGAGAAAATAGAGCTCAAGCTCGATTGAACGAAATCTCAAGGACTTGAACTTTCTTCAAGGGCTTGAACTCTTTGATTTTGATAACTCTGCGCACTGATGGGAGAATAGCCATAACCTTTCACTCGGACCTCGGATTGACCTCCCATTTGCGGCCACGTGACCATAACTCAAAGATCTACATTTCATATCTCTAGAATAATCTTCCAAATCTGAAGTCTTCATTGTCAAAAATGGCATTTTCTCAACTGCTTCCGTTGTTCTCATCACCAGAATCCCTTTTCTTTAGCTTCACTTCATTGATTTGTATTCTAATACCTATAAAACAACGCATAAACATCTATTTCAGCATTAATCCAATAAAAGAAACATTTTTATTAGAATGCAGCTAACTATAGAGACTTTGGGGATAAAAGTATGCATAAAGGACCATGTATCACGCTATAAATATGCACTTTTCACCTCGAATCACACCCCCCAACTAGCTCGTTGCTAGTCCCTAGAAATGAAGCGAACTACAACAATGTTTATTTAACTCTAAAAATTGAAAACAAAAGAAAGTAAAAATCCTAAATCTCTTTCGCAGGAATTGCGATTGCATTTAGCGTATGCAACAAGCCTTTAAACCCCTAGGTTCCCCCTAGTGGACGAGTGTTATCTCGTGAGGGTTTGCAGTGAATTTACCCACATAATTCATATTTATGGTAATGGTTCTAGTTTAAATGTTTTGAAGAAATATTTCCTCTCATTTAGTAATATAGTTAAGCTCAACAGTCTTATGAAACTCTCTAGTATGCCATAGTCATGCAACACACACATTACAAATAATCTACTATCAAAGTCATTAGAAAATTCCATACTTATTAATCTTCAAGTGTGTGTGTGTGTGTGTGTGAATGGACAACCAAAATACAAAACATTAATTTCAAAGCTGGCATAACCTAAGATGCTATTAAGACGTTCATTTTGACTCGACTCGCACCGGGATTACACTCAAAAGATGAAATCACTCCGAATTAGGTGTAATAATTATCACTCATAGTATGGAAGCTATAAAAAGTAAATGTAAATGGAAACAAAGGCTTCTCATATCTAAATAGAAAAACGGACATTTTAGTGCATAAAGTCTCATGAAATGATACTTTTCACTAGAAGAGCGAGATACCGTGGAGAACTTTTTCATTACCTTAACTTCAAATCCAATCTACTTAAAATCATTAGGACTTTGAAAAAGAGGTGTTTGATTAAAATGAAAGAGGATCGTGATTTTCAATTGGGTCAAAGGATGTGAATGGAATGTCTACTACAACTTTTCAAACTTCCCCACATCTCTAATCTCTCTTTTTATTTATTTATTTTTCACACTCATCTTTTTATTTTTTATTTTTCTTTTGTAACAACCATTGGCACTTTTTTTTTTTCTTTTTATGCTTTTTTTTTCTTTTTTTTTTTCTCTTTTTTTATTTCATTATTTTTTTTTCTTTGCCAACTTTCCCTTATTCACACTACCAAACTTCTTGTCTAGATAACACATTCCAATCACTCCAAGATAAAGAAAAGAAACTCAAACTCGTAATATGGAGTTAGGTATGAACTTTAGGATTATGAAGACAAGGCGATTATGATAAGCTCAAGAGGTGAAATAAAGGAACATCATAGAGGTAGGCCAAGGTTGTAATATGCGTGTATGGTCAAAAGATGGACTAAATCATTTTCTAAGTTAATAGGATTATTCATTTCAGTAAATTTAAGAGCTCTAAAGTTGGTAAATCCTGAACGTTCTCTTCTAGTGATCAGTCAAAATGAAGAAGGAAAATGAGACTTTCAACGAGTGAATACGCTTTTCAAAAAGTAAGAGTAATTTTATAAAACCCTAAAAAACAAAGAATGGCACAAAATCTCACTTGGGTTATTAGTCTACACTACAGTCTCTCAAGACACTTAAGCTATGCTTACTAATCCATTTTATCTAAGTACAAGGTTGTCACAAGGTGCTCAAGTTGTTTGAAGATTAAAAGGCACAAAACATGCTATAACTAAGATAGTAAAGAAACTACTCTAGTGTATCACCTACTAATAGCATATAGAAAATAACACGAATGCATCATAACTAACTACATTAACTAAGAGAGAAATGCGAGAATCAATTCATTATCTTAAAAAAAATAAAATAAAAATTTCAAAATTTTTGACAATTTTAATTTACTGAGTCATGTTGCTAAGCAGGTGTATTGACATTAAAGCATAAAAAGAAATAAACGAGGCATGCAATGACTCACTCACCCCCCCCCCCCCCCCCCCCCCCAACTAAAACTAAACATCGTCCTCAATGTTCTAAACTAAGCATATGGACATGTAAAGTAAATCGAGAGAAGGAAGGATGTTACCTCGAGGCATTAATATCCAAATATATTTTTTTTTCAAGTTACCTGAAAAATCATTAGTAGCAACAAGGAAAAATAGAGAATATAATAGAACTACTCAGTAAATAAATTCGGTTAATGATTTTTATAATAAATTAATAATCAAAATTTTTGAGGATCTTCCCAGTGAAAAGAATGTAGGGATCCTCATAAACATGCAATTCCCCCCAACTAATGTCAGGCTCAAGGTCAGAGGAGATGATGCAAAACCTATGGCTTCCAAATTTGTTGTGGACAATTATAAGAGGTATACCACACCTTTTAGGAATTATATGCAAGAAAAGATCTTTGGTGTTGGTATTTTCTATAACGGCCTCTATTTTAATACTAAAACATGAGGAGGCCATGGTTCAATAAAAGTGACAGGGTCTAAGTGATGTTCTAATGAAGTTTTACTACCCTCCTCTTGTTCTAGAACATAATCTATAGAAATCTGATCATAGAAATTTAATTTCTGTTCTATGCACATGGTTTTGGACTGGACTTGGATAAAGGTATCTATTTGGGCCTCAATGTCAGTGTTACTCAAGAAGGTCAAGCAGTCTAGTAGATTACTAGCTTCTTGTTGAAGTTTAAGATCATATAATGTGGGCCCGATATTTTCCAAGTCTTCTCTCAAAGAATTTTGAAAGATAAAATTCTGTGAAGAACATGTTCTAAAATCCTTACCATCCTCTTCCACAAAACATTCATGTTGTTTAATATTGAGGTACACATGACTTTCACACTCTGGATGAGAGCTTTGATTAATATAGAGGATAGGTGATGGGCAACTTGGTGACACCACCTCTTCGGCCGAAAGAGGTGAGGGTTCATGAATATCACATGAATCTAAACAGGATTTAGAATTTTTAATTATGTCCTCCCTAGGGTCACTATCAAAGGTAGGGGTAAAGTCAACAGGGGACTCATCCTTTCCTAATTGCGTGCAGTCACCTAAACTCTCATTATCTATAAAAACCTCATTCTCATCCGTGTAACTCTCCTCACTATATATGTCATCTATTGAGGTTCTTTGAACAAAGGAATTGTGCAAATTTATCCAGGCAGTGAAAGAGTTGATGTCTGGGGTTATATATTGAGGAGAAGATGGTTCTAGAACTTCATGCTTAATGGTTTGGTCTTGGAGTTCTTGTTGGGTTATGACTTTCTCGAGTGAGTTGTTAACCTCATTCGGTATAAACCTATCATTGTCCTCCAATTCCATTCCATCATTAGTGTCTTGAAATTTTGGTTGTAGTGTTGAAGGACGGGTATAGTCATCTAAAGGTTGGCTAGCATATGCTTGTTGATATCTAGTTTCTAATTTATCTAGTGCACTATCTAGCCTTTTCATTTCACTAAGCAACAATTTTAACATACCACTATCCTTGACTTGGTTATTCTCCTCATTATTACTATACGAAGTTTCGTCCCATTGTGGTTGATGATAGTCCCCTTCCTATTGTGTTTGTGGACAAGACTCCCCAGAGGGAAAATCTTGGTGCATTTGGTAATCGTGGGAACTATTACTATATCCTACATTATTATTTTGGTTATAGCCCCATTGCGGTTGATAAAACTCTCCATGTGGAGGTTCTTGATACGTTTGATAATATGGGGGACAACAACTATTGTTTTCCCATTGTGGTGGTTGGTAGCACTCATGTTGATAATCTGCGTCATATGTGGGTGCTTGCCAACTTGGGGGATAATTTTCATTACCGAAGTGTATCTATACGTGGTGTTTGTGTTGTATGGAGGATAATATAGATAAGACATTCACTCAAAATTTTTAAACAATAGGAATTTTATAGATTTATTTATTTTTATGTTACTTTTATTTTTTTCTTCTTGTGAGAGAAAAAAGTCTAAAGTATATTTTTTTTATATATATATAAAAGAAGAAAAATGGAAATAACTTAGTAAAATCCTAACCTAGTTGCCTTCCCCGGCAACGGCGCTAAAAACTTGACACGACTCAAGAGTTGTGCGCTCTTGTGCAACACCCAAGTGTAGGTGATCGTGCAAGTAATATAGTACTGGAAATCCAGGTCGATCCCACAGGGAAGGAATAGAGAGAATGTCTACTATGTTAAAACCTAAAGAAAAGGAAAAAGATGAATATACGGGTGGAGGTTCTAACGAATCCTAATTAATTAAATTAAACTAAATAATAAACAAAGCATAAAGAAACATAATAATTAAACAACTAAATTAAAGGTGTTGGAAACACGTGAATCCACATTGATCCTAACCATCTACCATGCATACTCATTAACGTTCTATGGAGTTTATTCCTTTTCAACATTCCGTATTTTTCTAAAGATAAAGAATGAATAGCCCTTTCATGATCGGGACTACTTCATCATAGTTGATTTAAAATACTTGAAAGACGGTTTAAAACAATGGTTATTACTGGCACTCTAAGTGGTGTTAGCATTCAAAGTGGTTTTCAAAAGTTATTGAAGAAAATAGCTTTAAGGCTTCAAGTTCTAAAAAACTGTTGTGACAAACTGAACTTATAGGGACAATTTGATGACAGATTTCCAAAATAGAAAGTCATGAAATACTTAAAAGAATCATCTCAGGAATTAACATGTTCGATCGATCGAAGCTCTCTCGATTGATCGGACAGCATCATCCTTCAATCGATCGAAATGTCTTCGATCACTTGACTATGGCTCTGGTTCGATCGATCGAAATACCTTCGATTGATCGAGCCCAGGTTTTCTAAAGATTGCATGGCAGAGGCTAAGAATCAATATTTCATCACATATTTCAACGTGTAAACTACGGAAACATGGATAAACTAATACAGAAGTAGTAACCTAGAGTAATCATAACATATAAACTAATAAACAATGAAATAGAGAAAAGGAAAAGAAAAACCTGGAATAATCTGAATATAACTTGTAATAAACATGAAACCAACTTGAATCTTCAATATAACAATAGAAAAGAGGAAGAAAAATAAGAATCTAACCTAATCTACTCCTAATCTAACCCTAAAACTACCCTAAACTGCCGTTTTTTGAGTTCTGGAGCGTTCTCCTTTCGTCTGGTATCATAGCAGCTTATTTATAGGGTTCCCGCAGACTTTACGCAACTTTTGGGAGAAAAAAGAGCTCAAGCGATCGAGCTTAGCTCGATCGATCGAAAAGTCTCAATGGCTTGAACTCTCTGATTTTGACAACTCTGCGCGCCGATGGGAGAATGACCATAACGTTTCACTCGGACCTCGGATTGACCTCCTGTTTATGGCCACGTGACCATAACTCAAAGATCTACATTTAATATCTCTAGGAAAATCTTCCAAATCTGAAGTCTTCATTGTCAAAAATGGTGTTTTCTCAGTTGCTTCCGTTGTTCTCATCACCAGAATCCCTTTTCTTTAGCTTCACTTCATTGATTTGCATTCTAATACCTATAAAATAATGCATAAATATCTATTTTAGTATTAATACAATAAAAGGAACATTGTTATTAGAATGCACCTAACTGTAGGGACTTTGGGGATAAAAGTATGCACAAAGGACTATGTATTACGCTATAAATATGCACTTTTCACCTCGAATCACCAACCACCATTTCTCTAAGCATTTATGAGTTATGGAGCTACTTCCATGTCCAAATGTCAATATCTATGAGTGAAATACCAAGCTACAAGTCCAAAATCACATTGATTATCATCTATTGATTGTTATTTACTTGCTTGTTCATATTATGCTCATCTCTTCTTAATCTCATTTCTTTTTTAATTTTATTTTCTTTATTTACTTACTTGCTCTTCATCATCTAATGATGACATGAAGTTTGAGGTGAGTGAATCCTTATGGATAGTAGCTCTTGATCTCAAAAACATGTTTACTAGATGATAATTATAACTTCAATACCTCCAAGGTATCCTTGAAGTTATGTTCAAAAAAAAAAATGAATCTCTCGAATAATATTGGGAGTTCTTGATGATGAGTTTGATATTAATATTCCAAGAGATCATAATCTCTATTTGATGTTGAAAATATGCTTTCAAAACCTATATTTCAAAACCCCTCTCAAACCCTCTCATTTTAATCTCAAGAAAGAAAACTCAAGTTTTTCCCAAAATCTTTAAAATAGTGACTCAAAACAGTGAATGATCTGAGGTCAAAGATATCTCTATAACTGAATACTCAATGTATGGATTTTTGAAAAATATACTTTCAAAACCTATATTTCAAAACCCCTCTCAAACCCTCTCATTTTGATCTCAAGAAAGAAAACTCAAGTTTTTCCCAAAATCTTTAAAACAGTGAGTCAAAACAGTGAATGATCTGAGCTCAACGATTTCTCTATAACTCAATACTCAATGTATGGATGCAAGACTGTCACGCCCCGACGTAGCATAAATAAGGAAAGCGTTTAATTTCCTTTATGGACCCGTAGGTCGCGACAGTTTGAAGGATCGATTCTGTCTCAAACGTCGAACAAACAAAACATAATAATTAGAGCAGAGCAATCAATGCTTATAAAATTTTTCTAACTTAATAAATACAGCACGGGTCATCTAAAGGCACGGACCGCCTTGTAATAATATAATAACTTAATGTCTATTACAATCATCCTTATCACAAACCAGTTCATAACTTAAAACATATAACTTAAAATATGCAATGACGATAACAGTTTCTCTTCCAGAAGTAGCCGTTCTCAATTAGCATAGTCATAAGGCTCAGCATAGTCGTAACCTGAAAAGCCTGAACACGAATGTCCAGGATGCATCAACGTCGTTAGCTTCAAGAAACTGGTGAGTATTAAAAACATAACTTTGAATGTATAACATACCCATTTACAAGTTTTCTCTTTTTATGTTTTGTAAAATCAACGGTTTCACCATTGAAAGAATTCAATTATAAAACAACGGGGAAAGTATTTAAAAGTCGTCCATTCATTAAAACATATGATCGTGTATGAGACAATGCACCACACTCGTCTTATCGACTCTTTTCTCTCGACAAACACAACAACCCACTATCTCACTCCAGTATCTTTGAAACACTAAGGTAGCCACACTTTAGCAACGGGGTGCCAGGGAATGTCCAGTTTGCCTCACACTTTGGTCCGAGGTACCAGGGAGTGTCCAATGCCTCACACTTTGAATACCTAAACTGCCATGCAAATATCGGAGGAACCCTCACGCAGTATCCAGACTCGGGTATCAGGGAGTGTCCGTAGGCCACACTTTAGCACTACCATGGGTGCCAGGGAATGTCCAAGTTCGGTGGCACACACGTTAACGCTACCATGGGCATCAAGGAGTGTCCAATTTTGCCACCGTCGCATTACAAAGATACCCTCACCGCAATCTCATCACGTCACAATTTGGTACACAAAAACCAGGGAGTGTCCACCACACAATCTCAATCTCAATCTTATACTCTTTACCACACTGACCATCACTCTTTCCACACTAATTGACACCCACATGCATGTACAACTGACCCCACATGTATGTCATGAACCTTAAACATAAAGGAATTCACTAAATTAAAGAAACAACGTACGTACGGGGATTGGGAAGTCGCAATACATCGTTTTAATCGTTCCAACATAATCAATAGCATTCTGTTTTAATAAAATTCCCAAACAGAACCTTAACAGTGCTTTAAAATACCACCCAAACAGTTCCTTAACACAAAACTAGCAAGGACTAGAAACTGCCAGAAGTCGCGCGTGCATGCCGCTCGCGCGAGGAATTGCCTGGGAAAGCAGGGATCGCGCACGCGGGCCGCTCGCGCGAGGAATTGCTCGCACGGTCCGCTCGCGCGATCCTCGCTCGCGCGCTCGTGGCGCGAGATGAAGCAGAGGCTTCATCTTCCTCGTCAGAACTGCTCTGTTTCAGATTTCAGGGGTCTTTTGACCCATTTTCAGATCCAACAATTCATAGGACATGTAATATTGATTCTCTTTAGATTTTCACAAGGATTAAGAATCCATGATCAATTTAACATGATTCTAACTATAACTCTTAAATTTTATGAGAGATTAAAAGTTATCAAAACTTAATTTCTAATGTACTTTTTCATTTGAGTAAATCAAGCTCTAAAACTTTACACATGATAACTATGTTGTATAATCTTTCATTTTTATCTCCAAAAATAGATTTTGGTTAAGGTTGGAAAAACTTTATATTTCAAGCTATGAACATCAACGTAAATTTCCATGGAGGTTTACAAGTTAAGCTATACACACAGAAAATAAGCATGGAATTACATTCATAGTGAGTTAATAATACTCACTGATTGAAGCTTGAGAGTTTAGTTGAGAAAGATTAACCAAATAAGAACACCCAAATAAAGCCTTAGCTATGGAGGATAAGAGCTCTCTCTCTCTAAAATTGAAGAACTCTCTGTGTATCTCTCTCAAGCTCTCTGTGCTAGAAGTGCAGAATGTGTAGTGTGTATGAGTGTATGAGCTATATAGAACTCACATTCTTGGGCTCCAAGTTGTGAGTTGTAATCTACACTCAACAATTAAGTTTGATTAATCCCCTACTAATTAAAGGAAAACACAGCTTATACATTCATACATATACATTACACAGATAGATTAACTCTACAGATTTTGAAAGGGTAGTGTAGATCAATAGGGGCCAAGCTTAAGTTGTTTGGGAAATTTGCTTTTGGCCACAATATAACACACACACACAAAACATTACCAAACAAGGCACAACCAATCATTACTTGCCATAAATGGAAAGTAAAGTGTATGTCAAATCTTGCTTTTACATCACTTCCATAATCTGTGGAAGTTTAGCACAGCACGGACAGTTTTGGAAGTAAACTGGTATTTTCGGGACGCGGTGATCACTACAAAAATACGGAAAATTCATTTTAACGTAGGAAGTGATTTTCTGGTTTTATAAAAATACTGGTTGAGTTAAAAGAAAAAATTTCCACTGTTTTGAAATACAGACTTTGAAATTCAACACGGGTATTACCAATTTTGTAAAATTGCAGTTTGTCCCCAAAAGAATTACAATGTACCACAAAATAGGCCGCAAGGTTATAAAACATGACCTTTGAAATAAAATGAACACAGATAATACGAATTAAATATGGCAATGTAAATTAAATTTACATGAAATGCAGGTTGTTACATCCTTCCTCCCTTAAACAGGATTTCATCCCCGAAATCAAGACTAACTAGTCCTGAAACAACCCTGGGTACTTCTTCCTCATATCAGCTTCAACTTCCCACGAGGTTTCATTCTCGTCATGGTGATTCCACTGAACCTTCATCAATGGAATATCCTTACTCCTCAATTTCTTGATACTCTGATCTAGAATCTTCACGGGCCTCTCCTTGTAAGAAACGTTATGACTCGTCTCAATATCATAACTGACCACATGCGAGGGGTCTCGTATGTACTTCCTCAGCATACTCACATGGAATACATTGTGAACCCCAGACATCTTCGGTGGTAGCGCCCGTCAATAAGCCACTTTCCCGACACGTTCCAAAATCTCAAACGGTTCGATGAAACGCGGAGCAAATTTCCCTCTCTTGAGACCAAAACATACCACTCCTCGGGTTAGTAAAACCTTAAGGAGTACGTGATCTCCAACACTAAATTCCAAATCTTTTCGGCGTTGATCAGCATAACTCTTATACCTGCTTTGAGCGGTTCTCATCCTTTCCTTCACCAAGGAAATCTTTTCGTTGGTTTCTCTAACCAAATCTGGTCCCCACAATTTTGTATCTCCAACTTCTGCCCAACACAACGGGGAATGACATGGTTGTCCGTATAATGCTTCGAACGGAGCCATCCCGATACTCGTGTGATAACTATTGTTATAGGCAAATTCAACCAACGGCAAGTGTGTCTCCCAAGATTCTTCAAAATCGATCACACAAGCCCTAAGCATATCCTCCATGATCTGATTAACACGCTCAGTTTGCCCATCTGTCTGAGGGTGAAAAGCAGTACTCATCTTAAGCGAGGTTCCCATAGCTTCTTGCAAACTTTCCCAAAATCCAGAAGTAAAACGCGCGTCACGGTCTGACACTATTGACACAGGTGCACCGTGAAGTCGCACAACTTGTTGTATGTACATTCGGCTCATCCTCTCTACAGGGTATGTCATACTATAATCAATGAAATGAGCGGATTTCATCATTCGATCCACAATTACCTAAATAGTGTCATGATTCTGCTGTGATCGGAGCAATCCTACTACAAAATCCATCATAATGTGCTCCCACTTCCAACCAGGAATAGGTAGTGGTTACAACAATCCTGATGGTCTCTGATGTTCGGCTTTGACTTGGTGACACGTCAAACACTTGGATACAAATTCGGCCACGTCCTTCTTCATACCTTCCCACCAAAAATTTCTCTTCAAATCTTTGTACATCTTGGTTCCTCCTGGATGCACTGTATATCTCGACTTGTGTGCTTCTTCTAGGATATCATTTCTTAGCCCTCCAACATCTGGCACACATAATCTATTCATGCACTGATATCCTCCATCGACTCCCACCTTCCATTCTGTCGGATCTTTCTCTGACATCTTCGCAAACCATGTCTGAAACTTCTCATCTTCTTTCTGAGCTCCAATAATGCGGTCGATAAGAACAGGCTGTAGGATAAGACATCCAAAAAGTTGTCCTTCTCTTTCCTCAGCACTCTGTACCTCGAACTCCACCAATGTCTCCAATGCTCGCCATTCTCTAACCATTAAGGAGGCGATTGTCTCCCCAGTCTGTCGACTCAAGGCATCAGCGACCACATTAGCTTTACCAGGGTGGTATTCTAACGTGAAGTCGTAATCTTTGATCAGCTCCATCCATCTGTGCTGCCTCATGTTCAACTCTTTCTGTGTGAACAAATTTTTTAGGCTCTTGTGATCGGAGAATAAATCAAACTTCTCACCGTAGAGATAGTGTCTCCAAATCTTGAGTGCGAAAACTACTGCCGCCAACTCCAAATCATGAATGGGATAGTTCAACTCATTTGGCTTCAGCTGTCTAGATCCATAGGCGATAACTCTGCCATCTTGCATAAGCACACACCCTAGTCCTTGATATGACGCGTCACTAAAGATAGTGAACTTCTCATCCGGCTTGGGTATAGCTAGTACCGGCGCGGTAGTGAGTCTTTCTTTCAATTCTAGAAAGGCCTGCTCATGCTTCTCTGTCCACTCGAACTTTAAATTCTTCTTCGTCAATCTGGTCAATGGTGCAGCTATTTTAGAAAACCCTTCAACAAATCTTCTGTAATAGATTGCAAGTCCAAGAAAACTTCTAACCTCTGTAGGGTTGCTCGGCCTAACCCAGTTTAACACATCATCTGTCTTGGACGAATCCACAGAAATTCCTTGAGATGACACCTTGTGTCCCAAAAATTTAACTTCTTGCAACCAGAACTCACACTTACTGAACTTGGCATACAAGTGGTGGTCCTTGAGCGTCTGCATCGCAATCCGTAGATGTTGCTCGTGCTCTTCTCCTGACTTAGAATAGATCAAAATATCATCAATGAAGACGATGACAAACTGATCTAAATAAGGCTTGAACACTCTGTTCATCAGATCCATAAACACTGCCGCGGCATTCGTCATTCCGAACGGCATCACCAAAAATTCATAGTGACCATATCGGGTTCTGAATGCAGTCTTAGGTATATCTTCCTTCCGTACCCTTAACTGGTGATATCCCGACCTTAGGTCTATCTTGGAAAATGTCGTAGCTCCTTGTAGTTGATCAAACAAATCGTCGATCCGAGGCAAAGGGTACTTGTTCTTGATAGTCACTCAATTCAATTCTCTGTAATCGATACACAGCCTGAGCGTCCCGTCCTTCTTCTTCACGAATAACACTAGTGCTCCCCAAGGTGATGTACTCGAGCGTACAAAACTTAGGTTCTCGAGCTCTTGAACTTGTTCCTTCAATTCTGATAGTTCGGTAGGGGCCATTCTGTAGGGAACCTTGGTGATCGGTATGGTACTCGGTATAAGCTCAATACAGAACTCTATACTTCTCTCGGGCGGCAAACCAGAAACGTCTTGGAATACTTCTTCGAAGTCCTTGACTATAGGTATAGACAACACTATCGCTTCTGTACTGACGACTTCGATGTTGGCTAAACATCTCGTGAGGAACATATCTTCCGAAGGGTTATATTGAAAATCAAAGGGCTGATTCTCATTGTCGAGGAATGTAATTCTCTTCCTCGCACAATCCAACTTCACTTGATTCTGAGAGAGCTAATCCATCCCTAGGATTATGTCGAACTCCTTCATCGATAGGATAATTAACCTTGCTGGGATTTCACGGTCTCCTAGCCGTAGAGGACAATCCTTGCACACGTGTCCCAATCTGACTGCGGCTCCTAATGGTGATGTAGCCTTCAAAGCTTTCTCTAAGCGATGAGGTAAGATACCCAATCTTCGAATTGTATTAACAGATATGAATGAAAGAGCAGCACTTGTATCAAATAGCACTTTAACATGGGAGTTAAACAGAGTTAATGTACCTTCCACTACTTGCTGATCAGGTTGAGCTTCTCCATAATTTCCTTCTTCGTACACAGTTCCATCATATCCAGCAGCATCTAGAATAACAGCATTCAAGCGAGTCTGACCTTGTTGACCATAAGTCACCTGCTTAAGAGCAGTGGAGAACCTAGTGATGTGACCTGGTTCACCACAGTTGAAGCAGACTATTACTTGCTGAGCAGCACGCCTTGGTGCCTTGCAATCTCGAGCCAGATGACCAGGGTTGCCACAGTTGAAGTATTTTCCACCACTACTTCCTTCTCCTGCTTGGGGTTGAGTCCGATAGGTAATAGCCTGGGTCTTCTTGCTTCCGTCAAAATTCCTCTTCTGGCCTTGGGTACGGTTCATTGGTGGTCTATTCCCAATATTACCCCTTTGAGGCGGTCGAAATTCTAATTGCTTACGGTTCACTCGAGCGTCTTCTTCTAGATCAGTAGCCAAGCCAACCAATCCCTCAAACGACTTATCTAGGTGACCGAGAGTCAGGCAGCGAATTTGCGGTGCCAACCCTTGGTTAAACTTACGGATCTTCTTTTCCTCAGTATCAACCAGGTACGGAGCAAACTGAGACAGTCTCTCAAACTGAGTAGTGTACTCTTGCACCGACTTGGTTCCTTGCGTCAAGTCCATGAATTCTTTCTCCCTTCTGTGCCTTTCTGTAGCTAGGAAATACTTTTCCAAGAATCTCCCTTTGAATGCAGTCATTCCCATAGCGGCTGTGTTCCCAATAGTGGCTATCACCGAGTCCCACCAATCTGCAGCGACGTCGGTTAAATAAAATGTAGCCAATCTTCTTTTGTCCATCTCGTTGCACTGGATAGCCTCGAACATGTGGTCCATCTATCTCAACCATTGCTCGGCCTTCCAGGGTTCTGGTGTACCCGCAAACTGCTCAGGCCTTAGCGCACGAAATCTCTCTAGCAGTTTGTCTCCAGTCTGATGGCCTCGTCGGTTGTCATTCGTATTACTGATTCTTTCTAAACATCTGACAAAAGCTTCGAACATCCCCGTAGGATCGGCAGCCTCGGGTGCTCCCTCAATCAAATTCCTGTTTCTCCTTAGTCCTCCAGCCATTCTATACATGATAGTGACAGTAGAATGAGAAACATGCATGCAACAGTACTATGAAGCAATTAAAATGACGACAACATTCAAAAGAGTATATTTCTTATATATAACTTCTTGTCAAGTTGATACAAAAAGCATGTATGATCATATCAATGCTTACCCTATCTGTATGGGTTAGGACACATGCAAGAGTTAATGTTACAAAAATGGGGTCATTGTCCTACACTCTAATGCATGTAATTACAGTTGCAAAAAGAGATAAAGCTAATAGTCAAAATAGTTCATATGTACAAGGTCATATCTAGAACGTCAATCGTCTCCATAAGCAGCTATCAGGAGATCTAGCGAATCGATGGGGCGAAATCGCTGCACAAAGAACGAACCAACCCAGTCATAGCCGTGAGAGGTCAACGATGAAGCAGGCACAGGGGCATCTGCCTCAACTACCATCTCCTCAGGTAAGGCAAGCTTGAGTGCTAGCTCAGCCTCTAGGTCAGCGGCTAAGTCGCCTAGACCTATGCCATCCTCTACAACCTCCCCACCTACTGGGACCAAATGAACAACCTCAGCATCGTCCTCAGTAATGGGAACCACTGGCGGAGGCATCTCTAGCTGAGCTAGATGGGCATGCACAATCTGGATCTCGAGGGAGAGGTAGAAAGCATCGCTATCGACCAACCTCAAAATCTCAACAAAAACCAAGCGCTGAGCCTCTGTAAAGTAATGAAGCTCTAGGCGGATACGAGTCAAGTCAACTAAGCCTACCACGTGAACCTGGTGCCATAAATCAGATACTACGGTCGCTGTGGCCAACTGCTCAACGGCCGCATGATACAAGTCGAGGAAGGCTGGGACCACTGCTCCAGGTGTCACAAAGTGTCCCCCAAATCCGTCTGGTACATATAGTGGATGAGCTGGGTCCATACCTGATAAGAAGGTACTACTTAAGTCAGGACAAAGATAATCTTAGGCGTTTGGGTAACTGAGTCTATCCCCCCTGTCGTATCATCGGGTGTGTAATACTTAATGGAATGTGGAATCGGGTCTATACTGGTAAACCCTAACCTGGCTAAACTATCTTGAGAAAAATAATAACCTGGCTCTGTTACCACTAAATCCTGTCACGCCCCGACGTAGCATAAATAAGGAAAGCGTTTAATTTCCTTTATGGACCCGTAGGTCGCGACAGTTTGAAGGATCGATTCTGTCCCAAACGTCGAACAAACAAAACATAATAATCAGAGTAGAGCAATCAATGCTTATAAAATTTTTCTAACTTAATAAATATTACAGCACGGGTCATCTAAAGGCACAGACCGCCTTGTAATAAAACAATAACTTAATGTCTATTATAGTCATCCTTATCACAAACCAGTTCATAACTTAAAACATATAACTTAAAATATGGAATGATGACAATAGTTTCTCTTCAAGAAGCAGCCGTTCTCAATTAGCATAGTCATAAGGCTCAGCATAGTCGTAACCTGAAAAGCCTGAACACGAATGTCCAGGACGCATCAACGTTGTCAGCTTCAAGAAGCTGGTGAGTATTAAAACATAACTTTGAATGTATAACATACCCATTTACAAGTTTTCTCTTTTTACGTTTTGTAAAATCAACAGTTTCACCATAGAAAGAATTCAATTATAAAACAACGGGGAAAGTATTTAAAAGTCGTCCATTCATTAAAACATATGATCGTGTATGAGACAATGCAACACACTCGTCTTACCGACTCTTTTCTCTCAACAAACACAACAACACACTATCTCACTCCAGTATCTTTGAAACACTAAGGTAGCCACACTTTAGCAATGGGGTACCAGGGAATGTCCAGTTTGCCTCACACTTTGGTCCGGGGTACCAGGGAGTGTCCAATGCCTCACACTTTGAATACCTAAAACGCCATGCAAATACCGGAGGAACCCTCACGCAATATCCAGACTCGGGTATCAAGGAGTGTCCGTAGGCCACACTTTAGCACTACCATGGGTGCCAGGGAATGTCCAAGTTCGGCGTCACAGATTTTAGCGCTACCATGGGCGTCAGGGAGTGTCCAATTTTTCCATTGTTGCATTACAAAGATACCCTCACCGCAATCTCATCACGTCAAACTTTGGTACACAAAAACCAGGGAGTGTCCACCACACAATCTCAATCTCAATCTCATACTCTTTACCACACTGACCATCACTCTTTCCACACTAACTGACACCCACATCCTTGTACAACTGACCCCACATGTATGTCATGAACCTTAAACATAAAAGAATTCGCTGAATTAAAGAAACAACGTACGTACGGGGATTGATAAGTCGCAATACATCGTTTTAATCGTTCCAACATAATCAATAGCATTCTGTTTTAATAAAATTCCCAAATAGAACCTTAATAGTGCTTTAAAATACCACCCAAACAGTTCCTTAACACAAAACTAGCAAGGACTAGAAACTGCTAGAAGTCGCGCGCACGGGCCGCTCGCGCGAGGGGTCGTTCGCGCGGGCCGCTCGTGCGATATGCCCAATTTTTGTTTTCTTATTAAAACCTTCTATTTGCCTGGGAACGCAGGGATCGCCTACGCGGGCCGCTCGCGCGAGGAATTGCTAGCGCGGTCTGTTCGTGCGATCCGCTCGTGCGATCCTCGCTCACGCGATCGTGGCGCGAGATGAAGCAGAGGCTTCATCTTCCTCGTCAGAACTGCTCTGTTTCAGATTTCAGGGGTCTTTTAACCCATTTTCAGATCCAACAATTCATAGGACATGTAATATATGATTCTCTTTAGATTTTCACAAGGATTAAGAATCCATGATCAATTTAACATGATTCTAACTATAACTCTTAAATTTTATGAGAGATTAAAAGTTATCAAACTTAATTTCTAATATACTTTTTCATTTGAGTAAATCAAGCTCTCAAACTTTACACATGATAACTATGTTGTATAATCTTTCATTTTTATCTCCAAAAATAGATTTTGGTTAAGGTTGGAAAAACTTCATATTTCAAACTATGAACATCAACGTAAATTTCCATGGAGGTTTACAAGTTAAGCTATACACACAGAAAATAAGCATGGAATTACATTCATAGTGAGTTAATAATACTCACTGATTGAAGCTTGAGAGTTTAGTTGAGAAAGATTAACCAAATAAGAACACCCAAATAAAGTCTTAGCTATGGAGGATAAGAGCTCTCTCTCTCTCTGTGCATCTCTCTCAAGCTCTCTGTGCTAGAAGTGCAGAATGTGTAGTGTGTATGAGTGTATGAGTTATATAGAACTCACATTCTTGGGCTCCAAGTTGTGAGTTGTAATCTACACTCAACAATTAAGTTTGATTAATCCCCTACTAATTGAAGGAAAACACAGCTTATACATTCATACATATACATTACACAGATAGATTAACTCTATAGATTTTGAAAGGGTAGTGTAGATCAATAGGGGCCAAGCTTAAGTTGTTTGGGAAATTTGCTTTTGGCCACAATATAACACACACACACAAAGTATTACCAAACAAGGCACAACCAATCATTACTTGCCATAAATGGAAAGTAAAGTGTATGTCAAATCTTGCTTTTACATCACTTCCATAATCTTTGGAAGTTTAGCACAGCGCGGACAGTTTTGGAAGTAAACTAGTATTTTCGGGGCGCGGTCATCACCACAAAAATACGGAAAATTCATTTTAACGTAGGAAGTGATTTTCTGATTTTATAAAAAAACTGCTTGAATTAAAAGAAAATATTTCCACTATTTTGAAATACAGACTTTGAAATTCAACACGGGTATTACCAATTTTGTAAAATTGCAGTTTGTCCCCAAAAGAATTACAATGTACCACAAAATAGGCCGCAAGGTTATAAAACATGACCATTGAAATACAATGAACACAGATAATACGAATTAAATATGGAAATGTAAATTAAATTTACATGAAATGCAGGTTGTTACAAAGACTACTTGGAAAGTCTTCCTAACTCATTAGGGAACACCCATGATTTTTTGTTTGACTTGGAGATACATGGAAGGATCCCATTTTGATCTAAACATTCTCTCTAGATATTCTGCCTTTGCTGTCACAGTAGCTTGGTTGACTTCCAACTTGCCTTAAAGAAACTTTTCCAAAAGGGTTGGTCCTAACACATTGTTTCCTTGATGTAGACACCCCATTTTGTCGGCTATCAGATTTAGGAGACCCATAGCTTGGTAGTTCACAATGATCGTAAAAGACTCAAAAGGACTCTTGGAAGTCAGCTCTATCTCTCAGAATGCTCAAAATGACCAAAATGTCCCTAAAAGCCCGAAAACTCCCAGATTTGGTCCCAAAGTTCTGGAAACATGCTATGTCGTAAGAAAAGTAAACAAATGAGTTTTAAAGTAAAATCGGATAAAATCGTCAGCTCCCAGAGACCCCCGGAAGTCCCGGAAGTTCTCGGAAAGTCCCTGTTGACCGGTTTGACCAAGGTTTGACCAGGTTTGACCAAAGTTTGACCAAGTTTGACCAAGTTTGACCAAAATCATCCGAATTCACCAGAATCATTCTAGATCATGAAAAAAAGTATTAAAATGAGTTTTAAAAGAAAATCTAGCGAAAATGTCAACTCCTGGGAACTCCTAGAAGTTTCCAGAACTTCTCGGGAATCCAAGGTTTGACCAGTTTGACAAGAATTTGACTCTAAAACCGGGGCACCGTAACAATTTTCAAATATTTTTCATGGATACTAGAGGTCAATCGTTTTCCAACGACATATCGCACATAATTTTCGGATTTAAAACGAATTTATTTTGAATTTCTAAAGGCGAAAAAGGCGATCAAATCGGCTTTTATCGCAAATACCGTAAAACTTTTCAAAGTGACCTATCCCCAAACTATTTGTTTTGTAAAGTAGACTCCATTAACTTTCCAACGGTATATCACAACCTCAATTTGGAGTTCATATGTATTTTCTGTGAATTTCGGACGAAATAGGGCCTTTTCACGAATACCGGAACCTCAGGGGGCCTAAACAGCATTATCTGGATGAAGGAGGAGCACTGGCCCACTACCATCGCGGCACTGGCCCAGTGCCGCCGCGGCACTCCCCTCCAGAACAGTGCATTTTTGTAATTTTTCTTGGGGGTTCATTTTGATTAATTGAAAACCAAAATGACATAGTTTTATGTTTTCAGATGTTTGGGACCACTGGAACACTTGTAAAACCCCAAAACCACCCCAAGTTGGCCTATTTAAACCCCCCTATTGCTCTTCATTTTGGAGGAGTCAAATGAAAGCTTAGAAAAAGTTTGGGAGAGAAAGTTGTAGAGATAAGGTTAGAATAGAGAGAAAAGAAGCTTCCTTCTTTGATTTTCAAAACAGAAGTGAGTTCTAAACTTTGTTTTTACTTCATTACTCCCATTTACTTCAACATTCCATACACCCAACCACCATTTTAGTGAGCATTTAAGGGAGTGGAAGCTTCTTCCATGTCCAATGTCATTACATATGAGTGAAACACCAAACTACAAGTTCTATACATCATGAATATCATCCATTGATTGCTATCTATTTGCTTGCTTGTTTATATAATGTTCATCTCTCCTCATCTCATTTCTTTTTGATTTTTTTTTTACTTACTAGTCCATCATCATCTAAATGATGACATGAAGTTTGGGGTGAGTGAATCCTTATGGATAGTAGCTCTTGACCTCAAAAACATGTTTGATAGAAGATGATCATAACTTCAATACCTCCAAGGTATTCTTGAAGTTATGTTCAAAAACAAAATAAATCTCTCCAACAATCTTGGAGGTTCTGTATGATGAGTTTCAGGTTGGCATTTCAAGTGGATATAACCTTCATTGAGTATTGAATTATGCTTTCAAAATACCTACTTCAAAATCCCTTTTAAAACCCCCCTCATTTTAATCTCAAGAAAGAAAACTCTAGTTTTTCCCAAAATTTTCAAAAACAGTGAGTCAAAACAGTGAGTAATCTGAGCTCAAAGATTTTTCTAGAACTCAATACTCAACATATGGATGCAAGGCCACTTGGAAAGTCTTCCTAACTCATTGGAGAACACCCATGATTTTTGGTTTGACTTGGAAGTACAAAATGGTCCATTTTGACCCAAACATTCCTTCCAGACATTCTGCCTCTCCTGTCATAGCAACTTAGCTAACTTCCAACTTCTTTTTCAGAAAACGTTTCCAAAAGGGGTAGTCCCAACTTATTTTTCCCTTAAACTTCAATGCCTTAGGGAACGTTCTGTGTACAATGGGCCCCTAGATCATTTGTTTTCATTTTCTAAGAGTTTTCAACATTTCAGTCGACAGTACGGACTCTGTTTCTGAGTGACCTTTATTGTTCATATGATTTCTCTCAATCTGTGATAGTTATTAAAGATTGTATTTTTGGGTTGTGTTCTAGACACAATAAGGAAGATCTCCATAAAAATTTATGCATTGAAAACATTCCTAACCCCTCTTTTCCATTTTCACAAGATCATGTTGCTGTTCTGTCCACTATTCACAGCAAGCACATTTTAACTTTCATTCTTTGATTTGATGCTTATATGCATTCCATATTAGTTCATATCTTAGGAAGTGGTTCACACTACATTTGTACATATCCCATATTGATTTCATTCATTCATTCACACACATTCTAGACTTCTAAGTCATTCTAGGAATCCATGAACACAAAGCACACTACAACCTTAGCACATTCTGGATACATACACTACATCCATGCAAAGATTTGGGGCTTTTGTAACTCCTAATCTAAGAAGATCATAAGGAATGGACTTGATCATATGTTCATGTTTCCCTCGATCTAGTCTTCCTTTCTCATCCGTCCCGAGGATTGAGAAATCTTCTTTCTTCAAAGATTAACATGCATCATACTAGCTTGCTAACCATATTATGATTTCTTTGATTATTTGCTTCAAGAACAATTCATGTTCCCCTTTTAGATTAGGAAGTCTTGATTATTTGATATATGATTAGACGATTTTTCCTAGGTTTATTTGTGTGATCTTTCACTTTGCATTGTGTGATACTTGGTTTAGATCTTATGAATGATATCTTATCTTTAGATCTTCCATTTCAAATTTTCTTATGTGATGTAATATACTGTCATAGTATTAATTGTCGAACCAAACATAGTAGAAGATGATTATTTGGATGCTAATTGCGGCTCGTCGAAAGACGGGGCGAGTTGAGGGTGTTTTAGTCGTGACAAAGGCTCCTTCCTCTCTCGTACCAAAACCCCGAACCAAGTTCTTTGGTTATGAAGGGCCGGTACCCTTATCCGGTTGGGTGAGTCAAATTAGGTTTCTTGGTTCTGTAAAGACCAAGTGGCGACTCTGTATCTGTTTTCAATAGACCAACCATTTTCTTCCTTTGATCAATTTCAAATCAAATTTCAAACAAAAACAAAAAGGGGTGGAATCCCGGTGTCCATAATCTGGCGACTCCACTGGGGATATTTATTTTAAAACAGAATAATACAGAGGTTTGACTCATAAGAAGCATCCTTAAAATCATCTTTTTTTACTGTGTCTGGTTCACCGCATTGCACTACAGCATTTCCCCTTCGACTGTGTCTGAAACGCGGCGCTGACATTGTTCAGGTCTTGCTGTGCCAGGGCATAAGTCACCATTGATACTGTACCTTCTAAGGTATATCAAAAAGACTAAAAACCTCCGTACTGTCTACCTGACGGTATATTGGAACTCTCGTCAACGGACCCTCTTTGACTAAACCCAGCCTTCGCATATAGATTCCTGTAGAACCTTTCATAGGGCTGTTCATTTATCTTCTCAGATAGGACAATATGATATAACCGCTGTATGCCCTAAAGGGATTACCTGCGCGGTGTAGACACTTATGTGGCATAGAATAGAACCTATTTCTTATGATTCCCAAGGCAATCACTCACATGTGATCACATTGAGTTGACCTGCCTAGGCACCATGACAAAGATGTCTGCTCCATGCTCACAAAGATATACACCGTAAACCTTGTTTGTCGGTCCTAAGACATAAGAGTATGAAAACCTGCTAGAAAGTACGATCACTATCACCGTATTAATCAGTTTTTCCCAGAAACTTTGTCCAGATATCCCAGATATAACCGTACTAGCCAGTTTTTCCAAGAAACTCTGTCCAGATATCCCAGATATAACCGTACTAGCCCGTTTCTCCCAGAAACTCTGTCCAGATATCCCAGATGTAACCGTACTAACCAGTTTCTCCCAGAAACTCTGTCCAGATATAACCGTATTAACCAGTTTTTCCCAGATACCCTGCTCAAGTTACCCAGAAATACCAGAAACTATGTTCGGATATCCCAGTTTCTCCCAGAAACTCTGTCCAAATCAACCGGCAATGTCCAGTCTCTCCTAGAAGCCTTCACAAAAACCTGGAAACCCCTATTATCCTTTGGTGATCATACTGGAAAGTAAGATTGGCACACTCTATATGGTTAGGACCTTATTTGCTTAACTGCTATCTGTTAGAAATGGGAGCATCACATAGATTAGGGCTTACATCCGCATGCTTATCTCACATGCATGCACCATTCCCATCAATCTACGCGCACTATCTCGAGTCAGTCCACGTCACTTTCTTTGTCTGTCTAAAGTCGTCACTATCAGGATCTGATACACCCCTTCTTTCGAAATCTGTCACGTCAGTATAGATTCCCAAAGTCAACAGCCAGGATCCTCGTCGTAGGTCAGGAGTTTAGATAATCATTTGGTCAGAATCAACCCGACAGCTTACTTCAGCATGAATAGAGAAGAGTTGGAAAACAAGGTTACCGAGTTAGGAGCAACCATAAGCCAGTAGTCCGACAGCCTAGCCCAAGTTCTGAAGTTCATGGAAGAACTGAAGCAGCAGCAGCCGTAACCTCCGCCCGGGTTTCCACCACCAGGGTTTGAACCACCCCCGCATGAGAATAACGGGGGGGGGGAAGACTAGCTTCAAGGGGTCCCACCATTTGCGTATGAGAAGAAGCTCTAAGAGAAAATGGATAAGGTTGACAAGCTGGAGAGCATACTGAGGAAAAGCAAGGGGGTCGATGATTACATGCTAGACTTTGAAGGCCTCTTTGAGCCCGTTAAGCTGAAACTGCCAGAGAACTTCAAAATGCCTGCCATCGACCGTTATGATGGAACAGGGAATCCAAAAAGTCATGTGAAGCTATGTATGAGTATCTTCTAGTCCATGGGTTGTACCCACGAGCACATTGCGATGCTGTTTCCACAAACTCTTACAAAGTCCGCGCTATCATGGTTCCTAACCTTGGAAGCCTCCAAAACCCGAGCATGGGAAGACATTGTTCGAGTCTTCGTCGATCACTACTCCTACAATCAAGAGCTGGATGTCACTATCAGGGATTTAGAAATGACCCGGCAGAACAACAATGAATCCTTCGCTGCGTTTCTGAGCAGATGGAAGAGCAAGGTGGCCCAAATGACCCACCGGCCGATTGAAAAGGAACAGGTAAGGATGCTCATCCGGAACCTGCAGCCGCTCTACCATGAGAAATTGTTCTACCAGTCCATCTCCACCTTTGAGGAGTTATTTGAAGTTGGAACTCGAATTGAAGACACTATCAGAGAAGGAAAGATCAAAAAGGAAGAACCTTCGAGTCAGTCAAGAAGGCCCAACTACTCCCGGAATCCCCCGGATGTCAATGCCCTTAGCAGCCAACCCATGGCGTACCCTCTTAGGCCATACCAACCCTCCAGTCAGGCAAACCCCTCCAATTGCCCCTTCCAGAAAATGCCCCCTCGTAACTTCGCCAAGTTAGAAACTCTCTCTCCTCAGCCTTAGACCGCCTCCTCAAAAAGGGCCATCTCCAATTACTCCAGCCTCGAATACCCCACCCCCCGCCTAACTGCGATATGTCCAAACGATGTGCCTACCACCAAGCCCCAGGCCACAACACCGATGACTGCATGCGCCTCCGTCACGATATCCAAGACCTCATTGACCAGAATATCATTGAGCCACCTCTGAAGCAACTCCATATCGCTCAAAATCCTCTACCGAACCACCAAAATGTCAGCCTCATCGAATCCAGCCCTGTATCCTTCAACCCCGCTACCTATATCACCCCCTAAGACAACCCTTACCCCTCATTGACATCCTGAATTTTATGGGAATTCATCTGATTGAAGGGGAGAATGACGAGTGGTAGCAACAGTTAGACGATGAGCAAGACTAGTTCTTTCTGGAAGAGCATGATCTAGGGGTGGTAGACCTCAAATGGTATGATCCCAACAACGAGAGCGATGCTTCTATCTGGAGCGAGCCAAAAAAGCCATTTGTGGGAACGGATTGTGATTGGTTCAAAAAAGATGGGACTGTAGAAGGGCCTACTCTTGTCGAGATTGATCATTTGACTAGGTCAGGCCGTCATTATCAGCCTCCACAGCCTGCCACCGATGCAACCGAGAAAGGTCCAGTCAAAGATAAGGGGAAGGGTAAGATTGATGAGATCATCGAAGAAGATAATGAGTTGATAAAACAGCTAAAGAAAACCCAAGCACATCTCTCGATATGGGACATCATGGTAACATCCTATAAGCACAGGCAAGCCGTGTTAAATGCCTTGGTTGGAATAGAGGTCCCCATCGACGCCACACCAGAGGACATGGTAGCTTTCTTGGGCGCACTTACCCCTGACCCGATCATTACGTTTTCTGATGAGGGGCATTAGGTGCCATTTTGTCTGGTCGATACAGGTTCTACCTTAAATGTTTGTGCCCTAAGGACTGCCACCGCTTTGGGGGTCGATGTCCTTGACATCACGCCATCTGTGCAATCCGTGAGGGCCTACGATAACTCCAAGAGGAATGTGATGGGAACTGTCTTTCTACAAATTTGGGTAGGATCTTTGGTAAGCACTGAAATTTTTCAAGTCATGGACATACCTACCTCATTCAACTTGCTGATCGGAAGGCCCTGGCTGCTTGCCAACAAAGCCGTATCATCCACTGTGCATCAAATGATCAAGTACATTCATGAGAAGGAGGTAAAAATCATTCTCGGTAATAGTTGGGGTAATGAAGCTTTCCCAAATTATGCTCCCATTTTCGAAATCCAAATACCTGAGCTAGAAGAAGAAGAAATCAGGGGATTTTTAATGGAAGAAGTCCAGATGATCAATGACGAAGACAGGCTCCCCGAGGTCCACTCCGCAGTCGTCAACATTGTCCGCAAAATGAACTACTTCCCCAGAATGGGATTGGGCCGACGCCAGCAAGGGATTCGTGAGTTCCATCAAATCAAAGGGCAACAAGGCACTTTTGTGTTAGGGTACAAGCCCACTGAAGAAGACGTCGAGCTACAGAGGCCATAGAAGAAACGGGCAAAGGGTCTCCCACCATACCGCAAAACCTTGAATGCACAATTCATCAAAGAGGGGGATGATTTCCCCTACTTCGGATTCCCCGAACCATGGATCCATCAAACCACTGGGAAAAGGCACCCTATGCTTGAAATCTTCGCTGACTACGAGAGGCCCCCATATCAAGATCCCTTCTATCCCGAAGAAGTTGAAAAGACCCCGGAGGAATACTGGTTGAAATCCCTGGACACTTAAGCCATCAAGAAAATGTGGGAGGAATCCGCTGAGAAGAAGGAAGAAAAGAGAGCCGAGAGCCAAGATGATCAGATCAAGCCAACTGAGGAGGGTCTGAGCAACCAGGCTATAGAGTCATCTGTCCGTGTCTCCCTATCCCCTGTTCCCCCAGAGTCAGTACTGCCAATTATCGAGTCTGTACCAGAGTCGGCTGCTGTAAGCCCACCACTGTCCAATGTAATCACTTCATCTGTCATGAATGAAATGAAAGACGATTCTGCTTACTCCTGTGTGTCTAATACTTGTGAATACGCAGATCCCTCCGAGGATCTCCCAATTGAACTTAAGCAACTAATTGAAAAATTGCCTGCTTATGAAATAATCGAGGATACTTTATCGATTAACCTAGGTGAAATAGATAATCCACAAATTGTGCAAATTGGCTCAACCCTTAATAAAAAAGAAAAAGAAAAAGAAGAGCTAACTCTCTTGCTAAAAGAATTCAAAGATGTTTTTGCTTGGTCTTACGAAGACATGCCTCGGGTCGATCCCGACATTGTCTAACATCATATTCCCCTCCTCCCCAATTCTAAACCGGTCAAGCAGAAACTGAGGCGCATGAGGTCAGAATGGGCACTCAAGGTTAAAGAAGAAGTGGAGAAGCAGTTCAAGGCAGGGTTCATCATCGTCACCAAATATTCGGAATGGGTTTCCAATATCGTGCTAGTCCCGAAGAAGGATGGAAAAATTCGTGTGTGCGTCGACTTCTGTGATCTAAACAAAGCCAGTCCCAAGGATGACTTCTCGCTTCCCCACATTGATGTCTTGGTGGACAACACCGCTGGACATGAGCTACTTTCATTCATGGATGGCTTCTCAGGGTACAATCAGACTCTATTGGCTCTAGAAGATCGGGAAAAGACGACATTCACCATACCTTGGGGAACCTACTGTTATAAAGTATTTCCTTTCGGACTCAAGAATGCTGGGGCAACCTACCAAAGAGCTGCCACCACTCTGCTGCATGACATGATTCACAAAGAAGTAGAAGTATATGTAGATGACATGATCGTGAAGTCCAGGGACAGAGAAGGGCACCTGGTAGCATTGAAAAAGTTTTTTGAAAGGTTGCGCAAATACAAGATGAGGTTGAATCCAAAGAAATGCACTTTCGGTGTGACCTCCGGTAAACTCTTGGGTTTTCTCATCACACAAAGGGGAATAGAGGTGGATCTCTCTAAGATCAAGGCAATCCTAGAAATGACACCACCACGGAACGAAAAAGAAGTAAGAGGGTTCCTCGGAAGAATCCAATTCATCAGCCGCTTCATTTCCAAGCTCACAACTACATGCGATCCTTTGTTCCGATGGCTAAGAAAAGGAGAAAAGTTCCAATGGGATAACCAATGCCAAGCCGCTTTCGACAAAATAAAGGCCTACCTTCAGAATCCGCTTGTCCTCTCACACCCACTCCTCATAAGCCCTTATTCCTTTACCTGTCTGTCTCCGAAAATGCCATGGGTTGCATGTTAGCCCAAGAAGGAGAAGAAAGCCACTCTGAAAAAGCCGTATACTACCTCAGCAAGAGGATGACTGGGTATGAGCTCAACTACTCTACCCACGAAAAAACATGTTGGGCCTTGGTTTGGTGCACTCGCCGACTAAGGCACTACATGCTGGCCTTCCCGGTTATGCTCATATCCCGCATGGATCCTCTGAAATACCTTATCAAAAAACCCGCCCTGATCGGTCGTATATCCCATTGGTTACTCTTACTATCCGAATTCGATATCAAGTATGCTACGAGCAAATCTGTAAAAGGGAGAACCGTAGCCGAGCATCTCGCAGAACATGCCATTGACTCCAAAGAAAGTGGGGACTTTCCGTTTCCGGACGAAAGTATCATGAAAATCAAGGAAGAATAGTGGAAGTTGTACTTTGATGGAGCAGCCAACATGAAAGGATACGGAGTAGGAATGATTCTAGTATCACCAAGTGGGGACCATACTCCATTGGCAGTCAAGCTTAATTATAACTCCACCAACAACACTGCTGAATACGAAGCATGTATTCTGGGAATGGAAGCAGCCATAGAGCTGAAAGTTCAAAAGTTGGACGTCTTCGGGGACTCAAACCTCATCATATCACAAGCTAGAGGAGATTGGAAAGTAAAAGAAGAAAGATTGAAGCCCTATCATGATCATCTCGATCAACTTAAGAGGCAGTTCAAGAACGTCACGTTCCTCTACTTGCCTAGGGAAGATAACCAGCTAGCAGATTCATTGGCTACATTGGCCTCCATGATCAAAATTCCTGTGGGAGTCAGGATGATGCCTTTGGTAATTGAGCAAAGGTACGAGCCTTCGTTCAATATAATCGCCGCAATCGAAGAAGAAGAGAATGAAACACCGTGGTATCAGGATGTCTGGGACTTCATAGAAAAGGGGACATACCCCCAAGAATCTACCGAGAAAGACAAAAGGGCCATTCGCAGATTCGCAGCGCAATTCATCATTTGTGATGGGAAACTGTTGAAGAAAGGGTACAACGGTCATAACCTGACTTGCTTGTTCGGAAAGAGCTCCAGAAGAATGAAGGAGGAAATACACGAAGGGGTATGCGGTCCGCACATGAACGGTCACATACTGGCCAAGAAAATCATAAGACAAGGGTAGTACTAGACTACTTTGGAGAAAGATTCTTGCGAATACGTAAGAAGGTGTTACAAGTGCCAGATCCATGCAAACATGATACATGTACCACCATCCCTTCTATACAGCATGACCTCACCTTGGCCATTCTCCACCTGGGGAATCAATATTATCGGTGAAATCATTCCGAAAGCCTCAAATGGAAATCGGTACATTTTGGTGGCCATCGACTACTTCACAAAATGGGTAGAAGCCGCATCTTACACCAAGTTGGGGGCCAAGGAAGTGGCCAAATTCATCAAGAGAAATCTCATCTGCCGTTATGGAGTTCCCCATGAGATTATTTCGGATAACGGAAGTCATTTCAAGGCAGAAGTCAGGGATCTATTCGAGGAATACAAAATCACTTATCACAAGTCATCACCGTACAGACCACAGACTAATGGGGCAGTCGAAGCTGCGAATAAGAATGTCAAGGCCATACTGCAGAAATCAGCTGATACCAAAAAAAATTGGCATGAAAAGCTACCATTCGCACTTTGAGGATACAGAACATCGATAAGGACATCCACAGGAGCAACGCCCTACTCACTAGTGTATGGGATGGAAGAGGTACTTCCGGTCGAGATAGAACTACCGTCCCTGCGCGTGATGGCAGAATGTGAAATTTTGGAGTCAGATTGGTTGAAGGAAAGATACGAGGAATTAGCTCTCATAGATGAAAAGCGCCTTGCGGCAGTCGACCATGTCCGAATCTATCAAATGAGGATAGCCCGTGCTTTCAACAAAAGGGTTCGTCCGAGTAAGATTGTCAAGGGCGACCTTGTCCTTAAGGAATTGCGAGCTCCGATCTTTGATCCCCGTGGGAAGTTTAAACCAAAATGGGTCGGCCCTTACATCGTCAAGACCATTCTTTCCAGAGAAGCAACTTATCTCATAGACCTCGATGGTGTCGAATTCAGAGAACCAATCAACATGGACCGCCTCAAAAAGTACTATGCTTGACCATTCCATAACCATTTCTTTCAAGACCTTGTCCCAAACTACGCTCGACCTGATTCCCACTCGGGGATACGTAGGCAACCACATTGGTTCGGTCGTTCCATCAAAATAACCATTTCTTTCAAGACCTTGTCCCGAACTACGCTCGACCTGATTCCTGCTCGGGGATACGTAGGGAACCACATTGGTTCGGTCGCTCCACAAAAATAACCATTTTTTCAAAACCTTGCCTTGAACTACGCTTGACCTGATCGGTTCGATCGACACCATCATAATCACCCCTCTTTTCTTTCAAAACTTTGGCCCAAACTACGTTGGACCTGATCCCCGCTCGGGAGTACGTAGGCAGACTTTCAAAAAAGAAAAGAAGCATGGCTCGCTAGGATGAAAATCCGAAAGGACGCCTAGGTAAAAATTAGAGCTAAATCCAAGGTGAGCAATAACAAAAGAGAGAAAATAGCTCGCTAGGTCACCTCCTTGGTGCCTAGGCAAAATTATGAGCGTGTGAGAAAAATAAAGTCGCGGTCCTTACCATAACCCAGAAACCACCCCAGAAACCACCCTCCACACTAGGTGCAAACATCGACCTCAAGCCTCGTTTGCCTAAACCTTTTCTAAACTAGGGGCAAACGTCGGTCGTCTACCTCGTTTGCCTCACAACCATCCATACCCGGAACTAGGGGCAAACTTCGGCCACCCACCTCGTTTGCCTCTAATCGCCCTAGCATGCCCATGCAAGTACCAAAAGCAACATCTAATTGAAATCTCGGTTACAAAATGTTTTTAGAAAGCTAAAATGCATAATATGAGATTCCCAAAGTAACCAAGGTTCACCGATAAACAAACATTGAATATTACATAAGCAGGAATGATCAAAGAAATAAAAAGTCTTTCAAAAAGCAATCACACATGTTCAAAGACACTTGGAGGAATTAGCAGAATCAGTCAGGTCTAGTTTAATCTTTATATCTTTTATTTCTTTAAAAGTCTTTAGAAGTAGGCTTTTACTCGGTCAGTCCAACCATCAATCAAAGCAGCAATAGTGGCAGCCCTGATCCTGGAAGTAAAGACCCTCTCAGTAAACCCCCGGGGAACCTCCTGAACTTGCCCATACTGTCTGGCCAAATGGCGAGGATGATAGAAAGAAGTCTCTCTCAAACCCATAAACCACACTCCCTGGTGACCCCTGAGGCTCGTGGTAATAGCATAAAGGCCCCAACGCCTCACGATTTAGCAAATGTCAGCCTCAGATAAGGCATCCATCATGCCCACCCAATCGGCAAAAGTATTAGTGAGGGCGAAGCACGGCTCGACGAAAGTAAACCGATGGTATGCGGCCCGTCCACAGTTGGAGGCGCTCGTATAACCAAGCTTGTAACACCAAAGGTGCCCCAGAAAGTAGAAGCGTTCCTTGATCAGAAGCGCAGTCCAAACCATTCAGGGTTTCAGCTAGAACCACGGCTATGGGATTCCTGCTAAGTTTCAGCCCAATTCAGACATGCACCAAGTCAACAGAAGTGCTCGAGAATAGAAAGTGCGAAGTCATGCACAATATCAAAGCGGCCCCGCGGGTAGCATCATACACGGTGAGATTCCCAGGACTGGAGTACCGGGCAATGATGGAAGCAATGTTGAGGACCTCACCTTAAATCAGCCGGCGGGAAATAGTGATGGAACAATTCAGATATTCAGCCAAGCCTCGCGTAGAACTGAGAGTATCAGCAGAAGGGAGAATCAAGTCAGAGTCAGAATCATAGCCAAGAATATCACAGAACTCCTCAAACAGGGGGCATATTTCCAGGCCATTGAAATTGAAGACATGGTTCACCGGGTCCCAGTGGGCAATAGCAGCACGCAAGAACTCAGTGTTCAGGGTCATCTGGCAAAGAGAGAACAGCTCGGTCAAGCCATAGCTAAAGAGGTTGATCCGCTCCACGCCATCCGTGATGTTCAGCCAAGCTATGAGTTGAACGGGATCATACAAAGCCATATTTTTGGTCGCAGCTCTAGAAAAATTCAAAATTTCGGCAGCACCTCCCCGTTTCACGGACTATCCCACCTGTAAGGTAAAAACACTCACCATCACAAAACTGCCCATCGCAGTAACATCCAACAATCATAGTGCACATATATCATCACACGACTATCAACTAAAATAAGCACACAACTACGCCTCCAAACCGGAAGCTATCCGGCCTAAAAGGCAAAACATCATAATACTCTATCAAAGGTCACAAACTGTTCCACACATCGTCCTAAACTGTCCAAATAATCACATCACAAGTACAACCCAATCAAAAACATAAAAAGAAAATAAAATAAAATTCCCGCTTAGGAGGCCTCAGTCCTCCTCTTCTTCGTCCTCTGTCGGTCCGCCCGGAGTTTATATCGGCGACGGCCTCCTCCTACCACCTCTGCACTATGGACCAGTCCTCGATGAGCCAGCTCCACCTCCACGGTACTACACACACAAATAAAATGAAGGCAATCAGTAGGGAAACAACAAAAAGTACAAAAATAGAGTCGAGTCAGAGACTTACCAAGGACGCCATCTGATTAGCGGCAAATTGCCGCATACCGTCCATCTGTCAAGGGCAAAATCAGGATTAGAACCTCATAACCTTAAGGAGCGCAAAATTAGAGACATACCCGATGGTCTCGTGTAAGGACCAAGGACCATAAGCTAGCCGCCAAGGCGTGACCCTCCTCAGCGTAACTCCAAGGAACGTTGAGGACGCCCGCTGGCTGAGTAGGGTACCCGCATGTGACTCGCGGCACCTCCATCACTTGGGAAGTGCCATCAGCGCCTAGAACGTTGACGGTCCAATCCCAAGGAGGGATAGGATCAGAAGCCGGAGGACCTGTCTCCTGTACATCTCGCGAAGCTGTGGGCACAAAACAAGTTAGGAAAAGATGAATAAAAAACATAGGCAACGAATAAGAGAAAAATATAAAGGAAACTCACCTCCAGGAGTGGGAAGTTGGGCATCAGAAAGCGGCCACGGTAAGCCTCATAGCCGGTCTCAGAGAGAAAATGATCCCAAACGTCGGTGCCAGCTAAGGCCGCCAGCAGAGCATCACCAAAAAGGTCACTAGCATCCATCGCAGGGGGATTATGAGGGACGCGATACCTGGAACCGCCAACCACCTGTCGGGACACTCGCTCACCGAGGAACCACTGCCTGCACTCGGTACTCTCCATCAGGAGTCGGCAAGAGGAAAGGGGTTCACAAACTGTTCCGCACATCGTCCTACACTATCCAAATAGTCATATTCCCAATACAACCCAATCGAAAACATAAAAAGAAAAAAAAACAATGCCCTCTTGGGAGGCCTCAATCCCCCTCTTCTTCGTCCTCTGTCGGACCGCCCGGAGTGTATGTCGGCGACGGCCTCCTCCTACCACCTCTGCACCTGGGACCAATCCTCGATGAGCCAGCTCCGCCTCCGCGATACTACACACACAAATAATGTGAAGGCGATCAGTAGAGAAATAACCAAAAAATACAAAAACAGAGTCGAGTCAGAGACTTACCAAGGACGCCATCTGATTGGCGGCGAACTGCCGCATACCGTCCATCTGTCAAGGGTAAAATCCAGGGTTAGAACCTCATAACCTTAAGAAAGTGCAAAATTAGAGACATACCCGATGGTCTTGTGTGAGGACCAAGGACTGTAAGCTAGCCGCCAAGGCGTGACCCTCCTCAGCGTAACTCCAAGGAACGTTGAGGACGCCCGCTGGCTGAGTAGGGTACCCATATGTGACTCTCGACACCTCCATCACTTGAGGAGTGCCATCAGCGCCTAGAACGTTTACGGTCCAATCCCAAGGAGGGATAGGATCGGAAGCCGAAGGAGCCTGTCTCCTGTACATCTCGCGAAGCTGTAGGCACAGAGCAAGTTAGGAAAAGATGAATCAAAAACATAGGCAATGAATAAGGACAAAAATGAAAAAGGAAACTCACCTCCAGGAGTGGGAAGTTAGGCATCAAGAAGCGGCCGCGGTAAGCCTCGTAGCCAGTCTCAGAGAGAAAGTGATCCCAAACGTCAGTGCCAGCTAAGGCCGCCAGCAAAGCATCACCAGAGAGGTCACTAGCATCCATCGCAGGTGGATTATGAGGGATGCGATACCTGGAACCGCTAACCACCTACCGAGACACCCGCTCACCAAGGAACCACTTCCTACACTCAGTACTCTCCATCAGTAGTCAGCAAGAGGAGAGGGGTTTGACTGCTTGAATCTCCTCTGGGGCAGCATAGGCGATGCGCTCCCAAGGCGTCCAATCAACACTAGCGGCCGTCAGCTCAGTTAGGAAGTTCCTGAGCAGAACAATCTGGTGGGCCCCACTCTTCACCTCGACAACATCCCTCCGCCATCTCAAGCCTCGTGGGAATAGAGGCACAGGAGCCATGCCATCCTTGTCTTCGCCGGATTCATTCGCAGGAGAAGGAGCTAACATCTTCAGATACTCGAAACTCCAAAGCTGTACAGATAAAGGAAAAAGTTAGAAAGAGTACAGAAATCAAAAAGCCAACAAATGAAAGAAGATGCAATACATACCTCCCAAGCTCGCCAAAATCCCCCGGTCGATTTAACTTCGCCCTGAGAGACCTCGCCCATATGCTTGTAAAGATGGGCCAAGGTAGCACCACCCCAGTCGTAGGAGGGGATCTCATCAATGGTCTCCAGGCAAGAAAGGAATCTCAAGCTCACTCGGTCGTTGCGTGTCGCAAAAATCGAACAACCAAGGACATACAGAAGATACACCCTCAAAAGCTGGGAATTGTTCAGATTGTGATTACCTCGGCCATAGGCCTAGTAAAGCCAGCCGCAAGGAAACCAATGCCTCTCCAGGTTAGGGGGAACAGCCCCAATCAACATCTCCACCGCCTCCGGGTCGATCTCATAAAAGTAATCCAGAATCAGGCGCTTCCCGCCGACCCTCAGGCCCGTAATCATAGAGAAGTCAAAGGGCGTCATGGTCATCTTACCAAACGACAGGTGGAAGGTATTGGTGGTGTCCCACCACCTCTCAGCCAGAGCATAGAAATGGGCCAAATCATTGCTGCTCTTCAAAACCAGACGGACGAAGACTCCGAACCCGGCATCATCTACCATCCTCTTGACGGTAGGCGAGAGTTGAGTATACCACAAGAAAGCGTGGGCGAGGCTACCATGGCCCTTCAACGTCACTTCCGGCACCTGCATACAACAAAAACAACAAAAAGATGCACAAAATCACTATTCACGACCCGAGGTCCAAATTCACGAAATCAACATTTGAGCACAAACCGGACTTCTAACGATCTCTAGGTGCACACTATGGCTCACAAAACTAGCACAATACATGAAAATAGTCCTAAACTGCCAAGAGTTTCACATACCATGCTCGCTAGAGCCGCGGCCGAAAGATGACATTGAGGGTCCCGCAAAATCAAGTCCGGGGTTTGCATCTCGGCTTTCATCCGCTCCTTGGCCTTCTTGGACGGTCTCCTCGAGCTCGAAGCCATGGATCTACAAAGAAAATAGAAGTCACATTTAAACTTTCTTCTTGAAAATTTGAGCAAACCAAAACACCAATCGAAAATCCAACTACGGGGAAAGATTACTCACCTGAGTGCGCACAAGCTGAGTTTTGATGAATTTTGGCTCCGAAAATAACCCAAAATGGCCAAGAATGAGCTTGAAAAGCTCAAAAACCCGAGATATACAAAGATGAAGTCCGGCCACCCAGTGCCGCCGCCGCACTGGCCAACTGCCGCCGAGGCAGTGGCCCAGTGCCGCCGCGGCACTACTCCCCGCGAGCCCCGCTTCGCTCCGTTTTGCTCCGTTTCGCCCCATTTTGACCCGTTTTGGCCTTTTTCAGCCCATTTTTGGCCCCGATCAGCCCCGGTGGCCCATTCTGGCCAAGATTTATGAGGTTTTACCCCAAGCAGGCTAAAAGTTTTCAGGACTACCTCCAGCAGGCAGAAATTGGGAAAAATTGACTCCCGAGGACCCGAATCGGCTATTTTAGAACAACCGTCGCGAATTTTGATCAAACACGAGAGTTCCGATAACGAATCCCGGATTATTTGGTTGATACACCGAAGCAAAAGAAAAGAGATTCTCCGAGAACCCTACATCATCCCCCGAGGACAAGGACAGAAAGATATCAGCTCCCGGAGTCCCCGACCGGCCCTCTTGGATTGAGCGCTGAAAGATCTGATCAACCGTGAGAGATTCAAAGATGGGTCCTGGTTCCTGATCAAGAAGAGAGATTCTCCGAGAACCCTGCATTATCCCCTGAGGACAGAAAGATATCAGCTCCCGGAGGCCCCAACCGGCCCTCTTGGATTGAGCGCCGAAAGATCTGATCAACCGTGAGAGATTCAGAGATGGGTCCTGGTTCCTGATCAAGAAAAGAGATTCCCCGAGAACCCTGCATCATCCCCCGAGGACAGAAGTATATCAGCTCTCGGAGGCCCCGACCGGCCCTCTTGGATTGAGCGCCGAAAGATCTGATCAACCGTGAGAGATTCAGAGATGAGTCCTGGTTCCTGATCAAGAAAAGAGATTCCCCGAGAATCCTGCATCATCCCCCGAGGACAGAAGTAGATAGATACCAGCTCCCGGAGGCTCTGACCGGCCCTCTTGGATTGAGCGCCGAAAGATTTGATCATCCGTGAGAGATTCAGGGATGGGTCCTAGTTCCTGATCAAGAAAAGAGATTCTCCGAGAACACTGCGTCATCCCCCGAGGACAGAAGCCAAAAGATATCAGCTCCCACTGCCATCAGCAAAAAGTAACAGAGAAGAAACCGACTCCCGAAAATCAGCCGTCAGGAACAATCAAAACATGTCCCTCATCCTGATCTCCCGATTATCACAAGCTTTCTCATCTGTCCATTTTCATCACAAAATCCCTCGGTCACCTTTGACTGTCATCTGCTAAACGAAGCACATATGATCTATCTCACTCGTTTGCAAAGTGCACTTCCTAAGTTTCAAAAGTTTTTCCCCCAGACCCAAAGCCTTGGTGTCCTTATCCGAGTCATCCACCACATCACAGTCACCGGCCCACTCGGAGTGGCACACCCCACAATACCTGCTCATACTAGGATCATAACAATAGGCATAATAGGACTCGTGACACAATTCATATCACATCCATGCGTTGCATATCATCCGCATATCTTGTTGAGCATGCGTGATTTGTTCCTTTGTTCCCCGAACTACGTCCTAGTCTGATTCCCCTTGGGATACGTAGCCAGCTCACGCAGAGCATGACCAGAACTAACCTCATCATCCTTGCATCTTTTGCAACGCTTTTATCCTAAATCTATAGCTTCCAAAAAGTCCTGTCTCTTCAGAGCTTTGGCACTCGCTTGCGACATGCGTTGCCTCGTAAGTTCATGCCAAAGAGGGGCAAACTGTAGACACCCCATTTTGTCGGCTATCAGATTTAGCAGACCCATAGCCTGGTGGTTCACAATAATCGAAAAAGACTTGAAAGGACTCTCAGAAGTCTGGTCTATCTCTCAGAATGCTCAGAATGACCAAAATGCCCCTGAAAGCCCAGAAGCTTCCAGATTTGGACCAAAAGTTTTGGAAACATGCTACATCATAAGGAAAGCGATAAAATGAGTTTTTAAGAGAAATCGGATGAAATTGTCAGCTCCCAGAGACCCTTGGAAGTCCCGGAAGTTCCCGGAAAGTCCCCGTTGACTGGTTTGACCAAGGCTTGACCAGGTTTGACCAGGTTTGACCAAGTTTGACCGAAATCATCTGAATTCACCGGAATCATTTTAAATCATGAGAAAAGTGTTAAAACAAGCTCCAAAAGAAAATCGAGCGAAAACATCAGCTCCCGGGAACTCCATGAGGTTTCCAGAACTTCCCGGGAATCCCAGGTTTGAACAGTTTGACCAAAATTTGACTTTGGAACCGGGGCGCCGAAACAATTTTCAAATATTTTTCATAGATACTAGAGGTCAATAGCTTTCCAACGGTATATCACGCATAATTTCTGGATTTAAAACGAATTTATTATGAATTTCCAAAGGCGAAAAAGGCGATCGAATCGGCTTTTATCGCGAATACCGCAAAACTTTTCAAAGTGACCTACCCCTGAACTATTTGTTATGTAAATTAGACTCCATTACCTTTCCAACGGTATATCACAACCGCAATTTGGAGTTCGTATGCATTTTCTGTGAATTTCGGACGAAATAAGCCCTTTTCGCGAATACCGGAACTTCAGGGGGGGCCTAAACAGCATTATTTGGACGAAGGAGGAGCAGTGCCAGCGCGGCACTGGCCCAGTGCCGCCGCGGCACTTCCCTCCAGAATAGTGTATTTTTGTAATTAGTTTTGTGGTCCCATTTTGATTAATTAAAAGCCAAAACGACATAGTTTTATGATTTCAGATGTTTGGAGCCAATGGGAATACTTTCTAAATCCCAAAACCACCCCAAGTTGGCCTATATAAACACCCCATTACTCTTCATTTTTGTGGAGTGAAATGAAATTTTAGGAAAAGTTTGGGAGAGAAAGTTGTAGAGATAAGGTTAGAATAGAGAGAAAGAAGCTTCCTTCTTTGATTTTTCAAAACAAAAGTGAGTTCTAAACTTTGTTTTTACTTCATTACTCCTATTTACTTCAACATTCAATACTCCCAACAACCATTTTAGTGAGCATTTAAGAGAGTGGAAGCTTCTTCCATGTCTAGTGTCATTAAATATGAGTGAAACACCAATCTACAAGTTCAATGCTTCATGAATATCATCTTTTGATCATTATCTACTTGCTTGTTTATTCATTGTTTATCTCTTCTTATCTCATTTCTTTTTTATTTTTTTTCTTTATTTACTTATTAGTTCATCATCATCTAAGTGATGACATGAAGTTTGGGGTGAGTGAATCCTTATGGATAGTAGCTCTTGACCTCAAAAACATGTTTGATAGATGATGATCATAACCTCAATACTTCCAAGGTATTCTTGGAATGTATTGAAGTTATGTTCAAAAATAAAAATAAATCTCTCCAACAATCTTGGAGGTTCTTAATGATGAGTTTGATGTTGGTGTTCTAAGTGGTTATAATCCTTATTGGGTATTGAAGATATGCTTTCAAAACATCTATTTCAAAACCCCTCTCAATCCCTCTCATTTGGTTTCAAGAAACAAAATCTTATTTTCTCCAAAATCTTCAAAACAATGAGTGAGCCGAGTTCAAAGATTTCCCTAGAACTCAATACTCAACATATGGATGCAAGGCCACTTGGAAAGTCTTTCTAACTCATTGGAGAACACCCATGATTTTTGGTTTGACTTGGAAGTACTTGGAAATGGTCCATTTGGGCCCAAACATTGTCAACTTCCAACCTCTTTTCCAGAAAACCTTTCCAAAAGGGGTGGCCCTAACTTATTTTTCCCTTAAACTTCAATGTCTTAGGAAACGTTCTGTATAAAATGGGCCTCTAGATCATTCGTTTTCATTTTCTAAGATCTTCTAACATTTCAGTCGACAGTACGGACTCTGTTTCTGAGTGACCTCTGTTGTTTATATGATTTCTCCCAATCTGTGATAGTTATTAGTGATTGGATTTTTGGGTTGTATTTTAGACACAATAAGGAAGATCTCCATAACAAACCATGCATTGAAAACATTCTTAACCCCTCTTTTCAAGTTTCCAAAGATCTAGTTACTGTTCTGTCCACTATTCACAGCAAGCATACCTTAACTTTCATTCTTTGATTTGATGCTTATATGCATTCCAAATTAGTTCATATCTTAGGAAGTAGTTCATACTACATTTGTACATATCCCATGTTGATTTAATTCATTCATTCATACACCTTTTAGACTTCTAAGTCATTCTAGGAATCCATGAAAACCAAAACACCCTACAACCTTGGCACATTCTAGATACATGCACTACATTCATGCAAGATTTGGGGTTTTTGTAACTCCTGATCTAAGAAGATTATAAGGAATGATCATGATCACACATTCATGCTTCCCCTCGATCTAATCGTCCTTTCTCATCCGTCCCGGGGATTGAGAAATCTTCTTTTCTCAAAATTAACATGCATCATTCTAGCTTGCTAAGCATACTTTGATTCCTTGATTATTTGTTTCAAGAACAATTCATGTCCCCTTTTAGATCAGGAAGTCAATATTATTTGATACATATTTGGACGATTTTTCCTAGGTTTATTTGTGTGATTTTTCACTTTACATTGCATGATATTTGACTTAGATCTTATGAATGATATTTTATCCTTTGATCTTCCAATTTCAAGATTCTTATGTAATTGTAATATACTTATCGTAAATATTAATTGTCGAACCAAACATAGTAGAAGATGATTATTTGGATGCTAATTGAGGCCCGTCGAAAGACGGGGCGAGTTGAGGGTGTTTTAGTCGTGACAAAGGCTCCTTCCTCTCTCGTACCAAAACCCCGAACCAAGTTCTTTGGTTATGAAGGGCCGGTGCCCTTATCCGCCTGGGTGAGTCAAATTAGGTTTCTTGGTTCCTTAAAGACCAAATGGCGACTCTGTATCTGTTTTTAACAGACCTTTTATTTTCCTTTTTTTTTTAAAAAACAATCTCAAACAAGAGAAGCGGTCCACTTCCTCGTGTCCACAGTTTGCCATCCTGCGCAAGTTTAAACAACCTCATCTAGAGTCTTAGAACAGCTTGGGAAGCCTGGTCGACCACGTCCGGACCTATAAGGTTCAGATGTCCCTGACCACCAATGCCGACGAACTACACTACTTGGCCTTGCTCGACACTTTGAAAGGCCCAGCCACTCTATGATTCCACTCCCTGAAACCCTGACTGGTCAAAGATTACAAGTAGCTTAGCAAACACTTCATCAGTTAGTTCATAGGCATGCTCAACCGGCCGCAGCTTGACACCCAACTACTCAATGTCAAGAAGCGGAAGGGAGAGTCTTTGAAGGATTATGCCGATCAATTCAACCAACAGAAGTTTCAAGTCTACGACCTAAACGAGACATCCGCCATTACAACCTTCTGCTCAGGAGTTTAACACACCAAGTGTGCCTCGTCACTTCACTGAAAGCCACCGATAACCTTGGTTGAACTCACAGAGAGAGTTGGAAAATATGTGGACACTAAAGAATATATAAAGACCAAAAACCTCGAGCACGTAAGAGATGAGCCTTCAAGAAGTAAGCGGAAGAGAGATCAACCCAAGAAGAACAATGTAAAGAAGCCAAATAGTTCTGGCAGTTCCTTCAGTGTCCAATAATCGGGGTCTGGCAGCCCCAACCCGATCTCCAATTCAATATAGTCAGGGTCTGGCAGCCCCGACCTGAACTCCAACTCACAGCAATCAGTGTATGGTAGCCCCGACCAGACCTCTAGTTCACAATATTTAGGATCCAGTTATCCTAACCTGGCCTCTAATTAATAGCGGGCTAGGAGCGTCGTGATACCGACCAGACCTCATGTCTGCAGAAGTCGAGGTGAGCCCTGCTATAGTGGTACTTTCTCTTAATTAAAGTACAAGGCTCCATGGACTATATCAAAGAGCTCCATCAAAAGATAATCACACCCGAGTCAGTAAAAGACCTCGGGATCACACCTGAGGCACCAAAAGACCCTAGAACTACCAACATTCTAGGTCAGTTGCCTACAGCAATTGTTCCCACAATACCTGGCTCAACAAAAGCTTGGGGGCAAGAGGGAATAAAGACTACAGGAAGTCACATCGAGCATTTGCAGGCCTTGGGTTCAACTAAGTAAAACCCTTAGACAACCCAGGTTCCTACAATGCCAAGAGGTAGTAACTCCACTTAGGCCCAAATCGATGAAAGAGGCGACTAAATCCTCTTAGGTTGGCCCATAATAGAGGAGCAAAAAAACCCTAAAGCAACACGCTCGGCTCTACCAACATGGTCAAACTTCTACCAACAGTCTTGATGAAGGCTTGCTAGGCAGAAGATAACAATCCTGGAGCTAATATAAAAGGACCCTAAAGTAACACTCTTTAGGTCAACTTGTACAACATGGTCAAATCCTTCTACAAATAACCTTGACGAAGGTTTACTAGGCAGAAGATAACCATCCTAGGAGTTAACTTAAATAAATGACTCCGAATTAGGCTGAGTCTCAACTCTCAACCAATTCCCAAGCACTTAAAGATTTTGAATTAGACTAAGTCTCAACTCTTAGCTAGTTCCTGAGAATTAACCAGACTCAGAAGCTCCAAGGCAACTTTCCGGAGCAGTTAATAGATTTCCAAACTTGACTAAATATAGCATCAAGCCAACCTTCAAAATGAGGGGCAATTGATACGCCCAAAATTGGCTCTACTCTATGTTTGGGCCTCCTAATCCTATTGTATAGGGCTCTACCAGAGGGGAAGCCAGACCCCTGGATTATGGAGCATCATCTAATCATCAAATAGACAAGTCAGTAGATTTGTCCTAAATGGTAGACCCAGCGTCCCGAGGCTCGACCAAATAGGTTAGGATTGTAATGCTAGCCTCGCCCGTCAGGGCTACAGCACGGCCGGACCCCAGGACGTGATCCAGAATTTTACAGGCAGTTTCAAAGTTTGAAGACTAATGGAAAGTGTAAATTGTTTCCTAATCCAATTTAGAAACCCCCACGATTGATGCCAATCAATCCCAATTGGATTGTATTTCCTTATCTATGTAGTTGCCTTGTACGTGTAGGTCTCTTACACTTATAAAAGGGACAACCCGCCTCCTCCAAGGGGGGAACACTTTTAGTCTGCATAGCACTTCTATAGCAATCATAATCGTGCCCGGCCGACCTTTAGTAGCTCCAAACTGTTATTAGTTCACCAAAGGTCCCTGGTTTTTTAACACTATAGTAAACGTGCTCAGACACATACATGGACGTAGTTCCTTCATTAAAGGGCCAAAATACATACAAACTGAGTCTCTCACAATTTTTCTCTCCTTGATCTACTATAATTTATCTTACCCCAAAATTTGGCATCATCAACGTCCACAGGGTAGAATGATGAAACTCATTCATAAGAGTCTTTGACTCTTGGTTAATATGCTAGTGCACGCGGTGCATTGATGAACCTGAGTTAAACCTATTGATACCTAAATGTTGTAACCATTAATAGGAAATCAAACTTGTACAGGGATACATGTTCTTAATCTTGAGATAATTATGGACACAAGTTGTATGCTTGGTTTCTTTGACTTACCAATCAGTGAGGTCTTGAAAGATCAACACCTGAGTATCTTGGGTAATCAGGTATGCAACGTTGGGAACATATATTGTCAAGATTAAATTCTAAGAGTGATTACCGAGAGCTGGCCAACCTTGTCAACAAAGTGTTTGTGACACATTTGGTAATCCAAGCGTAGTGAATGATACTCGAGGAATATAAGATATTTTTATCTGTTGGGTTGATAGTGTCTTAAAACATACATCCCAATGATAAATACGAATACTTCTTGGTAGAAGGGACATCCGTATTATATTATACAAGTCTAGCAATCACTTATATATGTGTGATTTTGTTCTTATGCACTGGAGTGCAATTATCATTTTATAGTGGTATTAATGATAATTGATTAAATATTGATTCCTTAGTTAAAGAGTATTGTCTAGCTGGAATGATAATTAATCAGAGCAAGTAATTAAGAGCCTAGGGGTCCTACTCTTAGCTCAAAAGGAGTAGGAAATTTAGGAAAAAGTTGGAGCCAATCGATTGGTGAAGCAATTGATTGCACTTAATGCAATCGATTGGAGGAGCAATCAATTGGTAAGGCAATTGATTGCCACTTTTGGCAATTGGTTGGTACTTAAGTCGGTTCAGAAGTTTATAAATATAGGAACAATTTAGATAAACATCTTTTCTTCTCCCAGAAGTTCTAGTATTGGTTATAGGCTTCCCAAACCCTTCCTAAGCCTCCCTAGTTTATTGTAGAGGGATTTTTACCAAACCCTAGCATCCAAGCAAATCCAATAGACATAGGAGTAAAGATCTTTAGCACTGAAAGAACAATAGCACATTGGGAGCGTAGATCATTAGTGTTGGGAAATGCTAACATAAAGTAGATCAGACTGCTCAATACTTAACGCGACAAAGCTGACGCTCAGATGTAGTTGCGATCAAAATTTTAGGTCAATCGGAGATCGTTTAGTCCCTTTGCTGGTCGCATCTTTGTCAGATCAAAATAATCGAGATCAAATCGTCACAATAATCATTGAAGAGTTCTCGAAACGAATCCACGAATCGCAAAGGTATATTAATACCTATGTCTTTGTATGTATATTGACTGCAAGTAATATAAACGAGAATTCGATCTAGTTTTGTTAGATTAAGTTTTCTTCTATACCCATATTCCACTACGCACTGAGATCCAATTTTCCCTATAGATGAACTGTTTACCTATACTCTATAAGAAATTAAAACTCAAATGAGGAACTTTTGAAGAATGGCTAAAACGCTCTATACCATGCTTCGAAGTGAAGATCATCAATCTCTCGAGATCAGCATTTGATATTAACTCTCAAAACTGAGAGAGACTATTTCTTGTATTATAGGGATCTCTTTTATAACCTTGTATCTTTTGGTTTTCCTCATGCTCACAAAATTAGCTTGTAACTCCTACGAAAATCCTTTGATTTCTGTAGATAGTTTTATAAATATTTAAATATTGTGAATATTTTGGTTATGAATGTATGTGATGTTTTAATTAGAACCGGTTTAGTTCCTTTAGATGTCACTAAATGGCTCTTTTGGTTAATTGTCACAACAGCTAGTAATAATGAAAAGTCACAATGGTTAGTGGGTCCACCCATGACTATAAAAGAATTTCAAGTTCCCAAATTAAAGGGATTATGCACATTTTCTTTTCAACTTCTTCTTTTTTGCAAACCCTAACTCTCTGGTTTCGTACAATCGTATTCACTCTGTTACTCTATTTTTCTAAACTTCATCCTCATACCATCCATGGAAAGTTCAAGCAGTTCTATTGAGTCAATCAGTGACAATTTTGAAAAACTTATAGCAGAGGAACACACCCAATAACAAATTCCAAGTAGTGGGTCATCTCTCTTTGTTGAAACCCTTTTTTATACTATTCTATCTGATTCTGAACCTTCAATGACAATAGGCTATACTTTCTCATCTCCTTCTCTCAAACTCTCTGTTTATTATCCTAGATTTGTAGAACAACAATTAGGTTATCAAAAACCTCTTTAACTTCCAACCAAAGATTTCAAATATCGCCATTGGCCAAAAGTTCTTGATGGTTGTTGGGATAAATGGGTAGATAGAATCACCGAATCTAAAAAAACTGATCTAGAAGAACTAGGAGTCCTCCAAGGAATCACTCTTAGTAAATTCACTATTCAATTTGACCCCTTTTTGATCCCAAGTGCTATAAATTTTTGGAATCCAATTTATATCATTTCCAACTTCAGTCTGGTCCAATCTGACCAACAGTTCTTGATATCTATCACCTTGTTGGTTTCTTTCCCTAAGGAGAGTATGTCCATCCTTCCATGGTTGAATCTAAAATTGACTTTTCCATCAAAACTGACCCCCAGATATTTGGGTTATAATCCTTTCTTTGATACCAACATAAGAACAGAGCGTGTGGTCATTGATACTGAACTCTACTATTTTTTCCTTTATAGGTGCAAAGCGGGGGTATTTATAAAATACAACCGCGCTAAAAGGAAGAATTATATTAGTTTTTATCATAACTTCCCGTTTTATCTGCAATTTGCATTGCAAGGCTAATTTTTATACAATATGATTAATCTATGATAAGTTGTATTGTTTTAGCTGTTGTTTGTGCAGATCACTGCTGTATGGACTAAAGAGATGAACATCAGGATAAATGGAATGCTGGAATGAAAACAAAAGAAGTCAAAGCTGAAATTTTGAGTTCGATCGATCTAACCCAGTTCGATCGATCGAGCGTTCGATCGCTTAAAGAGTGTTGAAGCGCTTGAAGCTTAAGGCTTCGATCGATCGATAGCAGTTCGATCGATCGAACGGGGTATTTCCAGTAACATTCGTGTGCGCAGCAGATGCGGGTTTTTAACCCTAGTTTCTTAGGTTTCTTATATATATGTGTATTGTATACGTCCAGAAGGACGCACACATTACATTTTTACAGTTTTAGAGAGAGAGATAGAGAGTTTGCTTGTGTTTTGTAGGTTTTCATTGAATTTTTACATTGTGGACCGGATTTCTCTAAGTTAATACTAGTACTCTTCGTTCCAGGTTATTTATATATTGTCCATTTACTTTTTGCACTTTGTAGTCGTAGTTTAATCGCTCATCTCGTGGTATTGCATGCTAAATATTCTCGAATCCATAGTTTTTATAGTTTTCATGAAAAACTCGCAACCAAACAAGTTTTTAATGTTTTTGTACGTTAAATATCAATCTGTGACGCTCCAGACAATGTCTGAGTAGTCCCAGGTTGGGAGAACACGATGAAACAGTGATCTCCAGCTTCTGCCATGCAGCAGGATAATCGCTGTGTTCGATCGATCGAAGTTAGTTCGATCGATCGAACCAGAGACAGTCAAGCGATCGAAGTCAGTTCGATCGATTGAGGGATGAAGGTCTTCGATCGATCGAAAGCGCGTCGATCGATCGAACTCCCTGATTCTTGAGGATGTTCCCTGCAGTATTCCAGGACCTTTTGTTTTAAGATTTGTTATCATTCTGTCCCAAAAATGCTCAGTTTGTCAAAACAGTTTTTAAAACTAAGGCCCTAAGGCATTTTCTTTCAATACATTTTGCAAACCACCTTCAATGCTAACACCATTGAGGGTGCGAGTCTTAACTATTGGATTAAACCGCTTTCACGTATCTTAACTTAACTGTGATGATATGGTCCCGGTCATGAAAGGGCCATGGATTCTCCATCTTTAGAGGAATACGAAAAACTGTGGGTAATGTACTCCGTTGTGCTTCAAGGCAAATGCATGGTAGATAGTTAGATTACTGTGGATTCGTGTAATCCCAACACTTTCTTCTTAAATTAAACTTCTTAATTTAGAGTACTATTTTAATTAGCTAGTTAGATCGTTAATCATTTTCACTAGTAATCTTAGTTGTGGAACTTTGTGTTCCGCACCATCGTTCAAACTTATTCATTTTATTTTGCTTTCTTTTAGAGGATAGTCTAATTCAATAGGTCAACACCTTCCCTGTGGGATCGACCTGGTCTTACCAGTTACTACTTGCACGTCTACCTACACTTGGGTATTGCACAAGAGCGCACAAGATTTTTTGCGTGTCAAGTTTTTGGCGCCGTTGCCGGGGAAGGCGACGATCAATTCCTTAGATTACCTCAGTCTCTCTTCATCTCTTTCTGTTTTTATTTTCTCTTCTTTTCAGTTCTTTTGGGTAAGTTCTCACCCTAGGGACTCTCCTAGTTCATGTCCGAGAATTCTATTGAAGGAATTTTTGGAAATCCATTCTACCGCTCTGACTCTGATAGTTCCATCAACCCGATAGCCACTCTAACTGAATCAATGGATGATCATCAGAGTGAAAATGGTGACAATAATTTGGTGCCAATTGATGAGGCGCTACGTCCTCTTTGCGATCTCATGCAACCAGAACATGCACCTACGCCCTCTTGCATTCAAATCCCACCGCATAATGGCGAATTTCAGTTTCGCAATGGGATGATTCAACTGCTTCCCACTTTTCATGGGATGGAAAGTGAGAAGGCGTATTTACATGTCACCGATTTCGAGGATGTTTGCAAAACATTCTCGCAAAATTGTCCTAGGGAGGTGACGCATCTAATGCTATTCCCCTTCACTTTGAAAGATAAAGCGAAGGCGTGGCTCCACTCCCTAAAACCTAATTCAATTTTCACCTGGCATGCGATGAGCACCGCGTTTCTAAAGAAATTCTATCCTACTCGCATGACCACAGACCTTCAGCGTCAAATCAATTCCTATAAGCAAAAGAGCAATGAAACCTTCACACAAGCGTGGGAGCGTTTCAAAGATTTGCTTCTCTCATGCCCACACCATGGGTTTGAGAAATGGCGAACTATCAGCTTCTTTTATCAAGGATTGAATGGTGAAACAAAGAAGTTGGTGGAAACGATGAGCTCTGGACCATTTCTGCGTAAAAACACCGAAGAGGCCGAAGCTCATTTCGAATGGTTAGCTGAATACGCTCATGAATGGTCAAATTCTGACAATGTCTCACGCTCACAGATATCCTGTGTAGAGGAGAAAAGCCTATACCAGCTAACCAATGAAGATCACCTCATGACTAAGTATGCAGAGCTAGAAAAGAAGGTAGAGGAGTTAAGCATGAAAGGAGAGAGCTCTAGGCAAGTCATGCCTGAAGAACCATGTGGCACATGCAACATGTTGGGACATACAACTCAATATTGTCCTAATGTGCCATATTTTCAAGAGCAAGCCCCTATAGAGATGAATGCCATGCAAGGTTTTCGAGGGGCGGGGAATTCCAACAATAATTTTCAAAGTAACAATAGATGGAATCACCCTGATTTTGATTGGAGAAATAATGCTGGGACCCAAAATCAATATCAACAGCAGCCCTACAACAACAATCAATATCAAGGGCAAAACAATAGGCAGTCCCAGCAATACAATCAAAATAGAACCAATAATTACAATCAAGCTCAACCCTCCAATGCACCACAAACTAATACCTATGTGCCACCGCACAAGAAGGTACAAGAAGAAGAGCCACTTGCTAATGCCAATCTAACGCAGCAACTCATACAAATGATGAGTAAAATGTCTGCCACGTTAGAGAGGATAGATGCACGGCAAGAAGGCTCAGGAGGAACATTCCCTGCCCAACCACTTCCGAAACCCAAGGGACATAACAATGGTCCTAACAATCAAGAACATGCTAAAGCTGTGACTACATTGAGAAGTGGAAAAATCATAGAGAAAAGCATGCCTCTGTCCACTCCCGAAGTGTACAAAGAGGAGGAAGTGGTGGATGAAGAAGTTGAGCAACCATCTACTCGAGAGGAGGAGCAGTCTACTAATGACGAACCAATGAAGGCAAACATTGAAGCTCCTAGAGTAGAGGAAGAAGTTGAGCGAATGCCTGGAAAGGAGTCTGTTAAGGAGGAACCACCAAAATGCCCCTTCCCTGCACCTTATCCTCAACGGTTGAAGAAACCCAAGAATGAGACAAAGAATCAGGAGTTTCTGGAATTGTTTAAGCAGGTTAAAATTAACCTTCCACTCCTAGATGATATCAAGCAAGTGCCGGCCTATGCTAAGTATCTCAAAGATCTATGCAGGGTCAAGAGGAGGCAAAGCGTGAAGAAACATGCTTATGTAGCGTGCCAAGCCAGCGCGATCATTCAAAATGAGTTGCCTCCGAAACTCAAAGATCCCGGTAAACCTACTGTCTCATGCAGAATTGGGAATCAAAAGATAGATAACGCACTCCTCGATTTAGGAGCAAGCGTGAACTTGCTACCATATTCAGTCTATAAACAGCTAGGGTTGGGTGAGCTCAAACCCACCCGAGTCGCTTAATATTTGGCAGACAGATCTGTGAAGTACCCTAGAGGGGTATTAGAGGACGTCCTTGTCCAAATAGACTCTTTTGTCTTTTCGGTTGATTTCGTGATATTGGACACAGAACCTATGTCTAATCCTGGTGCACATATCCCGGTTATTTTTGGACGGCCGTTCCTCAACACTATTGATGCCACAATCAAGATTAGAAGTGGTATCATGACTATCGTATTCGGGAACATGACATTGAATGTCAAGATCTTTTCCAATCCCCGACCTGAAGAATACAATGATGAGGAAGAAATTCATTGTATAGACACAGTCATTGAAGATGAAGTTGACTTGGTCGACTACAAAGATCCTTTGGAAGTTGTGATGACTCAATTTGGCGATATCTATCAGCCTGCAGAGTCCACCCCAATGGATGCTGACCTTAACCAGACGTGTCTTATGATGGATACGATAGAGGAGGATAGAGCCGATTGCATGTGGGTAATGCCATATGAAGAACTGCCTCCTAAAACCAAGTTGGTAATGCCCTCTAGTTTCCAGTTTCCGGAGTTAGAATTGAAGGAGCTTCCCAAAGAGCTAAAATACGCGTTCTTAGGGACTGGAAAAACCTATCCTGTGATCATTTCATCTGCTTTAACTCATGAACAGGAAGGTAGGCTAGTGGAAATGCTGACCAAGCATAAGCATGCTATGGGATGGACAATTGCTGACCTAAAAGGCATAAGCCCATCCATATGCACGCATAAGATATATCTGGAGGAAGACGCTAAACCATCAAGGCAAATGCAAAGGCGTCTGAATCCCAACATGCAAGAAGTAGTTAAAAAGGAAGTGCTAAAGCTACTTGATGTTGGGATGATATATCCGATATCTGATAGTCCTTGGGTTAGTCCTACCCAAGTAGTTCCAAAGAAAGCAGGCATAACGGTCATCCCGAACAAAGATGGTGAATTGGTACCAACACGTATCCCCACTGGATGGAGGATGTGTATTGACTACAGGAAGTTAAATACTGTGACCCGAAAGGACCATTTTCCTTTGCCATTCATGGATCAAATGCTAGAACGAGTGGCGGGTCACAAGTATTACTGTTTTTTGGATGGATACAGTGGATATAATCAAATTGAGATTGCTCCTGAAGATCAGGAGAAAACCACGTTCACGTGTCCATTCGGTACTTTTGCCTACCGACGAATGCCGTTTGGCTTATGTAATGCACCGGCTACATTTCAGCGGCGCATGCTAAGCATCTTCAGTGACATGGTCGAAAACATCCTTGAAGTCTTCATGGATGATTTTTCAGTGTTTGGCCATAGCTTCGAAGATTGCCTCAGCAATCTCGAGCAGGTTTTAATGCGGTGTGAGGACAAACACCTAGTCTTGAATTGGGAGAAGTGTCACTTTATGGTGACTAAGGGAATAGTCCTCGGCCATATAATCTCCGATGAAGGAATCCAAGTGGATAAGGCAAAAATCGACATAATCTCAAATCTACCTGTCCCCCGTACAGTAAGAGACATCCGTTCATTCTTAGGGCATGCAGGTTTTTATCGTCGATTTATCCAGAACTTCAGCGCAATCTCTTGACCTCTTTGTCAACTTCTTGTAAAAGATGCACCTTTCGAGTGGTCAGAGAGTTGCCAAAAGTCCCTTGAGGATCTAAAAGATCTCCTCACCTCCGCACCTATAATACAAGCACCCGACTGGAGTTTGCCTTTTGAATTAATGTGCGATGCTAGTGATTACGCCATTGGCGCAGTCTTAGGCCAGAGAAAGGACAATAAGCCACATGTGATATACTATGCCAGCCGAACTTTGAATGAAGCTCAAATGAATTACACTACTACTGAAAAGGAGCTGCTGGCAGTAGTATTCGCTCTGGATAAGTTTAGGTCTTATTTGATAGGGTCACCAATCGTCTGTTTTACAGATCATTCGGCCCTCAAGTATCTGCTGTCAAAAAAAGACGCTAAACAATGGCTTATTCGCTGGATACTCTTACTCCAAGAGTTTGATTTAACAATCAAAGATAAGAAAGGAGTAGAGAATGTGGTTGCGGATCATTTATCCTGGTTGACTTTTATCAACAACACTGAATCCCAATCCATTAAAGATGAGTTCCCAGACGAACAGCTACTGGCAGTGAGTAGCCTGCCTTGGTATGCTGATATTGTAAACTACCTTGTCACGGGTGAAACACCAACTCATTGGTCGAACCAAGACAGAAAACGGTTCCTCTCGTTCGCGCGTCATTTCTTCTTTGATGACCCATACCTTTTCAAGTACTGTGCTGATCAGGTCATCAGGCGCTGCGTCCCCAATGAGGATATAACCGTAATATTAGCGTCATGCCATTCTGAGGCATGCGGTGGCCACTTCGCGTCACAGAAGACCGCACAAAAAGTCCTACAAAGCGGTTTTTACTGGCCCACAGTCTTCAAAGATGCATATTCCTTTTGCAAGACATGCCAACGCTGTCAAAAGCTTGGAACGATTTCTAAAAGGAATTCTATGCCTTTAACCCCTATCATCACAATTGAGATATTTGATTGTTGGGGCATAGATTTCATGGGTCCATTTCCCAAGTCTAATAACTATGAATACATACTCCTTGCTGTAGAGTATGTATCGAAATGGGTAGAAGCGATACCAACGAGACGAAATGACCACAGAACGGTTATGTCATTTCTAAGAGAGCATATCTTGTCTCGTTTTGGTACTCCGAAAGCTTTACTAAGTGACCAAGGCAAGCATTTCTGCAATAGGCCCTTGGAGTCACTTCTTAAGAAATACGGAGTCCATCATAAAATCGCTCTTGCCTATCATCCACAGTCAAATGGGCAAGCAGAATTGGCTAACCAAGAAATCAAGCATATTCTCGTGAAGACGGTTAGTTCCAATCGAAAAGACTGGGCATACAAATTGACTGACGCGTTATGGGCATACCGTACTGCTTATAAGACGAATCTTGGTATGTCCCCGTATAGATTGGTTTACGGGAAAGCTTGCCACCTTCCTGTTGAAATTGAACATAAAGCTTATTGGGCGACACGCTCATTGAACTTTGATATTCAAGAGGGAGGTCAGCTTCGCAAGCTCCAACTTGCAGAGCCAGAGGAAATACGACGAGATGCGTATGACTCTGCAAAGTTGCATAAGGAAAAGTTGAAGGCTCGCCACGATCGTACGATTTTTCGTAAATCATTTGAGCCGGGGCAAAATGTTTTGCTGTATGACTCTCGCCTCCACCTTTTCCCAGGAAAGCTCCGTTCCCGTTGGACAGGCCCGTTCATCGTAAAAACTGTTTTTCCACATGGGGCGGTTGAGATTGTCAATCCAAAGAACGATGATTGTTTCAAGGTCAATGGCCAAAGATTGAAACCGTTCTTGAAGAACTTCCACACTGAAGTTGAGCACATCCAGCTGGATGAGCCCAGCTATTCTCACACTTAAAAATCCAACGTGGAGTTCTAAATTGTTGTTGTATTTCTTTTCTTTCCTTGCATTTGTATTCTCTTTTTTGTTTTTAACTTCTTGTTGTTCTTTCGTGTTTGTGATCTAGTTCTAATCCATTATACTTTAAACCACTCTGTTACAGGTGCATAGATGCGAGGTGATGATGTTCATTCTGTCGGTTCTTGGGCTGATTCAGAATGTCGCTGTGGCACCTGGACTGAGGGTGAACTCACACCCTGCCCCTTGCTTCATCAAGATCCTGAAGCTCATTCTCTCATTGATGCTGCTCAAGGGTACATTCCATATCCACCAGCCCTCCTGGACATCAATCCATATGAAAATATGGGATTTCAGGATGACGAAGATGTGGATGAGGAAGAAGACCTGTACATGGGACGAATGGTGGATGATGCACTCATGGCACAGTGGGAAAATGATGATATGTGGGAGCCATGGGAAGATCATGACCTTCAGGATGTCGTCCCAGACCGCCATAATGCCGTCTTTGTTTTCGTGGATGATTTCCTTGTTCCTGAGTTGGTCCCATACCGCTATATGCACCTGAGCTTCCTGCTATTCAGGCTCCAATGCCCCTTACCAGCCAGTGCATTTTGGGAACCTATGCCAATAGTGAGGTTGGAACTTGTCACATTTCTTTGTATTTTTGTTTCTGTTCATTGTTTTTTCTTTTCGTATTAATCCGTGTTGCTTGTGTTCTGTTATTTTAATTTCGGTTTGTTGTCTTTTGTCCAGGATTGTCACTATGTTTCTAAATGGCATTCCGGTATTCCTTCCACATCAACTGATTCATGGTCTTGGGCCCTACATAAGGCCCCCACACACTCCGCCGCGAGAGGATAGTCCGTTGCGCAATCACACTCCTTTATCCTTATCTCCATCCGGATCACCTCTTGCATGGACTTTCAATTCTTTGGAGACGCCAGACTTGTTTGATGATGTCCTTGCTGCTTTTCGATTGTTCTGGGAAAGGGAATCATCGAGTTTGGACTTCACTTCTGAAGATTCGGCGGGTTATGAAGAGATTGTGGAAGAGGAAATCTTTATACTCGAAGTTTAGTGCTGCATTTCAGTTGTTTTTGTTCATTTCATCTTTTGTTTATCAACTGGAATGTAATCCTTGACAGAATGTTATTGGTTTTAGTTTTAATTTTATTTTTGGTTTTCTTTAGTTAAATAAGGTCTTATACACAGTTGGGGATAATAATGTTGCAATGTGGATGCAATTATAAAGTTTTATTTCTATATAAATTGCAATTTTCTATTCTGAGGTTAAATTTCTGTCCTACATGCCTGTACTTCAACTGCTTTTTAGTCTCTCTGCATGTCCAGATTTGTTTTTGATAGTTGGGAGTGATGTGGTTCATGCTCCCCATTGAATTCTGAAATTTTTGTGTTCGATCGATCGAGCTCATTTCGATCGATCGAAACCTGGAGGTTCAAGCGCTTGTATTTTATGTTCAATCGATTGAGGGATTTGTTTTCGATCGATCGACCATAGTTCGATCGATCGAACGAAGCTTTTAAACGAAGCGTCTTCAGAACACTTCTTCAGTTCCCTCACTTTCACTCTCGAGCGCTCGAGCACAGAGGAGGGGGCGACTCGGAAATTTTCGTGTCCTTACACTCAATAAGACGCCCTGATCAACCCTCTAATCATCCTCATCGTCATATCATCATCCCCTCCACCTCCACTGCGTGTTCTACACCAATGTAGGTTCCACATGATTTTGTTTTTCATTTCCTTAATGATTGTGTTAGAAAATCCCAAGGGGGTGTCCCCTTGGTCTTAGGATCTCCTTTTGTTAGTTCATTATTTGTGCACCTTTTGTTTCCTCTGCATTTCTGCGATCGCTGCACAGCGCTGTGTTCGATCGCTTGAACTGGTTTCGAGCGATCGAAGGGGAGCTGTTCGATCGATCGAACAATGTTCAAGCGATCGAAGCCTACTCCAGTTCAATCGATCGAACCCAGTTCAATCGATCGAACTCAAGCAGTGGCAGTTTTGTTTCTTTTTCTCCCTGTTCTTATCTGTGTCATGTTGTGTCTTATTTTCAGGGCTGCCACATGAATCCAGTGACGGGCTTCCATAAGTCTAAGCCCCTCAGCCGTATTATACCAGATCCGGTACCCGCACATGGGTTCCGGAATGACGAGGACAGGCTATGGTACGAGCGGCATTTTCAGACACGGATGGTGATGGTCGAGCGCCCTATTGAGCACATCTGGACGGAGAGCCCATGGTTCCTGACACGGATCCACTCTATGCCTCACTGGTTCCATCTCCTTTCATTGGCCAAGAGTGTCAATCTATCCTGGATTCGAGGTGCGTGTGCGACTATGATCAGCGACCCGTTTGCACCATTCACATACCATGCCTTCTTCCGGAGTCGCCCGTTCATCATCAGTCCCGCCACCGTTTCGGCCGCGTTGGGGGTACCAGAGGTACCAGATTATGTTTGCCCCCACAGGCCTGATGCACCTGTGATCCCACCATCCACCATTATCCTTGAGCTTACTGGAGGTGCTGTTCCGTCTTGGGATGGCGATGCTTTGATTGAGGACCACTTTCTCACTGATGTCTACCACATGATCCACCTGGTCCTCAGCAACTGCCTCCTAGTGACTTCCTATCGAGAGAAGATCGCGGCTTGGTATGCGCGAGTCTTATATACAGTGGGGACGGGACAGCCAGTTTGCATACCACGCCTCTATATTGACTTTATGGTCCACCCCACCCGTTTTATCTCGTCCAAGAAGCACCTGAAGGGTGCTTGGGCTATTCAGAGGGTTATGGCTGATGCCGGTTTCCCCATGCTTGCTGGAGATGATGTTCGCCCTTCTCCCCGCCGATTCAGCGAGGCAGCGGCTCGCCGCTCCGACGCCCAGAAGAGGAAGCGAAAGGGGAAATGGAAAGTGAAGGTGAGGGGGAAGAAGAAGAGGCGTGGTGGGACGGACACGGAGGCGGGAGCTTCAGGGACACCCACCGAGGTGGAGGAGCTTGATTCCGATGATGATGAGGATGATCCGGTTGCTGCGGTTCGGCAGTTTGAGTTGCGACAGCGGTCGCAGACTCAGGCCCAGGGAGAGTCTTCTTCCTCTGTGCCTCTCCCGACAGTTCACGAGCTACTATTGGAGGAGAGAGAGGCCATGATTAGACTTGAGGGCCAGATGGATCATCTGCAGACCTTGCTGGAGTCCATATTAGTTCAGATTGGGGTCGATTCGGCTGTTCACTCTACTCCACATCCATCGATGGCCCCGTTTGCACCACCTACCACTGATCCATCATCTGCTGCTGCCCCGGATTCTGCAGCTGCTGATCATTTTCCCTCCTCTGCTGCAGATCCATCTGCTGCCGCCCCTGCTACTACCCAGTTGCCATCTGCTCCCATCGACATCCCTTCTGATATAGCTGATGATGCGCCGTCCGGGGTCGATTAGTTTTAGTTGGGGAGGTGGTGTTTATGTATTTTTGGTTAGTTATTGTACTGATTTTGGTTATGGTTTTGGTTGGTTGGATATGTTGGTGGTTTTGGTTGGATTATTTGGTTGGTTGGTTCTGTATGGACATTATTTCTCACTGTTTGTATTTTATTTTGTTCATATTACAGTGGTTTAGATTGCTTGGATCATGATTTTTATCGTGTTACTTTTATTTATTGATCCTGTTTGTTTTGGAGATTGTGTTCTACTTTTCTATGCTAGGTTGCTTGCTTGAGATCTTCAATTTGCTCCATACAGGTGATACCCATCTATTTTATTTATTAAAAATCAACTTCTGGGGACTTTGTTGTTTTCAGTTGGGGGTAGGAGATAATAGATAGGTATACACCCGTAATGATCAGGTTTTGCACTTGGATATGTTTTAAATTTAATGAGAACACAGTCAGTTAAGATTTTGAAAATTTTGAAAATTTTTATTATTGAATCGTACTGATAGAATAACTCTGAATAATCTCTCCTGCTTGTTAATAAGACAATGACACATTTGTAGTATTCTCATCTTTTTATGGATTAAATCCATGCGTTTTTCTGTATCACTGAAATGAATTGCATCTGTAAAGCTATTATGTACCCAATACTTTTGTGCACTAATTGGCAGCTATGTAGAAAACCTGAAAATTGAGTTAATATGAATATTGTGCGAAAAGAACAAGTAGTGGAAGCTAATAACCCTTTGTGAGCTATTGAGCCAATCGTCATTTCTGAGGGGATTCTCATACATTGTCGAATGGTTTTTCTTGCATATACTTGGTGAATTCGTTGTTAAGTCTCAGTTTTCTTTAAAAGTTTTGACTGCTTGTTAGAGGAGAACGTTCAGGATTTACCAATTACACTCAATGAACACTTAAGTGCTAAAAATTGAAAGTTGAGAAAATGATTCAAGCCATCGTTTACCCATTCTTTTACCTGATATAGCTTTCACCTACATTCATTGAATTATTTCATCCCTGATCCCACACCAATTAAATATTTCCAATGTAATCACAAGAATCCAAATCATTGATCTATACCTTGACCTCATTGAGCCGTTTGATATATTTGTTGAGAATGAGTCATCAAAGTATGTGAAATGGAAGGAAGTAGTTGTGGGACGTGCTACGTTCCAGGTTATCTATAAAAAAAAAAAAATATATATATATATATATATATGATGATGAATGAAGGAGAAGAGAAAAAGAGTATATGAAATGAATGGGAGAATGGGTGGAGAAAAGAATAAAGAATAAAAAGAGAAGTTGAAATTCCATCACATACTAAGAAAAGCACACTCTTCTCTACAACACCCCCACCTACTAAATAAAAGCCGCAATTCAAAGTCTTGAAGATTCTCAACAATTGATTTGAACATGGAAGTGTGAGTTGAGTTATCCACGGTATTTCGCTCCTCCAGTAAGTAGTGTTCCATCCAGGAGACTATACACTCTTAAATGTCCGTTTTTGATAGAGTCAAGTATGAAAGCATTAGCACTTAGAATATCATCCTTATCAAAGCTTTCCTACGATGTGCGATCATTGTAAAGCAAGTTTCTGAGAGACGTTCTTTTTGAGTGTGACCAATGTGAGAATTGAGCTAAAACTGCAAGTTTTCCAAAGTACAATAGTCTAGATAACTCTTAATAGGGTTGGACGCATGGTTGTTAATTTCACACACACATGGGTGCATGATGGTAACACATTTGTTATATTTTACTTGGTGATATAGGGGAGCATGTGGATCTCTTTCATGGGTTGATAGAGGATAGTATATTATTGTAGAGCTGAATTAACAATTTAATGGAAGGGGGAATTCTACAAGTTATTCTAATTCTTTTTGAGCTTAAAATTTGAGAATTTTGTGGGTATATTCACTGCAAACCCTCACGAGACAACACTCGTCCACTAGGGGGAACCTAGGGGTTTAACGGCTTGTTGCATTCGCTAAATGCAACCGCGATTCCTGCGAAAGTGAGTTAGGATTTTTTCTTTTTATCTTAGTTTAGGTTGCTTTTAGTTTTTCTTTGTTTCTTAGTCGTGGTAGTATTAGTTTAGGAGTTTTTATTTTATTTTATTTTCGCTTTATCACTAGGGACTAGCAATAAGCTAGTTGGGGGTTGTGCAAAGCGGGGGTATTTGTAAAATGCAACCGCGCTAAAAGGAAGAATTGTATTAGTTTTTATCATAACTTCCCGTTTTATCTGCAATTTGCATTGCAAGGCTAATTTTTATACAATATGATTAATCTATGATAAGTTGTATTGTTTTAGCTGTTGTTTGTGCAGATCACTGCTGTGTGGACTAAAGAGATGAACATCAGGATAAATGGATTGCTGGAATGAAAACAAAAGAAGTCAAAGCTGAAATTTTGAGTTCGATCGATCTAACCCAGTTCGATCGATCGAGCGTTCGATCGCTTAAAGAGTGTTGAAGCGCTTGAAGCTTAAGGCTTCGATCGATCGATAGCAGTTCGATCGATCGAACGGGGTATTTCCAGTAACATTCGTGTGCGCAGCAGATGCGGGTTTTTAACCCTAGTTTCTTAGGTTTCTTATATATATGTGTATTGTATACGTCCAGAAGGACGCACACATTACATTTTTACAGTTTTAGAGAGAGAGATAGAGAGTTTGCTTGTGTTTTGTAGGTTTTCATTGAATTTTTACATTGTGGACCGGATTTCTCTAAGTTAATACTAGTACTCTTCGTTCCAGGTTATTTATATATTGTCCATTTACTTTCTGCACTTTGTAGTCGTAGTTTAATCGCTCATCTCGTGGTATTGCATGCTAAATATTCTCGAATCCATAGTTTTTATAGTTTTCATGAAAAACTCGCAACCAAACAAGTTTTTAATGTTTTTGTACGTTAAATATCAATCTGTGACGGTCCAGACAATGTCTGAGTAGTCCCAGGTTGGGAGAACACGATGAAACAGTGATCTCCAGCTTCTGCCATGCAGCAGGATAATCGTTGTGTTCGATCGATCGAAGTTAGTTCGATCGATCGAACCAGAGACAGTCAAGCGATCGAAGTCAGTTCGATCGATTGAGGGATGAAGGTCTTCGATCGATCGAAAGCGCGTCGATCGATCGAACTCCCTGATTCTTGAGGATGTTCCCTGCAGTATTCCAGGACCTTTTGTTTTAAGATTTGTTATCATTCTGTCCCAAAAATGCTCAGTTTGTCAAAACAGTTTTTAAAACTAAGGCCCTAAGGCATTTTCTTTCAATACATTTTTCAAACCACCTTCAATGCTAACACCATTGAGGGTGCGAGTCTTAACTATTGGATTAAACCGCTTTCACGTATCTTAACTTAACTGTGATGATACGGTCCCGGTCATGAAAGGGCCATGGATTCTCCATCTTTAGAGGAATACGGAAAACTGTGGGTAATGTACTCCGTTGTGCTTCAAGGCAAATGCATGGTAGATAGTTAGATTACTGTGGATTCGTGTAATCCCAACACTTTCTTCTTAAAGTTAAACTTCTTAATTTAGAGTACTGTTTTAATTAGCTAGTTAGATCGTTAATCATTTTCACTAGTAATCTTAGTTGTGGAACTTTGTGTTCCGCACCATCGTTCAAACTTATTCATTTTATTTTGCTTTCTTTTAGAGGATAGTCTAATTCAATAGGTCAACACCTTCCCTGTGGGATCGACCTGGTCTTACCAGTTACTACTTGCACGTCTACCTACACTTGGGTATTGCACAAGAGCGCACAAGATTTTTCGCGTGTCAATAGGCTCTCGAGATATGTTTTCTGTGTACTGGGTCTCAAAGAGTTGTCATTAAGTTTGTTCTTTTAGCCAAAGCCCTTGTGAACAATCGCAGAATGGCTCTAGCACCCTTCTTCTTAGTTCATCTCTATCAAACCTACACTGACCTTCAACAGCACCCTTTCAATCCTTCTCAAGGTGGTCCCATCTGGGCCCTCCAATTATGGATTCGAGCCTACTTCCCTGGCCTCAGCCCTGGAATTCTTCCAAACCCAACCATTAGACATAGACTCTATCTATCTGCCCTCCCTGTTACTTATAGGGGATGTGCAGATTTGACTGCTTTTTTCTTTAATCTTCCCGATGATACACCTCCATATTCATATCAGCCTTTCTCTCTTCTCATCAGCACTTTTGATAAATCACATCTTTCCCCTTCCTAGCTTGCCCATCTTCTTACTCGAAAAGCTTTTCCCAATGATTTAAAATAAGCCTGGAGTAGTTTTTTAATATCCTGAGATATTTTTTTGAAGCAAGGCTTCTTCTAAGTCTTTTGGAGAGATGTATCTTCCATCTCAATTCTCGAGGCAATTTGGGCTTGCCCAATCTATTCCTTGTCCCTTCAAAAGCTTAGCTAACCCCCTCAGATCTATTAAATATCCCACAGTCTCTGAATGGATGATCAATGAGTCTTTGGTCTCTTACCAGAATAAGGTTTGAATCCTCAAATTCACAAATCTTCAAACCTTACTTGGTAAGACCAATGCCTTTGAGATATGGTGGCCAAACATAATGGCTGGATTAATGGACAAGAGTCACCTTATTCAGGCTTTATCCTCTGAAGAACAAGGAAAGTTTCTGTCTATATAGTCATCAATTATTTTAATCTCTTTAAGTTTTTAAACTTCTTCAATAGCAATTATGTTTCATAGGTACCATTGCCACTGGAACCTTTAGTTCTTCCCAAGCACCAACACCTACCCCTTCTGTTGCCCCAAAATTCAAAACACCACTTCCTCTGAACCTACTGAAAAAACTACTTCGAAGCCCTCCAAAGTAACTAAAGAAAACCTTCCAACTTCTAAACCAAAAAAGAAGTTTGTTCATACTAAAAAGGATGAAATACCTACACAAACCCAACCAAAAACACCTCCTCCTCAATCTACTGTGCTCGAAGATCCTGATAAAGATGATGATTCCCCTCTTGTCCATCTTGAAAAAAAGAAAAGGGTACTTTGAACTGGTTGTCCAATCAAGGTGACACCAATTTCCATGCTAGAACAAACTAAATCTGGAAAAACCAAAGTTCTAGATATACCTACTATTAGAGAAGAGTTGACAACACTCATCCTTGCTAAAATTCCTCGAGCAAATGACATCTTTGAATTGACTTTATTTAAACACATTCCATATATCACACTCTTAACCCTTTTTATGATTCCAGGCTGACGAACCTAAAACTACATTACGAACTTTTGAGGATAAAAAATTTCAACCCCCCTGGCATCTACTTCATCAACTTCTCCAGCTGCTTCTTCTTGTTCTTAACCAGCAAGCAACTCAACTTCCATCCCTTCACAAGCTTTACCTCGTCAAATGCCTGTGACAGAACTAGAAGATTTTAAGAAGACATTGAGGTCTATGGTAAAGTTACTTGGTCCCAAACTAGATTCAAAACACTGCTAGCCTAGATGCTTGAATTGAAAAATTGAGAAACTGAATGATCTCCTGCATTACAACCTCTTGATCTCAACTTGATAGAGGTCATCTCTTATCTCAGACCTTTCAACTGAGCTCGTTTTGAAATTTTTGTGGATTAAGACATGAAGATAATTTTAAAACTTTTATGTCTCACACTGCTTATAAAAGACCAAGTCAGTTCTGAAGATAAACAAGCAGTTGGTGAATTTTTTACTTTTTTGGATTTTCATTGTGATGTTCTGTCCATAGTCACCAAATAGAGAGATCATTTAGCACAAACCATGGATACTATGGTTCAACAAAGTACCAAGGCTTCTGATTTGGTAAAGTAATTCAAGACTGACAAAGAATTGACCATAACTCTTGAAGGAAAAATTGCTACGCTCAAAGCCTCTTTAAAAGAAGCTGAAGATCAACTTGCCATTGTGAAAGCAAGGCAAGGCAAAATCCAAGAAGATTCTCAAATTGTAGAAGATGACCTAGTAACTTCGAACCTGAAGTATCAACAAACTGTTGGAACAACAATATATCATTAATCAAGTCAAGGTGTACAATAGGTTCTGGGATAGGTTTAGGCTTAAAACCCAAAGTTTAGCTTCTATATTGTAACCCACTTTATTGTAATTTTGATATGATTATTATATAACTCAATATCTTGTTTTAATTCTTCTCTTGCTTCCCAAATGGTTGGGTGATAAAGCTTTAAAAATCTTGCATTAATTTTCCTTAGATGAATATAACCATTCAAATTTTTAAGATGGTAAAAACCTCCTTTAAATACTTTATGAACCTGAAAAGGACCTTCGTACTTTGGTGACCATTTCCCAAATTGGGGTTCTTTGGTTCCAACTGGTAAAATATCTTTCCATACAAGATCTCCTTCATCAAAGGATCTATTTCGAACTTTTTTATTATAACTTGCTGCCTTAACTTTCTGACCAAGAATATTATTGAGAGCTTTGACTCTTTCCTCATCCACATTTTCTAATTCCTTTTCCATGGCTATCTGATAAGCATTCATGGTTAATTAGTTTTGTTTTAATAACCTTAAAGAATTAATTTTGATTTCAATAGGCAGCACAACTTCATGCCCATAAGTTAAAGCATATTGGGATACTCCTTTACTTGTCCTCTTCGAGGTCCTATATGCCCATAGAACTTCTGGCAAGATTTCATGCCATATTCTAGGATTATGTTTAATGACTTTAGCCATATTTTCTTTTATGAGTTTGTTTGTGGCTTCAGCCTGTCCATTAGACTGAGCATAGTACGAATTTGATTTAGACATAGTAATTCCTATTTTCCAAGAAAAAGCTACAACTTTTCCTCCAAAGATAGTTGCATTGTCTAAAATAATTGTTTGAGGTATTCCAAACCTATAAAGTATGTTTTCTAGGAACTTAATCACTGAATGTTGATTAATCGGTTGCATTAGTTCTGCCTCAACCCGTTTAGTAAAATATTCAATGGCTAAAATAATGAAAGCATGTCCTTTTAAAGATAAAGGACTTATCTTTCCAATCACATCAATTGCCCAACCCCTAAAAGGTCATGGCTTCACCACATATTTCCAATCAATAGTGGGCAAATGTTTCAAGGGACCATGTTTTTGGCATTATAACAGCCTTTAGCATATTCAATGCAATCTTTGAGAATAGTTGGCCAATAACACCTATTTCTTTGAACCAACCATCTCATCTTGATTCCTGACTGATGTGCCCCACAAAGTCCTTTATGGACTTGTGCTATAGCTTCTAAACCTTCTGGTTTATTCAAAAAATTCCAAAAGCATACCATCAACCCCTTTCTTGAGCAATCTTCCAGCATGCATTATATAATATATTGACTTCAGTCTTACGAATCTATCTAGTTTATGTATTGACCCAGACACGTAGTCAATAATGGGTTTTCTCCAATCATCATGAATTTTGATGCTAGAATATTAGCCTAATCTATCTTCAAATAAAGGCAATAATTTCCTAGCAGTCACTTGGCTAACGTCTTTAAGATTAATGTATGCACTTCTAAAACTAGAAGACCTTTAAGCCACATCATTAGCTTCTTCATTGAAAAACCTTAGGATATAAACCAAATTAACATCATCGAATTTGGTTAATAAACTCATTGTTTCGTAATAAATTTTAAACAGTGGGCTCTCACATTTGAATTCACCTCTCAACTGGTTATTGACCAATTAGGAATCTCCATAAACTTTACTAAATGATGTAGTCATGCTTAACAGTGTCTCTAAACCCATAATTTTAGTCTCATATTGGTTATTATTACACTAATTCGAATTTAATCTAAAACCATGTTTTGGTTTTAATCTTCTTAGGAGATTCAAGCACAAATTCGATTCTTGAATTCAATTTAGTTTTTGATCCATTTAACCACAAATTCCATGGGCTCATAGATATAAAACCAATTTTGCACTGTTCTTGCATTGATATGTGTTCTAGACACAGTAGGGATGATCTCCATAAAAAACCGTGAATTGTACACACTCTTAACCTCACTTTTCTATTTTTTAAAAATCAGTTCACTATTCTGTCCACTATTCACATCAAGCATGTTTTACTTTAATTTTTTGATCATATGTTCACACGCAATCCAAATTAGTCCATACCTTAGAAAGTAGTTCATACCACATTTGTACATATCCTACAATAACATTCTTCATTGATTCATGCATATTTCAAATTTGTAAATCACTTTAGAAAATCCGTGGGCACAAACACACTACTACCTTGCATATTCTAGGCTCATCCATTGCATCCACGGAAGTTTTGGAGCTTTTGTAACCCCCAATCTAAGAAGATTATAAGGAAGAAATTGATCACACATTCATACTCCCACTCGATCAAATCTTCTTTTCTAATCTGTCCTGGGGATTGAGAAGTCTTCTTTTTCAAGAATTAACATGCATCATACTTGTTTGCTAAGCATCTTTGTTTTCTTTAATTTATTTGTTTCAAGAACAATCCATGTCCCCTCTTAGATTAGGTAAACTTGATAACTTAATATGTGACTAGACGATTTTTTCCTAAGTTCATTTTGTGTGCTTTTTCACTAAGCATTGTGTGATACACTGATACTTGGCTTAGATCTTATGAATGATATCTTATCTTTCGATCTTCCATTTCAAGATTCTTATGCAATATAATATGCCTATCATAGTATTAATTATCGAACCAAACATAGCATAAGATGATTATTTAAATGCTATTGAGGCCCGTCGAGAGACGGAGCGAGTTGAGGGTGTTTTAGTCGTGACAAAGGCTCCTTTCTCTCTCGTACCAAAACCCCGAGCCAAGTTCTTTGGTTATGAAGGGCCGATGCCCTTTATCCATTTGGCCGAGTCAAAATTGGGTTTTTTGGTTCCCTAAAGACCAAGTGGCGACTCTGTATCTATTTTCACAGACTTTCTTTTTTTCAAATATTTCAAAGGAAAATCAATTCCGAAACCACAGAAAGGGGGATGGACCCCGGAGGCCGCGTGTCCACAATCTGGCGACTCTGCTGGGATTTTTATTTTAAAAACAAAATAATATAGAAGTTTGACTCATAAGAAGCATCCTTAAAATCATCTTTTTAATGTGTCTAGTTCTCTACATTGCACTTCTGCATTTTCCCTTCGACTGTGTCTGAAATGCGGCGCAAGTCACTTTTGATACTGTACCTTCCAAGGTATATCAAAAAGAGCTAAAAAAAACTTTCCTACTGTCTCTCTAGTGGGATATTGGAACTCTCGTCAACGGACCCTCTTTGACTAAGCCCAACCTTTGCATATCCCGTAGGACCTTTCATAGGGTTGTTAATTTATCTTTTCATATAGGACAATGTGATATAACTGTTGTATGCCCTAATGGGATTACCTGCATGGTGTTGACACTTATGTGGCATAGGACAGAACGTCCTTCTTATAATTCTTAAGGCAATCACTTACGTGTGATCACATTGAATTGACCTGCCTAGGCACCATGACAAGGATGTCTGCTCCAAGTTCACAAAGATATACACCGCAAACCTTATTTGTTGGTCCAGAGACATAGGATTATGAAAACCTACGAGATAGTATGATCACCATCATCGCTTGCTCTTGTCATATATCCCTGTTTCTCCCAGAAATTATGCTCGGTTCACTAGAAACTCTGTCCAAATTTCCTAAATTTCCTAAAACATACCTATTTCTCCCTAAAACTCTGTCCAAATTTTCCAGATTTCTCAGAAAATGCCAGTTTCTACCAGAACTCTGTCCAAATCTCCCAAATTTCCCAGAAAATACCAGTTTCTCCCAAAAACTCTGTCTAAATTTTCCAAATTTCCCAGAAAATACCTATTTCTCCCAAAGACACTATCTAAATTTCCCAAAAATGCCCAGATAAGCCAGTTTCTCCCAGAAACTCTGTCCAAATTACCCAAAAAACCATGTTTATCCTAGGAACTCTAAATATTCTAAAAATTCCCCTGAATCTCCTAAATATCCCGGAGATTCATCCTTTTCCCATGGTGATCACACTGGAAATTAAAGTTAGCACACTCTGTATGGCTAGGACTTTATATGCTTAACTACTATCTGTTAGAAGTAGGAGCATCATATAGATTAGGGCTCGCATCGCAGGCTAGTCTCATTAGTCTGCATACTCTGTCTTAGTTAGTCAGTACATGAGTCAGTCCACACTTGTCAACGTCATTGTCATAGTCCATCTAATAATAACTGTCAAATTGAAGCTATATACCTCCTCCTCTCGAATCGATAGGTCAATTTAGATTCCTAAAGTCAGCCACTGGGATCCTAATCTTGGGTTAGAAGTTTGATAGTCGTTTAGTCAGAATCAGCCTGCTAAGTTATTTTAGCATGAATCAGGAAGAATTTGAAAACAAGGTCACTGAGTTGGGAACAACTATAAACCAGCTGTCAAATAGCCTGGCCCTAGTCTTGAAATTCATGAAAGAACTAAAATAGCAGTATCCACAGTACCCACCTGGGTTCCCACCACCACCACCAGGGTTCTTGCCACCACCACTACCTAGATTTGTACCACTTCCCATCGTCGTACATGAGAATAACGGGGGAGAGGAATGATTTTATAGGGTCCGCCGCTTATGCATGAGAAGAAGTTCCAAGAGAAAATGGACAAAGTTGACAAATTGAAAAGTTTGTTAAGGAAAAGTAAAGGGTTGATGATTACATGCTAGATCTGGAAAGCCTTTTTGAACTTGTTAAGCTGGGGTCGACTCATCTATAGTCGTTGTACTGGATATGCATCCTTCTCTAGACTTACAGTAAGTCTGACTAGTCCTTCAAAACTCTAGTTCAGGTGACCAATCATCATACGGCGAAGATGGGGATTCAGTCCCTGGTGAAATCTTTTCACCTTCTTCTGCGGTGTATCGATCATATGTTGGGCGAATCGAGACAGTCGCTCGAACTGTGTATTATATTCTCTTACCATCCATTCTCTTTGAACGAAGCTCAAGAAATTCTTCTCCTGTTGATCCTTTTCATATTCTGAAAAATACTTCTCTAGATATCTTCCCTTGAATGTTTCCCAAGACATTGTTCTTGCAGCGTTTATTCCTATAGTGGCTCGCTTAACTTCCCACTAATCTGTGGCGGCGTAAGTGAGCTGGAATGTAGCAAGGTGACGCTTCTCTTGCTCGCTGCATTCTAATGCTTCAAAGATCAACTCCATTTCCCTTATCCATTGGTCGGCTTTCCATGGTTCTGTTAGTCCATCAAACTTTTTGGGATGTAACCCACAGAAATTTGCCAGTAACTTGTCCCCTGTTTGTATCTGCTAGAACAGTACAACTGGGGGTTGGACCGGTCATTGATTGGTAGCATTGTTATAGATATCGACTACATGCTCCATTCATTGCATGAATGCTTCAAAAATTTTAGACGGGTCCATTCCTTCCGGAATAGGTGCTCCAATACGCGCTAGGTGATTGATCAAGGGTCCTACCATAATGATAGCGAGTATTGCCTACAACAGATGCAACTATCAGCTGAAAGTCTTCTTGCAGAAATGAAAACAAGATAGGGCAAGAAGCAATAAGAAAGAATAGTTCTAAAAACATATCAAAGCAACCACACGATCAATAACAATGTACTGCTCGTATAAAACAAAAGATGTACCGCATAGTACACACTAGTCAAACTGTGTACCATGTGGGACAAAGCGAAAATAGTACTAAGGTCAACTATTACAACTACTACTACTCATACTATATAAAGCTATGGACAAATAGCTATCTCGCCAGCTCCCAAAAATCTGGTGGACAGCATGTCCTGATATATAAAACTAACAAAAACTAACTCCTGTAGGTCCTGACTCAAAGATCGTCAGTGTCTGATCCTGCTAGTGGTACCTCGTCCTCTAGATTGATATCCATCTCCTAGAGTGGATCATCCTCAACAGGTACAACGACATCTCCAACTACTACTCCTATGTCCCAATCTTCTATCACTTCTACATCAGCGTTCTCCATCGCGTCTGTTATTCCCTGGTTGGCGACCTCAATTGCTACTATGGCAAATCCATCAATTGTACCAAGAGCTCCTGCTATCGTAGCCTCTCCTATAGCAAAACCCGCTGACTGGGCTTGACACGAGAAAAATCTTGTGCGCTCTTGTGCAATACCCAAGTGTAGGTAGACGTGCAAGTAATATCTGGTAAGACCAGGTCGATCCCACAGGGAAGGTGTTGACCTATTAAATTTAGACTATCCTCTAAAAGAAAAAAAAATAAAATGAAGAAGTTTGAACAATGGTGCAGAACACAAAGTTCCACAAACTAGGATTACTAATGAAAATAATTAAAATTAACTAAACAATCTAACTAGCTAATTAAAACAGTACTTAAAATTAAGGTGTTTAACTTTAAAAAGAAAGTGTCGGGATAACACGAATCCGCAGTAACCTAGCCATCTACCATGCATTTACCTTGAAGCACAATGTAGTATATTACCTACAGTTTTCCGTATTCCTCTAAAAATAAAGAATCCATGGCCCTTTCATGACCGGGACCATATCATCACAGTTAAATTGAAATACACAAAAGCGGTTTAATTCAATAGTTAAGACTCGCATCCTCAATGGTGTTAGCATTGAAGATGGTTTGCAAAATGTATTGAAAGAAAATGCCTTAGGGCCTTAGTTTTAAAACTGTTTTGACAAACTGAGCATTTATTTGGGACAGAATGATAACACATCTTAAGACAAAAGGTCCTGGAATACTGCAGGGAACATCCTCAAGAATCAGGGAGTTCGATCGATCGACGCGCCTTCGATCGATCGAAGACCTTCATCCCTCAATCGATCGAACTGACTTCGATCGCTTGACTGTCTCTGGTTCGATCGATCGAACTAACTTCGATCGATCGAACACAGCGATTATTCTGCTGCATGGCAGAGGCTGGAGATCACTGTTTCATCGTGTTCTCCCAACCTGGGACTACTCAGACATCGTCTGGAGTGTCACAAAATTATTTCTAACGTAAGAAAACATTAATACCCTGTTTGGTTGCGAGTTTTTCATTAAAAATCTAAAAACTATGGTGTTATCAATATTTAGCATGCAACAATATAAACTGAGCGATTAGACTATGCCTACGAAGTGCAGAATGTAAATGACAATATATAAATAACCTGAAGCGACTGATACTTGTATTAAACTCAAGAAATCCAGTCCACAATGAATAGATTCAAGGAAAACCTACAAAACACAAGCAAAACTCTCTATCTCTCTCTCTAAACTGTAAAAACAAAAAGTGGGCGTCCTTATGGACGTGTACAAAACGCATATATATAGAAAACCTAAGACACTAGGGTTAAAACCCGCATTCTGCTGCGCACGCAAATGTTATTGGAAATACCCCGTTCGATCGATCGAACTTCTTTCGATCGATCGAACCCTTGATCTTCAAGCGCTTCTACTCTCTTCGAGCGATCGAAGTCTCGATCGATCGAACCTTCTTAGAGCGATCGAACTCCACATTTCAGCTTTGACTTCTTTTGGTTGCATTCCAGCATTCCATTTATTCTGATGTTCATCTGTTTAGTCCACACAGCAGTGATCTGCGTAAACAACAGCTAAAACAATACAACTTATCATAGATTAATCATACTGTATAAAAATTAGCCTTGTAATGCAAATTGCGGATAACACGGGAAGTTGTGGTCAAAACTAATACAATTCTTCCTTTTAGCGCGGTTGTATTTTACAAATACCCCCACTTTGCACAACCCCCAACTAGCTTATTGCTAGTCCCTAGCGATAAAGCGAAAATAAAATAAAATACAAACTCCTAAACTAATACTACCACGACTAAGAAACAAAGAAAAACTAAAAACAACCTAAACTAAGATAGAGAGAAAAATCCTAACTCACTTTCGCAGGAATCGCGGTTGCATTTAGCGAATGCAACAAGCCGTTAAACCCCTAGGTTCCCCCTAGTGGACGAGTGTTGTCTCGTGAGGGTTTGCAGTGAATATACCCACAAAATTCCAATTTTAAGCTCAAAAAGAATTAGAATAACTTGTAGAATTTCCCCTTCCATTAAACTGTTAATTCAACTCTACAATAGTATAATATCCTCTATCAACCCATGAAAGAGATCCACATGCTCCCCTATATTACCAAGTAAAATATACAAATGTATTACCATCATGCACCCGTGTGTGTGTGAAATTAACAATCATGCGTCCAACCCTTATTAAGAGTTATCTAGATTATTGTACTTTGGAAACTTGCAGTTTTAGCTCAATTCTCACATTGGTCACACTAAAAAAGAACGTCTCTCAGAAACTTGCTTTACAATGATCGCACATCGTATGAAAGCTTTTGATAAGGATGATATTCTAAGTACTGATGCTTTCATACTTGACTCTATGAAAAACGGACATTTTAAGAGTGTATAGTCTCATGAATGGAATGCTACTTACTAGAGGAGCGAAATACCGTGGATAACTCAACTCACACTTCCATGTTCAAATCAATTGTTGAGAATCTTCAAGACTTTGAATTATGGCTTTTATTTAGTAGGTGGGGGTGTTGTAGAGAAGAGTATGCTTTTTAGTATGTGATGGAATTTCCACTTCTCTTTTTATTCTTTATTCTTTTCTCCACCCATTCTCCCATTCATTTCATATACTCTTTTTTTTTTTTTTTTTTTTTTTTTTTAACTCCTTCATTCATCATCATTTTAATTTTTTTTTTTTTTTTTTTTATTAATTTTTTTTTTTTTTACTCCTTCATTCATCATCATTTTTTTTTTTTTTTTTTTTTTTTTTTTTTTTGAACCTGGAAGATCCCACAACAACTTCCTTCCATTTCACATACTTTGATGACTCATTCTCAATAAATTTATCAAACGGTTCAATGAGGTCAAGGTATAGGTCAAGGATTTAGATTCTTGTGATTTCATTGGAAATATTTATTTGAGATGGGATCAGGGGTGAAATGATTCAATGAATGAGGGTGAGCTATATTAGGTAAAGGAATGGGTAAACGATGGCTTGAATCATTTTCTCAACTTTCAATTTTTAGCACTTAAATGTTCATCGAGTGTAATTGGTAAATCCTGAACGTTCTCCTCTAACAAGCAGTCAAAACTTTAAAAAAACTGAGACTTAACAACGAATTTACCAAGTATATGCAAGAAAAAAACATTCGACAATGTATGAGAATCCCCTCAGAAATGACGATTGGCTCAATAGCTCACAAAGGGTTATTTAGCTTCCACTACTTGTTCTTTTCGCACAACATTCATTTTAACTCAATTTTCAGGTTTTCTACATAGCTGCCAATTAGTGTGCACAAGTGTTGGGTACATAATAGCTTTACAGATGCAATTCATTTCAGTGATACAGAAAAAACACGTGGATTTAATCCATAAAAAGATAAGAATACTACAAATGTATCATTGTCTAATTAACAAGCAGGAAAGGTTATTCAGAGTTATTCTATCAATATGATTCAATAAAAATTTTCAAAATTTTAACAGACTGTGTTCTCATTAGATTTAAAACCTTACCAAGTGCAAAACCTGATCATTATGAGTGTATACCTATCTATTATCTCCTACCCCCAACTGAAAACAACAAAGTCCCCAGAAGTTGATTTTCAATAAATAAAATAGATGGGTATCACCTGTATGGAGCAAATCGATGATCTCAAGCAAGCAACCTAGCATAAAAAAAATAGAACACAATCTCCAAAACAGACAGGATCAATAGATAAAAGTAATACGATAAAACCATGATCCAAACAAACTAAACCACTGGAATATGAACATAATAAAATACAAACAGAGATACATAATGTCCATACAAAACCAACTAACCAAATAAAACAACCAAAAACCACCAACATATACAACCAACCAAAAATACATAAATACCACCTCCCCGACTAAAACTAATCGACCCCAGACGGCGTATCATCGGCTATATCAGAAGGGATGTCGATGGGAGCAGGCGGCAATACAGTAGCAGTCGGAGCAGTAGTAGATGGCTCGGAAGCAGTGGTCGAAACAGGATCAGCAGCCTCAACATGTGATGGATCTGGGGCAGCAGCGGATGATGGAGCAGTAAGTGGTGGATCTGTAGGAGTATCAACATGTGATGGATCAGCAGCAGTCTGAGCAGACGGGGTGGCTGTGGGATGGTGAGCAGAGTGAACAGCCTGATCAACCCCTATCTGAATCAATATGGACTCCAACAAGGTCTGTATCTGATCCATCCGGCCCTCGAGTCTAATCCTGGCCTCTCTCTCCTCCAATAATAGCTCGCGAACTGTCGGGAGAGGCACAGAAGAAGAAGACTCTCCCTGGGCACGAGACTGCGACCGCTGTCGCAGCTCAAACTGCTGAACCGCAGCAACTGGATCATCCTCATCATCCGAATCAAGCTCCTCCACCTCGGTGGGTGTCCCTGAAGCTCCGGCCTCCGTGTCTGTACCACCACGCCTCTTCTTCCTCCCCCTCACCCTCGCTGTCCCTTTCCCCTTGCGCTTCCTCTTCTGGGCGTCGGAGCGGCGAGCAGCCGCCTCACTAAATCGGCGGGGAGAAGGGCGGATATCATCTCCAGCGAGCTCAAGGAAACCGGCGTCAGCCATAACCCTTTGAATAGCCCAAGCACCCTTCAGGTGCTTCCTGGACGAGATATAACGGGTGGGGTGGACCATAAAATCAATATATAGGCGTGGTATACAAACAGGCTGTCCCGTCCCCACAGCATATAAGACTCGCGCATACCAAGCCGCGATCTTCTCTCGATAGGACGTCACTAGGAGGCAATTGCTGAGGACCAAATGAAGCATGTGGTAGTCATCGGTGAGAAAGTGGTCCTCGATCAAAGCATCGCCATCCCAAGACGGAACGGCGCCTCCAGTGAGCTCTCTGATAATAGTGGATGGTGGGGTCACAGGTGCATCAGGCCGGTGGGGGCAAACATAATCAGGTACCTCTGGTACCCCCAACGCGGCGAAAACGGTCGCGGGACTGATGATGAATGAGCGACTCCGAAAGAAGGCATGGTAGGTGAATGGTGCAAACGGGTCGCTGATCATAGTCGCACACGCACCTCTAATCCAGGATAGGTTGACCCTCTTGGCCAACGACATGAGATCGAACCAGTGAGGCATAGCGCGGATCCGTGTGAGGAACCATGGGCTCTCAGTCCAGATGTGCTCAATAGGGCGCTCAATCATAACCATCCGTGTCTGAAAATACCGCTCGAACCAAACCCTATCCTCGTTATTCCGGAACCCGTGAGCGGGTACCGGATCTGGTATAGTACGGTCGAGGGGCTTAGACTTATGGTAGCCCGTCACTGGATTCATCTGGAAGTCCTAAAAATAAGACCACACAAGATACAGATAAGAACAGGAAGAAAAAGAAACAAAACAAACACTGCTGGAGTTCGATCGATTGAACTGAGTTCGATCGATCGAACTGGAGTAGACTTCGATCGCTTTAACTTTGTTCGATCGATCGAAGAACTTCCCTTCGATCGCTCGAATTCAGTTCGAGCGATCGAACACAGCGGTGTTCAGCAATCGCAGAAAACGAAAAGAAAACAGAAGTTATACTAACAAAATACGATCCTAAGACCAAGGGGACACCCCCTTGGGATTTTCTAACTCAAACAGAGATGAAAAGAAAAACACAACCGAGTGGGGCCTACCTCGGTGAAGAACTCGCAGTGAGGATGGAAGTGATGATGAGATGACAATGAAGATGATCAGAGGATTGATCAGGGCTCCCTTTTGGATGCCAGAAACGAAAATTTTCCGAGTCGCCCCCCCCCCCCTTCTGTCTTCGAGCGATTGAGAGTGAGAGTGAGGGAAATGAAGAGGTGTCCTGAAGACGCCTCGTTTAAATGCCTCGTTCGATCGATCGAACTGCATTCGATCGATCGAAAACAAATCCCTCAATCGATTGAACGTAAACTACAAGCGCTTGAACATTCAGGTTTCGATCGATCGAACTGGGTTCGATCGATCGAACTGGGTTCGATCGATCGAACACAAAAATTCCAGAATTCATTGGGATATGAACTACATCACTCCCAACTATCAAAAACAAATCTGGACATGCAGAGAGACTGAAAGAACAGTTGAAGAACAAGCATGTAGGACAGAAATTCATCCCCAGAATAGAAAATTGCAATTTATATCAAAATAAAACTTTATTATTGCATCCAAATTGCAACATTATCATCCCCAACTGTGGTTAAAACCTTATTTAACTAAAGAAAACCAAAAATAAAACTAAAACTAAAACCAAAAACATTTTGTCAAGGATTACACTCCAGTTGCTAAACAAGAATTGAAATTGAACAGAAACAACTGAAATGTAGCACTAATCTTCGAGTATAAAGATTTCCTCTTCCACGATCTCTTCATAATCCGCCGAATCTTCAGAAATGAAGTCCAAACTCGATGATTCCCTTTTCCAGAACAATCGAAAAGCAGCAAGGACGTCATCAAACAAGTCTGGCGTCTCCACATAATTGAAAACCCATGCAAGAGGTGATCCGGACGGAGACAAGGATAACGGAGTATGATTGCGCAACGGACTGTCCTCTCGCGGCGGAGTGAGTGGGGGCCTTATGGAGGGCCCAAGACCATGAATCAGTTGATGTGGAAGGAATACCGGGATGCCATTTAGGAACATAGTGACAATCCTGGACAAAAGACAACAAACTGAACTTACAACACCAGAACACAAGAAACACGAATTAATACAAAAAGAAAAACAAAGAATAGAAACCAAAAAAAAATACAAAGAAATGCGACAAGTTCCAACCTCACTATTGGCATAGGTTCCCACACTGCACTGGCTGGTAAGGGGCATTGGAGCCTAAATAACAAGTAGCTTAGGTGCACATAGCGGTATGGGACCAACTCAGGCATAAGGAAATCGTCCACGAAAACAAAGACGGCATTGTGGCGTTCTGGGACGACATCCTGAAGGTCATGATCCTCCCATGGCTCCCACATGTCATCGTTTTCCCACTGCGCCATGAGTGCGTCATCCACCATTCGTCCCATGTATAGGTCTTCTTCCTCATCCACCTCTTCATAATCCTGAAATCCCATATTTTCGTATGGATTGATGTCCAGGAGGGCTGGTGGATATGGAATGTACCCTTGAGTAGCATCAATAAGAGAATGAGCTTCAGGATCTTGATGAAGCAAAGGGCAAGGTATGAGTTCACCCTCAATCCAAGTGCCACAGCGACATTCTGAATCAGCCCAAGAACCGACAGAGTGAACATCATCACCTCGCATCTACGCACCTGCAACAGAGTGGTTTAAGGAATAATGGATTAGAACTAAATCACAAACACGAAATAAAGAACGAAAACCAAAAAGAAACAAAAGAGAGAGAAACTAAAATGCAAGGAAAGAAAAGAATACAACAACAATTTGGAATTCCACTTCGGATTTTTAAGCGTGAGAATAGCTGGGCTCATCCAGCTGGATGTGCTCAACTTCAGAGTGGAAATTCTCCAAGAATGGCTTCAATCTTTGGCCATTGACCTTGAAACAATCATCGTTCTTGGGATTAACAATCTCGACCGCCCCATGTGGAAAAACAGTTTTTACGATGAACGGGCCTGTCCAACGGGAACGGAGTTTTCCTGGGAAAAGGTGGAGGCGAGAGTCATACAACAATACTTTCTGCCCCGGCTCAAATGATTTACGAAAAATCGTACGATCGTGTCGAGCCTTCAACTTTTCCTTATGTAACTTTGCAGAGTCATACGCGTCTCGTCGTATTTCCTCTAGCTCTGCAAGTTGAAGCTTGCGTAGCTGACCTCCCTCTTGAATATCAAAGTTCAATGAGCGTGTCGCCCAATAAGCTTTATGTTCAATCTCAACAGGAAGGTGGCAAGCTTTCCCGTAAACTAGTCTATACGGGGACATACCAAGATTAGTCTTATAAGCAGTACGGTATGCCCATAACGCGTCAGTTAATTTGTATGCCCAGTCTTTTCTATTGGAACTAACCGTCTTCTCGAGAATATGCTTGATTTCTCGGTTAGCCAATTCTGCTTGCCCATTTGACTGTGGATGATAAGCAAGAGCGATTTTATGATGGACCCCGTATTTCTTGAGAAGTGACTCCAAGGGCTTATTGCAGAAATGCTTGCCTTGGTCACTTAATAAAGCTTTCGGAGTACCAAAACGAGACAAAATATGCTCTCTTAGAAATGACATGACCGTTCTGTGGTCATTTCGTCTCGTTGGTATCGCTTCTACCCATTTGGATACATACTCCACAGCAAGGAGTATGTACTCACAGTTATTCGACTTGGGAAATGGGCCCATAAAATCTATGCCCCAACAATCGAATATTTCAATTGTGATGATCGGGGTTAAAGGCATAGAATTCCTTTTAGAAATGGTTCCAAGCTTTTGACAGCGTTGGCATGTCTTACAAAAGGAATAAGCATCTTTGAAGACTGTGGGCCAGTAAAAACCGCTTTACAACACTTTTTGTGCGGTCTTTTGTGACGCAAAATGGCCACCGCATGCCTCAGAATGGCATGACGCTAATATTACGGTTATATCCTCGTTGGGTACGCAATGCCTGATGACCTGATCAGCACAGTACTTGAAAAGGTATGGGTCATCAAAGAAAAAATGGCGTGCGAACGAGAGGAACCGTTTCCTATCTTGGTTCGACCAATGAGTCGGTGTCTCACCTGTGACAAGATAGTTTACCACATCAGCATACCAAGGCAGACTACTTACTGCCAGTAGCTGTTCATCTGGGAACTCATCTTCAATGGATTGGGATTCAGTGTTATCGGTAAAAGTCAACCGGGAAAATGATCCGCAACCACATTCTCTACTCCTTTCTTGTCCTTGATTGTTAAATCAAACTCTTGGAGTAAGAGTATCCAGCGAACAAGCCGTTGTTTAGCGTCTTTCTTTGACAAAAGATACTTGAGGGCCGAATGATCTGTAAAACAGACGATTGGCGACCCTATCAGGTAAGACCTAAACTTGTCCAGAGCGAACACTACGGCCAGCAGCTCCTTTTCAGTAGTAGTGTAATTCATTTGAGCTTCATTTAAAGTTCGGCTGGCGTAGTATATCACATGTGGCTTATTGTCCTTCCTCTGGCCTAGGACTGCGCCAATGGCGTAATCACTAGCATCGCACATTAATTCGAAAGGCAAACTCCAGTCGGGTGCCTGTATTATAGGTGCGGAGGTGAGGAGATCTTTTAGATCCTCAAAGGACTTTTGGCAACTCTCTGACCACTCGAAAGGTGCATCTTTGACAAGAAGTTGACAAAGGGGTCGAGAGATTGCACTGAAATTTTGGATAAATCGACGATAAAAACCTGCATGCCCCAAAAATGAACGAATGTCTCGCACTGTACGGGGGACAGGTAGATTTGAGATTATGTCGATCTTAGCCTTATCCACTTGGATTCCTTCATCGGATATTATGTGGCCTAGAACTATACCCTTGGTCACCATAAAGTGACACTTCTCCCAATTCAAGACTAGGTGTTTGTCCTCACACCTCATTAAAACCTGCTCGAGATTGCTGAGGCAATCCTCGAAGCTATGGCCGAATACTGAAAAGTCATCCATGAAAACTTCAAGGATGTTTTCGACCATGTCACTAAAGATACTTAGCATGCACCGCTGAAAGGTAGCCGGTGCATTGCATAGGCCAAACGACATTCGTCGGTAGGCGAAAGTACCGAATGGACACGTGAACGTGGTTTTTTCCTGATCTTCAGGAGCAATCTCAATTTGATAATATCCACTGTATCCATCCAAGAAGCAGTAATACTTGTGACCCGCCACACGTTCTAGCATTTGATCCATGAATGGCAAAGGAAAATGGTCCTTTCGGGTCACAGTATTTAACTTCCTGTAGTCAATGCACATCCTCCATCCAGTGGGGACACGTGTCGGTACTAATTCACCCTCTTTGTTTGGGATGACCGTTATGCCTGCTTTCTTTGGCACTACTTGGGTAGGACTAACCCAAGGACTATCAGATATTGGATATATCATCCCAACATCAAGTAGTTTAAGCACTTCCTTTTTAACCACTTCTTGCATGTTGGGATTCAGACGCCTTTGCATTTGCCTTGAAGGTTTGGCGTCTTCCTCCAGATATATCTTGTGCGTGCATATGGATGGGCTTATGCCTTTGAGGTCAGCAATTGTCCATCCCATAGCATCCTTATGCTTAGTCAGCATTTCCACTAGCTTAATTTCCTGTTCATGAGTTAAAGCAGATGAAATGATTACAGGATAAGTTTTTCCAGTCCCTAGGAATGCATATTTCAGCTCTTTTGGAAGCTCCTTCAATTCTAATTCCGGGAACTGGAAACTAGAGGGCATTATCAACTTGGTTTTAGGAGGCAGTTGTTCATATGGCGTTACCCACATGCAATCGGCTCTATCCTCCTCTATCGTATCCATCATAAGACACGTCTGGTTTAGTTCAGCATCCAATGGGGTTGACTCTGCAGGCTGATAGATATCGCCAAATTGAGTCATCACAACTTCCAAAGGATCTTTGTAGTCGACCAAGTCAACTTCATCTTCAATGACCGTGTCTATATAATGGATTTCCTCCTCATCATCGTATTCTTCAGGTCGGGGATTAGAAAAGATCTTGACATTCAATGTCATGTTCCCGAATACGATTGTCATGATACCACTTCTAATCTTGATTGTGGCATCAATAGTGTTGAGGAACGGCCGTCCAAAGATAACCGGGATATGTGCACCAGGATTAGACACAGGTTCTGTGTCCAATATCACAAAATCCACCGGAAATACAAAAGAGTCTATTTGGACCAGGACGTCCTCTAATACCCCTCTAGGGTACTTCACAGATCTGTCTGCCAATTGCAAAGCAACTCGAGTGGGTTTGAGTTCACCCAACCCTAACTGTTTATAGACTGAATATGGCAGCAGGTTCACGCTTGCTCCTAAATCGAGGAGTGCGTTGTCTATCTTTTGATTCCCAATTCTGCATGAGACAGTAGGTGTACCGGGATCTTTGAGTTTTGGAGGCAACTCGTTTTGAATGATCGCGCTTGCTTGGCACGCGATATACGCATGTTTCTTCACGCTTTGCCTCCTCTTGACCGTGCATAGATCTTTGAGATACTTAGCATAGGCCGACACTTGCTTGATAGCATCTAGGAGTGGAAGGTTAATCTTAACTTGCTTAAACAATTCCAAAAACTCCTGATTCTTCGTCTCATTCTTGGGTTTCTTCAACCGTTGAGGATAAGGTGCAGGAAAGGGGCATTTTGGTGGTTCCTCCTTAACAGATTCCTTTCCAGGCCTTCGCTCAACTTCTTCTTCTACTCTAGGAGCTTCAAGGTTTGCCTTTATTATTTCGTCATTATTAGACGGCTCCTCCTCTCGAGTAGATGGTAGCTCAACTTCCTCATCCAACACTTCCCCCTCTTTGTACACTTCGGGAGTGGACAGAGGTATGCTTTTCTCTATGATTTTTCCACTTCTCAGTGTGGTCACAGCTTTAGCATGTTCTTGATTGTTAGGACCATTGTTATGTCCCTTGGGGTTCTGAAGTGGTTGGGCAGGGAATGTTCCTCCTGAGCTCTCTTGCCGTGCATCTATCCTCTCTAACGTGGCAGACATTTTACTCATCATTTGGATGAGTTGCTGCGTTAGATTGGCATTAGCAAGTGGCTCCTCTTCTTGTACCTTCTTGTGCGGGGGCACATAGGCATTGGTTTGTGGTGCATTGGAGGGTTGAGCTTGATTGTAATTATTAGTTCTGTTTTGATTGTAATGCTGGGACGGCCTATTGTTTTGCCCTTGATATTGATTGTTGTTGTAGGGCTGCTGTCGATATTGATTTTGGGCCCCAGCATTATTTCTCCAATCAAAACCGGGGTGATTCCATCTATTATTACTTTGAAAATTATTGTTGGAATTCCCCGCCCCTCGAAAACCTTGCATGGCATTCATCTCTACAGGGGCTTGCTCTTGAAAATATGGCACATTAGGACAATATTGAGTTGTATGTCCCAACATGTTGCATGTGCCACATGGTTCTTCAGGCATGACTTGCCTAGAACTCTCTCCTTTCATGCTTAACTCTTCTACCTTCTTTGCTAGCTCTGCATACTTAGTCATGAGGCGATCTTCATTGGTTAGCTGATATAGGCTTTTCTCCTCTACACAGGATATCTGTGATCGTGAGATATTGTCAGAATTTGACCATTCATGAGCGTATTCAGCTAACCATTCGAAATGGGCTTCGGCCTCTTTAGTGTTTTTTCGCAGAAATGGTCCAGAGCTCATTGTTTCCACCAACTTCTTTGTTTCACCATTCAATCCCTGATAAAAGAAGCTGATAGTTCGCCATTTCTCAAACCCATGGTGTGGGCATGAGAGAAGCAAATCTTTGAAACGCTCCCACGCTTGTGTGAAGGTTTCATTGCTCTTTTGTTTATAGGAATTAATTTGACGCTGAAGATCTGTGGTCATGCGAGTAGGATAGAATTTCTTCAGAAACGCGGTGCTCATCGCATGCCAGGTGAAAATTGAATTAGGCTTTAGGGAGTGAAGCCACGCCTTCGCTTTATCTTTCAAAGTGAAGGGGAATAGCATTAAATGCGTCACCTCCCTAGGACAATTTTGCGAGAATGTTTTGCAAACATCCTCGAAATCGGTGACATGTAAATACGCCTTCTCACTTTCCATCCCATGAAAAGTGGGAAGCAATTGAATCATCCCATTGCGAAACTGAAATTCGCCATTATGCGGTGGGATTTGAATGCAAGAGGGCGTAGGTGCATGTTCTGGTTGCATAAGATCGCAAAGAGGACGGAGTGCCTCATCAATTGGCACCACAACATTGTCACCATTTTCACTCTGATGATCATCCATTGATGCAGTTGGAGTGACTATCGGGTTGATGGAGCTATCAGAGTCAGACAGGTAGAAAGGGTTTCCAAAAAATCCTTCAATAGAATTCTCGGACATGAACTAGGAGAGTCCCTAGGGTGAGAACTTACCTAAAGAACTGAAAAGAAAAGAAAAGAAAAATAGAAAGAGATGAAGAGAGACTGAGGTAATCTAAGGAATTGATCGTCGCCTTCCCCGGCAACGGCGCCAAAAACTTGACACGAGAAAAATCTTGTGCGCTCTTGTGCAATACCCAAGTGTAGGTAGACGTGCAAGTAATATCTGGTAAGACCAGGTCGATCCCACAGGGAAGGTGTTGACCTATTAAATTTAGACTATCCTCTAAAAGAAAACAAAATAAAATGAAGAAGTTTGAACAATGGTGCAGAACACAAAGTTCCACAAACTAGGATTACTAATGAAAATAATTAAAATTAACTAAACAATCTAACTAGCTAATTAAAACAGTACTTAAAATTAAGGTGTTTAACTTTAAAAAGAAAGTGTCGGGATTACACGAATCCGCAGTAACCTAGCCATCTACCATGCATTTACCTTGAAGCACAATGGAGTATATTACCTACAGTTTTCCGTATTCCTCTAAAAATAAAGAATCCATGGCCCTTTCATGACCGGGACCATATCATCACAGTTTAATTGAAATACACAAAAGCGGTTTAATGTAGCAAGGTGACGCTTCTCTTGCTCGCTGCATTCTAATGCTTCAAAGATCAACTCCATTTCCCTTATCCATTGGTCGGCTTTCCATGGTTCTGTTAGTCCATCAAACTTTTTGGGATGTAACCCACAGAAATTTGCCAGTAACTTGTCCCCTATTTGTATCTGCTAGAACAGTACAACTGGGGGTTGGACCGGTCATTGATTGGTAGCATTGTTATAGATATCGACTACATGCTCCATTCATTGCATGAATGCTTCAAAAATTTTGGACGGGCCCATTCCTTCCGGAATAGGTGCTCCAATACGCGCTAGGTGATTGATCAAGGGTCCTACCATAATGATAGCGAGTATTGCCTACAAGAGATGCAACTATCAGCTGAAAGTCTTCTTGCAGAAATGAAAACAAGATAGGGCAAGAAGCAATAAGAAAGAATAGTTCTAAAAACATATCAAAGCAACCACACGATCAATAACAATGTACTGCTCGTATAAAACAAAAGATGTACCGCATAGTACACACTAGTCAAACTGTGTACCATGTGGGACAAAGCGAAAATAGTACTAAGGTCAACTATTACAACTACTACTACTCATATTATATAAAGCTATGGTCAAATAGCTATCTCGCCAGCTCCCAAAAATCTGGTGGACAGCATGTCCTGATATATAAAACTAACAAAAACTAACTCCTGTAGGTCCTGACTCAAAGATCGTCAGTGTCTGATCCTGCTAGTGGTACCTCGTCCTCTAGATTGATATCCATCTCCTAGAGTGGATCATCCTCAACAGGTACAACGACATCTCCAACTACTACTCCTATGTCCCAATCTTCTATCACTTCTACATCAGCGTTCTCCATCGCGTCTGTTATTCCCTGGTTGGCGACCTCAATTGCTACTATGGCAAATCCATCAATTGTATCAAGAGCTCCTGCTATCGTAGCCTCTCCTATAGCAAAACCCGCTGACTGGGCTTGACACGAGAAAAATCTTGTGCGCTCTTGTGCAATACCCAAGTGTAGGTAGACGTGCAAGTAATATCTGGTAAGACCAGGTCGATCCCACAGGGAAGGTGTTGACCTATTAAATTTAGACTATCCTCTAAAAGAAAACAAAATAAAATGAAGAAGTTTGAACAATGGTGCAGAACACAAAGTTCCACAAACTAGGATTACTAATGAAAATAATTAAAATTAACTAAACAATCTAACTAGCTAATTAAAACAGTACTTAAAATTAAGGTGTTTAACTTTAAAAAGAAAGTGTCGGGATTACACGAATCCGCAGTAACCTAGCCATCTACCATGCATTTACCTTGAAGCACAATGGAGTATATTACCTACAGTTTTCCGTATTCCTCTAAAAATAAAGAATCCATGGCCCTTTCATGACCGGGACCATATCATCACAGTTAAATTGAAATACACAAAAGCGGTTTAATTCAGTAGTTAAGACTCGCATCCTCAATGGTGTTAGCATTGAAGATGGTTTGCAAAATGTATTGAAAGAAAATGCCTTAGGGCCTTAGTTTTAAAACTGTTTTGACAAACTGAGCATTTATTTGGGACAGAATGATAACACATCTTAAGACAAAAGGTCCTGGAATACTGCAGGGAACATCCTCAAGAATCAGGGAGTTCGATCGATCGACGCGCCTTCGATCGATCGAAGACCTTCATCCCTCAATCGATCGAACTGACTTCGATCGCTTGACTGTCTCTGGTTCGATCGATCGAACTAACTTCGATCGATCGAACACAGCGATTATTCTGCTGCATGGCAGAGGCTGGAGATCACTGTTTCATCGTGTTCTCCCAACCTGGGACTACTCAGACATCGTCTGGAGTGTCACAGAATTATTTCTAACGTAAGAAAACATTAATACCCTGTTTGGTTGCGAGTTTTTCATTAAAAATCTAAAAACTATGGTGTTATCAATATTTAGCATGCAACAATATAAACTGAGCGATTAAACTATGCCTACGAAGTGCAGAATGTAAATGACAATATATAAATAACCTGAAGCGACTGATACTTGTATTAAACTCAAGAAATCCAGTCCACAATGAATAGATTCAAGGAAAACCTACAAAACACAAGCAAAACTCTCTATCTCTCTCTCTAAACTGTAAAAACAAAAAGTGGGTGTCCTTATGGACGTGTACAAAACGCATATATATAGAAAACCTAAGACACTAGGGTTAAAACCCGCATTCTGCTGCGCACGCAAATGTTACTGGAAATACCCCGTTCGATCGATCGAACTTCTTTCGATCGATCGAACCCTTGATCTTCAAGCGCTTCTACTCTCTTCGAACGATCGAAGTCTCGATCGATCGAACCTTCTTAGAGCGATCGAACTCCACATTTCAGCTTTGACTTCTTTTGGTTGCATTCCAGCATTCCATTTATTCTGATGTTCATCTGTTTAGTCCACACAGCAGTGATCTGCATAAACAACAGCTAAAACAATACAACTTATCATAGATTAATCATACTGTATAAAAATTAGCCTTGTAATGCAAATTGCGGATAACACGGGAAGTTGTGGTCAAAACTAATACAATTCTTCCTTTTAGCGCGGTTGTATTTTACAAATACCCCCACTTTGCAGGGCTACTACCCCGGCTATCCATCCTACTGCCATATCGGTCATGGCTGCCATATGTATAATAGGTTTGGCCAGTATCTGAAGCATAACAGGTGCCTCTAGTACAACGATCTCCTCATCGGCCACGTCCTCAACCACTACGTTGGCCTCTAACTTTGGCCCCTCGAGATCATCCTCCAGCTCATCATCATCCACGTCGACCACATGCTCATCCTCCGCTGGGTCCTCGTCGTCTATCGACTCCTCCTCTCCGTCCCCTTCAATATCTGACAAGCGGGGGTATTTGTAAAATACAACTGCGCTAAAAGAAGAAAAAACACTGAATTAGTTTACAATTCCCTTATTTATCTGTAATTTGAATTACAATGGCAGTTTTTATACAATATGATTAATCTATGATAAGTGGTATTGTTTTAGTGGTTATTTGTGTAGATTACTGTTGCTGTGTGAAGAATTGAATAAGCAAGATAAAAGGAAGTGTATGGTTTCAATGAAGATAATTCAAACATGAAAAGTGAGTTTTGAGTGATCGAAGAGGTCTCGAGCCATCGAGTCTTAGATCGATCGAATGCAGTTCAAGTGCTCGAAGATCCCAGAAGGTCAATCGATTGAGATATGTTCGATTGATCGAACATGGCTTTTATCAGAAATAACGCGCACGCAGTAGAGAGGGAGATATAACCCTAGCCTTAGGTTTTGTATTTATAGTCGTATTATATATGTCTTGGAGGACGCCCACTTTCAGTTTTTTATCAATTTTATATAGAGAGTAGAGAGTATGTCCTTGTTTTTGTAGGTTTATCAAGATTCCTCATTGTTTTGGCTTAAATTCTTTGGAGTTTAATAATAATTCAGCATTCCAGGTTGTCAGTAGTTATCGTAGTTTCATCTGCTAGAATCACAGCTTTGCATGTTAGGTAATGTTAAATTATTTATTTTTTAGAGATTTCATGTTTAAATCACAACCAAACGACACCTTAATAGATCTTTACGTTAAAAACGCATTTGTGACACTCCAGACCATGTCTGAGTAGTCCCCAGGTTGGGAAATTACGATGAAACTGTGATGTCAAGCCTCTACCATGCATCAGAATAATTCCTATGTTCGATCGATCGAAGTTAGTTCGATCGATCGAGACAGAGATACAGTTAATCGATTGAAGACATTTCGATCGATCGAGAGATGAAGATGTTTGATCGATCGAAAGCGCATCGATCGATCGAACCCTTTGATTCTTGAGACCATTCAATATAGTATTCCTGGACTTTCTGTTTCACAGATTTGTTATCAAACTGTCCCCAAATGCTCAGTTTGTCAAAACAGTCTCTAAACTTGAGGTCCTAAAGCATTTTTCTTCAATATCTTTTGCAAACCACTCTCAATGCTAACACCATTGTGGGTTTAACTATTATTTTAAACCGCTTTCATGTATTTCGAACTTAATTTGGATGATATAATCCCGGTCATGAAAGGGCTATGGATTCTCTACCTTCAGAAAAATACGGAATACTGTAGAAGATGTACTCTAATGAGCTTTAACGCAATTGCATGGTCGATGGCTAGGTCACTGTGGATTCGCGTGATCCCAACACTTCCCTTTTACTAAGAAAACCAGTTTTAAAATATCGCTCTAGTTAGCTAGTTAGTCATCAGTTTAAAGTAATTTAGTTGCTTTTAATTTTAATCGTTGTTAATCGTAGAACTCCATGTTCTACAGTTTCCATAAGCATTAAATTTTCTTTTTCTTTTTAGAGTTTAATGTGGGATCGACCTGGACTTCCAGTACTATATTACTTGCACGATTACCTACACTTGGGTATAGCACATAAGCGCACATAGAAAAATTTTCGTGTCATGTTTTTTGGCACTGTTGCCGGGGAAGGTGACCAGTTAATACTTAGTTTACCTCAATCTATCTTTATCTATTTCTGTTTTCTTTTTCTTTTCTTCTTTAGATTAAAACCTTTTAGGATCTTTTCCCGTTCATGTCCAAAAATTCCATCAAAGGAATTCTTGGAAATCCATTCTACTTAGCTGATTCTTCTAATTCTATTAATCCCATAGCTACACCTATTGATTCAATAGCCGATAATCAAAGTGAAAATAGTGATAATGTGGTTGTCCCAAGCGACAATTCACTTCGTCCTTTGTGCAATCTTATGACACCTGAACATGCTCCAACACCTTCTTTTACTCTCATTCCACCTCATGCTGGCGAATTTCAATTTCGCAACAGAATGATTCAACTCTTTCCTACCTTCCATGGAATGGATAGCGAGAAGGCATATCTACACGTCAAGGACTTCGAGGATGTTTGTAAAACATTTTCACAAAATCGTCCAGTAGACGTGACACACCTAATGCTATTTCCTTTCACTTTGAAGGATAAAGCAAAAGCATGGCTACTCACGTTGAAACCGAATTCAATCTACACCTGGCATGTGATGAACACTACATTTCTGAAGAAATTCTTTCCACCTCGCATGACCACTGAGCTTAAACGACAAATTAACTCTTACAAACAAAAGAGCAATGAAACCTTTACCCAAACTTGGGAGCGGTTCAAGGATTTGCTTCTATCATGCCTACATCACGGGTATGAGAAATGGCGAAGCATAAGCTACTTTTACAAAGGGTTAAATGGTGAAACTAAAGAGTTGGTCGAGACCATGAGTTTAGGACCATTTCTTCGCAAAAATACTGAAGAAGCTGAAGCTCACTTTGAATGGCTAGCTGAACATGCCCATGAATGGTCCAATTCTGAAGATATCCCACGCTCACAGATATCCTATGTAGAGGAGAAGAGTTTATACCAACTAAAAAGCGAAGATCACCTAATGAATAAATATGAGGAATTAGCTAAGAAAGTAGAGGAATTAGGGATAAAAGGGGAAGGTTCTAGGCAGGTTTTGCCTGAAGAACCATGTAGCACATGCAATATGTTAGGACATACCAATCATTTATGTCCCAATGTGCCGTATTTTTAAGAACAACCCCCATGGAAATAAATGCCATGCAAGGGTATAGGGGGGCGGGGAATTCCTATAATAACTATAATTCACAAAATAATAACAATAGATGGAATCACCCCGGGTTTGATTGGAAAAATAATGCTGGGACCCAAAATCAATACCAACAACAGCCCTATAACAACAACAATCAATATCAAGGGCAATACAATAGGCAGCCCCAGCCATTCAATCAAAACAAACCAAACCAAACCAAACCAAACCAAGCCTTGTGTCCCAATCAATTGGGGTCGGCTATATGAATCCTTTTTCTCCATTCTGCACGATCAAGAGCTATATGCTCATTTAAATTATATATATTCATATCTTGTTGCACTACATATTCCCAAGTCAGTCTAGATCTACCTCTCCCTCTAACCATTCCAGGCACTACGATCTTATCACTCTTTCGCACAGGTGCATCTACAGGTCTTCGTTGCACATGACCGAACCATCTAAGTCTATTCTCCCTCAACTTGTCCTCAATATGTGTCACTCCTACAGTCTCTCGGATGTACTCATTTCTAATTCTATCTTTCCTAGTCTTACCACACATCCATCTTAGCATCCTCATCTCCGCTACACTCACTTTGCTAATGTGTTGTTTCTTAGTTGCCCAACACTCTGTCCCGTAGAGCATAGCTGGCCTAATAGCTGTCCTATAAAATTTTCCTTTCAATTTTACTGGTATTCTCCGATCACATAATACTCCAGAAGCACTCCTCCACTTAAGCCAGCCCACTTTAATTCTATGGGTCACGTCATCACCAATCTCTCCGTCTCTACTGATTATTGAACCTAGATAGCGAAAGTGTTCCCTCTTTGGGATCTCATGATCTTCGATCTTCACTGCTTCGTTGTCTCTACTTCCACTGTTGCTAAAAATACATTCCATGTATTCTGTTTTCGTCCTACTTATCTTTAACCCCTTAGTCTCCAGTGCTTCTCTCCAAGCTTCTAGTTTAGTGTTGAGTCCCCTTTTAGTCTCATCAACCAAGACAATATCATCTGCGAACAACATACACCATGGGACCTCATCTTGAATGTGTCTAGTCAATTCATCCATAATTAGGGCGAACAAATAAGGGCTCAAGGCCGACCCCTGGTGCAGGCCTACGGTAATTGGGAATTCGCTTGTTTCTCCGGCTGGTGATCTAATTGTAGTAACCGCTTCATCATACATATCCTTCACCACGTCAATATAACCCTTAGTCACTCCTTTCTTCTCTAGCACCCACCAAATTAAATCTCTAGGCACCCTATCATAAGCTTTCTCTAAATCAATAAAAACTATATGTAGATCTTTTTTCTTCTCTCTATACTTTTCCATTAGTCTTCTAAGTAAATAAATTGCTTCCATAGTTGATCTCCCAGGCATAAATCCAAACTGATTTTCTGACACTGATGTTGCGCCTCTTAAGCGATGCTCCATCACTCTCTCCCATAGCTTCATAGAATGGCTCATCAACTTAATACCTCTATAGTTGTTGCATTGTTGTACATCTCCTTTACTCTTATATATAGGCACTAGGATGCTCTTCCTCCAATCATCAGGCATTTTTCTAGTCATTAAAATCCTATTAAAAACTTTTGTAAGCCAAGATGCCCCCACATCTCCCAAGCATTTCCAAACCTCAATGGGGATCCCATATGGTCCTAAGGCCTTGTTGGGTTTCATCTTCTTCAAAGCAAAATCCACCTCAAACTTCCTTATTCTCCGATAGAATCTGTATTCTCTAGTTTCATCGTAACTTCCAGTTTCTTCTTCCATTGTGTTATCCATATGTTTTTCATTCAGTAACTTCTCAAAATAGCTCTTCCACCTCTCCTTAATCTCTTCGTCGTTCACTAATACCCTAGAGTCATCGCTTTTTATACACTTAACCTGATTAATGTCTCTTGTTTTCCTTTCTCTCGACTTAGCAAGCTTAGAAAAATTACCATTTTCTGAAGAAAAAAAACCCTCTAATCAACAGTCGAACGTGTACGTTCACCCGCACAAAAAGGCACAGGAGGAAGATCTTCTTTCTAATGTGAATCTAACGCAACAACTAATTCAAATGATGAGCAAAATATCTGCGACGTTAGATAGGATGGATGCATGATAAGAGGGATTGGGTGGAACATTTCCTGTCCAACCACTTCAAAACCCTAGGGGACACAACAATGGTCCTACTAACCATGAACAAGCTAAAGCCGTGACTACTCTGAGAAGCGACAAGACTATAGGGCTAAATATGCCTCTCTCTACTCCCGAAGAGTATGAAGAGGACGAAGTGGTGAATAAAAACAAACCTTCTACTCAGGAGGAGGAGCCATCCACTAATAATGAACCATTAGAAATAAACACTGAAGCTCCTAAACAAGTAGAGGAAGTTGAGAGAAAGCCCGAAAAGGAGCCCGTTGACGACGAAGTACCTAAATACCCTTTCCCCGTGCCCTATCCTCAGAGGCTTAGGAACCCCAAAAACGAGGCAAAGATCAGGAGTTCTTAGAACTGTTCAAACAAGTCAAAATCAATCTTCCACTCCTTGATGCAATCAAACAAGTGTCGGCCTATGCTAAGTACCTTAAAGACTTATGCACGGTCAAGAGGAGGCAAAGTGTGAATAACACGCTTATGTGGCTTGCCAAGCAAGCGCAATCATCCAAAACAAATTGCTTCCAAAACTCAAAGACCCCAGTGCCCTAACTATCTCGTGCCGAATTGGAAATCAAAGAATAGACAACGCCCTCCTTGATCTTGGAGCAAGCGTGGACCTGCTGCCATACTCAGTTTATAAACAACTAGGGTTGGGTGAACTCAAACCTACCCGAGTTGCATTGCAACTGGCAGACAGGTCCGTCAAATACCCTAGAGGAATACTGGAGGACGTTCTAGTGTAAATAGACTCCTTTGTCTTCCTGTTGATTTTGTAATTTTGTACACCAAACCTTTGTCCAATCCATGCTAGCAAATCCCAGTGATTTTTGGACGTCCATTCCTCAACACCATAGATGCCACAATAAAAATAAGAAGTGGTATTATGACCATCGTATTCGGGAATATAACTTTGAATGTAAAAATCTTCTCAAATCCCCTACCTGAAGAATATGATGACGAAGAGGAGGTCAACTATGTTGAAACGGTCATCGAAGATGAGTTAGATTTCGTTGATTATAAAGATCCTTTGGAGATAGTTGTGTCACAATTTGACACTATCTATCGACCTAAAGATTCTACTCCATTGGATTCTGCTTTAAATCACACTTGCCTCATGATGGATACGCGAGAGGAGGATAGAGTTGAATGCATATGGGTAACACCATATGAACCCCTACCTCCGAAAAAAAAATTAGTTATGCCCTCCAATTTTCAGTTTCCCGATCTGGAATTGAAGGAGCTTCCTGAAGAGCTCAAATATGCTTTCCTGGGGACTGAAAAAACTTATCCTGTTATAATCTCAGTCTGGAACAAGAGGGCAAATTAATCCAAATGCTAAAACAACATAAGAGAGCATTAGGATGGACCATTGTCGATCTTAAAGGTATAAGTCCGTCTGTGTGCACTCATAAAATATATTTGGAAGAAGACGCTAAACCTTCGCGACAAATGCAAAGGCGTCTGAATCGCAACATGCAAGAAGTCATCAAAAAGGAAGTATTAAAATTACTCGATGTTGGGATTATATATCCTATCTCTGACAGCCCCTGGGTCAGTCCGATCCAAGTGGTGCCCAAAAAGGTAGGCATAACGGTTATTCCTAATAAAGATGGCAAATTAGTACCAACACGCGTCCCCACAGGATGGCGAATGTGTATTGATTATCGAAAACTGAATACCATGACCCGAAAGGACCACTTTCCATTACCATTCATGGATCAAATGCTAGAACGAGTGGCAGGTCATAAATACTATTGCTTTTTGGATGGATACAGCGGTTGTAATAAGATAGAAATTGCTCCTGAAGATCAGGAGAAAACAACTTTCACGTGTCCGTTCGGTACTTTCGCCTACAGACATATGCCTTTCAGGTTATACAATGCACCTGCTATATTTCAGCAGTGCATGTTAAGTATCTTTAACAATATGGTCGAACAAATACTTGAGGTCTTTATGGATGACTTTTCAGTGTTCGGCCATAGTTTTGAAAATTGCTTGAATAATCTGGAACGTGTGTTAGCACGATGCGAGGACAAACACCTAGTACTAAACTAGGAAAAGTGTCACTTCATGGTGACCAAGGGAATTGTCCTTAGCCACATTATTTCTGATAAAGGTATCCAAGTCGATAAAGCAAAAATTGATATAATCTCAAACCTACATGTCCCTTGTACAGTCAAAGACATCCAATCTTTTCTGGGACATGCGGGATTCTATCGTCACTTTATCAAAAATTTTAGTGCAATCTCCCGACCACTATGTCAACTGTTGGTTAAAGACATGCCATTCGAATGGTCGGAAAACTGTCAAACATCTTTTGACGCACTAAAAGAATACCTTACCTCCACACCGATAATACAGGCACTCGACTGGAGTTTGTCTTTTGAGCTAATGCGATGCTAGCGACTATGGTATTGGCGCAGTTCTAGGACAGAGGAAGGATAATAAGCCTTACGTAATCTACCATGCTAGTCGAACTCTTAACGAAGCTCAAATGAATTATACGACTACCGAAAAAGAACTACTGGCAATAATCTTCGCTCTAGATAAGTTCAGGTTATATCTAATGGGGTCCCCAATCGTCGGTTTTACAGACCACTCATCCCTGAAGTACCTATTATCTAAGATGGATGCGAAGCAAAGGCTTATCCGTTGGATATTCCTACTCCAAGAATTCGATATCACAATCAAGGACAAAAAAGGAGTAGAGAATGTGGTCGCTGACCATTTATCTCGGTTAACATTTGTTGATAACACTGAACCTACACCGATAACGGATGAATTCCCAGATGAGCAATTGATGGCTATTTCTAGTTTGCCTTGGTATACGGATATAGTGAACTATCTGGTTACGGGAGAGACCCATGTCTTTGGTCAAATCAGGACAAGAAACAATTCCTCTCGTTCACACGTCATTTCTTTTTCAATGACCCTTACTTATTCAAGTATTGGACTGATCAAGTCATCAGGCGTTGCGTCCCGAATGAGGATATAACTGTCATTTGAGCATCCTGCCACTCTGAGGCTTGAGAAAGCCATTTTGCTTCGCAAAAGACCGCACAAAAAGTTCTACACAGTGGTTTCTACTGGCCCACCGTGTTTAAAGATGCTTACACTTTCTGCAAAGCGTGCTAATGCTGTCAAAAGCTGGGTACAATTTCAAAAAGGAACTCCATGCCCTTAACTCCCATTATCACAATTGAAATATTCGATTGCTGGGGGATAGACTTTATGGGCCCTTTTCCGAAATCTAACAATTATGAATATATACTCCTAGTTGTGGAATATGTATCAAAATGGGTAGAAGCGATACCGACAAGACGCAATGATCACAAAACAGTAATGTCCTTTCTTAAGGAACACATTATGTCGCGTTTTAGAACCCCAAAAGCACTGATAAGTGACCAAGGCAAACACTTTTGCAATAGTTGGCTAACCAAGAATGGGCAAGCAGAGTTGGCTAACCAAGAAATCAAGCATATTCTCGAAAAGATAGTTAGTTTCAACAAAAAGGACTGGGCATATAAATTAACCGATGCTTTTTGGGCATACCGTACTGCCTACAAGACAAGTGTGGGAATGTCCCCATTCAGGCAAGTATACGGAAAAGCATGTCACCTGCCCGTCAAAATCGAGCATAAAGCTTACTGGGTGACCCGCTCATTGAACTTCGACATTAAAGAGGGAGGTCATCTTCGAAAACTCCAGTTGGTTAACTGGAAGAAATACGTCGAGATGCCTACGACAATGCTAGATTACATAAGGAAAGGTTGAAGGCTCGCCACGATAGGACGAACTTTTGAAAATCATTCGAGCCGGGGCAAAAAGTTTTGTTATATGATTCTCACCTTCATCTTTTCCCAGGAAAACTCCGATTTAGGTGGACAGGACCCTTTACAGTCAAATCTGTCTTTCTACATGGGTCCGTCGAGATTCAATCCTAAGAATAATGAAAGGTTCAAGGTCAATGGCCAAAGGTTAAAACCGTTCTTAGAGGATTTCCAACCAGAGATCGAGCACATCCAACTGGATGAGCCCGATTATTCCTCGACCTAAAACGCTCGAGTGTGTCTTCACCATGTTGTTGTTTTTTTTTCCTTCACAGCATTTTGCTTTGTTTTATTTCTTGTGCCTATCTATTTTTGAGTGTGACCTCGATTCTAATCTGCTATTCCATTTTATCTATCTCTTGCAGGCTGTTCAACATGAGAGATGATGATGTCCACTCAATTGGGTCATGGGCTGATTCAGAATATCCTAACCCTCCTTGGACTGTCGATGAGATAGCATTTTGTTTTGCTCCTTATCAAGGGCCAGGGGCAGAAGATGTCATTGACTTGACCCAAGGGTACATCCCATACAACCCTGCTCTCCTCCAGATCAATCCATTTGAGCACATGGAATTTCCTGAAGAGGAGAGAGAACTAGAGGGGTATGTTGTTTGGGAAGTCGATGATGCTCTGATGGAACAATGGGAGAACGATTCAATGTGGGAACCGTGGGAAGAAGAAGATTTACAGGATGTGGTGCCAGAATGCCATAATGTTGTATTCATTTATGTTGATGACTTCCTTGTCATCCAAGTGGTTCCCTACATTTATGTGCACTTGAGTTATTTGTTGTTCCGGCTTTAATGCCCTCTGCCTGCTAGTGTGTCACGCCCCGCAGTAGCAAAAATAGAGAAAATAAATTCCTTTTTGGACCCGTAGGCCATGACAGTTGAAAGTTACCATATTGTCCATAACCAAAGTCAAACCATCAGAGTAATGATTCAAACCACACATTGGAAAGTTCTAGGGTTGATATATATAATCAGAGTTCAATACTAACTATTACAAACCATAAGTATCGCAGAAGTACAAATAAAGTATTACGGCAACATATGCCGATTACAAACTTAACTATTACAATGGTCTCTAAAACATAGGCATAAACTATCAACAGCAAGCTCCAAGTCTTCAGCTTGCGTAGTAGTCATCTCCAGCGTAGCCTCCGTCATCGTAGGCTCCATCCTCGTGGCCCCTATCCATGTATCCATCACCTGCATACTCATAACCCTGGCCAGCTGGACGTTGAATATCCAGCGGCATAAAACGCCGTCAGCTACGAAAGCCGAGTGAATGCAAATACTAACAGAGTATCTACAGATATGTAGCATATAACAACATCATCAATAAAAAGGATCATCTCGTCGTTTGTATACATGTATGCACCAATCCAAGATATAACACGGACGTCATCCCATTCCCATCTGGCACGTAGCCCAATAATTCATGACTCATTTATCCCCGACACGTAGTCTCACACATAACATAGACTCTTGGGTCCACATTAATCAGACACGTAGTCCTATACCTACGGTCTGTTCACTCTGGACACGCAGTCCCAACGTTTTGGCCAACTCGCCCTGACCACAGGACATAGCTCCATAACGTCTCAGCCCACAGCTCCATAACATCTCTGCACACAGCACTGTTACGTCTCTGCACACAACACGATTACGTCTCTGCACATAGCACTATTACCGCACACAGCTCATATTACCGCACACAGCTCATATTACCGCACACAGCTCATATATACTATTATGGCACGTAACCCTGTTATGCTACCATGGCACGCAGCCCTAAGATACCATGGCACTCAAGTCCCAACATCCTACCCTTGACACGTTGTCCCACTATATTAAACTCGACACAAAGCCCCACATCACATAACCTCCCAAATCCGACACGCAGTCCACCTCTATCATACGCAAACCTGACACGATGTCCCGATCCTATCCCAGTACCTGGGGTTCCATACCCAACCTTGTACGATCTTAACGACTGTATTCATACGCACCAACAGTAATCAGTATCGACCTTTGCGGTCGAAGACCCACTACTATGCACGTCGGCTTCTCAACCTAATTATATTATTATTATGTCATCGGTTCCATTATTCAATGTATTAAGTCCATTAATCCACGGGTGTATTATTCCAATACAGCTTTCCAACATCAACACATGATAATATACAGGTTAGCAGTTCACAGATATAAAATAACTAAGCATTTAACATTCTGAAATGTTCGATCGATTGAACTCAGTTCGATCGATCGAGGAAAGACTGGGTTAGATCGATCGAAGTTATCTCGATCGATTGAGGAAATAAAATGTTCGATCGATTGAACTCAGTTCGATCGATCGAGATTTGTCAATGCTCAATCGCTCGAAAGCAGTTCGATCGATTGAGCACAGTATTATTCCAGAACTGAAACTGAACCATTTACGCACATTCGGGGTCCATTCAATCTTGCCATAACATATATAAATATACGTATCAAAGCTACTAAGTGAGTATGGACACTCACTGTTAACGTCGACGACGCCGGCGAGCTCGGGGTTGCCGCGGGTGGTCTCTCGGGGTGAGTTCTCTCTCTTTCCTCCTCATTCTCTTTGATCTCTTCTCTTCTCCTCTTCTTCTTCTCCTTCTTCTTCTCCTCTTCAACCGAGAGTGTGTGAGGGAGTGTTTGTGTATATATATATGTATATCCGGGTGTGTGTGTGTGTGGGTGTGTATATATATATGAGTGTGTATATATATAAAAGCTATATATCTCTCTCTAAACTCTCTCAACATTCAGCAACCTCACTACACACACAAACATAACATACATATAGGAAAAGGGGGTGGCAGGTGGCAAAACACGTATTCTGAAATTCCAGGGTTCGATCGATCGAAGTACGTTCGATCGCTCGAGATTAGGTCGGTCAGCGTTCGATCGATTGAGAACAGTTCAATCGCTTGGACAAGGGGACACATCATGATTTCAGGTCGGCAGAGGTTCGATCGCTCGAAGTGGGCTCGATCGATCGAAGTATGAAACTCTTCGATTGCTCGAAACTTGTTCGATCGCTCGAAGCTGAAAATGCAGAGAAGGTAAAGACAAGCACACTGAACCTTACTAAAAGCAAAAGAAAGCAAAATACAAATAAAATATAAGGAAAATACAGGGTATTACATCATCCCCCTCTAAATAAAGATTTCGTCCCCAAAATCCGAACTAACCGTCGTTGAACAACTCTGGATACTTCTCACGCATCTCTGACTCCAATTCCCAAGAAGCTTCTTCTTCATCGTGGAACTTCCACTGAATCTCCACCAACAGGATCTCTTTATTTCTCAGCTTCTTAATTCCCCAATCCAGGATTCGCACTGGTCCTTCACGAAATGACACATTGTTGTTAACCTCGATATCCTCCAAGCTAATCTCATGACTCGGATTGTGAGCACACTTTCTCAACATGCTAACATGAAACACGTTGTGTACTCTCGACATCTTAGGCGGCAACGCGAGTCGATAGGCAACTTTTCCTACACGTTCAAGGATCTCAAATGGTCCAATGAAACGCGGTGCTAGCTTTCCTCTCTTCTGCCCAAATCTGACAATTCCTCGCACCGGAGATACCTTAAGTAGCACATGATCTCCAACACTGAATTCCAAATTTCTGCGACGTTTATCCGCATAACTCTTGTGCCTACTCTGCGCTGTTCGCATCCTTTCTCTCATGATCTAGATCTTCTCGTTAGTTTTCCGAACTAACTCAGGTCCAAGCAGTTGATTGTCTCCAACCTCTGCCCAACACAAAGGTGATCGGCACGGTCTTCCATATAATGCCTCAAAGGGTGCCATTCCTATGCTCGAGTGGTGACTATTATTGTACGCAAATTCTATCAGCGGTAGATGAGTCTCCCATGAGCTCTCAAAATCAATAACACACGCTCGAAGCATGTCCTCCATCACTTGGTTAACTCGTTCAATCTACCCATCAGTTTGTGGATGAAAGGCAGTGCTCAGGCTTAACGAAGCCCCCAAAGCTGTCTGTAGACTTTTCCAAAATTCTGCCGTAAGGTCTGATACGATTGAGACTAGTAAACCGTGCAGTCGTACAACTTGTTGTATGTACATCCGACTCAAACGTTCGACTAGATACGACATACTATAAGCTTTGAAATGCGCCGATTTGGTAAGTCGATCCACAACTACCCAAATAGAATCGTGGTTTTGCTGAGACCTTGGCAAACCTACCACGAAATCCATAGTTATATGTTCCCACTTCCATCTGGGAACTGGTAATGGTTGTAGAAGCCCTGGAGGCTTCTGATGTTCCGCCTTTACTTGCTTGCACGTGAGACATTGAGACACGTGTTCCGCAACTTCTCGTTTCATTCCTTCCCACTAGAAATTTCTCTTCAAATCTTTGTACATCTTTGTGCCTCCTGGGTGGATAGTCATTCGCGACTTGTGTGCTTCGTCCATTATGTCTTTTCTAAGATTATCTTCATCTGGCACACAAAGTCTGTCTCTGCATCTGAGTGCTCCATTCGAACCAATACTCCAATTCTCTGGTTCCTTCACTGCATTGCTCGTGAACCACTCTTGAAGTCCTTCATTCTTCCTCTGTGCTTCAAGGATACGACTGATGAGTGTCGGTTGTACTACCAAACATCCAAAGTGTCGTCCTTCACCTGAATCTGAGGCTTGAATACCGAATTCAGCCAAAGTTCCCAATGCTTTCCATTCTTTGATCATAAGAGAAGCTACTATTATTCTCCTGGGTTTCCGACTTAAAGCATCGGCTACTACGTTTGCTTTCCCAGGGTGATACTGCAACGTGAAATCATAGTCTTTCAATAATTCCATCCAACGTCGTTGCCTCATGTTCAACTCCTTTTGAGAGAACAAGTATCTCAGGCTCTTATGATCTGAAAATAGATCGAACTTCTCACCGTAGAGATAATGCCTCCAAATCTTGAGAGCAAAAACAATAGCGACTAGTTCGAGGTCGTGCGTCAGGTAATTCAACTCGTGAGGCTTCAATTGTCGCGATCCATATGCGATTACCTTCCCATCTTGCATCAAAACACATCCGAGTCCTTGGTGTGATGCGTCGCTATAAATGGTGAACTGCTCCCCGCTCTTAGGTATCGCAAGAACTGGCGATGTAGTCAATCTCTCCTTCAATTCTTAGAATGCTCGTTCATGCTTGTTACCCCATTCAAACTTCAAATCCTTCTTCGTTAGTCCGGTAAGAGGAGCTGTAATTTTGGAGAATCCTTCCACAAATCTCCGGTAGTATCCAGCTAGACCAAGAAAACTTCTGACTTCCGTGGCAGTCGTTGGTGTATTCCAATCCAGAACTGCGTCTGTCTTTGACGAGTCTACTGCTATTCCATCTCGTGAGATAACATGTCCTAGGAACTTGACTTCCTTCAGCCAAAACTCGCACTTACTGAACTTCGCATACAGTTGGTTATCTCGAAGGGTCTGTAGTGCGATCCTTACATGTCCCTCATGTTTCTCCTCGATTTTGGAATAGATCATAATATCGTCTATGAACACGATAATGAACTGGTCCAAGTAGGGCCTAAATACTCTGTTCATTAGGTCCATGAAGACCGCTGGAGCATTGGTTAATCCGAAAGACATAACCAAGAATTCATAATGCCCATACCTCGTCCAGAAAGCAATCTTTGAAATATCCTCGGGTCGAACCAACAGTTGGTGATATCCAGATCGTAGATCGATCTTTGAGAAAGTTGTCGCTCCTTGCAACTGATCAAACAGATCATCAATTCTAGGGAGTGGGTACTTATTCTTAATCGTGACCTTGTTGAGCTCTCTATAGTCGATACAAAGTCACTGAATTTCGTCCTTTTTCTTAACGAATAGCACCGGCGCTCCCCAAGGTGACGTGCTGGGTCGAACAAACTTGAGATCTTTTAACTTCTGAACTTGGTCCTTCAGTTCTTGCATTCTTTCCCTAATCGTACGGTCATTCTCAAAGGTGATACCGCATTTAGGGCTACATCAAGCGCCTGGGGTACTAAACCCAAAATAGTCATAGAAAATAATTCGTAACTAAACATAATAGTAGCTATAACTAGCATCACATTAATAGCACGGAGAATTCCATAGGGATGATCTCCAAAACATAAACTTAGAGTCAACCCTTATCTCAAGGAATCTTAGGTTCAACTCAAGAAATGTTGGACAATTGGTGAACGCGACTACTAAACCTAGGCTCCGATACCAAAAATCCTGTCACGTCCCGCAGTAGCAAAAATAGAGAAAATAAATTCCTTTTTGGACCCGTAGGCCATGATAGTTGAAAGTTACCATATTGTCCATAACCAAAGTCAAACCATCAGAGTAATGATTCAAACCACACATTGGAAAGTTCTAGGGTTGATATATATAATCAGAGTTCAATACTAACTATTACAAACCATAAGTATCGCAGAAGTACAAATAAAGTATTACGGCAACATATGCCGATTACAAACTTAACTATTACAATGGTCTCTAAAACATAGGCATAAACTATCAACCGCAAGCTCCAAGTCTTCAGCTTGCGTAGTAGTCATCTCCAGCGTACCTCCGTCATCGTAGGCTCCATCCTCGTGGCCCCTATCCATGTATGCATCACCTGCATACTTATAACCCTGGCCAGTTGGACGTTGAATATCCAGCGGCATAAAACGCCGTCAGCTACGAAAGCCGAGTGAATGCAAATACTAACAGAGTATCTACAGATATGTAGCATATAACAACAACATCAATAAAAAGGATCATCTCATCGTTCGTATGCATGTATGCACCAATCCAAGATATAACACGGACGTCATCCCATTCCCATCTGGCACGTAGCCCAACAATTCATGACTCATTTATCCCCGACACGTAGTCTCACACATAATATAGACTCTTGGGTCCACATTAATCAGACACGTAGTCCCATACCTACGGTCTGTTCACTCTTGACATGCAGTCCCAATGTTTTGGCCAACTCGCCCTGACCACAGCACATAGCTCCATAACGTCTCAGCCCACAGCTCCATAACATCTCTGCACACAGCACTGTTACGTCTCTGCACACAACACGATTACGTCTCTGCATATAGCACTATTACCGCACACAGCTCATCTTACCGCACACAGCTCATATTACCGCACACAGCTCATCTTACCACACACAGCTCATATTACCGCACACAGCTCATCTTACCGCACACAACTCATCTTACCACACACAGCTCATATTACCGCACACAGCTCATCTTACCGCACACAGCTCATATTACCGCACACAGCTCATCTTACCGCACATAGCTCATATTACCGCACACAGCTCATCTTACCACACACAGCTCATATTACCGCACACAGCTCATATATACTATTATGGCACGTAACCCCGTTATGCTACCATGGCACGCAGCCCTAAGATACCACAGCACTCCAGTCCCAACATCCTACCCTTGACACGTAGTCCCACTATATTAAACTCGTCACAAAGCCCCACATCATATAACCTCCCAAATCTGACACGCAGTCCACCTCTATCATACGTAAACCTGACCCGAAGTCCCGATCCTATCCCAGTATCTGGGGTTCCATACCCAACCTTGTACGATCTTAGCGACCGTATTCATACGCACCAACAGTAATCAGTATCGACCTCTGCGGTCGAAGACCCACTACTATGCACGTCGGCTTCTCAACCTGATTATATTATTATCATGTCATCGGTTCCATTATTCAATGTATTAAGTCCATTAATCCACGGGTGTATTATTCCAATACAGCTTTCCAACATCAACACATGATAATATACAGGTTAGCAGTTCACGGATATAAAATAACTAAGCATTTAACATTCTGAAATGTTCGATTGATTGAACTCAGTTCGATCGATCGAGGAAAGACTGGGTTAGATCGATCGAAGTTATCTCAATCGATTGAGGAAATAAAATGTTCGATCGATTGAACTCAGTTCGATCGATCGAGATTGGTCAATGCTCAATCGCTCAAAAGCAGTTCGATCGATTGAGCACAGTATTATTCCAGAACTGAAGCTGAACCATTTGCGCACGTTCGGGGTCCATTCAATCTTGCCGTAACATATATTAACATACATATCAAAGCTACTAAGTGAGTATGGACACTCACTGTTAACGTCGACGACGCCGGCGAGCTCGGGGTGGCCGCGGGTGGTCTCTCGGGGTGAGTTCTTCTTTCCTCCTCCTTCTCTCTGATCTCTTCTGTTCTCCTCTTCTTCTGCTCCTTCTTCTTCTCCTCTTCAACCGAGAGTGTGTGAGGGAGTGTTTGTGTATATATATATGTATATCCGGGTGTGTGTGTGTGTGTGTGTGTGTGTGTATGTATGAGTGTGTATACATATAAAAGCTATATGTCTCTCTCTCTAAACTCTCTCAACATTCAGCAACCTCACTACACACAAAAACATAACATATATATAGGAAAAGGAGGTGGCAGGTGGCAAAACACGTATTCTAAAATTCCAGGGTTCGATCGATCGAAGTACGTTCGATCGCTCGAGATTAGGTCGGTCAGCGTTTGTGGATGATCGGGAGAGAACAAATCCTATTTATACGCCTTAACGAGCGTTTGTTAGTACCTTTTTATCCTGTTTTTGTATCTTTTTACTTCGTTTTCTAGTTTCTGACAGGTTTTGGAAGAAATCAAGTGCATCAAGCTAAACAGGGTGAAAAAGCAGAAGAAAAGAAGCTGAAAAAGCCAAGTCGCGCGCGCGACCCGCGCCCGCGAAATCCGAGAATCGCTCGCGCGATCCGCTCGCGCGAGATACCCAGAATCGCTCGCGCGATCCGCGCGCGCGAAGGACCAAATGTCGCGCTCGCGCGACCCGCTCGCGCGATATGTGTAAAAAGCAAAGTTGCGTATTTCAGTATACTGAAGACTCCTGTGCAAACGAGATGTCCTAACTGCGTCCAGATTGTAAACTACATCAGTTTCAGTTCGTCTCGAGTTGGGAAGGCTTCCAAAAACTTGTTGTAATCTATATATATCTTATTTTACTTCAATTTAAGGGTTACACATTATTATACATAAAAATATATATACACTTCCAGCCATTGAAGGGAGGGAAGTAAGGAGAAGAAGAAGAAGACCAAGGATTTCCATGGCTTCCTCCATCAACCTCTTGCCATCTATCACTTCTATGGACGGCTAGATCTTAGATCTAGGGTTTCAATGAAACCCTAGCCAAGTAATAGGGTGTATTTTATGTTTTTATTTTAGTTTTATTATATATGAATGACAGTCACATGTTCCGAGGATTTTTATAAATATATCGTGCTTCTATTGATTAAATCATTACTTTCAAAGTTTATTCTTGTCTTAGATCTATTTTGATTGTGATGTGCTCAATGATCTATTCTTGCTGTGCTTGTTTAGATTGTTTACATGTGATGGTGCTTTATTGATTCGTGCTATCAAGTATCCGAATAGTCCATGCCTAGGTTAGATGAATTAGATCACAACCCTAGTTTAGTGTGGGATAATTCGTGCTAACTGCAGATGGATTATGTTGGTGCTTGAACCATGATTATCTTCTTGTCGGAGGAATTGGGCTTGTAGCTACAATTCCCCATTATCATCCAACGTAATAAGCTAAAGTAATTCATAAATATTCCTATTATGAAGCTAGTGGTGGATTTGCAATCCTAGGTTCCCTTAAACATTATTTAAAACAAATATTTAAATTGCTTTCATAGTTTAGATTTATTTTTATGTTCTTAGTTTAATTCAAAATAAAATCAAAATCCGTTTTTATAATTAACTAAATTTAGGTTTTAAAGTTAAAATACGGTAGTTAGTCAATCTCTGTGGGTTCGACCTTTACTTCCACACTGCAAATCCTTTGAAAAGTAAAGAATACTTTTATATCTTGATTCTGACAACATCAATTTTTGGCGCCGTTGCCGGGGATTGCAAATTACTAGCTTTAGTTTTATAATCTTAGTTTAGTTAATTTGTAAATATTAGATTAGTTTTTATTCGTTATATTTTCCGTTTTTGTTTTAAATTACTAACTTGTTTTTTTTATTTTCTAGGTTATCAAGTCATCAAGTCAACGTTTCCGAGTGGAGTAGCTAATCGCATCAAAGGAGCTTACGCAAATAAAATAAAAAATAAAAATTAAGTAAATTGCTTCTTGTAAACTTCGCTCTAAACCACTGTAAGTCAGGGCGCTGTGACGCACTATTTGCATTAGTTTAGGGTTAATTGCACTGCATTAGCTAGGAAACCCGGGGCGCTGGGCTTGACGCGGTCATTGCATTACAGGATAATTTGCATGCATCACAGTAGTTGAGTGCTTGTTATCTTAGTTGTGTGATTGCTATTTGTTTGTTTTTCTTTTGTTTAGTCAGTCTTTGTTTTTAGTTTCTTTTTCTTTATGTTAGTTTATGTTGGGTACACGTTCAAATAAACCAGATTTAAAATCTTTCGATCTTGAACTTGAACGTACCTTAAGAACTAGTAAGTCCACAACCCAAGCTTCTAGAGCTAGGTTGCAAGACGACGAAACAACTCCGATTCCGTCGTCGTTGTTTGAGGCCGAAATTCAGAGTACCCGTGAACGGTTAAGGAAAACTCGAACTTTTCAAATTGAACCGATTAAAATGGCTGATGGTGGAAATAACAATAACAATTAAAATGATGGTGCTAATATGAATAATCCTAATATACCGCCACCTCCTCCACTTAAAAACTATTTTATTCCGACGACTTACACGCCACAAACTTGTATTGACTTACCGGAGGCGACGGCAGCTCACTTTGAGATAAAGTCGTCTACGATCTCGCTACTTCCGTCTTTCCATGGTCGTTTAAATGAGGATCCATACAAACACTTAGGAGATTTTCAAGATATATGTTCTACTTTAAAAATTCAAAATCTTACTGATGATGACTTAAAATTGCGGCTCTTTCCATTTTCCTTAAAAGATAAAGCTAAGTATTGGCTCCAATCTTTGGAGCCAAACACAATTAAGACATGGGAAGCCTTACACACCGCATTCTTACAGAAGTTTTTTCCTATTATGCGTACGAATCAAATAAGGAAATCTATCACTAACTTTGTTATGCAAGATGGGGAATCACTTTATGACACGTGGGAAAAATTTAAAGAATTATTACGCTCTTGCCCACATCATCAGGTTCCTAAGTGGCAGTTGGTGCAGGTTTTCTATGAAGGACTTATTCCCTCAGTCCGTAATACCGTCGATGCCGTTTGTGCGGGAACTTTCCTACACAAAAGCGCCGACGAGGCATGGAAAATTTTTGAAACGTTAAGCGAGAATTCGATGCATCAAGCTGTGTCGGTACGTTCGGAAGGATATCTTCCTCCACCCAAACGAGAGGTGAAGTTTGAGTCAAGCCAGTCAATTGAAATACAAGAATTAAATAGAAAACTTGACCGACTTTTAACAATGAATCAAACGTCAACCCCACCTGCTCATGAAATCTGTGCATTATGTTCTGATCCGTCACATTCTATACTTTCATGTCCATCGGCAAGTCAATTTCCGGAATTCGTGGAGCAACATATAAATTCTATTCAACAATACCCACGAAATAACTATAATTCGACTAATAATAATCCGGATGCGCCATGGAGAAACCATCCTAACTTCTCGTGGAAAAATAATAATAATAATCCTAATGAGGCGACTAATTTTCCTAATGCATATCGACCTCAGTTTCAACCTAACCAATTCCAACAACCGCCTCCTAATTTGAATCCTTCAAGAGGTAATGCTTTTGAGGAAAAGGTGTTGGCGTCCCTTAAGACTATTGAAACGCAAGTCCAAGCACAAGCACAAATAGTGCACTCTCATACACAATCCATTGCGAAGCTTGAATCCCAAGTGGGACAACTAGCTACTGTAGTGAGTCGTAGAAACGAGGGGACGTTGCCTAGTCAAACAATTCAAAACCCTAAGGGACAATATGAGGTTAAGGGGTCGAATGAGCAAGTAAACGCCGTCTCAACTAGGATGACTACACGAGAGGAGGTGGTAGAAACCCCTAATAAGAATGAGAATGTGATAGATATGAATACTAACTCGAATAAGATGGGTGAGGACGTGGATAAAAAGAAAAAAGATAAAGAAGCGGTCCCAACGAACTATATTCCGAGAATGCCATATCCACCTAATAATGAGGGACCGTCAAATTTTTCCAAGAAAGGGTCAAAAATGGAAGATATACTCGAGGTATTTAAACAAGTCAAAATAAATATTCCTTTCCTCGACGCAATTAAACAAATTCCCGCGTATGCTAAATGTTTAAAAGACCTTTGTACTCAAAAGCGCAAAATACGAAGTCATACTCCTAAAAAGGTCTTCCTCACGGAAAAAGTAAGCTCTATTTTCCAACACGCACCTCCAAAGTATAAGGATCCCGGTACACCTACGATTTCATGTGTCATAGGTGACACTATCATTCATAGGGCTCTTCTTGACTTAGGAGCTAGTGTTAACCTCATACCTTATCACGTCTATAAACAATTAGGTTTAGGTGAACTGAAACCTACGGCCGCTACAATACAATTAGCGGATCGTTCTATTAAAATTCCTAGAGGAATCGTCGAGGACGTCTTTGTTAAAGTTGATAAATGCTATTATCCTGTCGACTTCATGGTCCTTGACACTGAACCCGTGCTAGATGCTAGGAAACATACTCCTGTCATCTTAGGCCGTCCCTTCTTAGCAACCGCTAACGCACGTGTTAACTGCCGGACGGGGGTAATGAAAGTGTCGTTTGGGAACATGAACTTAAAATTAAACGTTTTTAATGCTATGGATCAACCTCCTAAAGACGACGATTACCTATGTGAGGCGGAAGGTGAGGTAAGAGGGAATACTGAGCCTTACAAAGTAATAAATAGGAGAGAGGGGAATAATATAGAGGATGACGAGTGGATGAATCCTAATCCTTCAGCCTCTAACGATGAATTTACCCGGAAGGTAAGGAATCGATGTCATGACGATAATGGTGAAGTGTCAAATAAATTACCACATAATAACCTTGTTTCGACGTTTCACCAGAATCTCCCTAACGCCCTAAAAAGTATAAACTCTGATTTACGACCTCCTTGAATATTGAGCTAGAAAGGTCTAGCTAAAGACGTAAAAGAAAGCGCTTCTTGGGAGGCAACCCAAGCTTAATGTCGTCTGTTTTCTTTGTTTTTGGTCGTTTTTGAGTCTGTTCGAGTCTGTTTTGGACATTCTGGGCAGGTTTGGGGGTTAGAATTAATTTATTTTAATATTATATATATAATTTTAGCTACAAAATGAAAAATACCGAACTCGCGCGCGCGGCTCGCTCGCGCGAGACGTCGCTCGCGCGGCCCGCTAGCGCGAGTTTCCCCCTTAGTGTTTTTCTTTGTTTTCTTTATTATGAGCCCTCAGGTTTTCCTCGCGCCTGATATCGCGGGCGCGAGGTACCTCGCTCGCGCGAGATTGCTTTTAAAAAAAAAAAAAAAAAAAAAAAAAAAAAAAAAACAAGGAATTCGCTCGCGCGATTCCCCCATTTTTGCATTTTCTTCTTATGTTTTCTATATCTTTCCCCCACACCTGTTCTAGTAGTTTTTTCCTTTCTGTTTTTGTTTCTTAGGTATTATTAGATCGAGTCGGTTGTTGTTTTCATTGTTTAAGTTCTATTTTACTTTTTGTATAGTTTATTATCTTTTTACTTTATTTAAGTCTTATAGTTTATTTAATTTTAGTTTAGTTTTAATTCTTTTAGTTGTTTTTATTATTTTGTTTGTTTAATTTTCTTTTGTTAAGAAGTAACAGGTAACATTGAACTTTATTGTCATATTCCTTTGTGTTCACCTGTTCTGTCATTGCCGAAATCGAGGTATTATCGTTCCTTCTTTACGTACTCTCCGTTCTTTCGTTTTATTGTTTCATTGGGGACAATGAAAGGTTTAGGTTTGGGGGTATACACACACATGCACATTATTTTTATGCAAAATTTTAAAATTTTAAAATTTTCAATAAGTGTGTTTAAATAAACGATATTACTGACGTTTTTGCAAATTTCAATTTGATATTTCTTGTTAAGAAACTCTGATTGTTATAGAATGGTAAATAAAAGAAAATGTGATTAAATGTTTGCTAAAGTCATGATGTAATGTTTTAGGTCATGTATTGTTTGAATCGTAGTTTTATATCATAAATTTGCACACAAACCTATGCACTGCACGTAGTCATTTGAATACATGTTTGATGTGAACTATAATATGATTCGGATTTCTAGATAACACAAGGTGGAGACTAAACTCGGTGAGCTTTTGAGCCTATCTTTTCTTTTTAGAGGGTTATAAGTACATTATGTGTTTGTCGAATTTCATTGAAATAGCGCATTTACTTGTTGTTTAGTCTCATTATTCTTGTTTTGGTTAATAGTCAAGTTAAAATAGTTGTTACCATGCTAAATAATCTTCCGTCGTGAATGTTGAAGAACCATATGACCATAGGACATGATTTTAGGCCTTCTTTGTTTACTACCGACCGAGAAAAGATAAAATTTCCTTAGTTCGCCCTTTGAGCCGTTAAAATGCCATTTCTTTCTTTAATTACCATTATCCTTGTTTTTGCTCCGACTTGACAAACTTGGAGTTCACCACTGAGAGATTTGTCAACTTTTAGTGGTGTTAAGGCGATGTGTGATTGAGAAGAAGAAGACAAGATGCTATTGGGGTGGTTGCTTAGAAATCAGTGACAAGCAAGAAAAAAAAAAGAAAAGGATTGAACATATTGAAAAAAAAAAAACAAAAGAAAGAAAAAAAAAATATAAGGTTGATAAAAAAAAAAAAAAAGGAAAGAAAATATATAAAAAGAAGAGAATGAAATGATGAAATTGGTGGAAGAGAAGAATGAAAGAAATTGAACATGCCTTACAATGCCATTTTGAGATTACCTACCTAATGAATTTCTTTCTATCCTTTTTCATTACCTGAGCCACATTACAACCGTTGAAAAGTCCTATTTGATCATAGGAAACATGGTTTGGATATGTAAACGATGGGAGGGGGATTAAAACATGGTCATGATTAATTTTTCTTGATTGTTGGCATCTTATCCATGAGACTACTGTTCTTTCGTGTCTTGCGTCTTTTTCGAGTCATATGTGAGCATTTCTTGTTGTGAAAATATATTTCCTTTACTCACATATATTAGAAAAATTACACATGTTTCTGAGTGTTTTATTTTAGAGTGTAATTCATTGTGAGATTCGTAGTCGAGACATAGTTAGATGGTCATCCGAGTTATATTCCAAGTTCATGACATGCGCGTGTTCATTTGACTACCATATCACACACGTGCAATTTTATGAGAAACTCTATTGATTTATATGATGCATGTGCTTGAGATTGTTTTCATGATGTAGGTAGACATTTGATTCCGTTTCTTCTTGTTCATTATTCTATTTCAAATCATTATGTTATAATAAGGAGTATTGAATATTATGTTCTTTGTTTGAATAAAACTTTTTAAATTTTAAGTTAATAAATATGGTTGTGGGTGACTTGTTGACGAGAACCCTCACGAGACTTCACTCGTCCGACTAGGGACACCTAGGGGTTTAAAAGGCTTGTTGCATATGCTAAATGCAATCGTGATCCATACGAAAATGGAATAGTATTTTATTAGTAGTAGTTTTTTATTTTAGTTTTGCTCGAGGACTAGCAAAATGTAGGTTTGGGGGTGTGATCGGGAGAGAACAAATCCTATTTATACGCCTTAACGAGCGTTTGTTAGTACCTTTTTATCCTGTTTTTGTATCTTTTTACTTCGTTTTCTAGTTTCTGACAGGTTTTGGAAGAAATCAAGTGCATCAAGCTAAACAGGGTGAAAAAGCAGAAGAAAAGAAGCTGAAAAAGCCAAGTCGCGCGCGCGACCCGCGCCCGCGAAATCCGAGAATCGCTCGCGCGATCCGCTCGCGCGAGATACCCAGAATCGCTCGCGCGATCCGCGCGCGCGAAGGACCAAATGTCGTGCTCTCGCGACCCGCTCGCGCGATATGTGTAAAAAGCAAAGTTGCGTATTTCAGTATACTGAAGACTCCTGTGCAAACGAGATGTCCTAACTGCGTCCAGATTGTAAACTACATCAGTTTCAGTTCGTCTCGAGTTGGGAAGGCTTCCAAAAACTTGTTGTAATCTATATATATCTTATTTTACTTCAATTTAAGGGTTACACATTATTATACATAAAAATATATATACACTTCCAGCCATTGAAGGGAGGGAAGTAAGGAGAAGAAGAAGAAGACCAAGGATTTCCATGGCTTCCTCCATCAACCTCTTGCCATCTATCACTTCTATGGACGGCTAGATCTTAGATCTAGGGTTTCAATGAAACCCTAGCCAAGTAATAGGGTGTATTTTATGTTTTTATTTTAGTTTTATTATGTATGGATGACAGTCACATGTTCCGAGGATTTTTATAAATATATCGTGCTTCTATTGATTAAATCATTACTTTCAAAGTTTATTCTTGTCTTAGATCTATTTTGATTGTGATGTGCTCAATGATCTATTCTTGCTGTGCTTGTTTAGATTGTTTACATGTGATGGTGCTTTATTGATTCGTGCTATCAAGTATCCGAATAGTCCATGCCTAGGTTAGATGAATTAGATCACAACCCTAGTTTAGTGTGGGATAATTCGTGCTAACTGCAGATGGATTATGTTGGTGCTTGAACCATGATTATCTTCTTGTCGGAGGAATTGGGCTTGTAGCTACAATTCCCCATTATCATCCAACGTAATAAGCTAAAGTAATTCATAAATATTCCTATTATGAAGCTAGTGGTGGATTTGCAATCCTAGGTTCCCTTAAACATTATTTAAAACAAATATTTAAATTGCTTTCATAGTTTAGATTTATTTTTATGTTCTTAGTTTAATTCAAAATAAAATCAAAATCCGTTTTTATAATTAACTAAATTTAGGTTTTAAAGTTAAAATACGGTAGTTAGTCAATCTCTGTGGGTTCGACCTTTACTTCCACACTGCAAATCCTTTGAAAAGTAAAGAATACTTTTATATCTTGATTCTGACAACATCAGTGGATATCGCAGGTTTTCAAATTTTACCCACTTAATTCAAATATTTTTCAAATTCAAAGAGTCGCCACTTAATTTTTAAAAAGGAAAAATTAAAAAACCATTTAAAAGGAAACTGATCTTTTGCGAAACCAAAGATAAACTGGGTCCGGGGATTATGGAATGAAAGGGGAAGGAGCCCGGCGGGCTAAAACACCCCCTTTCATCCTATCTCACGATAGGCCTCTACTCAACATCCTTTTTAATCAAATTATTAATCTAAGCATGCCCTCAATTAATACATATATACATATACATCACACAAGCATGTTGGAAATGGTGTAAAATTACTAACGACAAAATATCATTCATAAGCCACGTAATACAAGTAGCAAACAACATGGTATGCAATAGAGAACTAGAAAACATACCCGGGATCCAGCCGCGAATATCAAACGTGCAATGCATGCAAAAATTTCTAAAAAAGAGTCTCTAATTCATATATTCACATAAGGCAAAACCTAAGCTAAGGTGTTGCACATGGGGTCGAAAAATCAATTAAAATCAATGAAGTAAATTAAACTAGAGAAGGGTTGAGAAATTATACCTCAAAGCGCTACAAAACAAAGGTTAGTACACATGCCTTTTACTAGATATAATATCAAAAAGTAATCAATCCTAAGTCATGTTCAATTAAATTCAGCTAAGTCCAACTTTATCCAAGAACTAGTTCTAACTATAAGCATCAATGTATATGAATGAATGATTATGAACAAGCATGAGATGAATTTATTCACCAATTTGGATCACTAAGCCTCTGGATTTAATCTAAATTATCATTATTCAAAACATGGTTTGAGTCCTAAGCCATTAAGAGACTATTTGAGTTGAATTACAGAGAGCAGATCAGACGTTCAAAAATAGGAAACAAATACTTTCAATTGTTGGATCTTAATGATTTTTTGATATGTTATGCCTCTGTGAGTCTAGTTTCTAACCCAAAAAGAAAATCGAGGTTTCAACGGTTAGATCTCCGGAAATACTGAAAATACTAGACCTCACTCAGGATTTTGCAACTCTCTGTCCAGAGATCTTGTATGATTTTCTAAAAATAGTAAAAAAATGAGAAACACTTGGATCTTTTTAGGGTACCTTCCTAACACATTAAGGTACTTATAAAAAAGTATTTGAGACTCCAAAAACTTTATTAAGGTTCTGATTTATTAATTTCAAAACGGACTTATTATTCTGAAAGTATTCTAGAACTCTGGACAGATTGTGATTAGCTCACAAAAACCATGATCAAACCCCTCTAATCACAAGATCTTGATAAAACAAAAATCACAGTGGTAAAATAATGTGTTATTGACACTTTCCCGTTGGTTTCACTTGATTTCAACTGTTAGATTTTGAACTAAAAATCTTTGATCAAAAACAGTTTGTGAACCCACTGTTTTCGTTTTGCTAGTTCAACTTTGTTGATTGGCCTCAACTATTAAAAACATGAAGTTGGGGCTCAAACCAAACTACTTCTTCTACCATTTGATTGTCATTGAAGACTAAGAGGCATATATGCTCATAGATTTTAATAAAGTATAGCATGGATTTCACAAGATCCAAAGAACAATGAACTTAAATCCATGGATAAAAGTTTGGATTCAAATCACTACTCCTATCACTTAATGGTCATTGGAGTTTTAAGACACCTTACACTTATGGATCTTGATGAAGTATTGAAATGAACTTCACAAAATCCTCAAATAAAGAACTCAAACCTATGGACCCAAGCTTGAATTCAACTTATCACTCCTACCATTTGATGGTCATTGGAGTTAGAGACATGCTCATATGTAGGTTTTAGACGAAGTATGAAAGAAACTTCTCAAAACTTAAGGGAAAGATTAGTCTAAGCCATGGGAGTAGACTTGAAATAACACATTTTCTCCTACCATTTGATGGGCATTAGAGACTAAATGAAGTTAAAATCTACTCAAACCTCATTGGAATATAGTAAGGATTCCATAAGATTTCTTAATGAAGAGGTTCAAGGCATGGATTAAGACTTGAATCTCACTAATTATATGTAAATTAAGACTATGATTCATTCTAATCTCCATATAGATCATAAGATCATAGGAAATTAAAGAATCAAACTCAAAGAGGTTCAATGAGATATGGAAGACCTCATGCACCTTTTGAATGAAATAGAAGTAAGGAAAATCAAAGATTACTTAGAAAAAAAACTAAGAATACAAACTCTTTAAAGTTAAATTTGTCTTAAATCCAAAGCATTAACTAGATCCAAATTGATGAAATGTCATGAGATTCAATCACAAGTTCTTGGTGGTGTGTGATGAAATGGGATAAGAAGAGAAGTTTTGAAAATGTGAAAAAGTTCCTAGAACTATGAACTTGTGATTGAATGGTCCTAATTCTATCAAAGATTAAGAGGTTACCTCTATGACCTCAAGTATTTCTTCAACTTCTTGTGAAGATCTCCCAAGATTTCCAAATTCTCTTCAAAGTTCTTCAAGTTCTTCAAGAAATTCTTCTTTTCTCTCTCTCTAAAAATCTATATTACTCTTTTGTATATGTATATCTTGATTTCCAAAATTCAAGTCCCCAAAATGGAAGAGAAGGTTTTGTTTATATAGGCCATTATCCCAGGGATAGATGGGTAAATTCGGGTGGAGACCCATGTGCAAGGTTTTCTTCTAGAACATGTGAGAAAATGCAGTCTGTTACAGCCAGCGGCACTCAACGGATGCCGGCGGCACTCGCTGAGTGCCGGGCGGCAAACAAAGAGTGCCGGCGCGGCAAACAAAGAGTGCCGGCGCGGCACTCAGTGAGTGCCGCCGCGTGTTCCGCGTGCCGGGGCTAACTGAATTTTGTCCCTCTTTTTTATTTTTCAAAAATATGTTGGTGTAAACCAAAATTTTTATTCTATGTATGTATATATTTGCATTAAGATCCCCTATGTGCATGGTATCAACCATGTGCATGGTATATTTTTGAATATACTATTTCTTTTTGTATTTTCTCTTCTTCAAAAATCTTTTCACTTATTTTGTCCTCCCTTTTTCTTCCAAGGAAACTCCCTCTTTCTCTCTCCTTTTTTTTTGTTTATTAATTCTCTTTTCTTTAAAAGAAAACGGATTCCTAGACTGGGTTTCTCACGCGTTCTTCGTCGTTTGGGTTTCCCCCCGAATGCCTGAATCCTCTCCCTTTATTATTATTATTTTTTAAAAGTTTTTTTTTCTTAAAGATCACCTTGAAGATTTTGAATTTCTTGGAAAATCTTCGAACGTCACGGACATCGTCATCATCGGTCTTTGAGAGGTAACCAATCCCTGGATTTGACGTTTGGTCAAAATTGGGGTGTCTACAGTTTGCCCGTCTTTGACAGAGCTCGTGAAGCAACGCGTACCACAAGCGAATGTCAAAGCCTGTGTGAAAGACAAGCCTTTTACCAAGTAGTCGAATCCAGGTAAAAACAAAAGTGCGTTGCAAAATCGGGTGCGCAGATAGCCAAATGCTGGTCGTGCCCAAAGGTAAGCTGTCTACGTATCCCAACGGGAATCAGACCAGGACGTAGTTCGGGCAAGGGACAATGATACATAAGCGCAGGTAGCCACATAGATGAATGCATCCTATCTTATCGTGATGCATATGCTAAACAAATAAATGTCTCGTGCTCCCAATCGTGATGATACTGAATCATGCTACTTCCCAGCACCAGAAATGCACCCTATATGTTGAATTATCCTATTGTGATATTATCACCAGCGTTGCATGCAATCTTCGTATATGCTTCGAGAATCGTCTGATTGGCTGAGATGCGTCTTGCGCCTTACACTCCATAGCCAAGTCAGGTAGCACGCTGGAAGACTAAGCCGCTCTACGCCTTACGCTCCATAATCTTCCAAAATCATCTGATCGACTAAGTCGAATCAGGTAGCACGCTGAAAGATTGAGCCGCTCTACGCCTTACGCTCCATAATCTTCCAAAATCATCTGATCGACTAAGTCGAATCAGGTAGCACGCTGAAAGATTGAGCCGCTCTACGCCTTACACTCCATAATCTTCCAAAAATCATCTTATAAGCGCAGATTTGTTTGCGAAAACCAAAGATGCAAATGTGTCATTCTTCTCTGCAAAGTCAAACTCGACTCTTATTTTCCCCTTTTGGAGTTACTCTCTTTTTCAAGGTTTATTTTTCAAATTTTCCTAGATCTGGAAGCACTCAAATGTGTATCCATTTCATTTCTGGGATTCGATGGTCCATCAGATTATCTTAACTTCTCAAATCAATTCATTCTTCTGAATTTAAGAGTTGATCAGACTCAAATCAGATCACGTTTTTCAAAATCGGAGTCATCCAAGCTTAGATCAGATTGTCTTTCGAAGAGTTAGAGCCAAAGCAAGCTCAAACCGCATCGACTCTTCAAAATTTGGAGTTGATTAGGTTCATACCAAATACTCTATTAAAAGGATCGGAGCCAATCAGGCTCGAACACATCATTTTTAAAAGAATTGGAGCCAATCAGGCTCAAACCAAATTATTTTTCAGAGAAACAGAGCTAATCCCGCTCATATCAAATCAATTTTCTAAAATTGGGAGTCAATTAGACTCCAATCAAATTCAATTTCAAAGAAATCCGGAGTCGATCAGACTCAATTTTCTTATTTTCCAAAATTGGGAGTAAATTTAGACTCCAATCAAATTCAATTTCAAAGAAATCCGGAGTCAATCAGACTCAATTTTCTTATTTTTCCAAAATTTAGACTCCAATCAAATTCAATTTCAGAGAAATCCGGAGTCGATCAGACTCAATTTTCTTATTTTTCCAAAATTGGGAGTCAATTTAGACTCCAATCAAATTCAATTTCAAAGAAATCCGGAGTTGAATAGACTCAATTTTCTTATTTTTCCAAAATTTGGAGTCAATTAAACTCCAATCAAATTCAATTTCAAAGAAACCCGGAGTCGAATAGACTCGATTTTCTTATTTTCCAAAATTTGGAGTCAATTAGACTCCAATCAAATTCAAATTCTGAGAAATCCGGAGTCGAATAGACTTAATCGGCTTTTTTATCGCAAACGGGGGTTCTTTGACAGAATTTTCAACAAGCAGGGGCTAATTTCACTTTCCTAAGGGCTTAATAACTTATTTTTCAAATCTCGGGGGTCCCTTTGAAACGAGGGAAAATTCTCAGGGACTTGGGAGCAAAATTTCGGGGATTCTTTTACAAATAGTGAAAATTAGGGAAAAAGGGCCATCCTGACAACGCGACGACACTCGGTGAAAAGGAACCGGCACTCACGGAGTGCCGGCCGGCAATCACCAAATGCCGGGCGGCATCCAGTGAATGCCGGCCCCCTTTTCACCGAGTGCCGGCCTGACTGGCAGTTCATAAAAATTGCTTGGCCTCTTCTTCTTTCTTTTCATTCTCTTCTTCTTCTTACTTCGGGTTTCCTCTCCACAACTTCATTCTCTTTTGATCTTCTCTTCAAGAATCACTCATAATCAAGGTAATTTCACATAAAGATTACATCTTTGCTTGATTTTATACTTGAAATCATAATTATCCTTATGGTTATTTACCTTCCTTTCCCAAAACTCTTATATGAAATTTTTTTTTCTTGTTTGTAGTTCTCCTCATGGCTAGTGGTTCAGGGTCTTATGGCCCTCCTAAGAAGAAATACAAACCCAATCCAGTCCACAGTTCATCAGTTTTACTTGCCGATCCCGGGGCACATCTCTCGGCACGGGCCTTCAATCGATTGGTATACTCCCAAACTTCCCTCTTTATGCTTATGATGAGATAATGCAATGTAGTGCTATGAATGATGAGCAATGTATGCATGAATGCCCTTCCCCCCTTTATGCTAATGTGATGCCATGTAGTATGATACACAATATATGCATGAATGTTCTTTGTGGCTCTTGTTTATTTAAATATGTTCCACCCCCCTTTTTTTTTGCACTATCCTTCCTTTGTCCGAATTGATTTTCTTGGGTAGAATGCCATGATTGGGGTTCAACGCTTGGTATTGTGCTTTTGCTTATTGCCTTTATTAACCTTCCATGCTTATGAATTCCAATGTTCTATTTATCCAACGCTAATGCGGAATTACATCAATCCCGTGAGGTGCTCGGGTAAACTATGAACCTGAAAATTTATTGTTGCATAACCCAAAGCTTCACCCTCTTTTTTGAATCGAAGAGTCACTCAAACCCAAAAGAATTTCTTTTCGAGTTGCTTAGACAAAAAGGGTTTTTCTTTTTCTTTTTTTTTTTTTTTTTTTTCAAACGGGTTATTTGGACTCCAGAGAGTTTTCTCAAAACAATGAGTCGCTTAGACTCGAGAATCTTTTTATTTTCGAATCATCGAGTCGCTTAGACTCCAAAGAATTTTTTTCTTTTTCAAAACAAATGAGTCGCTTAGACTCGAGAATCTTTTATTTTCAAACAAACGAGTCGCTTAGATTCCAAAGAAATTTTTTTTTCAAAACAAATGAGTCGCTTAGACTCGAGAATCCTTTATTTTCAAACAAACGAGTCGCTTAGACTCCAAAGAATTTTTTTCCTTTTTCAAAACAAATGAGACGCTTAGACTCGAGAATCTTTTATTTTCAAACAAACGAGTCGCTTAGATTCCAAAGAATTTTTTTCAAAACAAATGAGTCGCTAGACTCGAGAATCCTTTATTTTCAAACAAACGAGTCGCTTAGACTCCAAGGAATTTTTTTCCTTTTTCAAAACAAATGAGTCGTTTAGACTCGAGAATCTTTTATTTTCAAACAAACGAGTCGCTTGGACTCCAAAGAATTATTTTATCTTTTTCAAAACAAATGAGTCGCTTAGACTCGAGAATCTTTTATTTTCAAACAAACGAGTCGTTTGGACTCCAAAGAATTATTTTTTCTTTTTCAAAACAAGTGAGTCGCTTAGACTCGGGAATCTTTTATTTTCAAACAATCGAGTCATTTGGATTCGAGAGTTCTTTTCCTTACTCAATACTAAAAAATAAAAAAGAAAGCATTTATTATCTCTGACTCCCTTTTTTTTTTTTTTGCAGATTCCAGAATTTGTTCTCAAGGGTCATGGGAGCATGGCCCATGGCCGAAGGTGGTATGTGGAGCTCTCTGATGATGTGGGAACCTTGGTCAACAATGCTAGATTTGGGCTCTTTGCGTTGCTTCTGGAGAAGAGTACGAATGACCGGACCCACATTCAAGCCTTGGCGGAGAGGTGGTGGGACACGACGAACACCTTCCACATGCCTTTCGGGGAGATGACGATGACTCCCTTAGACTTCGCCATGATCACTGGCGTCCCATTTGATGGCCTCCCTATTGCTCGTTATGACGATCTTCAGAACCGTCATGAAGAAATTATCGACTTGCTTGGGGCTCATCCAGGGGATTTTATAGTGCTGGCAAAATGGTTCTTGGATACTTTCAAAGGTCAGGCTTTTACGGACGATCAAATGGCCAGGGCTTTCATCATGTATGTGTTGGGTTGCTCGCTGATGAGCACAAAGGGTGACACAATCAATCTTGGGTATTTGGCTTCTCTCACAGACGTCGGTCGCATCTCCCAATACAACTGGGGAGGGGCAGGGTTGGCCACTCTCTACAATCACATGAGTGAGGTCTCCAGGGGAAATTCCCCTCCACGGGCGGGTACTGGAGAGCTTGGGAGGTAAAGCTTCAACTTTATTATTTGTTCATTCATTCATGTCATCCTCATTCATTTTATTTTTATTGCATTCATTTCCTCCAATTTCGAAAACTGAATTTGCCTCTTTATTTTGCCTTGCAGATATGGTCTCATGAATACCTCCGGATGAGAGCTCCCAGTACCCGGGACAGCGAGGCTGCTATCATGCCTCAGGGCTTGAAGTGGAGGAAGGAAGCAACGGGCCAAAAAGTCGGGGCTCATGATTTTGTTGGTTACCGGAACCTTCTCATTAATTTGCGTGAGATTCATGTGATATGGAACCCGTGGGCGGCGGCCCTCCCAGAGGCAGGTGAAGCGATTCAGGCGGCGGTGGCCTATTCTAGATTGAGGGTTCTGATGGTGGGTGAAGCGTGCCGGGAGTGGTACCTTGGTGAGAGGGTGACTAGGCAGTCTCTCGCTGCCCCAAACTTTTATGTGTCGTGGGCCCCTCCAGCTACTATGAGGAGCACAGAGACCCTGGATCACGACGACCTGGTGGCTGCTCTAGACGGGGAGAACATTGCAAACCTTCTGGACGGCCCAGACGGTTATGCGGCCTTTAGATTGAATTCTCTTATGCACAATTTTCCCCTTATGGATGTCGTCCGGGTAACAAACCTTATTCACATATGTATATTTTTTATTTCTGCTTTCTATTCCTTTTCAATCATTCAAGTCAAAAACTCTTACTTGCAGCCTGTTCCTGGGGTCGCTGAACCCCCAGCCCTTCTGCAGTGGAATTGGAGCGTTCCCATGGTCGACATGGGTCAAGAGACCATGTATCAGCTGACCCCTTATACTCAAAATATTCCGACTATCCCTCTGCAATACGATACAGTCCCCCGGGATTATGCTGAAGAGGGTCTGTCCTATGCGCACACCGTCCAGCACTGGATTCATGGGCGTGAATGGAGGGTAAATTCCTCTTTTGTTTGAAACAAAATTCTTTATTATTATTGTTATCATCATTTTTTTTTTTTTTTTAACTTCAAAAGATTTTCTTATTTATTTTCAAAAAATAATTCAAATGATCACATTTATTCTAATAACTGCATTCTAATTCTCTCTTTCTTTCTTTTTCTCAGGCTGATGGAGCAAGGACCAATGCCGATCTTCAGGCTAGAGCTATGGTATTACACTCCCTTTCTTCTTTCCCCTTCTCCTCTCTCTTTTCTTAATTGCATTACTCATTTCGCTTGTTCTTTCTTACAGGAAGCTGATATGGCGGCTCTGAGGAGACAAATCTAGGAGTTCCAATTGAGCCAGGGCGGCGGCTACCAGGGAGGTGCTGGTGGTAGTGGCCAAGGCGGCGGCTACCAAGGAGGTGATGGAGATGGAGGAGATGGCGGAGATGGAGGCGATGGCGGAGATGGAGGCGATGGAGGAGCTGGGAGAGGTCAGACAGCTCAGCAAACGCCCAGAAGGAATCCTCGTCGTAGACGAAGATAGCTTATCTCCTTTATGTTATGTTATGTCCCTGCGAGGACAAAGAATTTCGAATTCTCTTTTTTAAATTATTTAAGCGAATTAGCAATACTCATGCATGGTGGCCTGCGTGCCCATTTTGAATTTGTTTATATTCATGCTTGATTGCTTCCCCGGCTTAGTTCTTGAACCTTATTCCCTTTGCTTATTTAGATCATGAATACCCTTTCTTGGCTTTATTTTGATGAGTGGTGCAAACAATGGTGCTAGAATGATGATTGGCAGCATTTTTTATTCAAATTTCGTGCAGGTTTGGGCTGATTAAAGTTACAAAATGACCCACGTGCCTTTTAAACCTGGGCCGGCACTCAGTGAAGCTTGGCGGCACTCAGTGAATGCCGTGCGGCATTCAGTAACTGCCGGCCGGCACTCAGTGAGTGCCGCCGCTTTACATTGAGTGCCGGTCCGGCCCCTTTTTCTATATAAGCTGCCATTTACCCATTCCTAGGTTTATTCGGGATTTCTAGAGCCATTTTACCTTCTTTGCATTCAGACTTTTCCTTTTATATCCTCCTCTTTTCTTCATGGCCCCTATTAGTTCCGACATCCTATACCCATGGATGGATTCCCTTTTCGGCATCGACCGACTCAACCTTGAATCCCACAGACTGACGGACCTTTTCGTATTTTGCCACACAGCTCTGGATGAGGACTTGCTTCGAGCAGCTATCATGTGTTGGGACCCTTCTCTTCACGTCTTTCGGTTTGGTCACGAGGAGGTCTGTCCTCTCTTTGAGGAGTTTAGCGCCATCCTTCACACCGATCCGTATGCCGATTTGATCATTCCACAGATCCAGGCAGAATATATTCAGGATTTATCAGCCCTTCTTGGCATTTCTCGGGGCGCCGCCAGCTCCTTTGTTCATGATCATCATATTGATTTCGACTGCCTCTCCTCCACTTATGCACCCATTGGTGATCCTGACGATAGGAGGTATCAGGTCATCAGGCGGAATGCCCTTTCTCTGGCGAGGCTTTCACACTTCTTATTTCAGTCTTCCACTGATATCCTGATTCCGATCGTATGTGGCCTCCGAGAAATGCGGAGCGCTGTTATGCTCATTCTGGGGGAGACTTTGCTAGGCCTGGATCATGCACATACCGCGGGATCGATGCTGCTTTCGGGGTCACCCCACGTTTTACAGACTTGGCTCTTCGAGCGCTTGGGCTTCTTTACTCACCTTCCCCTCGGGAGACTGCTCCCTTATGATCGCATGGGCGTCCATTACCCCTCCCGCATAGTTACTAGCTGGCTTGCTTGGTTTCGAGGCTTGAGTTACGAGGACATCTGCTGGATATGCCCTCGATGGTCTTATTGCTCTGTCGCGGTACGACTTCCTGGGCGCCCCGGGATTTGGTTGACTGGTCTGCGAGTTACCACCTTTTACATTCCCAGCCGGGTAGCCCGCCAGTTTGGCTTGCTCCAGGATGTCCCCGATGTTATTACTGCTGATTTCTCGAGGAGCTCTGCCCTACGTCCTTTGACCGTGAGGATATTCGCAGAGGCTTGGCATGATAGGGTATCGGCTCCCTTTCGGAGGATTCCAGCTTCAGTTGTTTCGACCGCAGAGTATTTGCTTGAGATTCAGTCTTTGGTCAGGGGGTAGCTTCCAGATAGACACAGTAAAAAGGAACGAAGCAAGATTTTAAAAGTTTTGACAAATTCTGCTTAACTTTTGCTAGGTTTATTTTCTGTGATGCATTTCTTATTTTTTTTTTTTTTTTTTTTTTGTATTTCGAAAATGCCCTGATCATGAAGAATCAAAGTTAGCACTTCTTTAATTTCTTTGGGTTATGAACAGTTTTCCCCTCAATGTCTCCTTCAGCTTTTATTACTCTTTCATGAGTCTTGCTTAGTTTTAATCCCTCTATATAATGAATTCTTGCTTGTTTTCACATGATGCACATTTTGATAGCCAGTAGATCCAGAAATGGGTTTAAGCTTTGTCTGGGTTCATCGGTTCTAGCAAACGAAGTTTGCCCCCGGTTTCGGGATTTAGATGTGGTTCTCGGGCAAACGCAAGTTTGCCCCTAGTTTGGTATGGTGAAACTTGGGACTCTTAAACTTGTTTGGGCTTTGGACCGAGGGCCTTGTGGGCCCGCCTACTTATCCCCGAACGGGTATCAGGTCTGCAGTAGTTCAGCTAAGGCTAGAAAGAACACACATACATCTTTTTTTGTTATTTTGTGACCAAACCGAGCGGGTTGCCTACGTATCCCCTATCGGGAATCAGGTCAATCGTAGTTCATCAATTCTGGAGGTTTTGAAAGACAAGGTTTCAAGCAAAGTACTTTTTGAGGCGATCGAGGTTGATTGGTTGCTTAAACTCAACTCCATCTAGGTCCATGAGATAGGCAGCTCCCCCGGAGAGGAGTGTCTTGATGATATATGGTCTGACCCAGTTGGGTTTGAATTTTCCTCGTGGGTCATAAACAGGCGCTTTAAGTTCTTTGAGGACCAGGTCGCCCTCAGCAAGCTTCCTTGGGCGAACCTTTTTGTTGAAAGCACGAGCTATCCTTTTCTGATATCCCCGAGTATGGTTTACAGCAGCCAATCTCTTTTCATCGAATAACATCAATTCCTCATATCTCCCCCGCAACCATTCTAGTTCAGTTACCTCACATTCTGCCAGAACTCTTAGAGATGGTATTTCGACTTCTACTGGCAAAACAGCCTCCATCCCGTAGACCAATGAGTATGGTGTAGCCCCGGTTGAGGTTCTTACGGAAGTTCGATATCCCCACAAAGAGAAAGGTAATTTTTCATGCTAATCCCTATATGTATCCGTCATTTTCCCCAGAATGGCTCTTACATTTTTGTTTGCTGCCTCTACTGCTCCATTTGTTTGTGGTCTGTATGGTGAGGACTGGTGGTGGGTGATCCTATACTTCTCTAGGAATGGAATAACCTCTCCCTGAAAATGACTCCCGTGGTCAGAAATAAGCTCATTTGGTACCCCGTATCTGCAGATTATATTCTTCTGGATAAAATTCACCACATCTTTTGCCTTCAAAGTTGCGTATGATGCCGCTTCTACCCATTTGGTAAAATAGTCTATTGCCACAATTATGTACCGGTGCCCATTTGAAGCTTTCAGAATTACTTCTCCGATGATATCAATACCCCTCACAGAGAATGGCCAAGGGGTGGTCATACTATAGAGCTGGGACGGTGGGGTATGCATTAAATTTGCATGAACCTGACATTTATGGCATCTCCTAACATACTCACATCAATCCTTATCTAGAGTCGTCCAATAGTATCCTTGCCGAATTATCTTTTTTGCCAACATGTGTCCGTTCATGTGGGGCCCACAGACTCCTTCATGTACTTCTTCCATCATTTTCCTGGCTTCCCTTCCATATAGACATTCTAAATTATAACCTGTGTAGGACTTCTTCCACAACTTTCCCGCATAGATTACAAATTGGGCTGAAAATCTACGAATTGCTTTCTTATCCTTCTCTGAAGCTCCTCCGGGATATTCTCCTTTTTCAACAAAGTTCCAAACATCTATATACCATGGTATCTCAACCTCTCTCTCTTCTTCAATGGCTGCGATTGTTTCATACGAAGGTCGGGTTCTCTCTTCTATAGACAAAGGAATCATGGAGACTCCTACAGAAATTTGGATCATTGAGGCTAAGGTTGCTAAGGAATCTGCCAATTGGTTCTCCTCACGGGGAAGGTAATAGAACGAAATTCTTTTGAATTGCACCTTCAGGCTCTCTAGGTATTCATGGTAAGGTCTCAATTTCTCATGCTTTATTCTCCAGTCACCCCTCACTTGTGATATTATCATATTAGAGTCCCCGAAAACATCGATCTTTTCCACTCCCAAAGCCAAGGCTGCTTCTATCCCAATTATACAGGCTTCATACTATGTCGTGTTATTAGTCGAATTATACTTGAGCTTAATGGCCAAAGGAGTGGGGGGCCCGCTAGGTGATATGAGGATAATCCCTACCCCGTATCCTATTTGGTTAGCCGTTCCATCGAAGTACATTTTCCAAAAGCTCTCTTTTACTTCCATTACTCCTTCATCCGGAAACTTAAATTCTCCCCTTTCTTCGGATTCTATGGCGAGGTCAGCTAAATACTCGGCAACGGCTCTCCCTTTGACAGATTTGGAAGTGATATATCTAATATCGAATTCAGTTAGCATCATGGTCCAACGGGATATCCTACTGGTCAGGGCAGGTTTTTCAAAAAGGTATTTGAGTGGGTCCTTTCGGGATATCAGGGTGATAGGGAAGGCTAGCATGTAATGCCTAAGGCGACGGGTACACCAAACTAGGGCCCAACAAGCTTTCTCCAACGGTGAATAGTTCAACTCATACCCAGTCATCCTCTTACTCAGGTAGTATATGGCTTTTTCCACACGCCCCTCTTCCTCTTCTTGGGCCAGCATACACCCCATTGAGTTCTCAGTTACGGATAGGTATAGCAATAGAGGTTTCCCGGGCTTAGGAGGTGATAGGACAGGTGGGTTTTGAAGGTAGGTTTTGATCTTTTCAAAGGCTTTTTGGCACTGGTTATCCCATTCAAACTTTTCCCCTTTTCTTAATAATTTGAACAACGGGTCACAGGTCATAGTGAGTTTGGATATGAAGCGGCTGATGAACTGTATTCTTCCTAAGAATCCTCTCAACTCCTTTTCGTTCTTTGGCGGCGGCATTTCGGTTATAGCTTGAATTTTGGTGGGGTCTACCTCAATTCCTCTCTGGGTGATCAGAAATCCTAGTAGTTTCCTAGTGGTAACCCCAAAGGCGCATTTTTGTGGATTTAGCCTCTTCCCGAACTTTCTCAGCCTTTCAAAAAAATTTCTTAATGCCTCCAAATGCCCTCTTCTTTCCTTAGACTTTACTATCATGTCATCCACATATACTTCTACTTCTTTATGAATCATATCATATAATAACGTGGTGGCAGCTCTCTGGTAGGTTACACCTGCATTCTCTCTATCCTTTGGTGCCATTAAGATCTGGTTGTACCCTGAAAACCCATCCATGGAAGACAGAAGTTCATGCCCTGCGGTATTATCTACTAATACGTCGATGTGGGGTAAAGGGAAATCATCCTTAGGGCTAGCTTTGTTCAAATCTCAGAAATCTACACAAACCCTAACACGACCATCCTTTTTAGGAACTGGTACAATATTGGCAATCCAATCAGGATACTCGGTTATAATCAAGAATCCAGCCTTTAGTTGCTTTTCAACCTCCTCTTTCACTTTAAGCGCCCATTCAGGCCTCATTCGCCTCAATTTTTGTTTCACAGGTTTTGAATTTGGGAAAAGGGGAATATGGTGTTGGATAATTTCTGGATCAATTCCTGGCATATCATCATAGGACCATGCAAAGACATCTTTGAATTCTTTTAATAGATTGATTAATTCTTCGCTTTCCTCATTGTTAAGTGTGGAGCCAATAGAAACATTTTGTGGATTATCTTCATTTCCCAGATTAATGGTCAAAGTGCTTTCCATGATTTTGCATGCAGGTTCATTTTCTTTTTCAATTAATCTTTGGAATTCATGAGGTATTTCATCATATTCATCACATGCATCACAGTTGTTATTATGCGCAGTCAAGTAAGCAGAATTAGTCACATTCTCATTAACTTTTTTCGGAGCAATTACAACAGACATAGAAATGGAAAGACGCCTCATTTGGGCCAATACAGACTCTGGGTGAGGGGGATACCTATCACTAGACTCAAAGACCCACTCTTTCTTGCTTTCCCCTCCTATATCAGCGATGAAATGATCTTCCCATTCCTCTTCCTGAGTAATATCTTCTATTTCCACTTCCTCTGGTTCCCCTTTGTACTTTGGTTTCTCCCTTTCTTTATTCTCCTTGCTGTCTTCTTCATCCCGGCTTTTCTCACCTTCATTCTTAATCTCTACAGAGTTTACCTTTTCAGTTTCCTCGCTCCTTTCCTCTAGCAGGTTCTTCATTGCCGAGCCATCCAGAGTACACACCCAGTCTTGAATAATGGCAGTTTTTGCAGGCTGTTGAAGATAAGGGTCCTCATAATCACAGAAGTCATGCGCAAAGAAGATCTCGAATCCCGGCTTCATACGCTTCTCTGCTTCTTCCAACCAAGGCTCTGGAAAACCACAAAACGGAAAATCTTCCCCCTGCTTGACGAAGTACCCATTAAGAGTTTTCAGGTATGGTTCCATCGGTGCATCTGTTGCTTTCTTCTTCTTCTTCAACTCTTCCTTGGTTGGCGAGTATCCTAGCCCATGGGTGTGGGTTTGTGTAACGATATTTGGGAATTCTGACAATCCTTGGTGTTTCTTACCTAAACCCATCCCTGGGAAGAACCCCATTTTTCTCATGATTCCAGCCACCAATGGACTGGCGTATTGATCAAAATACAGTGGTAAAAATTCCTTCGGCTTTCCTTCTTCTATGACGTTAATGAACTCAAACCCACCCAAACTTGCTTCACCTTCTTGTATCTGTACTTCTAAAATTGGAGCACTTGATGAGGCCCCAGATGCATTTATCCAGCTATCCCCCAGAAGATCGCATACCTTGTTTTTCCAAATGTACTTAACTTTCTGATCGATGGTTGATGGAATGGCACCCAAACTATCAAGCCACGGCCTTCCAAAAGCAGGTTAAACGATGCAGGAATGTCAATGATTTGGAATTCTGTTTCCCTTTCACCAGTTCCGACAGAGAGATTCAGAAAGATGATCCCCATCAATGCCCGTAGAGTATTATCATAAGCCCTCACCCTTTGTTTTGATGGTATAAATGTAGATTCATCGAGCCCCATCCTTTTAGCTGTTCGAAAAGGGCATACATTTAATGCTGACCCATTGTCGACGAGGCAAGCAGGTAGAGAATTTCCTAGGCACTCAACGGTGATGTGCAACGGCTTATTGAAAACAGGTCCCCCAGGAGGTAAGTTGGCTTCAGAGAATGATATAGCAAGGGTTGGACTTCTGCCGATCATGCCGACGAGATCTTCCGGAGTAACATCGATGGAGACGTCCGACTGATTGAGAGCGTCAAGGACTGCTTGCCTATGACGCTTGGAAGCAATTAGCAACCCCCAAATAGTGATATTTGCCTGTGTCTTCTTCATCTGTCTTAAGACTCTGTCCTCCTCTTCTTCCTCATTCAGTTTCCCTTTCCCTTTATTCATTTCCTATCCTGGGTGATCCTCCTCAAGTTCGTGTGGTTTAAAATGCCTCCCAGATTATGTGAGGTGACTGATACCTTCTTTGACCCAAAGTCCATCCTGTGCTTCAACAATTTTCAAACCTTCCTCCTCACTTTCATACCAAAGGTCCTCCTTAACTTTATTGGGATCCTGAATATCATCCCCTTTGTACCAAAGTGAATTGTCAGCTTCAGGTGCCCACCAATCTGCGTCAACAGTCCCTTTTATTTCCTTCCCTTTGCCTTCATCTACCAACCCTTTTAGAGTGCAGATTTACGGATCCTCCAACATCTGATAAGCTTTTCTCGAACTCCCCAATTTAGTGATCAATGCTGATGGATCAAAAGAGTTCTCCCCATTTCCCAAGTAGTAAATTCTGGGTGGTGGCACGGCATGATGATCAGGTAGTGGATTTCTGGTAACATTCGGCGGGTTGGTGGGTGGTTCAGATATTATTTTCTTGTCAATCAAATCTTGAATCTCATGCCTTAGTCTTAAACACCGGTCAGTTGAGTGCCCCTGCTCTTGATGGAACTTGCAATATAAATCAGATTTGAAATTTGGAGGTGGTGGATTTGGTCTGGGTCGCGGCTCCAGTAGGCGAAGATGTCCTTTTGCCACCAGCCTATCGAGAGCCGTAGATAAGGATACTCCCAACTCTGAAAACCTCCTTAAAGGCTTATCCCCTCCCCTCTTTGGGTAACTTCTGGTTATATCAAACTTTTTCTCGGGTTCGCTCAGTGCGTTCACATCCGTAGATCCTGAATGACCTCCCGAATGTCCTCCTCCTGCTCCATAGTTCGGCCGTCTGTACCTGTTCACTGACTCCTCTTTTTTGATGACCCCTTCCTGTATCACATCTTCGATTCTGGTTCCTACATCAAACACCTCGACGAAGGTATTGAGGGATTGGAACCTCATCTTCTCCTGATAGACGGGTTAGAGGTTCTTCATCAGCATTCGGATTTGCTCTTTTTCAGTCGGCCTTTGTATCATCTTAGCAGCCTTTCCCCTCCATCGGCTTAGAAATTCAGCAAAAGATTCTTTGTTCCCCTGTCGGGTAGTCTCCAAATCCCTGATAGTAACATCCAGATCTTGGTTGTATTCGTATTGGGCCACAAACGCTTTTACCACTTCTTCCCAATTTCTAGTCTTCCCTGTGTCCAGAGTGAGATACCAAGACAAAGCAGCCCCAGTTAACGTCTGTTGAAACAAGACTGCCATCATGACCGTGCTTAGACCGCTAGGCTGAAATGCCCCTATACACATTCTAATGTGGCTACGAGGGTTCCCTGTTCCATCAAACTTATCGAATACAGGCATTTTGAATCCTGCGGGCAATACCTCACAAACCCCCTCATACAACCCTTCTAACTCCAACAAATAGGTGTCAACTCCATGGGCCTTTCGGAACACCCTTTCCAACTTCTCCATTTTCTCAGTCATCAGCTTGTCTTTCTCAGCCCTTTCCTTTTCTAGTTTCTCCCTTGCTTCAATCCCTTCTGTTTCATCAAACCAATCTTCATCCCTGTGAGGAGGATCATTGCCTGGCTGCTGTCGTGCTAGTGCTTCTATCATGGTCATCATTCTGGTCATTTGACCCGCTTGCTGTTCCACCATTGTCCTTAATTCTGTCATTTCCCTCGCATTTGCCTCTTGTGCCATCTCTTTTCTCACTAGTCTTGCAATAGAATCTCTGTACCAGGCTATGCTCGTAGTTGATTCTATCTTTTTACCTACAACCATATTTGTTTCAATTATTTTAACAACTTTTTCTCCCTTTTTACCATTATTTCTTTCACTTTTATTATTGATTTATATGCTTTCATGAATGATTCATATGCTATACGGATGCAAATGCATGTGTGTGTGTGTGCCTATTCTATATGCCAAATAAAATAAAATTCTAATCCTAACACATAAACACATAAGCACATAAAATCCTCATCCGTGTTGAGTGTGCTAATTTCTCCTTTCATTGTGATCCTTTTTACCCCTTCAAGGTTTTCAAATTTAGAATTTTTGAAATCCATTTAACAAGTATTTCCCCTAGATGATGGGATCTTTTCAAAATTCCTTAAGAAGCTTTCCTTTGAAAACAACAAAATTTCTAAACAAAAGATGATTGGGTTGAAACTTTGCTTTTGAAATTTATTTGAAAATGATTTCTTTAATCGCAGAGATTTCTTGGATTATATTCCTTAACAAAAAGGTGATTAGGTCCAAATTTTGCTTTGAAAAAAGCATTCCTTTAGTTGGTAAAACTTTTCAAACTCTTTCAAGAATTTTGGGTTCCAAGAATTTTAGGTTCTTCCTTCAAATATGGTTGATTTGAAATTTTAATCCAAAAGTGAACTCCAAAAAATTTTTGAAAGAGCGATTGAATGCCTTGGAATAAAGATACCAAAAATCTATTTGCTTCCAAAAACGTATTTAAAATTCTTTGGGTAGGAGGATCACATGATCGGATTGTTGTCATACTCTTCATGAATTCGGATGCATACAAGGTCAATGATGCTTAGCTTAGCAAGATGTAAGAGATGTAATCACATAATCAAGATCTAGCATGTTCCCAAATGTCGTGGGACATGAGAAGGAATTGCTAAAAGGTGATTAAAGGGTTGCACATCTTTTATCAAGCAAGCATCGTCATCATCTCAAATAATCCCTTTCGGGCGTACAAAACTCCCTAGCACATAAATCCTAATCAAGAATTGATTCCCTAGTTTTGAAAGGTTCTATAGAAGCTATCATGCGTAGGCCGGGTTTTGGTCAAATAAGGGACCCTTGACACACACCCGATAGGATGCTTCATATACCAACACATGGTACGAGATCAAGGGTGATCACACGGCCCCATGATGGCTTGACCGACCGGGTTGCCCCGAGCCTCCAAGGTCATAGTTCCATGCAATCGACAGGCGAAACATGCAAGTGCAATGCAACGGGCACACAAAAATTAATTAATTCGATTAGAAAGGATGCTTTCAAGTCTAATCCTCGAGTGAACCCAAAATCAGAAATTCTGGTCTGCGAAACCAGAGATTCTGGGTTCGATCCCCAGCAGAGTCGCCAGATTGTGGATATCGCAGGTTTTCAAATTTTACCCACTTAATTCAAATATTTTTCAAATTCAAAGAGTCGCCACTTAATTTTTAAAAAGGAAAAATTAAGAAATCATTTAAAAGAAAACTGATCTTTTGCGAAACCAAAGATAAACTGGGTCCGGGGATTATGGAATGAAAGGGGAAGGAGCCCGGCGGGCTAAAACACCCCCTTTCATCTTATCTCACGATAGGCCTCTACTCAACATCCTTTTTAATCAAATTATTAATCTAAGCATGCCCTCAATTAATACATATATACATATACATCACACAAGCATGTTGGAAATGGTGTAAAATTGCTAACGGCAAAATATCATTCATAAGCCACGTAATACAAGTAGCAAACAACATGGTATGCAATAGAGAACTAAAAAACATACCCGGGATCCAGCCGCGAATATCAAACGTGCAATGCATGCAAAAATTTCTAAAAAAGAGTCTCTAATTCATATATTCACATAAGGCAAAACCTAAGCTAAGGTGTCGCACATGGGGTCGAAAAATCAATTAAAATCAATGAAGTAAATTAAACTAGAGAAGGGTTGAGAAATTGTACCTCAAAGCGCTACAAAACAAAGGTTAGTACACATGCCTTTTACTAGATATAATATCAAAAAGTAATCAATCCTAAGTCATGTTCAATTAAATTCAGCTAAGTCCAACTTTATCCAAGAACTAGTTCTAACTATAAGCATCAATGTATATGAATGAATGATTATGAACAAGCATGAGATATGAATTTATTCACCAATTTGGATCACTAAGCCTCTGGATTTAATCTAAATTATCATTATTCAAAACATGGTTTGAGTCCTAAGCCATTAAGAGACTATTTGAGTTGGAATAAATAAGATTAGACAAAAAATAGTAGCAGTTTTTTTTATGAATTACAGAGAGCAGATCAGACGTTCAAAAATAGGAAACAAATACTTTCAATTATTGGATCTTAATGCTTTTTTGATATGTTATGCCTCTGTGAGTCTAGTTTCAAACCCAAAAAGAAAATCGAGGTTTCAACGGTTAGATCTCCGGGAATACTGAAAATACTAGACCTCACTCAGGATTTTGCAACTCTCTGTCCAGAGATCTTGTATGATTTTCTAAAAATAGTAAAAAAAATGAGAAACACTTGGATCTTTTTAGGGTACCTTCCTAACACATTAAGGTACTTATAAAAAATTATTTGAGACCCCAAAAACGTTATTAAGGTTCTGATTTATTAATTTCAAAACGGACTTATTATTCTGAAAGTATTCTAGAACTCTGGACAGATTGTGATTAGCTCACAAAAACCATGATCAAACCCCTCTAATCACAAGATCTTGATAAAACAAAAATCACAGTGGTAAAACAATGTGTTATTGACACTTTTCCGTTGGTTTCACTTGGTTTCAACGGTTAGATTTTGAACTAAAAATCTTTGATCAAAAACAGTTTGTGAACCCACTGTTTTCGTTTTGCTAGTTCAACTTTGTTGATTGGCCTCAACTATTAAAAACATGAAGTTGGGGCTCAAACCAAACTACTTCTTCTACCATTTGATGGTCATTGAAGACTAAGAGGCATATATGCTCATAGATTTTAATAAAGTATAGCATGGATTTCACAAGATCCAAAGAACAATGAACTTAAATCCATGGATAAAAGTTTGGATTCAAATCACTACTCATATCACTTAATGGTCATTGGAGTTTTAAGACACCTTACACTTATGGATCTTGATGAAGTATTGAAATGAACTTCACAAAATCCTCAAATAAAGAACTCAAACCTATGGACCCAAGCTCGAATTCAACTTATCACTCCTACCATTTGATGGTCATTGGAGTTAGAGACATGCTCATATGTAGGTTTTAAACGAAGTATGAAAGAAACTTCTCAAAACCTATGGGAAAGATTAGTCTAAGCCATGGGAGTAGACTTGAACTAACACATTTTCTCCTACCATTTGATGGTCATTGGAGACTAAATGAAGTTAAAATCTACTCAAACCTCATTGGAATATAGTAAGGATTCCATAAGATTTCTTAATGAAGAGGTTCAAGTCATGGATTAAGACTTGAATCTCACTAATTATATGTAAATTAAGACTATGATTCATTCTAATCTCCATATAGATCATAAGATCATAGGAAATTAAGGAATCAAACTCAAAGAGGTTCAATGAGATATGGAAGACCTCATGCACCTTTTGAATGAAATAGAAGTAAGGAAAATCAAAGATTACTTAGAAAAAAAACTAAGAATGCAAACTCTTCAAAGTTAAATTTGTCTTAAATCCAAAGCATTAACTAGATCCAAATTGATGAAATGTCATGAGATTCAATCACAAGTTCTTGGTGGTGTGTGATGAAATGGGATAAGAAGAGAGGTTTTGAAAATGTGAAAAAGTTCCTAGAACTATGAACTTGTGATTGAATGGTCCTAATTCTATCAAAGATTAAGAGGTTACCTCTATGACCTCAAGCATTTCTTCAACTTCTTGTGAAGATCTCCCAAGATTTCCAAATTCTCTTCAAAGTTCTTCAAGTTCTTCAAGAAATTCTTCTTTTCTCTTTCTCTAAAAATCTATATTACTCTTGTGTATATGTATATCTTGATTTCCAAAATTCAAGTCCCCAAAATGGAAGAGAAGGTTTTGTTTATATAGGCCATTATCCCAGGGATAGATGGGTAAATTCGGGTGGAGACCCATGTGCAAGGTTTTCTTCTAGAACATGTAAGAAAATGCAGTCTGTTACAGCCAGCGGCACTCAACGGATGCCGGCGGAACTCACTGAGTGCCGGGCAGCACTCTCTGAGTGCCGGGCGGCAAACAGAGAGTGCCGGCGCGGCACTCAGTGAGTGCCGCCGCGTTTTCCGCGTGCCGGGGCTAACTGAATTTTGTCCCTCTTTTTGATTTTTCAAAAATATGTTGGTGTAAACCAAAATTTTTATTCTATGTATGTATATATTTGCATTAAGATCCCCCATGTGCATGGTATCAACCATGTGCATGGTATATTTTTGAATATACTATTTCTTTTGTATTTTCTCTTCTTCAAAAATCTTTTCATTTATTTTGTCCTCCCTTTTTCTTCCAAGGAAACTCCCTCTTTCTCTCTCCTTTTTTTTTGTTTATTAATTCTCTTTTCTTTAAAAGAAAACGGATTCCCAGACTGGGTTTCTCACGCGTTCTTCGTCGTTCGGGTTTCCCCCCGAATGCCTGAATCCTCTCCCTTTATTATTATTATTTTTTTTTAAAAAAATTTTCTTAAAGATCACCTTGAAGATTTTGAATTTCTTGAAAAATCCTCGAACGTCACGGACATCGTCATCATCGGTCTTTGAGAGGTAACCAAACCCTGGATTTGACGTTTGGTCAAAATTGGGGTGTCTACAGCGTTCGATCGATTAAGAACAGTTCAATCGCTTGGACAAGGGGACACATCATGATTTCAGGTCGGCAGAGGTTCGATCGCTCGAAGTGGGCTCAATCGATCGAAGTATGAAACTCTTCGATCGCTCGAAACTTGTTCGATCGCTCGAAGCTGAAAATGCAGGGAAGGTAAAGACAAGCACACTGAACCTTATTAAAAGCAAAAGAAATCAAAATACAAATAAAATATAAGAAAAATACAGGGTATTACATAGTGCACATGGTTCAATCCTGCCAATAGTGAGGTTATTTCTTGGTCACATTTCTTGTTTTGTTTATTCCTTTCCATTAGTTCTTTCATTTTTTTTATTTAATTTCTTCCTTTCCTTTTGTTCTCTTTTGGTTTCCTTTATCAGGGTTGGCACTATGAATCAAATGTTACCACCGCTGCTCCTTCCGCATTAGTTGTTCCATAGATTTGGACCATACATAAGGTCCCCGGGTACTCTGCAGCAAGAGGAAAGTCCGTTGCGAACTTGCACTCCGTTATCGCTGTCTCCATCCGGATCACCTCCTGCATGTGCGATCAATTCCTTGGAGAGTTCAGACTTGCTCAATGATGCCCTAGCTGCTATCTGACTATTCTGGAAAAGGGAATCATCAAGTTTGGACTCCACATTCGAAGCTTTGGCGGAGAAGAAGTTGTGGAAGAAGAAATTTTTATGCTAGAAGAGTAGTGCTTCACTTCAATTGTATTCTGTCGTTTCATCTTTCTTTTATCAATTGAAGTGTAATCCTAGACAAAGCTTCATTAGTTATAGTTTATTTTAGTTGTTTTGCTGATAATAAGGTTTAAATACCATGTTGGGGGCAACAATGTTGCAATATGGATGCTATTCCTATGTTTTATCTATAAAATTTTGCAATTTTCTATTACGATGATGACTTTTGGCTTACATATCCTGTTAAGAAACTGTTTTTATCCAATTCCTGTATGTCCAGAATAAGCTTGGTTCGTTGGGGGTGTATAGATTTTCAAGTCAAAGATAGTGTAGAATTTTCAAGTTCGATCAATCGAACTAATTTCGATCGATCGACATCGTCTCACCCTCGAGCGCTTCAATAATGTTCAATCGATTGACAGTTCGATCGATCGAACTTTCTCGATCGATCGAGACTTGTATTTAAACGAGGTATCTTCAATACACTTCATCAGTTTCACTCTTCCTCTCCCTCTTCCTCGAGCGATTGGCAACAGAGAGAGACTTCGGGTGATTCTTGTCCTCCCTCATCACTCACGCCATTTGAGGAGACCTGGGTCCCCCTAATCATCATTTTCATCACCATTATCCTCCCCTCTGCACGTATATTAGAGGTAAGGTCCTTGGAACTCCCTCTCATCCATTTTATTCAAATTTCTGTGGGAGTGCCCCCCATGGGTTTTTATAACTATTTAAGTGTTATTGTTGTTTGCTATTGTGTATTTGCGGACCGTTCCTGTTCTCAACTCTCTGTCACTGTTATTTTGCTGTGTTCGATCGATCGAACTGGGCTTGAGCGATCGAACCCAGAGCGATCGAACCTGGTACATTCTCAATCGATCGAACATTCTTCGATCGATCGAAGTGCAGCAATTTTAGCTTCTTTTCGATTTTCCCTATTTTCATGTATTTTCTGTTTATTTCTTCCTTTTCAGGGCTTTCGTGATGAATCCTATCACAGGGTACCATAAGTCCAAGCCACTTGACCTCACTATACCAGACCCCGTACAAGATCATGGGCTCAGAAATGAGGAAGAGCGCGTATGGTTTACATGATACTTTCAGTCCAGGAAGGTGAAGATAGAGCGGCCCCTCGAGGCAGTTTGGCTGTCTGCCCCGTGGTTTCTCACACGTCTCCGTGCCATGCCTAGTTGGTTCACCATGTTGACGCAATCTAAGCGAATCAACATCACATGGGTACGAGAGGCGTGTGCGAGTATGATTAAGGATTATGCGGCTCCGTTCACTTATAGATCATTCTTCCGGGGTCGCGAGATTATTTTTAGCCCGGCTAATGTGGCCACAGCTTTGGGTGTACCAGAGACACCTGACCACTATTACCCACACATACCTGGTACACCCAAGTGTCTTCCATCTGTCATCATTCAGGAGATCAACGGCAGTGCAATTCAGATTTAGAACGACATCTCCCTGATTGAGGACCGATTTCTGACCGAGCAGTACCACCTTCTCCACCTGGCGCTCGCCAATTGTATATTGATGGCATCTTACCACGAAAAGGTGGCGCCATGGTATGCTCAGGTTCTATATGCCAGAGGGACGGGGCAGAGTGTCTGTCTCCCTCAACTATATATCGACTTTTTTATCCAGCCTACGTGCTACATTACCGCCAAGCATCATTTGAAGGGTGCTTGGCCTATCCATAGGGTGATTGAGCAGGCTGGATTGATACCATTGGCCACTGACACTATTTCTCAGGCCTCGAGTCGATTTGGGGAGATAGCAGCACGCCGCTCAGATGCGCAGAAGAAGAGGAAGCTGAAAGGGAAGGCGAAGGTAGGGGCGAAGAGGAAGGGGAGAGCAGGCACCGATACAGAGGGTGCAGCTTCTGGGACACCCACAGAGGTTGAGGAGCTAGATTCTGATGACGAGGTTGATCCTCGTATTGAGGTTGCACAGTTCGAGCTGAGACAGCGGTCTCAGGCTCCCACCCAGGGAGAGTCTTCTTCATCTGTGCCTCTCCCTACTGTTCATGAGTTACTATTAGAGGAGAGAGAGGCCCGGATCAGACTCGGGCAAGATGGATCGCATAACGACTCTTCTTGAGGCTATACTGATTCAGATGGGGGTTGACGAGTCTTTACATACACCTCCACCACCCACTACTGGTCCTTCATCCTCAGCTCCTCAGGTTGATCGTTCTACTCCATCTACATCGGCAGCACCATCTATTACTGATCCTCCTCCTTCTGTACCATCCACTGATCCCTCTGCTCTATCCACATCGGCGGCACTGCCTACTACTGAGACACCACTTCCACCACCTCCTCTACACCAGCTACCACAATTGCGAGTGACCCGACGACGGCTACTACTGTTGTTGAGGTTGGAGATGGGGATGCTCCAAATGTGCTTATTGAGATCTTATCGGACGTCGCCGATGATGTATAGATTCTGCTAGATCAGTGTTTGTGGCTGTTAGGTTGTTTTGATTGGTTGTGACTGTATTCTCTTCTTTCTCATATTTTTCTTATGGTTTGGTTAGTTTGGATATGTTGGACTTTTGTTTTTATGGAGTTTATAATCACTGTTCTGTTATTTCACTCTATTATATTTCCAGTGATTAGTTCTATTTATGTATAGATCCTATGCTCTATCTTTCATATTCTATTTGATCTTTCCTACTTGGAGTTTGTATGCTTTCTATACAGATTGTTACGTTTGCGGTTATTACGATGTTTTATCAGGTGATATGATATCTCTCTACCTATTTTTAAAAATCACCTTCTGCGGACATTGCCATTTTCAGTTGGGGGTGGGTTGTAGATAGATAATCACTTGTGCATATTTATATTTATACTTAGCAATCTGGATCACTTTATTGCACATGTCATACAAACTCGATTAGAAGTTTGAAAGAAAAAAAAAAGTTTGAAACAAAAAAAATAATTCCAAACTATTAAGTAAGTTTTAAATTAAATTGGTAGAATAATTTGGAATATTCACTTCTATTTAGCTGTTATCAAGCAATGACACAACCATTTTATTCTCATCATTTTATAAATTAAGTTCACATGTTTTTCTAGTTCTCTATGATGAATGCATATGTTGATCATTCTTGTATCCAAAATCCATTTGCACATGTTAACAGCTATGCAGAAAACATAAATAAGAGTTAATATGCCTTTGTACTTTAAAGAATAAGTAGTGGAAACTAGTTACCCTTAGTGAGCTTTTGAATCCAATCTTCAGTTCTGAAGGAGTTATCACATTAAAAGCGAATTATTTTTCTTGAATAAGTGTATTAAATTCGTCGAATAGTCTCTAATTCTTCATTTTGGCTGCTTAGTAGAGGAGAACGTTCAGGATTTACCAACAAAACTCAATGAACACTTAAGTGTAAAAAAAATTAAGAAGTTGAGAAAATGATTTAAGCCATCATTGTTTGCTCCTTACCTTTCCATATACCTGTATCAATATTCCAGAATATGCATTGTTCTCAACCCCACACTTAGTAAATACTGCCAAATCTATTATGAAATCCTAAATCCCTAATCTTATACTTTGACCTCAATACACCCCATTGCACATCCAATGAGATTAAATTGTTGAAGTATGTTATAGGGAGGGAATAGTTGTGGGAGGGACTGCATAAAAGCAAAAAAAAAGGGAAAGAAGAAGGAGTCAAGGTTATAAAAAAAAAAACATCTATGAGAATAGAGGATGATCGGAATGAAGTGAAGAAGAAATTACTACACTCAATCACATGTGCGATTTCTTACCCTTTCATTTCTACCCTACTATATAAAATTATACCGAAAAGTCAAAGCCTTAATGATTTTTAACAACTTAGTTTAAACACGAACGTGTAATTTGAGTTATGTACGGTATTTCACTCCTCTAGTAATTAGTATTCTTTTCTTAAGACTTTGCACTACTCTAAATGTTCATCTTTATTGAGTCAGGTGTGAAAGCATTAGTAACCAAACTTTCAATTTATATCAAAGCTTTCACACCATGTGCGATCATTATTAACCAAGTTTCTGTGAGATGTTCATTCTTGAGCGTAAAATCATGTGAGAATTGAGTTGAAACTACAAGTTCTGAGAGTATGATAGTCTAAACAACTCTAAATAAAGTTTATGTATAGCTGTTAATTTCACACATGCACGGATACATGGATGTGATGCATATGTTATTTTTTTTCTTGGTGACATGAGGAACATGTGTATTTCTTTCATGGTTTGAATGAGGATGATGTGTTTTGTAGAGCTAAATTAATAGTTGAATAGAAGAGAGTGTTTACAAGTTATTTTATATCTTTTTTATCTTAAAATCAGAGAATTTTGTGGGTACACTCACTGCAAACCCTCACGAGACAACACTCGTCCACTTGGAGAAATTTAGGAGTTTAACGGCTTGTTGCATTTACTAAATGCAACCGCGATTCCTGCGAAAGTGAGTTAGGTAGTTTTTTTTTATTTAGATTAGTTTGCTTTAGTTTAAATTTGTTTTATTGTAATATTAGTTTAGCTTGTTTTATTTTCGCTTTATTGCTAGGGACTAGCAAATCGCTAGTTGGGGTTGTGACAAGTGGGGGAATTTGTAAAATACAACCGCGCTAAAAGAAGAAAATACACTGAATTAGTTTACAATTCCCTTGTTTATCTGCAATTTGAATTACAATGCCAGTTTTTACGCAATATGATTAATCTATAATAAGTGGTTTTGTTTTAGTGGTTATTTGTGCAGATTACTGTTGCTGTGTGAAGAATTGAATAAGCAAGATAAAAGGAAGTGTTTGGTTTCAATAAAGACAATTCAAACATGAAAAGAGAGTTTCGAGCGATCGAAGAGGTCTCGAGCGATCGAGTCTTCGATCGATCGAAAGCAGTTCAAGTGCTTGAAGATCCCAGAAGTTCAATTGATCGAGATATGTTCGATCGATCGAACATGGCTTTTATCGTAAATAACGCGCACACAGCGGAGAGGGAGATATAACCCTAGCCCTAGTTTTTGTATATATAGTCGTATTATATACGTCTTGGAGGACGCCCACTTTCAGTTTTTGATTAGTTTTATATAGAGAGTAGAGAGTGTGTCCTTGTTTTGTAGGTTTATCAAGATTTCTCATTGTTTTGGCTTAGATTCTTTAGAGTTTAATAATAGTTCAGTATTCCAGGTTACTTTATATTATTTTATTTACATTCGGTCAGTAGTTATCGTAGTTTCATCTGATAGAATCATAGCTTTGCATGTTAGGTAATGTTAAATTATTATTTTTTAGAGATTTCATGTTTAAATCACAACCAAACAACACCTTAATGGATCTTTACGTTAAAAATGCATCTGTGACACTCCAGACCATGTCTGAGTAGTCCCCAGGTTGGGAAATCGCGATAAAACTGTGATTTCAAGCCTCTGCCATACATCAGAATAATTTCTGTGTTCGATCGATTGAAGTTAGTTCGATCGATCGAGACAGAGATACAGTCAATCGATTGAAGACATTTCGATCGATCGAGAGATGAAGATGTTCGATCGATCGAAAGCGTGTCGATCGAACGAACCCTCTGATTCTTGAGAACATTCAATATAATATTCCTGGACTTTTTGTTTCATAGATTTGATATCAAACTGTCCCCAAATGCTCAGTTTGTCAAAACAGTCTCTAAACTTGAGGTCCTAAAGCATTTTCTTCAATATCTTTTGCAAACCACTCTCAATGCTAACACCATTGTGGGTGCGAGTCTTAACTATTATTTTAAACCGCTTTCGTGTCTTTCGAACTTAATTTGGATGATATAGTCCTGGTCAGGAAAGGGCTATGGATTCTCTACCTTTAGAAAAATACGGAATACTGTAGAAGATGTACTCCAATGAGCTTTAACGCAATTGCATGGTAGATGGCTAGGTCACTGTGGATTCGCGTGATCCCAACACTTCCCATTTACTAAGAAAACCAGTTTTAAAATATCGCTCTAATTAACTAGTTAGTCATCAGTTTAAAGTAATTTAGTTACTTTTAATTTTAATAGTTGTTAATCATAGAACTCCGTGTTCTACAGTTTCCTTAATCATTAAATTTTCTTTTTCTTTTTAGAGTTTAATCTAGGTAATTAATTTTCAACCTTCCCTGTGGGATCGACCTGGACTTCCAATACTATATTACTTGCACGATTATCTATGACACGACTAAAAAGTTGTGCGCTCTTGTGCAACACCCAAGGGTAGGTGATCGTGCAAGTAATATAGTACTGGAAGTCCACGTCGATCCCACATGGAAGGAATAGGAAGAAAATATGCTAAGTTACAACCTAAAGAAAAGAAGATAAAAATGAAGGATTGGAGGTTCTAATGAATCCTAATTAATTAAATTAAACTCAATATTAAACTAAAGTATAAAGAAACATAACTAATTAAATAAATAAACTAAAGGTGTTGGAAATACGAGAATCCACATTAATCCTAACCATCTACCATGCATACTCATTAATGTTCTATGGAGTTTATTTCTCTTCGGCATTCCGTGTATTTCTAAAGATAAAGAATCAATAGCCCTTTCATGACCGGGACTACATCATCACAAGTGATTTAAAATACTTAGAATACGATTTAAAACAATGGTTATTACTTGCACTCTAAATGGTGTTAGCATTCAAAGTGGTTTTCAAAAGTCATTGAAGAAAAGGCCTTAATGCTTTAAGTTCTAAAAACTGTTGTGACAAACTGAGCTATAGGGACAATTTGATGACAGATTTCTAAAACAGAAAGTCATGGAATACTTAAAAGAATCATCTTAAGAATTAACAAGTTCGATCGATCAAAGCGCTCTCGATCGATCAGACAACGTCATCCTTCAATTGATCGAAATGTCTTCGATCGCTTGACTATGGCTCTAGTTCGATAGATCGAAATATCTTCGATCGATCGAGCCCAAGGTTTCTAAAGATTGCATGGCAGAGGTTGGGAATCAATGTTTCAACACGTATTCTCAATGTATAAACTACAAAAACATAATAAAACTAGTGCAGGAATAATAAGCTAGAGTAATCACAACACATAAACTAATAACAATCAAATAACAAGGATTGAAAAGAAAAACCTGGAAATAATCTGAAATAAACTTGAAATAAACATGAAATCCACTTGAATCTTCAATAATCTTCAGTATTTTAATGAAAAAGAGGAAGAAAAAAGATGAATCTAACCTAACCTACTCCTAATCTAACCCTAAAACTACCCTAAACTGCTGTTTTCTGCGTTCTGGAGCGTCCTTACTTCGTATGGCGTCAAAACGACTTATATATAGGGTTCCTACAGAGTTTACGCAAATTTTGGATGAAAATAAAGTTCGATCGATCGAACTCTCAATCGATTGAACTCTGCTCAAGGACTTGAACTCCTCTGATTTTGACAACTCTGTGCACCAATGGGAGAATGGCCATAACTTTTCACTCGAACTTCGGATTGACCCCCCGTTTGTGGCCACGCGACTGTAACTCAAAGATCTACATTTTGTATTTCAAGGAAAATATTCCAAATCGGAAGTCTTCATTGTCAAAAATGGCGTTTTCCCAGCTGCTTCCGTTGTTCTATCCACCAGAATCACTTTCTGTAGCTCCACTTCATTGATTTACATTCCAATACCTATAAAACAACGCATAAACATATGTTTTAGCATTAATACAATAAAAAGAACATTGTTATTAGAATACACCTAAATGTAGGGACTTTAGCAATGAAGCAAACTCCCCAACTAGCTCGTTGCTAGTCCCTAGCAATGAAGCAAACTACAACAATGTTTATTAAACTCTAAAAATTGAAAACAAAATAAAGTAAAAATCCTAAATCCCTTTCGCAGGAATCGCGATTGAATTTAGCGTATGCAACAAACCTTTAAACCCCTAGGTTCCCCCTAGTGGACGAGAGTTGTCTCGTGATGGTTTGCAGTGAATCTACCCACAAAATTCATGTTTATGGTAATGATTCTCATTTAAATGTTTTCAAGAAATTTTTCTCTCATTAACAATGTGGTTAAGCTCAACAATCTTATGAAACTCTCTAGTATGCCATAGCAATGCAACACACACATTACAGTTAGTCTACTATCAAAGTCATTAGAATGTTCCATACCTATTAATCTTCAAGTGTGTGTGTGAATGGACAACCAAAATACAAAACTTATATTTCAAAGCTTACATAACCTAAGATACTATCAAGACGTTCATTTTGACTCAACTCTCACCGGGATTACACTCTCAAGAAGAAATCACTCCGAATTAGTTGTAATAATTATCACTCATGATATAGAAGCTATAAAGAGTAAATGTAAATGGAATCTAATGCTTCTCATATCTAAATTGAAAAACGGACATTTTAGCGCTCAAAGTCTCATGAAAGGATACTTTTCACTAGATGAATGAGATACCGTGGAGAACTCTCTCATTAGCTTAACTTCAAATCCAATTTACTTAAAATCATCAGGACTTTGAAAAAAATGTGTTCAATTAAGAAGAAAGAGGTTCGTAATATTCAATTGGGTCAAATGATGTGATTGAAATGTCTACTACAATTTTTCAAACTTCCCCCACATCTCCAGTCTCTCTCTTCTTCTCTTTTAATATATTTTTTTCTTTTTCACTCTCTTCTTTTTATTATTATTTCTATTGTAACAACCATTGGCACTTTTTTTTTCATGCATTTCTTTTTTTTTTTTAATTTTTTTTTTTTTTCTTTCCATCATTTTTTCCTTTGCCAACTTTTCCTCATTCACACAACCAAACTTCTTGTCAATGCAACACATCCCAATCACTCTTAGGTAGAGAAAAGAAGCTCAAACTTGTATTTTGGAGTTAGGCTTAGATTTAAGGATTGTGAAGACAAGGCAATTATGATAAGACTCAAGAGGTGAAGTAAAGGAATAGTACAGAGGTAGGCTAAGGCTTTATTATGCGTGTATGGTCAAAAGATGGCCTAAATCATCTTCTAAGTTTATAGGATTATTCATTTTAGTAAATTCAAAAGCTCTAAAGTTGCTAGATCATGAACGTTCTCTTCTAGTAATCAGTCAAAATGAAGAAAATTGAGACTTACAACGAATGAATACGCTTTTCAAAAAGTAATAGTAATTTATAAAACGCTCAAAAACAAAGAATGACACAAAAGCTCACCTGGGTTATTAGTCTCCCTTACACTCTCTCAAGACACCTAAGCTATGATTACTCCATTTTAGCTAAGTACAAGGTTGTCACAACGTGCTAAAAGTTGTTTGAAGATTAAAAGGCATAAAACATACAATAACTAAGATAGTAAACAAACTACTATTGTGTATCACATACTAATAACATATAGAAAATAACCCTAATGCATCATAACTAACTACATTAACTAAGAGAGAAATATAAGAACCATTTTATTATATTAAAAAAATTAAAAATTTTAATTTTTTTGCAATTTTGATTTACTGAGTCATGTTGCTAAGCAGGTGTATTGACATTAAAGCATAAAAATAAAGAAACGAGGCATGCAATGACTCACTCCCCCCAACTAAAACTAAGCATTGTCCTCAATGTTCTAAACTAAGCACATAGACATGTAAAGTAAAGCGAGAGAAGGAAGGATGTTACCTCGAGGCGTTAATATCCAATTTTTTTTTAAGTCACCTGCAATATTATTAGTAGCAACAAGGAAAAATATAGAATATAATAGAACTACTCAGTAAATAAATTCGATTAATCAAGATTTTTATCATAAAGTAATAGCCAAAATTTTTGAGGATCCTCCCAATGAAATAATTTAACAGTGAGAAGAACGTTGGGATCCTCATAAAATTGCAACTCCCCCCAACTAATGTCAGGCTCAAGGTCAGAGGAGATGATGCAAAACCTATGGCTTCCAAAGTTATTGGGGACAATTATAAGAGGAATACCACACTTTTTAGGAATTACACTCAAGGAAAGATCTTTGGTGTTGGTATTTTCTATAACATCCTCTGTTTTTTTATTATCAAAAATAGGCGGAGGCCATGGTTCAATAAATGGGGCAGGGTCTAAGTGATGTTCTAATGAAGCTTTACTACCCTCCTCTTGTCCTAGAACAGAATCTATAGATATATGATCATAGGAATTTAATTTCTATTCTATGCACATGGTTTTGAACTGGACTTGGATAAAGGTATCTATTTGAGTCTCAATGTCAGTATTACTCAAGAAGGTCAAGCAGTCTAGAAGATTACTAGCTTCTTGTTGAAGTTTAAGATCATCTAATGTGGACCCGAAAGTTTCTAACTCCTCTATCAAAGAATTTTGAAAGATAAAATTTTGCGAAGTACATGTGCTAGAATTCTTACCATTCTCTTCCAAAACACATTCTACTTGTTCAATAGTGAGGTACTGTAGACACCCCATTTTGTCGGCTATCGGATTTAGGAGACCCATAGCTTGGTGGTTCACAATGATCGCAAAAGACTCGAAAGGACTCTCGGAAGTCAGCTCCATCTCTCAGAATGCTCAGGATGACCAAAATGCCCCTAAAAGCCCGAAAACTCCCAGATTTGGTCCCAAAGTTCTGAAAACATACTATGTCGTAAGAAAAGCGATAAAAAGAGTTTTAAAGAGAAACCAGATGAAATCGTCGGCTCCCAGAGACCCCCGGAAGTCCCGGAAGTTCCTGGAAAGTCCCCGTTGACCGGTTTGACCAAGGTTTGACCAGGTTTGACCAAGGTTTGACCAGGTTTGACCAAGTTTGACCGAAATCGTCCGAATTCACCAAAATCATTTTAAATCACGGGAAAAGTGTTAAAACAAGTTCCAAAAGAAAATCGAGCGAAAACACCAGCTCCCGGGAACTCCCGGAGGTTTCTAAAACTCCCCGGGAATCCCAGGTTTGACCAGTTTGACCAGAATTTGACTTTGGAACCGGGGTGCCGAAACAATTTTTAAATATTTTTCATGGATACTAGAGGTCAATAGCTTTCCAACGGTATATCGCACATAATTTCTGGATTTAAAACGAATTTATTATGAATTTCCAAAGGCGAAAAAGGCGATCAAATCGGCTTTTATCGCGAATACCGCAAAACTTTTCAAAGTGACCTATCCCCGAACTATTTTTTATGTAAAGTAGACTCCATTACCTTTCCAACGGTATATCACAACCTCAATTTGGAGTTCATACGCATTTTCTGTGAATTTCGGACGAAATAGGGCCTTTTCGCGAATACCGGAACATCAGGGGGCCTAAACAGCATTATCCAGACGAAGGGAGGAGCAGTGCCGCCGCGGCACTGGCCCACTGCCGCCGCGGCAGTGGCCCAGTGCCGCCGCGGCACTCCCCTCCAGAACAGTAAGTTTTTGTAAATATTCTTGTGGTCCCATTTTGATTAATTAAAATCCAAAACGACGTGGTTTCATGATTTCAGATGTTTGGAGCCAATGGGAACACTTTTAAAACCCCAAAACCACCCCAAGTTGGCCTATATAAACACCCCATTACTCCTCATTTTAGGGGAGTCAAATATAAGTTTTGAAAAGTGTGGGAGAGAAAAGTTGTAGAGATAAGGTTAGAGTAGAGAGAAAAGAAGCATTCTTCTTTGATTTTCAAAACAAAAGTGAGTTCTAACTTTGTTTTTACTTCATTACTTCCATTTATTTCAACATTCAATACTCCCAACCACCATTTTAGTGAGCATTCAAGAGAGTGGAAGCTTCTTCCATGTCTAAGTGTCATTACATATGAGTGAAACACCAACCTACAAGTTCATGCTTCATGAATATCACCTATTGATCATCATCTATTTGCTTGTTTATTTATTGTTTATCTCTTCTTACCCCATTTCTTTTTGTTTTCTTTTATTTACTTACTAGTTCATCATCATCTATGTGATGACATGAAGTTTGGGGTGAGTGAATCCTTATGGATAGTAGCTCTTGACCTCAAAAACATGTTTGATAGATGATGCTCATAACCTCAATACTTCCAAGGTATTCTTGGAATGTATTGAAGTTATGTTCAAAAAATAGAATAAATCTCTCCAACAACCTTGGAGGTTCTTAATGATGAGTTTGATGTTGGTATTCTAAGTGGTCCTAATCCTTATTGAGTGTTGAAAATGTGCTTTCAAAACATCCTTTTCAAAACCCCTCTCAATCCCTCTCATTTGATTTCAAGAAATAAAACTTTGTTTTCTTCAATACCTCTAAAACAATGACCTAAAACAGTGAGCTGTTCAGATTCAGAGATTTGTTTTGAATTAAGTACTCAAGTTATGAGGATGAAACTGCTTGGAAAACCTTCCTAATACATCATAGTTTGTCCCTAATTTTTCTCATCAATTATAGAAACATGAGAGTATTTGTTTTGGATGTGAGAAGTTCACATTCATAATCTGCCTCTGTTCTCACAGAATGTTCACCCAACTTCTTGCACTTATTCTGAACATTTTCATCACTGTACATATACCTTTTCTATTTTTTTTATAAAACTTGGGTGTCTTAGGAAACGTTTGGTATATAATAGGTTATCATAAGCCTTTTCTTTGATTTATGAAAAATCATACAAAATCAGTCAACAGTGCAGTTTTTGTTTCTGAGTCATGTGTACATTCTGATTTCTTTCTTTTAATCTGTGATAGCTATTGATGTTTGGCTTTTTGGGTTATTTTCTAGACACAATAAGAATGATCTCAGATTTTTCTCACATTTTTCTAGGCACGTTTGACCTCTCATTATAATGTTGCAAAGTGCCATATGCAGTCTGTCCACTATTCACAGCAAGCACATTTCAACTTTTATTCTTTGATTTGATGCTCATATGCATTCCAAATTAGCTCCCATCTTAGGAAGTAGTTCATACTACATTTGTATATATCCCATGTTGATTTAGTCCATTCATTCATGCACATTTTAGACTACTAAGTCATCTTAGAAATCCATGAACACAAAACACACTACAACCTTTGCACATTTTTAGGTTCATACAATACATTCATGCAAGATTTGGGGTTTTTGTAACTCTTAATCTAAGAAGATTATAAGGAATGAACTTGATCACACGTTCATGCTTCCCCTCGATCTAATCATCCTTTCTCATCCGTCCCGGGGATTAAGGGATCTTCTTTTTCTCAAAAAATAACATGCATCATACTAGCTTGCTAAGCATGCTTTGATTCTTTGATTATTTGTTTCAATAACCATTCATGTCCCCTTTAGATTAAGGAAACTTAATTACTTGATATATGAATAGACGATTTTTCCTAGGTTTATTTGCGTGATCTTTCACTTTACATTGTATGGTATTTGACTTAGATCTTATGAATGATATCTTATCTTTAGATCTTCCATTTCAAATTTTCTTATGTGATGTAATATACTATCATAGTATTATATGTCGAACCAAACATAGTATAAGATGATTATTTGGATGCTAATTGAGGCTCGTCGAAAGACGGGGCGAGTTGAGGGTGTTTTAGTCGTGACAAAGGCTCCTTCCTCTCTCGTACCAAAACCCCGAACCAAGTTCTTTGGTTATGAAGGGCTGGTGCCCTTATCCGCTTGGGTGAGTCAAATTAGGTTTCTTGGTTCCTTAAAGACCAAGTGGCGACTCTGTATCTGTTTTCAACAGACCTTTCCTTTTTTTTGATTCAAATCAATTTCAAAACAATCTCGAACAAAGAGAGAAGTGGTCCGATTCCGCGTGTCCACAATCTGGCGACTCTGCTGGGGATTTTTATTTTCAAAACAAAATAATACAGAGGTTTGACTCATAAGAAGCATCCTTAAAATCATCTTTTTACTGTATTTGGTTCACCGCATTGCACTCTTGCATTTCCCCCCCTCCGACTGTGTCTGAAACGCGGCGCTGACATTGTTCAGGTCTTGCTGTGCCAGGGCACAAGTCACCGTTGATACTGTACCTTCCAAGGTATATCAAAAAGAGTAAAAACCTCCGTACTGTCTCTCTGACGGTATATTGGAACTCTCGTCAACGGACCTTCTTTGACTAAACCCAGCCTTTGCATATAGATTCCTGTAGAACCTTTCATAGGACTGTTCATTTATCTTTTCAGATAGGACAAAACGATATAACTGCTGTATGCCCTGACGGGATTACCTGCGCAGTGTAGACGCTTATGTGGCATGGAACAGAACATCTTTCTTATGATTCCCAAGGCAATCACTCACATGTAGTCACATTGAGTTGACCTGCCTAAGCATCATGACAAGGATGTCTGCCCCATGCTCACAAAAGATATACACCGCAAACCTTGTTTGACGGTCCTGAGACATAGGAGTATGAAAACCTGCTAGAAAGTACGATCACTATAACCGTACTTACCAGTTTCTCCCAGAAACTCTGTCCATATATCCCAGATATAAACATACTTACCAGTTTCTCCCAGAAACTCTGTCCATATATCCTAGATATAACCGTACTTACCAGTTTCTCCCAGAAACTCTGTCCATATATCCCAGATATAAACATACTTACCAGTTTCTCCCAGAAACTCTGTCCATATATCCCAGATATAACCGTACTTACCAGTTTCTCCCAGAAACTCTGTCCATATCAACTGGAAATGCCCGATCCTCCCCTGAAGCCTCCATAAAATCCGGATACCCCTGTTACCCCTTGGTGATCGTACTGGAAAGTAAGATTGGCACACTCCATATGGTTAGGACCTTATTTGTTTAACCGCTATCTGTTAGAAATAGGGGCATCATATAAATTAGGGCTCACATCCGCATGCCTGTCTCATTTGCATACACCATTCCCGTCAATCTGCACGCACTGTTTCGATCATTCTTACACAAGTCGGTTCACGTCACTGTCTTTGTCTGTCTAAAAGTCGTCACTGTCAGGATCTGATACACCCCTTCTCTCAAAATCTGTCAGGTCAGTATAGATTCCCAAGGTCAGCAGCCGGAATCCTCGTTGTGGACCAGGAGTTCGGATAATCGTTTAGTCAGAATCGGTACGACAGCCCGCTTCGACATGAATAGAGAAGAATTGGAAAACAAGGTCACCGAGTTGGGAGCGACTATAAGCCAACAATCCGACAGTCTAGCCCAAGTCCTGAAATTCATGGAAGAACTAAAGCAGCAACAGCCACAACCACCGCCTGAGTTTCCACCACCAAGGTTTGAACCTCCTTTACATGAGAACAATGGGGAGGAAAACTGGTTCCAAGGGGCCCCACCGCTCACATATGAAAAGAAACTCCAGGAAAAGATGGACAAGGTCGACAAACTGGAGAGCGTGCTGAGAAAAAGCAAAGGAATCGATGATTACATGCTAGATCTGGAAGGCCTTTTTGAGCCTGTCAAGTTGAAACTGCCGGAGAACTTCAAAATGCCTGCCATCGATCGTTTTGATGGGACTGGGAACCCGAAAAGCCACGTGAAGCTGTGTATGAGTATCTTCCAATCCATGGGTTGCACCCACGAGCACATCGCAATGCTGTTCCCACAAACTCTGGCAAAATCCGCACTATCATGGTTCCTAACCTTGGAAGCCTCCAAGACCCGGGCCTGGGAAGATATCGTTCGAGTTTTTGTCGATCATTACTCTTACAACCAGGAGCTGGATGTCACTATCAGGGATTTGGAGACGACCCGGCAAAGCAACAACGAGTCCTTCGCTGCGTTTCTGAGCAGATGGAGGAACAAGGTAGCTCAAATGACCCACCGGCCGATTGAAAAGGAACAAGTAAGGATGCTCATCCGGAATCTGCAACCACTTTACCATGAGAAGTTATTCTACCAGTCCATTTCCACATTTGAAGAGTTGTTTGAAGTCGGAACCCGAATTGAAGATGCTATCAGGGAAGGGAAGATCAAAAAGGAAGACCCTCCGAGTCAGCCAAGAAGGCCCAACTACTCTCGGAATCCCCCGGATGTCAATGCCCTTAGCAGCCAACCCATGGCATACCCTCCAAGACCATACCAACCCTCCAACCAGGCAAATCCCTCCAGCCGCCCTTTCCAGAAAAAGCCCCCTCGCAATTTTGCCAAGCTAGAAATCTCCCTCTCCTCAGCCTTGGACCGCCTCCTCAAAAAGGGCCATCTCCAACTACTCCAGTCTCGAAATACCCCACCCCCGCCTAACTGCGATATGTCCAAACGATGCGCCTACCACCAAGCCCCCGGCCATAACACCGATGACTGTATGCGCCTTCGCCATGACATCCAAGACCTTATTGATCAGAATATCATCGAGCCGCCCCCAAAGCAGCCCCATATCACCCAAAATCCCCTACCAAACCACCAAAATGTCAACCTCATCGAGTCCAACCCTATACCCTTCAACCCTGCCGCTTATATCACCCCCCTAGGACAACCCTTACCCCTTATTGACATCCCGGATTCTGAGGGAGTTCATCTGATCGGAGGGGAGAATGACGAATGGCAGCAGCAACTTAACGATGAGCAAGATTTGTTCTTCCTAGAAGAGCATGACCTAGGGGTGGTAGACCTCAAATGGTATGATCCTAACAACGAGAGTGATGCTTCCATCTGGAACGAGCCAGAAAAGCCCTTTGTGGGAACGGATTGTGATTGGTTCAAGAGGGATGGAACTGTAGAAGGGCCTACTCCTGCCGAGATTGATCATTTGACCAGGTCAGGCCGTCATTATCAGCCTCCACAGCCTGCCGCCGATGCAATCGAGAAAGGTCCGGTCAAGGACAAGGGGAAGGGTAAGATGGATGAGATCATCGAAGAAGATAATGAGTTGATAAAGCAGCTAAAGAAGACCCAAGCACATCTCTCAATGTGGGATATCATGGTGACCTCTTACAAGCATAGGCAAGCCGTGTTGAATGCCTTGGCTGGAATTGAAGTCCCTATTGATGCCGCACCGGAGGACATGATAGCTTTCTTGGGCGCACTTGCCCCCGACCCGATCATTACGTTTTCTGATGAGGACTTACCACCGGAAGGGTCCGCACATAACAAAGCATTATACATCACTGTTGGATGTAAGGAGCAGCAGGTACCGTTTTGTCTGGTCGACACGGGTTCCGCTTTGAATGTTTGTGCATTAAGAACTGCCACTGCTTTGGGGGTTAATATCCTTGACATCACGCCATCTGTGCAATCTGTGAGGGCCTATGATAACACCAGGAGGAATGTGATGGGGACTGTCTCTCTGCAAATCCGGGTAGGATCTTTGGCAAGTACTGAGATTTTTCAAGTCATGGACATACCTGCCTCGTTCAATCTGCTGATTGGAAGGCCCTGGCTTCATGCCAACAAAGCTGTATCATCCACTGTGCATCAAATGATCAAGTACATTCATGAGAAGGAAGTAAAAATCATCCTCGGTAACAGTTGGGGTAACGAAGCTTTCCCGAATTACGCTCCCATTTTTGAAGTCCAAATGCCCGAGCTAGAAGAAGGAGAAATCGGAGGATTCTTCATGGAAGAAGTCCATGTGATCAATGATGAAGATCGATTCCCTGAGGTCCACTCTGCAGTTGTCAACATTGTTCGCAAGATGAACTACTTCCCCGGGATGGGATTGGGTCGACGCCAGCAAGGAATTCGGGAGTTCCCACAGATCAAATGGCAACAAGGCACTTTCGGGTTGGGGTACAAGCCCACTGAAGAAGACGCTGAGCTACATAGGCCATGGAAGAAAAGGGTGAAGGGTCTTCCCCCATACCGCAAGACTTTGAACGGACAGTTCATCAAAGAAGGGGATGATTTCCCTTACTTCGGGTTCCCCGAACCCTGGATCCATCAAACCACCGGGAAAAGGCACCCCGGGCTTGAAATCTTCGCTGACTGCGAAAGGCCCCCATATCAAGATCCGTTCTACCCCGAAGAAGTCAAGAAGACCCCAGAGGAAGACTGGTTGAGGTACCTGGATAACGAAGCCATCGAGAAGCTATGGGAGGAATCCGCTAAGGAGAAGGAGGAAAAGAGGGCCAAGAGCCAAGATGATCAGATCAAGCCGACTGAGGAGGGTCTGAGCAACCAGGCTGTAGAGTCATCTATCTGTGTCTCCCAATCCCCTATTCCCCCGGAGTCTGTACTACCAATTATCGAGTCTGTACCAGAGTCGGCTGCTGTAAGCCCACCACTGTCCAATGTAATCACTTCACCTGTCATGAATGAAATGAAAGACGATTCTGCTTACTCCTCTGTGTCTAACACTTGTGAATGCGCAGATCCCTCCAAGGATCTCTCAATTGAATTTAAGCAACTAATCGAAAAACCACCTGCTTATGAAATAATCGAAGATACTTTATCAGTTAACCTAGGTGAAACAGCTAATCCACAAATTGTGCAAATTGGCTCAACTCTTAATAAAGAAGAAAAAGAAAAATTAACCCTCTTGCTAAAAGAATTCAAAGATGTTTTTGCTTGGTCTTACGAAGACATGCCTGGGGTCGATCCCGACATCGTCCAACATCATATTCCTCTCCTCCCCAATTCTAAACCTGTCAAGCAGAAACTGAGGCGCATGAGACCGGAATGGGCACTCAAAGTTAAAGAAGAGGTGGAAAAGCAGTTCAAGGCAGGGTTCATCATTGTCACCGAATACCCGGAATGGGTTGCCAATATCGTACCAGTCCCGAAGAAGGATGGGAAAGTTCGCGTCTGCGTTGACTTCCGTGATCTAAACAAAGCCAGTCCCAAGGATGACTTTCCACTTCCCCACATTGACGTCTTGGTAGATAACACCGCAGGACATGAGCTACTTTCATTCATGGATGGTTTCTCAGGATATAATCAGATTCTAATGGCGCCAGAAGATCGGGAAAAGACGACATTCACCACCCCTTGGGGAACCTACTGTTATAGAGTAATGCCCTTCGGACTCAAGAACGCGGGGGCGACTTACCAAAGAGCTGCCACCACTCTGCTGCATGATATGATTCACAAGGAGGTAGAAGTGTACGTAGACGACATGATTGTGAAATCCAAGGACAGAGAAGGGCACCTGGTAGCACTGGAAAAGTTCTTTGAAAGGTTGCGCAAATATAAGATGAGGTTGAATCCAAAGAAATGCACTTTCGGTGTGACTTCCGGTAAACTCCTGGGTTTTCTCATCACACAAAGGGGGATAGAGGTGGATCCCTCCAAGATCAAGGCAGTCCTAGAAATGACACCACCACGGAATGAAAAAGAAGTGAGGGGGTTCCTCGGAAGAATCCAATTCATCAGCCGTTTCATCTCCAAGCTCACAACCACGTGCGATCCTCTGTTCCGATTGTTGAGAAAAGGAGAGAAGTTCCAATGGGATGACCAATGCCAAGCCGCTTTCGACAAAATAAAAGCCTACCTTCAGAACCCGCCTGTCCTTTCACCACCCATTCCTCATAAGCCCTTATTCCTTTACCTGTCTGTCTCCGAAAATGCCATGGGTTGCATGCTAGCCCAAGAAGGAGAAGAAAGCCACTCCGAAAAAGCCATATACTACCTCAGCAAGAGGATGACTGGGTATGAGCTCAACTACTCCACCCTTGAAAAAACGTGTTGGGCCTTGGTTTGGTGTACTCGCCGACTGAGGCACTACATGCTGGCCTTCCCAGTTGTGCTCATATCCCGCATGGATCCTCTGAAATATCTCCTCGAAAAACCCGCCCTGACCGGTCGCATATCCCGTTGGTTACTTCTACTATCCGAGTTCGATATCAAGTATGTTACAAGCAAGTCAGTAAAAGGAAGAACTGTAGCTGAGCATCTCGCAGAGCATGCCGTTGACTCCGAAGAAAATGGGGACTTTCCGTTTCCGGACGAGAGTATCATGGAAATCAAGGAAGAACAGTGGAAGTTGTACTTTGATGGAGCGGCCAACATGAAAGGATACGGAGTAGGGATGATTCTCGTATCACCAAGCGGGGATCATACTCCATTGGCGGTCAAGCTCAACTATAACTCCACCAACAACACCGCCGAATATGAAGCGTGCATTCTGGGAATGGAAGCAGCCTTAGAACTGAGGGTTCAGAAGTTAGACGTCTTCGGGGACTCAAACCTCATCATATCTCAAGCTAGAGGAGAATGGAAAGTAAAAGAAGAAAGGTTGAAGCCCTATCATGATCATCTCGACCAACTCAAAAGGCGATTCAAGAACGTCACGTTCCTCTACTTGCCTAGGGAAGAGAACCAGCTAGCAGATTCATTGGCTACCTTAGCCTCCATGATCAAAATTCCTGTGGGGGTCAAGATGATGCCTTTGGTAATAGAGCAGAGGTACGAGCCTTCGTTCAATATGATCGCCGCAATCGAAGAAGAAGAGAATGAAATGCCGTGGTATCAGGATGTTTGGGATTTCATAGAAAAGGGAACGTACCCCCAAGAGTCTACCGAGAAAGACAAGAGGGCCATTCGAAGATTCGCAGCGCAATTCATCATTTGCAATGGGGAGTTGTTGAAGAAAGGATACAATGGTCACAACCTGACTTGCTTGTTCGGGAAAAGCTCCCGAAGAATGATGGAGGAAATACACGAAGGGATATGCGGTCCGCACATGAACGGTCACATGCTGGCTAAGAAAATCGTAAGACAGGGGTACTACTGGACAACGTTGGAGAAAGATTGTTGTGAGTACGTAAGGAAGTGCCACAAGTGCCAGATCCATGCAAACATGATGCATACACCACCATCCCTTCTGTACAGCATGACTTCGCCTTGGCCATTCTCAACCTGGGGAATCGACATTATTGGTGAGATCATTCCGAAAGCCTCAAATGGAAATCGGTACATCCTAGTGGCCATAGATTACTTCACAAAATGGGTAGAAGCTGCATCCTACACCAAGTTGGGAGCCAAAGAAGTGGCCAAATTCATCAAAAGAAATCTCATCTGCCGTTATGGAGTTCCTCACGAGATTATTTCGGATAACGGAAGTCATTTCAAGGCAGAAGTCAGGGATCTGTTCGAGGAATACAAGATCACTTATCATAAGTCATCCCCATACAGACCGCAAACCAATGGGGCAGTCGAAGCTGCAAACAAGAATGTCAAGGCCATACTGCAGAAATCGGCCGATACCTACAAAGACTGGCATGAAAAGCTACCGTTCGCGCTTTGGGGATACAGAACGTCGATAAGGACGTCCACGGGAGCAACTCCTTACTCGCTGGTATATGGGATGGAAGCGGTACTCCCGGTCGAGATAGAACTGCCGTCTCTACGCGTGATGGCAGAATGTGAAATTTCAGAATCAGATTGGTTGAGAGAAAGATACGAGGAATTGGCCCTCATAGATGAAAAGCGCCTAGCGGCAGTGGACCATGTCCGAATCTATCAAAAGAGGATAGCCCGTGCTTTCAACAAAAGGGTCCGTCCAAGAAAGATTGTCAAAGGTGACCTTGTCCTTAAGGAGTTACGAGCTCCGATCTTTGACCCCCGTGGAAAGTTCAAACCTAAATGGGTAGGCCCTTACATCGTCAAGACAATCCTTTCTGGAGGAGCAACTTACCTCATGGACCTCGATGGTGTCGAATTCAAAGAACCAATCAACATGGATCGCCTCAAAAAGTACTATGCTTGACAAAAATAACCATTTCTTTCAAGCCTTGCCTTGAACTACGCCTGACCTGATTCCCACTCGGGGATACGTAGGCAACCGCATCGGTTCGGTCACCTCACCAAAAATAACCATTTCTTTCAAGCCTTGCCTTGAACTACGCTTGACCTGATTCCCACTCGGGGATACGTAGGCAACCGCATCGGTTCGGTCGCCTCACCAAAAATAACCATTTCTTTCAAGCCTTGCCTTGAACTACGCTTGACCTGATTCCCACTCGGGGATACGTAGGCAACCACATCAGTTCGGTCGCTCCACCCACAAAAATAACCTTTCCCTTCAAAACTCCGGCCCGAACTACGTTGGGCCTGATCCCCGCTCGGGGGGTACGTAGGCAGACTTTCAAGAAAAGAAAAGAAGGATGGCTCGCTAGGTCGAAAATCCGAAAGGACGCCTAGGCAAAAATTAGAGCTAAATCCAAGGTGAGCAATAACAAAAGAGAGAAAATAGCTCGCTAGGCCACCTCCTTGGCGCCTAGGCAAAAACTATGAGCATGTGAGAAATAAAGTCGCGGTCCTTACCATAACCCATATATCACCCTCCATACTAGGGGCAAACTTCGGCCACTCGCCTCGTTTGCCTGAACCCCTTCCAAACTAGGGGCAAACATCGGTCATCTACCTCGTTTGCCTCACAACCATGCACATCCCAAACTAGGGGCAAACTTCGGCCACCCGCCTCGTTTGCCTCTAAATCACCCTGGCATGCCCAAGTGAGTACCAAAAAGCAACAACTAAATTGAAACCCAGGTCACAAAATGTTTTTCAGAAAGCTAAAATGCATAAAAAGAGGTTCTCAAAGTAACCAAGGTTCACTAATAAACAAACTTTGAATATTACATAAGCAGGAATAATCAAAGAAATAAAAGTCTTTCAAAAAAGCAATCACATGTTCAAAGACACTTGGAGGAATGAGCAGAATCAGTCAGGTCTGGTTTTTTTTATTTATTTTAGAAGTAGGCCTTTACTCGGTCAGTCCAACCGTCAATAAAAGCAGCAATAGTAGCAACCCTGATCCTGGAAGCAAAGACCCTCTCAGTAAACCCCCGGGGAACCTCCTGAACCTGTCCATACTGTCTGGCCAAGCGGCGAGGATGATAGAAAGAAGTCTCTCTCAGACCCATCAACCACACCCTCTGGTGACCCCTGAGGCTCGTGGTAATAGCGTAAAGGCCCCAACGCCTCACAACCCAGCAAATGTCAGCCTCAGATAAGGCACCCATCATGCCCACCCAATCGGCAAAAGTATAGTGAGAGTAAAGCACAGCCCGACGAAAGTAAACTGGTGGTATGCGGCCCGTCCACAACTGAAGGCGCTCGTATAACCAAGCCTGTAACACCAAAGGCGCCCCGGAAAGAAGAAGAGTCCCTTGATCAGAAGCACGGTCCAAACCATTCAAGGTTTCAGCTAGAACCATGGCCATGGGATTCTTGCTAAACTTCAACCCAAGGCACACATGCACTAAGTCAACAGAGGTACTCGAGAATAGGAAGTGGGAGGTCATGCACAATATCAAAGCAGCCCCGCGGGTGGCATCATACACGCTGGGATTCCCGGGACTGGCATACTGAGCAATAATAGAAGCAATATTAAGGGCCTCACCTTGAATCAGCCGACGGGAAATAGTAATGGAGCAATTCAGATATTCAGCCAAACCCCTCGTAGGACTGAGGGTACCAGCAGAAGGGAGAATCAGATCAGAGTCAGAATCATAGCCGAGAATAGCGCAGAACTCCTCAAACATGGGGCATATCTCCAGACCATTGAAGTTGAAGACATGGTTCACCGGGTCCCAGTGACCAATGGAAGCACGCAAGAACTCAGTGTTCAGGGTCATCCGGCAAAGAGAAAATAGCTCGGTCAAGCCGTAGCTAAAGAGGTTAATCCGCTCCACGCCATCCGTGATGGTCAGCCAAGCTGTGAGTTGAGCGGGATCATACAAAGCCATGTTTTCGGTCGCGGCCCTAGCAAAATTCGAAATTTCGGCAGCACCTCCCCGTTTCACGGACTATCCCACCTGCAAAGCAAAAAGCACTCACCATCACAAAACTGCCCATCGCAGTAGCATTCAACAATCACAGTGTACATATATCAGCTAAAACAAGCACACCACTGCGCCTCTAAAACCGGAAGATATCCGGCCTAGGAGGCAAAACATCATAATACTCTGTCAAAAGGTTACAAATTGTTCCATACTTCGTCCTACACTGTCCAAATAATCATGTTCCCAGTACAACCCAATCGAAAACAGAAAATAAAATAATAATGCCCGCTTGGCATCAGTCTTCCTCTTCTTCGTCCTCTGTCGGACCGCCCGGAGTGTATGTCGGCGACGGCCTCCTCCTGCCACCTCTGCATCTTGGACCAGTCCTCGATGAGCCGGCCCCGCCTCCACGATACTGCACACACAAGAAAATGAAGGCAATCAGTAAAGAAAATAACAAAAAGAAAGAAATGCCAAAAACAGAGTCGAGTCAGAGACTTACCAAGGATGCCATCTGGTTGGCGGCAAATTGCCGCATGCCGTCCATCTGTCAAGGGTAAAATCTAGGGTTAGAACCTCATAACCAAAAGAAAGTGCAAAATTAGGGACGTACCCGGTGATCTCGTGTGAGGACCAAGGACCTTAAGCTAGCTGCCAAGGCGTGACCCTCCTCGGCGTAACCCCAAGGGACATTGAGGACGCCCGCTGGCTGAGTAGGGTACCCACATGTGACTCGCGGCACCTCCATCATTTGGGGAGTGCCATCAGCACCTAGAACATTGACGGTCCAATCCCAAGGAGGGATAGGGTCGGGAGCCTGAGGAGCCTGTCTCCTGTACATCTCGCGAAGCTGTAGGCACAGAATAAGTTAAAGGCAAATCAAAAACATAGGCAGTAAATGAAAAGCAAAAATATAACAAGAAACTCACCTCCAGGAGTGGGAAGTTGGGCATCAAGAAGCCGCCACGGTAAGCCTCATACCCGGTCTCAGAGAGGAAATGATCCCAGACGTCGGTGCCAGCCAAGGCCGCCGACAGAGCATCACCAGAGAGGTCACTAGCATCCATCACAGGAGGATTATGGGGAACGCGATACCGGGAGCCACCGACCACCTGCCGAGACACCCGTTCCCCAAGGAACCACTGCCTACACTCGGTACTCTCCAGCAGAAGGCGACAAGAGGTAAGAGATTTAACCGCTTGTATCTCCTCTGGGGCGGCGTAAACAACGCCCTCCCAAGGCGTCCAATCAACATCAGAGGCCGTCAGCTCAGTCAGGAAGTTTCTAAGCAAAACAATCCGATGGGCCCCACTCTTCACCCCAACAACGTCCCTTCGCCACCTCAAACCTCGTGGGAATAAAGGCACAGGAGCCATGCCATCCTCATCCTCGCCTGATTCATCCGCCGGGGAAGGAGCCAACATCTTCAAGTATTCAAAACTCCAAAGCTGCACAGACAAAGGAGAAATCAGAACAGGTATGACAATCAAAGAGATGGAAAATAAAAAAAAATAAAAAAAAAAAAAAAAAAAAAAAAAAGCAATGCATACCTCCCAAGCTCGCCAGAATCCCCCAGTAGATTTAACATCGCCCCGAGAGACCTCCCCCATATGCTTGTAGAGATGGGCCAGGGCAGCACCGCCCCAGTTATAGGAGGGGATCTCATCAATGGTCGCCAGGCAAGAAAGGAGCCTCAAGCTCACCCGGTCGTTCCTTGTCGCAAAGATGGAGCACCCGAGGACATACAGAAGGTAAACCCTCAAAAGCTGGGAATTGTTCAGATTGTGATTACCTCTACCATAGGCCCGGTAAAGCCAGCCGCAGGGGAACCAATGCCTCTCCAAGTTAGGGGGAACAGCCCCAATCAACATCTCCACCGCCTCCGGGTCGATCTCGTAAAAGTAATCCAGAATCAGGCGTTTCCCGCCAACCCTCAAGCCCGTAATCATGGAGAAGTCGAAAGGCGTCATAGTCATCTCTCCGAACGGCAGGTGGAAGGTATTGGTAGTGTCCCACCACCTCTCGGCCAGTGCATAGAAGTGAGCCAGATCGTTGCTACTTTTCGAAACCAAGCGGACGAAGCCTCCGAACCCGGCATCATCAACCATCCTCTTAACGGTGGGCGAAAGCTGGGTATACCATAAGAAAGCATGGGCAAGGCTACCGTGGCCTTTCAAGGCCACTTCCGGCACCTGCACACAACAAAGGCGACAAAAGATGCACAAAATCACTATTCACAACCCGAGAGCAAAAATTCACAAAATCAACGTTTGAGCACAAGTCAAGCTTCTAACGGTCTCTAGGTGCACACTACGGCTCACAAAACTAGCATAGTACATAAAAGTGGTCCTAAAATGGCGAAAGTTTCACATACCAAGCTCGCTAGAGCCGCGGCCGAAAGGTGGTGTTGGGGGTCTCGCAAAATCACGTCCGGGGAGTGCATCTCGGCCTTCATTCGTCCTTTGGCCTTCTTAGACGGTCTCCTTGAGCTCGAAGCCATGGATCTACAAGAAAAATGGAAGTCACATTCAAACTTTCTTCTTGAAAATTTGGGCAAACCAAAACATCAATCAAAAATCCGACTACGGGGAAAGATTACTCACCTGAGCGCGCACAAGCTGCGTTTTGATGAATTTTGGCTTCAAAAACACCCCAAAATGGCCAAGAATGAGCTTGGAAAGCTCAAAAACCCGAGATATATGAAGATGGAGTCCGGCCACCCAGTGCCGCCGCGGCACTGGCCAACTGCCGCCGCGGCAGTGGCCCAGTGCCGCCGCGGCACTGCTCCCCGCGGGCCCCGCTTTGCTCCGTTTTGCCCCGTTTCGCCCCGTTTTGGCCCGTTTTGGCCTTTTTTTCAGCCCGTTTTTGACCCCGATCAGCCCCGGTGGCCCAGTCCAGTCAAGATCTATGAGGTTTTACCCCAAGCAGACTAAAAATTGCCAGAACTACCTCCAGCAGGCAAAAACTGGGAAAAATCGGCTTCCGAAGACCCGAATCGGTCGTTTCAGGACAACCGTCGCAAGATTCGATCGAACGCGAGAATCCTGGCAACGGATCCTGGTTTTTAGCTAATACACCAAATAAACGAGAAAAGAGATTCCCCGAGAACCTTGCATCATCCCCCGAGGACAAAAGCAGACAGATACCAGCTCCCGGAGGCCCTGACCGGCTCTCTTGGATTGAGCGCCGAAAGATTTGATCAACCGTGAGAGGTTCAAAGATGGATCCTGGTTCCCGATCAAGAAAAGAGATTCCCCGAGAACCCTGCATCATCCCCCGAGGACAAAAGCAGACAGATACCAGCTCCCAGAGGCCCTGATAGGCTCTCTTGGATTGAGCACCAAAAGAGATTCCCCGAGAACCCTGCATCATCCTCCGAGGACAAAAGCAGACAGATACCAGCTCCCAGAGGCCCTGACAGGCTCTCTTGGATCGAGCACCAAAAGAGATTCCCCGTGAACCCTGCATCACCCTCCGAGGACAAAAGCAGACAGATACCGGAGGCCCTGACCGGCTCTCTTGGATTGAGCGCCGAAAGATTTGATCAACCGTGAGAGGTTCAAAGATGGATCCTGGTTCCCGATCAAGAAAAGAGATTCCCCGTGAACCCTGCATCATCCTCCGAGGACAAAAGCAGACAGATACCAGCTCCCAGAGGCCCTGACAGGCTCTCTTGGATTGAGCACCAAAAGAGATTCCCCGTGAACCCTGCGTCATCCTCCGAGGACAAAAGCAGACAGATACCGGCTCCCAGAGACCCCGGCAAGCCCGAAAGATTCGACCAAAAGGAGCGGTTGAAGAGAGATCCTAGAAAGTATCGCTTCATCCCCAGCAGATTCAGATTAATCCTCAGCAGGTTTATTACACCGTCAGTAGTCCATTGTCGACTCGTCATCTCAATGCAAACATCGTCGGTCCATCGCTCTCATCACACCGTCGGTGCCTCCATGTTCATCACGGGACGTCCCAGGATTTCACATTCGTCCCGGAGCCCCTGTGTCCGTCGGTTACTTGCCAAAAGACGTCTTCGATCATAGTCCTCTGAGACCCCACACCTAATTACATTCGCTCGCGAAGCGTACTTCCAGAAGTTTGCCCCTAAAACCCGGAGTCTTCTAGACTTCAATGCCCTTATCTGAGTCACCCACCACGTCACAATCACAAACACTAGCACAACCCTAGCCCACTCGGAGTGGCACACCCCTTGGCACCTGCTCATTCTAGGATCGGAAAACTAGGCATGATAAGACTCATGTATGAGATCATATCGCATCCACACATTGCATATCATCCTCATATAGCATTGCATCCGCCTGATTGTTGTGTATGTGCATGTGTGTTTTATTCCTTTGAGCTCCGAACTACGTCCTGGTCTGATTCCCCTTGGGATACGTAGGCAGCTCACATAGAGCACGACCAGCACTAACCTCATCATCATTGCATCTTTTGCAACGCTTTTTATCCTAAATCCGTAGCCTCCAAAAATTCTTGTCTCTTCAAAACTTTGGCACTCACTTGCGACATGCGTTGCCTCGCAAGTTCATGCCAAAGAGGGGCAAACTGTAGACACCCCATTTTGTCGGCTATCGGATTTAGGAGACCCATAGCTTGGTGGTTCACAATGATCGCAAAAGACTCGAAAGGACTCTCGGAAGTCAGCTCCATCTCTCAGAATGCTCAGGATGACCAAAATGCCCCTAAAAGCCCGAAAACTCCCAGATTTGGTCCCAAAGTTCTGAAAACATACTATGTCGTAAGAAAAGCGATAAAAAGAGTTTTAAAGAGAAACCAGATGAAATCGTCGGCTCCCAGAGACCCCCGGAAGTCCCGGAAGTTCCTGGAAAGTCCCCGTTGACCGGTTTGACCAAGGTTTGACCAGGTTTGACCAAGGTTTGACCAGGTTTGACCAAGTTTGACCGAAATCGTCCGAATTCACCAAAATCATTTTAAATCACGGGAAAAGTGTTAAAACAAGTTCCAAAAGAAAATCGAGCGAAAACACCAGCTCCCGGGAACTCCCGGAGGTTTCTAAAACTCCCCGGGAATCCCAGGTTTGACCAGTTTGACCAGAATTTGACTTTGGAACCGGGGTGCCGAAACAATTTTTAAATATTTTTCATGGATACTAGAGGTCAATAGCTTTCCAACGGTATATCGCACATAATTTCTGGATTTAAAACGAATTTATTATGAATTTCCAAAGGCGAAAAAGGCGATCAAATCGGCTTTTATCGCGAATACCGCAAAACTTTTCAAAGTGACCTATCCCCGAACTATTTTTTATGTAAAGTAGACTCCATTACCTTTCCAACGGTATATCACAACCTCAATTTGGAGTTCATACGCATTTTCTGTGAATTTCGGACGAAATAGGGCCTTTTCGCGAATACCGGAACATCAGGGGGCCTAAACAGCATTATCCAGACGAAGGGAGGAGCAGTGCCGCCGCGGCACTGGCCCACTGCCGCCGCGGCAGTGGCCCAGTGCCGCCGCGGCACTCCCCTCCAGAACAGTAAGTTTTTGTAAATATTCTTGTGGTCCCATTTTGATTAATTAAAATCCAAAACGACGTGGTTTCATGATTTCAGATGTTTGGAGCCAATGGGAACACTTTTAAAACCCCAAAACCACCCCAAGTTGGCCTATATAAACACCCCATTACTCCTCATTTTAGGGGAGTCAAATATAAGTTTTGAAAAGTGTGGGAGAGAAAAGTTGTAGAGATAAGGTTAGAGTAGAGAGAAAAGAAGCATTCTTCTTTGATTTTCAAAACAAAAGTGAGTTCTAACTTTGTTTTTACTTCATTACTTCCATTTATTTCAACATTCAATACTCCCAACCACCATTTTAGTGAGCATTCAAGAGAGTGGAAGCTTCTTCCATGTCTAAGTGTCATTACATATGAGTGAAACACCAACCTACAAGTTCATGCTTCATGAATATCACCTATTGATCATCATCTATTTGCTTGTTTATTTATTGTTTATCTCTTCTTACCCCATTTCTTTTTGTTTTCTTTTATTTACTTACTAGTTCATCATCATCTATGTGATGACATGAAGTTTGGGGTGAGTGAATCCTTATGGATAGTAGCTCTTGACCTCAAAAACATGTTTGATAGATGATGCTCATAACCTCAATACTTCCAAGGTATTCTTGGAATGTATTGAAGTTATGTTCAAAAAATAGAATAAATCTCTCCAACAACCTTGGAGGTTCTTAATGATGAGTTTGATGTTGGTATTCTAAGTGGTCCTAATCCTTATTGAGTGTTGAAAATGTGCTTTCAAAACATCCTTTTCAAAACCCCTCTCAATCCCTCTCATTTGATTTCAAGAAATAAAACTTTGTTTTCTTCAATACCTCTAAAACAATGACCTAAAACAGTGAGCTGTTCAGATTCAGAGATTTGTTTTGAATTAAGTACTCAAGTTATGAGGATGAAACTGCTTGGAAAACCTTCCTAATACATCATAGTTTGTCCCTAATTTTTCTCATCAATTATAGAAACATGAGAGTATTTGTTTTGGATGTGAGAAGTTCACATTCATAATCTGCCTCTGTTCTCACAGAATGTTCACCCAACTTCTTGCACTTATTCTGAACATTTTCATCACTGTACATATACCTTTTCTATTTTTTTTATAAAACTTGGGTGTCTTAGGAAACGTTTGGTATATAATAGGTTATCATAAGCCTTTTCTTTGATTTATGAAAAATCATACAAAATCAGTCAACAGTGCAGTTTTTGTTTCTGAGTCATGTGTACATTCTGATTTCTTTCTTTTAATCTGTGATAGCTATTGATGTTTGGCTTTTTGGGTTATTTTCTAGACACAATAAGAATGATCTCAGATTTTTCTCACATTTTTCTAGGCACGTTTGACCTCTCATTATAATGTTGCAAAGTGCCATATGCAGTCTGTCCACTATTCACAGCAAGCACATTTCAACTTTTATTCTTTGATTTGATGCTCATATGCATTCCAAATTAGCTCCCATCTTAGGAAGTAGTTCATACTACATTTGTATATATCCCATGTTGATTTAGTCCATTCATTCATGCACATTTTAGACTACTAAGTCATCTTAGAAATCCATGAACACAAAACACACTACAACCTTTGCACATTTTTAGGTTCATACAATACATTCATGCAAGATTTGGGGTTTTTGTAACTCTTAATCTAAGAAGATTATAAGGAATGAACTTGATCACACGTTCATGCTTCCCCTCGATCTAATCATCCTTTCTCATCCGTCCCGGGGATTGAGGGATCTTCTTTTTCTCAAAAAATAACATGCATCATACTAGCTTGCTAAGCATGCTTTGATTCTTTGATTATTTGTTTCAATAACCATTCATGTCCCCTTTAGATTAAGGAAACTTAATTACTTGATATATGAATAGACGATTTTTCCTAGGTTTATTTGCGTGATCTTTCACTTTACATTGTATGGTATTTGACTTAGATCTTATGAATGATATCTTATCTTTAGATCTTCCATTTCAAATTTTCTTATGTGATGTAATATACTATCATAGTATTATATGTCGAACCAAACATAGTATAAGATGATTATTTGGATGCTAATTGAGGCTCGTCGAAAGACGGGGCGAGTTGAGGGTGTTTTAGTCGTGACAAAGGCTCCTTCCTCTCTCGTACCAAAACCCCGAACCAAGTTCTTTGGTTATGAAGGGCTGGTGCCCTTATCCGCTTGGGTGAGTCAAATTAGGTTTCTTGGTTCCTTAAAGACCAAGTGGCGACTCTGTATCTGTTTTCAACAGACCTTTCCTTTTTTTTGATTCAAATCAATTTCAAAACAATCTCGAACAAAGAGAGAAGTGGTCCGATTCCGCGTGTCCACAGGTACACATGATTTCAAGCTCGGGATGAAAGCTTTGATTGATAGCAAGGATAGGTGATGGGCAACTTGGTGACACCACCTCTTCGGCCAAAAGAGATGAGGGTTCATGAATATCACATGAATCTAAATTGGATTTAGGTTTTTCAAGTATGTCTTCCCTAGGGTCACTATTAAAGTTAGGGAGAGAGTCAACAGGGGACTCCTACTTTCCTAGTTGCGTGTAATCACTTAAACTCTCATCATCTTTTATAACCTCATTCTCATCCTTGTAACTCTCCTCACTTATATGTCATCTATTGAGGTGCTCTGGACAAAGGAATTGTACAATTTTATCCAGGCAGTGAAAGAGTTAATGTATGGGGTTGTATATTGAGGGGAAGATGGTTCTACAACTTCATGCTCAATGGTTTGGTTTTGGAGTTCGTGTTGGGTTATCACTTTCTTGAATGAGTTGTTAACCTCATTTGGTATAAACCCATCATAGTCCTCTATTTCCATTCCATTGTTAGTGTCTTGAAATTTAGGTTGTAGTGTTGAAGGATTGGTATAGTCTTCTAAAGGTTGGCTAGCATATGCTTGTTGATATCTATTTTCTAATTTATCTAGTGCACTATCTAGCACTTTCATTTCACTAAGCAGTAATTTTAACATACCATTATCCTTAACTTGGTTATTCTCCTCATTGTTACTATATGAAGTTTCGCCCCATTATTGTTGGTAGTAATTCCCATCCCATTGTGTTTGTGGACAAGACTCGCCAAAGGAAAAGTCTTGGTGCGTTTGGTAATCGTGGGAACTATTACTATATCCTACATTATTATCTTGGTTATATCCCCATTGCGATTGATAGAATTCTCCATGTGGAGGTTCTTGTTGCGTTTGATAATATGAGGGACTACAACTATCATTTTCCCATTGTGGTGGTTGGTAGCACTCGGGTTGATAATCTGCGTCATATGTGGGTGCTTGTCAACTTGGGGGTAGGTTTCAATACTGAAGGTGTATCTATACGTGGTGTTTGTGTTGTATGGAGGATAATATGGACAAGACATATTCACTCAAAATTTTTAAACAATAGGAATTTTACTTATTTAATTTTTTATCTTGTGAGAGAAAAAGTCCAAAAGTATTTTTTTTAAGTAAGAAAAATTGGAGATAACTTAGTAAAATCCTAACCTAGTTGCCTTCCCCGGCAACGGCGCCAAAAACTTGACACGACTAAAAAGTTGTGCGCTCTTGTGCAACACCCAAGTGTAGGTGATCGTGCAAGTAATATAGTACTGGAAGTCCAGGTCGATCCCACAGGGAAGGAATAGGAAGAAAATATACTAAGTTACAACCTAAAGAAAAGAAAATAAAAATGAAGGATTGGAGGTTCTAATGAATCCTAATTAATTAAATTAAACTAAATATTAAACTAAAGTATAAAGAAACATAACTAATTAAATAAATAAACTAAAGGTGTTGGAAATACGAGAATCCACATTAATCCTAACTATCTACCATGCATACTCATTAATGTTCTATGGAGTTCATTTCTCTTCAACATTCCGTATTTTTCTAAAGATAAAGAATCAATAGCCCTTTCATGACCGGGACTACATCATCACAAGTGATTTAAAATACTTAGAATACGATTTAAAATAATGGTTATTACTTGCACTCTAAATGGTGTTAGCATTCAAAGTGGTTTTCAAAAGTCATTGAAGAAAAGGCCTTAAGGCTTTAAGTTCTAAAAACTGTTGTGATAAACTGAGCTTATAGGGACAATTTGATGACAGATTTCTAAAACAGAAAGTCATGGAATACTTACAAGAATCATCTCAAGAATTAACAAGTTCGATCATTCGAAGCGCTCTCGATCGATCGGACAACGTCATCATTCAATCGATCGAAATGTCTTCGATCGCTTGACTATGGCTCTAGTTCGATCGATCGAAATATCTTCGATTGATCGAGCCCAAGGTTTCTAAAGATTGCATGGCAGAGGTTGGTAATCAATGTTTCAAAACGTATTCCCAATGTATAAACTACGAAAACATAATAAAACTAGTGCAGGATTAGTAAACTAGAGTAATCATAACACATAAACTAATAACAATCAAATAACAAGGATTGGAAAGAAAAACCTGGAAATAATCTAAAATAAACTTGAAATAAACATGAAATGCACTGGAATCTTCAATAATCTTCAGTATATTAATGAAAAAGAGGAAGAATAAAGATGAATCTAACCTAACCTACTCCTAATCTAACCCTAAAACTACCCTAAACTGCTATTTTCTGCGTTCTGGAGCGTCCTCACTTCGTCTGGCGTCAAAACGACTTATATATAGGGTTCCTGAAGAGTTTACGCAACTTTTGGATGAAAGTAAAGTTCGATTGATCGAACTCTGAATCGATTGAACTCTGCTCAAGGGCTTGAACTCCTCTGATTTTGACAACTCTGCGCACCGATGGGAGAATGGCCATAACTTTTCACTCGAACTTCGTATTAACCTCCTGTTTGCGGCCACGCGACCGTAACTCAAAGATCTAAATTTTGAATTTCTAGAAAAATATTCCAAATCTGAAGTCTTCATTGTCAAAAATGGCGTTTTCCCAGCTGCTTCCGTTGTTCTGTCCACCAGAATCACTTTCTTTAGCTCCACTTCATTGATTTACATTCTAATACCTATAAAACAACGCATAAAATTATGTTTTAGCATTAATACAATAAAAAGAACATTGTTATTAGAATACACCTAAATGTAGGGACTTTGGGATAAAAGTATGCATAAAAGACCATATATATACTATGAATATGCACTTTTCACCACGAATCAACCTACACTTTGGTATAGCACACAAGCGCACACAGAAAAATTTTCGTGTCAATATCCTCATCGGGATGCTCATCCTTTGGCTCTAGATCCTCCTCATCCTGAATTAGCTCAGGCTCCAGAACTGGTACGTCGGATTCTAGTGATGGTGGGGCTGCCGGTGCTGGTACAGTTATAGACTCCGGTGGGACGGCTAAAATGGCTCTCAGCTAAATCTCTCATCCATCTCTGGTTTACTCTGAACTAACCGTAATATCTCCTGACAAATGTCTCTACCAACTCTTGCTGAATGGTAAGCATCCATACGTATCTATGTCGGGTGAATCCCCCCAGTCATATAAAGCGCCCTCCATATGTCTTCTTCTAAATGTCGACTGGCTATCTGGCACACTCGCTCAAGATAAAACTCCGGCTCAGCTGGCTTCACGATATCCCCATGGATCACGTGTCCTCTATAAGCATCGGTAACAAACTGATGAAACTCTGGATCCATGCTATCCTGCAAAGAGACTATCCATCGTAAAAAAGACGAACTTATCTTAAACTCATATCTTATCTCAAAGAAAATCTTAACATACTAGGACCAGATGGTGTGGAATAGGTAGTGAATGAAAGTATCACAAACCTAGAGCTCTGATACAAAAAATCCTCAATCGATTTTGTTCTCGTTTATATTTTTGGACTCTCTAAGGTAAAACCTTCATTTTGATACTTGTTAGGTCACATTTGGCAATAAATTTCTGAAAACCTAACTTTGGAATTTTGAGGAAAACTATGTAAAATTTGTAGGTTTCACTTAAAATCGGACGTTCAGTGTAGGTTTGGACTCCAAGTACATCTCTTGAAAAATTATAAGTGTAGCTTGAGGTACGAATTCGTAACCTATGTTATATAGGAAATTCCAAGTTTTTGAACATTAAGTGTAATATTATAATCCAGGCAAAATTCATGTGTTAGTTTAGACCCGTCAGTTATGCTCGTGAATATTGTTAAAAAGCATGTCTATGTGATTATGTGAGCATGCTACGTGTTATGTGGGTCAAAGGGAAGGTTATACAATTTCATGCCAGGGGTAAGCTTCTCGATGTTTGAGAATTAATTACTGACGGCTACTGTGCATGGTTTGGGAATCAACCCAGCCAGGGCACTGGATGCGTGGTAAGGAGAAGGCCTTCCACGACATTGGGTTCATTACCGGATGATTGCGTATCTCTCTCCCTAGAGACGAATTGATATGAGTTATGAGTTTAAAACATGAATTTGTCATACATGCATTTGTTAGAATTGTACACTCAGTATATAGCTGAGCAGTGGAGGTTTACTCCGTTGCAGGTGAGGAGAATAAAGGAAAGAAGAAACACGAGGAGTGAGGCTATGGGAGCACCCGAGTTAAATCTCTCCTGTATATAGTTTTGTAGTTCACCCTTTTATTGCAAATGTTCGTAGGGGAACTATGGTTATAATAAATCTCTTTTGGTTATGTTTGAAACGTATCCGAACACGTGAGTTCATGTGTTGGATGCTTAATTATCAAATTCATATTTTGGAAATGTTTTACAATGCCTTTCATGAGTTGTAGAAGTGTTGGTTTAAATTGGTTGAGTGAGACTTAGGCAAAATCCATCAAGCAATGAGGGATTCTACCCAGATCCCATTCGATTGGTCGACGGGGGCAATTCGACAGGTTGAAGTAACCTCTGCCCGCTTACTCTTAACCACCCTTTTGAAAAAAAATTTAAGGTTCTAATTGGTTCTTATAGTACTTTTGGGATCCCTATTAACTAACATATTCTTGTTTTGAATTATAACTTTTCAATTTTATACAAATTTTATGAAGTCGTAATTCAATGTTTTTTAAATAAACTTTGCTTTAAAGAGTGTCTTTATGTTTCTTTTTTGCTGCATTTACTTGTAGTGAATTGGATGGGCTTCAGTGGTGTGCCACCATTCCTATTTCCACTCATGGCGGCATGGGTCGTGACACTGATCTTGTATCGATTGTTAGAAATTGATGATTTGAAGTGATGTGGGCCCATGTTGACCCCTGTTTTGCCCTAATGTAATCAAATTTGACCTTCGGTTGTCCTAAACTTGATTCCGGTCTTGAATTTTGTGGCGAACTTCGACTTCGGTTGAAAAGGTCACCGATTATCGGAATCGGACGATCCTGGGCTCTGTATCTTCTGGTCGTTGAGTTGTGGGCTATGAAATGACTTTGATTTGAGGTCTGGTTATCTCGGACTCCGATATGTTGACTTCCGACTCGAGTCGGCATTGACTATTAACCTCTGGGAGGTCCATAATGCAGTACGTCTACGTCGGCGCAGTTTAGGGGATCGATTTGACCTTTAGGGCTCCTAATTGGACTCTAAAGCTCTTTTCATCGATTTCGTGCCTAGTGGACTCCCCTACTATAGTTATTTCTTTTTAGTGGGTCAAAATGGGGTGCCTGCAACCAACATAAATGAGTATTGGGGATGGTGATACCCATCCATATGTAGGAAAGGATTCAAGTTATTGGTGAGTCTTAGAGTGTGGGAAAAACTGTATTTAAAATGTTTTATTAATTGAAGAGTATAGAGAGTAAAATAGGTGTGTGCAGATGAACATCTCTTTTTTTTCTTTTTTTTTTTTTAATAGCAGGTGTAGGTAGACTTTCCTTTCAAATTTGGTGAGTCTTAAGAGTGTGGGTTTTACTAAAAGAGTAATGCTATGCTTTCCAAATCTAAATTCTAAATCCTCATCTCTATTAGGGGTGGAGCCAGGGATTTTGGTAAGGGGAGGCCTAGTCTCTATGCCCCTGAGGCAAAAAAATTTGGCATATTTATACGTAGTTATGTATAAAATTGGATTTAAGCATAAAATTGGTTCACAACAAAAAAGAGCATGTGGGTCCTTTTTGGTCTTGATATAGGAGATAAAAAATATTGAAAGAGGGAGAGAAGTTGTAGAATTATATTTGCACTCTATTTCGTGGTAAAAGATGTGATTTTTAATTTTAAAATGTGATGTTTGTAAATATAATCTTGGTCTATTTAGTGAAACTCAAACATTATAGATTCTCTTTTAAAATTTCAAGGGGCACATTTCTAAAATCATAAAATTCTTAAGCTTAAAGTATAATTTTCAAAAATCCAGGGGAGGACCTGGACCCACTCATGTCCCTTGGTGTCCCTGTTAGGGATATATACTAAAAGTCATGCTTTATGTAGTTGATTTATTATTCATTTAATAAAATTAGTTAATCTATTTTTATGAGAATCTATGTGGGCAATATTTGTATTATATTATTTATTTAATATTATGCATGTGTGTCTTTCATTCTACATAGTAGGTGGTTTGGTGTGTAGAGTTCGGCTTACACACGGAAGATCAGATCATCGGATCTTCTAGAATGTAAGATTTTGGTTTACAGTCTTAGATGGATTGTACACGCCATCGGTAGGACTGCAGTATGATGTTGTAGTAGGTTTGTCTTGACTGCGGGGAAACTGTCACGCCCCGACGTAGCATAAATAAGGAAAGCGTTTAATTTCCTTTATGGACCCGTAGGTCGCGACAGTTTGAAGGATCGATTCCGTCCCAAACGTCGAACAAAATAAACAATAATAATCAGAGCAGAGCAATCAAGGCTTACAAAAATTTTCTATCTTATTACATCTTATAAACCGGGGTCAACTAAGGCACAGACCGCCTTGAAACAAAACAATAACTTAGTATCTGATACAGTCATCCTTATAAAACAAAACAGTTTAAACTTAAAACTCATAGTAAATAAACAGTTTCTTCATTCCAGAAGCAGCCATTCTCAATTAGCATAGTCGTATGATTCCTCCTGGTTATAACCTGAAAAGCCTAGACACGAATGTCCAGGACGCATCAACGTCGTCAGCTTCAAGAAGCTGGTGAGTATTAAAAACATGACTTTGAATGTAAAACATACCAACTTACCTTTTTCCAATTCCCATTTAAATCCACAAGTTTATAATTGAAGTAAGAAGCTCATTTAGAAAACGTTCACAACATTATTTAAAGAGGGTAAATTTACACAGATGGGACCGTGTATGAGAACAATGCACCACACTCATCTTGCCGACTCTTTTCTCTCGACAGCCACAACAACCCACTATCCTACTCCTGATCTCTTTGAAATACTACGATAGCCACACTTTAGCAACGGGGCGCCAGGGAGTGTCCAGTTTGCCTCACACTTTGGTCCGGGGTACCAGGGAGTGTCCAATGCCTCACACTTTGAATACCCTAACCGCCATGCAAATACCGGGGCAACCCCTCACACAGTATCCAGACTCGAGTTATCAGGGAGTGTCCGTAGGCCACACTTTAGCACTTCCATGGGTGCCAGTGAGTGTCCGAGTTCGGCTTCACACACTTTAACGCTTCCATGGGCGTCAGGGAGTGTCCATATTTGCCACCGTCGCATTTCAAAGATACCCTCCCCACAAACTCAACCACAACCACAACCACAACCACAACTACAACCACAAACTACAACCACAACCACAACTACAACCACAAACTACAACCACAACCACAACTCATACTCTTTCCATACTACCATTACTCTTTTCCACACTGACTAACACCCCCATGCATGTACCACTGACCCCACATGAATGACATGCACATGAATCTAAACAAAACACTGAATTAAAGGAACAACATGCGTACGGGGATTGATAAATCATACTACAATGTTTTAATCATTCAAAACATAACCAAATAGAGTTCTGATTAACTAAATATCCCAAACAGAACCTTAACAGTATATAAAAGTTGAACCAAACAGTCCTTTAACAGAAAACAGACAAAAACAGAACTGCCAAACCTCGCGCGCGCGGGCCGCTCGCGCGAAAGGTCGCTCGCGCGGGCCGCTCGCGCGATAAGCCCATTTTTCTTTTATTAATAAATTTTTCTGTCTGCCTGAGGAAAGCAAGGTCGCGCGCGCGGATCGCTCGCGCGAAGGGGTCCTCGCGCGACCCTCGCTCGCGCGACCAGCCTATTTTCAATTATATACATATAAACTCTTACGTCTGCCTGGGGAAGCCTACCTCGCGCGCGCGGGCCGCTCGCGCGAAAGGTCGCTCGCGCGGGCCGCTCGCGCGATTCTTCGCGCGCGCGATCGCGGCGCGAGATGAAGCTGAGGCTTCATCTTCTCCGCAGGAACTGCTCTGGTTCAGCAAACAGGGGTCCTTTTTGACCCATTTCAGTTCTGTAAGTATGTACATCATGTTATATATGGATCTTTTCCTTTTTAAACAAGGATTAAGAATCTATGATCAATTTAACATGATTCTAACTATAACTCTCCAATTTTATGATAAACTAAAACATGTCAAAATTTGATTTCTAATATACTTTCTCATATGAATAAATTAGGCTCTATAACTTCAAACATGGCATGTAGGATGTGTAATCTACCATATTCATCTCTAAAAACGAATTTAGATTAAGGTTTGAAAATCTTGATTTCAAGCTATGAATTTTCATACGTAGGATCAACAATGGTGTATTACAAAATTGAACAAACACACAGTAAATAGACATGTAATTACATTCTTAGTGAGTTAGTAATACTCACTGATATCAAAGAGAAGTAGTGTTTGTTGAGAAAGGAAATCAAATGGAGAAATTCAAACCCAAGCTTTGGCTATGGGGATTAAGAGCTTACTCTCTCTATATAATTTCTGAAATTCTCTGTGTAAACTCTCTCTCCCAAACTCTCTGTGAAAATGATGTGCAGAATGTGTGTGTTTGTGTGTGTTTGAGCATGTATAAATAGAATCCTCAAGGAGGAACTTGGTGACCAAGTAAAAATTTAGAAACTCACTTAGCAAGCTCTAATTGAGTTAACCCAACCTTAACCTCTCTAAATTAACAGCATATACACATACGTATATAGCATATATGCACACTAAACACTACAATTGTCTTCCAAATGAATTGAAGAGCCAAGTAGGTGTGTAGGGGTCAATTGCAAGATGTTTGGCAACTTAGCTTATGGCACAACATTTGCACATATAAGCTAAACATTCCCAAACAATGCCTTATCAAATGATTGCTTGCCATAATTGGAAATAAAGTAAATGTCTAAATCGGTCACTTCCAAAATCTGTGGAAGTTAAATACAACATGGACAGTTTTGGACATAAACTGGTATTTTCGGGGCGCGGTGGTCACCACAAAAATACAGGAAATTTGTTTTAACGTAGGAAGTGATTTTCTGGTTTCATAAAAATACTGATTGAATCAATAGAAGTTATTTTCACCGTTTTGAAATACAGATTTTGAAATCCATACTGGTATCACTAACATTATAAAAATTACAATTTAACCCCAACAACATTCTTAGCTTGCAATAAATCAAGGAATAAAATTTAGAATATGAGAAATGAAATTTAAATGAAGCAGTCAATAATATTTGAAATTAAATATGACAATGCAAATACCAATTAAATATGAAAATGAATTTTAAATTAAATGGAAATGCAGGTTATTACACCCTCCCTCCCTTAAACAGGATTTCGTCCCCGAAATCAAGACTGACTAATCATGAAACAACTCCGGGTACTTCTTCCTCATATCAGCTTCAACTTCCCACGAGGCTTCGTTCTCGTCATGGTGATTCCACTGAACCTTCACCAACGGAATGTCTTTATTCCTCAGCTTCTTGATACTCTGATCCAAAATCTTCACAGGTCTCTCCTTGTAAGAAACGTTATGACTTGTCTCAATGTCGTCATAACTAACCACATGTGAGGGGTCTCGTATGTATTTCCTCAACATACTTACGTGAAATACGTTGTGAACCCCAGACATCTTCGGTGGTAGCGCCAGTCGATAAGCTACTTTCCCGACACGTTCCAAAATCTCGAACGGTCCGATGAAACGTGGAGCTAATTTCCCTCTCTTGAGACCAAAACGTACCACTCCTCGGGTTGGTGAAACCTTAAGGAGTACGTGATCTCCAACACTAAATTCCAAATCCTTCCGTTGTCGATCAGCATAACTCTTATACCGGCTCTGAGCGGTTCTCATCCTCTCCTTGACCAAAGAAATCTTCTCATTGGTTTCTCTTACCAAATCTGGTCCCAGCAACTCTGTATCCCCAACTTCAGCCCAACACAAAGGGGAACGACATGGTCGTCCGTACAATGCTTCGAACGGAGTCATACCGATACTCGTGTGATAGCTGTTGTTATAGGCAAATTCTACTAATGGCAAGTGTGTCTCCCAAGTTTCTTCAAAATCGATCACACAAGCCCTGAGCATATCTTCCATTATCTGATTAACACGCTCAGTCTGACCATCTATCTGAGGGTGAAAAGCAGTGCTCATCTTAAGCGAGGTTCCCATAGCTTCTTGCAGACTTTCCCAAAATCCAGAGGTAAAACGTGCGTCACGGTCTGACACAATTGACACAGGTGCACCGTGAAGTCGTACAACTTGTTGTATGTACATCCGGCTCATCTTCTCTACCGGGTATGTCATACTATAAGCAATGAAATGAGCTGACTTCGTCAATCGATCCACGATTACCCAAATAGCGTCATGATTCTGCTGCGACCGAGGTAATCCCACTACAAAATCCATCGTAATGTGCTCCCACTTCCAACCAGGGATAGGTAGCGGTTGCAACAATCCTGATGGTCTTTGATGTTCGGCCTTGACTTGCTGACACGTCAAACACTTGGATACAAACTCGGCCACGTCCCTCTTCATACCTTCCCACCAGAAATTTCTTTTCAAATCTTTGTACATCTTCGTTCCTCCCGGGTGAACTGTATACCTTGATTTATGTGCTTCATCCAGGATATCCTTCCTTAACTCTTCAATACCTGGCACACATAATCTATTCCTGCACCGATATCCTCCATCGACTCCCACTTTCCATTCTGCCGGGTCTTTTTCTGACATCCTAACAAACCATGTCTGAAACTTCTCATCTTCTTTCTGAGCTCCAATAATGCGGTCGATAAGAACAGGCTGTAGGATAAGACATCCGAACATTTGTCCTTCTTCTTCTTCAGCACTCTGTACATCGAACTCCGCCAAGGTCTCCAATGCTCGCCACTCTCTAACCATTAAGGAGGCGATCGTCTCACGAGTCTGTCGACTTAAGGCATCGGCAACCACATTGGCTTTACCCGGGTGGTATTCTAATGTGAAGTCGTAGTCTTTGATCAGCTCCATCCATCTACGTTGCCTCATGTTCAACTCTTTTAGCGTGAACAAATACTTGAGGCTCTTGTGATCGGAGAACAAATCAAACTTCTCACCGTAGAGATAGTGTCTCCAAATCTTGAGTGCGAAAACCACTGCCGCCAACTCCAAATCATGAATGGGATAGTTCAACTCATTCGGCTTCAGCTGTCTGGATCCATAGGCAATAACTCTGCCATTTTGCATAAGTACACACCCTAACCCCTGAGATGATGCGTCACTAAAGATAGTGAACTTTTCATCAGGCTTGGGTATTGCTAGTACTGGTGCGGTTGTGAGTCTCTCTTTCAACTCTAGAAAGGCTCGCTCGTGCTTCTCTGTCCACTTGAACTTCAAATTCTTCTTCGTCAACCCAGTCAAAGGTGCTGCTATCTTTGAGAATCCCTCAACGAATCTCCTGTAATAGCCTGCGAGTCCAAGAAAACTCCGAACTTCTGTAGGGTTGTTCGGTCTAACCCAATTTGACACAGCATCGGTCTTGGACGAATCCACTGAAATTCCTTGAGATGACACCTTGTGTCCCAAAAATTTCACTTCTTGCAACCAGAACTCACACTTACTGAACTTGGCATACAAGTGGTGGTCCTTGAGGGTCTGCATCGCAATTCGTAGATGCTGCTCGTGTTCTTCTCCTGACTTAGAATAGATCAAAATATCATCAATAAAGACGATGACAAACTGATCTAAATAAGGCTTGAACACTCTGTTCATCAAATCCATGAACACTGCCGGGGCGTTCGTCATTCCAAACGGCATCACCAGAAATTCATAATGACCATATCGGGTTCTGAAAGCAGTCTTAGGTATGTCTTCCTTTCGTACCCTCAACTGATGATATCCCGACCTAAGGTCTATCTTGGAAAATGTCGTAGCTCCTTGTAGTTGATCAAACAAATCGTCAATCCGAGGCAAAGGATATTTGTTCTTGATAGTTACTCGGTTCAATTCTCTGTAGTCGATACACAGCCTGAGCGTCCCGTCCTTCTTCTTTACAAATAACACCGGTGCTCCCCAAGGAGATGTACTTGGACGTATAAAACCTAAGTTCTCGAGCTCTTGAACTTGTTCCTTCAATTCCAATAGTTCGGTGGGGGCCATTCTGTAGGGAACCTTGGTGATCGGTACGGTACCCGGTATAAGTTCAATGCAGAACTCTATACTTCTCTCGGGCGGCAAACCAGAAACGTCTTGAAATACTCCTTCGAAGCCTTGACTATAGGTATAGATGACGCTGTCACCTCTGTACTGACGACTTCGATGTTGGCTAAACATCTCGTGAGGAACATATCTCCCGAAGGGTTACATTGAAAATCAAAGGGTTGATTCTCATTGTCGGGGAATGTAATTCTCTTCCTCGCACAATCCAACTTCACTTGATTCTGAGAGAGCCAATCCATTCCTAGGATTATGTCGAACTCCTTCATCGATAGGACAATCAATCTCGCAGGGATTTCTCGGTCTCCTAATCGTAAGGGACAATCCTTGCACACGTGTCCTAATCTGACTGCAGCTCCTAGTGGCGAAGTAGCCTTCAAAGCTTTTTCTAAGCGATGAGGTAAAATACCCAATCTCCGAATTGTATTAACAGATATGAACGAAAGAGCAGCACCCGTATCAAATAACACTTTAACATGGGAGTTAAACAGAGTTAATGTACCTTCTACTGCTTGCTGATCAGGTTGAGCTTCTCCATAGTCTCCTTCTTCATACGCAGTTCCATCATATCCAGCGGCATCAGGGATAACAGCATTCAAGCGGGTCTGTCCCTGTTGACCATAAGTCACCTGCTTTGGAGCAGTGCAGAACCTGCTGATGTGACCTGGTTCACCACAGTTGAAGCAGACTATCCCTTGCTGAGTAGCACGCCTTGGTGCCTTGCAATCACGAGCCACATGTCCAGGGTTGCCACAGTTGAAGCACTTTCCACTACTACTTCCTTCTCCCACTCGAGGTTGAGTCGGATAGGTAATAGCCTGAGTCTTCTTGCTTCCGTCGAAATTCCTCTTCTGCCCTTGGGTACGGTTCATTGGTGGTCTGTTCCCAAAATTACCCCTTTGAGGCGGTCGGAATTCAAATTGTTTTCGGCTCACTCGAGCATCCTCTTCCAGATCAGTAGCCAAACCAACAAGTCCTTCAAACGATTTATCCAAGTGGCCGAGAGTCAAGCGGCGGATCTGCGGTGTCAGCCCTTGATTATACTTCCGGATCTTCTTCTCTTCAGTATCAACCAGGTGTGGAGCAAACCGAGACAGTCTTTCAAACTGTGTGGTGTACTCTTGCACCGACTTGGTTCCTTGCGTCAGGTCCATGAATTCCTTCTCTCTTCTATGCCTCTCTGTGGCCGGGAAATATTTCTCCAAAAATCTCCCCTTAAACGCAGTCCACGTCATCCCCATCGCAGCCCCATTCCCAATAGTAGCTATAACCGAATCCCACCAATCTGCGGCAGCATCGGTCAGCTGAAACGTAGCCAACCTCCTCTTGTCCATTTCGTTGCATTGGACAGCCTCGAACATTCGGTCCATCTGTCTTAACCATTGTTCGGCCTTCCAGGGTTCTGCGGTACCCGCAAACTGCTCGGGCCTTAAAGCACGGAATCTTTCCAGCAATTTGTCTCCAGTCTGGCGGTCTCGTCGGTTTTCATTCTGATTACTAACCCTTTCGAGACGTCTAATGAAAGCTTCAAATATTCCTGTGGGATCAGCAGCCTCAGGTGCCCCCTCGATTAGATTTCTGTTCCTTCTTACTCCTCCAGCCATTCTATGCATGATAGTGATAGAAGAATGAGAAACATGCATGTAACAGTGTTTATAAAGTAATTTAAAGGACAACAACATTCAAAAAGGGTATATCTTATATATATATCACTTCTTGTCAAGTTGATACAAAAAGCAGGTATGGTCAGATCAATGCCTACCCTATCTGTATGGGTTAGGTCGCATGCAAGAGTTAATGTTACAAAAATGGGGTCATTGCCCTACACTCTAATGCATGTAATTACAGTTGCAAAAAGAGACAGAGCTAATAGTCAAAAGTGGTTAATATGTACAATTCATAATTAGAACGTCAATCATCTCCATAAGCGGCCATCAGGAGATCTAGCGAATCGACAGGGCGAAATCGCTGAACAACAAACGGTCCAACCCCGTCATAGCTGTGAGAGGTGGACGATGAAGCAGGTACAGGAGCACCCGCCTCATCTACCATCTCCTCAGGCAGGGCTAGCTCAAGTGCTAGCTCAGCCTCGAGCTCAGCGGCAAGATCGTCCAGACCTATGCCGTCCTCTAAGATCTCCCCACCTACTGGGACCACGTGGACAACCTCTGCATCGTCCTCAGCAATGGGAACCACCGGCGGAGGCATCTCTAACTGAGCCAGATGGGCATGCACGATCTGGATCTCGAGGGGGAGGTAGAAAGCATCGCTATTGACCAACCTCAAAATCTCGACCAACACCAAACGCTGAGCCTCTGCGAAGTAACGAAGCTCTAAACGGATACGGGTCAGGTCAACTAGGCCTACCACGTGAACCTGGTGCCATACATCCGATATAACAGTCGCCGTGGCCAACTGCTCAACGGCCGCATGATATAAGTCAAGAAAGGCTGGGATCACTGCCCCAGGTATCACGAAGTGTCCTCCGAATCTGTCTGGTACATATAACGGAGGAGCTGGATCCATACCTGATAAGAAGGTACTACCTAAGTTAGAACAAAGATAATCTTAGGCGTTCGGGTTCTGAGTCTATCCTCCCTGTCGTATCATCGGGTGTGTAACACTTAATGGAATGTGGAATCGGGTCTATACTGGTAAACCCTAACCTGGCTAAACTATCTTGAGATAAATATAACCTGGCTCTGATACCACTAAATCCTGTCACGCCCCGACGTAGCATAAATAAGGAAAGCGTTTAATTTCCTTTATGGACCCGTAGGTCGCGACAGTTTGAAGGATCGATTCCGTCCCAAACGTCGAACAAAATAAACAATAATAATCAGAGCAGAGCAATCAAGGCTTACAAAAATTTTCTATCTTATTACATCTTATAAACCGGGGTCAACTAAGGCACAGACCGCCTTGAAACAAAACAATAACTTAGTATCTGATACAGTCATCCTTATAAAACAAAACAGTTTAAACTTAAAACTCATAGTAAATAAACAGTTTCTTCATTCCAGAAGCAGCCATTCTCAATTAGCATAGTCGTATGATTCCTCCTGGTTATAACCTGAAAAGCCTAGACACGAATGTCCAGGACGCATCAACGTCGTCAGCTTCAAGAAGCTGGTGAGTATTAAAAACATGACTTTGAATGTAAAACATACCAACTTACCTTTTTCCAATTCCCATTTAAATCCACAAGTTTATAATTGAAGTAAGAAGCTCATTTAGAAAACGTTCACAACATTATTTAAAGAGGGTAAATTTACACAGATGGGACCGTGTATGAGAACAATGCACCACACTCATCTTGCCGACTCTTTTCTCTCGACAGCCACAACAACCCACTATCCTACTCCTGGTCTCTTTGAAATACTACGATAGCCACACTTTAGCAACGGGGCGCCAGGGAGTGTCCAGTTTGCCTCACACTTTGGTCCGGGGTACCAGGGAGTGTCCAATGCCTCACACTTTGAATACCCTAACCGCCATGCAAATACCGGGGCAACCCCTCACACAGTATCCAGACTCGAGTTATCAGGGAGTGTCCGTAGGCCACACTTTAGCACTTCCATGGGTGCCAGTGAGTGTCCGAGTTCGGCTTCACACACTTTAACGCTTCCATGGGCGTCAGGGAGTGTCCATATTTGCCACCGTCGCATTTCAAAGATACCCTCCCCACAAACTCAACCACAACCACAACCACAACCACAACCACAACCACAACTACAACCAGGCAGACGTAAGAGTTTATATATATATAATTGAAAATTGGCTGGTCGCGCGAGCGAGGGTCGCGCGAGGACCCCTTCGCGCGAGCGATCCGCGCGCGCGACCTTGCTTTCCTCAGGCAGACAGAAAAATTTATTAATAAAAGAAAAATGGGCTTATCGCGCGAGCGGCCCGCGCGAGCGACCTTTCGCGCGAGCGGCCCGCGCGCGCGAGGTTTGGCAGTTCTGTTTTTGTCTGTTTTCTGTTAAAGGACTGTTTGGTTCAACTTTTATATACTGTTAAGGTTCTGTTTGGGATATTTAGTTAATCAGAACTCTATTTGGTTATGTTTTGAATGATTAAAACATTGTAGTATGATTTATCAATCCCCGTACGCATGTTGTTCCTTTAATTCAGTGTTTTGTTTAGATTCATGTGCATGTCATTCATGTGGGGTCAGTGGTACATGCATGGGGGTGTTAGTCAGTGTGGAAAAGAGTAATGGTAGTATGGAAAGAGTATGAGTTGTGGTTGTGGTTGTAGTTTGTGGTTGTAGTTGTGGTTGTGGTTGTAGTTTGTGGTTGTAGTTGTGGTTGTGGTTGTGGTTGTGGTTGAGTTTGTGGGGAGGGTATCTTTGAAATGCGACGGTGGCAAATATGGACACTCCCTGACGCCCATGGAAGCATTAAAGTGTGTGAAGCCGAACTCGGACACTCACTGGCACCCATGGAAGTGCTAAAGTGTGGCCTACGGACACTCCCTGATAACTTGAGTCTGGATACTGTGTGAGGGCTTGCCCCGGTATTTGCATGGCGGTTAGGGTATTCAAAGTGTGAGGCATTGGACACTCCCTGGTACCCCGGACCAAAGTGTGAGGCAAACTGGACACTCCCTGGCGCCCCGTTGCTAAAGTGTGGCTATCGTAGTATTTCAAAGAGACCAGGAGTAGGATAGTGGGTTGTTGTGGCTGTCGAGAGAAAAGAGTCGGCAAGATGAGTGTGGTGCATTGTTCTCATACACGGTCCCATCTGTGTAAATTTACCCTCTTTAAATAATGTTGTGAACGTTTTCTAAATGAGCTTCTTACTTCAATTATAAACTTGTGGATTTAAATGGGAATTGGAAAAAGGTAAGTTGGTATGTTTTACATTCAAAGTCATGTTAAAATAATTACACTTGAATGCCCAAAATTACAATTAAATTCATTTACACGACTAGGATCCAAATACTCGAACCCACACGGTAGTCTAAGGTGTTCCAACTTGACTGCTACCAATGTACCTGCATCTAAAATAACACACGGGGAAGTATACAATATGACAAGAATACTAAAGGCTCAAAAGTAAATAAGCAATTGCTAGGATAAATAGACCAATCACACAACTTGACCGATCACACAAATTACTCGCTCACCCCCCAGGAGCATCATACCAGGTTCCTCTCGGTAATATAGCTAGAGCCACCAACCTCACCTCACCCGTCTCCAGTACGTCGGTCCCTGAGGCCTGTTGGATCTTGGCAGGTGCTCCTTGCTCATATACCCATTAGTTCCATGGCATTTAGCCAAAAATAATACCTTAATAATATTTAACCAAACAAAGACATGGATTCCAATAGAAAGACATTAAACAAAGAGAGTACAAATAGGGATGACAAAAAAAATACTCCGGAGATTTAAGAGAATATTGTACACAACCCCGTACCTAAAAATGAAGTTATTTTTCAAGAAAATAATAAAGATGACAAGATTTGACTGCGGAAGCTTTGAGAGTGTAATGCATTTTTGTGTGTGTAATTGAGATACACATGAGAGAATTGAGAAACCTTTTGAGAGTAATGAGTTACAGAGAGTTACTGAGAGTGTTGAGTGTTGAGTGTTGAGTGTTTATATAGCAATTCCTATGCTTGGAGGCTAAGCACAAAGAGTGGTTTTAATTCACACACCACATCACATATTTTAAGAACTTGGTGCCCAAGTCTTTTGTGTGGTCTTAAAACATACATACTCAAACACATATTTTTACCACATAAAAAATTAGATTGATGTCAATTAGTAACTAGTAAGTAAAATAGGTAAGACATGTGGTCATGGGTTTGTACACACCTCACTCACGAATTTACCACATAATCATAATTATTAGGGACACAAAAATACAGGTTGCTACATTACTCCCTCCTTAATAGAGATTTCGTCCCGAAATCTGAATCTTAAATTGTTTGGTAAAAGAAACTCAAAAATTTAACAATAAAAAGTTTTTTTTTATAAGAATGACTGTATCAGATACTAAGTTATTGTTTTGTTTCAAGGCGGTCTGTGCCTTAGTTGACCCCGGTTTATAAGATGTAATAAGATAGAAAATTTTTGTAAGCCTTGATTGCTCTGCTCTGATTATTATTGTTTATTTTGTTCGACGTTTGGGACGGAATCGATCCTTCAAACTGTCGCGACCTACGGGTCCATAAAGGAAATTAAACGCTTTCCTTATTTATGCTACGTCGGGGCGTGACGGTATAGTTTCAACTCACCATACTAGTACACTTTGTGTATTAGACGGAACCTACTTGGGGTAATTATCTTTATGCTGACTTATAAGATAATTAATACCTCATGACTATTATCAGTGCTTATACTCTAAATCCTAAGTTAATTTATAGACACGTACATTTGATATTTACACTTTGATCCCTAAAAGGGTGAGATATTTAAATGGATCAATATCTCATTGAATTGGGTGACAATATTAATTGTGTGCTGGATATTAATTAATGGTGGAATCCATGTCTCAATTTTGGGATTGATGATATCCCCTTGAGAAAGCTTATAAGTTTTGATTATGTCAAACCCTACAGGTGGATTTTATATCCCACATATCAGATAAGTTAAGCAGATGATCTCAACGAATTTTTAGAGATTAATTAAATATGATTGTCAGTAATTGTATTTAAGTTGTGGATATCTGTAATCTTAACATGGGGAGATAATAAGTATTTAATAACATGGAGCTCGAAATATATTTTTGAGATAGGGGTATGAGTGCAATTATGATTCTTTAGTGGTATGAATTATAATTTATGAAAATGAAAATCTGATTCAGTTCGAATTAGGAATTCCTAATTTCATAAGGAAGTCTATTCCTTATTGACTTCTTATGGTTTTTATCATAGCTTATATATATGCTGGTTTGGCTCTCTGCTCAGTTTGTATTTTTCCATCAAAAATATTATAACTCGAAATAAAAAAGAGAGCGTAAAAAGAGAAAACAGAAACGTAAAGGATTTCGAAGGAGCCCACACTCAGTTCAATATTCTTGCAGTAAAAGAATACGGTAGAAGATCGTGAGTTGTTATCGAGCCCGTGTTTTCGATTCGTCTACTACAACAATCCGTTTTAGCAGTTTAAGGTAACCCTAGTTCCGCCCTTGTAGGGTTATTGTAGTTTTCACGTAATTTTTTGCAGTACCAACTTATATGCACTATCAATGAATTCTGGGAACGCAGTTTCCTAACAGTCCCTTGGTGTCTCCGCCCCTAATCTCTAAATGTGGTGTTATTTCAGTATCCTCCAATTAAAATTCAATGGGCAAATTATAGTATTCAGGATGTAGATTTAAAATTTAAATTTGAAAAACATGACATTACTATACTCTTATTAAAAAGTCCCCCAAAAATGCAGAATACAGCATAAAACTATCCGAGACATCATAAAATTTCTCCAGCACAGAGAACGGCCAAATGATCCCAATTTGCTGGCAAGCTTAGACAGGACATTAACACGGGACAATAAAGCTCAGTACCACTATTGATCAAAACAAATAAGCTTGCCTACGTACATATGTTTTTGGGATAATTCATTTTAAGTCTGTTTTTTTTTTTAAATTTATAAATTAATCTATTATTTTTTTCAAAATTAAAAAAATAAAATAACATTTTGTTTCAAAAATTTAAAAGTTGTTAAATTTTATGACATTGTGGAGCACTTTATAACGTTGGGAGGAACTCTGTGAAATGCTTGAGAGTACAAATTCCTCTAAACTTAGGGAGCAACTCTGTCACACCCCGATTTTTGGACAACCAAATATTTAATCCAGAGCATGTATCCAGACTAATATTCAATTCCCAAAACATCGAGAGTGACACCTTCACACATGCTAATAGAAAATTTATAGAAAACAGTATTTAATACTCGTTAAATAAGGACATGTGATCTTGTGTTTAAAGAAAAACTCTTTATTATTAAACATGTATTCCCAAACATCCATTTCATTGTAAAAGAAATAAAGTTCCATTATAAATATTATATCACTTTTCAATTTAAAAAAAACATCATTTTCATAAATAAAATGTACACATACAGAGTTCAGCGGAAATAAAAATAAATAAGAATAAAATCTATACATCCATTGGTCAGAGTAACTACAACGTTCCCAATACCCAATATACCATATTTATTACAATTATACATACTGGCCCACAATGCCAGAAAATAAAATACAATCAAGTACAACAAAAATAAGTACAACTCCAATAATAAACAACACAACGACCATCTCTTTACCCAAACAGAAGCTCCAACGAAAATCTCCAAAAACTAAACCTGCACAAATACATTCGACTACGTTTCATATAGAAACGCCCCCGAATGTATAACACACTCGGGTCAGTCACATGACTGGTATGAGTTAAACAAAACAACAAGTCTTAGGGATCTAACTTGAACCCGTAGACAACAAATTACACTACAATACTCTTGGGCCAAGACAGGTAGTTCCACACACATATTTGGACAAAAGAGTAGTTTCCATTAATGTGGTGGCAAGTAGTTTCTTACCCAAAATCCAAAGTTACTACGAGTTTATACTTACCTCGGATATCTATGGTAAGCCAGCCCTGCATAAAAGTTAGTGGGCCCACCATCCTGTAAATCAAATAATCACAAACCAGGCGAATAATTCCATACATAAGCCGTCCACATTATAACTTAAATGTCGCATTCATTATTTCACGCTTATCAGTCTTATGAAATAATTCATTCTCATGATTTATTAGCATTAAATTTATCTTTGTATTCCCTAGGTTCACCACTTGGCCACCCTCCATGGTACACCCACACATATATCCCATGTGTGCCCGGACATACTACTAACATCCACTCTGGTGCTAGTTTGGTTGGGGTATCAACCAAACCAGGTATACACACAGAAGGCCAGTCAATATGCCTAGACGTCTAACAAATAAGCCGGGCATAAGGCTTAGGCCAGCTTGATCACGAAGCCACTGGCAAAAGGGTACACTCAGCAAGTCGAGCTACCAAAAAAAACATATCACAACAACGGGAGCGGTGAACACTAAAGAACTATGTTGCAATTATCACTTATCGTTCGTATTATCCCCAATAATTGTGAATTCCACGTTTATCACATATTTCCGTCTTATCATCCAATCACATCTCTAACTTTTAGATGTATTCCAATTTTCTTACAATAAAGGGTTTTATCAATTAACCCATAACAATATTCCCTCAATAATTTCCAATCAAATTATAAGATCCCCAATATATTATTCAACGAATCTATTTTACTCCTTTTTATCAAAATGACCACAAAATAAGGTCAGTTATTTCAGATACAATAATCTCAACCCAACATTCAATATTAGCATACATAAAGCACATGATAAGAAATCATATTCTCCAATTTTGCCCGTTTAACTACATTAAAAACTGCTACTGTAATCTTACATTTCTGCCCAAACGGTGCAGAATAAAAAAAAACTTAAAACACAAAAAGTGTGCAGAATCACGTTTTACATAAGACACGCGGACAGAATGTTCAAATTCAAAGCCACGATTTTCTAATAATTTTCTAAAGTTTCTGCGACTGTGTAAATTAAAAAAAAAAAACGAATTTCCATATATCTCTTAATAATCATGAATATTTCATATAGAGTTTTATCAAACTAACGAACTACTCACCTAACCCTTTCGAATACCCTAAGGTCATAATCACAAAGTCACACGAAAGGGGAAAGAATATATCTAAATCACTTCAACCATAACAACGTGTATCGATCCATTACAAAGATCTAACCCTAACAATTAAATTTTAACATACACATACATATATATACATACGTGTATATATATATATTCGGATACACAAAGTTTAACTCACCTAGTTCAATCCAAAATTGACAACCACGAATGCTCCGCAATTCCTCACGTGACCACGAATTCGGAATCCTTCTCCTTTCTCCTCCCTTTTCTTCTTCTTCTTCTTCTTCTTCTTCTTCTTCTCTCCCTCTCTCTCTCTCTCTCTCTCTCTCACACACACACACACACACACACACACACACACACACGTCTGTTCTTTCTTTTGGGTGGCTAGGGTTTTTAATATAAGATACATGTACACTACACACACAACACATGTCAATAAAACACACAAAAATATATAAATCCCGTTTTTCTTCTTGTGGGCTCACAAAAGAGACCTATATGAGCCCAGAATGCAGTACAAAGTATTAAAATGAGTAGCCCAATGGGTACCCATGACCCCGGTACTAAGTTTTAATGTTAATTACATTATTTAACACATTCGCGGGCCTGTAAACACTATATAACAAAAATACATATCAACCCTTCACTTTTTTTTTTAACAAATATAAATTAATAAAATATAACTCCTAAACTAAACGCGTTCACTCATGATTTAATTTATATGTCCATCAAACACTAAAAATTTTCCAAACACATGTCTTACATAGGCACACTCATATAACATTGCTAACTGAAAATAATAATTAAAATAATTATTTACATAGAAATTTTAGGGTTGTTACATTTTACCCTCCTTAAAGAAATTTCGTCCCGAAATTTGGGATGCAACAAATACAGATAATTAATATGCATGACGTTAAACACACAATGAAAGCAATCCAACATCGAAGTGTCACTATCGTTTAACTCCCGACAGTAATGAGACCTGGTACATCGAGCGAATAATCCAAACAAGGAAACACTCATGTATATACCCATAGTCTCATATAATCGTTTGTTAAATTTTAACAGACACACAAGACACAACACCAGTAAGGTAAAGCACATAATTTCACATAAAGCACTAGATATGAACCATTTATTAAAAGCAACAATTGATTAATTTCACAAAGATATGAATACGTGTATGCACATGTTCCCCTCTTACTGTGTCCCGCACAACACTTCATCGGGATATCCAATACTTACTTACCGCTCCAACCACATCTGAGAAATATTTACTGGCACTGAAGAGAAATATATCATTGTCTGATAATAATCAGAGTAATAATCAGAAATCAAGAAAATCCGTAATAATAGACGGTTGTACAGAACACCCATAGAGAATATGACAGATTCGCCGATAGTATAAGAAGTCCAAATGCCCAATAAATGAAGTTCAATAATCAACTCAGTAGATAATAAAAGGGACAATAGAAATCCTGCTAATAAAATAATAAGTCTTCTGAGAATATTCAAATGCCCAATAAATGAAGTCCAATAATCAACTCAGTAGATAATAAAAGGGACAATAGAAATCCTGCTGATAAAATAATAAGTTTTCTGAGAATAAGAGAATCCCGATACTCCAATAGAATAATACCCTTCTGAATGTTAAGTTGATACTGCCAGATAATAATAACTCGAAGAAGATATTCCAGTACTACTCCTGAACTCAACCGCCTGACGAAGAAAATTACATCTCCCCTCTACTATTTCATCCCATGAGAATTAAAATGATGCATGTTCTACTAATCAATATTAAATAACGATACCAATACTCCTAATATGGTATACATTTAAAATCAACTAAATTTTTTTTTATTTTTATTTTTTTATTTTTTAATAATAGGTACACATCTGTAGTTAACTTTTACATAAGTAAACACATAGACACACATAACCCGAACCCAATAAATCGCAAACCTAAAACTCTGACCAACTCCTTACTCCACATTCCGAGGATCACCTAGACTCGCTAAGCTAACCTTAAGCTCTGATACCAAACTGTCACACCCCGATTTTTGGACAACCAAATATTTAATCCAGAGCATGTATCCAGACTAATATTCAATTCCCAAAACACCGAGAGTGACACCCTCACACATGCTAATAGAAAATTTATAGAAAACAGTATTTAATACTCCTTAAATAAGGACATGTGATCTTGTGTTTAAAGAAAAACTCTTTATTATTAAACATGTATTCCCAAACATCCATTTCATTGTAAAAGAAATAAAGTTCCATTATAAATATTATATCACTTTTCAATTTAAAAAAAACATCATTTTCATAAATAAAATGTACACATACAGAGTTCAGCGGAAATAAAAATAAATAAGAATAAAATCTATACATCCATTGGTCAGAGTAACTACAACGTTCCCAATACCCAATATACCATATTTATTACAATTATACATACTGGCCCACAATGCCAGAAAATAAAATACAATAAAGTACAACAAAAATAAGTACAACTCCAATAATAAACAACACAACGACCATCTCTTTACCCAAACAGAAGCTCCAACGAAAATCTCCAAAAACTAAACCTGCACAAATACATTCGACTACGTTTCATATAGAAACGCCCCCGAATGTATAACACACTCGGGTCAGTCACATGACTGGTATGAGTTAAACAAAACAACAAGTCTTAGGGATCTAACTTGAACCCGTAGACAACAAATTACACTACAATACTCTTGGGCCAAGACAGGTAGTTCCACACACATATTTGGACAAAAGAGTAGTTTCCATTAATGTGGTGGCAAGTAGTTTCTTACCCAAAATCCAAAGTTACTACGAGTTTATACTTACCTCGGATATCTATGGTAAGCCAGCCCTGCATAAAAGTTAGTGGGCCCACCATCCTGTAAATCAAATAATCACAAACCAGGCGAATAATTCCATACATAAGCCGTCCACATTATAACTTAAATGTCGCATTCATTATTTCACGCTTATCAGTCTTATGAAATAATTCATTCTCATGATTTATTAGCATTAAATTTATCTTTGTATTCCCTAGGTTCACCACTTGGCCACCCTCCATGGTACACCCACACATATATCCCATGTGTGCCCGGACATACTACTAACATCCACTCTGGTGCTAGTTTGGTTGGGGTATCAACCAAACCAGGTATACACACAGAAGGCCAGTCAATATGCCTAGACGTCTAACAAATAAGCCGGGCATATAGGCTTAGGCCAGCTTGATCACGAAGCCACTGGCAAAAGGGTACACTCAGCAAGTCGAGCTACCAAAAAAAACATATCACAACAACGGGAGCGGTGAACACTAAAGAACTATGTTGCAATTATCACTTATCGTTCGTATTATCCCCAATAATTGTGAATTCCACGTTTATCACATATTTCCGTCTTATCATCCAATCACATCTCTAACTTTTAGATGTATTCCAATTTTCTTACAATAAAGGGTTTTATCAATTAACCCATAACAATATTCCCTCAATAATTTCCAATCAAATTATAAGATCCCCAATATATTATTCAACGAATCTATTTTACTCCTTTTTATCAAAATGACCACAAAATAAGGTCAGTTATTTCAGATACAATAATCTCAACCCAACATTCAATATTAGCATACATAAAGCACATGATAAGAAATCATATTCTCCAATTTTGCCCGTTTAACTACATTAAAAACTGCTACTGTAATCTTACATTTCTGCCCAAACGGTGCAGAATAAAAAAAAACTTAAAACACAAAAAGTGTGCAGAATCACGTTTTACATAAGACACGCGGACAGAATGTTCAAATTCAAAGCCACGATTTTCTAATAATTTTCTAAAGTTTCTGCGACTGTGTAAATTAAAAAAAAAAACGAATTTCCATATATCTCTTAATAATCATGAATATTTCATATAGAGTTTTATCAAACTAACGAACTACTCACCTAACCCTTTCGAATACCCTAAGGTCATAATCACAAAGTCACACGAAAGGGGAAAGAATATATCTAAATCACTTCAACCATAACAACGTGTATCGATCCATTACAAAGATCTAACCCTAACAATTAAATTTTAACATACACATACATATATATACATACGTGTATATATATATATTCGGATACACAAAGTTTAACTCACCTAGTTCAATCCAAAATTGACAACCACGAATGCTCCGCAATTCCTCACGTGACCACGAATTCGGAATCCTTCTCCTTTCTCCTCCCTTTTCTTCTTCTTCTTCTTCTTCTTCTTCTTCTCTCCCTCTCTCTCTCTCTCTCTCTCTCTCTCTCTCACACACACACACACACACACACACACACACGTCTGTTCTTTCTTTTGGGTGGCTAGGGTTTTTAATATAAGATACATGTACACTACACACACAACACATGTCAATAAAACACACAAAAATATATAAATTCCGTTTTTCTTCTTGTGGGCTCACAAAAGAGACCTATATGAGCCCAGAATGCAGTACAAAGTATTAAAATGAGTAGCCCAATGGGTACCCATGACCCCGGTACTAAGTTTTAATGTTAATTACATTATTTAACACATTCGCGGGCCTGTAAACACTATATAACAAAAATACATATCAACCCTTCACTTTTTTTTTTAACAAATATAAATTAATAAAATATAACTCCTAAACTAAACGCGTTCACTCATGATTTAATTTATATGTCCATCAAACACTAAAAATTTTCCAAACACATGTCTTACATAGGCACACTCATATAACATTGCTAACTGAAAATAATAATTAAAATAATTATTTACATAGAAATTTTAGGGTTGTTACAAACTCATTTCAAAGTTGGTGAAATTCTTCACAATGTCGGGAGCAAGCCTTCAAAACGTTGGAAGTAATCATCATAACGTTTTGGTGCAAGTTCACCACGTTTAAAATATGAAGTAGACTAAAAGTTGATATTTTAAATTTTTTTTAAAAAATTATTACGAGTATTTTTTTAAATTAAAAATAAATCAATAAATTGACTTTTAAATTTTATATAAAAAGTTAACTAAAATGTAATTATCCCTTTGGTTTTAGCTCTGTGTGCGTTTTTAAATTTTTGTGTATATAAATACTCCCTCCGTCCCATAATAAGTGTCCACATTTCCTTTTTTAGATGTACCACAATAAGTGTCCACTTTCCTAAATTGGCATATAGCTTTTACTTACTTTCCAAAACTACCCTTATAATAAAGACAAAGTAGCATTTATTTGTGGTCTCAAAACAAACAAAAAGTCAAACACCCATCACATCTAAGGGTAAACTTGGAAAGTGATCCTTTAATGAACCAAAAAAATTAATATAATACAACTTTCTTAAACATTGTGCAAAAAGGAAGTGGACACTTATTATGGGACGGAGGGAGTAATAATAATGCTTTGAAGAATCCGCACAATATTTTTGGTTTATGTCTCTTTCTTTTGTTTCTTCTTCCTCTGTTTTCTTTTATTTTATTTTATTTGGGCTTAAATCATAGGAAAAGACATCCCTTATATGTTACTCCTTCGGTCCTAAAAATTAAAATCAGTGTCACACTTTGAGATTTCTAGCTTTTTGAGAGAAAATGATGATTGTCCTCATAATTATTGCGTGTCTTTTTAAGGGTAAAAGATGAAGTTTAGATATATTTAATTTAGACTTTTTAAGGATGACAATTATTTTGGACACTCCAAAATAGGATGTGTGACAATAATTTTGAGAGAAAGAAAATACCAAATGACCTGAAAATCGGAAAATAATAGCTGATTATTAAAGAAATTTCTCTCTCTCTCTCTCTCTTAACTCTTTTTGGGTACGAAATGAGCACATACAGACATGTATATATGACATATTTATAAATTATATAGTGCCTATATATAAAAATTTTACTCCGTAGTACATTTCTATTCTTGTATCCATCAACCGCGAGAAGAAACTTGGGACTCAAAACAGAAAGTGAAGAGAAAGAATATCATGGATAGTAGAGAGAGAAGCATCCGAATTTTAATGCTACCATGGTTAGCACATGGTCACATATCTCCATTCCTAGAGCTAGCCAAAAAGCTCACTAAGAGAAACTTCTTCACATATTTGTGCTCCACCCCTATCAATCTCAGTTCCATTAAGAAAAAAATTACAAAAGAAGACTCTCTCTCTATAGAACTAGTAGATCTCCATCTACCAACCTTGCCTGATCTTCCACCTCACTACCACACGACAAATGGCCTCCCAACCCATCTCATGCCGACTCTCAAAAATGCATTTGATAACGCAACCACTAACTTCTCCAACATCCTTGGAACCATCAACCCAGATTTGCTTATCTACGACTTCAATCAACCATGGGCTGCTGACATGGCTTCACCGCTGGATATTCCGGCTGTTCTGTTCCTAACAACTGGGGCGATCATGATCTCTTTCGGGTTTCATCTGTTGACCCGCCACGGACAAAAATACCCTTTTCCTGAAATTTATCTGCGCGAAACTGATAATTTAATGCCTCGCCATGAGGGTAAAATTGTAAGTGATGGGAAAGATGGAGATCGTTTCATGGGAGCTATTACGCGATCGTGTAATATGATCTTGATCAAGAGCTTTCGAGAACTTGAGGGAAAATATCTCGACTACTTCTCCAGTTTGGTTATGAAGAAGATGGTCCCTGTTGGTCCATTAGTTCAAGAACTTTCTGACCAAGAAGATGATCAGGACTTAGAAGTAATTCAATGGCTTGAAAGGAAAGAGAAGTCATCTACTGTGTTTGTTTCGTTTGGTAGTGAGTATATAATGACTAAGGAAGAAATTGAAGAATTAGCTTATGGACTTGAGCTTAGTAGTGTTAATTTCATATGGGTGGTTAGGTTTACAGTACTGGAAGAGAAAATTAGGGATCAATTAGAGGCACTGCCTGAAGGGTTTCTTGAAAGGGTAGGAGAGAGAGGAATGGTTATGAAGGGATGGGCCCCACAGGCAAGAATACTAGCGCATGGAAATATAGGAGGGTTTGTGAGTCACTGTGGATGGAGTTCTATAATGGAGAGTTTGAAATTTGGTGTTCCAATTGTAGCCATGCCAATGCATCTTGACCAACCTTTGAATTCTAGGCTTGTGGTGGATGTTGGTGTAGCTTTCGAAGTCATAAGGGACAAAAATAGAGCACTCAAAAGAGAAGAGATAGCACAAGTGATAAGAAAGGTGGTTGTGGAAAAAGATGGGGAAGGTGTGAGGGCTAAAACATTGGAATTTAGTGAGAACTTAAAGTTTAAAGGTGAGGAAGAGATTGATGGGGTTATTGAGGAGTTGTTGAAAATCTGTGGAGAGGGAAAGGACCAATTATAGGAAGTGGTCAAGTTTTATTTAAATTTTGTTTTTTTGGTTGATTGTGGGTTTCTGAGTCAATTTATGTGTATTTTGACTAATTTTATAAAGTTTTAAAAATAGTCAGGTAAATTCTCTATGGTTATTCTCTTTATGATTTAAACACTAAACTTCTGAGTAGTATACCACTTGACGACATGGATCGTGCTTTCCAAGTTCAAAATTATCCACTTCACTTTGATGTTTTGTTCATGTTGCGTTTTATTAATAAGATTCAAAATAAAAAGTTTTTCCAAGGAATTGCCATGATCATCATACTTTACTTTCTTCTTTGGGATGTGGGCCAATCTCGGGCAGGCCCGCTTGAAAATTTTACATGCTTGGTATTTTTTTTTTTAGAGAATCATTATATATTTTATAAATAAATCTTGGAACATAAGAATTTTATTAAAAATAAGATATATGTATAAATCACAATGTGTCTATCTTTTTTTTTATGGGATTTATTGACACTGTAGGGTCCATAAAAGATAGAGATAGATACATAAAATTTTTGTATTTTATTTTTGTGAAATTCTTATAAATATGTGACTATATCTAGATTGACATTGTAAACGAAATCTTTTTTGGAAGCTATTTAAAGCCTGAATGAGCTGAAACAAATTTCTTGAGCTAGCTATAAAGGCCGAATTTGGGTACACACATATTATAAGATGGTAGTAGTGGGTATTAAACCTGGCCTCTTGAATAACTCACAACTTAAGTTTTTAAAATAACAGTTTGTGAATAAAGGTTCAATCTATTATTCGAATTACGTATCATAAATAAGGGTATAATCTAAAATTTGTTTATGTATTTTTTTTTTTATAACCGTAGATGTCCTGGCAAGCTTGTATGTACCTCGATTAATCCCACGATGTCAGGGCATCTGGATAAATCACATGTGGTCACCCCTTTGAGATTCGAACTTGAGACCTCTGGGTATAACACCCAAAGGCTTTGTCATCCGACCACAAGGAAAGTAGATAAAATCTATATATGTAACTAAGCGCATTTTCTGAAAAAAAAAAAAAGAAGAAAGAAAGAAAGAAAGAAGCTACCATCGTATTTTATACTGTCGTACAAAGTCTCAAATAATGATCGTTAGTTCCAAACAAGCTTGTCCAAATATGGCCGCCTCTAAGTTGGAAATACGGAGTAGTTATTACTTCGAGAGTATTTTTGCTCACTTAATTTTTGGTGCACTAATGTTCACCTAATCTTCACATTGGTCAATGCAGTGGGATCTATGATTAAACACTATTAATTAAATTCTAGGTCCCACTACATTGACCAATGGAAGGCTTGGGTGAGCATTGGTGCACCAAAAATTGGGTGAGCAAAAGTATTTTCTATTATTTCGGGCCAAATTGGGGTGATACTTAATTCCAAAAGGGTAATACTTGGGACATACCTATTCACATAATTTTTGGGACACAATTCAAGAGATGTATCTATGTCTCTCATGTGTCACTGTGGAGTCCAGTAACATCACTGGACAGAGATAAACACATTTTTTGAATTGTATCCCTAAAATTGAGTGAATATGTGTGTCCCAATCTTTACTCATTCCAAAATAGGCTTAACCCTCGCTCAACCTTAGCTCAGTCCATTCTTTGGGTCAATCAAATTGTACTCCGGTTTGAGAGTTTTCCACCAAAAGAACTTTACCACTAATTTTCAATCTAAAACTCTTAGGAATGGAATTCCCATTCTAATCCCGTCCCTGCCAAGGAGCAACTGGTGATGTGAGATTCAACCATTACTAGAATCACGCACGGGAATTTTTTATTTATTTTTTTGATATATGTAAATTTGCTAGTGGCAGTGTTATTTTTTATATAATGCAATTATATAATTTTAATCAATTAATTTAGTTTGTATCATGTATGCGTGTATAATTGGAGATATATGTATGTACATATATTTTATTTTATGTAAGAAAACATGCAAACATGCACAAGGATCGGGTTTAAGTACATTACTTAGGGGAATAGCCCAATCGGATCGAAAAGAGCGTTGTTACGAGCTCGCACCTTTGAATCCTCCAACCACGAATGCCTAGTCTCCGAATGCATCTTGTAATTCGCTACGGTCACGAAACGACTACTAGAGTACCTTTGTTGATGCACTAAATCCCAAGCCTCCATTGTGATTAGGTTAGAGAGAGAAAATGAAATCTAGAGAAAGAGCTAGAGAGAGAGATGGCCGAGAGGTAGAGAGAGAGAGAGAGAGAGAGAGAGAGAGAGCTCTTAGGCTTGCCCCTTATGTGTATATATAATACATATATCGAAGGAAAGAAGTAGCAATTATACTATAGTATATCCAATATGTTAGTCAAAAAGTGTAATGTCAGTGTGTAAACTTTTAACTAACAAACACAAACAAAAAAAAATGGAAAACAACGTCGAAGTATCAACAAAGAGACAAAGAAAAAGAAAAAAAAATCATCCAACATTTAGGCTTAGTTTGGCCCCCATGTGGTGCTTCTCTTTTTTTAAAGCACAATTTAATGTTAATTCATTTGGTAACTAATTTATGAGCTTTGCAAAAATTGAACTTAGGGCTTTTTTGGAGGGAGCTTTTAAAAGCTATAAAATAGAGCTTTTAAAAGCCCAAGGTTGCTTATTGGTTTCATGATGTCTTTTTGAAGAGTAGTGTGCCACTTATATAAAATTATCAAAGAACTTAGTAATAAATTTCATAAGCTCCTTTTAAAAAGCCACATGGGGGTCAAACTTAGCCTTAATGCATTATAGTGATAGATATACATATGAGTTTGGTATCTCTCTCTCTGTCTTTTCTACAGGTTGATATTCAACTACTGTTAAACAAGAGGAGAAAATTGAGATGAAAACGAAGAAAAAACTGCCAACCTCCTGTTCAAAATGACGATCTCAGTGACGAATTTTTACCAATCCGTCGTCTATAAATAGCATACAAGAGAAAGAAGAAGAGGTACAGCCAAACACAGCACACAGAGAAATTATACAACAGTTCACCTTCAAATAGAGAGAATAGTTTGGGGAGGTTATCATGTGAGCACTTTATATTGTCCTTAGGAGTAGGAAACTTTAGTTTTTCTTTGCCTTTTCTAGTTGTAATAGTTGTAAAAATTTACTTTTATGTAATTGATGATTTCATGTTCAAAAATATGTAACAAAACTTTGTGTACTGTATTTCTCAAATTAAAACATTTGTTTTCTTGTAGGTCCTTTGTCAATTTGTAGTAGTAAAATATTCCTATTAAAGTTTTAATTTAATTTTTTAGTCTAGTTAGTACTTATAGTTGTCCACTAAAATAGTTTGAAACCCCAAATTTTCAATTTTTATAGCAATATTTTCATTAACTCGAAAACAGATTTTGCAAATAAATGCCAGATTTCTTAACAACGTAGTTGTTATAATCACCTACTAAAGTCCCAAGCACACCATACCCATATCTCACTCCAAATTAGATTAGGATTTGGTTTGACCTTACTTGTGTTCTTGGAGTTCAACCACTGTGACCCCACAAGAAGTCAAAGTCAAAGGTTTAATATTTTATTTTTGGTTCAGTATTTCTATTTATTTATGTTTTATTAGTCTAGTTGTACTAAACTTTGTTATTTTGCATATTTCACAAATTCAACCCCAACTCATGTTAAGTGGAGAAAATTTATATTAATATTAGTTTTCACCCTTACCCTGGTTTTGTAACTTTAATTTTAATTGGACAGACACTGTGTATATCTATTTAATGTTTTTTTTAAAAGGTTATTTGGAAGACAGTTTCAATTCCAAAATGGTAGGCTAAAACTTTAATTGGGATATGCAATAAAAGCTTAGAAACCACAGTTTTTGTGCACTAATCTTAAATGGGCAAATTTATCTGGATGGGTTGTTTTTTCATTTTTGGCCAAAAATATCTATGTATATATAGTTTATGACCATTTAACATGTTTATAGACTATGGCTATATTGGGCATCAAAATATTACATATTTGAAATAAGAATCTAATTATGTGGTTTGTCAAACTATGCCTTTTGTCATAAAAAAACAGCATACTCAAACAATTCATTTGACAAAGTTTAGATTTCAAATATGTGTATATATATATATTTCTATCCATTAATGGATAGGCAATTGTGTAGTGGCAGAGTGGTGGGGATTGGGCGCCGAATAACCCTCGTCCGCAACGAGTCACGGTTCGAACCTGTCTACTACCCAATTGCCTCTTTATTATTTTTTTTAAACCAAACGACGTCGTTTCATATCAAACCTGACACAATTGATATGACATCAATTAGTGTAAGTTTATTTTCAAATAAAGACTCACTCTGTTTAGAAATGTCAAATCCTTTACAAAAAATGCACAAAAGTTGTGTGATCTAATGTTGGTTTGCATATTCTCAATTCTTTTAAATCATTTCTTCCAAATTAATTTATATTTCCTGCATTTAGATAACATAGATTAAATATTTGCATTATTTCTATCTTTCGCTATAATAAAATCCAAAAAGTTCAACTCACATAAATTTTATTTTAATTATTTTTCTTCCTTTTCTTACTAGTATCTTAGTAAATTTTTTTTACACTGTTAAAATCTTTACCATAAACTATTTTAAAAAAATAGCTTTTAATTAGTTTTATGCAAAAATATAAAAACTAGTAGTTTAGTCAAAGTCCCAAAAATCCATCATCTTTTATTTTCTTTTTAGGGACAAAATAGTTACGGCCTATTTTTATAACTTTATTTTCCATTTCCTGTATATTCGACCTGGTCTTCCAGAACTTTAGTACTTGTACGATCACCTACACTTGAGTGTTGATAAGAAAACGCGTCAGTAGGATGTCGTCAGTGGTCATTGTTCGATCTTTCGATTAATCATGATTTGTCCGGTGTGCAACTCTTGCAAAACAAGTTATGATTCTCAGTCCTATTTAATATCTAAGGTTCTTAATGTCCCGTATGGGATCCCTTATCCATAACTTAGCTAGTGTGTACCATTAACAAAGTTCTAATCACAACCGCCTCATGTCGTGCCTCTGTGTGGTGGTCACTCTCTAACACGTCTGATTAATCCTATCCATAGGAAGTTCACATCTAGTAACCAATGAATAGTGTACCCTCCGTATGGAATGATCACCCATGCCAAGGTAACACAAAGTGCACTACTCATCTTACAGTGAACCATTAATAGAAGATCATGGGATTATAATAATAAGTCCCTCTCCCACTAGATTTAGTAGTAACGGATTTTGTTTTAGAAAACAATTGTTTCTACACATTGCCCATAAACATCCAATGTTTTCTGATGTGTTGAAACGGTTTTTTAATTTCATTTTAAAAAACTCATTTTACGTGCGTGCAAGTAATAACAATATAATTAAATGTCAGTCACAAACCAAGCACATAACAACAAAAAACTAAAATTGAAATAAAGACATTCATATGCCTCCATCTCCCATGGCTCTATCTCTATAGAACCTCCTCTTTGTTTGATTGCCTCTGGCTCCATCTTCATGGACAATGACTTGATCTTCCATCTTCATGGATTTCTTATTCTTTTACAAAAATTCCTATGCTTCTTTCGAAGCTTACAATTTTCTAGAAAGGAAATAGCAACAATATAATAAAAAAAAGCTAGAAAAACCTGTGCAACTTTCCTATTCGTAGGATTGAAGTCGCAAAGCCCTTTACATATGGCTTAAAACCAAACCAAAATAAATACAATATACACCAATCTCAAATATTCAAATACAAAATTAAAAGGACTTGGTGCCATGGGAGATATTGGACTAATCTTGCTATAAAAGGGTTAGTCGTAAACACAACCATGTATATATTACAAATATTTGTAACTATTGGAACCCCTAATTGATTCACACAGTACATAAACTCTTTATGTACTGATTTAGAACTTAAAATAGTATCTCAGTTCTCTGTCACACTTCGATCGATCGAACTTTCAATCGATTGAACATAGTCCAATCGATTGAACTTTCAATTTCACAGAATGATTTGAAAAATTACAGAATAATATAAAATTAAAATATAAAATTTCAAAACTTTTACAACTGTAAAAAGAACACCTGGACAGAGGATCAGTGTCAATCGATCGATACATGTTCAATCGATCGACCAAGATCCCATTCGATCGATCGAACAAAACTACGTCAATCGATCGAAACCACCATGCATCCAATGCAATCAAAGATTTGTATTCTGCTGCGAAACTACTGCAGAAATAGATCTGTGACGATGCAGTTTCAAAACCAGTCCTTAAATCAACATGCAAATCAAAACTAGTCTTCCAAAACGCATCTGTAGATCGAAACAAGCCTGGCTCTTATATCAATTATAGGAAAAAATAAGGTTTAAAAATTTATTTAAACGCGCAACGGAAAAACCAAGTTCAAAACTTTATATTGGTAGCCTGGATCTACTACTTATCAACTCTATAGATGCGTATACACAAGGGGGACAAGAATTATACCTCAGGTCATCAACCCAATTCTGAATCTCTTCTTCCTTGATGGTGCAGCAGCCTTCACTAGGTTGTCTTCACCCTTTTGGCTCCTACAAATGCTTGTCGGAAGGACTGGGGTTGGTGGGAACCCTAATAGTGAGGATAAAAAAATGTTTGGGAAGCACTAAATAGTTTCTGCAGCTTCTGGGCGATAAAACGATGATTAAAAATATTCTGTACGCGGCTGCCCTATTTATAGATTCCCAGAACTGACTTTACCTTCAATAGATCGATCGAACCTGTCTTGACTTCAATCGATCGAAACAACTTCCATCAATCAAACCAGTCCTAACAGGATCCTCAAGTGCCTTTCCAAGCAAGTGGGACCTCCTAAGCTCTTCATTGTTGGCTCAGACCAGCTGTTAATTCCCATGATCAAACTCTTTGATCACCAAACTAACCAACTGATCAGTTAACGTTTACTCCACTATAAAACGATAACTGAACTCCAACTCAAAAGAACATATCCGAAGCGATGTCTAGACTTGTATGGTGTACTAATGTCCCTCTACTGTTAGCATTCGTAAGCATATTTAGGTAGTCAGATAAACGGTTACTGTCAAACTGAATCATAATTACTTCTTGTATTCCTTGAGTCTCATTCACCTCTCATGATTACCAAATATGTTGATAACTACTTATCAACAAGACTGCAGTTCTCAGCAATCAACTTGGAGACATCGTCAAGGGATTGCTTGCTCTTTATCAGAGGGTAGATTCTAATTTGACAACATATGTTCACAACCCTATGAACATGACATACCCAAGATACCCAGGTGTTGATCTTTTATAGACCTCACTGATTGGTAAGTCAAAGCAGCCATATCCATAGTCTGTGGCCATAATCGTCTCAAGATTAAGAACACGTGCTTATACAAGTTATGATTTCCTTTCGACTGTTGACAGTCTTAGGTATCAATAGGAAGGCTGAGGTCCGTCAATGCACTACAAGCACTAGCATATTAACTAAGAGTTACACTCTAGTGATTGAGGTTCATCACTCCATCCAATGGTAGTTAATCATGCTATAGTGTAGACCTGATGAGATATCCAGTCTTATCATCCACTGTGACAAATTCTAAGTGTCAAAGAATAATAATTCATATCTTACTTGTATGTATCTCATACACACACGAATTACTTACTATGATACTTATGGATTAACAATCATCACATGAAAGAAACATAAATAATGAAATGTAAAGCTGATATCCATATATTAAATTGCCAATGTCTTATACATAAAGTAATGGTCTGAGGGCACAAACGCAACAAACTCCTACTTGCACTCAAAACCATTCAGGACTACATTTGAGACCTAGACTATCCAGATGACGATCAAAGACCTTTTGTGGTAAGGCCTTTGTAAACGGATCCGCAAGATTGTCAGCGGTGGCAATCTTGGTAACGGTCACATCTCCACGTTGAACAGTATCACGAATTAGATAATATTTCTGCTCCACGGACTTTTCCTTTTCGTGGTTCCTTGGCTCCTTGGACTGAGCCACTGCCCCACTATTATCGCAGTATAGCGTAATAGGTGACAGCACGCTGGTACTACCCCGAGCTCCATAAGGAACTTCTTGAGCCAAACAGCTTCCTTTGCAGCTTCACAAGCAGCCACATATTCAGCTTCTACAGTTGAGTCTGCAATGCATTTCTGCTTAATGCTCCTCCAACTAACAGCACCAACTCCCAAGTTAAAGAGATGTCCGGATGTCGAATTCGTTGAATATTTATCTGACATAAAGTTCGAGTTAATGTATCCTACTGCAATTAACTCATCACCGCCGTACACAAGCATGTAATCTTTAGTCCTTCTCAAGTACTTAAGAATGTGCTTAACGGTTGTCCAGTGCTCTAGACCTGGATTCGATTGATACCTACTGACCATGCCAACAGCAAAGTAGACATCTGGTCTAGTGCACAACATCGCATACATAAGACTTCCCACTATCGAAGCATAGGGAATTCCTGCCATGCGATTCCTCTCCTCCTGTATCTTTGGACACTGGTCCTTGAAGAATTCTAAACCATGCCTGAAAGGTAACAGACCTTTCTTTGAATTATCCATTGAAAACCAAGTTAGCACATTTTCGATATAACAAGATTGAGATAATCCCATTATCTTTCGCTTGTGATCTCGAAAGAGCTTTATCCCAAGGAGCTGAGTCTATATCAGCCATTGCCTCTTCGTATGTGGTGGGATCACATTCACGTTCTATGGAAATTGCTTTAAAAACTTTTCCTAAGAACATGTATCTGGCAGGCTGGCTGGCTGACCATCCTCCCACTACCGGTGCGAAAATGGGTAAAGAAGTGGTATTTTCTTGTCTTACATCGTTATCAACTACGGGTAGGACTGAGGGCTCTCCTTCGATCTCTCTAAGATCTATCTTTCCCTTAGGTTTATGGTTCATGATATAATCATCCTCCAAGAAAACAACATTTGTACTAACAAACACTTTTTGTTCTCTTGGATCATAAAAATACCATCCATAAGTAACCTTTGGATACCCTACAAAGTAACACAATTTGATCTAGAATCCAACTTGCTCATCTTACCTTTCAGCACATATGCCGGACACCCCCATATCCAGAGATGTTGCAAAGAAGGATTGTGCCCAATCTACATCTCCCGTGGTGTTCTAGGAATAGATTTGCTTGGTACTAGATTTAGTACGTACGCAGCGGTTTCCAAGGCATAACCCTAAAGGAATAATGGCAACTCCGAATAGCTCATCATCAACCTAATCATGTCTAAAAGTGTCCAATTCCTTCTCTCTGCTACACCATTCTGTTAAGGTGTACCAGGTGCAGTTAACTGTGACAGAATCACATTCTGTATGAGGAGATCAATAAACTCATTAGAGAGGCACTCGCCACCTCGATCAGATTGAATGGCCTTGACATGTGTGCCCAATTGATTTTCCACTTCAGCCCTAAAATCTTTGAACATTTCAAAGGCTTGAGACTTGTGCTGCATTAGGTACACATATCCATACCTAGAGTGGTCATTAGTAAATGTTATAAAATACTTATAACCACCCCTTGCTCTAATATTTATTGGTCCACACACATTAGTATAAACTAATTCCAACAATGCATTGGTCCTATTGCCCTTTGCGGTCCTATTGCCCTTTGCGGGAAAGGACCTTTTGGTCATCTTACCCTCTAAACAAGACTCGCAGACTTCCATTAGTTTGAGAACCAAATCACCTAAGACCCCTTCTTTGACTACTCTACCAATCCTATTTAGATTGATATGGTCATGAAGGAAAATTTGTTTTAAAATTTAATTTAAATGCGTAGCGGAAAAACAAGTTTAAAAAAAAAACTTATTGGTAGCCCAGGATCTACTACTTGTCAATTCCATAGATGCGTAAACTGAAGAGGGAGAAGAATTATACCTCAGGTCTTGAACCCAATTATGATATTCTTCTTTCTTGGTGATATAGCAGCGTCCACTAGGTTGTCTTCACCCTTAAGTCTCCTATGAATGCTTCCCGGAGAAGCTAAAGATGGTGGGATCTCTAATAGGGAGGATGGAGAAGGCTCAGGGCTCTAAAACAGTTTCTGCAGCTTCTGACGTTCAAAAATGACGAACTCAATTTTCTGGACGCAGCTGCCCAATTTATAGATTCCCAAAACTGACCTTATGTCGAGCGATCGAAGTGGATTCGATCGATCGAGACTTCGATCGATCGAACCACCTTCAAGCAATCGAACCCGCCAAGACTTCAATCGATCGAGACACCTTCGATTGATCGAACCCGCCTTGACAAGATCCTCATGTGCCTTTTGAAGCATCCTAGCGGAGCTAAGAGTGGGACCTCCTAGGCTCTTTATTGTTGGCTCAGACCAGTAGTTAATTACCATGATCAAACTTATTGATCAGCAAACTAACCAACAGGTCAGTTATCATTTACTCCACTATAAAACGATAAATAAACTCAAACGCAAAAGAACATATCCAAAGCGATAACTAGACTTATATGGTGTACTAATGTCCCTCTAACGTCAACAATCATAATCATATTCAGGTAGTCGGATAACTATTACTGTCAACCTGAATCATGATTACTTCTTGTATTCCTTGAGTCCCATTCACCTCACATGATTACCAAACATATGGATAACTACTTATCAACAAGACTGCTATTCTCAATAATCAACTTGGTGACATTCTCAAGGGAATGCTTACTCTGAATCAGAGGGTAGATTCTATCTTGATAATTTATGTTCACAAACCTACGAATACAATATACACAAGATACCCAGGTGTTGATCTTTTATAGACCTCACTGATTGGTAAGTCAAAGCAGCCATATCCATAGTCTCTGTTCATAATCGTCTCAAGATTGAGAACATGTACCTTATACAAGTTATGAGTTCCTATTGACTGTTGACAGCGTTAAGCGTCAATAGGAGAGCTCAGGTCCGTCAATGCACTATAAGCACTAGCATATTAATTAAGAGTTACACTCTAGTGATTGAGATTCATCACTCCATCCAATGGTAGTTAATCATGCTACAGTGTAAACCTGATGAGATATCCAGCCTCATCATCCACTGTGACAAGTTCTAAGTATCAAAGAATAGCAATTCGTATCTCACTTGTATGTATCTCATACACACATGAATTACTTACTATGATACTTAGGGATTAACAATCATCTCATGAAAGAAACATACACAATGAAATGTAAAGCTGATATCCATATATTAAAATGTCAATGTCTCATATATAAAGTAATGGTTTGAGGCCACAAACCTAACAGGTCAAGCGTCATATGGCAAAGCCTTATTGGATTAGTGGAAGGTTACTTTCTTTTAGATGGTACAGTTACCACTGAGTTATTAAGTTCCATGCTAGAATCTTTAGAAATAATTAGAGTTATCACATAGAAGCCATTTGATTTATTACCAGAATTCACAAAAGAACCATTTCTTTTGATCACAACTTCAGTTCCAAAAGATAAAGAATAATTTTTATTAGAAAGTTCTGAAACTGAAATTAAATTACGTCTTATTAAAGGGAAGTAAAGTATATCTGATAAAACAAAAACTTTACTATCTAGAAATTCTAAAAGTACTACCCCTATAGCAACCTTGGAAACGGTTGCGCTAGATCCCAGAGTCAGTACGATTTCTCCATCACTGTACTTCCTGGTTGATCTGAACCCCTACAATGAATTATAGATATGGTTAGTCGCAACAGAATAAATGCACCAAGTGTTTGAAGTATCCGTTATAAAACTTACTTCAATAACATGTGATTCAATCATACCTTGAACTCTTGTAGCTAAGAATTCTGGACAGTTCCTCTTCCAGTGGCCATTCTCACCGCATTGGAAACACTTTGCCTTGGCCACCCACCTTTCCCTTGCCCTTACCTTTTCCCTTAGATTTTGCAATCTTAGGGACTGGTCCAACACTTGGGCCACCAGTGCTAGCCTTCTTCTTCCTTTCTTACCTTTCGGTGAAGATCGGGAAGAGGAAGAGATTTTTCCAATGTTCATAACACTGCCCCTAGGTTTGATAACATCTTCCGCTGCCAGTAAAGAACTCATTAATTCACTCATTGAGAAATTCATTGGATTCATATTATAGTTAAGTTTAAATTGAGTGAATGAAGGCGACAGCAAATTGAGGATCATATCAACTTGGGTCTATGCATCGATGTGGGCTCCCAAGGTCTCCAGTTCATTTAAATAACCAATCATTTTTAAAACATGATCTTTGATTGGAGTCCCTTCCGAGATCTTGGCACTCATTATCTTCTACATGGAAACCTGTCTAGCAGGTCTGCCATGATCCCCAAACATCTCTTTTAGGGATTTGATAATGGCGCTGGAAAAACCATTCGACTTGTATTGTGTTGCAACACAATAGTCATAGAGGCCAATATGTAACAACGATCCATCCATTCGACTTCTTCCACTTGTCAAACTCGCGTCTAGCAGTATCTGAATCATTTGCAGCGGGTTCTTCAGGGCAAAGGATGGTGAAGATATATATGTGATCCTCCGCAGTTAAAACAATGTCAAGGTTACGTTTCCATTCAGTATAGTTATTTCCAGTTAACTTGTTTTGTGTAAAAATGGTGGCAAGAGAGTTAAATGCAAATCGAGACATGATGATTTATTGAAAAAGTCAAAAGATAAAATAAATATGGATATCAGAATTTGATAGTCTGAAATAAAAGAATCCTTAAAACTCTTATTTTAAAACAAAGTCGATGGAATATCGAAACGAAAGAATAAAGCCTCCGTGTGGTGGTCAATGTTCGATCTTTCGATTAATCATGACTTGTCCGGTGTGCGACTCTTGCAAAACAAGTTATGACTCCTGGTCATATTTAATCTCTAAGTTTCTGAATAATGCCTCCTGTAGGATCCCTTATCCATAACTTAGCTAGTGTGTACCATTAACTGGGATCCAATCACAACTGCCTCAAGTAGTGCCTCCGTGTGGTGGTCAGTCTCTAAAACGTCTGATTGATCCTATCCATAGGAAGTTCACATCTAGTAACCAATGAGTAGTGTACCTTCCATATGGAATGATCACCCCTGGCGAGGTGACATAGAGTGCACTGCTCATCTTACAGTGAACCGTTAATGGAAGATCGTGGGAGTTAAAATAATACGTCCTCTCCCACTAGATTTATTAGTAAAGGATTTTGCTTTAGTAAAAATTGTTTCTACTAATTGCCCATAAACATCCAATGTTTACTAATGTGTTGAAACAGTTTTTGAATTTTATTTTAGAAAACTTGTTTTACTTGCATGCAAGTAGTAACAATATAATTAAATGCCATTCAAAAACCGAGCACATAAAACAAAAAACCAAAATTAAAATAATGGCATTCATATGCCTCTATCTCCCATGGCTCTATCTCCATAGAACCTCCTTCTTGGTTTGATTGCCTTCGACTCCATCTTCATGGACAATGGCTTGCTCTTCTATATTCATGGATTTCCTATTCTTTTACAAAATTTCATATGCTTCTTTTGAAGCTTAAAATTTTCTAAAACGGAAATAGCTAAAATACAATAAAAAAGGCTATTCGTAGGATTCAAGTCGCAGCGCCCTTTACATATGCCTTTAAACCAAACCAAAATAAATACAACATACACCAATCTCAAACATTTAAATTCAAAATTAAAAGGACTTGGTGTCATGGGAGATATTGGACTAATCTTGCTGCAAAAGGGTTAGTTGTACACACAACCATGCATATACAACAAATATATGTAACTATTGGAACCCCTAATTGATTCACACAGTACATAAATTCTTTACGTACTAATTTAGAACTTAAAACAGCATCTCTGTTCTCTCTCACACTTCTGTCGATCAAACTTTCGATCGATTGAACATAGTCCAATCGATTGAACTTCAAATTTCACAGAATGATTTAAAAAATTACAGAATAATATAAAATTAAAATATGAAATTTTAAAAACTTTTCAAAACTGTAAAAAGAACACCTGGATAGAGGATCCATCTCGATCGATCAACCAAGATCCCATTTGATCGATCGAAACTGCGTCGATCGATCAAAACCACTATGCATCCAATGCAATCACAGATTTGTATTCTGCTACGAAACTACTATAGAAACAGATCTGTGACGATGCAGTTTCAAAACCAGTCCTTAAATCAATATGCAAATCAAAACAAGTGTTCCAAAATGCATCTGTAGATCCAAACAAGCCTGGCAATGATACCAATTGTAGGAAAAAATGGGTTTAAAAAATTATTTGAACACGCAGCGGAAAAACAAAGTTCAAAACTTTATATTGGTAGCCTGGATGTACTATTTATCAACTCTGTAGATGCATATACACAAGGGGGACAAGAATTATACCTCAAGTCTTCAACCCAATTCTGAATCTCTTCTTCCTTGATGGTGCAATAGCCTCCACTAGGCTGTCTTCACCCTTTTGACTCTTACGGATACTTGCCAGAAGGACTGGGGTTGGTGGGAACCCTAATAGTGAGGATAAAAAAGGTTTGGGAAGCCCTAAATAGTTTCTGCACCTTCTGGGCGATAAAACGACGATTAAAAATATTCTGTACGCAGCTACCCTATTTATAGATTCCCAAAACCGAATTTGCCTTTAATTGATCGATCGAACTGTCGATCGATTGAACCACTTTTGATCAATAAATCTATCTTGACTTCAATCGATCGAACCAATCTTGACAGCATCCTCAAGTGCCTTTCCAAGCAAGTGGGACCTCCTAGGCTCTTCATTGTTGGCACAGACTAACTGTTAATTCCCATGATCAAACTCTTTGATCACCAAACTAACCAACTGATCAGTTAACGTTTACTCCACTATAAAATGATAACTGAACTCCAACATAAAAGAACATATCTGAAGCGATGTCTAGACTTGTATGGTGTACTAATATCCCTCTACTGTCAGCATTCATAATCATATTCAGGTAGTTGGATAAGCGGTTACTGTCAACCAGAATCATGATTACTTCTTGTATTCCTTTAGTCCCATTTACCTCTCATGTTGATAACTACTTATCAACAAGACTACAGTTCTCAGTAATCAACTTGGTGACATTGTCAAGGGATTGCTTACTCTTTATCAGAGGGTGACATGTCCAAAATAATCTAGCCATGAAGACTGCCACGTCACCAAGAGGTGTCAGTTGTTCCGGTAAGGGCGCCCCCTGTGGGGCCAAGCATTCCCGAGGTGTTCATTCAGACCGCCTGGTTCGTATCAATAGGCCGGGCATAAAGGTCGCGGTGTCCTGCGATCCCGACCTATCCAGTAGTTTCCTAAATCAACTACAAGTCTGCGAAAGGGAATGTGACAGTTTCCTAAACCACTTAGGAAACTCTCCTAAAATCATGCAAATCTACTATGATGAGATTAGGCTTCCTAATCCTATTAACTTACCATGTAAGGGTGGACTCTTGCATCTATAAAAGAGCCCACCTACCTTGTCAATGGAGATCCGAAAAATTATTCTCTAGCTTACAATCACACAATAGAGAACTCACCATCATACGCATATACCCGGCCGGTATTACTGGTAGTGCCGCCCATCTTTGTTGGCTCACCAGGCCCGCCGGTGATCTGCTAGTGAGAGCGCCCAGATGCAACCGTGGACGTAGGTCACCTCGTTAACGGGACCAAACCACATACAAATTGTTCTTGTCTTATTTTCTCTCTCCAAACCTCTCTTACCAGTTTTAGGCATCATCAGTTTGGCGTCGTTTGTGGGAAACGACAGAGTCTTTTCATCAACAAATTCTCGACTGATCACATGCCGCCAAAGACCGGTAAGGGAGTCGCTGGTCAGGGGAACCCGCAGCTTGAGCATCAGGCTGCCTCTATGACCACCGAACAGATAACGGCAGCACTGGCACAACTCTTGGAGGGCCAGCGCTGAACGCAGGAATAGATGGAGGCGCTTTTGGCCCGGCAAGAGAAGTGCCCTGCATCAGAGAATCAGCCTGAGAAGAGCGCCCCTATTCAGAGGCCCGCTAGGGCACGAAGGCAAGCCCGTTCCGCCCCGGTGTCCCCACCGAACCGGGAACGCCCTGGCGATGGAGAGCACAGCCAGGCAACCAGGCGCTCACAGAGACGAGCTCGGCCCAACACTCGCCGGGTGGAGGACGCCAGGACTATTATCGATCGGCGGCGTGCGGCCAGAGGGGAGAAGCCCCGACGAAGAGCCCGGGAATCGACCGAGGACCCTCCGGCCCTGAGCCAGGGGGATCTTAGGCACACGCTTTCCCGGACCTGAAGCCGGGCCCTATCCCCGAGGTCTACGCGCTTTGAGGAAGAGGCCTCATCATCCAATCCGATTTATCGCTCGGATATAGAGAAGAGAACCGGGCGGGATGACGTAAAGGCCCAGGTCGAGGAACTGTAGTAGCAAATCGAGAGGTTGAACCGTAAGTCCGGTCACGACCTCACCAACACGGAGACCGAATCACCCTATACCGCTCGGGTGACCCGGTTTTCTATTCCACGGAAATTCAAACCCCCTCACCTCAGCTCCTATGATGGCACAGGGAGTTCGGTGGACCATATCCGCACATACAAGGCTCAGATGGCACTGGTCACCACGGTGGACGAGCTACTGTGCCTGGCCTTCCCCAGTACCCTCAAGGGGCCAGCCGCACAGTGGTTCCATGCTTTGAAGCCCCGGACGGTCGATGATTTCAAAGCCCTGAGCAAGCTGTTCATTAGCCAGCTTGTCGGGATGCTCGACTGGTCGCAACCGGACACTCAGCTATTGACCGTCAAGCAGCGCAAAGGGGAGTCCCTGAGGGAGTATGTGGACCATTTCAACCTGCAAAGACTCCAGATTCGCAATCTTAATGAAACGGCCGCAATCATGGCCTTCTGCTCGGGAGTTCTGCACACCAAGGTCGCCACGTCGTTCCATCGTGACCGACCGGTAATTCTGGTGGAGCTCTTGGAGAGGGTCAAAAAATACATTGATACTGAGGAGTTCCTGAAGGCGAAGCGCGCCGGCCAGGCGGGAGACGAGTCCCCGAAAGCCAAGCACAAGCGTGAAGGATTCGAGAAGGGCTCGGGAAAGAAGCCAAAGCAAGATCAGAAGGATGGCTGGGGTCAGCCCCAGGTCGCTTTCACACCCCTTTTCTGACCCATACATGAAGTCATAGCTGCCACAGAGGCACAGAGGTTGCTTCAGCAGCCAGCTAAACTCAGAGCCCTGCCTGGTAATAGGAACCGGGACAAATTTTGTCGCTACCACAGGGATCACGGCCATGAAACGGAGGATTGCTTTAAATTAAAGATAGCAATAGAGAAGCTGATCGAGCAGGAACACCTCGCTGAGTTCGTCACAGCAGATAGACGACCCCGGTAGGATACCCGAGCTCCCGATCAGCCACCATAACTTGGCCACATCCACGTGATCTCTGGAAGAACGTCAGGCGGAGGTGATTCACAGTCGGCATGGAAGAGGCATGCCCTGGCATCCCGAGCGTATGTCTGGCAGGTCCAATCCACCGGCTCCTCCCCAACTGATGTTCTAACATTCACATCCGACGACCTATAGGGCGTCCACTGCCCCCATGATGACCCGCTAGTAGTGACGCTTTCTAAAACAAACTATATGGTCAAGAGGGTGCTAGTGGACACAGGCAGCTCGTCTGATATTATGTTCACGTCGGCATTAGATCAGCTCGGGATCTCCAGGGATCGGCTCCGGCCGGTTGCTACACCCCTGGTTGGATTCAACGGCTCCAGCGCACAACCGCTCGGGATAATCGAGCTTCTAGTTCTCATGGGGACCTACCCTCAGCAGGCCTCCGTGTTGACCAATTTCGTGATCGTGGAAGTCCCGTCGGCCTACAATGTCATCCTTGGCAGGCCGACCCTCAACAAGGCCAGAGCAGTTGTCTCCACCTACAGCTTAACAGTAAAGTTACAGACTCCTTAGGGACTCAGATGCTTGCGTGGGGATCAGACCACTGCCCGGAGTTGCTATGTCAGCTCGTTACGCCGAGGGGCAATCATCGAAACATTAAACGTTCAAGAGATAGACCCCCGGGACCAGAGCGACACGGTAGGTTCGGCGGAAGAATTGGAAAGTGTAGTGCTGGATCCCGAGTACCCTGACCGCACGGTCAGTATTGACACCCTACTGGAGCCCAGCCTGAAGGAGAAACTGACCCATTTCTTGAGGCAAAACCAGGACATTTTTGCTTGGAGTCACGAGGATATGCCCGAGATTGACCCCCGGGTAATGTCCCATTACCTCAACGTCAGTCAAGATTACAGGCCAGTGAAGCAGAAAAGGAGGGGCATGGCCCCCCAGAGACAGAAGGCAGTGAGTGAAGAAGTCGAGAAGCTCCTCAAAGCTCGTTCCATACGAGAAGTCCACTACCCCGACTGGCTAGCCAATGTGGTCCTTGTCAAGAAAAGCAGCGGGAAGTGGAGGATGTGCGTGGACTTCACCGACCTCAACAAAGCTTGCCCCAAGGATTGCTATCCGCTACCCAGGATAGACCTCCTTGCGGACTCCACGGCGGGTCACTCACTCCTCTCATTCATGGACGCTTACTCGAGGTATAACCAGATCAGCATGTACCCCGGGGATGAAGAGAAGATAGCGTTCATCACTGACCAGGGCACATATTGCTGCAAGGTGATGCCATTCGGTCTCAAGAATGCTGGGGCCACCTACCAACGCCTGGTCAACTACATGTTCAAAGACCTCATTGGAAAGACTATGGAGGTATATGTGGATGATCTGCTGGTCAAGAGCCGGGACGAGCCCGACCACCTCGAGCATCTGGCTGGGGCCTTCAACATTTTGAGAAAATTCAGGATGAGGTTGAACCCGGCCAAATGCACCTTTGGCGTCTCGTCCGGAAAATATCTGGGCCACTTAGTCAGCAGACGGGGGATTGAGGCAAACCCGAAAAGATCAAACCCATCATCAACATGCGGTCGCCCAAATCAACAAAGGAGGTTCAGAGCTTAGCCGGACGGGTGACCGCATTAAACAGATTTGTCTCCCGAGCTACCGACCGGTGCCTGCCGTTCTTCAAAATCCTCCGCAAGGCATTCCAGTGGTCAGAAGAGTGAGAAGAGGCGTTCTAGGAACTCAAGAAGTACCTGGCTTCCCCTCCTCTATTCTCAACACCCGTGCCCGGGGAAGAATTATTTTTATACTTGGCAGTGTCAGCATCGGCGGTTAGCTCGGCACTTATTCGGGAAGAGCATGGGATATAGTTCCTAGTGTACTACACCAGCCGGGCATTACAGGGCGCAGGGAACAGATACTCTCGCATCGAAAAATTGGCGTTCGCCCTTATCACCTCGGCCCGAAGGCTTCGCCCTTACTTTCAGGCCCATGCCATTGTGGTCCTCACAGATCAACCTCTCCGTAAAATCCTCAGCCGTCCCGACACATCCGGGAGGCTCGTCAAGTGGGCCTTGGAGTTGGAAGAGTTTGAAGTGATCTACCAACCCCGAACAGCCATCAAGGGACAAGCCGTAGCAGACTATCTGGTTGAGTTCACATATCTAGAGGACTCGGTTGAAGAGTCCGAGCCACCAGCTTTACCTCCCGGGTTACACTCTGATATCCCTACCTGGGTACTGCACATGGACGGTTCATCCAATCAGCAAGGCAGTGGGGCAGGAGTCATCTTAACTACCCTCGACGGCATCCAACTTGAATATGCATTGAGATTTGGGTTCCGCGCCTCCAACAACGAGGCCGAATACGAAGCCCTATTGGTCGGGCTGCAATTGGCCCTTTCTATGAGTGCACAACAGGTCCAGGGATATAGTGATTCCCAGCTCGTGGTCAACCAGGTAAACCAAGAGTACGAAGCCCGGGAAGAAAATATGGTAGCCTACTTGGCCCTTGTCCGAGCGGTTTCCAAGAAGCTTCGAGGATTTTCCATCACGCAGATACCCAGAGAAGAAAATACCAGGGCCGACCGGTTGGCTCGCCTCGCCTCGTCTTCTGAGTCAGACTTGCCCGGGATACGGATACAATACCTACCCGAGCCAAGTGTGATCAACTCAGAAGGCATGGAGGTAGATCCGGTCACCCTGGGACCCAGCTGGATGGACCCGCTCGTGACATTCTTGACAACAGGCGTGCTACCAGACGAGAAAGAAGAAGCCCGTCGGGTCAAATATCGGGCGGTACGATACCACCTTCTTGACGGCACTCTCTACAAGAGGGGATTCACTATCCCGTACCTCCGCTGTGTTCATCCTGCGCAAGTCCAAGCGATACTGTTCGAAATCCATGAAGGAGTGTGCGGGAATCATATCGGAGGCCGGGCACTCTCCATAAGAGCCCTACTACAAGGTTACTACTGGCCAACTATGGCCCGAGATTCCCAGGAGTATGTCAAAAGATGTGACAAGTGTCAAAGATACTCTCCCATGATCAACCGACCGGGAGAACTCCAGACACCAATCCACAGCCCCTGGCCGTTCGGCCAGTGGGGCATCGATATTTTCGGTCCCCTGCCAATGGGAAAAGGACAGGTTAAGTTCGTAGTGATAGCTGTTGACTACTTCACCAAATGGGCAGAGGCCGAGCCCTTGGCGATGATAACCGAGCGGAAAATGGAGAGCTTCGTGGAAAGGAATATTCTCAGCAGGTTCAGCAATCCCCAGGTCCTGGTCAGCGATAATGGCAGACAATTCGATACACCTATCTTCAGGCAGTTCTGCTCGGGCTACGGAATACTGAATCATTACTCCTCCCCCGAGCACCCACAAGCCAACGGTCAAGCCGAGGTAACCAACCGGACAATCTTACAGTCAATCAAGACAAGGCTTGAAGGCGCCAAAGGGCTGTGGGCTGAAGAACTACCGACCCTCCTCTGGGCCTACCGCACAACACCCCGAGCGGCAACAGGCGAGATGCCGTTCTCTTTAACCTACAAATTTGAGGCAGTGGTCCCCACAGAGCTCGGGTTACCTACAAATCGGGTGGCCAAGTTTAGTGAGCCGGATAACGAAGAAGCCCTCAGGTAAGAACTGGATCTGGTGGAGGAAAAAAGAGACCAAGCCTATCTAAAGGTGGTAGCCTACAAGCAACGGGTGTCCCATTACTACAATAGCAAGGTGAAGCACCACAGTTTCCAAGTCGGAGACCTCGTCCTCAAGGCAGTGAACCAGTCTTCCAGAATCCCAAGCCATGGGAAACTGGGACCAAACTGGGAAGGCCCGTACAAAGTAACCAGGGTCAACCGACCGGGAACCTACTGGCTACAGAGTATGGACGGGCATGATCTCTCTCATCCTTGGAATGTGCAACACCTCTGCAAGTATTATCATTAGCATTGGACCACGGGAATTTAGTACTGATTTGAGAGATTTGTTTTTGTAGCTCTGATTGAGCAATAGCAATAAATTTTTGTTTTTAATAAATTAGAAAGTTTGTTTTGCAAAATTACTCCTGTTGGTACACCGTGTAATGCAGAAAAGACCTCGGGCCTAACCCCGGGGCACCAAAGACCTTGGATAATACCCAAGGCATACAAAGACCTCGGGCTCCTAACCCAGGCACCTAAAAGACCTCGGGTTCCAAGCCCAGGCACAAAATGACCCTGCAACCACCCATGTTCCAGGTCAGTTTCCTATGGCCGCTCCTCAACACGCTCCCGCCTTTACAGGACGTTCGAAAGGCAAGGGGATACCCGACCTAAATAGGAAATTATACAAGGCTTCGCCTAGGTCCAGTCGACGATGGGGTCAACCCCCTAGGTGGCCGACGATGGCAAGCTTCAAAGGACCCTGCAACCACCCATGTTCCAGGTCGGTTTCCTACGGCTACTAACTCCTTCACTCCCGCCTTAGAAAAATGCTTGGGGGGCAGGGGAATATTAGGCTAAAACAGGAAATCACACCGGTCACTAAAAGAACTTAGAAGATATTCCCAAGTGCTTACAGTGACCAGAGATAACACCCCGGACGGTAAAACAGGATACACCTATGATACACCGGGACACCCCAGACGGTAATACAGGGTACTCCTATAATACACCGGGCGATCCCGGACGCTAAACAGGACAAGTTCCTACGGCAGACCGGGCAATTACCTGAAAGACTAGGTGTTTTACTGGTTACGGTCCTAAAATATTTGCTAAGGCAGGTGTTAGGTTGGCCAAAAACTGAACGGATACTAGCAATTAGAACAGGCACAGTACAGAAAAAAGACAGTTAATGAAAAGTTTGACCTCGAGGACCTTTTCATTAATTAAAATAAAAACTGTACAAAGCCTGGGTGGCAGTTGTAGTAGCCTCCCCAGAAAAAAAAAAAACTACAGAAAAAAAAAACTAGTCTATAACCACCACTTCCTCCTCCCCTGCAGCCTGCTCATCAACAGAGGGGGCCCCGGCCGGTGCAGCTTCAGCGGTGACCTCAGAGTCAGCCTGGCCCTCTTTCCAATAACTGGACTCGACCGAGGAGTACCCGGATAGATCCCAGTCAGGATGGTCAGCAGCAGCCCGCTTCGCCAGGTCAGCGTAGCATGTGAGGAACCCAGCCTCGAATTCCTCCTCGGCCTCCTTGGCTTCAGCCTCCCGAGCGCAGTGAGCTCCGATAGCGTGGCCGTCATGGCTGCCAGGTCCTTCTCGGTAGAGATCTTACCGGACTCCGAGGCTGTAACCTTGGTCTCAGTAATCTTCTCGGCGGTGATCCTTCCGGCCTCTGCCGCCGCAGCCTTGGCCTCCGCAGCCTTCCGGGAAGCCCGCTCGATTGACAAGGAATCACGGACCTCCCCCAGCTCCAGGGCTGTTGCCTGGGATCTTTCTTCCTCCATGGTGAGGGCAAACTCCGCGGACTCCCGGGCAGCCCTCATCACGGAAAGGTCAGCCTCTGCAACGGCCAACCTCTCAGCAATACCGGGAAGGGTGGTCTCGGTCCCGGCCGCAATACAGCCAATCTGCAAGAACAAGAAAACGTCAATATGCGTATGGAGAAAAAGTTAATGTTCACATTGCAAGGAAACTTGCCATGTGGCTGATGCTACATAGCCAACCGATGATGGCCTCGGGGCTGAGCAGGGTGCACTTGTCAATATGACTCTTTAGGAACCCGGGCCGCACCATTCCACAGACTTTGTCCGCTGTGTCGACCTCCGGCCTAGAGGAGGGGCCCGCGTGAACAGTCTCCTCCATGCTCGAGAAAGAGACACTAGACGGTTTGGCTACTAGGGGAAGTGGTGGAGGCGCAGCAATGGTTACGCCAGGAGGTGGTGGTGGTGTAGCAATTGTTACAATGGGCGAGGAGGTAGCAGCAGCTTCCTTCTTAGCCCGGATGGTTATCCCCCGGGAAATCCTCTTCAAGGGCTGGCCCTCGGTGGGATCCGGCTTCTTCCTCTTCTGGCCAGCCCGGGCCATAAAGGCCGCCTCCTTCTCCTTCAACGCCGCCGCGTTCTTAGGAGGCATTTCTGCAAAACCAGAGAGAATGTCAGTCCAGTAAAATCCCAAACGAAAAGAAAACCGGACGGTCAAGAGATGGTACTTACCCAGAATGATCGCCGGGAGGATGGGAGCTGTGAAGTCCTGGGACTTATAAGAGATCTTCGGGCTTCTCGAGTTAACACCTTGTTAATATCAGTTGGGTCCTCCACCAGAGACAGGACCCTCGCTTGAAGCTCGTCGGGAAGACTCGGCACGTCCACTGCTCCCACTGCAAAGAAAACATACAAATGGGTTAGCCAAGGCAAGATAGAGAGACTAAGCAAGAAAGAAAGAGTGCTAGGGCTTACTCCTCAGCTTCCCCGCCCAGGAAGTCCTCAGTTGAATACCCGGCGCCTTCTCACACAGCCCTAGGGTGGAAACTTGGAAGAATTTCTTCTTCTATCCCTTATTATTGCTCGGGCAGTTAACAATTATCTTCCACCCCTGCCTGGCCCTGAGTAAGAAGAAACCGGCCTCATCGTGAACCTAGAAAGGCTAGTGGGTTCAGAAGAAATCCTGTAATGTGAGCTCATACCCGAGGACTTGGAGCCACAAGGATATACACCCCATCAAATATCGCCATCCATTAGGCGCAAGCTGCCCGGGAGAGATCCTGAGGTAGATGAGCGCGTCCCTGGCGATGGGGTGGATAGGCAGACGAAGGCCCGCCATGAAAGCATCCTCATACAAGGTGACGAAGCCTGACTCGTGGAAGTGAGCTCCGCCATCGTGCACGGCGAGAGAAAAGGGGCCGGGAAGCTCATACCTATCCCTGATCCGATCCAAGTCGGGGCCTCGCTGGGTACTAATGATGGACTCGCATGAGAAGACGACCCCGGGACTGTTCGATATAGACCCCTCGTCGCCTGACCCCCGAGACGTCAAGGCTATGGGAGAATCCCGATGCACTTTCTCGTGAAATGCCCGAGCAGGGATTCTTCCCTCACTATGCTGGTCAGAGGGGCCCAGGGAAGGAGGGTCTGGGCTTGTGCTCATAGACCCTAATCGCAACTGCTCGTCTTTCGACCGGGACGACGAGTTGAAATCCGAATGACACATGACTACGTCTGTGGATGACCTAAAGGGCAGACGACCTAAGAATGGGTCAAGAACTCCTAGTCTGATGTACAGGGGAGGTAGATCTAACAACCTAAAGGGCAGGTCGTACAAGACTCGAGAAGACAGACAACAATCTCTCAAGACTCTCTCGGGAATCCCCATTCGATTAATCTGCTCTAGTGTACCCCTAGACTGAAAGAAGTGACAAAACCAAAAAAAGAAGAAATCCCAGGCTCGCTCTAACCCAAGTGGGTTCACTCCCTCCAGCTTTGCTCAGAAAAGAAGAAGAGAATGAAGAAGTGAAGACAGAAAGGAAGGACTTATAAAATTTAGCGCAGAAAAGGATTCAGGAACCTTGCTCAGGAATCTTGGTTGCTCTCAAACCGCTCGGTAAATTCTCTTAGTTGGCAGCAGGAACTGAAGAAATGAGCCAAGTATTCCTTATATAGGAATGGCGGATGGTCCAGATCAATCGGATCCAACGGCTCAGGATTTCTCCTGCCAAGAACAGTCAAATAACTGTCACCTCGGGCACGTGAAGGGTTGCCTCAAAATCCGCACGCATTAAATGCGTGACGTGACGGTCCGGTTACCACACAACTGTTCGATTACATCCGAACTGACTCCGCTGGATCCTGACCAGGCCAATTACTCCCTGACATGTGGCAATAACCACACCCGAGCTCCTACTTATACTGGTCGGTTACCCCACCGGGTGATCTAGAGTGTGGGCCCCATCCCGAGCAACATTCCTGGAGGACATCCGGACGGTTTCCAAGAGGCTACTGATTTTTGAATCCTCACCCGATGGCGCATCCGATCAGTTTCGAAAATGGGGGGCAGTTGATATGTCCAAAATAATCTAGCTATGAAGACTGTCACGACACCAAGAGGTGCCAGTTATTCCGATAAGGGCGCCCCCCGTGGGGCCAAGCATTCCCGAGGTGTTCATTCAGACCGCGCGGTTCACACCAACAGGCCGGACATAAAGGTCGCGGTGTCCCGCGATCCCGACCTGTGCAGCAGTTTCCTAAATAAACTACAAGTCTACGAAAGGGAATGTGACAGTTTCCTAAACCACTTAGGAAACTCTTCTAAAATCATGCAAATCTATTATGATGAGATTAGGCTTCCTAATCCTATTAACTTACCATGTAAGGGTGGACTCTTGCATCTATAAAAGAGCCCACCTACCCTGTCAATGGAGATCCAAAAAATTATTCTCTAGCTTACAAGCACACAACAGAGAACTCACCATCATAGGCATATACCCGGCCGGTATTACTGGTAGTGCCGCCTATCTTTGTTGGCTCACCAGGCCCGCCGGTGATCTACTAGTGAGAGCGCCCAGACGCAACCATGGACGTAGGTCACCTCGTTAACGGGACCGAACCACATACAAATTGTTCTTGTCTTATTTTCTCTCTCCAAACCTCTCTTACCAGTTTTAGGCATCATCAGAGGGTAGATTTTATCTTCACAATATATGTTCACAACCCTATGAATACATACCCAAGATACCCAGGTATTGATCTTATACAGACCTCACTGATTGGTAAGTCAAAGCAGCCATATCTATAGTCTGTGTCCATAATTGTCACAAGATTAAGAACACGTACCTTATACAAGTTATGATTTCCTATCGACTGTTGACAGTCTTAAATGTCAATGGGAAGGCTCAATTTTGTCAAGGCACTACAAGCTCTAGCATACTAACTAGGAGTACACTCTAGTGATTGAGATTCATCACTCCATCCAATGGTAGTTAATGTTATAGTGTAGACCTGATAAGATATCCAGCCTCATCATCCACTGTGACAAATTCTAAGTGTCAAAGAATAGTAATTCGTATCTCACTTGTATGTATCTTATACACACACAAATTACTTACTATGATACTTGGGGATTAACAATCATTGCATAAAATAAACAAACACAATGAAATGTAAAGTTGATATCCATATATTAAAATGCCAATGTCGTATACATAAAATAATGGTTTGAGGGCACAAACCCAACGATCTCCCACATGTACTCATAACCATTCAGGACTACATCTGAGACCTAGACTATCTAGATGACGATCAAAGACCTTTTGTGGTAAGGCATTTGTAAACGGATCTGCAAGATTGTCACCGTTGGCAATCTTGGTGACATTCACATCTCCACGTTGAACAATATCTCAAATTAGTTGATATTTTTGCTCCATGCACTTTCCATTTCCGTGGTTCCTTGGCTCTTTGGACGGAGCCACTGCCCTACTATTATCATAGTATAGCATAATAGGTGACAGCGACACTAGTACCACCTCAAGCTCTATAAGGAACCTTTTGAGCAAAACAACTTCCTTTGTGGCTTCACAAGCAGCCACATACTCTGGTTCTGTAATTGAGTCTGTAATGCTTTTCTGCTTAATGCTCCTCCAACTAACAGCACTACCTCCCAAGGTAAAGAGATGTCCGGATGTCGACTTCCTTGAATCTTTATCTGACATAAAGTCCGAGTTAGTGTATCCTACTGGAATTAACTCATCGTTGCCGTACATAAGCATGTAATCTTTAGTCCTTCTCAAGTACTTAAGAATGTGATTAACGGCTATCCAGTGCTCTGGACCTGGATTTGATTTATACCTACTGACCATGCAAACGGCAAAGCAGATATCCGGTCTAGTGCAAAACATCGCATACATGAGACTTCCCACTGCCAAAGCATAGGGAACCCATGCAATTCCTCTCCTCTTGTGTCTTTGGACACTGGTTCTTGGAGAACGCTAAACCATGCCTGAAAGGTAACAGACCTTTCTTTGAATTATCCATTGAAAACCTAGTTAGCACCTTTTTCGATATAACCAGCTTGAGAAAATCCCATGATCTTTCGCTTACGATCCCGAAAGACCTTTATGCCAAAAATATATCTCACCTCTCTTAGATCTTTCATATACTAGCTAGCCAAACCTTGACAGTTGATAATGCTACTACATCATTTCCAATGAGTAGAATGTCATCAACATAAAGCACAAGAAAAGCCATCACTTTTCCTTCACACTTCTTGTATACGCAAGGTTCATCCAGATTCTGTATGAAACCAAACGACTTGACCGCTTGGTCAAAATGAATGTTCCAACTTCTAGATGCCTACTTAAGCCCAAAAATGGACTTTTACAACTTGCATACCAAGTTACCTTTCCGACCCGCTATGAACCCTTCTGGTTGTTGCATATAGATGTCCTCCTCAAGATTGCCATTCAAGAATGCAGTCTTGACATCCATCTGCCAGATATCATAATCTAGGCATGCAGCAATGGATAAGAGTATTTTGATGGACTTGAGCATGGCTACCAGCGAGAAGGTTTCCTCATCGTCAATGCCCTCCCTCTGAGTATAACCTTTCACTACAAGCCTAGCCTTAAAGGTCTCAACCTTTCCATCAGATCCTCTTTTCCTCTTGTAGACCCACTTACAACCAATGGGTTTAATATTGGCTGGAAGCTCTACCAGATCCCAGACCTGATTGGAATTCACAGATTCTAATTTAGCCTTCATATCTTTAATCCAATGAGCTGAGTCTACATCAGCCATTGCCTCTTCATATGTGGTAGGATCATATTCAGATTTTATGGAGACAGCTTCAAAAACTTCTCCTAATAACATGTATCTATCAGGCTGGCTGATGATCCTCCCACTATGACGAGGTACCGGAGCGGAAATGGGTGAAGAAGTGGTATTTTCTTGATTTACATGTTATCAACTGCAGGTTAGACTGAGGGCTCTCCTTCCATTTCTATAAGATCGATCCTTCCCTTAGGTTCATGGTTCATGATATAATCATCCTCCAAAAAAATAGCATTTGTACTAACAAACACTTTCTGTTCTCTTGGATCATAAAAATACCATCCATAAGTACTCTTTGGATTCCTTACGAAGTAGCATACTTCCGATCTAGAATCCAATTTGATCGTCTTTCCTTTCAGCACATTTGCTGGACACCCCCATATCTGGAGATGTTGTAAAGAAGGCTTACGCCCAATCCACATCTCTCGTGGTGTCCTGGGAACAGATTTGCTTGGTACTAGATTTAGTATGTATGCAGCGGTTTCCAAAGCATAACCCCAAAGAAATAATGGTAACTCTGGATAACTCATCATCGACTAGTCATGCCTAAAAGAGTTCGGTTCCTTCTTTCCGCTACACCATTCTACTGAGGCGTACCAGGTGCAGTCAACTATGATAAAATGCCATTCTGTATGAGGTGATCAATAAACTCATTAGAGAGGTACTCGCCACCTAGATCAGATCGAATGGCCTTGATGTGTGTGCCTAATTGCTTCTCCACTTTAGCCCTAAACTCTTTGAACTTTTCAAAGGCTTCAGACTTGTGCTGCATTAGGTACATATATCTATACCAAGAGTGGTCATCAGTAAATGTTATGAAATACTCATAACCACCCCATGATCTAATATTTATTGGTCCATACACATCAATATGTACTAATTCCAACAATGCATTGGTCCTGCTGCCCTTTGCAGGAAAGGGCCTTTTGGTCATCTTACCCTCCAAACAAGACTCGCAGACTTCCATTGGTTCGAGAACCAAATCGCCTAAGACCCCTTCTTTGACTAGTCTACCAATCCTATTTAGATTGATATGGCCAAGCCTCATATGCTACAGCCTTGTTGGATTAGTGGAAGGTTCATTTCTTTTAGATGATATAGTTACCATTGAGTTATTAAGTTCCATACAAGAGTCTTTAGAAATGTTGGGAGTAATCACATACAAATCATTTGATTTAACACCAGAACAAATAAAGGAACCATTTCTTTTAATCACAACTTCAGTTTTAAAATGAAAAGAATAACATTATTCAATAAATTAGAAACTGAAATTAAATCACATCTCATTGAAGGGATGTAAATTACATCTGATAAAATCAAAACTTTATTATCTAGAAATTCTAAAACTACGACTCCTATAGCAACCGCAGATACGGTTGCGCTAGAACCTAGAGTAAGTACGATTTCCCCATCACTGCACCTCCTGGTTGATCTGAACCCCTGCAATGAATTACAGATATGGTTAGTTGTACCAGAATCAATGCACAAAGTGTTTGAAGTATCTGTAATAAAACTTACTTCAATCACATGTGATTCAATCATACCTTGAACTCTTATAGCTAAGAATTCTGGACACTTCCTCTTCCAGTGGCCCTTCTGACCGCATAGGAAACACTTTCCTTTGCCTTGGCCACCCACCTTCCCTTTACCCTTACCTTTTCCCTTATATTTTGAAATTTAAGGGACCGGTCCAACACTTGGACCACCAGTGCCAGCCTTCTTCTTTCCTTTCTTACCTTTCGAAGTAGATCAAAAAGAGGAAGAGCTTTTCTCAACGTTCAAAATGTTGCCCCCAAGCTTGATCACCCCTTCTGCTGCCAGTAAAGAACTCATTAAATTCGCTCATTGAAAAATCCATTTTATTCATATTATAGTTTAGTTTAAATTGAGCGAATGATGGCGACAGCGTATTAAGGATCATATCAACTTGGGTCTGTACGTCAATGTTGGCATCTAGGGTCTCCAGCTCATTCAAATAACCAATCATTTTCAAAATATGTTCTTTGACTGGAGTCCCTTTCGACATCTTAGCACTCATTATCTTTTGCATGGCTACCTGCCTAGCAGGCCTGCCATGCTCCCCAAACATCTTTTTCAGGGATTCGATAATGTCACTGGTAGAATTATTTGACTGGAATTAGTGTTGCAACACACCAGCCATTGAGGCCAGAATGTAGAAACGAGCCATTCCATTCAATTTTTCTTCCATTTATTGAACTCGCGTCTGGCAACTGCCAAAGCATTTGCCGCGGGTTCTTCGGGACATGGGGTGGAGAGGACATATATGTGATCCTTTCCAATTAAAACAATGTCAAGGTTTCGTTTACATTCTGTGTAGTTATTTCTTGTTTTGAGTGAGTATGGTGGCAAGTGGACTAAATGCAGATCTAAAAATTATGATTTAGTAAAAAAATCAAAAAGACAAAATAAATATGGATATCAGAATTTGACAGTTTGAAATAAAAGAATCCTTAAAACTCTTATTTTAAAACAAAGTCTTCGGAATATCAAAATGAAAGAGTAAAGCCTCTATGTGGTGGTCAATACTCGATCTTCCGATTAATCATGACTTGTCCGCTATGCAACTCTGGAAAAGAAGTTATGACTCCCGAACCTATTTGATCTCTTAGTTTCTAAATAATGCCCCGTGTGGGATCCCTTATGATGAGAACATGGCGGCTAGCACAAGGTGGAATGCGGACCCGAACCACGTGCCAATTGGTCTAGTTACAAGGGCGCGAGCAAAACGGTTCAAGGACAATCTCAATGGGCTTGTTCAACAAATGTGGGTTGAGACTAATCTTTGTGGCCCAAAGGAGGATACTAGTGATCCACAAGGCTGGGTGTCCATGATTCAAGCTCTAGAATAAATTATAGGCTTGCATGCCAACTTAGGAACTTTTCATATTTGTTAGTTTGTTTTGATTTTAGTTTTGGGGTGAATTATATTGGGCCATAATATTTCGTAGGCTTATAGGGCCCACCCGTAACCCTCAGCTATTTAAACAGTTTAGGGTTTGTAATATTCAGTTTTGATCATTAATAATATTGTGAGAGTTTTTCTCTTTGGTTCTTTGAAGAACTGTTCGAACTTATCAGATTTACTCTATGGCGTTCATACCTAGACTTATCAATCGAGTTTTCCATCCTTGATTGTGGCGTCTTCATCCTTTATACCAAGGTTCGCATCTATTATAGGTGTTGGGTTGCGGTTTCCCTTTGAATCTGACAGTAGAACGGTCCGAGGCATTAAACGTGTTACGGGTTTCGTCACACTATTTGCGGGGTTCGTATCAGTTGGTATCAGAGCACAGTTCTAGTCTCAGGTTTATTATATCTTTTGTGTTTCTGTTCTTATTCGTTTCTTCTGGTTCTGTTCTTATTCGTTTTTGTTTCTGTTCGTTTTCTTATTCGTTCTCGTTTCTGAACCGTATAAAAAAAAAAAAAAAGGTGTTCGATTACGATCTGGAATTTCGTGTTTAGGGTTTGCGAATCTGATATGTGATTTGCTCTTGTTACTTCGTGTTTGTTCATTCTCGTGATCGTTGTTATTGTGGTTTTTTTTTTTCTTCTTGGGAATTAGGGTTTCTGAATCAGATACGTGAACTGTGAAATCTGCCTGATTATTCAAAAAAAAAAAGAAAAAAAAAGGAGAAAAAAAAAAAGAAAAGAAAAGAAAAGAAAAGAAAAGAAAAGAAAAGAAGAGAAGAGAAGAGATCTGTACGGTAGGAAAAAAATATCATTTTTGTTTTATGATATTTGGGGTCTAAGGAGTCCGAATCTGACCTTACTCCATAGTGTGAAAAAATTTTCCGAAAATTTCATTTTTTTTCTGCTTTAGGAAACCTAGCCATCTGCGTTCGTTTTTAGAGCTTTCAACTTCCAAATTTGATTGGTCTAGTTTGGGTGTGGATTGTTACTGAGAAATTCTGGTCATTGTTTGATTAGTTTCATAAGAACTGAGTGAGAATTACTATGAGTAGAAAAAGGCAGGAGTGGTGAGCACATAAGAGGGTAAAAGCCGACTTGATTTTTGAGTGTAAACACGAGTGAATTATATTCTTGAGTGAAACACGTGAGGGAGTGTAGTGAGGATCTATTTTACTTCTAATCCGTTCTTGTAGGATTTATGGCTCAAGATCAGGGAAGAGTCACAAATGAAGAGGCTCAACAGTCGGTTGTTACGAATCTACAAATGCAAGCTTTAGTGGGGGAGATGAGGCGGATGATGAGGGCAGAATTGGAACCGATACATGAGAGATTGGATAGAGTTGAAGAGGGTACACCACATAGGCAACCACAAAATGTTCGTAATGTACAAAGAAGAGCTAGAGTAGATGATGAGGAGTATTTTGGGGAAGACTTTGATGAAGAAAATGATCGGGAGTCAATAGATAATCATAGGAGATATGGTGGTCGGGGTAGAGAAGTTAGGTTTAGAGAAGCTAGGAACCGGGAAGATAATAATTTGGCTAGTATTAAGATGAAGATTCCTTCGTTTCAAGGAAAGACTGATTCGGAAGCATATCTTGAATGGGAGAAGAAGGTGGAATTAGTATTCGATTGCCATAATTACTCCGAGATTAAGAAAGTAAAACTTGCTGCCATTGAATTTTCTGATTATGCTATTATTTGGTGGGATCAATTGGTACTAAGTAGGAGGAGAAATAGGGAGCATCCAATAGAGACATGGGAGGAGATGAAAACTATTATGAGGAAGCGGTTCATTCCAAACTACTACTATCAGGAGTTGTATAACAGGTTGCAAAGTTTGAGGCAAGGTAGTAGGAGTGTAGAAGAATATTATAAAGAGATGGAAGTTGCTATGATTCGAGCGAATGTAGAGGAAGATCGAGAGGCTACAATGGCTAGATTCTTAGTTGGGTTGAATCGGGAAATTGCCAATGCAGTGGAATTGCAACACTATGTTGAATTGGAGGATATGGTACACATGGCTATTAAAATTGAGAATCAACTCAAGAGGAGGGGTAGCAGCACACGTCCAAGCCAAAATCCAAGCCAAAATTCTAATACATCCGCTTGGAAACTAAATAATTGGAAAAGAGATGAGAAGCAACCTTTGGTGAAGCCAAAAATTGAGCAAAAACAAGAGGTGGCCAGCCATGGAAATCAAGGTAAATCCGATTCGTCTACTTCTCGGAACCGTGATATTAAGTGTTTTAAGTGCCAAGGTAGGGGACACATAGCTAGCCAATGTCCGAACAAGAGAGTTATGGTGTTACGAGATAATGGTGAGATTGAAACCGAAGATGAAGATGACAATAAATCTGTGCCACTGTTGGAGGATGCCGATGATGAAGAGTACGCTGCCCAAGGGGATTTGTTAGTGGCAAGGAGAGCTCTAAATATGCAAGTTAAAGAAGTTGATGAGGCGCAACGGGAGAACATTTTGCATACGAGATGTCATGTCAAAGATAAGTTGTGTAGTGTGATCATTGATGGGGGGAGTTGCACTAACGTTGCCAGCTCAACTCTAGTGGAGAAATTAGGGCTGCCAACAATAAAGCATCCACGGCCTTATAAATTGCAATGGCTCAATGATAGTGGAGAAGTAAGGGTGACTAAACAAGTATTAGTTCCTTTTCGTATTGAGAAATATGAAGATGAAGTTTTGAGTGATGTGGTTCCGATGCAAGCTGGACACTTGTTGTTAGGGAGGCCATGGCAATTTGATAGACGTGTTAAGCATGATGGTTTCACAAATAAATACTCATTCGTGATTAATCAAAGGACAATCACCTTAGTGCCTTTAACACCGAAACAAGTTTATGAAGATCAAGTGAGGTTGCAAAAGGAGAGTGATCAAAAGAAGAGAGTGAACAAAAGAGAAAGAGTGAGAAAATTGAGAGAGAAAAAGAAAAGAAAAATGCAGCCATTGAGGGAAAATTAGAGGGAAACCAAAAAAATTTTAATGCAAAAGCGAGTGAGATCAAACAAGCGTTGTTTTCAAAGCAGCCTATGATTGTACTTTTGTACAAAGAGGCATTTTTAAACACTAACCCAATTGACTCATCTTTGCCTAGTTTTGTTGTTTCTCTTTTGCAGGAGTTTGGTGATGTCTTTCCTGAGGAGATTCCACATGGTTTACCCCCTATTCGAGGGATTGGACATCAAATTGATTTCGTGCCCGGTGCTACCATTCCAAACCGACCAGCCTATAGAAGCAATCCCGAGGAGACAAAGGAGCTACAAAAGCAGGTCAGTGAGTTGATGGAAAAGGGGTACGTAAGAGAAAGTATGAGTGCATGCGCCATTCCGGTGATTTTGGTTCCTAAGAAGGATGGGACGTGGAGAATGTGCGTTGATTGTCGAGCCTTCAACAACATAACGGTAAAGTATCGACACCCTATTCCTCGTTTAGATGATATGTTAGATGAGTTGCATGGTTCTTGTATATTTTCTAAGATTGATTTGAAAAGTGGGTATCATCAAATTAGAATGAAGGAAGGTGATAAATGGAAAACTGCATTTAAAACCAAATATGGCTTGTATGAATGGTTAGTTATGCCTTTTGGATTAACTAATGCTCCTAGTACTTTCATGAGATTGATGAACCATGTTTTGCGTGCTTTCATTGAAAAATTTGTGGTTATTTATTTTGATGATATCCTTATTTATAGCAAAAACTTGGAAGGGCATTTGAAGCATTTAAAACTTGTGTTAGATGTACTTAGAAAGGTGGAGTTGTTTGCTAACCTAAAGAAGTGCACTTTTTGCACCGATAAGCTTGTGTTTCTTGGTTTTGTTGTGTGTGCACAAGGAATACAGGTTGATGAAGAAAAGATTCGTGCTATCCAAGAATGGACAAGCCCATCTAGTGTAAGTAATGTGTGAAGTTTTCATGGACTTGCTAGTTTTTACAGAAGGTTCGTGAAAGACTTCAGTAGTATAGCTGCACCAATAACCGAAGTCATCAAGAAAATTGTTGGATTCAAATGGGGTGAAGAGCAAGAGAAGGCATTTCAATTACTCAAGGAAAAATTAACTCATGCACCTTTACTTGCTTTACCTAACTTTACAAAAACTTTTGAAATTGAATGTGATGCTTCAAGATTAGGTATTGGCGCCGTACTTATGCAAGAAGGAAGACCAATTGCATATTTTAGTGAGAAGCTAAGTGGGGCTGCCTTAAACTATCCCACTTATGACAAAGAGATGTACGCATTGGTTCGAGCTTTGGAGACATGGCAGCATTACTTGTGGCCAAAAGAGTTCGTGATTCACACCGATCATGAGTCTTTAAAGCACCTTAAAGTCCAACACAAGCCGAACAAGAGACATGCACGATGGGTTGAATTCATTGAGACGTTTCCATACGTCATTCGATATAAACAAGGTAAGGAGAACATCGTTGCCGATGCACTTTTTCGAAGGTACATTCTAATCTCCACTCTTGATGCTAAGATTCTTGGTTTTGAGCATATTAAAGAATTATATCCTTTAGACCTAGATTTTAGTGAAGAGTTTGAATCTTGTGAAAAAATTGGCCATAATAAATTCTATAGGCATGAGGGGTTTTTATTTCGAGAAAATAAATTGTGCATTCCAAATTATTCTGTGAGAGAGTTGCTTGTGAGGGAGTCACATGGGGGAGGGTTAATGGGACATTTTGGGGTAGTTAAAACATTAGCCATTTTGCAAGAACACTTCTATTGGCCACGCATGAAACAAGATGTTGAGAGGATTTGTGGTAGATGTGTCACATGTAGGCGAGTGAAATCTAGAGTACAACCCCATGGCTTATAGACACCTCTTCCAATTCCTAGTGAACCATGGATTGATATTTTAATGGATTTTGTGTTAGGTTTACCTAGAACTAAACACGGTCGAGACTCAATTTTTGTGGTTGTGGATAGATTTTCCAAGATGGCACATTTTATTCCATGTCACAAAACTGATGATGCTTCACATGTTGCTGATTTGTTCTTTAAGGAGATTGTGAGATTACATGGTATGCCTAGAACCATTGTTTCAGATAGGGATGTTAAGTTCTTGAGTTACTTTTGGAAGACCTTGTGGTGTAAGTTGGGGACTAAGTTATTATTTTCTACTACTTGTCATCCACAAACTGATGGTCAAACCGAAGTAGTAAATAGGACTTTATCTACTTTGTTAAGGGCTATTATTAAAAAGAACATCAAAACATGGGAAGAATGTTTACCACATGTTGAGTTTGCTTATAATCGTACCATCCATTCTGCTACTAAATTTTCACCCTTTGAAATTGTGTATGGTTTTAATCCTTTAACTCCTTTGGATTTATCTCCTTTACCTGTTACTGAGCATGTTAATTTAGATGGCAAAAAGAAAGCAGATTTTGTTAAGCAGATTCATGAGAAAGCAAGGCTCAATATTGAGCGAAGAACGGAGCAATATGCGACGCAAGCTAACAAAGGGCGACGCAATATCATCTTTGAACCCGGAGATTGGGTTTGGGTACACATGCGAAAAGAAAGATTTCCTGCACAAAGGCGTTCTAAATTGCTTCCCCGAGGCGATGGTCCTTTTCAAGTTCTTGAGCGCATCAATGATAATGCCTACAAGCTAGAGTTGCCTGGTGAGTATAATGTTAGTACTACTTTCAATGTTGCTGATTTATCTCCTTTTGATGTAGGTGACGATTTGAGGATAAATCCTTTTCAAGAGGAGGGGAATGATGAGAACATGGCGGCTAGCACAAGGTAGAATGCGGACCCGAACCACGTGCCAATTGGTCCAGTTACAAGGGCGCGAGCAAAACGGTTCAAGGACAATCTCAATGGGCTAGTTCAACAAATGTGGGTTGAGACTAATCTTTGTGGCCCAAAGGAGGATACTAGTGATCCACAAGGCTGGGTGTCCATGATTCAAGCTCTAGAATAAATTATAGGCTTGCATGCCAACTTAGGAACTTTTCATATTTGTTAGTTTGTTTTGATTTTAGTTTTGGGGTGAATTATATTGGGCCATAATATTTTGTAGGCTTATAGGGCCCACCCGTAAGCCTCAGCTATTTAAACAGTTTAGGGTTTGTAATATTCAGTTTTGATCATTAATAATATTGTGAGAGTTTTTCTCTTTGGTTCTTTGAAGAACTATTCGAACTTATCAGATTTACTCTGTGGCGTTCATACCTAGACTTATCAATCGAGTTTTCCATCCTTGATTGTGGCGTCTTCATCCTTTATATCAAGGTTCGCATCTGTTATAGGTGTTGGGTCGCAGTTTCCCTTTGAATCTGACAGTAGAACGGTCCGAGGCATTAAACGTGTTACGGGTTTCATCACACTGTTGGCGGGGTTCGTATCACCTTATCCATAGCTTAGCAAGTGCATACCATTAACTAGGATCCAATCACAACCGCCTCAAGTAGCGCCTCCGTGTGGTGGTCACCCTCTAATACGTCTGATTTATCCTATCCATAGGAAGTTCATGTCTAGTAACCAATGAGTAGTTTGTATGTAATGATCACCCCTGGCGAGGTGACACAGAATGCACTACTCATCTTATAATGAACCATTAATGGAAGACCATGGGTATTTTATTAAGACCCTCTCCCACAAGATTTAGTAAATAAGGATTTTACTTTTTAGAGAAAAAATTTGTTTCTTCACATTACCCATAAACATCCAATGTTTACTAATGCGTTGAAACGATTTTTGAATTTTATTTTAGAAAACTTGTTTTAAGTGCATGCAAGTAGTAATAATATAATTAAATGCCAATCACAACCAAGCACATAAAACAAAAAACAAAAATTGAAACAAAGGCATTCATGTGCCTCTATCTCCCATTGCTCTATCTCCATAGAACCTCCTTCTTGGTTTGATTGCCTCCAGCTCCATCTTCATGGACAACGGCTTGCGTTGCCATCTTCATGTATATTCTAATTCTATTACATTGCTCCTATGTTTCTTACGAAGCTTACAACTTATCTAGAAATATATTAACAACAAGAAAATAAAGAAGGCTAGGGAAATCGGTGTGACTTTCCTTTTCGTAGGATTGAAGTCGCAGTGGCCTTTACACATGCCTTAAAACCAAACCAAAATTAAATATAACAATCACCAAACACAAACATTTAAATACAAAATAAAATATTTGTTGATGATCGGTGCCATGGGAGATAGTGGACTAATCTTGCTGCAAAAGGGTTAGTCGTACGCATATATAACAGATACATGTAACTATTGGAACCCCTAATTGAATCACATAGTATATAAACTCTTTACATACTAAATTAGAACTTGAAATAGCATCATAGTTCTCAGTCACACTTCGATCGATTGATAAAGGTTCGATCGATCGAATCTTCGATCGATTGAACATTGTCCAATCGATTGAGCTATTTGGTTTTACAGTATGATTTTAAAATCTTACAAAAAAAATTTAAAATTAATGTATATAATTAAAAAACCTTTAAAACTGTGAAAACAACACCTGGACAGAGAATCGATCTCGATCAATCGAACCCCATTCAATCGATCGAACAAAAAATAAAGTTTGATTGATCAAAACCAGTTCGATCGCTTGAGAATAGAGGATCTTCGATCGATCGAATCCATCATGCATCCAATGCAATCACAGATTTGTATTCTACTGCGAAAACACTACAGAAATAGATCTGTGACAATATAATTTTGAAAACAGTTCTAAAATCAACATGTAAATCAAAACTAGTGTTCCAAAACGCATCTATAGATCCAAACAAGCGAGGCTCTGATACCAATTGAAGGAAAATCAGGTTTAAAATTTAATTTAAACACGCAGCGGAAAAACTAGTTTAAAAAAAACTTATTGGTAGCCCAAGATCAACTACTTGTCAATTCCATAGATGCATAAACTGATGAGGGAGAAGAATTATACCTCAGGTCTTGAACCCAATTCTGATATTCTTCTTTCTTGGTGATATAGCAGTCTCTACTAGGTTGTTTTCACCCTTATGTCTCCTATGAATGCTTCTTGGAGAGGCTAGAGATGGCGGGATCTCTGATAGGGAGGATGGAGAAGGTTTGGGGCTCTAAAACAGTTTCTTCAGCTTCTGACGTTAAAAAATGATAAACTCTATATTCTGGACGCAGCTGGCCTATTTATAGATTCCCAAAACCAACCTTATGTTCGAGCGATCGAAGTGGATTCGATCGATCGAGACTTTGATCGATCGAACCACCTTCAAGCAATTGAACCCGTCAAGACTTGAATCGATCGAGACACCTTTGATCGATCAAACCCGCCTTGATAAGATCCTCATGTGCCTTTTGAAGCATCCTAGCGGAGCTAAGAGTGGCACCTCATAGGCTCTTTATTGTTGGCTCAGACTAGTGGTTAATTACCATGATCAAACTCTTTGATCAGCAAACTAACCAACAGGCCAGTTATCGTTTACTCCACTAGAAAATGATAATTGAACTCCAACGCAAAAGAACATATCCGAAGTGATAACTAGACTTGTATGGTGTACTAGTGTCCCTCTACCGTCAGCATTCATAATCATATTCAAGTAGCCGGATAACTATTACTGTCAACTGAATCAGGATTACTTCTTGCATTCCTTAAGTCCCATTCACCTCTCTTGATTACCAAACATGTTGATAACTACTTATCAACAAGGCTGCAGTTCTCAGTAATCAACTTGGTGACACTCTCAAGGGAATGCTTACTCTAAATCAGAAGGTAGATTCTATCTTGACAATTTATGTTCATAATCCTATGAACACGATATACCCAAGATACCCAGGTGTTGGTCTGTTATAGACCTCATTGATTGGTAAGTCAAAGTAGCCATATCCATAGTCTGTGTTTATAATCGTCTCAAGATTGAGAACACGTACCTTATACAAGTTATGAGTTCCTATTGACTGTTGACAGCGTTAAGCGTCAATACGAGAGCTCAATTTCGTCAATACACTATAAGCACTAGCATATTAACCAATGGGGACACTTTAGTGATTGAGATTCATCACTCCATCCAATGGTAGTTAATCATGCTATAGAGTAAACCTGGTGAGATATCTAGTCTCATCATCTACTGTAACAAGTTCTAAGTATCAAAGAATAGTAATTCGTATCTCACTTGTATGTATCTCATACACACATGAATTACTTGCTATGATACTTAGGGATTAACAATCATCTCATGAAAAGAAACATACACAATGAAATGTAAAGCTAATATCCATATATTAAAATGTCAATGTCTCGTACATAAAGTAATGGTTTGAGGGCACAAACCCAATAGGTCAAGCGTCATATGACAAAGCTTTGTTGGATTAGTGGAAGGTTCCTTTCTTTTGGATGGTACAGTTACCATAGAGTTATTAAGTTCCATGTTAGAATCTTTAGAAATAATTAGGGTTATCACACAGAAGCCATTTGATTTAATACCAGAACACACAAAAGAATCATTTCTTTTGATCACAACTTCAGTTCCAAAAGATAAAGAATCATTTTTATTAGAAAGTTCTGAAACTGAAATTAAATTACGTCATATTAAACGGACGTAAAGTATATCTGATAAAACCAAAACTTTATTGTCTAGAAATTCTAAAATTACCACCCCTATAGCAATTACAGAAACGGTTGTGTTAGATCCCAGAGTCAGCACGATTTCCCCATCACTGTTTTTCAGGTTGATCTGAACCCCTGCAACGAATTGTAGATATAGTTAGTCGCACCAGAATCAATGCACCAAGTGTTTGAAGTATCCGTTATAAAACTTACTTCAGTCACATGTGATTCAATCATACCTTGAACTCTTGTAGCTAAGAATTTTGGACAGTTCCTCTTCTAGTGGCCCTTCTCACCGCATTAGAAACCCTTTGCCTTAGCCACCCACCTTTCCCTTGTCCTTACCTTTTCCCTTAGATTTTGCAATCTTAGGGACTGGTCCAACACTTGGACCACCAGTGCTAGCCTTCTTCTTCCCTTTCTTACCTTTCGGTGAAGATCGGGAAGAGGAAGAGATTTTCTCAATGTTCATAACGTTGCCCCCAGGTTTGATCACCGCTTCTGATGCTAGTAAAGAACTCATTAATTCACTCATTGAGAAATTCATTGGATTCATATTATAGTGAAGTTTAAATTGAGTGAATGAAGGAAACAGTGAATTGAGGATCATATCAACTTGGGTATGTGCATCGATGTTGGCTCCCAAGGTCTCCAGTTCGTTTAAATAACCAATCATTTTCTGACATCTTGACACTCATTATCTGCTATATGGCAACCTGTCTAGCAGGTTTGCCATGATCCCCAAACATCTCTTTTAGGGATTTGATAATGGCACTGGATAAATCATTCGACTGGTATTGTGTTGCAACACATTAGCCATAGAGGCCAATATGTAACAACGATCCATCCCATTCGACTTCTTCCACTTGTCGAACTTGCGTCTAGCAGTAGCCGAAGCATTTACAGTGGGTTCTTCAGGGCATGGGGTGGTGAAGACATATATGTGATCCTCCGCAGTTAAAATAATGTCAAGGTTACGTTTCCATTCAGTATAGTTATTTCCAATTAACTTGTTTTGTGTAAGTATGGTGGCAAGAGGACTAAATGCAGATCCAGACATGATGATTTACTGAAAAAATCAAAAGACAATATAAATATGGATACCAGAATTTGACAGTCTGAAATAAAAGAATCCCTAAAACTCTTATTTTAAAAGAAAGTTGCTGGAATATCGAAACGAGAAGAAAGCCTCCGTGTGGTGGTCAATGTTCGATCTTTCGATTAATCATGACTTGTCCGGTATGCAACTCTTGCAAAAAAGGTTATGACTCTCGGACATATTTGATCTCTAAGTTTCTGAAAAATGCCCCGTGTAGGATCCCTTATCCATAACTTAGCTAGCCAGTACCATTAACTAGGATCCAAACACAACTGCCTCAAGTAGTGCCTCCATGTGGTGGTCACTCTCTAACACGTTTGATTGATCATATCCATAGGAAGTTCATATCAAGTAACCAATGAGTACTGTACCCTCCGTATGGAATGATCACCCTGGCGAGGTGACACAGAGTGCACTACTCATCTTACAGTGAACCGTTAATGGAAGATCGTGGGAGTTATAATAATAAGTCCTCTCCCACTAGATTTATTAGTAAAGGATTTTGTTTTAGAAAAAAATGTTTCTACACATTGCCCATAACCATCCAATGTTTACTAATGTGTCGAAACGGTTTTTGAATTTATTTTAGAAAACTTGTTTTACATGCATGCAAGTTGTAACAATATAATTAAATGTCATTCACAAACCAAGCACATAAAACAAAAAACTAAAATTGAAATAAAGGCATTCATATGCCTCTATTTCCCATGGCTCTATCTCCATAGAACCTCCTTCTTGATTTGATTGCCTCCTGCTCCATCTTCATGGACAATGGCTTGCACTTCTATCTTCATGGATTTCCTATTCTTTTACAAAATTTCCTATGCTTCTTTCGAAGCTTACAATTTTCTAAAAAGGAAATAGCAAAAATACAATAAAAAAGGCTAGGGAAACCGGTGCGACTTTCCTATTAGTAGGATTAAGGTCGCAGCACCCTTTACATATGCCTTAAAATCAAACCAAAATAAGTACAACATACACCAATCTCAAACATTTAAATACAAAATTAAAAGGACTTGGTGCCATGGGAGATATTGGACTAATATTGCTGCAAAAGGGTTAGTCGTACACACAACCATGCATATACAACAAACATACGTAACTATTGGAACACCTAATTGATTCACACAGTACATAAATTCTTTATGTACTGACTTAGAACTTAAAATAGCATCTCAGTTCTCTATCACACTTCGATCGATCGAACTTTCTATCGATTGAACATAGCCAATCGATTGAACTTAGTCCAATCGATTGAACTTTCAATTTCACAGAATGATTTGAAAAATTACAGAATAATATAAAATTAAAATATAAAATTTTAAAAACTTTTAAAACTGTAAAAAGAACACCTGGATAGAGGATCAGTCTTGATCGATCGATGCATATTCAATCGATCGAACAAGATCCCATTCGATCGATCAAAACTACGTCAATCGATCGAAACCACCATGCATCCAATGCAATCACAAATTTGTGTTCTGCTGTGAAACTACTGTAGAAACAGATTTAGGATGATGCAGTTTCAAAACCAGTCCTTAAATCAATATGTAAATCAAAACTAGTGTTCCAAAATGTATCTGTAGATCCAAACAAGCCTGGCAATGATACCAATTGTAGGAAAAAATGGGTTAAAAAATTTATTTAAATGCGTAGCGGAAAAATCAAGTTCAAAAGTTTATATTGGTAGCCTGGATCTACTACTTATAAACTCTATATATGCGTATACACAAGGGGGACAAGAATTATACCTCAGGTCTTCAACCCAATTCTGAATCTCTTCTTCTTTGATGGTGCAGCAACCTCCACTAAGCTGTCTTTACCCTTTTGACTCCTACGGATGCTTCCCGGAAGGACTAGGGTTGGTGGGAACCCTAATAGTGAGGATAAAAAAGGTTTGGGAAGCCCTAAATAGTTTCTGCAGGTTTTGGGCGATAAAACGACGATTAAAAATATTCTGTACGCAGCTGCCCTATTTTTAGATTCCCAAAACCGACTTTGCCTTCAATCGATCGATCGAACCGTCGATCGATTGAACCACTTTCGATTGATCGAATCTTTCTTGACTTCAATCGATCGAAACAACTTCGATCGATCGAACCAGTCTTGACAGCATCCTCAAGTGCCTTTCCAAGCAAGTGGGACCTCCTAGGCTCTTCATTGTTGGCTCAAACTAGCTATTACTTCCCATGATCAAACTCATTGATCACCAAACTAAGCAACTGATCAGTTAACGTTTACTCCACTATAAAATGATAACTGAACTCCAACGGAAAAGAACATATCCGAAGCGATGTCTAGACTTGTATGGTGTACTAATATCCCTTTACAGTCAGCAATCGTAATCATATTCAGGTAGTCGGATATGCGGTTACTGTCTACCTGAATCATGATTACTTCTTGTATTCCTTGAGTCCCATTCACCTCTCATGATTACCAAATATGTTGATAACTACTTATCAATAATACTGCAGTTCTCAATCACTAAACCAAATTGGCCAAATTGTCACACTTATTTTCGGGCAAATTGTCCCGGTTATGGACAGTGATAAATTTTGTCACGGATCTAGACAGTGACAACATGGAAATGGTGACAAAATCATAAACTTGTCAGGGTTATGGACAGTGACAAATTTTGAGAAAATTTGTCACTGTCCAGTATAGTGACAAATTTTACAACAACAAATTGGCCAAATTGTCATACTTATATTTGGACAAATTATCACTGTTTATTACATTGACAATTTAGAGGTCAGTTTGTCACTGTTAATAACAGTGACATATTCCATTATCAACAAATTAGTCGAATTATTAAATTTACACTTATTTTTGAATAAATAGTCACGGTAGTTGACTGTGACAAAGTTTTTGTCATTGTTAAACAATGACTACATTGAAATGGTAAAATCACGCCAATTTGTCCCAAAAAAAAAGGGCATCCCCCCTTCCAATATTCAGTTTCCCACCAACCCCTTATTTTCCCTCACTTTACCAAACTCTAAACAGACAAATCACAAATGCACTCACGGCTGCAAAAGAGGAATCAGGAAGCTCTCCTACTGCACTCATATCCCTTCCCTTAACTTATTCTCACCAGTCACTACTACCATAGGCACCGACCACCATCGTCCACTGCTATTTAGTGGGTACCCAAGGTAGACTCTCTAATCCCCCCCCCCTCTCTCTCTCTCTCTCTCTCTCTCTCTCTCTTTTCTCAAGCTCTCTCTCTCGAATCCCCCCCCCCCCACCTCTCTCGCTCTCTCTCTCTCCAATTACCACCATGACGGTACAAGAATGGCCTGAAAAACTACCACAGGATTCGAAGGTAAGAATTTTTTCATTAATTGACATCTGATTCAGTTTTTTTTAAATAACCTCAAATGCCCTAATTTGACTCATTCTTATCTCCAATCCATAGCTTCCCCTCTCTCTCTCTCTCTCTCTCTCTCTTTCTCTCTCTCTCTCTCTCTCTCTCTCTCTCTCTCTCTCTCTCTCTCCTCTGCCAGTACTAGTCGCAGGTTGTTATGGTTTTCATTATAAGGGCTGAAATCGAAATCGAAATCGAAACCCTAGTCACCATTTTCAACCTCGTCATTTCTTGGTGACTCTTAATCTCGAACCCTAATTGTTCCATTTTTTCATTTTTGATCTGATGCTTTGGATGTTGTAGCTTGTAATTATTTGTTTCATAGATCTGATCGGGTTCTTTTTGTGTGAAATTGTAGATTTTATAACTTTTGGGTTCGTGTTTGTGAATCTAAGACGAAATGGCAAAGCAAACTGCTCGCAAATCAACAAGTGGAAAGGCTCTGAGACAGCAACTTGCGACAAAGGTGTGATTTTTTTGCCTTCTGATTATGGATTCGTTCTTGATTCATATTATGTCGTCTGTTTTAATTCAATTTGTAGCTTGTGCGTTTCAACCATGTTCAAGAAAAGAAATCTAGAAATTCATCATTTCTTTGGTTGCTAAGAAAATCCTCAAGAAAGGGGCTATTCAATTTAGTTTCTTTGATTGTAAAAGCGATTACTCCTTACAAAAAAAAATGGATGGTTTATATAGGCTTCATTGTTTTTACATATTATAGGGCTGAAATGAGCATATATGTAAATTTGTCTTTGCTTCTATCAAAGAGCACCTAATTTTCATTTTCCTAAATTTAAGATGGTCTGCCAAAGCAGCATAGACAGATTTAACTATATGAGCTGACATTAAGAAGATATAATCAAAATCTACTTTATGTGATGGGGATTAACAAAGGGGTCATCTTCATCCAAGTAAACTGAGTATTTGATTAATGTTTATGTCTCCACTCATTTTGATGTTCCTAGATAACTGGTAAATGATGGTTAAATCTTAGGAGGTCATCTCATGGTTGTCAATACCTATTGTATTATATTCACAGACAATTTAATGTAGATTTTATGTATTCTTTTAGTGGTTGATTTAATTATTACTTATTTTATTGTATAATATGTTATTCTTTATTCAATTGATTTTTTTATTTGTATAATATGTTGTGCTTTGTTCAATTTATTTATTTATTTTGTTGATTTATTTGCAGATATATTGTATCACATTTTATACAAGAGACTTTTGACTTTAGTAAGGTTATCTATTAGACTAAATGAAGTAAGGTCAGACTTATTGTCCACCTACTCTTTTGCATGTCTAATATTACGAGGTGAAACAATAAAAGAATTGTAGAGGAAAATTGGCCATTTTTAAAATCTGGAACACCCACATGTGCAAACCATGCTAGCTAAATGATTGAGAATTCTTTCTATTGTAAATAATTTATTGTGAACTTCATTGTTAGTAAGACATAATCTCACTTAAATAATGATACGGATACTATTATATTTGTGTTAGTTGTGAAGGTTTCTCATAGCCGATTATGAAATGTTTCCCATGTGTGTGTATCAATCTAGGGTGGAAGTATTCAAAGAACATATTTTTGAGTAATGCTATGCTTCCCCCAAATTTGAATCCCAAATTTTTTAGAAACATAGCATTATTCCATATTTTTTTGTTGTGTATGGGATGTTCTTTATAACATGTTTATATAGATTCACATACTTTGTAAATTTACAATAATTTTCTGAATTTCTTTCAAATTCCTACATATCTTGCCCAATTTCTTGGGTGTCTAAAACTTCCGGGTGTAATTTTTTATTAGACAACTTAATGACTTCTCTCTCTCTCTCTCTCTCTCTCTCTCTCTCTCTCTCTCTCTCTCTCTACTTCCTTCCTCTGTTTTAAAATTGCATGCCTTGATACTTTGATACTTTACAATGGAGACTGCTTGATACTTTACACATTTCATATATTAAACAATGGAGACTTCTTTCTTTTTTTTTTTCCAACCTACAATGGAGATTTCATTAACATAAAATGTTTTGAGTTTAATTTAATTTGCAACTGTTTTATTTTCAATCTACTTAAATATTTTATCATTTGATGATTTTTTTTTTTCCAGATTATGAAAATTGCTGGTGAATCGGTCATTAAGTTGGAACTTGAGGGTGAGGCACTGGTGAATGGGTCCTAATGTGTAGTTGGTTTCCAAAACTTCAAAAGAGTGTAATGTTGTACTTCAAATTTTAGATGTACAGCTCTTTGACTCTTTGTTGGGTAGGATGTGTACTTGAAATGAACATCTACTATAGCTGTTTGAACTTAACAATAGGTTGGAATTTTTTTACCCAGTCACATTGTTTGTACCTGGACTTGATGCATCCCTCATGCTTGGGCTTGATGCATCCCTTGGTCTCGTATATGATTTAGTTAGGCTTTGGTTGTTTGGAAATTTAGAGATGAAAAAGAGAAAGAAAAAGAAAAAAAGGAAACTACTTTCCTTTTATATTTGTGTGTATTTACATACATATGAGTTACTGCTACAATTCATGCCAAATTTCGGTTGCATTAATGAAAATAATTTCTTCTCTCTGTTTCAGAATGTTAAAATGCAAAAAGTAGCACCAAAGGCAAGGATGGACATTCAGGTAATATAAGTGTGAAAATGGCTAGGTATAAGGTATGTAACATCATGAATTCTATCATGGGTTGTATTTTCTTCAGCTTTTATATGTTTATGTATACATATGTATGTATGTATGTATATGTGAGTGCGTGTACACACGTTGAAGAGATAACACGAAATGCTAGAGTTAATTCATCTTTTAATTATAACCATAAGGTCCATAACTCATAACAATACATGTCTTATTTGTTATTGAAAACCTCCCATTTAAGCATTTAATATTAAATTACACTATTTAGGTAAGAAATTGTTGGTTAGGGATTTGCTATTTAGGTGAGTAATATTCTAGTTCATGTTGTAACTAATCATAGTAACTTCAGCTTTACATTGGGCCATTGAATTAACAAGAAGTTGACGTATTAGTCATCTATGTTTAACTTTAATTTGATATTATGTTTTCGTAATTGCCATTGAACAAACATGAACTTGCACTATGGCTATGCTATGGCTGGGCAGTGTGTGTGTTGTGTTGTGCTAAGCCTGTGTTGTGCATTGGTGTTGGCTGGGCGAGGTAGTGTGCGTGCAGGGCTGGTGCGTGTACTGGGCTACTGTTGTGTGCTCTTGCTTACTAGTGCTTGGCTTGTGCGCGCCTGTGCTGGGCATGGGCCTGTGTGCTGTGGGCTGGTGCGCTGTGCTGTAGGTGCTGGTGCGTGGTAGTGGGCTACCTGGATTGCGTTCGCGCGCGCGCTGTGCGCTTTGGCTGGCGGCCATGTGCTGTACTACGCTTGGGTAGCCTTTTTTTTTTCCTTTTGGGCTGGTCTGAGCAAAAAAATTACTTCCCTCTTCTTCTCTTGTCTGAAAGTCCACAAAACAATGTGCACAGAGGAGGTTTCCATGCGTGTATGCCGTGTACGCACTGTGCGTGTGCGTGCTCTGCCTGTGCTCTAGCATGTGTGAGGGTGGACTGGACTATAGCTGGTAGGGTGGGCATATGATGGTTGCGTACACTGGACGTGCACACTGGGCTGCACATGTGGTGTGCGCTTGGTTCTGTTGCTGCGAGCAAAGGGGCTGTGCGCTGGGCTGCTGTGGCTTGGGCAGTGGCTTGTGCACTGCTGGTGCCACATGTGCGTGAGCGCTGGGCGCTTGTCTTATTATCTTCCTTCATTCATGGACTGAAATGATACTCTAGATGCTGTCATAAGGCTCTGTTTGGTTCTCAATTAGGGAAGGGAAAGAAAAGAATAAAGAAATCAAATCCCCTTGCCTGGTTACCAACTATAACGGCAAGGAAAATAGGAATGTAAGGAAAAATAAGATGAAGACATGAAAATTTCACATATTTTTTTTTTTTTTTGGTTCTTACGTTTCAGTTCCATTTAAATTTTTCTTGGCTTCCAATTATTTTTCCGAATTTGTAGTTTCTAATAATTTTTTAGTGTAGGGTAAAACACTAGATTTTGCTTTACTTTACTCTTTCCCTTTTCTTTTTATTTCTCTTTCAATTACACGCATGAACCACCATGAACCTTTGATAGTATGAATTTGTCTAGGAGTGGCTGACCTCACTGTGTTCGACTACGTAACCTCATGAGACCTCCTTATTTTTCTTTATCTTTTGTTGCTCCACGTGAAAAAAATACAAAAAAAGTAAAAAATATATAGATTTAAAAGCATCCATTAGTGGGTGGGATGAATTTACAATTTTCATAATCAACGTATAAGTGAAACTTTGAAGCTGTGATGAGTCTAATGACTAAATTGGGGATGTAAATATGGATTTAGCGAAGGAAAGGAAGAGAAAACTATAGTTTACAAAATATTCCACCGACACGGGCACGTGCACGTGCAACGCACGTGCTTCCCACTAGTATATATATAAGAGATTAAGATATTAATTATATGTCCATATCAAGCCTTTCATTTGAGCATATGATCAAAACTAGACACGTGATGTTGCTTGACCATGAGTTATAGTGTTTACCTTATTTTCAAATTTACTATTGCATTTGTTAAAGCTTGGTTTGTTTCACTGATTGTGTTTTGCACATTGGTACTCTTAAGGTTCAAATAGTTGCTCAATCCTTTAACTTACGCATATCCTATTTTTGTCAAAACAGTGTAATATTCAATCTCAATGATTCATACAGAATAGTTCTCATTTTGTTGATTATGATTTTATGTACTTCTATCTTCAAAGCATGTTGTGCGTAACTCAACTTTAACATTTGAACCGCTCATTCTCTCTGACGGGCTTATGCCTTGCATGTGCACCTTCCACTAGTTTTATATCTAATCAGCAATGAACTCCAATGCATTTATATGTTCTTGGCCTATCTGTATGTATGGATGGATACAGTCCTTGGTAGATTTCTAACTTGTCTCTTAGTTCGTTGTTTTCAGGTGAGCGTGCGAGTGAGAGATTAAGAAAATACTCGGGCAGTAAACTGCTTGCTATACACGCAGATCCTGTCACTAGTATATATAAGAGATTATGAACTTAATTATATGTATGGATGGAGATAGTTCTTGGTAGATTTCTAATTTAAGTCTCTTCTTTCTTTGTTTTTTAGCTGAGCATGCGGGTGAGAGACAAGACAAGCCATTCGGTTAAGAACATTGAGGACCTTCTCACACACTTTAAGAGCGAACTTGAAACTAGGGATCTGCTCTTGAAATATCACTTAGAATATAATTCAGATGTGTCAAAGCATGTTGATGTCCTATTAGAAGTTCACTTAATATTCTATTTATTTGACACACCCAATACATGTATTTTTACAATCAAATAACTATTTTGTTTATATTTTATGAATTTTGAAGCCATAGATTGATAAGTAGAATTGATTTGATTAAAAAGCCAAAGATGTGTTTTATGAAATCAATTGTGTTTTGTGGTGATCTTAAAATTTATGTTTATAACATGTCATTTTATCCGATTGCAATTTTTGTTTTGGTGTTTAAATTGTATCAGGTACAAAAAATGATAGGCTGAATTCTTACAAAATAAGATTTAGAAAAAGATATTCCTAATTTGTCACTGTTCTAAACCGTGACAATTAGAGAAAACCGTGACATTATTTTTATATACTAGTCACTGCTCTTAATTGTCACAGTCCCAAAACCATGACAAAGAATGTGACTAATTTCATAAATTGTCATGGTCTAAAACCGTGACAAATAATGTGACAAATACCACAAATTGTCACGGTTTATGACCGTGACAAATAAGTAAATTGTCACTGTTTAAACAGTGGCAAATTCATGACAATTGGAAGTGATATGTCACTTTTAAAGTGTAACAAATGAACCGTGACAAAGGCCATTTGTCACGGTATTGAACAGTGACAAATTTTTTTGTCACACCCGAAAATGTCACAGATTGTAACTGTGACAAAAGCCCTTTGTCACTGTCAAAACCGTGACAAATCGGCCATTCTGGTGTAGTGAATAATCAACTTGGTGACACTGTCAAGGGATTGCTTACTCTTTATTAGAGGGTAGATTCTATCTTGACAATATATGTTCACAAGCCTATGAACATAACATACCCAAGATACCCAGGTGTTGATCTTATATACACCTCACTGATTGGTAAGTCAAAGCAGCCATATCTATAGTCTATGTCCATAATTGTCACAAGATTAAGAACACGTAACTTATACAATCTATGATTTCCTATCGACTGTTGACAGTCTTAAGTGTCAATAGGAAGGCTCAGTTCCGTCAATGCACTACAAGCTCTAGCATATTAACTAAGAGTTACACTCTAATGATTGAGATTCATCACTCCATCCAATGGTAGTTAATCATGCTATAGTGTAGACATGATAAGATATATAGTCTCATCATCCATTGTGATAAATTCTAAGTGTCAAAGAATAGTAATTCGTATCTCACTTGTATGTATCTCATACACACACGAATTACTTACTATGATACTTACGGATTAACAATCATCTCATGAAAGAAACAAACACAATGAAATGTAAAGCTGATATCCATATATTAAAATGCCAGTGTCTTATACATAGAGTAATGGTTTGAGAGCACAAACCCAACAAACTCCCACTTGCACTCATAACCATTCAGGACTACATCTGAGACCTAGACTATCTAGATGACGATCAAGACCTTTTGTGGTAAGGCATTTGTAAACGGATCCATAAGATTGTCACCAGTGGAAATCTTTGTGACATTCACATCTCCACGTTGAACAATATCTCAAATTAGTTGATATTTTCGCTCCATGCGCTTTCCCTTTCCGTTGTTCCTTGGTTTTTTGGACTGAGCCACTGCCCCACTATTACCGTAGTATAGCGTAATAGGTGCTAGCAACACTAGTACCACCCTAAGCTCCATAAGGAACTTCTTGAGCCAAACAACTTCCTTTGCGGCTTCACAAGTAGCCACATACTCAGGTTCTGTAGTTGAGTCTGTAATGCTTTTCTGCTTAATGCTCCTCCGACTAACAGTACCACCTTCCAAGGTAAAGAGATGTCCCGATGTTGATTTTTTTGAATCTTTATCTGACATAAAGTCTGAGTCAGTGTATCCTACTGGAATTAACTCATCGCCGCCATACATAAGCATGTAATCTTTAGTCCTTCTCAAGTACTTAAGAATGTGCTTAACGGCTATCTAGTGCTCTCGACCCGGATTCGATTGATACCTACTGACCATGCCTACGGCAAAGCAGATATCTGGTCTAGTGGACAACATCGGATATATGAGACTTCCCACTGCCAAAGCATAGGGAACCCATGCGATTCCTCTCCTCTTGTGTCTTTGGACACTGGTCCTTAGAGAACGCTAAACCATGCCTGAAAGGCAACATACCGGTTTTTCGAATTATCCATTGAAAACCTAGCTAGCACCTTTTCAATATAACTAGCTTGAGATAATCCCATTATCTTTCGCTGTGATCTCAAAAGAGCTTTATCCCAGGGATATAGCTCGCCTCTCCTAGATCCTTCATATCGAAAGTACTGACTAGCCAAACCTTATTCATTGACAGCACCGCTACATCATTTCCAATCAGTAGAATGTTGTCAACGTAAAGAACAAGAAAAGCCACCACTTTCCCATCACACTTCTTGTATACACAAAGCTCATCTACATTCTGTATGAAACCAAATGATTTGACCGCTTGGTCAAATCAGATGTTCCAACTCCTGGATGCTTGCTTAAGCCCATAAATGGACTTTCACAACTTGCATACCAAGTTACCTTTCCCACCAGCTACGAACCCTTCTGGTTGCCGCATATAGATGTCCTCCTCAAGATTGCCATTCAAGAATGTAGTCTTGACGTTCCTGGGGCTTTATATCCAACCCGAGTAAGCATTGATGCCCATGATCCATATCCGAGGCTACACAAGTGAGTAATCCAATGTATATCCTACAAGGCTAAATTGGAAGAGATCCTCGCTAATAGAGTCACCTCTTGGTTTGATAAATGAAACCAAGAAAAATAAATATACCTTATCCAATGGATAGAGAGCACCGTCCCGTCGTCACCAAAGAACTCAGTCGGGGGTTAAGGTACGAGAGAGGAAGGAGCTAGATCGTATAAAAACACCCCCTCTCGCCCCATCATGAGATGGGCCTCTACTCAGCTTTCAAGGTGTTTGACTAGAAATTATGAAGACCATTTCATTTACACTAATGCAATCTAATTTTAGTTATAAAGAACTAATAAAAGAAAATCATGTAAAAGACTGTACATTTATCACACAATGTATATGCTAAACCAATAATTTAGGGCTAAACATATTGCTACGTTCCTCTATGCATGCAAAAGGAAATAAAAGTGAAAAATCACATTTAAACCCTAGAAAAATAGGAATTCTATGCACAAATATCATACAAGAAAATTGAACTAGTTTTATCCACCTAATCATGCTTCTAGGTGATATAGGAAAGCAGTAAATAAGGTATAAGGACTTACCCGGGATAGCATAGCATTCCTTATAGTAGCTTCGTAATTAGCCAAGGTTAGGATAATAATAGCGTAATAACCAAACATGAATACTAAGCGCATGTGTGCATGTGTAACCCTTAATCGGGATATCCTACTATTCTAGGTGTGGATAGTGTGTATGTGTATGCATGGATGCATGGACAAGCATGAATACGACTAAACTAGGTTAAACTAGGTTAGAAAGGAATAAGCAATAAGAAAATATTAGGGTTTCATGGTCCCTAGTAAGATTGGAATAGCCATAGCTTGGATACCAATCCCACTAGTGGTGGCTATTCCATGGCTGGAATATGGACCACTAGGGATAGCCTATCCACAAATGGTATAGTAGGCTAATCTAGAAGCCTAGAAGATCTAAACTACTAAGAAAATAAGAACTGCAAAGAACAAATAAGAAAACAGATCTAAACTAAGAACTACGAAGATCAAAACTAAGGAAAACAATAAAACAAAGAAAACAACAAGAAGAAAGGTTACCTTCAGAACTTCCCTTAGAATCTTCCTCTAGTAGTGCTCCACTAACACTGTGATCTCTAAGATCAAAACCCTAAAACAAAAAGATTAAACTATTCCCAAGAACCTTTGATGAGTGCTTCAGAATCCTCCTATGGGGTTTCCTTAAGCACTCTCTAGTTCTCAGGATTTTTTGGTGCCTTGGATGGAGAGGGGGAGGCCCCTATTTATAGTTTCAATTCTAGGCCGTGTTTTCTATGTTTAAGCAATGTGGGACGGAAGTACAAGCTTTAAAGGCTTGTAACTAGTCTATTTCAGGTGTACTTAAGAAGTTTTGGACGTTCTTGCATCTGATTTGTTGAATTTGTGCTAGTTCACGAGGATTGAGACCTAACAAACGGCTAAAAATTGATCTGGGGCTAAGTGCCATAGTGGCCCTCTCTGAGAGCCGCACAACCCTTGCGGAGTGTCACTATGGCTCTCAGCCCCGAAAGGTTGTATTTTTACCCTAAATTTTTGGGACTTCATTCTCTCACCTCAGTTATCATTTTTGGATATGTGATATATTGTTGGAAAGGTATGGAAGTCTAGTTTAAGATGCTTTTGGTCTCATTTAAAAATTATTTTTAGATTTTGAGTTATGATGAAAAAGGTGAGGCTGACTCCGAAAGGAGCTAACCGGAGATGCGTAGAAGGGCCATTTTGGCACAAAAATTTTCTTAAGCGGTTTTTGGCCAACGTTAGGGCCCAGGGCATCATTTTAAGATAATTTAGGAATATTTCATAAAGGGAGCTCTCGGGATCCCACTCTGAGATTCGGAATTTGCTCGGTAAAAGTCAATTTTCGACATTTCATGTGGAAATGTTGTCCTAACTTGGGTTTTTGTCTCTAGATTGAGTCTCTAACGTACCTAATTCTTCCTAGATGTTATTCTAACTTGTCTAAGAAACCACAATGCTTCATGGAGTTCTTCTGTGTACAATCAATAAATTCTGATTCCATTCATATAGTCCTTTTTGAGGCGGGGTTCCTTCTATCGAACGGACGAACCAAAATAAGGTGTCTATAGAAGCATTCAAGACTAGATTCCTAGCAAAGTATTTCCTGAGGATATAAAGGAATAAGAAGAAAAAGTAATTCATAGAACTAGTTCAAGGCATCATGACAGTACAAGAATACACAATGAAATTCGAGAGACTATCACGTTACGCTCCTTTTATGGTAGACATTCCGCAGGAGAAGACCCTACAATATTATGAAGGACTTAACTTAGACAATAAAACAATAGCAACAATATACCTCGATCAACCATTCAAAGATATGGTCGAATTAGCCATGCACCTCGAGAATATAGCTCAGAATTGCAAGAAACAAGAGAGCAATCGACAAAGAAAAAAAGATACTTGGTTCCTGGTAACCAACCCAGAAGGAAGTCGAAGTGACAATCAGGTATCACAGACAACCACACTAATACAGTCCGCGATCACTAAAGGAAACTCTAGGTACATCCAGAATCATAAAAAGAGATAGAGAAGCAATGAATGGAAAGTTAGTCAGCTGCCATTCAGACACATACGAAGCCATACGATATTTGCTACAATTACAGAATGACTGGACATCACTTCAAAGAATGCATAGCTCCGAAATAGCTCACAGGATGACTAATGCAGTGTTTCAATTACGGGAAGACTAGACATGTGCGCAATGATTGTTTGGAATGAGGAATTCAGAATAATGTTCCACCGCCACGAAGATCCTGGAAGAGAGCTCGCTGATCAGCGAATCAATCTCAACACTGAACATAATAGAATAATGAAGGTACCATATTTTATGTCAAAATTATGAATTCCATATGGTGATGGCATGGCAAGAAGTTTTGGACATTCAAAAGAACTCGTGAGAAGATCTGATTAATCAACTAGTAGAAACCTCATAGCCTTAGAATCTAAGATAATATAAGAACCTTGTACTTTCTGAGACCTAGTAAACTCTAGATTTCGCGGACGAAATCCTCTGATAAGGTGGTTAGAAATGTAACACCCTGAATTTCCCTATAAATTCCATATAGGAATACAGAGTGATGACGTCACACTGATTAGAGTTATAGAAGGTCCATTAGGATGACTTTAATTAGGAATCCTTAAAAAGGTTCCTCAATTATCGTCTTAACAATGACAATGTTGTTATTGGATTAGTATTAAGAATAGTTGTCATAGCCTCGATGTCTTGAGATTTATTTAGAACTATAGACGAACTAACAATTATACTCGTGCACGTTTTCATACACGTTCACATTTTCAATCTCACTTTTAGTCAATAGAGTATACTAACCTAGACACTAATGTACTCTAGGGCACTCAATCCGAGAGTAGGACCCATACCATCATCCTTATGTGGACCCCACCTATATCTACCCTTGGACGCACACAAACACATACATATGTACACATGTTGTGCACCTATTTCATGGTATAAACTCCCTCATCCCTCCCTCTATAAATAAGACTTCGGGTGCGTTTGATAAAACTGAAAATTAAGTACTGAAAATTAAGTGCTGAATTTTAAGTAGTGAAAATTTTAAGCGATCAAATTTACAGTACTGAAAACAACTTTTTAAATACTTAAATAGATTGCATTCAGTGATTATTTTCAGTAGAAATTTTTCACTTAAAATTTTCAGTGATTTTTTGACTGCTTTTTCAATTAAGTGATACATTATCAAACGCACTGAAGCAAAATAAGTGCTGAAAGTTTTCATTTTCACCACTTAATTGGGTTATCAAACATACCCTTCATACCCTCATTAAAACTCCCTTCCAGCCCCTCACAATCTGCCATAATAGATTGTTATTTAGAGAGAAAAATCGAGAGAGAGAGAGAGAGAGAGAGAATGAGAGGGAGAGTGCTTGTGTAGAGATCAACCCACACCCACACACTCTCGGTTTTGATACACCACATACCATACATTGTTTACACCAAAATACTCCCTCTATACACCATATCTGTCTCATCCTTACCAACACACACAATGTCACAGACTGAAGACAGAGGAAGAAGAACTCAGAAAGGAGAGAGAGTGTCACGACCCATCCAGTTACTCACGAAAATAGGACACGTGGCACGCCACGCTCCACCAATTCAATTTAAGTATAAATAGCAGTGGAAGCATAAGTAAAATCCATGAAAATTTGAGTTATAAAAAGTTTGGCGCATTTGAAAACACTTAAAGAAACATCCTGTTTGAATGTTTGAAAACAACAATCCAGTCGACTGATCGGGGGTCCGGTTGACTGGAAATGCAAGATACAGAGAGCCTCAAAATCTCAGGAGTTTGTCCAGTCAACTGTGTCGAGGGACCCAGTCGACTGGGGTCTCAAATCCTCAGTCAACTAATCTCTCCCAGTCGAAGAATTCAAAAATTCTAATTTTTTAAAATACAATCTAGTCAACTGTGGTTTTCACCCAATTGACTGTTTCTTATACAGAACTAAAAGTAACATTTCACCCTATAATCTAGTCGATTGTGTCACGGACCCTGTCTACTGTCTTTCAATAAATCAGACAATGGCTGGTTCAAAATAGACTTCCAGTCGACTGTACCTTAACCCAGTTGACTGGTTTACCTTAGCTGCTGCGAATTCTGCAGATTCCCAATCGATTGTTAACTAAACTCAAATCCATCACACTCACTAATATAATTCGACGATTTTAAACATAGATACAGAAGTTTTACTACAGACTACAATAATTACAAACCCTTTCCAAGATTCTAATAAAAATGCATGGTTTAACTTCTCAAAATCCATTACAGCATTTGAAAAGAAAACAAAAATATATGCAAGAGCACTCCCATTGTCCCGTCGGCCTCACTCTTCACGTTTCTTCTTTCCTCTCTTCTTATCATCTGTAATGGAGTAAAGCTCCACTGCTTAGCTATATGCTGAGTGCACAAATTCTAACATATTGCATATATGATAAAACATGCTTTATTCTCATAAGTCACATCAAGTATAGTCTCTAGGGAGAAAAACAACCATTCATTTGGTAGCGGCAAGTTCAATTCTTAAACTGCGATGCCCATGGCTAGTCCAAGTCTACAACCATCGTATCCTAAGTGCCCTGGCAAGTCCAAGTCTTAAATCATGCACAATAGATGTTGCTACTAAATTCTCAAACATCGAGAAGCTTACTCTGTTATGAAATTGTATAAAACTCCCCTTTGACCCACATAATCAATAAACATGCTTGCGTCAAAGTAGACATGCTTTTCATATATATGCGTGTGCATAATTAACAGGCCTACTATTAACATATGAATTTGTCCAGATCACAATTTCGTCATCAAAAGTCAAAATATATATTTCCTATATAACATAGGCTAGAATTTCATACCTCGTGCGATTTCTCTCTAACTTTGAGAGAAGTACTAGAGGCACTAATTAAACGTCGGATCTCCGATTTTAGATGATTCCTATAAGTATTAATATGTTTTTTCCAAAATTCCAATATTAGGATTTTCATAAAAAGTTTCCAAACAAGCCTAAGAGGCATCAAAACATAGATCTTACATCTAGGAGTTCAAATACAAAATCTGGTTGAAAATTGACAGACAAACGATATTTGTTGTTGAGATATTTTGATAAATATCTCAACTCAAGCTAAGTATAGACACTAGCCTAAAAAATTACGTTTACCTCCCCACAAGTTCTCAAATCTTCTAATTATCTCCCAAAACATCTTAAATGTCTAATCCCTTTAATCACGAGTGAAAACTATAAATTACTAAACTTTTCACTTAAGTTCTGTTTGGATCCAAAATCACGTTCTAAAACTTATTTTTGTGGAATCTCTAGATAACCTACTTTTTATGTAGCGTATCACCTACGTTCTCACTGTGGTATTCAAAATTATCTAAAACAAGATCAACATTAATAGAAATTACTCTACACAGGTAAAGTTACTATTCACAATTATCAGATTATGTCAAATAACATTGAATCACATGAATGACATTTAAGTCATGCTAATGCCTCATAAATTACCAACTTCCCGTGTCCTTACTTGACCTGCACCGTTGATCCATAGTCAACATCATCTTAATTATTAATCAACATTAATAATTCCTGAATTCAAATATGTAATTGAAAATAAATGATTTTTCCCGAGACGGGTGTGACAACTCTCCCCTCCAAAAAGGAAGTTTGTCTCCAAAGTTATACCTCATAAGTCAAAAAGATAAGGATACTCATTCCTCATCTCTTCCTCGTTCTCCCACGTAGCTTTCTTGACTGAATGACTACGCCATAGCACTTTCACCATCAAAATTGTCTTCCTTCTCAATACTTGCTCTTTCCGATCCAGGATCTCTACTGGATGCTCTATGTAGGTCAAGTCTTCCTGGATCTACAACAGTTCTAGTACTATGATCTTACTCGTGTCTGTCATACACCATCTCAATATTGACACATGGAAAACATTATATACATGATCCAAATCGAACAATAAGGCTAGTAGATAAGCCTCTGGTCCTCCTTTCTCAAGGATCTCAAATGATCTTACAAATCTCGGGTTATGCTTCCCCTGCTTTCTAAATTGGACAATGCCTTTCAAAGGCAATACTCGCAAGTACACAAAGTCTTTCACCTCAAATGTCATCAGTCATCGCTTCAAGTCTGCATAGCTCTTATAATGACTCTGAGCTACCTTAAGTCGCTCTTGGATCAGCTTCACTTTTTCTATAGTCAACTGTATGATCTCTGGTCTATCAACCTTTTTTTTCCAACTTTGATCCAATAATTCAGTGATCGACAATTATGCCCATACAACACTTCATACGGTACCATTATGATACATGACTGAAATCCATTATTGTAAGCAAATTTGATTAACGGTAAGTGTTTCTCCCAATCACTCCCAAAATCTAGTACACAAAGTCTAAGCATATCTTCCAGAGTCTTAATCATTCGCTCTGACTGTCCGTCGGTTTGAGGATAAAAGCAGTACTGAAACTCAACTTAGTACGCATAGCCTTTTGCAAACTTCCCCAAAACCTCGATGTAAAACTACTGTCATGATCTGATATAATCACTGTTGGAATCTTGTGTAGTCTCACAATCTCTTTCATATATAACTCTACTAACTTGGACAGCTTAGTCGTCTTGATTGGTAGAAAATGAGCTAATTTTGTTAATCTATTAACTATAACCAAAATCTTGTCATTCTTGTTGAGTGATAGTGGAAGTCAAGAAACAAAATCCATTGTGATCTCATCCCATTTCTACTCTTTCACTGGTAACAGTTGTAGTGGTCATGTAGGTACCTGTCTTTCTGCCTTAACCTGTTGACATGTAGAACATTCAGACACAAACTTAGCAACTTCCCACTTCATCCCTCTCCACCAAAAGTTCTCTCAGAAGTTTCGGTACATCTTGTTACTTCTTAAATGAACTGAATATTTAGTACTATGTGCCTCTTCTAGAAGTTGCTCTTTTATGTCTTTTATGTTCGGTACTGTAACAACCTGTATTTTCATTTATATTAAATTTGCATTTTTCATGTTTAATCTGTATTTCTTGTTTCATTTAATTTCAATTCCCATGTTTTTATCATACTTGCTTTTATTTTATTAAAGATTCATTAATTTGGGTCACCCTGTAAATTTTTTTTAAATCAAGAACACAGTATTATGAATTCAAGCTGGATTTCATAAATTTAGTAATACCTGTGTTGAATTGCGAAACTGTATTTCAAAATGGTGAAAATAATTTCTCTTGACTCAAACTGTATTTTTATATAACCATAAAATTGTTTCTGACGTTTAAAATGAATTTTCTGCATTTTTTTTATGATCACCGTGCCACGAGAACACCAGTTTATGTTCAAAACTATCTGCACCGTGTTAATTTCAACACATTTTGGATTGACGTAAAGCATGACATGACTAATGCTTTATACCCATTAATACTTCTGATGATTGTTTAGGCTTTGTTTGGAATTTCATTTTTGTATGTATGTTAACTTAGTACTTTAAGTTGTGTTACCAAACACTTACATAGATTTCAAGACAACATGGTCATGTCTTGTTTGGCTATGACTAATTGGTGTGTGTGATTTGTGCCTAAATCTAACTTTTCCCAAACACATCAATATGACCCCTACACACCTAAACTTACCTCTTCAGATTGTGTTGGAGCATATATACGTATGTATAGTTTCAGTGTATATGAGCTATATGTTTCAAATACTATGTAAATTGTTAATCAAATTTAGTTTGTAGAGTGAGATTCACATCTCACAACTTGGCCTCCAAGCATTGAGTTTTATATAACTCACACCTCCCTCTCCATTACATATTCTGCAATATACAAAACATAGAGAAATAGAGAGAGTTCAGAGGAGAGTTCATTCATAGAACTTCTAGAGGGAGAAAGTTCAATCCACCATAGCCAAGCTTCAAGTGGATTCCTAATTCTTAGGCCTTTCTCAACAATTCTCTATCCTTACATTTCAGTGAGTATTTCTAACTCACTGTGAATGTAATTTCGTGCTTAATCTCTGTGTGTATAGCTTAAACATTTGATCCTCCATTGATAATCTTACGTTGATATCCATAGCTTGAAAATTCATGAATTCCAAACTTGACCAAAATGAGTTTTTAGAGATAAAAATGAAAGATTATACATCATAGATACTATGTTTAAAGTTTTAAAGCCCAATTCATTCATATGAAAAAGTAAATTAGAAAAATTAAGTTTTGACACCTTTTAGTTTTTCATAAAATCCGTGAGATACGGATCGATTCACGTTAAATTGATCCTAAATTCTTAATCCTTGCAAAAAAACTAAAAAGATTCATATATTATTACTTGTTCTATTTACTTCGGAATTACAAAATAGGCCAAAATGGGTTTTAAAATGGAAAAAAGGGGAAGTTCAACGAAGAAGACGAAGACACTGCCTAAACTCGCGCGCGCGAGGGACCCTTCGCGCGAGCGGGCAATTTTTAGTTTTTGTTCAATTTCTATTATGGGACTATTTAGAATAATTTTTAAAGGCTTTTAAGGTTCTGTTTGAGAATTTTACTAAATTAGGATACTGTTTACCATGTTTGGTTTATGAAAGTGAGAAACTATAACTTAATTATTCTCGTACGCACGTGGTTCTTATTTCCAATTGTTTACACATTCTGTATGAAGTGTCATGATATACATGTGAGGTCAGTTGTACATCCATGGTGAGTGGTGGTCAATGTTGAAAAGAGTATGTGGTTGAGATTGTGTTTGGACACTCCCTGGTAATTGTGGACCAAAGTGTGATATTTTGAGATTACGCCGAGAGTATCTTTGAAATGCAACGGTTACAAAACTGGACACTCCCTGACGCCCATGGTAGCATTAAAGTATGTGATGCTGAACTTGGACATTCCCTGGCACCCATGGTAGTGCTAAAGTGTGGCCTACGGACACTCCTTGGTACCCGAGTCTGGATACTACATGAGGTTTTCCGGTATTTGCGAGGCGGATTAGGTACTAAAGTGTGAGGCATTGGACACTCCTTGGTACCCCGTACTAAAGTGTGAGGCAAACTGGACACTCACTGGTACCCCGTTACTAAAGTGTGATCATTTTAGTGTTTCAAAGATACTGGTGTGAGAGAGTGGGTTGATGTGTTGTCGAGAGAAAAGAGTCGGTAAGATGAGTTGGTGCATTGTTTTCATACACGGTCACATGAAATATGAATTAAAGTCTACAAACGTTATTATTGTTGTTTTAATGAGAACTACTCCTATGATATCCACCTGTTGATTAATGAAATTTGGAAAATGGTAAATGAGTATGTTTTACATTCGAGCATATGTTTTTAATACTCACCAGCTTCTCGAAGCTGTCGACGTTGATGCGTCATAGACATTCATGTCTAGGCTTTTCATGTTATAATTAGGAGGGACCTTATGACTATGCTAATTGAGAATGGCTGCTTATGAAGAGAAATTGTTTATCATTATCATATGTTTTTAAGTTATGAACTAGATTTGTAATAAGAATGACTGTTATAGATGATAGATATTATTATTTTGTTTTAAGGTGGCTTGTGCCTTTAGGTGATCCCGTGCTATAATATTTACTAAGTTAGAAAAGTTTTGTAAGCCTTGATTGCTCTACTCTGATTTTATGGTTTTATGTTGTTCGACGTTTGGGACAGATTCGATCCTTCAAACTGTCGCAACCTACGGGTCCATAAAGGAAATTAAATGCTTTCCATATTTATGTTACGTCGGGGCGTGACAGGTACACACAAACAATTTCCAAACATCGACACTCCATGTTCCAAAGTAAACCCGGTCGCTTCCTCAAAGACATCTCATCTATCATTTTACATAAATAACAATCGTAAAACTGTTCTACCTTGATCTAATCAATAATGTTTGGGTGAGCTATGATCGCCATCATTAAGCCACCATTGGTCTCTAGAATCACATCTAACTCTAACCGTTCCATCTCCTTTACCTATTTCTTTTGTTGGGTTAGTTCGTCGGCTAAATTCCTTGTCGTCTTTCGGCTTAAAGTGCCGGCTACTACACTAGCCTTTCTTGAATGATACTCAATTGAAATATCATAATCCTTCATCAACTCTAACCATCTCCTTTATCTCATGTTCAAATCCCATTGGGTGAAAATGTATTAAACTCTTATGATACATGAAGATCTCGCACTTTTCTCCGTACAAGTAGTGTCTCTAAATCTTCAAGGCATGGATTATCATGGCCAATTTAAGGTTGCGAGTCTGATATTTAACCTCATGTGTCTTCAACTATCTAGACATGTAGGCAATTACCTTGCCACTTTGCATAAGTACACACCCTCATGCGAAGCATCACTAAATCCTTCGATTTCGGATGGTATCGTTAAGATAGGTACTCTTGTCAACCGTAACGTCAATTATTGAAAACTGTCTTCACACTCTGAACTCCATTCAAAAGTAGCACCATTTCTCATCAACTTTGTCATGGGTAATGAAATCTTTGAGAAGTTCTCAATGAAATGGCAGTAGTATCCAACTAATCCTAAGAAACTTGGAATTTTGGATATGAATGTCGGTCTTTGCCAATTAGATACCACTTCCACTTTGTGAGGATCAACTGAAACTCCATTCTTGTCAATCACGTGACCACGAAAGGTAATGCTAGATAACCAGAATTCACATTTCTTTAATTTCCCAAATAGTTGCTTCTCTCGTAATCTCTAAAGTATAAGTCTCAAATTTTTCTTATGCACTATCACACTTGGCGAATAGATAAGAATATTATCGATGAATACGATCACAATATCATCTAAGTAGCCTTTGAAAACTCGATTCATAAGATCCATGAACATGGCTGGTGCATTTGTAACTCCAAATGGCATGACTAAAATTCGTAGTATCCGTGGCATGTTCTGAAAACTGTCTTCTCTGCATCTTCGACTTTTACATTCAACTGATGATAGCCTAATCTCAAATCAATCTTGGAAAATACTTGTGCCCCAGGAAGTTGATTAAATAGGTCGTCGATTCTTCACAACGGATACTTATTCTTGATTGTCAACTTGTAAGTTCTCGGTACTTGACTCATATACGCATTGAACCATCTTTCTTCTTCACAAATAACACAGGAGCTCCCCACAGAGATATGCCAGGTCAAATGAAACCTTTGTCAAGTAGTTATTCTATACGGTACTTTTGTCTCAATGGTAAACTTAATCTCCCTCTCAATAAGGACATCTGGCAAGTCATCTAAAAATACATCCGGATACTCTTATACTACTGGAATATCTTCTACTTTTAATTCAGTCATCGAAGCATCAACTACTGAACATAGAAATCCCTGACATCCCTTTTACAACAATTTTTATGCTCGGATCGCCGAAATCAAATAAGGTGGCGGTGCAACCCCACTCCCTTGGAAACAAAAGTCACCATGTACTGGTGATCGAAAATTAACCTCTTTTCGTTCACAGTCTATCGTGGCTTGGTTAAGGGCTAACTAATCCATTCCTAGTATCACGTCAAAGTGGTTCACCACAATCGGTATAGGATCTACAGCCATCAACTTCTCACCTAGTTCAATCTCACAGTTCCTGTATATCGTGGACGTTACTACTGGTTTACTAAGTGGTACAATAATGGATAATTCATATCCTAATGGCGCGGACTTAATATTCAAATGTTCAACAAACTGATTCGACATAAATGAATGAGAAGATTCTGAATCAATGAATATGCGTGCTAAGTACAAACATACAAGCATTATTATGGACCACGTGCACGGGGGTGAGGGAGTTCTGTCGTTCCTTGACAGTGTTCCGGGATGGATCCAAGGAGCATACTTCAAGACCTAGAACTCCTCACGCAATCTAGAGACAAAGAGTCGCCATCTAATATTTATCGGGAATTAGGAAACCAAATTTGACTCGTCCAAAATTGAATAAGGTTACTTGCCCTTCATCACCAGAAACAAGGTTCGGAGGTCTTGGTATGAGAGGGGAAGGAGCCCGAGTAGGACTAAAGTACCCCCTCCTCGCCCTACCAAACGGTAGGCCTTGATTCAAATATCCTTGTTCTTAATTCATAATAGGTGTTGTTTCCTCAATCATGCTAGATAATATATACATGGCAAAAGGAACATCTAATGAAAATCATTTCAAGAGATTACATCAACTAGCAATCGGATGCACATGTAATACAAGAGAGAGGGATACTCATAGTGGCTAGTCCCGCCCGGGACCAATGCAAATAAAGTAAACATGTCATGATATGCAAAAGGTAACAAGAAGACTTACTGACAAACACTGTATATTGCATATTCATGTGCCAATATAATAGATATAGTGCTCATTTAATCCCCAAATCCCTAATTTTACATGCATCTTTGAATTAATATAATTTAATGGTGATGTCACTCAAATGTGTGTAATTATGTGCTTTTACATATTTTATATGTTTAGGTGAAAATGTAGTTGAAATAATGCAAAAAAGGAAAGGAAAGACATGGCAGACGCACGGGATAATTTCCCATGTGCTTACTACGTTCCTAACTTTCAACCAAAAAAATAAAAAATTAAAAGAAAAGCAAACAATCAACGAGAAAGAGGAAACAAACAAAGAAGGAAAAAAAATATAAAAAGGTTGATAGTGACGTTTTAGGAATCCATCTTTTCTTCTCTCTCCCTCTCTATTTCTGTTTTTTTTTCTTTCTTTCTTTGCAGGTCTGGTGTCAGAAGAAGAAGGAAAGTTGGGACAAAGCGAAGAAAAAAAATGGCAACATTCATTTTCAACCCTGTTCAGTGACGCTATCAATGACGAACTTTCACTCAGCAATTCGTCTATAAATTGAAGGCATTACAACACAACAGAGGAGGCACAACACAGTGTTGGGTTTGTGCCCTCAAACCATTACTATATGTATTAGACATTAGCATTTTAATATATGGATATCAGCTTTACATTTCATTATGTATGTTTCTTTCATGAGATGATTGTTTAATCCATAAGTATCATAGTAAGTATTTCGTGTGTGTATGAGATACATACAATGAGATACGAATTACTATTCTTTGATACTTAAAGCTTGTCACAGTGGATGATGAGACTGGATATCTCATCAGGTATACACTGTAGCATCATTAACTACCATTGGATGGAGTGATAAATCTCAATCACTAGAGTGTGTCTCTTGGTTAGTATGCTAGTGCTTATAGTGCATTGACGGACCTGAGCTTTCCTATTGACATTCAAGACTGTCAAACAGTCAATAGGAACTCATAACTTGTATAAGGTACGTGTTCTCAATCTTGAGACGATTATGAACACAGACTGTGGATATGACTGCTTTGACTTACCAATCAGTGAGGTCTATAAAAGATCAACACCTGGGTATCTTGGGTATGTCATGTTCATAGGGTTGTGAACATATATTGTCAAGATAGAATCTACCCTCTGTTTCAGAGTAAGCATTCCCTTGAGAATGTCACCAAGTCGATTACTGAGTACTGCAGTCTTGTTGATAAGAGTTATCAACATGTTTGGTAATCATGAGAGGTGAATGGGACTCAAGGAATACAAGAAGTAATCATGATTCAGGTTGACAGTAACTGTTATCCGATTACCTGAATATGATTACGAATGCTGACGGTAGAGGGATATTAGTACACCATACAAGTCTAGTAATCGCTTCGGATTTGTTCTTTTGCGTTGGAGTTCAGTTATCGTTTTATAGTGGAGTAAACGTTAACTGACCAGTTAGTTAGTTTGCTGATCAAAGAGTTTGGTCATGGTAATTAACAAACTGGTCTGAGCCAACAATAAAGAGCCTAGGAGGTCCCACTCTTAGCTCCGCCAGGATGCTTGGAAAGACACTTGAGGAAGCTGTCAAGACAAGTTCGATCGATTGAAGTATGTTCGATCGATTGAAGTCATGGCAGGTTCGATCGATCGAGAATGGTTCGATCGATCGAAGTCACTTCGATCGATCGAAGTTTAGGTCGGTTCTGGAAATCTATAAATAGGGCAGCTGCGTTCTGGAAAAAGTTAATCGTCGTTCTTATACGCAGAAGCTGCAGAAACTATAATAGTCTTCCTAAACCTTCCTATACTCTCCATTAGGGTTCCCACCAACCCTAGCCCTTCCTGCGAGCATCCATAGGAGTCATAAGGGTGAAGATCATCTAGTGGAGGCTGCTGGAAGTTGAAGATCAGAATTGGGTTCAAGACACTAAGGTATAATACTTGTACACCCTTGCACGCATCTATGGAATTGATGAGTAGTAGATCCTGGGATACCAAAAGTTTTTATAACTTGACCTATTTCCGCTGCGCGTTTAAACTTCATTTTAAACCGGTTTTTCCATCACACAGAGCTTACACTCTCAACACACTACCAAATGGAGAGAATAGTTTAGGGAGGTTATCATGTGAGCACTTCATAGTATCCCTAGGAGTAGGAAACTTAAGTTTTTCTTTGTTTTTTCTAGTTCTAGAAGTTATAAAAATGTTCTTTTATATAATTGGTGATTCCATGTTCAAAAATATATAACAAAACTTTGTGTATTGTATTTCTCAAAATAAAATATTTGTTTTCTCATAGGTCCTTTGCTAATTTGTAGTAGTAAAATATTCCTATTAAAATTTAGATTTAATATATTTAGCATAGTTAGTTATTGTAGATGTCCCCTAAAATAGTTTGAAATCCTAAATTTTCAGTTTTTACAGCAATAATTTCATTCACTAGAAGACAAAATTTGCAAGTAAATACAAGATTTCTTTGCCAAATAGTTGTTATAATAACCTACTAAAGCCCCAAGTATACCATATCCATATCCCACTCCCAAATTAGATTAGGATTTGGTTTGATCTTGCTTGCATTCTTGGAGTTCAACCACTGTGGCCCCACAAGAATTCAAAGTCAAAGGTTTAGTATTTTATTTTTGATTCAGTGTTTCCATTTATTTATGTTTTATTCGCCTCGTTGTACTAAACTTTGCTATTTTGCAGATTCCACAAATTCAACCCCAACTCTTGTTAAGTGAAGAAAAAGTATATTAATATCATATTTCACTCTTACCTTGGTATTATAACCTTAATTTTAATTGGACAGTTACTGTGTATATCTATTTAATCTTTCTTTAAAAGGTTATTTAGAAGACAATTTTAACTCCAAAAATGGCAGGCTAAAACTTTAATTGGGGATATGCAATAAAAAAAACATAGAAACCACAGCTTCAGTGCACTAATCTTAAATGGGCAAATTTATCAAGATGGGTTGTTTTCTATTCATGGCCAAAAATATCTATATATCTATAGTTTATGACTATTTAACATATTTATAGATTATGGCTATATTGGACTTTAAAATATTACATATTTGAAATAAGAATGTCACGCCCCTGAGCAGCAAAAATAGAGAAAAATAAGTTTCCTTTTTGGGTCCATAGGGAATGACTAGTGAATGTCACTAATGATCCACACCACACAGTACTAGTCTACCATAAGAATAGTAATAAAAACAAACTGGATATAAATAGCCATTGCTTCTATTACAAACGTCAGAGTTATTACAACAGTAACGCTACAGTGGAAGATATAAGATTTGGAAGCAATACATGCCCAAGTACCAAATATAACAAAACAGACTAAACAGAAATCATAAATTAATAATTATCCCCAGATCTTCAACTGGCGTAAACATCAGCATAGTAGGCCTCCCCAGTATAGACATCATCAGTGGGGCCATCTCCTGCGCACTTGTCACGCCCCAAAGCACCAAAATAGGGAAAAATAAATTTTTTTATGGGTTCGTAGACACGTGACTGGTTGCATTACCGATTTGACCATGACCAAAATGCTATTAGTAAACAACACAACCTAAAGGATAAAACCGATGTCTGCCTACATGAGTATAATACAATGAAAAGCAACAGTACTAGCTAACTAAGTACATCATGGTAGATGCATCCGAGTTTTATGGCTCTAGGGCCTCACAAAACTTATTATAAAAGATATGATAGGTCTTTTGATAGAGATTACAACCAAAAACATTTACAAAAAATAGCCACTAGTCTTCTCTCTAACTAGCATATCCATAGCCATCTTCAGTGTATTCTTCTTCCACGTCCTCTTCTTACATAGCATCATAACATGTGTACTCGCCACCTGGACAAGCTGGACATGGGAATGTCCAGTGACATAAATGTCGTCATCTTATGAAAATTGTGTGAGAAAACTAAATCAAATGGAACGTATGGACATGGGAATGTCCAGTGACATAAATGTCGTCATCTTATGAAAATTGTGTGAGAAAACTAAATCAAATGGAACGTATGTAGCCACACACAACAAGAATCTGTTAACTACTTTTAATATTTCTTTTAGGATCTTTACGTTAACCAAACAATCTTTCACCAACCACCTCGACACGAAGAATCGAAAGGAGTCTCAACTCTATGAAACTTAACCCAGAACTAAATTGACCAACAACATCGACTAAAAGAAGACGTAACTCCAAAGTATTCAATATTCTGGGTATAATGCATCCACGGTTTAAAAAAAAAAAGAACAATACTCGACAAGGAAATTGCTTGCTTGAACACGTCACTAATGATCCTTAGGTCAACTGCACGAGCGAACACGTTATGACGATCCACAGATCAAGGATACGAATCATAATTCCCCAATCGACCACACAAGATCACCAAAAGGCTGACTCCACAAGAAATACCCGAACACAACACCGAGGTCTACAAATCAACTTTGATCGAGAATCAAACGACAAGAAACAAAGATTAGCGTCCCCTATTCGCATAAAATTCATTATTGAAGGGTTTTCCATTATCTTACGCATTCATACATTTCGTAGTTTAGTTCATTAATAACTTCCAATTATAACCGTCAAGATTTCGCTATATGTCCAACATTTCGTTTTACCCCTTAATATACTCACGATGGAAACTTTCCCAATCACTATTAACGCAATAATCGTTCCATATAACATACTTATAACTTGAGTATGGACTCTCAATGGTCATCACACTATACTCATAACAACAGCAGCATAGCGTATAGCTCATGGATCTATAAACATGGATTTGATACCAACAATTATATAGATAAAACCCTTAACATGCTCCTCTATGCGATAGCTCTTACCATGGCACAAATATTCATAGCAACACAGGTACTGGAAAACTAGCATCACCAATCCACACAATGCATAAACATTACCTCATACAAAAAGCATTACAATCTGCCAGGATATAGTTCACTGTGTTGACGAAATTTATATGATCTATTTGGGCATGATGAATTATTTTATAGATCAAACTCAAAACTAGAATATTATAGGTATTTTGATTATCTTTATGTACAAAAAAATCTTGCTTCATGCAGATTTTTGAGCAGTTCAAACATTTATTTTACTAAGATATTTTTATATTTTCGGACTGCTCTGTCCAAGATTTATAGCACTTCATTGTACGTGATTTCACCTATGAAGAATTCATTTTTAGACTGAGCTATAGAAGAGTTATTTGTAGATAAATGAGTTAGCTTTCTCCACAAAAAAACCTAGCTTAAATCAGATTTTTGAGCTACTCAAAATGTTCATTTTACTAAACTACATTCTGCTAGAAGTTTCTATTTCTCAGATTTATAGTACTGCAGTTTCCATACATTTCACCTATGAAGGATTGATTTCTAGAATGAGCTATAGAAGAGTTATTTGTAGATAAATGAGTTAGCTTTCTCCACAAAAAAACCTAGCTCAGTGCAGATTTTAGAGCTACTCAAAATGTTCATTTTACTAAACTATATTCTGCTGGAAGTTTTTATTTCTCAGATTTGAAGATTTGTCTTGCATGGCATGAAAACTTCAAAACAACATAATCAAGCACTTACTAAACATTACTACATACTATATATGTTCTAAAGTGAGTTAGCAAACTCACCTAAACTTGAAATTGAGGTTGGGCTTTAGATTTGAGCTTAAGAAGCTTGAGAACACAAGCTTCAATGGTGGAAGCTTCTTCTTCTTCTTCTAACTTCTTTTATCTCACCATGGAGTTCATCTCCTAGCTCTCTCTAACTCTATATGCAGATTGTAAATGACCAATAGTGTAATGCATGAATATAGGCATGTTTATATAGACATGGTGGAGGGATATGTGTCACCATGCATGTGCTAGAGTGTACATGCATGGACAAGTGCCCTACAGGTGGACAAGTATCATAAGAGGCGGTGACAAGTGTCTAGGGGGGTTGCATGTGCTATAAGTGGCCGACCATGGTGGGGCCCACCTCAATTTTTGAGCCACTTCCTCGATTTATGTGCATAAGTCCTCGTTATACATGTCAGTCTCGATTTACGTGCAATTTGGTATTGTTTCTAATATCCGGGTCCGAGTACAGGACTAAGCTAAGTCTAATTACGGTCGAGTTGGTGCAGTACTTATAGTCTAATTAGCAATTACATTACACTGATACAGTCACACAAATAAAATAATAATAGACCAGATATGGAAATTCAGAAAACTGATAATATTATAAGTAGAGAAAAATTACAGGTATTTCATCTTCTACCACCTATTACAGGATTTCGTCCTCGAAATCAGGACTATTTAGGCACTAAAAAGAAAAGAAAATTTCTCTCGCATCTCTGACTCCATTTCCCACGAAGCTTCTCTTTCGTCATGATGATTCCACTGAACCTTCACCAATGGAATCTCCTTGTTTCTCAGTGTCTTGGTCTCTCGACCTAAGATCTTGATGGACCTCTCTGTGTAAGACACGTTGCTATTCACCTCGATGTCCTTGAAGTCGATTACATATGACGTCGCACCCTGATGATACTCCTTCAACATACTGATGTGAAAAACATTGTGAATACCTGATAACCTTGGTAGCAGTGCGAGTCTACAAGAAACTTTTCCTATGCATTCCAAGATTTCGAAAGGTCCGATATATCGTGGTAACAACTTTTCTCTTTTCTGTCCAAACCTTACTACTCCTCGGACTGGTGATACCTTGAGTAAGACATTCTCTCCTATCTTGAACTATTTATCCTTGTGATGCTTGTCTGCATAGCTCTTATATCAATCTTGTGTTGCCTTCATCTTTTCTCTGACAATGCCTATCTTCTCTATAGTCTCCCGAATCATCTCTGGTCCAAGAAGCTTTCCATCTCCAACTTTGGCCCAATATAATGGTGAATGACACGGCCTTCCATACAATGCCTCGAATGGTGCCATGCCTAAGTTTGAGTGATAACTATTATTGTAGGCAAACTTAATTAATGGCAGATGTGTTTCCTATGAAATCTTAAAGTCAACCACGCAATCTCTGAGCATGTCTTCCATTACTTGATTGGTCCTCTAGGTTTATCCGTCAGTCTGAGGATGAAATGCAGAACTTAATCTTAGTGAAGTTCCCAAAGCTGTCTGGAAACTTTCCTAGAATTCTATAGTAAACCGAGAATCACAATCTGACACTATGCTGACAGGTACTCCATGCAATCGTACGACTTGTTGTATGTATAACTGACTCAACTTCTCCACAAAGTATGTCACACTGTATGCTATGAAATGAGCTGACTTGGTGAGTCGGTCCACAATCACCTAAATAGAGTCATGGTTCTGCTAAGATCGAGGCAGACCTACCACGAAATCCATGGTGATGTGTTCCCACTTCCACTGCGGAATTGGCAATGGCTGTAACAATCCTGATGGCCTCTGATGTTCTGCCTTGACTCGTTGACAAGTAATACACTTAGAAACATACTCTGCCACTTCTCGTTTCATGCCTTCCCACCAGAAATTTTGCTTCAAGTCTCTGTACATCTTTGTGCTTCCTGGATAAATGGTCAAACAGGACTTGTGTGCTTCATCTAAAATGTCCTTCCTCAGATTCCCCATATCGAGAACAAATAGTCGGTTCCTGCACTGAAATCCTCCATTTGAGCCCACGCTCTATTGCTGGGGTTCCTTAGCCAAAACTCTAGCAAACCACTTCTTCCACTCTTCGTCTTTCTACTGGGCTTCCAAAATACGACTGAAAAGTGTCAGTTGTGCTACCAAACATCCAAAATTGTCTCCTTCTTCTGTCTTTGTAGTTTGGAGATCAAATTCTGCTATGGTTCCAATGGTTTCCATTCTCGAATCATGAGAATAGCGACTACCCACACGGTTTACGACTCAAAGCAACCTCAACAACGTTTGCTTTACCAGGATTGTACTGTAAAGTAAAATCATAATCCTTGAGTAACTCCATCCATCGTCTCTGTCTTATATTTAGCTCCTTCTGAGAGAACAAATACTTCAAGCTCTTGTGGTCTGAAAATAAAATAAATTGTTTCCCATAGAGGTAATGTCTCTAGGTTTTTAGTGCAAACACAATTGCGGCTAACTCTAGATCATGCGTTGGATAATTCATCTCATGCAGCTTCAACAGTCTCAATCCATATGCTATCACCTTCCCACCTTGCATAAGCACACGCCCTAATCCTTGGTGTGAAGCATCACTGTAGATGGTGTACCTTTCACCGCTTTTGGGTATTGCTAGCACAGGTGCTGAAGTCAACCTCTCCTTCAGCTCTTAAAATGCACATTCATATCGATCCTTCCATTTGAACTTTGACTCCTTCTTTATAAGACCAGTTAAAAGGGCTGTAATTCTAGAGAATCCTTCTACAAATCTCCTGTAGTAGCTAGCCAAACCAAGAAAACTTCTAATCTCTGAAGCATTGATCGATCTTTTCTAATCTAGCATTGCGTCTATCTTTGAAGAGTCCACTAATATCCTATTTTGAGAGACAACATGTCAAGAACTTGACTTCCTTGAGCCAAAACTCGCATTTGCTGAACTTTGCATACAATTTGTTGTCCCTGAGTGTCTGTAATGTAATCTATAAATGTTTTTTTGTGTTCCTCCTCGGTCTTGGAGTAAATCAGTATATCATCTATAAAGATGATAATAAACTAATCCAGGTAGGGCCTAAATACCCTATTCATCAAGTCCATGAACACTACTGGGGCATTGGTTAGTCTGAATGGCATCACAAGAAACTCGTAATGTCCATATCTGGTACGGAATGCTATCTTTAATAAGTCTTCTGGTCGAACTAACAGTTGGTGGTATCCTGATCTCAAATCGATCTTCAAAAATGTCGTAGCTCCTTGTAGTTGATCGAACAAGTCATCAATACGTGATAGCGGGTACTTATTCTTGATGGTTACCTTATTCAACTCTCTGTAGTCGATGCAGAGTCGAAATGATCCATCTTTCTTCTTTACGAACAGTACTGGTCCTCCCCACGATGATGTGCTTGGCCGCACGAATCCCAAATCTTCTAGCTCTTACACTTGCTTCTTCAACTCTTGTATTTCTGTCTGTGCCATTCTGTATGGAGTTTTGGAAATAGGCCTGGTTTCGAGAGCCAGTTCTATGCAAAAATCTATATCTCACTTTGGTGGCAAACCTGAGATATCCTTAAATATGTCCTCGAATTCTCGCACTATTAAAATCTCTGCGATTGTGATTTCTGAGGTTGTGCCTTGATGGCAGCCAAGCGACTAGTGAGAAAATCA